>CM038045.1:48384330-50841830 GCA_021397845.1 Areca catechu | reverse complement strand
TTATTTTTGTACGGATGGGAGAAATATATATAGTGGTCAATTGATTGTCCAGTTTGGACAGTTTGAGAATTGCAAATAATTGTATAGGTGCTTACAGTAATCAAGCGGTATGGATAGAGTTCCAGATATATTTCGGACAGCATTTTTTTTAGTTCTCCTCATACATTTTTAGTTGTATGGGGAGAACTAAAGGGAAATACTGCAAAAATTTTTCTGAAGCTTCTATTGCGTATCGTTTGGTTATTGTAAATGACCTATATAATTAATGCAATTCTTGAATGGGATAGGACCTCTTTACCTATTAGTTGGTGATATGATACATTTATTAGTTAATCTATGTTATTTTTCATATATTTTAAACAAAAAATTATTTAGTGCATTGTTATTATCTAATAACTTTTTTTTGATATTTAGATAACTTGAAAGTTGGATCATTTTATCCTAAAAAGGATAAAATCTGGATAAATAAACAAAGAAATACCAACGAATATTTAAATGGAGTTCGTGATTTCATTAAATTCGGTATGGACAAAAGTAGTTTGAATGGAAAGATTTCTTGTCCATGTTGACGATGTGTTAATAGTCACTATCTAGATCCACAAATAGTAGAAGAACATTTGATATGAAATGGTTTTGCAAGAGGTTATACTCGGTGGATATTTCATGAAGAACTTATGTTGCCAGAATCAAGTAATCAACCATCATCTGATCCTGGATCCAGTAATATGCAAGAGAATCTAGTAGGAGATGATGATATATCGGGTTTGATAACAGATGCTTTTCGACATGGTGTTCAAAACTTTGTAGGTTCAAGTGGTACACATGAAACAACAGGAATGTGTGAAAGTTCTACATTCATTGAACAAACATATATCGATGAGCAGATGCAACCATCAACTTCTGAGTCAGCTCGGTATCATAATTTAATGAAAGAAGCAGATGAACAATTATATTCGGGCTGTTTGAAGTTTTCTAAGATGTATTTTCTTATACATTTATTCCATATAAAATATATGAATCGATGGTCGGGTAAGAGTTTTACTATGCTTCTGAGGTTATTAAAGGATGCATTTTCAGAAGGTAATGGTTTACCATCCTCTTATTATGAAGCAAAGAAAGTTGTCAACAATCTGGATCTTGGATATCAAAAGATTCATAGTTGTTCGAAAGACTGCATATTATATCATGGTGAAAATACTGATCGAGAGTCATGCAATGTTTGTGGATCTTCATGATGGACAAGTTTTTGCCGATCTCGTCGCCGCGCCCGTGCCTCGGATCCGTCGATCCTACCGGACTGCCTGGCTCCTGGAGCCTCCTGGCTGGAGCGAACCTGCAAGAGAGGGTCAGAAGACCCTGGCCGGGGATCCCGGCGAGGGAGCTCCGACGGTCAAGTTAGTAGACGGCGAGAAGGAACAGATTCTCCAAGACGGGCCCCCGAAGGAGTCCCAGACTCAGAGAATTTACTAGCAAGAGAGGTGCTATAGGGACCGGAAACTCGGCCGGGCCTCCCTGCCGAGCTCACGCCAAACGATCCCCTCTCGGGACCCTGGATCTTACTCTCGGAGCAGGCTTTTGGCCACTGTTCCTTGCTTGTCCCCAGCTTGATCAACCTACCTGGTCACCTCCAGCTTCCTTCCTTTTATCTCCTCCCGCTATTCGCCTGTCCTCTCCTCACGGGAGGCTCCCCTTTCCATCCTTTTCTCTTTCCCATTTTGGTGTTGAGGGCCAGGCGGCTTTCCGACCTCGTTCGCGGAGCCCAGCAGGGAAAGGGCAAAGATAGAAGGGGGGTGGCGTCGGCAAGGCGGCCGGTCAGACCTCGGGCCCAGTGAGGGCGCTCTCCTTCCTAAGTGCCGGCGCTGTCCGTTTACGGGCCCTGTTTTGTCAGAACCGCGCCTCTCGACTGCGGGACTTGTCGGGCCGACGTAAGTGGTGTTTCGCATGCCGTCGCCATCCGTATGGGGCGCCGCCTGTGATGCGCACGGCTCGAGGGCCAACCTCGGAACCTGCGCCTCTTTCTTTGGGATCTTCTCTGTACGGGCGGCCTGACCTCGGCCGAGGTGGACCCCTCCTGGGTGGACACCTGGCGAGGTGGCAAGAGGGCACCCGGCTTCGGCCGAGGTGGGCTTGTCTCCGGGGGCCACCTGGCGAAGGGGCGAAGGGTCAGCCGACCTCGGCCTAGGTGGACCCCTCCTGGGTGGACACCTGGCGAGGTGGCAGGAGGTCGCCTGGCTTCGGTCGAGGTGGACCCGTCTCCGGGGGCCACCTGGCGAAGGGGCGAAGGATCAGCCGACCTCGGCCTAGGTGGACCCCTCCTGGGTGGACACCTGGCGAGGTGGCAGGAGGTCGCCTGGCTTCGGTCGAGGTGGACCCGTCTCCGGGGGCCACCTGGCGAAGGGGCGAAGGATCAGCCAACCTCGGCCTAGGTGGACCCCTCCTGGGTGGACACCTGGCGAGGTGGCAGGAGGTCGCCTGGCTTCGGCCGAGGTGGACCCGTCTCTGGGGGCCACCTGGCGAAGGGGCGAAGGATCAGCCGACCTCGGCCTAGGTGGATCCCTCCTGGGTGGACACCTGGCGAGGTGGCAGGAGGTCGCATGGCTTTGGCCGAGGTGGACCCGTCTCCGGGGGCCACCTGGCGAAGGGGCGAAGGATCAGCCGACCTCGGCCTAGGTGGACCCCTCCTGGGTGGACACCTGGCGAGGTGGCAGATGGTCGCCTGGCTTCGGCCGAGGTGGACCCGTCTCCGGGGGCCACCCGGCGAAGGAGCGAAGAAGCGACCGACCTTGGCCTAGGCGGACCCCTCCTGGGCGGACATCTGGCGAGGTGGCAGGAAGAGCCCTGAACCGAGCTCGACTTCGGCGTGGGAGGTAACGTCTCGGGAAGTCGTCTGGCGAGGTAGCCTGGCCGAGCTCGACCTAGGCGGTGTGGGAGCCGACGCTGACTCGGCCGAAGAAACCTCCGTGTGGCTCGATTATATCTGACGGTATCTGAGCCCGGCCACGTCATCATTACGGCCGTAACAGTTTCCCCCCAGCTCGCCATTCCGTTGGGGTGTCGTAGAATGGAACGTCGGGATTAAATGCGGATATGACATGGGGAGGCGAAGATCTTGCATCATAATTGTCGCGATCCTCGTCGCCGCTTCTCGGTGCGCCCGAAGCCCTATAGGAAGCCGCCACGCGTCACCCACCTGCTCATAATAAATGCGTCGCTTCGAAGCAGAGGCCGTTACCCTGCTAACGAGGCATCGGTGTCGGGCGTGCGTCCACGCGGTGATCATCCGGTGGCTCGGGGCAGAATGACGGGTACAGTTGCTGTCGACTGAGTTTGAAAAGGAGGGGACTTTCCGGAATGAGGCATTTCCCCTTGCTTCGTGGGCGGTTTGCTGCAGGCTAACTTCCGCTGCCCCGCATTCGCTCGATGTATTTTCGGTGAGTGCCTCCATCTTCTCTCTAGTTCCCTTCTTCCTCTTCTTCTTTGAATCTTCGTTTCTTCCTTCTTTGTCATGGCGCGTCGTCGCTATGTTTCCTCTAATCCGAACGAGGCCGGTCCGTCCCGGTCGAGGACTCCATCTTCTTCCTCCTCAGAGGAGGAAACGATCCCGGAGGAGATCCGCAGGCGACTGCAACCTGGGGGTGTCACCATTGGCATCCCCAGGGGGGTCCGGTCTCCTCCGATTGCTTCCGCTCTTCCACTTCTCTCTCTTCCTACTCCGCCTCTTCCTGCTCTGCCTCTTCTTCTCGCCGGTCCCTCCGGTCATGCTTCCACCATGACCGAAGGCGACCTTTCTTTGCTCCGGGAGGCCTACGGCATCCCGGGATCAATCCGTCTGTTTGTTCCGCGGCCCGGGGAACGCGTCACCATGAGTGGCCCCGGCCGCATAGCCTTCTATGAAAACTTCTTCCTCGGGGGTCTTCGATTCCCTCTGCACCCCTTCTTCCTCTCTTTCCTTAGCCATTTCCGACTTGTTCCGGCCCAGTTGGCTCCCAATGCCATCCGGGTCATCTTTTCTTTCATAGTTTTTTGTCATTTCCACGGGTTTGTTGCCCGTTTCTCCCTCTTCAGGGCCATGTTTACCCTGAAGAAGTACTCCACTGACGACGGCTGGTGGTACATCTCGCCCCGGCCCAGGTGTCTTCGGTTCGACCTCCCTTCTTCTATCAAGGGCTGGAAGAACCGGTTTTTCTTTGCCTCGATCGAAGATGTCGACTGGGCCTGGAGTGAACCGGACCGGTCTCCGAACCGGAACTCCCAGGTCTAGTCGGCGGACCAGGAGGCCTACTCCCTGCTCCTGAGCGACGTGGTCCCGGCGCTCGAGGTTTTGCTCTCGGAGTATAATCTTTTTGAGGCCGGGATCAGTCCCATCCGCGAGTCGGGTGAGATTCGGTCCTCCCTTGACTCTTGCATTCTTTCTCCTTTATGACCGAGCTGGCTGACCTTCTTCTCTTTTGCGTTGCAGGCATGAAGTTCTCGCTGGAGAGCCTCCTGGAGGGCGCGGCCCAGAGAGACGTCGCCAAGGTAGATGAGCCTGCGGCGAAGAGGGCTCGCACCGAGGCGAGCCAGGAGGCTGCGCCGGCGACCGTACCCAGCCCAGCGGCCGCTGCTCCCCCACCCAGGCTGCCTCGGGGCGGGGCCATCGATTCTTCAGCCGTCAGACCTGGTGGTGCTGCCGTCGAGGGGGATCCACCACCTGCAGCTCCGTCCAGCGCCGGCCCTATCATCGTCGCGGCTCCGACGGCGCAGCCTGCGACCTCTGCCACCCCGACAGCTGCGATTCCTGCTGGAGGGACAGTCACCGCCGGAGCTGACCTGACGGCTCCGCCACCGGTGATCACCCACCGGTGTTCAGTCATCCATGACAAAGGGCTCGCGGAGAAAGTGATGGAGTACGCCTCCACAGCCCGGGATCGCCGATCTCGAGGCGGCCGGGACTACGCTAATGCTCTGCTCGGGATCCTCCCGCAGCTCTTTACGGTAAGCTCGAACTCATATTCTTCTGTCCTCCGTGACCTCGGGTGGTCTTTCTTCTAACCCGATTGCTCCACTGTGCAGATTGGGAACGACGTTCTCCTATTGAGGAACTTCCTCGTAGGGAGAGCGAAGAGGGATGCCGAGAAGGAGAAGAAGCTCGGCAAGCTCGTGGCCGACGTCAAGGACCTCATGGAGAAGGGGGTCGAGCTGCGAGCAAACAACCAGGCCCTCCAGACAGACCTGGCGCGCGCCGAGGGGCGGAACAAGGAGCTGGAGTCTTCTCTATCGGAGGAGAGGATCTCCCACCAGCGTCGCGCGGAGGAGGACGCGGCTGAGAGGGCTCGCCTTCAGGCCCACTCCCAGTGGCTGGAGCGCCAGCTGGAGGAGGCCAGGCGGGATGTGAACGCGGTGAAGGAGCGGAGCGCGTACGTCAACGGGCTCTTGGAGGCCACGAAGCGGGAGGCACAGGAAGCCGTCCCGAAGTTCCGGGCTTCCGACGAGTACACGTCGGAGGTCCGGGAGGCCACCGTGGACTCCTTCCTGAAGGGGTTCCGGATGTGCCGGGAGAAAGTAGGGGCCTTCTACCCCGAGCTCGACCTCAGTGGGGTGGTGCTCGGAGGTAGGAGGCAAGGACCCAAGAGCAGAGCCTCCGGTGCGGCCGACGCCATGCCTGCGGCCCCGGCGACCGACGAGGCTGTGGCTCCGGAGCAGCCGCCTGAGCCGGCAGCCGCTGAAGGCGAGGATGCGGAGCGCGCGACCCAGGCTGAGGGCTCCGACCCTGCGCCGAACTGAGCCACCCATCTTCTCATTTTTATTTGTTGTCGTTGTTGTACTTCTCTTCTTTTCTCTTTTTTTTTGGGGACTCCCGGCCTGTCGGGATTCCCAGCTTGTACTTCTTCTTCTTGGATTAATGAAAACACCATTTGTCTAAGTCTTGAATTCACTTTCTTTCCCACTCTCCCATCTCCTCTTTTTCCTTCTTGAGATGTTGATGTGGAGTGTCGGAACGAGTGTGGACCTGGTCCCGTCCATCGCTCAGATCGAAGGTTGGGACATTCCGGACCGCGTGGCGTCAGAGTAGACCTTGAGCGGGTCCATCTTTGGGATTGCCTTCATGCTCGCGTGGGCGAAGTGGTTTCTGCCCTGCCTTCCAGGCCGAAGCCCGGGACTTCCGGACTGAACCCCGGGGCCGCAGGCTTTCTCAAGCCTTGCACGGCTTGCCGGGCTATTCTCCGTGCTTGCACGGGCAAACTGGGTTCTGCCCCGCCTTCCAGGCCGAAACCCAGGACTTCCGGACTGAACCCCGGGGCCGCAGGCTTTCTCAAGCCTTGCACGGCTTGCCGAGATGTTCTCCGTGCTTGCACGGGCGAACTGGGTTCTGCCCCGCCTTCCAGGCCGAAACCCAGGACTTCCGGACTGAACCCTGGGGCCGCAGGCTTTCTCAAGCCTTGCGCGGCTTGCCGAGATGTTCTCCGTACTTGCACGGGCGAACTGGGTTCTGCCCCGCCTTCCAGGCCGAAACCCAGGACTTCCGGACTGAACCCCGGGGCCGCAGGCTTTCTCAAGCCTTGTGCGACTTGCCGAGCTGTTCTCCGTGCTCGCGTGAGCGAACTGGGTTCTGCCCTGCCTTCCAGGCCGAAACCCAGGACTTCTGGACTGAACCCCAGGGCCGCAGGCTTTTTCAAGCCTTGCGCGGCTTGCCGAGCTGTTCTCCGTGCTCGCGTGGGCGAACTGGGTTCTGCCCTGCCTTCTAGGCCGAAGCCCAGGACTTCCCGCTTTCTTCGGCCGTCGGCCACGATCGGGCGTGCCGAACTCAGGGCCATGCGCCGGTTTCCCTACAAAGTGAGAAAAGAGCGTTTGAAGCAAGGAAACTTTATTGCAGGAGTGGGGAACCTTACATTACTGATAATACACTCTTAGGTTCGAGGCGTTCCACGTCCGGGGGAACCTGGCCCCTCCCAACTCCTCCAGGTAGTAGGCGCCGTGGGGGAGGGCTTCTGCTACCCGGTATGGGCCCTCCCAGTTGGGTGAGAGCTTACCGCATTCCCGTGGCTGAGAAGCTTCGGCGCGTCGGAGGACCAGATCTCTGGAACGAAAAAACTTCGACCGCACTCGGGAGTTGTAATACCTGGCCACACGCTGTCTATACGTCACCATCCGAACTCGGGCCTTGTCCCTCGTCTCCTCAAGAAGGTCAAGGTTGAGCATCATTCTGGCGGGATTCTCTGTCTCGTCATATTGCTCCACATGCAGCGTGGGTAGGCTGAGCTCGATCGGGATGATCGCTTCAGCTCCGAAGACGAGGTTGAACGGGGTCTCGTCGGTTGCCGTCCTCGGGGTGGTATGGTATGCCCAAAGGATGCTGGGGAGCTCCTCGGCCCATCTGCCTTTGGCCTGGTCCAGTCGCGTGCGGAGGCCCTGCAGAATGGTCCTATTCGTGACTTCGGCCTCTCCATTGGTCTGGGGATGCGCCACTGAGGTGAAGCGATGCCTGATGCCGAGGTCGCCGCAGAACTCTTCAAACTCCCGACAGTCGAACTGGCACCCGTTGTCAGTAACCACGGTATGGGGGAGGCCGAAGCGGCAAACGATCGACTTTCAAAAGAACTTGGCGACGTTTGCTTCAGTGATCCGTGCCAAGGGTTCGGCCTCGACCCACTTCGTGAAGTAGTCGATGGCCATGATCAAGAATTTTCGCTGTCCGGACGCCGGTGGGAATGGGCCCAGAAGGTCCATCCCCCATTGGGCGAATGGCCAGGGAGCCGAAAGCTGGGAGATTGGGTTGGAGGGCTGCCGTTGCACCGTGGAGTGGCGCTGGCACCGATCGTACCTCTTCACGAAGTCAGCGGCGTCTTCTTTCATCGTCTCCCAAAAGTAGCCCTAACGAAGGGCCTTGTAGGCCAATGCTCTGCCCCCCACGTGGTTCCCACAAACGCCCTCGTGAATCTCCTGGAGCACGAGCTTGGCTTCCGCGGGTCCTACACACTTGAGGAGGGGGTAGGAGTAGGATCTTCGATACAATTGCCCATCCATCAGGACGAACCGCACGGCTTTCCTTCTGATGAGGCGGACTGCCTCGCGGTCCTCCGGTAGGGTGCCGCTGGTTATGTATTCGACGTACTTGTCTATCCAGCTGGGCTCATGGCTGACCTGATGGACCTCCACCGGGGTCTCGTGGCTTGGGATCTCAAGGCGCTCCACATGAGCGCGGCCCAGCATCGAGTCCGGCAGGGTTGCCAGCCGGGAGAGAGTGTCCGCACGGGCGTTCTCCCTGCGGGGGATGTGGAAGATGTTGAAGCGCCGGAATCTGGCCGCGCCCGCCTTGACGAGCTCCAAGTATTTTGCCATTTGGGGGTCATGCGCGGCATACTCCCCGGAGACCTGCCCCGCCACGAGCTGGGAGTCAGTGAAAGCTTTGAGGTTGGTCACGCCCAGCTCGCGGGAGACCCTCAGCCCAGCGAGGAGTGCCTCGTACTCCGCCTGATTATTTGTCGCGGCGAATTGGAAACGGAGTGCACATTCGGCGACAACCCCGTCGCTGTTGGCAAGGATGAGTCCGACTCCGCTCCCGCCGGAGTTCGTGGCTCCATCTACATGGAGGATCCAGGCATCCTCTCCGGGCTCGTCGGAGCCCGTCTTCAGCGGCTGGCCTGAGGGGCCTTCCTCGGGCTCCTTGCCTAAGCTTGCACATTCGACCAAGAAGTCGGCCAGCACCTGCGCTTTCATGGCCGACCTTAGCCTGTACGCGATGTCGAACTCGCTGAGCTTCAGTGCCCACTTCGCCAATCGCCCCGAAGTATCAGGTCGGCTGAGCACCGCTTTCAGCAGTTGATCCGTCAGGACAGCGATGGGATGCGCTTGGAAATAGGGCCTGAGATGCTGGGCAGACACTATTAGCGCAAAAACGAGTTTCTCGGGCCAAGAATACCTGAGCTCCGCGCTGCGGAGAAGTTTGCTGGTATAGTACACCGACCGCTGGACTCCTTGGTCGTCAGTCCGAACCAGGACCGAGCTGACGGCTTCCGGGGTGACCGCCAGGTAGAGGATGAGTTCCCCCCCTCCTCGGGCCAGGACAGCAACGGTGGCGATGCGAGTGTCTTCTTCAGTTCTTCAAAGGCCCCCTGGCATTTCTCGGTCCAAGCGAAGTCGTTCATCTTTCTCAGCACCTTGAAAAAGGGACGCCCTCGTGAATCTCCTAGAGCACGAGCTTGGCTTCCGCGGGTCCTACACACTTGAGGAGGGGGTAGGAGTAGGATCTTCGATACAATTGCCCATCCATCAGGACGAACCGCACGGCTTTCCTTCTGATGAGGTGGACTGCCTCGCGGTCCTCCGGTAGGGTGCTGCTGGTTATGTATTCGGCGTACTTGTCCATCCAGCTGGGCTCACGGCTGACCTGATGGACCTCCACCGGGGTCTCGTGGCTTGGGATCTCAAGGCACTCCACATGAGCGCGGCCCAGCATCGAGTCCGGCAGGGTTGCCAGCCGGGAGAGAGTGTCCGTACGGGCGTTCTCCCTGCGGGGGATGTGGAAGATGTTGAAGCGCCGGAATCTGGCCGCGCCCGCCTTGACGAGCTCCAAGTATTTTGCCATTTGGGGGTCATGCGCGGCATACTCCCCGGAGACCTGCCCCGCCACGAGCTGGGAGTCAGTGAAAGCTTTGAGGTTGGTCACGCCCAGCTCGCGGGAGACCCCCAGCCCAGCGAGGAGTGCCTCGTACTCCGCCTGATTATTTATCGCAGCGAATTGGAAATGGAGTGCGCATTCGGCGACAACCCCGTCGTTGTTGGCAAGGATGAGTCCGGCTCCGCTCCCGCCGGAGTTCGTGGCTCCATCTACATGGAGGATCCAGGCATCCTCTCTGGGCTCGTCGGAGCCCGTCTTCAGCGGCTGGCCTGAGGGGCCTTCCTCGGGCTCCTTGCCTAAGCTTGCACATTCGACCAAGAAGTCGGCCAGCACCTGCGCTTTCATGGCCGACCTTGGCCTGTACGCGATGTCGAACTCGCTGAGCTTCAGTGCCCACGCGAAGTGTCAGGTCGGCTGTCGCTTTCAGCTGAGTTGATCCGCCCACAGGACAGCGAATGGGTGTCAGGCTTGGAAATAGGGCCAGTTGATCCGTCAGGACAGCTGGGATGCAGATAGGGCCTATGCTTAGCGCAAAAACGAGTTTCTCGGGCCAAGAATACCTGAGCTCCGTGCCGCAGAGAAGTTTGCTGGTATAGTACACCGACCGCTGGACTCCTTGGTCGTCGGTCCGAACCAGGACCGAGCTGACGGCTTCCGGGGTGACCACCAGGTAGAGGATGAATTCCTCCCCCTCCTCGGGCCAGGACAGCAACGGTGGCGATGCGAGTGTCTTCTTCAGTTCTTCAAAGGCCCCCTGGCATTTCTCGGTCCAGGCGAAGTCGTTCATCTTTCTCAGCACCTTGAAAAAGGGACGGCAGCGATTTGCCGACCTGGAGATAAAGTGGCTGAGGGCCGCAACTCGGCCGGTGAGTTGCTGCACTTGCTTCTTGGAGGCGGGATGCTCCATGTCCAGGATGGCCTGGACCTTCTCCGGGTTGGCTTCAATTCCTCTTTGGGTCACCATGAATCCTAGGAACTTCCCGGCGGAGACGCCGAAGGCGCACTTCACCGGGTTCAGCTTCATCTGATGACGTCGGAGGTTGCCGAATGTCTCTGCCAAGTCAGCTACGTGGTCCGAATCGGGTTTGCTCATTACCAGCATATCGTCCACGTACACCTGCATGTTGCGGCCGATCTAGTCCTTGAAGATCCTGTTGACCAGATGCTGGTACGTGGCCCCAGCGTTCTTGAGTCCAAATGGCATCATCCTGTAGCAAAAAGTTCCACGGTCGATGATGAAGGCGGTATGCTCTTCGTCCTCCGGGCTCATTCGGATCTGGTTGTATCCAGAGAAGGCGTCCATGAATGACAGGAGGCGATGTCCCGAGGTGATGTCGACCAGCTGGTCGATCTTTGAGAGAGGGATGCTATCCTTCGGGCACGCTCGGTTGAGGTCGGTGTAGTCCACACAGATCCTCCACTTATCACTGCTCTTTCTTACCATGACCACGTTCGCTAGCCAACTGGGATACTGGACTTCCCGCACAAAGCTGGCGGCGAGGAGTTTCTCCACCTCCTCATTGATGGCCTTCTGTCTTTCCATGGCGAAGCTCCTCTTCTTCTGGCGGACCGGGCGGCAGCCCGGGTCCACGTTTAGCCTGTGCGTGATGACCTCGGGCGGAATGCCCGGCATGTCGACCGCCGACCAGGCAAACACGTCTGCGTTCGCGCGGAGGAACTCCAGCAGGCGGGTCCGTTCTTCTTCAGGGAGTTGCGCCCTGACCTGCACCATCCTCAGCGGGTCCAAACCAAGGGGATAAGTCAACAGGCATTCTACGGGCCCTCCCCTGGGTTCCTTTTCCCTTAGGTCGAGGTCATCAACATCAGGGGCGAGCTCCGCGCCCCGGGCGCCCGGGACCGTCTGGAGGCAATGCAGGACCGGCTGGGTCGTCCCCTTCATCTTCCCAAGCTCGGAAGGGGTGGGGAACTGCACCAACAACCTTTTCGTAGAAATTGTGGCATCCAGTTGGTTGAGCCCGGGATGCCCGAGAATGGCGTTGTAAGGCGAAGGGAGCCTGACGACGGTGAACGTCATCAGGACGGTCGTCTACCGAGGTGGGGATCCGGCGGTGACCGGGAGAGTGATCTCCCCTTCGACCCCCACGGAGTCTCCGGTAAAACCTACTAGGGGGGTATGCACCGGTCTCAGCTGATCGTGGGACAAATTCATCCGAGAGAAAGTGTCGTAAAAAAGCACGTCAGCCGAGCTTCCACTATCCACCATGATTCGATGTACAGGATGCTTCGCGATGGTCATCTCGACCACCACGGCATCGTTGTTTACATTCTCATTATCCTTCCCCTCCTCGGGAGGGATTACATTCTCCGGGTTCCCGACTTCCCGGGCCCTCTTCGTCGCTCGCCCGACCCCAAGTGAGATCATGCCCACGGGCTTCTCCGTCGGGCGGTTATCGATTGTAGGAACTGGTGGTAAGGCCGCGAGTGGATGCCCCTCCGGGGGACCTCGTTCCTGACGAACTTTCTGAGGTAGCCCCTCTTGATCAGCTCCTCGATCTCCCGCTTCAGGTTGCGACACTCCTCCATGTCGTGACCGTGCTCACGGTGGAACTGGCAGTACTTCGATTTGTCCCGGATAGCCCTTGGGTTCTGAGGAGGAGGTCGGCGGAGGTAACGCTCGTCCTCAATTTCCATGAGGATCTTCGCCCGAGGTACGAGGAGAGGGGTGAGCCTCCGCTCCGGAATGGCCTCGCTTCTCGGCCTTGGATTCGGGTGAGGGTCGGCAGACGGCCCAGGCTTCCGAGCTCCTGGAATATCCCTCGGGGGAGGCCTCTTCAGAGTCTTCCCGTCTAGCTCTCGACGGGTGCGGTCGGCCTCCTCTGCTCGGATGTACTTATGGGCGCGGAGGAGGAGCTCGGAGTACGTCCTGGGAGGCTTTTTGTCCAGGGAGTAGGTCAGGCGGGACGTCTTTAGCCCGCGCTTCAAAGCCAGCATGGCGACGGGCTCATCCAGGCTGTAGATTTCCAGGGCTGCGGTCTTGAACCGGGTGATGTAGTCCTGGAGCAGCTCCTGGTCCTGCTGGCGGATGGAGAAGAGGCTATCCACCTCTCTCGGCACCTTTCGACAGGCATCGAAATGCGCCACAAACTTTCCTTCCAACTGGTGGAAGGAGCAGATAGATCCAGGCTCGAGGCGGGTGAACCAGACTCGAGCTGCCTTCCGGAGGGTAGCTGGGAAGGCGATGCACAAAAGAGCGTCGGTGGCCCCCTGGACCCTCATGAGAGCCTTGTAGCTCTCCAGATGGTCCAGAGGGTCGGTGGTCTCGTCGTAGGGATCCACCTGCGGCATGCGAAATCATTTTGGGATCGGTTCCGCCTGGATTTCTTCAGAGAAGGGAGGACGGGAGTCGTAGCCCGCCGGGTCCGCCGATGAGTTCTGCAGGTCGGTAAATCGGCGGGCGAACTCCACCAACTTGTGCTCGTGCTCCTCCAGGCGCCTCTCGGCCTGGCGCCTGATGGCCTCGTCGGTGGAGTCTTCCACCGAGGCCGCTGGTGAAGGGGGCGCCGATCGGTCTCGGTGCAAAGTCAGGCCTCGGCGTCGCTTGCTGCGATGCGCCGTTTCGGCTTCATCGACCGGGGATCGACTCTCGTGATCCGCCGAACCGGAGTAGTTTTTTTTTGCGGGAGCTTGGTGGCTCCCGTGGGGGTTGGAGACTGCCCTCGGGTGGGATGGCCTGCCCTGAATGGAGCGTAGGCTCCCACGCTGTCCCGTGGCTTAGGCCGCGGGGGTCCCCGGCTGCGGCTGCGTGGCCAGGGACCGCTGCTGATGTTGAAGCTGTCGGACCGCCGAGGTCAAGGTCTGCAGCTGTTGGATGACGGCCGCGAGGGGCCCGTCTGCTGAGGTCGGCTGTGGTGGAAGAGGAGGGGGAGCTGGAAGCTCCCTCTTCGGGCTGTGGGCCCCTTGAGGGGAGGGAACTTTCCCCACACGGCTGGTGGATGCCTCGCGCCCGCGAGTGACCACCATTGTCGGAGAGCGCGGTACCTGTAGAAAGCTGGCTCCCGCTAGGGGGTGTTGTCCTGCCCCCCTACCTGGCACGCCAATCTGTTGCCGATCTCGCCACCGCGCCCGTGCCTCGGATCCGTCGATCCTACCGGACCGCCTGGCTCCTGGAGCCTCCTGGCTGGAGCGAACCTGCAAGAGAGGGTCAGAAGACCCTGGCCGGGGATCCCGGCGAGGGAGCTCCGACGGTCAAGTTAGTAGACGGCGAGAAGGAACAGATTCTCCAAGACGGGCCCCCGAAGGAGTCCCAGACTCAGAGAATTTACTAGCAAGAGAGGTGCTATAGGGACCGAAAACTCGGCCGGGCCTCCCTGCCGAGCTCACGCCAAGCGATCCCCTCTCGGAACCCTGGATCTTACTCTCGGAGCGGGCTTTTGGCCACTGTTCCTTGCTTGTCCCCAGCTTGATCAGCCTACCTGGTCGCCTCTAGCTTCCTTCCTTTTATCTCCTCCCGCTGTTCGCCTGTCCTCTCCTCGCGGGAGGCTCCCCTTTCCATCCTTTTCTCTTTCCCATTTTGGTGTTGAGGGCCAGGCGGCTTTCCGACCTCGTTCGCCGAGCCCAGCGGGGAAAGGGCAAAGACAGAAGGGGGTGGCGCTGGCAAGGCGGCCGGTCAGACCTCGAGCCTAGTGAGGGCGCTCTCCTTCCTAAGTGCCGGCGCTGTCCATTTACGGGCCCTGTTTTGTCAGAACCGCACCTCTCGACTGCGGGACTTGTCGGGCCGACGTAAGTGGTGTTTCGCGTGCCGCCGCCATCCGTACGGGGCGCCGCCTGTGATGTGCACGGCTCGAGGGCCAACCTCAGAACTTGCGCCTCTTTCTTTGGGATCTTCTCTGTACGGGCGGCCTGACCTCGGCCGAGGTGGACCCCTCCTGGGTGGACACCTTGCGAGGTGGCAGGAGGGCACCCGGCTTCGACCGAGGTGGGCCCGTCTCCGGGGCCACCTGGCGAAGGGGCGAAGGGTCAGCCGATCTCGGCCTAGGTGGACCCCTCCTGGGTGGACACCTGGCGAGGTGGCAGGAGGTCGCCTGGCTTCGGCCGAGGTGGACCCGTCTCCGGGGGCCACCTGGCGAAGGGGCGAAGGATCAGCCGACCTCGGCCTAGGTGGACCCCTCCTGGGTGGACACCTGGCGAGGTGGCAGGAGGTCGCCTGGCTTCGGCCGAGGTGGACCCGTCTCCGGGGGCTACCTGGCGAAGGGGCGAAGGATCAGCCGACCTCGGCCTAGGTGGACCCCTCCTGGGTGGACACCTGGCGAGGTGGCAGGAGGTCGCCTGGCTTCGGCCGAGGTGGACCCGTCTCCGGGGGACACCTGGCGAAGGGGCGAAGGATCAGCCGACCTCGGCCTAGGTGGACCCCTCCTGGGTGGACACCTGGCGAGGTGGCAGGAGGTCGCATGGCTTTGGCCGAGGTGGACCCGTCTCCGGGGGCCACCTGGCGAAGGGGCGAAGGATCAGCCGACCTCGGCCTAGGTGGACCCCTCCTGGGTGGACACCTGGCGAGGTGGCAGATGGTCGCCTGGCTTCGGTCGAGGTGGACCCGTCTCCGGGGGCCACCCGGCGAAGGAGCGAAGAAGCGGCCGACCTCGGCCTAGGCGGACCCCTCCTGGGCGGACATCTGGCGAGGTGGCAGGAAGAGCCCTGAACCGAGCTCGACTTCGGCGAGGGAGGTAACGTCTCCGGAAGTCGTCTGGCGAGGTAGCCTGGCCGAGCTCGACCTCGGCGGTGTGGGAGCCGACGCTGACTCGGCCGAAGAAACCTCCGCGTGGCTCGATTATATCTGACGGTATCTGAGCCCGGCCACGTCATCATTACGGCCGTAACACAAGTCATAAAGGAGATGAGGATGATGTAGTAAATGCAACAGATACAATGCGGCGTACAAAGAAACCGGCGAAGGTATTGCGTTACTTTCCACTTATTCCTTGGTTGAGAAGGCTATATTCATCATCAAAAATAGCTTCATTGATGAGATGTCATCATGAAGGGCGTACGAAGGATAGAATATTGAGACATCCACCTGATAGTGAAGCATGGAAAGCATTTAATGCTAGGCATTCTGATTTTGCCTCTGATATTCGTAATGTTCGGTTGGGTTTAGCTTCAGATGGCTTCAATCCTTTCCGTACTCTAAATTCTACATATAGTACTTGGCCAGTTGTTCTGATACCATACAATTTACCACCATGGTTGTGCATGAATCAATCCTCACTTATCTTATCAATGGTTATTCCAGGTGATAAGGGTCCCAGAAATGATATTGATATTTTTCTACAACTTTTAGTAGAGGAATTGAAACAGTTATAGGAAGGTGTCGATATAGTTGATGCTTTCAATGGTGAAACATTTATACTACGGGCCGCTTTGTTATGGACTATTAATGGTTTTCCAGCATATGCCAATTTATCTGGCTGAAGTACAAAAGGACGAGTTGCATGTCCTTGTTGTGCAGATTCGACACATTCAATTTGGTTAAAACATGGAGAAAAATTCTGTTATATGGCGCATCGTCGATGGTTAGGACCAAATCATCCATTTCGTTTTTAGCAAGATTTATTTGATGGTACCATAGAAATAGGATGTGCACCTATTCCACCTTCTGGAACTAATGTTCTTAGACAAATGGATTCCATCAGTTACACATATGGTAAATCTTCAAAGTCTAATAAAAAAGAGGAAGGGATGATCAAGAAGGTTGCCAGAAGAAATGACTACTGCTACGGTGGATGCACAGGTATTTGAAAATCCTGATATTTTTTTTGAAAAAGTCTAATAAAAAAGAGGAAGGGATGATCAAGAAGGTTTGCCAGAAGAAATGACTACTGCTACGGGGATGCACAGGTATTTGAAAATCTGATATTTTTTTTGAAAATGAAACTGAGGAAGATGTACAGATAGCATCTACAATTTAGCCCAGTAAACATTTATGGAAGAAAAGAAGTATCTTTTTTGACTTACCTTATTGGAAACATAATCTGAATCGATATAATCTTGATGTCATGCACATAGAGAAGAATGTATGTGATAATCTGCTTGGAAACATTGTTGAATCTGATGAAAAGACCAAGATAACATGAAGGCCCGAATGGATTTACAAGAATTGGGTATCCGACATGATCTTCATCCCAAAATGCTTGCTAATGATAGAATTTATTTGCCTCCTGCATCTTATAATATGCCTGCTCAAGAAAAAAATAATTTTTTGACAGTATTGAAAAAATTAAAGTATCTGATGGATATGCATCTAACATTTCAAGGTGCGTGCATCTTAAAGACCGGAAAATTTTCAATCTGAAAAGTCATGATGGTCACATATTAATGCAAGATATCTTTCCAATAGCTTCAAGATCATCGGGTCTAAACAAGTTCTTATAGTTATAATCAGGTTATCATCATTTTAAGTCATTATGTTCAAGGTTATTGATCCTAGAGAGCTTGCATTTAGAGTCGGAAATTGTGGTTATACTTTGTCAGATGAAAAAGATCTTTCCACCTGAATTTTTTACTATTATGGTACATCTACTCATTCACTTAGCTTCGGAAGTCAAGCTTGGTGGACCGTACACTACAGGGATGGATATCATATTGAAAGGTATTATTGTTAATGTTTAATGTCTAGATATTTTTAATAAAATTAACGTCATGATGATATATAAATAAATTTTTAAATATTGTAGGTATCTGGACGATTGAAAGATTATGTACGAAACAGAGCCTATCCAGAGGGCTTTATTACGGAAGGATATATTGCTGAAGAGTGTCTGACATTTTGTTCAAGATATCTTCAAGGTGTAGATACTGTGTTTAACATACCTCAATGGATAGTGATTTCGTAGCCAATGCAGAGTTGTATAAGTCTTAACTGCAGGAAGATTAATGGAAAAAGGTGAAAGTATTGTATTGGACCATAAATCAATTGCACAAGCACACGTTATGTGTTACTTCATAGTGAAATAATATCTGTCTATCGAAGGTTAACATATTTAATATATTTCAATTATTTTAAATATCATATATTATTTTGAATTATTTTAATAATTATATTTTTTATGCAGCAAATTTTTAATGTCTCAGCGACAAGCTAGTCATAGCACTCGACCTATACAAGGATTGAGTAGCGATGGTAGTCGAGTTATTTCCTACATGGCTTTCAAAATAGGTTTGATATATATTTAAAGAATATATGTATAGATTTCATATCGAATAACATGTTAACAATTTTATGATCTTTAAGTATCAACAATGATGGAGAAGAATATTCTGATGAATAATAGTCCTGGCTCGAGGACCGAACAAAATTGTCATCAGATATAATAGTTTCATAATCAATGGATTTAAATTTCACACTAAATATCGTGAGAAATTTAGAAAAAACAGAATAGCGGTGTTATGATAGAAGCTGATGGAAAGACTTATAATTGTGCACTTAAAGATATATACGAGTTAGATTACTACGAAATTTTTAAAGTTATATTATTAGATGTGATGGGGAGATATAAATTCATCAAGGGGTTTGAAAAAAGATGCAATGGATTTACACTTGTAAAATTTACAAGGTTGATATATACTGGTGTCTTATTGAAGGATGATCTATTTATCTTTTTCTCAAGCTCGTCAAGTATTTTTCATATAAGAAGCAAAGGACAAAGATTGGGCTATTGTTATTAGGTAAAACCTCGGGACTTATATGATATGGGAAGACAACTGGAAGATGATGAAGATGATGATACTTATACTCATTCCATGCCATTCAATTTGTACAGTTGATGACGTACATGCTACAATATCCTTGGTTAGGACAGAAGTGAAGAAACTGCTAATGATTGTTCTTATTGGTATTAAATTTTATAATGTTTGCAATTTGTAGTAATTATTATGTTTTACTATTTATCTCACT
Source organism: Areca catechu (assembly GCA_021397845.1). NCBI lineage: Eukaryota > Viridiplantae > Streptophyta > Magnoliopsida > Arecales > Arecaceae > Areca > Areca catechu. Next base: position 50,823,324 of record CM038045.1, on the reverse strand, counting down.
AATTATGTCTTGTATAAATGATAGGTGATACGATGCCTCGCGGACGATGCTTCTTGGGGCAGTTCTAGCACTCCCGGATAGAGGCCGGCAGTTCTTTTGGACAGCATGCTGAGGTAGTACTTCGGAGGATGTTCATGCCGGCCTTCAACTCCTTCCACACAGCTACTACTGCAGCTCCATCATCTTGGGGTATCATGACCCTCCCTCGATCTAGCAGATGATGAGATACATATTCGGGATAATTTATTCCAATATCCTTGGAACTTTAAATTTGATTACACTTTTTATTATAGCTTACTTTTATCTATTTCTATGCAGATCGATCGGGGAGTGTCAGACGTAGGCGCGGGCCTACAGTAGTACGTGATGTTTGGCAGATGCCCGAGGGTGAGAGGATATTGGTTGAGTGCAATGAGCTGGGGCAGCCAATTAAGAAAGTCGCCAGCTTATTGAGCTCTTTTCTGGGACGGTTGCACATAGGCATCAGCTTTGTCCACTTAGCTATGCTAAGTGGAATGATATGCTTCTGATGTATAAAGTAGATCTTCGAGTTATATAGGTAAAAAATTTGTATTAAATTATTTGTTATCTTGTATAGTTCAAATTACTGTATGTTTTATATTATATAATTATTTTGTTTTGTAGGGTAAGTTTGTACTTCCTCCATCCTCCCATGACTTTGTATTGAAATCTCTCACCAGAAATGAAAGAATATAAAGCCCAGTTGAAGACGAAGTACAAGTTGCCGGGTATGACAGAGGAGCAAGTAGTGGTACCTGTCCTCCTGATGTACCCCCTCATCAATGGGTGGAGTGGTTCACTATTGATTTTCTGAAAGGGACAGGTATCTTTTAATTTATTGAAGCAAGTTTATTATAGAATATGATATTATATATATAATACTTACTTTCTTGATATGAGTTCTCTTTTGATTTTGCAGACATATTCTGATATTGGTAGCTGCCGAGCATCTCAGTCTGTTCCCCCATATCAGGATCGAAGAGTTACGCACGAGTCGCAGTAGTTCGTAAGTTCTTAAACTATTCCTTAATTTTTGTGATATAGATTAGTAGTTCTGTTAAGTCCTTACAGGATATTTCAAAATTGTGTCCTAGTCTGCAACAAATCACTTGATGACAACATCAAGTACCTAAATACTAGGATTTAGATGTGCTAGGATAAGTATTTCTTAACACATTAGTATCGTGGTACATGTATATGTATCACGGATATATTATGTATCGCAGATGATGTATCGCGATACATATATGTGTGGACAATGTATCGCGGACGATGTATCGCGATACATTATGTATCGCGGACGATGTATCGCGATACATATATATCTTGATACTTAAATATTTAAAATAGTTTGAGTTATTGCTTAAAATTATAATATTTCTTGTAGGCCGATGAGCATGGGAGGGAACCAGGTCAGGTGGAGTTTTATCGGATGACTCATACTCACGTGACGGCACTTTTGTCAGAGATGAGTCAAGGGATATATGTAAGTTATAACATTTAATTCATCTAACGATTAAATTGTAATTTGTTAATCTTTAAGATCCTACTATTATCTAAATTAATACAGGAAAGAGCTACAGCTCTTATTGCTGAGCATGTTGATGATTCTACAGCATCTACGTAGAGTAGTCACATCGAGGCTGAGGTATTTATAGAGTTGATGGGCCTGGAGCGCTACAGTCGAGTGAGGGGATATGGAGTTGGAGTCACCCCACTCAATTATCTACGGTCAGTAAACATAACGTCAGGCTGTAGATAGTGCTCAGGATGCACGTCTTCGCAGACTCGAGAGGAGATAGAGGATATGCGATGGAGCCATGCTGAGGAGATTTGACAGAGCGTGCCAAGGTAGAGGAGATACGACAGAGAGCTGATGCTGATAGAGTTTTTTTTTTTTTTGAAAAATGAAATTCCCGATGTTTTAAAGCGTCGGGGATATCTTTATTCCGTCGTTTATTACTAACGCTTTAAAGCATCGGTAATTACCTTATTCCGATGCTTTTTAAAAGTGTCGGTATTATTGTTATTACCGACGTTTTAAAGTGTCGGTAATTAGTTTTTAACGATGCTTTAAAACGTCGGAAAAAAATATTGCCGACGCTTTTTAAAAGTGTCGGAAATAATTATTAATACCGACGCTTTAAAGCGTCGGCAATAAGGTAATTACCGACGTTTTAAAGCATTGGAAAAACTCCGACGCTATGTAACGTTTTTGCAAAGTGTCGGGGAAAAACCGTCTCCACTCTTCGCTTTTGCAACGCTTTTGCAAGCGTCGGAGATATTTTACCGATGCTTCAAAGCATCGGTAAAGGTTAATTCAAGCGTCGGTAAAGGTCAGTTCACTTGTAGCGATACCATTAGCAAGAATTTGTTTTAGCTACATATCGTCGGAGATTAGGACAAGTGTTTTGAATAAGTATCAGGAAGAAGCATGATTATACTTGTACAAATATAACCATTATAGGAACTAGTATAGTCTCTTTATATTTGCATTTTTCAATTCAGAATGAAAAAACTTGTATTAGTATCTCAATTTTGATTCAAATATGAGTTTGATTATACTCATATTTTTTAAAAAAAATTACCTAATGGAAGAGAAAAAAGGAAAAAAATGGAGTCTTTGTCTATAGAGGTGCATTGAGACAAAAAAAAAAATTCAAAATTTAAATATTATAATTTATATCTTTTCAGGCTACTGCTGATTTTAAGTAGCAATCACAAATTTATAGCGGGGGGCTTAATGAAATTTTTAGAACAAAATTAAAGTCTATTAGTGATACATGAAATCAAGGCCACTATAATTGATGATGAACCAAGTAGACACATTATGGTATTATAATTGATATTTGAGATACAAACTCATCACAAAGATTTTAGACAAGTTCTAAGTTCAAAATACGTGCCTTTTTTGGAGGAGTAAGGAGGAAGAAAGGTTCTTCCCCCTCAATTATAATATGTTAATATATATTAAGTAAGTACATCATTATGTCATGGTCCCCTGAATACATTTATCTTTGGTGATAGGGGATCAGTTTGAGGAATGAAATGTAGGAAATGGGATTTAGTGTTGTCACGGGACAGCTAAAGTGAGCTACAGAGAAATGCTGAACAAACATGGAAGGAAAGCTGAAAGGAAACTAAAGCTGAAGACCAAACCTTTGTAACATATTTCCTGGAACTGAAAGCTGAAAACAAAAACACAACGGACATTTTCCGATGCCTGCCACTGATATTCACATCCGATTGCTGTGACCACTATGCTCCAATCCAAGGCCTGGGTAGTAGAATTGTTAGAAAATCTCCGAATCAGAGTATATGCCATGGAAGCAATATGTGAGAGAAAGATCCTGATGAGATGATGGCAGCCTTCGTTTAAATTAAGAAATAGGAGAATATATAAAGAGATTAGGAGAAAAGAGATTGTATTATTATCCTTGGAGAAGATCTTGATACAGGACAAGACACCAGCCTCCTCTCAGGAAGAAATTCCCAAACCTGCAGACTCCCTCATGCTCGGTTCTCTTCTCCAAGCCCGTGGAATACCCATGTCCCAAGCCCTTCTTCCATGTGATATAACACTTACGCTGATTCCTCATGGTGAGAAAGAGAGACCATGCACACCTCTCACGCCCTCCCTTATCTCACGGTTTTCCACCGTACCACATTGTCACCTTTTCATCACATGGGGCTGCCTTCTTAAGTTGGTTACAATCAACCAACTAATTCTTAGGCTTGGACATTAGGTTCAAGATGGTTAGGACCCACAGGTAGTTAGGATCCTTAGTTGGTTAGGCTTCTAGTTAGTTACACCATGTAGGAGGTTAGGACTTAACCACCTAACCGACTAACCAACTAGCCTAACCAACTAACCAACTAATTATCTAGCCTCAAACCCCTTTTATATACCAAAGGGACAATCAACTACACTTATAGACCTAAACTCCATGACCCAACTGGGTTATGTTACAATATTTCAAAAACTCCTCCCTAAATTACATGAGAAAACACTCAAACCTAGATCAAGCCCTGACCCAATATGACTCGCATGTTCTGTCAATCTCAAACTCAGAGTATCCCTGGAACACCTCCAGGACCCGCTTGGGACATGTCCCGAAGGCCCAGGAATCCTCGAACATCCCTGTCTCTCAAGTCTTGAAAGTATCACAAAATCCCTGCAAGGAATAGTTACGAAGAAACCATAACATGTTAGAGATGACAAATAAGGAACACTATTTTCTCATACCTACGTACCTACCGCTTGCGGCAAATGTAAGAGATCCATTTGCAGTCTTCTTCGTCTTTCCGCTTGTACCACTTGAGCTCGATTGCATTTGCATTTGGAAAGCTGCTCCTGCGATCCAATTCCTCTCACGTATGAAGTTGGCAGTCACCCGCCTCTATCCACTTTCCCAAAGAAAGACCGTGCCATTCCCCTTTTCAACATGTGGTCATGAATGTCGATGAGCCCATACTCCACCGCAAGTAATACTACGTTCTAATTGTCATCTTGATCTTGGTTAAAAGCTGCCACCGGTATGTCCTCTAGAATTTTCTCCACCATCTCTATGACACCCCCCGCTCTTTGCTGCCACTAGATTGGCGTCGCCCATCTCTGAATACTGAAAAGCTTTGAAACTCGGATAGTCTGAAAATATGAGAGACCAAAAATTTGAACTTCTGAAAAACCTTGAAGGAGCAGAGGAGAGAAGAGAAAAAGAAAAGAAAAAAAAAAAAAAAAAAAAAAAGGAGAGAGAGAAGAAAAAGAAAGGGAAATATATATATATATATATATATATTGAAAAACTTCTTTCTTAGAAAATTTGTGAATAAGGATATCAGTAAACGGATCACTGATAAAATTTAGATAGAAGATTTAAATTTATAATTAAAATATAATTATTTATTAATATTAAAATTATTATTATAGAAAGATAACTTTCTGGGTAGAAAGGCATGAGGGTATGGACTGATATCGGGTATATTTAGTTTGTCTCTAGTAAGGTAAAAATTTCTGGACGCGATCACTAATTTATAAATATATTTTACATAACATGATTTTGATCCTTGGACATGAATATTAGCATGCATGATTGTTTATGCATTACATATTTTAATTTTTCATGAGAGACAATTATGATTGCTAGTACTGCTATTTATATTTTTTGTATGATATATTTCTATCAAATATAACTATTTGGATAGTTTGGATTGTGATACCGATTATTGTAAATCTTGAAAAAAATATAATTTGAAAATATATTTGAGATTTGATAAAGTGATAATAAAAAATAAGGAATATTTATACTAGCCATGCCACGGGATCATGATTACCGAGATTGCTAGTCACAGGCTGAAATATGATAATGAGATTGCTAGTCCCATGCTTAAGTATGATAATGAAATTAGTCATCACAGGTTGAAATGTGACAACGAGCTTGTCAGTATAGGCTGAAGTATGATACTGAGATTGCCAGTTATGGACTGAAGCATAACCGTGGTTAGTCCAGAACTCTAAAGAAGAAGGATGACTAAATCGAAACATAATAGAAAATATGATTTTATCAAAGGTTTTATTATATATGGTAATAGAGTTATTTTAATTGTATAGTATGTTATACTATTATTTTTCTCTTATTTTTAAACTGCATTATTATTAGTGTAATTGTATGGAGTCCTTATCATGCTGTAAAGCTCACTTCCCACTTTTCTATTTCTTTTTAAAGTCGCAAGATGCATAACAAAATCGGGGTCGAGCGTAAGATCAAGCATTAAAATTTTTAGGTTGTTTAGTTAGTTCTATTTTTAATACCATGTAATAAATAAGTTGATCATTTAATGATCATAAATTAAATGAATTAATTATTTAGTTATTATTAAATTATTCTAATTATGTTTGATTAATTAAATTTAATTTTCAGAATGATAAAAAATTTCGCGTACTTAAACCTCTAGGTATCGAGAATTTATGTGATCGATCGTGTATAGCTCATCGTGTGCTGGGTTTGGGACACTACAGGCAGCCATTGCATCTATACGAGCTTTAAAAAAAACAGAAAACTTAGACGGAAAGAAAGCAGTAACTGTACAGTCCACCATGGCCGCATCGGTTTTCTAGCGACGGGAGGAAGAGATGGGAGCAGGAAGTGAGGAGAAGACGAAGGCGACGAGGAAGAGGAGGATGAGAATGGTGGGTGGGAGATGGAAACATGGGAGCCGGTCTACACCGACGAGTGCGCGTGCGAGGCACTCCAGGAGAACCAGTGCATGGCTCTGGCCTTATCTGGTGCAGAAAGAGGAGGCCTGTGCCAATCTCAGCAGCAATGCAGAACCTATGCTGCCAAGGGATTGGTGGTGTTTTCCCTCGCTGGAACAAGCAATCTTCCAAGCTCCCATTAGCCATGTATTCAGAGACAAGGCAGCCATTCTGGGCAGGCTCCCAGCAAAAGAACCATATTTGGATGCCTGATACAGCTTAAAATTTCAACCAGCATTGAAGTTCACATGCAACTTAAAATATTCAGGATTCATCATGGTAGCTGCTAGATGTAGAGGAACTCTATCAAGGCAAGATTTAATTGGCTATGGGATCCCCAATAGATGGGCATGTCATACTTTGCACATTGTATGCATAACTGCCGGATAATTTTTTCCAGCGGTAGTTTCTTTCTAGTAAGTACGTCAACCTGACACCGGCTGGCTGGTGGAACGGAAAAATAAAATAAAAGATCATAATCTTTTACTCACATCAATTATTGGAGGCTCCAGAATTAATTCTGAATTTAATCGAATCACTCACGAGATCGTTACTCGAACCGGCTTCAGAATTAATTCTAAATTTAATCGAGTCACTCACGAGATCATTACTCGAACGGATTTAATCGAGTCACTCACAAGATCATTACTCGAACCGGCGACCGGTTGTAATGAGACAAGACCTCTACCAACCGGGCTACCATCTTGGAGGTGCTCTGTAAGGTGTTTAATACCTCTTGTAGAAACTCTCTCTTGAGCTGCACCCGAGTGCAGAACTTTAATGGCGACAGGTTTGTGGTTTAGGTAGCATTTGTAAACAGGACCATAGCCACCTTCTCCGATCTTCCGCCTCTCAGAAAGGTATTCCGCGGCCACTTCTATCTCCTCTATCGTGTACTTCCTATACCTCACATCTGTATGTGCTAAAGCATCCAATGCCCTCTTCTTCTCCTCAACCTCTTTGAGCACTTTCATTTCTGCATTGATTCTCTTCTGTGCTTCTAACTCCGCGATCCTTTTAGAGGCTTCAGCTGCCTCCATGGCTGCCTCAATCTTGCTTTCTCCTTCTCTGCTAAGGCCAGTGCTGCTTCTTCCGCCAATCGACCTTCCTCTAACCTTCTCTCTTCCCCCATCTTCCAACGATGGAGCTCCATTGCCAGCAGTGAAAGGCATAACCAGCAAGGAAGTTGAGATTTTGGAGGTGTGGTGAAAACATTACCTTCTGTTTGGCTGTGAGTGCTTCTTTGCTCGCTGTACTGTACATGTCCATTGTCTGCTTTGAGTTCTAGTCTCGGCCTCTTCATCTCCGCCTCCGCATCTTCCTGCGAGTGACGGAACAAATTAAATTGGTGACCATCAACCAAGGTGGCAGGATTGAGAAGTGTTCACATTTATTGCCATTTGTTAATGGCATCACATAGCTTCATGATCGGTGCTAAGTTGCAAAAAATTCACAGGTATCCATTTGATTACTCAAAACACACATTTGTTCTTGTGCTTTCTTTCTGAAAAAATTATTCCTGTGCTTCAGATGTAAATACAAATGCCATGGTGACAGATGATATATGGTGTGCTGTCCTGAGATATTGAAGAGATTGCAGTCCCAAATGGGAAACCGCCACAACTGACCTGCGTCGTGATTGCATCTCAAAGCTGTTATGTTGAATCAGAGAAGAAAAAAGGGAGAAAATTTTATTATTTTTTCTTATTGGAAGTCTTGGAGGTCATTCCCTTTTATACAAGATTAAAATCCTTCTCAAAGGAAGGTTATGATTGGTCATAAACAAAACAAGGAAATGTATTTAAGGTACGTGCTTAAAATGAAGGAGTATAGATGGAAATAAGGTTGTCAACACTTCCCCTCAAGATGAGGCGAAGATATCACAAGCTTCATCTTATTACAAATTGAAGAAAACATAGAACCTCCAAGACCCTTTGTCAGTATGTCTGCTAATTGTTCTGTAGATTTAATAAATGATAAGTGTATAACTTTTTGATCAAGTTCTCCTTGATAAAATGGCGGTCAATCTCTACATGCTTAGTTCTGTCATGTTGAACAGGATTATTTGCAATATTAATGGCCGCATGGTTATCACAGAATAGAGAGAGGAGAAGATTGGAGAAGACGTAATTCAACAAGCAGCCCTTTTAGCCATAATATCTCACAAATACCTTGAGCCATAGCTCGGTATTTAGCCTCAGCACTGGATCAAGCGATAACATCTGTTTTTTACTGCGCCAAGTCACAAGATTTTTGTCAACAAAAGTACAATAGCCCGAAGTAGATCGTCGATCATCTATAGAACCTGCCCAATCAGTATCTGAATAGGCTTCAACTTTAAGATGGTCATGACAAGAGAAAAGAAGACCTTTCCCTGGGCAGCTCTTAAGATACCGAAGGATCCTGTACACAGCTTCTTGATGGCGATCACGGGGATCATGCATATACTGGCTTACAACACTGACTGCAAAAGCTATATCAGGTCTTGTGTGAGAGAGATAGATTAATCTGCCAACAAGACGCTGATATCGCTCACGATCTACAGGCTTACCATTATCAGCAGTAAGACGATGATTCCGCTCAATAGGAGTAGTAGTAGGTCGACATCCCAATATTCCTGTCTCAGTCAATAAATCCAAGACATATTTTCGCTGTGAAAGAAATATTCCATGGGATGACCTGGCCACTGCAATTCCAAGAAAGTATCGTAAGTTACCCAGATCCTTGACTTTAAAAGACTGAGCCAATTGAGTCTTTAAACGAGCAGTTCTAGGAGATCATCACCAGTAAGGATGATATCATCTACATAGACGATTAGGATAGCAACTTTACCTTTATTATGACAGTAGAACATGGTATGATCAGCATTACTTTGGTGATAACCAATTTCAAGCATGGCACGATGAAAGTGATCAAACCATGCCCTGAGTGACTGCTTTAATCCATAGAGAGACCGGCGCAAACGGCAAACCTTGCCAGCAGTTTCTGCAATAGTAAATCTAGGAGGAATTTCATATACACCTCTTCTTGAAGATCACCATTAAGAAGGCATTTTTTACATCTAGTTGGAACAAACTCCAGTTAATATTGCTGCACAAGATATGAGAGTCCGAATGGTGTTGATCTTTGCTACAGGGCGAAGGTCTCTCAAGACGAGCTTTGTAGTGATCAATTTACCTTTAGGGGTCTGCTTCACAGTATAAATCCATTTGCAACCTACTACATATTTTCCAGCAGGTAAGGGAACAGTTCCCTGTATGATTTTTTCAAGGCTTGCATTTCTTCAAGCATTGCTCTTTTCACTTAGGATTTGACATAGCATCCTTCAGTGTGAAGTATAGAGATAGATTCTAAGGATGAAATAAAAGATCTATATATAGGAGAAATAGATTTATAGGAAATAAAATTAGCAATATCGTAACGATATCGAGAAGGAATAATATGAGGACGAGAAGCCTTTCTGTGAGCAATAGGTAGATTTAAAGTAGGGTTAGAGAAAATATTACCATTGTCATAAGGAGATGTAGGAGCTGAGTCAGAAGGAGACTGTGGGTAGTAATAGAATGCACAATGGGTTCAGATGTAGACTCCCCATGTCGATTAGAGTCTATCAATGTTCACCAGTATTTTCTTGCTCCTCAGTTACTATGATCTCCTCCTCTTGACTAGTAGCTCCAGAAAGGATACTGGGAGAGCAAATAAATTGTTGGGTTAATGGCAGTTGAGTTGATGGCTGAAGAGTTGGAACATTATAATAATGTTCAGTCTCTCGAAAGGTGACATCCAGACTAACAAAGATTCGCTGTCAGAAGGATAGTAGCACTTATAACCCTTTTGTGTAGCAAGATAGCCCACAAAGATACATTTCAGAGATCTTGGATCAAGCTTGATCAACTGTAGAACGATGATCATGACAAAAAAGTGCATCCGAATACGGAGGGGAACAATAAAAGAAGACGCCCCTCAAAGATATATATCCACAAATTTATGAAATTCTTGGAAGCAACGGGCCACTCATCTTTAGATCGTAGAAGATATACCCAAGTTACTATACCATAACAGTCAATAAAAGTAACAAAAATAATGATGCCCAGGAAATAGAAAATCGTATGACAGGATCCCACACATCAGAATGAATAATTTCAAAAGACTGCTTACAACGAGTTCCTGAAGGTGGATAATTAGTGCGCGTGTGCTTAGCATATTCACACGCATCACAAACTAACTATTCTTTAATACAAAGATGATATAAATTGGGAAAAGATATGGTGATAAGTAGCAAATGAGATATGGCCAAGCCTGCGGTGCTGCAACTGAAGTTCATGTAGGGCATTATCAGAAGATGAAACTACCATGCCAGTTTGCTAAGAGTGAGTCTGTAGTTCTTCATCCAAGTAGTAGAGCCCATTGTGCATTTTACCATACCCAATCGTCTCCCCCATTGTCAGCCTTTGAAAAATACAATAAGTAGGAAAGAAAGTGATTTTACAATTTAGATTATTGGTAATTGAATGGATAGAGAGAAGATTAGTAGGAAAACTAGGGACATATAAAGCCGCATAGAGATGTATGGTTGGTGTACAGTTGATGGATCCTTTTCCAGACACAGGCCTAAAAGAGCTATCAACTATACGCACTCCTATCCGAACAAACAGAGTAAGACTGAAATATGTCAAAGTTACCCGTCATGTGCATAGTGGCACCAGAATCAATGAACCACGACTTAGAGGTATCAAGGTTTTCAATATTTACTGTATGGGATTGGGCAAAATGAGAATGAAAGATGGAAGGAGGAGAACTGGAAGAACTGCTTGTCAAACCATTAGTAGAAGATGGAGCATGGTTGGAAGAAACATTGAGCCGGGCCATAATGTGGCAGAGCATTTCATCAGTAGAGAGAGCTCCCGATGTCAGCAGAAGGCAAGGCCGTGGTAGATGAGACACCCCTTTCTGGGTGCTCGAAAATATGTGCCTGAGGAGGACCAATGGCTCCACCAGAACGTCCTCCTCGACAACCGCCTTGACCATGTCCGGAGGGACGACCATGCAGCTGCCAACAAGCATCACGAACATGTCCAGTTTTGTGACAATATGAGCATATCTGTATATTTCGGCCACCACGAGAATGCGACTGAGACTGAACTACTATAGCATATCGAACCATATCTGTAGGAGGAATCATCACCCGGCGATGAGTTTCCTCACTCAAAACAAGAGAGAAGACTTGTTGAAGGGAGGGCAGATATGTACTTCGACTCAAAATTTGAACTCTCATTAGATCAAAGTCATCATTGAGTCCAGCAAGAAAATCAAGATTCGTTTTCATCAGTGTATTTCTTGAATTCAACAGCATCTTTCGAACAACAGGCTTTGAAAGGACGATAAAAATCCAGCTTGGACCATAGCCGTTGGAGTTCTACCTTATAAGCAGTGATAGAAAGTTCGCCCTGTCTAAGTGTACGCACCTTGCGTTTAAGCTCAAAGGCTTGAAATGTATTGCCTTGCTGTGACTAGGTTTGAGCAGCAGTCTCCCAAATTTCTCTGGCGGTATCAAAGAAGGACATACCCTGAGCAACAGTAGGGATCTTAGAGTTGAAAAGCCCGCCATCACAAGGGAGTTCTTCGATTCCCATTTCAATAATCCAGTATCTCCGAATGACGGCTTAACTGCATCCCCAGTGAGAAAACCCTCAAAACCGCGGCCTTTAATATATAGCCGCACATTCCGGGATCATATCAAATAAGTAAAGGGTCCATCTAAGCGGATCGAATTAATCAAGAAAGACGGATTATCCATGATCGTCTGAGAACTGGATACAGATCACTACAAAAAAAAAAACTGCTCAAAATTATAAAAAAAATGCTGCCAAATAATTATATTTAAAATTAGGTCATGGAAGAGGTTCGAGTCCTTTCTATCTGTCAAAAAATCTGGCAATCAGAGACTGTAGGACGAAGATCAGGAGACTGTTCAAAACCTTGTGGTCGTTGGATGGCAATGGATGCTCAAAACCCACGGAGTGGCATTGGCATTGAGAGTGTGGTGAATGACAATGGGGATCTCTCAGCCGGTCTTCTGAGTGATGTGATGTGTACTTCTTGTGAGATGGCAATTGTATGGATGCAACCAGCAAAAAAATGTGCTCTCAGATTGGTTTGTGTGCCTTTGATGGAACACACGGTGGGCGCCAGGTCGAAGTCAGGCACGGGTGCAGGGGCGCAGTCGAAGTCGGGCAGGCGCAAGGGCACAGGGGCGCAGGGGCTCAGGGGCGCAGCCGCGCAGGAGATTTCGGCGGACGGGCGCAGGGGCTCCGTCGCGCGAGTTCGCAGGGGCGCGGCCGCGCGGGTTCGTCGGAGGCGGGCGCAGGGGCGCGGTCACGGCGGATGCACACGGGCGCAGGGGTGCAGTGGCTCGGCGGAAGGTCGGCGGCCGGGCACGGGCTCGGCGGAGGTTTCAGTGGTGGCATTTAGGAAGAAGAGAGAAATAGGATGGAATAAGATGAGAATAAGGCAGAATAGGATTGGAATAATCAGGAATAAAAAGAAATAGATCGGTAGCTCTGATACTATGTTAAATCAGAAAAGAAAAAAGAAAGAAAATTTTTATTATTTTTTTTTTGTGAAGTCTCAAGGGCCATTCCTTTTATACAAGAATAAGTTTTTTTTAAAAAAAGGATATGATCTATTCTTGATCATAAACAAAACAAAAAAATATTTAAGGTACATACTTAAAATAGAGAAGTATAGATAGAAATAAGATCGTCAACATGTTATCTAAGCTGTAGCCTGTCAGACATGTTGGACATCCTCTGATTAAAGATGTGATCGATGCTTGGTCTGCCACCACTCACAGATGATATATATCACTATCTCCTATACTCTCTGTCTATGATTTTCCATTCGAGGCACGCGGTCCTGTGGTGAATGGTGACCTGTTTAAGGTACCATATTAGCTTGCAATTCGACATAGGAGCAAAAGAAGGTGCTACTTGTTGCTTTGGTGCAGCTATGTCACCATGTTTGCATTACAAGACATTTTACCTGATTGGTTCCTGTTCTCTCTGCACATTCCGAGTCTCTAATGCTGCCTCACCTGGCAATTGACAATGTCATATAATTTCTTTGTGTAGGAGACAAGAAAGCTTTCTTTTTTCTATTCAAAGAGAAACTGATGATGACATCAGTGCTCATGTTTACACAAACCTCTGAATCCACGAGGGTGATGTGGGTCTACATGTTCACTTCTAATACTTGCTTGGCTCTGGATTTGAGCCCTGAATGGGTATAGATGGCTGGCGCTGGTCCGGCGGCATTCCTCATGAAAGACGCCTTCCCTTTGGATATGGAAAAAGAAAGCGTTCTTGTCAGTAGAGACATCCGTAGTCCTCAATCGTCTGACAGAAAAGACATGACGAGAGGACATGAGACATCCGCTCCATTATTATGACATTGCGAACCCGTCCTCCTGGAGAGCCTCCCGCGAGTGCCCGTCAACGTACCCCCCTATCCACCATTCTCCTTCTCCTCTTCCTCGACGTTTTCATCTCCTCCTTGCATCCTGCTCCCGGCTCTTCCTCTCGTTGTCACAAATAGATACTGTCCCGTAGACTGTAAAGTTATTTTTTATCTATATTTTATTTTACCTTGGCATCCAACATGACTATTAATCAAATTAAACTATTCAATAACTTGGGACGTATCCAATTTAAATAGTCAGAAAGAAAGATTGCAACATTATTTGAAGTATAGGACTAAAATTGCTGAAATTAAAGATATAGAAGATTATTGCAACATCTACTCATGGACCGGGCTGGGTCGGCAGTACTGGACGCTTATCTCCCGATCGACCTGCACAAAGTTTTCAGGACGCCGGTGGTATTCTGATGGGGGACCCTTCTATGCCTAAGTCAGCAGGAGCTTGAAGGCAACAGAATGGAGAAATCACAGCAGCAGCATATGGAGAAGGGAGAGTGTGCTTACTTTTTAACGGGATCCCGTGGATACCTTATATAGGCGCGGAACAGTCCAAAGGTTGTTAGGGAATGGGCCGAGGAAGACCGATTTGCCCCTATGAGGATCTGGAGAGTGGCCAGGTGGCGCCTGGATAAGGCGGTGTCGTGGGAGTAGTGGAGCAGGGCTGCTAGCATGACAGGAATTCGTTGTAACAGAAGAGATTTCCGGAATCCTCTGGGCCCTGAAGGGGGTCAGTCAGTCCTCCGGGGGAGGATGTCTGTAGAGCGGTGGGTCGGACCTCAGCGGGCCGTTCGTACCTCTACTCCAGTATGTCAGACTTCAACTGGAGAGCGGTGGGTCGGACCTCAGCGAGAGCGGGCCGTCGGACCTCTACTCCGGTGGGTCGGACTTCAACTGGAGAGCGGTGGGTCGGATCTCAGGGGAGCGGGCTGTCGGACCTCTACTCTGGTGGGTCAGACTTCAGAAAGAGAACAGTAGATCGGATCGTAGCGGAGATGGGTCATCTAGCCGACCGAGAACGTCCGTCCGGACCCTTGAGGAAGCAGACCAATCGGGCCTTTACCTCAGCCAAATCGGGTCGTTCGGACTTCGACTTCACTTCGGTGGGTCGGCCGGTCGGCTTTCTGACATTGGGGCCAGTCGACCCAGCTGGAATCCTGCTTGCACCGGTCCGACTCAGGAAAAATCGATTGAATACAACAGTGCTCCCCTGCTCCTGGCTTTCGAGGGACATGTGGCTTCGAAGGACATGAGCACCATTCTTGCCTGAGTCGCGTCCATCCTCGAGATAACCGTAAGCAGGATTTGGCACGTCGCTTCGAATCTTCCACGATCAGTGTCAAAGACAGGTGGCGGCCCCACGTTGGGGGATGCAGGGGTCGCAGTTAATGCGGAGAAGGCGCCATGGTGAGGAGCCAAAATGACCCGCACGATAATCGAAGTGAAGTAATGCACTATGCCACGTGGCAGCATCCAAGCGACTGGCGTCGCACTTGAGACAACCTGCCGACCATTGATCTAACTTTCCCACGGATCGCCGCCTGCGTGCCCGCCCTGATCGGTCGCTTCGACCCTTGCACCGTGGGACATCACACCGAATGATGGGACAGTTATAATGTCCAAAGGCGAAGGAGAGTGCCCCTCTAGGGGCCTATATAAAGGGGAAGCGTGGTGCCCAGGAAGAGTTTCCGGCTGCGACCGCGTCTATCGAGAGAAAGGGCATCTCCTTCTCCGTATCACCAGTTTCCCTTTGGCCTCCTAGAAATCCAGAACCAGGTCAATCCTCCTTGTCCTTCTTCTTTCTCCACACTAATGGCATCTAGTAGTAGAGGTCCGACCCATAGACCTAGGGACCCAGGGCCGAGTGAAATCCAGTCGGTAATGACCCGAGAACGGGTTGAAAACCATAGGGCCGTATACGGCATTCCCACGACCCTACACCTCACAGTTCCAGGTCGAGAGGAGAGAGCGAATAACTCGTTGGGGCTGGGTACCCTCCCAATATACGAAGTCCACATCAAAGCTGGTTTGAGATTCCCCTTACACCTCTTTTTCATTGAAGTCTTTAATTTTTATAGGGTAACTCTGGCGCAACTGATCCCGAATAGTATTCGGGCGATATGTTGCTTCATAGTGTTGTGTTATAGGCCGATATCGAACCTAGGCTGTCCCTTTTTGGCAACTTCTTCCTGCTGAAGAAGGACTTCAGGAGTACGGAGTGGTGGATGTTCTATCCCCGCCCAATCGAAGGATTTTGAAGTGCCTTATGTCGGCCATTCACGAGTGGAAGGCCAAATTCTTCCTCGTGAGCAACCTTCAGCCCTGGGATTTCGAGCCTTTATGGAGAGAGCCGAGGCCGAGGCTCCATGAGGGGAGGGCGATTCTGATGGCCGACCAAGCCGACTTAACCAAATTGACGAAGCCGGTCCGACCATGGCATGTGAACTGCTCGGGAGGATGCCCTTTACTAGGCAGGGATTAGCCGCTAGAGATTTTTAGATAGGAACAAAGAGGGGAAACAAGAGCTGACCGACCTCCTCCCTTGCATTTATTTGATTCTCTCTTCCTTTTAATGAAGAAAGATGAAGATCAATAAGGCTAAAGTCATCCAGCGAGCAGTGCGAAAGAGGGTCGTCCTGACAGTAGAGCCGACCGCTGAGAAGCAGAAGAAAAGGTGAGAGGAGGGACAGCCTACCCCCGTAGTGACCGTGGATTCTGATGAAGATAATGCCCCCCTGACGGAGTCATTAAGGACGCCGAAGTCCTCGGCTCCTGTTGAAAAGTCGGCTGCCCGAACGGAGCGGGAACAGCCGAAGTCATCTGGGGTGATGGCGGTCCCCGTCCCAGCACCTTCCGGACCGGCAAAAACCATTCCCTTCACTGACAAAGGGAAAGGGCCGGCCGGGGAAGAGATGGCCGAAAGAGAGGCGGCCGAAGAGTAGTCTGAGGAGGAAGTCCGCTAGGAGGGGTTCCAACATTGGCGTGCTTTGAACAGCTCAAAAAGGTCATGGAGTTTGCTCAGGGGAGCGATGACAGACGCCGATTGGGAGGTGTCCATTCAGAGAAATCTGAGTGATGTGGCCAGGGACTCATATCGTGACCTTATGAGGGTAAGATTCCGACCTTGCTTCTTTTCTTTCAATTAATTGTACTGCACAGCACTAACTTAACTTCTTGCTCACACAACTTCTTCATGGCATCTCCCTGATGGACGATGGCATCAGTCGGATTCTTTTTGCGGCCAAGACCTCGACCAAGAAGGTTCAGGAGTTGGAGGCTGATTAGGCGGTCATGGAGGCATCTTTGAAGTCGATGGAAGAGAAGCTGTCAGTCGCCCAAGTTGAGGCCGAGTCATCAAGGGAGGCATCTAAGGGAATGCATGACCAGCTGGTCGATAGGGAGGCCAGGCTGAAAAGGAAGAAGGCAAAGGTGAATTCTCTCACCCGCCGGCTGAAGGAGGAGGAGGAGCGATTTGCTGAGGCCGACAAGAGGGCCCAGGTCGAGCGGGCGGCTTCATCGTCATTGGCGGTTCAGCTGGGGGAAGCCAAGGAGTTGGTAGCAAAACAGGTCCAGGATGCCGTAATAGAGTATAAAGCTTCTCCCGGCTTCACCGAAGAAGTGGAAGAGGCGGCATCGGCCTTCTACTCAGAAGGCTATGATGACTGCCTAAAAAGGTAGCCGGGCTTTTCCCTGAGCTTGACTTATCTAGTGCTCAGCTGGAAGGACCCGCCGAGGGGGAGGACCATCCGACTGACGAGGAGACTGAGGTCCAGGCTGAAGGCCGTGTGGAAGTGGCCGAAGTTGTACCAAGTGGGGTCGAAGTCAGAATCCCAGCTGCTCCTTCTACGGGTCAGACCTAAGAATTTTGTAAAGGTCTGGCCCTCTTTTTGATGGAAGAACTTTTATATATAATAGAAAAATCTTTTGTCATCTTGTGTTGTCACGCCTTCAAGATTTTCTTTCTTTTGCAAAAATTTTTCTAAGTATTCAGGGTCGGACTAGGTTACTATCTTTCAATTATTCTATCGAACCCGAGTCCGGTTACAGCCGACCGCCAACACTCGAGAATATCCCGAAGAGAACTTGTAATTTTCAGCCAACAACAAATACTTATAGATTTTTCTAAGTGCTGGTCCGTCGGCTCACTCAAACCTGAGATTTGTAGAATGGCCAGGCTGATTGATTTGAAGTTATCACCAACCGGGATTGGACTTTTCAGATTTGGGCTATCCTAGAGCCTTTCCCGATCGGGGTCGGACTTTTAGGATTTGGACCGTCCTAGAGCCTTGGCCGACCGAAGTCGGACTTTTCAAATTTGGGCTGCCCTAGAGCCTTTGCCAACCCGGGTCGGACTTTTTGGATTTGGGCTGCCCTAGAGCCTATGCCGATCGAGGTCGGACTTTTCGAATTTGGGCTGCCCTAGAGCCTTTGCCGACTGGGATCGAACTTTTTGGATTTGGGCTGCCCTAGAGCATTTGCCGACCGGGGTCAGACTTTTTAGATTTGGGCTGTCCTAGAGCCTCTGCCAACCGGGATCGGACTTTTCGGATTTGGGCTACCCTAGAGCCTCTATCGACCGGGGTCAGACTTTTTGAATTTGGGCTGCCCTAGAGCATCTACCGACCGGGATCGGACTTTTCAGATTTGGACTGCCCTAGAGCCTCTGCCGACCGGGGTCTGACTTTTCGAATTGGGCTGCCCTAGAGCCTCTGCCGACCGGGGTCGAACTTTTCAGATTTGGGCTGCCCTAGAGCCTCTACCGATCGAGGTCGGACTTTTCAGATTTGGGCTACCCTAGTGCCTCTGCCGACTGGGGTCGGACTTTTCGAATTTGTTCACAGAAGAATTTGTAGCCTTCATTGATAATACTTGCGGAGGTGTCTACATTCCATGGACGTGCCATTTGCCGTCCATCCAATGTTCGAGTCGGTAGGTTCCGGCTTGAACTACTCCAACAACTCCCGGCTCGAACTACTCCAACAACTCTATAAGGACCTTCCCAATTTGGAGAGAGCTTCCCTTGTTCAATCGGCTTTAATATGTCTGACTTCCGCAAAACCAAGTCTCCAACCCGGAAGGTGCGAGCCTTGACCCTCGAGTTATAATACTTGGCTATCTTTTGGCAGTATATCACCATCTTCAAACTTGCTTGGTACCTGGTTTTTTCCAAAAGGTCTAGGTCAGCTCTTCTCTGCTTTGAGTTGGTCGGCTCAGTGAAATAATCAATCTGTAGGGATTACATGGATATTTCTATGGGGATGACTACTTCGCTCCCGTATGTTAGGTTAAATGGGGTCTCTCCGATCGGAGTTCAAGCAGTTGTCCAATACGCCCATAGCACCGAGTGAAGCTCTTCGGCCCAAAGTCCCTTGGCATCATTCAATCGGGTTTTTAGTCCATGCAAGATCGTCTGATTGGTGACCTTTGCTTCTCCATTGGACTGAGGGTGGCCGACCGACGTAAGTTGATGGAAAATATGATATTGCTGACAGAAGTCTCGAAACTTGGGATTGTCGAACTATCTTCCATTATCGGTGATGATCACATGTGGAATGCCAAATCAGAAGATGACAGTTTCGGACAAAGTTCTCTATTTTGGCCTCCGTTATCTGTGCCAGTGGTTCAGCCTTTACCCATTTGGTGAAGTAATCAATGGCCACATAAAAAATTTGCATTGACCAGACACTAGAGGGAAGGGTCCCAAGATGTCCATCCTCCATTACGCGAACGGCCAAGGTGCAGTAAGTGGGGTCAGCTAGCTTGCGGGCCTTCTTTGGATGTTAAAATACCTTTGACATGCATCGCACTTTCGGACGAAGTCCGACGCATCTTTCTGAATTGTAGGCCAATAGTATCCTTACCGGATGATCTTGTAAGCTAGGGATCTTCTCCCATGGTGATCGCCGCAGATGCCCTCATGTACTTCTCTCAATGCATAGTCCGCATTGGTCGGTCCCAAGCACTTCAGCAGCGGCTGTGAGAACGACCGCTTATAGAGGACGCCGTCAAGGATGATGTATTTTGAAGCTGTCCAGCATATCTGCTTGGCTTCGGCTGGATCTTCCGATAGGACCCCTTCGGTAAGAAAGGTGAGAATCGGATCCATCCATGATATCTCTTGATCAAGTTGGTGGACCTCAGTCAGCTCTCCATTAATACTTGGGAGCTGCAAATGTTCCACAAAGGCTCGGTCGGAGGTATTGGTGATTGCCGTGGCCAACCGTGACAGAGCATCTGCTCGAGAATTCTGCATACGAGGTATATGGAGGATTTCGAAGAATTTGAGCCGAGAGATGAGGTTTTGTACCTTGTCCAAGTACTTGGTCAGGATTGGATCCCTCGCTTCGAATTCACCCTTCACCTGATTGACCACCAATTGGGAGTCGGAGAAGGCTCTGATTCAGCTGATGCCAAGTTCACTTGCAATCCGCAACCCTGCGAAAAGGGCTTCGTACTCTGCCTGGTTGTTCGATACCTGAAACAAAAAGTGAAGAGATACTCCAGGCTTTCTCCATCGGGATCGGTTAAAATTAAACCAGTCCCGTAGCCAGTGAAATTGGATGCTCCGTCCACATGAAGGGTCCAAGCTGGTTCGGCTTTGTCGACAGGGTCGGCTTCAGGTGCTTCAGCCGTTTGAGAGGGCATTCCCTGCTTCCAGGTACACTTTGCAATGAAGTCAGCAATTACCTGGGCCTTCAAAGCGGATCGGGACTGGAAGGAGATGTCGAACTTGCCAAGTTTGACAGCCCACTTGGCGAGCCGACCAGATATGTCTGGACTCTGAAGGATTGCCTTAAGAGGTTGGTCGGTCATCACCATAATTGGATGCGCCTGGAAATACGGTCGGAGTCGCTTGGCTGCTATAACCAAGGAATAGACTAACTTTTGCAACTTGGGGTACCTTGTCTCGGTGTCATGAAGGACTTTACTGATATAATACACAGGCTTCTGCATACCATCTTTCCCGACTCGCACGAGTACGAAGCTGACTGCCTTATCTGACACCGACAGGTAAAGGTATAAAGGCTCCTTCTCTTTCGGCTTATCCAGCAACGGTGGACTCCTCAGATATTTTTTCAACGCTTCAAAGGCTGACCAACATTCGTCGGTCCAAATGAAACGATCCGACCGGTGCAGGATTTTGAAGAATGGCAGGGACTTTTCGATCGAATGGGAGATGAAACGGTTGAGAGAGGCAATCCGGTCCGTGAGTTCTTGCACCTGCTTCTTATTGGTCGGATGTGCCATTTCGATGATAGCTCTTATCTTGTCCGGGTTGACTTCGATTCCTCTCCGTGTGACCAAGAAGCCGAGGAACTTGCCGGACGTCACCCCAAAAGTATTTCATAGGATTCAGCTTCATCTGATGATGTCTGAGTGCGTCAAAGGATTCCTGCAAATCCTTGATATTGTCGGACCTGTGGAGGCTTTTGACTATTATATCATCTACATAGGCCTCCATATTTCTTTCAAGTTGCCCTTTGAAGATCCGGTTGATCAGCCTTTGGAAAGTAGCACCGGCGTTTTTCAAGCCGAAGGGTATCATCTTGTAGCAATACAAACCTTTGTCGGTAACAAAGGCCATCTTCTCCTCATCCTCCGGTGCATCCTAACTTGGTTGTAGCCGGAGAAAGCATCCATAAAGCTTAGAAGCTGATGGCCAGCCGTAGCATCCACTGGCTGATCATCTTTGGCACAAGAAAGCTGTCATTCAAGTAAGCCTTGTTGAGGTCGGTATAGTCCACACAGATCCTCCATTTTTCATTGACCTTCTTTACCATGATGACATTCGCCACCCACTAAGGGTAATGGGCTTCCCTGATAAAACCTGCATCGGACAACTTTTTCACTTCTTCATCAATGACCCTTTTCATTTCAGCGACGAAGCTCCTCTTTTTCTGTCGGACAGGCCTATGAGTCGGATCCACCTTAAGTTGATGAGTGATGACATCCGATGGAATACCTGGCATGTCTGACGCCGACCAAGCAAAGATGCCGGCGTTACTTTTTAGGAAGTCGATTAGCTCTGACTTGCTGTCTTCGCTGAGAGAGCTTCCTATTTGAAGGATCTTGGTGGGGTCATCCTCCTGAAGGGGGACAAAAAGGATTTTTTCGTCCGATTGACCGCGGCCCTCATCCTCAGCCCTTGGGTCGAGTTGCTCCATAGTAGGATGGCTTTTCGACTGCTGGTTCAAAATAGTTAAACACTGTCTGGCCATCTGACGGTCTCCCCTCATCACTCCGACCCCATTCCTGGTTGGAAACTTTGCTAACATGTGGTAAGTAGATACAATGGCCGGAACTTGTTGAGGGTCGGTCGACTTAAAATGGCATTGTATGTTGAGCTTGTCCGAATGACCACAAAATGATGGGGAGAGTTTTCTGGAAAGGTTCCGTCCCGATCATCACCGGCAAGGTGATTTCCCCTTCAACTCTGACTGAGTTACCTCCGAAGCCAGTCAACGGCACGGGGGATTCTTGCAGCATGGACCTGGATAAATTCATCCTTACAAAAGCATCATACAGTAATACCTCCGTGGAGCTTCCATTATCTATAAGTATTCTTTTTACATCGTAATTGGCAATAATTGCCGATACGATTACAGGGTCATTTTCAAAAACATGGGACTCCAGGAGATCCTCGTCAGAGAAGGTGATTGCATTGGAGCCCCTTGGCCTCTTGGCAATGTCCGGACCATCTCCATGGATCCATTCGGACTGTCGATGCAGCATGCCTACATCCCTGCCTGTCGGTCGTTGGTTGGGAAGCTCTATCTCCTCTGGATGGTTTTTGGTGTTGGATGCTTTGGCTCGATCCCGATGGGGTCGGACATATTTATGCAAATACCCCTCCGGATGAGGTCTTCAATGGCATCCTTCAGCTGCAGGCATTCTTCAGTGCTGTGTCCGTGGTCCTTGTGGAATCGACAGAATTTATCTTTGTTTCTGTATACAACAGGGCCCCTCATCGGTCGAGGCCTTTGAAGGAAAGTCTCGTTCTCGATCTCCAGGAGGATTTTCTCCCTCAGAAGGGAGAGGGACGCGTAGGACTCGAACCTCCTGGGGAAGTCCTTCAGCTTTGGACTTCGGTGATGGGTCGACCGGTTGCTGTCATTCAGAGGTTGGACTTCAGGAGCCTTATCGCTCCGCCTCTTAGGGGCCGGCCTCCCCTCTACCTGTCATCGGCTGGTCACTTGCTCCTCCGTGAGGGCGTACTTTTGCGCCCTGGCCAGTAGCTCACTGTAGCTTGTCGGGAACCTCTTGTCCAGGGAGAAAGTAAGCCTGGACGAGCGAAGCCCTCGCTTGAAGGATGACATAGCCACCGCTTCATCAAATCCAGGACTTCCATGGCCGTGAGTTGAAACGGGCATGTAATCTCGGGGGTCACCTCCTTTTGCAGTCGAGAAAGAGGCAGTCGGTGTTTCTCGAAGTCTGACTGTAAGTCCTGAACTGGGAGAGGAAGATTTTCGAGCAAGAGAGAAATCGGAGTGTTGCATCAGACTGATCTTCTTTTGACCGATCACAGAGGACCCTCACTTTGTAGGTCAGAGTTAGATCTCCTCTTCTGAGGATTTGTGGGAATCGCAGAACTCGTCAGAATGGAGAGGCGTACCTGATATGTATCCTTAGAACCTCATGGGCTTCGAGTTGAGGTGCCTAGAGGGTGGATTGTCATAGAACGGAGTGCCGTCGATGGGTGTGTCCTTACATCAAGAGTGATCGATATGGTCATGTGGATCCTGATGCGATTGTGTGAAGTGACGGAGTAGTAGTATCGTAGTGGATCCTGATCATCCTGACTCCTCAGAATCTCAGGATGTCGGGTATGGTTTACCTTGAAGGCGGATTTTGAAGTGACGTATACCTCTCTTCGAGCCTTCTATCGGTGAACGTATATCTTAGCAATGCGCTCTCCAATGTGCATGATCTTGCTGTGTAGTCCTTCGGGAGTTTGGCAGGAGGCCGAATGTCAGCAAGGGTGGATTCGTCATAGAAGGGCGAAGCAGATCTTGCCCTCTTGCCGTCGTCATGGGTCCTCAATGTCCTTCGGGGCTCCGCAACGGCATGAGAGCAATGCTGAGGGCCTTCGGCTGTCGGCTTCCCTCAGCGGTAGTTGGGTGGTTGGTGCAGGAAACAGCAGGCCGTTGATGTTGGTTATCGGCCACATCCTGAAATGTTGAACCGCAGTGGTGAGTGTTTCAATGCGGTTCATCAGCATCTGGAACTGTTGCAGTTCCAGAGTAATGGTAGGCTTAGTGATGGCAGCGGTGGCGTCGTTTTCCCTGGGAGGTCCTTCAGACCTAGATGGGGAAGAACCTCCTCTGACAGAGGTATTCGGAACCCTTCCCTTAGCCATTGCTTGGCTGGACAAATGGATTCCTCCATTTAGAAAAGGAGTGTGCCCTTCCTCTAGCGCCAATCTATTGCGACATCTACTCCTGGATCGGGCTGGGTCGGCGGGTTGGAGCACTCCTCTCCCGGTCGACCTACAACAAAGTTTCCAAGATGCCGGTGGTGTTCCGATGGGGGACCCTCCAATGCCTAAGTCAGCAGGAGCTTGAGGGCAACAGAATGGAGAAATAACAACAGCAGCGTATGGAGAAGGGAGAGTGTGCTTACTTTTTATGGGGTCCCCTAGGTACCTTATATAGGCGCAGAACAGTCCAAAGGTTGTTAGGGAATGGGCCGAGGAAGACCGATTTGCCCCTATGAGGAACTGGACAGTGGCCACGTGGCGCCTGGATAAGGCGATGTCGTGGGAGTAGTGGAGCAGGACTGCTGGCGTGGCAGGAATTCGTTATAACAGAAGAGATTTCCGAAATCCTCTGGGCCCTGAAGGGGGTTGGTCGGTTGTCCGGGAGAGGATGTCTATAGAGTGGTGGGTCGGACCTCAACGGGAGCGGGCCGTCGTACCTCTACTCCGGTGGGTCGGACTTCAACTGGAGAGCGGTGGGTCGGACCTCAGCGGGAGCGGATCGTCGGACCTCTACTCCGGTGAGTCAGACTTCAATTGGAGAGCGGTGGGTCGGACCTCAGTGGGAGCGGGCTGTTGGACCTCTACTCCTGTGGGTCAGACTTCAGAAAGAGAACAGTGGATAGGACCGTAGCGGAGATGGGTCATCCGGCCGACCGAGACGTCCATCCGGACCCTTGAGGAAGCAGACCAATCGGGCCTTTACCTCAGCCGAATCGAGTCGTTCGGACTTCGACTTCACTTCGGTGGGTCGCCCGGTCGGCTTTCTGACATTGGGGCCAGCCGACCCGGTCGGAATCCTACCTACACCGGTCCGACTCAGGAAAAATCGGTTGAATACAACAAAGATTATTTATAATTTGGTATAAAATGCAAGGAATTATTTACTTTTTATCCAAAAATAAATGTAAAATTCTAGAAATAAAAAAATATGCATACATTTTATTTAAAAACTATAGGTAAGGGTTGTCTTTTTGTGCAAAAGGACTCATCTTTCCACATGAACCATCATTGGATTCCATAGTAGTTGATGTGGCAAGACCGCTGACGTGGGTAGCTGACGGGCGCCACATTGAGGGAGGCCGCCATGGAAGATGCCACGTCGACTCTCCAGCTCGGATCCCACTACCGAGCTGGGCTGAGCTCCCTTAGGACAGCAAGTCGAGCTCAGTCCTCCGCCGGGTCGAGCTCATGAGCTCGACGCCAAGGTCGGAGCCGTCCTCCGCCCTCCAGAGCGAGACCCTCGGAGGTTAGTGCCATGCGGTTGTGGTCGAGCCAAGAGCTCGCCCGCCGATGTGGAGCCTCTCCGAGTGCGTGCCCTTTGGACCGGGTCCGCCCTCCGCCTTTCAGAGCGAGACCCTCGGAGGTTAGTGCCCTGCGGTTGAGGTCAAGCCAAGAGCTCGCCCGCCGATGTGGAGCCTCTCCGAGTGCGCACCCTCTGGACTGGGCCCGCCCTCCGCCCTCCAAAGCAAGACCCTCGGAGGTTAGTGCCCTGCGGCCGAAGTCGAGCCAAGAGCTCGCCCGCCGATGTGGAGCCTCTCCGAGCGCGCGCCCTCTGGACGGGTCCGTTCTCCGCCCTCCAGAGCAAGACCCTCGGAGGTTAGTACCCTGCGGCCGAGGTCGAGCCAAGAGCTCGCCTGCCAATGTGGAGCCTTTCCGAGTGCGCGCCCTCTGGACCGGGTTCGTTCTCCACCCTTTAAAGCGAGACCCTTGGAGGCTAGTGCTCTACGGTTGAGGTTGAGCCAAGAGCTTGCCCGTCGATGTGGAGCCTCTCCGAGCGCGCGCCCTCTGGACCGGGTCCGTCCTCCGCCCTCCAGAGCGAGACCCTCGGAGGCTAGAGCCCTGCGGTCGAGGTCGAGCCAAGAGCTCGCCCGTTGATGTGGAGCCCCTTCAAGCGCGCGCCCTCTGGACCGGGCCTGTACTCTTCCCTCCTCCACCAAGGTGACCGCGCGAGCTCGGAGCGCCCAGACCGGAGCAGACCCTGCCGTCCTAGGACACCGGCGAGCCACCCGAGGACCACGGAACGGTGGTGCGGGCACCAGACTCAGAAGAAGACTTCAGAGCTCCATCTGGATCTCTGATTAACCTTGCCCGAAGAATTAGGGTTTTTTTGGCTTGTAATAAGGGTTGACTGGATCAACTCAACTTTAGCTTGAGTCTATATTACCTGCATTTTATTTTATTGAGTCATGTTGACTCAGTAGTGGACTAGGGTTTCAACCTGGGGTGTTACATTTTCTCCCAAGGCCAAGCAAGTGGGTGCCACACTCCCAGCCACACTCCCAGCCATACGCCTGAGTCCAGGGGGTGCCACATCTCCATCCAGCAGGCTTTGGTCCCCACACCACAGATAGCAGCTCCCCTCTTTCATGCGCCAATTGAGGAGAAATCCACCAGGGGTCCACAAATCAAGGGGGCGGCCCAAGACTTCCCAAAAGAACCAAACTATAAAAGGGAAGAAATTCTCTTGGAGAGGAATTCAAGGAGGCGCCCATTACCTGCCAGAAATACTCAAAACAAAGTTAGAAGGAGCCATAACTTGGGGAGAAAGAAAAGGAGGTATCCAAAAAGGGTTGAGCCATGGAAGGAAGGAGATTTCTCTTGAAAAGCAAGGTTAGGAGGCGCCCTAATCATTCCAACTAAAGCCAGATATAAAAGGCAACAAATTTTCTCTTGGAGGGCAAGGTTAAGAGGTGCCCAAACACTTCCAGATAAGGCCAAGCATAGAAGGAAAAAAATATTTTCTTGGAGGTCAAGACAAGGAGGCGCCACCCACTTTTCTTTTTGAAGCTTCAATCAACTTTGAAATTAATTGGCCGGCCATATGAGTAGGGATTGATATCCTAATTTGAAGATCCCCTCCTTTAGTCCCACATGGGAAGATGTAAAACCCTACTCTCTTGTAATGGCCTATAAATTAAACCCCCATGTAAGTTTGAAAAGAATCAGATGAATGAAACCAAATTTTTTTAGTGAGCAAACTCTGTGTTTTCTCTCTTCCGCACTTGCATCCAGGTGTTGAGCTCCGTGAGGGAGTAAATTCGGGTTCCTCAGGAACCTTGAAGAGGTGTGAGATCTCCAAAACCCCAACCCTAGGTTAGCCACTTCACTCCCAAACCCTAGCCGCCCATCACCCTTCTCTTTCCACCAAGCCCTAGCATATCCCACCTCTCACGGCCATTCTCTCCAAGTCCAGGCCGACCACCAGCATCCAGCTACAGTCCGGATACTTCAGATCCAATGCTCTTTCCAGAGGGAGTCGAATCAGCCTTCAAGAGAATCCGGATCTCAGCGACATCACCCTTCATGTTCTTCGAACTGGTAAATCCTTTCCCGAGTCTCTGAATCCATCACTTGTTTTCTTCTTCCCAGATCTTGAGTACAGAAGAAGCCGACCCAGCCACGAGACCAGTATTGGAGGATCCATTGCGAAGATAGCCGAATCCGAGGATCCAACAATCTGCCCGAGAGAGTTCTTCCACCCAAATTCTGTGAAGATCACTGTCTGGTTGGTAACCCATCTCTCCTCTCTATTTCTGTCCTGTTGAAAGTTCAGAGCGAAACCCTAGGTCTGGGAGTTTCTCAACCCCCAGCGATCCGTTACTTCTGAACTACTCTGATAACCTAGTTTTTCTAAATTGTGCTTTCAATCCTTACCTAGTTTCCTTCAACTTAGTTTAACTTTACTTTGAGTCAAAGCCAATTTCTAAAATATATATATATAAAAAAAAGAATTAATCTTAATTTTACTTCCGCATACGCTTCTTGTTCTTGTTCTGCATCATTTTTGGTATCAGAGCTTTCGCTCTGCATCAAACGGTGCTCCCCATGCCGCCATAACTACCTATCTAGCTGTACTTCCAGGGGATGGGACAGCCAGAGAGCACGCACCCCTAGGGCGGCGGCCCTTGGATCGAGGCCCTGTCAGGCTTTCCGGAATGGAGCGACCGAAGAGGATGTTAGAAGGAATGGAAGTTTTTCCTACCACCTGTTAGGAAAGGTGTCCTGTCCACAGCACGGAACCCTGCCGCACACGCCTGCCAACCCATCGAGGATCCCGAGGTATAGTCCCAACGGCCGATTTTCAACTACAAAGAACAGCCGGCACCCCCAAAAAAGGGGGAGGTAACACACCAGTAACACAGGAACAACAATCCACCACAAACATAAAGTGCAAGCTCGATCAAGAGGGCAAAGCGCCATCACCAACACCACGGTTGAGGGAAAACCACCGGGAAACAAGGAGAAGCGGAGGAACAGGGAACCCCTCTGTCTCTGCTATCACTCTCCCCCTGTTGCGTTTCTCCTTCACCGACACATCTTCCACTCCTCCTAGTACGGAGTCCATCAAGAGGAGCCCGACCAGGAGGATCTGTTCCCCTGGATCGTCACTGATTTGATCGTTGGAGTGCCCCCGCCGGAAATCCCGGCCTGGATCACTAACTCCTGTTTCGCAGGTCCAGGAGCAGAGGACCGGCAGGCAGCGACAGGAGCGCACTCCGGCACCGGTAGTAGCTACGGGCTACGACAGTCTTGGCGGCAACAGTAGCCACTTCAAAATTTATGCAAATAAAAATAATGATACTTAGAATATTTTAAAATACATGCAAGATGCAATCTGATGGTTGGATTGAGAGAAGACCAATTACAATCCAAACCAATGTAGATAGGAATGATAATTTTAGCCAATTCATTGTTAATCAAATTAAAACTCAGGATTTGTATGAATTCTAGAAAAAAAATATGTAAATTGGATTTGGATCGAATATGAATTGTTATGGTCATAATGATGACGTGGCCGGTCTCAGATTCCGTCGGGCCTGATTGAGCTGCGTGGAGGTTTCCTCGACCGAGTCAGCTACGGGTCCCATGCCGCCGAGGTCGAGCTCGGCCCTTGCCCCCACGGCTACCACGCCAGGTGACATCCCGAGATGTTATCGCCCTCGCCGAAGTCGAGTTCGGTCCGGGCCCACTCCTGCCACCTCGCCAGGTGTCCACCCAGGAGGGGTCCACCTCGGCCGAGGTCGGCTGCTCTCCCGCTCCCTCGCCAGGTGGCGCCCGGAGACGGTCCCACCGTGGCCGAGGTCGAGCCGGGCTCCTTCGCTCCTTCGCTAGGTGGCCCCCGGAGACGGGTCACCTCGACCGAAGCCGAGCGCCCTCCTGCCACCTCGCCAGGTGTCCACCCAGGAGGGGTCCACCTCGGCCGAGGTCGGCTGCTCCCCCGCTCCCTCGCCAGGTGGCGCCCAGAGACGGTCCCACCGTGGCCGAGGTAGAGCCGGGCTCCTTCGCTCCTTCGCCAGGTGGCCCCCGGAGACGGGTCCGCCTCAACCGAAGCCGAGTGCCCTCCTGCCATATCGCCAGGTGTCCACCCAGGAGGGGTCCACCTCGGCCGAGGTCGGCTGCTCCCCCGCTCCCTCGCCAGGTGGCGCCCAGAGACGGTCCCACCAATGCCGAGGCCGAGCCGGGCCCCTTCGCTCCTTTGCCAGGTGGCCCCCGGAGACGGGTCCACCTCGACCGAAGCCAAGCGCCCTTCTGCCGCTCCGCCAGGTGTCCACCCGGGAGGGGTCCACCTCGGTCGAGGTCAGGCCGCCCGTACAGAGAAGGCCCCAAAGAGCGGAGGCGCAGGTTCCGAGGTTGGCCCTCGAGTCGTGCACGCCACAAACGGCGCCCCGTACGGATGGCGGCGGCACGCGAAACATCACTTACGTCGGCCCGATAGGTTCTGCAGTCGAGAGGCACGGTTCTGGCAAAACAGGGCCCGTCGATGGACAACGCCGGCACCTGGGAAGGGGAGCGCCCACACCGGGCCCGAGGTCTGACCGGCCGCCCTGCTAGCGCCACCCCCCTTCCTTTACCCTTTCCCCGCTGGGCTCGGCAAACGAGGCCAGAAAGCCGCCTGGCCCTCGAAACCAAGAGGGGAAAGAGAAAAGGATGGAGAGGGGACAACGAGAGCAAGGAGGGAAGCCTCCCAAGAGCAGAAAATAGGCGGGCAGCGGGAGGAGATAAAAGGAAGGAAAGAGGAGGCGACCGGGTAAGGTGGGACGAGTAAAAAACAAAGGCTGAAGGCTCTGCTCCGAGGGTGAGATCCAGGGCCCCGAGAGGGGATCGCTTGGCATGAGCTCGGCAAGGAGATCCAGCCGGGTTTCTGGTCCCTCCGGCACCTTTTTTAGTAAATTCTCTGAGTCTGGGACTCCTTCGGGGGCCCGTCTTGGAGAATCTGTTCCCTCTCGCCGTCTACTAACTTGATCGTCGGAGCTCCCTCACCAGGATCCCCGGTCAGGGTCTTCTGACCTCGCCTCGCAGGTTCGGTCCAGCCAGGAGGTCCCGGGAGCAAGATGGTCTAGCAGGATCGACGGTTCCGAAGCACGGGCGCGGCGGCGAGATCGGCAACATGAATAATGTCATGTCTTATTTTGTATCCAATCCTATATAATTTTATATTATTTTTAAAATTATAATTATTTTATAATATTTATATAATTAATTTTTCAATCATCATCTGATGTGCATATGAAGTGAACATGGATATAACTCTTTTTCGGAACAAAAAAATAATTTTCATTAAAATTAATTTTTATAAATTAAATAAATTTATAAAAATTTTTAATTATGAAATGGATATAAATATGAACCGACCCAACATCTATATTCGATGGTTGCCCTTCCTGGACCTAGCGCGGTGCAAAAGGGGGTTGCCGGTTGCGACACCTCCCTTGGCCTTAAAATCCTTTTTATCAAAAAAAAAAGAAATCCCTTTTTATCTTTTTTTTTTTTCTAAAAAGATCTTATTATATAGGGCGGTCCCTCTTAGAGGCTTCCATCAGGAGAAGAATATTCACGCAGCGACCTTGGGAAGGCGGAGCGTGGCGGAGCTCGCCGAGATGGCTCTGGCCGACGGGGGCGACGGCAGCAGAGAGGTCCATGTCGTGGAAGTGAACGACGAGGAGGAATCGGCCAACGAGATCTCCCCCCTTCTCGTGGTGGAGGCTGCGGACGAGCCCACCAAGATGAACATCTTCTCCGTCTCCTATCCCAAGAAGCGCCCCGTAAAGGTTTGAGTCCCCTAGCTACGAATTTATGACCTCCATTTTCTTCCAATCTTGGCTAACTCTGTTAGTTTTTATTCATCGAATGATTGATGCGTGAAATAGATGATGCTTTTCTTGGTATCAGAAAATAATAATTCCCGGAAGAATTTAAAATTTAGAAAAAGAAAACATCAGGAAATCATTTGAATTCACGGAGGGGTTTGACTTAATGGAAGAAGAACGAGAAGGAAACCCTAGAACGGATAAAATCATCCGGGCACTTAATTGGATCAAGAATTCAAGATAACTCTAAATTTTCGTGACCTGAGAGCAACCTAAACAATCTTAATATGATCCTGATTATTGGTATGCATAACTATGGAATTTTGGAAAATAAAATGAAAAAGAAGGTTATTAGGCTGGAAGTTTGGTTTCGGTTCACACCAATAATCGGCCAAATTAAGAAAACCTTTGTGATCATGTATTTGCAAAGGCGTGTGAAGGTGGCTCACCACCTGAATCTAGTATCTTTGAGTATGATAAAGATTTTGCCATAAAAGCATTCAAGTCAGTCCATTTTTGCTTGTGAATTGTGGATTTTTTTGTTTAGAAAATACTTGCTACCGTTTTCTGCCAACGAATGCCAAATATCAGCATGACATGACACGGTGCATCCAGTGTAGCGGTCACACAATGGTAAACAATAATATGAATTATGACATATTCTATTGCATAACATGTGGTGTGGTATGTCTTTTATAGCATGATACATTTTTAATGTGAACATTTGCTAGTATCTGACATGATACGGCATGATGAAGTATTCAAATTTTGTCTCTAAGCTACACGAGATTGATACTTGATGTTTTAAATCTCGAGTCCATTGAGCAAGCATTGAAGACAGTTGATGGTCTTGAAATAAAGTAAAATACTTATGCCTCCAGTTTCCAAGCTAGAGTACATTTGAGAAGAATAGGCAACAATTGTTGTTAGTTGGACTGGAGTTCCCTCCGACAGGAAGAGATTTCTGTGACCGAGACTTGTTTAGATGAGATTAGTTTATATATTTCAACTTTAAGATATTTGGGACTACAATTACATGATTTTATGAGTTTGTTGTCTCAAACTTTTGTAATTTTTGTCATTGTGACTTTTCTATCTTGTCTAGTGCATTTTGGGTATGAAGCCCCAATATTTTTTTAGTGACACCCTCTATACTTATTTTTGTATTTTTAAAATTGATAAAATAGCTGTTCTACTCATAAGAAAAGGAACATGGTTATCATGGTGATTTACTCTTACATCAAAGTGTTACATTAGTCCATTAGAAATGGGGGAACTCATTTGATTTTATCTGAAAAATGCAGGAGCCAATATTAAGAGCTGCTGAGACAGACTTTGCTTTTCTTAGTCAGATTATTTTGTGGGTGTGGAACGGGTCTAGATACTCTGGTTTGTTATGCATGGCTTGTTCTTCAACCATCTATTACATCATGGATGTTTTAATGGACATTTTCCCAGGTCAGAACATCTTTTAATACTTAAGCTGCTATTTTAGCAATGTTTCCATATGTTTGTTTTTCTTCCATTTGGCTGGGTGTTAGCCAGACACCAGTATACAATCATAACTTATATGTGAAAAAGGAAGGCTGTATGCAATCTATTTTGGATAAGGTGTAGGAGTAAAACTAGGTACATGACAGTTGTGGAAAAAAGCTAAAATTTGGGAAAAAGAATTTTTGATTCTTCTAATGGAGAAGATAAATAAATGAACATCTATTTAATTTAAGCACACTTTTCATGCAATCACAATATAAATTTTGGTCCTTGCAAAGATTAATGAAGCGAAATTTCTTTTGGTGAAAGCAACAGTCTCACCAGAAATTATACTTAAGAAAATTTCTTCATGATGCATGCAATGAAAATAACGATAAAGCTTGATTGCTATTTGTTATTATCAGATCTGTAGACCCCTTCAACTGCTCGTTCTGTTGTTAGCTTACATCTTTTATCAGCACACTTTCTCCTGATGATGTCTTCTTGTTCTCTTTCTTTTCCCTCTTTTTCTTCCTTGTATTGATTTTGTCCCATTCCTGTATAAGAAATGCTGTAGGGCTAAATCTAGGTACGCAGCAGTTGTGAAAATAAAAAGAAGCTACTTTAACAAGAAAGAAAAAAGAAGCAAAAATGTAGGAAAAAGAATTTTGTTCCTTTTTATGAAACAGGATAAATTAATTAACATATCTAAGTATAAATTTTACTGATATCAATTGAAAGTTTCATCCTTGCTGAGATTATTGGGACAAGATTTCTTTCATAAAAGCAACATTGTCATCAGAAGTTTTGAAATTTCTTCAGTGTTTATGGTAACTCTGTGTGATTGCTGATTTATGTCATCATATATTCTAAATAGAGCCCATTGTGAGTGAAGTTTAAGAATTGAGGAATGAAGAAAGTATGATTAAGGAACAGTTGCATCAAGAAATCATTTACTTGAAATGATGAAACAACTAACCTCTAAGGCATATGAGGTCCTTATTGTGCACTGGATTTTTAATTAGCTCATTGCTTTTTCATAGAATTTTAATGATGCTTGTCAAAAGTTGCTGGTTGAAAGTCGACTTGATTGGGCATGTGTGTTGTACTGACATTTGGCATGAAAGATAAGGTATCTTGTTCCTTTACATATCTTGTCTTAGTTGCTTCAAGTTATACTAGTATATAGACATGATTAACAAATAAAATTTAACCAAGATATAAAAAAATCCGTTGTTATATACCATCCAAGATATCTATGCTGCTTTCTGCTTGTAGTTAATGTAGGTATCGCATGGCTTGAACTCTCTGTCATGCAGGTAACATTAGACAACTATTTTACACATGAACCATGAATTATCTGAAATTCATGATAAGCAACTTGGGGTCATGTAACTGTGTTTACACTTAGTAACATATCTGTATACTGGTTTATAGACAGCTTATAATAATTTTTACCTTTAGTTTTGTATTTGTGGTGTTTTTTTGTTGAAATAGTTTTAGGCCATCGGTTGAAGGTTTGGAATGTGCTTTGACTTCGATTTAAGTTGGATAGTTTGGCAGATTCATTATGATATATTTAACTACTATTCTTTTTTCTGTTTATTTTTTTATCATGGGCAGTCCGATCAGTTCCATTATTTGAAACTGTATTTACAAGATGTATCATTCTCTTAATCTTGTCGCTTATCTGGTTGAGAAGGACCGGGCATCCACTCTCTGTACCAACAAATTTAAGGAATATACTAGCATTGAGATCACTAATTGGGTGTACCTCATTGCTGAGCTTCATCTATAGGTCAGTGGCATTTTCTTGTTTGCACTTTTATATCATAGACCCTTCCTTTTGATCATGTATTTTTATCACATTTCCTTCTTCACGTGCCAACTTTTTTCTTATCTTATTTATACCTTCCTATCTTGTATTATATATCCATGTCATGTTTCTAGGAGAAATAAGATCTTTTTAACAAAATCATGCTATAATCTTGATAATTATGTAGTAGTGAAGAGCACTTGACTTTCACATTGTTTACTTGGCTCAGGAAGAGGTGAGTGGGTACCTAAAATCATCTCACTGTGTGGTCTGATTTCATTTTTAGGATTTATGGGTCTTAATGAATTTAAGTTTTATTATTTGATGTTAAAACCCATATTTACCAACTCAAGTCAAGAACTTGGTATGATCTGAAGGGT
The DNA here is from genome assembly GCA_021397845.1 of Areca catechu. Taxonomy (NCBI): domain Eukaryota; kingdom Viridiplantae; phylum Streptophyta; class Magnoliopsida; order Arecales; family Arecaceae; genus Areca; species Areca catechu. The sequence goes on along the minus strand of CM038045.1, from coordinate 50,788,340 downwards.
ATTCTTGTCATCCTTGATATCTACTTTGACGGAAGCTACACCACAGATTTCTTGCTTGGTTTTATATGCAATATGTGAGGACCTGTAATTTTCTTGCTATGGACAATGATATATATATGTTTCATATGGTCATTTCAATCATCAGTGGATGCTTTTCAAAATGATTAATTATTAATAATTATCACAATCTACCAAGAGTTTCTATTGACACTATAGTATTAATTTGCTCCAAGGCTTTACTTCGTAGTATTTTATTATGCCGTTGTTAGAAATGAAAGTGCTAAGAGGAAGGTTTGAAATTACAGCTTAAATGACAAACTGATAGAGAATTGGTCAATGATGATTTGTTTATTAGTGTCAGTAATTAGGATGAACCGATAAAGTCTTGGATTTGTATTTGAGGGGTCTGAAAAAGAAGCAGAAAGAATCTAAAACTTTAGAGTTTAGAGGAAAAAACTTTATGATGATTAGATAAGAATCTTGCTATCAAATGAATAACATTTGCTTTGGGGTTTTCTACTGGTACATTGGATCAGTCTTGGAAAAGATCAGCACTAGGATATTCTGGACATGCTATAAAATAGAATACTGTAAGCTTCCTCTCGATGTTGGTCTTGGTTCAGACTTATACTGGGGAACATGGAGTAAACATTTGTGTAAGGAGTTTAATAGCTAAAAAGATTGGAGTATGCTTGGTGAAAAATATAGTTTGAATCAAGGTTCATCTTGTTGGAACCGGACCTTGTGCTGGCTAGCTGGCAGTATGGTTCGGTATGCCCTTGAACTGAATCATACCAAGGATTGAATCGACATAGCAGGGCGGAGGGAGAAGGAAAGAAAGGTAAAAAGAGAGAGGAAGGGGGAAGGGGATGGAGAGGGAGAGAGAGACTCCGGTGGTTGCTGAGGGCTTGCTGAGGCTGCTGGAGTACCACTACATGCTGGAGGGCCAGCGAGGAGGGGGGAGCAAGAAGAAAGGAGAGGAAGAGAGAGAGGGGGGAAGGATAGGGAAGAGGAATATAGGGCCTCTAGATGCCCGTCGGAGGTGTCGGACTGGGGATTCATCCTCTGTTTTGTCCTCTTTTTCTGGGGGCAATATCAGGTGAAATTGGCAACCGTGTTGCCGGCTTTACCTATTTTCTTTTTGTTTTGGTATTTTTGTTGAAATCGGTGACCAATTTGCCGACTTCAACCAAAAGTAGAAAAAAAAAATCAGTGAAGTTGGCAATTGTTGCCAACTTCATGCAATTAATTGCAAAAAAAGAAAACATGGACCAAAACCCCTGTTTCGATTGGGAGGAGGGCAGAGCCACTTCGGCCTCAGTGATGGTGGGGAGGCCTTTAGATTCCTCCTCTCACTCTTTCTTTTATTCCCTTCTTTTGCCCTCCTTTGGTTTCCAATGTGTGTAGTGATCTTGCCTATCCTCCAGGAGCCCTCTCCTCTCCCTCTTCTTCCCTGTACCCCTCTTTCGCTTTCTTCCTCTCCTCCTCGCCCGGTGTCCCATTTTTATTGCCAGAACCTTGCCGGCCAGCTGTCGATATGGGTTGGCACACCCTAAACTGCTTGGTTTGGGATGGGTTGGTGATCCATGGTTTGGACCCCATAAACTGCATTAAAACATCTTTACGGTTTTACCTATAGTGGGCAATAAAAGTCTCACTGATTGATATTGACATATTGAGAAGCATGTACAAGGTGTTGAATGTAAATCGGCCTCTCTTTAAGGACTCTGATGGGCAATAAATAGTAAGAGATTTCAGGTAGCAAATTTGTACTAGAGTTAACCAAGGTTTTAAATTCCGTGGGACGGGAGCGTCCCGGTTTTTGCCCGGAACGGGATGCCCTGCGTCCCGCCTTGTCTTGGTGGCCGTCCCGATCGGGCGTCCCAAGGGCCGTTCCGATCGGGCGTCCCGGTACGTACTTCTGATGCCCTTATATATATTAAATTTTTTAATTTATTGTAAGTTTTTATTATTTTATTTATTGTTTAAATATATTTAATTTTTCAAAATAATGTATTTGTAATAAACTTGTTTTATTTAAAACTAACATTATAATGTATTATGATTTTTCAGGTTATTGAAGATTCTTTCTTGATTACCAAGCAACAATTTCTTGTAAATGATGCTGCACAAATACTTGATAAAGCATAAATTCTGAAGTTAGAAGAAAAACTGTAATGCATACTACTTGAGCTTAGTCACTTGTATAAAAAAAAAAATGATGTTAAGATTATGTAATAAATCATTTTCAATATTACAAAAAATGGATCATCAGTTTAACATAAATATATCAAAATCATTACTAGTTCCAAGTGGAATGCCATGACTTTCATAAACATCCGGATCCTGCTCATAATCGGGGCCTTGAATATATTGCCAATTCGGATGCTGGGCGAATCCTTGTTGTTCATTTTGCATTTGATATTGTCCAGGATAACCCTCTTGATAGTATATTGGATAAGGAACAGGCCATCCTTGCTGAGGATAATAAGAGGCAATACCATATTGTGATTCGGAAATATTTTCACAAGGTGGATGCGAATACTCTTCGGGATATGACCATTGAGAATATGCATCTGAATCATTCGCTCCAACAGATTCTATTCTGGTTGATGATGATGATGACCTAACTTGTTCAGACTCGAATCTGCATTTCGCATCTTGCTCAATCCATGCCATAAATCCGGATATGCTTGACGTCGACGTTCTTCGGTTATTCGCAACTCATGAAAATGATCCAAAATATCTTTAGCCTATGTGTCACGTCCTACAATAATTTTTTTTCCCTCCTATAGGCTAGCAACTCTTCCTCATTCTGATATCTAGAACTACGTCTGGCTCCATGATCCTGGTCCTGTGTAGCATGGCTGAAATATGCTTCTTCGATAAAAGGACTAATCCTGCATGCTTCACCACCTCCACCTTGATTATCATGATCATCAGATCCGTCATCATTCTTGCTATTATTATCATCATCACTATTATCTTGAGATGATCTAGGCAATGTAGGATCTAAGGATTCAGGTATCACTATCGTCATCTCGAATTGGCACATCATCAATTGCCACTATTGGATCAATTGTCACCTTCATCTTTGATTTGGACTTTCCATATCTGTCTTCAACTGTAGCTCTTTGGCTTTCTCTCAGTTGGCTTCCTCTCGAAACTCCTCTTGTTGCCACTGGTTCTGTCGAGAGACTCGGATAGCCTCTTGTAGATGAGTTGCCTCTAAATCATCTGGATCAACATAATAATCATCATCATCTAAGTCTACATGAACAAATGATTGAGATGTGCGACAATTAACTGCTTTTTTCGAGCTCTAGATGCTATCTGTCTCTTTTTCTTTCTCAATATGCTCCTCTCATCATCACTCGAACCTCTGCAGGTACCTTTGGACACTTCTTCACATCACTGAAACCACCCACCAAGTGTTGTTTCAATCGGGTGACTCCACCTCCTCTATTTTCATGTCCACAGAAATTACATTTTCATTGATGCCGATCCTTTTCCATTTTTCCAAAATGCCATCCAATATCTAGATCCTTCTATTGCTTGTTATCAGGTTCCATCTAATTTAAAATAAATTATGAAATTAATGAATATCTCGAAATTAGATTTCATGTACGTATGCTATATCCATACTTTTCCATTGATGCTAACAAGTCATAATCTTATCTTGATTGGCAAGGAGGGCAAAAGTATAACAAAATCATAATGTCTTTGAATTTTATCATAGATTATGACTTAGAAAGTAAAGCAATTTAATGTCTGCAAATCTAGGATCTGTGCTGGAACATTAAGAATTACCTAAGAAATAATACATTCCACTAGAAGATACAACAAATCATATCATAATCAAGAAAGAACAAAACATGTTGACAATGAAAACCAACTTACAAGAATTAAATTTAGGTGTTTAGTCAACTAATTGAACACAGAAATGATAAAAAATTATCATTTTACATTAGAGAAACCTTAATAAGGTAGCATATTTGAAATCACAAATATCCATATAATTAGTTAAAAACTATATGTATTTAATAACATATTTATATATTAATATGAAGCAAATAAAATTAGTCTACCTTATAAAATAAAATTATAAGGTAGCATATCTTAGCAACTCAATTGCAAAATTTTTTACAGACTCATATCATGTGGTGCCACTGGTACCAAAGGATAGCAGAACGCATCATGATAAGTGTACCATGATAGCACTTGATCTATATGGGCATAATACATGACACGTAGAATCACAAGCCCGTGTGCATAAAATAACCGTAAAAAGTTTGCGGTTTCATTTTGTTCTATTTTGTGTATCAATTCTTTTTTGTTCATTCTATTTTTCTTATTGCATAGGTGTTCATTTTACTAATCAAACTTCATATTTTATGTTATTTTTAGTTCACTTTCTGAATTTTTATTTGCTAATTTGTCCAATTTTTTATTTATATATTAATGCATCTGTTTGAGTATTCATTTATGCATTTAATTTTTATTTTTTTATCTTTATATATTCAGTTTTCCATTTTTTTGGATTTTATCTTCCTTTGTATTTTTTTTCTATAAACTAATAATTACGTGTTCTTTTCTTGTATGTCCTTTTTTGTATTCTCATGTTTCATTTTTTTCTAATTTACATATATTGTTTATTATGACTCTTTTCATATTCACTTTTACAAAATCAGATCTACACATATTTTTTCAAAGTCATCTATTTGGTAATCTTTGTTCTTCTGCAAGTCAGTTATTTTTTTGTTGCAAATTCTGTTCTTTACATATTCAATTACCTATATTTGTTTTGGATTTTGCTTTTTACCTTTTTATATTATTTTTTAATTTTATATATCTTATCTGATTTTCATACTTAATTTGTCTATGTTTTCCTGTCTTATTTCAATTTTTACTTTTTTTTTTTTTTGTATTTTCGACATGTATCTTTTTCAATTAAAAAAGTTGCTGTTGGGGCGCATAGGTTTTTTTTGATAATTTGATCTAATTTATTAATTGTTAACATAACAAAATATATCATATACTATAAAATAAAATAGTTTTTTTTTTTCACGTGCAGATTTACTAGTAATAAAGAAAAAGCAATCATTATATTGTTGAGAATGATATTATTCTTGCAATGGTATACTATCTATTTCATATGAAGCTCTTAATTTATATTTTATTTAACTCTTTTTATTTGATTAACTAATACATTGTTCTGTTTTATTACGGACAAGAAATCTCTCTATATATAATTTTAAACTAAATATAAAATTATATTTATAATTGCATGAGCTTATTTAATATTATCAAACAAGAATTAAATTAAATTGGAACAAGTTTTTGTATATGTGCAAGATCTAAATATAAAATTGTAGAAAAGTAGGAATACCGTTCGCGAATTTTGTTAAAATTTTAAGAAATGATGTGTTTGAGACGTCTCCCTTCTTTTCCCTCCTGTAAAATCTTCCAATATAAAATAAAACATAGTTAAAAAATAATGACAATAATTTAATAAATCATATTTTATTAATTGAAAAAATATTTTTAATTTTAATAAGTAGTATAACATTTTGGATCAAGATACAAAGAATTACCGCTTTCTAAAATAAGCAGAGCAACCTTCTTCAGATAAGCCTTCCGTCTTTCTTTTGTAAGAGCAATATCACTAACATGTGCAATGGATTTCTCCCTTCTGCATTCTGCAAGCTTATCCCTATTTAACATTGCAGGATAACTTTATCGTTGTTTTATATCGATTCGACCGTTACAAATAATTCATTTCATTTTACCGTTGAAATGAACCTTAAAAAGGAATCCGAGGCATGTTTATTAGAGAACGGATAAAAGTTGATAGATCCATTTTACCGTTAATTTGATTGTTAAAGAAAATCCAAGATTTACGAAAATAATTATAGTTCTGAAACCTATCTTGTCCATCCGTATAATTTATTTTATATATCTCGTGATTCCCTGTTTTGATAAAACAGATAAAAGTTGATAGATCTATTTTACCGTTAATTTGATCGTTAAAGAAAATCCAAGATTTACGAAAATAATTATAGGTCTGCAACCTGCCTTTTCCGTCCGTATAGTTTATTTTATATATCTTGTGATCCCTGTTTTAATATATTTCAATTAAAATATTAAAATAATACTTAACATGTATATTGGGCATATTTGAATTCGACACATATTCTAGCCCGTGATCCATTTCTGATGATCCGTACCGCTCCACCTTGTTTTTTTTTTATTATCCGCAATCTCCACCCTTAAAATGGGATTAGAGAGTCGAGCCGGAGGCCTCTTCCTCCCTCGCTCGACCGCTCTCCCCATGGCCGACGCTCGACGGTTCCCTCCCTCCCTCCTCCCTCCTCTCTCCTCTCTTCGCGTTCTCGGGAGTCGGGAGATCCTCCGTTCTCGTTCTCGTCTCCTCGTCTTCCCAGCGACGATGTCGGATGCTGATGCTGACGGATCTGCAAGCAAGAAGCAATAGGTTAGTACTCCTCAGTCCCCTCTCTTTCTTCTTCCTCACGACATCAAAAATAAAAAAAAAAAATAGGGTTTCTCCGGGATGGCCGTACCGGCACCCAATTCGGTCGGAATGAAGCTGGGACGGAGGCCGGATGACTGTTTTGGAGTTCCACACCCGTTCCCTGTGCTGGAAACTCACAGATACGGGACAGGATGGCCGGGATGGCCCCCGTCCTGGCGGGACTTAAATCCTTGGAGTTAACTAAAAATCTCAACAAGTTTAGGAATACTTTTCAACCTATAATAAGATATTACCAAGCAGTATTGTATATTTTCACCTCCCCATGCATGTTCATGTATATAGTAGATGCATTTAGAGGACACAAATCTACTGTCACATCTTGTGGTCATATGTGATGGAGGACATTATTATGGTAGTCATGGAGGTGATCATGAATTAGGAGTGGGGCATGAAACTGAGAGGTGTAGTCACTATGGGATGCTGAAGCACGTAGAAGGCTCTGGTTGAAATCTTCATGAAAAACCACATGGACAAAGTAATCATCCATTAAAATAGATCATTGGTTCAGTGTACCTTGAGATTGACAATAGCCTAGAACCTATCTTTTAAAGTAAATTACAGCTTGGTACCTCCGTTAGCTACTAGTTTCTCTCAAGGGAAAAATATAATAACCTTTGGAGGAAAATTCATCTTTTATCCACTGAACCATCTTTTCCAGCCACTTTATTGTCCAATGCATGTAAAAGTCCAATAATGATAGTTCACTTACTCATCAGCCACTTCTCTCAATCATGAGCAAGATGAAACAAGATTAACAATGGTAACTCCTCAACAAACTCTCATTATTTAAATACATTTAAATAATATATCACTGCTCTGAACTGTCAAAAAAAGTGCTCTAGGGCCCTTTAGAAGATTGAAGTATGGCTTGACAAAGGTTTATAGAAGTGAAAGGACTCTATTTCAAGGACCTTGATAATTCATCTACCCAAGCTGCAAGCTCATTGCCTAATTTTCCATTATCAATGCTTGTTTAAAAACGGTAGCTTGCAGAAAATCAAAGAAAGTGTCAAGGGACATAAGCGATAACTTTTGTTTAAGATGCTAATTTAATGATTCACGAGCTTGCAAATTGACCAAGCTTCTTTACCATTCTTGATTGGTGTACTGTATTAGCTTTGGATTTTCTTACTAGTTCTTTCTGCATGCCAATCCTTGGTATGATGGCATCCTATGTTCATTTAATGCAGGAAAAATGTCATTTTCTTCTTTTAGCTTTTTATGCACTCACCTGCTGTGAAGTTATGTTTTTGGTTTTATTCAAATAGAACCCTGGCATGTGTGATGCATGTGGAGTGAGTCAGAAAGAATCCATATCATAATATGAGAGAGAGAGAGAGAGATTCTTTGCATATTGCTCCATGAATAAGAATGTTTGATGGCTGTTGGTTTACGTTCAGTCTACAGATGGATATACAAATGTGAAAAGGTGGTTATATGGAGACAAATGTTTGCGCTTCAGGCTCTGGTTAATATTAGAATAGATTTTCTGCATGCAATAGTGCTTGTGTGAATGCATGCATATCTGTATTCGTAACCAACAAAACCTGTCCATCTATTTACTTTTTGATTTATGCTGACCAACCAGCCTTTAGTGGGATTGAAATTTGAAAGCAAGCAGTTGTCAGATGAATGTGAGATTTCTAACACTGTTTATGTCAATAAGCCTGCAAAATTGTTTAAAATGTTGTTCATGAAATTCAATAATAAGCTGTGTTTAATCTTGTGCATAACCTTTAAAATTCATTTGCATTGACCAATTATTTTATCACATCAGTGCATATATTTTTTTTAATATTAGTCATTTTCTATTCCTGGAACATACTTCTCAAGCAGTTCTTTTCTTGAAGCTTGTTAACCCTTTGGAGTACTTGCTAAGTGACAGATGACACAACTTTAGCCTTTTTTTTTCGGTTCCAATTTCAGTGTCCAAAATCTACCTCTGCCATATGCAGTTTTGTTAAACTTTGCAACACCGATTATAGCCCTAATTGGAGCAAAGATCGTGTTACACGAGAAACTGTCTCTTTCAGATTTTGGAGGTATGGTTGGAAGGGAATATCGTTTACTCTTCTTGATACTTTGCTCTCATTTTGCCATATTTGTATATAAAATGATATATTTGTTGTTAGCAAGTCATTGGAACTGTTTGGTTGCTGATAGTTGCTGGACCATGTCATAGAATTAAGATGTTTTTTAAACATGCATTTGCTTCACAAGTTCATGTTAAGGAATCGATCTAAATTGAACTAAATTTCTTCATACTACACTGTTGTGAAGTGTACCTGGTTACAAGTCCAGTGGTTCACAGACTATTATTTTCTACTGTTGATGCATTCCAGCTATTTCATTATTGACTTACGTTGAATTTGGTGTGATTTGTGTTGGTTGTCACGATTAGGAACATTACTTTTTGTTGTTAATATGGGGCAGGGGGGCAAACCTACTTTGGTTAATAAATGGATCATACCTTGTGATTTGTGCCAATAAGTATGGGTAGAATGCTTAGGGATCCATTTGTGTAATGAATAAACGTGGTTATAGTGGAGTCTCAATAAAAAGAAATAACCTTGGATCTGAGTTTTGAATTAGTTCTATCTATTCAGCTAAAAGGCCATGACTTTTATCTAGTTGTTTTGCTGTCTTATTTTATAATTTATTTTCTTTCGCCAAACCAGGGAAGATATAATCTAAGATGTTAGCATTTGCTTGTCTCCATATTTGCTTTTGGAGCATTAAGATTAGGGCTGGAAATGGGCCAGCCCAAAAGTCCATTATCTGGAACTGGGCTGGGCCAGCTCAATAAACTTCAAGCCGGCCTGAAATTGGTTCAGGCTTCGGACTAAATTTTAAGCATATTGGACTAGTCTTAGGGCTGTAAAATAGAGTCCATTTAATTATTGGGTCAAAGGGATGGCCGGATTCGGTCCAAAAATTTTTAGAATATAGTCTTTGAGCCGGCCCAATGGACTTTGGGCCGGCTCATTTCTAGCCCTAATTAAGATTCACCATTAAAATATTTGCATCTAGATATAAAATTATATACACATAAGAATAATGATGCATGCATCTAAGTCCTTTCTACTTATAATATGGATGCTTTTCTTCCATCTATACATATTAAGTTTATGCTCCCTTTTCATTATATCCCAAAAGAGGAGTGCCGGTTGATGTGCGTGTAGACAGAAAAGGCTGACATGTTCAGTCGGCCTTATGCATGGAAGGTTAACCAGGTTCATATCCGAGTGGGGAACATTAACCTGTTCAGATAATCTATTAATTCTTATCCTCTTCCCTTAACCTTTGTTTTGTTAACTCTTCCCTTCACCTTCATCATGCTGCCCTGCGCACCTCCACCTGCCTCTGCTTGCTGCCAGTGAGTGTGAACCAAAACCTGAGGATATTCTAGCACTTGGGCTACCCCCCACCACATATGAGGACTGGGACTCTGAAATCTACTTGATGCCATCAACACCAAGAGATCCTCAACACTCTGAGGATATTCTAGCACTTGGGCTACCCCCCACCACATATGAGGAGTAGGACTCCGAAATCTCCTCGGTGCCATCAACACCAAGAGATCCTCAACACCTATGACATCAATTGCTGCTCTGCCAGGAAGCCTCCATCCAACTTCTCTTGAGAAAAGCTTAGTGTTTCTAGAATTGGATGAAGGCACTGGAGCTGAGGAAGGTCAAGGTGATAGAGAGAGGAAGGGGACAAGACATCAAGGAAACCAATGGTGGAACTGGTCCGATGCCAGATTGATGATCATGATAGAGGCAACAGTTGGAGCACAGGAATATAACTTGGTTTTCAGCATGCACTGCTTGCATATTTGTTGGCTTAGTAGTAGATGGAGGTGCTGCCATGGCAGAAAGCTGAGCTCAAAAAGGAAAGAGAGTGGAAGAGGATAAGACATGAATAGAAACCTGTGGTGGATCTTGTTTCTCTTACATATGTAAGGCCTACAGTGCATTTAGGCGGTAAATGTCCACAGCATACAGACTCAGCACTCTTGTTCCAAAAAGCAATATCATGCTATTTATTTGTTTAATTGTCCATCATCATTTCTACTTCTATTATGCCAACTTTATTGGAATTGAGTTGTATATCTTATACATGCATCAGGTATAGGGTGCAGTTTCATGGGTCTACTGTTCATTTTCCAGCCTTTGCTTACTAAAGGAGGTACATATGTAGATTGGGTGCATCTTTTTTTTTTTTTTGTATGATGGTTAGTTTTTGACACTGCACTTAACTTGCTTCTTTTTCTGTAAGTTTTTGTTGTTCTGAGTGATTTATGGTGTTGTAACTTTCTCTCTCTTTGAATAAGAACACTATATTTATAATGGAAAGGAAGAATATTAAGATTTACTCTTAGTAGATGAGTTAGACAACTTTAGATGGGCGTTGTTTAAATTTCAATTCCATAGATAGCAACAAGGTTAACTTAATGGTTTATCTTTGGGAAGTCGATTGATTTGTTATATTGAGTGATCAATACTGTTAGAGGGTACAAAACAGGTTAAAGTGAAGATTTTAGTTTGTGGTGGTACATTTCCTGTACTTTCATGATAAAGGAAATTTGCGATATCTGAATTAAGAGCCAGGATCATGTTTAATTAAATGAATGTTAATGTGCTTCTGATTTTTTTTTTTTTTTGGTTCTTTTTTTGTGGGGGGAGGGGGTGAGTGATTTATGGAAAAAAGAATACTATGTGGATTTCATAAACTCAATCATGAAGGTCTCATTGTGTTGTCAAAACTTAAAAATCTTAGGAAAAATTATTGTACCCTCTCAATTTTATCGTAATTTCACTTACAACCCCTCAACTTTAAAACGTCTCAATTATACTTTTCAAATTTATAAACTGTATCCATGTGACCCTTCCGTCCATCTAACTATTGACGCCATTATGTTGCCCTTCGAAAAGACAAATATGCCCCTTTTTTATTTTTTATATATCCCATCTTGCTCCTCCCACCCCTCTCCATTAGTCGCCACTCGCTAACCACCAGAGACACCATCCTCTCTCTCTCTCTCTCTTTATTTTTTTCTCTAAACCCTCGAGCAGAGCGAGGCAACCTCAGTCCAGCTCGAAACCGCCGAACTCTACCATGACATAGCCTCTACCCCGTTCGTCTCCATCGCCTGCAGTCCCGGGGCCCCTAGGTGGAAGCCACAAGCCTCCCTTAAGCATCTCCTAGAAACCCCATCCCGAACCGTAAATATTTAAAAAGAGTGAAACCAATAAACAAACAAGGAAGAGAGAGAAATCTCGTCTTGCCATTCAATCACAGTACAGATCCTTTAAATCTTCCCCATCCTCCTCTATCCCCGTGATGGTGCCCTCCACTCATTGGTGTACCTCTCTAAAACCCCCCCACCCCCTTCTCCCCTCCCCCATCGCACAGTGGAGAGGGAGCCATGGCAATGCTCCAGTCCACCATTGACGTGGCCAAGACCCAAGCCCGCCCTAACCTCATTCCCTGACAGTCCATTCGACCTCTTCTTCCCCTCCCTCTCCTTCACCTTAGCTGCTGGCCTCCACCTCCACGCCCACCCTTGCTGTGCTTGCAAGCATTGCCACTCTACCCTTGCCTTCCTTTTCCTCTCCCTCCCCTTTGCCTTAGCCACCGCTCTCCACGCCCGCCCTTACTGTGCCCGCAAGCATGGCTGCTCCACTCTCGCCTCCCTCCCCTCCAAGCATTGGCACACCCCCTTCTTCTCCCTACTCCTACCACTGTGGCCCAACTAGGCCTCGCCTGTGGGTTCCCTCTCTTACCCCCTTCTCCACCCCCGAAAAACCACCTATCAAAACCTTCGGTGACCTCTTCACCCTCTCCCTCCTCCCATCCACCCCCTCACTAGATGTCGACTGGGACCTCATCCCCGTCGGCCCCCTGCGAGGAATCCTTGTGGACCAGAACCTCCTCCAGAAGCTCCAGCAGCCTAAGGTCATCATGCCATAGCCCCTCCGACTGGTGGGCTCGAGCATCACCATTGAGTCTATCATCCTCGACACCTGCCTCGCTCCACCGGCGCCCGCAAAGAAACTAGAGGAGGTGGAGGAGATGGAGTTCGACTTGCTCTCGGCGGCCATCTGACTCCCGAAATCGGGTTCGGCTGTGGCCAGTTCTGCTTAGGAGATGGTCGGGCAGTCAAAGTGCATGTGGCTTGATTCAATGGTCTCCATTGGCTCCTGCAAGCTTGGCATATGATTGACATCGAGGAGGATCAACGGAGGGGTCATGCTCGACCTGTAGTCATCGGTGCTGCTCTTTTGTTTTGATTACGTAGATGGAGATGTGTTGAGGAGCCTCTTTTGTTTTGATTGATGGTTTTTATTCCAACTGAAAGGGTAAGTCATTTTATAAAATCAGGTTATCATGTTTGGATCATGTGATAGTATTCCGTTAACGAAGATGGACGGAAGGGTCACATTGATACAGTTTATTAATTTGAAGGGCCTAATTGAGACATTTTAAAGTTGAGAAGGTGTAAATGAAATTGAGATAAAGTTGAGGGGGTGTCCCTATAATTTATCCAAAATCTTATTTCTAATCTTCAAGCCTTTTCCCATCTGTCTATTGTAGTGCTGGGAATATAATAAAAGTATGATCCATTAATGAATATCCAAAAATGATGCAATCTGGAAAAGTTATTATAAAACAAAACACTGCAGAGTTTGTTAATGGAGTGCCATACAGTTCTAGAAGTTCATTTAGCTCAGGTAAATTAATATAGTTACATGATTTAATTAAAACATACAGTTGATATGTACCAGTTTATGGAGTCATCAAAATTTCAAGAACACTTTGCAACCATATTTGAAGAGCTCTTTCAGGCTTGAGTTTCTGGTCAAATGCAGCTTTACTTGTCAATTTCTTTTATTGAAGCAATTTCTGATCATGATAGTTTGGCCTCTACTTATCAATCTCAAGAGTTCTGTGCCTTTAGTGTTTCCTTTTCTTTCTTTTTGGGATAGCAAAAGTAGTTCTTGTATCACAAATAACAATAGAAAAAAGAACACTTTCAAGTACCTAGTTTTCATTGTACTTGTTACATTCAATTTATCTGTATGTAGTTGAGATCTATGTTCCATATTGCCATGTTAAAATAGTTAATATTAGTGTTGTTGAGCCTTTTTTTTGGAGGAAAATTTGCAATTTCATACTTTGTCTTTTGCTTGCAACTAGTTGAGTTCAGTTCTCATTTTTATATAATGTCACAATTGAAACATGTATTAGATGACATAATGGAGTGACTTTCTCAATGTGAATTTTAATGTTGAATATGTGTAGGAGGTTCGACTGCAATTGGTCAGACAAGTGATGCTCTCTTTGCTGGACAAACTCATATTTATCCGATACTAGTCGGTATCCTATCAACAGTGTTGGGTGGAGTTAGCTACTGCCTCATACGAGCTGGTGCCAAGGCATCTGATCAACCTTTGTATGAGCTTTACCTTAGTGACCTTTATAATTTGAAACATTTCCAAGCTTAGGTGGAATTAGACTTCTGCTAGCAATCTAGAGACATTATGTTGGCATTTACGAACTAAAACATTTTTTTGATAAAGGTTATATTTACAAAGGCATATATTCTAACATAGCAAATGTGTGTAATTCATGATCCAAAAATTTCTTTAGCTTGTATGTAGAGTTTGTGTTGCTTTATGTATATAGCCTTTCTTAAAGTATATTAATGATATAAAAGTGGTAATTTTAATCACATTTTGTATATGTCAACTGTCCTACCTCAATCAATTGCAATCAAGGTGTATTGCACCCCAGCATGTTGTCATTATTGCCTGTTGTTATCTAATTTAAAGAACCCAAATGCAATTTTTTACAATCAAAACTGATTTTTTTTGCATTGATCATTGCTTTGACTAACAAAAGATTAATTGAAATTATGCAATACGAGATGACATGAAAAGTACATTCTTGATATGTTTAGTCATCTTTGGTTTTTACAGGTATACAGTTTTTTCATTTGGGGTACTTGCTTGTCCTCTCTCAGCAGCATGTACTTTTGCATTTCAGGTAACAATTACAATGTGATCATAATATGTGCTGCTTAAAAGTTAAGCAATCATGTTCAATCACTCATTTAGATGTTGCACATTTACAAGGGTTCTGAAGCTTCATAAAACATAGCAAATTGAACCACCATGCTGAATTAATTATGTGATTTCCCATTATCTTATCAAAGTTGTCGATCAATGAGCTGCAACTACTGATTCATTAGATTCTTAGTTTCTAAATTTGCAGTTCTTGTAGTTCATTTAGTCTGATGACCTTTGGTATCAGGTGGCAGTCAACATTTATTTTATGATTCTGGGATGCGTAACTGATTCTGTTTTCTTTTTCATTGTAATTTTTTCATTTTTGGAATCAAAATGGTAGAAGAAAGTTGTAATTAAGGTTTTATGTCCCGGTAGGATGGGGTCATCCTGACCATCCCGTCCTGTTCTTGTGAGAAAACGGGATTGGGATGGTTTCAGGTCTTCTCAACCCATTCACACTAGGAGAGAGGAGGAAAGAAGGAAAGGAAGGAAGAAAAAGAAAAAGTGAAAGGAAAGAAGAAGAAAAATAAAAAAAGAAAGGGAGGGAGAAGAAAAAGAAAGGAAAGAAAGGAGGGCAGAAGAAAAAAAAATAAGGAAAAAAAAAAGAAAGAAAAAGAAAGAAAGAAGGGAAAGGTGGGAGGATATCTACCCAGATGCATAACTAGAATTTGCTTTCGGGACAGGATAGGATAATGGGGCATCTCGTTCCATGGAGAAACTGGGATGCTTTCGTCTCATAGGTTTAAAACCTTGGTTGTAATCATGTATTATTGGAACTTACTTTAAGCCTTTTTTTTCTTTGAACAAAGATAGGAAATGCCTTTATTATCATTATGTGATGTGATGAAGGAATACAAGAGGGAAGTACTGAAATTAAGTCAACTTGTTAATTGAATGCCAAACTGGCCATTTTTAAATAGAACCACCATTTTTGTTTAAACCAAAAAAATGGAACCACCATTTTAATACAAATTTTAAGGGGGTGATACCATGCAAGCAAGAAAAAGTTATCTATAGTCTTGAGCAGTCACCTCAGGCTTGCTTGAAAAGTTTGGTTCTGCCTTATGGAACATGAATGCTGCCAGTTTATAGTTGATCACAGCTTTTGTACAAGAGACTAAGAGGTGCAATGTTGCAGTCTATGGTGATAATATAGTTGTATGAGGGAAAAATGAGAAGAATTTCTGTGGTCAATTACATCTAAGGCATCCGGGACTTGTAAATCCTGCCATACTTGTTTAACTATTAAAGTGACCTCTGGAGTTGATTGTCCGTCTTTCATCAAAAAAAATGCAAGCTGGAACTGATTTAGGTTGCTAAAAAAACTTTAGCCAAAGCATGTATGTGCAAATGATACTCAACTTGCATAGTGGGGAAGATGATGCGTGATTATGTAAAATTTCTTGATTATATCAATATTTAAACGGAAACACTGATATCAATGTCTAGTTGCATATCTGATTTAAACTAGGTTGATTTTTTAAAATGACCAATTCTAGGTTGTATAAGCTCGATGTTTAGTATTCATTTCTTCACAGAGTTCTTGGCTAAAAGTCTAATATGTGATTTAAATATGTAATCATCAATTGGATGCAAATTTTAAGGTGACTATAATGTGGGCAAATAGGGGAAAAAGCTATTTGTTGTCTTTGAGTAATTTTCTTGGGCTTATGTGACAGTTTTGAATTTATGGATCTTGCAACTATGGTTATGATTATATTAACTTTGTCAAGAGAGGTTAAAATTTCAATTGTCAGTCTATTTTAATGACAAGGAAGTAAGTGATGAGAAATATATTGTAGGCGCAATGGAATGTGCCATGACATTAAAGACTCAAAAGCTTGAAGGTATTTGTTTTCCCGTGACATTAAAGACTCAAAAGCTTGAAGTTGAAGGTATTAAAGTGGCTCAATCTGGGAATTGTTTTGTTCTTTCTTAATAAACAGCTTGAGTGTGATCCAAAACTATTTGGAAACTTGAACCAGATTATGTGTCTCCAGCTGACCATTACCAGGCTTGATTTGTCCTACCTGATTGTTTTTGTGTGCAAGTTATTTGATCTTACAGTACAAATATTTAGTGCTATGAGTATGCTCGACCATTATTATGCTTGATTTTCCCTATTTAATTGTTGTTGTGGACTTGTGGGTGAGTTCATGCATTCACCACAAAAGAATTTATGGAAGATATTACGATGATACTGTTATGTGAAAGTCTCCTGCAAACAACTTTCATTGTGTCGAATCTTTTAAGCAATGGTGCAGTTTATGCTTCCAATGGTCATCTCCAATGTTAGCTGGGACATTCCAAGTCCTCAAGGAAGGTTGAATTCTTGATGTTATACTCTGGATTTCAGCACCCTTTCACTTGGACAAATAACAAATAAGATTGTTATAACATGATCAAACAGAAAATTTGAAGTATGGGACTATGGCATGTTGTGTGATACTCTAATGGAGGTTACCTGAACTTGTGTCCTACTTTCCTGAGTATGTGGTCAAGAAGCTATTTGTGTATGGTCTTTAAAACAATTCCGATGAATAACATATTAAATTCGAATGCCATTCTGTTGAGACAAGGTAGCAAGTGTTGTATGGTCTTTAAAACAATTCCTATGAATGAAATGTTAAAATTGAATGCTATTTTGTCGAGACAAGGCAGTTGCTGTTCCATTTTCTCATATTGAAAATCAAGTGGAAGATATATCTTCACCTAAGTTCATGAACCTTTGCAGTTGAAAAACCTATGAAAAAGTTGGATCCAATGATATCAAAACTGCACATTTTGAGGAGTCTACCTGTGTACCTCTGGTGGACCTTCTGGATGTTTAGGCTCAACTCTGTCTACACTTGTAATCTGTTTGGTCTTTTTGTACTTGAACTGAAATTGAAGCCAACATCCATTAAATACGAACTAATTTGTTATTACAGGCAAACCTATCACTTGCCCTCCAATGTTTTGTCAGAATGTGTCATATAAATGGGTTGTAAGCAAGTGGTCCCTTCTCTCTTTCTTTCTCATGTATTATTATATATCCTCACTATTTTCATTTTTTTTGGGCTCCCTGCTCTATCTTTTCCTTTTATTACTGTTGTGTGTAGTGATTTATGTTCCTTTTAAAGGATCGTAATATGAATCTTAGTTCTAGACCTAGAATCATGACAAATCTGGAAGTCTTCTTTTTATTTGTTAGTGCAGGGTGTCTTACAAGGAACTTTAAACCTGTTCTATAATAAAATGAAAAAAATGAGACCTCATCCTAAGAACAGGCTGATGATATCTAATTTGCAATAGACACTGTACTGACAAGTTCTCAAATTTTGGTTTAATTTAATGATACTTGCCAAAGAAGACTCTGCCCAATTTTCAGTGTTGATATTGGAAAAGCTGCTGTTTTCAGTTGATCTTCAATTCTTCTTTATTTTATCACAACAGTATATTTTAAATACTGCAATACCCATGAATGAATTAGAGATGTTGATTGAGGATTTAACCTCAATGAATCAATTTTATTAATTGAAGAAAGCAAAATGTTTTGAGGCTTGGCTTGTAATCTCATGAGAAATTCTCCATTGTGAAGGTTGGCATTAAGATAGACCTGAAGAAGCTTAATATTTTTTGCATACTATATTCTTTGCTTCATGTCAAGTGTCGAATCCCCAAATGAAATATCTGTTGTTCTAGAAGTAGCAAACATCCACTAGTATCTCCAACTATATAAGCATGGAACTAAAGAAGGATCTGGTTTGTGGGAGATGTATGTTTTTTCATTTTAGGGATTCCAGATGATGACTCACATTGCATTTTTTTTATCATAATGTTCGTCAAGCCTACTATGAGATCTTTAAAGTGGTGAATGGTATCTTCATTGTCATTCATGCTATAAATAATGACTCACGTTGTGCAATGAGAAGAGTCCCTTATACTTCCCGTGTTATTTTTTGGAAAGAACGAATATGTGAGGAAGGAAGAAAATTTGTGTTGCATGTCATGAGGGGGATAATAAAGATAACCTGAATGGAAGTTGCGATGAAGGATCCAAGGAAAATTATAAATATAAAATACATAACTGTTCCAATCAAGAAATATAAACATTTGGCTATTGCTAGCAATGATTGGTGAAGAAGGATGCACAAAATCACCTTAAATGGACTTAAAGAGAGACAGAGTGGGTATTTCACAAAATTAGAAAAGATTGATGTTTAAACCCACACTCCTGTGCATGAGACATGAATGATGCATGTGTGTCAAAGCAGTGGTAGAGACACAAAATACTAGCATTTGTATTATAGATTATGTCTTGAAACATTTGTAGTAAAAAAAATATATATTTGTGTGCTATTCCTTTCATGTAGCATGGTTCCTTTCAACTATTGAGAAATCATTTGATATATACAAGTTGAGATGTTGAGAGTACCTTCTCTATCAAGTTAGTGTTTAGCATATCAGAAATATCATAGTGAACAAGAAAATGGTGCATCCAAACTATAAAACCTAAGTAGGAGATAATATTGGAAGGAGACCTCGAAGTTCACCTTTATTTAAGCTTGATGATTGGTTGATCCACTCAGGTTTCAAAGTTTTGTGTTAAACATGGTGTAGGATTTCCTGATGTGAAATATTTAATCAAAACAGTGTTCGTTTGTTATTCTTTCATATATTTTTAATTGTTTATCTTCTTTCTACTAAACTTATTCCTAATGAAAGCCATTTTTTTTACAGGGATTTGTACTACCTAATCCATTCACTTTTCTTCTAATGATTGTGCTAGGTGTCCTGGCATTCTTTGCAGAGGTATTCTTAGAACTTTCCTAGCTCCTAAGTTTGATTTCTTAAAAGTGGAGCTAGCTTTATTTGGAGGATTTTAATATATTAATTCTTGTATATTCATAGCATGAGAACATTAGATATAGGTCTTGTAACATGGATTCTTCTGCAGATGTTTTTGGCACGTGGACTTCAGCTCGGAAAAATTGGCAAAGTCACAAATATTTTATACATAAAGGTAATCATCTTGTGCTATGCATCTAGGGACTGAACTGATTATGGAGAATGTAGACATAAGTACATGCATGCATGTTTAGATATGTGGCTTTATGTGTTTGTATTAGAATGTTTCTTACCTGCTTTATATGCAAAACTTTGTAAATTTGAAACTCCAGAGCAGACATTATCCAAGAATGTATCAGCATGACAAAATGGTGGTAATAAACATCTATTTCAGGAAAAAAATTCTTTAACTTGTGGAATGATATGAAAGAGAGCAATTGTAAGCTGTCCTATTCTTCAGTGAATCAAGCCTGTCTTTATTAGGAAATACCTAGCATTTTATTTTATGAAAAATAAATATGGAGGTCTCTTATGTGTTGTTTCATTTTTTTATATGTAGTATGTTATAACTTGAGGTTGATTAGGTTATCTCAAAAATTTTATTGACATTGTTATGTTGATTGCAGCTTTCAGATTAATCTCTTCTTGTAGCTAACCTCAGCTTATCCTCCTATGCCAATAAAACAGCATCACATGCTCCTCACAATCAATGTAGGACTTAAGCATATAGGTTCATAATTGCAATATTGGAACTTTCCTTGTTTTTCTTATGTTTTCCAGGTATTCTGTGTGTCTGGTCCTCCAAGTAGAGATGCAACAACCTACCCTTCATATTGGAATCTTCAAAGTTCAAATTACAAACATTGCTTGACCATCTGTTCAAACTTCTCAGCCTGCAATGGCTGGCAACACTTATTTGCATTTTTCATCAGTCGAATATATGCATTAGTCTCATTATAATATTCATCAACATGATGATCCTTTGAGGCATTCAATGGAAGTTTGCCTGTTTAAGCATTCAATGTTTGACTCAGGAGCGAATGTTGAAATAGACTCCAATGTGAGAGCTTGGGGTAAAAATGAGGAAGTTGAAGGGCCTAGGAGGAATCTGTGGTATAAGTAAATACTGTGAACTCATGTAAGTCTTGCCATTTGGTTGCTGCTGCAGTTTGCAGAACTGTGATGCAATGATAGAGGTGATAAATAAAAACATGAAAATAAATAATTTACTTGCAATAGAACAAAGGTTTAGTTTGATAAAATAGGATATGCCATTGTCTCTTACAGAAATTGGGGATGAAAGGACTAGGAGGCATGTGGGATCAAGATCAGGATTCTAGGGATTTTAGCATGCAATACAGAAGATTTGACTACTAAAGTTAGACCGTGTGTGTTTTGGCTTCTTTGGAAGTTTTTTCCCACTATTTAGAATGTCTCATATATGCCTTGGACAGTTGTGGAGACACTACTTGCCCTACTGGCACTTCGACCAATTATTCACTTTATATGGAAAGATGATAAACACACTCATGTTTGCCCATATATCATTATATGAACGCACAACCATTAGTTTGCTTTTGTAAGCAAGGGTTGATAATAATGGAATGGATCTGCTGTGCTAGTGTTGGCAGTTCCAGTTTACATGGTCCACAACTGGATCATAAAAACTTCATCTTGCATCTTGTGCTTTGAGGAGGTACGAGTCTCCTGGGAAGTAGCATAAATCAATAATAAAATGCCTACTCAATGTCCCTCAAGATGCAAAGCTCCAATGATAAGAAAGTTGAGCAATCGATCCTAATTTTTGATGAACATTAGGTTTATCAGATAGGATGTACTGGAGGTCTCAAACTATCAAATTTTTTTGACTAAACAATATCTTAGCATAACGGATTATAAGGGTTCCTCTCTACTATTTTGTTTGTCTTCAGCTAATACTGTGAATAAAACCTGTAATCATATTTCTCAAGTTACAATTTTTCTTATATGACTTTTTTCTTGTATTATTGAACAATGTGATAACAATGTATTCAATTTCAGGTATTTCTGTCACAAATGTGGAGCATGAC
Source organism: Areca catechu (assembly GCA_021397845.1). Lineage (NCBI taxonomy): Eukaryota > Viridiplantae > Streptophyta > Magnoliopsida > Arecales > Arecaceae > Areca > Areca catechu. The sequence continues at coordinate 50,766,813 of CM038045.1, read as the reverse complement.
ATTCTTGGGTACAACTCTGTCAATTAATATACTTATAGGATGTTTTCTTATTTTAGTATCAGTTTGTAGCACTATATATCTTGGACCTGAGAATGAAAATGAATGATGGTTGTTTTGGTAATCTAGGAATCCAGTTTTTCTTTCTGTACCTCATTGTTCTTTTCCTATAGTGAACTTCAGCTGCTTTTTAACTAATCAAAATCTTCATGGCATCTCAAACTGTAATCTCAATGATGTTTGTTTTATCTGAATTACTGAATATATCCATTGTTTCTAAGCATGTAATCGGAAAGTCCTCTTGTATGTAAAATTAATAAAGCATTTTTTTGATTTACAACTTCTGGATGCTGGCATGCTTGATGCATGACTGATCGAAGGAAATGGTACTAAATTGAAAATACCGGTCCCATTAGAATGAAATCTAGATGAAGAATTTGTGATTTTAAAGGAGAAAATGCCTGACGTGATCCCATGTTTCATTCCTGATCTCTTCCAACCGAGATAAAGTTTCTTGCGCAATTGGGACTCCCAATCAGTGTTTGGTTGCTGGATATCATAGGGTTAAGGGTGGTTTATCTTACCAGCCTGTCAAAAGTTCTTTAGAATAACTAGGGTAATATTATTTCACCTGGGATTCTGGGAAGATGAATGGAAATAAAAGTAACCCATTCTGCACTCTCCTGTCTCATCATATTTTCCCCCTTCAAGATTCAAACAAGCATGTGCTTTTATTAATCCATGAACAAAGGTAACCCATTCTTTAATCTCCTGGCCTCTCCCCTCTTTGACTTTTCATATGTTGTGGTATCAATGATACTGTTATGTGGGGAGTGGAATATAGATTTTCGTTTCTAGGATTTCAATTGTCAATGCTGATCTTGCGGAAAAATAAAGAAGAAATAAAATACAAGATATAATTAGATAAATATACAAGATTTTATAATAAAAAAATATCAACTTGCAAAATTGAACTTTCACTCTCAATTGTGCACAAGTTTTTCAATAAAAAAAATTTAAAATCTCTTTTACAAGTTCTCAATTAAAAATTTTTCATCATTCTTTTGATCCTCATAGCTTAGCTTATTACTTTGTCCATGATTTTATAGCCTCTATTATGAAGATCGTCTTGCTAGGAATTTAATAGTATAAACCGTATTCAAATTGGAGTCTTGTAATTTTTTCAATCATTATTTGACTATAGTATCCTTGGTTGTTAATTTGCTTCAATCGTATCGAAAATCATGTTCAAGTCAGGTTAAATTGCGTGAATCATGCTAGGATTGCATTGTGATTAACGGATCATTGTAGGACACTGCTGCACCGTTGGATTGCCATGTAGATCGTGCATCGTTGTTGATCATGCATCGAAAAATATGCAAAAACTACTGTAGAGGGAAAAGAATGCGAGGCTTGGGCCTAGGCTGGCCATGTGTTTGCTCGTGCGCCATTGGGCCATGTTGTCATGTCGGCCTACTATGGGTTTGGACGGCCTGTGGGCTGATGAGCAAAAAAGGCTTCCATTTTTTATTTTTATTATTATTAATTTTCTTTTCATTCCTTTTGGGCTGGGTTTTTTTTGGACTTTTTCAGGATTTCCTTTAGGACCAATTTTGAGATATTTTTTCAACAACCTCCATCTTAACTCGACATTCAACCTTCACCTAATCTTGAGAGCTTCTTAAAAGATTTCATGCCCCTATGCCCTGAGGCAAATGCTTGATCATGGATGGATAAAAATGGGAGTCGAGCTAGGCTGCTCGATTCCATCTTCGTCATATGCTGTGCTCACCTTGACCTAAGACCTGCTCGGGAAAGCCTCCTACAGCAATAGAAACTTCATCTTGCGACGTCGCCTGTCATCTTTTCGAATCTTGTGTCTTGTACCCGATTTACCTGCTATCGGAGCTTCACCTTGCACTTGACTCCTATTTGCACCGGGGACTCCATCTTGTATTAGACTTCGTATCAAAAAGTAGTGATCTCTATGCTTCTCCCGCAAAACAATCCTATTATGTGCAAGACTTTCAGGACTTCATCACTAGCTCTCCACGTGTAGCCGTTTAAGTCCAATTTACTAAGAAAAATTAGATTTCTGCAAAAATTAGGTATATATTGGATCTCATTTAGTTTCTTCACTGTCTCATCATGCACCTTCAAAGTAACTATCTTGAAGCCTGCGATCGCACAACTCGATCCATTTGGTAAGTGGACAGCACCATTTTTACTCTCTAGAGAGTCGAACAGTTTCTCTTTGCAGCATATGTAATGTGGATATGTAAAATCTAAAATCCACTAGAAAAAAGGTGAAACTTTATTGGATACTATGAGTGCATTACTGATGTAACCATCATCGTTGTCATCAGCCACCGTCGTAGCAGCCCTTATTCAATTTTTGAGTTGCGGGCAATCTCTAACACAATGTCCCAACTCGTTGCACCAAAAGCATTTGATTTTGCTTGCATCCTTCGACTTAGACTGCCCACCTCGCGATCCTTTGTCGCTTTGTCTTCTGCCACCTACTTTTCCGGTAATTGCCAATATTGAGTTTCTGCTTGAAAATCTTATTTTGAAGTAATGCTGAGGTGACTTTCTCTATCTTCATGGTGCTTTTTTTCACTAGAAGAGCAGTCACCAAAGACTCGAAGGACTGTAGTAGGGATGAAAGCAAGATCAGCATGCTAGTCTTCTCCTTAACTTTTTTACCGATATTGAGGAGATCGATGAGGATTCTCTAGAAATTACTTAGGTACTCTTGCATGATTTGCCTTTCGATCATCCATAGTTGGTAGAACTGCTTTCAAAGGAACAACGTATTGGTGAGGGACTTTGCCATGTACAGCTCCTCGAGTTTTATTTATAGTGTTACCGAGACAGTCTTCTGCAGTATATGGATCACTACTTTATTTGCTAGGTACAAGCAGATCGTATTCACCACTTGGATCTGGTGCCGCCTCCAAGTTTTCTCTTCCATAGTAGTTGGTTTCTCATTGTATAAGAATGCATCAATCAATCCTTGCTAGATGTGCACTTCTTTTATCCTCACTTGTCATAGAGAGAAATTGCTCTTTCCGTCAAATTGGTTGATGTCGACTTTGATTGCGCTTGCCATCTTCTTTAATCTCGATCAATCATAGACAATCCAGGACTTTGATACCACTCTTCGAGGGATTACTTGTACGGCATACGGATCCCTGTTCCTAGGATCTCGATTATTGGTGTTGATGCTGTAAGAAAAGAAGAAATTAAATATAAGACATAATTAGATGGCCATGCAAGATTTTATTATGAAAAAAATAAAAACTTATAAGGCTAAACTTCCACTCTCAACCCTATACAAATCTTTCAACAAAAAATTCCAAAATATCTCTCATAAGCTCTCAACTAGAGATCGCTCATCATTCTTTTAATCCCCACACCTAGTCTGCTTCTTTATCCATGGTTTTATAACCTCTGCTACAAAAAGCATATCACTAGAAGTTCAATAGTCCAAACTGCGTCTAAATCGGAGTCCTGTAATTCTTCCAACCATCGTCTGACTGTAGTGTCATTCTTAGCCATCGATCAACCTTGATCGTACCAAAAATCATGCTCGGATTGGACCAAATCTGTGAATCACTCCGGAATTGCATCGTGGCCATCGGATCATCGCGGGACACCGCTACACCATTGGATTGCCATGCGGATCATGCATTGTCGTTGATCGCGTGCTAAAAAGCATGCAAAAATCACTGTAGAGGGAAAATAACGCGGGGTTTGGGCTTGGGCCGGTCCCATGCCCGCACCAACATATGTGCTGTGTTGGGCCGAGCTCTCGCTTGGGCCACACGCCTGCGTGTATGCCATGGGCCGTGATGTCGGGCCAGCTTGCTACTGGTCCATACAGCTTGCAGGCTGAGCAGAAAAGACTTCTATTTTTTTTCTTCTCTGCTTTTGGGCCGGGCCTTCTTTGCACTTCTCCAAGACTTCCTTCGGGCCGATTTCGAAGTGTTTTCCAACCCTATATTTTTCTCCAATCATGACTTATACCACCAACCCCAAATATTCAACTAAATAGAAGTTTTTATATAAAGATATCATGGGGGATTAGCTAGAGTTAGGGTTGGTACAGGTTTTGATATCTTGCATTGGAACATTGCCCTGAAGGCATCCGTAGTGCAAGCAATATGCAAAGAAAAAAATCGAGGTGTTGTCTAGTGTCGGCAAATGATAATTGGAAGAGGCGATGAAAATGTATGATAATGATCAATTATTTCCATTATATAAAGGCTGACAATGATCTACCAAAGAAGGCTGATAATAAGATAAAAACCAAAAACTTTAATTAACAAGCATTTCAAATGATCAATAATCTGAATTACACTCGATAAGCTGATTTTAAAGTCTTGGGCGTTGATATTCAAAATCCTCTTGTGCCACCGGCGTGTGGCACAATTGGTTATGAGACTTATCTTGTAACCAGCTGGCAAGGATTCGAATTCTGATTTGGACATATTTTGATCGGAAAGTCCGGGGATAAAATAAAAAATAGAAAAATAGTCCAGGAGTAAAAATAAAAAAAAAAAGATAAAATAAAAAATAGAAAAATAGTTCAGAAATAAAAATCAAAAAAATAATAATAAAATAATTTCTGTTCACTCGGCTGGTGCCAGTGGTAGTCAGGTTGACGTACTCATCTTCGGGTGGGAAACGGCTGCGGAAAAATTAATATGCACCGTGTATCGAACATTTCCTGGCTGGGATTGAGAAACCGTCTGGGGATAGCCATGTCCGAGATCTAACTCCTCTGTCCCTTGTTGTTCCATCAAAAAAAAAAAAAATCCTCTTGTTGTGGTGAAATGCTGTTAGGAATGCAAACTTTATTTAATAACAGACATGCAGTTATAGAACTTCTTGAAACCTATTGTTTTATGCTAATTGCAGGTGGATGTCATATGAGTGGAATGGCCACCACTCTTTGGAAAATATAAAAAAAATATGTGGCTTCCTACTCTTGTTTTTTTCTTGAACGGATAAACGAATTACAATCTTTCTTCAGGGAGCAGTGAAAAGGTTGCGTGGCATTGAAGTGAAAACGTTCAGAAGTAGTAGAAAATCTTGAAAAGATAAAATCTAACGCTCTAGACACGTCAGAGAGCCCAAAGTGGTTCTTAGTTCAGTATCTAATACGCGTTATAAGCAAATGTTCATGTTGGAAAAGTTCAATTGCTCCCGAATTTTGAGCACGCCAAGGATCTCCTTTTATTGCAGCAATATTTTACTTTTAAAATAAAGCAGAATCCAATCAATAAATGCCTCCAAATCTACCGGACAAGCCATGTCCAGCGACTCTCCTCCTTTCCAAAACAATTAGAGGTCAGAAAAATAATGAGATGCATCACGTGTTCAAAGCTGCCAAAGTTGAAACAGAAAACATTCTCTTCCCATGGTGTCTGGATTACCCCTTGGAGTTACCCTACTATTACGAAGAGCAGTAGGAATATTTTGCGATCCTGTTGACATGCTTGCAATCTCCAATCATTTTATTGTGAAACCATTGCCTAATATGGGTTGACTCTTGGGACTTGACTACAAAAAAAAAAAAAAAAAAAAAAAAAGACACGTCCTGCTGGAAGCATCCCAGCCTGGAATATTGGAGAATGGCTGGTGCTCTCACCTACTACACATTAGGATAATTTTGACAGGAGCATGGCTTATAGATTGCTTATTTTGATACGTCTTTACGCTGGATGTCATGTAATATATATATATATTTTTTTTCTGGGTGATACAAAAGCTAAACCCTGCAATGAAGACTCGTGGAAGACTTGTTTGACATTTTGCTTAGTCTTTGAAATTCTGGTGATGAACTTGACACTGCATCTTCCTAACTTCTTGAGCACAATTATTTGAACGCAAATGTCGTAAGTTGAGCACAAACCAAGCTAAAATACTTGCCTACTAGTCCTCCACACCCTACATTTCACAATAAAAAATATTGCCAAATGGAGCTTCCCCTTCAGCTTGGTGCACTTAAATATGATTGATATTTATAATGAGGAATTTTTTCCAAGGTCAGCTTCCATATTTATATATTACAAGAAAATAGATTATTAGCAATGGCTAATTATCATCATCAATAACATGTTTGTCATCATTAATACTATTAGCGATGGCAAGTCATCGCTATTAATTCATTTTAAATGTTTCCATCGCTGATTACTGATATTAGCAATGGCAAAAAAGCATTCGCTAATAACTGTTATTAGCGATGGCTAATAAAATTTCGAGTTTTAAAAAAAATTAAATAACAAATATATTAACGATCAAAAAAATGTTGTTGCTAAAAATTTATGGATGTCGGTAATAAAACTTTAGTGATGGCAATTATCATCACTAAAGCTATTGTTAATATATTTTTTTTATTTTTATAAAAAATCATAATTAATTTTAATAACAAATAAATATAGTTTTTAAACCCTATTATAAGTAAATTAATAATTAATAGCCACAATTATAAATATAAAATCTAATTATACTATATTAAAAGTATGAATTATATAATTTTATAAATTTATATTGCTTTACAAGTAAAAAATTAAATATATAATGTCAAAATAAAAGAAAATCATGTGAGATCCTCCTCATCGTCATCATCCTCTTTTTGCTCTTGTACATCCTTTCCAATAGTTTGGGCTGGAACTCGGCTGGCCCAAAGCCCATTGGGCCGGCCCAGTCCAAAATTGGATCAGATTTCGAACCATATTTTAAAAATTTTCGAACCAAATCTGGGCATCCCTTTGGTCCAAAAATTAAATGGACTCTATTTTACAGCCCGAAGTCTAGCCCGATATGCTTAAAATTTGGTCCAAAGCCCGAACCGATTTCAGGCCGGCTCGAAGTTTATTGAGCTGGCCCAACCTAGTTCCAGGTAATGGGCTTTGGGCCGGCCCAGTTCCAGCCCTACCAATAATCAGTGAATTATAACCGATTATCCTAGAATCCTGTAATGAAAAAATAAAATATTATTAATAAGTTTCGATATGAAAATATATCTATCGATATGGAGGCATATGTTTCAATATTCTTCTTTGATTCTCGAATAAATTATTCCTACACATTCTATTCGATGACATGGAGCTATAGACACTCCTGACCCATTGATTGGATTATTAGATTAAATTTTTATCTCCTAAATTTTCTTTCCCAAATCCAGCTCAAACATTTGAAGCTTCTAACTATAAAAATTTAAAACAAGTAAAGAAAATTATTAATAGACTTATCTATTGTGATGGCTGTGACAACAAAACTAGCTGATCGTGCAGATATAGGTTCCGGAGAATCTTTACGATTGTATCATGAATGGTGTCCCAAAAGTTCTGAGGTCGCTGGATAAAAAGATGGGTCACAATGTCTTCAACATATACATCATCCCATGTCTAGATCATCGAGGCCTGAGAAGAGAATGCCGAAGAATGACAAGTTATGAGAGGGTCGAAGCTATGCCTGAATTCTATGACCCGGCTCCTCTTCATCCCTATAGTGGCCCTGAGCCATCCCTCAAAGTCAAGGAGGGGCTAAGAGGCTGAGTCCTCATTATGCCGCAATATGACATACTCCATATAATCTGCTTATACAGTTTACAAATTAATTAGGTCAATTATACATATTAGTACATATAAAAATAATAAATAATATTTTAAATTATTATTATGATACGTCAAGATCTTGGATCTAAATAATTATCAGTTCTTTGAACCAGTATGTGGCCTTCCACAATTATAGCTATCCCGGTGCATGACCCAACTACAATGTTTATAATAAATAAATAATAAAAATAAATAAATTAAAACATATATATGATCAATTTAATATGAAATTAATATAAGTATGGAATTATTACTAATCTATCTATCACCACATGTGTGCCAATGGAGCCGCCAGTGTGCTTGATCGGATCTTGATGGGCAGTTCAGTTCTGCTGCCTATCAGAGTACTCAATGCTCTACTAGTCATAGAAGGCCTTCTATATGTTTGCCTATATCCAGTGATCCTTGAAAGACTTTCTATCTGGTGGTGACTTGGAACTAGAGTGCTCTATGACGGATTGCTTGAGATTGTATAGCCTATCCTGAAAACTACGAGTAGCCACCTTTTCAAAGGTCAGACGGTCGCTGTTGTTTGTTGTTGTTTGTTACCTCCCCCCCTTTTTGGGGGTGTCGACTGTTCTTTGTAGTTGAACATTAGCCGTTTGGCGCTTGCCTCGGGATCCTCGCTGGGTTGGCAGGCGCGTGTGGCAGTGTTCCGTGCCGTGGACGAGATACCTTTCCTGACAGGTGGTAGGGGAAGCTTCCATTCATTCTGACATCCTCTCTGATCGCTCCATTCCGGGAAGCTTGACAGAGCCTCGATCCGGGGGTCGCCGCCCTAGGGGTTCGTACTTTCAGGCTAGTCCATCTCCCTGGAAGTATGGCCGGATAGGTAGTTATGGCGGTATGCGGGGCACCGCTCCGTGGTCCTCGGGCGGCTTACCGGTGTCCCGAGATGGCAGGGCTTGCTCCGGTCTGGATGCTCTGAGCTCGTGTGGTCACCTTGATGGAGAGTGCGGGCCCGGTCCAGAGGGTGCACGCTCGGAGAGGCTCCACATTGGCGGGTGAGTGCTGAGCTCGACCTCGACCATAAGGCTCTAACCTCCGAGGGTCTCGCTCCGGAGGGCGGAGGATGGACCCGGTCCAGAGGGCGCGCGCTCGGAGAGGCTCCACATTGGCGGGTGAGTGCTGAGCTCGACCTCGACCATAGGGCTCTAACCTCCGAGGGTCTCGCTCTGGAGGGCGGAGAACGGACCCGGTCCAAAGGGCGCACGCTCGGAGAGGCTCCACATTGGCGGGTGAGCGCTGAGCTCGACCTCGACCACAGGGCTCTAACCTCTGAGGGTCTCGCTCTGGAGGGCGGAGGACAAACCCGGTCCAGAGGGCGCGCACTCGGAGAGGCTCCACATTGACGGGTGAGCGCTGAGCTCGACCTCGACCACGGGCTCTAACCTCCGAGGGTCTCGCTCTGGAGGGCGAAAGACGGACCCGGTCCAGAGGGCGCGTGCTCGGAGAGGCTTCACATTGGCGGGTGAGCGCTGAGCTCGACCTCAACCACAGGGCTCTAACCTCCGAGGGTCTCACTCTGGGGGGCGGAGAACGGCTCCAACCTAGGCGTCCCGAACTCGCAGGCACGACCTGGCGGAGGACGGAGCTCGGCTCATTGCCTTGTAGGAGCTCAGCTTAGCTCGGCAAAGTTGTCCGGGGTGAGGTGTTGCCTTGGCATCCGACGTGGGGTCTCCTTTAATGTGGCGCCTGCCAGCTACCCACGTCAGTGGTCTCGCTACATCATTTGCCCCCCACTCCCGAAGCTCGTTAGTGCGCGGCACTCGGGGCGAAGGGAGTAACTACGGTGCTGACATAGAAAGGTGGAAATTCGGTGCAACGATGGTCGCGGTCGCCAGCGCTTCGAGGGGTGGCCCCGTCGGCCAGTGAGGGGGTGCCGCGTGGCCACATCTGAGGAGTAGTTAATGCTGGCACAGAATTCTTAGCGATTGGGACTCCTTTTTCATCGATGGACAACACGTGGCACAGATCCGTTGGCGAGGGGTCATAACAGCGCGGATTTGATGGGCCCTTTCGAAGTGAAAAGAAAAATGTTCTTACTCAAATTTCCCTTTCTTTCAAACCCTTCGCGCTCGTTGCAGTGCCCAAACCTTTCCTTCTCCACGATCTGCATCCGCTCTTCTCTTCTATAGGGGAGCAGACCGTCTTTGTTCTTCTCCCTTCTTTCCTTCTGGGGTAGGCTTCTTCCTCATTAGGTCACCTTTGCAGTATGTCTCATCCCGGTCCTTCCACCCGAAGGGTAGTGCTCTCCTCCTCTGACGAGGAGTCGGAGGGGGCACATTTTAGGGTTAGCTGGAGACCGGCCCTTCCTGCCCCCCCCCCCCTCTTTCTATCTTTTTGATGTATGGGGAGATCAGAGAGGGGGCCTCACCTTGCATGGGGTTGAGTTGTTAGACTTCGACACTAGCAAGCTAGGCGCAAGTTGATGGCACTCGAAAGCTGCTGGGCTCGGAGGTCTCTTGGCTGGAGATCTGATCTCTGGTCTTGAGTTGGCATTCTGGAGCTGGGCTCGGGGATGTGGATGATTGAGAGCTACGTGGCTCGAAGGTCTCTTGGTCGGAGGTCTGAGCTTTGGTCTTGAGCTGGCATCCTGGAGCTGGGTTCGAGGACATGGATGATTGAGAGCTGCGTGGCTCGAAGGTCTCTTGGCCGGAGATCTGAGCTCCGGTCTTGAGCTGGTATCCTGGACCTGGGCTCGAGGACGTGGATGATTGAGAGATGGGTGGCTCGAAGGTCTCTTGGCCGGAGATCTGAGCTCCAATGTTGAGCTTGGAAAGTGGTAGCTTCGATGCTATATTTTCCTCTCGTTCTCTTTCTTTCCTTCCCCTCTCATCCTTTTGGATGAGTGGGGAGATCAGAGATGAGGGTGCTTGCCGTGTTCCTCTTTTGTTCTCTTTCTTTCCTTCCCCTCTCTTCTTTTCTTTCTTTTTTCTTTTTCTTCTTCTTCTTTCTTTTTTTTTTTTAGAGCGGGGAGATCAGAGAAGAGGATGTTTGCCGTGCTCCCCTCTTGTTCTCTTTCTTTCCTTCCCCTCTTGTCTTCTTTTCGAGCGGGGAGATCAGAGATGAGGGTTGCAGAACTTGATTGCCTTGGAGCTAGGCTCGAGGCCTTCTTGGACGTGGAGCTAGGCTCGGGCCCAGGGGTTGCCTGAGGTCTTGGCTCAGGTCTTTGGCGCCTTGGAGCTAGGCTCGAGGCGTTGATGGGAGCTACGTGGCCCCATGAGCTCTTGGCATCTCGGAGTTGGGCTCGGAGACGTTTGAGATTGAGAGCGGCTTGGCTCAATGCCTTCTTGGCCGGAGATCTGAGCTCTGGTCTTGGGTCAGTGTCCTGGACTTGGGCTCGGGGACGTCGTTGATTGAGAGCGGTGTGGCTCCATGATCTTTTGGCATCTCGGAGCTGGGCTTAGAGACGTTTGAGATTGAGAGCGGCTTGGCTCAATGACTTCTTGGTCGAAGATCTGAGCTCCGATCTTGGGTCAGCTTCTTGGAGCTGGGCTCGGGGACGTCGTTGATTGAGAGTGGCATGGCTCCATGATCTCTTGGCATCTCGAAGCTGAGCTTGGAGATGTTTGAGATTGAGAGTGGCTTGGCTCAATAACTTCTTGGTTGGAGATCTGAGCTCCAGTCTTGGATCAGCATCCTGGAGCTGGGCTCGGGGACGTCGTTGATTGAAAGCAGCGTGGCTCCATGATCTCTTAGCATCTCGGAGCTGGGCTTGGAGATGTTTGAGATTGAGAGTGGCTTGGCTCAATGACTTCTTGGCCGGAGATCTGAGCTCCGATCTTGGATCAGCATCCTGGAGCTGGGCTCGGGGACGTCGTTGATCGAGAGCAGCGTGGCTCCATGATCTCTTGGCCGGAGGTCTGGGCTCTGGTATTGGATCAACGTCCTGGAGCTAGGCTCGGGGATGTTGTTGGAATTTTTCTGCAAGACAGATAGACACTTGCGCAAGGAAAAAACCATTATTATTATCTTTGTTGGGAAACCTTACATTATTGATAGTATTTCCACAAGTTGCAGGCATTCCATGTTCTGGGAAACCTGACGCCGCTGAGATCTTCGAGGTAGTAGGCCCCTTGTGAGAGGGCTTCAGCTACTTTGTAGAGGCCCTCCCAGTTCGGGGAGAGCTTGCCGCACTCCCTAGGCTGGGACTTCTCCGCCCGCCGTAGCACCAGGTCTCCGGGCTTGAAAGCTTTTGTCCGGATGCGGGCGTTGTAGTACCGGGCCACTCTTTGCCAGTAGGCCGCCATCCGTAGGCGGGCTTTGTCCCTTGCCTCTTCAAGAAGGTCCAGGTTGAGCAGGAGGTGCGTCGAATTTCGTGCTTCATCATACTGCTGCACCCGCAACATGGGCACGCCGAGCTCAACGGGGACGACCGCTTCGGCACCAAAGACGAGACTGAAGGGCATTTTGTTGGTTGCCGTCCTGGGCGTTGTGTGGTTGGCCCACAAGATGCTCGGGAGTTTTTCTGCCCACATACCCTTAGCTTGGTCTAGCCGGGTCCGGAGTCCTTGAAGGATGGTCCGGTTGGTCATCTCGGCTTCCCCGTTCGTTTGGGGGTGGACCACCGAGGTGAACCGGTGTTGGATGCCGTGCGCTGCGCAGAATCCTTCGAACTCACGGTTGTCGAACTGTTGCCCGTTGTCGGTGATGATACAACGGGAAAGCCCGAAGCGGCAGATGATTGACTTCCAGAAGAACTGGCGGACATTGGCTTCCGCGATCCGAGCTAGTGGCTCTGCCTCGACCCACTTGGTGAAGTAGTCGATCGCCACCAGCAGGAACTTTCGCTGCCCTGATGCTGGGGGGAACGGTTCCAAGATATCCATTCCCCACTAGGCAAAGGGCCAAGGGGCTGAGAGCTGGGAGATCGGCGCCGCCGGCTGACGCTGTATGTTGGCATGGCGCTGGCATTTGTCGCACCTTTTGATAAAGTCGGTGGCATCCTCCCTCATGGTCTCCCAAAAATATCCCTGGCGGAGGGCTTTGTAAGCCAGTGTTCTCCCTCCCATGTGGTTCCCGTAGAGGCCTTCGTGTATCTCTTGGAGCACAAAGGTCGCCTCGGCGGGCCTGAGGCATCTCAGGAGCGGGTAGGAGTAAGATCGGCGGTAGAGTTGGCCCTCCATCAGGATGAACCGGGGGGCTTTCTTCCTGACGAGGGTGGCTTCCGCGCGGTCTTCTGGCAGGGTGCCGTCAGTGATGTACCGGACATACTTGTCTATCCAGCTCGGCTCAGGGCCGACTTGATGCACCTCCGTCGGGCTCTCGTAGCTGGGACTTTCAAGGTGCTCGATGTAGGCGCGTCCTAGTGACGAGTCCGGCAGTGTCGCGAGCCTGGACAGTGCGTCCGCGCGTGCATTCTCCCCTCGGGAGATGTGGAAGATGCTGAAGCATCGGAGGCCTGCCATGCTCGCGTGGACCTGCTCCAGGTACTTCATCATCTGGGCGTCCCTTGCTTCATATTCTCTGGAAACTTGTCCGGCGACCAGTTAGGAGTCATTGAAGACTTTCAAGTCCTGCACACCCAGCTCACGGAAAATCCTGAGGCCCGCGAGGAGTGCCTCGTACTCCGCCTGGTTATTGGTTGCGGCGAACTTGAAGCGGAGGGCGAATTCCGCCACGACCCCATCACAGTTGGTTAGGATGAGGCCTGCTTCGCTCCCGCCAGAACTGGATGCTCCATCTACGTGGAGGATCCAGGGCTCTTCTCTTGGCCCGGGCTCCATTGTTGTCTGCTCTGGCTCCTCGGCAAACCCGGTATACTCGACCACGAAGTCGGATAGGACTTGGGCCTTTTGTGACAACCTCGGTTGGTACGCTATGTCGAATTTGCTGAGCAGTAAGGACCACTTGGCCAACCTCCCAGATGTCTCGGGTCGGGTGAGGATAGTCCTCAGCGGCTGGTCCGTCATGACCACTATTGGGTGTGCTTGGAATAGGGCCTGAGGCGCTTAGTAGACATTATTAGTGCAAAAATGAGTTTCTCGGAGCGAGTATACCTGATCTCCGCATCACGGAGGATTTTGCTGGTGTAGTACACCGGCTTCTAAGATTTGTCCTCGTTTGTGCGGACGAGAACTGAGCTGACAGCTCTCGGTGTCACCGCCAGGTACAGCAAGAGCTCCTCTCCCTCCTTCGGCCTAGAGAGCAATGGAGGGGAGGCGAGGAAGTTCTTCAGCTCCTCAAAGGTTGTCCTGCACTTCTCGGTCTAGGTGAAGTCGTGCATCTTGCGCAGCGCCTTGAAAAATGGCAGGCAACGATTAGCCGACCTCGAGAAGAATCTACTAAGGGTGGCGACACGTCCAGTCAGGCGCTAGACTTGCTTCTTGGAGGTCGGGTGTTCCATGTTGATGATGGCCTGCACCTTTTTCGGGTTCACTTTGATGCCCCTCTGGGTGAGCATGAAGCCGAGAAATTTTCCGGCCGCCACCTCGAAGGTGTACTTCACCGGGTTCAGCTTCATCTGATGTTGCCGTAGGTTGTGGAAGGACTCGGCGAGGTCAGCTACATGGCTCGAGCTCGGCCTGCTCATGACGAGCATGTCATCCACATATACTTGCATGTTGCGGCCAATCTGGTCTTTGAAGACCCTACTAACCAGGCGCTGATAGGTAGCCCCCGCATTCTTCAGGCCAAAATGCATCATTCTGTAGCAGTACGTCCCTTGGTCGGTGACGAAGGCGGTGTGCACCTCGTCTTCCAGATGCATGCGGATTTGATTGTACCTAGAAAATGCATCCATGAAGGAGAGCAACCGGTGGCTCGAGGTGGCATCTACCAGCTGGTCAATCTTCGGGAGAGGGAAGCTATCCTTCGGGCAAGCTTTATTAAGATCGGTGTAGTCCACACAGATCCTTCATTTGTCATTATTCTTCTTGACCATCACTACATTCGCCAGCCAGCTCGGGTATTGGACCTCTCGGACGAAACTGGCAGCCAAGAGTTTGTCAACTTCTTCTTTGATAGCTACCTGTCTCTCCGAGGCAAAACTTCTCTTCTTTTGCCGAACTGGCTTGTGCTTTGGGTCGACACTCAATTTATGAGTAATGATGTCAGGGGGGATACCTGGCATGTCCGCCGTCGTCCAGGCGAACACATCTGCATTCGCCTGCAGGAATCCCAGCAGCTGGGCCCTCTCCTTCTTGAGTAGCTGGGCTTCGATCTGCACCATCTTTGTGGGGTCGTCTCCGAGCGGATAAGAAAGTAGATGCTCGACCGGGCCTCCTCTGGGGTCTTGGGCCCTTTGGTCGAGGTCGTTTGCGCTGGGGTCGTCCTGAGGGACCTTGGCCCCAGGGAGGGTTTGGAAACAGTGCTGCACTGGCTGGGGCGTTCCTCTCATCTCTCCGATACCATAGGGAGTTGGGAACTGTACAAGTAGCCTCTTGGTGGAGACAACGGCGTCAAGCAGGTTGAGCCCGGGTCGATCCAATATCACGTTGTAGGCGGAAGGAAGCCTTACAACCGTGAAAGTCATCATGACAGTGCTCTACCGAGGTGGGGTTCCTATAGTGACCGGGAGAGTGATTTCTCCTTCTATCCTTACGGAATCGCCCGTGAAACCAACAAGGGGTGTGTGCATGGGCCTAAGCTGATCGGGGGAGAGATTCATCGTGGAGAAGGTATCATAAAAAAACACGTCTGTGGAGCTTCCACTATCAACCATGATGCGCTTTACAAGGTGCTTCGCGATTGTCATTTCGACGACTATGGCATCATTATTTATATTTTTTCTCATCTTCCTCCTCCCTCATAAAGGGGAGTACATTCTCAGAGCCCCCTGCCCCTCGGGTTCTCTTGGATGCACGGGCAGCTCCCCAAGAGATCATGCCCACCGGTTTCTCGGTGGGGCGGTTGTCGATGGTTGGAGCTGGTGGAAGAGCAACGAGCGCATGGGACTCCACTTGAGGTCTGCCCCCCATGAATCTTTTGTGGTAGCCTCTCTTGATGAGTTTCTTAATCTCCCACTTGAGATTGCGGCATTCCTTGGTGTCGTGGCTGTGGTTGCGGTGAAAGCGACAGTACTTCATCTTGTCATGGCCAGTGGAGGTCCTCAATGGAGGCGGGCGCCTCAGGTAGTCCTCGCCCTCAATCTCCATAAGGATTTTCGTCCTCGGGGCAAGGAGAGGGGTGTAGCTCTTCTCGGGGACAGGGGTCCCTCTTAGTCTTGGTCAGTCTCTTCGGGAGCTCGGAGCCTGGGGTGCTGGTTTCCGGGTCCCGGATGCTTCAGCGGGGGCCGACTTCTTCGGGGGTCCTCCGTCAAGCTCCCGCGTTGTATGGTCTGCCTCCTCGGCACGGATATACTTTTGGACCTGGAGCAGGAGCTCGGAGTAGGTCTTGGGGGGCTTCTTATCCAGCGAGTAGGTCAGGTGGGAGGTCCTGAGCCCTCGCTTGAGTGCTAGCATTGCGACTGGCTCTTCAAGATTGTAGATCTCCAACGGGACGGCCTTGAAACGGGCCACGTAGTCCCGCAGGGGCTCGCGGTCCTGCTACCGGATGGAGAAGAGGCTGTCTGCCTCTCATGGAAACTTCCTGCAAGCATCGAAGCGAGCCACGAACTTTTGCCCCAGCTGGACGAAGGAGCTGATGCTCTTCGGCTCCAAATGGGTGAACCACACCCGGGCTGCCTTCCAGAGAGTAGTAGGAAAAGCGATGCATAGGAGAGCGTCGGTGGCCCCCTGGACCCTCATGAAAGTCCGGTAGCTTTCCAGGTGGTCCAGGAGGTCGGTGGTCCCATCGTAAGGATCCACCTGCAGCATCCGGAACCAGTGCGGGATCGGCTCTGCTTGGATTTCTTGGAAGAATGGGGGACGGGCATTGTAGCCCGCTGGCTCACTAGCGGAGCCCTGCATGCTGGCAAACCAATGGGCAAACTCCGTCAGCTTGCGTTCATGTTCCTCCGGCGCCTCTCCGTCGCGTGCCCGACGGCTTCATCAGTGGACCCCTCCATCGAAGGAGACGGAGAAGGTGATATGGATGCATTGCACCCATGGCGGGGGGTCTTGCTTTTCTTGCCTCGATGGGGTCTGGGCACCTCCCGCCTGAGGTTCGGCGAGTGGCTCTCTCCATCAGTAGAGCCGGCTCGTTGTCTTTTCGCCGGAGCTTGATGGCTGCCTCGATTGTCGGTGGTGGCCCGTGGCTGTGATGACCTTCTTTGGAAGGAGCGCAGGCTATCGCGGGGAGCTACGGCATGGGCCGCCGGGATCCCTGGCTGCTGGTGGGTAGCCACGGATCGGTGCTGGTGTTGAAGCTGGCGCACTGCCATGGCAAGGACTTGCATTTGCTAGGGAAGTGCAGCCATCTGGGCTTCCGGTGGAGGTGGCTGGATCGGAATGGGTGGCTCCACTTCTTGGCGGTGTGGGTTCCCTCAAGAGGGGGAGTCCCCCACATGGCTGGTGGAAGCCTCCCTTGCCCTTGTCGTCACCATCCTCCCGCCTGGCTTGTCTTTGAAGAGGTCGTAGGTTTGTGCCCCTACCTGGTGTGCCAATCTGTTGCCGTCAAGATCATCGTGGCCCGTAGCTGCTGCCGGTGCCGAAGTGCGCTCCCTTCGCTACCTGTCGGTCCTCTGCTCCTGGACCTGCGAAACAAGGGTTAGTGACTCGGGCCGGGGTTTCCGGTGAGGGCACTCTGACGGTCAAGTCAGTGACAATCTAAGGGAACAGATCCTTCTGGTTGGGCCCCTCTTGATGGACTCCGTACTAGGAGGAGTGAAAGATGTGAGTGAAGGTGAAAACGTTACAGGGAAAGAATGATAGTTGGGATAGAGGGGTTCCCTGTTCCTCCGCTTCTCCTTGTTTCCCTCGTTTTCCTTCAGCTGTGGTGTTGGTGGTGGCGCTTCACCCTCTTGGTCGAGTTTGCGCTTGTGTTGGTGGTGGATTGTTGTTGTTTTTGGTTGTTGTTGTTTGTTGTTGTTTGTTACCTCCCCCCTTTTTAGGGGTGTCGACTATTCTTTGTAGTTGAACATTAGCCGTTTGGCGCTTACCTCGGGATCCTCGCTGGGTTGGCAGGCACGTGCAGCAGGGTTCCATGCCATGGACGAGATGCATTTCCTGACAAGTGGTAGGGGAAGCTTCCATTCATTCTGACATCCTCCCCCCCTTTTTAGGGGTGTCGACTATTCTTTGTAGTTGAACATTAGCCGTTTGGCGCTTACCTCGGGATCCTCGCTGGGTTGGCAGGCACGTGCAGCAGGGTTCCATGCCATGGACGAGATGCATTTCCTGACAAGTGGTAGGGGAAGCTTCCATTCATTCTGACATCCTCTCCGGTCGCTCTATTCTAAGAAGCTTGACAGAGCCTCGATCCAGGGGTTGCCGCACTAGGGGTTCGTGCTTTCAGGCTGGCCCATCTCCTTGGAAGTACGGCCAGACAGGTAGTTATGGCGGCATGGGGGGCACCGCTCCGTGATCCTCGGCCGGCTCGCCAGTGTCCCGGGATAGCAGGGCTTGCTCCGGTCTGGATGCTCCGAGCTCGTGCGGTTACCTTGATGGAGAGTGCGAGCCCGGTCCATAGGGCGCGCGCTCGGAGAGGCTCCACATTGGCGGGTGAGCGCTGAGCTCAACCTCAACCACAGGGCTCTAACCTCTGAGGGTCTCGCTCCGGAGGGCGGAGGACGGACCCGTTCCAGAGGGCGCGCACTCGGAGAGGCTCCACATTGGCGGGTGAGCGCAGAGCCCGACCTCGACCACAGGGCTCTAACCTTCGAGGGTCTCGCTCTGGAGGGCGGAGGACGGACCCGGTCCAGAGGGCGCGCGCTTGGAGATGCTCCACATTGGCGGGTGAGCGCTGAGCTCGACCTCGACCACAGGGCTCTAACCTCCGAGGGTCTCGCTCCGGAGGGCGGAGGATGGAGGACGGACTCGGTCTAGAGGGCGCGCACTCGGAAAGGCTCCACATTGGCGGGTGAGCGTGAGCTCAACCTTGATTGCAGGGCTCTAACCTCCGAGGGTCTCGCTCTGGAGGGCGGAGGATGGACCGGTCCAGAGGGCGCGCGCTCGGAGAGGCTCCACATTGGCGGGTGAGCACTGAGCTCGACCTCTACCACAGGGCTCTAACCTCCGAGGGTCTCGCTCTGGAAGGCGGAGGACAGACCCCATTCTAGAGGGCACGCGCTCGGAGAGGCTCCACATTGGCGGGTGAGTGCTGAGCTCGACCTCGACCACAGGGCTCTAAACCGAGGGTCTCGCTCTGGAGAGCGAAAGAGGACCCGATCCGAGAGCGCGCGCTCGGAGAGGCTCCACATTGGCGGGTGAGCACTGAGCTCGACCTCGACACAGGGCTCTAACCTCCGAGGGTCTCGCTCTGGAGGGCGGAGAACGGCTCCGGCCTAGGCATCTCGAGCTCGCGGGCACGACTAGCAGAGGACGGAGCTCGGCTCGTTGCCTTGTAGGAGCTTAGCTCAGCTCGCAAAGTGTCCGGGCTGAGGTGTTGCCTTGGCATCCGGACGTGGTGGTCTCCTTTAATGTGGCGCCTGCCAGCTACCCACGTTAGCGGTCTCGACATCACTAAGTATTAAATGGTTAAATGGTTTTTCGACTAAAGCAGGTTGGTCGATTAATTTTTTTTTTAAAAAAAAAGAGAGAATGAGAGAACTAAGAGTTAGAAAGTTATTAAAAAAGGAAAGGTCATGAGCAGGAAAATAAAAGTAATAACTTATATAATATTCTAAGGGATGGGATCTAAAACGTGTATATAGATGTATCCTTATATAAATATATAAAAAATGTGAGTTAATTTTTGGTTCAATTTTGTGGGTTACATAATCAGTAAACCAATAATTAAATCAATAATTCAATTTTTTTTTATTAAATTGAACTGAACTAGTTAAACTATCAAACTGCATATTTGTTCAATTTGGATGGGTGAGAGTTTAGACAATTTGATCATAATTTTTTACACCCCTAATACCTCCAATGTATGTTAACTTGATTACTTCTTGAGGATTTATAGTAGTCACTCTCCGTCTCTTCCCACCACTTGCCCTTTATGCATACATCGCTATTCATTGTACTCTTTAATATCCATATCTCTGGGTATGAAATTAAATCATTTATTATAGACATTATAACATATATATATTTTGTTGGCCCATAATTAATGGTCTTAACTTTTTAGGAATAGAGTTGCCCCTTGCATATCCTACATATTATAAAAAGAATAAACTAGGAAAACTTAAATATATGGAATGACAATATATGCTTACTAATTGATAAAACCAATTTACAAAGTTTATGGGTGCTGTGCAGAAATTTCTTGCTTACTTATTCTCGGATTGTTCTCTTTAAACATTCCATCATATAGTCTAAACATGCATAAGATAAGTATACTACAATAAGTGATTGAAGGGTTGGATTATGATAGATACTTATTAATATATGCCTCAACCTCTGTGTAGTTTAGCAAAACATATGTCTATACTATCAAAATTCAGCATCAGTTAAACCCTATTGGTGGAAAATATACTCAGACTAGAGATATGGGGCCCACGATAGCAAAAGGGTTCACCAACCTTGCTACGCAATCATCGACCAGTAAACATGAAGTCCAAGGGTGGGTTAGCCAAGCCAGATGACCCCCTAGTAGGCACCATGCATCCGACCATTCATCAGATGGTAAAGGCAGTGCAAACCAGATAAGCTCGCTATGTACCTGTCGACCATGCATCAGATTGAGCCCCCATGCTAAGGTAGGGCTCTGATACTGTTGGGTGACTCTGGCACCGATGCACCAACCATTCATCAGATAGAACCTGATCATGGAAAGGCTCTCCGATGCTGTTGAGTGGAGCGATATTACCGACACCTGGTGACCCTACCTTTGAACTAGCCCCTCGTCAGGAGTAATGCCTGCCTGACTGATTGACTAAGCACTAGGCTTTTGATTCACCCCATCCGAGCCAGGCTTAGTCGCGTACCCACGAAGCACTCGATTGCTTCATCCATCCAACCATTCATTGGAAGCCTAGTGCCATCTCAGCTAAGCGTCAAACCTCCAAACATCCACATCCGAGTAGGCCTCATGGCAACCACCCTTGTATCTAAGAGGTATCCATAAGCACCTATCGACATTCATCAGGTCTGACCACGTGCTCGACGTGCTACAGCCTTAGCTCATCCGCCTATCCACCTTGATCTCCCAAACTACATTGGACACCCTCGCTAACTTCCTTTATTCGATCCGATCTTGATAGTGGCCGATCCTTGCTTGGCTTGGCAGCCCCAAAGCTACACAGGTCTTGATAGTGGCCAATCCTTGCTCAACTTGGCAGCCCCAAAGCTACCAAATGTGCTCCACCTTCAACTAGAGCTACTCAGGCAAGTTTCCTCAGTTGACTAGGCCTCAGACACTAGGAAGGCACTCTAGCGAATCCTTAGGTGGTACATTCATTTGAGCTTCCCAAGGGCCAAATACTCTGACACTCATTGCAACGAGCTCCTCCACGTGGCTAGACTCTCCATCATACCTCAAGATCCCTAAACTTTGCTATATCTTAACAATTAAGGGAAGCGTGCTTAAACTTACATGATAATCCATGTTACTATTAATGAGGCATGGCAAGCTCAATGCAAACGACAAGGTTTCATTAATGGGGACAAGACATCTCCTACCAAAAGTAAGCTCCATGTGACACATGGAGAAATCTGTCACTTCCCACCGGATCAGCTAAGATTTTGCTTATCCCAAAAGTATCCCTGAATCTCCACCTATAAAAAGGGCTCCATGCAAGCTTCCAAGGTATGCAAAAACTCTCTCACCTATACCTCTCACATTGTTGGCTTGATTATTGACTTAAGCATCAGAGTGTCTTCACCTGGGCCACCCCTAATGAAACTTTTTTGTAAGTACTTCCTCTCAAAGAGCCACCTACGTCACTTGCACCAACACCCCAAGTGTTCAACGATTTTTGGCACCAACACCAGCAAACCTCGTGCTTAAATTCATGAGTGGGATAGTCAAATATTAAGATCTCCTACTCTGATCTTTCATCACCATCATCATTATTTTGGCCAACTTGAATCGGCTTTGTTTGCATACTGAGATTAAGTAGTGTAACGAAATTTGAAGTTTTTTTCAATTATATAAATTTTCACAATAGAACATTTGACTTTGACCTTGTTTTTTACTTTCATTTTGAGACTATGCATGTATCTTTCAAATGGATACATCCACCTGCACCGGTCCTCCATCCTAGCTTCATATACCAAATAAATTATAAGTTCTCCATGGAATTGAAGAAGCCAGGAAGAAATATCTTTTTCAACTTGCAAATAGTTTCTACACTACTAGCCTTAAGACTAGAGATGTGGTCGACGGATAGTTCGCTAGCACAAATATCTATTAAAAAATTAAGCTCATCAAAGAACTCCATATAAAGTTGAAAAGGAGATCACGCCAAGCCAATGATAGTAATCTTTGTATGAAGATATGGCAGTCATGGCTCTTTAGTCCATAAAATCTATAATCTTTGGCATTGACACACCGGGCTAGATTACTTATATAATCATATAAGAATTTAAGATTTTGCACCATTCACATACAATTCAGCTGCTCCCTCGTTAAGGTATATGATACTTTCGACTTCAAAAATTTTAGGTGATACTTTAACTAACTCTAATAAAGAATGCTTGTATATGTTTTTCATATTTGCTCGAGCCTCAGGGTTATCATTTGTCTTACTCTTGACGTTTATAATAATGTAGAAAATATTATTGATACATTCTTCTTAATATGCATGGCATCAAGTTAGAAATAAATGATGGACTAGTATGGCAACTCCCAGAAGATGCGCGCTTCATCCAGTTCTGAGTTCTACCGAGCCCTCGAGATTTTTACTTATCAAATAGTATGCTAAGCTAGACTTCATTAAGTTGGGATACCCTTAGTATGTTAATTCCTTCCCGAGCATTATCCCTTTAGAAAATAACGGGACAATTTCAAGAGGAACAAGATAGAGAAGGACCATGCTCAAGCTGAAATGATTTTATATTCTCCATACAATGGGAACATACTAGCTTTTCACGAGTGCTCCATCCTGATAGCATCTCATAAGTAAGAAAATCGCTAATGGTCTACATCAATGCAGCCTTCATTATAACATTTTGTTTCTTTGAGGCATCAAAAAAACACGTGCCGTCGGATCATAAGAATTTTAGCTCATCAATAAGAAGCCTTAAAATACATCAATATTTTTATCAGAGTATCATGGTCCATGAATAACTAATATAAAAAGATATTATGTTCTTTCATCACATCCCAGGTAGTAGATGTATGAAGTAATAAAGATTGGTCAATATAAATAAGGGGCAGCCATGACTGAATGGTGTAAACCTATATAGATAGACCCAATCAGATATTTGTAATTCCTAAGCAAATAAAAGGTGGCAAGCATCAAGGTTCTTCCATGCTCACTGTTCGACGGATAACTTATCATATCGTGTACTTGCAAATCCCTTCTTTGTGCCATTTCATCTGCCCGGCAGTACTCTTGGACAAGTAGAGCATCTAAAGCCTAGGAGTAAGGGAAAGATATCAAAGAAGCTTATATGGCATGCCCTTCTAATTTCTATCCTCTTGCCTCGGCTTAAATCGGCTTTCACCGCATACGTAACATAAGCTCTTTAGTTGGTTTTCCTTGTAGAAAAGCATGCAATCATTACAGTATGCATCTATCTTCTTGTATCCCATGCCTAACATTTTCATCATTTTCATTAAAGCATAGAAGCTTCCAACACGCTTCTCATCTTTCGGTAGCATCTTTTGTGTATGCTACCATCCTATCATAACAAGTGATCATCATATTAAATTTAACTTCAAGTTCAACAACTCTGACATAGCTAATAATACAGTATATATTCATATCCTGGTTACAGTAGTTCATCAATATTTTTCAGCATACGGTAGAAGCTTCTAGATCGTCCTCCATATCCCAACTATATTCAAGACTAGCCTCATCCATAACATTATCTACCATTCTATCTATGTCTCTATCCTATGACTTCTAACCATTCCCCATGTAGGTATTAATACTTGTAGTTTGGCATAAATCCATTGCTATATAAATGGACAGTGATTATATCCTATCAAATATTTTCTTATTTTTGTATCTCTTACAAAGGCAACGAGCCATCCTTGATATAAAAGTGCCACATTCCCGAAAGCATAATCACAGAAATACTCTATACCCTTTCTATATTCACTAGAAATCATCCTGTCGACTATTTAATGATCCATCCAACTACGTTCCATGGAATATTATCTATGGATTATGTATATATAAATATAAGGCAATTGCTAACTAATTATTTTATCATTTAAATGACTTATATAATAATGTATCATATCACCTACTAATAGGTAAAGTCAGGTCTTATTCCATTCTGGAATTGTATTAATTCTATAGGTCAATTACAGTAATCAAACGATATGCAATAGGGGTCAAAAAAAATTTTGGTAATATTTTCCTTAAGTCTCCCTACACGGCTAAAGATGTGCAAGGAAAACTAAAGAAAAATGCTATCTAAAATTTCTCGCAAACCCTAAAATTATTTAATTACTGTAATTATATAGAATTAATTATAATTCTCAAATTATCCAAATTGGATAATCAATTAACTAATATACATATTTTTTCTACCCATATAAAAAATATAAAATATATGAATACCATCGAATTGTACATTAATCAAAAGACGAGTCTATGATCTATGCAATGTAAATTTTATAAAAATAAATATCTAATTATTAGTTAAATTAATACATAATTATAAAATATGAATTATCAATAATAAAGTTCATGTACATTAAAATATAATAATTTAAATAAATAAGAAGGGTAAGATTTACTTATCTCATATGTTCTAGGTCTTAAAACTTCATTGAAGATTCGACTAATCCTAGTTAAAATATTAAATCATAGTTAAATATTAAAATAATCAATCTTTATTCAATAAATTCAATAATATTTAAATAATATTAAAAGGGGATTATTAACTAGATGATTAGTTTGATAAACTGCCTTGGCACCAACGTATTTAGGATCTTCGATCAACCTAGAGAGAGAAATTCTAAAGAGAGAGAGAGAGAGAGAGAAAAGGTATTTTAGACTCCCCAGCAAATACTTTTAGCAGGGTAAACCTCTTCTAAACTTCATATAGCATTCCAAAAACTCTCAACAAAAGCCTCATGGAGAGAGCGAGAGCGATGGCACAAAACACAATAAAGCATTAAAAAATGGCAAGTAAATACAAACATAAATATAAAATAGAAATTTATTGATAAACTATAAGTTACACGTGCTTGCAACTTTATAGGCCGGTCACATTGCTTTTAAAAAAATGAAAATATAGAAAGATGATGACTAAATAATAGTCTTGAGAGATTAGGAAATAACTCCAAAGTTCTATGCCTTGCCAGTAATGGCAGGACCCCTGTTCAGCTTTAGAATGCTTCCTAGATGCCCTAAAATGCATGACAACATAGCCAAGAGGATTGAGGTCGGTTAGGAAAGAAGCATCTATCTCTATCTTGGGACTCGCTCGATGCGGAGCACAAGTGCAGACCCCCTTTACACAGGTTGGATGAGACACGCTCTTGCCTATAAGCAGATGGAGGAGAAAAGCTGATAGAATAAGGACAATATTAAAGAAGTCGATAAACTATCCCTCTACATATTTCAAGAATAGCGCCGTCGACTGTTGCAGTGATGTCACTGGGACCTCTTCACCAAAAATCGGATTCTACTTAAGGAGGAGCTTGACGATAAGGCATATACTACCGTGACCCCCTCCTCCTCTCCAACTCTATCATTTGGTCGATGATAGTCACAGCGATGCAGCTAGAGCACCTATCATTTATGATATCTCCCATTCCAAGGTGAATGTCCATTATCATGCCTGGCATCAAAATAGCTTAGGACCCCGGCTTGTACTCTACATACCGAGACCCGAATCTCGTAATGTATAAACGTATCCATACATACCTAATTAATTAATTAATTAAATTAATAATTAATTAATTAAATTAATAAATATATAATTAAATTAATAATATATTTAAATAAAAAATTTAACTTTTAGCGATGTCTTCGTCATCGTTGCCATCGTCATCGCTAATACTTACAGTGTAAAGTGGGCCCCATAAAAAAAATGTCAGGTAGACTCACAAATGATGGATCCGGTACACAAAGATTGAGGTACAGTGACCGGATGGAAGGATGAGGATGGCGGCACAGAATGGTGGGGACGGCACGTGGGGACACACCAGTGGGAATGGTGGCGTGGGGGACAAGCCTGTGGGATGACAACACAGGAGGATGCGGACTCGAGTTCCAGTGGCCAGCAAGGGAAGCACGCTAGTGAAAAAGGAAGCACGAGGAGAGAAATAGAAAATCGGGAAGATAGAAATCACTATGAGAACTCCGGATCCGGTGTGAGAAACAATGTTCGGCATCAAGAAGGTGGCGATGCGGGCATACCGACGGGTGAGAGGAGGGTGAACAGCGAGAAGGGGAGGTGGCATGGGGGGTGGAAAACCAAATTTTTAAGCGAAGGGGACAGAGGTGGGGGAGGAAAATCAAATTGTTTTCCTTTAATCGAGCGGCAGGGAAGTTTTGGGCAAGGCTATTAGCGACAACAAAACTTGTCATCGCTAATAAATTTTCCACCGCTAATCTAATTTAAAAAAAAATATAAATATAAAAATTTTAGCGACGATATTATACCATCACTAATAATACATAACCATCGCTAATAATAAATTTTCATAATTTAAATAAAATTAAAATTTCAAAAGTTTCAATTAAATAAAATTAAGATTTCTTTTGGGATATCTTGGTTCAGCTACGGACCAGGCTCCGATTTGACTTATCGAAGCCCCGGTTCTCCGGGCACGGGCTTCGAACTAAACGAAGGCTAACTGTAATCAATTCAAGGCTTCACACCGAACTACAACATCCGAAGGCCAGCCCTTCGGATAGCACTTCGGCCCCAGCCGAAGTCTGAAATACTCATCGACTTTCGAAGACACAAACTTCGGTCCTCGCCGTAGACATGATCTCCGGCCTTAGGGATATCAAGCCTTCGGCCCATGCAAGGGGAAACCTGAAGCTTGAACTACAATCTGTTCCAAAAAGGAAACTGTAACCAACGGTTATAGTCGACATTCATCATACCATGATCATGGCATGCAATTCCTGCAGCCACGCCTTCGATCTGGCCAGAACCGCTCATTGACAACCCACGATCGACTATCATGGGAGTGAATGGCTCTCCATGATCTCTGACAAAAGAGCGGGTCACAGACCGGAGGCCATCTTTTAAATATGGATAAGGAGGATGGCTCGAGAGGTACACGTGAATAATCTCGCACATTACACATTCTCAATCTCCAAGAGCTCTTTTTCTCTTTCACTCTCGACATCTTCCCCATTCTATGGCTGGAATCCACTACTGACTTAGGCATTGGAGTGTTCTCCGCCGGAACAACTTCGGCAAGGGACCTGTTTTGTAGATGAACCAGGGAGCGGTCCTGCGATACAGCGGCTCCGACCAGCCGATCCAGGGACTCTACACCAATAGATTGGCCGCCAGGAAGGGGGGCAGAGTTTTACTCACATTTGTTAAGCTCCCTCCCAGACAAGGGGAGAAACAAAGAATTCTCTGATGGCAAGAGGAAAATCCCAAAATGCTTCTACAAGTCGGAGTCATGCTCCATCTCAGGGGACTGCACCCCGGAGGTGAACGATGTCCCACCTCCCACGGTTACTGTGGGAGCACAGCAGTTCGAAGCTCTTTTGAACCAGGTCGCTAACTTGACGGCCATGGTTCAAGAGTTTCAAGACAGAGCCTTCCCGGTGGCAAACCCACCGGCTGTTTCTAGACATAGCTCTCGATCTCAAAGAAGGAGAGCACCACGGGAGGATTCAGCACATCCTCCCCCCATTCTCGGCCCACTCCCGAAGGCCGAGCTTCGAGACTGCCTAGGTCCACCGATTCCCCACGAAAAGGGAAAAGGCCTAGGCAAACTTCCTCCTCCTCTGAAGACTCTACTCAAGTGGAGAGAGTGTCCAAGCAGACTCCCGATTAGGTTCAGAGCCATCGAATCAGAGATGGCAAGGGCGCGAGAGCAGAGAATGCAGGATCAGAGGGATCCCGAGGACCTGATTATGGGTGATCTACGCCCACCCTACACCGACCGCATCATGGCTGAGGACATTCCTCGGCACTTCAGGGTTCCCCAGATGGAACCCTACGATGGCACCACCGACCCCTTCGACCATTTGGGCAGCTTCAAAGCCCATATGATGATTCAAGGAGCTTCGGACATAACGTACTGTTTGGCATTCCCGGCTACCTTGAAGAAGTCCGCTCGGATGTGGTACTCGAGCCTGCGCCCAAGTACCATCGATTCCTTTTCTGAGTTAGAAAAATTATTTGTCTTGCATTTCAGGACCTGCCACAAGACTCCTCAGAATACAGAGACACTCTTCCTCCTTCACCAGAATGAAGGAGAGAACCTGAGTGATTACATCTCCAGGTTCAATGCGGCCACACTTGAGATCCCTGATCTCAACGAGCACGTGGCCATGTCAGCTCTGGAAGGGGCTTCGAACCTCCAGGCTTACTTTTTCCCTGGACAAGAAGTTCCCCAAAAGCTACGCTGAGCTCCTATCAAGAGCTCAGAAATATCCTCATGGAGATAGAAAAAGAAAACTATCTCCAACGACCCCGTCCCATGAAGGCCTCCTTTTCCGCAAGGAACATGACCAAATTCTGCCAATTCCACCGGACCCACGGCCACAATACAGAAGAATGAATCCAGTTGAGAGATGCAATCGAGGATCTCATCAAGAGGGGGTACCTGGTGGTACATCGATCGCCAAGGCCCCGTCGGAAGCAACTGTTCCCCAGCCACCCCGCCCGAAGAGGCCGAATTGCCAAACCAAAGGCCCACCAACACGGTAGGTGTAGGGATGATACACCGACCCGCTAACTGGAGAAGGGATGAAGATGAAGCTTCACAAGCGACTGAAGGATAACAACCTCCATCCTCTTCTCCGACGATGACCTTGCGGGAGTCCGGCTCCTTCACGATGACCCTCTTGTAATTTCGGCCATAGTGGCCATTATGAGTACAAAGAGTTCTTATTGATAATGAAAGTTTGACTGATATCTTGATGTACGATGCATTCTCTAAATATATTTGCCTAGACATCAACTACAGAGATCCCCATACCACTCTCGGTTTCGGGATAACCAAGTTTATGCCGAAGGGGAGATAGTGTTGCCTATAACTCTCGGTCTTCGAGCCTCGACAAAAGACATTGCCGATCAACTTCACGGTAGTCCAGATCCCCTCTGCATACAATATTATTCTGGGGAGGCCCGCCTTGAACAGGTTCCGGACCGTGATCTCCTCTCACTACCTTTTAGTATGCTTCCCCACCAGAATGGTGTTGGAGAAGTTAGAGGGAACCAGAGGATGGCACGGCAATGTCTCATGATTGAAGACAGACACTTCAAAGATTCGACTACCCCGGATCAGTTGGATCCGAGGGATTCAACCACAAACCTTGGTGAACCCATGGAGAGGACCATCCCGATACCTTTGAAAGAGGAAGATCCCTCCAGAGTTGTGCAATCGGGAGCACCCTTGATGAGGAAACCAGAATGAGGCTGATCCGTTTCCTCGGGGACAACGCGATGTCTTCGCCTGGTCGGCTTCGGATATCCCGGGATTCCCGTCGAGGTGATTACTCATCGGCTGGAAGTAATCCCTGGGTACAAGTCGGTGTGGAAGAAGAAGAGGAGCTTCATCCCTGAAAGACAGCAATCTGTTGATGAAGAGGTTGGCAAGCTCCTCAAAGCAGGGTTCATCAAAGAGCCCCGCTACCCAGAGTGGCTGGCCAATATGGTAATGGTGAAGAAGCTAGCGACGTGGAGGATCTGCATCGACTATACAGACCTCAACAAGGCTTGCCCAAAAGATAGCTTCCCTCTCCCAAAGATTGATCAACTGGTCGATGCTACCGCCGGCCACCATTTTGCTAAGCTTTATGGACGCCTTCTCTAGCTACAACCAGATCAGAATGGATTCGCAGATGAGGAGAAACGGCATTCATCACTGACAAAGGTCTCTACTGCTACAGATGATGCCGTTCGGTCCTCAAGAACGTCGGAGCAACATTTCAAAGACATCATCATAAGGTGTTTGAAAAGTAACTAGGAAGGTTGGAGGCCTATGGTTGACGACATGATCGTCAAGAGTCTCTACCGGAGAGACTACATCCGTGACTTGGAGGAGTCATTCAGCGCTCTCCGGCGCTACAAAATGAATTAAACCCGGTGAAGTGCGCATTCGGGGTCACGTCGGGTAAATTCCTGGGCTTCCTTGTCACCAAACGAGGGATTAAGCCACCCTAAGAAGATCTAGGCCTTGAAGGATATGCGACATCCCTCCTGTAAAAAGGAGTCCAATAGTTGACAGAGAGGATTGCCTCTCTAAAGATTTATCTCTCGGTCCACCGAGAAATGTCTTCCGTTCTTCAAGGTACTCCGACAATCAAAGGACTTTGAATGGTCTGAAGACTGTCGCGCTGCCTTTGAGGAATTGAAGAAGTATTGGAGACCCCGCCATGCTCTCAAAGCCAAAAGAAGGCGAGGTCCTCTACCTGTACCTCTCTGCTTTAGACGAAGCAGTGAGCTCGATTCTTGTCCAGAAGGAGGAAGACGGGTCCCACAACCGATCTACTACATCAGCAAGATCCTACATAACGCAGAAACGCGGTATGCAAGGATGCAGAAGCTGATCAACTCTTTAGTGATTGCGGCAAAGCGGCTACGGCCATATTTCTAGGCCATGCTATCATGGTGCTGACTGATCAACCTCTCAGGCCGTTCTCCGATCTCCGGACACTTCTGGAATGATAGCCAAGTGGGCTGTGAAGCTAAGCAAATTGACATTAGCTTTTAGCCCCGAGCGGCTATGAAGGCCCAGGTGCTCTCCGATTTTCTAGCCGAGTGCACCTGGAAGTCCGAAGATGAAGCCTCTTCGGATGAAAAAAAAAGCCCCGAAGGAGATGAAGTCCGTCTGGGTGCTTCATATGGACGGAGCTTCCAATGCTACCAGGAGCGGGGCTGGACTCATGTTGGCCAAACCTGAGGCAGATATAGAGTATGCACTCTGTTTCTCCTTCCATGCCTCCAATAATCAGGCCGAATATGAGGCCCTACTCGCCGGACTTTGGATCACCAAAGATCTGGGAGTCTGGCAACTCCGAGCCTTCTCCGACTCTCAACTGGTTGTGAATCAAGTTAATGGAGAGTACGCAGCCAAAGATCCAACCATGGTGCAATACCTGGAGAAGGTTCAGGCCTTATTCTCTTAACTGGAACATTTTAAAATTATTCATGTTCCCCGATCAGAGAACTCCTGGACAGATGCACTGTCTCGACTGGCGACTACAGCACGGAGTCTCTCGGGCGCACTTTGTTAAACATCTTGAAACTACAAACATTGCCAAAGAGGCTGTAGAGGTGTGCCAGATTGATACTGAGCCAAGCTGGATGGATCCCATCATCAGATTCCTGAATGAAGGAGAACTGCCCGAAGACAAGGCAGCGGCCAAGAAGATCCGCTGGATGGCATCTCAGTATGTCATCCTAGACGGAACCCTCTACAAGAGATCATTCTCCCAACCACTGCTGAAATGTCTTGGACCCATCGATGCAGATTATGCATTGAGAGAGGTCCACGAGGGCATATGCGGGGATCACTTGGGAGGTAGATCTCTAGCATACAAGATCATTCGACAAGGGTATTACTGGCCCTCCATCCAAAAGGACTCAGCTGATTTCGTGCAGAAGTATGACCAATGCCAGAGGTATGCCAATGTGCAGAGACAACCTGCGAGTCACATGACACAGTTGGCAGCCCCATGGCCCTTTGCCCAGTGGGGGATGGACATTCTTGGCCCGTTCCCACCAGCATCAGGGCAAAGGAAGTTTCTCCTAGTAGCCATCGACTATTTCACGAAATGGGTGGAAGCCGAACCATTGACCCAAATCACAGAGGGCAAGGTGGAGAGTTTTGTGAAAAACTCCATCATCTTCAGGTTCGGCATCCCACACGTCATCATCACAGACAACGAGAGATAATTCGATAATCCGAAGTTCAAGGACTTCTATGCTCGGTACCATATCCAGCATCGGCTGACATCCGTTGCACATCCACAGTCCAATGGAGAAGCTGAAGTCACCAACCGGACCATCCTCCATGGTCTGAAGACAAGGTTGAACACCGTCAAAGGGCTTTGGACGAAGAACTGACATTTATTTTTTAAGCGTACCGAACTACCCCAAGAACAGCCACCAGCGAATAGCCGTTCAACCTAGCCTACGGTACCGAAGCCATGCTACCTATCGAAGTCTCCCTACAGTCCCTAAGAATTGACAACTATGAAGAGCCTGAGAATTCTGATCACAGAAGGATCGATCTGGATCTGCTATCAAGCACCAGGCTACAGGCCCAGATAAGAATGGCGGCATACCAGCAAAAGGTCGCCAAGTACTACAATGCAAGAGTAAAGGAGCAAACTTTTCGCACGGGGGACATGGTATTGCGAAGAGCAGAAGTATCCATGCCAACGGAACAGGGTAAACTCTCCCCTAACTGGGAAGGCCCATATCAAGTCGAAGAAGTTATTCGACCAGGGACATATCGACTCAAGATCCTGGAGGGCAAGACCCTATCTCGGCCATGAAATGTACAAAACCTTCGCAAATATTATCAATGAAAAGTTTCAAAAAACTCCTGTGCAAAGCTCCTCACCCTACTCGACTCAGAACGACTAGTTGCATCGACTGAACGACAACAACCCAAATGACCCGATCTGAAAAATTAGTCAACTGCGCAAAGGAGAGCCTGATCCACTCATCTTATCGATATGCCCGATGAGCACAATGGATAGCCTAACCAGGCCACCAAAAAATCAAAGGCACAGGGATGGTTTTCGTAACCTACCCTACGGTGAATCCGAACACGCGCCGAGGTGGGCCTGAACAGCCTACCTTAATTATGAGAGAAAGTGCACAGGGATGGTTTCGTAACCTACCCTACGGTAAATCCGAACACGTGCCTAACAGGATCATTGTCGTCTTCTCTGTCAATAACAAACACTCTCAGAATGGTCCAACGGACCCTACTTCTTCCCTACAAACTGCAAGTGGTTTATGAAGTCTACATTATGGACAAATCATGATGCAACACATCGCAGAAAATACACGGGAAGAGGTAACACAAAAGATCTTTCATTCAATTTTTCTTACATAAGAAAAAAAAAGAAAAGAAAGAAAAAAGAAAGAAACTCTCCTAAAGAGAGTAAGAAAGAGAAAAACTATCTAAAAGAGAGATATAAAAAAAAAAAACAGCAGCAGCAGTAACAGCAGGTTGGGAAATTTTTCATTAACTCCCCGACGGGTTTTTTTCATACCGTCGGTGAGAGACCAGATGGGACAACGAAGGGCCCCCGAGGTTCCCGTCCGAACTCGAGTCTGATCCCTCGTCGGAGTCAGAATCAAATTCGTGGCCGGGGAAGGGAACGGAGGGTTTGATATTATCCAAGCCCTTCAGGTCATAAACCTGGAGGCTTTCCTCCGACACTCTCGAAACCCCTGGTGGAAGGAGTCCAGGGCCACCCCGGCGACCTCATCCTTGAATGAGGCAGAAGTTTTGAAGTTGGCGATGGCCTCCGCCGCCTCCTTCTTCGCCTCCTCCGCCGTCGCGATCGCCACCGTGACTTGGGCCCCGGCCTTCCTTAACTGAGCCTCCAGAAGGTAGACCTTCTTCTCGAGACGGTCAACCAGAGGCTCCTCCTCTTCGCCAATGGGCCCAGGTGGCCCCGGACTTCGTCTCTTCTCGGGGTCGATAGCCCTCCTCTTCGTGGCACGACGAAGTTTGGAAGTGCTGAACCTCATGGTTGAAAGAAGGGAGACACCAACAGAAATGATGGCCTTCGACAGCAGGGGGCAGGGTCTTATTTATAGAAGCCCTGCGCCCACAATCGACTTCGGGGAGGCGCGTCCCACATCCTTCCCAACCAACTGAGAAGGCGCCACGTGTCTAGGTGACACTTCGAGAAACCGAACGTCTCTCAGAAGCCATCCCCAGGACCGCAACCGCCATCGCTTTGAATCCGGAGAAATCCACGTCATGCGACGGCATCATTAATGGTCTCTTTTTGAGAAAAAGAGGCCCGGTGGCTCATAAGGCGCAAGAAATCATGACTGTACAAATTTCGACGTGCCACGTGGACAACGGTGATCCTAATCTAATCCCCCTAATCATTGATTGGCGGGGGAGGATAACTCTGTCTGCCCCAACGGACAAGCTAATCATCCGAAGGGAAGGAAGGTAACGCACGGAGTTCTGATCCGTTCGAGGATTCGTCCTTACCGACTGAACGGCCTTCGGCCACGACTATTCGACAAGCAAAAAAAAGATCGGTAAAACTGGCTCCTATCAACTGAATGGCCTTCGAAGGCTATCGTTTGACTAGGACAAAGGAGAAACGGTAGAACCGTTTCAGACTACACATGAACACATGAGGCACGACAATGCATATGCAAAGAAAGGAGAATTCATTCCAAAATCTGGAAAAATTGTGATACAAAGTTCATTGGCAATACAAGTAAAAAAAATGAAGAAAATACATTCGGAGTGATCCAGGTCACTCAACATCAACAGGATTGGAGCAACCTATCTACTTGATCGGAGAAGGTCTCATCAATTTGGGCCGGGATGGGAGAACCTTCAGTCTGGACTCCTCCAGCCTGAGTCGCCTCCTGGGCTGAGGTCACAGCCGGGATCACCTCCGGGTTTTCGACTGAGGTAGAGCCTCCTCCGCCGGACATGGTGGCTCCTCGACCCCCCTGCGGTTTCGGCCTTCTCCGCTTCTTCTCCTTCCTCTCCAATTATGTTGAAGGAGGGGATCTTCGAAAGGTCGAGATGAGGGAGGGTCTCTTTCACCTTGGAAAGCCCATCATTGAAGCCGTGCTGGTAGGCATACAGTGATGCTTCATCAATTTCTGTCTGAAATTGCGAAGACATCTTGAAGTCAGCCACGGCATTGTCCATCTGCGTCCTCAAGGCTTCGAACTCTCTCTTGGTGGCTTCGACCTCCCTCTTGGCAGCTTCGGATTCTAGGATCGCCTCTTCGACCCTCCTAGAAGCCTCCTCCGCCACCTTGGACAGGCTCTCTATCCTCTCCTGGTTCTCCCTGGCAGTCCTCTCCAGGGATTCAACTTGCCTCCTGCTCCTGTTCCACCCTGCCTCTTATCCAGCTATCCTCGAGTGGGCACTTTTCAGTTCGCCCTTCAGGTTGCGAACTTCATCGGTCACCCAGACAAGATGGTCCTCCATGGATTGCTTCAGCTCCTCGGCTACTTCCCTGGCAGCTCTAGCAGCCTGAAGCTCCTTCTTGAGGTCGTAGATGAGGCTATCCACGTTCCCCAGGCCTTCCTCCATGAAGATGAAGTCATAGACCAACTACATCAAAAAAGAAGAATTGAGGGTCAGGTAACTCTCAAGGCAAGGGAGGCAGTGATAACCATACCTGTTGCAGGAAAGCAAAGCCAGAATCGAACACTTTATGAAAGCTTCGGTTCCGGAGAATTGCCAGGTTGCAGGGTTGAATCGTGCCCTTCAATGCATGTCTGGCCTCCTCCGGGACCAGCAGCTCTCCCATAGGTGGGAGCTCCGAAGAGTTCGTCGGGCGACCTTCAGCTGAAGAAGCTCCGCAGACGGACTCTCCTTCGACTTGCCGTGCCTTGCCCTTATCACTGGCAGATGGGCAAACCGACGGCACATCCACTCCTTGAGGCGGGCCCCCCGTCGTGTCAACTGGGGAGGCAACCGTCGCTGGAATCTCGACTGGGCAGGGCCTCGCTGGAACCTCTTCCGCGGTCGCTGCATTTTCCCCTAAGATGACTTGGGAGGATGGAGCGCTTTGGTCCCCTTCGGGACCATCTCTCCGAGCAGCAGACCTGGTAGAAGGGGCTTGTGCCACCCTCCTCTCCGAAGTCTGGCGAAGCCAGCTCAGATTACGCTTCATCCCGCCACCTGCAAGCAAAGAGGATCACCTCGGTTAAATGAGCTACAATGGAACCTAAAGAAGAAGAGCAGAAATTTTCACTGCTATACCTAGTAAGGGGAATTTACTGATTCCCGCTCGATGGAGGTTCCTCTCCTCTAACAACTCCCGGATAGGGGCAACTTCCGAGTTGGTCAGAAGATCATAGTCCGACTGATCGGCCGCCAAGACTTTCTTTCCGTCATTGGCGGTCAGGCGAGGCTTCTTCCACTCGGTGTCAAAGCCCCATGGGTTGAAGGACAACACAAACACAAAGACGGGTTTCCACCCGTGGATGGCGCTGGGCATATCCTTAATCACCCTGCGGCCCGATCTGGAACCGATCACCCACCATCCGTTACTGTGGAAGTCCCTCTTGAGGACGAAAAGGGTCGAGAACAAGTTGGTCCTAGGATCTACATTGGCGATGCTGCACATGACCAGGAACCCGCAAATGTTCCTGATGCTGTTTGGGGTTAACTGCGCTGGCACCACTTGGTACAAGCGAAAAATCTTAACAAAGAAGGGGTGCAGAGAAAACCGAAGACCAACCTTCAGGTGATCTTCGTATATGGCTAGGCGCCTAGGGGGAGCTTCGTTCACCCGCTCTTCGGACGCGGAGAGGACGAAGGGAAATTCCTCAGGAATGCGGTAGCGTTCCTAGATAAGGGTTGCCTTGCTCTGAGAAACTGAACTGGAGACCGACTCCGGACCTACTATATCTCCGGCCCCCGAGGGCCCAATCTGTTTCCCCTGACTCTCTACGGTCTCCTCCATGACAAAGGAATGAAGTAAAGGGGTGGAAAGAGGATTCTACCTGAAGAGTAGACTGGTACTCCAGAACGGTCTGGGCGGAGAATGAGACGAGGTTGAAGAAGCTTCCTTGCCCAGACCTTCACTCTTCCCCAAAAGAAAAGTAAGGGTCTCTGGATCCTCGCAGAGGGTTAATTTGACTCAAGGTTACCCTGGGAGATAACCCACTTACGACTGACCACCAGGATAAGATCTATCCTTCATCCAACGGGCGGAGAACGGCCACCACAACTATCCAAATCCCAACCAAAAGATTGCCTCAACCACTGTGCAATGGGACGAGGAGAGATAGCCTCAAGGCCACCTACTCTTTCCCAATCAGGGAATGGCATCTGTCCACCATCTGATTCTCAGATCATGATGGGCAGCTCAATAGAGGTCCCGTAATCATTTACTGCGCTGTCTCTCAGTAAGAAAGCGACAAGGCAATAATACTCTCACTTTTCGAGGCGGATCTTCGCTTCGACAACTGAGAGTAGGGGGGCAACTATTGGGATATCCTGGTTCAGCTACGGACCAGGCTTCGGTTCGACTTATCGAAGTCCCGGTTCTCCGGGCAACGGGCTTCGGACTAAGCGAAGGCTAACTGTAATCAATTCAAGGCTTCACACCGAACTACAACATCCGAAGGCCAGCCCTTCGGATAGCACCTTCGATCCCGGCCGAAGTCTGAACTACTCACCGACTTCCGAAGACACAAACTTCGGTCCCCACCGTAGACATGATCTCTGGCCTTGGAAAATATCAAGCCTTCGGCCCACGCAAGGGGAAACCCGAAGCTTGAACTACAATCTGTTCCAAAAAGGAAACTGTAACCAACGGTTATAGTCGACACTCATCATGCCATGATCATGGCGCGCAATTCCTGCAGCCACGCCTCCGATCTGGCCGGAACCGCTCATTGACAACCCACGATCGACTATCATGGAAGTGAATGGCTCCCCATGATCTCCGGAAAAAGAGCGGGCCACAGACCGGAGGCCATCTTTTAAATATGGATAAGGAGGATGGCTCGAGAGGTACATGTGAATAATCTCGCACATTACACATTCTCAATCTCCAAGAGCTCTTTTTCTCTTCCACTCTCGATATGTTTCCCATTCTGTAGCTGGAATCCGTCACTGACTTAGGCATCGGAGTGTCCTCCGCCGGAACAACTTCGGCAAGGGACCTGTTTTGCAGGTGAACCAGGGAGCGGTCTTGCGACGCGGCGGCTCCGATCGGCCGATCCAGGGACTCCATGCCAACAATTTCTAACAAAAATCATCGTTAATAATGAACTGTCCGTCGCTGATGAAAATACTTTTGGCCAGATTTTTGATAGTTAAAAACAGTCACCGGCAACGGCCAATTCGCTAATAGTCCTTAATTGCTAATACTTAAATTTCTTGTAGCGATGCGATATCTGATACGGAAGACAGCCGAGAAGGAAGAATCGCGTGGGAAAATAAGAGGCACCAAAGTCCAACATCAGTTCGCATTTTAGTATTAGGCATATTGCTACACTGTCCTGG
This sequence comes from Areca catechu, assembly GCA_021397845.1. NCBI lineage: Eukaryota > Viridiplantae > Streptophyta > Magnoliopsida > Arecales > Arecaceae > Areca > Areca catechu. The sequence goes on along the minus strand of CM038045.1, from coordinate 50,728,738 downwards.
CCGCTGGAAATGGCTGTCCTAAATGTAGACCCTGTCAACCATTTCTCTAGTTCGTTCACATAGCAAATACTAGTGCTTATTCTTCAAGTAGGAAATTCAGGACAAAGTCTGAAATATTTCCACGCATAAGTTTCACGTTTCGACGTGGGCAGAAAAATGATCAACATATGCAGGCATTAACGAACGCGATTGATAATAATATGTACCATGCTCCAATTAATTTCCTTGCGGTGAACCTAAATTGTTTGAAAAATTTCCACACGTAAGCTTAAGCTAATACATTTCCAGTCCTCCACGTTTGTCAGAAACATGACTATCATATGCGGGCATCAACGACTGGGACTAATACGCATCACTTCACAATTTCCCTGTGCTAAACCTATATAATAATGTTGTTTGACTTCCATATATATTTCCAGCTTGGCCTAAATCACTTTACTTGTTCTACGCGGAGTTTTACTTTCCTGGACTAAACAACGTTTGTTTAACAACCCCAGTCTATTCTAATAGGTGCCAAACACGAAGTTTCTACCGGTTCTGTTGTGGACTTCCAGAAACCACCTTCTAGTATATCTTTAGAGGTACTGGGGCCTATTAGAAGAATAGTTCGGAGAATTCTTTCTAAAGGCCACGTAACTTTTTTATAGGTGAGACTCGCACATCAAACTGCTCTCTTGAAGACCAGTGGAGGCATGGAGCCCCTGAATAGAGAGTAATTCGGTGAGAATGTAATTAAAATGCTAGAGCCTCAGGTAAATGGGATGGCCAACCTAGCCCTGGATATATTTAATTCAGATCGAAGGCTTTCTTCTCTTTATTTCTCCATATACATTATATATATATATATATGATCATATTGTTGCACATGATCTTTAGTATAATCTATTAATTAGAGGATACTAAAACAACTCAACCACCACTTACAATATAATCGAGCTTGTGGAAGAGTCCGAAGAGACGGTGGCATCGCGGGCCTTTCCCAACGCGAGTAGTTTGGAACGGTCAAACTGGCTGTTTGCCTGCATGACTTTGACTCTTCGCAAACGGGCTCATATCACCGCCGGGCTCGGACTCACGTACCGTTTGGGGTTGGTAAAGGCCGAAGACGTGGATTTAGAGAGCTTATGATTTCCTCGGAGGTAATTGCGCCGATCAGCATGACAAAAGTTGATCAGACAAATATTGAAATGAAATTTTCTGTCAACATAAAGGACTTTAATTACGGACAGTCACTCAACACCATTCAAGTTAGATCCCTTTTGATATATGCTCTTTTAAGGTTAATAAACCATATTCCGATTTTTGAGACTTTTTTTAAAAAAAAAAAAAAAAAAAATGTAAGTTAATATTGTCAGGTTAAGTTTGGTTCAAGTGGATTACTATGATTTGGAAGCCAATAAAAAATCTACAGGAACATTGAACTGGTAGATCCGATCTTCTTGGTCTAGTTTTTATGAACCCGAGCCGATTCGTTCCGGTTAGCTAATGGATCTGGCTTATATCTAAAATCATGACTTAAAAGCCATCCAAGTCGGATTTGGATTACGCTGTTGGTAGCCTACTCCAAGCCATCATTTCTAACAAAGGAAAAAAACGAGGAGAAAAAAAAAAAAAAAAAATCTGGCAAGTATCCGGTCTTTCAAAAAGTTACGTATTGGAACGGCAAAATCGTCCCCCTTCCTGAATGAAAAGTTCAAAAAATGCAGCCGGTCATGGGAGGCAAGGTTGGAAAGTGACGATGCACCATCTTAATTTGTCCGCATACGCCAAATTATACTAGTTTAATCCTCTCCGACCCGATTCTTTTCTTCCTGGCGACTCCAATTTTTCCCGACCCATAAAGATTTAGAAACGCCTCCCATAAAAACCATTCACTTCTTTTCCTCATTAGCCTACCCTGATCTCCATCCTTCGCCAGTAAACCCGCCAAGATTTGCTATTAAATTCTCTTGATACACGACAGATTTAGTGTGTGCATAGATTAGGTGCATCTCGTTTGGATATGCATTCAATCCATAACAGCCTTTGTTTACAAATCTAGACGCACGCGTCGATATCACGCATTGAAGTCCATTTTTTTCCGGGTAAACAAGGCAAATGAATTCTTCGAGGCTCAAACCAATTCAATGTCTTCCTTTCGTCGACCACCATTAAGATCCGCAAGAGACTGAGGGAGGGTGCGGCCCCTCCTTATAATTTCCAGGTTACAAATATAGTATATCCGTAAGAGAGCGAGGGAAAAGCTAGCGAAGAATGCCCCCAGTCTTATATGACAGGAGGCGATCAGATGGCCATGATATCATCATCATTTCCAGGGTCCTCTCCTCCATTCTCATGATACCATTCATTCCATGGCTCCTTCTCCTCCTCCATCTCCCGGTGGCGGCCCGGGCCTCATTCGACTACCGGGATGCTCTCTCCAAAAGCCTGCTCTACTTCGAGGCCCAGCGCTCCGGCCACCTCCCCTATAACCAGCGCATCGCCTGGCGGGGCCACTCCGGCCTCACCGACGGGCTTGAACAAGGGGTCGGTCCCCTCCTTTTCTCTCTCTCTCTCTCTCTCTCTCTCTCTCTCTCTCTATATATATATATATATATATATATATATATATATATACTGCATTTTGCCATGTCCTTTCCATAGAATTCTATTCTTCTTCTTTGTTTCTCTAACAATTAGAGCAAATGTTGCAGGTGGATTTGGTAGGAGGCTACTATGATGCCGGCGACAACGTAAAGTTCGGCCTACCAATGGCTTTCACGATCACAATGCTGTCATGGAGTATCATGGAGCACGGCCAAGAGATCGCCGCCGCCGGGGAGATCGAGCATGCTTTGGAAGCGATCAAATGGGGGACGGATTACTTCATCAAAGCCCACACCCAGTCCAATATCCTCTGGGTTCAGGTATTATTTTCCACGCATCCTCTTGGATTTGGATCGACTTGCATGCTTGATCGGTTCCACCGTTCATTACATGCCTGGTCATAATCCGTTGAATCGGTGACAAATAATTGGAGTAGGTGGGTGATGGCGATACCGACCACTACTGCTGGCAAAGGCCGGAGGACATGACGACGTCAAGAAAAGCATACAAGATCGACGCCGAGAATCCCGGGTCGGAAGTCGCAGGGGAGACGGCCGCCGCGATGGCGGCAGCGTCCATCGTGTTCAGAACATCCAATCCACGTTATTCCGACCTCTTGTTGCATCATGCTCGGCAGGTTGGTCGGATATGTTCTTTTTTGTTTTGGTAAATGGTTCGACATATTCTTGGATCCAATTAAAGGAAGCATCTTCTAGTTCTAATTCTAATTGGATCGGTATATCCTTGGGTTTGTGTTGTCTGGACCACAGTTGTTTGAATTCGGGGATAAGTATCGGGGTAGGTACGACAAGAGCGTCGGGGTGGTGAAGAATTACTACCCGTCGGTGAGCGGATACGGCGACGAGCTGCTGTGGGCGGCGCTGTGGCTCCACCGGGCGACGGGGCGACAGGAATATCTTGAATACGCGGTGAATAACGCGTTCCGGTTAGGCGGTGCCTCATGGGCCATATCCGAGTTCAGCTGGGATATCAAATACGCCGGCCTCCAGGTCCTGGCTTCCAAGGTGTTTATCAACTCCTTACGCCCTATTAGCTTTTTTTCATTTCCTTTTTATCTTCTTCTTCTTTTTTTTTTTTCTCCCCTCACCGTCGTAGGCCAAATGAAAGAATGTCAAAGTTTCTAGCTTGGTTTTCCTGACACATTTCCACCATTCTAACGGGCTCCGTGGCTGATAGTACACGTACAGCAGAAATAGCGATTATAATGTGCATATAGTCAATGGATTTTAATTTCAACATACATAATTTGGCACTAGTTGATAAAGGAACATCATGGATGGTAACAGGTTAACGGCAATATTAGAGTCGTGTTCAACAAAACTACTTTTTATGAAATGGCATATTATTTTATTTTATTGCATATTATATGCTTACCAACACGTTAATGGAAATATAAAATTTTTGTTCGATAGATAATAACATGAATAAACAAAGAATAGCCACCGTAGCCAATGCATTGGGCTTGACCTATATATGGTAGCCGTGCATATCCTAGCTGTCATAAATTTTATAACGTGCCCCACTATTGCTATAACATGATTGCAGTTGCTATATATATTTTCATAGTCAGTGGTTTTTTATCTTGAAATTAATATAAACTTGGGTGTACGAAGGAAAATAATAATGGATATATAGTAATGGAGCAGCAGCTGGCTATATATCTCACCATGTTTGTTTCTTTAATAGAATTATTGTTTATAGAAATATATTTCTTATAATAAGGAATTACCTGGCCGCCATAAATTATGTTCCCTAATAAACGTGTCCTAATAATGTTACGACACCGTTATTCGAATCCGTGGTCTTGGTTAGCACAGGAGTGTCACGTCGTTTTGCGGTGAAAAGGGTGCGATAGCTTCTTACCAAAAAAAACAAAAACAAAAAAAAAAAAAAAAATGCAAAAGCTTATGATTAGATGACGTAACCATTCATGTATGCATCGAGGAAGGAAGGAGGAAGCTTAAATTAAAAGAGAGGAACCATGTAGGTACCCGGCCAGCTGTCACATGAATGCATGACATGGTGTCAGGTGGGGCCCTCGTTGTTTAAGTCAATGACAGAACTCACCAACTAAACTGCTTCGTTGCATGTTAGGAGGGATGCAAGTGGGACTGGTCAACCTAAATCCCACCTGGGTATTCGATTTCACACATGCTTGGTAGCCTCTTGGAGATATCTAGGGTTCGTATTTAGATTCGATCTTCGTCTTCTTCAGTTTTTTTTTTTTAGCTCTCTTGGGGTTCCGAGATCGGTTTGAATTGGTCGGAATTCCATCTACTTGCACCATTCCTACCTGGAACACAAGTGGGTTTGAATCAGTTGAGCAAGTGGAGGTTAAGTGTAAGATGTTGACTGTAAAAGTTGTTGAAACCTTAACACTTCATAATCCAGCTATCGGAAACTCGAGCACACCTAACCCTGATGTTGTCTATTGGAATCTAATTTTCCTTCAGCCTTCCTCCTAGAGGATTACAGCTAATCCTCTTCCATTAGCCAGCTGGAATGCCCATAATAGCATATAGAAAGATTGTGCGCTAACTTGCAGTCTCCCAGTCCGGCCGGATGGAGCTGGTGGTAAAGGACCTGATCAACCAAACCATGATCGAACCACATTAATTGAATGTAACCCAAAATCTAAGCAACCCAATTAACTAGACCTGAAATAAGTTATTTCAGCTATGTGCCGTAATTCGGGATAGGGAGGATCCCCTGCCACCATCTTTTCACTGGAAGTAAAGCATCCCATCTACTCATTTCATAATTCCATAGATTCTGTATCGCAATATCCCCATTCTGGCTCTCTTCGAAGCTTTGATTTCTTCTTCTTCTTCTTCTTTTTTTTTTTTTGCCCTTCCATTTGTTAACAGTGCTGCATAACCATTAACTGTCCTGAAAATTCCTGTCTCTAGCTCGAGCAATTCTTTATAATAAAGTTAGTTTTTTTTTTTTTTTTTTTTTTTTTAACTATTCCAATCAGTTGATAGTAGCAATGTTTATTACTCTTCTCAGCTAAAATTAATTAGGTAATTCCATTTTTGTCCCAAGAAGTTTAAGAGTAACGACGTTGTTTGCTCATCCCAGCTGCTGATGGAAGATGGTGCAAGTCTCCAAGAGAAGCACAGAAGCACGCTGGAGCAATACAGATCGAAGGCCGAGCACTACTTGTGCTCGTGCCTGAACAAGAACAGAAACGGCAGCAACGTCCGGCGCACGCCTGGTGGCCTCCTCTACGTCCGGCAGTGGAACAACATGCAGTACGTCGCCGGCGCCACCTTCCTCCTCACGGCCTTCTCCGACTACTTGGCCAGCTCCGACGAGGTGCTCCATTGCCCCCAAGGCACATTGGGACCTCAAGAGCTCCTCTCCTTCGCAAAGTCGCAGGTGGACTACATCCTGGGCGCCAACCCCATGGGCATCAGCTACCTGGTGGGCTTCGGACCCAAGTTTCCGAACAGGGTGCACCACCGGGCAGCGTCGACCATCTCCTACAAGCAGGACAAGGCCTTCATCGGTTGCACGCAGGGGTACGACGCCTGGTTCGGTCGCCAGAAGGAGAATCCGAACGTTCTCGTCGGGGCCGTCGTCGGCGGCCCCGACGCCGAGGATGTGTTCAGGGACGTGAGAGGGAATTACATGCAGACCGAGGCATGTACATACAGCACAGCAACGCTTGTGGGAGTGTTTGCCAAGTTCGATCGGCTGGAAGGGCAGACTCGAATTTCCTCTTGGTAGGATCAGGCAGAAGGTTACATGTAACAAAATGGTCAAAGGAGCATAAATTTTTTCCTTCTTTTCTTCTTTTTTTTTTTTTTTTTTTTCCCCATTATAGAGTGTTATTGTTACCATGTTACGTATACATAGAGGTCAACATGATAGTTGAGTATACCATATAGGAAAAGAAAGGAAAAAAAAAAAAAAAAAGGAAGAAAGAAAGATAGAAGCAAGCTTCGAAAAATTCTTTTTGTAATTATTTACCCCACAAAAAAAGAAGTTTTTTATTTTATTCTTTCTATATATTTTACTGATTTATTGTGTTTTGTTTCCTCCCTAAATCGTTGCTCGCAATGGCCAACTGGGTGAGAAATAGAATCAGCCCATATACAAAGGGATGAACATTCAATTCTCCCTCCCACCCTCCCAGCTCCCTTCCTCGAAGTTTCGACCAAGAAGCCAATAGAAAGGTATGTATAATTAAACGAGGTACGTAAGCTTCGAATGAAGAAAGAACTCGGACAAACGCCTGGGGAGGCACCTGTGAGCTACACAGGAAAGAGTATTCCATGACCGGCAGATGCAAAATGGACGATTCTTTTAATTTATTCCTGATTTTTTTTTTTTTTTTCCAAATTGATTAATGCTCTCTTGCTAATATAATTTGCAAATGATTATCTAAAAAGAGATTCAATATGGGTGCATTCATTAGAGATGGTACTTGAAGATATAAGCTAAATGGCCTCAACCTATTTGACTAGGTAGGAAATCATGCAAGCAATACCGGTGGTACATGCTAACGCGTAATTCCTAGATCACCATATTTAGTGGAGAAAAAAAATACACTGCTTCACCTGATTGGATCATGTAGGAGCATAAGCTTTCACTTTTAAAGATTTTTCAAGATGAAAATATCCCTTCCCATTTTTTTCAAATTTTTAATGATAAAAATGCCTTGCGGCTCCTTCCAATAAAATTATGATATTTTGGAACATGATGCTGTCTTTTTCAAAAGTATAAGACATTTTCTTCATCAAAAGTTTTGTCTAGGTTTTTTATTTCAAATCTCCAATGACGAAAATATTCTCTTCTTCTATAATTTTTATGACATCCTGAAAGATAATAATGACATTCTGTAACCAAGTTATAACTTCCTAAAAATAAAAAATTATAAAAACCATATGATAGAATAAAAATATTTTCATCATTAAAAATTTAAAATCATAATTTTATTTAAAATTATAACATTCTATGCCGAATTATAACATCATGTACATAATACACGATGTCATAATTTTAATATGACTTTCTGCTCTGACGAACACTCGACAAAAAGATATAAGGGCATTTTCGTTATAGAATTCACATCATGTTTTTTCTTCATCGGGGGCAATGAACAAAGAATTTGTCATATGCAAAATTAATGGTACTTATAGGGCTGGAAATGGGCCGGTCCAAAGACTATATTTTAAAAAATTTTGGACCAAATCCGGGTATTCCTTTGATCCAAAAATTAAACGGATTCTATTTTACAGCCATAAGACTAGTCCAATATGCTTAAAATTTGATCCGAAGCCTGAACCGATTTCAGACCGGCCTGAAGTTTATTGAGCTGGCCAGTCCAGTTCCAGACAATGGGCTTTTGGGCCGGCCCATTTCCAGCCCTAGGCACTTAACTAGGGATGGCAAAGGATAGGGTACGGACAACATTTGCCCCGCCTATATCCAAAGCTATTTAAAATCATATTACTCAAATCCATCTCAAACTTGATAATGAAATTAACCAAAATCTTAAAGCAATCCCATTTAAAATTGGTATACCCGCCGGGTACTTGAACTTGACTAACCTTTATTCGTATTCATATCATCGTCAGAATAAAACTTCATAGATTAAAAAATTTGTAATTAAAGAAAAATCCTTTCAATAAAAAATCTCCAAACCCTACAAAATATCATGCTTCTACCAAGTTTAAGCTCTCAAAAACTTAAGGGACCATTCACATCATCAAAGCTTGCACAAAATTTCATGAGAAAAATCCTAACTAGAACCTAAGAAACCCCTCTAATGTCCCTTGGGTGCTCTCCTTCCCCATATATCCTTGCAAAAGATGATGAAATAAAAAGAAAAGGGAGTGAAAAGAAAAAAAATAAAGATCAACCTATGTGGAAAAAGGTAAGACCTTTTTCCTCACATACCTCTGCAATGTATAAAATATTATGAAAAGGAATGGAAAAAAAAAAATCAATCTATGTGGGAAAAGGTCTTACTTCTATTTTTTTTCCATCTTTCTATGGTTTTTCTTGATTTTTCCAATATTTTTCCCTAATTCTTCAACTATTTTTTCTATCCTTTGGAGTCTCAATCATGAGGGTTGGAGCAGTGACCGTACAGGGAAGCTTAAATGATGGCTAGGGTTTTGTGTTGTTATTTATATAATTAGTTTAAATGGTATATTATCAATCAATTTATAGCTGAAATTAAACTATACCTTATTGGTTAACGTAGTGATTGGTCAATCCAAAAATTTGGTATTCAAATCATTTCATCCTCTTGTTATATTATTTATTTTATAAAAAAATTATAATAATATATATAATCAGGTTCAATCGTATTAAAGTATGTGGATTGGGTGTTGAGAAATGTTGTGGTACCAACTGCATTAATACTACTTGTTGAAAAATCTTTCATGTGGAATACAGATCCCTGTTCTCAAGATCATGATCTTATTATTGATACCGTAAGAGAAAGAAGAAGAGAAAATAAAATAAAAAATATAATCAATAGGACATGTAAGACTTTATTATGAGAAAAATAATTATTTATAAGATAAGACTCGCACTATCAATTCCATGCAATTTTTCTCAATAAAAATCCTAAATCTCTCACAAAGCTCTCAATTCTTAAAGAAACCCTCTAGCCCCTACAGGCTTTTTCTATTACTACCATACCTCCTGCAAGTCCTTTGGATTCTTATACTTGGTTCCTAGCCATCTGCCTCCTTTTTATAGCTCCGTGTCGAAGAGCAGTTCGACAGAAATTTAATGGTTCAAATCATGTCAGAAAAGGAGTCCTCTTGCTTTTCAAACTCCTATTTGACCTCTAGGGGAGTCCCTAGCCATTCGATCACCATTAAATGTGCTGAAATTACTATGCATCATGTTGGATTGGAGTCAAACTCATCCTAGACTATCAGATCTCTCATGGAAACATGCTCGACCATCCAATCACACAAATCGAACATGTCTTCTTGTGAGCCATGCATAGATCATGAGAAAAAAATCCTTGACTCGAGATACTAAATCGAGATACTAAACCTAACAATTTCTATCTCGACTTGATATTCGACCTCTATCTGACTTTAAGAGCCTGCAACTGCCATCCCCATATTCTAGGATAAATGTTTACTACTCATGGATGAACAAATACGAAAGTCCAGCTAGGCCGTTCGATCCTATCTCCATCATATATTGTGTTCATCTTGACCTGAAACCTGCTCGGGAAAGCTTCCCGTGATAATAGGAACTTCACCGTATGATATCACCTGTCGTCCTCTCGAGTCTCTCATCTCGTGTCCAATTCACTCACTCTCGAAGCTCCACCTCATATCAGACTCTTATATGCATCAAGGACTCCACCTTGACTGGACTCTCTGTCAAAAGGGAATATTCTCTACACTTCTACAAAGTAATCCTATTACTATTGATAACCTTCAGAATTCTATTGGCTCTCTATGTCTAGCCATTTGAATTCAGTTTACTCGGTAAGATTAGATTTTTGCTGAAGTAGGTATGTATCGAACCTCGCCTAGTTCTCTCGATGTTCCATCATGAAGCTTTAAGCTGATTATTTTTTCATCCTTAATCACATAGCTCAATCCGTCTAGTATGTGGACAACACCCTCTCTACTCTCTAGAGAATTAAATAGCTCCTCTTTGTAACATACCTGATAGGAACATATAAATAAAATCTACTATTAGAAAAAAGAAGATACATTATCGGATACCATAAGCGCATCACTGTATCTGTCATTGTCACTACTATCGGCCACTACCATAATAGCCTTCATCCAATTTTTGAGTTATGGATAATCTCTGATATAATGTCCTAACTTGTCACATCGATAGCATTTAATTTTGCTAATGTCCTTTGACCTGAACCTGGACCACCCGCTATGCGATCCTCTGTTGCTCCACATTCTACTGCCACTTCTCCATAAACCACCGACACTAAGTTCCCACTTGAACTCGAAGCTTGGTTCTTCTATCTAAGAACCTCGTTTTGAAGAAGTGTCAAAGTGACCTCATCATCTTGATGATACTCTTCCCCACTAGAAAGGCAGTCATTAAGGACTTGAAGGAGTGCAGAAGTGATGATAGCAAGATCAAACGCCTAGTTTTCTCTTCAACCTTCTCGTCTATACTGAGAAGATCAGTGAAGATCCTCTGAAAGTTGCTTAGATATTCCTATACACTCTATCCTTCAGTCATTCGTAGTTAATATAACTGTTTTAAAAAAAACGTATTGGTAAGGGACTTTGCCATGTACAACTTTTCGAGCTTCATCCATAATGCCATCAGGGAAGTCTTAGGACATGGATCACCATATTATCCACCATGTACAAGAAGATCATATTCACCATTTGTATTTGAAGCCGCCTCAAACTTTTCTCTTCCATGGTGGCCGGCCTCTTCTCATATATGAGAACATCGATCAATCCCTACTAGAGGAGCACATCTTTCATCCACATTTGCCAAAAGAAGAAATTGCTTTTTCCATCGAACCAGTTGATGTCGACTTTGATTATGCTTATTTTCTCCATCTTCAATACAAACAATCTGGCTTTGATACCAATTATTATGGTACCAACTGCACTGATACCACTTATTGAAAAATCTTTTGTATGGAATACGGATACCCGTTTCCAAGATCAAGAAGACTTGTTGATGCCGCAAGAGAAGGAAGAAGAAAAAATAAAATAAAAGACACAATCAATAGGGTATGTAAGACTTCATTATGAAAAAAATAATCACTATATGAACTTACACGCTCAATCTTGTATAATTTTTTTCAATAAAAAGTTTCAAATCCCTCATAAAGCTTTCAACTCTCAAGAAGATCCTCTAGTCTATACAAGTTTTTTCTGCCACTACCACACCTCCTGAAAATCCTTTGGATTCTCATACTTGGTTCATGGCTATGTGCCTTCCTTTTTATAACCTCTATGTCGAAGAACGGTTTGACAGGAATTCAATGATTTAAAACGTGTTGAAAAATGATTCCTATTTCTTTTCTAACTCTTGTTTGATCTCTAGAAGAGTCCCTAACCATTTGATCGCCATTAGATGCTCCAAAATTACTGTGCATCATGCTAGATCAGAGTCAGACTCATCCTGGACTATCAAATCTCACCTAGGAATGCACTCAAACATCTGATCGCACAAATTGTGCGTATCTACCCTTGTGAGCCATGCATAGACCGTGTGAAAAAATCCATGTACCCTGTGTTTTCCTGGGCCCCTGGGCTGTGCTCGCGCCTGGGCCACACATGCACTTGGCTTATGTACACGTAGGTTGGGCCTGGCATGTTGCTACCAGGCCCGGTTCCTCCTGGGCTTAGTTTTGGATCTTGTTCTAGGCTTCTTCTAAGCCGAATTGAGGTGCTAAATCCAACAAAAAATCCCTACAATTGTGGAAAACAAATTACCATCTAAGATTGCAATGCCGATACCACAAGAAGAAGAAAAAAGAGATAAGGCATGAATATAATCAATTGGATATATAAAGCTTCACTATAAAAAAAAATACAAATATAAGAGGAGAGCACACTCTCAATCCTTATACAATAATTTCTCAATAAGAAGTTCAAAAACTTCACAAAGCTTTCAAAAAACCCTAATAAGATTCTTGAGGCCACCCTCTACTATCACTCGGAACTCTCATGCTGTCTGCTTTAATTCAAAATAGGAAAGGATTCCAAAAAATCTTCAAAACCCGTTTTCCCAGCATACAGCCTCAAAAAACCTAAATTTGTGCATCCCGCACATAAACCATGCATGAATCAAGCATAAACCGGCCCCCCATGCATGTGGACCGTGCAATGCCTTGCCGCAAACAGAGCCATGTGAACCGGTGCGTGGACCACTTGTCGCTCGCTGCCTGCCATGCACGCACCTATGATCACCTGCCAGGTCTATGCCTATGGACCACCATGAGCTATGTAAAACGGCGTGGGAAGCACCCGTGAAGCGGTCCAGGTGACCGCATTTCCGCACGCCCGTGAGCCATGGGTCTGCTTCTATGCATGGGCTACGTCCTCCTCTGCACCGAATTTAAGACATTTCACCCAACATCGAGTACTTGAAAAAACATGCTCGACACCATCCCAACCTCTCAGTAAACCCTAGACTCGTCCCAAATGCTATTAGGGCATGTTAAATAGATTCTATTAGAATTTGGGACGAATTTTCGGATACCTGAAATCTGCTCAACCGCTCGCTACTAAATAGTTTCTGCTTTCTACCCCTTAGAATTGTCAAAATAGTGTCAACATAAGCGAAACTGCAATTATACCGGATGAGAAACTCTATTGGCCTGTTCAAGAAAAACTGGAATTGGACAAAGGTTGTGACTAAAGGTTTACTTGAATCATGCATATACGTTCCACTGTAATTGCGAGGTGACAAAGAAAAAGACATACTGAAATGCAAGAGGAATAAACTTCCGATGCTCATTTCTTTTTTCATCAAAAAATTATTTTGCTACAACACATGTACAAGGAACGCATATAGACACATCTCGATCTAGAAAGCATAGAAAATTGATTGAAATAGGGGAGATATTTTAGCGTACAAAATGAAAATTAACCTTGATTATTCTTCCCTTGCCCTGAGAAGCTTGCAACCACTGGATTTTGCGGGCGCAGGATCTGCTGCACCGGACATGCAATTGGACTGATGGATTCTGCTTCGGTAATCGGTGCTCCCATCGCCCGTGCACCCCAATGGAACTGCATACTGGCAGCAAGAGCATCGATCTAAAATGACAAATCTGTTGTACTAACTTCATGCTCAGGTACCCTATAGGAATATCCGAGCTCATCTCCGGAGCTTCTTCTTACTATGCTTGCCCTTTGCATTAACCGAACCAGTTGTTGGACAACTTCAGACATGGGAGGGCGGAACTCTGGCTCAGGCTACACAGACCAAAATAATTGGTTTGAGAGAGTGTTGGAAGTGGGAAGTACTTTCAGAACTCAAACATGGAAGAAAGAAATGAAAAATGATTAGTATTCAACAACAATACAGATTCCAAGAGGGGGATGCCAGGTGCCAGAATCACATTCACTATCAGTTACCTTCCAGAAAACTATCGAATATCAAATGATTCAAAATCTTAAAGTTTAGGTGTTGCAGAAAAATGCAATCATACATCAAAACCATTTCTCATAACACTATATCCTTACCAAATCAATCTGATTTTCTAGAAGATCTCATGAAGATATGTCAAAATTGGGAAATATATCTTAATATATATTTTTTAAAAAATCCTGAAAGAATCTGGTACATAGGAACTTCCCATTCCTTCTGGTACAGGATCTAATGTCAGCATCCACAGCAGGGGTTGGAACATTAAAATTCAGACCTCTTGCTCCCCACTACCGTTTAATACCAGGATGAGAGTGTGGCATGTGCTCGTGCATATGTACAGGAGTGTCCTTTCTGTAGCTCATGCATACTTGGCTGGCATTTTTTTTGATTGGAAAGGGGTTGGTAGTCATGCAATACGAAGACAAATAGTGCCCATACACCCAAGGATGGTGACAATTAGATTAGATGGGTTATGAGTTGGTGACTTAAAGTCAAAAAGCAAGAACGAAACAATTTGGTGAAAACCAATGTTTTAGAATGGAATAAACTCAATGCTATCTAAGACAGCAGAAAAGTTAAAGAATAACATAGCAAAATAAAGTAAAAGCCAAGTCACGGAAAAATAAATAGACCAGTTACTGTAAAACAAGCATGATGAAAAATCTAACACGAGCACATAAATTATAACTCATGTTATTTTAATCTCATAATCAAGAAAAACAAGAAACAGCGCGTGTAAGAGACTACTGGGGAATTTTTCGAATTAGTTGACTATCTCAACTTGTTAGGAAATTTATCAAGGAATGGCTTTGGAAGACCAGTGAAACTATGAAATTCTACAGATCAAAATGCTGATGAAGATCGATATGTAGCAGAAGCAACTTCAACTCGTATGCACATTGATGAAGTTAAACATTCTAGATTGTAAATTCAGGTCAGCATTGTCATGGGTACAACCACCAACTACTTGATATACTTTTCTTTATGCAACAAGAAGATAAAAAGAAAATGAAGTACCTGAACACATAACGCAATGATGTCAGCAAAACGTGAAAGCGACTTTGCAGGGTACATTCCGTTTAATGATGGATCAACCATTTTTGCCAATGCATCAATATCATGAAGTTGTGGAGTAGCCCATCTGACTAGAGATTGTTCTGATCTTTCTCTAGAACTGAAATATCCAACATGCAAATAGGAAATTGACAAATAAAATATCACATTAACAAATTTAAAATAATTTACCCATCCAAACCTACAAGAGGGAAAAATATGGCAATCGAGATAGACCTGTCCAATGGTTTTCGACCTGTCAATAGCTCTAACATCACTACGCCAAAGCTATATACATCACTCTTTATGGTATAAACTCCAGACATTGCAAATTCAGGAGCACTATAACCAAATGAACCAAGCACCTCGGTTGAAACCTAATAAACATATAGACAAGTGATAATTTTAGAAGACCACGGATCATGTTTCATCTTATTATGCTATTGAACTATATCTGTGACCTCTGACTGGGAAAAAAGAAAAGACAAAAGATGATCTGTATTGCTTGATTACTTGCCTGTCTTTCGGTATTGGGTGTCAATGCAGCCAGACCACAGTCTGATAAGTGAGGATTCAGCTCTTCATCAAGTAGGATATTTGCTGATTTGAAGTTTCTGTGTACAAGTGAAGGCAAGCAAACTTCATGTAGATACCTGAACAGAAATTGAAAGGTTATGGTTAGTTGAGCATTATTTATCATGAGTGCAGATTGGAAAGTTGTATGAACTGACAGCTTACTCTAGAGCCCTAGCTGTGCCAAGTGCCACTCTCATGCGTGCATTCCAGGTTAGCTTGTTGCTGCTATCATCAGCACAGTGCAACATCTCATGCAGTGTTCCATTTCCAATATACTCATATACCAAAAGCCGTTGGCCATGTTCAACACAGTAGCCTACAAGTGACACAATATTTGGGTGCCTAAGTCGTGACATATTTGAAACAGCCTCAAGAAAATTATCTTCCTCCTGTAAGGACAGTGCTGCACTATCGATCTTCTTAACAGCGAAAACCTGGGAGGCAAGAAATGGTTGGCGTTTGCATCTCAGCAGACATTTTGCATAAATGAAAATTATAATTAACTATTCATGAATATTTTAGCAGGACGCATTTGAAGATTTTCAGCTGCAATAAATGTTTGAACAGATTACCGGATATAGAATTAGAATTGAAACAGAAGCAAATAAAATAAATAAGGACAACAAACACTAAATCAGCTTTTTTTTCTGAAGAATTTACAGAACATTCGATTTTGATATTTTTCAAGGTGACATTACTAGAAACTAGTACCAGAAACAGCATATGATACCCAAAACATGACAATTCTGGGATACCACATTTATCAAGATACATTTGTTAAAAAAGTTCCTCGAAAAATAATTTGTCAGAAAAGCATGTTTAATTCAATGATAACTAGCTCTTTCCAGCCAGATTTCAAAAATAAAATGATCTTAGAAAAGTCTTTCAATTGTGCTATGAGATAAAACAATGCTAAAATCTTTATCTTCTCCCTTTAGCATTACTTGCATCTAAACTACCATAAGACCCCACAAGCAACATTCCTCATATCTGCAGGACCAGAACCCTAATCTTGGAAAAACTTCTTTATCCACCTAAAAGAGATTTTTTTTATAGAAAATAAGTTGGGGCCAGGTTTTAAGTATCAATGCTGGTAGAGCTGCTTTTACCCAGCCATACTGAAAAAAGTACTAAAAAGGACTTAATTCAAAAAAAGACCCTTTTAATAATTTTAAACAATTACAAATATGATTGGATAGGTTCCATTCCAATCCTGAGCCAGTAGCAGAACCAGCCTCAAACAGTTACCATATTTGGGTCTTTCAGTCTTTATTGATCTGAATTTTGAACGATCATCAAGCATGCAAAGGTCACTTTTGTGCGCAATGTGCAAATTACAAACTACAAATGCAAGATATTGCATTACTACTTGTTTTAGACCAAATGAGCTTTCACTGAAATGGGCAAACGCTGATAGTTTTTTGCTTCAATTTGCTTAGATTTAACTAATTATGGCAATCTAAGATGTTGACAGAAAAAATAAGGATTTATTTGTTTCACATGTAGAAACTACAATTCTCATGATTTCAATTTTCAAGGAATCAGAGATGCAAGACCTTTTATTGTGGATAGCAAAAAATGTGAATTTCCGTCCTAGGATAAAGTATGGACCATCAAAAATGAATTCTTATGATTCAGCATCGCTACCATCAAGGCTTTGACAGAAAAAAGAAACAAATATAGATGAAGATGCAAGTAAAGATCAATATTAGACTTTGAAGTTAGTATCAGGTTCTTGAATGGAAAAATAGAAACAAAATGACCCCCAAGCTGTGTCCCATCATGAAAATTAACAACATGCACGTTAACAGAAAACTAACAATGATGGGATTCAATATGCATCAGAAGAGACCAAAAAAAAACTTGAACTTTTAATCATCCATGTAATCATAGAGATGGAAGTAACTATTATGCCCTATGGTACATGCCAACTTAATACATCAAGAGTAAGGATTGCTGAACCGATACCGGGACCTATACTGGTCAACAACCGGTACAGTATGATACTGTACCGTTCCATACCGGTACATGTACCGGCCTTGAAAATTTGAGAAAAAATTATCTTCCTCCCCCCTCTCAAGCAAGGATCATTGAACCAAATCTGAACAAGACCCGAATTGAGCTAAACCGAGCCCGAACCGGGCAGTACTCACCGGTATACAATATAATTTTTTTATTTTATTCAACGGTCCGGAGGCCGGACCATTTTTTATAGATGAACCGTACCAACCAAGAACCGGTACAGTACGGTATGCCCTGTAATAGGTGGTATGGGATGGTACCGCAAACCCTAATTAAGAGGATGGATAATAGCTAGATATGATGATTCAAGAAGTCCAGAGCCTCTGCCAAGAATAACCTCCAAGAACTAGTGAGGCTTCCCCTTGCTACTTTAAACAAAGAATTATGCCACATGGATTAGGTCAGCATCTATGGATGTTCCAAGATACCTGAGATTGATGACCACTGTGGTACTTACAGAGGGCGAGGCCAAGGCTCAGGTCAACTTTGAATTACTTAACTGATAGAAGATCCTTCAGTCACCCAGTTGAGTGCTACATCTTAATTAACATTATTCAGCACAAAGTGAAGTCTCCTAGCTGTCAAAATTCAACTAGATCTTTAAGGACAAGTAAATTCATGAAAAGGCCCTTGCACAGCTTCCCTTCAAACTACTACTTCCATTAAATGTTATTCTAAGATGGTTCTAGAATAACTATAAAGATAGCATAAACTATAACCATGATAACCCATGGCTTGTAAAAGCATGGGAAAAAAAAATCAGACGCTGAAAAATGTGATCCTTGAAGGAGGAAACACAAGACCTTCACAATGATATTATATTCCACATACTTAAAAGACAATAAAATATAGAAGTAGCATTAGCAGAACTATCTCAAACCATCCAGTTTGCAGCATATTGCGCCATACCGGCAATAGACCAAGATGCTTCTGGCCTTCAAATTGAGAAATCGGCAAAGGAGGGGGAGAGAGAGAAGGAAAGAGAGGAAGAGAAAGAGGGAGTGTGGTGGATAGCTGATTGAGCACCATAGAGGCGCGGGGAGAGGCTCTGCCCTCTAGTTCCCTTGTTTCACTCGAAAAAAGGATCTTGAAGGAGGGCCCATTTTTATTTTAAAGTGTTTAAGTGAAGTCAGCAATTCCCTTACCGACTTCACTTATTTTTTTCAAATTAAAAGAGGCCTTTTTATTTCAAAAAATTAAGTAAAGTCGGCAGCCGACTTCACTTTAATTCTTTGAAATAAAAAAGGAGCCCTAGCCCTTCCTTTGCCCCTCCATCAGCCATCTGCCACCCTCTCTTCCTCCTTTTCTTTCTTGTCTCCCTCTCCCTCCCTTCCTCTCTCCCATTCTCCCTCTCTGCCATGTCGACAGCACTTTGCTGGCCTTCTCCCTCACTCTCCCTCCCTTCCTCCCAGTCTCTCTCTTTTCCTCTCTCCTAATCTCCCTCGCCCATGCGCTCTTTGTTAGCCGGTACAGGCTTAGCACAGAATGGCAAGGGAGCATACCAAACCGTGCCATCAAGCAACTGGTATGGGCGTTGATACCAGCACAGCAATCCTTACACTAGAAAAGTCATACTCAAAATTGTCTGCCCATATCTCTGTCATTATATGGATGTATGCTAATGATAAATTTCTTAAATACTACTCTGCCCTAATCATAGAGCATGGTCCATCCAATATACCATACACAATTTTACAATAGTCCTAAGAATGACAAATCCAGAATTGTAATGAAACACAACCCAATAGTGTTTTTTTTGAAAGTGAGAGGCTAATACTTATTACTGAACTATGTCAGAACTTGTTAATTAAAGCAGTCCAAACTTGGCATCTGAAGATGTAATCTTGGTGTTGACCTTCCAACATGCTACACAACCATACAACATGACGTCCCTTAGCGATAACCCACTGCAGAATGGATGGACACTGGTCACCATTGTTGTCATGTGAATGTGATGATCAAACCTTTCCTGCAGCTGTGGTAACATTATCTGTAAAGGAAAGGACCAATTCTTCCAATAATTTGCCAAAAACTGACCACCAAGTCATCTTGAATATCAGAAACTATGGAACCTTTTCTAGCTCAAAAAGCTAATTAGACCCTTGCTTATACCTATACAACCCTTAACTGTAAATAAGCAATGGGATAATGCTTATTTACGACATAGATAATCACACATTCACACTTTGCCTTCATTTCTAATTTCATTTCATTTTTAAAACTTAATTTCTCTCTTGCCCTTACATAGGTGATCTTACTTAGGGGCCACAAAAGTTTGGTAAACATCAGGAGGACAAAATATCATACATTTGATGAAGATTAGTAGCTGCAGAAAACAAAAATAAACTAATGAAGAACTGATTTATAGTATATAATCGTGAATATATGGAGAAAGGTGGAGGCTTAAAACAAAATTGATTGCATATAGGAAGGGAAAGGGGAACCTCATGAAAAATTAGAGACATGTGGAAATAACTGCTGCTTAAACATTGAATAAAAATGATTAAGGGCTCTAAACAGCATTCCTGAATATATGCTTGGAGCTTGTTGATAATGTTTCTTGTTCATATGCAAGAGAGATGCACACCTCAGTTTTTGTTTCCCAGTTCCGAAGGAAAAAAATATTGGAGCAACATTTACAGATGTAAAGGAATTGACATAACATCTGATTTGGTGAGGAATAGCAAAAGATGCTATGCATGGAGAAGTGAGATTTATATTAGCACACTACAGAATGTTAGCAAGGTCATCTTGCCTAAATAGAGATTGGCATGTCCAGCCATGCTGAAGAAAAATGATAGGTGCTTCCTCCAAGGCATGGGAAAGTGAGCAACTAATTAATTTGGAAATGAACAGGTTCTTCATAATTTTCTTCAAAAATACCAACTCAAAATTTCAACTACAAATAATGCTCCATTTATCCTGTAGAAGCATCTTATTGATTTTCTAAGACATTAAACCCAGAGCAACTTACCATACTGGTAGCTAATAACTCTAACACCACCAATTTAAATCCTCTTTTTAAATTCTTCCTGGCAAGGGCTACATTCTTTGCTATTGTAGACTTTTTAAAAAACCCTTGTTCATCCAGGATTTCTTTTTCTTGTTAGTCTCCTTGCTGAACCTTCAACACAAGCCTAACCCCCATTCCTTATCAGCTTCTCTCTACTCATCATACATTCCCATGCTATCATCCTAGTCAGTTTTCTTACTCTGATCTATTTAGTTCTGACTTTGTGCTTCCTTAAACTGTAACCTAAATAATAGTACATTTGATCAATAAAAGGAAGCTTGTTGCAGTACACTACATTTAATACCATATGAACTAATATAGACAATTCTGTGGATTGTAATGGAAGCAACTTTTCAATTCACGTTTTTTACCAATTTAAACACGGACTAATAATTATTTAATGCCAGGATAACTGTCAATTCATTTGGCTAAAATGGAAAATATCATCCTTGTTGATTTTGCAACTTCTACATGTAGTTTTAAAACCAAAATAATTCTTCACGTCTCATCTCACAAGAAACATGTCTTTCTTACAATTTTGATGGTACTACATTTTTCTTTTTCAAGGCATTTTTCCAGAAGTAACTTTGAACATGGTTTAGAATCCTTGAAAAAATAGGAAAATAAAATGCGGCTATCCCAGCAGGACCCTATCTCCTTATATATATTATATGACTCTATCTTTGCTTTAATACATGACGCTGTCTTCCAGGATAATCAAAGCAAATCCGTATTTCTCCATCACTGGAAGTTGCATCAGTTCTTGGAACAAAAGCAGGATATTAGAAATACCAACTTGTATATGGATCCAATAAGGAAACAAGGATATGAATCAGTTTCTCCAAGTGTATGAGAGATGCATGTGGTGACCATGAAACACAATGATAAACCAACATAAATGATTCATTTAAGTTCCTTTAAATGTTTTGTAGGTGCACACACGAGAATGTTTACAAGTTATACATTTCCATGATGCCTTACATATAACAGTCTCTATCGCACATGGAATTCG
The DNA here is from genome assembly GCA_021397845.1 of Areca catechu. Taxonomy (NCBI): domain Eukaryota; kingdom Viridiplantae; phylum Streptophyta; class Magnoliopsida; order Arecales; family Arecaceae; genus Areca; species Areca catechu. The sequence continues at coordinate 50,707,376 of CM038045.1, read as the reverse complement.
TGTTTCAATTCTTTGCTAAAGGTGGAATTTATGAATGATTTTATAAATCATCTTACAAGGAGTTTATATTAAATATAGGTGGTATCCAGCCTACTTCCGAGAGGAAAGAGTGGCCCAAGACAGTAAATCTAGGGTAGCACCACCTTTGAGTTCTATCCCAGGAATAAGCTAAGGCAGTATGGATATCTACAACAAAGATCAAAAGAGTTCCCCACAAGGAGAAGACTTTAGTTTTGCTCAAACCTCGAAAGCTTGGAAAAGAGGATGGGAAGACGGTAAGCATCATGGATGGATGTTGTGAGAAAGGATCTGGAAAAGATTGGTTGTAACAAACTAACAATGATGTAACTCATAATGTGGATGAATTGGCAATCCCCATCTCTCTCTCTCAAAAACACTGAGGATGAATAGCAAAGGATTCATAATGCCAACCCAAGTAGTTGGTAAAAGGCTTATTTGCTAGGGTTATAGTTTAATTTGTGCTTATAAAAGAATAAGAGTTGATAGTGAACATGGATGCTGAAGCTCCACACAGGCATAAAGTTGCTTAATTTTTTTTTTTTTTTTAAAAGAATGAACAAATAGTGTGGATGCAAAAAGGGTTTTCTCCATGAACTTGGTTGAATATAATAAGATAGGGAACAAGATATATCAGGATGGATATGAGATATGGAGATAGTGATATAACTTACCATTCATGCTTTGCAGAAATTAACTTCAATGAGTAAAATTGTATTAAAGATTTAAAGTTATAGTTATATGAAGTTTGAGAGTTGATCTAGCATCTTGTATTGTGCTTATTGAGTTTAAAATTTATAAAAGCAGATATACACAAGTTAACTAGAGTTAAAAACAACAGGACATAATGTTATCTCAGATACCTAAGAGGAATGACATATTCGACAAAAATGAACTGAAACAACATATAAATCATTATGGAGCGAGTAACTATAAAAAGTATTAAAAGAAAACCATGGCCGATTCTTCATCAAACAATATTATCTTATAAGCGTGTACTTTTGAAATTGGTTGTTTTCTAATTTTCCCCTCAAGATGATGGGTGTCCTCCATCTATCAAGCAGTTAATATATTCACAGTCCACATAGAATCTATCCTGTTGCTCACGATTCACTGACCACATTTTTTTTCCAAGACACCTAAACCAGTAGCAGTATTTGTCCTGCACTCAAATCAGGAAGGTCATGCTCACCACTTGTCAGGACAGTGGTTGACTTGAGCAGCAGATGCATGATGTTTTTGTGGATTTCTATGGATTGTTTGGACATGATAACTGCTTGTTTTACCATTGTCATAAATAATTAATGGAAGGTTCTTCAGAAAGTGCTTCTTCCAATCTAAATAGAACTTCCAATAACCACCAGTAAGCAATTTGATAAGATAAAGATCTGCCATGAAGCAGCATTGTTGCTAAATGCACTTCCAATTCATATACCTTTTTAGGATGGTAAAATGTAATAGTAGCAGATAGATACAGCTCCAGCTCCCATTAAAGTGTGGCAGTAGGAATTCAAAAGATATGTTTTTCTATGGCAATTTCAAAGTTTTGAAACCATGACATGACATGCTCAGTAAAATGTATAATTGGTGGGCAAGGAGATGGTTAAAAATTTTTAATGAAGATGATATGTCAAGAAGCTCAGCATAAAATTTTTCACATTTTTATGGAATCAATGAATAGAAGGTTCCGCATAAGAAGTTTTCACTACCTTCCCATTAGAAAATTCTGCCCTGTAAACCCGACCAAGGGAACCTTCACCAACAAGGGAATCCTGACTAAAGCTGTTTGTCACAATTTGGAGAGAAGCAACAGTATGGGAAGTTGCAGTTATAGGGACTTTTGGTCTTTTTCCAGATCCATTTTTCCCATATACTTTCTCAACCATCATTTTCTCAGCTGGCAGGGGTTTCAGACTTGCCACCGAAGCAGTTTTAAGCCTTTGCTCTTGCATCTCCTTGTCAGTTGCTACAAAAGTGAAAAGCATGACAGGAAGAAAACTAAGGAATTGGCATATTTAAACTTTAGAATGGTTACAAAATATAGAGAATAATTATAAATCAGAACATGAAATACAGACAATAATGTTAAATCAGAACACAAAAGCCTTCAAGTCATGTAGTTAAAATTTGGTCACGATAACAAGTACTAAATCCTAATGAAACCATGAAGTTATACACTTCATCATTAGGGGATAAACATGATTTGTATCCAATACATTCAACAGATAGAAATTAATAATTTTACAAATAACTCATTCTTTTTTATTTAACAGGAACGTAGGTATAGATGCATATGAATATGAAATTAAACCAATAAAGAACTCATGTTTTTTCCCTTCTGCCGTTCTTCAGATTTGTTCATGTCGAATACACATATCCTAACACTCTTGCCCATCAATATGTCAAACAGCAAATAGTTAATACTTTCCTGTAATATATTATGAGCTTAGTTATTTATCTAATCAGTCCGTACTAAGTTACGCATATACACTGCCGACCATTGGTAGTGCAAAGTAAATTATTTAATTTATGAAATTTACGGAGAATGGAAAAGCTTGAACTAAATCATAGGTAACCCTAATATGAATGCTTGGCGAATGAGGAATCATAAAGCTGAGTCTAAATAGTTGGAACATGGCATGATGTTATGCTTATGGTTTATTGATTAACAATGCAAAATTATCAATTGTACAATAATATCACATGCTTTTTTTTCAAATGAATGCAAATGATTTGGAGATCTCATATACTCCACTAAAATCTTCTCATGAACTGCCTAATGCATGTACACGACCTCACTTGACCTCCAGTGGACAGTATCATGGTTAGATGTTATGTTCTAATAATTAACCCACCACCCTCTCCTAAAGCTCCATTGCCTAGCTCAGAGGTTCAATTTCAGAATAGTTGATGTGAATTTGTTCAGCAAAATATTTCTGAATTTAACCATGCATTATGCTTACAGACTGGTAACCATATCCATTAGAAAAGATTGTATCATTCTCGAAGTGATGCAGTTGAGTGGTAAAGTCCACCAATGAAGTAGGCAACTAAAAGTTAAAGCTTGAAAAAAACATCATGATATTCAATGTGTCAAAAGAAAAAAAGATATATTTTTAACCACATTGTTATAGGACTACAGTACACCATTATTGTATTGCCACAGGTATTTTACCATCTAAATATCATTTCCAAATAAAACACATTCTAATCACTTCCAAACTTAAAGCATGAAGAAAATTGTCACTGTCATGAAAGAAGGTCCATAAAAGCGTAAGTCAGGAAATAAAAGGGTACCTCTATCTGCACGAAAGGTAGCAGATGCTAAATAAGGGCCTGTATTATTTCTAATATCATCCTTTTTCTTTGGAACATTCCAAAGGCAAAAAATAACAGCTAGTGCTATACATAAAACACCAAGTGTTGAGCCGATAACTATCCCTGTGACTGAACCTCCTGTCAAACTCTTCTTGTTATTCTTGTTATCTGGATGGAATGGTGTGCTCTCAGGCCCCTGTGGTGTACCTATAGGTGCCTCTGTATGAGGTCTACTAGGAGGAGGTGGCACAAATGGCGGTGGTTGTGGAGCAGGACCGTTAGCAAACGAGTTACCTCCAATACTATGAGCACAATGGCAGGCAGAAGTCAAAAATTAGATGGGAAAAAATAAGATAAAAGAAAAGGTAATGAAGAGTGCATTTATACTCACATAAGATTTGGAATTGAACTGAATTCCTGTGGTATCCAACCACTGAAATTGTTGTCTGCAATATTGCTGACAAAGAATAAAGAGTATTATTGATAATGAATGTGAAAATAGAGCCTCGTATTGCAAATAGAGTAACTCACAGAGTAGTCAAAGTTAGGTTAGCAAGAACATTCACCAGGCCAGTTAATTGGTTCTCTTGCAAATAACTGCAAAAAAGGGGAAAACTTTAAAACCTGGAAAAATTGTACATATGGCCAGAAAATAAGCAGCGAAAGTTCTGGCAATAATCCATGTAAAGTGCACTTACAGACTAGAAAGATTTGACAAAGAGCTCAGAGAATTTGGAAGATCTCCTGTCAAATTATTGAATGACAAATCCCTGCCATACAATCTTAAATGAATATGAAGGACAAAACAAAAGACCATTTTAGGCAAGAAGATGTTCATAAAATTCTTCTTTGTGCATAACTAGGAAATATGGTTTATGGTATAGGCAGGGAAATTATATACATATTAACTGAGAATGAACTATACATTCACTGGTACCAGACATAAAGATGAATATTCTGAAAAACAACCATGTGTTAATGCACATGGTCATGTCTCTGTATGCTACAGATTAACTGTGACATGACTAGCTTTGGTAATTGCACCAGCCTAATCCTCCCTGTAAATATTGTTGATGGTAGTGTACTGGTATATGGATAATGAAATGGTAAGACCGACTCTAGAGTTTTACTTTATGTCCTTGAAACAATTTCATCCCGCACTACTATTTACCAGAACAGCGAACCAAGAATGCTATACTCTCTCAATTCAGAGTATGCAAATGCTCTAAAGGTATTTCTCTAGAATGAATTTCGTATGCTATAAGGTCTCCTATTTATAGATTTGAGATGCCTAGTGGGAACATCCATTCATGCTTTGATCTGCACTGTCAGATCATCTTAGATCTGGTCGGATGCATCCTCTGGATGCTTAGATCGTGTCATTTGATGATGGGATTCCTTAATGTCTGTTGGATCGTGCATTTTCATGATCGAATGCCTAGCTAGATAATAGTCTAATCACGCATTTATTCGATCGGGTGCGATCTATACTGCTAAATAGTGCAATCTTGATTGGGTGTGATCGATGCTCTGTGATCAACCACTTGTAATTAACCGATCCAATCTATACCACTCGATCTTCCATCCATCCGACGATTTACGATTGTCTCACATGGGTCACGATCCAGGCCATCTCGACTATTGATCCAAACCATCTTAGCCCCTTATCGATCTTGACCATTAGATCATTATGAATCTGGAAAATCTTAAAGCTCCTCACGATGATGCATACATGCGAAGTGTACCTACAAAGTGCCCATTCTGCCCTTGTCGTCCATCGCAAGCAAGCGCATGCACGTGCACATGCGCGGGTGATGCATCATTCTCTAGCTCTCCACTTATCTTGGTGAGTTTTGAACTTGTAAAGTTATTACTTATAAAGTGAAATAAGTTTTTCCAAACTTTACATGTGGGATTAAAAGTTTATACCCCTCTCATATTCATTAAACATGTTCATTTGGGTACTTTCGGACATCAATTTCTCATTAATTTTAAATGGACATTAATAATTTTTTATACAGTATTTGTCACGCCCCAAACCTAGCAGCGGGATCGACTATGCGACCGGTCACATAAATCCTAGGTATCATGCTAAACTTAAGTATACGAGATTTTCATCATTTTCAAAAATTAAATTTAATTAACCAAACACCATTAAAATAATTTAATGATAACTAAATAATCAACTCATTCAATTCATGATCACTAAATGATCAACTTGTTCATTACATGGGTAGCCCATATCATACTGCACCTCCTAAGGTGAATACATATTCATTAGTAGTTTAGTATTGTCTATATAAGATATCTAGTTAGCATCACTATATCCTTCTAGTACAGCTAGATATCTTGTATAATGTTATCCATAATTTAGGGTATATCAAAGATATCTTAATATCTTTACTAGAGCTATCCAATGATTTGAACATAGATTACTACTAAATATGCTTAACTTAATGACAGCATAGGCTATGTCAGGATGGGTGCAATTCATGGCATATATTAAACTGTCAATTATACATGAATATTCTAATATGATATGGGTTGCCCAGTATGCTTTGCAAGATGTAGATTAACATCTATTGATATTTTAAGTGGGCTAGTATCATACTTATTGAACTTATTCAATATTTTCTTAATATAATGAGATTGAGATAATACTATTCTTTTAGATGTTCTAGTGATTTTAATTCGTAATATAACACCTGTAACATCCATATCTTTCATATCAAAATGTTTAATTAGCATTTGCTTTGTATGCTTAATCATATCGATATTGCTTCCAATGATTAACATATCCTCCACATATAAGCAAACTAATACATATCCATTAGACATTGTTTTGGTATATACACATTTATCATATTCATTTATTTTGAATAACATGACATTATCAAATTTTATATGCCATTGTTTAGGTACTCGTTTTAATCTATATAAGGATTTAACAAGTTTGCATACCTTCTTTTCTTGGCCAAGAACAACAAACCCTTCAGATTATTCCATATATATATATATGTCTTCTTCTAATTCACTATTTAGGAAGGTTGTTTTAACATTCATTTAATGAATTTCAAGATTATTGATTGCTGCCATAGTGATTAACATTCTTATGGATGTTATTCTTGTTACTGGTGAATATGTATCAAAGAGATCTAGTCATTCCTAATATTTGAAACCTTTAGCTACTAACCTGGCTTTCGACTTGTCAATTGATCCATCAGCCTTTAACTTTTTAAAAATCCATTTACATCCCAAAGGCTTCGTACCAGCCGGTAAATCTATCCAGTATCGAAATCGGCTACATGACCAGCCGCACAATCCTAGATAACTCCCTAGAGATCATGCCAGGCCTAAGTACACAAGATTCTCATTATTTCTAGAATTAAATTTATGTAAACAAGCACTATTAAAATATTTTAATAATAAATGAATAATCAACTTATTCAATTCATGATCACTAAATGATCAACTTATTCATTACATGGATTTCAAAAACAGAACTAGCTAATTAGTCTAAAGGTTCTGGTACTCGATCTCACGCTCGACCCGACCCTTGCTATGCCTCCTGCATCTCTGAGAAAAAAAATAAAAAAATGAAAAGTGAGCTTTACAGCCCAGTAAAGACTCCATACAGTCATACCAATAATAATACTATTTGAAAATAACAGAAAAATAAGATTATATCATGTCATGAAATAAAAATAACTCAAATGCCATATATAACAAAACCTTTGGTGAAATCATGTTTTCTTTTTATGTTTCAATTTAGTCATCATTCTTTAGGGTTCTGGACTAACCACGGTCATACTCCAATCCATGACTGGCAATCTCAATATCACACTTCAGCCTGACTGGCTAACTCATTATCACACTTCAGCCTGTGATGGGCAATCTCATTGTTATATCATACTTTAGCCTGTGACTGGCAATCTCGATGTCACACTCCAGCCTGTGACTAGCAATCTCAATGTCACACTCCAGCCTGTGACTGGTAATCTCATTGTCACACTTCAGCCTGTAACTAGAAATTTTATTATCACACTCTAGCCTGTGACTGGTAATCTCAGTAACCACGATCTTGCCCATGGCATGGCTAGCCCAAACACCTTATTATCTTGATTATCACTTTATCAATTCACATCATGCTGTCAAGTCATGTCATTTCAAGATCTCTAATAACCGGCATCACAATCTAAATCATCCAAAAACAATTTATTTGTCTGAACATAATATATAGCAAACATAAATAATGATAATACCGGCAATACAAATGTCCACAAGAAATCGAAAAGTACAATGCATATACAACCATGCATGCCAACGCTCATGCCTAAGGATCAAAATCATGCCATATAAAATATATTTATAAGACTGGTGATCATGTCCAAAAATCCTTACCTTTATTAGTGACAGACTCAATTATCCAATACCAATCTACACTCGGATCCCGATCTAGGTGCTAAAAAATTTGCTCGATATCCTCTATCCAGAAAGTTGTCCTCCTATAGTATATTCTTAATATCAATAATTTTATAGTAATTATAAATCCAAAATCTTCTACCCGAATTTCTTCTTCGATCCGCCCGCAATATCTTAACTTTACAAATTCTTTCGGAGAGAAACTTTTAGAACTCTCCTTTTAACTATTTATTTATTTAACTTGTTCTTTTTTTCTCTCTTTTTCTCCCTCTTCTCCCTCCTCTTTCTCTCTCCTCTTCCTATCTCCTTCTCTCCTCTTTCTCTTTCTTCTTTCTCTCTCCTCTTTCTCTCTTATCTTCTCTTCTCTCTCCTCTTTCTCTCTTATCTTCTCTTCTCTCTCCTCTTTCTCTCTCCTCTTTCTCTCTCTTCTCTCTTCTCTCACATAGCCCTGCAAGGGTGCCACGAGATCTTGTGAAAGATGTTGCGGAGGAAGCATGCAAGGAGATCGAGGCTCCGATCGTCGTCCTCTTTTCCTCTTTTGCCTAAACATGGTGGAGGAGCCACCAGCAACGACTTTGGACAACAACAAGACCACCCCGGCGACTACCTCCATTGCTGGTGTTGGCGGATCAAGAAAGAAAAAGAAGAATAGGAGAGGTCCTGTTCCAATCTCGGATCCAGCGCATCACAAGCCAAATCCCGATGGCGACATCCCATCTGAAAGAAAGGGGAGAAGAGGGAGGGACGTTTAGCTTGGTTTTGACGAGATCCTATGACCGATCATCGGAGAATTCCAAGATCTCCTCGCTGAGGATTGAGAACAAAATGGAGCTTCTTCCTCGACGGTGACGAACGGGGCTTGGGCATAGTGAGCGAAGGGGAGGAGAAGCCCTTTTTATAGGGCTAGGGATTTCTTCCTTGATGGAGTCAGAGAGGGGAACTCCCTCTCCTCGTTGGACTTGGACAAGGGAAGGACTCCGATCGAGAGTCTTCCTTCCCTTTTATTTATTTATTTATTTTGATTTGGACTAGGTATTACATTCTTCCTCTTAAAATAATTTCGTCCTCGAAATTAGCTTGCTTGAGATTTAAACTTTGAAAGTAGCCAACTTTTCATGTTAACCTCAATCTCCCAATTAGTCTGCCTCTTAGAATACTTATTTTTCATCATCTTAACATAACAAAATTATATAATACTCAAAACTAGATCCTTTCCATCTACAAGACATTGAATTCTCTTAAGCTCTTTCAAAATAATACTAACCTTTTACTGTCAATATAATCAATTACCCTTCATTACTTCTATAAGAAAATCATGATGGCCTAGACTTTAGAAACACCCAACCCTAATATCATCCTTGAGCTTTCAGATAATCTCCCTCTTGGAATGCTTTCTTCATAAGACCTTAACATAACAAAATTATATGATATTTCCATTTTGATCCTTATCATCCACAATACATGGTGAATTCCTTCAATTTCTTTCAAACGAACATGAACGTCTCAACCTCAAATTAAAATACATAATTCTTTGCCCCTGAGATTTATTTCTCTTGATTAACTCCACATCATAATAAACCCTATTCTATGCTATTAACACCAACAAAAGAAACTTTAGACATTAAACACTCTCTAGAATCTAAAACTTTCCTTCTCTTAACCTTCCCTGTGCTTTTACAATTAGGCTTTTATTTCAGAAAAATCTTAAGCCCCTTCAAATAATGAGATCACAATATTAAAACTAAAAAAAGCTTTGTATTAAAATATTCCATATCCAAACCCAATAAAAGAATCATCACATATTTTTTTTTTCTAAATTTGGATGTTTAATTTTTTTCTTAGAGTCCTCTACACTAGAAGAACCTATTAATGAAAATTGCATGGCAACACATATAGACTAGCCTAAGAATCAATAACATTATCCTTTCATTTATCACAAAAAAAACTTGCTATTGCAATTCAAATCAATTCTTTCATCATAACATTTTTGAAGTTAGAGTTAACATTCTTAACTAGTTTCAAAATACTCAACCACTACGCTTCCACTATGCATTCTAATATAATTTACCAAACTGGCCATGCTCACTAAATGAATCCCTCCAAAAACTCACCCTGCATTGGTACTAGAAAGATCCATAATTACTAAAATAAGGCTTTTGAGTCTCTTTATCTTGTCCATGTTAGAATTAATTTGTTATTTATTGTTAGTAAAATCTAAGAGCCAGTAATTATTATTGTTAAAGTCTAAAGGTCTTGTTAAAAACAAAAAGTCATGTGGAAATCTAGAAGACATGTAGAAGTCTAAGAGTTTTATAAGAACCTAAGAGTTATGTTGATGTCAAAGGGTCATATATATTCATGAGAGGAGATAGAGAGCCACCCTCATGTATCTACAAATAGGCCCTAGAGTCTTATGTTTTACGTAGTATGGAATGAAATATGATATACATATATTGTCCTTTACTCTCCAAGTAATTATTTGAATATTAGATTTCCTTGTACTCTATTAAAAGTGCTTCCAAATTTCCAACATTTGGTATCAGAGCCAAGCTAGTCAAGTTGATCCTGAAATAGAGCCATAGAGCCTTAGAGCCAGAAAGCTTGGAAATTTTCTGGAAAAGCAAAGAAAGAAAAAAGAAGACGACGAGAGTGCCAGGTTCTTGAGAGCCAAAAAGCAAGGTCCCTGAAAGCCAGAGAGTCACAGATTCAAAAAGCAGTTTTAGAGCCAAAAGAAGTCCATGAAGAAGGTGTTCATATCTTCTATTCAAGGTGTTAAGACTCCGGGTCAGAAGGAACCCGTAGAGAAGTGTGCAAGTCTAAAGAAAAGACTTTGCAACAAAGAAAAGAAAACAAAAGAAGTCTTCAGAGGTTAAAGAAAAGAGACCTCATTAACGACACCAATTGAGCATAATAGAGGATGGATAAATAATAGTTCTGGTTGTGCAATTCAAGCTAATGCTCAAGGAAATACTTGAAAAATTGAATTTTTTAACAGCAATGTACACTTATGAAAAACTTGAATCTGATCACTCACCAATATTTATGGCAACAGTTGACTTTGAAGATTCAAATAGAAGATTGATGATTGAAGGTCATCCAACTCCTACCAAGAAAGAAGCTGAAAATGATGTAGCTCCGCAAGCAATTAATTATTTGAAAAATATTTATAACGTTGTTAAAGATGTTCATTTTCAAAAAATTGAAGAATTTAATATCTCAATGCAAGATCTGAATGAAAGCTACGAAGATCTGTAGAACAGGTTTGAAGATGTAATCAGAGAATTGAATCAGTTGAAGCTAAAAAGAAGAGTGATCATTGTAGAAGATACAGAAAGGGAGATCGAAGATGTAGGGTCTTCTTTTAAAACATCAAAGGGAAGAGCCAGTGCAGTACGAGACTTTCCTCCCGGATGTGGTCTAGATCAATGATTAAAGGAATTATGATAAATTACAAATTAAGGGAGGGTGTTAGAATTAATTTGTCATTTATTGTAAGTAAAATCTAAGAGTTAGTAATTATTATTGTTAAAGTCTAAGAGTCTTGTTAAAAACAAAGAGTCATATGGAAATCTAGAAGACACGTAGAAGTCTAAGAGTTTTATAAGAACCTAAGAGTTATGTTGAAATCAAAGGATCATATGTATTCATGAGAGGAGATAGAGAGCCACCCTCATGTACCTATAAATAGGCCCTAGAGTCTTATGTTTTACAGAGTAGTATAGAAGGAAATATGATATACATATATTGTCCTTTACTCTCCAAGTAATTATTTGAGCAATAGATTTCCTTTTACTTTATCAAAAGTGCTTCCAAATTTCCAAAAGTCCATACCTTAGGCATGTCATATCAAGATTAACCCTAACCCACTTCTCATATTTAAAATCATTGTAAACATTTTACCATCCTTTTAAGACATCAATAACTCTAACATGGTTTCCAAATTAACCATGCTTTTCTTAATAATTCAATTAGACAATCTAGATCAACTTTTCTTTTAGAAGATTAACTTTAATTCTAATAAAGTAAATGACTCTAAGTCAATGTCCTTATAAGTAGAAATGATCATATTATTGCTCATAAAGCTATTTTACTATACTTCTTAATATCAATTGACAATTACTTTGAAATTTTTTCCTTATAAACTAAATTTATATAAGTCTTCCGATTCCAATCTCTTCGCTTAATACAATATCAGTAGTAGGGTAACTTAAATCTTCTTATAGATCTTAAATTTGACTTAGAATTGAACATACTTAATAATCTCCAACAAATATAGAAATAATCAAGTAATCCAATTCACAACTGCTAACCTAGCTATCAAAGATTCTACCAAGATGTGCAAGGCATGTTCACATAATATAATTTAATCTGCTAATAGCAAATTACCAATCTATACATTATCCCAAATATATTTTTCATTACATATTTTTAATAATAATCCACATATAGGTTCATCATAACTTATCCTTTCTAATATCATTAAACTCTTGCATAACCTATACCCTAAATATCTTCTTATAACAGTCCTAAAATTTACAATCCGAGAATTAACAACAAAACTAGCATGTTATCATGATCTACATTCATATCAAGTTTAGAATTCTAAAATCATCTAATTAATAATTGAACATACATATTCAGCATAACATAACCCATCAACATAACACACTATACTTCTAGACCAGTACTTTTGATGCTCGAGTCAAAATCCACTTATTAAAAATAAAGACATATAATCAAGCTCTCCAATATCCATCATATACTTATCATGATCAAATAGTCTAATTCATTCAGCTCTTTACACTCATCTTAGATAGGGATGGCAATTTTTCCCGATCCGATGGGTATCCGACCCGACCGGATCCTAATGGGACGGGTAAAACCCGACCCGCCTAATTTATAAACGGATATGGGTTATATAAAAAAAACCCGACTTGGGTTTGGGTCGGGTACGGATAGTAGTATGCCCCGACCCGAACCCGACCCGTTTATATATAAAAAAATATGTTTATAAAATATTTAAGTAAATAGAATATGGGACGGATATACCCGACCCGACTCGACCCGACCCGTTTAGCTTTTAAATAAACTAAGTTTTATAAGACCGGGTATACCCGACCCGACTCGACCCGTGATTTTTTTATACCCGACCTGACCCAACCCGAGACGGGTATGGGACGGATAATTTTTTAGCGGGGCGGGTATGGGTTTGGGTGACCCGACCCGTTGCCATCCCTAATCTTAGATCAATCTTACTACTTATATTAGAGACAAAAATCATGTTCCTCTTTTGCACTAATTATATGTCAGATCCCATGTACAACCTAAAGATTAAAAATCCAAACTTCAAGTCTATTCTTATAATTTTTATCATGTCCCGACTGATCATAACACTAAGTTCATATACCTCTTAAATCACAGTCCATAATGATCATTATCCAAATTTTGATATCATTTAAATCATATCCTAATCACTTATGTCACAGCCCCAAGTGATCATACTTTAAGCTTCGATATTATCCATATCATATCCAAACCACTTATATCACAGTCCCAAGTAATCATAAGCTAAGCTTCAATATCGCTCATGTTATGTCCTAATCACTTACGTCATAGTTCCAAGTAATTATAACCTAAGGTTTGAAATCTTCTGTCATGTCCTAATAACCACCATGTTAATTTCTAATCATTTATATCACGTCTCAAGTAATCATAACCTAAACTCTGATACCACTCTGTCACGTCCCGAATCCAGTACCGGAATTGGCTACGTGACCAACCACACAAACTTAGAAAACTCCTTAGAGATCATGACAGGTCTAAGTATACAAGATTCTCATTATTTCAAAAATTAAATTTATGTAATCGAGCACCATTAAAATACTTTAATAATAACTGAATAATCAACTTATTCAATCCATGAACACTAAATGATCAACTTATTCGTTACATGGGTTTCAAAACAGGACTAGCTAATTAGTCTAAAGATTCTGGTACTTGATCTCACGCTTGACCCGATCCTTGCTATGTCTCTTGCATCTCTAAAAAAAATAGGAAAGTAGGGAGTGAGCTTTACAGCCCAGTAAGAACTCCATACAGTCACACCAATATAATACAGTTTGAAAATAACAAGAAAATAAGAGTATATCATGTCATTCAACAAAAATAACTCAAATGTCATTTATAACAAAATCTTTGATGAAATCATGTTTCCTTTTTATGTTTCAATTTAGTCATCCTTTTTTAGGATTCTGGACTAACCATGGTCATGCTTCAGCCCATGACTGGCTATCTCAATGTCACACTTCAAACTATGATTGGTAATCTCGATATCATACTCCAGCATGTGACTGGCAATCTCATTGTCACACTTTAGCCTGTGACTGGCAATCTCATTATCGCACTTCAGCCTATGACTGGCAATCTCGATATCACACTCCAGCCTGTGACTGGCAATCTTATTATCACACTTCAACCTGTAACAAGAAATCTCATTATCACACTCTAGCCTGTGATTGGCAATCTCAGTAACCACGATGTGCCCATGGTGTGGCTAGTCCAAATATCTTTATTCTCTTGATTATCACTTTATCAATTCACATCATGTTATCAAGTCATGTCATTTCAAGATCTCTAATAACCGGCATTATAATCCAAATCATCCAAAAATAATTTGTTTGTCTAAACATAATATATAGAAAACATAAATAATGATAATATCGGCAATCACAAATGTCCATCATAAGAAATCGAAAAGTACAATGCATATACAACCATGCATGCCAACGCTCATGTCCAAGGATCAAAATCATGCCCTATAAAAATATTTGTAAAACTGGTGATCATGTCCAGAAATCCTTATCTTTATAAGTGACAGACTCGACACATCCGATACCAATCTGCACTCGGACCCCGATCTAGGTGCTAGAAAATTTGCTCGATGTCCTTAAACAAGAAAGTTGTCCTCCTATAATAATATTCTTAATATCAATAATTTTATAGCAATTATAAATCCAAAATATTCTATCCGAATTTCTTCTGCGATCCACCCACAATATCCTATCTTCACAAATTTCTTGGAAGAGACTTTTAGAACTCTCTTTTTAATTATTTATTTATTTAACTTGCTCTTTCTTTTCTCTTTCCTTTTTCTCCCTCTTCTCTCTCTCCTCTTATCTCCCTCCTCTTTCTTTCTCCTCTTCCTCTCTCCTTCTCTCCTTCTCTCCTCTTTCTCTTTCTTCTCTCTCTTTCTCTCTCTTCTTTCTCTCTCCTCTTTCTCTCATCTTTCTCTCTTCTCTTTCTTTCTCTTCTTTCTCTTCTTTTTATCTCTCCTCTTCCTCTCTCCTCTTCTCTCTCCTTTCTCTTTCTTCTCTCTTCTCCCGCACGGCCCTGCGAGGATGTTGAAAATCTTGTGGAAGATATTACAAAGGAAGCACGCAAGGAGATCAAGGCTCCAGTCATATCGTTGTCCTCTTTTCCTCTTTTGCCTGAACACAGTGGCGGAGGAGCCACCAGCAACAAGTCCGGACAACGGCAAGACCACCCTGGCGACTACCTCCATTATTGGCATTGGCGAATCAAGAAAGAAAAAGAATAGGAGAGGTCCTATTCCAATCTCGAATTCGGTGTGTCACGGGCCAAATCTCGACAGCAACATCCTATCTGAAAGAAATGAGAGAGGGATGGACGTTTAGCTTGGTTCTGATGAGATCCCACAACCAATCATCGGAGAATTCTAAGATCTCGCTGCGGATTGAGAGCAAAACAGAGCTTCTTCCTCAATAGCAACGAACGGGGCTTAGGCATAGCGAGCGAAGGGGAGGAGAGGCTCTTTTTATAAAGCTTGGGGTTTCTTCCCTGATGGAGCCAGAGAGGAGAACTCCCTCTCCTCGTTGGACTTGGAGAAGGGGACTCCGATTGGGAGTCTTCCTTCCCTTTTATTTATTTATTTATTTATATTGATTTGGACCAGGTATTACAGCTTCATACCTGCTGGTAAATCTACTAATTCCCTGGTACAATTATGCATGATGGATTTAATTTCGCTATTAATAGCTTTTTTTCAAAATGGTGCTTCTAATATAGATATTGCCTCTTTGAATGTCTGAGGATCATTTTTTAACATGTATATTAGATAATCAGGATCAAAAGATTTTGCAACCTTCAATCTCATACTGCATCTAGGTTTATCTTTAGGATTTTTATCCTATGATTACTACTTGTAGTATTATCATAAGTTCTTTTATTAGAAATTTTTTATATCCTTTTATTAGGAAATATGTTTTCAAAGAATGATACATTTCTCGATTCCATGATTGTATTTTTTTATATATATCAGGTATGTCTAATTTATACACAAGAAAGTGATATGCACTACTATTTTGTGCATAACCGATAAAAATACAATCAACAGTTTTAGGTCTTATTTTGACCTTTTTAAGATTTAAATAGCTACTTTAGCTAAACACCCCTACACTCTTAAGTAATTATAAGAATGCTTTTTTCCTTTCCCTGGCACATAAAGAGTAACGTCCTTCTTCTTAAGAGGTATTTTATTAAGAATGTGATTGGCTGAGAGAATTGCTTTTCCCTATAAATTCTGTAGTGTATCAAAACTTATCAACATAGCATTCATCATTTCCTTCAATGTACGGTTTTTGCGTTCTGCAATTCCATTAGATTGAGATGAATAAAGAGTTGTAGTTTGATGAATAATACCATGCTCTTGATAGAATTCATCAAACGGTGCATCATATTCTCCACTTCTATCACTCCTTATGATCTAGATCTTTTTATCAAGTTGATTTTCAACTTCATCCTTATAATATTTGAAAACATCTAAAGCCTCATCTTTGGACATTAGTAGATACACATGACAGTATCTAGTCGAATCATCAATAAAAGTTATGAAATACTTTTTACCTCCTCTAGATTGCACAAATTTTAAGTCACATAGATCACTGTGAACTAAGTCTAGAGATTCAGTAGTCCTTTCTATTGAATAAAATGGTGTTTTAGCTAATTAGCTTCAACACATATTTCACACTTTTAATATGAATTGATTTGATGATTAGGTAACAATTCTAAATTCATTAATTTTCGTAATGAATTAAAATTCATATGTCCTAATCTATCATGCCATAAAGAAGAAGAGTCAATCATATAAACAAAAGAAGCTTTATTATTATCAAGCTTACAGTGTACAGTCAAAACATTTATCTGGAATAAACCTCTTATTCAGATAGCCCTTGCCTAAAAAGACACCACTCTTAGTACAAACTTATCAAACTCAAAAACTATCCAAAACCCATGCTTGCTGAGGGAGCCTAACACAAGATTCTTCCATAAGTCTAGAACATGCAATACATCATTCAGCAAGAGTTCTTTACCAGATGTCATCTTAAGAACTATGCAACCAAGTCCTTCGATCTTGGATGTAGCAAAATTATCCATGACTAGATTTCTACCTCTAACAGCAGTATATGATAAAAACATACTCTTATCAGAGCAAACATGTCGAGTAGCTCCGGTGTCAATGTACCACTTATTAGGTTTATCAGCCATGTTTACTTCAAACATAACTGCTAATAGCATCATCTCTGATACTTTTTGGGATAGGGTATCTTCAATGATATTGGCTTCCTACTCCTTTTCCTTGGAGCAACAATTCTTGGATTTATGTCCTTATTTGCTACAAATGAAGCACTTGCCCTTGAATTTCTTTAGACTGCCTTTATTTTGTTTATAGCCTTCTCCAAGAAACTTGCATTTCTTCTTATTGACCATTCTTTCCACTAGGTTGACCTTAGGCTTAGCTGGATGTCCTCCAGTCTTCTTGTCATGGCTCTTGTTGTCCTCTTTGACCCTCAATCGGGCAATCAGATCTTCAAGTCTCATTTCCTTCCGCTTATGCTTCAGGTAGTTCTTGAAATCCTTCTATGATGATGGTAGCTTCTCGATGATAACGACTACCTAGAATGACTCACTTAGAGACATTCTCTCTGCATGTATCTCATACAAGATGATTTGCAGCTCTTGGACTTGTTCCATGACAGTTTTATAGTCAACCATCTTGTAGTCCAAGAACCTACTGACCACAAACTTCTTGTGCCCAGCATCCTCGATCTTGTATTTCTTGTCCAATGACACCCACAGCTCTTTCGCAGTACTAATACTATTGTACACATTGTACAAAGTATTCTCCAATCCATTAAGTATGTAGTTCTTGCATAGGAAGTCAGAATACTTTCAAGCATCCACCACAGCGACCACTTGCTTGTCATTCTCTCCCTTCAGAATTGGTGGATCCTCATTGAAAACTCTGGCCAGATTTAGAGTTGTGAGATAGAACAGCATCTTCTATTGTCATCTCTTGAAATCAGTGCGATAAACTTCTTCGGCTTCTCAACCTAACCAGGTGCAGTGACTATAGCCATACTCTAGCAACTACTTTAGATGACGAGAAAAAATTGTCTTAAGATTGTTGATGGTAGTGCACTGGCATATGGCTAATGAAATGGTAAGACCGAGTCTAGAGTTTTACTCTATCCTTGAAGACAATTTCATCCCGCACAAGTGCTTACAGTTTGTGTGACAATTATCTTCCAAGATACCACGGCAATTCAGAGTATGCAAATGCACTTAATTATGCTCTCTCAATTCAGAGTATGCAAATGCTCTAAAGGTATTTCTCTAGGATGAATTTTGTATGCTATGAGATCTCCTATTTATAGATTTGAGATGCTTATTAGGAACATCCATTCATGCTTGATCTGCACCGTCAGATCATCTTAGATCCGGTCAGATGCATCCTCTGGATGCTTAGATCGCATCATTTAATAATAGGATTTTTTAATGCCTGTTGGATTGCACATTTTCATGATCAGATACCTAGATAATCGTATGAGCGCACATTTATTCGATCGGGTATGATCTGTACCGCTAAATAGTGCAATCTCAATCATGTGCGATCAACGCCCTGCAATCAACCGCTTGTAACCAACTGATCCGATCTATACCACTCAATCTTCCATCCATCCAACGATCCACGATCGTCTCACGCGAATCATGATCCAGGCCACCTCGAGCATCTTAGCCCCTTTTTGATCACCATTAGATCTTCACGAATCTAGAAAATTTAGAACTCCTCAAGCTCCTCATAATGATGCATACGTGCGAAGTGTGCCTACAAAGTGCCCATTGTGCCCTTGTCGTACATGTGCATGCTAGGGTGATGCACCCTTTAGCTCTCCACTTATCTTAGTGAGCTTTGAGTTTGTAAAGTTATCGCTTATAAATTAAAATATTTTCCAAACTTTCTATGTGAAACTAAAAGTTTATACCCTCATGTTCATTAAACATGTTTATTTGGATACTTTCGAATATCAATTTTTCATTCATTTTAAATGATATTAATAACTTTTATATAATATTAATCACCATATCAAGAAGATTATAAATTTACTTGGTGCCACTTAAAATCAATTGTGGGACCCTCATAAAATTGGGTTCAAAGTGAAAAATCACTTTTCTTATCTATTTTTCAACAATCCCCTACATGAATGGAAATTAAACTCATCAAAGGTCTATTATTGTTGTTGATGGTAGTGTATTCGTGTATGGCTAATGAAATGGTAAGACCGAGTCTAGAGTTTTACGCTATCCTTAAAACAATTTCATCCCACACAGGTGCTTATAGTTTGTGTGACGATTCTCCCAGGATACAACGTTCTTCTGATGAAAGTAGCACTACTATTCACAAGAACAACGAAACAAGAATGCTATACTCTCTCAATTCAGAGTATGCAAATGCACTATAGTTATACTCTCTCAATTTAGAGTATGCAAATGCACTATAGCTATACTCTCCCAATTCAGAGTATGCAAATGCTTTAAAGATATTTCTCTAGGATGAATTTTGTATGCTATGAGATCTCCTATTTATAGATTTGAGATGTCTATTAGGAACATCTATTCATGCTTGATCTACACCATCAGATCATCTTAGATCTGGTCGGATGCATCCTCTGGATGCTTAGATTGCATCATTTAATGATGAGATTCCTTAATGCCTGTTGGATCACGCATTTTCATGATCAAATGCCTAAATAATCATATGATCATGCATTTATTCGATCGAGTGTGATCTGCACCGCTAGATAGTGCAATCTCGACCTGGTGCAATTGACACTCTATAATCAACCGCTTCTAACCAACCGATCCAATCTATACCACTCGATCTTCCATCCATCCGACGATCCATGATCGTCTCACGCGGATCACGATCTAGGCCATCTCGACTATTGATCCAAACCATCTTAGCCCCTTATCAACCTTTAAATCTTCACGAATATGGAAAATTTTAAAGCTCCTCAAGAGGACGCATAAGTGAAAAGTGCGCCTGCAAAGCATCCATTACGCCATTGTTGCCCATGCACATGCACACACGTGTTGCATTGCATCACCTGCTAGCTCTCCACTTATCTTGGTAAGTTTTAAGCTTGTAAAATTATCACTTATAAAGTAAAATAACTTTTTCCAAACTTTTCATGTTGGACTAAAAGTTTATACCGTTCTCATGTTCATTAAACATATTCATTGGGTACTTTCGGACATCAATTTCTTATTCATTTCAAATGGATATTAATAACTTTTTATACAATATTAATCACCACATCAAGGAGATCATAAATCTACTTGGTGCCACTTAAAATCAATTGTGGGATCCTCATGCAATTGGATTCAAAGTTAGTGAAAATTCGCTTTTCTAATATCCATTTTCCAACAGTAAATTATATCATTTTCAAAGGAAAATGTAGAAATCTTTCCATAGGCTGGTGACTAGGAAGGCAATGGCATGTGATGACCACACATGCTCCACGCCTCAATCTATAGGCTTCTGATAACCTGACTAATAGCTAATGCTCTGTACACTTCTAGTTCTTGAACACTTTCATAAAAAAAGGAAATAGGAAGTCAAAATCTTTACATTTCCGCACCCCATCCCCTGGTACATTTTTCAGAATTGAAAATATAGTTTGGAAGTAGGAACTCATAAACCTTACAATTTTTAGCAAGCAAAATGTTAGGCACGCATCATTGAGAAGCTCTAGGCCCATTATCACGCTCATCCATGGGATCTTGTCCCCATCTTGTGGGAGAAGCAACACTGATCAGAAGTAGGTCTACAATGTTAAAACAACTTTGATGGCATGGAAGATCAGTAAAACATCTTTCTGAGTTGTGGATGACTTCCACCTAGTGTATGGTAAGACTACAATGAGAATTCTATCCCCACAACAAGGACAATCACTTCTTTTTGGATAAGAAAAAGATCACTATAACCTTGATCATGGGCTGATAATGGTTAGTTGCTTACTTAATGCACCTAAAAGAAGCCTTTCTTCTTTTACATGCCTATTGTTCTTTCCCCGTAATGTATTTCACATGTATCATGCCACCTACAAGCTTAATGAAACTCCATTTACCTAGTTTGTGCACTTCTATCACGATGTTCCTGCCATTGGCTTTATTAAAGCCAACAAAAATATATTCTCTCCACTTTGCACAAACAGGATGACCATCAATGATGACGAAGTTCACATGATTTCCTTATCAAAGTTGCACCCACAATATTAATTTGAGATGAACTGGTAAGAAATCTCATCTGCTTAACCATCTAGCTTTGCAAATGTTCATGCAATGAGCTAGAATAGTAGCAAATGTCACTTAGTTCAATTCCTTCTCATTTGTTCTCTTGCCAGAGCTTGAAAGCTATGATAAGTGAGTTAATACTAAAGGCTTCATTAAATTTAGTACTTTCTTTCTTCCTCCAAAATTAAGCGAAGTACCTGATGATATCTCATGCTATTAGAGAACTTGCTTTTCTCTGTTGCCTTATCCCATGTCAGTGTTTCCAGTTAATCATTATATTCGGTAAAATGGTACCATTCGGATCAAATAACAATTAGTTCACACTCAGATCTTTACATCCTTCATAGTTGAAAGATTGAATGACCACATTTAACAATTTGAAGACTTGATTCCTATTGCAACAGGCTTCCCTGACCTCAAAAAGGACCACTGTATCTACAGTTCTACAGTCTATATATTTAAACAGGATCTCCCAATGACATTCTTACACCTTCTAATTTCTCATATGAATCAACCAATGTAAATAAACTTATGCTTGGTTACAGTCTTGCTCAGTCTTTTCTCCCATATAGTTGTCTTGAAATCTTCTACCTAGAGGCTCTCTAGCTCATATTGAATTATCTGGCCCATTTTCGGCTGAATGCACATAAGTAAAGATCTTTTGGCAAACAGTGAACATAATGAAAGCATTCCAATTTTTTCTCAGAAGATCTTTAGTTTTGCAAAGGGCATTGTTCAACACAAAATTTCATTAACTCCAAAGTCCAAACAAACTAAGGCTTACACATTTTCCAACAATATTACATGTGACTATATAGATCATCATAAAGTTGTCACTGTCTGCAGTTTTGCAGAATTATATAGCCTAGGCATAACATTGCCTATGCAAAAAACGGAGGCAACCAATCAGTACAAATTGATTTGCTAATGTGAAGTTTAATGTAAAACTATTTTGGATAAAACTTGTATGAATTTTAGTATTGGATTCAAGAAAATCAAATAAAAAAGTATAGCCTAGTCGCATCCTCTTTAATTAATATAGCCAGGATTTTTTTGGGGAAGGAAAACATAAAATGTTTAAGTACTTGGATCCTCATGTTTTTTTCAGTTGTATCTTAATGTCTATATGATATAGTCAGACAATTCTCAGGATTTTCTACTTGAATAATATGGCTTATGGTAAGATGAAAAAGAATTCTCGAGATACATTATAGATCCCACTAATTTTAAAGAATAAGCAATAAACCACCATAACCAAGTCAAACAGGTCATTTTTCAATAAATGTGAAGACCGATAGACAAAGCAGCAAAGAATGAAAGCATCAAAACAGCTAATTATAAAGAGAAAGCAATAAATCACCATAACCAAGTCAAACAGGTCATTTTTCAATAAATGTGAAGGCTGATAGACAAAGCAGCAAAGAATGAAAGCATCAAAATAGTCTGACTTGCCAAAGATCTTACAACTCAGAGAGGTCTTGAAGGTTTGCAAAGACATCCCCAATTTGTTGAGATAATGAGTTATGGCTGAGATTGCTGCAATCAATAATTATATTAAATCATCAGTAAATGAAATTTGCTTCACGAAGCATGTCACATTATATCCTAGACAATGAACTTACAGGTAATTAAGGGAAACCATTGCATAAATGGAGTAAGGAAGGTTCCCAGAAAGATTATTCTTTGCAAGATTCCTGTGCCGCCGAATGAAGCCTAAACTTCAACATTTAAGAATTGGGAAAAATTGTTTGACAAGTAGAGTACTAAGAGATAAAACATTACAGATAGGTAAGGTTTGGTGGCAACTGATATGGAATCCCATCATGTATGTTGTTGTTGCTCATATCCCTATCATCAAGGATTTTAAAAGAAGAAAAAAGAAAACAATTCCACAATTGCAGGATACTCGATTATCATCATAAGTGAAAGAGAATATGAATTAGTTTCCTTACAATGTTTTCAAAGACAAGAGATCTGAAAGGAGGTATCCCAGAGTACCATTCAGCCCCATCCCAGACACCTGGCTGTTGTAGCACCATAAAGAGCACAACTGCTAAATAGGAATTTTATTGAACAGAAGACTAAACTTATTGAGATATCATGTTTTGTTTTCTTTTTACATGGCAGTGATTGCTGAACCAGAACAAGTTATCCCCTTCCAAGAATCCCCACAGGGATCACCACCACTCCATGTCCAACCGGACAGTTGTGGAGGGCTATTTAAGGAGCTATACAGCACTCCAAGAGCTTGAACTGCAAACCAGAGGACACTCACTCACTCCCCAAATAATGACAGATATGAATAACAACGAAAATGAACCCAATAAAACCGCAAATATTTTGCTCAAGTGATTTCACATAATAACGGAACACGATAATGAAAGCAGATAACCATTTTCCAATCCACTTTGTGGGAAAACAAGATAAAAAATAATCATCATATTCTTGGTCCTGAAATTCCTACAGGCTTCGACTTTTTTTTACAGTCATGCAATAAAAACCAATTCAGCAAATTAAGAAACAGAAGGAGAAATAGTGCAGAAAACTTAACACACAACGGAAAACGAATTAACCGGGTGAAACAAAAGCCGGAAAAGGATTCAAATAGATAAATAATAACAATGGAAAGATGGATTCGACAGGATAGTAAAAGGAAATGATGTAAACCATCAGAGGGGTCCGTGGCCGATTCCACCACCACAGCCAGCGAGCCGAAAAGAACCGCAAGCGCTGCCAATGCCGCCATGGAACGATGCGTTGGCCTCGGGGGATCGGAGAGAAACCGCCTCTCTCGCAGCCCTCCCATCAAAACTCCACGCCAACGCCCCCTTCTCGCTCTATCTCTCTCTAAAACTTAACCACGCGCTCTCTCTCTTTACCTGCCTGTGAATGACCGCTCCTCCCATGATTAAGAAAACCCAGAGATTCGGATTCTTGCCTCCAGACAGAGAACTAGTGTCGGTGAAGTGTTTTCTTTCTTTATATCGCTCTTTATCAAAGAAGTAGCTCGCCAACTGGAGGGGATCGGGGAATGAAGGCTTGGTATGGACAAAAGAAAAATAAAACGAAAGAGAGAGAGCCTTCAAAGTAAGTCTTGGTATATATTTAAAGACCATAACCGATAGGACGGTAGTCCGGTAGAAATTTAAACTCGCTTTTCATCTATCGTGAATTCGAGATATGATCTGATGGTTCAATTAAATTTAGATATTTTTTGAAATACATAATCGAGGTGATAAAAAAAAAAAAAAAATACACTACTTCAATTTGATGGTGATAAAAAAAAAAAGTGCACAAAAAATTATGATTAAAATGGAACATAATTTAATAAAATTGGAATCCGGGAGGGATAGGCTATACTGAAATTTACCTCCCTCTCTTCTTTTGCTTCCTTAAAAAAAAATATAATATTATTATTGTCAAGTGTGCGTGACCTCCGGAGAGAGGGTTGGAGAGTGATGCGGAGATTTTCTTTGTTCATGACTTCGTTAATGTTACAAAAATAGTAAAATACAAACTTGAGTTAACTCCCCTGGTGCTGGTAGATGGATTCCAGAGAGGAAAAGGATCGCCAGGTCAGAACGTGAAGACCGTGGGCGCATAAATGAGGAGCGGTGGGTGCGCAACGTAGGTGGGACCACTTCTTACAGCATTTGGGGTGCCGGTGTGACATTGGTGGGGAGATTATGGGGTTGGCCGCGGCAGTAACTCTGGAGTTATTCTGGGCCGCGCTGGGGGGTGGAGTTATTCTGGGCCGCACTGGTGTGTGTGTGTGTGTTGGGGGCGGGGGGGAGGGGTGTGGTGGTGTCTTTTGGTTTTTTTTAAATATTATTCGCTTTCCGTGCGATGTCAAGCGGGGAATGGCGTGGAAAAGAAAATGTGCTCCTCTCGAGCCGACCAGTGCGGGATGACACGCGTCGGACGTTTGTATTTTGGTTTTCGTCAAAAGATTTGATCGAAGACTGGATCAAAGACAAGACGCCCGGGAAACCACGCGCGTGCAACCCACATATATGGTTCGTGGAAAACCTGAAAGCGATCTTGACAAATATATAGTAAATGATATTGGCTGGATTTGGACCACAAATTTGTGGCTCTTTTGTCATGGTTATGCTTGCTAGTATTTGATGGATTACATAGGCTCCAGTGCTTCTTCCAAATTCGGACTCGGACCGGTAAAAGCCTAAAGGATCGAGGATTTTAAATTTTAATCCACCATCCATTCATTCGACAATTGGAACCGGTTTGGTCACTTGAGTTTGAAATGGCTGGGAGAGATCTCATAAAATGTATCGGATGGATGGATTAAATTTAGATATATTTTTTGAGCAACTAGTTATGATGCATGTGTAGCTGCGCATCATTGCTTGAGATTTTAAATTTGGAGTGATTAATTTATAACTAAGTAAATCCTGATATGTTACCTTTGTCACGAGGATCAGAAATCTCTCTTCCTTGATAATTTTTAGGGTCCACATACTGACATATACTATTTAAAAAATTTTGGAGTTCTTTCTTCTATAGAAATATGATATCTTTTAATTATTTAAAAGATCAATCTAATGAATACTATTTTGAGAATCAAAATATTGAAAAAATGAACCGTGTTCGTATAGTTCAACGATAGGTTAATCCATACAAAAACCTATGCACGATCCATGGCGGATCTCGGTGATAGAATTATTATCCAAAATCACCGTGAATCATTTATATAAAAAAAAATTAATTAAATATATCTTTGAATCAAACATACCTGACATTTATGCATGTAATTTAAGAAAGATGTTCAACATTCTCGTAGTTTCTCCAAAGTGTTAAGATTGATAGATGATCCCTATTTAAAAAATACTTAAAACCACTTCTATGGAAGGTTGGGATCATTCTCTTGTAACCGCAAGGTGGCAGTTCCATCAATCGACACCAAGCAACTAATTACAAAATAGTGAGAAAATTGCCTTTTATTATTAGATAAAGACAACAACTCATAAATTAAAAAAAATCATATAGATATATATAACATTCTCTCACTTAATTTTATTTAATTTATAAGTTTATCATTTAATAAAGAATATCATTTGGTCTTTATAAATTGATAAACAATTTATCTAAATAAATGTCAATAATGCATGTACATTAGCTGGCAAAAGAAAAGAATGTCATGCTTTGGTCCAACAATGTTTCAATTAAGAACATCACATGTCTTATAAATAAGATACAAAACAAATATCCATACACATGTGCACCAATATGGAAAATACTATATAAAAGAGGATAAACAAAAAAATTATTGTAATGTGATCACAAATACAAAGTGTCAGAAACCAAGCTATTACCATAATTCCCAGTAACTAAAAACATCAAATGAATTAATAAGACCCATATGAGCAACATGCTCATTATACAACATAGGCGGTAAACCTTTAGTCATGAGATCGGCAATCATTTGCCGTGTACCAATGTGCTCCACTGACACTGCTGCTTATGAATCCTCTCTCTAACAACAAGATATTTAATATCAATATGCTTTGATCTTCCTGAACTCTTGTTATTCTTTGAAAACATAACTGCTGCAGAGTTATCACAGAAAATCACCAATGATCGAAATATAAAATCAACCATTTGAAGATCTGAGATGAAATTTCATAACCAAAGTGCTTGTGAAGTGGCCTCATAACAAGCAATGAACTCTGCATCCATGGTGGATGAAGCTGTCAAAGTTTGTTTCATACATTTCCATGATATCACTCCTCCAGCCATCAAAAAAATGAAACCTGAAGTGGATTTCTTACTATCTATACAACCAGCAAAATCAGAATCCGTGTAACCCACCACTTCAAGTGTGTCGGTCTTTTTGTATTTGAGCATATAATTTTTGGTCTGTTGCAGATATCTTAAAACTTTCTTTGCCGCTTTCCAATGAACCAAACCATGATCACTTTGATATCTGCCCTGCATCCCGACAGCAAATGTTATATCTGGCCATGTGCACACCTGAGCATACATGAGACTTCTAACTACTGAAGCATATGGAATGCATTTCATTTGTTCCCACTATAGGTTATCTCTCGGACATTGAAACTTTCCAAATTTATCACCCTTAACAATGGGTGCATTTCCACCTTTGCAATTTTGCATGTTAAACATTTTGAAAACTCTATCAATATAGGTTCTCTATGATAATCTAAGAAGTCCATGAGACCTATCTCGATGAATTTCTACGCCAAGGACAAAAGAAGCCTCACCAAGATCCTTCATCTCAAAATTTTGAGATAAGAACTGTTTAGTCTCATGTATCATTCCTAGATCATACTAGCAAGTAGTATATCATCAACATACAATATTAAGAAAAAAAATTTGTTTCCATTGACTTTTAGATAAATACACTCATCAATTTTATTTTTTTCAAAACCATAAGATCTTATTTCCTCATCAAACTTTAAATACCATTGCCTTGAAGCCTATTTTAACCCATAAATGGACTTCTTAAGTTTGCAAATTAAATGTTCCTTGCCTTCAGTATCAAAACCTTCTGGTTGAACCATATAGACATCTTCAAACAAGAAACCATTTAGAAATACAGTAGTAACATCCATTTGATGCAATTCTAGGTTAAAGTAAGCTACCAATGCCATTATAATCCTAAAGGAATCTTTCTTTGATACAGGAAAAAATGTTTCTTTATAGTCAATGCCCTTTTGTTGAGTAAAACCCTTAGCAACTAATCTGGCCTTATATCTTTCAACTTTATCTTTGGAGTCTCTTTTAGTTTTAAAAACCCACTTGCAACCAATGGGTTTGACTCCTTCAGGTAAGTCAACTAGATCCCAGATTTCATTTTTATACATAGAGGTCAACTCAATTTTCATTGCATCAAACCATTTAGAAGCATGGATACAATCTTTGGTTTCAGAAAATGACATTGGGTCGCCTTCTTCACCTATATCAAAATCACATTCCTATAGATAAACTATATAGTCATCTGGTATAGTATGCTGTTACAGCCGTTACGATGATGTGGCGTGTCTCAGATTCTGCCAGGCGTAATCCGAACCACGTGGATTTTTTTTTCGGCAGAGCTGGAACGGTCCAGCAAGGTCGGATGTGGCTCCACCACGGTCGAAGTCGAGGTTGGGCCGGGCCTTTCTGCTCCTTCGCCAGGTGGCGCCCGGACACGGATCCGCCTCGGCCGAAGTCGAGCGCTCCTCTGTCGCTATGCCAGGTATCCGCCCAGGAGGGGTCCACCTTGACCGAAGCCGGCGGCCCCTTGCTCCCTTGCCGGGTGCACCCTGAGATGGTTCCACCTCGATCGAGGTCGAGCCGGGCCTTCCTGCTCCTTCGCCAGGTGGCGCCCGGACATGGGTCCACCTCGGTCGAAGTAGAGCGCCCCTCTACCGCTCCGCCAGGTGTCTGCCCAGGAGGGGTCCACCTCGGCCGAAGCCGGCGGCCCCTTGCTCCCTCGCCGGGTGGCGCCTTGAGATGGTTCCACCTCGGCCGAGGTTGAGCCGGGCCTTCCTGCTCCTTCGCCAGGTGGCGCCTGGACACGGGTCCACCTCGGTCGAAGTTGAGCGCCCCTCTGCCGCTTTGCCAGGTGTCCGCCCAGGAGGGGTCCACCTCGGTCGAAGCCGGCGGCTCCTTGCTCCCTCGCCGGGTGGCGCCCTGAGATGGTTCCACCTCGGCCGAGGTCGAGTCGGGCCTTCCTGCTCCTTCGCCAGATGGCGCCCGGACACGGGTCCACCTCGGCCGAAGTCGAGCGCCCCTCTGCCGCTCCGCCAGGTGTCCGCCCAGGAGGGGTCCACCTCGGCCAAAGCCGGCGGCCCCTTGCTCCCTCGCCGGGTGGCACCCTGAGACGGTTTCACCTCGGCCGAGATCGAGCCGGACCTTCCTGCTCCTTCACCAGATGGCGCCCAGACACGGGTCCACCTCGGCCGAAGTCGAGCGCCCCACTGCCGCTCCGCCAGGTGTCCGCCCAGGAGGGGTCCACCTCGACCGAAGCCGGCGATCCCTTGCTCCCTCGTCGGGTGGCGCCCTGAGACGGTTCCACCTCGGCCGAGGTCGAGCCGGGCCTTCCTGCTCCTTCGCCAGGTGGCACCCGGATACGGGTCCACCTCGGTCGAAGTCGAGCGCCCCTCTACCGCTCCGCCAAGTGTCCGCCCAGGAGGGGTCCACCTCGGTCGAAGCCGGCGGCCCCTTACTCCCTCGCCAGGTGGCGCCCTAAGACGGTTCCACCTCGGCCGAGGTCGAGCCGGGCCTTCCTGCTCCTTCGCCAGGTGGCGCCCGGACATGGGTCCACCTCGGCCGAAGTCGAGCGCCCCTCTGCCGCTCCGCCATGTGTCTGCCCAGGAGGGGTCCACCTCGGCCGAAGCCGGCGACCCCTTGCTCCCTCGCCGGGTGGCATCCTGAGACGATTCCACCTTGGCCGAGGTCGAGCCGGGCCTTCCTGCTCCTTTGCCAGGTGGCGCCCGGACACGGGTCCACCTCGGCCAGAGTCGAGCGCTCCTCTGCCGCTCCGCCAGGTGTCCGCCCAAGAGGGGTCCACCTTGGCCGAGGCCGGCTACCCTGCATGGTGAGGCCGCCAAGAAGCAAGGGCACGAGTTCCGAGACCGCCCCTCGGGCAGCGTGTGCCGCACCTCGAGAGGAGCGCCGGTACGGTCGACAGCAATGCACGAAACCTCATTTACATCAGCCCGACGGGTTCCACAACCGAGAGGCGAAGTCCTGGCTGATAGGACCCGGTAATAGACGTTGTCGACGCCTGGGAAGGAGAGCGCTCGCGCTCGGCCCAAGGTCTGGCCGGTGTCCTCCCTCTACCCTTTCCTCGCTGGGCTCGGCAAGCAAGACAAGGAGGCCGCCGGGTTCCTGGACCCGAAGGGGAAGGGGAAAAGAGAGAGAGAGAGAGAAGGAGGTGAAAGCGAAGAGGGAGCCTCCCAAGGGCGGGAGGCCGGAGGCAGCGTGATGGGATAAAAGGATGGGGAGAGTGGACAACCAGGTAAGGGGAAAAAAGGCTGGGAAAAGAAAAAGGCACAAAGAGTAGGATCCAAGATCCCGAAAGGGGTCCCTTGGCACAAGCTCGGTGAAGGAACTTGGCCCAATTTCCACTCTTCCAGAGACCTTTTTTGCTAAGATAATCTCTAAGCCTGGGACTCCTTCGGGAGCCCACCTTGGAGATTCTGTTCCATCTCGTCATTTTCTAACTTGACCGTCGGAGCTCCCTCGCCGGGATCCTCGGCCAGGGTTTCTGACCTTGTCTTGCAGGATTGGGAGCCCGGAGACCTCGAGGCGAGACGGTCTGATCCCGCCACCAGCTCTGAAGTTACAGGCCGCGGCGGTGAGATCGGCAACACATGCCTCCTTTCTCTTTGTGATCTCCTTAATGGCAAATTAACTATTGGTTCTATTGAGACATGAATTATTTCAGTCTCCATGTAAGGTACATGCTCATCAGACTCTTTGTGACTTTCATCACTTTCTTGTATGGTAATTGTTGGAAAATGAATATTATTTTAAGGAAGTGAATCCCAATTATGGTCCTCATCAATTATCATGTGTCTGGGCTCCATACCGACACTATGGTCATCATTCTCAATGAACCTAGCATTTAAAGTTTCAACCAATTTGGTACTATTATATAGGCAATAAAATCTATAACCTTTGGACCTTTCTAGATATCCAACAAATGAACAAGATACTGTTCTGGGATCAAGTTTTCTTTCATGAGGATTATATAGTCTAGCTTCTGCTGCACAACCCCAAACACACAAATGATTAAAACTAGGTTTTCTACCTGTCCATAACTCAAAAGGTGTCTTGGAAATTATCTTGGAAGGCACTCTATTCAAAATATAGGTAGCAGTCTTTAAAGCTTCACCTCACAAATATTCTGATAAGTCAGAATGACTCATTATAGACCTCACCATATCAATAAGAGTTTGATTTCTTCTTTCAGATATATCATTTTGCTCAGGTATACCTGGCATAGTGTATTGAGCAATTATACCACACTCTTGTAGATATCTAGCAAATGGCCATGGATTGTGACCTGTTTGATCGTATCTTCCGTAGTATTCACCACCACGATTAGATCATACAACCTTAATTTTCTTGTCAAGCTGATGCTCAACTTCTGTTTTATAAATTTTAAATACATCCAGTGCCTCTGTTTTTTCACCAATCAAATACACATAGCCATAGCGAGAGTAATCATTAATAAATGTTATGAAATACTTCTTATCACTAATGATAGTGGTATGAAATAGGCCACAAATGTCAGCATCAATAATAACTAAAAGCTCATTACTTCTAGTAGCACTCTTATTTCTAGACTTGGTCATTTTTTCTTTAGCACAATTATTTCAAAAACCAAAGTCCGAAAAATCTAATATGTTCAGAACTCCCTCCTTGACCAACCTTTCTAGTCTTGCTCTAGAAATATGGCCTAAATGTTTATGCCACAACATTGAAGAATGAATGTTAACAAGACTATGCTTGGTACTCACATTCAAGGATAAAAGAGACTGAGAAAATAATGGATCAATGTTTAACATGTAAAGATCATCACTCAAGGATCCTGAACCAACAAGTTTAGAATTATAAAACAAGAAAAGAGTACCATTACAAAAATGAAATTCATAGTTCAACTTGTCAAGTTTTGATACAGAAATGAGATTTCTAGACATAGAAGGAATAAAGAATACATCATCTAAAATAAGGATAAAATCACTATCAAGGACTAGGTGAACTACACCAACAGCTCGAACAGGAGCTTCAACCCCATTATCCATTATGAGCATCTTTTAGTTTGGATTGACCTTCTGGCTCCTTATGAATGCCTGCATAGAATTGAAAATATGAATAGTGGCTCTTGAATCAATCCACCAGGTATTTGGTAGAACAGTGACTAAATTAGATTATGAACATACTAGACAATGGGTACTACCTTTCTTTGCTAACCAATTATTGTAACCATAATAATCTTTCTTGAGATGGCCTTGTTTCTTATAAAAGAAACACTGTACTCGCTTCTTTCCTTTTGGCTTGTGTACTCGACTGGATCCAGATTCAGTATTGGTCTTGGTGTCATACCCAGATTTGTTATATTTTTTATTTTTGTTCTTATTAGTGACTGATTTCTGACCCATATAATGTGCTTCTTTGAGCTTACTCGACTTGAGTCGCTCTTCCTTTTGAGCACATATGCTAATTAATTATATCAGCTTCCACTTATCCTTTTGTGCATTATAGATAGTTTTGAAAATATCAAATTGTGCAGGAAGAGAGTTCATGATGAAGTGGATTAAAAATGAGTTATTAACTTTCATATCCAGATTCTTTAATTGACTTGCAATGCCAATCATTTTCATGATGTGGTCTCTAAGCCCACTATATCCATCATAGGTTATGGTCACTAATTATGTCATTACAGTGCTAGCCAGTGATTTGGTGGAAATAGTAAAGTATTCTTCTAAGGCTTTAAGATAGTCATTAGCCAATGGTGCATTAGGAATGGCTCCGCTAATGTATTTAGGAATATTATTCTTTATGTACATTAGGTTTAAACGGTTAGATCTCTCCCATCGTTTCCATTCTCTTTTCACCTCTGAACCACTAGTGATAGTAGGTCAAGGTGGCATATCCATTCTAAAGGCTAAGTCCATGTCTCCTACCCCTAATTTAAACAACACTTCATCTTTTAAGTCCGAGAAATTAGACCCAGTCAAGGCTTTCACACACGGTAATGAACCAACTGAAAAGAAAAAATAACATTACTAAATAAGCATCTCATACAATAAATAATAAGGCCACATAAATAAATAATTTAATTGATGGGGAAGTCAATTAAATTTTTCAGAATTAATCAACATACCTCAAAACAATTAATTCTGAATGGAATCAACATCACATACAATAATTTGTCCTTTGGGACAAAACTATATATATGTTAGTCTCCCACCAGTGAAAATATTATTCACCAATTGGGGCTAATTGATCATAAAAGATATAATTAAAATTAACTCTTTTGAAAGAAAAATAATAATAATCATAGCAAATACATTAATTACCCAAATCTGTTTAGTTGAACAAACTCAATGATCCACCTATGGACTTGACCATTGTTTATCTTTCTAAACACCAACATAATCCTTTTTTTAAAAAATCTTTGCAACTCAATTATTATTAAGATTTTATCAACTAAGTCACTTTGGTGAACATTAATCAATATAATTTTAATAATATTGGTGCCTTGGATTATGATGATTCATTTTTCCACAAAAATCATGAACTATCATATATATATCATGCTTCAATAATCAATTGTTAAAATCATATCATATGAGGTATAAGTATTAACAGTATGAGATAGTGTGTGTCACTATTTTAACATATTGATTCTATCAAATAAAAATAATGCATATTTTTTTCATAAATAGCATAAATGTTATACTGATGTTAACCAAGAGATATGCTGTAACTCCTCTTTTTTGATCATCAATGTTAATATATCAGCATATTAACCATACTTATAGTAACACTCCAATTGATACTAAATGGAATAACTCTTCACTATTTTCCACTTAATGCAATTGAATGTTAAATGGGTGGATACCAGGGAGGGGTCCGGTTAATTTAATAAATGGTGTATGGAAAAGAATGTAGAGAAGATTTTTCGAGATGTACCAAGGAAAATTCCCATTAACCATCCATCTTCTTCCAAAATCTTCTCTTCCTCTACATCACTCTGGGATGGGAAAGTTTTTTTTTATTGAAAACCAAAATTAAGGATTTATGGTTGGCTCTGATACCAATTGACAGAATTATTACCCAAAATCACATGAATCACTTATTAAAAAAATATTAATTAAATATACCTTTGTATCAAACATACTTGACATTTATGCATTTAATTTGAGAAAGATCTTCTACCTTCTCGTAGTTTCTTCAAAATGTTAGGACTGATGGATGATCCCTATTTAAAATACATTTAAAACCACTTCTATGGAAGGTTGGGACCATTCTCTTGTAACCGCAAGGTGGCAGTTCCATCAACCGACACCAAACAACTAATTACAAAATAATGACAAAATTTTCCTTTATTATTAGATAATAACAACAACTTATAAATTAAATAAAACTATATAGATATATATAACACTCGGTAGAATCAAAGTCTTGATTAATGAACTCAGTTTGCTTCACAGCCTCAAAAAAATTTGTAAGGGACATGATTTAGGATATAAATAATAATTGTTGTAAAAAATATAAGTGGTGCATGAGTAAAATTATGGAATTGAATTTGAATCAAGTATGCCTTTTTTTAAGAAAAACTGAACCCATGCCTTAACATCTTACATAATTAAGTTGACTCAATATGCTATTTTGGACATGTTTGGGAATATATGTGATAGATTTTGGCTAAAAGGTAATTTTTGGTAGAGGCTACATTTTGATGTCAAAAGTTGTAGTTTTTAGGATTTTCAACATATTCTAAAATTAGTTTTATATTATAATCAAACATTCAAAATTTTATTTTAAAATTTAGAATAATTTTTGATAAGCACAAATGCACCTCCAATCATGCACTTTATCACATTTAGTCCACATGGATAATATTTTATAGGTATGTTTCTTGATACATACCAGATCCATGGGTTGATGGCTTAAATCTAAATAAAGCATTTGCATGTGGTTTATGAAACCATTTTGGATTTTCACAAATGATGAGAAAAAGTTACTTTTTAAGGCATAAAATGTGTTTGCTCAAGATAATAATGATAGTTTTTAAGCATTATTATGATAGTAAAATGATATTTTAATTTGGTAGGCAGGAACCGAGAATAAAACTTGTGTTGACTTTGGAAATTGAGAAGCTGATTTCCAGCAAGATGAACAAAAAGAATTGCCTGTGGAAATTTTTATTTGCTTATCTCTTACACACATATATGTATACGTGTATATTACATACACATATATATTTAGATACATATGCTTATATATATATATATATATATATATATATGTGTGTGTACACACACATATACATCCATATGGTTGTCATGCTTTTGTATACGCATCCTCTTAAATATTATAATTTATATGAATATCTTTTCAAAATTAATATTTACATATATACTCTCATAAAATACTTAATTTTACATGTATATCCTTTTATTTCTTTTTTTTTTCACATATACCTATGCTATTGAACATCATTAAGGAATTGGCAATTTAAAATTGAAATGCCCGAAATGCCTTTATAGGTACAATATAAAAAGAAACATTTACAAGGGTATATATATATATATATAAATAGTAGTTTTGCATATATTTATGTTATTTCATATATTTAGAAGGATATACATGCAAAAAAAATTTTAATTTTTTTTATATGAATACCCTTCTGTTGCCGCCTGGACCGTCGTGGCCTGTACCTCCGGCGTGGCATCGGGTGTCGTCCCCCTCGCCTGGGATCCTGTGTGCATTCCCGGACCCCTACAAAAGAAAAAGAGACCCGGGACGAGGATTCCAGTGGGAACACTCGGACGATCAAGTCAGTGGGCGATCCAAGGGAACAGATCCCCCTCCCTGGATCTCGATGAGGTTTCCATATTCGGGGTTCATGTTTTTGAGAAAAAAAAGTGAGTGTAGGGCGTTAGCAGAGAAGGAGAGCTGGAGCAGGGTTGGCTGTGTCCGTGGGATTCTTCCAACGAATTTTCCGGTAGCCCCGGAGCGTTGCATCTGGCTCGCTCCCCCATCTGTGTGCCAACCTTTACCTTCTGTATCCCTTGCTGGATTTTGCCTCTTGTCCTCCCTCTTCGTTTGGAGGCCCCTTTTAGTTTGTTATGGAGAGGCCGTGTGTGACCTCCTGCTTGCTTTCTAGATGTTCCCCTTTCGGGAGAGTTGCAGGGGGTGACATCTGGCAGCACGCGGGAACTACGCGTGAGCTCCCGTTTTCTCCTTTGAGGTGGGGAGTTATGTTGCTGGCTTTGATGTTCTAGTTGGTCACCACGTTTCAGAAAACCTGGCAGAGCATTGGCATGCGGGCGGCCGCCCCAGGGTTTGGATCCCCTGGCACGGCCTTCCACTTATGGGAGGTGCAGACAGTCGACTGGGAAGTGACGTGCCTTGAAGGGGATGTTCCTTTCTGATTGGTGTAAACTGGGGCCTGGGGGGGCCTTGGTGCTCCGACAAGGTGCCACTCTTCGTAGGCCTCAAGCGGTGGGCTGCCGCTAGTCAGTTGTACTATCTCAGCGGTAGGGTCTCGGTGAAGGCAACTCTCTTTCCTGTCATGATTTGAATCTCTGTTGCCTTCCCTCCTTGCTTGGTAGCAGCTTAAGCTCGATCTCGGTCGGGAGCTGACCTTGGCAGGGGACTCACTTCGGCTCCTTACTTGGGTGCCAGGTTTAGGTAGCACATCCATCTACTGGCTGACAACTGGCATCCAGATGGACTCCATGTCAGCGGATACAGCCATATCAGTTGCTCCCCACTCTTGATCCCGGAAGATGATACGTCACTCGGGGCATGGAGAGTAATGATCATGCTGACATGGACTGGGGCATCCTTTACGTCACCGACATCTCTGTGTGCCTTGCTTCGAAGACCACGCCTTCATATTGATGGGGGTTTCGTGGCGCTTCGGCTTTCCGATGGTAGCCATAAATGCTTCTCCTTGGTCTATGCGAATCCTCCGAGAACGAGGCGCGCGGGTCATCCGGCGCCGGCACGTGGCATCTTCTGGATGGCCTGGTAATTAATGAAATGCATACCTTCAATCGGTACGAGGGGTCGGCAGGATCCGTTGTAGAGAGGCCATCCCTCGTCTTTTTAAGCATAAGCGGATGGGCCTTCGCAGAACATCCTCTTCTCTCCAATACCTTTTATCTTTGACTCTTTTCTCCTGGCTTGTGCCAAGGGAGGTCTTCTGGTGAGCTTTAGGTCCGGGAGGCTGCATGATGCTTCTTTGAGGACGTCCGGCCGGCATCTGGGTCGGAGAAGAAGTCCGCTAAGGTCGGGATTCTCCTAAAGGAGAAGAAAGTGGAGAGGCCTTGGGGGCAAAGAAGGTGGTTGCCGGTGTGATAGGAGCAGCCTACCTGCGAACCTCCTGGGTGCGCCTGGTCATGCGACTGAATGAGGGGATGGCCACAATCGCAGTCGTCGTGGAGAAGGCCATGGTTGCCGCGGTGCTACTGAGAGTGGCCTAACGAGGAGACGCCGCATCTACTTTTGGAATCACCAGATCGGTGAAATCCAAGAAGGACGGCACGGTCGAGGAGGATGTGTCATTGTACTCCTTCCTCAAATGTTCACTTGTGGAAGGGTACCCGCATCCTCCGGGTGGAATCAATGCCGGGCCTTGGAGACTCGATGACTTCCTAGGGAGAACGGGCCGATAGAGGCGGAGGCACCACCATCCTCCTTCCCAGGAAGCCCACCTGAAAGAAGGACTGGCGCACCCCCAACTGCTTTCGGGAGTACTGCCAGGGAGAATCCCTTCTTGCTTGTAACTTATATCTCCGGGAGGCTTCCTGGCCTATCAGGAACCTCCATAGGATGCAAGAGACTTTTGATCAATGAAGGCTTTTGCTTTGACTACCGTGCACTTCTTCTTCTTGTCTCCTTCTTCTTCTCCACCTGAGCTGCTTCGAAGGAGGCCCGCCGGGGGCTGCAAATGCATGCTCCGTGATTATGCACTTTGGAGGAGCTAGCTCGACGGGAAGACTTGGAGAGAAATTCGGCTTCTGCTGGAGTCTTGACCTGGGGGGAGATAGCCCAGCAGAAGAGCTTCGAGGTGGAACCAGACTTCTGCTAGAGTCTTGACATGGGGGGAGCCAGCCCAGTAGAAGGTGGAGTCTGACTTCGGTTGGAGTCTCGACCAGGGAAGAGCCAACCCAGCGAAGGGACTCGAGGAATCAGGCTTCTGCTGGAGTCTCGACCTGGGGGGAGCCAGCCTAGCAGAAGGTGGAGTCTGACTTCGGCTGGAGTCTTGACCAGGGGGAGCCAATCCAGCGAAGGGACTCGAGGAATTGGGCTTCTACTGGAGTCTCGACCTGGGGGGAGCCAGCCTAGCAGAAGGTGAAGTCTGACTTCAACTGAAGTCTCGATCAGGGGGGAGCCAACCCAGTGAAGGGACTCAAGGAATCGTGCTTTTACTGGAGTCTTCACCTGGGAGGAGCCAGCCCAGCACAAGGACTTGACGGGACAGAGCTTATGGTTGCAATCTTCGTCGAATGGATCCATGCGGTTCCTCGTGATGTCGTTTCTTCAATGGTCTCATGTTCCCAAGTCCTGACAAAATGTCACGCTTGAGGCTAAGGAGGTAATTATGGAGCTGACGAGAAAAGGCTGAGATCTGGTGTCATTAAATGCCATGATCATCGCCACTTCGCATGCCATACCTTGAGGCTAGTATGGGGGTGCCACATCAGTGGGTCTGAGAAAGCATAATAATGGATGTACGACTCGAGGCTATTTTCGTTGCATTGGGATGTCGCTTTCGACCGATATTGCCATGTGGTGCCTATCTGGTGGCGAGAGTGTTGAAAGGATGTACGGTTGCAGTCTGGTGACTTTGAAGAGAGGGTAAGTTTTTCCATCAATCGCCTCTTCGAAACTTTTCCGCTCATCACTAGGCCAAAGCTTCTTGCTTCTCCCGACTGTCTTTTTTTTAACAACCAGGTTAGTCTCCCTTGGCCTTCTCCTTCTTCTCCAACTAGGCTGAGTCTTCCTATAGGGCTCTCAAGTCTCGTTTCCCTGTACACCTCCTTCTTTTTCTGATCTCGAATGGCTCCATCCGGTCGGCACCACCGCTCTTCTGGTAACTCCGATAGGGTAGGGCCCTCTCGGTTGAGGACTCCATCTTCAGACAAGGAGGAGGAGGTCCCTCTTATCATCCACAGAAGCCTTCGCTCGACCGGAGTAGTCATCGATGGGCCCAGGATCCCTTCTGCTCCTTCCATCTCTTCTGCTCCCATTGCTTCTTCTAGGTCTTCCCGTCCGACCAGGCCTTCGAACGTAGCTTTGACGATAACCATGGAGGATCTCTCTGTGATCCGAGCCACCTATGGGATCCCGGACTTTGTCTGGTTCTCGGTCCCGTGACCGGGATAGCAGGTCACTTATAGTGGCCCAGGTCGAATAGCCCTCTACGAAGAGTTCTTTCTCGGGGGTCTTCGCTTGCCTTTTCATTCCTTCATTCTCTCTTTTTTGAGCAACTACCATCTTGTTCCGGCCTAATTGGCTCCCAACACCATTAGGGTCATCAACTGCTTCATTGTTTTCTGTCACTTCCATGGGATTGTCGCCTACTTCTCCTTGTTCAGGACCTTTTTTATCCTGAAACACTACCCGACCGAGGATGGATGGTGGTGCGTTTATCCTCGTTCGAGAAGGATAAAGTTTGAGCACCCCTCTTCCATCAAGGGGTGGAAGAGAAAATTCTTCTTTGCTTCTGTCGAAGGGGTGGACTGGGTCTGGAGTGATCCAGACCGGACCCCAAACTGGAACTCCTAGGTTGAGGCATATGATTGGGAAGTATACGACCAGCTTGTTTCCGATCAGATCCCCCCTCTCGAGGTTTTGCTGTCATAGCGAAACTTGTTAAACACTGGGATCAGCCCAATCCAGAGGCTAGGTGAGTCCGGAGAGGTATCTCTTCTTCAATGAGCCCTTTTCAGCATGTTGCTAAACTTTGTCTTCTTCTTCCTGCAGGCATGAAGTTATCGATGCAAGAGCTTTTGGAGTCGGCCCACAAGAGGGGCCTGCCGTCTGGGCCTGGAGAGGCTCCACCAAAGAGGGCCTAGGTTGAGCCCAGCCAAGAGGCAGGGCATGCTTCAGTCTCTGGCCCTGCGGGGCAAGTGGTCGAACCAGCCCGTGGGCCTTTGGAGTAATGAGCCCAGCTTCCGGCCCGAGAACCTGGTGTAGGCATGTTGGCCAGGCCGGCTACAGCGGTTGCGGTCCACCTTCCTGCAGTCATCAAGGTGGACGTAGAGGGAGAAAGGGTGGTGGAGTAACCATCACCGATGCCATCGCCTGCAGCGACGAGCTCCCCACCGCCAAATGAGATGCCTTCGGAGGTGGCTCCCCCGGACGCGATGGTGCCCTCAGCACCGAGAAGGGTTATTGTCCAGAGGGCAGCACTTGGGGTGAGACCGAATTCGGTGGTCACCCAAGATCTTGTGCTTGTAGAGCATATGATGGAGTTTGCAGTCCAATCGCGCGACGTTGTGAGAGGAGAGGCAGGATGCTGGCAGAGGCCCTTCTTAGTACTCTTCCCCTCCTCTTCACGGTAGTCTTCTACCTTTCTATTGCTTCAGTCCGACTACCATGGCTAACATCTTTGATGGTGTAGATCAGGATCGACATTCTTCTCGTCCGCAACTACTACACCCAATGGGAGCGGGAAAGGATGTCATAGGTGGCTAAGGCCCAGGAGCAGGCTGACAGGGCTCGGGCCTTGGAGGAGAAGAATAAGATCCTCCAAGTCGAAGTGGTCGATGCCAAGAATCAGGTCAGGGACCTCGAAGTGTCCTTGGCTCGAGAAAGGGATCGGGCCTCCCGCCGGGCGGAGGAGCTCAAGGCCGATGCTGCCCGGGTGGAAGAGCTGATGAGTGGCCTCCAAGCATGGCTGGAGGCGGTGCGGGCTCGACTATCGGTAGCTGAGAAGAAAGCTGCTGGGGCGGTGGCTCTGATGGAGGCCACCAAGGAGGCCGTCGAGGCAGTGCCCAGGTTCAGGGCCTCGACGAAGTTTGCTGATGAAGTCTGGGAGGTGGCCATGAATTTCTTCATCAAAGGATTCGGGGTCTGCAAATTCTTTGTAGCCTATCGCTTCCCAGGGCTGAGGCTGGACGAGATCATGGTCCCGGGCAACCCTGATGGAACTCAAGGGGAGCTACGACTCCTACTGTCATGGATGAGGTGGAGCCTGCCCTTGTCACCGAGGAGGTCCCATCGGCGGGGGCTGTGGAGGCCCAAGGGGATGCCGGCACGCTTATCCACCATCTCGAGAAGGAGCCTGCTGAGGGATAGGCTCCGATCTCCTTCTATTACTAAAAATCTATAGGTATTACTATTTTGGGCATAACCTATAAATATAGTATTTATGATTTTAGATCCCAGCTTTCTCTTTATGGATTCAGAAATATTAATCTTAGCTAGTGTAGGATCGAGGCCCCTAACCACCATTTCAAAAGGAACGTCCTCGTTGAAAGGTTGGAAACCAGCAATCTTAAATTGCAAAGCGGACGGGGCCCACAGGCCGAGCATGCGCTCATTTAGTTGACCCGACAGGAGGATCCGAGCCGACTTGCGAGATGGCCCTCCGAGGATGCTAACCATACCCTAGTTACCTAGCCCATGACCGCATTACACAAAGTGGGACCCGAAGGCGTGAGCTGGCACCTAGTAACAATCCCTCCAGCGAAATGCTTGAGGAGCCCTGCCTCGGAATCGAACCTGCGACCTCGGCTCTGATACCAGTTGTAGAATCGAGATCCCTAATCACCATT
Organism: Areca catechu; assembly: GCA_021397845.1. Lineage (NCBI taxonomy): Eukaryota > Viridiplantae > Streptophyta > Magnoliopsida > Arecales > Arecaceae > Areca > Areca catechu. Next base: position 50,665,467 of record CM038045.1, on the reverse strand, counting down.
TCAAAAAGAACGTCCTTGTTGAAATGCTGGAAACCAACAATCTTAAACTGCATAACTGACGGGGCCCACAGGTTGAGCGTGTGTTCATTTAGTCGACCCGACAGGAGGATCTTAGCTGACCATGAGACGGCCCTCCGAGGATGCTAACCAGATCCGAGTCACCTAGCTCGTGACCGTATTGCATGGAGTGAGACCCAAAAATGTGAGCTGGCACCTAGTCAACAGCCAGACACCCCCATACTTTTAGAAAATTTAAATTAGAAGTCCCGCCTTTCCAAAATTTATAAAGGGTCCTACTACTATCTTTAATAAGAATCCTATTTCAAATGAAGTAAGAAGACATAATAGCTTCTCCTTACAAGTTCTCAGGTAGGCCAAATCTAATCAACATGGCATTCACCATATCTAAGATGGTATGATTTTTATGCTTAGCTACACTATTGGATTATGAAAAGTAAGGAGTAGTTACTTCATGAATTATTCCATAATATTGATAGAACAGAAAAAAATCATTTGAAGTATACTCCCCTCCTTTATCGGATAAAATAATCTTAATTTTTTTTCTTATTGATTTTTTACTTCACTCTTATAAATTTTGAACTTATCGAAGTTTCATTTTTTGATTTAATTAGATAATAATAATAATATTTTAAAAAAATCATTTATAAATATTATTATGTACCTATTGCTATCACATGTTATAGTTTTGGCACTACAAGAAATGGTAATTTTGTGATCGATTTATTTTGATCAATTTTACAAATGATTTTGCATTCGATTTTTAAAAAAATATTAATATAGCGATCAATTATAAATCGATTACAAAATCAATTACAATATTTTTTTTTACCAAATTTTACAACCAATTTTATGACCAATTTATTAAAAATTAAAAATAATATAAAAATATTATTTTTTATATATTTATAATTAAAAAATCAATCATAAATATTTTAAATGATTTAAAGTTCTTAAAATAATTTCATAACTAATTTTTCAACTGATAAATCAATCTCACTTTTTTTTTTTTATTTTTTGGTTTTAGTTTTTTTTTACTTTTTAAAATTTTTTGTGATCAATATTTGTTAATTATAAAATATTAAAAATTTTGCACAAATTTGAATTTTGAAATATATTTTGACATGTTTTTCTTTAAATAAAATTAAATAAAATATTTTTATATAAAATCTTAATGATAAAAAAAAAATTATGACCGAAATATCGATTGCAAATACCAGTATACAAAAATGTTCCGATTCCACTTCCCCCATTTTCTGAAACCCTGGCCCCTTGTTCTCCCACACCCTCCCTCCGGCGTGGTGGCAGCAGCTCCCTCCGCCCCCCATCGGGACAGACCTCCTCCCTTGGTGCCGGCGGTCCACTCCCCCCTCCCTCGGTTTTGGCTATGGCACCTCCTCTCTGGCGTGGTGGTAGCAGCTTCCTCCGACTCCCCGCGGTGATGGTTCCTTCAGGAGAAGCCTCGGGTCTAGCTTGCCACCTGCATCGCATCTGACGATTTCACCACCCAGCAATCTAGGTCTGAATCCCTTCTTTCCTCCCCTCCTCCCATCCATTTCTAGCTCCTCATCTTCTACGGTTTGATTACCGATGATTTTCCTTTTTCTTCTAAAAAAATATGGATTTCTATGGCAAAGAGTGGGCTTTCGAAGTTAGGACCACTAGGGAAGCTCTTGGAGGAGCTGCTATTGAGATTGACTGGCGATGGTGGTTCACCGGAGGGAGAGCGGCCGGAGATCCCGCAGGCCAAGGGGTTGCTCGGTGTTGTGGGAGGGCAGGCCTTTTTCTCCCACTTTACGAGCTCCATAGGCTCATGTATGGCGTGCCCAAAGCCCAGAGAAGCCACACAGATTTGGGAGCTTAGGCTTATAAGTTCCCGGGGCTCCAGAGTCATGGGTCAAGAAAATTTGATCCAAGGATTAAGATTTTCATATATGATTTGTTGGGAAAGTTTTTTAGAGATTATATCATAATCCAGTTGGATTATAGGATTTTATTATAGGTCCAGAAGTGTAGCCTATTTCTCTTGATTGGTGAAAGGAGCTAATTAGTTAATTGGTTAGGTAATTAGTCCAACTATCTAAGATTATAACTAATTATATTGGATCAAAACCAAGATCAAGAACCTACTTTCTTGAAGGAAGAGAGGAGACCGTACGGGGTTGGTTTCTTAACTGGTTTTGGGATGAGTGGGCACGCGTAAGAGAGGGTGTTGTAATTCTCTCTTGTGGTGTTGTGCGCTTGGAGACCTACCTAAAAGGAAGCGTGCATGAGAGAAAAAAAAAAAATCTTCCATTTGATTGGTTGGGCGTTATTGGATTGAGAAAAGGAGCGGTTTCCAGAGTCTGTAACAGAGGCTAGGGCTTCTTCTTCAAGTAATAAAGAATGATCTCTTATTTTCTCCTGATATTTATTTTTTTCTCGATTCTGTGCATGGTTTTGGTTCTTGATTTCAAGAAATAGTGTGTGCCGATTGATTTTTTATTTGTATCTTTCAAGAAGTCAGTTGCTCTCTATTTTTTTCACGGAGAGTTAAGATCCAACAAGTGGTATCAGAATGGGGTTAGTCCGTGAGCATCTCTCTCTAGTTCATTTCCAAGAGGGGTTTCATCCCAAGATCTTGAGTTTAAGTTGGTTTTCACGTGGTATTTAGGTTTCATCCCAGGATCCCTTTAGGATATTTCTCAATTTTGATTTTGAGTTGGTTTTTGTGACCTGATCAGCCATGAGTACTAGCAACAAGATGGAGTTTGAGAAGTTCAGTGGGAAGGGAAGTTTTACCATGTGGAAGGTTAGGGTTGAGGATCTGTTAGTGCAAAATTTCCTGGATCTGGCTTCGAAGGAAAAGTCTGAGGAGATGGCGGAACGGGAGTGGCTGTCGTTACAGAAGAAGGTGTGTGCAGTCATGAGTACTAGCAACAAGATGGAGTTTGAGAAGTTCAGTGGGAAGGGAAGTTTTACCATGTGGAAGGTTAGTGTTGAGAATCTGTTAGTGCAGAATTTCCTGGATCTGGCTTCGGAGGAAAAGTCTGAGGAGATGGCGGAACGGGAGTGGCTGTCGTTGCAGAAGAAGGCGTGTGCAGCCATCAGAGGGTGTTTGGCTGATGTGGCACTCTACAGCATTTTACAGAAGAAGGCATGTGCAGCCATCAGAGGGTGTTTGGCTGATGTGGCACTGTACAGCGTCTTGGAGGAGAAGACACAAAAGGGTCTTTGGTCAAAGTTGCACGCCCTGTACATGGGGAAGAACATGTGCAACAAGCTGATGTTGAAGAAGCAGTTATATAGCCTTCGGATGCAGGAAGGTGGAGATGTACTTCTTCATATTCAGAGATATGACCAGGCCTGCAATGATTTGCTGACCCTTGAAGTGAAGATGGAGGAAGAGGATAGGTCTCTACTCTTGCTATGCTCGTTGCCGAGTTCATTCGACCCACTTGTCACCACTTTGCTGTATTGGAAGGAGACACTGGTTTTTGAAGAAATTGTGTCAGTGCTTATGTCCAATGAGCAGAGAGAAAAGATGACAATGGATGGAGCGCCTTAGGAGGGACTCTCGGTTGGAGAGAGGACCAGGAGAGGGAGGGATGGTAGCAGGCGCAGGGGGCGGTCAAAGTCCCGGAAAGGCAAGAGAGAGTTCAGATGCTTCAAGTGCAATCAGGTTGGGCACATAAAGAGGAACTGTCCTCTTTGGAAGAAGCAACAAGGGGAGAAGAGTGATAAGGAATCTGTGAGCACAGTGGCTGATTTGAGATCTGAGGAGGACCTCATGGTTGTTTCGGATCTGCACCAGAAGGTGGTGGACAGTTGGATCCTTGATTCTGCATGCTCACATCACTAAACACCGCATCAGTCTTGGTTCGCTGACTATGCCAAAATCGATGAGGGGACTGTGATACTTGGGGACAATCATCTTTGCAGGGTGGCTGGAGTTGGTATAGTCAGAGTGAGGATGTTTGATGGGATTGTGCGGACTCTCACACATGTGAAGCACGTCCCACAGTTGAAGAAGAACCTAGTGTCGCCAGGATACCTGGAGAGGAGCGGTTTCGGTTTCAGTTGCCGTTCCGGGAGTGGTGTCCTGAATATCATGAGAGGTGCCATGATAGTGATGAGAGGGAAGAGGATGGATAATAATTTATATCAGCTTGAAGGGTCAGTAGAGAGTGGTGGATCTGACACAGCAGCAGCATATGATCAGCAGGATTTGTACCGGTTGTGGCATTATTGCCTTGGCCACATAGGAGAACGTGGTATGAAGGAGCTGATGAAGGATGCACGGATTCCAGACTTGGATACAGGTGTTGCAGAGGTATGTGAGCCATGCCAGATGGGGAAGCAACACCGGGTGAAGTTCTCCACAAGTTCAGCGCGCAGCGGAGGGCCCCTGGACCTAATGCACATGGATGTTTGGGGTCCGGCTCCGGTTTCGCAGAGAAACGGAGCTAAGTATTTCATGTCGCTGATTGATGACTTTTCGAGGAGTGGGGGTATTTTTCTTAAGGGAGAAGTCAGAAGTCTTCACCAAGTTCAAAGCCTGGTTGGCAGAGGTGGAGAAGGAGAAGGGGCGGCATGTGAAGGTTGTGCGGTCAGATAATGGTGGAGAGCTTACAAGCAAGGAGTTCTTTAGATTTTGCCAGGATGGTGGGATTAGAAGGCAATTTTCGGTAGCCAGGACTCCTCAGCAAAATGGAGTGGCCGAACAGATGAACCGGACTCTCATGGAGAAAGCGAGGTGTATGAGGTTGCAGGTAGGATTATCCAAGGTATTTTGGGTGGATACAGTTGACACAGCAGTCTACTTGGTGAATCGGTCTCATACAAAACTTAATGGAAGGGTTCCAGAGGAGTTATGGTCTAGACGAAAGGTGGAGCTTGGTCATCTCAGAGTATTTGGGTGCACTGCATTTGTGCACATTGATCCCAGTCAGCGGAGCAAGTTGGACGCCAAGGCCCGGAAAATGGTGTTCATTGGATATCCGTGAGGAGTCAAAGGATACAGGCTATGGGATCCTTTGGAGAAGAAGGCCACGATTAGCCGAGATGTGGTCTTTGATGAAGAATCAGTCCTCAAGAGGCAGAAGGAGATAGAGGTTCAGCAGGAGGTCCAATCGGACGCGGTTGGGCAGGATGCAGCTCAGCAGGGTGCAGCTGTGCAACAACTAACCTCATATACAATTATACCTTTTGCAGGTACGTCGGGAGGATCTTAGATTCAGGTGGAGCACTCTTCAGTGGTGCCTCCACATATAGAGAGCAGCGAGACGCATGCTCATGGCCCATATGAGCAGAGGGAGGAGGCACCTCCCAGTCCAGGCGTCGAAATCGCATTGCATAAGCCTAGGCGGATCGTGAGGCAGCCAGTATGATATCGTTTTGACGAAACCATGTCGTATACTTTGGTGGCTGCTAGTGGTGGACCGGAGACCTACGAGGAGGCGGTGGCAAGCCAGGATCATGATAGGTGGGTCCAAGCCATGGCAGAGGAGATGCAGTCTCTACATAAACATAAGACTTGGCAGTTGGTGGCACTGCCAAGTGGAAAGAAATCCATTGGTTGCAAATGGGTGTTTCAGTGCAAGGAAGGAATCTCAGAGAAGGAAGGGCCAAGGTACAAGGCCAGGTTGGTGGCCAAAGGATACTTCCAGAAGGAAGGCATTGACTACAATGAGGTGTTCTCACCTGTGGTTCGACATACATCTATTAGATTATTGTTGAGTATTGTAGCGGTGCAGGACTTGGAGCTGGAGCAAATGGATGTCAGGACGGCCTTCCTCCATGGGGATTTGGAGGAGGAAATATATATGGAGCAGCCACAGGGGTTCGAGGAGCCAGGGTCAGAAGGAAATGTATGTCTTTTGCAAAGATCATTGTATGGATTGAAGCAATCGCCGAGGCAGTGGTACCTACGGTTTGATGCATATGTGAGGAGCATTGGCATGACCATATGTGAGTATGATCCCTGTATGTATGTCAGAATTCTTGAAGATAACTCTAGATTGTACCTACTTTTGTATGTGGATGATATGTTAATAGCATGCAAAAGTAGAGGAGTTGTAGAGGACCTAAAGGTAGCTTTGTCACATGAATTTGAAATGAAGGATTTGGGTCCTGCTATAAGGATACTAGGGATGGAGATCTTTAGGGACAGAACTAGAAAGATGCTTCATTTGTCTCAAGGGAATTACATCAAGAGAGTCTTAGAGAGATTCAGCATGGATGGTGCGAAACCGGCAGCATTGCCTCTTGCCGGTCATGTTAAGCTTTCTAAGTTGATGTCGCTCAGGACTAAGGTGGAGGCCGAGGAGATGACGAGAGTACCATATGCTTCAGGAGTTGGGAATCTGATGTATGCAATGGTGTGTAGTAGGCCAGATCTCGGGCATGCAGTTAGCCAGGTCAGCAAGTTTATGGCTAATCCAGGCAGAGAGCATTGGAGAGCACCGAAAGGTTTCTTCAGATACTTAGTGGGCACAGTTGGAGTTGGCATATGCTATAGGCGTCGTAGCGTGGAGGATGACTCTAGGGTGTTCATGGAGGCTCAGGACAGGATGCTTGGGTTTGTGGATGCTGATTATGGTGGTGATTTGGACACGAGACGTCCTACTATAGGTTATGTGTTTATGATGAATGGTGGTCCAATCTCGTGGAGGTCAAGTCTACAGGCGATTACAGTATTGTTTACTATAGAGTCAGAGTACATTGGTATTTCTGAGGCAGCCAAGGAAGCTATGTGGCTGAAGGGACTTGCATTGGAGATGGGCATTGCATAGGGAGCAATCAAGATTTTTTCGGATAGCCAGAGTGCATTGTGTTTGGTCCAGAATCCGGTCTATCATGCTAGGACCAAATATATTGACATCAGGTACCACAGGATTCGGGAGCTGGTGGAAGATGGTGAAGTGGAGCTCGCCAAGGTGTCTACTGCAGAGAACATAGCTGATGCACTTACCAAGGTTCTTCCAAGGAATAGCTTCTTCAGATATAGAGCTCAGATGTGATTGATGGACCGGGAAGAGCTTACTGGAGCTTTGGAGCACCAAGGTGGAGATTGTAGGCTCATGTGTGGCGCGCCCAAAGCCCAGGGAAGCCACACAGGTTTGGGGGCTTAGGCTTATAAGTCCCCAGGGCCCAGAGTCATGTTTGGGTCAAGGGAATTTGATCCAAGGATTAGGATTTTCATATGTGACTTATTGGGGGGAGTTTTTTAGAGATTGTATCATAACCTAGTTGGGTTATGGGGTTTTATTATAGGTCCAGAGGTGTAGCCTATTTCTCTTGATTGGTGAAAGGGGCTAATTAGTTAATTGGTTAGGTAGTTAGCCCAACTACCTAGGATTGTAACTAATTATATTGGACTAAAACCAAGATCAAGAACCCACTTCCTTGAGGGAAGAGAGGAGACCGTACGGGTTGGTTTCTCATTCGGTTTTGGGATGAGTGGGCGCGCGTGAAAGAGGGTGTTGTAACTCCCTCCTGCGGTATCGTGCGCTTGGAGACCTACCGAGATAGAAAAGGGAGCGTGCGTGAGAGAAAAAAAAAATCTTTCTTTTGGTCGGTTGGGCGTTCTTGGATTGAGGAAGGGAGCGGTTTCCAGAGTCTGTAACAGAGGCTAGGGCTTCTTCTTCAAGTAATAAAGAACGATCTCTTATTTTCTCCTGATATTTATTTTCTTTTCTATTCTGTGCATGGTTTTGGTTCTTGATTCCAAGAAATAGTTTGTGCTGATTGGTTTTTTATTTGTTTCTTCCAAGAAGTCGGTTGCTCTCTATTTTTCTCACAGAGAGTTAAGATCTCAACAAGCTCTTCCTCACCTATGGAGGTATTTTCACCTTATCTTTGGCCCCAAGTAATGAATTTTTTTGGTGCTCCTACCCCTTCTACTAGTAGTAATTTTACAGAAGAATGGAAAAGTTTGTCTCTTTTGTTCGATTGGAAGAATCTTAATTGTTAAAAGTTTTGAATTTTTTTTTTTAATCAGTTGATCCTGATCGTGCCTGATCCCGCAATAGCTAAGCACATATTGAGGGATAATTGCAAGGCTTACTCCAAGGTATTTCAATAGTTTCTTCTTTCCCTTTTTATCAAAATTTCCATTCTTGATGGTAGTATAGGTAGATTTTTTGGTGGGTTAGGGTATACTGGCAGAAATTCTAGAGTTTGTGATGGGAAAATGTTTAATCCCAGCTGACGGTGAAATTTGGCAGGTCCAGAGACGTCCCAGCATTGCATCAGAAGGCAATTACGTCTTCGTTGATATGTTGATTCAGAGACTGGGTTTTGTTATTGTTCTCTTTGTGTGTCCTCACTGGGTTTTGTGAACATTATGTCACTTCCATGATCAATCTCTTTGGAGAAGCTTCATTTAGGCTCTACGAGAAGTTGGATGCTGCAGCAAGAGATGGAGAGGATGTGGTGATGGAGTCACTCTTTTCACGGTTAACATTGGATATCATTAGCAAGGTTGTTTTCAATTATCAGTTTGACTCTTTAACATATCATTGGCAAGGCTGTTTTCAATTATGAGTTTCTTTGGCCTCCTGTATTTGATGTATTCAACAGGCTAAGATTTCCTGGGTTATTATAAGTATTGCCATGCACTCTTCTTAGCATGTAGTACTGTTATTTGTTGCATTTGTGTAGCTGATCAAACTTATGTTTCTTAAAGAAAATATAACTTAAGAAGCTTTTGGATATCATCTGACCAAACACATTTGCTTTCTTGAATGCATTAGGGTACTTATGCAACAAATTACTAACTATTTTTATACTTACCTGAATTGGTTGTCTGTTCATGATTACAGAGAATGCTAGAGGAAGAGGAGTTGTAATTTTATGAGGAGTACATGAATGAGCAAGATCCTAGCATTCTTCACTTTCTACTGGCATCAGGGGATGATGTATGTGTCAAATTTTGTGTTATTTGAAGTTTATATATTTCATAGTTGAACATGTCCATCTAAATTCTTTAATGCTTGTATCAGGTTTCTAGCAAGCAACTTTGTGATGATTTGATGACGATGCTTATAGCTGGCCATGAAACATCTGCAACACTTTTAACATAGACCTTTTATATTCTAAGGTAACCATCCTTCGTTTACTAGTTGAATAAGCATGTTTTTTTTTTAATAATAATTTTTCTGCAAATTACCAAGCTTGGATAACATTCAGCAATTCTTAGGTAACTTCTTGTGGGTTACTGCAACCAAGTAGCTGTATTAGCATTCTTAGAATAGGCACGATATAGTTCACACAAGACTAGACTATGGTCTATTATTAGGCAGTCACTAATGCACAACTTATCATGCAAATTTATTTTTACTCACATATTATTGTATAATTTTACTAAAAATAGATTACATAATTCTTGCAAAGCTTATTACTTTCATGCACATATTACTCTCTGGTTTAAATAATTTGTGTTCTTCTTTTAAAGGAACCAAGAGTCATGGCCAAGCTCCAAGAAGAGATAAACTAAGCATTTCTATATACATAAGATTAAACAATTTAATACTTTACGGCTCTTTTTGAAAACCATAAATTCTTTGTTTGGTGATGGTTTTTAGGTTGACTCCATTTTGGGGGATTGCTTTCCAACAATTGAAGACATGAAGAAATTAAAGTACACTACACGAGTGATCAATGAAGTGAAAGCTTGTGATTCATTTTGATATGCATCAATGTAGCTCATTCACAAATGCTTTAAAGAGATCTTACCATGTCATTAGGGAAATATAATTACACAAATTTAAATTATTTTGTAGTCATTGAGATTTTACCCGCAACCACTTGTTTTAATTTGACGTTCTCTTGAAGATGATGTGCTTGGGAAGTACCCCATAAAATGGTGATGATTTTATCACATTTAAGAATATCTATCCCTATTTTGACTAAGATTATAGTGATGGTCTCTCTGTTAATTTTTATCAATATGAAATATAGTATATTAAAGTTTTTAGTTATCATCACCTGCTTAAAAAAGCTACTCTAAGGCACTTCTAGATGTACTTAAGAACTTTGTTTCACCTTTTGAAGTTTTGCTGTGGAGACTGTTGCTTGGATTTGTGTCATTTCTCTTACTTCAATTGCACATGTTGGTTTACATTGTAAGGGGCCACATGATATTCAATTTGGATCTGGAAGAGATGCCTAGTTTTTCCAACTCACAAAGGACATAAGTAAAATAAAATTCAATGACAAAGCATATGCTTGGGGATCCCCAAGTGGATGGAGTTGACCCAAAACTGCCATCCAATAAACTTCAATGACTTCAAAATAACTTAGCGGATGGGAAAGAGAAGAGGTGGGCTTTTGCAAAAGACAAAACTACCATCGGACTTACGAATGCATTACTAGATTTCGTTGAGAAACTGCCATCCCTGAATAATCTCCAAGTGACCAGATCATGAAGTGTCTCTTATGAATGTTATAAAATTTACAAACATCCTCCTTTACAAGCTCAGTTCACTTGGTTGAATCTGAGTTGCCACCCATTACCACCGACAATTAGGGACCCTGGCTTAAGAAGAAGAAATAACATTGAACAAACCTTGGAATAGAGAAGCAAACAAGCATCACCCAGCCCACATTTTAAGCCAGCATCAGGTTGCATTTGCAACTCCCACTTCGAAACAGCTTCCTCGTAGGAAAAAAATCTCCATATGTCTGCTTTTGCCTTCCAAAACTATGAACTTTTTGAAAGACAAGGGACTTGGAATTTCGGAAACTAAATAGTTGATAGAGTACGAAACATAGATTAGTTGCTTCCAAAGTCCAACTTCATTATTGAAGAGTTTCCACTGCCACTTACACGGTAATGCTTGATTCATATTTCTATTTCCAACCCTCTTAGTCTACTCCTTTCCCTTGCAGGTGGTGAAGCTTTTCTTTATTTGGAATGAACAAAAGAAATTTTTTTTTTTTTTTTGATTTTAGGGCCAAATTTGTCTTTATTTGTATTTAAAATGTCGTGCTCCCATTTTTTGTTGTTACATGTGTTTTAAAGTTCCCTAGGTGTTTGTTAGCTAGGGCAATGCTTTGCAAACGTTAAGGAGTTGCATACATTAATAAGTTAAGAAAAAGTTCACACTTAGCTTATAAATGTAGTATAGTTGAACCATGACAGTGGTGAATGGTTATTAAGCAAAAATCACATGCAAGGGTAAATTTCTAGACTATGCAGCATGCATGTAGGAAAGGTAATTATCATGGATTTGTTTCTTGGTAAAATAAAATTCAATTATCACCTAAGTAGTGCTTGCATGTGGCCAAGTAAGAAGGACTATTGACAAATAAATGAGTAAATGAGCATGAGGAGTTGGCACTTTTTAAGAGTTAGTGACACTGTATTGGGGAGCTTGTTTGAATTGTAGAGCTGGATTAGTGATAGAATAGTTGCAGCTAGATTGATACCTCAAGCCTTCTATGAGGTATGACTAATTTTATAAATTATTTATGTAAGGATTTGAAATCTGAGTCAACTATAAAATAGGTAAATAGAGGATGAAAAGGTCACGAATATGAAATCTGAGTAAACTGTAGAATGTTTTAGAATCACAAGGGTGAGATTTTAGAATATGGTTATATTTTAGTGTTGCCAAAGGCACTCCAAATGCTTGCCTAGGTGCTCATACGAGGCAAGGAGGCCCTTCAGGTGAGTTGACAAAGGAGATGCCTAAGCACATGCCTAGGGCTAAGACAAGTGCCTTTCCAATCTCCATTAATATTCTTTCTATCCAATTTTTGGTCATTGTTTTAAAGTTTTTTAGCTTTATTTTGGCAATTATTTTAGCTTTTAAGATTTTTGTTTACTTTATGTTATGTTGAGGATTATGCTAAGTATACTGAGTAGATTTGTGTTTACTATGAATATCTGACTCTTATTATTCTAGCTTTTTTACATGCTTTTAGTTGACACCAGAGTGTTTTATAATAAAAAATGATACTTATTATCTCACATGCTCTATATATTTATATATGTTGGTATCATTTGTTTTCATATATATATATATATAGATATAGGTAATAGTTAGAAGGTCTATTGGTAGCCCATTATTATGATGCTCTTTGGCACGAAATATACTAAATAATTGATACATTCGGTAAGAGGTATACTTTGGTGCTTATATTTTATTTTCATAAGATGTGTTAAACCTGATGGGTGCCGATCAGTTTTGCCTGCTATATTTTTGTAGTTGTCATCTTATTTTTTGCTTGATGATTATCCAAAATTAACAGATATTGAAGGGAATGGCACCAGCAGATATAGTATAGCTTCTTTTTCTTATTTCCATATGATGTGTTAAACCTGATGGGGGTCGATTAGTTTTGCCATTATTGATACATTTGGCACGAGATATGCTTGTATTTTATTCTCATATGTGTGGTTACCTAATAGGTGCTGATCGGTTCTACTTGCTATATTCTTATGGTTGCCTTCTTGTTTTTTGTCGATGATAATCCAAAAGTATTAGATATTGAAGGGAATGGCTCCGACAGATATACCGTGGCATCTTTTTCTTATTTTTATATGATGCATTAAAGCTGATGGATGCCGATCAGTTTTGTCACGGTTACGATATATTTGGCTCGAGGTATGCTTATATTTTATTTTCATATGATGTATTAAACCTGTAGGTGCTGAGTAGTTTCATGATTACGATATATTTGGACAAGGTATGCTTATATTTTATTCCTATATGATGTATTAAACTTGATGGGTGCCGATCGATTTTATCATGATTACGATAAGTTTGGCACGAGGTAAGCTTATATTTTATTTTTATATAATGTATTAAAGCTAATGGGTGTCGATCAGTTTTATCATGATTACGATACATTTGGCATGAGATATATTTATATTTTATTTGCATATGATATGTTATACTTGATGAGTGCGATCAGTTTTGCCATGATCGATACATTTGGCATGAGGTACGTTTATATTTTATTCCTATATGATGTATTAAATATGATGGATGCCAATCAATTTTATCATGATTATGATATAGTTGGCACGAGGTATGTTTATAATTTATTTCTATATTATGTGTTAAACCTGATGGGTATCGGTCGATTTTGTTATAATTGATACATTTGGCATGATGTATGCTTACTAAGTCTAGCCTTTTTTGGTATAATCACATGACATGATTGGATTAATCAAAGATTACTTCTGCCAGTGTTTGATTTAAGATAACACTTCATGTTCTTAATACAAACATAATATTCCTGTATTGTATCTTGTGCCTACCAATTGTCTCTTGCTATTTCTAGAATGGAATAGAGTCATTAATTTTTTTGGTTGTTGTGTGCTCTCATGGAAAAGATCTTTGTATGGACGCCCTTGCATTTTATAGATTTCCGATCCATTTTATCTATTAGTATATTGTACTCTAGTCAATAGTTACAATAGAAAGCTATCTATGCCTTTGTCTTGCACAAGCTTCTCTCATTATATTAGAAAGCATACCATGACTCTCCCTATATGGTTTCAGGGAACTTCAAATAAAAAATTGTTAATGTACTTACCAGATGTGCATCTTTCAATTGGTGATAAGAGTTGAACAATGAACTTTTGTATGTTATACGAATGACTTGTTAATTTGGATAATTATGTTTATTATTGATGCTTATCCTATAAAAATCTGTACTGAATGAGGCTTATGGCTTGTTTCTTAAGCTGTATCAATGTTGGAACTGTTCTCAGGTGATAATTGCATCAAGGAAAAAAATTCTTAATTTTGATGTTTTTGGTAATTTAATTTAGCAATCAATTTTGTAATCGATTTTGAAAATAAATATTTTTAAAAAATATTTGAGACTGATTTTATGATTGATATTTAAATTTTAAAAAATATTTTAATATAATTAGCAATCAATTTGGAGACCAATTTTTAAATTAATTTTTATTAAATATTTTTTAATAATATTAGCAACTAATTTTGTAATTGAGTATTAAAATTAAAATTTTTTAATAAATATTTGTGATCACCACTGGTGAGTGGTGCAGTTGGTTGTGAGACTTTTCTCACAACTAGCTGGCAGGGGTTCGAGTCTTGGTTTGGACATATTTCGACGAGAAAGTCCGGGGATAAAATAAAAAATAGAAAAATAGCCCGAGAATAAAATCAAAAAAAAAAAAAATTATTAAAATAATCCTGAAATTCCTGTTGGCCGGTAGTCGTTCACTCGACTGACATCAGTGGTAGTCAGGTTGACGTACTCACCTTCGAGTGGGAAACGACTGCGAAAAAATTAATATGCGCCGTGTATCGAACATTTCCTGGCTGGAAGACCGTCTGGGGGTGGCCACGCTCGGGGTCTAACTCCTTCTCCCATTTTGTTCAACCAAAAAATAAATAAATATTTGCGATCGATTCTTAAATTAAAAATTATTATAAAAAATTGATTTTTAATCTTATTTTTTATTTAATATTTTTAATAAATTTTGTGATAGATTTTTTGATCGAAATCTAATTAAAATAATAATTTCAATTAAATTAGTGATCAATTCTATGATTGATTTTTATTTAAAAATGTTTTTAATTATTTTTTCAAAAAAATAGTGATCAATTTTGCAATAAATTTTGAAAATAATATTTTTTTTTAAAAAAATATGATCAATTTAAAAAATATAAATTATTTTTTAAAAATTAGTGATTGATTTAGCAATCGATTTTCAATCTAAATTTTTAAATATATTTTAAAAAAACTTAGTAATTGATTTTGTAACTAATTGTGAATTTTTTGTAATCGATTTTGCAACCAAAAACTTGGTTGCAAAAATTATTTTTTAAAAAAATTATAAAAAATAAAAAGTAAAAAATATTTTATTTTTTTATTGCTAAATTAGTCGCTAAGTTTGCGATTGAAAAAATCGGTTGCAAAATATTTTCAACCAAGGTTTTTGCAATAAAAAATAATTGCTTGTAAATAATTTTTGTAACCAATTTTTAATTATCAGCAACCTATTTTGTGGTTATTAAAATACTATTTTCTTGTAATGCGGTAGAGTCGTATACATTATTATGTTTCAACTCCAAGATCAAAATATTTTTTCAACTGATTTGAATGATTTTCTTGGTTATTTAGATTCAACACATATTTCATACTTAGATGTATTTAAATTTAATTTGGAAATTAGTTTTAAATCCATCATATATTTGACTTTTCTTAAGTATACATGATCCAATATATCATGCCATGAATTTTGATTAGGTTTATTTATAAAATAAATTTAATTCTTAGCTTTATTAATAAAATAATTGATTATATTTAATTTAAATAAATCTTCACTTACATATTTTGTTCATATGAAAGTATTAGTTTTAGTTATTATAACTTTATTATAATTAAGGATAATTTTATATTCTTTTTGAACTATTTGAGATCTATTAATAAGATTTTTTCTAAAATATGGAATATACAATATATCCCTCGGGATAAGAACTTTTTTAGAAATCATCTTTAAATTGATTCGTCCTTGTCTCATGACCTTGATAGTTGTATTGTTTTCAAGGATTATACCTTCTTTGCTTGAGTTCTAAAAAGTAGTAAATCATAAGCAATTAAAATAAATATAAACATTAGCTCTTGAAGTCAACTACCAATTAAGGTTAGAGAAAGTAATATTAATTTCAAAGTTAAAGCTTACTGATTTAAAGGTAATGTCTTTTGGACATTCAACTATATGAGCTTGGATCCCGAAGAAACTAGAAGGTTTGCGAAATGCCTTATTCTTTCGGTGAAAATAGTTTATTGTAAGATAGTTTGTCCTTCTGCATACAAAGTAAAATTCGCTACTTGGATCTTGGGCGTGACTTGTTGGATCTAGTGTTATTGGCCTTAAAGTTTTTATCATTATACTTGAATTTATTTAGATTAGGATGGTTAGTTTGGTTTGATTGAAATTTAGGTTTTGATTTGGATTTGGTAAGTGTCAGGTTAGCTTGGGTACCAAGAATTCTGGTTTGCTAGATTTTAGATCTGTGTTGGTCTTTTATCTTGATTGAATTTGGAAGTTGAGTTAGGATTGGCTGGGCTCTCTTTGCTTATGGAGCTAACCTTTAACAAAGCCTTCCCAAGAATAAGACATCTTATTAAAAAGGCTCTAGACCTTAAATTCTTTAGCTAGAATGGTCTCATTAATTTGAAGCTTCCTAAGATATTTTTGGAATTGATGTAGTTGGTTATTTATAGGTTTGTTGTCTATCATGATATATCTAATGAATGATACGATGTTAAATCGTTTAATCCTAGCATCATCAAGGTCATATTCAGATTTCAGGTTATTCTATAATTTTTTCATACTTTTTGCAGATAGATAAATATCATAGAGTGAACTAGAAAGAGCATTTAAAATTCTATCCTTACATGGATAGTTTTTTCAGGGGTGACAGGAGTGGTTGAATTAGAGAAGACAGAGGATTGGTCAATAATCGATCAAAGTTTCAAGATGGTTAGTCAAAATTTTATTTGGCTTTACCATCTTCTAAACTTGGTTCCATCAAATTTATTGGGTTTAAGGTTAATAGTTTCATCTCTAAGGATAGGCATTTAGTCCAAATATAGTTCAAAGGAGAAAAACTAGAATTTGAAAAAAAATTATTAGTTATTTGTTTAACAATTTTAAAGTTTTTTCTTGTGGAAGAGATGATACTAGTGTCATCTAATAAAATTTATTAATGTTGAATTGAAATTTAATTGATTATCAAAACCTAGAGTTTATTGAAAATTTTATTTAATTTATTATCTCTAAAATAATCTTATAAATTTATTTTATTTATTTTAATTTTTCAGTCTTTTAAAATTAATTTGGCATGCTGCAATACAAGTTTTATGAATATCTTTGATTAATTTTGCATAACACAAAACTATAGATATAATGCTATGATTAATTTATTAAAAATATAATTTATATATAAATATAAAATATACAAGGTACATTAGTTATAATTATGTACAATCAATTATATTTAATATAAAATTATATGCATGCATAACAAAAATATTTGTATAGTCTTTGTTAGATGATTATTGATATTATATGAAATAATATATATATATATCTACAAAAATTGAAAATAGTTTTTGTGACTTGTGTGAAATAGCATATTTTGATGTAACAAATAATTTTAAAAAATTAAAAATAGAACTGGCTTGGGAGACGGCAAAATCACCATCTTAGAGGTTTCAATCCCTTCTTGTATAAAGATCTAGCCTTTCTTATATAAAGATTTAGGATACACACCCTTTTTCAAGGTACAATCTGAAAGCCAAGTGCTCCAATATCCATAGATGGCATGTTTCGATTGGATGTCAATCAAGCTCAACCTTAGTCCAAATGATCAAATAAAAAAATAATAAAAAAATGATTGAGTGTATGTGTTTTGAGAGAGAGGAAGAACTTTTGGATTGTTACAAAAGTTAGGAAAAATAGGCCAGGCTAAAAAAATTTCTGAAAAATCCCAAAACACCCCTACTAGCTATTAAAAGGTATTAAATAAATAAATAAAAAAATTAATGCTTAACGGTTGCTCGCACATAGCTCATGTAATGCAGAATGGCTGCTCGTGCATGGATTGCATGCAATTGTTGTTCACACACAGCTCGCGAAGCTATGTATGCTGAGTATTAGCAAATTTTGAAACTCTCCAAAATACAACATTAATTACCCCTTCTGGAGGCATCGAATTGCTGGAAAAACCATGTATGAGAGATTTATATTACTCCAAGAGGTTCACAAGAAAATTCATTCGAGAAAAGATTGAGAAATATAGAATGTCCAATCAACCAAGATACGACATACATTGTAGTTATAATAGTTAAAGTTACAACCATCGCATTGGTGTGTAGGAATTAGATACTAGCCTCATCTTTTTCAGAGAAGGTGATATCTTCTTCAACCTTCTACCTTTTGATAGTTCTAGAAGGCTCCACGATTTTTGACGGGCCCTATCCACCATGCCCATAGTTATTATATTCATATCTTCAACAGGCAGGCTTCTTTCTCTATTTTTTTGTTGAGGAGGCTATTCAGAAGCACTGTATGGTTGTTGTAGTGGTAGCGGTGGTAACTATCAAGGCCTCAATGGTTACCATTGTGGCGATGCCCTTCTTCAGAGAAATCGATCGAGCCTTTTCTCTTGAATGAACTGCTTGATCTTATTTTGTAGTTGGATTCTCTCCTCAATGTCGTACTTGTGATCATTATGATAATGACAGTATTTATCTGGATTACGATGACCAGGCCGAGAATGGAGCCTCCTTGCCAATAGCAGCTCTTCTTAACTTTCATTAATATTTGCTCTCGAGGTACATGTAAAGGCATGTTGATATAACTCCTCGGGGGTAAAAGGTCGTGCTTCCAAGAAGGAGACCGATTATGCTAGTTCCTTGGTGGAGTCTTGGATAGGCAATGAGTCAGACCATAGGATCTTTGTTTGTTTCTTCAATTGCCTCGCTCAACAGGGGCCTACTTCGAATTTTCTGACTTCTAGTCCACCTTAGCTTCGATGGCAATTGGATAGGCATTGTATGCCTCCTTAGAATTGGTGTACTCCACCTTAGTTAGCATTTAGAGAAGCTCTTGCGGTAAATCTTTTCTAAGGAGAAGAGACAAGCATTCTTTTCCGGTCTGCTCTTTAGGGCCTTCATGATACGGACTGATCCCAATTATGCATCTCTAAAATAGCTACATTAAAGTGGCTATGGTACGCGAGAAGGGATTTTCCTTCCCTCTGCATGATACTCATCAAATAATCTGACCCTCCATGGTGCTGTTAGTTGCTGGCGAATTGAGAGGCGAATAATTGGCTTAGCTCCTTAAAAGAATCAATGGAGTCTAGCTTGAGGCTAGAATACCAATACCTCACAATTTCTTTGAAGGCCAAAAAGAAGGCTCGATAGAGGATTGCGTTAAGAAGCATGGTGTTGAAGCATGAGAATTCGAAAACTCATAATATGATCTAATGGATCCCCCGACCCATCATAGGTTTCTAGATGGGGGATCCTAAAGTTTGCAGGAATAGACTCTTGCATAATTTTGGTGATGAAGGGTGGGCTAATATTGAAGCTAGGCCCTTCATCGTGGGTTGATGCTTAGTTCTGCAGTGCCTTGATCCGCTGATACATCTCTTGGAGACGCCGCTCCACATCATCGACGTCTCTGGTATTGTGAATCTTAGAATGTTGAGGTGGTGACCTCCTAGGAGTGAGTCTCTTTTGAAGTGGGGAGTAGGTGATCACCTTCATTCTTAGGCCACATTTCGGAGCCTGCTCTACCTCATCCGCCTCTCTAGCTCTGGCTCCATCGATGAAGGATGGGATGCCGCAGGAGGCGACTAAGATTATTGAGCCATAATAGAAGGTTGCTATTACGGGGGAGGAGCAAGTTATGCCTTCGGTTGGGCAGCATTATCTTGCTTGATTATGTAGACTGTACATCCATGGTGCAAACTTGCTAGATTAGGTGATTAAACTGGTCTGGGATTACTCCTGCGGTGGTATGTGGAGGTTGCTGTACTAGTGGCGATAAAGGTGTAGGAGCCCCGTTGCTTGAGCGGGCTCTGGTTTTCCTTGATGTAGAGATTTTAGGTGGCATCGAGGATGCTTTGCTCACTTATCTTCCCAAAGTGGGCCTTGGCTTTTCCTCTAGTGCCAATTTATTGTTGCAAATTTTGGTTCGAGGTCAGAGATGGGGCTAACTAGTAGGAGTTGTTGCTAGAGTGACCTGCAAAATAAAGTCTCTAGCTGGAGTTGGCTTCGACGAGGATCCTTCGATGTTCAAGTTAGAGATTTGTAACAGATGAGTAGTGAGCATGGAAAATAGTTGCTTACTGGGAATCCTCGAAGCCTTGATCATTTATAGAAGGCTGAGAAAATGCGTAACTTTGAGAATACCGGATCATGATCACACCTTTGCGGTATTATAGCCCTTATTTACTTTCATGGATGTTGGAGGCTCTTATTGGCGATATCATCGACATGAGATAGCTGTTCCTGCAATTTGGATGATTGGTAATTTGAAATCTCGGAAACAAGCCACATGAAAAAGACGTGTTGAAGGACCATACCTGATAATAACTAAGTAATGTTGCTTCGACATTAAGTTCGATGCCATTGATAGGCTGACAGATGATTTAGAAAAAAGGATCGCATCAAAACTCTGGCCAATACCTCGATGACAAACTTTGGCCATCAAACAGGTCAACAGCTAGGTCGGCTGGTAAGCATCCATCCCTGAAGCCGTGTTTCAAAGGTATATTCGAGACATTCGAAAAATCCCTATAACACCTCTCATTGCTTCATGTAATGTATTTATCAAATTATCTCTTTTGTAATTTTAGCAAAATTGATCATAGATCATCTAGATGAAGGATAAATGTTAGCAGACACTTGTTAAACAAGGGGTCAAAAGGTTATTTATTTATTTATTTACTGCCAAGGCGGTAGTCCAACAGGTTGGAATCTTGCCTCACAATCAATAGGTTGCTGGTTTGAGGTGTGAATTTATGAAAAACTCGATTTAGAGATTATTTTTTGAGGTTTGTGATGGTTGGGTGAGTGAGAGGCCAAGGTCTTTTTTTCTTTTCCATTCCAACCAGTCGACGGATTTATCTCCTTATCCCTTTTCTTTATAACTTTTTAAAATTTTTACAAAGGGGTAAATGAATTTTTGAAAATTACATGCAAGATTAAGATCTTTTTTCTTTCCCATTCTAACCAGCTGGTAGATTTATCTCCCTGTCCCTATTCTTTATGAAAAAAATATTATTTTTACAAAGGGGAAAATTGGTTTTTGAAAATCATGTTCTAAATAATTTAATTGGAACGTACGCCAACCCGCCGCCCTCCTATCGAGACCCAACTAGACGGGCCCAATTTAGGCTGGACTTTGTGTCAACGATTTCTCAATTCGGCTCTGATATGACTGCAAAGATGGGCGGCCCTTAACTCTATGTCGCCGACCGCTTCCGTATAAACTCCCAACCCTCACTCTCTCCGCGCGGAAATCCCTAGCCCCACTCCAACTTCGCCTCACGCCGCTCTCCTAATCCTCTGACGCCCATATTTGAAACCCTGGTGTCTACCATTTAGATCTCTTCCTTTTCTTCCTTACCGTCTCTCTCCGGATGCTGGTAACTCGGCGTCGAGATGCGGGGCTTACCGTGCCTTCGCCATGGCCGAACGCTTCCTGAGACCAGCCAAAGCTTTCATGGATTGCATGACCGAGCGGATTCTCTTCTCACGAATACCGCTCTTGTAATTGATCCGATATTCTCTCCCCCTTCCCTGTTTACCTATTTTATGGATTCTTTTTCTCTATGTTTTCTATTGGCTCGTTACAGCTGTAGATTCGTTGAGATTTCTAGGGTTTTTTCTGATCCGTGAGCTTTCGTTTGATTCGGATTTTTTTCTCCTTTAATTTTGGATTATTTGTCAAGGTTTTTCCTTCATTTTAGAACCTTCTTTTTTCTTAAAAAAAAAAAAAAGGAAGAAAAACGTAGGGACCGGGCATAGTCAGGT
Organism: Areca catechu; assembly: GCA_021397845.1. NCBI lineage: Eukaryota > Viridiplantae > Streptophyta > Magnoliopsida > Arecales > Arecaceae > Areca > Areca catechu. The sequence continues at coordinate 50,643,921 of CM038045.1, read as the reverse complement.
ATCTGCCGGAAATCCAAGATCCAATGGCTGATACAGTTACATGCTCGGGAGATCGATGTCGCCTATCGTTACACGCGGTGCCGCTTCTAATGCCGTCGCGTGTTCCATTTGGGCTCCACATTCTTCTCGAAAAATTGGTATTCACAATATAATCATGTGGTTCTCATTTCTTTGGGTAAACAATTGTCTTGTTCTCGAAAAATTGCTATTCACAATATATATATATATATATATATATATATATATATCCCTTTTATAATCCAAAGGAGGCTCTGGTGTTTTTCTTTTCAATTTTTTTGATATTTTGAAGGAGTTGATGTATTGCGCACTGAAGCAATTCTCCATCTAAAAAAAAGGTCATGTTTCTAAGTATACACCCGTGATTAACTTCTTCTAAGCTGCTTCCAGAGTTGAGAAAGAGGACATGAAACTTATCTAGTCCTCTAAAATTGTGGAGTATTTTAATTTTACCCTTTATTCTTTTAAATTACATGGACCCATATTTTCTTCTTCTTTTTCGAGAGGAAACATAATTTTCGAACCAATGCTAGATTATATGAGCATCCTTTTCTTTTTCGTCCCTACAATAACACCATTGTAAGCTGCCGAGCTCGTCTATTTATCGTGTTCCATTTGCTCAGGAACAGGCTTTCGTTGGACACTAAACGGCTGCCCTGGGCTCTAGCTTCTTATTTTCCCCTTAGATGAAGAAGGTTGGAGAGAAGCGAATAAATATGTGCATAGCTGCATTTAACTGTACTTGAAATGTTTTCTGAGGGGGGCTGATCATCAGATCTGATGAGATCTACAATAAGGATTCTGATGATCCAAATTACAATTTCTAATCTATGTGTCATGTAGTGGCAACTTAAATAACACTAAATTATATATGTTCTTTTATCACATGATGTATATATGATTTAGTGCTATTTAGGTTGTTCGTTATGAAAAAAATTCATTAACATCATGAATCATGCGGGAAGTAGAATACAAAATTATTAAAAAAGGTCAGGGATTAAATCATGTGTACTTCGAAGAGCAATTTTTTTTTTTTTGAAATAATGCTGAAAAAATTAATCACAGGATTAGGTTGGTTTTAAAGGTATTTACAAATTCAGGTTTGCTTTTGTCATAGAAACATATGTAAGTTTCTTTCCAATCTTAACCGCCAAATAGCTCTAACATGGTGGTTTTGGTTTACGAGAATCATCATCATATTGTTTAATTTTGGTGGAAACCAAAATCTTTTTCTCAGGATCTTGGGAGCGGAAATAGGGAACGAAATAATTAGGCTAAATGGATTTAGTATAATCCCCCTCTCGATGGATCATCTAGAAAACAAGTGGCTCTGGATAGATTATATAGAAAAGTTAATATAGATTCTATGGATCTAATTATTCTTTTTTGGAGTACATTGGTCTTCTATAAAGGGGTTGAATGAAATCAAAATTTTATGGTTGGTTTTGAATTAGATCAACTATATTCCCTAGCCTTCCCGGCTATATTTGAAATTGTGGATTCAATACATAATTTCAGGTGGTCAGGTGTTACTTGAAGTTGTGGGTTCAAATTAATCAACAATTTGATGTGCTATTTGAAGATGCGGGTTCAATTTACAAATTCATGTGCTACTTAGAAATTGTAGGTTGAGGTTCCAAGCCTTCTTTCTCTTTAGTAAAAAAAAAAATTTCTTGCCTAGGTCTCCTCCCCTCAACCTAAGTCGTTCTCCTTCTCCAATAATTTTAAAAAACTATTTAATCTATAATTTAAAAGTTTTAATAATTATTTTTCATACTCTTCTACTTAAAAAAAAAAAAAAACCCTGCATTCCCTGCCTCCGGTCTCCCCTTCTCCTCCTTCGGCCTTCCCCATCCTCTTAGGGCGTCCCCATCCCTAACACGCCCATGCATGGTATCGTGTAGAGGGGAGGAAGCCTTGTCTAAAACACTTGGTATTCTTTTCTTCTTTCAATCTGTCATCTTTCTAATCCATCTGACGATGTCGGTGCCATTGCCAAATTCCTCGACTGGCTTCATTCCCGTCTGTTACCACTTGTAGGAGTAGCACTTGGAAGCTATAGACATGATTTTTCTTGTCCACCTTTAGAGTGTGTGAATATCGTGTAGAATCAAATGAAAGAGAATACATTATGACATAATCATGTCGATTACAATGGCTGAGATCATCCCATTAAAAAATGACCAAAATAGAAAGAAGAGAAAATCCCTAGCAACAGCAAACATACGCATCTTTAACTTATTATTGTTCATGGCATTTAGCGACAGGGTGAACTTTCACAGCTAGATGGTGATCTACTTAAATTGCTTGAGTAATGCATATTCTCCTGCACCACTTTGGATAGATCTTCTTGAAAAAGATAGATGCTATCTAGAAAAGTATAAAATACTTTATATTTTCGTTTTTCATAGGAAAATTTGTAAAGGAGTTGAGCAGGATCAATCTCATTAGTAATGGTAATGGTTCATTCATTATAAAGTTCATTTATTAAATAACATCTATACTGGTATGGTATCAACGAGATTCAAAATAGTAATATGATTATAAGTAAATATGAATTTTTAACCATTCAATCATGCAATAATTTAGACCAAAATTTAAAATAAATCAAATAAAAAATTAGTTCATAATCAATAGATGCTTAATCTATGAAAACTTTTAATATTTTTTTGGATAATGTTGATAAGATATTTTATTGAAAAAATATATTCATTATGTATAGTTTAAAAATAATTTTTGGGCTAAGTACATTTTATGCGGTCATATAGGTAAATGTTCAAAATTCGGTTGGTTAAAATTACTAATATCAAATTATAGTAGTTTGCATACTATTTATTATTATAAGATCTTTTTATGATTATAAATTTTAGTAATCATGTCGCGGATTCTAGTAATATAGTCTTTGTAGTATTTACTTTATTTTCAACTTATCACCGCTTCATTTTATGATCTTAAATGAAACTTTTTTATGCTTTCTAATGAAAGTTGAAATAATTTTAAGTTCATGTCATAATTTTATTATATGTTTGATGACAAGTCCTTTATATCGTAAAATGAATATGATATCAATGATATTAATTATAACCTAAACAATACATTTATGTTTAAGCAATATTTTTATATTTAAGATTTTTATCAAATAATATTTTTATATTTAAGTTTTTATTTTAATTGTATTTACAAATAATTATATGTGCATAAATGTAAATGGGATATTTCTACATAAAAATAATGAAAAAAATATAGTAAATTAATGCTCCCACTAATCAAGCATATTAAAAGATTGTAATAAATTAATATTTTTTATGTGTTTAACAAATATATTGAACTTAAGTAATTTGTCCCAGCATTGTATTTATTTTATATATTCGATTATAAATTTTTTATTGTTAAATTTTTTATTTTTATATGGATAAAGGATTTGATTTTTTTGAAAAGAACATAGTCGTATTATTATTATAATAAATTTAAATTAGTTTCAAGATAAAATTAACAATAAAAAATCTAGGACAGTTCTTCGACCAAAATAATATGTGATATGGGTTGTAAGATCCATAGTTTTTGCCTAGGTGAAAATTTTACAAGAATTTGCTTTATGCATTATTAAAAAATAGTTCTTTCAACTATCTAAAATATAATAAAAATAGATTTTATATTATTTACATGGCCAGTAAAATTAAAATCATAATATTCAATCATTTCAACGTGGTCAGATTTTTATAATATTAATATAAATTTTATTTGATTTTCTTTAAATATCTTATAGCCTTCTAATTATATTTCAAAAATTAAATATTCGAATTTCTTATATATTTGTCAAGTGCATTTGTAATATATAATATATTCAATGCGGTATAAATTCGTGCATATATTAAATTATATATAATAGTAAAATAAGGTATATTTTTTGGTTATTCAAATATGTTAATCTTTATTAATATAAATCATAACTTCAAACAAATAATTTTTTTTGGATCTGGAATTCTCTATTTGGACAAAGCTATGGTCGACCGCCCAAAGAACTCATGTGACTCGTGATTTTGTTACAACAGTTCTTTATTAAACAAGGACATTTGTATGTCGTGTTATATAACATACACCAAATCAATGCCGTGTAATTAAGCTGGCGGATGGTCTGTAATTATTGACCCAACAAGTGATATGAACCTGTGAGTTCTGAAAATGAAACTATTTACGGTTAATTATTTTACCGTCGTATATTATACCATATTTGCAGCCTTACAATATTTACTGTTTCAGAAGGAAAAATTATACAAAAGTGGCACGCTGCCAGTGGCCCACGCACGTCCAGTGGCGTAGTAGGCGAGCACGTTGGAAAAAAATAAAAAAAGTATACAAAGCCGCGATAGCTGGGTTATTGGATTGTGTTACACTGCAGTTACAGAGATATGCTGTCCGAAGAGTAAGTTTTTGTGCACCGGACGTGATGCCGGATATTTGACGTGGCCTATATTACTATTTTTTATTGGTTCATGCATATTTTAATCGGCTTGATGGGATGGTATGGGAGTCGTATCTCTGAAATTATGTTATCTAAATATCGTATCTGCAGTCATTTCAAACATGAAAAATGATCTTTTTATTATCTTATTTTTTGAAAGAAGGTATGATCTAAAAAACGATTCTTCTTCTTATGTAAACGAACAAAAAATTTAGAAGCAAAGCAACATTCCATCTCAGAGTTTCTTTCATTATTTTTGCTTATTCTAGAGTTTCATTTTTGTCTTTTTGCTCCTCTTTGATAATCGAGAAGTTGTTGGTTAGTTGGAAGTTATTGAGCATACCATATGCATTCGAAATTTTGAGTCAATGGAGAAAAGTGGTTTCGTCTTTCAACGTAGATGGTGAATATAAAAATATCGCAAGAAAGAAATGTTGATGGAGGAAGGAAGCACTGCATTAATGTTTACTCATGAAAGGATATGACTTTTTTAAGATCCGTCTCAAAAGAAGCTACAGAACCAGAAATAGGTAAGGAAATTATATATTTTATGTTAAGAGGTGGTGCGCAGTGGGATACCGGAAGAGTTCGTAAAAGAAATGAAAAAGAAAGTTTAAAAAATTAATAAATAATATAAGCACAAGCAATATACATGAATTACATGGTTTGGAGTCTTTTGCTTCTACGTTCATGATCGTACAAGATCAAATTTCCATAATGAATAAAAGGATATAAGAAGTTTTATAACAAAGAATCCTTTCTTGATGCAAATCCCAACCTAATAGGAAGAAAGAATAAAAAAAATACAAGAGAAATTCTTGCCATCCCTCAGCCTTTCTGTCTCTCTTTTCCTTGTTTTCTCTCTTAGAAAATTTTTGGACAATTTTTTTGGTTGTAAAAGATCTCTCTTTGGCTTTCTGTTCTTCGTTACTATAACTCTCAGCCTTCTTTGTTAAGAAGGGAACAAAAACCAGTTCAGTTTGTGTCCAAAATGCATCTCCAGGCCGTTGTAGAAAATCAATTAAAGCAAGGAATGCTCCTGGCCATTAGATTTGTGATCAGCATCTCAGATCACGTCAAGATTTGAGTAAAACATCCCTGATCATGCCTGGAATCATTCTCAACCATTGGATCGTGCATCCGATGGTCCAAAGCTACCTAAATGCCTGTGGATCGAATGATTTCACCGCATGATTTCACCCTGCGTGAGAAATCATGTGGTCCATGGTGAGTTGCGAGAAGCGCAGGGTGTTGCCCAGCGTGGCAATCCAAGAGGGAGGTGATTGGGAATCTTTAAAAATTTAAATCAAATATGTGCTGCACTATACAGTGTTTGTGAAGTTATGTAAATGAGCATACAATGAATAAAATACAATACAATGAATATAAGTAGCTAATGCAAGAGATCAAAGAACACACACACAAATACAAAGTTTTATAATGGTTCGATGCACACCAAACATCTACATCCACTTCCTAAGCTACTCCTCGGGAATTTCACTATAATCAACCTATATTACAGCCAACTTATTTTCAAAGGCTCACAAGTTAAATTCAAAGTTGGTTTTCTCATTTAGGCTCACCATCAATCTTTACTCAAGCCAACCTAGGCTTGGATTCCAATTCATATCTTGGAAAGACCTAACACCTAGTTTCAAACACTCTTGAAACTAGTCACAAAAGATAAATTCAGAATTATAAGAATAAAGCACAAGAAAAACTCTCTATAGCGTAGAAAGTAGAAGCTTCGAAGCTCTTGATGATTTCTTGACTTGTCTTCTCTTTGGAATTACTTTAAAGACCATTTTTGGAATGTTGATTTGAAAGCTTGGAAGTTTTTTTAGTAGAAATCTTCTCTTTTGCTCTCTTTTGATTTTGGAAGTGAAGTTCTTAAGATATGTCTTGTCTCTTGTGAGTTAGTTCTTCTTGAATAAGTTTGGTGAGATTTAAATATTTCAAAAACATCCAAAAAATGGTTTATGACCGTTGGTGGAGCAAAACTAGTCGTTTGGAGCTTGTAGGATTCAAATATGACTCTTAGAAATTATAGCCATTATTGCTGTCAGAACCCATGAGTCGACACTTGAGTTTGTTTATGAGTCGATACTTGAGTCTGCATGAGTCGACTCAAGGTATAAATCTTGAAAAAACTGAACATTTTTGTTCTCAGGATATGAGTTGACCTCTGAGTTGACACTTGATTTTTGTGAGTCGATACTTGACAAAAATATCTCAAAATGACATAGTTCTGTATCATAATTTTTCTCAGGCCATGAGTCGACACTTGGTTCTTGTGAGTCGACACTTGACTTCTTCATGAGTCGATACTTGACTTTAGTGAGTTGACTCAAGGCATGCCAAAGAGATTTCTGCGTGCCAGTCTTTTTGAAGTGTTGACACCTCATGTATCATAAGTCGATACTTGGCATGTGCCACTCAAAAAACTCTGTGCCAAGTTTTAAAATTCAAAATATTCTTCAACAAAACTTCAATATCTTCTTCATATAGTCCAGATTGATCCATTTTAAGGATTTTCAAGGTGAGGAGACTTCTTATACTCTGAAATTCACTTAGCTTCAAAATTAGTGAGTTTGATACCTTTGTATGGAAAATTTGATGTACCTGTATCCTAAAACTCACAACTATAATTGAAATATTAGTATAAAATATATACTCAACATTTTGTCAGTCATCAAAATTGAGGACTAAATCCAACAATCTCCCCTTTTTGATGATGACAAAATCTTGAGTATATAAGCATTTAAATTCAATTATAGGTATTGTACCACACATTCAAGTGAGCATACACTTAAAGCTAATGAGAATTGAGTTAAATTCAGCATATCAAAGTTCATACAATATAGTTTTATATGAGAGATGTACCAAGTAAGGTTGAATTTCATTTTTTCTCCCCATATAAAAGGTAAATTACGAAAAATTTTAGAAATTTCAGAAAATGCTTATATATAGATTTTACTCCCCTTGTTGTCAACATTAAACATTAAAAGGAGTATTCTTCCTCTGAATTAATGCATTTTATCATAATAAGGCAATCAGTTTTGACAGAAAGAAGAGTAAACATTGAAACAAAGGTTAATTTTCATATATTAGAGTTTCAATACAACAAAAGTGCTTACATAAGATAAGCAAACATAAACTGAAACAAAAGATAAGCAAAACTACTATATAAGCATAAACAGAAAATACAAGCATAATAGATGTCTATGAGGCTACTCCTCATCAGACGGAATCTCGAAGAAGATAAGTACCATGCACCTAGTCCTAGTAGTTGAAGGCCTAGGGGTCTTGTAGGTCCTGCTTCTAGTCCTAAGAGAAGGGCCAGAGCGAGGAAAAACCTAGAAGACCTAGTAGAAATGGGAGGAAAAGACTCTGCTAGTGTCTGGAATGCTGAGACAGTACCAAGCTAAACATCTTTGGGAGTATCTGAGGTGTGATCACGAACATCTGGTGTCAGACTCTCCCTGCTGATAATTTGATAGTCTCCAGTTCTATCACTATCATCACTGCCATCTGTATCATCATCACCACCATCTCCATCTCTGTCACCACCACCTGTGTCATCTCCATCTCCTGCTGTACCACCACCTGGAGTATCATCATGAGTATCATGGTGGTCATCGTTGTTTGCTGGCGGAGGAGGTGGAGGACCAGAAGGTGCTGTCTGAGGCAAAAGGGATCTCAGAAGATCATGAATCTTAGTGAAGCCAGCCTCCATCGTCTGCCTGATACCTGAGAGCTGATCATCTGTATGTGCTCTCAGTCCCTGTATCTTCATCCGTAGCTGGGTAGTCCTGATAGCCAATGCAATGATCTCCTCTCTGACCTCAGTAATCTGATGCCTGATCTACTCCTTAAAAGTAGACTCTATAGTGGCACGAGGAGCAGCTGCTGGAGAAATAACTGGTGCTGGAGTGGTCGGCTCAGACCTTGAAGCTAGAACTGGAGCAGGTCTCGGAGGTGTAAGGTGCTCTGTGGGCCTAGAAGGTCCTGCCTCGGCTGCTCGTATCTTGTCCTCCTCGTCTGGCTCCTGTCCAGACTCCCTGCGAACCCATCTGCCAGTAACTCTCCTATAGCCCATATGGTGTAAGGATCGCTCATCATATACATCAGTGTGAAGTATATCCTTGGAGGCCTCCTTCTCCAAAGGAACACCATAAGACTGGAAAAGACGAGTCAACCCCATTCCATAAGGCAGGCATAGACATTGCTGAGTCGCCGCCTCTCCCATCTAACTCATTATCAGAGCTGGGATGTTGATGGCAGTCTTCTGTATGAGGCAGACCATCAACATGAGCTCCCATTTCCGTGATAAAATCGAATCAACCAGTCTTCGGTAGAAGGATCCTCGCAATAATGTGATGAAGCAGGCGCATCTCAACAGACGACTGATTCGCGGTGACAGTTGATACACCGCGTACATCATCTCGTTCTAAAACATGCTGAAATGCAGCCTCTTTATCATCAATACATGTAGCAGCAATCCCGTGCAGAGGAATGTTCCAAACTCTGCTTAATGTGCTCTCAGACACAAGAATCTACATACCTCTGACTACAGCACTCCATATTAGTCCATTAGTAGCCAGACTCCCGTAGAATTTCCTGATCAAATAGGGATAGTACTTCTCCTTCATAGTGTAGATGGAGGTCAAACCTACTGCTCCAAGCAACTGACCAATACCAAACCCCTCTCCGTCGAAGAAGTCCAAATCTATCCGGCGTCCACCTATAATGATCTTCTCAAACACTCTCTCTACAGTAGGGGACTGCGGTGGAGGCACTCGCTCCTGCTCATTGCTCTGCTGAGCCCTGGCTGAGTCATACCGAGCCTTAGATCTCCTCTCGGTAGAATCTTGGCTCAACCTCTTCCTTGAAACAACTTGCTTGCGGGGTCCCATGACACCAACAACAACAAGAGTGAAAGAACAAAGAAGAAATGGGTGAATCGGAGAGGGCCAAAGAGAAAAGATGAGGAATCGGGTGAGGAGTGGACCAAGATAAGGGAAACGGACTAAGGAAGAAAAAACTGATGGGGAGGAAGAGTGAATCCAAGAAGGAAACGACCTAAGATTGGGAAAGGATCGGGGGAAGGAAAGGAACACGAGAGTTTCGACCAAATCCCATAAAACAAATCATGAAGAAAATGTAAGAAATCAGACAAAATGAGAGGAAATAGAGGAAATTACCAGAAAGATTGATGGACAAGGATGGAAAATCACTGTTCCGGGATCAAGAGGGTGAAGGGGGACTACTAGGGCAAGACAAAACTGAAAGGAAGTGATTTCGGAATGAACTGTTGATGCCCTAAAAACATAGATTTTCATTCGTGAGTCGACACTTGGATTTTGGTCAAGTGTCGATACTTGCGTGAGTCGACACTTGGCCAAATATTCAAGTGTCGACACCTGGCTAGAAAACCCAAAGAAATCTAGAAAAAAGTTTCAAAAAATTTTCAAAAATCAATGGGGTTATAGTGAAGGTTTTAATACACAAAAGAGATGATTTTGGGTTCAAGGGATCAAGTAAAAACAAGGTTTAAAGGAGTTCTAGACAAAGGGATCAAAGATACCTAACTTTCTTCTAATCATGCAAAATCTATCTTCCTAAGAGGTTTAGTGAAAATATCAGCTAATTGATTATTAGTACAAACAAATTCAAGCATCACATTATAATTTTATACATGATCTCTTATTAAGTGATGTCTTATTTCAATATATTTGCTTCTTGAGTGTTGAACAGGATTTTTGGTCAAATTAATTGCATTAGTATTATCACATCTTATGGGTGTCTTAGTTAATTTGATGTCAAAATCTTCAAGTTGTTGTTTGATGTATAGGATTTGAGCACAACAGCTTCCAGCTGCTATATATTTGGCTTTTGTTGTAGATAGAGCAACTGAATTCTATTTCTTGCTACTCCATGAAATCAAATTAACTCCAAGAAATTGACAAGTTCCACTTATACTTTTTTTATCAAGTTTACACCCAGCAAAATCAGCATCAGAATATGCAATCAATTCAAATGATGAATCGCTAGAGTACCAAAGTCCAATATCAATAGTAACAGATAATATCTAAGTATGCATTTAACAGTCAATAAATGAGACTCTTTGGGAGCAGACTAATATCTTGCGCACATACATACACTAAACATTATATCTGGCCTACTTGTAGTCAAATATAACAATGAACCAATGATACCTCTATATAATTTTTGATCAACATTCTTACCTGATTCATCTTTGTCAAGTTTATAAGAGGAGCTCATAGGCATGCCTAATGGTCTGGTATTCTCCATTCTAGACTTCTTTAAGATTTCTTTTGTATACTTAGCTTGGTTGATGAAGATCATCTCTTTTGTTTGCTTGATTTGGAGTCCAAGAAAGAAGTTAAGCTCACCCATCATGCTCATCTTGAATTCTTCCTGCATTAACTTTGCAAACTCTTGACAAAGATGTTCATTAGTAGTACCGAAAATAATGTTATCTACATAAATTTGTACTACTAAGATATCATCATTCTCATTTTTCAAAAATAGTGTAGTGTTCATATTTTATTTTAAAAAATTATTTTTAAGCAGAAATTTACTTAGCCTATCGTACCAAGCTCTTGGAGCTTGTTTCAAACCATACAAAGCTTTATGAAGTTTAAAAATATGATTGGAAAATTCATGATTTTCAAAACTAGGGGGCTGATCTACATATACTTCTTCTTCAATAAATCCATTTAGAAAAGTACTTTTGACATCTATTTGAAATAGTTTGAAATCCATAAAATATGTAAATGCTAATAATAGTCTAATTGTCTCAAGTCTAGCAACAGGAGCAAAGGTTTCATCAAAATCAATCCCTTCCTTCTGATTGTAGCCTTTGGCAACTAGCCTAGCTTTATTCCTAGTAACTATTCCATTTTTATCAAGCTTATTTCTGAAATTCCATTTTGTACAAATTATTGAAATATTAGTAGGTCTTTCAATTAAAATCCAAATATTATTTTTTTTGAATTGATTTAGTTCATATTGCATAGCATTTACCCAATTACAATAATTTTTAGCTTCTTCAATAGATTTAGACTCTATTTGAGAAACAAAAGCTAAGTAATCACATACATTTCTTAAAGAGGAACGAGTACTTATCTCTTTCGATGGATCACCAATTGTAAGTTTTTTGGGGTATCCATGAGCATACCTCCATTCTTTTGGTAATGGCTTGGGTGTTGATGATGCATCAACTCCTTGTATTTGTTCTCTTTCATTGTTTTGATTTTCACCTTGTTCTTTGGAAGGCTCTTCATTGATGCCTAGCTTTTCAATCCTTTGAACACCTATTTCATCATCAACATCTTCTTTTCTAGAAAATTTTTGATCAGCCTCATAAAAAACAACATGGATAGATTCTTCAACAAGAAGTATTATTCTGTTGAAGACTCTGTATGCCTTGCTAAATATAGGGTAACCTAAAAAGATACTCTCATCTGACTTGGCATCAAATTTACTCAGATTATCGTTGCCATTGTTTAAAATGAAACAACGGCATCCAAAAACACGAAAATACTTAATTGATGGTTTTGTACCTTTTCAAAGCTCATAAGATGTTTTCTTTAAAATAGGCCGGATTAAAACACGATTTAAAATATAGCAAGCAATATTTATGGCTTCTGTCCAAAAATATCTAGGCAAATCATTTTTGCAAAGCATGGTTCATGCAATTTTTTCAAGAGTTCTATTTTTTCTTTCTACTATCTCATTTTGTTGAGGTGTCCTAGATGCAAAAAAGTTGTGATGAATACCATTTTCATTACAAATTTTTTTAAAATTATGATTTTCAAATTCCGTACCATGATCACTTCGTAAAGAAATAATTGAAACACCTTTTTAATTTGAAACTCTCACGTAAAATTTAATGAATACAGAAAAAGTTTTATCTTTATGAGCTAAAAACATAATTCATGTAAAACGTGAGAAATCATCCACAATAACTAAACCATACTTCTTACCTCTCAAACTAGTTGTTCTAGTAGGTCCAAAGAGGTCCATATGAAGTAATTCTAGAAGTCTAAATGTAGAGACAATTCTCTTAGGTTTGAAAGAAGATTTAGCTTGTTTTCCAAGTTGGCAAGCACTACAAATTTTATCCTTTTCAAAACAAGTGTTGGCAAATCTTTTATTGTATTCTTTTTATTAAATTTTGAAAGCAAATGTATACTTGCATGTCCTAGTCTACGATGCTAAAGTCAACTAGTTTCATTGATCTTGGCTTTCATTGCCATTAGGCATTGACCATTTTGTACTTATAGATCATTAAGATCAACCATGTAAATGTTGCCATGCCTATACCAATAAACTTGATGCCATTATTATTAAGACTAGATATAATGCACATGGATGATTCAAAAATAACTTTAAAATCTTTGTTATAAAATTAGCTAATACTAAGTAAATTATGCTTTAAACCATCAACAAGAAGAACATTATCTATATAAGTGGAGGGGGTGATTGAACTTCATCGATACCAATGATTTTACCCTTTTCATTATCACCGAAGGTTACATTTTCATCATTTTGATACTCAAGAGATGAGAACTGCTCCACATCTTCAGTTATGTGCCTTGAGCAATCGCTGTCTAGGTACCACAATCTTCTTTTGTTGGTTGCAAGACACACGTACAAGAATAAATCAGGTGGATACTTTAGGTACCCAAGTCATCTTGGATCCTTTAGGGTTACTAGATATGGTTCCTTTTGAACCCAAACTTTTCTAAATTGATTCAATTTCCTTTTGTCACACTTATATGATTTATGTCCTACTTTGCCACAATAATAACAATTAATAGCAGAAGAAGCAGACATAAATTTTTTTTTGAAATTTTTTTGTTATTTTTGTGGTCTAAAACCTAATCCAGCTTTGTTAAATAGTTCTTTGATTATTTAAAAGCATGTTTAGTTTTTCAGAACTATAAGTAAATTTTTCAACAAAAGGTTTTACTTTTTCAAGTTCATCTTTGTACTTCTTGTTTTCTTGCAAAAGCTCTTTATTTTGTTTAGCAAATTTTTCAGTAGTTGTAAAAGATTTCTCCTTTTCAAATCTTCCTTTTCTTTTTTCAAAGAGATAATTCTATCAATTAACTTTTTATTTTCTTAAAGCAAGCAATCATTTTTTATCAATGACTTATCATTTGTTTTAATCAACTTTAAATTTGCTTTCTTAGTTCTTTGTTTTTCATTTTAAGTTTTTGATATTCAACTACTAATTCATAAAAAAATATTATGCAATTCATCGAAAGTAAATTCACTTTCAAATTCATATTTTACCTCATCATCGTTAGCCATCAAGCAAAAATTTGCTACCTCTTGTTGCTTTTCATCGAAACTCGAGTTCTCATCTCGCTCCAAGTTGCCATCATCGCTTTTTTTCTTAATTTCTTTCTGCTCTTCTTCAACAAGGGGCAGTCCATCTTAAAGTGGCCAGGTTTGTTATACTTGAAGCAAATGGGTTGCTCCATTTCCTTCTCTTTTTCTTTCTCTTTGCTAGACTCTCCCTTTTGAGGCTTCTTTTTGAAATTATTTTTTTTCTTTCTCATGAATCTCTTGAACTTTCTTGAGATGAGAGCCATTTCATTTTCATCATCTTCCTCATCGGAATCATCACTTGAATCATTCTTAGTTATGGACTTAAATGCTATGGTCTTCTTCTTTTTATCATTGTCCGCAAACTTTTATTTTAGTGACAGCTTAGATGTCATGAAAGATTCTAGAAGCTGCTCAAGAGGTAGAGTGTTGACATCCTTAGCTTCTTCAATTGCGTCACCTTTGGATCCCATGATGAAGGAAGTGACCTGAGAATTTTATTCATCAATTTAGCATTAGAAATAACTTTACCTAAGCTTCTCATGCCATTCACAATGTTAGTCAATCTAGTATACATTTTACTAATAGATTCAGATGGTTCCATTCTAAACATTTCATATGTATGAATGAGCATGTTAACTTTGATAGTTTTCACTTGATGAGTACCCTAATGGATAATTTCAAGTATGTCCTATATTTTCTTAGCGGAGAGATAATTTTAAATTCTATTGAATTCACTTGGATCTAATGCACAAAATAATAGGTTCATAGCCTTGGCATTAATCTCAACTTGCTTAATGTCATTCTCATCCCAATCATCTTCTAATTTGAGAGTGGGAATGCCATTAATCAAGATGGTAGGCTGATGAGGACCTTTAACAATAGTCCTCTAAATATTATAATCAATGGCTTAAATGTAAATACGCATGCGAGTCTTCCAATATGTATAATTTATGCCATTGAACAGTGGGGGACGATTTGAGGCTTGACCCTCAAAAATTTCAACACCTATTTGGGCTGCCATTAGATCTTTGACTCAAGATCGTTAGACCTTCATGCTGAGTACCAAGTTTCGATACCACTTGTTACCCATCGTAGCAACCCAAGAGGGGGTGAATTGGATTTTTTTAAAAATTTAAAGCAAATATATGCTGCACTATATAGTATTTGTGAAGCTATGCAAATGAGCATACAATGAATAAGATGCAATGCAATGAATATAAGCAGCTAATGCAAGAGATCAAAGAACACGCACACAAACATAAAGTTTTATAGTAGTTCGGTGCACACCAAGCACCTACATCTACTCCCCAAGCTACCTCTTAGGAATTTCACTATAATCAACCTAGATTACAGCCAACTTATTTTCAAGAG
This sequence comes from Areca catechu, assembly GCA_021397845.1. Lineage (NCBI taxonomy): Eukaryota > Viridiplantae > Streptophyta > Magnoliopsida > Arecales > Arecaceae > Areca > Areca catechu. The sequence continues at coordinate 50,628,704 of CM038045.1, read as the reverse complement.
CTCATAAGTCAAACCCTGTAGGATCGACGCCCTAACTAACTATCCAAAAAGAGCATCCTTATTTAGAAGTGGCGATTTATCTTTCTTAAAGTAGGTAGCGCAGCAACCCTGGGACACACGAATTGACCCCCCCATTGAGCACTGCAGCACCAATCCAGCGTACTATCATCGAGCCGGCTCTCGCCTGGGGACGAGCACCGCAGCACACCCAAGGGGTGTTGACGTGGCACTAGCCTCACATTAACAGTGGCACCCATATTTTATGGGCCCAGACCTCCCATTCAGACGATCTAAGAGGGTATAAGCTGGCCCACCCAACAATCCCCTAGCAAAAAATTTCTCGAGAATTCAGCCTATGAGGATTCGAACCCGTGACCTCGGCTCTAATATCAACTGTAGGATCGACGCTCCAATCAACTATCCAAAAGGAACGCCCCTATTTAGAAGTAACGGTTTATCTTTTTTAAAGTAGGCAGCGCAGCAATCCTGAGGCACATGAGTCGACCCCCCCATCGAGCACCGCAGCACCAACCCAGCGTACTTTCATCGAGCCGGCTCCTGCCTCGGGACGAGCACCGCAGCACCACCCAAGGGGTGTTGACGTGGCACCAGCCTCACCTTAACAGTGGCACCTACATTTCAAGGGCCCAGACCCCCCATCTGGATGAACCAAGAGGGTGTGAGCTGGCCCATCCAACAAATCCAAACTTGGTTTTCTTACTTAGGCTCACCAACAACCTTTACTCAAGCCAACCTAGGCTTGGATTCCAATTCACGGCTTGGAAATACTTAACACCTAGTTTCAAACACCCTTGAAACTAGTAACAAAAGATAAATTCAAAAGTACAAGAATAAAGCTAAAAAAAATTGTCTATAGAGTAGAAAGGAGAAGCTTTGAGACTCTTGATGATTTCTTGACTTGTCTTCTCTTTGGAATCACTTCAAAGACCACTTTTGGAATATTGATTTGAAGGCTTGGAAGCTTTTTCAGTGAGAATTTTCTCTTTTGCTCTCTTTTTGACTTTGGAAGTAAAGTTTTCAAGGTATGTCTTGTCTCTTGTAAGTTAGTTCTTCTTGAATGAGTTTGGTAAGACTTAAATACTTCAAAAACATTCAAAAAATGGTTTATGACCGTTGGTGGAGCAAAATAAGCTGTTTGAAGCTTGTAGGATTCAAATCTGAGTCTCATAAATTATAGTTGTTATTGCTGTTAGAACCCCTGAGTCGATACTTGAGTTTGTTCATGAGTCAACACTTGGATCTGCATTAATCAACTCAAGATATAAATCTTGAAAAAATTGAGTTTTGTTCCATTTTTGTTCTCAGGCTATGAGTCGACCTCTGAGTCGACACTTGACTTCTGTGAGTCGATACTTAATTCTTTTGAGTCGATACTTGATAAAAATATCTCAAAATGGCATAGTTCTGTATCATTATTTTTCTCAGGCCATGAGTCGACACTTGGTTCTTATAAGTCGACACTTGACTTCTTCATAAGTCAACACTTGACTTCAGTGAGTCAACTTAAGGCATGCAAAAGAAATTTCTGCATGCCAATCCTTCTGAAGTGCCGACACCTCATGTATCATGAGTCAACATTTGGCATGTGCCATTCAAAAAACTCTGTGCCAAGCTTCAAAACTCAAAGTGTTCTTTAACAAAACTTCTATATCTTCTTCATAAAGTCCAGATTGACCCATTTTAAGGATTTTCAAGGTGAGAAGACTTCTTATACTCTGAAATTCATTTAGCTTCAAAATTAGTGAGTTTGATACCTTTGTATGAAAAATTTGATGTACCTATATCCTGAAACTCACAACTACAATTAAAACATTAGTATAAAATATATACTCAATATTTTGTTAGTCATCAAAATCAAGGGCTAAGCCAATACAGGGGAAACACCCTGTGCATTGCCGCCTCGAGTTGGGTTGCGCGCCCGCCAGCTGGGCCTGGGTCGCGTGCCCATGGTTGGGCCTGGGCCTCGTGCTTGCACATGCACACATGCCTGAGTGCGTGGGTCAGGCTGGGTCCAGGCCAAAATAGTTCTTTTTTTGGGTTTTTCTGTTGGGCTTCTGGGCTTTTCTAGGCTCGGATATTGGATGGATATGGCTTCACATCCAACAACTTGCCCACTTGGAGACTTAGACACCCAATCTTGCATCTACCTGAAACATCAAAAGTAAACTTCTAAAGAAAAATAAAAGTAAACTTCTAAAGAAAAATAAAAATAAATCATTATCATGTGTGGTGCCTCCAATCAGCTAGCTCCGAAGGTCAATTGAGACCATGCATAGTCCCAATTTTTCTGTAGTGATTGATTTTGTCAGCATATCCGCAGAATTCTTCGATACTTGGATCTTTTCTAGTGACAGACATCCATCTTCAAGCAGTATTTTGATAAAATGGTACCTTAGCTGTATATGCTTCGTCCTTGCATGGAACATCGGGTTCTTCACCAGATGGATAGCACTCTGATTGTCACAAAACAAAACACTGCAGCTCTGCTCTCTACCCAACTCTGTCAGCAACTTCTGTAGCCAAACCATCTCTTTGCTAGCTTCTGTGATTGCGATGCACTCCGCCTCGTTGATATAAAATACCACGATCTTCTACAACTGCGAGACCCAGCTCACCACTATCCCGTCAACGGTGTACACGTATCCTATCATGCTTTTTCTAGTATTGGCATCACCACCTAGATCTGCATAAATATAGTCCTATAAAGTCTGACTGCCTCTCAGGTACCATTGGTTGATATCCTTTGTACCTTTTAAAATATCTCAGGATCTACTCGACATGTTTCAAATGTTGCTTGCCCGAATTTATCATGTACCTGCTCATAGCTCCCACTACATGTGCAATATCGAGCTTCATGCAAACCATCACATATATTAAGTTGCTGATCACTGAAATATACGTAACCCTTGCCATTGTCTTTGGCTCATCATCAACCTTGGGTGACTGTTCCTTTGAAAGCTTGAAGTGCATGGCCAAATGTGTCTTCACAGGCTTTGCATCTGCCATGTTAAATCTGTCCAACACCTTTTCAATATAATTACTCTGAACTAGCTTCAGTATACCTGTCGCCCTGTCTCTTTTGATCCTTAACCCAAGTATCTGCTTTGCTGCGCCCATATCTTTTATTACAAATTCTCTTGATAGCTCCATTTTCCATCTTTCGATCTCCTGCATGCTCGGTCTAGCTATCAGCATATCATCAACATACAAGAGTAGAATGATGAAATTACCGTTAAACGACCTGTAGTAATAGCAATGATCTTTCTGGCACCTTGCAAAACCACTATTAATCATGAATCCATCAAACTTTTTGTACCATAATCGAGAGGTCTATTTCAAACCATACAAGCTCTTCTTCAGCTTGCATACCAGGTTTTCTTTAGTAGGAACTATAAAGCCAACCGGCTGCTACATATAAATATCTTCATTTATTTCACCATATAGGAAAATAGTAGTAATATCAAGTTGTTCTAAGTATAAATTTTCATGAGCTACTATATTTAGAATTACCCTTATTGTAGAGAGCTTAACATCAGGAGAAAAGATCTCGGTATAATCAATACATTCTTTCTGTTGGAAGCCTTTTACAACTAATATTGCCTTGTATCTCTTGTTGCCATTGTGCTCTTTCTTGATCTTGTAGATCCACTTGTTGTGCAATACTTTCTTTCTTTCCGGCAGTGTGCTGAGCTCCCATTTCTTGTTTTTTATCAAGGACTGCATCTCGTCCTTCATCGTTAGCTCTCACTTGATCGAATCTTCGCTCTCCATGGCTTCATCAAAGCACTCGGGCTCTCCTCCATTTGTCAACAACAGGTAATACAACAAGGGTAAATACCTTACACATGGTTTCGGGGTCCTTATGGATCTTCTCAACTGAGATGTCTTTGGCTCGGTTTCGGATCTCTTGCTCCCCCGGTAATATCCTCCTTCGTGATCTCTTCCAATTCTACTTGTTCTTTCTCTTTTTCTGCCTGTCCTACTCTGTTTGAAATATTTTGGTCCTTGTACAGGCTTCTTTTATTGAACACCATGTCCTTGCTCCTAATGATTTTCCTATCCTTCTCACTCCAGAGCTTGTAACCGAATTCATCAGTGCCAAATCCAATGAAGTAACACCTCTCTAACTTTGCATCGAGCTTATCTCTCTTCTCTGCATTAACGTGTACGTAGGAGACACAGCTGAAGACCTTCAGGTAAGATAAGCTTGCTGACTTCCCTGTCCACTTTTTTTTTGGTAGCTTATACTCAAGAGGGACTGAGGAACTCCTATTGATCAGATAAGTAGTAATGCTAACTGCCTTAGCCCAAAACATCTTGGACAATTCAGTATGGAGCCTCATGCTCTTGGCTCTCTCGTTCAAGGTCCTGTTCATGCATTCAGCTATCCCATTCTGTTGTGACGTACTTGGAATCGTCTTCTCAATCTTGATCTCATTGGTTGTGCAAAACTCCTTGAACTCAGTGTTGTCGTACTCGCCTCCATTGTCCGATCTCAAGCATTTTATCTTTTGTCCAGACTCATTCTCCACCAGGCTTTTTCACTTCTTGAAAGTGTCAAATATATCATATTTATTCTGTAGAAAATAAATCCATACCTTTTTGGTGGAGTCGTCGATGAAGGTCACATAGTATCACGAAGCTCCAAAGGATGCAACTAGGAAGGGATCCCACATTTCCATGTATACAAGTTTCAGCTTTCTTGATCTTGGTGCCCTGCCAATCTTGGAGAAGCTCTCTCTTCTGCTTTCCAAGAATACAATTTTCATAGAAACCAATATCTATCATTTTCAAACCCGGTAGCTTGTCCTTCTTCAGTAGTACTTGCATTCCTTTCTCGCCCATGTAACCCAGCTTATAGTGCCACAACTCCGAGTCTGCCAGTGCCAGTGCCATTGCATCTTTGGGGCTACTAAATATATATAGGGTACCCAACTTGCTTTCTCATGCTATCACCATCGCATCTTTGGTAATCTTTCAAGAGCCACCAATAAAAGTTGTAATGTACCTCTCTGAATCCAGTTGCCAGATTGATATCATATTTTTCCTTAATTCTGGGACATGTCTGACATTCTTAAGCTTCCAAATTGATTGATTTGGCCTCCTGATGTGTACACCCTTTTCCATAATATCCAAAGGCTCATCATCTATAATATAGTCCTTTTGAAGTCTCTAGCAATGTAGTTGTGCATAGACTCCTTATGTGAGGTGGAGTGAAATGAAATTCTGGAGTTTAGAATCCAAGATTCCATCGGACTGTCCACACTAAGAACCAATGTATCTGCAATTATCTTTGTTGCCGTATTAACGGATTTTTCATTCTACCCCTTGTCCTTCCTTGCCTAATAGTGTTTCCTGGTGTGCCCCTTCTTATCGTAGTGCCAACAACCATCACCCTTCGATCTTGATTAGCTCCTATGCTTGGACTTGGCTCTCCCGTGGCCTTTATTGCGCTGTGTAATTCTTCCTCTGCCTTCTTGAGTGATCAAGGTAGAGCCAGAGTTTTCTTTAGTTTCTTTCCTTCTGATGTCTTTACTGAGAATCAAGTTCTGGACCTCTTCAAACTTCAATTTGCTCAAGCCGCACGAATTGCTCACTACTATCACAGTTGCACCCCAGCTCTCGGGCAAACAGGATAATAGGATAAGGGCACGGACTTCATCCTCGAAGGTAATGTTAATTGAACTCAACTGACTAGTAATCAAATTAAATTGATTGATATGATCAGTTACGGATGTACTTTCGTTCATCTTCAAGTTGAACAAACGATGCATGAGATAAACCTTATTAGAGGTCTAAGGTTTCTCGTACATGTTGGATAATGTCTGCATCAATCTAGCTATCGTCTTCTCCTCCAGAATGTTGAACGCGACGTTCCTGGCTAACATCAGACGGATGACTCCCAAAGCCTGGCAGTCCAACAAATCTCAGTCTGCTTGTAACATCTCGGCAGGTTTCTTTTCTAGCAGCGGTAGGTGAAGCTTCTTCTGGTATAGAGTCCTCAATCTGCATCTTCCAGAATCTGAAGTCTTTTCCATCAAACCTGTTGATCTTGATCTTTACCTTTATCTCCTGCCATCGCTCCCACTCAAACTCGAGACTCTGATACTAGTTATTAGGAGGTGGCGCACAGTGAGATACTGGAAGAGTTCACATAAGAAACGAAAAAGAAAGCCTGAAAAATAAATAAAGAATACAAGCACAAGTAATACACATGAATTACATGGTTCAAAGCCTCCTGCTCCTACATCCATGGCCGCATAGGATCAAATCTCTACTATGAAGAAAAGGATACAGGAAGTTTTACAATAAAGAGGCCTCTCTAGATACAAATCTCAGCCCAATAGAAAGAAAGAAGAAAGTATTAAAAAAATACAGGAAAAATTCTTGCCCTCCCTTTGCCTTTCTGTCTCTATTTCCCTTATTTTTTCTCTTGGAAAATCCTTGGACAACTTTTCTGGTTACAAAAGATCTCTCTTTGGCTCTCTATTCTTCGTTATTGCAGCTCTCAATGTTCTCTATTAAGAAGGAAACGAAAACCAGTCCAGTCCGTGTCCAAAATGTATCTCTAGGTCACTGTAGAAGACCAATTGAAGCAGGGAATGTTCCAGGTTGTCAGATCTGCGATCAGTGCCTTAGATCGCATCAAAATCTAAGTAAAACACCCATGATCACACCCGAAATCATTCTTAGCCATCGGATCATGCATCTAACAGTCCAAAGTTGCCCAAATGCTCGTGGACCGCGTGAGAAATCATGCGGTCCATGGTGAGCCACAGAAGCACGGGGGAAATGCCCCGCACGCTGCCACCTCGGGCTAGGCTGTGCGCCCATGTGCCAACAGGCTGGGCTTGGGCCACGTGCCCGTCGACTGGGCCTGGGTCGTGCATGCGCGCATGCATGCCTGGGCCGTGCATGTGGGTCGGGCCGGGTCCGGTCTGGCGGGCCAAAATAGTTCTTCCTTTTTTTTGGTTTTTCTACTAGGCTTCTGGGCTTTCTGGGCTCAGATCTTGGATGGATATGGCTCCACACCTAATATTTTAATACAAATTTTTTAAATTTATCTCTACAAAGGGATGTCATGATATATTTTTAAAAATATTAAGTCTTCATAGTATAAAATTATGACACCATGCACAGTTTCATGATATCGTAATTCAGAATTTATGATACTTAAGTTTAGAAACTACGACACTCTAGTTAAATAACTACGACACCCATGCATAAATTATAAAAAAAAAGTTTCTAACCCAATCTACCTCTAATGCATGTCATCCGTGGCTTGGTTTATGACTTCCAAAGTATTATAAAATTATCATGGATATTTTAAGATTACTCAAAATAGTCAAAACAATTTTACGATACCCGAGTTTAAAAACTATGATATCCTAGTTTAAAAACTATGACATCCATACAGAAATTATAAAATAAAATTTTGTAACCCCTTCTATTTATAATACATGTCATCTATGCCTTGGTTTACGACTCCTAGAGTATCAAAAATTATCATGGATGCTATAAGATTAATCAAAATAACCGAAATAGTATTACGATACCCCTGTATAAAAATTACATCCTAGTTAAAAAACTACGACATCCTTGCAGAAAGTATAAAATATAAGTTTTTAACTCCTTATACATCAATACATGTCATACATGGCTTGGTTTATTACTCTCAGAGTATTATATAATTATCATTAATGCTACAAGATTACTCAAAATGATCGAAACAATATTACGACATTTCAATTTAAAACTTACGATACTATTGTTAAAAAACTATGACATCCATATATAAATTATAAAATAAAAATTTATAATCCCTTCTATCTATAATACATGTCATCCGTGGCTTGGTTTATGACTTTCATAGTGTCATAAAATTATCATGGATGCTATAAGATTATTCAAAATGATCGAAATAGTTTTACGACATCACAATTTAAAAACTATGATATTCTAGTTAAAAAACTATGACATCCATGCAAAAATTATAAAATAAAAGTTTATAACCCCTTTTATCTTTAATACATGCCATCCGTGGCTTGGTTTATGACTTCCAGAGTGTCAAAAACTGTCATGGATATTATAAGATTAATCAAAATGACCAAAATAGTATTACGATACTCCAGTATAAAAATTACAACATCCTAGTTAAAAAACTATGACATCCTTATAGAAAGTGTAAAATATAAGTTTTTAATATCCTATACATACAATATATATTATCTATAGCTTGGTTTATGACTACTAGAGTGTCATAAAATTATCACGAATGCTATAAGATTACTCAAAATGGCTAAAATAGTATTACGACATCTCAGTTTAAAACCTACGATATCTTAGTTAAAATATTATGATATCCATACATAAATTATAAAATAAAAGTTTCTAACCCCTTCTATCTCTAATACATGTCATCCATGACTTGGTTTATGACTTCCAGAGTATCAAAAATTATCATGTGTACTATAAGATTATTCAAAATAGCTGAAACAGTTTTATGACATCTCAGTTTAAAAACTACGACATTTTAGTAAAAAAACTGATACCTATGCAGAAATTATAAAATAAAAGTTTGTAACCCCTTCTACCTTTAATACATGTTATCCGTGGCTTGATTTATGACTCCCAAAGTATCAAAAATTATCATGGATGCTATAAGATTATTCAAAATGGCCGAAATAATATTATGATACCTCAGTATAAAAACTACGACATTATAGTTAAAAAAATTACGATACCATTGTAGAAAGTGTAAAATATAAGTTTCTAACCCCTTGTATATGCAATGCATATCATCCATGACTTGGTTTATGACTTCTAGAGTATCAAAAATTGCCATGGATATTATAAGATTCTCAAAATAACTAGAACGGTATTATGACACCCCAGTATAAAAAAATACATCCTAGTTAAAAAACTGACATCCTTGTAGAAAGTATAAAATCAAAGTTTCTAATATCTTCTACCTGTAATACATGTCACCTGTGATCTGAACTAAAACTCTTACAATCTCATGATGACACTTCCCATGTCATAACAAGCCTGTATGAAAAGAATCAAGAATAATTAAGTCCAAAACAGGATTGTGACACCTTAGTTCAGGATTCATAACATCCTACTTCAAATGTTATGACACCCTGTACATTTTTATGCTGGGATGGTTTACATTTTTTATAATAGTTAGTTAGAATTCATTATTTAATAACTTACAATTATTTTTTATTTATGTTTCAGGTGATCTTGCAATAGTTCGGCTACTTGGAGTGAAGGTTTCGTAACTATTTTAAAATCATTGCAAGCCAACAGTGTATGTTGAAAAAGCATGGAGGATGGGTTTTCTAGTCTTCATTTAGAAATCATCCGAAAGACTTCATTCGGTGTGTTTGTCGATATGCAGCCGTTCATAGTCAATGGGTGACTCCTGGCTGAAATTATTAGATGTTACAAGAGAGGTGACAAGTTTATTTTTTGTGGCAAGAAACTTATATTCAGCATCGAAGACATGGCCCTAATTTTGAGTCTGCCATGCCATGAAAATAAGATTGCAATGGAAGGCCAAGATAAAAAGAAAAAATTATTTCAAAGATTTGGTAGAGAATTAATCTTCAGAATAAGGGGCTGGAGAAGTTGATAACGCAACTTCATTTATCAAACATACAAGATGATGTCAAGGACACCCTAAGACTTTGGATCATATACATGTTTGCACCATTTTTGTCTTCAAAATCAAATCAAGCTTGTCCAAGATATATCATCCCTTACTTGGATGATTTATCTCAGCTAGGATAAATCGACTAGGCTTCCACAATAAAGGAATTGACTGTTATGGCTTTCCCAGATGTTGCTTGTCGCTTGAGATCTGAGGAGCTAATCCAAACTTAGAGAAGTGACAAGGTTAGGAGGCAGCCAACCCTGTATGGATGTTCAGCTGCTCTGGTGGTAAAGATCATTAATATGTAGTAAAAGTATAATTACATTTATTTTAAATCTTCCATATCTTTAAAGTACATGATTATTAGGTACAGGTTTGGTTCCTTGAGCATACTATCTTAAGAGGCCCAGCACATCCAAATAAGCTATCTAGGCTGTTAAATTGGTATGACTGCTAGTTAAAGACAAAATGTTCATCTTACGAACTTGTAGTCTTATGAGTTGGTAAGATAATCCATTATTTCATAAATGAATGAACAATATATCATTATTATTAATATAAAATTATTTTGTTATTGTTCTTGGCTTGCATGTGGAGGGAGCTATTGAGCCTATGATAATGGAACAGTGAATTATCAGTGAAGAAACAGTAGCATCCTCGTACCCAAAAATAGTTGTGCAAGCTGTGCATAGTTGAAGAATGAAATAGAAGATATAAAGAAGAGGCTTGCCATAGTTGAAACCCTTCTCAGTTCATTGGTAAAAAAGGATAGAAATGCCAATAAAGAAGGGCACAAAGGGGCGGAGGAAAATGATATTGAGGATGAGGTGTAAGTCTTGGGGCACGATCAACTTATGATGGAGGAAAAAAATTATGACACTCCTGTGACTGAGGTTGAACATAGGATATAGAAAAAAATTGAAGAACACCCCTATAAGTTAGGATGTTGAGGGGAAGAGAAAAAGCTCTGGTTCCTTCACTTATCAAGAGAGTGAAAAAACTAACCTAGGCTACGAAAAGCCTTACAAATGATAATAGATTCTCCTTTTGAAATAGGCCAACCCAAAAAAAAAGATGAAGATAGTAGACACATCTCAGTCTAATGAATCAAATTTGATCTTTAATTTGAAGACGATAAAAATTTGATCAAAACCTTTTTGAAAGAAAAGATTAACTCGTAAGTTATATCTATTTTTTTATTATGTATGCTACTTTATGGTCGAAAATATATAATATTCTTTATGTTTATTAATTTTAGAGAGGTCATCTATACTAATAAATTTGAAAGCACTATCACAAAAAAAATATTTTTGATCTGCTAAACAATGACATGATAGTTGATGATGCAAGTAATGGAGTATTACTTTATTTTGTTCTTATTCTTTATGTATGTTATCATATATTTTTTAATAATTCTTATATTAATTTTCAAAATTATATGAAATCATGTTACTTATAATTAATCAATTTATATTGTATTATCAAATAATTGATGTCAGGTAGGAGTTTATTAGAAATTATTAGATAGAGCATCCGAAAAAATATCATAAGTATATAATTATACCTGTAATGACCTCTAGAATGTGTTTGACATTAGTATCATCATTTCAAGAATTTGCTGGAATAGCCAGGACTATAATATTTGATAGAGTTAGTGATCAAGATAAGAAGTAATTTTAGTTTTTGTTCACCATCATTAACTCAAACAATTCTCACTAGCATGTGGTTGCAGTTGACATGCAAGCAAAGGTGTTGATGCATCTAAATTTCAATAAAACATAATTTCAGGTATAAAGCAAATGCAAAGAAGTGGCATAAGATACTCGGGCCAATGTTTTATATATTCTGTAACAATGCTAAGATGAAAAATTGATCAATGTTAGAGATTGCTGAATGCCCTTCCCAACCTGCATGATCACTAGACTACGGATTGTATTGCTTGAAATACATGAAATTCCTTGCTCGCAGGGATAAGCTTGATAGTTAAAATTTCACAAAAAAAGATATAAGTATCTATCAGCGCTAGTTAGCAGCAAGATTATTGAGAGAGAGCTTGAATCAGAAGATTGATAGTGCCGTTAAAATTTAGCATGTAAAAATAAATTATATTTAATGTACTTATTCTCTTCGATTTATGTATTTTTATAATATATTATAGAAATTTGTAAGTCAATTGATATTTATATTTTAAACATCATTCTCAAAGAAAAATTTTGTTATTCATTCAAACAGTAATGTTTTGAATATCAGTTTCTCATTACATGAAGTTTTTGTATTTTTGATATTATGTTTACTTTCAAAATATCAATTTTTTTCATTGATGTGATAATGTTATAAAGTAATATTATGTTTCTTGATAGGGTGTTATAGTTTTTCAATTTGAATGTCATAACTATAGATCTAGGGTGTCGTAATCATGTTTCAATATTTTTTAAAACTTTATTTGTTAGAAGTCTATCATGATATTGTAAGAGTTTTAATTCAGATCATAGGTGACATGTATTACAGGCAGAAGAAGTTGGAAACTTTGATTTTATATTTTCTGCAAAGGTATCATAATTTTTTAACTAGAATATCATAGTTCTTAAACTAGGATATCGTAATATTGTTTTGGCCAATTTGAGTAAGCATCTAGCATTCGTGATAATTTTATGACACTCTAGGAGTCATAAACCAAGCCATGGATGTCATGTATTAGAGGTAGAAGGGGTTAGAAATTTTTATTTTATAATTCTACATGGGTGCCATAGTTTTTTAATTACGGTGTCATAGTTTTTTAACTTGGATGTCGTAATATTACACCATGATAATTTTATAACACTCTGAAAGTCATAAACTAAGCCATAGATAACATGTATTAGAGATAGAAGGGATTAAAAATTTTTATTTTATAATTTTTGCATGGATATCGTAGTTTTTTAACTAGGATGTCGTAATACTGTTTTTGAGATCTTCTAGCATCCGTAGCAATTTTTGATAATCAAAAAGTTATAATTAAGCCACGTGTTTATAGATATAAGGGGTTAGAAACATTTATTTTATATTTTCTGCATGGATGTCGTAGTTTTTTAACTAGATTATTGTAGTTTTTGAACTAGGGTATTGTAACATTATTTTAGCTAATTTGAGTAATCTTCTAGCATCCATGATATTTTTTGATACTATATGAGTCATTAATCAAGCCACCGATGATATGTATTATAGGTAGAAGTGGTTAGAAAGTTTTATTTTATATTTTATGCATTTTTTTTAACTGGGATGTCGTAGTTTTTAAATTAGGATGTCGTATTATGGTTTCAGCCAATATAAGTAATCTTCTAGTATCAGTGATAATTTTTGACAATCTGAAAGTCATAACTAAGCAATGGATGACATGTATTACAGGTAGAAGGGGTTAGAAACTTTAATTTTATATTTTCTGCATGGATGTCATCGTTTTCTACTAGGGTATTGTAGTTTATGAACTTGAATATCGTAATACTGTTTTAGGCTATTTGATTAATCTTATAGTATCTGTGATAATTTTTGATACTTTGAAAGTCATAAACTAAGCCACGGATAATATATATTACAAGTAGAAGGGATTAGAAAGTTTTATTTTATATTTTGTGCATGAATGTCATAGTTTTTTAATTAGGATGACGTAGTTTTTATATTGGGATATCGTAATACTTTTTCGACCATTTTAAGTAATCTTATAGTATCTGTGGCAATTTTATTATACTATGCAAGTTATTATTTAGAACATGGATGATGGGAAGTCCTGTTAGGAGCAGTTATTTACTTTACTTTCTTGTTTCATGTTGGAGTATTTTAATTTGGTAAATGGATGCCATCCATTATATCAAGGGGTGTCATAATTCTGTTATCCCTATTTTAGTCTTTGGACATTTAAAGTAGTACTAAAATTTATATTTGAAATAAACATATTCAATCACATGTCCAATACATCCTATTTTAGATTTTTCTGGATAATATAAATATATACAGGACTGTACGAAAATTCAGTATTTTATATCCTCTCCGGTTAGTTGACTACATACATAAGCATCAAATTCATCTAAAAGGGATCGAAAGATGGTACAGTGGGTTCAATTACTTAGTCTGGTACTTCTATTACATTATGGAAAGTCTGCTTCTTGCTTGTATTACCTTTTCTTTCATTTTGCACAAGAGTGTCAACGAAAGTCTTATCCATATTTTTTCTTGATCTCTTTGACTTCTTCTCAACTCCACTCTTAATTCTATTCTTTCTTGGATGACCTTTCGTAGTAAGTTGGTCAGGATCTTGGATTAGAAGTTGTGCTTTACTTAGTTGCACAGTTAGCATCTACAGCTCTTCTGAATAATGATGTAAGATCTTTTATCACTAAATTAAATACATCTTTAGATATGGAGGCTATCTCTGCAGCTTCATCATCCGATGACTCATCAAAGTATATCTACGATCAATATAATATAATATTTATATTAGAATTTCATGATATATGATAGATTTATGTAAACATAAATTAAGATATCTAAATTTATATAATTTCTTAATTATGTACCATGATTTTCGTATGCTTTTATCATAAAACTGAGTATTGCATTCGAGATCGTCGAATTAGTATTTCATGTCCTTGCATCATCTATTCAAGAAGTACTTATCTAGGATACGAAATACGTCGCTTTGATGAAGAACCAATAAGACATGCCTACACAGGTAACCCTTGTACTGAAAGGATTTATACTGGTATTGAATATCCTCCAAAGTTTTGTCATATGAAACCACATAAATTTTTATAATCTCCTTCTTCATTCCATCAACTTCAATTTTTTCAAATGATTTAAAAGAATATACATCATAGTTGTTAACTTCTTTAACTAATTTAGCATTTGACATAACCATTTCAAAGATCTCATTCTAAAATTTTTTGAATATGTGCCTTGTATATTTTTTTCTTATTGCTTGTCTCTCAAAAGGAGAGGATGTCTTTAAAAAATTATTTGTTTGTAACTTTTTATTATCTTCTTTATTTTTTGCTTATATCTTTTCTCTAAGGCATCTTCGTACTTATCGATGAATTTCTTGAGTGTAGTTTTCGAGTTTATAAACCCATCAAAGAAGTGAATGATGCTCTTGCTCCTTTATGAAGTTGACATTCATTTTCATAAATATTTTAAAAAATAGAAGCATTAAGTATATAAAGTTTGTTGGAAATATACAAACATGAATATTAATCAATCATAATGACTTACAAACCTACAAAGAATGTATTCTTAAGATAAATTAGAATTTGTTTGTCCTGACATTTATAAATATCATTTAACCAATATACAACCTTTCATTCTTGATATTTCTCCATTAAATGTGCCCATCTTTTCTTGAAAGACACTATGGTAACTGAATTATATATCGTCTCTTCAAACTTTATCATAAATTTGGGATTTGCAGTACAAATATGGCCAATCTTTTTAGGATTCTTCTTCAATATCTATCAAAGACAAAATCTATGTCGTGCATTGAAAAAAACATCCCTAACAGTTGCCTCGATTGTCTTATCTTGGTCAGTTATGATGGCATTATGTGGTCGACCACCATTTGCATCCAGCCATGATTGGAATACCTATTTAAATATCTCAGTTCTCTCATATGATAACAATGCGCAACCAAGTAATATAGACTATCCATGATGGTTGACTCCGATAAATGGATAAAAAAGTATTTGATATGTATTTGTCAAATATGTTGAGTTAAAGATCAGTACATCACTAAAGTAAGTGCTTGCCAATCTTGATCCAGGATGGATCCAGAAGACAGACCTGAGCTGTTCATTATCGTTCAGGTCTAAAGTATAAAAGAAACTTAAACTTTTTACTTGCATTTGTGTGAAATGGATTATCATTAACTGTGCATCTCCTTTTTTCAGCTGACTCTGATATTTTTGATAGATGAAATTAAGAGCATCATTCTCTATGAAATCTAATTATCTTTTATCCCCTTTCCTTCTAGCCATGGCAGAGTATATTTGAGTTGTAGGTATATTCATGGCATGTAAATACTAATATTTTCCTTTTCTGGTGTGCTGATCCTTCTATGAGACCTAGATAACTAGCTGATGATATGGATAGCTCATGGTTATATTATAGAAAAACATATTTCAATATCCACTTACCATTTTTAGAATTTAGTCTTGCTTTTATCGAAGCCTTATAATCAATTTTGTTAGTATCCTTGGGATTCATGGAGTTATCGATTTTTCTAGATTTTTCCTTGCCTCCAACATGCCAGATGCTTGAAGCATATTTTTTTATTATTGTTGGACCTATTATACACTATCGTGATTCCAAAATTTACTCTCCTTGTATATCCATTGTAGAAATTATGTACATCATTTATAGAATTAAACTCCATTCCAATTTCAGGATCAACAGACTCGTTCTCTACATTCGGGGTGATAGGAAAAGGTGTATTCTTGTGAATAACACCAGCAACCTCATCCAAATGATCATCTTCAATTTTTTTCAGATTTCCAATTTCAATGCCATATGTAGAAATATCTGAAAAAAATTATAAACATTGATATACATAGTTTTAGATAATATTTTATCTACAGTATAATAAATAATATATTATGCATTAGATAAAATATGATACGATAGTGTGATAATACGGGCATAGAACCAAATATTTCTAAAAAAAGATATTTAAATTTATGACACTCTAGTTCAGAAATTACGACATCCTAGTTAAAAGGTTATGATTCCTGATCATAAAACATGAAATTAAATATATTAACCCCCATTACTAGGAGAACCTATCATTTGTGGACTGAGTTATGATTCCTAGGATGTCATAACATGCTACGGTTGCTAAAGAGTGATAATAATATGCTGAAACAGTATTATGACATCCTAGTTCAAAAACTACGATATTCTAGTTATAAAACTACGACATCCTTGTACAAAATCATAAACCAGATATTTTGATCTTCCATAACAAAAGTGTTTCAGTATGCATTGCTGATTTATGACACCCACATTATAATAAAATACTTATGAGAAAACTTCAGTATCAAAAACTTCGAAACATGAATAACTCGGTATAAAACAGAAAATGAAAGCTTTTGTCCTCTGTTATAGAACATTTCAACCGTGCATTGGCTTGAATAAGATTGTTAGATTATGATAAAAAGATCATGAGAAAAAAATATTTCTAAAAAAAAGAGTTTTCAAGGAATGACATCCTAGTTCAGAAATTACGACATCCTAGTTAAAAGATTATGACATCCGATCATAAAACATAAAACTAAATATATTAACCCCTACTACCAGAAGAACCTATCACTTATGGACTGAGTTATGACTCCTAAGATATCATAACATGCTACGGATGCTAAGGGATGACAATAATATGCTGAAATAGTATTACGGCATTCCAGCTCAAAAACCATGTTATCCTAGTTATAAAACTATGATATCCTTGTAGAACATATGAAACTATATTTATTATCCTCTCCTACCAGGATACCTATCACATGTAGACTGAGTTATGACTCCCAGAGTATCATAAAATTTCATGGATGCTAAAGGAGTATTATATGGTTTTTTACATCATCAACTTTCTCTAACTACCAAAATAATTGGTGTAGTAAAGGAACTATAAAAAGAAAATTAAACAAGATTCTATGAAGGCTTAGTTTACTTCCTGTGGGAGATGACATTTTATCTTGAAGTTATAGAAGTCTTTGATGGCTTATTCCAATATCGGACCAAAACAGAGCACTTTTTCAGGACGAGGAAGAAGCTTATATTAATATTTAAAAGTTGATTCATACTATAAGACTCTCAGAGCACATTTCAGAACGAGGGAGATTCTTCCTTCAACCTTTAACTGATTCCTTGGACCAAAGCTAGAGCATGTTTCAGACTGAAATATTTAGCTAGAAGTGCTGGGAACAATGTTTTAGATTGACCAAAATCCAAGCAAGATGGCGGGGAAAAGTAGGCTAGAGCGAAAGGGTATTTTGGTCTGTACAAAAAATTCAAAAAAAAGTTGAATGGTAATTAATGAACGTCATGCTCAACTTTTAACTTGTTATATGCCACGTCCCATCAAGCCAGTTAGGATACACGTGGACCAATAAGAAATAGTGGTGCGGGCCATGTTGGATTTCCTGCATCGCGTGCGGTACACAAAGACTTACTCGTGGCCTAAATTAATTTGTCTCGGGTTTTAAGCCTATGAAGTTCTGGGCTCCAAAGCTAGTATTGAACAAGTGTTCGATATGGTTGTCACTAAGACTACAAATGGATCGGGTTAATCCATAATCCGATCCCATCTACTTAGATCCAAATCCAATCCATTTTCAAGGATCTATATAGATCTAAATCATGTCCAAAAATTGGATCAATTTCTTTTTTTGATCAGGTTTGGGTTTATTAAATTCGGATCCAACTTGATCCGAACTTGCTTATAATATTAGAATCTAAATTTATTTGAATTTCTAGATTGTACTTTAAGACTTGTATAAAATTTATTTTTAATATAAAGATAAAATTATAATTATTTTTATATCTTAATTTTTTTTGAGGTCTAAATTGTTTATTATCTATTTTGTAGTTAATAATAGTTGATTATGTGATAATTAAAATATAGTTGTTTACATTTAATCCGGATTTTATTTAGATTCAAATTTTTTAGGTCCGGACCGGGTTATTCATGGATTCGATCCAACCTAAATGACCCGTTGGATCAAAAACTTGAACTGTGAATTTGACTTGATTTTCTATTTGATTAGATCTTGATCTAATATTATATAGAACCCAATCAAAGAACTGGGTTGGATCATGGTCATTCATAATCCGGTCCATCCTATTCCATTTTTCATCCCTAGCTGTGATAATGCGATTATCATTTTAGCAAACATGTCTGGGTTATAATTGCAGGAATTAAACATTATAAACAAAACTGTCATGATTTGGATGCAGCGAAGCAATGCTAAACGCGTAGCTGAAGGAAGGCAAATCTCATCAAAAGAACAGGATAAGGAAACGCCAATATTTTGTTCATTATATAAACATTTGCGAAGTAATAGAAATTTTCTTGTCTCTGTAGCCCATGGTTGATGCAATTCGCCCCAGCTAAAAAAAGGGGTGTTAATGCCATTATCTTCATAACTGCATCCGTGCATTCTTCTCTCTCTGTCTCTCTTCAGTGAAAACTACACTCCGTGTATTTATAGTACGTACCATGGGCCTGCACATCGAGCACTCGATGATATTTAAGTCGGATAAGCATATACCGAAAACCCAAAGGAATCGAGCGCGGGAATTCCTCTCTATCCCAAGTTAGCTTTGAAAAAACTTCCCATTCTTTTCAAAGACATAACGCCACAAATGCAAGCAGTTTATTCGTGTCGCGGATAATTTTATTCTATCCTACTGTCAAATGATGCCTGATGCCCTGTTTGGAAGATTGTTCATCTGTACAGCAAGTTATCCTTCTTACCGATCTTCGAAACTGTAGAATGCTACAAAATTTTGAGGGGCATGTTCACTTTCAAAGTGAATCAAGTTTTCACTTTTTTGGACTGTAATAAAGTGAGAAACTTCCACCAAATTTACTAACCAAAGTTTAGAATGTAGGACTCCAGTTTTTGTCATTCCTGTATATCTGCAACTTTGCCATAGGTTCCAGCTGCCATGGCTTAACGAAGCCATCCCACCACCTCTCGCATGCATCGTTTATCTGGTTCAACTTTACAAGGTAATTGGTTTCCTTCATTCATCGTATAATTAGTAGATTCATATATATCCAAGTGGACTGCAATGGCGAAAACATCAAACACCGGTCAAGCAGTCAAATGACTCCGTTTTTAGCGTCTTTAAGGATTCTCTCTATCTTTTCTCGCAACGTGTGTGGTAGAAGAGGAATGTGCTAAGTTAGGACATGCAGATGCCTCGACAAGCGGTTGGAAACAGCCTACCGGAGTGGGGTGGGGAGGAAGTTACGGCAGTTGAATAAACTCAAATTGTGTCCCATCCCTGCCATGATATGCTCAGGCCTATAACTCATTTACAAGGAGAAAAAAAAAAAAAAAGAAAAGAAAAAAAGAAGAAGAAGAAGAAGAAAGAGAGCGAAGAAGCAGCAAAACAAAATAAATGAAGCTTTTGTTCTTGCTTTCCTTGATATGTTACTCCATAGGCAATGCCGAAGCCCGGAAATCATCAAGCTCCGGGAACTTCAACGTTCTGACTTATGGTGCCCGAGCCAATGGAATTACTGATGATAGCAAGGTCCAAATCCTGTATACCTCTCCCTCTCCCTCTCTCTCTCTCTCTCTCTCTTGCTAGAATCGAGAATGTTTAACTGTAATGAGTTTCTTAATAATATTGTTTATGTTTGGTTTTTCGAATTATTTTGGTTGCATGACCTTGTCTCATCTGCTTTTCCATGGTATTTTCTCATGATATATATATATGTGCTTGGTAGATCTCTTTGTTCTTTGTTTTTAATACAATTGCTGTTTCTGAGTTATGATTCGATCATGATCCAATGTTTTTTACCCTCTCTTTCTTTTCTTCTCCGTTTAACTCTTCTCTCATTCTTTTCTTAATAAAATATAATCCAACTTTTAAGTTTTTCTTTTGCTTGTTTCTTCCTGTTCTGCATGCCAGGAGGCCTATTTTAATTGAAGCTAAACCTTCCTTCCATGGTCGATCACAAGGAGAAGATAATGATGCTATACGAAATCGACGAGTAAACGATCATAGCCATCCATTTAATGGACTTGAAACCGATCATCTGATAGAAATCTATCTTTCAAATGTCACAGTTGTTGTCGTTTATTCTTGCTTTTATTTTTATGTTTTTAAATATACAACCGCCATTTTTAATAAATTACAATGCTTCAAAACTTTTTGTTCAGAGATAATGTACTGCCCTTAAAGTAGGATTTATTCTTGCCTAGAACATCAAAAGCAAGTTAACAATGTTTAAAAGTAGGACTTATTCTTGCTGTGCTAATTGTTTCCTTGGTGGTGATGGGTAAGCTGGCTTTTAATCAGTTAGCTAAGCTACCTCTCAGAACGACTTCTCGTGGAGCTATGAGCTCATGGAGTGTAAATATGGTGGTTCTAATTGTGCCTTCTTCTCTTTGTTTTCAACCCTATCCAACTCAGGCATTCATGGCAACATGGAACGCAGCATGCGCTGCGGTTGGTGCAGTCAAGCTTCACATACCTGCAGGAACTTATCTTATTGGCCCTACCAAGTTTGCAGGTCCTTGCAAAAATGTTCGCTCCCTTACAGTGAATATGAAGGCAAGTTCATGAGAGAATTGACATTATCAGAAGTTGATTAAGATATAACATTCACTTTAAAGATTAGTGAATTAAAAAATTATGGCACATTTTACGGTATGTCTGATCATATCTTGTTGGCATGCGATGATGATCGTAAATACTTCAGAAGCCGATCATATCTACTTTAACTTGAATGATTAACAACAACTTAATGCATCTTTATAAATTTGCCAATCATTTGATCAGTATGGTGATGATCGAGCAATTTAATCTTCAAATATTTTTCGACTTTAAATGTTGGTTTCAGGGATACTTGAAGGCAACAACGGATTTGCGCAAGTATGTGACAGGTGATGATTGGGTGGAATTTGCATGGGTGGATATGCTGACATTGACTGGAGGAGGGACCTTTGATGGCCAAGGAGCTGCATCATGGCCCTACAACAAGTGCCCTACAAATAAAAATTGCAGACTCCTCCCCACTGTAAAACTCTCAAACCTCATTTACTTTCACAAAATCATGTCTTGAGAATGGTTACCACACATCCATTTCTAATTTAGCAACTTTGCCCAAAAGTAGAAATATTATATGAAATCAAGCCAAAGACTTATCAGTGCATTTTAGAGCTATAAAGCTAGCTAACTGCTTGCATAGTGCAATTAGTATTTCTGAGCTATGAGCTACTTCACCAAAAGTTTCACGGTGGAATTAAGGTAGCGCCGGATTTTTTATCCTCGATCAAGGAAGAATGAATAACTCTTTATAGGCTTAGATTAATGAATCAAATAGACTAAAGCAATACTTCCATGTTGCTACCCCAAACTGCAGTGGCAAAATTTGTCCGACTGTTGTCCTTTGGATGTAACACTTGCCCTCTGCATTTTAGGGTGAAGTCCTTTTCCGGGACCAGTATTTTAGCATGGAAGTTACAGCAGCTAACTATTAATACTCATAACGCACCAGCAAAGATGTTAATGTAAAGACTGTAGAAGCTTTATAGTCCAAATTTGCCATTCAGGTCATCATCTAAACATGCTTAATTGTCATTTTGTGATTACCTCGAGCATTTCAGTCGGTCAAGTTCGTCGCCACATCGAACACCGTGGTAAAGAACATCAAATCCTTGAATAGCAAATTCTTCCATATAGCTCTGGTTGGCTGCAAGAACTTCTGGGGGCAAAATATCAAAATCACTGCCCCTTCAAACAGCCCCAACACCGACGGAATTCACATCGAACGGAGCACCGGCGTAAACATATATAGCTCGGTGATCGGAACCGGTGATGATTGTATCTCCATTGGACAAGGGAACTCTCAAGTATTACTGAGTGGCATCCGTTGTGGACCAGGGCATGGGATCAGGTCAGTCCTGCTCAAAGTCCTCTTGCTACAATTTTATTATGTTCTGATCGAAATTTTTGATCCAACCCAAACCGTAACGGATCCTTGGATTAGTTTTGGGTTTAAAATTTAGACCGACATCCAATACACTTCTATTCGACCCTCCCCAGACCCTGCGGTGGCAGGAACCTCGTGTTAGGAAGGATATCTCCTCTTTTTTGTTCTTTTTTTTTTTTTTGGTTGTTCGATTCACTTCTATGGGTCAGATATGGCCCAAGGTCTAGAACTGCTAAACGAGCTAAATTGTGCTGCTGCAGCTGCTGCTGATGTTGCTGATGCAGTTTCATTTTATATGGTCATTGTAGCATTGGGAGTTTAGGAAAATATAAGAATGAAGGGGATGTCCGAGGACTCATCGTCAAAGACAGCACCCTTGCCGGGACTTCGAATGGCATAAGGATCAAGACATGGGAGAACTCTCCAGGAATTAGTAAGGCTGTTAACATGACCTTTCAGAACATCGTCATGAAGAGTGTTGCAAATCCCATCATCATTGACCAGATGTACTGTCCCTACAGCTCCTGTGCATCAAAGGTAAGCAAGCTAACACAATCATGTCATGCAAAAAATATGAGGGGCTCATATAATATTTTTCCAGATTAAGTGCTTAAAGCTTGATATAAGGCATGCATTTTAAACAACAAAACTTGGCAGGGATTGGAGCAGGTGGTCTGCACTCTGTTGTGTTTCTCCTGTGCATAGGATCGGCTTATCTTTCTGTGACACTGAAGGGATTACTTAGTTTGACAATAAAATTGTGCAAAGCACTAAATCAATCATGACTAAAACCAAGCATGCCCTAGTTCTCGAGTTCATTTCACCTACTTTTATGTTGGAGCTTGGTTTGGGAGCCCAAAAGCTGTGGCCAAACTCTGCTGTATCAGGTGAAAACCTGAAAAATGAAACGAGCTAGCTCAACTCACTCGAGCTTGCAAATTAGGCTAAACTGAATGGAGGAGGTGTTTAGCTTCAAACCTAAGTAATTCTCGCATCATTTCTTTGAATAACCGGTGATGCCTCAACAATTTATCTTCAAAAAAGGTATAAATAAATAAATTAAAATCCTAAACTTGCTAAAACATCTCAGGCTACGATAAAAGGGTAGTTTAGTTCTCGTAACTCTAGTGATCGTCATTTTGCTTATATTTGGTTTTAATTTATTATGTAGATGAAACTCACAGGCAATTTTTTATCACACAATAGAGGAATCCTCTGCTGGTGTTCCCAGATTCCTCCATCCTGGATAAAGGTGGGACCTTTTTTTTGTTTTCCCGGAATCTATCCTGGATAAAGGCCAGTGGGACTTGATCGTAGGTCTCTGATAGAACAAGATCGTCATCGATGGATAAACTTTACCGGAGAACTAAATAGCACATTCCGATGCAATCCTGCTATGGTATTGCCTTGCTTCAATTAGATTTGGTGCTGCTTCCTAGCTTAAGCCCAAAGGAAAAAAGAAAACCAAGAAGAAGGACAATTACATGAGCAGGGACCATCTCCCAAATCTTATCCAACATTCATCCAATCCTAAGAAAAAAAAAAAAAAAAAAGAAAATCAACACCATAAACAATAGCAATGAGCGTATGTGATTGAATGCAGGGACCATCTCGGGTGATACTGAGAGACGTCTTCTTCAGGAACATAAGGGGGACGTCGACGACTCCGGTGGCGGTGACCCTGAGGTGCAGCAGAGGAGTGCCATGCAGGAACGTCAATCTCCACGACGTCCACCTCAAGTACGTCGGCCAGGCTCCGGTCACCGCGTTGTGCATGAACATCAAAGCAACCTACAGCGGGACCCAAATCCCCCCACCATGCCGGTAGCCAAACGGACCCACCAAAACTTGGCTAATTGGTCCCCTTGGTGCTCGTTCGACTCATCGAAGCCACTCTTCCTGGCCTACGTCTAAAGGCTGGGTTAGATTCTTTCTTGTGTGTTGTAACCATCTTACCATCTAGCATGAGATCGGGATTAGAGATTATGAGGAGCAGTAGAATAAGTTCTATATTTTTTCGGACTCTTTGAGATCCGGGGAGTGATTTTTTTTTTTTTTTTAAAATTTTAATTTTGGGATTATATCCAGAGGTGGCTCTGGTTGAGCCGCCCGTCTTTCTGTTGTTATCTTTCTTCGGTTGTGGAATTTTGGTTTGTTTTTGACAATGTTCAAGCATGATAATGATCTCCATGGTTGGCTATCAATGCCATATTTGTTCACAGTTTTGGTAAATTGATAGATGATGACTATGATAACGATAGGTGGAGACACTAACGCTGGACCAACGGATCTTGATGCAAGTGAAATAATATGCGGAGATGACCGTCAAAAGAAGTTGAGACAGCATTCTCTAAATCCTCCTCTCCAATTATGATGGTCTGGTTGACAAGTAATATGATTCATTGCTATCCCATGATCGGATTGTCACGTTCAGCCTTAGGATTGACAATATCTTAATCAAGGAAGGTTCGCCCATGATTGTCAAGTGAAATGAGTGCTTTTACTAGAAATTATTAAGTGGACCAGGTCTACCGTTGATCAAGATGAAATCTCATTATTTTTCCTCCTTTAAAAAAAAAAAAAAAAAAAGTTAGTAGCAACGCGATCTTGGATGATTTTATCCTAGGTTCATGGTGGACCTGGTCCACCTAATAATTCATCCGCTTTTATTACAGTTTTACGTATTAACCTAGAAGGTCTCACTATTTTTTTCATTATTTTTCACGGTTTTATCTTAGATTGTATTATATAGAGGAGGCCAGGGAATCACACCTTGACTTCCATGTTACGTGCTCTGACACCGAGACGGTATCACCAGTAAAGGATGCGATCTAATGGATTCATGTCGGGTTAATTTAGTAAAATAGCCTTAGAATCCAACCAAAAATTAAAACATGATCCAATTTATTTACAAAATAGATAATCAGACATAGTGTGCATAGCCTATTTCATAAATTGATAGGATCAAGTCAAGCTTTGCTCCTATCAGTGGAGGGATTTGATAAGTCTATTAATTATTCCAATTTAATTATTAAAATAAATATATAATTAATTAATTTTTATTAAAAAAATAATATTATTCATTAAAATTATATAGAAAAGGAGTTTATGAATGGAAAGAGCTCGATTTTTTGAATCTAACGTCATAGATAGCACTCAAATTGGAGTTCAAATGGGTTCGGAATCAAATTTTGAAGTTTATATAAGAAATATATACATTTTAAAGAAGCCGGCCTACCATGGACCGGCCGCTTGGTCTACGGGAGGGAGCTCTCCTGGTCCACCAGCAACCATGGTTTGTAGTCCACGGCTCTAAGCCATGAACCATGGAGCGATTTTCACCATTCCGTCATCGTCTTGCCATCCCGCAGTCCGACCTGCCTTGCTATCGCTGCTCGTCACCACCTGCTGCCGCTGATCACCATCAACATCATCGGAAGACCTGTTTTTCTGGCCGGACACCCCTCTTCCTCCATTCGGTCGTCATAAAGCCACCGCTATCCTTTTCCATGTCGCAGGAAATCACCCGAGCCACCGTCCTGGCCATCCAATCGCCGGCCGACCACCGCCCAACATCACTGCCGTCTTCCACGATCTCTCGCCACCATGCTAGATTGGGAGAAGGGAGTCCAAGTCTGATTGGGAGAGGGGGATCCATCATTCAATAAGAGTCCGGGTTAGGACTTTGTTCGGCCGAGAAGGAAAGAAAGCTGTGTTGCAGGAATTTTGATGCGATCTAAGGCTGTGATGCAGAATGAATGGTAGAAAGTTTCTTATGCGATAACTAGCCGATCTTGAGCCCGATTGATTCTAAATTTGACCAAGAGGAAGCTCTAGACGAGTCTTATTTAAAGGACCCCTAGGCTAAGAAGAAAGCATCATGGAAAGAGGGTACGGTACAGGGTAGAGGGCTTAGCTTTGGGTTGCCAGTTGACCTCTAAGATTAAGGTTTCCTAGAGAAGAGTTTTGTCCCCTATACCATCTTCAGGCATATTCTATTTCTAAGATCAAGATCCAAAAAGGAAGAAGAAGAGGAAGCCCAGTTCGCTCCATGGTATACGACGGAAGAAGGTGAAGTGATATCAACCAACTTCTTGACGATGTTGTGCCAATCGACTTTAGATACTTTGTTACCGCTTTTAGTAGTTTATTTAATTATTAATTTTAATTTCTTGTAATTAGATTCTTCTTTTAATTAATATAATATTTATTTTTATGTATTTTAAATTTTTGTTATTTATTGTTATTGGAAGAGATGCTAAGATCTGACTAGCAGATCGAACATACCAAGTTTTCATTCTCTATTACACTTTGATTCTCTATTTTACCAACTTTGAACTATTTTTTTTATTTTATAAAAATAAAATATTTCAAACTATCTTAAGCACTGCCTTCTCCGTGGATTCGATCCGATTCATCATTTCTATGTATTTTCAATTTTTGTTAAAAGTCGGTTAATTAAACTGATAGCCATGGTATCTTAATGACAACATCGCGATCCTATCAAGTTGTTGGCACCATTGCTGGGAAAGACATGAATACTTTTTGATCTCTTTGATATCTTGTAAATTCACTTTACTATTTTTTCTTATTTTTTTGTAGATCAGAAAAATCAAAAAAAAAAAGAGGAGAAAGAAATTTCTACAATTTTGATGAGATCAATCATAACCCTATATTAATTTTTTTTTTTTAGTTGCTTCTAATTACTTTCTTCCTTTTCATATTAACCAATTTTTTTCTTTTTTTGTTTCTTTTGATTAGTCTTCTTTTTTTTTAAAAAAAAAAATCTACCTAATTTTTTTAGATTTGTTTCCTTTTTTTTACTACTATCCTCATTTTCAAGTTAATATAAAAAAATTCCTTTTTTTAGTTTCTTCCTTTTAATTAGTTTCTTTCTTTTTAAACTAATCCAAAAAAAATCTTTTTTAGTTTCTTCCTTTTTAAATTAATCCAAAAAATACTTGACTTTTTTAATTAATTATCTTAAATACTGATTTGATTTCTTGCCTTAATTATAAGATCTATAGCTTCTTTATTTACTTAACTTAAATTTAGTCTTTTTTCACATCTAATTAACCAAGATTAAAACCTGTTTTTTATTTCTCTTGCTTTAAATAATATAATATAAAAAAAGAAAAACACCGCATAATACTTAACTAAAATATAGTAACTAACAAAACCTTAAAGTCTATTACTTGTTTGTGACATCTTCCTGTTTTTGCATTGCATACTTCCATAAAATATCTTAAGGACATTAACCCATAAACAACATAAGGTTAGGAGTTAATAACCCTTTCTTCGCCCACAAACCACTATCCTGTATCTTGCATTGACCCAAGCCTATTAATTAAAATCAATTAGATGTCAGCCCCCGAAGAACTCGAGCTCAATAGGATAAGGCATCCAAAAAAGTTGGATCGAGCCAAGATTGGCTGATTAACTGATGTCTAGGAAAGGGATTCAAGAATGATGTAGTCATGAAGAAAGGTGATTTTTAATTGATTTCGATGACTGACTTGGTCAATTTAATTGATGTCTAAGTAAAGCAATGGGGGACCCCCATTGATTTTACCTTTACCTGGTCAGTTGATTAGTTAGTTTCTGACTTGGAGGACTTCAAGGTTGCCTTGGTAGTTGGAGCTGTCTAGATTTAGGATAACCCTAGGATAGAGAGTCCATGTTATGCTAACTTGTTTATAAATAATACCAAACCGTAACTAATTCTTCTTTTCTCTCTCTTAGCTCTAAGACTCCTTGGATCCTTTTCTTTAGAACTCTTTTCCTTCTTCATCTCACCATTCCTCTTAATAATAATAATAATAATAATAATTAAATAAATATATAAATAAATAATGATTACTTTGATTTAAAATCTTGATTATATATCTGAATAATCAAAACAATCCAATAAACTTGATCAATGCTAGGAGCATGAATCCTTAAAATAGAGTATCCTCTTTCCCGACACACCAAGTTTATTTGAGCCCCACTCATTTTAAGAGTAAATACCTAACTATGTACCAACATCTTGAGTTTATGTATGACGAAGTTTATCAAGATCAAATCCAAATGGCCTACAACTTAAGAGAAAATCTATACTTTAATGCTTATAATTTAGGTTGGAGGGCTCAACCAAATTTTTCGTGGCAACCATACCTAGCGGTTATCCCAGAACCCAAGGATCAATGTTTATAGATACACCCCATTATGATTAGCCCTATCCCTATTATCAACCTTCTTCAACTAATTATAGTCCATTATTTGAAGAGAAGGTTTAGCAAGTATCATACCCACCTCTCCTACAGACCAACCTAGATGTCGATAGGTTTGCTCAATTTTAACAAATGATTATAGCCCAATAGCAATCTATCGATAAGTTGATGGATCAAACTGACCAATAATTAATTGAACTTAATAGAATAAAGGGAGGTGAACTACCTAATCAACTCGAGAGTGATCTAAAGGGAACATATCTAGCTCAAGATTTTAATGACCCTCTACCTTTTTCTGAATAAACAACTATGACTCTCAGAAATGAATTGGTCTTAGAACAACTTTGCACAACCATAAAAAGTGATATAGACAATTTGACTAAGGCAGAAAAATATATGGAGAAATTAAACTTGTGAGACGAACCAATTCCATCACTACCTCACTCACCTATGGTCCCAATCTCTCATGCTCTATAATTGTCTATGCCTTTTAATGGGATGGGAGAATAAATAGATATAACGATGGAATTAGCTAAGCCTTCCCAAGAACTACAAATGCATAACATAATAGAGGAAGCCACCCCCAGCATTCTCTCCTAGGATTTAGTAGATCCCTATCTGGCTTAGTTTGGGGATTGGTTAGATCATTTTTTCATTAAAATAAATATTTAATTTTAATTCTAAAATATCCTCTTCTCATTTTCAATATTTTCATCATTTAATATCTAATAATTAACTCAATTATATACACTACCCTTTATACTTAAAAAGAATATGGATAATTTTTTTTCTTAACATTACTCGAAAAAAAATTACTTACAAAAAAATAATTTTTTAAATAATTTTTTATTACAAAAGAACAGATCCTAAATGACAAAACTCCTGATACCATGTCTCTAAGGTGAAAGCTCTTTGCTTTTTTTATTTTTGGCATAAATCAAATAAATTATATGATACGAGAATAAATACTTTCATGTAAAAAAATTTACAAACAAAATATTCAACCATGAAACAGAAAGATTTATGGAAGAAATCCATAACATAGTGTTTGTATGATTCTTTGCCATCCAATCAGTTGAAATTCTCTACTTTTTTTTTTTTTTTTTTTTTTATTAGGTAGCCCTTTTTCTAACTGTCGTGACAACCGGATATTTGGCCTCAAAAGATATCCTACTTAACAATTAAGTCAGGAACTATAAAATGATGGCTGAGACATGAACGCCATTAAAAACTGAGGTATCCGAATGAGGCAATTGTTAAACGATGATCAAGGCATGTGAGCCACTATAATCCGAAATACCGACCGAGACATGCGAGTCACTTATCATCCTAAGTAGCGACCGAGGCTTGGATTCCACTATAATTCATGGTGCTCAAATATAAGACACGAAGAAATGAAAAGCGGTTACATCTTAACATAATAATAGAAAGTAATTATTTTAAACAAAAATTATTTTCTCAATGGGAAAAAGATTATTTTAAGTAAAAAAAAAATTATCTTAGTCTTATCAAAACTCGAAAACAGTTATTTTCAAATACTATAAATAAGATAAGACGGGACTTCCAAAGATACGTACAGTGACACTCTTACTCATATATACTCGCACTCACGGGTATGGCACTGAATCGAAAACTTTGACTTTCAACTTTTCTCATATCTACTATTTATTCAAATTCCTATTAAATTGAGCATGGTAGGATTCTCCATTCCTCCTGTTACAAAAAAAAAAAAAAAATTTTTTTTTTTTCTTGGAGAAAATACCATGCATCGTTCAAAAGCAGCTTTTCCTTGTATAACTAAGAATACCTAATACCAATAAAATCAAAAGTCCTTTACCTAGACTATTATAACACAGTTCTGTAACCCAAATGGTCCTCCTCCATCACTCTCCTACTTTATCTAGAACGGCACGGTGTACAACTCCAATGCAAGTTCATTTTATTCTAATTAGAATAACGAGAACGATAAAAGGTTAACTAAGTAGGATATAACCCTAGCATGACTGGACTAAGTGTTGACCATCAACAGTGTCCGCCATTGCATGATCTATGCTACCCCGGTAAAGATTTATATCAAGTAGGACGCCAATATTCTGCCGCGAAGAGCCAATATTCTGCCGCTCTTCGCGGCTGTCCCTTTCGGCGTTCGTACTGAAGTCGGCGATGCCTCAGGCACTACCTAATTCGTGGACTCCGTCCACAGTTTTTGGCTTCTATCCCAAAAACACCAATGTAGAAAATGAATACCCTATCCGATGGTAGAAGCCGCAGCGGTAAATACCTGGTTGAAATAAACGACAGGCAGTTGCTTTATCAGTCTCCTTTTTAAAAAAAAAAAAAAAAAAAAAAAAAAAAAAAAAAAAAAAAAAAAAAAAAAAAAAAAAAAAAATCTGATGGTAGGAGCCGGACCAGAGTTTTTGACTTCTATCCCAAAAACACCTTGTAGGCACCCACTCCCCAAGACAACAATGGACGCCGCTCTGCTACGAGGACGCCTACCATGGCTCTCCAAATTAATATATAATCTACACGCACGTCCACATCCAATAGCGTAGCACTTAGTACTTTTATATATCATGTAACATGAATCTACGAGGACTCAACTCCTAACATTGCGTACGTGTTGGTGAAAGCTCTCTACCCTTCCAGGTCGGCCACACTCCAACACGGGGACCGATAAGAAAAGCTAAGACTGATGAGGATAAAAGCCCTCTAGCTAGACTGATAAGCACCATTTGGTACTTTAACCCAGGCAAGGCCTACTTCATCTAGGACTCCTGTTCTATGTAAAACACCGTGCCATTCTAACTCAAATTCGACTTCATTTTAGTCCAACTATAATAGAACAAGAACATAAATTAACTAGGAATTCTAAAAGGTTAGCCAACGAGGACATAATCCAAATATGTCTTGACTATGCAATGACTCTGAGCACCATTTGGTACTTAAGAGTCCTGCATCATCTAGGACTCCTATTCCATGTAAAACACCATACCATTCTAACTCAAATTCAAGTCCACTTAGGAATTCTAAGAAGTTGGCTAACTAGGACATAATCCATCAAAAATGACAAAAAATGAGGTCCCGAGATTTGAATTCGAGTTCATTTTAGTCCAACTATAATAGAACAAGAACATAAATTAACTAGGAATTCTAAAAGGTTGGCCAACGAGGACATAATCCAAATATGTCTTGACTATGCAATGACTCCGAGCACCATTTGGTACTTAAGAGTCCTGCATCATCTAGGACTCCTATTCCATGTGAAACACCATACCATTCTAACTCAAATTCAAGTCCATTTAGGAATTCCAAGAGGTTGGCCAACTAGGACATAATCCATCCAACATGGCAAAAAATGAGGTCCCGAGATTTGAACTTGGGTTACCTAATTCAGAGTCCAAAATCCTAACCAGCAGACAAGAGCTGTCAACGGATCAGATTCGGATCGAAATCCAGATATCCAGACCCAGACCCGATCTTAGATACTGGACTCATATCCGTACCTGAATATCCGACGGGTTTACTTTTAAAGTACCAGATTCGGATCCGAATAGATCCCGGATATCCAGATCCGAACCCGGACCCAAATAAGCATTACCCAAAAAAAAAAAAAAAATCTTATCAATTTTGTAGCAGGGGCAGCCGTCGATCGTTCCCGATAGCTTGGAAATGATATCGGGACAGGGGCAGCGGTAGCCGATAGGGGAGTGGGGACGATCATGGTGGCTGGCGTTGCTCGGAAGCCTCGGATCCAAGAACGGTAGCGTGGCCGGCGGGGTCGATGTCGACGTAGGGCAGCCGGCGGGGAGTGGGGACGATCGTGGTGGCCGGCGGAGCTCGGAAGCCTCGGATCCAAGAACGGTAGTGCGGCCGGCGGGGTTGATGTCGGGGTAGCTGCGGGGGGTCGATGTCGGGGTAGGGTAGCCGGCAGGGGAGTGGGGACGATTGTGATGGCCGGCGGAGCTCAGAAGCCTCGGATCCAAGAACGGTAGCACGACTGATAGGGTCGATGTCGGGGTAGCTGTGGGGAGTCGATGTCGAGGTAGCACGGCCAACAGGGCTCGGATCCGACGAAGGCATCGTCGAGGCGTCGGCCATCTAGGGGGGAGGCGTCGGCCATCGAGGGGTCGGCTGTTGATGGAAGATTTGGGGATTCGGTGGAAAGGAGAAAAGGGATAGAGAATGAATGGATGAGAGAACGAGAGATTTTGTACTAAAGCTAGGATTGATCTGAACCGTTGGATCACGATCTAACATTCTAGAATTTATATAAATGTATATATAATATTATTTTATTTAATCGGGTTTCGAGTCTGCCGGGTCTGGATATTACATAACCAAATTCGGATCTATTTAATTATGACTAAATGGATTCGGATCCGAGTCCGGATAAATGGATCTAGATTTAGATCCATATTCGAACTTGTTGGGTCCAGACCCGCGGGTCTCGGATCCGGACTCAGTCTATTAACAACTCTACAGCAGACCCTGGGACCCTGCCGCTTAGTTAGTTAACTCATTCTTCATATGTAAAGATGAGGCCAGGCTACTCCAAGCGGGAAGCCCGTAGGTACACATGTTTTTAGTAGGCCAAGTGTCAAATTTGCATCAAAATTACTTCCACTTAAAAATATATATAAAAAAAAAAACTTTTAAGAGAAAAGGATAATCAAAGGATCTTGAAACACTGCTAAGACGGTAGCCCGGTTAGTAGAGGTCTTGCCTCACTACCAATAAGTCGGCGGTTCGAGGCATGATCCCACGGGTGACTCGATTAAATCCAGGATTTTTCTGGGATCCTTGACAGTTGGCATGAGTGAGAGATCAGGATCTCCTCCTTTATCTCCGATTTACTGGCCGGCATCTTAGTGGTGTCAGGTTGACCTACTCACTATTAGGTGTGGAGAGGCTGCACGAATCTGAGCGTCTCGTATCAAACATTATCTGGCGGATTGGGGGCATGCCGGGTAGCTTCACCGGGATTTATCCCCCTATCCCATTTGTTTATTAAAAAAAAAAAAAAAAAAAAAAAAAAAGGCCCTTGAAACAAATCAAAGCAAGATAATGGACCTCATCTATTCTGATCACTTACTCAACCTATATTGATCTGTTTTGGTTCAAGATATTGGAAACTCCTCTGTCCTTACATACTTAAGTGCACCCTGTTCATATTTAACTCCTAGCATGCTAATGAAACTAAAAATCCTTTTCAACTTCTTTTAATTTTCCATTTGGCAAATAGATAAGGAAATTTGGAAAGCAAGGCATTCTTTAGCTTAACTTGCTCACTGAAGTCACATATTTGAAGCAAATAAATTATTCAAAAGCCACGCAAGCCATGACACATTAGCAATGGACATAAAATTGCATTACCTTCTTAGCTAGCATCCTTCCGGATGTATCTTTCTAACTTTTGATTTCTGTCTTCCATGCTATCTAGTCACCGAGATAATTAATTATCTACTAAATATAATTCATGACCTACATTTCCGGCAGGAAAGAAACATTCCCTTCAGTTTCCTATCTCCTCATCATTTCAACCTATTATTTTGAGTCTAGAAACCATGTTATGCCTCTTCACCCTGACATGCTCCCAAAGGGCCCCCAAACCAAACCATTTCAAGCCTAAAGTTTGGACCCTCATCAGATCCATGTACCTAATGGGCAAGTTGCAGATATATGTATTGACCTAGGATTTTGCAAGTCAGGCTCTGGGTTTTTTGGAGCATTCCAAGTTAAAGCATAGCCTAAGTTAAGATGAACCTGATTTAGTAAAAAATGAATGGAATCCATGACACTCAGATTTGAACGGATATGTTGCAAACCAAGCCGTTCCAAGCATACATCTAATTTTAATGGGTCTATATTTTATGTTCAATTGGATTTTGTCTAATTAAGAGGCAGGTCAACTCTACATATTTGCAGTCATTCCACCCATACCACTTGGAGTCTACTTGGTGCATACTAGATTTGTCTTTTTAAAATGCTCTCATCATGACCAATTGTGACCAAATACCTACTAGGTTATGTCATTTAAACCTTATATAATGTATACCATTGAAAGGAAAGAGGACAAGCGGGGTGGTAGACCCTTCATCCAGGATGTCGGCACCAGGAAATTTTTCAATTTTATCCACGACTGTGGACTGATTGATTTAGGCTTTCAAGATCCCCGTCATACTTGGTGCAATAACAGGATGGGTCTGACTAGAGTCTGGGAGAGACTTGACAGATATTTGGCAACGCCCTCCTAGCTCTCTCTCTTTCCGGATTATAATGTTCGCCATCTCAGCAGAATTGCTTCGGATCATGCCCCCATTCTCCTCTCTATTACTGTTCCCCCTCCTAGATCCAGGCCCTTTTGATTTGAAACGTTCTGGCTGTCTTATCCTAAGGCCAAGGACATTGCCAGAGAGGTCTGGCGCATTCCGGTTCGGGGTGATGTGGCCTACAGGATCTCCAGGAGGCTGCTATTGTTGAGGAGACGCCTTCTTTGATAGAACAAGGTGGAGGTTGGCAATCTTATTAATCAGATTAAGTTGGTTGAAGCATCTATCCATGATCTGCAAATCAAGAAGGATGCCCAAGGTAATTTATCTGATGCTGATTTAAATGCCCTCCGGTTATATCTTGCTCGCCATCATTCCCTTCTTCAGAATTAGGAAGTCCTCTAGAGGCAAAAATCCAGGACTCAATGGTTAAGAGAAGGGGACAGGAACACCCGTTTCTTTCATCATGCTACTGTGATAAGGAGGCACACCAACACTATTCGAGCCATTTATTCGGACCACGAGGGATGGATTGAGGACGAGGCTGACATTCGAAGGCAGTTCCTCCACTACTTCGAAACCAGGTGAATTGTTCCTAATCCTGTTTATCCTTTCATCTTTCCTGATCCCCCCAGACTTCTGTAACTGCTATCCAGAACTTTCATTTACCGAACCAGGTTACTGGGGATGAAGTCAAATCCACTTTGTGGTCCCTCGCAGAGGACAAAGCTCCCGGCCCTGATGGGTTTCCACCTTTCTTCTTTCGATCTTTCTGGGATATTTTGAGGGTAGACTTGGTTGCTGCTGTTCAACTTTTTTTCAATTCGGCCACCATGAATCCCAATTGGAAGCAGACATATATTACCCTCATTCCGAAAAGACGGGATCTATCCTTGCCTTCTCATTTTCGGCCTATCAGTCTCTGCAATACTCTATATAGAATTTATGCTAAATTATTAGCGAACAGGATAAGACTGATACTCCCGAATCTGATTAGTCCTGAGCAAGCTGCTTTTATTGGAGAGCGTAATATTACTGATAATATTCTCATCGCCCAGGAATTTATGACTGATCTGCATCAAGCATCGCAGTGCCATAGCTTGATGGCTATCAAGCTCGATATGGAGAGGGCCTATGACTATATAGACTGGACCTATCTTCGTAAATCTCTAGAGCACTTTGGCTTTCATTCTTCCTGGATCTCAAAAATTATGGCTTGCATTAATGCTCCGGCTTTCTCTATCTTAATTAATGGTTCCCCCACGGAATTCTTCCAATCGTCCCATGGCCTTCGACAAGGTTGTCCTCTGTCCCCTTATTTATTTATCATTTCGGCTGACTTTCTATCCAGATCCCTATCGGTGGCAGCTCGGGATTCTCGTATTCAGCCTTATATTACTGTGCTTGGAGCCACCCCAGTTTCTCATCTCCTATTTGCAGATGACTGTCTACTACTTGTCGAGCTTCTCTATCCAATGCCAGGGGTCTCAGGACAGTAGTTGAGCATTACTGTCATATTTCTGGTCAGAGGGTTAATTTCAACAAATCTGGAATTTATTTCAGTCCCAAAATTTTCCCTACTCTCTGCTGGAGGATTATTGATATGTTGGGTATTCGGGAGTGTCACGGACCTCTCCACTACCTGGGAATACTCATATATGGTGCCAGACTCACCAATCGGGATTGTTCACCTCTGCTTGCTTCTGTTGCTGACAGGATCTTGGGATGGCAGGCCAGATCTCTTTCAGCGATGGGGAGGATTACTCTTATCCGCTCTGTCCTTGCCTCGCTCCCAGTTTATATGCTCTCCAATTTGTTCATCCCGAAGGGAGTGATTACCAAGATGGAGCAGATGATCAAGTCTTTCCTCTGGGATTCCTCCTTTGATAGGCGGAGGATTCATTTGATGAGATGGGACGTTGTTTGCTCTCCTACTCATTCGGGTGGCTTGGGTATTCCCTCTCTCCTTCACAGGAGAGAGGCACTCTTGACCAGACATGCTGCCAGATTCTTTTTATGTCCTAATACCATGTGGTCCTCCTTCATGAGGGCCAAATATGGAGATATCCCTATGGACCCTGGTGATTGTCCTAGTCCTCCTAGGAAGTCATCGGTTCTTTGGCGGGACTTGCTAGCTAGGGCTCCAACTGTTATCCCTCATATCTCTTGGATAGTGGGGGATGGCCGATCCATCAGATTCATGCAGGACCCCTAAATTTCTGACATTCCTCTGATTCGGTGGCCTACCTTCATCTCTGTTCTCGTGCCCTTCTCCATGACTATTGCTTACCTTCGGCGACCGGGGCTAGCCGCCTGGGATACAGAGATGGTGCTCACCACTTTTGGTACTATTCTTAGGGCCAGGATCCTCTCCATTCCACTTCCTGTTCACACTTGTCCTGATATCAGAGTGTGGCGCCATACGATGTCCTCCCGAGTTCCTATCTCTGATATCATTCCGCGGACTCATGTTGATCAGCATTATTCCAGGAGCTATCGCTGGATTTGGACTCTGCCAGTCCATCCTAGGGTCTCTCTCTTCATCTGGAAGCTTGCTTGGCAACGTCTTCCCACCCGGGAGCTTCTCAGCTCCAGGGGCATCTATATTCCTCCTGGGTGTCCTTTCTGTGAGATGCCTTCCGAGTCTCAGACTCATGCTATCTTTCATTGTTCTCGAGTAACGACGATTTGGACTCTGGCGAGCTTCCTTGATCCTACTGTTTCATCTGACACCATGCCTGATGTCTTTTATGATCTACTACGGATGGCTCCTATGCTTTAGGTATCTTTTACTGCTTATCTGGCCTACTATATTTGGATGTCCAGAAATGGCAGGATCTTTGGACAGGTCATATCCTCTCCACGGATGATCGTCGAGAGAGCTAGAACTGCAGCTATGGAGTATTGTTGATTTTCTATGATGATAACGGAGACTTGGAGTTCCCTGTCTGCTCCTCGAGCGACTCGGAGGGTTTTTATCTCCTGGAAACCCCTTCCTCCATCTGTTGTCACGGTCAGCTTTGATGGGAGCCTTCGCTGCAGGATGGGTGGAGCTAGTTTTGTTATTAGGGACTCCTGTTTGGGCTTCCTTGCAGCCGGCGGCATTTCACTTATGGACTCCTCCATTCCGACTCTTGAGCTTTATGCTGCTTGGGCTGGAATTAGATATGCATGGCATATTCTCCATCTTGATCGCCTGGTTATCGAGGGTGACTCAGCCACCATTATTTCTTGGATCTCGCATTCGTCTTCTATGATAGCGGATCATCCTATGGTCCGGGATATCAAACTTATGCTGCAGGGTTGTAGATCTCTATCTATTAGGCACATATATAGGGAGGCTAATTCGGCTGCTGATTGGGTAGCCTTCTATGTAGTTCGGCATACGGGATTTATTTTATGGTCCGACTGGTGCTCGGCCCCTGTACAGCTCAGGGATGTTATACTTTCTAATTTTTTAGGTTGTATTCGCCTTCGCTCTGTAAAATGAATACACCAGTTTATCAAAAAAAAAAAACAAACCCTTAAATAATGTATATA
Source organism: Areca catechu (assembly GCA_021397845.1). Taxonomy (NCBI): domain Eukaryota; kingdom Viridiplantae; phylum Streptophyta; class Magnoliopsida; order Arecales; family Arecaceae; genus Areca; species Areca catechu. Next base: position 50,590,313 of record CM038045.1, on the reverse strand, counting down.
ATCACTTAAGTTATCTCTTGGATGCTCTAGATATCTAATATTAATAGTCGATGATAATTTCTAATGACATATCAATGCAGATGTTATCAGAAAGGAAGATATTCCAAAATAACATAGCTTTCTTCTCCTTTGCTAACCTACGTGCCTCCCAGAAAAGAAGGTAAAACTAGCATGAATCGGTGATAATTAGTTCGAAACAATCAAATTAGAATGAAAATGTGTTTGGCAAGATCTAATTTGGCCAATTCCAATTAACTTGGATAAAAGTATGTACAGCTAAGACCCGTGCTTGTTATGACCCAGGATGACCTATACTGGCAACTACAAGATACAACCTATCCCAACTATTTTTAACCTATCCTACTTGACCTAACCCAAATCAACTTCACGTGACTATTATGACCATGGAGACCCACTCTTTTTTTTTTTTAAAAAAAAATTAATTGATATTTGATGAAACCTACTGCTCTTAAAATGCCACACTACTATCATGATCCGGTCCATCCCAACCAAATATGGTTAAAACTCTATCATTTAACTCAAAAATTATATATGAATTGTTATTATTTCGAGTTAAAGAACTTAGTTTGGGTCCAAGTCAAATTAAAAATCCTTCATCCCGAACCAAGCATTGGATCAAATCAGCCGAACCCATTTTTATTAAAAATACAATAGTATGACACCATTTCGGATTGAACTCCAACCTTTATAACATCGATTGGAACCAAGGTCAAGAAAGTGATAGACAGTACAGGGCATATTACTGTAATGATGGAAATGCTCACAGATATTCTTCTAAACCATGATTTAATAACTTTATAATTTTTTGACTTTTATTTTATTATTATGGCCATCTTAAACTAGGTGACATGGACTGTCTCAACACAATTAAACCTTCTAGATAAGTAATATATTGACTCATAATTTTCAAAGTTCTCCGATTTCCCTTTCTTTTTTTTATTTTGCTTCTTGATCAAGAGAAACGACGACGGCCATCAATTTCAACGTCCGCATCTTTTAGCGAGCTCGGCGGATACATCAATAAATAAAATATTAACAAAATCCAGGGGCCCCAAAAATTTCCAGTCGTCGTTACTTCCAAAACGCCACCAAAGGACGCTGACTGGCCGTCAGCTAGCCGTGCATCATGCATTTGTCATTGCTTTGCGGCAAGGTTCACTTGACTATTTTTATGCCTCTTTCTTTCTTTTTCTTTTTCTTTTTCTTTTTTTTTTTTTTTTAAATTAAATTTTTGACTTGCATTTAAATAAAAATAATAAAATCAAAACTACATGATCTTATGTATACTGTTGGCGTGTAGTTGGTTCACCTGCAAAACAGGTCTTTTGTCGGAGTTGTTCCGACGGAGGACATTCCGATGTCTAAGTCAGTGACGGATTTCAGTCACAGAATGGGGAAGATGTCGAGAGTGTAAGAGAAAAAGAATTCTTGGAGATTGAAAATGTATGTGTGCGAGATTATTCACGCGTACCTCTCGAGCCATCCTTCTTGCCCATATTTTAAAGATGGCCTCCAGTCTGTGGCCCGCTCTTTTCCTGGAGATCATGGGGAGCCAATCTCTCCCCCATGAATGGCGATCGTGGGTTGTCAATGAGCGGTTCCGGCCAGATCGGAGACGTGGCTGCAGGAATTGCGCACCATGATCATGGCATGATGAGTGTCGATTATAACCGTTGGTTACAATTTCATTTTTGGAACAGATTGTGGTTCAAGCTTTGGGTTTCCCCTTGCGTGGGCCGAAGGCTTGGTATTTTTCCGAGGCCGGAGATCATGTCTACGGCGGGGTCCAAAGTTCATGTCTTTGGAAGTCGATGAGTAGTTCAGACTTCGGCCGGGATCGAAGGTGCAACCCGAAGGACTGGCCTTCGGATGTTGTAGTTCGGTGTGAAGCCTTGAATTGCTTGTGGTTGGCCTTCGCTTAGTTCGAAGTCCGTAGTTCAGAGAACCGGGGCTTCGATAAGTCAAACCGGAGCCTGGTTCGTAGCTGAACCAGGATATCCCAACAGTTGCCCTCATACTCTCAGTTGTCGAAGCGAAGATCTGCCTCGAGAAGTGAGAGTATTATGGCCTTGTTGCTTTCTTCTTGAGAGACGGCGCAGTAAATGATTACGGGACCTTTATTAGGCTGTCCATCACGTTCTGAGAATCAGATGGTGGACAGGTGCCATTCCCGGATTGGGGAAAAATAGGTGGCCCTGAGGCTATCTCTTCTCGTCCCGTTGCACAGTGGTTGAGGCAATCTTTTGGTTGGGATTTGGATAGTTCTGGTGGTTGTTCTCCGCCCGTTGGATGAAGGATAGATCTTATCCTAGCGATCAGTCGCAAGTGGGTTACCTCCCAGGGTAACCTTGAGTCAAAGTAACCCTTGGTGGAGGTCCAAAGACCCTTACTTTTCTTTTGGGGAAGGGTGAAGGTCTGGGCAAGGAAGCTTCTTCAATCTCGTCTCATTCACTTCCCAAACCATTCTGGACCACCAGTCTATTCTTCAGGTAGAATCCTCTTTCCGCTCCTTTGCTTCATTCCTTTGTCATGGAAGAGACCGTAAAGAGTCAGGGGAAACAGGTTGGGCCCTCGGGGGCTGGAGATGCAGTAGGTCCGGAGTCGGTCCCCAGCTCGGTTTCTCAGAGCAAGGCAACCCTTCTTTGGGAATGCTACCGCATTCTTAATGAATTTTCCTTTGTCCTCCCCGTGCCCGAGGAGCGGGCGAACAAAGCTCCCCTTGGGTGCCTAGCTGTATACGAAGATCACCTGAAGGCTGGTCTTCGGTTTCCCATGCACCCCTTCTTTGTTAAGATTTTTCGCTCGTACCAAGTGGTGCCAGCGCAGTTGACCCAAAACAGCATCAGGAACATCTACGGGTTCCTGGTTATGTGCAGCATCACCAATGTAGAGCCTAGGACCAACTTGTTCTCGGCCCTTTTCGTCCTCAATAGGGACTTCCACAGCAATGGATGGTGGGTGATTGGTCCCAAATCGGGCTGCAGGATGATTAAGGCCATGCCCAGCACCATCCACGGGTGGAAATCTGTCTTCGTATTTGTGTTGTCTTTCGACCCATGGGGCTTCGACACTGTGTGGAAGAAGCCTCGCCTGACCGCCAATGACGGAAAGAAAGTCTTGGCGGTTGATCAGTTGGATTATGATCTTCCGACCAACTCGGAAGTTGCCCATATCCGGGAGTTGTTGGAGGAGAGGAACCTCCATCGAGCGGGAATCAGTAAATTCCCCTCACTAGGTATAGTAGTGGAAATTTCTGCTCCTCTACTTTAGGTTTTGTTGTAGTTCATTTAACTGAGGTGATCCCCTTTGCCTCCAGGTGGTGGGATGAAGCGCAATTTGAGCTGGCTTCGCCAGACTTCGGAGAGGAGGGTTGCACAGGCCCCTTCCACCAGGTCTGCAGCTCGGAAGAAAGCTCGGAGAGATGGTCCCGAAGGGGACCAAAGCACTTTGTCCTCCCGAGGCACCTCGGGAGAAGATGCAGTGGCTGCGGAAGGGGTTCCAGCAAGGCCCTATCCAGTCGAGACTCCACCGACGGTCGCCTTCCCAGTCGACACAACGGGGGGCCCGCCTCAAGGAGTGGATGTGTCGCCGGTTTGCCCCTCTGCTGTCGATAGGGGCAAAGCACGGCAAGTCGAAGGACAGTCCGTCTACGGGGCTTCTTCAGCCGGAGGCCGTTCGACGAACCCTTCGGAGCTCCCGCCTATGGGAGAGCTGCTGGTTTCGGAGGAAGCCAGACATGCATTGAAGGATACGATACAGCCCCATAACCTGGCAATTCTTCGGAACTGGAGCTTTCTCAAGGTGTCTGATTCCAGCTTCGTCGCCTTGCAACATGTATGACTATCACCGCCTCCTTTGCCTTGAGAGTTATTTGACCCTCGATTCTTCTTTTTTGATGTAGTTGGTCAATGACTTCACCTTCATGGAGGAAGGCCTAGGGAACGTGGACAGCCTCATCTACGACCTCAAGGAGGAGCTTCAGACTGCTAGGGCTGCCAGGGAAGTAGCTGAAGAGCTGAAGCAATCCATGGAGGACCGTCTTGTCTGGGTAACTAATAAAGTTCGTGACCTGAAGGACGAACTGAAGAGCGCCCACTTGAGGTTAGCGGGACAAGAGGCAGGGTGGAACAGGAGCAGGAAGCAAGTTGAATTCCTGGAGCGGACTGCCAGAGAGGATCAGGAGAGGATAGAGAATCTGTCCAAGGTGGCGAAGAAGGCTTCTAGGAGGGCCGAAGAGGCGATCCTGGAATTCGAAGCTGCTAAGAGGGAGGCCGAAGCTGCCAAGAGGGAGTCCGATGCCATGGCTTACTTCAAGATGTCTTCGTAATTTCAGACAGAGATTGATGAAGCATCATTGTATGCCTACCAGCACAGCTTCAATGACAGGCTTTCCAAGGTAAAGGAGACCCTCTCTCACCTCGACCTTTCGATGATCCCCTCCTACAACATAATTGGAGAGGAAGGAGAAGAAGCGGAGGAGGCCAAAGCCGCAGGGGAGGTCGAGGAGTCGCCATATCCGGCGGAGGAGGCTGCTACCCCAGTCAAAAACTCGGAGGTGATCCCAACTCTGATCTCGGCCCAGGAGGCGACTCAGGCTGGAGGAGTCCAGGCTGAAGGTTCTCCCGTCCCAGCCCAGATTGATGAGATCCTCTACGAGTAAGTTGACAAGTTGCTCCAGTCCTGTGGTGTGGAGCCTTCTCCTGCTGATGTTGAGTGACCTAGATCACTCTGAATGTATTTTCTTCCTTTCTTACTTGTATTGCCAATGAACTTTGTATTGTAATTTTCTCAGATTTTGGAATGAATTCTCCTTTCTTTGCATATGCATTGTTGTGCCTCATGTGTAGCCTGAAACGGTTCTATCGTTTCTCCTTTTGCCTAGTCGAACGATAGCCTCCGAAGGCCGTTCAATCGATAAGAACCGTTTTACCGTTCTCTTTTCTGCTTGGTTGAATGGTCGTGGCCGAAGGCCATTCAGTCGGTGAGGACGAACCCTTGAATGGACCAAAACTCCGTTGTGTTGCCTTTCTTTGGATGTTGAGCTTGTCCGTTGGGGCGGACAGGAGTCATCTTCCTGCCAATCAATAATTAGGGGGATTTGATTAGGATCATCGTTGTCCATGTGGCACATCAAAATTTGTACAGTCATAATCTCTTGCGCCTTATGAGCCGCCGGGCCTCTTTTTCCCAAAAAGAGACCATTAATGATGCCGTCGCACGATGCAGATTTCTCCGGATTCGAAGCGATGGAGGTTGTGGTCCTGGGGATGGCTTCCGAGAGACTTTCTGGTTCTCAAAGCATCACCCGGACACGTGGCACCTTCTTATATAGCCAGGAAGGACGTGGGACGCGCCTCCCCATAGTCGGTAGTGGGCGCAAGGTTTCTATAAATAGGATCCTGCCCCCTGCTGTCGAAGGCCATCATTCCTGTTGGTGTCTTCCCTCTATTAGCCATGAGGTTCAGCACTTCTGAGCTCCGTCGTGCAGCGAAGAGGAGGGCTATTGACCCCAAGAGGAAGCGAAGTCAGGAGTCATCTGGGCCTATAGGCGAAGAGGAGGAGCCTCTGGTGGACCGTCTCGAGAAGAAGGTCCGCCTTCTGGAGGCTCAATTGAGGGATGCCTGGGCCCAAGTCACGGTGGCGACCATGGCGGCGAAGGAGGCGAAGAAGGAGGCGGCGGATGCTGTTGCAAACTTCAGAGCTTCTGCCGCATTCAATGATGAGCTCACCAGGGTGGCCCTGGACTCCTTCCACCAGGGGTTTTGGGAGTGCCGGAGGAAAGCCTCCAAGTTTTATAACTTGAAGGGCTTGGATAATATCAAACCCTCCGTTCCCTTCCCCGGCCATGAATTCGATTATGACTCCGATGAGGGGTCGGACTCGAGTTCGGACGGGAACCCCGGGGGCCCTTCGTCGTCCCATCTAGTCTCTTCCCGACGGTACGGGAAAAATTCGTCGGGGAGTTAATGCAAATTTTCTAACCTTGCTGTTGCTGCTGCTCTTTTTTTCCTTTTTTTTTTATATCTCTCTTTAGGAGAGTTTCTTTCTTTCTTTTCTTTTTGTAAAAATTTGAAAGAAATGAAATATCTTTTCTTTTACCTCTTCCAATGTATTTTCTGTGATGTGTTACATCACGATTTGTCCATAATGTAGACTCCATAGACCACTTGCAGTCTATAGGGAAGAAGTAGGGTCCATTGGACCATTCTGAGAGTGTTTGTTATTGACAGAGAGGACAACAGTGGTCCTTTTAGGTACGTGTTCGGATTTTCCGTAGGGTAGGGTGTTTACACCATCCCTGTGCACTTTCTGTCGTGATTAAGGTAGGCTGTTCAGGCCCGCCTCGGCGTGTGTTCGGATTCACGATAGGGTAGGTTACGAAAACCATCCTTGCGCCTTTGATCTTTTTGGTGGCCTGGTTAGGCTATCCATTGCGCTCGTCGGGCATACTGATAAGGTGAGTGGATCGGACTCTTCTTTGCACAGTTGACTGATTTTTCAGATCGGGTCATTCGAGCTGTTGTCGTTCAGTCGATGCAACTAGTCGTTCTGAGTTGAGTAGGGTTGAGGAGCTTTGCATTGGAGTTTTTTGAAACTTTTTCATTGATAGTATTTGCGAAGGTTTTGTACATTCCATGGCTGGGATAGGGTCTTCCCCTCCAGGGTCTTGAGTTGATATGTGCATGGTCGATTGACTTCTTTGACTTGATATGGGCCTTCCCAGTTGGGGGAGAGTTTATCTTGTTCCGTTGGCCTGGACACTTTTGCTCTTCGCAATATCATGTCCCCCATGCAGAAAGTTTGCTCCTACACCCTTGCGTTGTAGTACTTGGCGACCTTTTGCTGGTATGCCGCCATTCTTATCTGGGCCTGTAGCTTGGTGCTTGATAGCAAATCCAGATCAATCCTTCTGTGATCGAAATTCTCAGGCTCTTCATAGTTGTCAATTCTCAGGAACTGTAGGGAGACTTCGATAGGTAGCACGGCTTCAGTACCGTAGGCTAGGTTGAACGGAGATTCACCGGTGGCTGTTCTTGGGGTAGTTCGGTATGCCCAAAGAACAGAGGTCAGTTCTTCGGCCCAAAGCCCTTTGACGATGTTCAACCTTGTCTTCAGACCATGGAGGATGGTCCGGTTGGTGACTTCGGCTTCTCCGTTGGACTGTGGATGAGCAACGGATGTTAGCCGATGCTGGATATGGTACCGAACACAGAAGTCCTTGAACTTCGGATTATCGAATTGTCTCCCGTTGTCCGTGATGATGACGTGTGGGATACCGAACCTGAAGATGATAAAATTTTTTACAAAACTTTTCACCTTGCCCTCTGTGATTTGGACCAATGGTTTGGCTTCCACCCACTTCGTGAAATAGTCAATGGCCCCTAGAAGAAACTTCCTTTGCCCTGATGCTAGTGGGAACGGGCCAAGAATGTCCATCCCCTACTGGGCAAAGGGCCATGGGGCTGCCAACTGAGTCAGGTGACTCGCAGGTTGTTTCTACACATTGGCATACCTCTGGCATTAGTTGCACTTCCGTACGAAATCAGCTGAGTCCTTCTGAATGGAGGGCCAGTAATACCCTTATCGAATAATCTTGTATGCTAGAGATCTGCCTCCCAAGTGATCCCCGCATATGCCCTCGTGGACCTCTCTCAATGCATAATCTGCATCGGTAAGTCCGAGGCATTTCAGCAGTTGTTGGGAGAATGATCTATTATAGAGAGTTCTGTCTAAGATGACATATTGAGATACCATCCAGCGGATCTTCTTGGCCTCTGCCTTATCTTTGGACAGTTCTCCTTCATTCAGGAATCTGATGATGGGATTCATCCATCTTGGCTCAGTATCAATCTGGCGTACCTCTGCAGCTTCTTCGACATTTGCTTGGAGTTTCAAGATGTTCAACAAAGGTGCGTCCGAGAGACTCCGGTGCTGTAGTTGCCAATCGAGACAGTGCATCCGCCCGGGAGTTCTCTGATCGGGGAACATGAATAATTTCAAAATGTTCCAGTTGGGAGGATAAAGCCTGAACCTTCTCCAAGTATTGCACCATGGTTGGATCTTTGGCTACATACTCTCCATTGACTTGATTCACAACTAGTTGAGAATCGGAGAAGGTTCCGAGTTGCTGGACTCCCAGATCTTTGGCGATCCGAAGTCCGGCGAGTAGGGCCTTATATTCGACCTGATTATTGGAGGCGTGGAAGGAGAAACGGAGTGCATACTCTATGATCTGGCCGTTAGGTTCGGCCAACATGAGTCCAGCCCCGCACTCGGTAGCATTGGAAGCTCCGTCCATATGAAGCACCCAAACGGACTTCGTCTCCTTCGGGACTTCTTCTTCTTCCGAAGAGGCTTCATCTTCGGACTTCCAGGTGCACTCGGCCAGAAAATCGGAGAGCACCTGGGCCTTCATAGCCGCTCGGGGCTGGAAGCTAATGTTTCGCTTAACTTCACAGCCCACTTAGCTATCCTTCCAGAAGTGTCCGGAGATTGGAGAGAGGTTGATCAGTCAGCACCACGATAGCGTGGGCCTGAAAGTATGGCCACAATCGCTTTGCCGCAATCACTAAAGAGTAGATCAGCTTCTGCATCCTTGCATATCACATTTCTGTATCATGCAGGATCTTGCTGATGTAGTAAATCGACTTGTGGGACCCGTCTTCTTCCTTCCGAACAAGAACCGAATTCACTACTTCGTCTGAAGCAGAGAGGTACAGGTAGAGGACCTCGCCTTCTTTTGGCTTGGAGAGTAATGGCGGGGTCTCCAAATACTTTTTCAATTCCTCAAAGGCAACGCGACAGTCTTCGGACCATTCGAAGCCCTTTGATTACCGAACTACCTTGAAGAACAGCATTTTTCGGTTGACTGAGAGATAAATCTGCTTAGGGAGGCAATCCTCCCTGTCAACTGTTGGACTTCCTTTTTACAGGAGGGATATCTCATATCCTTCAAGGCCTGGATCTTCTCGGGGTTGGTCTCAATCCCTCGTTTGGTGACAAGGAAGCCCAAGATTTACCCGATGTGACCCCGAAGGCACACTTCGCCAGGTTTAACTTCATGTGGTAGCACCGGAGAGTGCTGAATGACTCCTCCAAGTCACGAATGTGGTCTCTCCGGTGGAGACTCTTGACGATCAAGTCGTCAACATAGATCTCCATATTTCTTTCCAGTTGCTTTTTGAATACCTTATTGATGAGTCTTTGAAATGTTGCTCCGGCGTTCTTGAGGCCGAACGGCATCATCTTGTAGCAGTAAAGACCTTTGTCAGTGATGAATGCCGTCTTCTCCTCATCTTGTCAATCCATTCTGATCTGGTTGTAGCCGGAGAAGGTATCCATAAAGCTCAGCAACTGGTGGCCAGCGGTAGCGTCGACCAGTTGATCAATCTTTAAGAAAGGGAAGCTATCTTTTGGGCAAGCCTTCTTGAGGTCTGTATAGTCGATGCAGATCCTCCACTTGCCGCTAGCTTTCTTCACCATTATCACATTGGCCAGCCACTCGGGGTAGCGGGCCTCTCTGATGAATCCTGTCTTGAGGAGCTTGCCAACCTCTTCATCAACAGCTTGCTATCTTTCGGGGGCGAAGCTCCTCTTCTTATGTCGCACCGGCTTGTACCCAGGGTTTACTTCCAGTCGATGAGTAATCACTTTGGCGAGAATCCCGGGCATGTCCGAAGCCGACCAGGCGAAGACATTGGTGTTGTCCCTGAGGAAACGGATCAGCTTCATTTTGGTTTCCTCATCAAGGGTGCTCTCGATCTGCACAACTCTGGAGGGATCTTCCTCTTTCAAAGGTATCGGGATGGTCCTCTCCATGGGTTCACCAAGGTTTATGGTCGAATCCCTCGGATCCATCTGATCCAGAGTAGTCGAATCCTTGAAATGCCTGTCTTCAATCATTAGATATTTTCGTGCATCCTCTGGTTCCCTCCAACTTCTCTAACACCATTCCTGGTGGGGAAGCGTACCAAGAGATAGTGAGAGGAGATCACGGTCCGGAACCTGTTAAAGGTGGGCCTCCCAAGAATAATGTTATATGCTGAGGGGATCTGGACCACCATGAAGTTGATCGGCAATGTCTTTTGTCGAGGCTCGGAGTCGAGGGTTACAGGCAACACTATCTCCCCTTCAGCATAAACTTGGTTGCCTCCGAAATCGGAGAGTGGTATGGGAGATCTTTGCAGTTGATGTCTAGGCAAACACATTTTGGAGAATGCATCATACATCTAGACATCAGTCAAACTTCCATTATCAATAAGAACTCTCTGTACATCATAATTGGACACTACGGCCGAAATTACAAGAGGGTCGTCGTGTGGGAGTCGAACTCCCGCAAGATCATCATCGGAGAAGAGGATGGAGTTGTTATCTTTCAGTCATTTTGGAGCTTCATCTTCATCCCTTCTCCAGTTGGTGGGCCGGTGTATCATCCCTACACCTCTGTTGGTGGTCCTTTGATTTGGCAATTCGGTCTCTTCGGGAGGTGGCTGGGGAATAGTTGCTTCCGACCGGGGTCCCTGGTGACCAATGTATCGCCCCAGGTATCCTCTCTTGATGATATCCTCGATTGCATCCCTCAGCTGGATGCATTCTTCTGTGTTGTGGCTATGGTCTCGGTGGAATCGATAGAATTTGTTCCTGTTCCTTACGGAAGAGGAGGCCTTCATGGGATGGGACCGTTGGAGATAGTTTTCTTTTTCTATCTCCATGAGGATCTTCTCTCGAGGGAGGTTGAGGGGGGTGTAGGAGTCGAGTCTTCCTCCCAATGCTCTGGGCTTGGGAGGGCTTCTCCGGCGGTCTGCATATCTGCCGTCGTTGTTATTGGAAGTTTGGAGGCCTTGCCTCCTGTTATTCTTCTTCTTTGAAGGGGGTTTCCCTTCAATCAAACGTCGATTCGCCACCTGCTCTTCAGCATCGACGTATTTTTGAGCTCTTGATAGGAGCTCAGTGGTGGGGACATGCAAGATGAGAATGCAACTATGCAACCCTAAAGGAGATTAGCAAAGATTAACTTAGCAATTTCTTATTTGCATATGATTAGTTCAGCATATAGTATCAAAGGAGGTCTAATAAAGAGAACTCGAACGATCAAACGTAAACCTAATTAATAAGACTATCAAAATAACAAAGAAATAGGAATAAGATTCGAACCACACAAGTTAAGCTAGGCAAATTTAATATTTCAGACCTAATCGATACTAGAACATACCTAGCATTAATCTTTCAAGTAGATCAAGATCACTCATGAAGAGACCTCCCAAATGACAAGACCATACTACAAATTGAGGGCCCTTCTTGTTTTCTGGATTATGGCAAATAATTCCTTCCTCTTGAGTTCGGAATCCCGGAGAACCCTACAACAAAGAAACCTTGAGATTAGGAACTTGGTAAAATACGTTAGTCATGAAATGGAGAAACTAAAGAAGAGTCGAGGAAGCAGTGTTGAAGAATAATCTTGGCGCCATGGTAGATCACTTGAAATGGATTTGGCCGGCCTCCTTGTGATGGTCTTCTTGATCAACCTTAGATATTGAAGAGCTAGCTTGAGATTGGAGAAGAAGAAGAGTGTCTTAGGCGTTGGAGATGGAGGAGGAGAAAGTAGGGTTGGCGTGGGATAGGGAGAGGAATTTAGAACTACCACTTAGGCACATAGAACTCACATAGAAGAAAACTTTTATTTTTTCTTTTCCATCCTCTCTTTACAAGAAGACTAAGAGTCTTTTATAGACTATTAAGCCATTTTGAATTCAAACTACACCAAATATCATGGAGAAAAATTTGTGGAGAAAAATATGGGGCATCCCATGAGTAGTGGAGGAAGTTGTGGAGGAGGTTGTAGCTAATTCAAATTCAAATTCCCCTTTTCTTCTCTTGGGTGGCAACCTTGGATGGTGAGGTGGCATGTGTGATGTGGCAGCAACCTTGGATGGTGAGGTGGTATGTGTGATGTGGCAGCAACCTTGGATGATGAGGTGGCATGTGGTCCCCACTTGAGGTGGCTTTGGTCTTGCTTTGGAGTATAAGTCTTGAGTCTTCTTTAGTCTTCAAATGTGGTTTGGTTTGATTCTTCATGGAGGTTTGGTTTGATTCTTCATGGATTGGACTTGACTCATTTGGACCCAACTCTCAAATACAAGATTAATCAGGCTGGACTAGTTCCAACATAAAATTGAAATGGACTCGAATTACATAATTATTTGGACTCAAAATTAAAGAAAGAAAAAAATTACAGGACTTTCTTTTACTCATCCAACCATAAGGACTCGGATTTGACTTGAATTGGTTGGAGTCTCTTCCTGATTCTGGTGCCCACACCAATTCTCCCGGGGTGGGAGGAACTCGACCCTATCGAGTGAGGGTTGGCTTGATATGTTTCTAATGCATCCGGGTCGATTTGTTGTAGGTCCTCTCGGGAAATCCAGGAGTCTTCAGATTCAGGACATCCTTGTCATCTAACCAGATAACGTTGGTAGCCTTTATTTCTAGTAGTAATGATCTGGTCATCCAAGATCCTTTCAATTCTCTCCTTTCTCTCAGGAACACTTGGTGGTGGACACTCATTTGGTGTTTCACTCTCAAAAGAAACATTAGGACCAAAAAGCTCACTAGGTATCAATGCAGGTTCTTTGTATTCTTTTAAGTCTGAAACATTAAATGTTGAACTAATGCCATAACTTGGTGGTAATTCTAATACATAAGCATTTGGTCCAATTTTCTTTATTATTTTGAAAGGTCCGGCTCCCCGGGCATGGAGTTTCTTCATAGTTCCCGGCGGAAACCTTTCAGGTTTAAGTTTGATCATGACGGAGTCCCCTTCATTAAATTCTTTTAATCGTTTATGTGAATTAGTCATATGCTGATAGAGTTCATTGCTCATTTGAATCTTTTGGCTAATCTCCTTATGCAATTCCCTAATATGCTGTGCATATGACTCGGCAGACTCGGACACCCGTGCATGTGTGGGTAAAGGAGCTAGGTCTAAAGGCTTCCTAGGTCTGTATCCATGGACCACTTCGAATGGACTTTTCCCAATAGACCTATTAACTGAGCTGTTATAGGCAAATTCAGCACGAGGAAGTAATAGGTCCCAGTTTCCTAGGTTGTCACCAACTAAGCATCTCAACAGATTTCCTAAGCTTCGGTTTACTACCTCAGTCTGGCCATTGGTTTGAGGATGATAGGCAGTAGAGAATTTCAGCTTGGTACCGAGCATGTGCCAGAGGGTTTTCCAGAAATAGCTAGTAAATTTGACATCTCTATCGGACACAATGGTTTTGGGTAAACCATGAAGCCTAACGACCTGATCGAGAAAAAGCTTGGCCACCTTCGAAGCATCTAAAGTTTGAGAACAAGGAATGAAGTGAGCCATCTTGGAGAAACGATCGACAACAACAAAGACAGAATCATACTTCCTAGACGTCTTAGGGAGGCCTACTACAAAATCCATGCTGATATCCTGCCATGGACAATCAGGGACAGGTAAGGGTGTGTACAGACCGGTGTTCTGTCTTTGCTGTTTTGCAACAGCACAGATACGGCACTGAGCTACAATCTGGGCCACATTTCTTTTGAGACCAGGCCAAAAGAATTGGTCTTCTATTGCTAAGATGGTCTTATTCCTACCAAAATGTCCTGCTAAGCCCCCAGCATGAACTTCCCAGATCAGAAATTCCCTAACAGAGGTCTTGGGAATACACAACTGATTTCCTCTGAAAAGGTATCCATCTAAAATGGTATAATCACTATGCTCACTAGATGGTCCTTGTTGAAGGGATCGATAGATGTCACCAAAATCAGGGCATGTAGGATATTCCTCTTTTAATCTTTCAAACCCTACTACCTCAGTCCTCACAGAATTCAACAACATTGAACGACGACTCAATGCATCAGCAACCCTATTTTCAGTTCCGGCACGATGTTTTAGTACGAACGTATAAGCTTGTATGAACTCTACCCATTTCCCGTGCCTAGGGTTCAATTTCTTCTGAGAACTAAGGAACCTAAGAGCTTCATGGTCAGAAAATAGGACAAACTCTTGTGGTAGAAGATAATGCCTCCAATAACGTAATGCCTGAACTACCGCATACAGCTCCCTATCATAGGTGGAATACCTTAGTCTCGCTTCATTTAACTTCTCACTGAAATATGCTACTGGGTGATTCTCTTGACTCAAGACACCTCCAATTCCTACCCCAGAAGCATCACACGCAACCTCGAACACTTTGGTAAAATCGGGTAACCTCAAGACGGGTGCGTGCGTCATTTTTTCCTTAATTGTTAGGAAGGCTTTGTCTGCTGCTTTAGTCCATTCAAAAGTTCCCTTCCTAATACAATCAGTGATTGGAGCCACTATCGTACTGAACCCTCTAATGAATCTTCTATAGAAGGTGGCTAAACCGTGAAAACTACGGACATCATGGATACTCTTGGGTACAGGCCACTCTACTATTGATTTAATTTTCGCAGGGTCAGCGGACACTCCTTCAGATGTTACTACGAATCCTAGAAAGATAACTCTATGTGTTAAGAAATCACACTTCTTGATATTGGCATAGAGGCTATCCTTTCTAAGGACTTGGCAAACTTGTCTTAGGTGGGTTAAATGGTCTGCCTTAGTCTTGCTATAAATAAGAATGTCATCAAAGTAGACCACCACAAATTTCCCGATGAAAGTTTTCAACACCTGATTCATAATTCTCATAAAGGTGCTGGGAGCATTGGACAGACCGAACGGCATGACTAACCACTCATATAATCCATCTTTAGTCTTAAAAGCGGTCTTCCATTCATCTCCAGGCCTAACCCTAACCTGGTGATAGCCACTCTTTAAGTCTATCTTGGAGAAAATTGTTGATCCGGCTATCATATCTAACATATCGTCCAGTCTTGGGATTGGAAACCTATATTTGACAGTAATCTTGTTGATGGCACGGCTGTCTACACACATCCTCCAGGTACCATCTTTTTTAGGGGTTAACAAGGCAGGGACTGCACAAGGGCTTAAACTTTCTCTAACAAACCCCTTTCTAAGAAGTTCACTAACTTGCCTTTGTAACTCTTGATGTTCAGTTGGATTCATCCTATAATGAGGCAAATTAGGTAAAGTCGCGCCAGGAACTAAATCTATGGCATGTTGTATGTCCCTTAAAGGTGGAAGATTGTCGGGAAGATCCTCGGGAAACACGTCTTCAAAGTCTTTCAATAATTGGACCACCTCTTGAGGGTGTTCTACAGGGGTGTGGTCCATAGTTTCCTTAGCAGCTACCATCCAAATAGGTGCTCCCTCATTAATGTCTTTTTCTAATTCTCTTGCACCTATCAAATTTAATCCAGTCCTTTTTTCTTTCAGGCTGCTAACTCCTCTTTTGGTGTTGTCCTTAGGCTGGGTTGAATGAATGACAATTTTCTTGCCATTGAAATTGAAAGCACAGGAATTTGATCGACCAAAAATTGTCACATCATGGTCAAACAGCCATGGCCTACCTAGGATGATGCTACTTACTCCCATAGGGAGTACATCACACCAGATTCGTTCCTGATAGGACTGAAGTTGGATTCGGACCTGACATCTCTGTTTGATTGGGATAGAAGTGGAATCGATCCAGGATACCTTATATGGATTGGGATGTGGTTCAGTGGGTAATCCTAGACTCTTGGCTGCACTAGTGGAAATGGCATTGACACAGCTTCCACTATCGATCACGATCTTACAGACCTTTTCTCCTATTTTGACAAATGTGTGTAGGATGCTAGTCCTACGCCAGTCTTCCTGCTCCTTGGTCTGTGTCATGATACATCTCACAACTCCTAACACATCTGATGAGTCTACATTTTCTTCATCTCCTTCATACTCATCAGCCAAGCAATCCCCTGCTTCATAAACCTCCTCTTCAACATTCTCCAAGGGTTCTGATTCACCTTCTTCTGCCTCCCCTATATGTAAAGCTCTAGAGGGACATTGGCTCACGAAATGACCTGGTTTACGACACTTATAGCAAACTCGCTCCCTCTCACCTCGAACTTCAGGGCTCTTTCCTTTGTCTTCTCTAGGAATTGGAGAAATGGCAGGGTTGGTCCTAGGGGTTGGATTCGAGCTGGATCTTGGTCTATTGGTTGTACCAGGGACTGAACTAGGTCGACTAACAGGAGGATTAAACCTAATGGGCTCAGGTCGCCTAAATGTAGCTCTCCTTTGAAACCTCTCATAGTCCATGGCAACTTGGTATGCCTGATCTAAATCATGGACTTCTCTCAAAAATAGTTCTCCTTTTATATCTTCATTCAATCCTGATCTAAACCTCGACAATGTGGCTGCCTCAGACTCGACTACGTTGCATCGCATTACAAACTCATCAAATTTAGCAACGTACTCAGAAACGGTCTTATTTCCTTGTGTCAATCGTTGCCACTGATCTAACAACCTTTGCTGATAAGACATAGGCAAATATTTCTCTCTAAGCTTTCTCTTCATGTCTCTCCAGGTCACTATAGGTAAGTCTCCCCTCTGCCTAGCTATGCGTTCGACATTTCCCCAATACAACCTAGCCTGACGGACTAGTCTGATTTTGGCAAACTTGAATCTTCTCTCTTCAGACATATCATACCAGTCAAAATATTGGTCCATGTCAGCTTCCCAGTCTATGTACACCTTAGGATCTAGGCTTCCCTCAAAGGTTGGTGCATCTAGACGTATATTCCTTAAGGCCCGATCATCCTGATCAAAAGTATCATGGCGAGGTCTTCTAGGATTTGGCTCCGGAGTGTGATCAATATAATCCTGATGTGGCCTTCTATGAATTGGATCAGGTGTATGTTCCTGTCGTTGGGCTCTAGGGTGAACTGAAGGTAATCTGGGTGAAGGTGGTTCAGTTGGGGTCAACCTAGATTCCTCTAGGGTTCCTATCCTTTCCTCGAACTGGTCAAACCTAGCATCCAAACGGTCCATCTTCTCGATCATAGATCTCATAAGGCTTTCCATACTAGTATCCATGGATGAACTAGGTTGGGCTTGTGAAGGGTGGTAAGGTGTGCCTGACCTAGTTGTCATGCAAACAATTAGACTCAGACCCGAACTACGAGTTTTCTAAACCGGTTAGTCCAAATAAACTGAGTTGACTAGATACAATCAAATCAACAGCTACTCTCTTCCACTGGCCAGTCAGGAGGTGGGTCTGTGGGAGGTTCCCCCAGCTTTCACTGGGTCCTAATTAAAAACCACAAGAACCGCTTAGGCTTGAGCCACTTAACCTCTATCCTTGACACCAGCTTCCAATAATAGATGAAGAAATGGGTTGCACAAGCTTTCCCAATTGAATTGAACTGGACCTAGAGTTCCAAGCTAGTTGCCTAATCAAGGTGGCAAGCTAGATTGTAGTAACTCTATACTTGGCCAGGTTTTAGAACAAGGGGAGTGTGAGATCCTGTCTCTGGCCTACCTAGGCCCGGTGGAATTGGCCCGATAGACGGATCAGCACCCAAGCCCTTAGTCCCAATTCTAGATACCAAGTAATAGGGCACACACAAGACTAGTTGACACAATGAGTTGACAATAACCTGGGTTCGACCAAATTGATGTCCCTAACCCACTAGGGCAATTAATGTCTAATCAATTTTAGTTAGGGATTGGATCGATATGCAATTTGGTGATTTTTGGGCTAGGGACAGGTGATGAAATCCTGACCCTATGTCAATTTCATGCCCTTAATTTGATTTGTCATGAGATGCATGCAAATTTCAAGTTTCAGGTGCAGAAGTAGTGTGTTGCAGTTTAAATGTGGTATTGATAAGTACAGAAAAAAATATCAGAAAAATCTAAAAAAATCACAGAAAACTCCTAACTTATAGATGACATACCAGATGAAACAGAATTTCAAAATAAAATCTGTACTATTCTAGGCAGATTCTGAAATGAAGATAATGAAAAGGAACAGAACAGAACAGAAACCTTAATTACACTGATGGACTGCAGGAATTTTCATTTTTTTTGTAATTTTTTTCTCAGATTGAAATTTAAAACAGTGATAAAAAACTTAAAATGGAATAGGAAAAAAAATACTCCAACGAGGAATGTGATACTTGCCTTTGGAGTTGCAGGCGGATTACAGTCAGCCTACAGAAAATACAGCAAGCAGAAAAACAGAACGTGACCAATACAAAATTCACAAATGAAATCTAAAAAGTCCTTTGGCTTTCTTTTTCACGGGTCAATCACAATGGCACCCCGACACGCCTTAGGAGATCCCCGTGGAATGGGAAGAGAGGGTGTTTAAACCCTACTTTCTCCTAAGACCGGACGGCCTGGTAACGCCCCCGATCCAAGTACTTCAAGGACTTAATGCTATGCAATCAGGAACTTATTCTACCATGCTCTGATACCAAGATTGGTGGGGACATGCAAGATGAGAATGCAACTATGCAACCCTAAAGGAGATTAGCAAAGATTAACTTAGCAATTTCTTATTTGCATATGATTAGTTCAGCATATAGTATCAAAGGAGGTCTAATAAAGAGAACTCGAACGATCAAACGTAAACCTAATTAATAAGACTATCAAAATAACAAAGAAATAGGAATAAGATTCGAACCACACAAGTTAAGCTAGGCAAATTTAATATTTCAGACCTAATCGATACTAGAACATACCTAGCATTAATCTTTCAAGTAGATCAAGATCACTCATGAAGAGACCTCCCAAATGACAAGACCATACTACAAATTGAGGGCCCTTCTTGTTTTCTGGATTATGGCAAATAATTCCTTCCTCTTGAGTTCGGAATCCCGGAGAACCCTACAACAAAGAAACCTTGAGATTAGGAACTTGGTAAAATACGTTAGTCATGAAATGGAGAAACTAAAGAAGAGTCGAGGAAGCAGTGTTGAAGAATAATCTTGGCGCCATGGTAGATCACTTGAAATGGATTTGGCCGGCCTCCTTGTGATGGTCTTCTTGATCAACCTTAGATATTGAAGAGCTAGCTTGAGATTGGAGAAGAAGAAGAGTGTCTTAGGCGTTGGAGATGGAGGAGGAGAAAGTAGGGTTGGCGTGGGATAGGGAGAGGAATTTAGAACTACCACTTAGGCACATAGAACTCACATAGAAGAAAACTTTTATTTTTTCTTTTCCATCCTCTCTTTACAAGAAGACTAAGAGTCTTTTATAGACTATTAAGCCATTTTGAATTCAAACTACACCAAATATCATGGAGAAAAATTTGTGGAGAAAAATATGGGGCATCCCATGAGTAGTGGAGGAAGTTGTGGAGGAGGTTGTAGCTAATTCAAATTCAAATTCCCCTTTTCTTCTCTTGGGTGGCAACCTTGGATGGTGAGGTGGCATGTGTGATGTGGCAGCAACCTTGGATGGTGAGGTGGTATGTGTGATGTGGCAGCAACCTTGGATGATGAGGTGGCATGTGGTCCCCACTTGAGGTGGCTTTGGTCTTGCTTTGGAGTATAAGTCTTGAGTCTTCTTTAGTCTTCAAATGTGGTTTGGTTTGATTCTTCATGGAGGTTTGGTTTGATTCTTCATGGATTGGACTTGACTCATTTGGACCCAACTCTCAAATACAAGATTAATCAGGCTGGACTAGTTCCAACATAAAATTGAAATGGACTCGAATTACATAATTATTTGGACTCAAAATTAAAGAAAGAAAAAAATTACAGGACTTTCTTTTACTCATCCAACCATAAGGACTCGGATTTGACTTGAATTGGTTGGAGTCTCTTCCTGATTCTGGTGCCCACACCAATTCTCCCGGGGTGGGAGGAACTCGACCCTATCGAGTGAGGGTTGGCTTGATATGTTTCTAATGCATCCGGGTCGATTTGTTGTAGGTCCTCTCGGGAAATCCAGGAGTCTTCAGATTCAGGACATCCTTGCCATCTAACCAGATAACGTTGGTAGCCTTTATTTCTAGTAGTAATGATCTGGTCATCCAAGATCCTTTCAATTCTCTCCTTTCTCTCAGGAACACTTGGTGGTGGACACTCATTTGGTGTTTCACTCTCAAAAGAAACATTAGGACCAAAAAGCTCACTAGGTATCAATGCAGGTTCTTTGTATTCTTTTAAGTCTGAAACATTAAATGTTGAACTAATGCCATAACTTGGTGGTAATTCTAATACATAAGCATTTGGTCCAATTTTCTTTATTATTTTGAAAGGTCCGGCTCCCCGGGCATGGAGTTTCTTCATAGTTCCCGGCGGAAACCTTTCAGGTTTAAGTTTGATCATGACGGAGTCCCCTTCATTAAATTCTTTTAATCGTTTATGTGAATTAGTCATATGCTGATAGAGTTCATTGCTCATTTGAATCTTTTGGCTAATCTCCTTATGCAATTCCCTAATATGCTGTGCATATGACTCGGCAGACTCGGACACCCGTGCATGTGTGGGTAAAGGAGCTAGGTCTAAAGGCTTCCTAGGTCTGTATCCATGGACCACTTCGAATGGACTTTTCCCAATAGACCTATTAACTGAGCTGTTATAGGCAAATTCAGCACGAGGAAGTAATAGGTCCCAGTTTCCTAGGTTGTCACCAACTAAGCATCTCAACAGATTTCCTAAGCTTCGGTTTACTACCTCAGTCTGGCCATTGGTTTGAGGATGATAGGCAGTAGAGAATTTCAGCTTGGTACCGAGCATGTGCCAGAGGGTTTTCCAGAAATAGCTAGTAAATTTGACATCTCTATCGGACACAATGGTTTTGGGTAAACCATGAAGCCTAACGACCTGATCGAGAAAAAGCTTGGCCACCTTCGAAGCATCTAAAGTTTGAGAACAAGGAATGAAGTGAGCCATCTTGGAGAAACGATCGACAACAACAAAGACAGAATCATACTTCCTAGACGTCTTAGGGAGGCCTACTACAAAATCCATGCTGATATCCTGCCATGGACAATCAGGGACAGGTAAGGGTGTGTACAGACCGGTGTTCTGTCTTTGCTGTTTTGCAACAGCACAGATACGGCACTGAGCTACAATCTGGGCCACATTTCTTTTGAGACCAGGCCAAAAGAATTGGTCTTCTATTGCTAAGATGGTCTTATTCCTACCAAAATGTCCTGCTAAGCCCCCAGCATGAACTTCCCAGATCAGAAATTCCCTAACAGAGGTCTTGGGAATACACAACTGATTTCCTCTGAAAAGGTATCCATCTAAAATGGTATAATCACTATGCTCACTAGATGGTCCTTGTTGAAGGGATCGATAGATGTCACCAAAATCAGGGCATGTAGGATATTCCTCTTTTAATCTTTCAAACCCTACTACCTCAGTCCTCACAGAATTCAACAACATTGAACGACGACTCAATGCATCAGCAACCCTATTTTCAGTTCCGGCACGATGTTTTAGTACGAACGTATAAGCTTGTATGAACTCTACCCATTTCCCGTGCCTAGGGTTCAATTTCTTCTGAGAACTAAGGAACCTAAGAGCTTCATGGTCAGAAAATAGGACAAACTCTTGTGGTAGAAGATAATGCCTCCAATAACGTAATGCCTGAACTACCGCATACAGCTCCCTATCATAGGTGGAATACCTTAGTCTCGCTTCATTTAACTTCTCACTGAAATATGCTACTGGGTGATTCTCTTGACTCAAGACACCTCCAATTCCTACCCCAGAAGCATCACACGCAACCTCGAACACTTTGGTAAAATCGGGTAACCTCAAGACGGGTGCGTGCGTCATTTTTTCCTTAATTGTTAGGAAGGCTTTGTCTGCTGCTTTAGTCCATTCAAAAGTTCCCTTCCTAATACAATCAGTGATTGGAGCCACTATCGTACTGAACCCTCTAATGAATCTTCTATAGAAGGTGGCTAAACCGTGAAAACTACGGACATCATGGATACTCTTGGGTACAGGCCACTCTACTATTGATTTAATTTTCGCAGGGTCAGCGGACACTCCTTCAGATGTTACTACGAATCCTAGAAAGATAACTCTATGTGTTAAGAAATCACACTTCTTGATATTGGCATAGAGGCTATCCTTTCTAAGGACTTGGCAAACTTGTCTTAGGTGGGTTAAATGGTCTGCCTTAGTCTTGCTATAAATAAGAATGTCATCAAAGTAGACCACCACAAATTTCCCGATGAAAGTTTTCAACACCTGATTCATAATTCTCATAAAGGTGCTGGGAGCATTGGACAGACCGAACGGCATGACTAACCACTCATATAATCCATCTTTAGTCTTAAAAGCGGTCTTCCATTCATCTCCAGGCCTAACCCTAACCTGGTGATAGCCACTCTTTAAGTCTATCTTGGAGAAAATTGTTGATCCGGCTATCATATCTAACATATCGTCCAGTCTTGGGATTGGAAACCTATATTTGACAGTAATCTTGTTGATGGCACGGCTGTCTACACACATCCTCCAGGTACCATCTTTTTTAGGGGTTAACAAGGCAGGGACTGCACAAGGGCTTAAACTTTCTCTAACAAACCCCTTTCTAAGAAGTTCACTAACTTGCCTTTGTAACTCTTGATGTTCAGTTGGATTCATCCTATAATGAGGCAAATTAGGTAAAGTCGCGCCAGGAACTAAATCTATGGCATGTTGTATGTCCCTTAAAGGTGGAAGATTGTCGGGAAGATCCTCGGGAAACACGTCTTCAAAGTCTTTCAATAATTGGACCACCTCTTGAGGGTGTTCTACAGGGGTGTGGTCCATAGTTTCCTTAGCAGCTACCATCCAAATAGGGTCGAGAACGGGGGGAGGGATGCGCTGAATCCTCCCGTGATGCTCTTCTTTTTCGGGATCGAGAATTATGTCTAGAAACAACCGATGTGTTTGCCACTGGAAAGGCTCTGTCTTGAAACTCTTGAACCATGGCCGTCAGGTTGGCGACCTGGTTCATAAGAGCTTCGAACTGCTGCGCTCCCACAACAACCGTGGGAGGTGGAACATCGTTCTTCTCTGGGGGTGCACCCCCCTGAGACGGAGGACGACTCCAGCTTGTAGAAGCATTTTGAGCTTTTCCTCTTGCCATCAAAAACTTCTTTGTTTCTTCCCCTTATCTGGGAGGGAGCTTAACAAATATTAATAATACGCTCCTCCTACCTAGCGCGCCAATCTGTTGGCGTGGAGTCCCTGGATCGGCCGGTCGGAGCCGCTGCATCGCAGGACCGCTCCCTGGTTCACCTGCAAAACAGGTCCCTTGCCGGAGTTGTTTCGACGGAGGACACTTCGATGCCAAGTCAGTGACGGATTCCAGCCACAGAATGGGGAAGATGTCGAGAGTGGAAGAGAAAAAGAGTTCTTGGAGATTGAAAATGTATGTGTGCGAGATTATTCACGCGTACCTCTCGAGCCATCCTCCTTATCCATATTTAAAAGATGGCCTCCGGTCTGTGGCCCGCTCTTTTCCTGGAGATCATGGTGAGTCAATCTCTCCCATGAGTGGCGATCGTGGGTTGTCAATGAGCGGTTTCGACCAGATCAGAGGCGTGGCTGCAGGAATTGCGCGCCATGATCATGGCATGATGAGTATCGATTGTAACCGTTGGTTACAGTTTCCATTTTGGAACAGATTGTAGTTCAAGCTTTGGGTTTCCCCTTGCGTGGGCCGAAGGTTTGGTATTTTTCCGAGGTCGGAGATCATGTCTACGGCGAGGACCAAAGTTCGTGTCTTCGGAAGTCGATGAGTAGTTCAGACTTCAGCCGGGACCGAAGGTGCTACCCGAAGGACTGGCCTTCGGATGTTGTAGTTCGGTGTGAAGGCTTGAGTTGCTTGTGGTTGGTCTTCGCTTAGTCCGAAGTTCGTAGTCCCGAGAATCGGGACTTCGATAAATCGAATCGGAACCTGGTTTGTAGCTGAACCAGGATATCCCAACATATACTATCATATAGCTTTTGAATTTTTCTTTTTCCTGCAAGGCTATAAAAAAAGTTGTTGCCGCCTAGATCGCCGTGGCCAGTAGCTCTTGTGTGGCCTAGGTGCGTGGACTCCGTGCCAGCGTCACCGGGCTTGTTGGTCAGAGATGATCAAGGGGAACATAGTCGTAGTTGGGATGAAAGGGGCTTGGTACCGTCATGGCCCTCCTGTGGGCCTCTTCGGTGAGGAGTAATCTTCCTACTTATCGTCCCTCCGCCCGGCGATACCTGCAAAACAGGAGAGACCTGCGCCGGGGATTCCGGCAAAGGCACTCCGACGATCAAGTCAGTGGGACGATCGAAGGAAATAAGAGACCTCTGAGACGGAGAGCTTGGGGGACTCTCCGCTACCAGAGGGTGATGGATCATACCAGAGTGAAGAGCGTGGGTCTTCTCCCCTCCTTACCTCTTCCCGCTACTCTCATATAGACGAGCGGCTCTTGGTGTTCAGAGGGGCACGTTCTTCTTGGTATAGGCCTGTGAAGCCTCTGCAGGCTTGGGAGGCTTAGGTAGGCTGGTCAGCTTCCCCTTTCTTGATGGCTCAGAAGATTTGGCAGAGGAGCCCAGCGCCTCGAGTGTGGCACTATTCACTAGTTAGTGCAAACAGTAGCTTAGGGAACTTAAATACGTACCTTTCTTTGCAGGCGACGTGTCAGGCGGCGCGTCCAGGACCCACGTGGAGGGGGATCCATGGAAAGAGCACCGGGCCCATGCAGATGGGCCCCTTGGAAAACGCGCGGGGCCCATGAGAGACCGAACTGCGTGGTGCTCCCAGCGACCGAGCTGGGCTGTGATGCCAAAGTGCCAGGCTAGCCGGGACGTCGCTTCAAGTTGCCATGCGGGCATGCGGATCGAGAGAAGGCCCGCGGGGGCCTTCATGCACGCTGATCAAGGTGATGTGCGAGGCCCCATGCACGTAGGCGAGGACCCATGCGTTGCGAACACGAGCGCTGCCGGGCCACGGGAGAGCGGAGCTGGACCGTGGGCGTGCTTGGGCACGGAGCAGGTGCAGACGGATGTGGCCACGCGGGAATGCCAGACGGGGCACCACGTGGGCATGCCGAACTGGGCACATGGGCATGTGGGCGTGCCGAACTGCGTGTCACGCGAGCCCATGAGTGCTGGAGCTGCCACGGGCGGAAGGGTCGGACCTGGGGTGTGGGAGTGCCGGACCGGGCAGAGCCGGGCTGAGCTGGACCGAGGCGGGGCCGGCCGGAGCCGGGCTCGTTTAGGTGGCATCCGGCAGGCACACCACGGGCGTGCTGAGCCGGGAGCCGGCGTGCCGAGGTCGACTGAGCCGCAGTCTTGCCAAGCGTGCATGCCATGGTGAGGGGCTGGGACGGTGCCACGGATGGCGCGGAGCCGGCAAGGAGGGAGTTGTGGCCGTCGCGGGCGTGCCGCGGGCATGCTGAGCGCCGGGCCGGACCTCGTGGAGCCGGAGAGGCCGAGCAAGGCGTTGTTGCCAAGGTGGGTCCAAGGCTGCCGGGGGCGGAGCAGGATCGCCGACGGAGCAGGGGCAGCCTTGGGCGGAGGCGAGTCGGGCCGTCGGCGAGGCGCTGCCGGGGTGCCACTCGGACCGAGCCAGATCCATTGCCGAGCTGGAGCAGGAGGGCGGAGGTCTCCTGTGGGCGAGCCGGGCGTCGTTGCCGAGGTGGGTCCAAGGCTGCCGGGGGCGGAGCAGGATCGCTGGCGGAGCAGGGGCAGCCTTGGGCGGAGGCGAGTCGGGCCGTCGGCGAGGCGCTGCCGGGGTGCCACTCGGACCGAGCCAGATCCATTGCCGAGCTGGAGCAGGAGGGCGGAGGTCTCCTGTGGGCGAGCCGGGCGTCGTTGCCGAGGTGGGTCCTGAGGTCGGCGGACGCCAGAGCTGGCGCGGGGGGAGCCGGGTTCGCCGCAAGCTCGACGGGGGCGTGCCGCGGGCAGGTTGAGCGTCGGACCTACCTCGTGGAGTCGGAGAGGTCGAGCTGGACGTGGGCGTGCCGTGCGGGCGCGCTGCTGCCAAGGTGGGTCCTGAGGTCGACGGACGCTGGAGCTGGCGCGGGGGGAGCCAGGGTCGCCGCAAGCTCGCTGGGGGCGTGCCTCCCCTATGCACGGACCGAGGCACGGGTGTGGTGCGGCTGTGCCGAACCGGGGAGTTCGGCTATGGTGCCAGAACTAGATCCCATGTGTACTTAGCCTCGTTGCCGGGTCACGCCATTCCCAAACATGCCGAACTGGAGCGGCACGGGCTGAGGTGGACGGAGCCACGCGGGCGCTCACAGGGCGGAGTCGGGGAGCCTTATGGACTGAAGTGGGCTGCCCGGTATGCCTGGCAGGGCTCCAGGCATGGCCAAAGTGAGCCGGCCGGGTGCCGACCTGGCCGCCACAGGGGCTGATCTCTTCAAGTGGCCCCACCATTGTGTCTGGGCCGAATGGGTTAGTCACCACTGTAACAGATGCCCCCACTCCCTGAGTCCAAGGCGTTGCTTCTCCTCGTTTTGGATGAAGGGAGTAGTGTTTTACCCATTCGGCCCCATGCCGTAGCATGCCTGCAAAACAGAGAATAGGAGGTGGTGTTTTTGAAGCTTACTTGCCCATAGGTACCTTGACTGAAGGTTAGTTGCATCATGATGGCGTCATCACTTCAGTAGGACTCCTCTTTGGCCGGGTAGGAGGCATTGTCGTGAAGGAAGAAATGGGCGAAGCGCACCACTTGGGTGCACACAAATATGGCCGGGTACATGGTTCAGGCGACCGAGCTTAGAATATCTGTCGGAACCTTTGTTGAAGATATTGAAGTTGCCAGAAGACAGGAGCCATCGCGGGTGAGGAAGCCCAGGGAGCTCGAGGGAGCAACGCTCGATCACGCGGGAGCTATCCTGGCGGAGGAACTCAAGGGAGAACACGCGGACTGATGTCCGAGCCTTTACGCCGGAAACGGGTTCCAAGGCACCGAGGGATGTCATGGGGAAACTGGGTTCCGCGCCACCCTCCAGACCGAAGTCCGGGACGTCGGGGGGAACCGGGTTCCGTTATGCCGGAACTGGGATCCGGACCTCCTTTGTCAGACTCGGGGTCAGACAGATGAGTTCCTGTAATGATGAAGAGCAAAGTTGCACCACATATGAACTTCAATTTTTGAGGAGAGATTCTTACATCCTCCGTAAGGTGGCAAAGCCACTCGCTTGGCGTGCTGGGAGGCGAGCCGCCGATGGTCGGACCTTCAGAGCGACCCATGGATATCTTTGGACAAGATTCAAGTGGTAAGTGCGGGGCTTAATGAAGAGCCTGGCTTCAGCTTGGCTGGGTCGAGGGGCATGAATTCAGCTTAGCTTAATTTGAGCTCAGTTTGGTTGAACCAAGGGGCGTGACTTCAGCTCGGCCGCGTTGAGGAGCTTGGCTTCACTTCATCTCAGCATCATTTGAGTTTAGCTCGGCTGAATTGAGGAGCTGAACTTCAGCTCTTAATTTCGCCGGACTTGGAGTCGGGCGGATGAGTTCCTCTTTCTTGAGATGGCAGAGCCACTGGTTCGCCATGTTAGGAGGCGAGCCATGGACGGTTGGTCCTCTAGAGCTTCCCATGGACGTCTCCAAACTTTGAGTGCAGCAAATGCCAGACTGTCAGTTTTCTCGATAGATGGCGGGACTTCTTGGAGTCTCCATGGACATCTCCGGACTGTGAGCAAGGCAAGAGCTGAACCGAGAGTCATGCGGTAGATGTTGGACTTAGCTCTTTAGTGCCGGGGTGTCCGGTCTTCGGTGCCGGGGAGCATGGGATCCGGGCTTTGGTGCCGGAGAGCGTGGGATCCGGGCTTTGGTGCCGGAGAGCGTGGGATCCGGGCTTTGGTGCCGGAGAGCATGGGATCCGGGCTTTGGTGCCGGAGAGCATGGGATCCGGGCTTTGGATCAAGAACTCTTGCGCTAGGCTACGACCGGCTCGGGCGAGTCGTGGTGCTTGCCCTTGATAGTGGTACAGGAGCCCTTCCTGTAAAACTGGAACACAGTTTTTTATTTTATAAAGGCAACACGGAAGGAGTTACCTGTTGAACTCTGAATAAACAAAGACATATCCCTTCCTTGTGCAGGCCAGAACTATATTCGCCGACCGCCATCTTGGGAGAGAGCGAGACTCCTTTGCATGTGAAAATACAACTCGGTTGCATGAGGGAGCAAGGCTCCGTTGGATGGGGGAAAGCTCCGTTGGATGGGAGCAAGTCCCGCTGCATGGGTGTAAGTCCCGTTGCATGGGAGAAAACTCTGTTGCATGGGAGGGAATTTCATTGCATGGGAGCATGAGGCCCCTGTTGCATAGGAAGGTGGACCTCCACTGCCCGGGAGGAAGTGAGACCTCTGTTGTATGAGGGAAATAACTCCGTCGCGTGAGAGGAGAAGGCCTCGTTGCATGGAGGAGGAAGTGACTCCTGCTGCATGAGGGAGTAAGCTCCGTTGGATGGGAGAATAGGAGTCCCGTTGTTCGGGAGGAAACTCCACTGCTTGGGAGGAGAGAGGCTCCCGTTGCACAGGGAGCTTCGTGGCTTAGGGGGGAGCTCCGTCGCCTAAGAGCATAAGGCTCCTGGTGCATGTTGTACGGGAGGGGAAGAAATTCCCTGCCGCATGAGGGGGATGACTCCATTGTACGGGAGGAAGCTCCGTTGCACGAAGAAGATGGAGCCTCGTTGCTCAGGAGAGATGAGACCCTGATGCGTGGGAAAAAATGAGATCCATGTAGCATGAGGGAGTAAGCCCCGTTGCGTGGGGGAAAAGAAACTCCGTTGTATGTTGCATGGGAGAACGAGGCTCCGTTGCATGAGGGAGTAAGCTCCGTTGCATGGGAGCAAACTCCGTTGCGTGGAAGGAGAAGGCCTCGTTGCATGGAGGAGGAAGAGGCTCCTGCTGCCTGAGGGAGTAAGCTCCGTTGCATGGGAGAACGAGGCTCTGTTAGAGAGCTCGTTGTATGGGAGCATGGAACCCCTTTGTATGGGAGCTTGAGGCTCCGTTGATGACGTCATAGGAGGTCTTCCTGCAGAACTAAAACATAGTTTCTTGTACTGCAAAGATAGCGGAGGGAGGAGTTACCTCAAGAAAGAATAGAACTCCTCCACATGGGAGGATAGACCTCCATTTGGGGGAAGAAGACTCGGTTGAGCGGGAGAATAGATCTCCGTCGTATGGTGGAGGAGGACCGCTGCATGGGAGCACGGTACTCCACCGCATGGAAGGAAGGAGCTTCCGCTGCATAGGAGAACGAAGCTCTGTGAGAGAGCTCGTGGGAGCATGGTACTCCACCGCATGGAAGGAAGAAGCTTCCGTGGCATGAGGGAGTAAGCTCCATTGCATGTTGCATGGGAGAGGAAGAGACTCCCGTTGCTTGAGGGAGTAAGCTCCGTTGCATGGGAGCAAACTCCGTCGAGTGGAAGGAGAAGGCCTCGTTGCATGGAGGAGGGAGAGGCTCCCGCTGCGCGAGGGAGAAAGCTCCGTTGCATGGGAGCAAACTCCATCGAGTGGAAGGAGAAGGCCTCGTTGCATGGAGGAGGGAGAGGCTCCCGCTGCGCGAGGGAGAAAGCTCCGTTGCATGGGAGCAAACTCCGTCGAGTGGAAGGAGAAGGCCTCGTTGCATGGATTTCTTTCTCCTTCATGATAGCCAGACCCTCTCTTCTTTTCTCTCCTTCTTTTTTTTTTTTTTGGTGGGGCTCCTGGATGGTGGTACCGCTGGGAGGTGGCTCCATCCTTGGCTTGAAGCCATGTGCCCCATCAAGGGTGGCGATGCACCCTCATAGCTCAAGATTTTTTGGTCGAGACCGCTCCTTGGAGCCTCGAGAGAGAGGGAGAAATTCTTGTGCCCCCATCCCCGTGCCCCCGGTCTGCCCCCCGGGGACTAAGGACAAAGGTAAAAACCATCATCCCACCTTATTGAGGAGCATGGATCTGCCCCCCTACCTGGTGCGCCAATCTGTTGCCGCCTAGATCGCCGTGGCCAGTAGCTCTTGTGTGGCCTAGGTGCGTGGACTCCGTGCCAGCATCACCGGGCTCGTTGGTCGGAGACGATCAAGGGGAACATAGTCGTAGTTGGGATGAAAGGGGCTTGGTACCGTCATGGCCCTCTTGTGGGCCTCTTCGGTGAGGAGTAATCTTCCTACTTATCGTCCCTCCGCCCGGTGATACCTGCAAAACAGGAGAGACCTGCGCCGGGGATTCCGGCAAAGGCACTCCGACGATCAAGTCAGTGGGACGATCGAAGGAAATAAGAGACCTCTGAGACGGAGAGCTTGGGGGACTCTCCGCTACCAGAGGGTGATGGATCATACCAGAGTGAAGAGCGTGGGTCTTCTCCCCTCCTTACCTCTTCCCGCTGCTCTCATATAGACGAGCGGCTCTTGGTGTTCAGAGGGGCACGTTCTTCTTGGTATAGGCCTGTGAAGCCTCTGCAGGCTTGGGAGGCTTAGGTAGGCTGGTCAGCTTCCCCTTTCTTGATGGCTCAGAAGATTTGGCAGAGGAGCCCAGCGCCTCGAGTGTGGCACTATTCACTAGTTAGTGCAAACAGTAGCTTAGGGAACTTAAATGCGTACCTTTCTTTGCAGGCGGCGTGTCAGGCGGCGCGTCCAGGACCCACGTGGAGGGGGATCCATGGAAAGAGCACCGGGCCCATGCGGATGGGCCCCTTGGAAAATGCGCGGGGCCCACGAGAGACCAAACTGCGTGGTGCTCCCAGCGACCGAGCCGGGCTGTGACGCCAAAGTGCCAGGCTAGCCGAGACGTCGCTTCAAGTTGCCATGCGGGCACGCGGACCGAGAGAAGGCCCGCGGGGGCCTTCATGCACGCTGATCAAGGTGATGTGCGAGGCCCCATGCACGTAGGCGAGGACCCATGCGTTGCGAACACGAGCGCTGCCGGGCCATGGGAGAGCGGAGCTGGACCGTGGGCGTGCTTGGGCACGGAGCAGGTGCAGACGGATGTGGCCACGCGGGAATGCCAGACGGGGCACCACGTGGGCATGCCGAACTGGGCACATGGGCACGTGGGCGTGCCGAACTGCACGTCACGCGAGCCCATGAGTGCCGGAGCTGCCACGGGCGGAAGGGTCGGACCTGGGGCGTGGGATTGCCGGACCGGGCAGAGCCGGGCTGAGCAGGACCGAGGCGGGGCCGGTCGGAGCCGGGCTCGTTTAGGTGGCGTCCGGCAGGCACACCACGGGCGTGCTGAGCCGGGAGCCGGCGTGCCGAGGTCGACTGAGCCGCAGTCTTGCCAAGCGTGCATGCCACGGTGAGGGGCTGGGACGGTGCCACGGATGGCGCGGAGCCGGCAAGGAGGGAGTTGTGGCCGTCGCGGGCGTGCCGCGAGCATGCTGAGCGCCGGACCGGACCTCGTGGAGCCGGAGAGGCCGAGCTGGGCGTTGTTGCCAAGGTGGGTCCAAGGCTGCCGGGGGCGGAGCAGGATCACCGACGGAGCAGGGGCAGCCTTGGGCGGAGGCGAGTCGGGCCGTCGGCGAGGCGCTGCCGGGGTGCCACTCGGACCGAGCCAGATCCATTGCCGAGCTGGAGCATGTGGGCGGAGGTCTCCTGTGGGCGAGCCGGGCGTCGTTGCCGAGGTGGGTCCTGAGGTCGGCGGACGCCGGAGCTGGCGCGGGGGGAGCCGGGTTCGCCGCAAGCTCGCCGGGGGCGTGCCGCGGGCAGGTTGAGCGCCGGACCTGCCTCGTGGAGCCGGAGAGGTCGAGCTGGACGTGGGCGTGCCGTGCGGGTGCGCTGCTGCCGAGGTGGGTCCTGAGGTCGGTGGACGCTGGAGCTGGCACGGGGGGAGCCGGGGTCGCTGCAAGCTCGCTGGGGGCGTGCCTCCCCTATGCGCGGACCGAGGCACGGGTGTGGTGCGGCCGTGCCGAACCGGGGAGTTCGGCTATGGTGCCAGAACTAGATCCCATGTGGACTTAGCCTCGTTGCCGGGTCATGCCATTCCCAAACATGCCGAACTGGAGCGGCACGGGCTGAGGTGGACGGAGCCACGCGGGCGCTCACAGGGCGGAGTCAGGGAGCCTTATGGACTGAAGTGGGCTGCCCGGTATGCCTGGCAGGGCTCCAGGCATGGCCGGAGTGAGCCGGCCGGGTGCCGACCTGGCCGCCACAGGGGCTGATCTCTTCAAGTGGCCCCATCATTGTGACTGGGCCAAATGGGTTAGTCACCACTGTAACAAAAGTAATGCAAATTTTTAAATAATAAAAATAAGAGGCTATTGTGGTCAAACATGCATGGCTTCGTAGATAAAATATTATTCATTATAATTTGTGGATCTCATGATTTTATCTTCTTTAATTTTAATCAAAAAAATATTTTATATAAAAAGATGATCATTTTTTTAAAAATTAGAATTTTTTTTTATTCAATCAATATAAAATTAATTCTATCCCAACAGGGATATATATATATATATAGTAGCCGTATTTTTTACCTTGCTTATCTAAGTTTTGGCACGGTGATTATCAGCACATTTTCTTTAAAAAAAAGTTGATAGAATCATACCACTTTAATATGAATACGTCCTATAAAATTAAAAAAATAAATTATAAAAAAAAGTAATAGGGTAGATCCAATATCAATCCATATAACGTTTCCGGTGTACTTCCTGATAAAAGAAGCCACCTAGCTAGTCCCTGATACCCTTCATTTCTCAATAGATATGAAAAGTTTGGAATATGTTGCAAGTCTTAGCTATCCCTCGGAAATCTAGCAGCAAAAGGGGGTCTATGAGTCCAACAGTTGAGCTAGTCTCGGGATCCATCCAATGACGGCCATCGTGTCGCAATTAAAGTGAATATAGTTGGCTCTCAAAAACAAACCTTACGCAATAACCTCACATGCCACACTCTCCATTCAGTTTCAAAAACCGAGATGCCATGAATTTATCCACTGCCAGCAATGATAAGCCTGAAATCATACCAGCTCTCTACTCATTTTACCCAAATTGTTTCTCCATTGAACATAAGGGCTGCCATCCAAGCGGCACCAATAGAATGCTCTTGCCCCATCAATCAACTTCAAATTAGTGTTCACAAGTTGGAGCTAACCTCGCCTTTGTTCTTCGGTCAAATTTTAGTGTCTACAAGTTCTCTTTTTTTTTTTTTCAAGAGTTCCGTTTGTCTCGTCTGTAATGGTAAGCATCATCCCCCCCCCCCCCCCCCTTGATACGTAAAATGGGTTCCCCCCAACAATTTCCCATCCGGAACTTTCCGGTGTTCGGCATTTCGCCGCGTTGACTTGGAGCCTAGCCAAGGTCACTCCTTGTGAGGCCAAAAACCCCAATCCGAATAGCCCGACTACCTACCGCCAAGCCACGTGGACGAAAAGACCGGCCCTACCGCAAGCCATGTAGCAACACGACAAACCAATCCCTTCCTCTGAAGGCCAAGACTCCTCTCCCATTTGCCCATCCACGGAACTTTGATGAGGTCGCAAGCTCCAATCGCCAAGCACCGGTGCAACTTCCTTGCGGCACGGCACTTAACCCACAAGAGGCCAATACAAAACGGTCTCCATGGCTAGCAGTCAACCGGCAAGGCGGTCGACACCATTCTAGGTGTTCTGGGACTGGGTCCATCTCATAGAATCCTCACCTCTCGGTCATTCACAAACCTGAGTCCCCCCGCCCGTGTCAACAAACCTGTGAACTAAAGTCTCACTGGCATCTTCCTTGGCACCTTCGTTCATGTTCCTCTAGAAAGCTATTGCTCGTTTAATCGTTTACTGCAAGATTTCATATCAACGGCTACTACATCTATTATAAATGCCAGGTTCACCCGGTTTTGGTGAAGAATAAGTATCCGATCGACTCCTCTTAGGAGGGAATTATTTGTGAAAAAAATGGCCGTCAAGGTGCTAGCGACGCTGGATGTTGCCAAGACTCAATACTACCACTTCAAGGCCATCATAATCGCCGGCATGGGGATGTTCACCGACGCCTACGACCTCTTCTGCATCACCCCAGTCACGAAGCTCCTCGGCCGGATCTACTACGACGCCCACGACCAGGAGCCCGGCGTCATGCCGCCGGCGGTGTTTTCGGCGATGGTCGCCGTCGCGCTCATGGGCACCATCATCGGGAACCTCGTATTCGGCGCTCTCGGAGACCGCATAGGCCGGCGGCGGGTCTACGGGTTCTTGCTCCTCCTCATGTTCTCAAGCTCATTCGCCTGCGGCTTTTCCTTTGGCCGCAGCCGCGGCTGCGTGCTCTCGAGCCTCTGCTTCTTCCGCTTCCTGCTCGGCATCGGGATCGGCGGCGACTACCCGCTGTCGGCGACGATCATGTCGGAGTTTGCGAACAAGCGGACGCGGGGGTCGTTCATCGCCGCCGTGTTCTCGATGCAGGGGTTCGGGATATTGGCGAGCTCGGCGGTGACGATGGCGGTGGCCAGGGCGTTCGATGGGGCCACCAAGGATTCGGACATCAACCCGCTAAAAACGCCGGGGGGAGCGGACCTGGCGTGGCGGATCATACTGATGATGGGAGCCATTCCGGCGGCCCTGACGTTCTACTGGAGGATGGCCATGCCGGAGACCGCCAGGTATGAACTCGCCCATCCGAGCCATGTGGTCTTCGTCCACGGTCCACCCCCAAATACTTCTTCTAACAAGTGTTTGATGTGGTTCTTTGAAATGTCTACTCTAAACATCTCTAAAGTCTACACTCAAAAAAGAGACGTTTTTTTACCGCCAAAGAAAAAAAAAAAGGGTAGCAGTGGATTGTTATTTTGGTTTGGGAGCTGGGCTTCGTAAAGTTAGGCCCAACAGCCTCTCAAGCAAGTTAGGCCCTACTAGGATTGATAATTGATTTGGTGGTATGTAGTGATTGTACCATTTATTCTGTCTGACAGCTAGACGTGGTTAGATCTGACAAGGTAGTTACAACTTCCTCATTATTTAATATGTTTTATTCCACTAGACAAATTGTTTAATATGTTTTGTCCAATAAATCTTTGAGGGATTTATATGTTAAAAACCAAATAAATCATTAGTTTTGGAACCATGCATGATGTGAATGGAGGAGTTATTTTATGCTTAAGATGGAATGCAGGAAATAATTTTATTTGTCATTAAAAGCAAATATGGAAGAGAATGTAAATATTGGTTAGGGTAAGTCTCAGCTCTTATTATTATTATTAATTTTTAATAAAAAAAGGTGTCCGAACTCTTATCCTCACTGTTAGCAATTATTCTGCAGGCAGTGATGTCAATTAGGTTTCGTTCGACAAATCTCGAACAAAATTTCATCAAATATGGGTCAATTCGATACATCATTCTTCATGTTAGATATGCTTTGGATTATAATGATCATGCTTAAATCCATGACGGTAATCCATCTTGTCCAGATATACAGCTCTAGTGGAACACGATGAGATCAAGGCGACCAATGACATGGGAAAGGTGCTAGGAGAATTCGACTTGCAGACATTTGTCGAACATTCAGATGCCTTGCCTGAGCTGCCATCATCGCCACCTCCACCTCCAACCTATGGTCTCTTCTCCAAGGAATTCCTAAGAAAGCATGGACGGGACCTCTTTTCCTGTTCCATGGCATGGTTCCTTGTTGACATCCCCTACTACAGCAGCACCCTCTTCCAGTCCCTAATCTATCGACCTTGGTTCCCCGAACCTGGATATATTAATGCTTACGAAGAAGCCTACGATGTTGCAAAGTTTCAGGCGATCATCGCCGTTGCCTCGACGATCCCGGGCTACTTTGCTACCATGTACTTCATCGATCGCATCGGGAGGCGAAAAATTCAAATGATGGGGTTCTTTTTCATGGCAATTTTCCTATTTGCATTGGCCGGGCCATATGACAAGTATTGGCACGACCACACCAAAGTTTGGTTCATAATTTTGTATGGCCTAACCTTCTTCTTTTCAAATTTTGGACCTAACACGACAACATTTATCGTGCCTGCCGAGCTCTTTCCGGCCCGATTCCGATCAACTTGTCACGGGATATCAGGAGCAGCAGGCAAGGCAGGTGCGATCATTGGAGCGATAGGATTCCTTTGGGCTTCTCAGAGCAGGAACGGAGAGGAGCGTCAGAGTGGTTGGAAGCCAGGAATTGGAATGACGAATGCTTTGATTATTTTAGGTGGCGTCTGTATTGTTGGAATGGTTTTTACCTATTTCTTCACAACCGAGACCATGATGAGGTCTTTGGAGGAGAACGAAGGTGGAGAAAGCCATCATGGAGAGAATGGCCAGGAGCTTATTAATGGAGTGGAGCTCCCAAGAAGTACATCGAACACAAGTCAACTCAGTGTCCAACCTCTTCGTGGGTGGTCTCCTCTTGTTTCTCCTCTGTAAGAATGAAAGGATTGTGCTATAGTTTTTAATTTTTTTGATTTTTGTCTGAAATAGGATGGCTTAATGTGTTACTGTGTTAGGTACACGAGCTTTTATATATATATATATATATATATATATATATATATATATATATATATATATATATATATATATATATATATATAGAAGTATAGCATGAGATAATAGGGATCCTTTGATATGCTATATATGTTAGTGTTGCACGCTATGGCCCAAGTCATGGTAAACTATATCTGGACATAGAGTTGCAGAGCCATCCGTTTGATTGTAGGAACTTTGTATGGTTGCTAAGAATTTGGAATTCCTAAAATTTAGTTGGATAAGTCGACATGGAGTTGAAATAAAAGGACTTCTATGATTGACTGGGAAATGCCCAAAAGTAACATTATAAACAAGCAAACATCTGCCACAGTGCATTCCTTACTTGAAATTTATATGTAGCCTTTAAGCTTAATTGTCAAAGAAAGGCAGAAGATATAGATCATGATTGTCATTTAATTGTCATTATTTGGACAAAAATGACCACTTTTACACTGGATGGGGGAAGATGGACTAATACATCGAAGTCCTCATTACCAAGTGAGATGTTTGATCTAATCTAACTCATAACTATTGTGTCTGAGTGTTTTGAGATATAGACAAGATACAGAGTTAGATCAAAATCCAGATAGATTGCTGTTGCCCAAGCCTAGACCTGATTTAACCTAGCCAAGGATAACCATCTAGGAGAGATTTGAGACAAACATAGCCTGGTGAGAAAATTGATATGTCAAGCATTTGAGAGGAACTTCAGAAAACTTTGAATTATACGTAAACCCTAAGAGGGCAAACTATCCTTCAAATCATTCACTAGTGAAGGAGTAAAGAGAAACTCATTGAATATTTCTTGAATATCATGATTATTTTTTAATTGCATAACATATTCTAAGGAACACAAGTGGACTGCACACTGATAATTAATGCAATTACGGTTAGAAGTGGCAATTTTTTACTAGGCTGAATCTAGCTGACCAGTGGTGCATGGTGAGCAACTCAAAAGCTCAATAAGAAGGGAGAGCTTGACTGACTCCATGACACTGAGATATTTTGTCTGAGAGGTGGATAGAAGATGGCCACTTAAATATATATAGATTGTCCATCATGTTGCTTGCAAGCAAAGAACTTGAATTGTTTGAGGCTTCTAGTTTCAAGCATGCCAAGGCTTGAAGCTTAATTTATGATGAGGTTGTAGTTTCAAGCATGTATGAAATTATAAATTCG
The DNA here is from genome assembly GCA_021397845.1 of Areca catechu. NCBI lineage: Eukaryota > Viridiplantae > Streptophyta > Magnoliopsida > Arecales > Arecaceae > Areca > Areca catechu. Next base: position 50,552,825 of record CM038045.1, on the reverse strand, counting down.
GTTATGTAGTGACTTAGGACCTGTTTCTAGGGAGATATGAGAATAGTTTGTGCCATGCTTCAATACATTACTCAACCATCACTCAGCCTAGGACCAGCTCTCATTAGACCTCCAGTATTAGCCTCGATCAACATCTACCATGATAGATAATGAGATGATTCTTGGTCCTGTTAAAAAGCTTTCCACCAGCAACATACACATGTTCATCTTTAACTCATTGGATCCATTGGAGACATAAAGTTTCCTTGGCTAGCAATTTTGTCATGATTGTTTCTTTAACCTAGATACCGATCAACACCCAATGTACTATAATGCATCAAATTTTTTGATCAGGTTTTCCTTTCTTCTTAAATCATAATAAAAAGGAAATTTGTTGTGCTCATGATCAGGTCTTCTACATTGCTCCAAAACTGGTTGCTTGTAATCAAATGGCAATAATTTCTTCCCTTCTCTTGTGGCAAGCTTTGGAAAATTGGACAGAGATCCCCTGGCCTGGTTTGGCATAAGCCATTGCAGTCACAGGCATTAGAAGCCAGCAAAATTAGTTTGATAAGCTACAATGAAATGTCTCAGGGTTTGAATAACCTAACCAGGATTTGATAAGACAGCAAAGGTGCAGGGATTAACAAGTGCCCATGAATGAAAAATTACAAATACCAACACCTGCAGTAAAATAAACAAGAAGCTATATTATTTTAAATGGATACTTAGACTAGTTGAAACTCAGACTGGTTTTAAAAACATTCTTCATTAGGTGCCATATTGACCATTGAACACTGCTTTTCAAGCTTACAGCGTCGAAATCACTAGCCACAACCATAATGATAACATTAGGTGTCATTCTAGACTAAATTATTTTTCTAGCATTGCCTTGTTTGAATCTATGCAGAGGCAATCTTGTACGCAACATCTTTGAATCTTTCATGAATTCTATTGTTTAAACATATCTCAACAATTTTCTCGGAACTCTTGAACTGTTGCTTCATATAATCAAATGCAAACTCTGACACTGAGAAACCCAGTTGTGAGAACTAATAGAAGCAGTGTTCTGAAGATAATCCCATTATCTTTTGACTAGATATCAATATGGAAAGCACACTGCCAACTGAAGTAGGGGAATTTTTTATTCAATACATGGAAGAGAACATACAAAAGCATCATCTTCTGCTACAAAAAAGGGAAAAACTGGTACACCTGATGTGCATCATTAGTATAAAAATCTATGTAAGAATTCAACTTCCCTTCTCTACCTTAATTAACAAATTTGTGCGAACAAAAATTAACCATGTCAGGTACACCAAAACTTGCCAACGTAATGTTGACAACTTGTTGAAGATTAACCTATGTCCAAGGTTCCTCATTTTCAAGGCTTGCTTAACTCTAACATTTTAAGCAAGCTGGCTGGGTTAATGACATGCAAACTACCAGAGTCCTTGGGTTATATGATAGAACTAAGAAGTCCTTGGTTCTCATCATAAACTACAAAAGTTTGACAGGCCAAAATTAGGATTACAGAAGTCCATCAGGAAACAATCACGGACTACACACCTTCAGGGGGTTATCATGTCCATTGGCTTGAAACATTTGCTTCAAATATTAAAGAACATTGAATTACTGCTAAAGTTAATTGGTTAAAATATCAGAGTGCCAATTCTGGGGCCTTACCTACAAACGTTGGAGGCGGACATGGCCAAAGCAAGGTGTATAAAACAATACACCTGCCATGCCCATCAAGAACACTGATTCTACCCATCCATTGCAAGTGCAACAAACTAGTAAAGTTCTTAAGCCATGTCGTCCAATCATAGGTTTATATCATGCCTATGAGTTACATAATTTTATAATCCTAGTAGGAAGGTTTTAGTCTATTTAAATATGAAGCATGTTGGGATGCGTGCAGCGGATTGAACTGGTTTAGGCTTCCAATTAATTCCTATTTATTCACTTTAGCAATTTACCAATCACACAGGCAGATCTCAAATCAGAAGGAAAGACGAGATTTAACGTGGTTCGGCAAATTTGCCTACATCCACATAGAGGAAGGAGCAATTCACTATAATCTGTTTCCAAAATTGGGTATAAAAGAAATACAAATATCCCAATAACAATTGCAGATTAATCACAAAGAGGTAAACAAATCGAAAGGGAAGAAGAAAATAGGAAAGATCACAGAATACCAGGCCTCTAGCCTCGCCAAATCCTGTCGCGGATTCTCTGATATTTTATTTGCTCTCTGGATCGTCTTCAATATTTTTCTGGACCTTCTGCAGCTCTCTGTTGCATCTTAGAAAAATATTTCGGCATCTTGTGTCGCAGGGCGTCTCTATGATTTTAAAACCATCGGAAATTGCGTCAAAAGAGACCTAAAACAAGTCCAATGCCTTCCAAAAATATCCCAGGCCATCAGATAAAAAATCAACGACTCAAATCGAACCACAATCCGTGCAAAACACTGCCTCAATGCCAGATCAAACCGTGGCCATCCGATCGCCGCAAAGCGCTGGGCCGAGCCCACTCGTGTTCGCGCGCGTGCATCATGGGCTGGGCGTTTGGGAGCAAAACAACGGTAACAATCCTCCTCCTTGCGACCAAAAAAATATCTTTATCAAATATGGATTGTAAAGCCTCCTCCTCATCACAAGCCCCGAAGGGGCATCACCAAGTGCTCAAACCAATCAAGTTCAGGAATGTTCTGAACTTGACTACTGGAATTGGTTTAGTGAGCATATCAACCAGATTAATAGCAGTGCTAATTTTCTAAAGTTGAATGTCACCATCCTCTACCAAATCTCTGATAAAGTAATACCTGACATCCACATGCTTAGTGCATTCATGATACATCTGATCTCTGGCAGATGTAAAGCACTCTGACTGTCACAGTGAATAACCAAACAATTCTGCTTGAAACCCAAATCTTGTACTAACCCTCTTAGCCAGATAGTTTCCTTTGCTGCCTCTGTTAATGCCATATACTCTGCCTCTGTAGTAGACAAAGCAACTGTAGATTGCAAAGTAGCCTTCCAACTAATTGCACAACCAGAGAGAGTAAATACATATCCGGTCAATGACCTCCTCCTATCCAAGTCACAAGCATAATCTGAATCACAAAATCCTATAACAGTGCAACCACTCTGTCCGGAGAATACCAATCCCAAATCAGAAGTGCCTTTCAAGTATCTAAGAATCCATTTCATAGCTGACCAGTGAGTTTTTCCAGGCTTGTCCATATATCTGCTCACTACACTAACTGCTTGTGAAATATCAGGACGAGTACAGACCATTGCGTACATGATACTGCCAACTACACTCGCACAAGGCACTTTAGACATATACTTCTCCTCATCCTCAGTCTGAGGAGAATCCCTGGCAGATAACCGAAAATGACTGGCAAAAGGAGTAGTGACTGGATTAGCTATAGACATACCATATATGTCCAAGACTTTCTCAATATAATCATGCTGAGTAATAAATAGTCTACATAACTGCCTGTCATGAATGATCTCCATCCCAAGTATCTTCTTTGCCGGTCCAAGGTCCTTCATCTCAAATGTAGTACTAAGCTCAGCTTTCAGCTTCTGAATAACTGACACATCCCTGGCTGCAATCATCATGTCATCCACATATAATAATAAGTAACAAAAGGACCCGTTTGAAAACTGCTGATGATACACGCAACTAACATATGGAGATCTTTTGAAGTTATGGTTGACCATAAACCTATCAAATTTGTGGTACCATTGTCTTGGAGACTGCTTCAAACCATACAAAGACCTTTCGAGCAAGCATACATGATCTTCTTTATCTGGAGCCTCAAAACCAGGTGGCTGTTGCATATAAAACTGCTCCTCCAAATCACCATGTAGAAAAGCTGTTTTGATATCTAGCTGTCCTAACTCCAAATTCTGAGAAGCAACTAAAGCAAGGAACACACGAATAGAAGAGTGTTTAACTACAGGAGAAAATACCTCCTTATAATCAATACCCCCTCTTTGACTGTAACCCTTAGCCACCAACATTGCCTTATATTTCAAATCCTGAGGAGTAGCTCCTTCCTTCTTCTTGAAGATCCATTTGCAGCCAATTTTCTTCTTGTCCTTATGTAATCTAACTAATTTTCAAGTCTGATTCTTTTCCAAAGATTGAAGCTCTTCTACCATAGCCATGGTCCATTGCTCAGCTTGTGAACTATCAATTGCTTCTTGAAATGTGGTCAGCTCATCACCTATAGTGTTTGCAATATTCAGAGCATAATATACTAACTCAGCACAAGCAGAATCCTCAAAACCATACCTTTGAGGTGCTTTGATATGTCGCCTGGTTCTTCGAGTGGCAATAATATCATCTTGAACTTGACTACGTACAATAACCTCCTCCTGAGTCTGTAACTCTGGATCTATCTGCTGATGCTATTCATTATGAATATCACATGTAGGGTGCAACTGCTGTGATCTAATAGTCTGATTAATATCAACAATAGTCCTATCCTGCTGATCCTGAACCTGATCTCCCGGTGAAGAACTTGGCTATAGCTGCCGTGAAGGAGTGGCTGACTTATCAAAGTCACATCCCTGCTGACTAGAAAACCCTGGGATCCGGGCTCTATGCATCATAATCTGTAGCCCTTCACCCTATATGCATATCCAAGAAATATGCATTTCTTAGCCCTAGGATTCAGCTTTCTATCTTTGACATGTGCATATGCTGAACACCCAAATACTCTAAGAACTGAATAGTCTGCAGATCTACCTGTCCATATTTCTTCCGGAGTCTTCATATTCAATGCAGATGCTAGAGATAGATTTATAATAAAGCAGGCTGTATGTGCAGCCTCTGCCCAAAAATCTCTACTCAATCCAGAACTTGATAGCATAGATCTGACTATTTCTAGTAGTGTGCGATTCATGCATTTCGTCACACCATTTTGTTGATGAGTATACACAGTGGTCCTATGCCTGACAATGCCCTCTGACTTGCAAAAGTCATTAAACTCTGTAGAACAAAATTCCAATCCATTGTTAGTCCGGAAGGTTTTCACCTTCCTCTCAGATTGCCTCTCAACCATAGCCTTCCACCCTTTAAAAGTGTGAAATACATCACTTTTATTTTTGATAGTATAAATCCAGACTTTGCGGGAGTAGTCATCAATCAAAGTGAGCAAATATCTAGATCCACCCTTGGATGTAACTGGGGCAGGTCCCCATAGGTCAGAATGAATGTAATCCAATATACCTGTTGTCCTGTGCGCGCCTGAAATAAAGCTGACTCTGTGTTGTTTTCCAAATATGTAATGCTCACAGAATCTAAGTGCACCAACTTTTTGACTTCCTAACAGACCACGTCTGCTGAGATCCTGTAAACCTTTATCTGACATGTAGCCCAATCTTTGATGTCATAACTATGTCAATTGAACAATAGAGGAATGTGCTGAAGAAGCCTCACCAACCACTATAGTATCATCCAAATAATAAAGAGTGCCACTCAATTTATCTCTTAACAAAGTCAATGCACCTTCATTAATTGTAATAGATCCTCTACCCCATCTACCCTCAAAACCTGTAATATCAAGAGCATTTATCGAGAGAAGATTTCTTTTTAATTGGGAAACATATCTGACATCATCCAAAGTCACAACAGTATTTGCATGAGATTTGATCTGAACTATACCAATTCATTCCACTTTACAGATAGCATCATCCCCAAGAAGAACAGAGCCTCCATCACAGGATCTAAAAGAAGTAAACCATTCTTTATGGGGTGTCATGTGGAAAGATGCTCCAGAGTCCACGATCTAGGTATCAGCCTGACTGATACTGCATGCAGCTGTAAATACTGCATCATCTACAACACTGCTGTGATATGCTGAAGTAACTGCAACTGATGCCGAATCTGAGATTGTTACTTTTTCTTTCTGTTCCTTCTCTTTCCTGGACTGTAGAAGTCTACACTCATTTTTCTAGTGGCCTGGCTTCTTGCAGTAATGGCAAACTCCGGGTCTTTTAGACCTAGACTTTAATATTGTCTTGGACTTGTTTCTACCTTATCCACCTGTTCTTTGCTCATCTCTACCTCTGACAGTAAGTCCTTGTATCAGATTTGGAGCCGATGCTCCAACTGTACTTTCAACCTGAGCTCATTGGATAACAAAGTGGCTTCAACCTCATCGAGACTTATAGTCTCTCTTTCATAGAGCATGGTAGTAGTAATATTTTCATAGGACTTAGGCAAAGAATAAATCATGATCAAAGCCTTGTCTTCCTCATCAATATTTACACCAATATTCGCCAAATCGAGCATGAGCTTATTATAATCATCCAAGTGATCCTTGAGTGAGGTTCCTTCCGTCATACAGAATGTGTGTAGCTTGTCCCTCAAATACAACCTATTTGTAAGAGATTTTGACATATACAAAGTATCTAATTTTTTCCATACACTTTTAGCTGTAACAAGATCTACCACATTACGGAGAACTTTATCACTCAGTCCCGAAAACAGAGTATCAAGTGCTCTCTCATTCATCTCCTCTTTTGCAGCCTCTGTATCACCTGGAATTGCATCCATACCTTTAAGGGCTATTGACACGCCATCCTTGATCAACAGATATTTCATTCTCACATTCCATAGTGCAAAATCACCTGTGTCATCAAATATCGCCACCTCATGCCTAGAGATAGTATAATGAAAAATAATTGCCTCAGGAGCCATAGAAGAATTTGGTTGCCCGTCAGATGCCATCCCAGTACTCTGATACCAATTGTTGGGATGCGCGCAACGGATTGAACCGGTTTAGGCTTCCAATTAATTCATGTTTATTCACTTTAGCAATTTATCAATCACACAGGCAAATCTCAAATCAGAAGGAAAGACGGGATTTAACATGGTTCAACAAATTTGCCTACATCCACACAGAAGAAGGAACAATCCACTATAATCTGTCCTCAAAATTGGGCATAAAAGAAATACAAATATCCCAATAACAATTGCAGATTAATCACAAAGAGGCAAACAAATCAAAAGGGAAGAAGAAAACAGGAGATATCATAATACCAGGTCTCTAGCATCGCCAAATCCTGTCGCGGATTCTCTGATATTTTATTTGCTCTCTGGATCGTCTTCAATATTTTTCTGGACTTTCTGTAGCTCTCTGTTGCATCTCAAAAAAATATTTCGGCGTCTTGTATCGCAGGGCATCTCTATGATTTTAAAACCATCGGAAACTGCATCAAAAGAGACATAAAACAAATCCAATGCCTTCTAAAAATATCCCAGGCCATCAGATAAAAAATCGACGACTCAAATCGAGCCACAATCCGTACAAAACACTGCCTCAATACCAGATCAAATCATGGCCATCCGATCGCCATAACGCGTTGGGCCGAGACCACTCGCGTTCGCGCGCGTGCATTATGGGCTGGGCGTTTGGAGCAAAACAACGGTAACAAAGTGTATGTAAACCGATCTCAAGGAAGCTGAGTTCAAGATACTAGCGAGCTGCAAAGGTGTCCCCAATATTTACTTCAACTTAATAGTCGAGCTAATCCTCTTATTGCAAACCAAAGCCAAATAATCTTGTTCACAAACTATGGGATAATATGAGACTCATTGCTATAAAGCCTTATGGCCCAATAGTCTAGCCCAACTCTCAGAATAAACCCATGAGAGGAGGGAGCTCGGCACTGATTTCAGAGCAAAACCGAGAGGAGAGTATAGACTATTAAAGTACGTTAATGGCCTGGTTCGAAGTACCTATATATGATGCCCTTAGCTGACATCAATCCTCAATTTGTTGCAGAAAACATGGCCAAGATCCTGTAGAGACCAATAGCAAATTGACATGAAATGGTAATGTGCTCTATGGCAGGCTTTTTTTTTCTCTGAGAGAAAGATGCTCTGGCAGCTTATCCCACTTCATTTTATGCTTCTATTGAATTCTTCTCGAAGGATTTTTTTTTTTTTTTAAACTTTTTTCTGTAATATTGCGCCACTACTAATGGAATGTGATACTCCTAGCTACAAGCAAATGATACAACAAGGTGGCAATCTCAAGATCGGCCGATGCCACGAAGCTGATCTTTTTCTCTACCAAAAGCATCTTGATGAGAAAAACTTCCAAACAGGCAACTGAACATGATAGCATGTATTAAAACCAAAAATTAGGTGTATGGATTGATAGAAAGTTTAAAGTTTGCAACTTTGTCCTTGGATAGCTTCAGAGACAATGACACTCTCGTTGACGACCTAATTTCTATTTATAATTCTTCCTTTTAAGCATGTATTTTGAATAACCTTTCCTTATTTTGTTTATGATCAAGAATAGATCATAACCTTCCTTTGAAAAGGATTTTAATCTTGTATAAAAGGGAATGACCTCCAAGACTTCCAATAATTTTTTTTTTTTTTTTTTTCTCTCTTTTTCTTCTCTGATTCAACATGGTATCAGAGCCACCGACCTATTCCCTCTTATTCTCATCTTATTCCATCGTCTTCCCCTCTTCTTCCCAAGTGCCATCGCTGCCACCACTGAAGCCTTTACGGAGCCCGTGACTGTCCGTCGAGCCCATGCCAGTCCACCGGCTTCTTCAGCTCCTCTGGTTCCTGTGACCTCGCTGAGCCCGTGCCCGTCCGCCGACCTCTCCCCCGCCTCTAACCGCGCCCCTGCACCCGCCTCCGACAAACCGCGCGACCGCGCCCTTGCGCCCCTATGCCATCCTCCAATCGTGCCTGCCTCTGACCGCGACCGCGCCCCTGCGCCCACCTCCGACGAACCCGCGCGACTGCACCCCTGTGCCCGTGCCCGCATTCAATAGCGACCGCGCCCCTGTACCCACCTCCGACGAATCCGCGCGGCCGCGCCCCTACACCCGCCTCCTCTACGCTTGCTAACCGCACCCCTGTGACTATACCCGCCGAGCCCCTGCGACCTCCTCCGACGGCTCTCCTCCGGCCCCTGCGGCTCTATTGTGCCGCGCCCGACGAGCCCCTGCGGCTCTGCTGTGGCGTGCTACGGCACTGCTGTGCTGCGAACTTGGCACCTCTCCGTGACCTTCGTCTTACAGTCTCCGGTTCCCGAATCTCTATGGCAAACAAAGGAAGGACTCGAACCCCTTTTATGACCTAACTTTAGGTATATTTATTTGGCAGCATTTTTTTTTCAACTACATTTTTTAGCAGTTTTTTGTGGTGATCTGTATCCGGTTCTCAGACGGTCATGGATAATCCGTCTCTCTTGATTAGTTTGGTCTGCTTAGATGGACCCCTCACTTATTTGATATGGTCCCGAAATGTGTGGCTATATATTAAAGCCCGCGGCTTTGAGGGTTTTCTCACCGGGGATGCAGTTAAGCCGCCATTAGGAGATACTGGATTATTGAAATGGGAATCAGAGAACTCCCTTGTGATGGCGTGGCTTCTCAACTCTATGATTCCTGCTGTTGCTCAGGGTATGTCCTTCTTTGACACTACCAGGGAAATTTGGAAGACTGTTGCTCAAACCTATTCACAGCAAGGCAATACAGTTCAAGTCTTTGAGCTTAAACGCAAGGTGCGTATACTTAGACAGGGCAAACTTTCTATCACTGCTTATATGGTAGAACTCCAACGGCTATGGTCCGAGCTAGACTTTTATCCCCCCTTCAAAGCTTGTTGTTCGAAAGATGCTGCTGAATTCAAGAAATACACTGATGAAGAACAAATCTTTGATTTTCTTGCTGGACTCAATGATGACTTTGATCCAATCAGAGTTCAAATTTTAGGTCGAAGTACATATTTGCCCTCCTTTCGACAAGTCTTTTCTCTTGTTCTGAGTGAGGAAACTCGTCATCGGGTGATGATTACTCCTCCAGATATGGACCAATCTGCTCTGGTAGTTCAGTCTCAGTTGCATTCTCGTAGTGGCTGAGATATGCGGATATGCTCATATTGTCACAAAACTGAACATGTACGTGATGCTTGTTGGCAGCTACATGGTTGTTCCTCTGGACGTAGTCGAGGCGGTCGTCGAGGAGGAGGACTTTTTGGTGGAGCCACTAGTCCTCCTCAGGCACATATTTCTGAGCACCCAGAAGGGGGTGTCTCATCTACCATGGCCTTGCGTCCTGCTGACACCAGGAGCTCTCTCTACTGATAAAATGCTCCACCATATTATGGCATGGCTCAATGTTTCTTCCAACAGTGCTCCATCTTCTACTAACGGTTTGACAAGCAGTTTTTCCAGTTCTCTTCCTTCCATCTTTCATTCTCATTTTACCCAATCCCATACCTCTCGTACAGTAAATATTGAAAACCTTGATACCTCTAAGTCATGGATCATTGATTCTGGTGCCACTATGCACATGATGGGTAACTTTGACATATTTTAGTCTTACTCAGTTTATTCGGATAGAATGCGTATACCTGATGGCTCTTTCAGGCCTGTGTCTGGAAAAGGATCCATCAACTATACACCAACCATACAACTCTCTGCGGCTTTAAATGTCCCTAGTTTTCCTACTAATCTTCTCTCTATCCATTCAATTACTAATAATCTAAATTGTAAAGTCACTTTCTTTCTTACTTATTGTGTTTTTCAGAGGTTGACAACAGGAGAGACGATTGGATATGGTAAAATGCACAATGGGCTCTACTACTTGGATGAAGAAGAACTGCAGACTCATTCTCCGTAAGCTGGTATGGTAGTTTCATCTTCTGATAATGCTCTACATGAACTTCAGTTGCAGCACCGTAGGCTTGGCCATATCTCCTTTTCTATTTTATCACGATCATTTGCCAATTTATATCATCTTTATGCTAAAGAACAGTTAGTTTGTGATGCATGTGAATATGCTAAGCACTCACGCACTAATTATCAACCTTCAGGAACTCGTTGTAAGTAGTCTTTTAAAATTATTCATTCTGATGTGTGGGGACCTTGTCATACTATTTTTATTTCTGGGCATCATTATTTTGTTACTTTTATTGACTGTTGCAGTAGAGTAACTTGGGTATATCTTCTACGATCTAAAGATGAAGTGGCCCGTTATTTCTAAGAATTTCATAAATTTATGGATACCCAATTTGGTACCAAGATCAAAATATTGAGATCTGATAATGGTACCGAATATATACATAAGGAGTTTCATGAATACCTCACTATTCATGGTATTATTCAACTAGACTACTTGTGTTGTACCCCTGCCCAGAATAGTATTACTGAATGAAAGAATCGATACCTTTTGGAAGTTGCTAGATCATTACTGTTTATTATGCAGGTTCCAAAAACTTTATGGAGTGAGGATGTTCTCACCATAGCTTATTTGATCAACCGCATGCCTCTTCACATTCTGGAGTACTAGGCACCTCTTGCATATCTTCAAGGGGAGTCTTCTTTTATTATTCTCCCTCATATATTCGAATGCACTTATTTTGTCCGGGATCATCGTTCTACAGTTGGCAAGCTTGATCCAAGATCTCTGAAATGTGTCTTTGTGGGCTATCCTGTTATACAAAAGGACTATAAGTGCTATTATCCTCCTGAAAGGCGAATCTTTGTTAGTCTGGATGTCACATTTCGAGAGACTGAACCTTATTATGATATTCCAATTCTTTAGCCATCAACTTAACTGCCCATAGCCCAATAGTTTATTTGCTCTCTCAATATCCCTTCTGGAGCTACTAGTGTAGAGGGGGAGATTATAGTAACTGAGGAGCGAGAAGACACTGGTGAACAATTGGATAATGACTCTAATCGATAGGGGGAGTCTACATTTAAACCCATTGTGCATTCTATTACTACCCAACAGTCTTCTTCTGACTCAGCTCCTGCATCTCCTTGTGACAATGGTAATATTTTCTCCGACCCTACTTTAAATCTACCTATTGCTCACAGAAAAGCTTCTTGTCCTCATATTATTCCTTCTCGATATCGTTACGATATTGCTAATTTTATTTTCTATAAATCTATTTCACCTACATATAGATTTTTTATTGCATCCTTAGAATCTATCTATTACCTTCACACTGGAAGGACGCTATGTCAAATCCTAAGTGGAAAGGAGCAATGCTTGAAGAAATGCAAGCCTTGAAAAAAAAATCATACTTGGGAACTAGTTCCCTTACCTATTGGAAAACATGTAGTAGGTTGCAAATGGATTTATACTGTGAAGCAGATCCCTGAAGGCAAAATTGATCGCTACAAAGCTCGTCTTGTTGCCAAGGGTTATGCACAAACATACGGCATTGACTACGAAGAGACCTTCACCCCTGTAGCAAAGATCAACACCATTTGGACCCTCATATCTTGTGCAGCAAATCTTAACTGGAGTTTGTTCCAACTTGATATAAAAAATGCCTTCTTACATGGTGATCTTTAAGAGGAGATTTATATAGAAATTCCTCCTAGATTTACTAGTGCAGAAACTGTTGGCAAGGTTTGCCGTTTGTGCCGGTCACTCTATGGATTAAAGCAGTCACCCAGGGCATGGTTTGATTGCATTCGTTGTGACATGCTTGAAATTGGTTATCATCAAAATAATGCTGATCATACCATATTCTACCATCATAATAAAAGCAAAGTTGCTATCCTAATCGTCTATGTAGATGATATCATCCTTATTGGTGATGATCTCCCAGAACTGGCTCGTTTAAAGACTCAATTGGCTCAGTTTTTTGAAGTCAAGGATCTGGGTAACTAACGATACTTTCTTGGAATTGAAGTGGCCAGGTCATCTCATGGAATATTTCTTTCACAATGAAAATGTCTTGGATTTATTGACTGAGACATGAATGTTAGGATGTCGACCTACTAGTACTCTTATTGAGTAGAATCATTGTCTTACTGCTAATAGTGGTAAGTCTATAGATCGTGAGCGATATCAACATCTTGTTGGCAGATTAATCTATCTCTCTCACACAAGACCTGATATAGCTTTTGCAGTCAGTATTATAAGCCAGTACATGCATGATCCCCATGAGCGCCATCAAGAAGCTGTGTACAGGATCCTTCGGTATCTTAAGAGCTGCCCAGGGAAAGGTCTTCTTTTCTCTTGTCATGACCATCTTAAAGTTGAAGCCTATTCAGATGCTGATTGGGCAGGTTCTATAGATGATCGATGATCTACTTCGGGCTATTGTACTTTTGTTGGTGGAAATCTTGTGACTTGGCACAGTAAAAAATAGAATGTTGTCGCTCGATCTTGTGTAGAGGCTGAATATCGAGCTATGGCTCAAGGCATTTGTGAGAACTTATGGCTAAAAGAGCTGCTTGTTGAATTACATCTTCTCCAATCTTCTCCTCTCTATCTATTCTGTAATAATCATGCGGCCATTAATATTGCAAATAATCATGTTCAACATGACATAACTAAGCACGTAGAGATTGATCGCCATTTCATCAAGGAGAAACTTGATCAGAAAGTTATACACTTATCATTAATTAAATCTACAGAACAATTGACAGACATACTGATAAAGGGTCTTGGAGGTTCTATGTTTTCTTCAATTTGTAACAAGATGAAGCTTCGTGATATCTTCACCTCATCTTGAGGGGGAGTGTTGATAACTTAATTTCCATCTATAATTCTTCCTTTTAAGCATGTACCTTGAATAACCTTTCCTTGTTTTGTTTATGATCAAGAATAGATCATAACCTTTCTTTGAGAAGGATTTTAATCTTGTATAAAAGGGAATGACCCCCAAGACTTTCAATAAAAAAAATAATAATAATATTTTTTTCCTTTTTCTTCTCTGATTCAACATCCTACCTGTGAAGTCCCCTTCGCATCTTGCAAATGGCTCCCAGTTGATGAATGCTTGCGAGTTTTGATGGTGACGCCGACACTAATCTCACTCATTTCCTATCCAAACCTCCACAAGCAAGATGATGAGGAAAATCAAAAAGAAAAGGAATACGCTTAAGTAACACTGGAATTTGGGATGAACAATTTACGCGTCGATATGTGACTCTCCTAGTAGTGACATGAACCATTCGTTGTTGGTTAATTAGGCTTGGAAACTCATCAAAGAACCAGATGCACCTTGGAGTCAAACGGATGAAAAGAAATGCATATTATTCTAGAAAGATGTTTAGATTCAGATTAAGATCTTTTGTCAAGGTTTCACCAATGTGGAGGGATATCCGCAAGGAATTGCACCTCATTTAAATTGGGTAGCAATGATATCATAAGATTCTGGGAGGATATATGGATTGTACCTATTTCACTTGCTTCTATCTCCACTGAGCTTTGTAATATTTCTGTTGCTGCATTGCGGAACTAGAGAAGACAGAAATGGAGCATCAAACTTCGTAGTCCAATCTCTCACCTTGAAACTCTACAGTACAAGGCACTCCTTCAAATGTTAGAACCTATAACGCCGTTGAGGATAGCAGATATACCTATATGGAAACTTACAAATAATGGCAACTGTTAGAAAATCCTGGATCAGAGTATATGCTACGGAAGCACCATGGGAGAGACCCTGACGTGATGATGGCATCCTTCTTTCTAAACCAAGAAGTAGGAGAAGTAATAGAAGAGATTATGAGAAAAGAGAGACTGATCTTTATTAATCCTTGGAGAAGAAACCTTGATTACAATCAAGAACCAGCACCTCTCTGACACCCGAGAAGCAACTCCACCTTGCGAACTCCCTCATGCAATATCCCCTTCTCCAAACCCGTGGAAGACCTCCATGCTCAAGCCCTTCTTCCGCGTGATGTAACCCTCACGCTGATTCCTCTCATACCCCTCTAAACTGATGCTCCCTATATATAATCACAGGCGGTTTGGGGCTTCCTAAGTTGGTTGCAACCAACCAACTAATACATGGACTCAAACTCCATAACCTATAAACTGGGTTATGTTACAGTCTCTCAAAAACTCTCCCTAAGTCACATGAGATAAAATTAAAACTTAGAGCATCCCTGGAATATATCCAGGACCCGCTTGGAACACGCCCCCAAGCCCCAGGGATCCTCGAACATCCCTGCCATGGCCTCCCAAGACTCTCCAAGGCTTGGGAGCACCACAAAATTCCTAAAATCTCCACCTTGGTGCCCTTAAGTCTTGGCAAACCCGGCAATGTCCTCCTGCACAACCTCGCTGTAACTACGTGTCCTGACAGCCTCTTGTGCGGATCTCCTTGCCTCTGCCAACACCCTTCAGCTGCTGTGCACCATTGGAGGCCTTTGGGATGACCGCCTCCACAGCTAAAGACCCTTGCTTGTACCTTGGCACCACCATTGTAGCCTTCCTTTTGCCTGGCAGCTGTATCAGACTTTTTCTTGGACTTTCCTGGAGAGAACCCAGCGAACTTGAACCGGCACTCGCTGTAACTGGAGCTCTACCTGACACCATCTCCTCAGAGCCACGCCTCACTACCTGTGCACGTTGCTCCACCTGCCTCGGAGCACCCCTGGCGCTGGTGCTGGGATATGACTCCTCCCCGTGCACCCTTCTGCTCTGATCTCGCGTAGAATTCTGCTCCACCCGTGAAGCCACCTCTCCCCGGTGCTCCACCTAAAACTGAAGTCCACCTGATGCCACAGAATGAAACCCCGAGGTCAGTAACTCAACGCTGCCCTGCGAAGCCTGTACCTGAACCTCGTACCAAGTCACTGTCTCCTCGGACCCTCCGCATCCCGCGGACCCCTCCTAGACCGTTTCGGATACACTGCCTCCCGTAGGCTCCTCCAAAACCAAGAGTTTTTCCGACTCTTCCTTTGACCTAGCGACTGAACCTGAAAAATCTGGATTTTTCTTTTCTTTATCCTTGCACTTCTTCCTAAGCGGACACTCCCGCTTAAAGTGCCCTACTACACCACACCTATAGCACTTGCCAGCCATGCTGCCTTTCCTGGACTGTACCCATCCCACTTGTTCACCCTTCTTCCATTTTCTTGGCCTCTCTGATATAGCCAAACCCTCTTGGAAGACCTCCCTCTTCGTTATCCGTTCCCGCTGCTCATTGGACCTTAGTACTGATATGATCTCCTCATACACCAGCGTCTCCTTTCCATACAGCAGTATAGTCACCAACGGATCGAAGCTCCCGGGTAGTGAACATAAAAGCAACAGACTTTTATCTTCCTCTTTTAAATCCATCCCAATGTTGAGCAAATCCATGCTCATTCGGTCGAACCGCTGAATGTGTCCCGCAACATCCTCACCCTCTTGCATCCGAAGGCTGACAGTTGCTTCTTCAGCACCAACTTATTGCATATATTCTTCCTCATATACATGGTATGCAACCTCGACCACAATCCCTTGGATGTCTTCTCCTCTAACACGCCATACAAAATCTCATCCGCCAGACAAGCCCTAATCGTGGCACATGCCCTTTTCTCCAAGGACATCCACTCCTAGTCATTCATACCCCCTGGCCTATCTTCCAAAGCCAGATCTAATCCCATATGAACCAGCAAGTCTTCCACTCTAACCTTCCACATAGTGAAACTCCATTTCCCATCAAACTTCTCCACACCAATCTTTATCTCGCTGCCTTCCATGATCCAGAACAATCACAACAGCGAAAGATTGACAAAAACTTTGAAAAAGATACCTGATGTAAAGAGGATGTAGAGAGCAACCTCAGATCTGAACCCCAGATCTGAATCCTTTCTCCAAAATCCTAGAGAAACCTCAATAGGATTTTGGGGTAGAAAACTCCTCTCTCCACGCTCGAACCCGCTCTGATACCACTTGCTAGAAAATCCTGGATTAGAGTATATGCCGCGGAAGCACCGTGGGAGAGACCCTGACATAATGATGGCATCCTTCTTTCTAAACCAAGAAGTAGGAGAAGTAATAGAAGAGATTAGGAGAAAAGAGAGACTGATCTATATTAATCCTTGGAGAAGAAATCTTAATTACAATCAAGAACCAGCGTCTCTCTGACACCCGAGAAGCAACTCCACCTCGCGGACTCCCTCACGCAAGATCCCCTTCTCCAAAACCAGCACCTCTCCGACACCCGAGAAGCAACTCCACCTTGCGGACTCCCTCATGCAATATCCCCTTCTTCAAACCCGTGGAAGACCTCCACGCTCAAGGCCTTCTTCCGCGTGATGTAACCCTCACGCTGATTCCTCTCTCATACCTCTCTAAACCGACGCTCCCTATATATAATCACATAGGCGATTTTGGGCTTCCTAAGTTGGTTGCAACCAACCAACTAATACATGGACTCAAATCCCATAACCCATAAACCGGGTTATGTTATAGTCTCTCAAAAACTCCTCCTAAATCACATGAGATAAAACTGAAACTTAGAGCATCCCTGGAATATATCCAGGACCCGCTTGGGACACGCCCCCAAGTCCCAGGAATCCTCGAACATCCCTGCCATGACCTCCCAAGTCTCTTCAAGGCTTGGGAGCACAACAAAATCTCTACAGCAACTTCTCGGTAAGCTTCTTTTATAAATTTATTAACCAAGGAGGTGCTCTTTGACCGCCCTTCTACAAATCCATTTGGAAGGTGGCAACACCAGAAAAAATCAAAGTGTTCATATGGTTGGCATTAAAGAATAAATTAAATACATGCAAAGTGATGAGTAAAAAAGGATGGAGTGTATCGACCGGATGCTTTCTCTGTGGGGCTAACACTAAAAACATCTCTCACCTCATTGTAAAATATCCCTTTATGAGAAGCTTATGGTTCACTTTGAAAACTCAGCTTAACATAAAGGGCTGGCCAAGAGATGTTTGGGATCTCTGGACAACTTGGAGGAGCAAAAGAATTAAAGGTGATATGAGAAAAGGATGGGATCAACTTTCGATGGCAATTTGTTGGCACGAATGGATGGAAAGAAATTCCCACATATTTCTTCACAAAAATTCTTTAATCATGAGTAGTGGTAAATGTCTTCAGAGGCCCTGCTAAACGTTCAGCAATTGGGGGATCATAAGTAGTGGTAAATGTCTTCAGAGCCATCAAGCCATTCTACACCGTCTCGTTCCGTTGCTGCCAAAGCAGACCTCCCAGTAGCCATGACATTAATTTGGTATTCAGATCCCTCCGCCAAAGCTAATTAAATTTATTTGCTGCTTACATCTTGTTTGTTGTTCGGTGCTGCAAATATGTTTGTTATGCTCTTGCTTGTTGTCGTTCAATTGCCTATCCAAACCTGTACCTGTAATTTTGTTTTTCCTACATACTCTGTAATTTATTTTGCTGTATATATTTTCAGATAATAAAACAGGGGTAAACATTTCACTTCCTCCATTTTCCTTTCAAAAAAAAAAAAAAAAATGTGACTCTCCTGTTAGAAATCTAACAGTTTTTTTGATTCAGACTATAGATATGTTCAATAGCTAAAGCACCATATATATAATCATGTAAACATTTTGTTTTAAATTTCTGTATCATGCTAGCAGTTCTCAAAAGGACCGCTCAGTTCACCATTTCTTTTTTCTGTGCAGAGTCATTAATTGATTGACCGAACTGTAATTGAAGTCTTGCTGACACCCATCTTTCCCTTTCATGTCTACCAATCTCCAACTGCTACATAGGACTGGTGCACTGAGATGATCTGTGGCAATACTCATACTAAAATAGGAGCTATGCCAACAACAGGAGCAGAATGTCCTGAGCAAGGAGCTTAAAACCAGAATTCACAGCTTCTCTGAAGGTCCAAAATATTAACTTTTTTTTAAAACTTAACGCAGTATACTCAGCTTTCCCCTCCAAAACCAGGATTTTACTTCATTAACCAAATCAGACAGACAGGAGCACAAATTACCAAGAATTAAGAACCCAAAATGCAGGTGAAAACTTAGGAAAAAATTGACAGAGAGAGAGTCCTCACAGTTCCAAATACTGACCAGAAAAACATCGCTATGGGTCCTAAAAGATCAACCAAAGCCAGTAGCTAGTGTTTTGATCCTTCTAACAGGAATTAAAGATGAAGAATGAAGACCTTGGTGCTTTTATCAGAAAACTCCATTAGAGTTAAGAGAGGAAGAGTAGAAGGGATTCTACATTGTCCGATAATTGCAAGGATAGTAAAGCTATAATCAGAAGGACAATGGGAACAACGTGTTTTTGTTAAGAGGAAACAAAGAGACAACATAAGCAGGGATTCCATAGCCTTAAAACAAAATTCATAAGCTCCAAACTAAGATGATAAAAAGGTGCTTTTATGGAGGCGTATGTACCTAAGAATTTGAAAATTACTTTAATTTTAATATCAAGGTCCTATATATGATTTGGTGCTCTCCCCTTAAGAGAGATCAATCTTAACCTAACCCTAGCTTGAATTAGACTTACACTCCTAATACAAATTCAGACTTTACTTGGAAGCCCTAGAGCTGCTTATTTAGTTCTCATTTTTGGTTTGAACTCGAAACATTTTAGTTAAAAAGTAATTTGATTAATATTGACTGCAACAAAGCATCTCTGAAAGAGCAAAATTTTCATAATGTTGTAAAAAAAAGATATGGATTAGTTTATGTAACAAGAAAAGCTAGACAATGTTATGAACTTAGCAATCTTAAGTTTTTCGAATGGTGAATTGGCAATGTCACAGATTTTCAACTTTTGAGGGAGGAATCTCAAGTATGCTTCTCTTTTCTTTCATCCCCCCCACATCTCCTTAAAGGTATAATGCTTTCAACTTTTTTCAGTTTAATAAATAATAAATGGGATAACTCATCTTCTGTCATAATATAAGTACAATTAACCTTAAACATCACTTTTGCGAAATTGGATCATGGTGGCATCTGGCATGTGGTTAAGCTATAAACTCTAGCCTCGTACTCTTGCATGGAATTTCCATTTTCAGTACATGAAAAGACCAGGATTCAATTTCAATGTGCCAAAAAATTAAATTTATGAAGTAGAACGTTGATGCAATGATGGCCACTTATTTGGTAACATGCTACCATGCTAATATGCCTTGCCAAAATACATAATAAGGTGATAATGCTGAATAACTATTGCAATTAGAGCTCATGTAATTCTCAATTTTGCCTGCAAGGCTCCATGTTAGCCTTTAACCGAAATATAGAGTTACTTATTACTTATATACTATATGATTTCAAATTTTCTTTTAAATGCATGCAATAGTTTGCTCAGTGAAAAAAATGACTAGTTTTATTGAAAAAATAAAACTGCTGTTGCCATATAGGATGGGCAACATAGCTTCTTATTCCTGGCTTTGGAAAAAATGTAGTTCCTTGCTAAGGAGATTTTTAAAAAAATTTTTCATGGCATTATAACATTATTTTTAAAAATATAATCCAAAGGTGGAGACGAGACTTGTATGATAAAAGTTAATCCATTCAAGCCACAAGGAAATGCTAGTGGATACATATTGCTGGTGAGACCTAAAAATTATACTCCATACCTGTACTATGATGTAATGTAGGATCAAGAAATTATAGTTTATACGACATTACGATGCACTATGCCCGTGATAAAGATAAATGCATGGTAAATAAAGTTTATAAAAAGAAGATGAGATAATTGGCATGATGGACAACTATATGATGTAGGCCATGTATAGGATATAATTTGCCGGTGGGATTACACAGCTACTGCACAACTGCTATGTTAAATTGCCTTCGTTTAGGACCAAAACAATTCATTAATGATCCCCCAAATTCTTCTGTCAAAAAATAATCCCCCAAATTCTCATATCTCACACGTTTTTTTCGGAAGAGGGGCTAATCTTCCTCAAAATAGGTTTCAAGCTTATTTTCTTTTAAAGAAAAAACTGACTTTTATAACTAGGGAATATCTAGGTCCCTCTCTTCCTCTTGCTCGGGAACCGTTTCTTTTTTTTATTTTTTATTTTTTAAATAAATATTGATCTATTTTTGAGACTCGGCCCGGTGGAAACCGCCCCCGTCCTGAAGAAAATTCGACGGGTGCGTCGAGAAATCCGTGCGCGGTGGCCGATGATAATTGAAACGTTCCGCTCTTCCGAGCGTTTTCTTCTTCGGCCTCTTGGTTCTTTTCAAGAAAGAAGAGATAAGCTCCTCTCTCTCTCTCTCTCTCTCTCTCTCTCTCTCTCTCCCCCTCTCTCCTTGGTTGTTCTGTTGCCGTCCCTCTCAATGGCAGCGAACTGTACAATTGGCGACTTCACGATGAGAGTACGTGAGAAAATGGAAGAATTAATGGGAGCTTGATGGAGTGGTTGCTTTATTTCTTCTTTATATCCGTTATTTTGAGGTGAAAGATGGGTCTCGACGCTCCCTGTCCAGCCGACCTTTCTGGGCGGTTTCCTGTTAACATCCATCCTTTCGAGTGAAATTTTACGAAATTTAGAGGAATTCATGGATTTTATCTGAATATTTCTCTCTCTCTTTTTTTTTGGGCCTCTACTAACGTAATTTTTGGCCTCTAATTCATTCAAAACGGCTTCTTTTCTTAAATCGTGACCCAATGTTTCGATTTTTTTTCTTCGATTTTGTATGGTGGAGATGATCTCTTCGCCTATTCTTAGCTTCCTTCGTGTCCGAAGAGAGTTCTAGAAAAGCTGAGGAGCTCGTGATATTTGGTTGCGAAGCTCCTTTCTGATGTGGTTTTCTCCTCGCGAGTCCGGTAGCGATCCCTTTCCCCTGGCAGGAGTTCCTCACAAGGTCCCCCCAATCTGGGCGTCTAAATTTCCAAGAAATGGGTCCTTCTTGGCAGTCCATTGATGGCATGGTGGAGGAGATCATGAGGATTCACCGATCTCTTCCGCCGCGGCCGGGCATTGACGAGGTCGAGGCGTCGATGGCCTTGGTCCGCAACTTGGACAAGGAGGAGCAGGCCCGCATCGATGCCATATCGAAGCAGAAGAAGAGATTCGAGATCCCCGAGGAGCTCTTCTTTGTGCTTCAGGAGATGCAGAAGAATCTGTCTTACTTTCAAGGCAAGGAGCAGAAGAGGGAGGCTTTGAAGCTGCTTGATCTGGAGAACATCCACTCGTTGTTCGATGAATTGATTCAGAGGGCCTCCAAGTGCGTTCCTTCCAGTTCAAATGTGTCGGCTCCATCGACTTCTGCGAGCTCAGCGAAAGTTTCTGCAGCGAGTTCCACGACTAGCTTCGACACTAACATCACCATTTCATCTGCTGTTCACTCAGAGAAAGGGGTTGGAAGGAGCTTCGAGGGCGTTAGCATGGATGACAGTTACTTGAAGAAAGCGAAGTCTACAATGTATGCTGACGGATTTGGCAGTTGTGATTCTCATGTATCGCGAGGATTGTTGCTAAATCCTACAACCAGGCCTCAGGCTACTTCTGGTGAGTCTGGTGCTCGAATTTAATGACTGTCCTTTCTTTGTATTCACCTTGCATTGATTTGTGCAAATTCAGAGCTCATATTTGCTTCCTTTATACATAAGTTTTGAAAAAGATGATATGAGTGATATATTTTGAGTTCTTGCTGTATCTGATAGTTTAGATGTATCTAGACATAAAACTCAATCACTAGTTTTATCCTTTAGTTTATTTATGGATGTTATACATAAAATCATCTGGAATTTCATTAAATAATGATGATTGTTTAACTTTTATGATGTATCCTGTAGCAGAAGACAGTGAGAAACTGAGTCTTATTAAACTAGCTAGCTTGATAGAGGTCTCTGCAAAGAAAGGTACCCGGGATCTCGACCTTCAAAACAAGCTTATGGATCAAATTGACTGGTTACCTGATTCGATAGGGAAGCTTTCTGGTCTGGTCACTCTTGATCTTTCAGAAAATCGAATTATTGTCCTGCCAGCCACTTTTGGTGCTCTTTCTTCATTAGAAAAGTTGGAGCTTCACTGTAATCGGATAGCTGAGCTTCCTGACTCTATTGGAGATCTTTATAGCCTGTTATATCTGGATCTGAGGGGGAACCAGTTAATGTTATTGCCCTCTACAATTGGGAAGTTGGTGCATCTTGTGGAACTTGACCTGAGCTCGAACCAGCTCTCCTTGCTCCCAGATGCAATTGGAAATCTTGTACGTTTGAAGAAGTTAAACTTTGAAACAAATGATATTGAAGAACTCCCACATACTATTGGTCGCTGTGTCTCACTTGTTGAACTTCGAGCTGATTATAATAGGCTGAAAGGCCTTCCCGAAGCAGTTGGGAGGATGGAATCTCTGGAGATTCTCTCTGTCCGGTACAACAATATCAAAGGACTTCCAACCACCATGGCATCCCTGTCAAAACTGAAGGAGGTTGATGTCAGCTTCAATGAGCTTGAATCGGTTCCTGAGAGCTTATGCCTTGCAACTACTCTTGTGAAACTGAATATAGGAAATAATTTTGCTGATTTGCAATCTCTCCCACGCTCCATTGGCAATCTTGAAATGCTAGAAGAGTTGGACATCAGCAACAATCAGATTAGGGTCCTTCCAGACTCTTTTGGGATGTTGTCACAACTCCACGTGCTTCATGCAGAAGAGAACCCTTTGGAGTTGCCACCAAGGCATATTGCTGAAATGGGTGCACTGGTAATTATTTTCTGCATATATTTGACATTGTTTAAGTACTCATCATTCAGTAGATGACAATTATATTGTTTTTGTAGGCTGTTGTACAATACATGGCTGAACATGTTGCAAAGAAAGATGTGAAGTTGCAACCAGTAAGGAGTAAGAAGGGATGGGCTAAGTTTCACTTTCCCTTCAAGTCCTTACAAAAGAAACATGACGGCTTGGTATCTATAACCTGATTTTTCAAAGCTGTAAGGTGAGAAAGTGAATGCATCTTTGTTTTGGTGGCTTTGTTTGCCTGCATTTGCTAACTTTGGCTTCTAGTAATCATTTTTCCTTTTTCCTCTGGCTTTCTCTAACTCCTAGATGCATAATAATTGCAGGGAATACATATTTTGTGATGCTGTTAGAATACATTATCATGATGCAAGCAATCTTGACCGGACTAACATAAAAAGAAGTCTTTGAAGATGTGAATCTAGTCTTTGCCTTGGCATTTGTGTACAATCCCTCCCTCAGTCATAACTAGGTCTGTTGTTTTACTTGTATTTCTTGTGTCTTTGAACTTGTATGAGGTGTACCATTAACCTCCTGCGGCAATAGAAACTAGAAAAATGTATGTCATATTTCTTATTCTTTAGATTGGCTTTAGTCGATTTTCTTTTGTAACATAGTGCACATGAACTCTTCTACCAATTCAGGCAAAAAAATTTTAGGTGCTTTGGACATTGCAGATGAAATTACATGTTTTTCAGACATAATTATTTGTAGACAGGCTAATAGCTGGACATCATTTTTATTTAGGAACAGCAAATGTTACCTGTCCAGTCATTTGGCAGATGTGACTTCTGGCTTGGATGATCTGCAAGTCAGGAGAGAGAACTGAAGGGTTGGGGGTCTAGTTTCGAATCATCTTATGGGAAAGGGTTCTTTAGAGGATTTACTGATCATGCTATATTTCCTTAAGTCGTGCGTGGTGGCCACCTTTATTTAACTGATAGCCTCATACATTAGCAACATCACCCAATGAACAATGCAAAAGCTCTAAAAGAGCATATTGAAAAGATTATCACCCCAAGCAAGTGTTCTGACCAGCATGAGCATGGCTCTTGACCAGGCACAATAGAGCATAGGTAGCTAAAGTAGTGCCATTGTTCATATTTGAATACTTGAAGATAATCGGATAAAGTTCTACACGGCAGTAGAAGATATATTGCTTAAGAAATAGGGGTGTAAGGTTTCCATTGAAATTTACTAGTCCAAATTTATGTTGTATGACTACATGCATCCAAATCATGAAAAATATCAACTAGTTTTAGGTATCATTTGGTAACACTTTTATTTTTTTATTTTTCAAAACAATTTTTTTTTTTTTTTTTGTTTTGTAATTCCTAATAAATATAAATATGTTTGATTTAGTCAATTATATCATAAACAAAAGTGACAATGATGGTAGATGCAGTTGTGTTGGCGGTGGGCCTAGTAATGATATGACAAATGTGGCAATCATGTAATGGTTGTTTCATGAAGGTGATGAAAATAATGGTGATGGTAGTGGTGAAGATACCAACAACATAGCTGAGATGATAATTATAGTGGTGGTGCTATGGTGGAGATGATGATAATGATGGTGGCTATGGTGATGGTAGAGAAAGATGTGGTGGTGATGGTAATGTGGTAGTAATGGTGGTGGTGGTGATAAAAGCATGAGTTTCTTGTTTTTCAAAGTATTGAAAGTAAGGATTTTTTTTTAATTTTATTTTTCTAGAAATAATAAAAGTTATTTTTAAAAAATAAAAATAAAAATAATAGTACAAAATATGTGTTTATTTTGTGTCTATAATTTTGTTTTTAAAAGTAGGAACCAAGGGGTTTATTCTAATGTCATTTCATGGTCTTGTACTTTCAGACTTTCTTGATTATATTCATGTTAGATCCTTAATCTGAATCCGACGGTTTATCAAAAAAAAAGGAACCAAGAGAAAAAGCGATGTGAACCAGGCCCTTAGTTTTTGTCTTTTTTTAATTTTTTATAAAAGGGTATGCTTGTGCAATTATTTTTTTAATTTTAAATTCAACTCTTAATCTATCAGCTCATGTTTCTCGAATATTTTATTCAAAAACGTTGTTAGCAAGGGATGGAGTTCCATTGGTTTAGTCACCTACTCATTCAAAGTGTGTACACTTTTATTTCTGTTAGTCTGTTATTTCTTTTATTGAAGAATCCTTGGACAACTATGCAAATAATAAACATTTGCTTCAAAGTTAATGTTTTGTGCCAATATCACCCTTAGGCTCCTAAGCAGATACAGGAATAACAGTTTTAGCATTGACATTATTATCCGGTCCCATGCCCATACCACCTTTGGCTTGGCCGCCCACACGCGCCCCCCCCCCCCCCCCCCCGCGCTCCCAATCCCTCAAATTCCTGAAATCAATGAAATCAATCAAAATAATCTCAAAAAAATCAGTAAAAAAATTCCAAAAAAAATTTGAAACCAAGTTTTATGAAAAAATCAGTAAAAAGTAAATTTCCAAAAAGTCTTATTAAAAAAAAAAATTTAGTGAACAACTCATCTAGGAGGTGCTGTCGTCTCCATCTCCTTCTCCTCCTCCCGAAGCAGCGATGCTTAAACCGACAAACCCAATCCCATCCATCATGAGCCATTTGCCCGTCTCTCCCAATAGTCGCCATCAGCGAAGGAGGTGTCGATCCTAACCATCGCGGTGCCACCCCACCCATTGTCGGTGGAGGAGATGATTGACCCCAGCCATCGTGGTGCCACCCCACCCACCGTCGGCAAAGGAGATGGCTGACCCTAGTCATCACGGTGCCACCCTACCTGTCGGCCGCTGCTAGCTTCAAACAGTACGCTGATGGCCAAGTCCTTTCTTACTCACTGCCATCGCTAGGCTTGGTTCCTCCCGTGGACCGTGGTTCAACACAGCGACTCATCGATGCCGGAGCTAACAGTGCCTCCGACCTCCACTTCTGTCTGTGCATTGGCACCAGACTGCTGGTGTTGTGCCCAAAAGTGGCAGTTGGCAGACGGGCAAAGTCGCATAGGTGAGAGCAAGCGGCAGTCGATTTGGCCCCTTTCCGGGCCTCAATCTTCCCTCTTAGGTTATTAGTTCCATAGTCCATTTTATCAAAATATCAACTATTTATCCAAATTTCAATTCAATTATCAACTAAAGTAAATAATTTATTTAATTATTTAATTAATTATCAAGTGAAAATAATATAAGTTGCTAAACTTATATTTTATATCTTTTTATTTTTTCAAAAATTTATGGTGGATTGGGTTCATCTCGTTAAATATCGGTAGCAGACTAGCAGCCCTCTATCATCTTTCTCGTGATAAGCTCAAAATCCAGTAAATAAATGCCAACATTTCTTACTCTCTTAATTATGATTTCATTTGGTCACAACTAATTCTTGATAGAAATAAAAAATATATGTTAATGTTATGATGGTACTATTTTTCATCATATAATTAATATTTTAGATTTTATAAGTAGCTTACAATTTACAACAAAAAATTTTGCTGTCTATTGTTTAATCTCCATTACTAGAGAACATGGCTAAGAGCTAACTATTGTTCTTTTTCCATCAACCTGTACTTGAAGCTTTATTTTATTAGTATTATGGAAGCTTTATTTTTTTAGTATTATGGAATATAGTGTTGGGATGTGCGCAGTGGATTAAACCAGTTTAGGCCTTCAAATAATTATATTTACTCACTTAGGCAATTAACCAATCACAACACAGGCAGATATCAAATCAAAAGAAGACGAGATTTACGTAGTTCGGCAAAATATTGCCTACGTCTACCAAGAGGAAAGGAGTAATCCACTATAATCTGACCCAAATCTGGATACAAAAAGAATACAAATATCCAGATAACAAATGTCAGATTAAAAACAAAGAGACATAATAAATAAACAAAAGAGGATGAAAGAAGCACGAGAAAAATCCTAAATACCAGGCCTCTAGCTTTTCCTGGTGCCTGGATTGAAGAAGAAATCTCTCTAAAATTTCTCTGGATTTTTTCTCTCTCTGCTCTCTCTCTATCTATCAAAGACCGCAGGCTCTCTGTGGTTAAATAACCATCTGAAACGGCATCCAAAACAGACCTAAAATGAGTCCAGAAAGTCCAAAACACTCCCAAGCCATCAGATCAAAGAACAAAGACTCAGATCGTACCAAAATCCGTGCAAGATACCCTCAGATCAAGCCTAATCAAGCTCGGATTAATCTCAGCCATCTGATCGATCGATCGGACGGTTCAGAATGCGAGAAATTGCGTGGACCGCGCGTACACCACGAGAAACCAAGGGGAAACCGCACAGGCAACCGAGGAAATGCCCCAAGGGGGGCGCTGCAAGCGACTAGGCCAAGCCCACACGCGCGCCCGCGCGCTGCGCGTGGGCCTGGGCCGCGCGCGCGCCCGCGCGCACGTCTGCACGCTAGGCTGGGCGAGCACCCGCCCGCGCCGCGCGTGGGTCGGGGGGGAGCAAACGACAACATATAGGATATGGCTAAATTATAAATAATTTCATGGCATCTATACTGGAGTCAAGTTTAGCATAAATATTAATGGATGTCTAAAAATTAATTATGCTATCAATTTTTTATAATTTTATTCATATTATAGGTTAATTATGAGTTGAAAAATTAGTGATTTTTTCAAGAAAAAAGTAGTAGAAAAAATTGATGATAGAGCTATGCTGCCTGCATCTAAGATTGAGACTGAGAATGAACTTGATCAACTAACTTCAAGAACAGATACTATTCTTACAGAAGAAAGGCTATCTAAAAAAATGAATGTTGGAACCAATTATATTGATATCCATGAATTGGAATGAGATCCTATAATGCACAAACAAATTGGAAATATCCTATGAATCAACGTGATGAAATTCGACGTGTCTATATTAGTTTTGGTCCTTATCAACCAATATTGGACAAGTATGATCCTATTAGTTCAGAAAATCATCGCAGACATTTTTAAGCATATTGGTTCAATTAGCATCCTAGTTGGCTCGAATATTCTCCAACTACAAATGCTGCTTATTATTTTGTTTGCTATATCTTTTCAAAACTAGGTATAAGAAAAAGTAAATTTGTACAAGGTGGTCTTCAAAATTAGAAAAAAGTAATTGATGGAGAGAATTGTGCATTTCTTGGACATATGAGAATAAATCTGAATTCTTCACATAATATTGCTATGAAGAGCTATAATGATATGATAAATGAGACGCAATATATTCAAAAAGTAATTGACAAGCAAATCTCTGAACAAATTGCTCGAAATTATTTACAGTTCAAGACCTCTGTGGATATAATTAGATGGCTTACTTTTCAGGCTTGTACTTTTCAAGGACATGATGAATATCCAAATTTAAAAAATCGAGGTAATTTTCTTGAACTACTCAATATTTTGGCATGTTATATTGAGGATGTTGGAAAAATTATATTGAAAAATGTTTCTAGTTATACTTCATATACTTCACCAAAGATACAAAGAAATTCTACAATTTTTTTTCAAAAAAAGTGAGAAGAGCCAGAGATGAAATTGGTGATGCCAAATATTGGATAATTATTGATGAAGCTCGTAATGAATTAAGAAAAGAACAAATAGCTATTGTTTTGAGATTTGTTGACAAGAATGGATTCCTAAGAGAGTGATTCTTTGATATTATCCATGTCTTGGATATAGCTTCTTCAACTTTTAGAGATGCTATTTATAATGTTCTTTCAAGAAATAATTTAAGCATTAAATATATAAGAGGTCAAGGTTATGATGGGGTTAGCAATATGCATGGTGAATGGAATGGTTTAAAAGTTTTGATTAATAATGATCGTCCATATGCTTATTATATCTACTGCTTAGCTCATAGACTTCAATTAACATTGGTGGCTACACCAAGAGAGGTTTTATTGTTCATCAAATTTTTAATGATTTACTGAATATTGTTAATATTGTAAATGCATTTACAAAATGTCATGATAAATTGAGAGCAAGACAAGTAATCGATATTTCAAATTCATTAGTCATTGATGAGCTTGAATCTAAAAATGGGCAAAATTAGATTAGCAGTTTACAAAGACCTGGTGAGACTAGATAGAGTTCATATTTGAATTTTATTCGTAGCTTGAAAAAGTTATTCTCAATTACTTATTCTGTTCTTGAGGATATTACTCATGATGGAGTTGGTTATTTTCAACGTAGAGATGCCGATGATGCATTACATTGCTTAACATTATTTCAATTTATTTTTATATTGCATTTGATATAGAAATCTTAGAGATAACTGATAACCTTTACCAAGCTTTACAAAGAAAGTCCTAAAACATTTTCAATGCAATGCATTGGTATAAACTATAAAGATTTTACTTCAACGATTAAGAAAAGATAGATGGACGAGTTTATTAGACAATGTGATATTGTTTTGTAAAAAAATATGATATTGATATTCCAGCTATGACTGGTACTTATAAGCATGGTGGTCGAGGTCGTCGACAAAGTAATATTATAAATGAGCATCATTTTTGGGTTGATATATTTAATGCTGCTATTGATACTCAATTGCATGAATTACATAATAGATTCAGTGATGAATTACATAATAGATTCAGTGATGAGGTAGTTGAGTTATTAATTTTTAATAGTACTTTGGTTCCTAGATAGGATTGCAGGTTATTTAATTTAGAGAGTATATGTTAGCTTGCAGAGAAATTTTATCAAAAAGACTTCAGTAAAAATGAAAGAAGACTTTTGAGAAATTAATTACAACATTATCATATTGATGTTTTAAAGAATCTCGAGTTCCAGAATATGTCTAGCAGTAAGGTAATAAAGATTATCAAAATCATATTATGTAAAAAGATGAAAGATGATTTTATTGCTGGTATTTAGTTACTTATAAACCATTCAAGATTTTTATCAATAATTCAGAAAATACTGTTATTATGTCCATAATTCCTCAATTTTATCATCTAAAATCATTTCAATTAGGATTTTTACCAATAATTTAGAAAATGCTGCTTTCATGTCCTTAATACCCCAAACACCATTATTCTACTCCTAATTGGATGCATCTATGATTGAAACCATGTACAGCATTTCATGATAGAGGTGCAATTATGAAATTCTGCTCCCAATCTATTACTTTGATCGGTTGAGCGGTCAAAGTTTGGAGTCCCACATTGGAGGCCTCCGAATTCCGGTGAAACTAACGGTCGTTGACCATCTATTGTTTCAATCAGCTGGACGACAACTTTCACCAAATAGTGGACCTCCTGTACCGCACCATCGGAAAAGTTCATCATGGCCGTCTGATCCGTGCATCCTGCCCGTTTTCCATGGCCTTGGATTATGGGAGGAAAACACGTCCTGGGCCCCTATTGTGGCATGAAGTTGGTGGGCCCCCTGGCTGCCTTTCCTTCTATATTAAGCTACGGATTTGGTCGAAGTCAAAAGTGGTTCTAATCATTAGGCCTGGAAAGATGGTGGATTTTTTTAAACGGAACGAACACCAGACAACAATAGAGGCAACTTGATGCCGTCCGATCCTTTTGTTCCCTTTGCACCCGCGGCCATCTAGTCTACTGATTCCCAATCCTACGGTCCAGAAGAATTATTACTGCATATCATACAAACCGCCATATATGGAATCCTCTCTATTTTCCTTCAGATAAAGATGCCAGAACGATGTGGCCAGAAGTTGGGCCCTCCCCACCGGAATACTGTCTGGTGGAGCCCAGTGCAAGCTGCAACCAACCCAGCATCACGACCTTCTTTGGGCCCCTCATCCAGATCATACAGCTATCTTTCATATCCAAGGCCCAAGAAGAGGAGACAAGTAGCGTATCCTCGAATCACTTCCAAGAAATAGGCGACGGACGGATGGGATTCGTTTAGGTGGACAGCAAGGTTGGTGGTGGATAGCACTGCTCGCTTGCTTCGCTCGAAATGAACCATTTTCACAGAATTACGGAATTGCCCATGGGATTCTCCAGAACCAACCCAGGGGTGGTCCACCAAACCCAGGCCCAACATGAGAAGAGACGATTAACGGACGATAATGGCCTTCTAATCATGTCCGTTACAAGGCCATTCTGGTCATGTATGGACGTCGCGTAGTCAATAAATCCCTCAAAACGCTGGCCCGGAGATTGTTCCGTTGCCAACCCATTCCCCTCAGCCTATATATGACTACAATAAGAAAAGCTCACGCAACCGTAACATGAGAGAGACCAAACATAGCTAACAAAAGAGAAGAAGAGAAAGGGAGCGAAGAAGAGATTCGGTGCCAAGTATTAGTAGTGTCATATTGCAGCGGTGCTGACGATGGGATTTATATACCAAAAGTTGCGGGACAATCGGCGAGCAAAAGGTGGTTTACCGGAGAGGGCGTGGGTGGTGGTGAAACGGGCTGCCGTGAAGGTTGTCGGGATCTACTTGGGCCGGAAGAGGTGGGCAGCAAGGCAGTCAGGGAGGCTTAAATGGGCTGCTATTTGGGCCACGTTGAGAAGGGCCGTGGGCCGGGCACGGGCCCGGCATGTGCCGGCGGCGAGCTATGACTCGGGGAGCTATGCTCGGAATTTTGACGATGGGGCGTGGAAGGAGGAGGAGGAGGTGTTTTGGAGGAGCGGTTCCTTTGCATATAGGTTTGGAAATTCTCGTCGCTCAGTGGCGTGAGCTGTCCCATTTCCTTTTTTTTCTTTCTTTCTTTCTTTTCTCTCTTTCCAGCCTTTTGTCTCTCTTTATTTTACATCAGTGGAAATGAATGGTACTCTTATTCCTTTTTCTTCCTTTTTTTTTTTTATGTTCCTTTTCCTATCACTTTTTAGATGATAAAATGTTGTTGTTTTTTTTTTTTTTTTTTTTTTGGGAAGGAAGGTGGGACTGTGTTGCTCTATACATATTTATGTGAATCGTACTAATTTTGTTGTGGAATCTCTGCGGAAGCTATTTGATCATAATCTGACGGCATAAATTAATTATGATTATCTAAGAAATTATTAAACTGATTAATTTGGACGTGAAGTGAAAGCTTTAAACTTGAAGTCAGGTTCATTTTGAAAGTTTTGAAGTCTCATCCTTGTTTTTCAGGCAAAGCAAATTGTTTCAAAGAAACTATATAACTCGGATTTATTTGAAACCCTTTGAAAAGTTATATATCATTTAATGAATAAGAATGCTGCAACATATAGTGAAACAAATAATAGATATTCTTTTCCATGGTTTAAACTCTTAATGGCAGTAATATGATAGCATTGTATAATAATGCCATGCTTTAATTTCCAGGACGAAAGGCGGATAAAATAATATTTTTATGCAATATGCCTTAGCATTTTTGTGGGTAAATTTTGGAAATAATTCGAACATCTCTCCATATATCATACATTTACTACCAAGATTGCAACCAATCCCACTCATTTAGAACCTTTGAAAGGTTTCAAATGTGATCCCATGAGTGACTGACTCATTAAATCTAAAAATTTTTCTAGGATTCGCGACAGTTGATATGAGTGAGAGATCAGGATCTCTCTTTGTCCCTGTTCTACTAGCCGATATTTTAATGGTGTCAGGTTGATATACTCACTTTCAGATGAAAAAAGACTGCAAAAATCTAAGCATCTTGAATCGAATATTATTTGATGGGACGGAAGCCTATGGGGGTAGCTACACCGGGATTTATCCTCCCCATCTCTTTTTCTTACAAAAAAAAAAGGTTCCAGTATATTTCCAACTCTAAGAATGAAGATGCGAATAAGAGTCTACATGGTATTAGATGCATGCTGTTGCCGCCAAGATCGCTGTGGCCTGTAGCTGCTATCAATGTCAGAGCGCACCTTCTTCGTTGTCTTGCCATCCGGTGGTCCTGTACCTATAAAATAGGGGTTAGTGACCCAGGCCAGGATTTCCGGCGGGGGCACTTCGATGATCAAGTCAGTGATGATCCAGGAGAATAGATCCTCCTGGTCGAGCCCCTCTTGATGGACTCCACACGAGGAGGAGAGTGTTGTGTAAGAGTGGAATGCAAGTATATCGGGGGAAGAGTAGCCTGACTAGAGGGAGTCTCTGTGTGGCCCTTCCACCCAACCTTGCTTGTGGATGCTGGTGGTGCCGTGCTCTTTTTTGGTTGAGCTTGCACTTGTGTTCAAGTGGTATGGCTTATGTTTTGCTTGTATTGTGGTTGTTACCTCCAAGTTTTGTAGATTAGGTTACCGTTTGGCGTTCGTCTTGGGATCTCCACCGGGCTGTCAGGCGTGTGCGACGGTGTCCCGAGGGGCCTTTCCCGATCCATGATAAGGGAAGCTATCATGTGCTCTGACATTCCCCTTAGTCGCCCCATTCCGGGAAACCTGGCAGTACCTTGATCGGTGAGCCGCCTCCCTTGGGATTCGAATCTCCTGATTGACTTTCTCTTTCGGGTGGACCAGGCAGTTAGTGAGGAGTGTGACGCCTCGATCAGTGGGTCTCTTCCCGTTCTGGTGTAATCGGCGGTTGCAGGCGGTCGGTGTGGTCTAGCAAGTGTCCCAGTATAGTCTTCGAGCGGCTCGCCGGTGTCCTGGGATGGCGGTGCCCACGTCTGAGCTAGGGCTGAGCTGGGATAGCAGGGCTCGCTCCGACCTAGACGCCCCAAGCTTGCAGGATCGTCTCGGTGGAGGAGGGCAGAGTGCGGGCTCGGTCCAAAGGGCTCAGCCTCGGAGAGGCTCCACGTGGTGGAGGAGGGCTAAGCTCGACTCTGATCACAGGGCTCAATCTCCGAGGGTCTCGCTCTAGAGGGCGGAATGCGGGCCCAGTCCAGAGGGCTCGGCCTCGGAGAGGCTCCACGTGGCGGCGGAGGGTTGAGCTCGACTCCGACCATAGGGCTCGATCTCTGAGGGTTTCGCTCTGGAGGGCGGAATGCGGGCTGATCTAGAGGGCTCGGCCTCGGAGAGGCTCCACGTGGCGGAGGAGGGCTGAGCTCGACTCCGACCACAGGGCTCGATCTCCGAGGGTCTCGCTCTGGAGGGCAGAAGGCGGCTTCGACCTAGGCATCCCGAGCTCGCGGGACCGACCTGGAGGAGGACGGAGCTCGGCTCGTTGTCTCGAGGGAGCTCAGCTCGACAGAGGAGTCCGGGCAGGAGAATTGACGTGGCGTCCGACGTGGTAGCTTCCTCTGACGCGGTGCCTGTCAGCTCTCCCATGTCAACGATCCTGCCACATCATTTGCTTCCCACTCCCGAGGCTCGTTAGTGCGCGGTGCTCGGGCCGAAGGGAGTAATTGTGATGCTGACATGGAAAGGCAGAGATCTGGTGCAATATGGCCATGATTGCTAGTGCTTCGTGAGACGGTCCTGCAGGCCAATGCGAGGGCGCCACGTGGCCATGTCCAAGGAGTAGTTAATGTTGGAGCAGAATTTAGAGCAGCCGGGATGCCGTTTTCGTCGATGGGCAACACGTGGCGTGGATCCGTTGGCAGAGAGGTCGTAGCGGTACGGATCCATCGGGTCACTTTGAAATGAAAAGAGGGCCTTACCCGAAATATCCATTCTTTTGAATTCTTCGTGCCTGCTGCTGTGTTCAAGCCTTCTTCTTCCTCCCAGTTGCCTCAGATTTTCTAAGGAACCAAGTTAGTCCCCTTTTTCTTCTCCCTTCTCCAAAGTAGGGTCCTTCCTCCCGGTCTAGGGTCTCCTTCAAGTCGAGTCTGTTCTTCATCCTTTATCTCGAGTCTTTCACTTCTCTTGTTCTTGAGGATGTCCCGCTTTGGCCCGGGCTTCTGCCCCTCCACTGATCAGGGCGAGGCCGGTCTCTCCGAGCGGAGGCTGGCATCTTCTTCTTTCTCTGGTGAGGAGGATGCGACTCGCTTCGAGTTTAATAGGAGGCGTTCTCCCGGTCCGGTGCTCATCAGGAAACCGGGGTCTGGTCCTTCTCTCCTTCCTCCTTCTATGCCTGTTTTTGAGTCTGCCCGGTCCACAGGTCCTGGCGGGGTCTCCTCGACGATTACTGCCAAGGAACTGGGGACCGTTCGGGATGTCTATGGCATCCCACATTCTGTTCAGCTTATGATCCCTCGTCCGGGGGAATGGGTCACTTCCAGTGGCCCGGGCCGCATTACTTTTTACGAGAAGACCTTTTCAAGGGGTCTCCGCTTTCCCTTCCATCCCTTCTTCATGTCCGTCTTGGACAACTATCATTTGATCCCTGTCCAGTTAGTGCCAAACGCCATTAGGGTCATCTTCTTTATTATGCTCTACCACCTCCACGGGTTTGTTGCCCGGTTCTCTTTGTTCAGGGCTTTCTTTGCCCTGAAGCACCACCCGATTGAGGATGGGTGGTGGTCCTTGTCCTCTCGTCTGAAGGGCATTAGATTCGAGCTCCCCTCTTCCATTAAGGGATGGAAAAGCAAATTCTTTTTTGCTACGGTTGAGGGGGTCGACTGGGTCTGGAGCGATCCGGATCAGTCCCCCAACCAAAATTCTGTGGTTGATGCGACTGACCGGGATGACTATGAGCAACTCTGCACCGCCCAGATCCCTTCTCTCGAGGTCTTGTTATCAGAGTAGAACCTCTCCGACACCGGGGTCGACCCAACGAATGGGTTGGGTGAGTTCGACCTGAACTTTTCTTTTTCTTCCTTGCATTTCTTACTTTGCTTCTTACGGGCTCTGACCGTTGTGTGACTTGCATGCAGGGATGATTTTCATAGAGAGTGACATGCTGGCGATCATTCGGAAGAGGCCACCGATCGGGCTGGTCGAGGAGCCTCCGACGAGGCGAGTCTGGGGCGAGAGTGCCCCTGTGACTGCTCCTGCCACGGTGGCCAATCCGAGCTCTGCTGCTCCGATCGGTCAGAGTTCAGGGGCGATTCGAGCTGCCCTTGCACCAGTGGAGAGGGCGGTGTCTACGGCACCGGGGCTGGTCCAGCAGGAGGACCAAAAGATCCCAGAGCGGCTTGGTCGTCAAGGGGCGGCCCCCGTCGCGGAGCCCGAGGTAGTAGCCCGGGCAAGGGCCGCAGCTGCTGCCGCTGCATCTCCCAGTCCTCCGAGTCCATCTGTGATCGAGATCGGGGACAAGGAGGTTCGAGCCGGGACCAAGGTTGCGACTGAGAAACTGCCTGCACGGGTACCAGCTCCTCAGCTTGCCCCCGGGGGTCCTGCGGTTAGTGGGGCAAGGCCGCCTACTGCAAGAGAGAGCAGGAGGGAGGAGGCGCGACGTCGACTCCCTTTCAAGATGGGGCCAGAGAGCTCATTCCTCCGGAGCCCCGTACTGGCCGAGCGCATGATGGATTTTTCAATCCAGACATGCGATCGGCAGGAGATGGCCGGACTGTGGCTGAACGATGTCCTCAGTGCCATCGTCCCCCAGCTTTACTCGGTGAGTTATCTCTTCTTTCTTTCTTTTCTCTTCTTCTCTCTCTTTTTTTTTAGCTGACCTCTTTTCATGGTGCAGATCGGTGCCGAGGCCCTCTTCATTAGGGGCTGCTATCAGAACTGGGAGCATATCAAGCGACAACAAGCGGCCGAGATCAAGTCTCTGAAGACTAACTTGAAGGAGAAGGCCGGGGTGAACGGGGTGCTCGAGCAGAAAGTCGTGTGGACCTGGAGAAGCAGCTCGCCGATGCTTAGGGGCAAGCGAGGAGACTCCTGGAGGCCCTTGACCTGGAGCGGAATCGCTTAAAGAAGGATGTCGACAATCTCTCCACCGTCGAGAAGAAGCTGAAGTGGTACAGTGCCGAGGCTGATCGGCACAAGGAGGCCTCCCGAACTGCCCAGGCGAAGCTGGCGGCAGGGAAAGAGAGGTTGGTCGTGGCTGAGAAGGTGGTGGAGATGGTGGCCAAGTCGGCGGAGGCTGCCAGGTTGGAGGCCATTGAGGCAAAGAAAGGGGCCGTCGAGGCCAAAAAGGATGCTGAGAAGGCCATTGCCAAGTTCAAGGCCTCAAAGGAGTTCATCACCGAGATTCATCAGACGGCGTCGGACTCCTTCTAAAAAGGCTTCATGTTCTTGCGCGGCCGGATCGAGGCGTCTGTTCCCGACAAAGACCGCGATCATCTCAGGTACCCCTCAGCCTTGGATGCGGAGCCTGATGAGGAGGTCATCGTCGAGGAAACTGTGGCTCCCGAGCCTCCGATGCCAGCCGAGGCTGAGCCATCCGAGGTCGGAGCCCTTCAGCCGGAGGTCCATGAAGGCGGGGCCTCTCAGCCTCAAGGCTCAGCAAGGGGCTGGCCGGTACAGAGTAGTCCTTTCCTTTTATTTTGTACTTTGTTTTTCTTTTTGTCGGGGTCACTCGGCATGTCGGGGGCCCGTAAAATGTTTGTAACTGGCTTTCGATCAATATAATTTGAACTTTCTTGCAACCCATCCTTCCCTCTTTTTCTCTTTCTTTCCGTCCCCTCCCTCTCTCTCTTTGTTGTTTCTCTCTATTTTTTTTTTGATGAGTGGGGAGATCGGAGAAGATGGTCTCACCTTGCCTGGGGCTCAGTTACCAGGCTTTGGTGTCGACGAATCGGGCACAAGGTTCTGGCAAGTGTGAGCAGCTGGGCTCATTGGTTCCTTGCCGGAGAGCTGGGCCCTGGTCCAAGGTGCATGAGGGCTGTTCTCAGGTCTTGGATGCCTTAGAGCTAAGCTCGAGGCCTTCATGGTCGGAGCACTGGGCTCCGGTCCAGGGATTGCCTGAGAGCTAGGCTCAGGTCCTTGGCACCTTGGAGCTAGGCTCGAGGCATTGATAGGAGCTGCTTGGCTCGAAGATCCTTTGGTCGGAGAGTTGGGTTTTGGTCTTAGGTTGGCATCTCGGAGCTGGGCTTGGAGACGTTGATGATTGAGAGCGGCGTGGCTCGAAGGTCCCTTGGCCAGAGAGCTGAGTCCCGGTCTTGGGCTGGCATCTCAGAGCTGGGCTCGAAGACGGTCAAGATTAAGAGCAGCTTGGCTCGAAGATCCCTTGGCCAGAGATCTGAGCTCCGGTCTTGGGTTGGCATCTCGGAGTTGGACTCGAAGATGGTTAAGATTGAGAGCAGCATGGCTCGAAGATCCCTTGGCTGGAGATCTGAGCTCCGGTCTTGGGTTGGCATCTCGGAGCTAGGCTCGAAGATGGTTGATGATTGTGAGCGGCGTGGCTCGAAGGTCCCTTGGCCAGAGAGCTGAGTCCCTGTCTTGGGTTGGCATCTCAGAGCTGGGCTCGAAGATGGTTGATGATTGCGAGCAGCTTGGCTTGAAGGTCCCTTAGCCGGAGAGCTGAGTCCCGGTCTTGGGCTGGCATCTTGGAGCTGGCCTGAAGACGATCGAGATTGAGAGCAGCTTGGCTCGAAGATCCCTTGGCCAGATATCTGAGCTCCAGTCTTGGGTTAGCGTCTCGGAGCTGGGCTTGAAGATGGTAGAGATTGATAGCAACTTGGCTTGAAGATCCCTTGGCCGGAGATCTGAGCTCCGGTCTTGGGTTGGCGTCTCGGAGCTGGGCTCGAAGATGGTTGATGATTACTAGCGGTGTGACTCAAAGGTCCCTTGGTCAGAGATCTGAGCTCTGGTCTTGGGTTGGCATCTCGGAGCTGGGCTCGAAGATGATTGATGATTGCGAGCGGCGTGGCTCGAAGGTCCCTTGGCCGGAGATCTGAGCTCCGATCTTGGGCTGGCGTCTAAGAGCTGGGCTCGAAGACGGTCGAGATTGAGAGCAGCTTGGATCGAAGATCCCTTGGCTAGAGATCTGAGCTCCGATCTTGGGTTGGCATCTCGGAGCTGGGCTCGAAGATAGTTGATGAATGCGAGCGACGTAGCTCGGAGGTCCCTTGACCAGAGATCTGAGCTCCGATCTTGGGTTGGCATTTCAGAGCTGGGCTTGAAGACTATTAAGATTGAGAGCAGCTTGGCTCGAAGATCCCTTGGCCAGAGATCTGAGCTCCGTTCTTGGGTTGGCATCTCGGAGCTGGGCTCGAAAATGGTTGATGATTGCGAGCGGCGTGGCTCGAAGGTCCCTTGGTCGGAGATCTGAGCTCCAGTCTTGGGTTGGCATCTCGGAGCTGGCCTCGAAGATGGTTGATGATTGCGAGTGGCATTGCTCGAAGGTCCCTTGGCTGGAGATCTGAGCTCCGGTCTTGGGTTGGCATCTCGGAGCTGGGCTTGAAGACGTCGATGATGCTTTCCTGCAAGACAGATAGATATCCGTGCAAGGAAAAAGTCGTTATCATTATTATTGATGGGAAACCGTACATTATTGATGGTATCTTCGTAGATTACAAGCATTCCATGTTCGAGGGAGCCTGACGCCATCGAGATCTTCAAGAAAATAGGCCCCTTGTGAGGGGGCTTCAACCACTTTGTAGGGGCCTTCCCAGTTTGGTGAGAGCTTGTCGCACTCCTGGGGTTGAGATGCCTCTACCTAGCGCAGCACCAAGTCCTCGAGTTTGAAGGCTTTTGGCCTGACCCGGGCATTGCAGTACCGGGCTGCTCGCTGTCGGTGAGCTTTGTTGAGATTGGTGTAGTCTACACAGATCCTCGTTGTCTCTTGGTGGAGACAATGGTGTCGAGCAAGTTGAGCCCGGGTTGGCCCAAGATCATGTTGTAGGCGGAAAGGAGCCTGTCGACCATGAAAGTCATCATA
Source organism: Areca catechu (assembly GCA_021397845.1). NCBI lineage: Eukaryota > Viridiplantae > Streptophyta > Magnoliopsida > Arecales > Arecaceae > Areca > Areca catechu. The sequence goes on along the minus strand of CM038045.1, from coordinate 50,512,853 downwards.
ACGGTGCTCTGTCGGGGTGGGGTCTCGGCGGTGACCGGGAGAGTGATCTCTCCCTCCACCCTTACAGAATCACCTGTGAAACCAGCAAGGGAGGTATGCATAGGTTTGAGTTGATCTAGAGAAAGGTTCATCTTGAAGAAGGCATCATAAGAAAGCACATCCGCGGAGCTTTCACTATCAACCATGATGCATTTTACAGGATGCTTCGCGATCGTCCTCTTGGCGACCATTGCATCATTATTTATATTTTTCCCCCGGTCTCCCCCTTCCCTCGTAAAGGGGAGTACATTCTCAGGATCCCCTGCCCTGCCTTGAGATTGTGTGGGTTCTCTTGGGAAGGGGAGTCCCTTGCACGGCTGGCAGAGGCCTTTTGCGCTCGTGCCGTCACCATCCTTCCGTGGAGCACCAATCTGCAAAGAGATGGAGGGCTTGACCTGGATCAAAGATCGTCAACCATGTCGCCCGCCCCCTTACCTGGCGCGCCAATCTGTTGCTGCCAAGATCGCCATGGCCTGTAGCTGCTATCGACGTTGGAGTGCACTTCCTTCGCTGTCTCGCCGTTTGGTGGTTCTGGACCTGCAAAACAGGGGTTAGTGACCCGAGCCAGGGTTTCCGACGGGGGCACTCCGACGATCAAGTCAGTGACGACCCAGGAGAACAGATCCTCCTGGTCGAGCCCCTCTTGATGGACTCCACACGAGGAGGAGAGTATTGTGTAAGAGTGGAATGCAAGTGTGTTGGGAAAAGAGTGGCCCAGCTAGAGGGAGTCTCTATGTGGCCCTTCCGCCCGACCTTGCTTGGGGATGCTGGTGGTGCCGTGCTCTTTTTTGGTTGAGCTTGCACTTGTGTTCAAGTGGTATGGCTTATGTCTTGCTTGTATTGTGGTTGTTACCTCCAAGTTTTGTAGATTAGGTTACCGTTGGGCGTTCGTCTTGGGATCTCCACTGGGCTGTCAGGCGCATACAGCGGTGTCCCGAGGGGCCTTTCCCGGATCCATGATAAGGAAAGCTGTCATGTGCTCTGACATTCCCCTTGGTCATCCCATTCCGGGAAACCTGGCAGTACCTCGATCGATGGGTCGCCGCCCCTGGGATTCAAATCTCCTGGTTGACTTTCTCTTTCGGGTGGAGGCGGTTGGTGAGGAGCATGGTGCCTCGATCAGTGGGTCTCTCCCCTTTCTGGTGAACCGGCGGCTGCAGGCGATCGGTGCGGTCTAGCAGGTGTCCCAGTGTAGTCTTCGGGTGGCTCGCCGGTGTCCTGGGATGGCAGTGCCCACGTCTGAGCTGGGATGGTAGGGCTCGCTCCGACCTAGACGCCCCGAGCTTGTGGGATCGCCTTGATGGAGGAGGGTAGAGTGCGGGCCCAGTCCAAACGGCTCAGCCTCGAAGAGGCTCCACGTGGCGGAGGAGGGCTGAGCTTGACTCCGACCACAGGACTCGATCTCCGAGGGTCTCGCTCTGGAGGGCGGAATGCGAGCCCGGTCCAGAGAGCTCGGCCTCGGAGAGGCTCCACGTGGCGGAGGAGGGCTGAGCTCGACTTCGATCACAGGGCTCGATCTCCGAGGGTCTCGCTCTGGAGAGTGGAATGCGGGCTCGGTCTAGAGGGCTTGGCCTCGGAGAGGCTCCACGTAGCGGAGGAGGGCTGAGCTCGACTTCGACCACACGGCTCGATCTCCGAGGGTCTCGCTCTAGAGGGCAGAAGGTGGCTCCGACCTAGGCATCCCGAGCTCGCGAGACCGACCTGGTGGAGGACGGAGCTCGGCTCGTTGTCTCGAGGGAGCTCAGCTCGGCGGAGGAGTTCGGGCAAGAGAATTGACGTGACATCCGATATGGCGGCTTCCTTTGACGCGACGCCTGTCAGCTCCCTCATGTCAGCGATCTCGCCACATCACATGCAATTCATAATTTTAGAAATATATTGAAGAATCTTGCCAGATAGGCGCCAGAGGGAGCATTCATTCTATATTGCTTACCTTAAAACCAGCAAAATTAAGATCAAAATATTAATTTTATTCTACATTAATAATATCTTTAAAAAAATGAATCATGCATAAATTTTTAAATATTTTAATATTATGTTTTATTGTTGATTTCATGATAATTGATGATTAACAGTGCTAGAACAATGCTTGTCTTAGAAAAAAAAGCAAGGATCAACCACTTAAAAGTGCAAGTTCTTGAATTTAGAAGAATATGAATCCATATGTCTAATAAAAATAATGGACCCATAAATCATGCATACTGAATAGTAATTCTTAGATTTAGAAAATTATGAATTGTTAGCTTAATTTTAAGAATCGCATGACAATTCATAATATAATATTTTTCTTTGTTAATATGATCCCTTAATATTTTTTTTGTTAGTATGATTATATATCATTTTTTTTATTAGCATGATTCTGTGTATCACCTTTTATTATTTTCCTTATATTGAGTTTATACATTGGTATAAATAATCTCTAAAATATATTAAATGAGATTGAAATAGAAATAATAAAACTTTCTTTTTCTCTGGATCTCTTTATCTTTCGGTCTCATTTTTTCTTTTTTTATAAATATTTTTATCATGGTATCATAGCTAAGCTAAAATATGCCATGATCATCTCTTCTATATTCGCTATGGCTACAATTGTTGACCTATCAATCTTTATTTTTCTGTAGATCCTTTATTTTCAATAGGTCTACAAATTCTCTATTTTTGGATATCCAAAGTTTCCTTATTTTCTAATGATTTTGTAACTCTTCCTATCACTTTTTTTATTTGCTTCAGATCTTCGGTTGTCTCTCCTTATCATTGCTTGGCAAATTTTTCTCTATCATTGATCTTGGCTGCCTTCTTTTTAAGCACCGCTTTTTTTTCTATGGCATTTTTATTTGTGAGGACCATCGGCCTTCAACTACCTTATCTTTAAGTGTCAATCTTCTTTTCAATAGCATTTTTATCTATGAATATTATCGATTTTTGATTGCCTTCTTTTTGAACGCCGGCCTTCTCTCTTGCAATATTTTCATAAGCAAAAATAATCAATCTGACTGCTTTCTCTTTAAGCATCGGCCTTACTACGATTACTATCTTCTATATCTTCTCACATTCATGCTATCTAAATCAGCTACACTAGTAGACACATTAATTTATGATACCAATTTCTGAGTATATCCATAATCTAGTTTCCAAATTCATGTTGATATCTATAGCATTACTTTGAGTTTGAGGGGAAGTATTAGCATGATTTTAAGTGATCACATGATTTTAAATGATTGCATGATTTTATAGATCATATGACAATCCATAATATTTTTTTATTAATATGATCCTGCAATATTTTTCTTTGTTTATATGATTCTATATATATATTATTTTTCTTTATTAGTATGATACTGTACCATACCAGTTATTATTTTTCTTGTATGGAGCTTATATACTAGTATAAATAATCTTTAAATATATTGAATGAAATTGAAACAGAGATAACGAAACTTTTTTTTTTCTCTATATTTTTTTTGTAAATATTTTTAATATGAATCTTTCTTTTTATAAATAAATTATACATGCTAGATAATACTGAGACTATTGGCACTAGACAATCACTTTCATCAACAAGTCTGGAAGATATAAGCATTTTCAGCAAAATGGCAAAACATCACTCATTTCATTGACTTAACAAAAGAAGGAGAGCAACAAAGTAAGCCAAATCAATGCCTTCTGAGAGACGAACTTCGGAAAAAAATGGCAGCAGAAATTATGAAATGGCTAATCTTGATCACACTCTACACTAACCCTGAAACCAAATTAAACAGCATACCCTCCAGCCAAGTTAAAGCAACACGCTTATCTTCCGTCACCCCACATTTGGGAGAATATATCCACCCATACGTGGGCTGCAACCACACAAGGGAAACCAAGCATTTCAGTAGCATGAAACATTCCTGATGATCAAATTAAGAACCCATATTGTCATTGACTCCAGTTCATATCTGAACATGATTGGTTTTAGGTTTATGATTTTCAATACATTTTGATTCATGCATTAGATTAAACTGGTTTTTATTAGCGAAGATTTTAGCTACTCTTAGAGCTGACCATTATATTTTTGATCCATTGGTTGTATTATCTGTCAGAGAAATATGAGTAGGCAAGGGCGACTCATATTTTCATTAATAGAGCCATCAGTTTTATATTGATCAAGCAACAAGACTAATTAATGTCTAAATGCATTATCAAGCCCTGGATCCAACATGCATCAATAGGCCAACTCATGTGCCATATTTCAGATGAGCATATCATTAGCAGCACTTGGAAAAGGCCCTAGCTCCACCTCTGTAGCCCTCCATGGGGAACATTGGCAAGAATCTCACTAGGAGAGACGCCATATATTCATGCAACTTGACCAGTATGAAGTGCCTTACTTCCAATGCTAACAAGATTAAGTTACATTATTTATTTATTTATTTATTTTTGTGATATATCTGATGGATATAACATGTGAGGATATTGATCAGTTTTGTAAATGGATTCCTCGAATAATTGGGTTGTATAGTAGAACAAACATGAAGCAAGGCTGCTCAAAAAACAAAATTCTAGGTTTGTCGATGTATGGTGCTCTCAGCAGGTTGGGTTGGCCAATGGGCATGATTTAAATTCTCTCTCTGGATAATTATTAGTTTAGACCTTCTAAGACGTTTTTTTCTCTACGCCCGGGCAGGTCAGTATCATAGTTCATGGTTTGAGCTTGATGGCTTAATGTTTGAGCTTCTCTTCAATTGACCAGAATTAAGTCTGCACACATGTTCAAAAGTATTTAGAAGAGGTTTTATCGGTGAAAGTGCTCATCATTTCTCATATCTAGATTAATTTGTTATCTAAAGTGTGGCCTGCCGTTTGTTAAAAAATACAAAACCAGTTATTTATTTCAATTGGCTAGCCCTTTACCTAGGTTTTCAGATTCTACCAACATTATAAGGATTTTTTTTTTGTTTGGAAAAATAGAACAAATTAGGGCCTCTCTAAGCAATCTAATCACTCAGAAACATACCAACAGAGACCAAGAAAAGAAAAATCCAATCCCTTCCAAAATATTTTTCCTCGGAAGCAACAGAAAATATGTGCTAGCTAGCATAATAGATCGATAGGTCTTACACATAAATAAGTAATGCTGATGATGCGAAATCTTCCATGCTTGCATGGCTCTCTTTTCTGGCATTTCAGAACTCTTGTAAATATTTGGTGGCATCTACATCCTGTTAGAGCCAAAAAAAAAATTCTGAATATAAGAAGAAGAACGAGAAAAATATCACGTAGAGAAATCCTCAGGAGGAACTGATCGTTATCTTTTTTACTGTATATGGAACTTACATAAGCCTTTAAACCCTGTATTCAAACTAAAATGAAACACTAGAATCCTAATTTTTATGGACTCAAAAAACTAGAATCCTAAGATGGCAAGACTGAAAAACAGGAAGACTTTGACCCTGTTTGCAAAAAAAACTCACGATCTGCACTGTTTGAGTTTATCCATTAACAAATTCCTCCCTTAAACTCAAATATCTTCCATCATTTATTCCAATCATCATTTTGCACTTTTCGAATAACTCTTTTGGTAGCGGCTTTGTAAAGATATCCGCCACTTGGTCACGACTCGTAACATGACTCATTCGCACATTTCCTTCCTTCACATGTTCCCGAATAAAATGAAAACAAACATCTATGTGTTTGCTTCTCTCATGGTGCACTGGATTCTTTGCCAACTCAATTGCCGATTTATTATCTACTCTGATTTCGGTTGCCTCATGTTGCTGAAGTTTTAGCTCATAAAGAAGATTTCTTAGTCATATTGCATGGCATACACACCAAGATGCTGCTACATACTCTGCCTCGCATGTTGACAATGTCACTATTGGCTGCTTCTTTGCGAGCCAAGTGAAAGTCGTATCTCCCATATAGAACACATATCCAGAGGTGCTTTTTCGATCATCTACATCTCCGCACCAATCACTGTTAGAGTAACCCACCAGTTTGTAATAATTTGTCTTTAAGTAGAATAATCCGAGTGACTCCGTTCCTCTGACATACTGAAGAATTCTCTTGACAGCCTTCAAATGCGAATATTTTGGTTCCTCCATGAATCGACTTGCTATGCCAACACTATATGCAATATCCGGCCTTGTGCACGTGAGATACCGTAGGCTCCCAATTAAACTTCGGTATTTGCTTGCATTTACTCGATCTCCTTCCTCAAACTTAGAGAGTTTCAAACCAAGTTTCATCGGTGTTACTACAGGATTGCATTTCTCCATCTTGTTTTTCTTCAAAATATCTTTTGCATACGCCTCTTGTGATACAAATATTCCCGATTTTCCTTGTCTAATTTCAAGACCAAGGAAGTATTTCATCAACCCCACATCTGTCATCTCAAACTCCCGAGTCATAGCCTTTTTAAAGTCTTTTATTATCTTCTCATCATTTCCCATGAAGATAACATCATCAACGTAAAGAGCAACAAACAACAAGTTACATTTTTCTTTCTTTACATACAATGCATGCTCATATGGACACTGAATAAACCCGTTCTTTTTGAAATAGGTGTCGATACGGGTGTTCCATGCTCGAGGCACTTGCTTCAGCCCATATAGTCCTTCCTTAACTTTAACACCTTTTGTTCTTTCCCGGCTTTCATGTATCCGGGTGGTTGCTCCACATATACTTCCTCTTCAAGCACACTATTTAAAAATGCTGATTTTACATCCATTTGATAGATTGACCACCTGAATTGGCCTGCTTGGGATATAAGAAGCCGGATTGTTTTCATTCTTGCAACTGGAGCAAAGACTTCATCATAGTCAATCCCCGCCTTTTACCTATAGCCCTTTGCAACTAGCCGGGCCTTATACCTTTCTATCTTGCCTTGGGGATTCATCTTTTTTTTATATACCCATTTCACTCCTATAGACTGATGTCCTTTCGGCAACTCCACCAGGTCCCAAGTTCCATTTCTTTCAATTGCTTTTATCTCTTCATCCATTGCATCTTGCCATTTCTTATCTCTTACTGCTTCTTCAAAACAAATATCCTCGGTATCTGCTAGAAGACATACCAAATGAACTTCGCTTGTTGATTCGTATAAATCTTGCAAGCTTCGCATCCTTGATTGTCTTGGTTCTTCTTCATCATCAGCTATTGGTGGGCTTGACGGTATGATTATTGGTGCAGTAGTTGAGAATTCTCCCTTTTCTTCCTCTTGCGCTACCTCTTTTTGGTTGTTCCAATCCCATGCATCTTCTTCATTTACCTGTACATCTCGGCTTATCACCACCTTCTTTTCAATTGGGTCAAATAATTTGAAAGCTTTTGTCTTCTCGTCATACCCGATGAACACGTACTTCTTGCTCTTATCATCCAGCTTGGTTCTTCTTTGATCCGGTACATGTGTGTAGGCCACACTATCAAATACTTTAAAGTATGATACGGTAGGTTTCAATCCGCTCCAAGCTTCCTACGGTGTTTGATCCACTAATTTTTCATGTGGGCTTCGATTTTGCATATACATAGCATATTTTATCGCTACTGCCCAAAAATCTTTTGGCATGTCTTTGGTCTTCAACATTGATCGAACCATGTTAAGAATGGTCCGATTTTTCCTCTAGGCCACACCATTTTGCTGAAGTGAGTAAGGTGCGGTTAAGAATCTCTTGATCCCATGTTCCTCGCAATAGCTTGCGAAGGCAGTTGACGTATACTCTCTGTCTCATCCACCGTAGAGCCTTGATATAAAAGCCCATCATCTTCTCTACTAACACCTTGAATTTCTTGAATACCTCAAGTGCCTTGGACTTCTCTTTCAGAAAATAAACCCATGTTTTTCTTGTAAAATCATCAATGAACGTGAGAAAGTATCTCTTCTTACTGAATGACTTTGGTGTGATCGGGCCATATATGTTGGTGTGTACTAACTCAAGAGGACGCCTTGCACGATATTGCACACCTTCGAAAAAATTGCTCCTTTCTTGCTTGCCGAGTACACATCCCTCGCAAAATTTTCTGGTGTAGTCTATGTCTGGTAGCCCATAGACAATATTCTTTTTTGCTAACTTTCTTAGGCCATCGTAATGCAAGTGTCCGAGTTGTAAGTACCACAGTAAAGCTTTATCTTCTATGTTGATTTGCAAACAATTTTCTCAGATATTCCTTAGGTTGAGTTTAAACATCTGATTCTCGATCATCTTCACATGTGCAAGCAACCGGCCTCTTTTGTCCTTCAAGTCCAACATCCGGTCTTTCAGGAAAACTGAATATCCCTTCTCTAACAATTACCCCATGCTAAGGATATTATTCTTCATATCGGGCAGATAATAAATATCTTCAATAGACCCTTCTTTACCATCCTTTTCAAAAAAATAAATTTTATCGCGGCCCTTGACTTGAACCTTCGACTCATCGCTGAATGATACGTGCCCATCTTCTATTTCTTGTATCTCCACAAAGATGTGTTTGTGCCCGCTCATATGATTACTAGCGCTAGTATCGAGATACCACACCGTATCGCTGTCAGGAGCAGTGTCTTTATAGGTCATCATGAGAACACCGTCATCTCTTGTCTCCTCTTCCGCGACTAGATTCATGTTTTCTTCCACTCTTTTTTTGGAATAGCACTCTTTTGCATAGTGTCCATACTTGCCGTAGTTGTAGCATTCAACATTTTGACGATATGACTAGCCGCCTCTACCACGACCACGTCCTCGGCCATGCCAATTCTGTTGGCTTGGCTGGCCCTTTTCTTCGAAGTTGTCTCCACATCCGCGACCTCTACTGTGATTTACACCATGACCACCACGACCACCACAGCCGCGACCTCTTCCTTGATTTTGATATGCGTACATCGCCTTGTCCTTTTTGATAATTACCTTAGTTTGCAAGGCCTCCTCGAGCAGCTCTTATTTCTTTTTCTTTTTCCGTTGTTCATATGCTTCAAGTGAACCAGCAAGATCATCGATGCTCATCTCTTTCAAATTCCATGATTCCTCGATAGCGCATACAACGTTCTCAAAATTCTCTGTCAATGACATCAGAATCTTTTCCACAACCCTTGCATCGGTTAGGATTTCTCCATTGCATTTGAGTTGATTTACCACCATCTACACACACGTGATATAGTCAGACACTCCTTCTGACTCTTTCATCTTCATGACCTCCAACTCGCCTCGCAAAGTTTGAAGCCGCACTTATTTAACTTGGTCGGCGCCTTTGAAGACCTTTTGCAAAATCTCCCATGCCTCCTTTGAAGTAGTTGCTCCGGCAATCTTCTTGAAACCAGACTCATCCAAAAAATAGAGAGCGGTATTGTCTTTCATATGCGTTTCTTTTAACGCCCTTAATTGAGTTACCATCATACTATCAGTATCTTCCAGTTCTATGTAGCCGTTCTTGACTACATCCCACGCATCTTATGCACTAAGCAACGCACGCATCTGAATACTCCAATTATCATAGTTCGACTTCGTGAGTCGTGGCAGCGACATCTGCCCCAGCGATGTACTCCCAGACTTCATCATTGCTTAAGAAATGGTATTGTTGCCGATCTCGCCGTGGTGGCCTGTAGCTCGTGAGCTGGGCGCCGGTTCTCGGACTCTTTCACCTCAAGATCTCCAAGCTTCTGGACCTTCAAAACAAAGTCAGAGACCCAGACTAGGGTTTCCGACGGGGGCACTCCGACGGTCAAGTTAGAGAGCGGCAAGATGGAACAGGCCTTCTAAGGTGGGTTCCCGAAGGATTCCTGTGCTTAGAGGAGATGTAAATGAAAGAAGCGTGGGGAAGAGGGGAGTTGAGGCCCGGGTTCCTGCGCTGGGTTCACTGAGCTCACGTTTGAGGACTTCTTGGGGTCCTCGGATCGTTCTCTCGATGTTCTCTCCCCTTTTCCACTTACCTTTCCGTCCATTTTTACCGTCCCTTTTATTCCACCGGACCGCCTTCAGCCCATGTCTCGTCCTGGGGTCTCCCTGAGATCTCTGGGTCTTCTCCTCTCCCTTCTCCTTCGAGTCCAGGAGTTAAGTGGCCGGCCCGCCTCGTCCGCCGCGTGTCACGAGAGGGGGAAGACTGGTGAGACCTCAGGTCGAGTGCGGGAGCTCTCCTTTCGGGGCATTGATGATGGGCTTCTAGCCGTTTCAGGCCCCTGCCCGTAAGGATTTCATTCCTCGATTGCGGGGCCCTGTTTAACTGATGTAAATGAGGTTTCGCGTATCACTGCAGGCCATGCTGGCACCCCGTACGGGGCACGGTGCGCACCGGATCTAGTGGTGACCTCGCAACCCATATCTCTACCTCCCCGAGGCTTTGCAGAGTAGGGCTGACTTCAGCCTAGGTGGACCCATCAGGGGTGCCACCTGGCGGTGGAGCAGGGGCTGCCAGCTTCGGCCAAGGTGGATCCCTCCTGGGTGGACACCTGGCGGAGTGGCAGAGAGAGGCTCGACTTCGACCAAGGTAGGCCCGTTTTGGGGTGCCACCTGGCGAAGGAGTAGTAGGGCCTGGCTCGCCATCGACAGAGGTGGACCCGTCCTGGGGTGCCACCTGGTGAGGGAGCAGGAAGCCGCAAGCTTCGACCGAGGTGGACCCCTCCTGGGTGGATACCTGGCGGAGTGGCAGAGAGGTGCTCAACTTCGACCGAGATGGACCCGCCTTGGGGTGCCACCTAGCGAAGGAGCAGGGGGGGCCTGGCTCGACCTCGACAGAGGTGGACCCGTATTGGGGTGCCACCTGGTGAGGGAGCAGGATGCCGCCAGCTTCGGCCGAGGTGGACCCCTCCTAGGTGGACACCTGGCGGAGTGGCAAAGAGGTGCTCGACTTCGGCCAAGGTGGACCTGTCTTGGGGTGCCACTTGGGGAAGGAGCAGGGGGGCCTGGCTCGACCTCGGCAGAGGTGGACCCGTCTTTGGGTGCCACCTGAGAGGGAGCAGGAGGCTGCTAGCTTCGGTCGAGGTGGACCCCTCCTGGGTGGACACCTGACGGACTGGCAGAGAGGTGCTCGACTTCGACTGAGGTGGACCCGTCTCGGGGTGCCACCTAGCATAGGAGCAGGGGGCCCTGGCTCGACCTCGGCAGAGGTGGACCCATCTTGGGGTGCCACCTGGCGAGGGAGCAGGAGGCCGCCAGCTTCGGCCAAGGTGGACCCCTCCTGGGTGGACACCTGACGGACTGGCAGAGAGGTGCTCGACTTCGATCAAGGTGGACCCGTCTTCGGGTGCCACCTGGCGAAGGAGCAGGGGGCTTGGCTCGACCTCGACAGAGGTGGACCCATCTTGGGGTGCCACCTGGCGAGGGAGCAGGAGGCCGCCAGTTTCGACCGAGGTGGACCCCTCCTGGGTAGACACCTGGCGGAGTGGCAGAGAGGTGCTCTACTTCGGCCGAAGTTGACCCATCTTGGGGTGCCACCTGGAGAAGGAGCAGGGGGGCCTGGCTCAACCTCGATAGAGATGGACCCGTCTTGGGGTGCCACCTGACGAGGGAGCAGGAGGTCGCCAGCTTCGACCGAGGTGGACCCCTCCTGGGTGGATACCTGGCGGAGTGGCAAAGAGGTGCTCGACTTCGACCGAGGTGGACCCATCTTAGGGTGCCACCTGGCGAAGGAGCAGGGGGGCCTGGCTCGACCTCGACAGAGGTGGACCCGTCTTGGGGTGCCACTTGGCGAGGGAGCAGGAGGCCGCCATCTTCGACCGAGGTGGAACCCTCCTGGGGGATACCTGGCGGCGTGGCAGAGAGGTGCTCGACTTCGGTCGAGGTGGACCCGTCTTTGGGTGCCACCTGGCGAAGGAGCAGGGGGGCCTGGCTCGACCTTAGCAGAGGTGGACCCGTCTTGGGGTGCCACCTGGTGAGGGAGTAGGAGGCCGCCAGCTTCGACCGGGGTGGACCCCTCCTGGGTGGACACCTGGCGGAGTAGCAGAGAGGTGCTCGACTTCGTTCGGAGGTTACTGAAGGTCTCTGCCAGGTCGCCGACATGGTCCGACATGGGCTTGCTCTTCACCAGCATGTCATCCACGTACACCTGCATGTTACGGCCAATCTAGTCTTTGAAGATCTTGTTGACTAGACGTTGGTACATGGCACCTGCATTCCTGAGACTGAACGACATCATTTTGTAGCAATAGGTCCCACGGTCGGTGACGAAGGTGGTGTGCTCTTCGTCCTCCGGGTGCATTCAGATCTGGTTGTACTCGGAGAAGGTGTCCATAAAAGAGAAATGGCGATGCCCTGAAGTAGTGTCCACGAGCTGGTCGATCTTTGAAAGAGGGAAACTGTCCTTCAGGCAGGCTCGGTTGAGGTCGGTGTAGTCCACACAGATTCTCCACTTACCGTTGCTCTTCTTCACCATGACCACGTTCGCCAGCCAACTGGGATACTGTACCTCTCGTACAAAGCTGGTGGCGAGAAGCTTCTCTACTTCCTCGTTAATGGCCTTCTGTCTTTCTGCAGCAAAGCTCCTCTTCTTTTGGCGGACTGGGCGACACCTTGGGTCAATCTTCAGTTGGTGGGTGATGACTTCCGAGGGGATACCAGGAATGTCTGCAGCAGACCAGGCGAACACATCAGCATTCGCCCGGAGGAAGTCTAGCAAACGAGCTCACTCTTCTTCCGGGAGTTGGGCTCCTATCTGCACTGTCTTCCGAGGGTCCGAGCCGAGGGGGAACGTCAACAAGCGCTCCATGGGCCCTCCTCTGGGATCTTGCTCTCTTAGGTCGAGGTCGTCGATGTCGGAGCCAAGCTTAGCAATCCGTGCCCCTAGGACCGTCTACAGACAATGCGGGATGGGTTGGGCCGTCCCTCTCATCACTCCCATCCCAAAGGCGGTAGGGAACTACACCAGCAACCTCTTAGTGGAAATGACAGCGTCCAGCTGATTGAGCCCTGGACGGCCGAGGATAGCATTGTAAGGTGATGGGAGCCTGACGACGGTAAATGTCATCATGACTGTACTCTGCCGAGGTAGGGATCCGGCGGTAACAGGGAGAGTGATCTCTCCTTCGACCTCCATAGAATCTCCGGTGAAGCCCACAAGAGGGGTGTGTACCAGATTTAATTGATCATGAGACAAATTCATTTGAGAGAAAGCATCGTAAAAAAGTATGTCAGTAGAGCTCTCACTATCCATCATAATGCGATGTATAGGATGCTTCGCGATGGTCATCTCGACCACCACTGCATCATTGTTTACATTTTCATTTTTATTCCCCTTTTCAAAGGGGAGTACATTCTCCAGGCCTCCTGCCTCCCGGGCTCTCTTCGTCGTACGCCCTATCCCCTAAGAGATCATGCCCACCGGCTTCTCCGTTGGATGGTTGTCAATTATAGGGACGGGGGGAAGGGCTGCGAGCGGTTGACCCTCCACCGGGGCTTCGTTCCTCACAAACTTCCTGAGGTAGCCCCTCTTGATCAGCTCCTCGATCTCCTACTTCAGATTGTGGCACTCCTCCGTGTCGTGTCCGTGCTCGCGGTGAAATTGACAATACTTTGTCTTATCACGGATGTTTCTTGAGGTCTGAGGAGAAGGTCGGCGGAGGTAGTGCTCACCCTCAATCTCCATGAGGATCTTCATTCTGGGAGTGAGAAGAGGGGTGAAGGTTCGCTCCGGGATAGCACCATTCTTCGACTTCGGGCTCGGATGGATGTTCACAGGTGGTCCAGGCCTCCGGGTCCCTGGGACATCCCTTGGGGTAGGCTTCTTCGAAGGCTTCCCGTCTAGCTCTCGCCTGGTACGGTAAGCCTCCTCGGCCCGGATGTACTTGTGGACGCGGAGGAGGAGCTCGGAATATGTCTTGGGAGGCTTCTTGTCCAGAGAATACGTCAGACTGGAGGTCTTGAGCCTACGCTTCAACGCCAGCATGGCGATGGGCTCGTCCAGGCTATAGATTTCTAGGGTGGCGGTCTTGAAGCGAGTGATGTAGTCCCGCAACAGCTCCTGGTCTCGTTGGAGGATAGAGAAGAGGCTATCCACCTCCCTTAGCACCTTCCGGCAAGCGTCGTAGTGTGCCACAAACTTTCCTTCTAGCTGATGGAAGGAGATGATGGATTTTAGCTCGAGACGGATGAACCAAACTCGAGCAGCCTTCCGGAGAGTGGCTGGGAAGGCGATGCATAGAAGAGCGTCCGTCGCTCCCTGGACCCTCATGAGAGCCTTATAGCTCTCTAGGTGGTCCAAGGGGTCGGTGGTCCCATCGTAGGGATCCACCTGAGGCATACGAAACCGATTGGGGATCGGTTCCTCTTGGATTTCCCAGGAGAAGGGTGGCTGGGCGTTGTAGCCCGCTAGATCGGTCGGGGAGCTCTGCATGTCGGCAAAGCGACGGGAGAACTCCGCCAGCTTACGCTCGTGCTCCTCCAGGCGCCTCTCGGCCTGGCACCTGATGGCCTCGTTGGTGGAATCTTCCATCAAGGTCGCTAGAGAAGGGGGTGCCGATCGGTCTTGGCGAGGGGCCTTGCCCCGATGGCGCCTGCTGCGCCGCACTGCTTCAGTATCGTTGGCCGGGGATCGACTCTCGTTATCCATCGAACCGGAGTGGTTCCTCTTTGCGGGAGTCTGGTGGCTCCCGCGGGGGTTGGAAACTGCCCGTGGATAAGAGGGCCTACCTTGGATGGAGCGTAGGCTTTCGCGGGGGCCCATGGCTCGAGCCGCGGGGGTCCCTGGCTGGGGCTGAGTGGCCAGGGAGCTCTGCTGGTGCTGCAGTTGCCGCATAGCAGTAGTCAAAGTTTGCAGCTGCTGGACGACAGCTGTGAAAGGAACGTCCACCGAGAACGGCTGAGGAGGAGGAGGTGGAGCAGGAAGTTCCCTCTCCGGGCTGCACGGCCCTTGGGGGGAAGGAACCTCTCCTGCTCGGCTGGTGGATGCTTCGTGCCCGCGCGTCACCACCATGGTCGGAGCATGCTTTCGCCCACGAAGAGCTTATTTGTACATGGGTCACTGTTTTGCCCCCTACCTGGCATGCCAATCTGTTGCCGATCTCGCCGCGGTGGCCTGTAGCTCGTGAGCTGGGCGCCGGTTCTCGGACTCTTTCATCTCAAGATCTCCAAGCTTCCAGACCTGCAAAACAAAGTCAGAGACCTGGGCTGGGGTTTTCGGTGGGGGCACTCCGACGGTCAAGTTAGAGAGCGGCAAGATTTAACAGGCCTTCTAAGGCGGGTTCCCGAAGGATTCCCGTGCTTAGAGGAGATGTAAATGAAAGAAGCATGGGGAAGAGGGGAGTTGAGGCCCGGGTTCCAGTGCTGGGTTCACTGAGCTCACGTATGAGGACTTCTTGGGGTCCCTGGATTGTTTTCTCGATGTTCTCTCCCCTTTTTCACTTACCTTTCCGTCCGTTTTTACCGTCCCTTTTATACCACCGGACCGCCTTCAACCCACATCTCCTCTTGGGGGGCTCCCTGAGATCTCTGGGTCTTCTCCTCCCCCTTCTCCTTCGAGTCCAGGAGTTAAGTAGCCGGTCCGCCTCGTCCGCCGCGTGTCACGAGAGGGGGAAGACTGGTGAGATCTCGGGCCGAGCGCGGGAGCTCTCCTTTCGGGGCATTGATGATGAGCTTCTAGCCGTTTTAGGCCCCTGCCCGCAAGGATTTCATTCCTCGATTGCGGGGCCCTATTTAACTGATGTAAACAAGGTTTCGCGTATCACTGCAGGCCGTACTGGCACCTCGTACGGGGCGCGGCGCGCGTCGGCTCTAGTGGCGACCTCACGACCCGTGTCTCTGCCTCCCCGAGGCTTTGCAGAGTATGGCTGACTTCGGTCGAGGTAGACCCGTCAGGGGGCGCCACCTGGTGGTGGAGCAGGGGCTGCCAGCTTCGGTCGAGGTGGATCCCTCCTGGGTGGACACCTGGCGGAGTGGCAGAGAGAGGCTCAACTTCAATCGAGGTGGGCCCGTTTTGGGGTGCCACCTGGCAAAGGTGCAGGAGGGCCTGGCTTACCATTGGCAGAGATGGACCCATCCTGGGGTGCCACCTGGCGAGGGAGCAGGAGGCCGCCAGCTTCGACCGAGGTGGACCCCTCCTAGGTGGACACCTGGCGAAGTGGCAGAGAGGTGCTCGACTTCGATCGAGGTGGACCCGTCTTGGGGTGCCACCTGGTGAAGGAGCAGGGGGGCCTGTCTCGACCTCGGCAGAGGTGGACCTGTCTTGGGGTGCCACCTGGCGAGGGAGCAGGAGGCCACCAGCTTCGGTCGAGGTGGACCCCTCTTGAGTGGACACCTGGCAGAGTGACAGAGAGGTGCTCGACTTCAGCCGAGGTGGACCCGTCTTAGGGTGCCACCTGGAGAAGGAGCAGGGGGGCCTGGCTCGACCTCGGCAGAGGTGGACCCATCTTGGGGTGCCACCTGGCGAGGGAGCAGGAGGCCGCCAGCTTCGATCGAGGTGGACCCCTCCTGGGTGGACACCTGGCAGAGTGGCAAAGAGGTGCTCGACTTCGGCCGAGGTGGACCCGTCTTGGAGTGCCACCTAGCGAAGGAGCAGGGGGGCCTGGCTCGACCTCGATAGAGGTGGACCCATCTTGGGGTGCCACCTGGTGAGGGAGCAGGAGGCCGCCAGCTTCAGCAGAGGTGGACCCCTCCTAGGTGGACACTTGGCGGAGTGGCAGAGAGGTGCTCGACTTCGACCGAGGTGGACCCGTCTTCGGGTGCCACATGGCGAAGGAGCAGGGGGCCTGGCTCGACCTCGGCAGAGGTGGACCCGTCTTGGGGTGCTACCTGGCGAGGGAGCAGGAGGTCTCCAGCTTCGACTGAGGTGGACCCCTCCTGGGTGGACACCTGGCGGAGTGGCAGAGAGGTGCTCGACTTCGATCGAGGTGGAGCCGTCTTGGGGTGCCACCTGGAGAAGGAGCAAGGGGGCCTGGCTCAACCTCGGCAGAGGTGGACCCGTCTTGGGGTGCCACCTGGTGAGGGAGCAGGAGGTCGCCAGCTTCGACCGAGGTGGACCCCTCCTGGGTGGACACCTGGCGAAGTGGCAGAGAGGTGCTCGACTTCGACCGAGGTGGACTTGTCTTGGGGTGCCACCTGGAGAAGGAGCAGGGGGGCCTGGCTCGACCTCGGCAAAGGTGGACCCATCTTGGGGTGCCACCTGGCGAGGGAGCAGGAGGCTGCCAGCTTCGACCGAGGTGGACCCCTCTTGGGTGGACACCTGGCGAGTGGCAGAGAGGTGCTCAACTTCGACCGAGGTGGACCCATCTTGGAGTCTACCTGGCGAAGGAGCAGGGGACCTAGTTCGACCTCGGCAGAGATGGACCCATCTTGGGGTGCCACCTAGCGAGGGAGTAGGAAGCCGCTAGCTTCGATCGAGGTGGACCCCTCCTGGGTGGACACCTAGCGAAGTGGCAGAGCGGTGCTCGACTTCGACCGAGGTGGACCCGTCTTGGGGTGCCACCTGGTGAAGGAGCAGGGGGGCCTGGCTCGACCTTGGCAGAGGTGGACCCATCTTGGGGTGCCACCTGGCGAGGGAGCATGAGGCCGCCAGCTTCGACCGAGGTGGACCCCTCCTGAGTGGACACCTGGCGGAGTGGCAGAGAGGTGCTCGACTTCAGCCGAGGTGGACCCGTCTTGGGGTGCCACTTGGCAAAGGAGCAGGGGGGCCTGGCTCGACCTCGGCATAGGTAGACCCGTCTTGGGGTGCCACCTGGCGAGGGAGCAGGAGGCCACCAGCTTCGACCGAGGTGGACCCCTCTTGGGTGGACACCTGGCAGAGTTGCAGAGAGGTGCTCGACTTCGACCGAGGTGGACCCGTCTTGGAGTGCCACCTGGCGAAGGAGCAGGAGGGCCTGGCTCGACCTCGGCAGAGGTGGTCCCATCTTGGGGTGCCACCTGGCGAGGGAGCAGGAGGCCGCCAGCTTCGACCGAGGTGGACCCCTCCTGGTGGACACCTGGCGGAGTGGCAAAGAGGTGCTTGACTTCGGCCAAGGTGGACCCGTCTTGGGATGCCACCTATCGAAGGAGCAGGGGGCATGGCTCGACCTCGATAGAGGTGGACCCGTTTTGGGGTTGCCACCTGGCGAGGGAGCAGGAGGCCGCCAGCTTTGACCGATGTGGACCCCTCCTGGGTGGATACCTGGTGGTGTGGCAGAGGTGGACCCGTCTTGGGGTGCCACCTGGCGAAGGAGCAAGGATTTTGAAAGAAAAATATATGTCGCACCTGCGACTTCCAGCTGGATCTGATACATGTTCCACGTCAGTGATGTAGCCATATCAGGTATCACCTGGGCTACTCCCACTAGCGGTTAAAATAGAACGGGATCCGGTCGAGACCCCACAGCCGTCGCTCTTTCTTCTCTCCTTCTCCTGGCCTTCCACCGCTTCGAAGGCCACGATAACTAGCGCAGCGAGTGGGCGATGTGAGAGGAAGAGGATGACGGCGAAGTCATGGGAATAAATCACTGTGAGATCATGCTCTATTTTTCATTCTCCTTCACAACTAACCAAACGTAATTATATAACCGGCGAAGAAAACCTGTGAACCTCCCCTTCGTGCACCGCAGCCCTTCTAGCAGCAGGGATATGGTCCACGTGAGGGCGATCGCCTCCCACTGCAATCTCCGGATCACCGCAGGTATGTCCCTTATTTCGCGACCCAGGGGGCGAGGCGGTTTACAATCCCAGTCGGAGTCGGTGAGGAGGGCTACGACGTGGTGGGACGTGGTGATTCTGGTGACTCTGGAGCTTCTTGCCTTGCCCAACGATGGGATTTCATGGCTGCCACTCTGATACCAAACTGTTAGAGCCAAAAAAAAATTCTGAATAGAAGAAGAAGAACGAGAAAAATATCACGCGGAGAAATCCTCAGGAGGAACTGATCGTTATCTTTTTTACTGTATATGGAACTTACATAGGCCTTTAAACCCTGTATTCAGACTAAAATGAAACACTAGAATCCTAATTTTTACAGACTCAAAAAACTAGAATCCTAAGACAGCAAGACTAAAAAACAGGAAGTCTTTGACCCTGTTTAAAAAAAAACTCACGATCTGCACTGTTTGAGTTTATCCATTAACACATCCTACTAAAGTGTTCTTCCTCGAATAATTGGTTGAGTCTTGCCACATGTCTAAGATTAAAAATGGGTCCTCTTAGATTACAATTTCAGGTCACATTTTGGGTAGCTAAAAGCCTAAGACGATCGAGATGGGTGTCTTTTATTCACTTCACATGGCGTTTGCACCAGATATTAGTACTGCACCTGGGGCTCCCACGAGAAGTATTGTGTATTTTTTGTTTCGTTGGCCATGGTTGTTCTTTGTTGTGCAAGTCGAACTTAATGTTCTTACCACTACTATATTCGATTTTGCATGTAATAGTTGACTTTGAATTTGGCAAGCCATCCGAAATTGAAAAGTAATTAAACATCTAGGGGTGAGACTCTTTCATAATGTTAGATACAGTCAGTTTTCTTTCATAGCTTAAATTATGTTTAACAACAATTTACCCTATGCTAGGGCCTCATCGATCTCAACTACTTAGTCCTTTTTTTTTTTTTGATAAATCAAAATCATTAAGCTAATCTAGTATAAATATAATATGGGAACTAGAACAAAAAAAGTTAGAAAATTTAATAGAAATATTTGACAAAATTATTTATTGAGTAGTATTGCCGACAAATCATCCTCCGCTGGGCTTTGGCAATACCTAAAAGTCTTCCGATCTTCTCTAGAGAAGATGGAAAGCTGCTCCTGAATGTCTCTCGGATGGAGATCTATAAAAACAGTCCCCCTTGACCAGTGGTTACCGGTGAGGGACCCTCTGATACTCAAGTTAATGAAGAAAGCTTGGATAAAAGTAGCAGGAGCTTAGAACTATAGTGAGAGTGTGCCAGAATGAGCGTGTAGAGAGGAGTGTGAAGATGTACCTTTCGAAGGTGCCCTCTTACCAATTTATAAAGTTTCATAGAATAAAAAAATATTGTTAGAGAGGTGGCCTACTCTGACATGTGTAATGGATTTCTATGGGATGTCGGGATCTTAACTCCCATATCATTTTTTACGGGTTCTTCTGTTAGGATGGTGGATTCTGTTGGAATCCTGCCTTCCACGATCTTATCTGCCATGATCTCTACTAGGATAGCTGTAACTTGTTAGCCTTTGCTTTTTACTCCAAGAATGGTCTGCTTGATCAAAGCTGCAATACTCATACTTGGCTAAAGATATTGACCAAAGTTATTCAATCAAGGAGGTACTCGTACTCGATCACAAGTACTTGTACTCGATCATATATATTCGACCAAAATTACTCAGTCAAGGAGGTACTCATACTTAGCTACAAGTACTTATACTTGGCCATAAGTACTAGGCTAAAATTTGCCTCTAGCTTAATTATCGATTTAGTTGGTTCGTCAAGGCTGGGTAGTTGGGTTGGGGCCATAACATTGCCTCCCACTCATGAGCTTGAAATGTTGCTAATTAGGTGTCACGCCCCAAATCCAAACCGGGATCGGCTACGCGACTGACCGCACAACCTTAGGTATCATCCTAGAAATCATGCCAAGTCTAAGTATACAAGATTCTATTCATTTCCAAAAATCATATTTATTAACCGAACATCATCAAATAATTTAATAATAATTGAATAACTCACCCGTTCAAGTTAAGACCACTAAGTGGTCAACTTGTTTATTACATGGATATCAAAAACAAAAACTAACTAAATAATCTAAAATTTAGGTAATTGATCTCATGCCCGGCCCGACCCTTGTTATGCATCCTATATCTCTAGAAGAAAAATAAAAAAAGTGGGGAGTGAGCCTCACAGCCTAGTAAGAATTTATGTACAAATTCATTTATAATTGTATGCATCAAAATAATAAAAAAAATAATAAATACTATAAGTCATAAATATCATGTAATGCATCCAAAATAGTTCAGCTATCATAAAACCATTTCATGTCCAGTTTGATCAATAGCTTTTTTTAGGATTTGGACTAACCATAGTCATGCTCAACCCATGATAGGCACATCTCAAATCGATCATGTACTATCCATCCATGGCTAAGCTAGCCCATATACTATCTGCTCGTGGCTCGGCTATTCCACGTACTATCCATCCGTGGCTCAGCTATTCCACGTATTTCAGTCCGTGGCTTGGCTATTCCATGTATTATCATCCCATGACTTGGCTATTTTATGTGGCGTGGCTAGTCCAAAATAATCTTTTCTTAATTACCAGTTTAACTAAAGCTCAACATGATTGTCACCCATGTCTAAATCAATATATTTCAAACTAGTATCGTTTTTCAAAGCATCCGACATAATATATGAAAAATAACCGTATCAAGCTGGTAAATATAATTATCAATTACCAAAATATAAACAATGCATAAACAATAATACATGTCCATTCCTATGTGCATAAATAAAACTATGCAATATAAAGAATATATATATAAATCAGTGATCATGTACAAAAAATCTTACCTCACTAGAGATAATTAACTATACCTGATAACAAATTAATAGCAGGTGCTCGTGTGTTTCCAAGATGTTTGTGTGCTCAATAATAATATGAGTAGAAGTAATGATGTAAATATAGAAAAAATATTAAGCAATCACAAACACAGAAACTTATAGTGTGTTGCGACGTCAACTCCTAGACCGGGGACCGGGGGCGGCTGGATGTGCTGGAGTGCTCCTCTCCCGGATGAACCCGCAACAAAGTCCCTAAGGGCACCGGTGGTGTTTCGGCGGGGGACCCTCTGATGCCTAAGTTAACAGGAGGTTGAAGGCAACAGAATGGAGGAATCAAAGAATGAACAGCGTATGGAGAGGGAAGAGTTCTTCTACCTTCAAACAGGATCCCCCGAGTACCTTATATAGGCACGAAACAGTCCAAAATCCATTAGGGGAGAGGCTGAGGAAGACTGATCTGTCCCTAAGAGAATCTAGAGAGTGGCCACGTGGCGCGCAGATACTGCGACATCGTGGAAGTAGTGGAGCAGGGCTGTTGGGATGGCAGGATCTTGCAGTAACAGAAAGATGCTTCTGGAATTTCCTGGATGCAAAGGCGTGCCTGTCGGACATCGGCCGGACCCCAGCAGGAGAAGGTCGGTCGGACCTCTGCCCCGGTGGGTCGGACCTCTGAAGGAGTAGCAATGGGACGGACCCCAGCAGGAACGGGTCGTTCGGATCTCTGCCCCTATGGGTCGGACCTCTGAAGGAGTAGCAAAAGGCTGGACCCCAGCAGGAGCGGGTCGTTCGGACCTCTGCCCCGGTGGGTCGGACCTCTAGCAGTTGGAGCCTTGAAGGGGTGGCCAGGTCGGACTGCAAGAATGGGCCGATTCTGGCCGAGGGTGAGCCGTTATGGTACAACAGAGCAATTGAAGTAGCGGTCGGACTGTAGCTCAGGCCGGAGCAACGAGCTTAGGAATTTCAACCTAAGTGTTGGTCCGTAAGCTTTCCGGACCCAAAAGAAGTTGAGGCAGCGGTCGGATGGCAGCTCAGGCCGGAGCAACGAGCTTAGGAATTTCAACCTAAGTGTTGGTCTGTCGGCTTTCCAGACCCAGAAGTAGTTGAGGCAGCGGTCGGATGGATCACTCCAGGAAGTGCACCAACCGTTCTGATGAAGCCACGTGCCCCATGTCACGTCAAGAATTCAAACGGGCAGCTGCGATGCGTCGTGCCAGCAATAACTACTTCCATATCCTCACCAACCAAATGCTGACACCTATCCAGGAGCAAAAATCAAAGCAGAAGGCACCCGGTCGCAACACGCCGAATCGAATTCGCCATCATTTGAAAGGCTGATGCATTTACTGCCATTTAATGCCCTCGCCCTTCGATCCTACGGACTCGTTCGAAGCACGAGGGCAAGGGGGACAACTGTTGTACCATGATGGCTCACCCTCGACCAGAACCGGCCCATTCTTGCAGTCCGACCCGGCCACCCCTTCAAGGCTCCAACTGCTGGAGGTCTGACCCATTGGGGCAGAGGTTCGAACGACCCACTCCTGCTGGGGTCCGGCCCGTTGCTACTCCTTCAGAGGTCCGACCCACCGGGGTAGAGGTCCGAACGACCCGCTCCTACTGGGGTTCGGCCCGTTGCTACTCCTTCAGAGGTCCGACCCACCGGGGCAGAGGTACGACCGACCCTCTCCTGCTGGGATCCGACCGACGTCCGACAGGCACGCCTTTTCATCCAGGGAATTCCAGAAGCATCTTTCTGTTATTGCGGGATCCTGCCATCCCAACAGTCCTGCTCCACTACTTTCACGATGTCGCTGTATCTGCGCACCATGTGGCCACTCTCCAGATTCTTCTAGGGGCAGATCAGTCTTCCTCAGGCTCTCCCCTAACGGATTTTGGACTGTTTCGTGCCTATATAAGGTACTCGGGGGATCCCGTTTGAAGGTAGGAGAACTCTTCCCTCTCCATACGCTGTTCATTCTTTGATTCCTCCATTCTTTTGCCTTCAACCTCTTGCTAACTTAGGCATCAGAGGGTCCCCCGTCGGAACACCACCGGCGCCCTTGGAGACTTTGTTACAGGTTCATCCGGGAGAGGAGCGCTCCAGCACATCCAGCCACCCCCGGTCCTCGGTCCAGGAGTTGACGTCGCAACATAGTGGTTCGATGTATCTCAAAACATCTACATCCACTTCCCAAACTTCTCTTAAAAATTTTACTATAATCCAACCTTGATATAGCAGATTAGTTTTCCGGGCTCATTAATCAAAATTCCTTGGTTTTTACTCAAGACTAACCAAAAATCTAGTTGGTTTTTCACTCTAGGCTCACCAACAACCTTGTTGGTTTTCATACAGGGCAAACCAACAACCTCAGTACTAGTTTCAATCTCCTTGAAACTACTAACAATAAAATAACTTAAGTACGATATAAGAATACAATAAGCTTTCTCAAAAAGTAAATAAACTCGATGAAGATCTTGAATGTGGTTGAAAAGCTATGTCTTCAAGTTGGTGAAGCATCAATCAATGCTTGAAGATGTGGACTTGAAAGCTTTTTCTGAATTCAGTGTGCTTGAAGGCTCGAATCTCTCAAAGTATTGAATGCTTGAAGGTTTTCAATTAATGCTCTTATTAGTTTTCCAAAGAATTACTTCCCTCTTGTGTTTGGTGGTGTTTAAATACCTTTCCAACCTCTAAAATTC
Organism: Areca catechu; assembly: GCA_021397845.1. NCBI lineage: Eukaryota > Viridiplantae > Streptophyta > Magnoliopsida > Arecales > Arecaceae > Areca > Areca catechu. The sequence goes on along the minus strand of CM038045.1, from coordinate 50,488,759 downwards.
TGTTTATAGCTGTTGGAGAGGAGAAACTAGCCGTTAGACATGAAATGAAAAAGTTTTATACTTCAAAAAACTAGCAATTACTGTGATGTCAGACCTGCAAGTATCGATACTTCAGACCATAAGTCAACACATGAGTCAGCACTATGTCAAATATGTCTTCTGGAGCTCTCTGAAATGTACCGGTACATCGACACTTCTTCTGGTGAATCGATATTTGAGTCGATACTTCATCATCATGAGTTGACACTTGGCTGTTCAGAGTCGACACTTCTGCATGCCAGCTGAAACTTTTTCTATGTATCAACTCAAGTCTCTAAGTCAATACCTGAGTCGATATTTGACTAACACAATACTGAAACTTGTCCAAACTAAAATTTTGAGCTCTTCAAAGTCTTTCTCATGTTCCAAAGTCCATGTAGCTTAAAAATTTATGATCTTAAGTGACTTCTTCAACTGAATGACAAGCATTTCGATCTTAAAACACAAACTAACCTTGATGAGTACCTAAATCTGATAAACATATCCTTAACACATAATTAGTACCCATATATATTTAAGTATTTTATTATTCATCAAAATCAAGACAGGAGTCAATCTCCCTTTTTGATGATGACAAAATTTTTAAGTATATAAACATGGTAAGCTCAAAAGATTAGAAATAAGGATAAGAGCAATTGGCTATAAGTATTGGAGTAATGTTGTAATGACTATCATAGAGCAAAGTCTCATAATTTAGCATGTAACTTGAATAAATTCAATTCATATATCTACAATGTATCGATACTTAACCTAGCATATCAGATCTAGGGTAAGAATGTATCAGAGCATATGCATATATAAGACTGGAATGATCATTAGCTTCAATTAGAAATTTTACATAGTCAGAGTTGATTGAACATTAGTTTCAATCAGAGCAAGATAGAAAATAATTATGCATAGTCAGAGCAAATTGGTTTTGTAATAAAATTGAATTTCAAAAAAAAAAAATCAAAGCACTGAATTTCAACATGTATCAAGGCAATAGAGAGTCATAAAATTATATGATGTCATAGCATGTTTGAAATTTAGTATCAAAATTGAAATTGAGTAAGTTTTTGAGTCAAAGAGTTTCAGAGTGAAAAAATTAACTGTTCAAAGATTTTCAGAGCAAAATGATTTTGAGAAAAATATGTATCAGAGCTAAAATAGATTTGAAAGAATGAGTATTAGAGCAAAATCAGGTTTGAAACAAAATATGAGTGTTAGAGAAAACTCTTTAAGGAATAAGAGTATCAGAGCAAATAATATAAATATAGAGCTCCCCCTCAACACATGATCTGAAAATATTTTTCAAACTTTTCAAATATGGCTCACATGTATTATCATTTTTCAAAAATATCTTCAAAAGTTTTGAACTTTTTCTCTTTAATACTTTCATCCCCTTATTTTCCCCTCTATGTTTATTACATATTACTTTCTTCTCCCCCCTTTTTGTACTTTCTTCTCTCCCCTTTTTTTTGTACTTTCTTCTTCCCTTTTTTGTCATCATGAAAAGGTGAAAAATAATACAAAGTAGAGAAATAAGTAACAAACCTCCCCTCAAAGTAGGGATAAAGTGGAAAGAACAATAAGAAGAGTATCAAAAGCAATACAAATAAAGAATGAAGCATGAACATACAAGTAAAAAATATTGAAAGCATCATATATATAGCTCCAAACATTTTGAGATACAAAACAAAATGTACTCCAAACAAGAGAGTATCACTGATACAAGCAAGTAATACACTGATACAAATATACATACTAAGTCTGATACATTGATATAGACTAAACATACATACGAAACACATGTAGAATATAACATACAACTAACTCATATATTGACCACTCCTAGTGGGCTTAGTTCTCATTAGAGGAAGACCCGATCTCTAATTCAATAGGTCCAATAGTCCTAGAAGGACGAGATCGTGGCCACATGAGCCAAAGATTTGTCAATCTGGTATAGACCGCTCTAGGAGTGTCTTCACGTCCTCAGCCTCTACCTTTGGCTCGTGCTCTCCCTCTGGCTCATGTTGGAGGGGAAATGGTGTCAGGAACAAGGTCAGGAACAGAGATAGGGTTAGGAACTGGGTCGGAGTCAGCAATAATATGATCAGTGTCAGAAGGTGTAATATCAAAGTCTGGTAAATCCAATGGAGTATCAGCTAGTGTATGATCAAAAATGGATCCAGATGAAGTAGAAATGATATGAAATCCAAGAGTATAGAAACCTAACTCCATGGATAAGGAAAAAATAGGTAAAAACCAGAATGCACTAAGGGTGTCTTACTAAAATCAGAAAAGGTAGGGGGAACTATAATAGATGGTGTAGGTAAGTTAGAGTCTAGTAAAGTATCAAATGGATCAGGTAAAGTGATGGCAGTGCTAGTCTGAATGGCATCAATGGAAGTATCAGAATGGTCGAAAGATAGAATGGGTGTAGATACAATGGATGTGCCTAAAGGAACAGAGTCAGAATGGCTAGAGAAGATAGGAGTACTGGATAAGATAGGGCTCAGAAGGGCTAGACTCGATGGAACTAAAATAGCCTCAAGTGCCAGCATGTCATCAATAGTAGCAGGCTCAGTCGAATCCATGTCCTGATCAGCTCCCATCTCTGGCTCGAGCTCCATTATAAGATCATCAATATTAAAATGTCTTGATGGATCATCCCGATATGCTCCCATCTTTGGATCGTCTGCTGGTGGAGCTGGTGGGCCAGTGGAGAATCTAGCGATGGTGGAGGGGAAGATGGCTTGCCAGATGTCAGTCTCTGCAGAACAGCCATCATGGTAGCGAACCCCTTTCTCATCTCATGAAAGCCAGACCTCATCTCCACGTGGATCTGATCGACTCGCTGTCTTAAGGTCTGCATGTCTGTCTCCAAGCAAGTAATCCTATCCACTGAAACATCTGCTAGAGGTGGCACCTTAGTGTATGTCAAAATAGAGGGCTCGGGCTACAACTCAAATGAATCTCGAGGTGGCTCAGATGGCTCGGCCTCGTCTTTCTGTGTCTTCTTCTCCTCTACAGCAGCATCCTCATCCTCATCCGAGTTAAGCACTTGTCCAGAAACTCTACACCTCCAGTGACCTCGGTGTCTCTGGTATCCCATGTGATGTAAGGACCTCTCATCATATGTGTCTGTATGTAGAAGCTCTCTGTACTGCTCACCGACAAGATCAACTCTATAAGCTCAAAATAGTCTGATGAGTCCCATGCCGTAAGGCAAGCAGAGTCTCCTGTTGGTTGCCGTCTCGGTCATCTGGTGAATCATCAGCACTGGCAGGCAGATGGGTGACCTCCGAATCAGCGACACCATGATTAAGAGCACCCTCTCTGTGATAAAGTTGAATCGCTCGATCTTCGGCAATAGAATCTGGGCCACAATATGATGGAGTCTCATCTCTGTAGACAGCTGTGATGCGACAACAGTGGCTCCCTCACCCAAGTTGTCTCTCTCCATGATACATCTGAAGCCACCGATCCAGTCTCCAAGTGAATCAGCACAGTGCCTCTCATCGGTATCTCCCAAATATGGCTCAGAATCTTAGCAGACAACAGAATGGAGATGCCTCTGACCTCTCCAATCCATCCATCACCACTTCTGGCCAAAGTCCTGTAGAACTATCTCATCAAGGCCGGGTAGAACCTCTCTCGGAGAGTGCAGAATTGAACCAATCTGGCATCCCTCAACCAATCTCCGATCTAGAAATTTTGCTGATTAACAAAGTCAAAATCCACCCTACGTCTGCCTATAATGACCTTGGAGGCCATGCGATATACTTCTGAGACAGGTGGTGGTCGAGCGGGATCATCGTGCTGCACTGAAGCATCTACTGGCTGAAGAGCATCAAGCCTTGCCTTAGTGCAGTGCTCCACATCCTGAGAAGCAGAACGAGGTCTCCTCACAACCTATTTCCTGGGCCCCATCATCCAAAGAATAAAGAAATATGAAAGGGAAAGGGAAACAAAAGCTAGAATCATGGTTAAACCATGAGAAATAGAGGGATACGAGAGGAAAACAGGCTCAAGCCTAAAAAGGAAGCGTTAGAACCCTAAACAGGGACTAAAAAGCTAGGGCATAATGAAAGCAAGTGTCGGCTCAGAGGAGATGGAAAGAAAATGATCGTCGGCCCTGTTTAAAAATAGTTCATGCTGATCAAGTGTCGACACTTCAATGAGTGTCAAGTGTCGACACTCTAGTGAGTTGACACTTCCAAGTGTCAACACCCAAAGAATATCAGAGAAAAATAAAAAATCAAGAGAAATGATTTGAATGGTCAATTATGATTGATCACAAGTTTCAAGATCATGAGGTCAAGAAATTTTTAAAGAAAATCTCAAAGATCATAAAGAATGATCGAGATCTAATCAAAAGGATCATAACCCCTAATTTTCTTCTAATCAAACAGAATCTATCTTCATTGAGTGGCTTGGTCAGTATATCAACTAGTTGCTTTTTAGTGTAGACAAATTCAAGTAAAACATCATTATTTTGAACATGATATCTAATAAAGTGATGTCTAATCTCTATGTGCTTACTTCTAGAATGTTACACAGGATTTTTAGTTAAGTTAATTATACTAGTATTGTCACATCTAATAAGTGTTTTAATTAATTTAATACCAAAATCTTCGAGTTGTTATTTAATCTATAAGATTTAAATACAACTTCTAGCTGCAATATACTCAGCTTCTGCTGTAAATAGTACAACTGAATTTTATTTTTTGCTAAACTAGGAGATTAAATTAACTCTAAGAAATTGATTGGTTCTTGAAGTGCTTTTCTATCTAGTTTACACCCAGCAAAATTAGCATCAGAATAAGCAATCAATTCTATCATAGAGTCCTTAGAGTACTATAAACCAATGTCAATAAAGCCAGATAGATAACTAAGTATGCGTTTGATAACCAATAAATGAGATTCTTTAGGTTTAGACTGATACCTTGTACACATACATACACTAAACATGATATCTGACCTACTTGCAGTTAAATACAATAATGAGCCAATGATATCTCTATAAAATTTTTGATCAATACTCTTACCAGATTCATCTTTGGAGTCTGAGGAAGTAGCTTAATTCTCCTATCATGCTTATCTCGAACTCACCCTGTATAAGCTTAGCAAACTCTTGACAAAGAGCTTCATTAGTGGCACCAAATATAATGTCATCAACATAGATTTGGACCACCAGGAGGTCATCAGCTTTTCTCTTTAAAGACAAAGTAGTATCTACATGTCTCCTAGTAAAGCCATTATTAATCAGAAATTTATTTAATCTTTCATACCAAGTACGTGGGGCCTGTTTTAAACCATAAAGAGTTTAATGTAATTTGAAAACATGGTCAGGATATGCATGATCTTCAAAACCAGGAGATTGTTATATATATATATCTTTTTTGCTATGTATCCATTTAAAAATGTACTTTTAATATTCATGTGAAATAAGTTAAAATCCATGAAACATGCAAATGCAAGTAAAAGTCTAATTGCTTTAAGTCTAGCAACAAGGGCAAAAGTTTCATCAAAATTAATACATTCCTCCTGATTGTAGCCTTTAGCAACTAGTCTAGTCTTATTCCTAATTACAATTCTATTTTCATCCAATTTATTCCTATATACCCACTTAGTGTTTATTATGAAAGTATTGGATGGTCTTTCTACTGATGTCCAAACCTTATTTCTTTCAAATTGGTTTAGTTTTTCTTGCATAGCATTCATCCAATTAGGATATTTTTCAGCTCTTCTATACTTTTAGGTTCTACTTGAGATACAAAAACAAGATAATCACATTCATTTTTAAAAGAATATCGAGTTTTTATCTCTTTTGATGGATCACCTATGATTAGTTCCTTAGGATGTCCATGAGCATACCTCAACTCCTTAGGCAGGTCCTTGTGCTTTGGTGAAGATCTTAAGATTTCTTCTTTATCCTCCTTGTTTTGATCTTCCTTATTTTCTTTGGAAGGAGGATCCTTCAAAGTCAGCTTCTCAAGTCTTTAAATACCTGCATCATCATCTAAAATATTCTTTTTTCTAGAGGACTTGTTAGTGGACTCATCAAATACAACATGCATGGATTCTTCCACAACAAGTGTTCTTTTATTGAATACCTTTTATGCCTTGCTAGATGTTGAGTATCCTAAGAAGATACCTTCATCTGACTTGGCATCAAATTTACTTAATTTTTCTTTACCATTGTTTAATATGAAACACCAGTATCCAAACACACGAAAATACTTAATGGTAGGTTTCTTTCTTTTTAAAGTTCATAGGGAGTTTTCTTTAAAATCGGTCGGATTAAAACTCAGTTTAAAATGTAATATGCAGTGTTGATTACTTCAGCCCAAAAATATCTAGGGAAGTTATTTTTACAAAGCATAGTGCATGCCATTTCTTCTAAAGATCTATTTTTCCTTTCTACTATCTCATTTTGTTAAGGTGTCCTAGGTATAGAAAAATTATATTCAATACCTTTTCATTGCAAAATTTTTTAAAATCCTGATTTTCAAATTCAATTCCATGATCATTTCAAATGCAAATAATAAATGTACCTTTTTTATTTGAGATTTTTCTATAAAACTTCATAAAAGCAAAAAAGATTCATCTTTATGAGCTAGTAACTAAATCCAAGTAAAACAAAAGAAATCATCAACTATAACTAAACCATATCTCTTACCTTCTAGGCTTGTGGTCCTGGTTGGCCCAAAGAGATCCATATGGAGTAGTTCAAGATGCCTAGTAGTTGAAACAATTCCCTTAAATTTGATAAAAGTTCTTGTTTGTTTGTCATATTGATAAGCATCATAAAGCTTGTCTTTTTAAAATCTAAAAGTTTTTTATTTGACTAAATTCTTTTTGCATAATTTGAAAAGTAAATGCATGCTTGCATGTCCTAATCTATGATGCCATAGCCAGTTAGTCTCATTGATTTTGGCATCCATTGTAACTAGGCATTCACCATCTTGTATAAGAAGATTGTCAAGATCAACTAGATAGATGTTGCCATGCCTATGTCCAATGAATTTTAGCCCATCATCATTAAGACTAGACACCATGCAAAGTGATGATTCAAAAATAACTTTAAAACCTCTATCATAAAATTAGCTAAGGCTTAGTAAATTATGCTTTAAACCTTCTACTAGTAACACATTATCAATAAAAGTCGATGGAGAAATGTGAACTTTATCAACACCAATGATTTTATCTTTTTCATTATCTCCAAAGGTCATATTTGCTCCATTTAAAGCTTCAAGAGAGGTGAATTGTTTCACATCTCTCATCATGTATCTTGAGCAACCACTATCAAGGTACCATATTCTTCTTTTCTTCTTGGTTGCATGACAGACCTGCAAAAAGAGATCAAGTTGAAGCTTTAGGTATCCAAGCCATGTTGGACCCTTTAAGATTAGTAGTGAGGGTTCCTTTTGGAATCCAAACTTTTATTGATTTGTTTATCTTTTTTAAATTACATTGATATGCCTTATGGCCAAGTTTACCATAACTAAAACAAGTAATACTAGATAAAGCTGGAACAAAGAAATTCTTGAAATACTTTTGTTGTTTTTGAGGTTTATACACCAAACCAACTTTGTTCAAAATAGCACGTTGACTATTCAACAGTAAATTCAATTTTTCAGAACTAAACATAATTTTTCAACAAAAGGCTTAACTCCATCAAGCTCTTCTTTAAACTTCTTGTTCTCCAACTCAAGGTCTTTGTTATTCTTCATAAGCTCATCATTTGAAATAAAAATCTTGGATCTTTTTAAAATTTCTATCTCTTTTAAGAGATCATTCTTTTCTTTTTCCAAAATAACAACCTTGGCTTTTAGTTCTTTGTTTTCATTTCCAAGATTGTTGTTTTCAAAAGAAGAAGAATCAGCATGCTTTTTCAATTTCTTGTACTCAATTTTCAATAATTTATATTCATGCACAAGCTCATCAAAAACATCTCTAAGCTCTTCAAAAGTAAATTTAGATTCAAATTGTACCTCATTTTTATTTGCCATGAAACAAAGGTTGGCAACTTCTTGCTGCTCTCCCTTTGAACTAGAGTCTTCGCCTTCATTCCAAGTAGCCATCATCGCCTTCTTTTTGTATTTCTTTTTGAGCTTCTTGAGGAGAGGACAATCGAACTTGTAATGACCGGACTTCTTGCATTCAAAGCAAATGGATTGATCCTCCTCCTTTTCTTTTTTCTTGTCCTTGCCTTTATCCTTGCTAGGCTCTCTTTTGTGTGGCTTCTTTTTTATATGGGTACTTCTTTTTTCTCATAAATCTTCTAAATTTTCTAGCCACTAAAGCCTCCTCATCTTCATCTTCACTTTCTTCAGACTCCTCACTTGAAGGTTCCTTTGGTGTAGTAGATTTGAGGCAATTGTCTTCTTCTTTCTGTCCGCATCCACTGCTTTTTGCTTTAAGTTCAATTCATAGGTCATGAGTGAATCAGTGAGCTGCTTTAAGGATAGGTTTTCAACATCCTTCACTTCTTGGATTGCCGTCATCTTTGGATCCTATGAAGATGACAAAGACCTGACAATTTTGTTAACCAAATCAGTATCAGACATTGCTTTGCCAAGACTTCTTATTCTATTAACAATATTAGTAAATATTGTATACATATCAGTGATAGATTCATTAGGGTCCATTCTAAACATTTCATATGTGTGCACAAGCATATTTATTTTTGTGTTTTTCACTTGATGGGTATCCTCATGTGTAACCTCAAGTTCGTCCCATATTTCCTTCGTCGATGCACATGTAGAAATCCTATTGAATTTGCTAGGATCCAATGTCCAATAAAGCAAGTTCATTGCTTTGGTATTAAGCTCAGATTGTTTAATATCATTTTCATCCCAATCTTCTTCAAGCTTTGGAACGAAAATGCCATTAATCATAATTGAAGGAACATGTGGACCTTAACTACCACTTTCCAAAGATTATAGTCAATAGAATGCACGTAAATGCACATGCATGTTTTCCAATATGTGTAGTTTGTACCATTAAAAAATGGTGGTCTATTTGAGGCTTGACCCTCAACAACACTAGTACCTATAGGGGCTACCATAGATTTTTTACTCAAGATGGTTAGACCTATTTAGCTAAATACCAGGCTCTGATACCACTTGTTGCCCATCTAAAGCAACCCAAGAGGGGGGGTATATTGGATTTCTAAAATTTTTTTAATAAATTAAAAATCAGGTGCTAGTGTGTTTCTAAGATGTTTGTGTGCTTAATAATAATATGCAACAGAAGTAATGATATAAATTCATAAAGAATAATAGGCAATCACAAACACAAAAATTTATAGTAATTCGGTGTATCTCAAAACACCTATGTCCACTCCCCAAGCTTCCCTTGAAAATCTCACTATAATCCAACCTTGATTATAGCAGATTAGTTTTTTGAGCTCACTAATCAAAATCTCTTGTTTTTACTCAAGGCTAACCAAAAATCTAGTTGGTTTTTACTCTAGGCTCGCCTACAACCTTGTTAGTTTTCACATAGGGCTAACTAACAACCTCAGTACTAGTTTCAATTCCCTTGAAACTAGTAACAACAAAATAACTCAAGTATAATATAAGAATATAATAAGCTTTTTCAAAAAGCAAATAAACTCGTTGAAGCTCTTGAATGTGGTTGAAAAGCTTTGTCTTCAAGTTGTTGAAGTCTCAATCAATGCTTGAAGATGTGAACTTGAAATCTTTTTCTGAATCAGTGTGCTTGAAGGCTCCAATCTCTCAAAGTATTAAATGCTTGAAGGTTTTCAATGAATGCTCTCATTAGTTTTCCAAAGAATTACTTCCCTCTTGTGTTTGGTGGTGCTTAAATACCTTTCCAACCCCTAAAAATCTATTTATAGCTGTTGGAGAGGAGAAACTAGTCGTTAAACACGAAATGAAAAAGTTCTGCACTTCAAAAAACTAGCCGTTACTATACTGTCAGACCTGCAAGTGTCGACACTTCAGACCATGAGTCGACACTTGAATCAATACTAGGTTAAGTATATCTTCTGAAGCTCTCTAGAATACACTGATGTATCAACACTTCTTCTGGTAAGTCGACACTTGAGTCGACACTTCATTACCATGAGTCGACACCTGACCAAACTCTTGAAATCAGCATGTTCTATATCCTGTTTGGTCTCAGGCCTTGAGTCGACACATGAATCGAAACTTGAGTCGACACTTGGCTGTTCATGAGTCGACACTTTTGTGTGCCAATTGAAACTTTTTCTGCGTATCAGCTGAAGCCTCTATGAGTCAACACCTGAGTCGATACTTACTGACATAGTGCTGAAACTTGCCTAAATTGAAATTTTGAGCTCTTCAAAGTCTTTCTCATGTTCTAAAATCCATGTAGCTTGAAAATTTATAATCTTAAGTGACTTCTTCAACTGAATGACAAACATTTCGATTTACAATACAAACTAACCTTGATGACTACCTAAAACTGATAAACACACCTTTAACACACAATTAGTACTCATATATATTTAAGTATTTTATTATTCATCAAAATCAAGACAGGAGTCAATAGGAGAGATCAACGAGATAAGCAGTACGAGGAAGGGGTTCTTTGGTGATAGAGATTCGTGGAAGGGATCTCTTTTTATAGCTTTAAAAGGTAGAGTTCTCAGTCCTTCCCCCTTCTTGGTCCTTCCCACTAGGAGTCTTCCTCCCCTTCTTTCTTTTTTTTTGGATATTACATTCTCTCCTCCTTAAAAAAATCTCATCTTTAAAATTCATGTACCTACAGTTCAAAGAGTTGTAGATACTTATCCCTCATTTTTGCCTCAAGCTCCCAGGTAGCCTATCTCTCACTATATTTGCTCTATTGTACCTTCATGTATGGTAAGGTTTGGTATTATAATACTTGGTCCTTCTTGTCGATGATTTGTATGGGCACCTCCTCATACGTCAGATCTTCCTGAAGTTGCAATGGCCTGTATTCTACTACATGATTGGGATTTTGAATGTACCTTCATAGCATCGATACATGAAATACATTATGCATACCTGATAAAGCTGGTGGTAGTGCTAGTCGGTAAGCCACCTTCCTGACCTTATCCAAAATTTTAAATGGATCCACATATCTTGGACTCAACTTACCTTGCATTCCAAACCTTATCATGCCTTTGATGAGAGAGACTCTCAAAAAAACATGATCGCCTACTGAAAATTTTAGGTCCCTCCTCCTCTTGTCAGCATAGCTTTTTTGCCTGCTCTAAGCTGTGCGTAGCCGTTCTCTAATCACTAATACCTTGTCCATCATTTGTTGCACTATCTCTAGACCCAATAACTTTCTTTCTCCTACATCATCCTAGTAAATAGGAGATCTACACTTCCTACCCTACAAAACCTTAAAAGGTACCATCTGGATGCTGGCTTGATAACTATTATTATAGGTAAATTCTATTAATGATAAATGACTGTCCCAAGCACCACCCAAGTCTATGACACAAGCTTTTAGCATATCTTCGAAAATTTGGATGGTTCGTTTTGATTGTCCATTAGTTTAGGGATGAAAGATTGTATTGAAATTTAATTTAGTTCCAAAGACTTTATGAAAGCTCTTCTAGAATTATGAAAATAATCTGCTGTCTCAATCAAATACTGTAGTAGCCAAAATTTCATGCAATCTCATGATCTGTTCTATGTACAAGCCTGCTAATTTTTTCAAAGAAAGGCTGACTTGAAAGGATAAGAAATAAGCTACTTTTGTCAGTCGATCCACAATCACCCATAGTGCATTATTATCCTCGGGGGTTTTGAGCAAGCCCGTCACAAAGTCCATAGTAATATGTTTCCATTTTTACTCAGGAATCATGAGGGATTACAACAGTCTGGTGGGTCTCTATTGCTTGGCTTTTACCTGTTGACGCACCAGGCATTGAGCCACATACTGTGATATATCATTCTTCATACCAGGCTACCAAAAATTTTTCTTTAGATCTCAGTACATCTTTGTACCTCTTGGGTGCATCATATATGTTGAACTATGCGCATCTTCTAGAATCTCATTCTTTGATTCTGGAAGCTTGGGAATGTACAATCTGCTATCAAATCTCAAGGTATCATCCGCAATATACATAATTCAAACTGGACACCAGATTCCACTGCTTCCCTAATCCTTCATAGCTCCATATCCTCCTTCTGAGTTGATTTAACTTTTTCAATTAAGGTGGCTATACCGTAAGATTAGCTAGTTAAATTTCAAGATCATATAATTGTACTTCGATCTTAGAGCTCTCCAAGTCTAATATGATATGTTTCTAATTAGTAAGTAAAGCTGACAGCTTATTTGAGAACTTCCTACGTAGGACATCTGCTATAATATTTGCCTTTCCTAGATGATAGTTTATGGTCAGTCATGACCCTTTAGTAACTCCAACCATCTTCTTTGTCTTAAATTCAACTCCTTTTGAGTAAAAATATATTTTAAACTTTTATGATATGTAAAATCTCGCAATGACCACCATACAAATAATGTCTCCATATTTTTAGAGCAAAAATCATAGCTGCTAGTTTCAAATCATGTGTAGGATAATTTGACTTATACAGCTTCAACTATCTAGAGGCATAAGCTATCACCTTCTCATTTTGCATTAGGACACAACCAAGACCCTTACGAGATGCATCACTGTATATGGTGAAATCTCTAGTTTCCGTAGGAATAGTTAATACTGGAGCGGTCACCAATCATCTTTTCGACTCTTGAAAACTTTGCTCACATTCATGTGTCCATTCAAGTTTCATTCATTTTTGGGTTAGGCGAGTTAGAGGCATGGCAATAAGAGAAAATCTTTCCCAAAATCTTCGATAATAATATGTCATTCCTAGAAAACTATGAACTTCAGATACATTGATGGGTCTCTCCAAATTTACTACCACCTCACTTTCTTTGGATCCACTGAAACACCTTCATTAACAATAACATAGCCAGAAAAAGAGACTCTGTCCAACCAAAACTCATACTTTTATAGCTTGGTATACAACTTCTCCTCCTTGAGTATTTGTAATACTATTCTTAGTGTTCTTCATGTGCTTGTGGACTTTTTGAATAAATTAGTATGTCATCAATGAACACCACTACAAACTGATCTAGGTAGGACTTGAACACCGGATTCATGAGGTCCATGAAAGCTGCAAGTGCATTTGTCAGACCGAAGGGCATGACTAGAAATTTATAATGTCCATATCTAGTTCTAAAGGCTATCTTAGGCATATCTTCAACCCTTATCTTTAATTGATGATAGTCGGATCGAAGATCAATTTTTGAAAATACTTGTGCTCCTTGTGATTGATCAAATAGATCATCAATCCTTGGTAAATGATATTTTTCTTTACTATCACCTTGTTCAACTCCCAATAGTCTATACAAAGTTGAAAACTACCATCCTTCTTCTTTACAAATAATACTAGAAATCCCAAGGAGACATGATTGGTTTGATAAATCCTTTATCTAGCAACTCTTGCAATTGCTCCTTAAGCTCTTTTAATTTAGCCAGAGCCATCCTGTATGGAGCAGAGCTTTGAAGATAGCTCCAGTGCCCGATATGAGATCAATGAAGAACTCAATTTCTCTGTCAGGAGGTACCCCTGGCAGGTCATCGAAAAAGATATCTAGAAACTCTTTCACAATAGAAATCTCTTTTAATTTGAGCTCTTCTTGTTATGTATCTATCACTACTACTAGAAATCTTTCATAACCTTTTTGAGGAGTCATTTGGCATTAAATGCTAAGATCACCCTTCGTTGAGAGGTTAGCTTGTTATCCATAAAGTCAAACTCTAGCTGATCAGGGATCTGAAATTTTACTATTTTCTCAAAGCAGTTGATGGAAGCATGATATGCTACTAACCACTCCATTCCAAGAATCACATTAAAGTCTTTCATATCTAGGACTATCAAATCTACTTTCATATCCCTACCTTCGATGTCCAATTCACAATTCTTGCAAATCCGGTTAACCAAAATGACATCCCCACTTGGAGTAGAAATATAGAGATCAATTTCTAGAGATGTCAAAGTCAACTCATTATTTTTCCTAACCAGTCTGGCTGATATAAAAGAATGTATAGCACCAGCATCAAACAGAACATAAACACTGCTAGAAAATAACCTAATCATACATGTCACTACCAAATTAGAAGCATTGGCATCCTGATGCATGAGTGCATACATCCATCCCTGGGTTCTCGGCTTCTGCTGTCCTCCTCCTTGCTGATGTCTATCATGAGATGCTTGGCCAATAGGGGTTCCTTGAGAAGCTTGAGGTGCTTGATGCTTGACCCCTGACCACTATGACACACAACAGCCTTATCACCCTCCTTGCCACATTTATAGCATTTCCCTCCTGGCCAGGTGCAGTCTCATTTAATGTGCGGCCCACCACACTTATGATACTTGATGTCATCCCTTGGCTGAGCCTTATCATTTGGAGTGACACTATTAAACCTCCTAGTCTTTGTACTGGTGTTCTTATTAAGTTGACCTTGGTATCCTCCTGACCCGAATCTCTTCTTCAAAGTTTTTTCCTTTCTACTTGAGCGATGTCCAAACCTCTTTCTATTATTAGTGCTTTATTGATGACCACTTTATAGGTGGGCAGCTTGAAGGCAGTTACCTGTTGAGTTTCCTTTCCTTTTGGAGGCCAAAAAATCACCAGCCCTTCAACCCAAGGAGTTTGTTCAATTTGAAAAAAGATTTAAACAACGACAATCAGGGCTGAATCTGGAGAAGATGACAGAGGATGATAAAACTGGCAAGAATATGGAAGGAATTTGGACCGAGATATGCAAGAACGATGTCGAACTGATGTAGAATGTCCCGAATCAAGGGATGCAAAGGAAAATAAAGGCCGGCATGAAGGTCCTCCTCGTACAAGGCCAAATAGTTGGTAGGACTGAAAGTCACCCGATCCTCCAATCTCTGCGCGTAAAGGTGGAAGTCCTCCAGGATCTGGTCATCTCTTCGATCCCAACGATGTCATCCTTAGTCACAATGGAAATCTCAAACATCGACCTCGCCGAGGGTCTAGTCGAGCTGTAGGAGGTCCCCACCTGACTCTTCTTCCCGGGCATAGGGATTTCCTCTTCCTTTGCATAGCCCTCTTCTTCCTCCATAGCCTCCTCTTCCTCTGCTAGACCTTCTTTCTTAACCAAGCTCACCTCCTCAGATAAGCTCTCGTGAGTCCAGTCCTTGGGGGTTGAAGAGTCTGAAGACCCCTGCACTCTAGAAGGATTACTGATCGAATGTCTCTCACCACTTGACGACATCCTTCAAGGGTGTAGAGTAGACCGAAAGAAATTAAGAAGGTAGAGGAAGGACCAAAAAGGATACCTCCACCCAAGAAGTGGGTGAAGGCAAAAATAAAGACTCAAAAAATAGAAGAATGAGGTGACACCTACACCTATGGAACCCCTAGAAGCCTATTGAACCAAGTAGAAGACATGGAAAGAGAGCAGAAACCAACCTAGGGGAAACCCCTGAGGAGCTCGAGCACGACTTCCTCTTTTTCTCCACTAATCCCTTCTCTGCCAACAAAAGTCCCTGCGATTGTGGCAAGGGACCTCTATTTATATAGCCATCGATTGGCTGCAATCGAAGCCTCGGTACTCCTAAGGCAATTGGATCGTGTCGCGTGGTGCATCCCCTCTTGGGTGTAGCCATGCCGCTTCGAGATCCCAAGCAACCGATCACCTCCCTACACCGATTTCCATGCGAAACATTTAAAGCCCACGACTAGTGGACCATGTGGCACAATGCGGTTGGTTGGGGATGATCGTGCTAATCATCGAAGTTTACGGCACTACTTTTCAGATGCCCTACCAATGATTCACTCAAACTGCCTATATAGCATGCCCGAAATGGCAAGATAGCAATTGATAGTTTTTAAAGCGCCAATTAATGCCTAGAGAACAAAGCAACAAATCTAATTCTCGAAGCTGATAAAGCAGTTATTTCCTTCCCTCAAAAGTGACGAATTTTGATAGATGAACTTGGTATCACCTTGGACTCGGAAGTGGGGGGCATATGTTATAGCAATTATCCTTTAAGCCCCGAGATGCCCACCGAACCACCAATTAGGATGAAGACAGTCACTGCCGACCACTTCTAGTATCTGCATCGAGAAATCACACGGTTGATCCTGACTATCAGCCTAGCCATCTCTCGATTGGGTCCTAGCTCTCGACTTGGCCATCTCTCAATCGGGTCCCAACTCTCAGCCTGGCATCTCTCGGTCGGTCCTATTGGCCTGGCCATCTCTCGATCGGGTCCCAGCTCTCGGCTTGGTCATCTCTCAATCGAGTCTTGACTATTCACTTGACCATCTCTCGACCGGTTCTCAGCTCTTGGCCTGACCATCCCTTAAACAAGTGATGAGGAACTATGCTCTGATAAAATTATCCTAAAAATTTGAACGAATCCTGATGCTTATAAAAGACAGATTCAAATAGGGCAGGTTTTAAATCATGCATTCCCTCATACTAGACTCAATAAAATAACAAAGAACTAGGACTCAGAGATTGAGAAACCCCTGACATGCATGCATTTCAAAATTTTAGATCTAAAGCAAGGAAGGAAAAAATAAATCCTACGACAGTAATGACTATTTCCAGTGTGATGAGTTCACTTATCCTCGGAAGATGCGGCCTGGATGATCAACAGTCAGTCATCCAACTACAAGCATCAGGAGCGTGAGTTGATGGCTTGGATCCCTTCAAGGCTCGGTACCGTAAAGGACCTAAAACAATTGACCCCAGATTAGTCGAGACAAGCAAAGCCAAAAATAAAACACAACCAAAATTAAAGTAAACAGGGTTTATTCCAATCTAGAATAAACCTGGGATAAGAAGTATGGAATAGTAGGAATAGCTAGAATAGCTATTCCTATCTTCCTTCACAGCAGAATAGTGGCTTCGTGGAACAGGGGAGCTGGGCTTGCAATGGTCGGAAACTTCGTTGGGCAGCGACTTGGAAGTGAGGACAGCGTCGGGGCAGGCCGGAGAAGGGAGATCCGACGTTGGGAGGACCGGAGGAGGGCATCCGGTGATGGGCGGATCGGAGGAGGGCGAGCCTGGTTCGGGTCAAGCTCCGTGGGACGGAGATCTAGAGCTGAAGATGTCGTCGGGCGGAATGGAAGAGGAAGATCCGACGATGGGAGAGGGAGGTCGGACGGAGGAGATCGGACGAAGGGTGGAGGAGCAGTAGCAGGACGGGTGTCCGGATGTGGCCGAGGGCACGGTAGCAGGGAGGAAGGCTTCTGCAGCCGGGCAAAACTCCATGGAGGGGGTCCGGGGCTGATGACGGTGTCGTGGCGGACCGAAAAAGGGAGATCCGGTGATGGGGCCTGAGGCTTTCTTCTTTGATGTCTGATCAGTGGGGTCGGAAGGGAGTTTTGGGAAGGCAGGGGTGGCAGCAGTCGACGGAGATGGCGAGGGAGGGTGGTGCAGGGATCGGTGAAAGCGTGGGAGGGTGGCGTAGTGATCGGGGATGGCGCGGAAGGAAGGCAGCGGTGCGATGGAGGTAGATGAGGCCTCGCGCCTCTCAACATCGCAGTCGCGATGAAGGCTTGGACGTGGCGGATGCGAGCGGACGGGCGTAGGTTTGAGGAAGACGATGTCTGTAGCGACCGACGGTCGTGGAAGGACGAAGCAACGACTGAACGATGGCGATCGATGGGAAGGAAAACAGCGATGGAGCCTCATGCTCGTCGACATTGCGGATGCAACGAAGGCAGGGACAGGGCCTCGTACCCTTCGACGTCGCCATGGCAACGAAGGCAACAAGAACAAGTAATCGAAGAAGAAACTGGATGGTTTTCGTTACAATTCATCGTATCCTGTATTCTTGGAATTTTATATTTTTTTTAATGCCAAAAAAATTGAAATAAAAAAAAAAGAAATTCCGGAAGCTCCTAGAAATCTCTGGAACATGGGGTTCGAGTCTTTCGTGGTTTAAGTCAGCTTGGCGGTCTCGGGTCGGCTCGCCGGTGCAGGTCCTATTCCCTTATTCTATGATCCAGATGGGTTCTTGAAGCTTGGTCTTGGTCTTGGTGTCCTCACCATTTCTCTTGGGGTAGGAGGAACTCAACCCCGTTAAGTAAGGGTTTGTTTGGCTTTGATACTCTTCCAAGAGATCCGGTTCAATGCATTGCAAGTCCTCCCTGGTAATCCATGAGTCCTTTGATTCAGGATGACCTTGCCATTTTACCAAGTAGCGTTGATAGCTATTTCGTTGAATACTGACAGCTTGATCATCCAGGATTCACTCGATCTTCTCTCTTCGCTCAGGCCATTTTTTTGGACACTCTAAGGTAGGCTCTCTCTCAAATAAATGGTCAAGCCCGAATGTTTCACTAGGAATTACTGTCGGTTCCCTGTACTTAGTTAGATCAGAAACATTGAAAGTGGAGCTAATGCCTAAATCAGGGATAACTCGAGCACATAGGCATTGGGTCCAATTTTCTTAATAATTTTATAAGGTCCAGCACTTCAGGAATGCAGTTTCTTGACGGTTCCAGAAGGAAACCGTTCGAGTCTAAGTCTTATCATGACAAAATTCCCTATAGAAAATTCTTTGAAACATTTTCAAAAATTAGCTTGTCTTTTATAAGCATCGTTACTCATTTTGATCTTTTGGATGATTTTTTTATGCAAGTTTCTGACATGCTGTGCGAAAGATTCAGTTGATTCGGACACTCTAGCATGCAATGGCAGGTAAATCAGATCAAGTGATTTATTGGGTTGGTACCCATGGACAATCTTGAAAGGGCTCTCTTTCGGGAATTAGCCAATTATTTTAAAATTTATACTTAATGTAAATTATAAAATGCAGACTCAACTATGCAGTCCTATTAAAGGAAAAATTTTATTGGACTCTCTAGGGCCTAAACCTAATAGACTATAAACCCTCTAGGTTTGATTCTGGTCCAATGTGCACTTGAAAATTTACAATGGATACCTAACAAATGCCATAAGGTCTTCCAAAAGTAGGTCGCAAACCTAACATACTTAAAGAATTGGTGCAACCGAAAATTCTCAACATAGTGTAGTTTGCAAGTTTGGGAAGCATTGGAAGCCTTAGGGTGTGACAGGAAATCAAAATTTTGTGACAATTTATTGGGATTAGGGAACATATCTTGGTGACTTGCGAAGACCTTAAGATTAGAATATTGAGCTATGGGTGTCATAAGGTCAAATTGATGAATGGAGAATTTGGTCAAAGTAAGTGTAGATTTTTCATGCAAGGAAGGCTTAGTTGGTTCCAGAAAAAGGTCATCAGCAGGAATGAGCTCTTTACAAGGGGGCTGAATTAGGTCTTGGGTTAAGGCTAAAAGAGTGGGTTCTTCCTGAGGGCATTGATTTACGGGAACCAGGTCCTCACTAATTTCTTGTCGCTCTGGTGTTTCCGGACTAGGCTCAACAATCTTTTGGACTTCCTTAGGTAAGGTACTAGAGTTGAAATCTTCTCCTTCATACTCATCTAATAAACTCATGTTAGCCTCACACATTTTCTCAATGGGCTTAGACTTGTCCTTTTCCTTCCCTAGCTCTTCAATCTGGGGATACCCTAAGTCTTGAATATTAGTGCACTCAATTTGTACTTCAGGGTTCTTATTCTTATCATTCATATGAACTAATGGGACAGTAAAAGTTGGTTGGTCTAAGGGAAGTTGACTAGGATTGGGTTTGGGTTCAAAGGTACTAACCCTGCTGGCTTAACTTGGTAGTTCATAAATTTTCTTTGATATGACTCAATTTTTTAGCAGTGTCATAGACTTCTTCCAAGCTATAAATTTCCCAATGGAGAAGTTCCCGCTGGATATCCCTACGTAGGCCATCTCGAAACCTAGCTATGGTCTCAGACTTAGATTCAGTGGTATTACTTCTCCTGACAAACTCCTGGAATTTCTTGATATACTCAGACACTGGCCTATCATCCTGTCTCAGTCGGTACCATCAATCTAAAAGTCTTTGTTCATAGAATCTACCTAGGTACTTATCTCTCAACTTACTTCTCATGTCTCTCCAAGTACTTATTTCCTCTCCTTTGTGATAACATTCACGCTCAATAACATACCAATTCGATCTAGCATGTTGGGTGAACTTGGTTTTGGTCAACCTAACCTGTCATAATTCCGATATGTTAGTGCACTCAAAATACTAATCCATTTGTTCTTTCCAATCGATATACACCTCAGGGTCTAGGCTTCCATTAAAAGTGGGAGCATAAGGTTTGGTGCACCAAATGGGTCTTTCCTCTGGTTTGGTCATTGGAAAAAATGGAGTCTCAGGTTTATAGTCAAATGGTGACCTAGGGGTTTTCTTCATGGAATCAAGTCGTGCCTCACATTGGTTTAACCTATTGTCTATATGAGTGGTCAATTGGGTAGATAATTGGGCAGACATTTGGGCAAAGTGTTCTGACATGGTTTTTAATAGGGCTTCTTGCAGGTTGTCCATGGATGACTCAGGCTAATATGAGGTTCCTGCTCTAGTGGGCATGAGTCAAGCATGCAAAAATCATCTACGATCTACTAGACCTAGAATCTCAACTAGTTTCCTAAGTCAAGGTGACAAACCAGTCTATAGTAACCCTGTTCTTGGCCAGGTAGGTGTAGGGGAGTGTAGGTCCCTGAACGCCAACCTTAGACACCAATATGGGATTGGCCAAGTAGGCAGACCAACTCACTAGCCCTGAATCACCAAGCCTAGACACCAAAAGCAGTAGCACACACAGAGTGGGCTGATGCCATGAATAGACACTTAGTCTTGACTCGACCAGTTGGTGTCCCTAAGCTCTCTAGAGCAAAAGTATGTTTCTACTGGATTTTAATTAGAAGCCAGGGTCCGTAATGCATGGTGATTGTTTTGGGCTAAGAAAAGGTAATGAAGTCCTTCCCTTATATTATGATATTGCCGCCCTTAAATAGCTTAATGCACAATATGAAATGCACACTCCATGATTTTAATGCAGACTAAAAAAATAGAAATGAAACACATATATATATATATTTTGTATGCTTGCGATTAAACAACTAAAATAAAGAAATGCGGTAGAGCTAACTATGCAAAGAACTAATTATGAACAGGACTTCAGCTAACAAAATGCTGTAGAAAAATGTGAGTGAGCTAAACAAAATGCATGTCCTAACTGTGCTCCGATACCAGAAAGATGATGTGGAACTTGTCTCTGATACCAGAAAGTGGTGATGAACTATGCTCTGATAAAATTACCCTAAAAATCTATACGAATCCTGATGCTTATAAGAGACAGATTCAAATAGTGCAGGTTTTAAATCATGCATTCCCTCATGCTAGACTCAATAAAATAACAAAGAACCAGGACTCAGAGATTGAGAAACCCCTGATCAAAGACATGCATGCATTTCAAAATTTTAGATCTAAAGCAAGAAAGGAAAAAATAAACCCTATGACAGTAATGACTATTTCCAGTGTGATGAGTTCATTTATCCTCAGAAGATGCGGCCTGGATGATCAACGGTCAGTCATCCAACTGCAGGCATCAAGAGTGTGGGTTGATGGCTTGGATCCCTTCAAGGCTCGGTACCGGAAAGGACCTAAAACAATTGACCCCGAATTAGTCTAAGTGAGACAAGCAAAGCCAAAAACAAAACACAACCCAAATTAAAGTAAACAGGGTTTATTCCAATCTGGAATAAATCTAGGATAAGTATGGAATAGTAGGAATAGCTGGAATAGCTATTCCTGTCTTCCTTCACAGCAGAACAGTGGCTTCGTGGAACAGGGGAGCTGGGCTTGCAACGGTCGGAAACTTCATGGGGCAGTGGCTTGGAAGTGAGGATGGCATCGGGGCGGGCCGGAGAAGGGAGATCCGGCGTTGGGAGGACCGGAGGAGGGCGTCCGGTGATGGGCGGACCAGAGGAGGGTGAACCTAGTTCGGGCCAAGCTCCGTGGGATGGAGATCTGGAGCTAAAGATGTCGTCGGGCGGAATGGAAGAGGAAGATCCGACGATGGGAGAGGGAGGTCGGACGGAGGAGATTGGACGAAGGGTGGAGGAGCAGCGCAGGACGGGTGTCCGGACGTGGTCGAGGGTGCGGTAGCAGGGAGGAAGGCTTCTGCAGCTGGGCGAAACTCCATGGAGGGGGATCCGGGGCTGATGACGGTGTCATGGCAGATCGAAAAAGGGAGATTCGGTGACGGGGCCTGGGGCTGTCTTCTTTGATGTCTGATCAGGGGGGTCGGAAGGGAGTTTTAGGAAGGCAGGGGTGGCAGCAGTCGACGGAGATGGCGAGGGAGGGTGGTGCAGGGATCGGTGAAAGCGTGGGAGGGTGGCATAGTGATCGGGGATGGCGCGGAAGGAAGGCAGCGGTGCGATGGAGGTAGATGAGGCCTCGCACCTCTCGACGTCGCAGTCGCGACGAAGGCTTGGACGTGGCGGATGCGAGCGGACGGGTGTGGGTTAGAGGAAGACGATGTCTGCAGCGGTCGACGGTCGTGGAAGGATGAAGCAGCGACAGAACGATGGCGATCGATGGGAAGGAAAACAGCGATGGAGCCTTACGCTCCTTGACGTTGCGGATGCAACGAAGGCAGGGTCAGGGCCTCGTACCCTTCGACGTCGCCATGGCAACGATGGCATCAAGAACAAGTAATCGGAGAAGAAACTTGATGGTTTTCATTACAATTCGTTATATCCTGTACAGAGATTGAGCCTTGATTTATAGGCTTCGAACAGAGAGTTCCAGAACGGGATTACAATGTAACTAATCTATTGATTAGTTACAAATTCAACTAACCATTAACTGATCCAAGGATTAGTTGCTAATCCTAAGTAGGGGGGGGGGTGCAGGTTTGTTAGACGAGATTCTTGGGATTATATATATATATATATATATATATATATATATATATATATAATAAAAACAAGGAAATTCTGGAAGCTCCCAGAAATCTCCGGAACCTGGGGTTTGGGTCTTTCGTGGTTTAAGTCGGCTCGGCAGTCTCGGGTCGGCTTGCCGGTGTAGGTCCTATTCCCTTATTCTGTGATCCAGATGGGTTCATGAAGCTTGGTCTTGATCTTGGTATCCTTACCAACAAGCCTTTTCAGCATTCGAGCCTAGCAACAACTAGCACTAATTGCCCCTACTATTCTAATCATCCCACGTGTTCTTACAACTATTGTGGCAACAAGATTGTGGTAGGCAAGTTCGGGGGGGGGGGGGGGGGGGCAGCTTCCTAGCAGCCTTTTTTTTTCTCCGTGTAATGCTATAAATAGGTAAGAGGAATACTCGATGAGGTATGATTGTTGCACACTCCTTTACCCTTATGCTCGTACAGTCATCGAAACTCTCAACTGGACTGCTGTTATCCTCTTCATCCTTTCTTATTTGACTTAATCGTTAAAGTATCATCACTGATATCTCCAGTCCAGAAACTTTTTTGCAGGTCACAGGTCTCCTTTCATGAGCTATCAAGAGTAGCATCTCTTTTTATCGGAGTAGATTGGACAACTCCTGGTACCATCTCGATATACCAAGGATGTTTTAGCAGCAACATTTACAAAAGCCATCATATAAGATCTATTAAAGAGTAAGAAAAATAATTAATAGAAACGGAAACATCCATTGGACCTTTAAACTCGCTAATTATTAGGAGAGACCACTTCTTAACTTTTAGTAATCAAACAACCGGAGACCCCCCAACGAATAGATTGTGGACGTGGAACCCGGACTTTGAGACAGACCTTCCTTTTTCTACCAACTCCCTGTTTGCTGGGTTTTCTACCCGATGTGGTGTCGGCAAGGGGAAGCAAGGGAGGAAAAGAAAGGTGAAAATAGCCAAAGAAAAGTGGTTGCCAGAGACTTGGACCTCCCAACGGACAGCTCTTCCGGTGGGCCCCTCTCGCAAGGCACCAAGCCTTGCCTCACGTTTCTCGTGACCACGGGACTGGCGGTATCTCCCTCGGAAAAATCCAATTAAACGAGTTCTTGAATCAAACTTCTCGTGATTTTCTGAGCCACAAAATTGGCGTGGCCCAACATTTTCAATGGCCGGAAATTAATCCTCACAAAAAAAAGGTTAAAAATAAAAATTAAAAATTAGTATAGAGAGGATACCGTTCGTTTGGCAGGAGGTTTTTCAAATAAATAATTTTAAATTTATTTGAATCCACCTCAGAATCATTTCTCGAATTTATAACTAGCTAATTACGAGACAAAACCCCAATAACTGGCCTTCCAATTTTGCAATACGATAGCTCCCTTATCCAATTATCATTATCCAATTACCTTTCCGTGACTTACATTATCTTCCAATTTAGAGAATCCTAGCAGGGTCATCGATTTCGACTCTGGAATCAAGTTGTTCAAGAATGGAATGTCCCTTTGATTGCTGGTCGTGGATAGTCAAACATTGTTGGACCATCCTTTGATCTCCCCTCATTATCCTGACTCCATTACGAGTCGGGAACTTCGCCAGCAAATGATAGGTAGAGACAATGGCGTAAAACTTGTTAAGGGCCGACTGGCCTAGGATGGCATTATAAGCTGAGATCGTATATACGACCACAAAATTGATGGGGAGAGTCTTCTGGTAAGGTTTCGTCCCGATGTTCATGGACAGAGTTATTTCTCCTTCAACTCCCACAGAGTTTTCTCCAAAGCCGATCAGCGATATGGGAGATTCTTGCAACCTCGATCTAAACAATTTCATCCTAACAAATGCATCGTATAATAAAACTTCTGTACATCTTCCATTATCTATAAGGATTCGTTTTATATCATAGTTGGCAATTACTGCCGACACAACTACAGGATCATCCCAGAAAGATGGGATTCCAGGGGGTCTTCATCGGAGAAGATGATTGTATTGGAATTCCTTGACCCCTTGATGATATTTTGGTCTTTGTCAGGTCTTTAGTTGGACCGGCGGTGTAGCATGCCAATGCTCCCATCAGTTAGATGTTGATTGGGGAGCTCCACTTCTCCCGGGGGGTCCCTAGCAGTTGAGGTTTTGGCCCGACCCCTTCGGGGTCAGACATATTTGTGTAGGTACCCCCTCTTGATGAGGTCTTCAATAGCAGCTGGATGCACTCTTCGATGTTATGTCCATGGTCCGATAGAACCGGCAGTACTTGTCTTTATTTCTGGATGCAGAGGGGCCCCTCATCGGATGAGGCTTTTGCAAGAATGTCTCGTTCTCAATTTTCAGGAGGATCTTCTCCCTCGGAAGGAAGAGGGAAGCATAGGTTTCGAACCTCCTGGGGAAGTCCTTTGGCTTCGGACTGCGATGTTGGGTCGATCGATTGCCATCGCTGGGAGGCCGGACCTCAGGAGCCTTGTCGCTCCGCTTCCTGGGAGCCGACCTACCTTCAACCTGGCATCGGCTCGCCGCTTGTTCTTCTGCTAGGACGTATTTCTGTGCCCTGGCCAGCAGCTCGGAGTAGCTCGTCGAAAACTTCTTGTCTAGGAAGAATGTAAGCCTGGACTATCAGAGCCCTCTCTTGAAGGCCGACATAGCTACGTCTTCATTCAAATCCAGGATTTCCATGGCCGCTGAGTTGAAACGGGCCATGTAATCTCGGAGAGTTTCTCCCTCCTTTTGTAGTACAAGGAAGAGATAGTCGGTGTTCCTCGGGGTCCGACTGCAGGTCCTAAATGGGAAAGAAAAAGGTTTTCAAGTTGAGGGAAGGAGTGGATTGTACCTGGTCGGATGGCGGAGAACCATATCCGAGCGGCCTTCTTTAGGGTTGCGGGGAAGGCAATGTAATGAAGGGCGTTAGAGGTGCCCTGCACCATCATGTGGGCCTTGTAAGTGCCCAGATGGTCCAGCAGGTCGGTGATATCGTTGTAGGGATCCACCTATGGGATCTTGAAGTGATGAGGGATCGGCTCCCCCATAATCTCGGCGAAAAAAGGTGGGCGGGTATCGTATACCCGCTCCCTTTCGGCCTTCTGCCGATCAGCTAGTTCGGCAATGCGCTCCTCCATGCAGAATTTTGCTGGTATAGTCCCTCGGGGCTTCAGCATGGTGCCGGTCTTCTTATATAGATGTAGAATACTGTCAAATTCTGTTAAGGGGTAGGTTGAGAATGCCCGATTTGCCCTAGGAGAAGCAGGGTAATGGCCACGTGGCTCCGAGACGTGGCCATGTGGTGGTGTCCATTGAAACATAATTCTGGTACTAGCTGGGAAGGGCTTCTAGAGCCTTCAGGTTGTTTCCGGAGTGAGAATGAGTCGGTCGGACTCGATGGTGATGGGTCGGGCCAGCCGAGAAAGAACGTGTGTCAAGCCTTTTGGGGAGCAGACTGGTCGGACTTCCATGGAAGTAGGTCGTTCGAACCTCTACTTCCGTGCGTCTTCCGGTCGGACTTCGATGCGTCTTCCGGTCGGACTTCTGGTAGAATGGATCAGCCGAACCAACTGGGAGCCCACCAGTACAAATTCAATTCAGGAAAAGCCGGTTGAGTACAACAGCAGGTAACTGCCAAGAAGATAGCCATAGCATAGTAGCTACAAGCTTCCAGACTGAATACTTGCTTGGTACTGATTACTCGCATCGATTTCTTAACAAATCACCAACTATGCCATCGGTCATGGAAGACTGGGATGTTTGACTTGGATTAATCAAACTACCAACTAAGAAATGCATAACGAAGCCGACTGCTTCACCACTAACCAGGAAGAAGACTAGCAAGAGAAAGACAAAGCTGACCAAGTTGCTGCTTCTTTCTAGATCAAGTAACTACTCCTTTCTGGATTAAGTAGTCGCTCCTTTCCAAGCTGAGTAGTTGTCACTTATCGAGTCTGACTAACATGGCATTTTTCATGCGCATTCACCAACTATTTACTCGGAACCGACTAGTTACTTGAGTAAACCAAATCAAGCAAGTTCAAGTATGGGTCCAAGCCCTCCTTTTGGTAATGACCAAGCTGACTACCTACTCAGGATCCACGACATCCGAGCGGATGAGACCTATCCAATTATAGATATTCCTGTATAGATCATGGTGAACAAGATTCCAATAAGTCATGCCATCCTAATAAAAAGATACAAGCAGAAAAGATTCTAGGAATCAAAATCCCACCATTTCAGCAAAATTTGTTCAACGTATCAGAGGAGGCTACCTTCCCAAACGACATTCAACTATTCCGCATAACTCTATAGTTATACCGCTCTATCAGGTATGACACTTCTACTGCTCCCACATACTCATTCAATCATGGCTATGGCTCTTAGTTCCGATTGCTATTGCCCATTTCATCTTTCTTACTAACTTGAGTGTCGGAGGGTCCTCCACCGGTAACCACCGATTAAGGGAACTGTTCTTGCATGTTTCCATCCAAAAGGCATCCAGGAGCATAATCTTATTCCATCGGAGAAGTCAGTGGGATCGCTCGGTACTGTCATGGATATAGAGGAAGGTGATTTGGCGGCCACAACTATGAATCTTTTTAAATGTAATGCAACTTGTTAATTGTTTGATTGTATATAAATAATTTTTTTCAAAATTTTGTCGATAGCTGCAAAAAAAAATTAAGATTCAATTAATGTTAATCTAAAATTCTCATATAACTTGAAAAATGTGAGTTTGGATATTATTAAAGGCAATATCACTCATGATGCTTGCAAATCTCTATCAAGGAGCCATGGTGTCATCTGATACAAGCAAGATAATTAGAATTTAAATCAGTGCATTAGCAAATTTATTCAATTGCCAACTATTTTTAATTTGATACCCTCTCATCGATAGAGGGGCCCGAGTGTAATTGGGCATTATATTTGATCATCGATATTTTCAATAAAATTAAATAAGTATAAACTACAAGTGAGATCATTTGGTAATATAGTGTTAATGGTTTGGATCTACTAATTTTGATCAAATGGCTGCTCAGGGCGTTGTACCAAAATTCTGATATAGGGAAGTTATGCATGTGGAGATGCTACGGTGCTCATGGACATTATGGAGTATTGTAATTTGATTGAGATGAATTGATGGGGCTAGTTTTATTATTAGAAGTGCATGCATTATCGATGGCAGTAAATGGCATTAAATTTTTAGAGACACCTATTTCAATAGCCGAGTTACGTACGGCATAGGAAGGACTGCTACATATGATAAAATATCCAAGGATGAACAATATTATTTTTGGAGACTCATCGGTGATGTTTGGTATCTATCAAATCTGCTATTTTTTCGAAAAAGATTGTTGGAAAATAGTTTTTATTTCATTTTTTTTTATTTTTAGAGACAGCTCATATTTATTGAAAAAAAAACTGTTGATTGATTGGTTAAATATAAATTCTAATTTAATTAAAAAACCGGAATTCTTAAAAAGAAGAGATACCATTTTGCAAGCTAACTGGTTTAAACTTCTCGTGAGATGACATTCTCACATGCCTGAGAAATTGCCGAAAAGATTCCACCCATCAGAAGGAAAGGATTCAATAAGATACCAAAACTCTAAAATATTTAATTTTTTTGATGTACGAAATTCTAAAATACTTCAAGGCCCCAATCCACAGCATGCACCGATAAGACCAGCCTGTTATAGAGCTGTCAAACACGACAATACCACCGCCTCCGTTCTCTCCATCCATCATCACTTCTCCTTCCAGGGTAGTCCAAACAACGACGGCAGCAAGGTGAGGAGGAAGAGAAGAAGCCAGTTCTTTTCCCTTCTTCTCCAAACCATGAGCTCCTTCTTCGAAAACTTCCAAAAGAGGAGGTTCTTCCCCACCATGCCCCTCAAGGATGACCTCCCCATCTCTCTAGATCACCGGAAGGACGCCCCCAAATCAGGCCTCAGGAGGAGGATCTCCTCCTTCTCCGTCAAGATCCAGCCATTGTCCTCGGCCTCCACCGCGTGGGCCTTCAGGCGGTCCAAGTCCATGCCATCCATCAGGGAGTTCGCCGGCGGCCCTCTCAGGAGGTGGTGGGAGTTGGGGTGGGGTTGGATCCTTTCGAGGAAGCCGACCTTCGCCCGAGATCTTGAGATGAACGAGGAGGAGACGGCGATGCTCGGGTGCCACAGCAAGGGGACCTGGCGGCACGTCTTCTACAAGGTGCGGTCGGAGTTCAGGAAACTCGTCGGATCAAACACATTGCCAACCACGCAGAAATTTAGCTACGATTCATTCAGCTACGCGAATAATTTCGATGATGGGAAGAGAGGAGAGCAGTGAGGATGGAGCGGGGGGAGGCTCCGGGTCTTGGTGCTGTTCAATACTTCATTTGTTCTACATTCTTTTTCGTTTCCTGGAGGTGGACCTTGGTGTGCTGAGAGGAATTTATAGATGAGTTGATAAGGATGTGGTCATGGTGCCATGGTTCGTCGCTTATGGCTGGTGGAGATCCGTAAAGAGCGCATAAGATTACAAAAGTTACAAACTCGAGCAATCTCCCGGAGTTGAATTGGCTTAGACTGGCTTAGATTGTTCAGATCTAGCGTGTTTCGAGGATGGAAGAATAATTCTTCTAGAAATCATGAATGTGCCATCTATAGTCTCGTTTTATTATTATTATTATTATTATTATTATTATTATTATTATTTCCTTCGGTCCAAGCAAATTCTGCAATGTAAATGTTCTATGTGATATTATGATGAGTTTTAATTTTTTTATTCCTTCTTTTTCTTTTTTTTTTGGGGTATAGCATAAGAGAAATGCAACTAAAAAATGTTAATGGTCGGATCAAAATGTTACAAGAGGCAATCAACAATAGAAAGCCATAAATTGCAAGTGGTACATGATTGAGCCCCATGAGAGCTTACCCAATAAGCAGAGGTGATCCCCTCTCTGAATATATGAATTGCATGGAAATGAATCAATTGACGAGATATTTGCCAAATATTGAGAAGCAGAAGGTAAACATCCGAGCGAGGTTGGAACAGCTTCTTGATCCAGTTAATCATCGCCCGAGAATCGCCTTCAAGCCAAGCCATCCTTCTTTCTTTTCTCCCTTCTTTTCTTTTTCAACATTTGGTTTCTTTCCCATTTGTGTTTGAAAATTAGGCTTTTGCACATAGTTTCAATCAATCTTTCTTCTCACGGCAATAAATCCAGAGCTGGGCCTCAATTTCCTCCAAATTTCACCAACTGAAATCCCCTAGATCGAACTTGTGACTCCTTTTCTCCTCTTTCCTTTCCCTCCACACCCCCCCCCCCCCCCCAAAAAAAAAAAAAAAAAAAAATTGCAGATCCAGAGGTTACAATTCATTTTCCAATATTTATCTGACCAAAAAGCCTTAATTTAACAGTTGAGGAAAAAAAACTGGTGCTCAAAAAATCATGATGGCAAAAAGGACCATTAATGTTTCGACACGCACGCGCTCATAGAATAGTGCTGAAGTAACTTGGCAAACAATAGGAAAGATCCATTACATGGAAGGTGGACTCTACCATACATGGAACCAAGCGACATGTCACACATAAATGGTCCTGCATGGGACCTCGTGTTCACTAATCTAAGTGAATTAATTATATGCAGAAATGAATAACAATCTCAAGTGCACAGAAGAACTTAGGTCATACATCCCCGTTGAAGGTGCTGGTAGGCATAATTATTTGTTGCTTGCATCGACAATCTTCCCAAAAAAATTTCCTGCACATGGTAAACCAATTAACTTGCATTTGATGGTGGTCTGGTAAGTAGGTTAGCAAGCCAATCCACTACCAATGATATCAACAAAATCAAATGGTCCAATGTCTTGCATTTGATTGATCCGGAGGTGGGGAACAGCTCTTTATCTAACGCATCAATGAAAATCTTACATCGCCTTTGTCATGCCTGTCAAATTAAAATCGAGTGAACAAAAATTGTAGACAGGGCAACTGCGGATAGGTCATGCCATCTTATGCAATACCACATCCAAGAAAACAAATTTTACTAGTAAATGCAATGAAGATGTCTCCCATTGATAGCCTCGTACTGGATGGAGCAATCTTCCTGCCCTGGATCCTCAAGCTGGACCTGCATGGAAACATTGTTGAGCTCCTTGTCAATCAGTTTGCAGTATCAAACAAGAGATGGATAAAATATACATATGAATCAAATGGCTTCATGCTAGCAACTAGTTATACCTAAGCGGTGGCCAGTTTTGTTCTTCAGATTGGATTGCGGAGCCAATCCACCTAATGCTGGCATTAGCCTACGATCACAAGAACCAAGAGGGAATTTAATAGCAAGCACTGTGGGATAGCATTTACATGTGATACCCTTAAGAATAACCTTTGATTGGAAAACACACACACACACACACAAAAAGGCCAGTTCAAGACACCATCAGATGGACAGTCAGTGATTAAACTCATCAATGCTCGATAGACAATCTACATTGAGTGATGCCCAGATACACAAACGAAGCCTCCTTCACAGCTGTTGAATAACTCGGTACAATCAATCTCTGCAACCACAAACTTAACATCTACTTCAGAACTAGAGTTTGCAAAGAGAGAAATTTCAATGTACAATCTGTGTGACCAACACGCTTTGATATAGGGTTGTCGATAAGTTGGCCCCTGCCAGCAGAATTTAACAGAAGGGTGTTTTTTAGTACCGTCCAGTCACCCACCTCACAGTTATTACGTATCAAATGAAACAGTCAACAAATTAGATATTGTTAGCGTCATTCTCTATTGGGTAGATAAAGAGGGCAAAAAAAAACTACATAAAGATTTTAAAAAATAGGGTATAGAAATGTCATAATGTTGAACAATACCAGCAGAGAGCAACTACAATCATTGGGTGAAAGTGGACCTTTTTTGGTTTTGCACTTGGAAAGGGCAAAAAAGTTTCTTATTTAGTACTCACATAAATTAGCAACAGGCCTCCAGCCTCGAGGGTGTGGTTGAGTTAGTTCTGTTCTAAACAGTGGAGAGGTTAGCATTAATAATGGTGACCATCAGGTGGTTAGGTGGGCTAACAACTAATATGAAGCTAAACGACATGGTTTCTGCTCATAACAAAATAACAGAAATGACAACAAATCCCTCATGCGACCAAATGCTTTTTTAGATACATTCGCCCCCAAAGCTGTGCTGACTCCTCATTCATGAGTTCAAGGTTTTGCTCAAAAAGGTTTGCTCAAGGGCAGGGCTAAAAGGCATGAACGATGATGAGCTTTCAAAAAGGCATGATTTAATTAATTAGATGGGCAGGACAATGATATTGAGAAGTAGGAATTCAGCTGTACCAAAGAGATGGGGCCTCCCACCGGGAGCACTCTAAGAAATGCTGTACATTAAAGCAAATCATGGTTTAATGCTGTGATCAATACATACCGACCAAGAGAATTGTTTATTGTGCATCTCTGTAGGTTTACACTCCACGCACCACACACCTCTCATGTTCTGCAGCCCAACCTGGCATCTCATTTTTGGTGGACCCCAGCCATATGTGGCACGGCAATTGGCCACTTTCAATTATAAGAGCATGGACCTATAAAACTATTCAATCAACAAAAAAATGTCCAAATAGTTAGAGGAGCCACCCTCTCACTATGGCTCACCAACCCCCAAGGAAAGAAAAAGAAAACAATAACAACAACGATGACAAAAGCATGATGCAGCCTATACTTTTAATAGTATTTGAAAAAAGTTATAAAAAACTAGTATTTAATTAACACAGTACAAGTGAAGATAACATGTAGTGTTTGCATTGCAACAAAATGTTATAATACTAAATAATGTTTTATTTATTATTATATTATATAAAAAGTGATAATGCATATGTGCATGCACTGGCTGCTAAAGATTTTACGTTTGAGATAGTTTAACTAAAATCTAAATTCCGGAAACATTTGATAATAATTTTTTTACTCTTGGTCCAAAAATATATGTTCTTCCTCCCTTGAAAGTTCTTAGAGTCCATGCATCCTGAGGTATCATTTTCAGAAGTTTTTGGAGTTCCTTCTTCTACATAAGTCTAGCATGTTTTAACTTTTAAAAGGAAATCTAACTAGGACTATTTTCGGAATTGAAAATTAGAAAATTAAGCCATTTTCATATAGTTTAACTGTTTAAGGATTAATCTATCAACTTACCTCATGCTAAACCATTTCTCAAGTTTGCTTACCTCATGCTAACACATGATATATTATCTAGTAATCAACTTACTACAAGATAAAAAAGACAGTCAAATTATCCCATATGATCTGTGACAAGTTGGCATACACAGTGAACTGAAGCATTAGCTTGTGCATGGATAGGTGATTGCAGCATCCATCAACTTGAATAACTTTACCTTTGAAGGTTCCCAGTACTCCATATTTCGATTATTATATTAATCACTAATTCCTGCAAATCCTGCCAAGAAGAAACAGGTAGAGAGTTAAAATGTCATCCCTTCTACCAGACCAACAGAAGCACCGGCTCATCAAGATTACTGATCAATTCAGGGACCAACCTTTATGAATAAAACTCGTAAACTGTCCCATAAGATCCTTTTTACATAATTTCAGTTGATATACTCGCTTACTAAATATACTACTATTTCGCATCTACAGCACTTCAAATAAATGATAAAAAGATTAATTTTAGTATCTGAGAAAGTTTTCAAAGTTGTAGCTGCTCTTGAACCAATCCGTGGCATGTTCACGAAAATTTGGGATGACAGTGGTCTTATATAGAGAAGCATATTAATTTTGTTGAGAAAAAATTGGATGCATAAAGAAAGGGATTCCTTTCCTGCATCGGAAAATCTAATGTCCAAATGATATCAGTTAGAAGCCTTATCAAATTTGTTATCTAATTTATGAGCCTTCTTACTCTGGTATTTCAAGAGTTAGGTTTCTGCATCAGGTTCTTATGATCATCCCCTGGATTACTCCTGGCTATCATTGGTTATAATGATTTTTTTTTTTCAATACTCAAGCCTTAGAAACACAACAAAATTAACCCAAAATCAACCTTCTATCTTTTGGGCTAAACAATATAAATGAAGGATAAAGTTTGCCTTGACCCTAAACTAAACTGCATTTACATCTCCTGCCAGGATAACATTGATAAACACATGTTTCGTATTAAATTTCATATATGTTAGACTGTCCTGATGGTCTAGCTTTACCATTAAAAATGAATCCTCATCTCTTCTCTGTATATAGCCACCAATTATGTCGAAGGTTTAATTTACTCTACAACCCCATCTCCATAAGCTTCATAACCAGCAACCAAGTCATTCAGATGTTAGATGCATTTTCAGAAACTCAAAAAGAGTTTGATTCCAAGGTTATGCTTGATTCTTAACCCCAGCAAACTACAACTTGCAGCTCTGACTTCAATTTCACTAGTTACTCCATGTTCTCACGTGGCAGAATCAAGTTTAGCATTGTAACCAAATAACTAGTTTGCCATCAAGCAGCATCCTGCCTGATAATTGGCAACTCTCCATTCTACCGTCTCCAATCCACAGTCTAATTGTCTATTTCACCTTGCTGATGTATATTAGGCACCTTGGTAGTTAATATTCGTATAGCAATGAGCAATTACGAAAACCAATTTGCTATAGGTTTTTACTATCAGCTGATAATTAAGTTCTAATAAGCAAGAGAATTGCTGTAGAAACCATTTGAATAAAAAACTCTCACATGTGCTGTGTTGATGTTGCTAAATGAATGAATGCTCTACAAGATTTACGAAGGTTGGTTTTCTCTCCTAAAAATAAATCACACCACTAAAACAAGACGCCAGCATTATGCCTGAATTTAAATGTTCATCAGCATTTTGCTTGACTCAACTACTAAAAAGATGTAGTGATGAGTATTTGTATTACCGGATAGTGGTACCTTTCTTGCTACTCACATGATGTATAATTTTCTTTCCAATCAAGCAAAAGCAAACAACAAAATATCTTGTTGATATCATAAGCTCAAAACTTACAAAGATGGTTGAATGGCAAAATATATCAAATGGTAAGACAAAAACCGACAACTTTAGGGATGATTATTACCACAGAGAATATGAAAATCCAAGCTGTCTTTTCTACCTACCCGTTAGAAAAAGCAATTGTTGGACTGCTTTTGTCACAGAAGAGATTGTTATTTCTTTTCTTCAAAAGGGTTGTCGGCTACAGATTCCTCCAATGCCATCCCAGGTGTCCCTTGAGGCACTCTATACCATGTCAGTGCAAACCAAATAGTCCTCCATAATCCACCATTTGCAAAGTGAGGAATGGTCAGGCGCCCGCAGTATGGGTAATATGGGCCAGGTAATTTTAGCAACATAAAGAAAATTGCAATCAGAAGTAGGTGCCCTGGATATCCTCCTTCCTAATATAGATACAGCATAAAATAAATAGTTAAAATAAAGATATGGAGTACATATGATTGAAACAATACAAAGTAACAAACCCCAGAACCATGAGATCTGATGAAAGTTCTGTGGCTGTGTCCTGCAAGATTCCAGCTATAGCAAAACCAACAAGTAAGGGGAGGGGTACGAGTACCATCTTCCTTTCATGAGCACGGCATGACATCTGACGTAATGATTAATAGCCAAAGGTGGCATACAAAGATACTTTGCAACTGCCCAAGCGAGTTCAACGATAAGTAGGCAAATGTTGATCATCACTTTGGTCCATGGGAAACTCTTAACTGGTTAAGGAAAGCTGTCTGATAATTTCCTTAGCTGACTGACTATGCCATCAATGTCCAGTCTCTCAGGTCCACCAGATTTGCCCGGATCACATTTATTACACAAGGAAAGGAGCACCAAGATTTATGACATTTTGAGATCCCATATAATATATTGCTTAACTGAAAGTGCACATACTACAGATTTGGAGAGAAAGGAGCACCAAGATTTATGACATTGTGAGATCCCATATAATATATTGCTTAACTGAAAGTGCACATACTACAGATTTGGAGAGAGATTAAGTCAAAAGAAAATTAAAACTGGCAAAATAAATAATGGGAGAAAAAAAAAACAAGGTGATATCTCATCAGATAATAAGAACAGCACAGTGCTGGCTAGTATCGTCATTCAATTATGCAATTTAGAACAAATATCACTGGGTCAGCATAAGTTGAGCAGAATCTATAAACCAGACCAAATCAGGGATTGAAGTTTTTTTTTTTTGGTTCAAAAATTACATACTTAAAGAAGGAACTACAAAATTTGAAAGCTCCCTTGCAATCTAAGAGGCATGAGAAACTGGTGCTTAGCATTTAGTTGCAGGAATCTTCAGAAGGTAATTGGTTCAACTTTGTTGACAAGGGATATTTATGTCTAATTCATGGCTTTACTGATCTAATCATAGAGGCATCCAGTATTAGAGTATAGGTCATGTGACACTTGTAACTTGCAAGAAAAGAATGAATTGATGAATAACCCGTTTTCTTCTTAAAAGAAAAAAGAAACTTCTTCGACAACCAAATGAGTATGATCAAAGGAATATGCTCAAGTATAAACAGGACAAACATTAAGTATTGCTAGAGTGCCGAACTCTTAAAGACACTAAGCATCACGAAGCTCTTGTCAAAGGCTTAGGTTAATAATTAGGTGCAGGTCAGCATATGAAAATATTCCGCTCTTCTGAAACATATGATAGGTAGGGTATTTTCAAACCAGTTTCTTTTGCTACTAGGACATTATACTTAATTAATAGCCATTTAACATCAAAAGTTAAAAGAGTTTGTTAAACAACACGAACCTTGGATTCATTGTAAAAACCATTTCCCAGCAAAGATCATACAGGCTAATTGAGTGTGTCATTCTTGGACACAAAATCCTCTCTAAGAGAGAAAGGGAAAAATTATACCCCGAGACCTCGAGCATAATCCTTTTCCTCCAATTTTGGCATCTTTTATCAGAAAATTGCAAGCGATTCAGCAGCAACACGACAGAACCATCTCTTCTACTTGACTTCCGTATCCCTGCTTCATCCTACAATCGGAAAAAGAAAAAAAAATAAAACGCAAAATCGAAAATGAAAGGAATTTGATGGGGGAAAGAAAAGAAAGCACAAAAAGTACCAGCTTTCGGGAGGCAACCAAGGGCCACAGGAACCGATGCTGACGCCATGGCCGAGTTCATCTCATTTTGCAAAAATCATGAAGATTAGACCACAAAAGATGGAAATCTCCGAGATGATAAACATGGAACAGTAAGGAGAGAATCATAGCATGCTTGAAGCGGGGAGTGCTTCCCCTGGAGCTTCTTTAGTGTTAATGGTGGTGGAAACCCTAAAACAGAATGTAAGATTGAGAGAAAGGAGAGATAAAAGAGGGGATCGAGGCGGGAGAGAAGGAACCGCCGACCCCTCTAGGTTTCAAACCCTTTCCTCATCGTCATTGACCCATTATTAAAAGTATTTGCAAAAGAATATAGATATATTTTGAAAATTTTAAATAGCACCCGACCAATTTTTGGATTTGCGCATATAAATTTATATTTTATACGACTGCTTAGAAGATGATGCATTCGGTCTTGAGCGCCGACCAGTCTACAGCCATGGGACCTTTTTTTTTTTTTTTTTTTTTTTTGGGTAAAAAAGTAATTATATTAAAAGCAATGTAGAAGAACATACAACAGTAAATAGGAGGGGCCAGCTGTGAGCAAAAGAAATAACCAGGCAGGGATGCTGTGAAGAAGTACAAAAAACCAAAGTAGCAGAGAAGGGTAAATCTTTTGCAACAACATACTGCAAATATTTGTAGAGGAAGAAGAAACGCCTGTGGAAGTGCGATGAGAAACCATCCTGCAGACCGGGTACAACAAGATGAAAGAATAAACCGTGTGGAACAAACAGACAAAAGTAAACTATGCAGGCCCATAGTATGTTATTCTCTATCTGCATGATTTCTTGATAATCTTGGTTCCCTGTATATATATATATATATGGAGAGTCGTGTAGAAAGATAGTGATTCTCTATCTGCATGATTTCTTGATAATCTTGGTTCCCTCAAGTATATATGAAGAGTCGTGTAGAAAGATACGAGCAATTTATTGATTGAATGAATATGATGAATATCTGATGAACCCTGTCAACATTGTGCCGTTAAATAGATGAAAACAGATAAATTTGATGTTGATGGGAACCAAACTTGGCCATTCGCTGCATTCCCAAGAATCCAGATACATGGGTCCACCATTAAAAGCCAAAAGCACTTTCTCCTGTTAGTAGACATGCGATTGGCTATTGTTTGGAAATCTCAACTTGAATAATGGCAAATGTTAATATCCTTCACGCTAGCTAGAGAAAAAACAATAGAGACACAAGGTCAGTCCAAGACTTTAGCAGCTCTCTGCCTCTCTCCATGGCTAGAGTGAGAAGCCTCTGCCCAGGAGGGAGAGTTTTTAATAATTTAACTGTTATACTTTTAATTTATAATCATTGAACTTTTTATGTTGGACTTTAATAAGCCGATAAAAATCAAAATGATCAGATTTGATGATTATAAAAGAATTTATTGGATCCTTATCTTGCAAGCTATTTAAAGTCATTTTAAACCATCCAAAAACTATTCCTAGCTTTTTTTTAGTTCTCTTTTTCATAAAATTATTTTTTGATATTTTCAATTACAAAGCTTTCTTATTCCTGAATGTTAAAAGAGTCTCTATCAACCTCTTCCATGATCATACTTGCATGTAAAGAAATTCTGATCATATCTTAAGATAGTGTTTCCGACTATTCCCGTATGAAGGACAAAAATATGTCTTAAGAGAGTGCATTGCATGCTTCCAAATTAAATTTTTATTTAATAATTTCAAGTAAGCCTTCTATAATTTTTTCTATATTAAAAAATCTTGTTAGTTTATTTAATCATATCCATAGTTTTTAAAGTCCTGCTCTAACATCTCATCATGGCCATGTAACTCTGACCTCTCTACCCCATCCCTTTACCATTAGTGCTAATGCGATCCTCTAGGGAAAAAATCTCCTATTCAACATTTTGACACACACGCCTCTACTGTCCTTTTTATGCTCTCGCCTCTCCCTCCACAATAGCACTATCACGGCACATAAGGTTTCAAATCTCTGACTTGCTCGACCTCTCTAACTCATGAAGATTCAAGAATTCATGATCGAATCCATAACTATCAAAGTCATCTTCCCTATCCATTAAGACCTTCATCCCATTAGCTCGACCCTTTATTGCAACCTCCTGATCCCAAACCTCGCTAGGTCAATAGTCAACAGTCTACCATTTTGCAACAAAGCTCCTACCTTGACGAGATGGGCTGAAAAATAGTTATGGGATGTCAGAATCAAAGACTTTGAAAATGAAGCACGCACCCTAAGGATCATGAGATATCCAAGAACTAGTGGTGCTACTATGCCTCCAAAGTCAAGATTTCTAAGACAGGTTGGAGATGCATTCATCATGCTCAGCATCAACAGAGAAAAAGCTATGTAGAAGTTCTTAAGGAAGGAATTCCAGCTCCAATACTTGACTTCCCATGCAAGATATCAGATCCTTTCTCGTCAACATTTGTATGGCGGCTTTCTACCAATAGGGGTCATCAAAGGTACTCTATGTGCCATCACAAGTAAAAACATGCTTGCTTTTTTTCTTTTTTCTCTAGCTTTCTATCCCATCGCCCCCTCTTTCGACCCTTTAAAAGAGGTCATGCTTCCATTGTGGTAGCCGAGATCACTTGAAGTCTAGGTGTAGAAACTTCATTAAATGCTTATATTATCGCAAGTTTGGTCACTCCACCAAAACTTGTAGGCTTTTTAATAGAGATCCTTATGCCAAGACTTGCCCCCCCCCCACTCCATCACTAATCATGCAAGAGGGTAGAAGTCCACCTTTTGTGCTCGTGGTTTGGTCTCCACCTTTCCTAGTCTTGAGGAAAGCTTTCCTTGCAACCACTATTAAGATGCTCGAAATCTAGGTTTATTTGGGGCATCTTGCTTTGGACCAATTTCACGGAAGGAACATTAAGGTTGATGATGTTTCTTCCCTTCTTTTCCATAAATCTAAATATATTAGGTCATGGCAAACTTGATAGATTTCTTCGCGACAATTTTTTGTCTCTTGCCTAGATTGTCAAACTGTTCAAGATCTTATGGTTGATGAGCCTATAAATGGTGTGGCTTCTCTCTAGTTGGTAGTTAACCATTGGAACCCATTCAGGAATGTTGTTCATCATAAGCTAAAATTTTAAAATTTACACCATCTTGATTGACCTCCCTTTGTAGTCTGGATAGCTGATGCAGTGGCTGGGATCATCTTATAAGCTTTGAATTCCCTTATAAAGCTAGTTGATTGAGTCTGACCTAAGAGGATTTAATTGGTTTTGATGTGATTTTCTTCTATGAAAAGTTTGAGGACATTCCGGAGCTATGAGCGATGGTGATGGCTGAATGAGCACATGAATGGTAGTAAAAAAATGTATCATATTAGAGGTCCTCTTTTATCAATTTATAAAGTAGCAGGAGTAAAAGAATGTCATTATAGAGGTGACATCTTCTGACAAGCATAACAAATTATGTTGAGGTGGCATCATCTTATCTCCTGAAATCTTCTCCAATAGCAACTTTCTATTAGGATAGTAGGATTTATTAGGATCTTATCCACCACGATATGTACTGGAATAGCAATAATTGGTTAGGTTATCATCTACTCAGGCATCATGGATCTCAAGTAAGTAGTCGACTTTGCTGTTGCCAAAAAAAGAGACTTGGCCCTTCACCTGAGTATGCTTAGCTTGGTTTACTCAGATAACTAGTCAATCTTGAATAGGTAGTTGGTGGATGTACGTGAAAAATATCATGTCAGTAAGGTAGATGGCAGCTATTTGACTTGAGAAAGAATGACCATCCAGTCTGGGAAGGAGCAGCTACTCGATCTAGGAAGAGGCAGCTACTCGATCTAGGAAAGAGTAGCTACTCGGTTTGGAAAGGAGTAGCTACTCAGTTTGCATGAAAAGGAACGGCTACTTGATTTAGAAAGGAGTAGTTACTTGATCAGAGAAGGAGTTGCTACTCGATCTGCTTCATCTTTTTCTCACTAATTTTTTTGGTTAGTGTTGAAGTAGTTGGCTCCGTTGTCTCTTTTCTAGTCGATAGTTTGATTGATTCGAATTACATATCCTAATCTTTGATAGTGTAGTTGGTGATCTGATAAATTCTTGAAATCAAGCCAGTAATTATTATTATAATAAATTATTTAAAAAAATTATTTTATAAGCTCTTATGGCATGAATCGAAGGAGTACAACGGAATGGAATGTTAACATCATTTTCATTGTTTGGAAGTAAATACCGGCTAAAATCAAATTAATTGACCGTTGAGGAATTTATGGCGGGAAAGTGGTTAGTTGGCCGGGGCGGCCGGGGCTCAGAATTGCCGTCCTGGTCTACCGTCTACGAGCCCTAGTGCACAGCTGGGATGGAAGGAGGAAAGGACTTTACGATGGGACCCACCCGCCCTGGCCTTCCCTGCCGTGCGTCCACGTCGGCACGTAGGGCTGGAGCGTGTGCACGAGCACTGAGCCGTCTCGTCACGCTCGAGGGGCAGCCCTTCGCACGTGGGGAGGCCTTAGATCCGTGCGATCTTTTGGAATGCCTTCCAGATTAAACAATACACATTTATGGAAATCTAATATTTAACGATTATATTTCTTTCCTTCTGTCTCGCCACTCTGCTGTTGCTTTGTGGGTAAGAAAGTTGGAGATTTCTGCGTTACAAAAGAAATTCTGTGACATAGCAGAAAATAATTTAAAAAAAAAAAAAAAGTTTCTGTCATGTTTAGATCTAAATTTCTTGTCAGAGGGCTCCTCAGATCATATATATTTTATAATATAATCTGTTTTATATGAAGAACTTTAGATGGGACCGTAGCTGATCAAACTTGCAGTCCCACATTTCGAGGCTACCTACATACGGAAGCTACTTAAGTCGTTTCCATATTTTCTTGGATGCTGGATTGAGGAATTTATAAGCACGCTCAGGACATATTGCCAAGAAAATGAGTTCAGTGAACATTATTTAACTGCAAGGTACAGCTTATATTCATATTTACAAGCAGCAATCTGAACACTTTCACCAACACATAAGCACCACTTCATATGCTTTCAAGTTCCATCAAATCAGCAAAAAGAGAATGAGCTTAGGAATTAAACTAAGCAATTTCATTAAGCATTGGTTAATGTTTTGGAGAATGATTCGATTAATATAGCAATTAATTTGGGGGTTTCATTTAGATTTATATATATGTTGTCTCATTGCCACATTAAGGCTGTTTTTTAAAAATGGATCAAGTCAAGTCTATGTTAAATGGTCCATTTGCCATAGTTTAATTAATCTATAAATTATAATTTACTTCAATATCTTTATTTGCCTGTGAAGAGCATCTGCATATTTTAGAAATCTTGAGGTAGTGATTTTTTTTTTTTTAATTCGTTGGTGATCTGTACATCATTTCATCTGTTGTTTAAAATTATAAATTTTATATTTATTGTTCTTTTGAAAGAGATAGAAAAGTGATTACTAAATTATATTGTACGAATTACAAGGATGTATGATCTGAAGAAGTCGGTGGACCCCGAGGTCTAATCATGTGTATGATTGAACCGCAAAAACAAATTATTGTTTTCCTTTCCATTTCGAAATTAGAGCGCGCGTATTCAATGGCCCCTGACTTTGCTTCCCCAAATCCACCATCCCTCTCTCTCCTGGCCCAGCCGTTGGGTTACCCACATCCCCACAATGCCCTTCACGTTTTAACCAAGCGCTAAAAGGATCGCTTTAAGCGACGTCTGCACTTCCCATTTTGCTTAAATCCTGATATTTGTTATCAAAAGTATTTATAGCTGGCAAGTTGATCCCAAATTTTATCCATTTTGTGCAGGTGTTGTAAGATGGAGCAACTTGCCGGAAATGATCATTGAAGTATCAAATCCTACATGTCCAGCCCACCAATACTATTGGATGGTTGAATCCAATAAAAACCCTTTTTCATTTTGGATGGGGTGTGATATGGTTAGTTTTGCCACCAAAATCATCGTGATCTGTAGCTACTGTCGGTACCAGAGTACGCTCCCTTTGCTGCTTGGTGGTCCTCTGCTCCTGAACCTGCGAAACAGTGGTTAGTGACCCGAGCCGGGATTTTCGGCGGGGGCACTCCGACAGTCAAGTCAGTGACGATCCAGGAGAATAGATCCTCCTGGTTAGGCCCCTCTTGATGGACTCCGCACTAGGAGTGAGAGATGTGTAAGAAGACGAAAACATTGCAGGGAGAGAACGGTAATGGGGACATAGGGGTATCCTGTTCCTCCGCCTCTCCCTGTATCCCTGGTTTTCCTTCAATTGTGGCAGTGGTGGTGGCGCTTCGCCCTCTTGGTGGAGCTTGCGCTTGTGTTGGTGGTTGATTGCTATTACCTTCCCCCTTTTTGGGGGTGTCGACTATTCTTTGTAGTTGAAAACTGGCCGTTGGGCGCTTGCCTCGGGATCTTCGCAAGGCTGGCAAGCGCGTTCGGTAGGATTCCATGCCGTGGACGAGACGTCTTTCCTGACATGTGGTAGGGGAAGCTTCCATTTGTTCTGACATCCCCTTTGGTCATCCCATTCCGGGAAGCTTGGCAGAGCCTCGATCCGTGGGGCCATCGCCCTAGGGATTCGTGCCTTCCGGTTGGCCCATGCCCCTGGAAGTACACCCAGACAGGTAGTTATGGCGGTATGGGGGGCGCCGTTCCGTAGTTCTCGGGTGGCTCACCGGCGTCCTGGGATGGCAGGGCTTGCT
The DNA here is from genome assembly GCA_021397845.1 of Areca catechu. Taxonomy (NCBI): domain Eukaryota; kingdom Viridiplantae; phylum Streptophyta; class Magnoliopsida; order Arecales; family Arecaceae; genus Areca; species Areca catechu. The sequence goes on along the minus strand of CM038045.1, from coordinate 50,445,049 downwards.
CTGGTCTGGATGCTTCGAGCTCGTGGGGTCACCTTGATGGAGGAAAGAGTGCGGGCCCGATCCAAAGGGTGCGTGCTCGAAGAGGCTTCACATTGATGGGTGAGCGTTGAGCTTGACCTCGACCACAGGGCGCTAACCTTCAAGGGTCTCGTTCTGGAGGGCAGAGGACGGACCCGGTCCAAAGGGCGCGTGCTCGGAGAGGCTCCACATTGGCGGGTGAGCGCTGAGCTCCACCTCGATCACAGGGCACTAACCTCCGAGGGTCTCGCTCTGGAGGGCGGAAGGCGGACCCGGTCCAAAGGGCGCGCTCTCGGAGAGGCTCCACATTGGCGGGTGAGCACTGAGCTCGACCTCGACCACAGGGCACTAACCTCCGAGGATCTCGCTCTAGAGGGTAGAGGATGGACCCGGTCCAGAGGGCGCGCGCTCGAAGAGGCTCCACATTAGCGGGTGAGCACTGAGTTCGACCTCGACCACAGGGCACTAACCTCCGAGGGTCTCACTCTGGAGGGCGGAAGGCGGACACTGTCTAGAAGGCGCGCGCTTGAAGAGGCTCCACATTGGCGGGTGAGCGCTGAGCTCGATCTCGACCACAGGGCACTAACCTCTGAGGGTCTCGCTCTGAAGGGCAGAGGATGGACCCGGTCCAAAGGGTGCGCGCTCGGAGAGGCTCCATATTGATGGGTGAGCGCTAAGCTCGACCTCGACTACAGGGCACTAACCTCCGAGGGTCTCGCTCTAGAGGGCAGAAGACGAACCTGGTCCAGAGGGCGCGCGCTCGGAAAGGCTCCATATTGGCGGGTGAGCACTGAGCTCGACCTCGACCATGGGGCACTAATCTCCGAGGGTCTCGCTTTGGAGGGCGGAAGACGGACCCGGTCCAGAGGGCGCGTGCTCAGAGAGGTTCCATATTGGCGGGTGAGCGCTGAGCTTGACTTCAACCACAGGGCACTAACCTCTGAGGGTCTTGCTCTAGAGGGAAAAAGGCTGCTCTGGCCTAGGAGTCTCGAGCTCGCGGGCCCGACCTAGCGGAGGACGGAGCTCGGCTCGTTTCCTTGAGGGAGCTCAGCTCAGCTCAGAGAATGGTCCGGGCTGGGCGTTGCCTTGGCGACCGACGCGGCAGACTCCTTTGACATGGCGCCTGTCAGCCACCCACATCAGCGGTCTCACCACATCATTTGCCCCCCACTCCCAAGGCTCGTTAGTGCGCGGCGCTCGGGCCGAAGGGAGTAATGGTGGTGCTGACGTGGAAAGGCATAAATTCGGCGCGATGAAGGCCGTGATTGTTGGCGCCTTGAGGGACGGTCCTGCCAGCCAGTGCGGAGGTGCCACGTGGCCACGTCCGAGGAGTAGTTAATGTAGGCGCAAAATTCTGAGCGGTTGGGGCGGCTTTGTCATCGATGGGCAGCACGTGGCATGGATCCATTGGGAGGGGGTCATGACTGCGCGGATTTGATGGGTCCTTCAGAAATGAAAGGGAAAAATTTTTACTCAAAATTTCTATCCTTTCAAATCCTTCGTGCTTGTTGCAATACCCGGACCCTTTCTTCTTCGCGATCCGCTTTCGTTCTTCTCTTCTCCAGGGAACTAGATTGGCCCTGTTCTTCTTCCTCTTTTTCCCTTTGGGGTAGGCTTCTTCTTCCGAGTCTAGTCTTCCTTCTTTTTAGGTTATCTTTGTAGCATGTCTTGTCCCGATCCTTCCATCCAAGGGATAGTTCTCTCCTCCTCCGATGAGGAGTTGGAGGGGACACATTTTAGGATTAGCAGTAGACTGGCTCTTCCTGCCCCCCGGAGTCTATTAGGGAGCCGGGGGTGGCTTCTCTTCATCCCACCTGTCTTCCTTTCCTGCTCGAACCAGCTCCTGAGTCTGTCTGGTCAACAGGTCCAGGCGGGGTCGCTTCGACGATTTCCACCGCGAAGCTGGGGGCCATCCGGGATGCTTATGGCATCCCGTCCTCTGTTCGGCTCATGGCTCCCCGCTCCGGGGAGCGGGTCACTTCAAGTAGCTCGGGCCATCTCGTCTTTTATGAGAAGACCTTCTGCGGGGGTCTCCGATTTTCCTTTCACCCCTTCTTCCTGTCTGTTCTGAGCAACTACCGTCTGGTTCCCGCACAGTTGGTGTCGAACGTCATCAGGGTCATCTTATCCTTCATCGTTCTCTGCCATGTCCATGGGTTTGTTGCCCGGTTCTTCTTGTTCAGGGCATTCTTCACCTTGAAACACCACCCGACTAAGGATGGGTGGTGGTCCTTGTCCTCCCGCCCGAAGGGCATAAGGTTCGAGCTCCCCTCTTCCATCAAAGGGTGGAAGAGTAAATTTTTCTTCACGAATGTCGAGGGGGTCGATTGGGACTGGAGCGAACTGGATCGGTCCCCTAACCAAGTCTCCACGGTTGATGCAGCTGATCAAGATGACTACGAGCAGCTTCGCACTGCCCAGATCCCTTCCCTGGAGGTCCTGCTGTCGGAGTAGAACCTTTCTGACGCTAGGGTCGACCCATCGACGGGGCCAGGTGAGTCCAATTCTTTCCTCCATGAGTGTTTTTCCTTTTCTCCACTTTAGGCTACCCCATTTGGCTACTACAGGGATGATCTTCCCGAGGGGCGACCCGTTGCCACTCTCCCGGAAGAGGTCGCCCACAGGAGTGGCCGCTGAGCCTCACACGAGGTGGGCCCGGGTTGAGGGTGTGCCGCTGTCTACTCCCGCCACGCCCGCCGCCCCAAAGGGGAAGGAGGCCGAGGGATGGACGATCTCACGGGCCGAACCCCCCAATCCGAAGCCTGAGGCGATCGTCCAGGTTAATGCTGTTGTTGTCGTCGCATCGCCCCGCTCTCCGGGTCCGAGGATGGTTGAGGCCGAGGGGGGAGAGGCCCGTATTGGAGCTCCTCCCGCGACGGGGGCTCCAACCGTGACGGTGCCGGGTCCCCGACCGGTTCCTAGGGGTCCCACCACTTGAGGGATGGGCACACCTGCTCCCTGAGAGAGAAGGAGGGACAAGGCTAGGAGCCGCCTCCCGTTCAGGCTGGGGCCAGAGAGCTCCTTGGCTGACAACCGCGCCCTAGCCGCTCGCATAATGGATTTCTCCATCCAGCCATGCGATCGGGAGGAGATGGATAGGCTGTCGGTTGGAGCTGTAATCGACAGCATCCTATCCCATCTTTACACGGTAAGCAACTTTACTCTCTTTCTTCTTTCTCCCCCTTTTCTCTTCTTCTTTTTTTTTTTTGAACTTCCCATATGATGCAAATGGGTGTCGAGGTCCTTTTCATCAGGAGCCGCTGCCAAAACTAGGAGCGAGCTGATCATCAAAAGGCGGCCAAGATCGCGTCGCTGAATGCTGACCTGAAGAGAAGGGTTGACTCCGAAGGTGCACTTGATCGACGGGTCAAGGACCTCGAGAGGCAGCTCGCCGATTCTGAGGGGTGAGCGAAGGATCTCCATGAGTGCCTTGATCGCGAGCAGGGGCAATCGAGGAAGAAGGCCGAGGAGCTTGCCGATGCCGAGCAGTGGTTGGGCTTGTTCAACGCCGAGGCAGCCTGGTAGAAGTGGATCACCCAGTCCCTCTTGGCCCGGCTGGCAACGGAGAATGAGAGGTCAGCCGAGGAGGCGGCCAGGTCACCTGTGGACGCCAGGCTCAAAGTGGCTGCAGCGAGGAAGGAAGCCGAGGAGGCGGTTGCAAGGTACAGGGCCTCGGAGGAGTTCCTCACCGAGGTCTATCAGACGGTGTCGGATTCCATCTTCAAGGGCTTCATGTACCTGCGCTGCTTGGTCGAGGGGTTCGTCTCGGCCAAGGGCCAAAGCCGCCTCGAGTATCCCGGCACTTCAGATCAGGAGACGGGTGCTGAGGAGGCCGTTGCTCCTGAGTCTCTTGCGCCAGCCGAGGTCGGGGTCGTGCTACCTGAACCTGGAGCTGCACAACTGGAAGTCCCTGTTGATGGAGACTCCCAGCCCAGTCTGGCCGGGCAGTAGTTGTTTTTACTCCCTTTGTACCTTGTCTCTTTTCTGTATTTGGCAGGGCCACCCAGCATGTCGGGGGCCCATAGGATGCTTGTATTCGATATTCAATCAATAAAGCTTAAGCTTTCTCGCAACCATTTTCTTTTTCTGGTTCTTCCTATCTTTCTCTCTTTCTTTCACTCCCCTTTTTCTTTCTTCTTCCTTCTGATGAGTGGGGAGATCAGAGAGGAGGGCCTCACCTTATCTGGGGTTGAGTTGTTAGACTTCAACGCTGGCAAGCTAGGTGCAAATTCATGACACTTGAGTGCTGCTATGCTCGCAGGTCCCTTGGCCGGAGATCTGAGCTCCGATCTTGGGCAGGTGTCCTGGAGCTGGGCTCGGGGATGTTGTTGACTAAGAGCTGCTTGACTCGAAGTTCTCTTAGCCAGAGATCTGAGCTCTGGTCTTGAGTGGGTGCCCTGGAGCTGGGCTCGGGGAGGTTGTTGACTGAGAGCTGCTTGGCTCGAAGTTCTCTTGGCCGGAGATCTGAGCTTCGGTCTTGAGTGGGTGCCCTTGAGCTGGGCTCGGGGATGATGTTGACTGAGAAGTAGCGGCTTGTCCCCCTCTCGTTCTCTTTCTTTCCCTCCCCCTCCTTTTTTCTTTTTCTTCTTCTTTTCTTTCTTCCCCTTTTTTTTTCTTTTTTTTTTTGAAGTGGGGAGATCAGAGGAGAGGGTTCTTGCCGCATGCCCCTCTCGTTCTTTTTCTTTCCTTCCCCTATTGTCTTCTTTTCGAGTGGGGAGATCAGAGAAGAGGGTTCTTGCCGGGCTCCCCTCTTGTTCTCTTTCTTTCCTTCCCCTCTCATCTTCTTTTCGAGTGGCGAGATCAGAGAAGAGGGTTACTGGACTTGATTGCCTTAGAGCTAGGCTCGAGGCCTTCCTAGATGTGGAGCTAGGCTCGGGCCTAGGGGTTGCCTGAGGGCTTGGCTCAGGTCTTTGGCGCCTTGGAGCTAGGCTCGAGGCGTTAATGGGAGCTACTTGGCCCCATGATCCCTTGGCATCTCGGAGCTGGGCTCGAAGACGTTTGAGATTGAGAGCGGCTTGGCTCGGTGACTCCTTGACATCCTAGAGCTGGGCTCGGGGACGTTGCTAGTTGAGAGCTGCATGGCTTGGTGATCCCTTGGCCAGAGATCTGAGCTCTGGTATTGGACCGTCATCCTGGAGCTGGACTCGGGGACGTTGCTGGTTGAGAGCCGCATGGCTCGGTGATCCCTTGGCCAGAGATCTGAGCTCCGATCTTGGGCCGGCATCCTGGAGCTGGGCTCGGGGACGTTGCTGGTTGAGAGCTGCATGGCTCGATGATCCCTTGGCTAGAGATCTGAGCTCCGGTCTAGAGTCGGCGTCCTGGAGCTGGGCTCGAGGACGTTGCTAGTTGAGAGCTACATGGCTCAGTGATCCCTTGGCCGGAGATCTGAGCTCTGGTCTTAGGCCGGCGTCTTGGAGTTGGGCTCGGGGACGTTGCGGGTTGAGAGCTGCATGGCTTGGTGACTCCTTAACATCATGGAGCTGGGCTTGGGGACATTGCTGGAATTTTCCTGCAAGACAGATAGACACTTGCGCAAGGGAAAAACCATTGTCATTATTATTATGGCTGGGAAGCCTTACACTATTGATAGTATTTCCGCAAGTTGCAGGCATTCCATGTTCTAGGGAACCTGACGCCGTCGAGATCTTCCAGGTAATAAGCCCCTTGTGAGAGGCCTTCGGCTACTTTATAGGGGCCTTTCCAGTTCGGTGAAAGCTTGCCGCTCTCTCTGGGCTGAGACGCATCTGCCCGCCGCAGCACCAAGTCCCCGGGCTTGAAAGCTTTTGGCCTGATGCGGGCATTGTAGTACCGGGCCACTCGTTGCCGATAGGCCACCATCCGCAGGCGGGCTTTGTTCCTCGCCTTTTCAAGAAGGTCCAGGTTGAGCAGGAGGTGTGTCGAGTTCCATGTTTCGTCATACTGCTGCACCTGCAATGTGGGCACGACAAGTTTGACCGGGAGCTGGGCTCGGGGACATTGCTAGAATTTTCCTGCAAGACAGATAAACACTTGCGCAAGGAAAAAACCATTGTCATTATTATTATGGCTGGGAAGCCTTACACTATTGATAATATTTTCGCAAGTTGCAGGCATTCCACGTTCTAGGGAACCTGACACCGCCGAGATCTTCATGGTAATAAGCCCCTCGTGAGAGGGCTTCGGCTACTTTGTAGGGACCTTCCCAGTTCGGTGAAAGCTTGTCGCACTCTCTAGGCTGAGATGCCTCTGCTCGTCGCAGCACCAAGTCTCCGGGCTTGAAAGCTTTTGGCCTGACACGGGCATTGTAGTACCGGGCCACTCGTTGCCAGTAGACTGCCATCCATAGGCGGGCTTTGTCCCTCGCCTCTTCAAGAAGGTCCAAGTTGAGCAGGAGGTGTGTCGAGTTCCGCTCTTTATTGTACTGCTGCACTCGCAATGTGGGCACGCCGAGTTCGACCGGGACGATCGCTTCAGCACCGAAGACAAGGCTGAAAGGCATTTCGTTGGTTGCCATTCTGGGCATCGTGTGGTAGGCCCACAAGATGCTTGGAAGTTCTTCTACCCACCTGCACTTGGCTTGGTCCAGCCTGGTCCTAAGTCCTTGAAGGATGGTCCGGTTAGTCACCTCGGCTTCTCCGTTTGTTTGAGGGTAAGCCACCGAGGTGAACCGGTGTTGGATGCCATGCTCGACGCAGAATCTTTCGAACTCGTGATTGTCGAACTATCGCCCGTTGTCGGTGATGATGCAACGAGGGAGCCCAAAACGGTAAATGACTGACTTCCAGAAGAACTGGTGGACATTGGCTTCCGCGATCCGAGCTAGTGGCTCTGCTTCGACCCACTTGGTGAAGTAGTCGATTGCCACCAGTAGGAACTTTCGCTGCCCTGGTGCTGGGGGAAATGGTCCCAAGATATCCATTCCTGACTGGGCAAAGGGCCAAGTGGCTGAGAGTTGGGAGATCGGTGCTGCCGGTTGACGCTGTATGTTGGCGTGGCGCTGGCATTTGTCGCACATTTTAACGAAGTTGGCGGTGTCCTCCCTCATAGTCTCCCAAAAGTACCCCTGGCGGAGGGCTTTGTAAGCCAGTGTCCTCCCTTCCACGTGGTTCCCGCAGAGGCCTTCATATATCTCTTAGAGTACGAAGGTGGCCTCGGTGGGCCTGAGGCATCTCAGGAGTGGGTAAGAGTAAGATCGGCAGTAAAGCTGGCCATCCATCAGAATGAATCGGGAGGCTTTCTTCTTGATGAGTGCAGCTTCTGTGCGATCTTTGGGCAAAGTGCCGTCAGTGATGTACCGGACATACTTGTCCATCCAGCTCGGCTCGGGGGTGACTTGGTGTACCTCTGCCGAGCTCTTGTAGCTGGGACTTTTGAGGTACTCGATGTAGGCGCGTCCCAGCGATGAGTCCGGCATGGTCGCGAGTCTGGACAGCGCGTCCGCACGTGCATTTTCTCCTCAGGGGATGTGGAAGATGCTGAAACGTTGGAGGCCTGCCGTGCTTGCGTAGACCTGCTCCAGGTACTTTATCATCTAGGCATCCCTTGCTTCATATTCTCTAGAGACTTGTCCGACAACAGTTGGGAGTCGGTGAAGACTTTCAAGTCCCGCACACCCAGATCGTGGGAGACTCTCAGGCCTGCGAGGAGTGCCTCGTACTCCGCCGGTTATTAGTTGCGGCGAACCTGAAGCGGAGGGCGCATTCCGCCACAACCCCATCACTATTGGTTAGGATGAGGCCTGCTCCATTCCCGCCAGAATTGGATGCTCCATCTACGTGGAGGATCCAGGGCTCTTCTCTTGGCCCAGGCTCCGTTGTTGTCTGCTCTGGCTCCTCGGCGAATCCAGTGCACTCGACCACGAAGTCGGCTAGGACTTGGGCCTTTTGTGAAGACCTCGGTCGGTACGCTATGTCGAATTTGCTGAGCAGCAGGGACCACTTAGCCAACCTCCCAGATGTCTCGGGTCGGGTGAGGATGGTCCTCAGTGGCTGGTCCATCATGACCACTATCGGGTGTGCTTGGAAGTAGGGCCTGAGGCGCTTAGCAGACATTATTAGTACAAAAATGAGTTTCTCGGAATGAGTATACCTGATCTCCGCATTGCGGAGAATTTTGCTGGTGTAGTACACCAGCTTCTGAGATTTGTCCTTGTCCGTGCGGACGAGGACCGAGCTAACAGCTCTCGGTGTAACCACCACGTATAGCAAGAGCTCTTCTCCCTCCTCCTACCTGGAGAGCAATGGGGGGGAGGCGAGGAAGTTCTTCAGCTCCTCGAAGGCTATCTTGCACTCCTCGATCCAAGCGAAGTCGTGCATCTTATGCAGCGCCTTGAAAAATGGCAGGCAGCGATCAGTCGACCTCGAGATGAATCTGTTGAGGACGGCAACACATCCCGTAAGACGCTAGATCGGCTTCTTGGAGGTCGGGTGTTCCATGTCGACAATGGCTTGAACCTTTTTTGGGTTAGCTTCAATGCCCCTCTAGGTGACCATGAAGCCGAGGAATTTTCCTGCAGCCACCCCAAAGGCGCTTCGTCGGGTTCAGCTTCATCTAATGTTACCGCAGGTTGCGGAAGGACTCGGCGAGGTCAGCTACATGGCTCGAGCCCGGCCTGCTCCTAACAAGCATGTCATCCACATACCCTGCATGTTGCGACTGATTTGGTCCTTGAAGACCTTGCAGACCAGGCTCTGATAGGTGGTCCCTGCGTTCTTCAGACCGAAAGGCATCATCTTGTAACAATATGTTCCTTGGCCAGTGACGAAGGCGGTGTGCTCCTCGTCTTCTGGATCCGTGCGGATTTGGTTGTACCCGGATAACGCATCCATGAAGGAGAGCAGCCGATGGCCAAAGGTGGCGTCCACCAGCTGGTCGATCTTCGGAAGAGGGAAGCTATCCTTCGGGCAAGCTTTGTTGAGGTCGGTGTAGTCGACACAGATCCTCCACTTGCCATTGTTCTTCCTGACCATCACTATATTCGCCAGCCAGCTCGGATATTGGACCTCTCGAACGAAACCGACAGCTACGAGTTTATCAACTTCCTCCTTGATAGCTGCCTGTCTCTTTGGGACGAAACTTCTCTTCTTCTACCGAACTAGTTTATGCTTGGATCAACACTCAGTATGTGGGTAATGATATTATGAGGGATACCTGGCATGTCCGCCGCTATCCAGGCGAACACATTTGCATTCGCCCGCAGGAATTCCAGCAGTTGGGCCCTCTCCTCCTCGGGTAGCTGGGCTCCGATCTGTACCATCTTCGTAGGGTTATCCTTGAGCGGGTAGGAAAGTAGGCGCTCGACCGGGCCTCCCCTGGGGTCCTGGGCCCTTTGGTCGATGTCATCCGCGCTGGGGTCGTCCTGAGGGACCTTAGCCCCAGGGAGGGTTTGGAAACAATGCTGCACTGGCTGGGGTGCTCTCCTCATTTTTCCGACACCGTAGGGGGTTGGGAACTGCATAAGAAGCCTCTTGGTGGAGACAACGGCGTCGAGCAAATTGAGCCCGGGTCGACCCAATATCACGTTGTAGGCAGAAGGGAGCCTTACAACCGTGAAAGTTATCATGACGATGCTTTGCCAAGGTGGGGTTCCGGCAGTGACCGTGAGAGTGATTTCTCCTTCTACCCTCACGGAATCGCCTGTGAAACCAACAAGGGGGGTGTGCACGGGCTTAAGCTGATCGTGAGAGAAATTCGTCCTAGAGAAGGCGTCATAAAAAGCACATCTATGGAGCTTCCACTATCAATCATGATGCGCTTTACAGGGTGCTTCGCGATCGTCATCTCGATGACCACAGTATCATTATTTATATTTTTTCTCCCGTCTTCCCCTTCCCTCATAAAGGGGAGTCCATTCTTAGAGTCTCTTGCCCCTCGGGTCCTCTTGGACGCACGCGCAGCTCCCCAGGAGATCATGCCTACCAACTTCTTGGTGTGGTGATTGTCGATGGTTGGAGCTGGCGGAAGAGCGACGAGCGCCTGGGACTCCGCTTGAGGTCTGCCCCCCATGAACCTTTTGAGGTAGCTTCTCTTGATAAGTTCCTCAATCTCCCACTTGAGGTTGCGGCATTCCTCGGTGTCGTGGCTGTGGTCGCGGTGAAAGTGACAGTATTTTGTTTTGTCATGGCCAGTGAAGGGCTTCAATGGAGGCGAGCGTCTCAGGTAGTCCTCGCCTTCGATCTCTATAAGGATCTTTGTCCTCAGGGCGAGGAGAGGAGTGTAACCTCACTCGAGAATGGGGGCCTCTCTCGATCTCGGTCGGTCCCTCTTGAAGCTCGGAGCCTGGGGTGCTGGCTTTCGGGTTCCGGACGCTTCGGTAGGGGCTGACTTCTTCAGGGGTCCTCCGTCGAGCTCCCGTCTCGTACGGTCCGCCTCCTCGACGTGGATGTGCTTTTGGGCCCGGAGAAAGAGCTCGGAGTAGGTCTTGGGAGGCTTCTTATCCAGCGAATAGGTCTGGCGAGAGGTCCTGAGCCCTCGCTTCAGTGCCAGCATGGCAACTGGCTCTTCAAGATTGTAGAACTCCAACGCGGTGGCCTTAAAGTGGGCCACGTAGTCCCGCAGGGGCTCGCGGTCCTGCTGCCGGATGGAGAAGAGGTTGTCCGTCTCTCGTAGAAACTTCCTACAAGCGTCGAAGTAAGCCATGAACTTCTGCTCTAGCTAGGCGAAGGAACTGATACTCTTTGGCTCCAAGCGGGTGAACCACATCCGAGCTGCTTTCCGGAAGGTAGCGGGAAAAGCGACGTAGAGAAGAGCATCGGTGGCCCCCTGGACCGTCATGAGAGTCCGGTAACTTTTCAGGTGGTCCAGGGGGTCGGTGGTCCCGTCATAAGGATCCACCTGCGGCATCCGGAACCGGTGCGGAATTGACTCCGCTTGGATTTCCTGGGAGAATGGGGGATGGGCGTCGTAGCCTGCTAGCTCACTGGCGGAGCCTTGCATGCTGGCAAATCGTCGGGCAAACTCTGCTAGCTTGCATTCATGTTCCTCCAGGCGCCTTTCCACCGCGCGCCTGACAGCTTCATCGATGGCCCCCTCCGCCGAAGGAGACGTAGAAGGTGACATGGATGCACGGCATCCGTGACGGGGGGTCTTGCTTTTCCTATCTCGGTGGGGTCTGGGCGCCTCCCGCCCGAGGTTTGGCGAGCGGCTCTCTCTGTCGGCAGAGCCGGCTCATTGCCTCTTCGCTGGAGCTTGATGGCTGCCTCGGTTGTCGGTGGTGGCCCACGGCTGCGACGACCTTCCTTGGAAGGAGCGCAGGCTATCGCGGGGAGCTGCAGTGTGGGCCATCGGAGTCCCTGGCTGCTGGTGGGTAGTCATGGATCGGTGCTGGTGCTGAAGCTGGCGCACTGCCATAGCAAGGACTTGCATTTGCTGGGCGAGTGCAGCCAGCTGGGCTTCTTGCGGAGGTGGTTGAATCGGCACGGGTGGCTCCACTTCCTGGCGGTGTGGGTTCCCCCGGGAGGGGGAATCCTCCGTGCGATTGGTGGAGGCCTCCCTCGCCTAGTTGTCACCATCCTTCCGCCTTGATTGCCTGCGAAGAGATGAAGGGCTTAATCCTTCGCTCGGCCCCTTCCTGGCATGCCAAATGTTGCCACCAAGATCGTCGTGGCCTGTAGCTGCTGCCGGAACTAGAGTGTGCTCCCTTTGCTGCCTGGCGGTCCTCTGCTCCTGGACTTGTGAAACAGGGGTTAGTGACCCGGGCCGGGGTTTCCGATGGGGCACTCAGACGGTCAAATTAGTGACGATTCAGGGGAACAGATCCTCCTGGTTGGGCCCCTCTTGATGGACTTCGCACTAGGAGAAGTGAGAGATGTGTAAGAAGACGAAAACATTGTAGGGAGAGAACGGTAACGAGGACAGAGGGGTTCCCTGTTCCTTCACCTCTCCTTGTATCCCTGGTTTTCCTTCAATTATGGCAGTGGTGGTAGCGCTTCGCCCTCTTGGTGGAGCTTGCACTTGTGTTGGTGGTTAATTGCTATTATCTTCCCCCTTTTTTAGGATGTCGACTGTTCTTTGTAGTTAAAAACTGGCTGTTGGGCGCTTGCCTCGGGATCTTCGCTGGGCTGGCAGGCACGTGCGGCAGGATTCCATACCGTGGGCGAGACGTCTTTCTTGACAGGTGGTAGGGGAAGCTTCCATTTGTTTTGACATCCCCTCTGGTCACTCCATTCCGGGAAGCTTGGCAGAGCCTCGATCCATGGGGCCGCCGTCTTAGGGGTTCGTGCCTTCCTGCTGGCCCATCCCCCCGGAAGTACGCCCGGACAGGTAGTTATGGCGGTATGGGGGGCACCGTTCCGTAGTTCTCGGGTGGCTCGCCGGTGTCTCGGGATGGCAGGGCTTGCTTCGGTCTGGATGCTTCGAGCTCGTGGGGTCACTTTGATGGAGAAGGAAAGAGTGCGGGCCCGGTCTAGAGGGCGCGCGCTCGGAGAGGCTCCACATTGGCGGGTGAGCGCTGAGCTCGACCTCGACTACAGGGCACTAACCTCCGAGGGTCTCGCTTTGGAGGGCAGAGGATGGACATGATCCAGAGGGCGCGCGCTCGGAGAGGCTCCATATTGGCGGGTGAGCGCTGAGCTCGACCTCGACCACAGGGCACTATCCTCCGAGGATCTCGCTCTGGAGGGCGGAAGGCGGACCCGGTCCAGAGGGCGTGCACTCGGAGAGGCTCCACATTGGCGGGTGAGCGCTAAGCTCAACCTCGACCACAGGGCACTAACCTCCGAGGGTCTCGCTCTGGAGGGCAGAGGACGGACCCGGTCCAAAGGGCGCGCGCTCGGAGAGGCTCCACATTGGCGGGTGAGCGCTGAGCTCGACCTCGACCACAGGGCACTAATCTCCGAGGGTCTCGCTCTGGAGAGCGGAGGACGGACCCGGTCCAGAGGGCGCGCGCTCGGAGAGGCTCCACATTGGTGGGTGAGCGCTGAGCTCGACCTCGATCACAGGGCACTAACCTCCGAGGGTCTCGTTCCGGAGGATGGAAGGCGGCTCCGGCCTAGGCGTCCCGAGCTCGCGGGCCTGACCTGGCAGAGGACGGGGCTCGGCTCGTTGCTTTGAGGGAGCTCAGCTAAGCTCGAAAAACGGTCCGGGCTGGACGTTGCCTTGGCGGCCGACGCGGCGGTCTCCTTTGACGTGGTGCCTGTCAGCCACCCACGTCAGCGGTCTCGCCACATCAGTTAGGAGCAATGTAAACTACTTTAAAGATTATAAAGCATTAGTAAAATATAAATACTAAACTAGTTTAACAAAGATTATATTGATTTATTTATATTGTACTTCATGATCAAGGGGATGGATGGATAGCTCAGCCTGATGCTCTTGCATGTTTAATTTATTCATGTCTTCCTATCTTTGACGGTTCGTTTCTTAGTTTTAATAACTTAATCAAAAAAACTTTCATCATACCTGTCATGTCCAACATCATGTAGATGAAGTGACCATATTAAAATGTTCGATCATCTATCAACAAAAAAAAAATTAACACATATATAACAAAGACATGTAGGCATTTGTGTTTATCGTATCTGGTCCGCTCTAGAAAGTTTCAGCACGTATATTAAGCCAGCGATTAGAATGTATCAGGTGCAAATTTGCGGTGCCTTGGGTCGTCTCATACCTTAAACTCGTCAAGATCTCAGCAGGGGCATAATAGGAAACTTCGAGAGGGCGGGGATTGAAAACTGCGCTTCTGGAATTTTTGGTACGGCCACGGAAATTTATTTCCCAACTCGTGCAACCGCCCCCATCTCCGCTGCAGCCACGAGGAAATCCTTTTCCCGTTCTGACCCACCCCTCAATAAATGCAGCTTGCGGATAGATCGCCCTCATGGCCTTTTTCTCTCTCTAGCCTTCTCCAATACTATTGTTAACTGTGGCAGACGAGGAGCGGTAGTAACTGCTAAGGTAACACTGGATAGAACAAATTAAAAATAAGGTCAAATCAGTTGTAGTATCAACGCAAGGAGACAAGAATGAGAGAGGTGGGAGTGGCCTTACGAGGCTCATGCAAACAGTAGGCCAAAGGCGAAGCATACAGCCCTGGCCAAACTACTCCGCATGGAATTCTATAATCGTGATCAACGCTACCCTTGTCGGATAATGTTAACAATGAAACGAGGCCATCTGTGATAGCTGGTCGGCCCCCCTTGCGGTAGCAGAGTTTCCCAAACCAACTATCGGTGCCGGTCAGCTCCATCATATTTTTCAAAGTTAATAAACTAGCTAGCATGAGCGACGATCGATGTACCGTTCATTTGGAGAAGTTTTTTTTTTTTTTTTTTTTTTTTTTTTTTTTTTTTTTAATAATAAATATTTATTAAAATAAAAATTGTTTGTTTGAAATATATTTATAAAAGTAACTTCTTTGGCTTCATTTTGAGTGAAGCCACGAGTTCAAAATGAAGCCCTAAATAGAACCTGCGACTTCAAATTTTAAAATAAAAATATAAAAATATTTAAAATAATATAATAAATTAAAAAATTTTAAAATTAAAAAAATTAAAAAAATTGTAGATTGTACCTGCAGTTTCATCTTAAGTGAAGCTGCAGGTCGCACCTACGGTTTCACCTTATTTTTGCACATCCCTTTTCTAAACAAAAAATAACAAAATATATAAATAAAGACATAAGTTATTACCTTAATAATATTATAAAATATTAATATTATAAAATAAAAGTCATTATAATATATAATAAATAATATAAATATTATGATAATATAATACATATATTATAATATATTAAATTATACATTATATTATAAAATATAATAAATATAATATAAAATTTTTAATTTAGCTGATCCTAAGCCGGTCACCAGTCCGGTTGCCAAGTTGGTGGTGCCAGTCTGGCCGTTAGTCCAGATGCCAATCCAACCGTTAGTCCGAATGCCAGTCCGACAACCAGGCTAGTGCCAGTCTGGTTGCTAGTTTGGATGCCAGTCCAATTACCAGGCTGATACCACTCTAGTCACTAGTCTGGTCGCAAGCCGTGCTAGGTTGGTGCAATCCAATCCCTAGTCTGGTCACCACGTTGATGCCAGTCCGGCCGTCAGCCTGGATGCTAGTCTGGTCGCCAAATTAGTCATGCCAGTCCGGTTGCTAGACTGACCACCAGTCTGGCAGTCAGGTCGGTGCCAGTCTGGTCGCCAGTCCGACTGTATGTCGGTGCCAGTCTGGTCGCCAGTCCGACTGTATGTCGGTGCCAGTCCGGATGCCAGTCCAACCCCTGGTTTGGCTGCTAGTCCGGCCGCTAGGCCAGTGCTAGGCCAATACCAATCCGGTCACCAGTCTAGTCGCTGGTCCAACTGCGAATCTAGATGCTAGGTCAATGCCAATCTGGTTGCTAGTCCAGCTGCTATACCAATGCCAATCCGATCGTTAGTTCAGCCACTAGTCCAGTTGCCAGTCCGGTCACCAAGTCGGTGCTAGCTCGGCCACCATGATCGAGTCTCTGGGAAATGGGTGGATGGGTACCTGCGTGCCCCGGGCTTGCACCAACATTGCCGTGCTCACACCCCATCGCCTCTGATCCCGTCACTCAACAGATGTCCCATCCCATTATGTCGCACTAATGGCACTAGGCAAGACACCGCCGCCATCACGATCAGTGCACACACATTATAAAACTATATTATAATATATAATATATAATTTAATATATTATAATATAAATATTCATTTTAATATATTTATAATCTTAATAATATTATAAAATGAAATTCATTGTAATATATAATAAGTATTATAAATATTATAATAAATATATTAAATTATAAATTTTATATTATATTATAAAATTTTTATTAAATATTATAATATTATAATATTATATATAATATATAATATATAATATTATAAAATATGATAAATATAATAAATATTTTTATAATATGATAAATATTATATAATTTAATATATTATAATGTATTTATTATAATATCTATAATATTTATTATATAAAACAATGAATTTTATTTTGTAATATTAATATTTTATAATATTATAAAGAAAATAACTTATGACTTTATTTATATATTTTTAATTTTTAATTGTTTTGTTTGGAAGAGAGACGTGTGGGAATAAAATGAAGCCACGGGTACAACCTATAGCTTTACTTAATTTTTTTTAATTTTTTATTATATTATATTTTTTTATTTTGAAATTCAAAATCATAGATTGTACCTACAGTTTCATTCAAAAGGAAGCCATAGGTTCGACCTATGGCTTTTGATATAGTGTCCGCATAAATCAAAGAACGCTACTTTTATAAATATATTCCAAATAACTATATTTTAATAAATATTTATTAAAAATATTATTTAAAAAAACTCATTCATTTGGACAATTTATCATTTGTTTATCATGCCATGAAATCAATATAGTTCGAAGTCCAACAACTACACCAACTAAATACTTTCCAAACAAAAAAAAACTACAACTAAATGGTCCTTGCTAAACTAGCCACAAATTATTCTAAATTTATTATATTAAAAACAACCGTAAAAATCCAACCCAAAAGTTTAAAGTAGTATGTAGACTTTAAATTATCCAATGTGCAACTATTTCTCAACACTTTTTCTTAAAGTGTAAAGCTATGGGCTATGATATCGATATACAAGAAGGGTCATAGACTTTGATATGGATTCGAGTTGTATCTTTCATATAAAAAAATGGTTAAACTGTTTTCATGACATCAACTATTGAATCATATCTCACATAAATATCAAGATACTATAAACTATTTCTTTGATCTACCTTTATAAATGTTAGAGTGGCTATTGCACAATCTAGTAAGATACAACCCAAACCCTCTAATGCCATGTTAAATTCTGATCCAAAAGTTTAAGCAGTTTAAGCTAGTAGGTAGATAGAGCTATATGAGTATTTAAATGCCACTAGAGTTCTTAACCTATTAAATATGGAATTATTTCTCAATAGAAACATTTGCATGTAATATTATTAGAGCTGTGGTTTAAGCACTAGCAAAGTCAAGTACAAGTATCTATGCATACATAGCGTTTGTTTGGCATTGCAGGGAGTTACAGGGGGCTTGTACTTGTATAGGAGTACAATTACTGACTTTCAACATGTGAAATAAGATTGTGGATTATTAACTTATATTTTATTGATTCTTATGGATAAGGTGCCTTATAGGCCTCTTCATGATTATAAGTTTCTAATTTACTATTGTCGATCTTATCGCGGTGGCCTGTAGCTCGTGAGCTGGTGCCGGTTCTCGGACTCTCTTTTCTCGAGATCTCCAATCTTCCGGTCCTGCAAAATAAAGTCAGAGACCCGGGCCCGAGGTTCCGACGGGGGTACTCCGACGGTCAAGTTAGAAAGCGACAAGATGGAACAGATCCTCTAAGACGGGTTTCCAAAGGATTCCCGTGCTTAGAGGAGATTTAGATGAAAGTATTGTGAGGAAGAGAGGGGTCGAAGCCCTGCTTCCTGCTCTGAGTTCACCGAGCTTGTGCTTGAGGACTTCTTGGGGGTCCCAGGGTCGTTCTGTCGGTACTCTTCCTCCTCTCTCACTTAAATCTCCGTCCATTTTTACCGTCCCTTTTATACCATCGGGCAGCCTTTGGTCTTCGTCCGCTCCCCAGGAGGCTTCCGGGGATCTCTGGATCTTCCTCTCCCTTCTTCCTTTTTCTCCTCCAAGTCCGGGAGTTAAGTGGCCGGCATACCTCGTTTGCCGTGTATCACGAAAGGGGAAGACTGGCGAGACCTCGGGCCAAGTAAGGGACCTCTCCTTTCGAGGCATTGACGATGGGCTCCAGGCCGTTTCAGGCTCTTGCCCACGAGGATTTCGTTCCTCGATCGCGGGACCCTGTTTAACTGATGTAAACGAGGTTTCGCGTATTACTGTAGGCCATACCAGTGCCCTGTATGGGACGCGGCGCGCGCTGGCTCTGGTGGCAACCTCGTGACCAGTGCCTCTGCCTCCTCGAGGCTTTGCAGAGTAGGGCTGACTTCGATCGAGGTGGACCCGTTAGGGGGTGCCACCTGGCGGAGGAGTAGGGGCTGCCAGCTTCGGTCGCTGTGGACCCTTGGCGGAGTAGCAAAGAGAGGCTTGACTTCGGCCGAGGTGGACCCGTCATGGGGTGCCACCTGGCGAAGGAGCAAGAGGGCCCGGCTCGACCTCGACAGAGGTGGACCCGTCTTGGGGTGCCACCTGGCGAGGGAGCAGGGGATGCCAGCTTCGGCCGAGGTGGATGCCTCCTGGGTGGACACCCGACGGAGTGGCAGAGAGAGGCTCGACTTCGACCGAGATGGAACCGTCTTGGGGTGCCACCTGGCGAAGGAGTAGGAGGGCCTGGCTCGACCTCGACAGAGGTGGACCTGTCTTGGGGTGCCACCCGGCGAGGGATCGGGGGACGCTAGCTTCGGCCGAGGTGGACCCCTCATGGTGGACACCTGGCGGAGTGGCAAAGAGAGGCTCAACTTCGACCGAGGTGGACCCGTCTTGGGATGCCACCTGGCGAAGGAGCAGGTGGGCCTGGCTCGACCTCGACAGAGGTGGACCTATCTTGGAGTGCCACCAAGCGAGAGAGCGGGGGACGCCAGCTTCGGCCGAGGTGGACCCCTCCTGGGTGGACACCTGGCGGAGTGGCAGAGAGAGGCTCGACTTTGGTCGAGGTGGACCCATCTTGGGGTGCCACCTAGCAAAGGAGCAGGAGGGCCCGGCTCGACCTCGACAGAGATGGACCCGTTTTGGGATGCCACCTGGCGAGGGAGCGGGGGACGCTAGCTACGGCCGAGGTGGACCCCTCCTGGGTGGACACCTGGTGGAGTGGCAGAGAGAGGCTCGACTTCGATCGAGGGAACCCGTCTTGGGGTGCCACCTGGCAAAAGAGTAGGATGGCCCGGCTTGACCTCGACAGAGGTGGACCCGTCTTGGGGTGCCACATGGCGAGGGAGCAGGGGATGCCGGCTTCGATCGAGGTGGACCCCTCCTGGGTGGATACCTGGCGGAGTGGCAGAGAGAGGCTCGACTTTGGTCGAGGTGGACCCGTCTTGGGTTGCCACCTGGCGAAGGAGCAGGAGGGCCCGGCTCGACCTCGGTAGAGGTGGACCCGTCTTGGGTGCCACCTGGCGAGGGAGCGGGGGACGTCGCTTCGGCCGAGGTGGACCCCTCCTGGGTGGACACCTGGCGGAGTGACAGACAGAGGTTCGACTTCGACCGAGGTGGACCCATCTTCGAGTTCTACCTAGCGAAGGGTAAGAGGGCCCGGCTCGACCTCGGCAGAGGTGGACCTGTCTTGGGTGCCATCTGGTGAGGGAGCGGGGGACGCTAGCTTCGTATGAGGTGGACCCATCTTGGGTGGACACCTGGCGGAGTGGCAGAGAGAGGCTCTACTTCGACCGAGGTGGACCTGTCTTGGGGTGCCACCTAGTGAAGGAGCAGGAGGGCCTGGCTCGACCTTAGCAGAGGTGGACCCATCTTGGGGTGCCACCTGGCGAGGGAGTGGGGGACGCCAGCTTCGGCCGAGGTGGACCTCTCCTGGGTGGACACCTAGCGGAGTGGCAGAGAGAGGCTCGACTTCGATCGAGGTGGACCCATCTTGGGGTGCCACCTAGCGAAGGAGCAGGAGGGCCTGGCTCGACCTCGGCAGAGGTGGACCCGTCTTGGGTTGCCACCTGGCGAGGGAGCGGGGGACGCCAGCTTCGGCCGAGGTGGACCCCTCCTGGGTGGACACCTGGCGGAGTGGCAGAGAGAGGCTCGACTTCGGTCGAGGTGGACCCGTCTTGGGGTGCCACCTAGCGAAGGAGCAGGATGGCCCGGCTCGACCTCGGTAGAGGTGGACCCGTCTTGGGGTGCCACCTGGCGAAGGAGCAGGAGCAGCTCGTCCCGAACGGGAATTTTGAAAGAAAAATCCACGTGGCACTGACCACGTCCAGACGGATCTGTCACACACTCCACGTCAGCGATGTAGCCATATTAGTTGCCCCCCATCCCCAGGTCCCATCGAAGCATCGTGGCTTGGGGCGTGGGGAGTTAATGCGGAGATGATATGGAGAAGGCAAAATTCTCGCACCATAATTGCCACGATCGCTGTCGTCGCTCTCGTTGCGCTCGAAACCCTGTGAGAGGCTGTCACGTGTGCGCTCTGACGGGCCATTAATGCACCATTTCGAAACCGAGGCAGTTTCTCTCGAACCGAAGCATTGATGTTGGGCATGCCTCCACGTGGCAATCATCTGATGGCTCGGAACGAAAAGAGATGTACGGCTGCTGTTGATTGAGTTTGAAAAGGAGGGGGACTTTCCAGAAACGAGGTCTCTCCGCTTTCTCACACCTCGCCGACGGTTGCAGTGGTCTCCCTTCATCTTCCACGGGTCGCCATTCCTTTGGTTCAAAACATCCCGGTGAGTTCCTATGTCTCCTTTTCTCTTCTTCTATCTCCTGATCCTTGTGCTATTTTTTCTTGCTTCTTCTTCCTTCATGGCGTGTCGCCATCATGTTTCTTCCAACCCGGACGAGGCTGGTCCTTCTCGGCTGAGGACTCCATTGTCTTCCTCCTCGAAGGGGGAAGAGATTCCGGACGAGGTCCTAGGTCTCCTCCCATAGTTTCCGCACGTCCCATTTCTTCTCTTCCTCCTCCGGAGGCCTCTTCCTCTAGCCCCTCCGGCTACACCTCGACGATGACCAGAGACGATCTTTCTTGGATCCGGGATACCTATGGGATCCTGGATTCTATCCGTCTTTCCCTCCCATGGCCTAGAGATCAAGTAACCTCGAGTGGCCTTGAGAGGGTCACCTTCTACGAGGACTTCCTCCTTGGGGGTCTTCGTTTTTCCCTTCATCCCTTCTTTCTTTCGTTTCTCATTCATTATTGTCTTGCCCCGATCCAGTTGGCTCCTAATGCCATCCGGGTCATCTTCGCTTTCATCGTCTTCTGCCACTTCCACAGGTTCGTTGCCCATTTCTCCCTTTCCAGGGCTCTCTTCACCCTGAAATGTTACTCCACCGATAATGGCTGGTGGTATATTTCGCCCCAGCCTAGGTATCTTAGGTTCCACCTCCCCTCATCGATCAAGGATTGGAGGAATCGCTTCTTCTTTGCCTCGGTCGAGGACGTCGACTGGGCCTGGAGTGAGCCAGACCGGTCATCGAATTGGAATTCCCAAGTTGAGCCGGTGGATCAGGATGACTATGCACTACTACTCGGTGATGTGATCCTAGCTCTCGATGATCTGCTCTCAGAGCAAAATTTATTCGAGGTAGGGGTCAGTCCCATCCGGGAGTTTGGTGAGGCCCCCGGATCTTCCCCCTCTATCTTCATTTTCTGTCTTGCACTTCCTTTCTTTTATACTGCCCTAACTGACCCTCTTTCTTCCTCAGGTATGAAGTTCTCCATAGAAAGCTTGATGGAGGGTATCCTGGAAAGGGACACCGCCAAGGGGACTGACGATCCCCCAGCGAAGAGGGCTTGCACTGAGGCGAGCCGGGGGCCTACACCCACCTCCGCCATCACCGGTCCTGGGGCAACGGCTCCTGCTCTCAGGTTGCCTTGGTCCCGTGCGCTCGACGTCCCTGTCGTCGACCTCGACAGGGTCGGGGGAGAGAGGAGGCCGGAACCCCTCCGGGCGATGCCTGCTCCAGCCGCTGTGCAGGTCATCTCCATGGTGGCCACCAGGGAGACGGCAGCTCCACCGATGGCCATACCACCTGGCAAAGGGACGGCCGCCCAGCTAGCTGCGAACGACCTCATTCCATCGTCGAGCCTCACCAGCCGCTGCTCCGTGATCCATGATCAAGGGCTTGCAGAGAGGGTGATCGAGTTTGCAAGCACCTCCCGGGACCACCATTTGAGGGGTGGCCAGGACTACTCTGAGGCACTGCTCGGGATCCTCCTGCTGCTTTTTACGGTAAATTCCGAGCTCTGACCTTTTAAAGTTCCAGTTGGATCTTACTAACATCTTGTGTCTTTTTCGATGCAGAACGGGACATACGTTCTCTTGCTGAGGAACTTCGTCGTCGGCTACGCCAAGAAGGATGCCGAGAAGGAGGAGAAGCTCGGCAAACTCGCAGCCGATGTCAAGGACCTCATGGAGAGGGAGTCGAGCTGCGAGCGAATAACCAGGTCATTCGGGCGGACCTGGGTCATGCCGAGGGACGCGTGAAGGAGCTCGAGACCTCTCTGTCGAAGGAGAGGATCTCGAACCAGCACCGCGCGGAGGAAGATGCGGCGGAGAAGACTCGCCTTAGGGCTCAGTCCCGGTCGTTGGAGCACTGGGTCGAGGAGGCCCTCAAGGAGCTGAGCACAGCCAAGGAGAAGAACTCTTATGTTAACGGGTTGCTAGAGGCGTCCAAGAGGAAGGCACAAGAGGCCATGCTGAAGTTCCGGGCCTCCGAAGAATACGTTGCGGAGGTGCACGAGGTGGCCGTAGACTCCTTTCTGAAGGGCTTCCAGGTGTGCCAGGAGAAGGTGAGCTCCTTCTATCCCGAGCTCGACCTTAGCGGAGTCGTTCTGGGCGGCCAGAGGGAAGAGCCCATCGAAAGAGCTCTAACTGCGGCTGTTGCTGAGGTGGCGGCTCCTGATCAGCCTTCTAACGACGCCGCCGGCGGAGAGGATGCCCCCACCCCAGGAGGACGCGGCCGCATCGAAGTAGCTCTGCAGCTTCACCTCTTTCTCTTTATTTTTGCATGATTATGTACTCCTTTCTCTCTTTTTTTTTTGTGGTCACTGGCCTGTTGGGGCCCTTTTTGTAAGGAACTGCTATTAATGAAAAAATCTTTCTTCCATTAACTTGTTCTGACATGTTTGCTTTCTTCTTCCTTTTATCTTTTTCTTTGTGCTTCTTCCAGACTGAACCCCAGCGCTAGCCAACGGGACTAAGTCCCGTGGGGCGTTCTGAGCTGAACTCCGGGATTGCGTGGGCGAACTAGATTCTGCCCCACCTTCTAGACCGAGATCCGGGACTTCGCTTTGGAACCAGGTTCTTTGCGAGCTTTCGGACTGATCCCCGGGGCCGCAGGTTGGATTTGCGCCTTGCACGGCTTGCCGAACTGTTCTCCGAAATTTTGTAGGACCGGGACCTAAGTCTCCGGGACCTCTTCTGGACTGAACTCCGGGGCCGCATGTCGGAATTTAATTCCGTGCGACACTCTAGACTGAACTCCGGAATTTTTGTTAGAGGAGACTTCGCGCCTTCGCGGATCTTCCACCATATCCATGCTCGTCGAACCAAGAACCGGATAGCTTTGTCCTATGAGACGAGAGTAGGCATTTGATGAAAAAGATTTTATTGCTAAAGTTTAAGGAGCCTTACACTATTGGTAGTACATCCTCAGGTTTGAGGCATTCCAGGTCCGAGGGAACCGGGATCCGCCTAGCTCCTCCAGGTAGTACGCCCCGTGGGGGAGTGCCTCCGCCACCCTATAAGGGCCTTCCCAATTCGGGGAGAGCTTCTTGCACTCTCGAGGTTGGGAAGCTTCAGCTCGGTGTAGCACCAAGTCTCCCTGCGGAAGGACTTCGGTCGCATCCTGGAGTTGTAGTATCTGGCCACTCGTTGCCGGTAAGCCACCATCCGAACTCGGACCCTATCCCTCATTTCTTTAAGGAGGTTCAGGTTCAGTAGCATCCGGGTCAGGTTCTCTGCCTCGTCATATTGCTGCATGCGCAGGGTCGATAGGCTGAGCTTAACTGGGATAACCACTTTTGCCTCGAAGACAAGGTTGAACGGGGTCTCATCCATAGCTGTCCTTGGGGTAGTGTGATATGCCCAAAGGATGCTCAGGAGCTCTTCTGCCCACCTCTCCTTAGCTTGGTCTAATCTTGTCCGGAGGCCTTGCAAGATGGTTCTATTCATTACCTCAGCCTCTCCATTTGTCTGAGGATGCGCCACAGAGGTGAAACGGTGATGGATGCCGAGGCCGTCGCAAAACTCCTCGAACTCCCAATAATCAAACTGGCATCCATTATCGGTGATGATGATATGGGGTTAGCCGAAGCTGTAGATAATCAACTTCTAAAGGAACTTGGTGACATTTGCCTCCGTGATCCGGGCCAAGGGCTCGGCCTTGACCCATTTTGTGAAGTAGTCGATTGCCATGATCAGGAATTTTCGTTGCCCGGATGCCGGAGGAAAATGTCCGAGGAGATCCATGCCCCACTGAGCGAACGGCCATGGGACGGAGAGTTGGGAGAGTGGAGCAGCGGGCTGACGTTGCACCACAACGTGTCGCTGACATCGATCGCACCTCTTTTCGAAGTCAGCTGCGTCTTCTTTCATTGTCTCCCAGAAATAACCTTGACGGAGGGCCTTATACACCAGCATCCTGCCCCCCACATGGTTCCCACAGATGCCCTCGTGGATCTCCTGGAGCACGAGTGCAGCTTCTGCGGGTCTCAGACACTTGAGGAGCGGGTAGGAATAGGATCTTCGATACAGCAGCCCATCCATCAATACGAACCGTGCGGCCTTCCTCTTAATGAGGCCGGCCGCCATGCGATCCTCTGGCAGGGTGCCATTGGTGATGTACTTGATGTACTTATCCATCCAGCTGGGCTCGGGGTTGACTTGCTGGACCTCCATGGGCATCTCATAGCTCGGGGCTTTGAGATGCTCGATGTAAGCGTGGCCCAGTGATGAGTCCGGCAAGGTTGCAAGGTGGGAGAGGGTGTTCGCGCGAGTGTTTTCCCTCGAGGGATATGGGAGATGCTGAAGCATCGAAATCCTACCGCGTTCGTTCGCACGAGCTCCAGGTATTTCGCCATTTGGGGATCCCGTACCTCGTACTCACGTGAGACCTGCCCGGCCACTAGCTGCAAGTCGGTGAAGACCTTGAGGCAAGACATGCCCAGCTCGCGGGACACTCTTAGCCCCGTGAGGAGCACTTCGTACTCTACCTGGTTATTGGTGGCGGCGAACTGGAAGTGGAGCGCACACTCGGCGATGACCCCTTCGCCGTTGGCAAGGATGAGTCCAGCTCCGCTCCCACCGGAGTTCGAGGCTCCATCTATGTGAAGGATCCAGACGTCCTCCTCCGGTCCTGGCTCTAGCTGCCAGTTTTGAGGGCTTTCTTCTGGTCCCTCGCCCAGGCCTGCACACTCAACCAAGAAATCAGCGAGTACTGTGCCTTCACGGCCGACCTCGGCTGTAGGTGATGTCGAACTCGCTGAGCTTGAGTGCCCACTTCGTCAAGCATCCAGACATGTCAGGTCGACTGAGCACCGCTTTCAGTGGTTGATCCGTCAGGACCACAATGGGATGCACTTGGAAATAAGGCCTGAGACGCTGGGTAGACGTGATTAGCACAAAAATCAGTTTCTCAGAGCGAGAATACCTGAGCTCCGCATTGCGGAGGAGTTTGCTCGTGTAATACACCAGCCTCTGCATCCCTTTGTCATCCATCCGAACCATGACCTGATGGCTTGATGTGACCGCCAGGTATAGGAGGAGCTCCTCCCCTTCCTCCGGCCGAGAAAGTAATGGCGGCGATGCCAACATCCTCTTCAGCTCTTCAAATGCCTCCCGGCACTCCTTTGTCCAGGAGAAGTCATGGATCTTCCTCAGCGCCTTGAAGAAGGGCTGGCAGAGGTCAGCGGATCTTGAGATAAATCAACTCAGGATGGCTATCCGGTCGGTGAGCCGTTGCACTTGCTTCTTGGAGGTGGGCTGCTCCATGTCCAGGATCGCTTGGACCTTCTCCGGGTTGGCCTCTATCCCTCTCTAGGTCACCATGAACCCCAGGAACTTCCCTGCGGATACGCCGAAAGTGCACTTCGCCGGGTTCAGTTTCATCTGGTGGAGCCGGAGGTTACTGAAAGTCTCCACCAGGTCGCTGACATGGTCCGAAGTGGGCTTGCTCATCACCAGCATGTCATCCACGTACACCTACATTGCGGCCAATTTGGTCTTTGAAGATCTCGTTGACCAGACGTTGGTACGTGGCACCTGCATTCTTGAGGCCGAACGGCATCATCTTATAGCAGTAGGTCTCGTGATCGGTGACGAAGGCGGTGTGCTCTTCATCCTCCGGGTGCATTCTAATCTAGTTGTATCCGGAGAAAGCATCCATGAATGAGAGGAGGCGATGCCCCGAGGTAGTGTCCACGAGCTGGTCGATCTTTGGAAGAGAAAACTGTCCTTCGGGCAAGCTTTGTTGAGGTCGGTGTAGTCCACACAAATCCTCCACTTGCCGTTACTCTTCTTTACCATGACCACGTTCACCAGCCAAATAGGATATTGCACTTCTCGTACAAAGCCGGTGGCGAGAAGCTTTTTCATTTTCTCGTTGATGGCATTCTGTCTCTCTGCAGCAAAACTCCTCTTCTTCTGGCAGACAGGGTGGCACCTTGGATCAATGTTCAACCGGTGGGTGATGACTTCCGAGGGGATACCTGGCATGTCTGCAGCAGACCAAGCGAACACATCAGCATTCGCCCGGAGGAAGTCCAGCAAATGAGCCCGCTCATCCTCCGGGAGTTGAGCTCCTATCTGCACCATTTTTTGAGCGTCCGAGCTGGGAGGGTATGTCAATAAGCGTTCCACAGGGCCTCCCCTGGGATCTTGTGCTCTTAAGTCGAGGTCATCCATGTCGGATCCGAGCTCGGCACTCCGAGCCCCTGGGACCGTCTGCAGGAAATGCGGGACAGGTTGGACCGTCCCTCTCATCACTCCCGTCCCAGAGGCGGTAGGGAACTGCACCAGCAACCTCTTGGTGGAAATAACAGCATCCAGCTGGTTGAGCCTTGGACGGCCGAGGATAGCATTGTAAGGTGATGAGAATCTGACGACAATAAATGTTATCATGACCGTGCTCTGCCGAGGTGGGGATCCGACGGTAACAGGGAGAGTGATCTCTCCTTCGACCCCCATAGAATCTCCGGTGAAGCCCATAAGAGGGGTGTGCACCGGCTTCAATTCATCATGAGACAAATTCGTTCGGGAGAAAGCATCATAAAATAGTACGTCAGTAGAGCTCCCACTATCCACCATAATACGATGTACAGGATGCTTTGTGATGGTCATCTCGACCACCACTACATCGTTGTTTACATTTTTATTTTTATTCCCTGTTTCAAAGGGGAGTACATTCTCCAGGTCTCCTACCTCCCGGACTCTCTTTGGCGCGCGCCCTATCCCCCAAGAAATCATGCCCACCGGCTTCTCCGTTGGACAGTTGCCAATTACAAGGACGGGGGGAAGGGCCGTGAGCGGCTGACCCTCCACCGGGGCCTCGTTCCTCACAAACTTCCTGAGATAGCCCCTCTTGACCAGCTCCTCGATTTCCTGCTTTAGGTTGCGGCACTCCTCCATGTCGTGGCCGTGCTCGCGGTGAAATTGACAATACTTCATCTTGTCACCGATGTTCCTTGGGTTCTGAGGAGGAGGTCGGCGGAGGTAGTTCTCACCCTCAATCTCCATGAGGATCTTCGTTCTGGGAGCGAGGAGAGGGGTAAAAGTTCGCTCCGAAACAGCACCATTCTTCGACTTCGGTCCTGGACGGAAGTCCATAGGTGGTCCAGGCCTCCAGGTCCCAGGAATATCTCTCGGGGCAGATTTCTTTGAAGGCTTCCCGTCCAGCTCTCGCCTGGTACGATCGGCCTCCTCAGCTCGGATATACTTCTGGATGTGGAGGAGGAGCTCAGAATATGTCTTGGGAGGCTTCTTGTCCAGGGAATACGTCAGGCGGGAGGTCTTGAGCCCGCGCTTCAATGCCAGCATGGCGATGGGCTCATCTAGACTGTATATCTCTAGGGCGGCGGTCTTGAAGCGGGTGATATAATCCCGCAACAGTTCTTAGTCTTGCTGGCGGATAGAGAAGATGCTATCCACCTCCCTTGGCACATTTCGATAAGCATCAAAGTTTGCCACAAACTTTCCTTCCAGCTGTTGGAAGGAGCTGATGGATTCCGGCTCGAGGCGGGTGAACCAAACTCGAGCAGCCTTCTGGAGGGTGGCAGGGAAGGCAATGCACAAAAGAGCGTCCATCGCTCCTTGGACCCTCATGAGAGCCTTATAGCTCTCCAAGTGGTCCAAGGGGTCGGTGGTCCCATCGTAGGGATCCACCTGAGGCATACGGAACCGATTCGGGATCGGTTCCTCTTGGATTTCCCGGGAGAAGGGTGGTCGGGCATTGTAGTCCGCTGGATCGGTTGGGGAGCTCTTTATGTTGGTAAAGCGGCGGGAGAACTCCGCCAACTTGCGCTCGTGCTTTTCCAGGTGCCTCTCGGCCTGGCGCCTGATGGCCTCGTCGGTGGAATCTTCCACTGAGGCCGCTGGAGAAGGAGGTGCCGATCGATCTCGGCTCCTTGCCCCGATGGTGCCTGCTGCGCCGCGCTGCTTCAGCATCGTTGGCCGGGAATCGACTCTCATGATCCGCCAAACCGGAATGGTTTCTCTTCACGGGAGTTTGGTGGCCCCCACGGGGATTGGAGACTGCCCGCGGATGGGAAGGCCTGCCTTGGATGGAGCACAGGTTCCGCGGGGGCCCGTGGCTCGAGCCACGGAGTCCCTGGCTGGGGCTGGGTGGCCAGGGAGCGCTGTTGGTGCTGCAGCTGCCGTACAGCTGTAGTCAGAGTTTGCAACTGCTGGATGATAGCTGCGAAAGGACCATCCACCAAGGATGGCAGAGGAGGAGGGGGAGGGGCAGGAAGTTCCCTCTCCGGGCTTCACGGCCCTTGGGGAGAAGGAATCTCTCCTGCTCGGTTGGTGGATGCTTCACGCCCACGCGTCACCACCATGGTTGGAGCACGCTTTCGTCCACTGAGAGCTTGCTTGTACAGGGGTTACTGTTCTGCCCCCCTTCCTGGCGCGCCAATCTGTTACCGATCTTACCGCGGTGGCCTGTAGCTCGTGAGCTGGCACCAGTTCTCGGACTTTCTCCCCTCGAGATCTCCAATCTTCTAGTCCTGCAAAACAAAGTCAGAGACCCGAGCCAGGGGTTCCAGCGGGGGCACTCCGACGGTCAAGTTAGAGAGTGGCAAGATGGAACAGATCCTCTAAGGCGGGTTCCCGAAGGATTCCCGTTCTTAGAGGATATTTAGATGAAAGTATTGTGAGGAAGAGAGGGGTCGAAGCCTTGCTTCCTGCTCTGAGTTCGCCGAGCTTGCGCCTGAGGACTTCTTGGGGGTCCCAGGGTCGTTCTCTCGGTACTCTTCCTCCTCTCTCACTTACCTCTCCGTCTGCTTTTACCATCCATTTTATACCATCGGGCTGCCTTTGGTCTTCGTCCGCTCCCTCGGAGGCTCTCGGGGATCTTTGGATCTTCCTCTCCCTTCTTCCTTTTTCTCCTCCAAGTTCGGGAGTTAAGTGGCTGGCATACCTCGTCCGCCATGTGTCACGAAAGGGGAAGACTGGCGAGACCTCGGGCCAAGTGCGGGACCTCTCCTTTCAAGGCGTTGTCGATGGGCTCTCGACCGTTTCAGGCTCCTGCTCGCGAGGATTTCGTTCCTCGATCGCGGGGCCCTGTTTAACCGATGTAAACGAGATTTCGCGTATCACTGCAGACCGTACCATTGCCCTGTATGGGACACGACGCGCGCTGGCTCTGGTGGCGACCTCATGACCCGTGTCTCTGCCTCCACGAGGCTTTGCAGAGTAGAGCTGACTTCGACCGAGGTGGACCCGTCAGGGGGTGCCACCTGGCGGAGGAGCAGGGGCTACCAGCTTCGGCCGCGGTAGACCCTTGGCAGAGTGGCAGAGAGAGGCTCGACTTCGACCGAGGTGGACCCGTCTTGGGGTGCCACCTAGCGAAGGAGCAGGAGGGCCCGGCTCGACCTCGGCAGAGGTGGACCCATCTTGGGGTGCCACTTGGCGAGGGAGCAGGGGACGCCATTTTCGAGCGAGGTGGACTCCTCCTGTATGGACACCTGGCGGAGTGGCAGAGAGAGGCTCGACTTCGGCCGAGGTGGACCCGTCTTGGGGTGCTACCTGGCGAAGGAGCACGAGGGCCCAGCTCGACCTCGGTAGAGGTGGGCCCGTCTTGGGGTGCCACCCAGCGAGGGAGCGGGGGATGCCAGCTTTGACCGAGGTGGACCCCTCCTGGATGGACACATGGCGGAGTGGAAAAGAGAGGCTCGACTTCGACCGAGGTGGACCCGTCTTGGGGTGTCACCTGGCGAAGGAGCAGGGAGGCCCGGCTCGACCTCGATAGAGGTGGACCCGTCTTGGGGTGCCACCTGGTGAGGGAGCGGGGGATGCCAGCTTCGGTCGAGGTGGACCCCTCCTGGGTGGACACTTGGTGGAGTGGCAGAGAGAGGCTCGACTTCGACCGAGGTGGACCCGTCTTGGGGTGCCACCTGGCAAAGGAGCAGGAGGGTCCGGCTCGACCTCGGCAGAGGTGGACCCGTCTTGGGATGCCACCTGGCGAGGGAGCGGGGGATGCCAGCTTCGGCCGAGGTGGACCCCTCCTGAGTGGACACCTGGCGGAGTGGCAGAGAGAGGCTCGACTTCGACCGAGGTGGACCCGTCTTTGGGTGCCACCTGGCGAAGGAGCAGGAGGGCCCGGCTCGACCTCGGCAGAGATGGACCCGTCTTGGGGTCCCACCTGGCGAGGGAGCGGGGGACGCCAGCTTCGGCCGAGGTGGACCCCTCATGGGTGGACACCGGTGGAGTGGCAGAGAGAGGCTCGACTTCGGCCGAGGTGGACCCGTCTTGGGGTGCCACCTCGCGAAGGAGCTGGAGGGCCCACCTCGACCTCGGCAGAGGTGGACCCGTCTTGGGGTGCCACCTGGCGAGGGAGCGGGGGACGCCAGCTTTGACCGAGGTGGATCCCTCCTGGATGGATATCTGGCAGAGTGGTAGAGAGAGGCTCGACTTCCGCCGAGGTGGACCCGTCTTGGGGTGCCACCTGGCGAAGGAGCAGGAGGGCCCGGCTCGACCTCGGAAGAAGTGGACCCGTCTTGGGATGCTACCTGGCGAAGGAGCAGGAGCAGCTCGTCCCGAACGGGAAATTTTGAAAGAAATCCACGTGGCACTAACCACGTCCAGCCGGATCTGTCACACACTCCCCGTCAGCGATGTAGCCATATAACCTATCATGGTACACTTACCAAAGAAGTTTTTATTTATCAAAAACTATAATAAAATGTTGATTAAGATGCCATTATCATTGCACAATATGGTTGTGGGTAGATAGTCAATTAAAAGTTAGGTATAATCAAGTTAGTAATAATGTTATAGTTGATTGGTTAGGTAGTATTAGGATGCATTTGATATGCTAAATCTATTTTGAGTAGATGACTCTGACACTAACTGATTTAATATATGGTGGACTATTTGATGAAAATTAACAATAAATTTAATGCACAAATCTTGCTTAACCATACTATAAGAGGAGGTTTCATGGTTTGGAATGCCGTGGTCCAACTAATATCCTTTAAATGCCTCAAAAAAAACCTAAAAAATTACTGTCAATTTAATCAGCAGTAATGTTATCACGAAAATTAGAAAAAATCTTGGATCAAATATCCTAGAGTAAAAAAGAAAAGGCTCTACGATAATTTCACTTTGCACAAGGATTCAACAAGTGCAATATTTGATGCGCGAGCAACTAAAAAACTTGGAACTCTTGCGCTGCATAAATTCTACCATCAAATATAAATAATAAATATCATGCATTTGGCGTTTTGGCACATAGTTTGAGTAAAGTCGTGTGGTAATAGTAGCAGCAATTGGTGTCGAGGCATCGTTGAAATGCGTGGCCAGACCATCTTGTATCCCGTGTCCTTGTACTTGATCACAATATGTCCACACATGCACGCATAAATCTCCAAAGCCAGCTTCGCATTAACTCACCCACACCTACATGGTTCTGTCCACTTTCCTGTTTTGAATCCTTTCAGGTGCCCTTTTGTACGAACCAGCTTTGGGTTGGCCATTAATCTCACCCCCACAAAACGGCCTAAATCTATTAGTCTAACCCTTCTTAGCTTTCAGTGCTCCCCCTATAAACACCGCTCCCCCTTCCATTTTCCCTTTCCACCGGCATAACAAGACGCAACAAACTCCCGTTGTTTTGCTCCTGTCTGTTCTTTCTTTCTCAAGCTAGCTAGGACTTGATGCATGACATGGGGGAAGTGGTATGGGACTTGTTTGGCGAGGATCTTGGCGAGCAAGGGCTGCCTCCTGGCTTTAGGTTCCATCCCACTGATGAGGAGCTCATAACCTTCTACTTGGCCTCCAAGGTCTTCAATGGAGGCCTTTGCGGCCTCGACGTCGTCGAGGTTGATCTCAATAGATGTGAGCCATGGGAGCTTCCAGGTATTAATTGCTTTATGTTTTTGGTTTCTCATTTACTGTTGAGCCAAATATTTCTTACTTCTGTGGTAAAATCACGTTACTTGGTTATCTTTGGCGGCCTTCTATAAGGAGAAGGAAAGCAACCACCGATGCTTCCTACTTACATATGCAGAGTAATGAGTGAGAGAGTGTGATGAGACGTCAGAACTTTTTCTTGTCTTACAAATGATGTTGTTGACAAAGTCATGAGTCATGATGCTAACCTTGGACTCATGACTCGCATGTCCATTAGCTATCCATCAACAACCTCCCCTAGTTATTGCTTCCTCCTCCTCCTCCTCGCCTTCTTCTTCTCCTGAGAGAGAGAGAGAGAGAGAGAGAGAGAGAGAGAGAGAGAGAGAGAGAGAGAGAGAGAGAGAGAGAGAGAGAGAGAACTTAGTATAGCTAGCTAGTCTCATGTGTAAGAGAGAGAGAGAGAGAGAGAGAACTTATGGTATAGCTAGCTAGTCTCATGTGTAAGATGATATGATACATATTAATGATCATTTGTCTTGTTTTGGTTTGTGATGGTTGGGTGTCTCAGATGCGGCAAAGATGGGGGAGAGGGAGTGGTACTTCTTCAGTCTTAGGGACAGGAAGTACCCAACCGGACTGAGGACCAACAGGGCTACAGGGGCCGGCTACTGGAAGGCCACTGGCAAAGACCGGGAGGTCCACAGCGGCAGCAGCGGGGCACTGGTGGGCATGAAGAAGACCCTGGTCTTTTACAAGGGGAGGGCCCCACGCGGGGAGAAGACCAAGTGGGTCCTCCACGAATACCGCCTGGAGGGAGACTACTACTGCCGCCACACGTGCAAGGTAAATCCCTCTTCACCCAATTGCTACAGCGTACGTGTACAGTTCCAGCATTGTCCCAACCTTGAGTCTCACCAGTCGCCTGCCCTTGGTGTATGGGACTCTCACCTTTTCCCTTCCTATATCTACCGTTCAATATTTCCAATGCTACTCTTGAGAATGTTTTCCATGATTTAAAGTTTTTATTTAGAATCCAATATTTTTTTAAAAAAATTTACCGCATCATCTTTAACAATCCAACAATGCAGTTTGGAATAACTGTAAAAAGAAAAAGAAAAAGCCTTTTAAATAGCTTCTAGGAACAAAATTAGATTGGGTTTTAAGCTCCATGTTTTTTTTTTTTTTTTGGAATGGAAAGTGGAGGAAGTGAACACCTAAAAATATTAAGATAAATTATCATATGATGTTTTACAAAAAAAATATGACAAAAAAAAACAAACATAAAATGAGTAACTGGATAAGGAAAGACAATCTGATACAAAGAGCTTTGTTACTTTAAAATGATTTAGCCAAACACAAGGTATGGCATATTGAAAAAGGTGTGGAGAGTTTATGAAAACTCTGTGTCATGATACAGAAAGTGCAAGTAGTGAAACATAACTTCACATCAGGGATGGCAGAAACACCATCCCGCATTTATTTTTCTTCATATTCCAATAATTAATAATTTATCTTAAATTTCTCTACTTTTTGTTCCATTGATTTATTCCTATTTGGCAAGTTATAGACTCCTATCTCTCTCACGTACACAAACATGAATGCGTATGTGGACATACATATAGAGTTTAAACTATATATGCAACTTGTTGGCTTTATATTGATTTATATATCTACATAGAGATGGTAACTTTGACCTAAAACATTTATCTTTTGCCATGATTTTTTTTTTTTTTTGTGTGTGTGTGTGTGTGTGTGTTTGTGGATAGAACTCTTTCCATGCAAATTATAAGTGCGTGTGTGCTTGTGTTTTGTGTGTGAGAGAGAGAGGGAGAGAGAGCCCGCGGTAAGAGAAATTTAAAATACTTGAATGAGGCTACTAACTATATATCTGTTTTGCATGTACTAATTTCGGCAGGAGGAGTGGGTAATCTGCAGGATATTCAACAAGACTGGAGAAAAGAAGAATCCTTACTACCCGAACCCCACCTGCACGCTAGATCCATCTTACTCCTCTCCCAACCCTGGTCTTCCCCCATTCATGGACCTCCAACCCGGAGAGAACCCCATCCAAATCCTCCTCCAAAGCCACCAACCGTTCTTCCACCAAGAAGCCAACCCCTTCCTTCCCCTCCCTCTTCCCGAACCCCTACACACTACCACCACCTTCCCATCACCCCTCAAACCCCAATGCCCTCCAAAAGAGAACCCAAGCCCACATGAGGAACAAGTATCTAGCTGGCTCGAAACATATCTACAGAACCCTTTCCTCTATGACACGGGACTAGCCCAACTTGGGCTAGGGGGAGCTGTTCATGAACTGCCTTTTCTGGGTCTCACTGCTACAGGAGAATCTGGACCGCTGGTCTCTTAAGATATCGTCACTCCACATAGTAACCTAAAGAAAGTGTGTTTGCCAGCTTGTGTATATTAGGTGCCTCTGTTGTACCAACTACCAGCTTTTCTTTCGTTTGCCAAGATATCTAGCTCTCCAATCTGGGAGATGACAAGAGACTGCGTGAGACTATATATTGATCTATGAATGAACTTTTTTTCCCTTCTTTTAGCTATAAAATTGATACTAATGGGGATAATTAATTGTTAGTTTTGATGTGATACGGTCACTTCTGGATTAAAAGTTTGGACAGATGGATGGATGATGTATGTCACCTTCCATGGTGATTTGATGGGGGGGTTCTGATGGATGCATGAAGGTATCCATGCGTGACGTGGGATCTTAAAAATGGATGGGATTGACGTGACATGTAGTTGGTGTACGAGCGCCGGAGCGATCTCCTTTCGTGCATGCATGGATGGGCCCTCGATACGTAACTTATGTTCCATGGTGCATGCGTGTGACGCGAGGAGTTGGCCCAGCTGATGGTAGGCTCACGGCCATGGAGACATGCGTGCTCTTTGGTTTGCTGGATTCTGTTTGACGGGTCACTGCTTGCACTACCTGTTTTAAGTCAGACACAGCTAGTGATTTCTCTGAAAAAATAAAAAAAAAAGAGTCAAAAAGGATTGTGTTATTAGGATTTTGGTAAAACGAACCTAGAATGGACACCTTAAGGGCATCACCCAAAGAATCATAACGGGCATAGACGAGTTATACGAAAATTGAAATAACTGCTCATGACCAGGTTCTTTGGAGAAGACGGAGACCAAGTATTTACTTAAAAAATGTATGTCCCATATATATTTTTATGAGAAATCTGCTTGGTTCAACATCGGTGTTAGAACGTTATTCTAGAATGTTGGAATGGTCCTTGACTTCACACCAATGCATTCGAGTTTTGAGTAATGATTTCACGAATGACTTAAATAAATTTTGGATTAATCCTTAGGCTTGGATGCAGGGATGTTGGAATGGCTTAGAGGATTGGCCCTCGAAAACTATGCCCTGTCAATCCAACTATCACCGGATGGTACTGGGGTGATGTATGTAAGCAATTTTCCATCCCAATGGTTGCTATAACAACAAAATAATATCATCTTCAATAACAAATCTGAACAAATAATAGATTCGAAAATCTCATATAAATTAAGAACAAATAATAATTTTAGATTTAGGATACGTACGTGTATTCGTCATTAATTTTCAAACTATAATCATGGATACTCATGTGAATATTAAAGGCTAAGTCCTCTCCAACATCCTCTTCATAGATGGTTATTTGATAGGATTAGTCATGAGAACTAATTTTACAAAAATATTAAGGAGTGAGAGGGAACCTAGCCTATTTATTAGCAAACCTTAACAGGCCTTTCCATTATGGATTAAGTTAGACTAAGGTCCACACTATGCCGTTCCAACCACACTAACCAATATAAGGTGCTCATAGCCCAATTATAAAAATTACTAACTACATTAGGCTTATACATATATCCATCAACACGGATCATATAATCAATATATTTTTAATAAAATAAAATAAATAAAAATAATAATTAATGATAGTTCATAATTAAGAAAAACTCTTATATTCTTTCACTTGGATGATATTAATTATGATTTTAAAAATATTTTATTTCAAAATAACTCTTGAGCTGAAAAATAGAAAACATAG
Organism: Areca catechu; assembly: GCA_021397845.1. Taxonomy (NCBI): domain Eukaryota; kingdom Viridiplantae; phylum Streptophyta; class Magnoliopsida; order Arecales; family Arecaceae; genus Areca; species Areca catechu. Next base: position 50,408,781 of record CM038045.1, on the reverse strand, counting down.
TACATGATCACGATTTTAAGAAAAACATGATCCATGAACAGTACCTTCGAATTAACTCGGTTTAACAGTATCAATCATACTAGATTATGAGAGTTATTATATTTTTTATCTGGCGTAAAACTTATTTATGATTATAAGCATTATCAATACTATCGATATGAGATTTAGTGTGATAGTATAGCAACAAAATAGTATCCAAAAGTGATCCAAAGAAGACATGTTATTTTCATTATCGGTCTTCTAATTTCTCTTCAACATACTTAAAAACAAAAGAAAAAAGAAAAAATTAACGACTTCAAAATAATAAGCCATTTTATCTCACATACTCAACATAATATCAATGACGAGATTGTATGTTATATTCGAAACTCGACACCTTATTGTAGTTTTCATGCAATTAGTATATAAATAAGAGATACATCATAAATATGCATACGTAACAAAATAATTATATAAATATACCATTAATTATGATTTCTGTTTAACTATATACTTTATTACAAGCTAGAAAAATTTTATGACTTCACAAGGAGTCCGTATGTCTTTAAACAAATAAATTGAAATCTCTTAATAGCTAATGAGATATACTATTACAACTATCATTCTCAAAATAAATAATTATTTTTCATATATTATGTTGTATTTTATTTCACGTGCATATATAAATCATATAGAAATATAATCTATTAACTATTATGACAACAATGTATATAAATACTCATAATAGATATATAAAATAAAAAGAATGTTTATAATAATAAAGCACAAATACAAAGTTACTCTTACTAACCAAGTATATCAAAAGAATTCAGTATGTCTATATTTTCAACTAGCTTTGTAAAGCATACGGGTCTCAAATCCTTGGTTAGAGATCAACTAACATGGACTCTATATCTATGCACTCACAGTTATGTCTTCTTGAATTATAATCCATCAATAAAGCAATCAATAATAAATAAAATTTGTCTATCAAGTCAATGCATAAATTCAAAATACATCAAACTCTCACTAATCCAAACTATCAAAAGATTCTAAAATGTCCATGTTCTTGATATGCTTCATAAAAACTATAGATCTTAGTCATTTGATTAAGGGATCATCAAATATTGACTTTGTTCCTATATATTTTATAAAATATCTCTCTTTTTAACTAAAATCTCTGACTATCAAATATTTTACTCTATACAGATTGAAATATTACAAATTTTTATTATTCTTTGAAAGAATATAGCTGTATTATTATTATAATAAATCTCAAGTGATTTTAAGATAGAATCAATAATTATAGTATCTGGGATAAAGTTTTATAATCAAAATAATATAAATTATGACTTTACAACATGCCATAAACTGTCTTTATATCAAAAAATGTTATTAGATTTTTGTTTTCATATTTTTTTAAGAAATAACCCCCTCCTACCATTCACAAATAAATTATCATAAGAAATGACAGCTTTCTATTTTCTATTATATGATTTCTTTATTAATACTATATCAACTAGCAATGGAGGTACTATAATTGGTTTATATATATGATGTTGCTTTCTCACTATCCTCCAATAGGATGAAACATAACACTTTTATAAACAAAAAATAAAAATAATAACTTATTTTTTTTCTAATATCATATTTCTGGTACGAGAGCATTTAACATTATTCATATCAAAATCTATAAATATAGTATAATTTGACTTAATATTCTTTATACCCCTATAATCTTTATCTTTTTAGAATTATTTGGATAACATATTATTTTATATCCAAATTTATTTACTAATGGGATATTAATTTTTAACTATTGCAGGATAACCCCTAACATAAAAATGAATAATATTAGGCTTCCTACTAATCTTCAACTCAAAAAACATCTTGTGTAACTATCTTACCAAGAACTTTATCCAAAATATAGACTACAGTTCTTAGGATATTATCCTAGAGATATCATAATAAATTGTCTCTACTCATCATACTTTAAACCATATCCATGAGAGTGTGATTTTATCACTTAGTTATATTATTTTAGTTAAAAATTTCAGGTATAGTATATTGAACAACTATCCCATACTTATATAAATATTTAATAAATAATAATATTTATTTATTATGTATGGGATCTTAGGGTGTGACTTATACACCAATCAATGTTCACATCCCTTTCTCAAAAGTATCAAAAGCTTTTAAATAAATAAGATAAAATTATTAATTGTTCCACTTATATGGTTTTAAGTTGACTAAATTGTATAACAAAAAACTAAAAATATGAAACATGATGAGTAAGCAATGTATTAGAGATAAATATATCAAAATACTAGATTTGGATGCAATACTCTCCAATTTCATAATGTAAGCTTTAACACCATTATGCCATTATACCTTATTGCTTTATGTATCGATCAGGTATTCAGATTCTTTTTTATTAAATTTTACATATCCTTTATAAATAAGGTCAAAAAACTACATTATATTTCCATTCTTAGGTATAACATAGAGAATGGAATCAATTTTTTTTTCACTTTCTATTATTTTTATAAATAGCTTTTATTTTAGAGTATTTTTATAAGTCACTCAAGATGGAGGATCGTTATATAATGTAATATCCAAAATCATCATACTTAATACTAGCATAATTTTAATTTTTATATTTTATAGATTATTCTAGTGAGAGTCATAATAGGAGTATTAACTCTATTGAATACAAATATATTAACTGCTAAATAATCTTTATGTAGTTAATCAATAAAAAAATATAGATAATATATATACCAAAAAATCTTTATAAGTATTATTTTAATGAGAGTCCTTAGTCCAATGCTACAAAACTTCTTTTAGAAAAAAAGTAACCTACATAAGGTATCTCTCTTCAATATATAACACTATTTAATTTTTTCTAAATATCTTATAGAAGAATCTTGTAAATCTTAGTAAATGTGCCACTTTGATGGTCACTATCTATCAAAATTTCTATCAAAATTCATAAATCTTCCAATTAGGGATTAACAAATCATGACCTCTATGATGGTATAACAAAAACATATAATAAGATTATATATAGATATAATATGCTAGAGGTATAGACAATAAATAAATAAAGATTTTAAACATAATAAGCTATTTTTTATAAGAGTACTTTGTGTATCATTATAAAACTTTCTTTTAGATAGAGAATATAATATGCCATTAAGCTCCAAGCATGAAGTTAATATAATGAGAATACAAGACATTTGAAAATCTATCCCTTTTGAATAAACAAACTTTCTAGGCCAATATATCTCTTTTAAAAAATAAAGGTTAATATAATGAGGATATAAGACATTCAAAAATCTATCCCTTTTAAGCAAATAATTTTTTTTAGTCTAATATATCTTTATCTTTAATAATTTGATCCAATTAAAATCTCAATAATAATATTATTATAACTAATACCGAAAGTGATTGTATAATCAAAAGAAAATAGCAGGAATAAACAGTATTAGTCAATGGGCATATATATAAATAATATATAAGAGCCTAAATATATTATTATATATATTTTTAGGTAGAATATGTAATATGTATAAGTACTCCACAAATACACCAAAATGATTTAGCTCTAAAAGATATGCAGAAGATAATAGCAAATTAAATGCAAGGAATGAAGAGCAAGTAATAGAGAGCAATCACACATAAACATAAAGCTTTATGGTGGTTCGGTGCAATCCAAGCACCTACATCCACTTCCCAAGCATCCATTGAAAATTTTACTATAATCTCTTCAAGATTACAACCGACTTGTTTTCCAAGGCTCACAAGTCAAAACCTAAGTTGATTTTGTCACCTAGGCTCACCAACAACCTTTACAATTTGTTTTATCTTCAAGCTCACAAGTGAAATTCTAGTTGATTTTGTCATTTTGGCTCACCAACAACCTTAACAACTTAGTTTCAAAAACCTTGAAAGCTAGGCCAATAAAGAATAAAGTCAAAGATACAAGAATAAAAGCACAATCAAACTCTCTTATAGAGTATAATATGGAAGCTTTGAGGCTCTTGATGATTGCTTGACTTGACTTCTCTTTAGAATCACTTCAAAGATACTTTTGGAATGCTGAAATAAAAGGCTTGTAAACTTTTTCAGGGAAATCTTCTCTTTTTTGATTTTGGAAGTGAAGTTCTTGAGGAATATTTATCTCTTGTATGTTCAATGCTTCATGAATGAGTTTAGTGAAGCTTAAATACTTCAAAAACTTTCAAAAAATGGTTTAAGATCATTGGAAGAGCAAAACTAGCCATTAGGAGCTTATAGGGATCAATTCTGCCTCTCAAAAAATATAGCCGTTATTGTTGTCAAAACCCGTGATCGATACTTGACTTTTGTGAGTCGACACTTGAGTCTTCATGAGTCGATACTTGGGTTAGCATGAGTCGACACTAGGTATAAACACTTGAAAAACCAAGATTCTATCTTTTTTTTGTTATCAGGCTTTGAGTCGACACTTGAACCATGTGAGTCGACACTTGAATCTCCTGAGTCGATACTTGCATTTCCTGAGTCGACACTTGACACAAAAACCTCTAAATGGCATAATTTTATAACTTGAAAAATCTCAGGCCTTGAGTCGACACTTCATTTCTATGAGTCGACACTTGACTTCTGTGAGTCAACACTTGATTCTTGTAAGTCGACACTTGGCATACCAAAAAAAATTTCTGCATGCCAGTTTCTGAAGTGTCGATACTTAGTGTGTCATGAGTCGACACTTGACTCTGCAACTTGACAGAAACATGTGCCAACCTTCAAAATTTAAAATGCTATTCAATAAAACTTCAATACACTTTTTATGAAGTTCCGATTGATCTATTTTGAGACCTTTTTCAGATGAAAAGATTTCTTAAATCATGAAAATTGTTCAGCTTCCAATGTAAGAATTTAAGGTGCCTATATCCTGAAACTCATAACTACAATTGAAATATTAGTATAAAATATGTACTCAACATTTTGTTAGTCATCAAAATTAAGGGCTAAAGCTAACAATTAGCATTTGTATATTTTATGGATTTCAAACTATTTCAAATGGATGTCAAAATTGCTTTTCTAAATGGATTTATTGAAGAAGAAGTATATGTAGATCAGGCCCCTGATTTTGAAAATCATGAATTTTTCAATCATTTTTTAAACTTCATAAAGCTTTGTATAGTTTGAAACAAGTTCCAAGAGCTTGGTATGATAGACTAAGTAAATTTTTACTTAAAAATAATTTTCAAGAGAAAATGTGGACACTATATTATTTTTGAAAAAAGAGAATGATGATCTCTTAGTAGTACAAGTGTATGTAGATGATATTATTTTCAGTGCTACTAATGAACATCTTTGTCAAGAGTTTGCAAAGTTAATACAGGAAGAATTCGCGATGAGCATGATGGGTGAGCTTAATTTCTTTCTCGGAGCCCAAATCAAGCAAACAAAATAGGGGATCTTCATCAACCAAGCTAAGTATACAAGAAAAATCTTAAAGAAGCTTGGAATGGAGAGTACCAGACCATTAGGTATGCCCATGAGCTCCTCTTGTAAACTTGACAAAGATGAATCAGGTAAGAAATAGATTAAAAGTTATATAGAGGTATCATTGGTTCATTATTATATTTGACTGCAAGTAGGCCAGATATAATGTTCAATGCATGTATGTGTGCAAGATATCAGTCTGCTCCCAAAGAATCTCATTATTGGCTGTTAAACGCATACTTAGATATTTGTCTGGCACTATTGATATTGAACTTTGGTACTTTAGAGATTCATCATTTGAATTGGTTGCATATTCTGATGCTGATTTTGCTGGGTGTAAATTTGATAGAAAAGTACAAGTGAAACTTGTCAATTTCTTGGAGTTAATTTGATTTCATGGAGTAGCAAAAAATAGAATTCAGTTGCTCTATCTATGGTGGAAGCGAATATATAGTAACTGGAGGTTGTTGTGCTCAAATTTTATGGATCTAACAATAACTTGAAGATTTTGGTATCAAATTAACTAAGACATCCATAAAATATGATAATATTAGTACAATTAATTTGACCAAAAATCCTGTTCAACACTCAAGAAGCAAACATATTGAAATAAGACCACTTCATAAGAGATCATGTGCAAAATTGTAATGTGATGCTTGAATTTATTTGTACTGATAATCAATTAGCTGATATTTTTACTAAATTTCTTTGTGAAGATAGATTCTGCATGATTAGAAGAGAGTTAGGTATCATTGATCCCTTTGTCTAAAACTCCTTCAAACCTTATTTTTACTTGATTTCTTGAGCCCAAAATCATCTCTTTTGTGTCTCAAAATCTTCACTAGAACCCCTTGTTTTTTGAAAATTTTTTGATGTTTTTTTTGGATTTCCTTTGGATTTTCTGGCCAAGTGTCAACACTTGAATTTTTGGCCAAGTTTCGACCTTGACCAAAATCCAAGTGTCGACTCACGAATGAAAACCTGTGTTTTTAGGGCATCAACGATTCATTCTGAAATCACTTCTTTTTGGTTTTGTCTTGCCCTAGTGGTCCCCCTTCACCCTCTTGATCCCGGAACAATGATTTTTCATCGTTGTCCCTCAATCTTTCGGGTAATTTCCTCTATTTCCCTCTCATTTTGTCTAATTTCTTATAATTTCTTCACGTTTTTTTGTGGGATTTGGTCGGAACTCTCGTGTTCTTTTCTTTCCTTCGGTCCTTTCCCAATCTTTGGCCGTTTCCTTATTGGATTCACACTTCCTCCCCATCGATTTTTCCTCCTTGGCCTGTTTCCCTTTTCTTGGTCCACTCCTCACCCGATCTCTTATCTTCCCTCTTTGGCCTTCTCTGGTTCACCCATTCCTTCTTTGTTCTTCCCCTCTAGTGATTGTTGGTGTCATGGGAGCCCATAAGCAGGTTGTTTCGAAGAAGAGGTTGAGCCAAGGCACTACCGAGAGGAGATCCAAGGCTCGGTGTGACTCAGCCAGGGCTCAGCAGAGCAGTGAGCAGGAGCGAATGCCTCCACCACGATCCCCTGCTGTAGAGAGAGTGTCTGGGAAGATCATTGCAGGTGGACTCTAGATAGATTTGGACTTCTTTGACTGAGAGGGGTTTAGTATTGGTCAGTTACTTGGAGTAGCAGGTTTGACCTCCTTCTGCACTATGAAGGAGAAGTACTATCCCCATTTGATTAGGGAATTCTTCGGGAGTCTGGCTACTGATGGACTATTATGGAGTACTGTAGTAAGAGGCGTGCAGATTTGTGTGTCTGAGAGCACATTGAGTAGAGTTTGGAACGTTCCTCTACATGGGATTGCTACTATATGTGTCGGTGATAGAGAGGCTGCATTTCAGTATATTTTGGAGCAAGATGATGTATGCGGTGTATCCACTATCACCGTGAATCAGTTGTCTGTTGAGATGCGCTGCTTCATCACATTGTTGCAAGGATCCTGCTATAGAAGACTGGTCGACTTGATTTTATCACGGAGCGGGAGCTCATGTTGATAGTCTGCCTCACACATAGGACTGCCGTCAACATCCCAGCTCTGATGATGAGTCAGATGGGAGAGGTGACGACTCAGCGTTGCCTTTGCTTGCCCTATGGGATGGGGTTGACTCGTCTTTTCCGGTCTTATGGTGTTCCTTTGAAGGAGGAGGCCTCCAAGGATATACTTCATACCGATGTATATGATGAGCTATCCTTACACCGTATGGGCTACAGGAGAGTTGCTAGCAGATGGGTTCATAGGGAGTTTGGACAGGAGCCAGACGAGGAGGACGAGATACGAGCAGCCGAGGCAAGACCATCTAGACCTGCAGAGCACCTTACACCTCCGAGACCTGCTCTAGTTCCAGCTTCAGGGTCTGAGCCGACCACTCCAGCACCAGTTATTTCTCTAGCAGTTGCTCCTTGTGCCACTACAGAGTCTACTTTTGAAGAGTAGATCAGGCATCAGATTACTGAGGTCAGAGAGGAGATCATTGTATTGGCTATCAGGACTACCCAGCTATGGATGGAGATATAGGGCTGAGAGCACACACAAATGATCAGCTCTCAGGTATCAGGCAGACGATGGAGGCTGGCTTCACTGAGATTCATGATCTTCTGAGATCCCTTTTGCCTCAGACAACACCTTCAGGACCTCCACCTCCTCTGCCAGCAGACGATAATGACCACCATGACACTCATGATGATACTCCAGGTGGTGGTACAGCAGGAGATGGAGATGGCACAGGTGGTGGTGACAGAGATGGAGATGGTGGTGATGTTGATGGAGATACAGATGATGACAGTGATAGAGCTGGAGTCTATCAGATTGTCAGCAGGGAGAGTCAGACATCGGATGTTCATGATCACACCTCAGACACTCCCAGAGATGTTCAACTTGGCACTATCTCAGCATTCCATGACACCAGCAGAGTCTTTTCCTCCTATTTCTACTAGGTCTTCTAGGGTTTTTCCTCGCTCTGGCCCTTTCTCTTAGGACTAGAAGCCGGACCCACAAGACCCCTAGGCCTTCTGCTACTAGGACTAGGTGCATGGCACCTATCTTCTTCGAGCTTCCGTCTGATGAGGATTAGCCTCACAGACATCTGCTATGCTTGTATTTTTTTATGCTTATAGTCTTTGATTGTACTTTTGCTTATCTTATGTAAGCACTTTTATTGTACTGAAACTCTAATATATGAAAATTAACCTTTGTTTCAATGTTTACTCTTCTTTCTGCCAAAATTGATTGCCTTATTATGATAAAATACATTAATTCAGAGGGAGAATACTCCTTTTAATGTTTAATATTGACAAAAAGGAGGAGTAAAATCAATTTATAAGCATTTTCTAAAATTCCTAAAATTTTTTATAATTTACCTTTCATAGGGGGAGAGAAAATGAAATTCAACCTTGCTTGGCACATCTCTCCTATGAAACTGTGTTGTATGAACTTTGATATGCTAAATTTAACTCAATTCTCATGAGCTTTAAGTGTATGCTCACTTGAATATGTGGTACAATACCCATAATTAAATTTAAATGCTTATATACTCAAGATTTTGTCATCATCAAAAAGAGAGAGATTGTTGGCTTTAGCCCTTGATTTTGATGACTAACAAAATGTTGAGTATATGTTTTATAGTAATGTTTCAATTGTAGTTGTGAGTTTCAGGATACAAGTATATCAAATTTTCCATACAAAGATATCAAACTCACTAATTTTGAAGCTAAGTAAATTTTAGTATATAAGAAGTCTTCTCACCATAAAAATCCTTAAAATGGGTCAATCTGGACTTTATGAAGAAGATATTGAAGTTTTATCGAAGAACACTTTGAATCTTGAAGCTTGGCATAGAGTTTTTGAGTGGCACATACCAAGTGTCAACTCATGATACATGAGGTGTCGACACTTCAGAAGGACTGGCATGCAGAAATCTCTTTGGCACACCTTGAGTTGACTCGTAGAAGTCAAGTGTCGACTCAGAGGTCGACTTATAGCCTGAGAACAAAAATGAAACAGAACTCAATTTTTCAAGATTTATACCTTGAGTCGACTCATGCTGATCCAAGTGTCGACTCATGAAGACTCAAGTGCGAGTCATGAACAAACTCAAGTATTGACTCATGGGTTCTGATAGCAATAATGGCTATAATTTATGAGAGTCAGATTTGAATCCTACAAGCTCCAAATGGCTAGTTTTGCTCTACCAACGATTATAAACCATTTTTTGGATGTTTTTAAAGTATTTTAGTCTCACCAAACTCATTCAAGAACAACTAACTTACAAGAGACAAGACATACCTTTGAGAACTTCACTTCCAAAGTCAAAAAGAGAGCAAAAGAGAAGATTCCCACTGAAAAAGCTTCCAAGCTTTCAAATCAACATTCCAAAAGTGATCATTGAAGTGATTCCAAAGAGAAGACAAGTCAAGAAATCATCAAGAGCCTCAAAGCTTTTACTTTCTACTATATAGAAAGTTTTTTCTTGTGCTTTATTCTTATACTTCTGAATTTATCTTTTGTGACTAGTTTCAAGGATGTTTGAAACTATGTGTCAGGCCTTTCCAAACCGTGAATTAGAATCCAAGCCTAGGTTGGCTTGAGTAAAGGTTGTTGGTGAGCCTAAGTAAGAAAACCAACTTTGGGTTTGACTTGTGAGTCCTTGAAAATAAGTTGGCTATAATCTAGGTTGATTATTGTAAAATTTTCAAGGGATAGTTTGGAAAGTGGATGTAGGTGCTTGGTATGCATCGAACCACTATAAAACTTTGTATTTGTGTGTGTGTTCTTTGCTCTCTTGCATTAGCTGCTTATATTCATTGAATTGCATCGCATCTTATTTATTGTATGCACACTTGCATTGCTTCACAAATACTTTAAAGTGCAGCACATATTTGCTTTAAATTTTTAAAAAAACCCAATTTGCCCCCCCTCTTGGGTTGCTATGCTGGGCAATAGAGTCAAGTCCAGTCGTGTAAGAAAAAAACTCAAGCCAATTATAGACCCCAACCAGCCTGATGCATCCATCAATGCATAGAGTCCTATCATCCACATGTGTGCACCGATTTTGAAGAGCATGAAGACCCTAGAGCCACCTTGAAGACCTTATGGACATCTCTACCTCACCTTTACCAGAAAAGAGGACCAAGCAACCAAATTTGAAGATCCTGGAACCTTGGAAAGCAGCTTGGAGTGTAATGGGCCGCCTAAAGCCCATGAGAAACCCTAATTGGCGCCCCTGCTATGGTCACCTCCACATGGTTGCCGCCCCCTTATTATCACCACTCCTGGCCGCCCATAGTAGTTGCATAGGAGAGGGACTTTAGGGATTTTATTCTTTGTATTTCAACATGGTTTTGTGTGGGAAAAGGATATCTATGAGTTTACATGTATACCCTTATTTAGGGACCAAGTTTAGTAAGTCTATATAAAGGCCCTATCTCTCATGTTATGTGATGTTATGTTATGATTAATGAAAAGTTGAGAGTTTCTTCTTATCATTGCCTTTGCCTTTGTGCATCGACCTCCGTGAGGGAGTGGATGAGAGACCCGTTTGCCTTTGCTCTTTGAGCATGGAGGGGTGTGAGGCCCTATCTATCCAACCTTCGTCAACCTTGGATGCCCACCTTCTTCAAGCCATCTTCTAGCCGCCCCATCCTATCTCTCTTTCCTTTGTTCTTTCATCAATCTAGCAAGTTTTCCATCACATCTAATTCCTTGTTTGGTGTTTTACAGATCCCTCGAGTTTCACACGAATTGGAGTCCGTTTGCCTAGCCATCGAGTCAGCGGATAAAAAGCCGACGGATCTGTGGGTTTTTGGCTTGACCTTCCAGGTCACATCTGGGAGCGAGGAGTGATCCCTTCATGGGAGCAGCAGCAAACATTGCTAGGTACACACCCCCTAGCCCTCTAGATCTTAATATTGTAGAAAAGCTAGCCCTACCGGGGTTTCTTAGCCCTGGCGGTCCTGTTTTTATCTCTTTTGAGAGTCTTTTTTGCATTCTTGCAATCCATAATTTCTACGGGATCACCCTTTTGTTTATTTGACTTGAAACTTGGGAATTAAAATCTTAACTTAATACTGAATCCATGAAAATTCTCTTACATGATAATTAGTCCCTCATCATTTGGTATCAGAGCAAATTAGGGCTTAATGTTTGCATATCATAATTCCTACACATGGTCTATTCAAACAAGTGTTTCTGCATATAGATTTCTCAAAAAAAAAAATTAGATTCTTATTTTGCTGGATTTATCATATTTGATTGTTGTTTATCAATATTTTTTCATATTTATTCCAAATTATATATTTTCTGCATGCCTGTTTTCTGTCCTAGAAAATTTCTGCACCTAATTTCAGCATGATAGGATTTCAGGATGTTTAGGGGTTTTTTTTTTTGCATAATTTTGACTTATTTTAATTTTCTGCATATTTCCTGCATATTAGTTAATTTCCAGCATCTGATATTTCTGTTGAAAAAAAAAATACATTGCATAATTAGGGTTTCATATGCTTGCCATCATATGCATAAATCAATTTAAAGGCAATTTCATTATGACAGATGGGGGGAGGATTTGATCACCTCTCTTTAGTCTGAAACAACAATCCCTGCATCCGAACCTAAGCCTAATTAAAATTAACTAGCAACTTAATTGATTTAGGGACTGCAACAGGTCGGGTCCGAGTCTAGTGAGAAAACTAGTGCACTCAACCCTCCACTTATTACTGGAAACTGGTGTCTAAGGCTAGAGGTCCAAAGGCAAATGTCCTAAGTGGATTGGTGGTTACTTAATTAAGACCCTGTGACAAGCAGGGGGAGCCTCCCACCACCCCGCCTCTTACCTAGCCATGGAAGGACTAAGTGTTGAGTTGGGAGTAAGTTGAGTTAACTCACCTGATTTTGACTCTAGGTCTAGCAAACTGTAGTCGATTTGTGTCTAACCCCATCAGTCTCACCCTAACCCAATCTAACCATGGAGTCGATGTGTGTGCTGGTTTGCATGACTATTAGATTAGGAGTCTAACCCAATACCAGTAGTCTCACCTCAAACCCAATTTGACCATGGAACCCACCCTTTAGACCTTCCTTAGGACTATGAATGATCAGCTTGCCTAATTGAATGCTCAAATGGACCAAAGGTGAAATAAGCTTGACCAGATAGAAGACCGTTTAGAAAACCTAGAAAGGACCCGACAAACCCGCACTGAGCCCAACCTTAAGAGAGCCCCATACTGGGAGCCCAACCCTAGGAAAGCCCTACACCATGACCCAATCTGGGAATCGAACCTTAGGAGAGCCCCACACCCTGACCCAATCTGGGATCTTAGTGTAATTAGAACTAATTCTAATGAGAGAGCCATTAGGTACATAGAAGCACCTAAATTTGGTGGTGATCCTGAGTTTGAGGATTATCTTAATTGGGAAAGAAATATGGACCTGTATTTTGAAAGAAATATGGATCTATATTCTAAAAGAGGTTAGTTTAAGTTTTCTAAAGCTAAGTTAGTTCGCCAGGCTAAGATAGACTGGGGTAAATTTGAGAAAATGGTTAGACTAAAAGAAGAAACACTGATAACTACCTGGAGAGCCATGAAAAGCAAACTTAAAGAAAAGTACCTACCTAGATCCTATGACCCTAGCTCCTATGCATCCAGATCCTATGAACCAAGCTCCATGCACCCAGATCCTCTGAACCCAGATCCTATGTATCCAAGACCTATGAGCCCAAGAGATCCATGACCCATAGATCTGAGCCCATGTCCTATGAGCCCAAGAAACCTGGTGGGGGCACCAGAATCTGACAAAGATTACTGGGCCCAATTTGAATTATCGAGTAGTTTTTTGAGTCATTTAATAATGTGTCACTTATTTTAAGTGAGCCAAGTCTTGTAATAAGTTATTCTATTAAGTCCTGTAATAAGTTGAGGCAAGAAGTCTGGTTGAGTTGTCTCAACCTTATGAGTCCAGTTGAGTCTTGTAAGTCTGTGTTAGTCCAGAGGAGGATCACCAACCATAGCATTCACCAAGTCCTCCCAGGTCAGAGCAGAGTCCAAGCACCAGGCCCCTAGCCATGCCGCCCAAGGTGTGGGCCTTCATGTTGCCAAGCCCAAGTGGAGCCCCTTCCAACTGGCGCCTTACCCAGGTATCAGTGTCTCGGCCCTAGCGCCCCAAGCCTTGGTGCCTCCTGCCCTGGCCCATCTAAAGCTGGTGCCCTCCCAGGCCCTCTTCATACCTTGGCGCCCCAGCCCAAGCCCCATTCCAAGTGATTCCCTAGCTAGCTCAAGCCCAAGCAAAGCTTCTCAGTCCAAGGGGGAGTCAGCCAGTCCACTTCTACCAGGAGTCAGCCAGCCCATTTTTACCAGGAGACCAGTCTTCCAGTCCAAGTTTATTTTGAGTTTTATTTCTATATAGACTTGTACTCCTAATTAGATAAGGAGAGGGACCTGGGTGAACCTATAAATACCCTACCCCTCCCCCTCTTGTAATCATCTCTTACTCATGAAATAAACTCTGGTAAGTTTTCTTGTGACAATTTGTGTTCTTCTTTGGAAGTGTGTGTGAGACTTGAGTGCCCTAATCCCATCAAACCCTAGCCACCCAAAGCTACCATCCTCCAAGCCCTAACATGCCCAAGTTCTAAAGCCCTAGCCATCCATACCAACCAGGTGTTCCTCTTTCCACTTCCAGCCACCAATCTCAACAATAACACTCTTAACTTCTTTCAAATCCTAGTTTTTTTCCCCTATTTTTTTTTGACTGACCCGTGAAGTGTGCAGGATCCTCTTGGTGTTCACCTCCAAGGAAGAGGCCATCTTTGCCTCCTGGACTGACTGAAGAAAAGCTGGCTGATCCACGGAACAACAGGCTAATCATCCAGGCAACAATCCAGAGTGTAGAGTGACCCCGTCTTCGACAGGATCTTCTAATCGTTGCTTGGTACAATCCTTCCCCCTCCTAAGCTCTGACTTCTTTGAAGGTATGCTATCCTAACCAGGGGTTTCTCAACCCTCGAGGTCCTTCTTTTATTATTCTGCATGAGTTTATATTCGGGTACTTTAGTTCTTTTCATTATCTATTTCCTACTAGTCTTATCTATTTTTCAGGATTTTAGCCACCAACTTAATTCTTAAAAAAATATAAAAAAATTAGTTTACTATTATTTCTAGCATCCATACCAGTCCTAGAGTCATCCTGTATTAGTTTGGTATCAGAGCAGGTTTAGGATAGTCTGCATCTTCATCAAAACACCAAAAACATCCATCTCTGAATTTCTGCATCCTGTCATCTGCACTAGGGGTCCGAGTTTTGATCTGTTTCACTATCTTAGGTATTTTATTTTTCTCTAAAATTTGCACGACATCCTCTGTGGTTCGTCATGATAATTATCACTAATTTTAATTAATTTTATAGAAACAAAAAATACAAAAAAACCTGCATCTTAAAAACCTTGACCAGAATCCTAAGTTTTCCATATCTAGTCAGATACCCTAGGTGTTGCATCATCGTACGAATTTTGTTTTGCATAAAATTTGGTAGGAATCATCTTCACTGTTAATTCTCTGTTCTGAAATTTTTGTGGATTTTTCTGCTCTGCAATCCATGCTAATTTCTGCTTCAAAACTGAACAAAAAAAATTTTAATTTCTGCTAATTCTGCATACTTGACTTGATCAAACCTAATTAACTACCAAACCCCTCCCAACTCAAGCTAATTTTGTTTGATAACTTAACCAACTCAAATTTAAATTGCCACCTCATAAAAAGAGATAAAAAATTTATTTTTTGTTTTGTTATTAGATTGCATTAGGGTTCATCGATTATGCATCATATCATTAAACTAATCTTAAGGGCAATTTTACTCTGTCAGATCAGGACAGTATTTCATCATCTGTCCTGGTGATGGGGAACTAATATGCATGCAATTTTTTTTGTATATTTTACATGTTGAGTTAGGTGATTAATTCCCAAATTTCAGATCAAAATTATTTGTAGGAATTTTGTATAAATTTTTGAAGATCATCATGCAGATTAGGACCTAGAAAAGTAGCAAAGAAGGACCGCCGGGGCTGAGAAGCCTCGGTTAGGGCAAGTTCTCCTACAATAAAACTACTGGAGGTAGAGGGGTGTACCTGACAATGTCTGTGAAGATTGCAGTGAAGGGGTCTCTCGTTCCTCGATGGATGCGGCCTGGAAAATCAAGCCAAAGACCCACGGATACCCGACTTTCTGCTCGGTGATCCGATTGAGGCTTGGCTGGAGTCGTTGGATTCGTAGGAACTCAGGGACCTGCAAACGACCTGTCAGGGGTTAGAAAGCTCACAAAGGAACAAGAAAACAAAGTAAAAATAGCAAGGGAAGGCTTCTTTTGGAGTGGGCATCCAGGGATCTGGAGGGTTTGTTGGCAGCAGGAAGATGATTGCAAACACCGGGAAGAAGAACTCTCACAAACCCCTTTATGCACATAGCAGGGTATCACACCACTCAATAGAAGAACTCAAGGTTTTCATTCATCAAAAATTCTCCTTATACAAGAGGCTAGGGTCCCTTAAATAGACCCTTAACCTTGGGCTCCAAGTAAGTGTACATAAGTCTTTACATAAGAATCCTTTTCCCTTTCAAACCCTAGCTAGAAAATAAAAAAATATTAGGTAGAAAAATCCCTAAAAATTTTCTTGACTTGGTCAAGACTCCAAGGATGCCTAGGGGGGCGTGTTGGGCTTCTAGGAGCAGCAAAAGGTCGGCCCAAAGGAGCTCGGGTGCATAGGTTTGGGCCTCTGGAAGCTGGGATGGCCTGGTAGCCAGGTAGCAGGAATATTCCCTGGTATCTTGCTTCTTAGGGGCTTGGGCTTGGCACCTGGGCTTGATTTCTTTGGGCTAGGATACAGATGGACCTCTGGAATCATGGATGCCCTTATCTATGAATATACTTTGGCATCTGGACATCTGGAGGGCATCTGCAAGAAATCAGGGTTTTCTGAATTTTCCTCCTGGGGTCTTGAAATCTTCAAGCTGGGTTGGACTTGTGCTATACTTCCATGTCTTCAATCTAGTTGGACTTGGTCTTCACTTGTATGATATAGTATTGAATCTTCAGTATGCTTGGACAGGACTCAAAAAAATAAAATTAGCTCAACATGAGTTGACTAGCATTGGACTGAACTAGCTCAACATGAGTTGACTAGTACAGAACTGAAATAACAACTAAAAATACTCAAATAGTAACTAAAATGGACTCAGATGAGCTAAGCCCTTATTACAGATGGACTCATAAATTATTGATCAATTTGAAAAAGCCTCTGTCTTATTATGGTGCCTCAGGTATCCCCACAAATTCTCCCGGGGTGGGAGGAACTCGACCCTGTCAAGTGAAGGTCAGACTGGCTCACATATCTCTCGAGAAGGTCTGGGTTGATGCGTTGCAAGTCCTCTCGAGAAATCCATGAATCGTCCAACTCTGGCCGGCCTTGCCATCGGACCAGGAAGCGTTGATAGTCATGGCCCTGGGTCGTGATGGCTTGATTGTCCAGGATACGCTCGATCCGTTCTCCTCTCTCAGGCCAAATTTGTTTGTGGACACTCTAGGTTAGGGTCACTCACAATGAAAAGGAATCAGTCCAAAGGCCTCACTAGGTAGCGCTGCCGGTTCCCTATACTCAACCAGGTCTGTAATATTGAAGGTAGAACTAATGCCCAAATCCGAAGGCAAGTCTAACACCTAGGCATTTGATCCAACCTTCTCTATCACTTTAAAAGGTCCGGCTCTGCGAGCATAAAGCTTCTTTTAGGCCTAAGCCTAACCAAGATAAAATCCACTACATCAAATTTTTTGATCCATCTTCGGGAATTAGCCAGTTGTTTTAACATTAGTGCGGGTGGTGAACATGCTAGGCACATGCAGACTCCTAACAAGATGATGCAAAGGACTCAAACCTACACCTAATAGACTCGACTAAAGAGGTTTAATAGGTCTTAACTACCACTTGGGCATGGGGGCATGAGTCATGGTTGATGGATGACATGCAGAAGAAAATTTGCTAGTAACTCCTAATAAGTGCCAGAGGGTCTGCCAAAAGTAGGTAGCAAATGGGATGGGCTCTATGGATCCTTGCAACCTAGTAACCTCAACAAAATGTAACCTAATAGTTCTAGACATATGAGAAAACTCAGGAAAGGGTAGAAAATAGGAAGTGGGTTCAGAATTACTCTGGTAGGGTGGAGAAAAAGGTTCTGGGTTAGTTGGATAAAGTAGAATCAAATAAGGCATGTCAGGGACTAATCCTAGACTAATGAGGTTAACCTTATGGGGTTGCGATATATCTACGGGGTTTGTATAATGGAAGGATGGGTTATTAATCTCAGGAAAGAGGTCCTTAATGGGAACTATAGGAGGAGACTCATCCTGAGGGTACTGATTCAAAGAGATCAGGTCCTTAATAAATTCTTCTGGTTCTTGTATTTTAGGACTAGACTCTATAATTTGGCTCTCCTCTATGGTTTCCTCAGGTAAGGCTCTAGTAGCAGTACCTAGGTTCTCTTCCTCTATTTATTCTTCTATTATAGCTTTAGGTTGGATATGGTCAAGGTCAACTAGCTCTGGGTTGGTTTCTACCTGGGTATCTACTGGGTCAGCTAATTCTAGGTCTACTAAAGGTGTCTCCTCTTCTCCCTCATACTCATCCACTAGGCTCACATCAGCTTCATACACTTTCGCGTTAATGTAAGCCTTGTGAATCTCAGGAATGGTTGGAGAAGGTCGGCTAGCAGGAAATTGGTTAGGTTCTGGTCTCTGATTATGGGTACTACTCCTAGTAGGTTCAGGTTGTATAAGAGGTAGTGGCTCACTATTGGGTTCATATTTAGGGATACTAATCCTATGGGGTTCAAGTTGACTAGGGGAAGCATGACTAGTACTAGGCTGATACTTAGGGGTTATGGGTTCTCTAGGCTCATAGGATGTGGGTGCATAGGATCTATGATCATGGGATCTAGAGTCATAGGATCTAGGTTCATAGGTTATGGATTCATAGGTTCTAGGTTCATAGGATTTGGAGTCATAAGATCTATAGGTTGTAGGTATACTAGGCTTGTAGGGAGAGGGTAAATAGGATCTATCTTCCTGGTCTATAAAATCCTGATTGGGTCTTCTAGGACTAACCTTAGGGATTAGGTCATGACGATGGGCTCTCCTAGGTTCAGCCTCAAGGTATGGATCAGGGTTTGGGGTCCTCCTAGGTTAAGGATTGTAGTACAGGTCAGGATAAGGGGCTCTCCTAGGTTCGACCTCATGGTATAGATCAGGGTTTGGGGTCCTCCTAGGTTGAGGGGAATCAGGATCTGGCTCAGACTGTGACCCATGGGTTTTTCTTGGGGTCCCTACTCAGACTTTTAACTGATCAAACCTATTGGCAAGATGGTCAATTCTATCATTGGTTTGAATACGAGACTAAGTTAACTGGGTCATCTGGGTAGTCATCTGGGTAGTTATCTGGGCCATTTGATCAGCTAGGGCTTTTATTTGGGCTTGTAAATTTTCCATGGGTTCAGACATTTGTGAAGGAGGTGGGTGATATGAAACTCCTGATCTAGTGCTCATGTAAGACTCGATCATACTGACTATAACTGACTAGACCTAGAGTCCAAACGAGATGCTCAATCAGGGTGGCAAACTAGCCTATAGTAATCCTGTACTTAGCCAGGCAGGTGTAAGGAGAGTGTTAGGTCCCTGATTACCAATCCTAGACACCAATCAGAGATTGGCCAGGTAGGCGGACCAGCACACAAGCCCTTCGGGATTGAATCCCTAAACCACCGTTCTAGACATTGAGCACAAGGCACACACAGGTTAACTTGACACAGTGATCTAACACTAGCCCGTACCCGACCAGTTGGTGTCCCTAGCCCACTAGGGCAAATTAAGTCTAATTAATTTTAGGTTAAGGCTTGGGACCGAATGCAAGGGATGTGGTTTTGGGCTAAGGAGAGGTGATCAAATCCTCCCCCCATCTGATATAGCAAGAGTGCCCTTAAAAGTAAATTATGCAATGATGGCAGGCAGATGAGGATGCAAATTAGGGTTTAGATATTTTTTTGGTATTTTTGGAGAATATGTAATTTTTTTTTGATATTTTTTAAATAGAATAAAACTTGAAAATCATGGCCTAATATGCTGGAAATATACTAAAATTAAAAAATATGCAAAAATTGCTAAACAAAAACCTAAAACTTCTAAACTTGTCTTGCTGAAAAAACAGAGCCAAAAATTTGCAAGATGTATTTCGGCTTGAAGAAAATTCACAGGCCATAATAAAATCTACACAAATTTTTAAAAATACTGTGAATTATTTTGAATCCAAGAAAATAAATTTCAGAATTTTTGGAATTTTTATCAGGGAGAAATAATTAAAATAATAGAGTATATATGGACTGAAAAACTGCAGAAAACAAGCCCTAATCTAAGCTCTGATACCAAATGATGGGGAACTAATATGCATGCAGTTTTTTTTGTATGTTTTACATGTTGAGTTAGGTGATTAATTCCCAAATTTTAGATCAAAATTATTTGTAGAAAATTTTGTATGAATTTTTGAAGATCAGCATGCAGATTAGGACCTAGAAAAGTAGCAAAGAAGGACCGCCGGGGCTGAGAAGCCTCGGTTAGGGCAAGTTCTCCTACAATAAAACTACTGGAGGTAGAGGGGTGTACCTGACAATGTCTGTGAAGATCGCAGTGAAGGGGTCTCTCGTTCCTCGATGGATGCGGCCTGAAAAACCGAGCCAAAGACCCACGGATACCCGGCTTTCTGCTCGGTGATCCGATTGAGGCTTGGCTGGAGTCGTTGGATTCGTAGGAACTCAGGGACCTGCAAACGACCTGTCAGGGGTTAGAAAGTTCACAAAGGAACAAGAAAACAAAGTAAAAACAACAAGAGAAGGCTTCTTTTAGAGTGGGCGTCCAGGGATCTGGAGGGTTTGTTGGCAGCAGGAAGATGATTGCAAACACCGGGAAGAAGAACTCTCACAACCCCTTTATGCACACAGCAAGGTATCACACCACTCAATAGAAGAACTCAAGGTTTTCATTCATAAAAAATTCTCCTCATACAAGAGGCTAGGGTCTCTTAAATAGACCCTTAACCTTGGGCTCAAAGTAAGGGTATATAAGTCTTTACATAAGAATCCTTTTCCCTCTCAAACCCTAGCTAGAAAATAAAAAAATATTAGGTAGAAAAATCCCTAAAAATTTTCTTGACTTGGTCAAGACTCCAAGGACACCTAGGGGGCGTGTTGGACTTCTAGGAGCAGCAAAAGGCTAGCCCAAAGGGGCTCGGGTGCATGGGCTTGGGCCTCTGGAAGCTGGGGTGGCCTGGTAGCCAGGTAGCAGGAATATTCCCTAGTATCTTGCTTCTTAGGGGCTTGGGCTTGGCACCTGGGCTTGATTTCTTTGGGCTAGGATGCAGATGGACCTCTGGAATCATGTATGCCCTTATCTATGAATATACTTTGGCATCTGGAAGGGAATCTGGGCATCTGGAGGGCATCTGCAAGAAATCAGGGTTTTCTGAATTTTCCTCCTGGGGTCTTCAAATCTTCAAGCTGGGTTGGACTTGTGCTATACTTCCATGTCTTCAATCTAGTTGGACTTGGTCTTCACAAAAAAATAAAATTGTATGACTAGCATTGGACTGAACTAGCTCAACATGAGCTGACTAGTACAGAACTGAAATACAACTAAAAATACTCAAATAACAACTAAAATGGACTCAAATGAGCTAAGCCCTTATTACAGATGGACTCATAAATTATTGATCAATTTGAAAAAGCCTCTGTCTTATTCTGGTGCCTCAGGTGTCCCCACCACCTGGGCTAAAAACAACCACCCAGTATCAGAACCCAAGCCTTAATTAAAATTAACTAGCAACCTAATAGTTTTAGAGACACCAACAGGTCGGGTCTGAGTCTAGTGAGGGAACTAGTGCACACAACCCATCATCTATTACTGAAAGTTGGTGTCTAAGACTAGAGGTCCAGTGGCAAATGCCCTAAGTGGACTGGTGGTTTTTAATTCGGACCCTATCACAGGCAAGGGGAGACTCCCAGCACCCCACCTCTTACCTAGCCAGTGGAAGGATTAGGTGCCGTGTTGTGTGTAAGTTGAGTTAACTCATTAGGTTTTGGCTCTAGGTCTAGCAAACCCTAGCACGTGTTAACCGTTGTGTGCTTGACTGCATCATAACACCTTGATTGATTGATGCATGACCATTAGGTCAGGAACCCAATACCAACGGTCTAAACCCTAATCCAGTTCTACCATGGAGCCCAATTTTGAGACTTTCATGAAGACCTTGAGTGACCAAATGGCCCATTTGACCACCCAAATAAACCAAATGAACCATAGGTTTGACCAAGTGGACCAAAGATTAGACCACGTGAATAATAGGTTTGATCAGGTGGATAATCGTGTAGGGATCCTAGAGAGAACCCAAGAATCCAATACTGAACCTAATCTTGATTCACCCCTCTCCACCTCTCATAATCCTAGGAAAGCCCAAAACCATGATCAATTCTTGGAGCCCAACCCTAGGAGAGCCCAACGCCAGGAACCCTATATGGAACCCAACCATAGAAGGCCCCACCATGAAGTTTTTGATCAAGATGAGAGAGCCATGAAGAACATTCGGGTAGATGCATCCACATTTGATGGCAGTTTAGATCCCAAGGTCTACGTAGATTGGGAAGGAGACATAGACTATTATTTTGAATGGTATGACATGAGTGAGGAGAGAAAGTATAAATTTGCTAAAATGAGGTTAATTCATCAGGCTAGGCTATATTGGGCCAACCTTGAGCATGCTAGGAGATAACAAGAACTTCCTTCCATAAACACTTGGCAGGACATGAAGCAGAAACTTAAGGATAAGTACCTTCCTGCATCTTACAATCAGAAACTCCTAGACCAATAGCAAAGGTTAGCTCAAGGGAATAAGCCTATATCAGAGTATATCGCCAAGTTTGATGAGCTTGCCTTAAGGTGTAATATAGCCGAGTCTGCATCAATGACCTTGTCTAGGTTTAGAGCCGGATTACGCGAAGATATCCAGAGAGAGCTATATTTGAGGGAGATCCAAGATCTGGAGCAAGCCTACCAGGTAGCTAGGAACTATAAGCAATTTCAGAGGGGACCTATATACCATCGACCCAAACCTCCTAGGAGCAATGCCCCTTTTCGAAACCCAAACTCTAGCCAAGTATACCCGGGCCGACTCAACCCTAACCCAGCATGACCTAACCCTAACCCAGTCCGACCCAACCCTAACCCAGTCCGACCCAACCCCAATCCAGTCCGATCCAACCCGTTCTAACCCAGCCCCAGTACCCCAATAGCCAGTAGGGAAGACAAGGATAAGGCACCTGCATTCCAGAAAACCTCGAGTCCCAGCCCCAATGCTAGTTTAAAATGAATAAGGTAGGTCATTATGCTAGCTAATGCCTAACCAGATCCTTACACATAGGGAAACTTAAGGAGGAGGAGCCTGAACCCACAGAAGAATTAGGAGAGGAAATCTATGAAGCTGAGGACAACCTGATAGATGCCTACGAAGGTGATGAGGAGGAAGATGAGCAGTCTGACCTGTTAGGGGTAGTTAGTTGCATCCTAGCCCAAACTAAGACACAAGATGACTGGCACAAAACCAACATCCTATAGACTTTTATGAAATTAAGGGATCGGGTATGCAAAATCATCATAGATAGTGGGAGCTGTGTGAATGCTATCTCAGCCAAGGTAGTTAGACCCCTAGGCTTGACCCTAGTTCCCCATCCTAGCCCCTATAAGGTTTCATGGATAGACTTGACCTCCATCCCCATCAAACTTAGATGCCCAGTTTAGATCCAGCTACAATGTTATCAGGAAAAGGTATGGTGCGACATTATACCCATGGGAGTGAGTAGCATTATCCTAGGTAGAGCCTGGCTGTTTGACCATGATGTTACCCTATATGGCCGATCAAATTCCTGCTCATTCAATTTTCATGGAAAGAAGATTTCGATTCACCTAGCCCCATTTAAGGACAATGTTAAGAGAGGATCTAGCTCACTGAAAGAGAAGAAATCTAGAGTTAATCTGATTACTGCCAAGGAGCTAGAAAAAGAGATTTCTTAGGGTTCTACTATTTAGATGTTAACTGCTAAGGAAGTATCTGACCCAATTAATAAAGAACACCCTCAAGAGGTTAAGGAAGTCTTATGCAAATTTCATGATGTATTTCTTGAAGATTTATCTGACCAGTTATCACCTTTAAGGGATGCCAGCATGCGATAGACCTAGTCCCAAGAGCCACCCTACCCAACCTACCCCACTATAGGATGAATCCAATTGAACATCTAGAGCTACAGAAGCAGGTAGGAGAACTCCTTAGAAACAGGTATATTAGGGAGAGCTTAAATCCATGTGCTGTACCAGTCCTATTAATCCCTAAGAAAGATAGCACATGGAGAATGTGTATTGACAGTCGATCCATAAACAAAATTACTATGAAATATAGGTTTCCCATCCCCCGACTAGATGATATGTTAGATATGATGGCCGATGCAACCATCTTTTCAAAGATTGACCTTAAGAACGGCTATCATCAGGTTAGGATCAGACTTGGGGATGAATGGAAAATGGTATTTAAAACCAAGGATGGTATGTATGAATGGGTAGTGATGCCTTTCGGTTTGTCCAATGCATATAGCAACTTTATAAGGATCATGACCCAAGTCCTATGTGTGTTCATCAGAAAATTTGTTGTGGTTTACTTTGACGACATTTTGATCTATAGTAGGACTAAAGAAGACCACCTGAACCACCTCAGGCAAGTTTGCCAAACCCTTAGGAAGGAGAGCCTCTATGCCAACTTGAAGAAGTGTGATTTCATGATCCATAGAGTCATCTTCCTAGGATTCATAGTTACCCCCGTGGGAGTCTCAGCAGACTCTGAGAATGTTAGACACATAGTAGAGTGGCCAGTACCCACTAGCATTCATGACGTACGTAGATTCCATGGTCTAGCCACCTTCTATCAGATATTTATCTAGGGATTCAGTACCATTGTAGCACCAATCACAAACTGTATTAGGAAGGGTAATTTTGAATGGACCAAAGCTACTTATAGAGCCTTCCTAGAGATTAAAGATAAGATGATACAAGTACCTATCTCGAAGTTACCCGATTTTTCCAAAGTCTTTGAGGTATCTTATGATGCATCGAGAGTAGGCATAGGAGGAGTTTTGAGCTAAGAAAGTCACGCAATAGCCTTCTTTAGCAAAAAACTTAATGAGGCTAAGCTTAAGTACTCAACCTATAACAAGGAATTTTATGCGGTAGTACAAGCCCTTAGATACTAGAGACATTATCTACTACCCCAGGAGTTTGTCCTCTATTCTGACCATGAAGCACTCCGATTCCTAAACTCCCAGAAAAAGCTGAACCCTAGGCACGCCAAATTGGTAAAGTTTATCCAAGCTTATACCTTTGTACTAAAACATCAGGCTAGAATTGAGAACGAAGTAGCTGATGCCCTTAGTCGACATGCCTTGCTATTAAACACTGTCAGCACTGAAGTCATTGGATTCAATCGGTTGAAAGGAGAATATGAGACATTTACAGACTTCAGCAAAATTTTTCAATCCCTTACCCAAGGACCATCTAGTTCCCATAGTGAATATACCCTCAAGGATGGTTACCTCTTTAGAAATAACAGACTGTGTATTCCCAGGACCTCACTTAGAGAATTCTTAATTTGGAAAACCCTTGTAGGAGGTCTTGCTGGTCACTTTGACATAAACAAGACCATCTTAGCTATAGAGGACCAGTTCTTTTGGCCTACTTTGAAAAGGGATGTTGCTCACATAGTGTCTAGGTGTTGAACTTGTGCTGTTGCCAAGCAGCAGAAGCAAAACACTGGTTTATACACCTCTTTACCTGTACTAGATCGCTCATGGTAGGACCTTAGCATGGACTTTGTGTTAGGCCTACCTAAGACCCTAAGGAAACATGACTCCATCTATGTAGTGGTCAATAGGTTTTCGAAAATGGCCCATTTCATACCTTGCTCTCAAACCTTTGATGCATCCAAAGTAGCACGACTTTTTCTTGATCATGTGGTTAGGTTACATGGCCTTCCTAAGACCATAGTGTCTGATAGGGATATCCGTTTTACCAGTTACTTCTGGAAGACTCTTTGGCACTTATTAGAAACCAAACTCACTTTTTTCATAGCTTACCACCCTCAGACTGATGGCCAAACCAAAGCAGTGAACCAAAGCTTAGGAAATCTACTTAGATGCCTCGTAGGTGAGAATACCAGGAATTGGGACCTTCTTTTACCCAGAGCCGAATTTGCTTATAATAGTTCAGTCAATAAGTCCATGGAAAAAAGCCCATTTGAGATTGTTCATGGTTACAAACCAACAAACCTCTTGATCTGATCCCCTTGCCCTTGCATGCACGAGTTTCTGAGTCTGCCGAGTCATTTGCACAGCATGTTAGGGACTTGCATAAGGAAATTAGTCAAAAGATCAATATAAGTAATGAACTCTATAAAAACTTGGCTAATTCTCGAAAAAGAGCTAAAGAATTTTCTGTAGGGGATTATGTAATGATTAGACTTAGACTTGGGTGGGTCCCTCTAGGGACCATAAAAAAACTATATGCTCGTAGAGATGGACCTTTCAGAATAATAAAGAAAGTTGGATCCAATGCCTATGTACTCGAGTTGCCACCCAAGTTAGGTATTAGTTCAACCTTCAATATTTCAGACCTTGTAGAGTATGGGAGCCAGCAGCGATACCTAGCGAGCCCTTTAAACCTAACTCTTTCCTTGAGAGTGAACCCATCCCAGAGTGTTTACCTACAAATTGGCTTATAAGAGAGGAAAGGATTGAGCGCATCCTGGATGATCAAGCCATCAGTACCTAGAACAAAGGCTATCAATGGCATTTGGTCCGATGGCAAGGTCAGCCAGAATTTGAAGACTCATGGATCACCCGAGAGAATCTACAACGCCTTAACCCAGACATTCTTAAGCAATATGAGAGCCGAGATGACCCTTACCCGACAGGATCGAGTTCCTCCCACCCCGAGAGAATTGATGGGGGCACCACGATCCAACAAAGATTACTGGGCCCAATTTGGTTTACTTATTAGTTTCTTGAGTCCTTTAATAATGTGTCACTTATTTTAAGTGAGCCAAGTCTTGTAATAAGTTATTCTATTGAGTCCTGTAATAAGTTGAGGCAAGAAGTCCAGTTGAGTTATCTCAACCTCATGAGTCCAGTTAAGTCCCGTAAGTCTGTGTTAGTCTAGAGGAGGATCACCAACCACAGTATTCACTAGGCCCTCCCAGGTCAGAGCAGAGTCCAAGCACCAAGCCCCTAGCCATGCCGCCCAAGGTGTGGGCCTTCATGTTGCCAAGCCCAAGTGGAGCCCCTTCTAGTTAGCGCCCTACCTAGGTATCAGCGTCCCAAGCCCCAGCACCCCAGGCCTTGGCGCCAACTGCCCTAGCGCATCTAAAGATGGTGCCCTCCCAGGCCCTCTTCATACCTTGGCGCCCCAGCCCAAGCCCCATTCCAAGTGGCACCCCAGCTAGTCCAAGCCCAAGCAAAGCTTCTCAATCCAAGGGGGAGTCAGCCAGTCCACTTCTACCAAGAGTCAGCCAGCCCAGTTTTACCAGGAGACCAGTCTTCCAGTCCAAGTTTATTTTGAGTTTTATTTCTACAAAGACTTGTACTCCTAATTAGATAAGGAGAGGGACCTAGGTGAACCTATAAAAACTACACCCCTTCCCCTCTTGTAATCATCTCTTATTCATGAAATAAACTCTGGTGAATTGTCTTGTGACAATTTGTGTTCTTCTTTGGAAGTGTGTGTGAGACTTGAGTGCCCTAATCCCATCAAACCCTAGCCGCCCAAAGCTACCATCCTCCAAGCCCTAACACGCCCAAGTTATAAAGCCCTAGCCGTCCATACTAGCCAGGCGTTCCTCTTTCCACTTCCAGCTGCCAATCTCAGCAATAGTGCTCTTAACTTCTTTCAGACCCTAATTTTTTTTCTCCTATTTTTTTTCTGATTGACCCATGATGTGTGCAGGGTCCTCTTGGTGTTCACCTCCAAGGAAAAGGCCATCTTTGCCTCCTGGATCGACTGAAGAAAATTTGGTTGATCCGTAGAACAACAAGCTGATCTTCCAGGTGACAATTCAGAGTGCAAAGTGACCCCGTCTTCAACAGAATCTTCTAATCATTGCTTGGTACAATCCTTCTCCCTCCTAAGCTCTGGCTTCTTTGATGGTACACTATCATAACCGGGAGTTTCTCAACCCTCGAGGTTCTTCTTTTATTTTTCTATATGAGTTTATATGTGGGTACTTTAGTTCTTTTCATTACCTATTCCCTGCTAGTCTTATCTATTTTTCAGGATTTTAGCCACCAACTAAATTCTTAAAAAATATAAAAAATTAGTTTACTATTATTTCCTACATCCATACAAGTCCTAGAGTCATCCTGCATCATATTCCATAACCCATAGGTCTGAACCCATATGCTATGAAACCAAGGGACCCATAACCTTTAGTCAACCCGAACCTAATAGGATTAGTCCCCCTGGATATCAACCAAATACCAGTCAGGTTCTCCTTAGTCGACCTGAACCTCATAGGATCAGTACCCCTAGATATGAGCCTAGTATTAGTCCACTACCCCTTAGTCGACCCACCCTTACCACCCTTGAGTGCAAGCCAAATATTAGTCAGGTACCCCTTAGTCGACCTGAGCCCATTAGGAATAGTACCCTTAATCCAAGACCAGGACTAGGTCCTAGCCAAGCCAACCCGAGCCAACCCAGCCCGAGCTGACCCGAGCCTAGTATCCCACTAGTTCCCATGAATGATAGGAGTGAGGACCCTGAAGTTCAAATTGATTGCACTAATATTCAAGACTTAGGGTATCTTCGGGTTGAGGAGCTAGAGAAGAATAAGAGCAAGTCACCAGAGGTTCAGAAAAGTTCCAACACCACATACTTTAAATGCCACAAACTGGGACACTATGCTAGCCAATGTCCAACCAAAGCCTTACATATAGGAGAGCTAGAAGAGGATGAGTCTAAACCCATTACTGAACCTGAAGAAGAGGTGTATGAGGCTGACTCAAGTCTGATCGAGGAGTATGAAAAGGTTGAAATCATTGAAAATCTAAGGAAAGAAACTCATGAGCCCATTAAAGAGTCTAAAGAAGGTACCTATGACTTGATCCTAGAGCAAGAAAGTAAACCCACTGAGGACCTAATAGCAAAAGATCCTGAACCCGCTAAAGAATTTGGAGAAGAAGTGACTGAGCCAGGATCAAACATAGTTGATGAGAGTGAGGGATCACCAGAATTGTCCATTGAGGAGGTCCAAGAACCAATCCTTAAGGAACAATCCCAGGAAGTTGATATTATTTTAGAGGACTTTCCAGGTATGTTTCCCAAAGACCTTCCTGATGACCTGCTGCCAGTAATAGATTCCCAGCCTACTCTAAAACTAGTGCCTGTAGACCACCCTAGTGCCAAACATATGGTTAGGACAGACAAGCCATCAATTTCTCTTAAGTATAGGAACCTGTTGAACCATGTCTACCCTAAAGACTTCCATGCTACAATTCATGTCCTATAATTCTGGAGAGGATATTTACTGTCCCTAGAAAACTTACTGTACCCATATCATAGGACTTTCAGGTCTTATGATTTCCAAAAATTTTAGGTTTGAAACCTGAAAGGTGGATTGAGTTTTGGGTCTACATCCTTAGCATAAGGGACGAAGTGAATATAGATACTAAGGTGCATCTGGTTTTGATCCTAAAAGACCCTTAGGCCTAATCCCACTATTCACACCTGCATAGATCTCTGCACAGCATCTGCATCAGGACATTAGCATTCACTTGAACACTAAAAATAACATGGCTAATTCCTGATATCGAGTCAAAGAGTATGCTAAGGGAGATCATGTAGAGATTAGGTCTAGATCTAAGTGGTTTCCTCTGGGAGCCGTTAAGAAGCTACACACCTGTGAAGCTGGACCCTTACAAGTGATAAGGAGAGTTGACCCTAGTGCCTTTGTGCTTAAATTATCCCCAAATTTTGACATTAGCTCGACTTTCAATATCTCGAGCCTAGTTGTGCATAGGGCACCAGCAATGATATTTAGTGAGATTTTTGGACCTCACCCTATTCTTGAGAGAGAAACCTTATATGATTATCCACTAAATTACCCTGGAAGAGGAATACAGATCGAGCATGACCTAGACAGCCAAGCTGTTATGACCTAGGACCAAGGCTATCCATATCGTTTGGTTCGATGGCAAGGTCGATCAGATTCTGAATGTTTGTGGATCCCTCGAGAGGACCCGCAGCACCACGACCCAACCCTTTTACCTATACAGACTGACCCTTACTCGATAGGATCGAGTTTGTCCCATCTCGGGAGAATTGATAGGGACATTAGGATTAACCCTAGTTCACTATGGGTCCTTGAGTTTTGAGATCTTTCAGTCCCTTAACCAATTTTCAATTTTGCCTAAAAATCAAGTCCTGTTAGCCCTTTGAGTCTTGTAATTAGAGCTTGAGTCAGTTGAGTCATTTGAAATCCTATAATTAGGGTTTAGCTTAATTAAGCTCAAGTGAACCCATTTAAGTACTATTTTTGGGCCCTTGAGTTCTGTTTTTGATCCTTATTATATATGAGTCCTGTATTTAGAGTCGACTCATACCATTAGAATTTTTTGAGTCGAGTTTTGGATTATATTCAACTCAATTAAGCTTAGTCGATCAAGTCAGCTCATTGTGAACCTTTTATCATTTTGGTCTTGTTTTGTCATTTTGGGTCTTGTGTCAATTTGAGTCCTGTAATTTGATCCAAGTCCTGTATCGAGTCAAGTCCAGTCTTGTAAGAAGAAAACTCAAGCCAATTATAGACCCCAGCCAGCCTGATGCATCCATCAATCCATAGAGTCCAATCATCCACATGTGTGCACCAATTTTGAAGAGCATGAAGACCCTAGAGCCACCTTGAAGACCTTATGGACATCTCCACCTCACCTTTACTAGAAAGGAGGACCAAGCAACCGAATTTGAAGACCCTGGAACCTTGGAAAGCAGCTTGGAGTTTAATGGGCCACCTAAAGCCCATGAGAAACCCTAATTGGTGCCCCTGCTATGGTCACCTCCACATGGTTGCTGCCCCTTTATTATCACCACTCCTGGCTGCCCATAGTAGTTGCATAGGAGAGGGATTTTAGGAATTTTATTCCTTGTATTTCAATGTGGTTTTGTGTGGAAAAAGGATATCTATGAATTTACATGTATACCCTTAGGGACCAAGTTTTGTAAGTCTATATAAAGGCCTTATCTCTTATGTTATGTGATGTTATGTTATGATTAATGAAAAGTTGAGAGTTTCTTCTTATCATTGCCTTTGCCTTTGTGCATCGACCTCCATGAGGGAGTGGGTGAGAGACCCATTTGCCTTTGCTCTTTGAGCATTGAGGGGTGTGAAGCCCTATCTATCCAACCTTCATCAACCTTGGACACCCACCTTCTTCAAGCCATCTTCCAGCCGCCCCATCCTATCTCTTTTTCTTTTGTTCCTTCATCAAGCCAGCAAGTTTTCCATCACATCTAACTTCTTGTTTGGTGTTTTATAGATCCCTCAAGTTTCACATGAATCGGAGTCCGTTTGCCTAGCCATCGGGTCAGTGGATAAAAAGTTGATGGATCCGCGGGTTTTTGACTTGACCTTCCAAGCTGCATCCGGGAGTGAGGAGTGATCCCTTCATGGAAGCAGTAGCAAACATTGCCAGGTATACACCCCCTAGCCCTCTAGATCTTTCTATTGCATAAAAGCTAGCCCTACCTAGGTTTTTTAGTCCTGGTGGTCCTATTTTTATCTCTTTTGAGGATCTTTTTTGCATGCTTGCGATCCAGAATTTTTATAGAATCATCATTTTATCTATTTGACTTGAAATTCGGGAATTAAAGTCTTAACTTAATACTGAATCCACGAAAATTTTCTTGCATGCTAATTAGTCCCGCATCAACACTCTGAGGGTGAGCCACCGAGGTGAAATGGTGGCGGATGTTAAGGTCAACACAAAACTTC
This sequence comes from Areca catechu, assembly GCA_021397845.1. Classification (NCBI taxonomy): domain Eukaryota; kingdom Viridiplantae; phylum Streptophyta; class Magnoliopsida; order Arecales; family Arecaceae; genus Areca; species Areca catechu. The sequence goes on along the minus strand of CM038045.1, from coordinate 50,377,138 downwards.
TCAAGTGCCTGGTGTTGAATTGCCATCCGTTGTCAGTGATGATTGAATGGGGGAGACCAAAATAGCAAATGATCGACTTCCAGAGAAAAGATCTAGCCTTAGCTTTAGTGATTCGTAACAACGACTCGGTCTCGACCCACTTTGTAAAATAGTCGATGGCCATAATCAGGTATCTCCGTTGCTCAGAAGCTAGGAGAAAGGGGCCAAAGATGTTCATCCCCCACTGAGTGAACAGTCAGCAAGCTAGGAAAGTGATGTGGCCGGCTGAAGCTTTATGTGAGTGTGTCATTGGCAGCGGTCACACTTCTTTACGAAGTCAACCACATCTTTCCTTATAGTCTCTCAATAATATCCTTGCCAGAGGGCTTTGTACGCTAGTGTCCTGCCCCCATATGGTTCACACAGAGGCCTTCATGTATTTCCTGGACCACAAAGGCCATCTCTGAGGGTCTCAAATACTTTAAGAGCGGGTAGGAATGAGACCTTTAATAAAGCTGCCCATCCATCAACACAAAGCACGTAGCCTTCTTCTTGAGAAGGCCGGTCTCTATATGATTCTCGGGCAGGGTACCATCAGTGATGTATCTAATATAGCAGTCCATCCAGCTAGGTTCAGGAGTGACTTGCTAGATCTCGCTGAACACTTCGTAATTGGGAGCCTGTAGGTATTCGATGTAAGTTCCTCCCAATGATGAGTCCGGCATAGTTGCAAGCCTGGAGAGTGCATCGACATGAGCATTCTCTCCGTGAGAAATGTGGAAGATGCTGAAGTACCAAAAATCTGCTGTGCTCGAGCGTACCTGCTCCAGATATTTTGCCATCTGAGGGTCTCGAGCTTTGAACTCTTTCGAGACTTGACCCGCAGCCAATTGCGAGTCAATGAAGACTCTTAGACTGGACACACCCAGCTTGCGGGATACCCTTATTCCCGTGAGGAGTGCTTTATATTCGGCCTGGTTGTTGGTAGCTTTAAACATGAAATGTAGTGTGCACCCGGCCACAACCCCGTTAAAACTGACGAGGATGAGACCGGCTCTACTTCCCCTTGCATTGGATGCGTGTCCACGTGGAAGACCCAAACCACCTTGTCGGATGGTGGTTCCACTGGGTGCTCCGGGGAAGCCTCTTCTGGCTCTTCACTCATGTTGGTGCATTCCACTAGGAAGTCAGCCAGCACCTACACCTTTTGAGATGGCCTCGGGCGGTAGATAATATTGAACTTACTAAGTTTCAACACCCATTTAGCTAGACATCCAGCTGTATTCAGATAGCTGAGTATGGCCCTTAGTGGCTAGTCAGTGAGGACTGCGATTGGGTGGGCTTGGAAGTATGGCATGAGACGTTGAGTAGACATAATGAGTACGAAAATTAGTTTTTCAGAGCGGGTGTATCTAGTCTCCGCATCCCGGAGGAGCTTGCTAGTGATAAGGGATGAACTCTAAACTGATGGATAACATGAAAGGGATGAACATAAAGAAAAAAAAATAGATTAAAGAGCAATGAAATTTCAGATTTGATTATTGTTTTGGATTAGTTCTCAAAAACTAGTCAATACTAGGTTAGGGTTTTCATGTAACTGTTAGAGTTCTGCCCACATGCTAGAAACTATCAAAGAGATAAAAAAAACTTAAGGATCCTAGGATAAAGAAACACCTATAGGACATGCTCATCTTCAAAAACTCAGAAAAAGAGAGAAGGGCTGGATTAATTTATCTAGCAATGACTTACATGAAGCCATAAAAGAGATCCCTCCACTCAAATCGATGCCTGGATGATGAAGCAGCTCCCTTGCGGATTCGTCAGCTTTTTATTAGTTGAGTTCGAGGGCAAGGAAGACTTCATCCAAGGTTCAATTCTCTAGAGAGATTCTATAAATGTTAGGGGTTAGGGCAGTAGATGATTGAAAAAATAAAAAAATTAGAGATTGGAAGAAGATTGAAGAAGAAAAAGAATTCGCTAATGATGACAGATGGCTTGATGATGGAGAATGCTTGGCTCGGAGGGGCTGCCTGGATATGTGGGGCACTGGGGGCTTGGAGAGGGGTGACCTGGAGTGGAGAGAGAGGATCTGGCATCTAGGGTTTGGAGGAGTTTGAAGATGGCGGCCTAAGATTAGAAGCGGGTGGGGTGGCTTGAAGGAAGATGGTGATGGGCATCCAAGGTTATATGGATGGAGATGGGCGGGCCTAAGTGGGCTTGGAGGAGGAAAGAAGGGGGTGGCTAGGGTTTAGGAAAACTGGAGTTTGAAAGATAAACAGGCCTCACACCCACTCCCCCATGGAGGTCAATGTTCACAAGGAACAAAGGCAATAAGGAAAACACTCAATTTTTCATTCATCAAAGTTCAATTAGCTCAAGAGGGGGTGGGGGTGGGTATTTATAGATCATCCAGGGCCTTTTCCTTGTCAAAATGGGATTACAAGTTTGTATAGGACAATGAGTACAAGGTTAGAGTGGGATTAGGAACTGAAGTCCTGGTAGAACTTGAATAGTGAACTCCTTGTAGAGCTTGGACATTGACTCCTATTGGGCTTGGACTGCTTGACTCCTTGCTAGGCTTGGAAGACATCTCCTTGGACCTAGTCAAAGCCTTGGGTGCCAACTCCTGGTGGACTGGGTCAAAGCCTGGGGTGCCAACCTTCTTGGACTGGGTCAAAGCTGGGGAGGGTGCGCCAACATGAATGGGCCTGGGAGGGGCACCAACTGCTATGGGACTTGGATTGGGGTGCCAAGGCTTGGGATCTGGGATGCCACTTCTTCATGAGCTTGGGCGCCAAGGGCTTGGGCTTGACTGGGGTGCCTAGGTGCATGAAGTCCAGCTTCGGTTAAGGGGCCTGGTGAATCTCCTGGTCTGGTGACTCTCCTCTTGCACATGACTTGAAGGAAAACCAAAATTACAGGACTCAACTAGGCTAATTGACAGGACTCAAAATAAGCCAAAAACAAATGGACTCACTTTTATTACATGACTCAATTAACAAAATAGACAGATTTTCCAAACACATGAATTAGAGATCTTCATGGAATTCTTGTCTACTCCTGATGTCCTCATCAGCTGGCATAGTATATCGGCCTCTAAATTCCATCTCCATCCGTGTAGACAAGCACTGAACTGACGGCCCTTGGGGAGACTGCTAGATATAAGAGGAGTTCTTTTCCTTCTTCTGGCCTAGAGAGTAGTGGCGGCAATGCCAAGAACTTCTTCAGCTCCTCGAAGGCTTCTCGGCACTCCTCCGTCTAGGCAAAGTCATGCACCTTATGCATTACCTTGAAAAAGGGCAGGCAACGATCATTAGAGCGCAAAATGAACTAGCTCAGGACTACAATATGACCAGTCAGGCACTGGACCTGCTTCTTCGAGGTAGGGTGTTCCACGTCGATGATCTCTTGGACCTTCTCCAGGTTGGCTTCGATCCCTCTCTAAGTAACCATGAAGCCCAAAAATTTCCTGGCAGCCATGTGGAAGGCGTACTTAGCCCGGTTCAACTTCATCTAATAGAGGTAGAGATTTTGGAAGGCTTCTTCTAGGTCCGCATCGTGGTCTGACTCTGGCTTGCTCATAATGAGCATGTTGTTTATATAGACTTGCATGTTATGACCGATTTTGTCTTTGAAGACCTTATTGACAAGATGATGGTATGTGGCTCTAGCATTCTTTAGATCGAATGGCATCATCTTGTAATAATACGTCCCTCGATCTATGATGAAGGCAGTGTGCTCCTCATCTTCCAGGTACATCTGGATTTGGTTTTACCTAGAGAATGCATCATGAAGGTGAGTAGGCGGTGCCCTAACATAGCATCCACCAGCTGGTCAATCTTTGAAAGGGAGAATCTATCTTTTAGGCAAGCTTGATTGAGGTTAGTGTGGTCTACACAGATCCTCCACTTCCTGTTGGCCTTCTTGACCATGACTACATTCGCTAGCTAGCTGGGATACTGGACCTCGCGGACGAAGCTGGCCACGAGGAGCTTTTTCACCTCTTCATTGACTGCCTTCTACCTTTCTGGGGTGAAGCTCCACTTCTTCTATCGGACTAGATGGTACTTTAGGTCGACGTTCAGCCTATGAGTGATAGAGTCACGAGGAATTCTCGGCATGTCTACCATGGTCCAGGTGAAGATATCTGCATTCACCTAGAGGAAACTTAGCAAGCGAGCCTTCTCATCCTCCCGTAGCTGCATTCCTACTTGTATAGTCTTCGATGGATCTGCACCAAGAGGGCATGGTAGCAGGCACTCGATTGAGCCACCCTTGGCATCCTGTGCTCTTTTGTCAAGCTCATCGGTGACAGGGTCCTCTTCGATGCTTCTGGCATCGGGGACTACCTGTAGATAGTGCTGAACCGGTTGGGGGTCCCCCACATCTCTCCCATGGCATAAGGGGTTAGAAACTGAACTAGGAGCCACTTTGTTGATATGACCGTGTCGAGCAAATTAAGCCCGGGGCGATCGAGAATCACATTATAGGCTGAGGAGAGCCTAACAATCATGAAGGTCATCATGATCGTCTCTGCCGGGATGGCGACCCAGCAGTGACTGGGAGAGTGATCTCCCCCTCGACCCCTTCTAAATCTCTGGTAAAATTGACCAAGGGAGAGTGCACTGGCTTCAGCTAGGCAGGAGACAAATTCATCTTGGAGAAGGCATCATAAAAAAGGATATTAGTCAAACTTCTACTATTGACTATAATCCATTTTACGGGATGCTTTGCTATCATCATCTCGATGACAACGGCATCATTATTTACATTTTCCACCTTGGTCTCCCTTTTCTTCATAAAGGAGAGTACATTCTCAGACCCTTCTCTCGCCCTGGTCCTTTTCGAGGCATGCTCTATCCCCCAAGATATCTTGCCCATTGGCTTCTCAGTTGGCCAGTTGCCAACAGGAGGGAGAGCTACAAGCGCCTGAAATTTCATCGGAGCTTTGTCCCCATGAACTTTCCAAGGTAGCCTCTTCTTATCAGATCTTCAATCTGCCTCTTAAGGTGGTGGCATTCCTCAGTGTCATGGCCGTGATCACGGTGGAACTGATACTACTTTGACTTATCATAGCCACCGGACAGCCTTAGCAGGGGAGGGCGGTGCAGGTAGCGCTTGCCCTTAATCTCCATGAGGATCTTGGACCTTGGGGCAAGGAGAAGAGTGTATCTTTCTTTTTGGATGGGGATACTCTTTGGCTTTGGACCTGCCCGGAGGTTTGGGGCTACTCTGGGCCTGTGCTCTCGGAGGTTTACCCTTGGGGTTTCTTCTTCAAAGGCCTCCCATCTAGCTCCTTTCGGGTGCGGTCCACCTTCTCTACATGGATGTACTTATGGGTCTGAAGGAGGAGCTCGGAGTAAGTCTTCGGAGGTTTCTTGTCCAGGGAGTAGGTGAGATGGGAGGTTTTGAGCCCTCTCTTCAGTGCCAGCATGAGAATGGGCTCGTCTAGGTTATAGATCTCTAGGGTGGTGGCTTTGAAGCAGGACACATAGTCCTGCAAGGACTCATGGTCCTGTTACCGAATGGAGAAGAGGCTATCGGCTTTCTATGATACCTTCTGGCAGGCATCGAAGTGCACCCTGAACTTCTTCTCCAGCTGTACAAAGGAGTCAATGCTCCCAGGCTCTAGGCAGGTGTACCAAACTCAAGCAACCTTCCAAAGAGTGGCCGGGAAGGTAATGTAGAGAAGGGCATCAATAGCCCCCTGGACTCTTATGAGGGCCTTGTAGCTCTCCAGGTAGTTCAGGGGGTCGGTGGTCTCATCGTAGGGATCCACCTGAGGCATGCGGAACTGGCTGGGGATCGGTTCTTCTTAGATTTCTCGGGAGAAAGGGGGGTGAGCGTCATAGCCCACTGGCTCACATGGGGAGCCCTATAAGTTGGCAAACTGGTAGGATAGCTTAGCCAGCTTGCGCTCTTAATCCTCTAGGCATCTCTCAGCCTGATGCTTGATAGCCTTGTTAGTGGAACCTTCTGTCGAGGCTATCAAAGGAGAGGAAGATGAGGGTCGAAGAAGATCATGCCGGGGGGCCTTGCCATGATGGTGCTTGTGATGGCTAGAGGTGACGTGGTTGGAGGCCGGAGACCAGCTCTCTCGGTCGATCGACCCACTCCACTACCTCTTCCTTGGGGTATGAAGGCTCCCCTGGCGGTAAGATGTGGCCCACTGGTGTGATGGCCTTCCTGGGAAGGACCACAAACTATCGCGATATTCGATAGCTTGAGTCATGGGGGTTCTTTGCTGCTGCTGGGTTGCCAAGGATCGATGCTGATGATGCAGCTGTCGCACCACCATGGTCAGGGTCTAGACCTGCTAAGTGAGTACGGCAAGCTAGAGATCCGCTGGAGACAGCGGTGGTGGAGCGGGGAGCTCCATCTATGGACTGTGGGGGTCTCCATGGGGAGGAGGATCCCCCACGTGGTTGATGGAGGCTTCTTGCATGTGCATCACCACCATGTTACTGATGAAACAAGTTTGATAATGAGAGACTGGCTTAACCTAGGACCGTCCCCCTACCTGGTGTGCCAATCTGTTGCCGCCTAGATCGCCATGGCCTACAGCTCCTGCATGGCATCGGTTGGTGGCTCTCCCGCCTAGCATCCAATGCATGTACCCGGTCTTGCAAAAGAAGGGAAACCCATGTCAGGAATCCTGGTGGGGGCACTCCAACGGTCAAGTCAGTTGACGATCAAGGAGAATATATCATCCTTGGTGGATCCCGAAGTGGTCTTCACTCTCAGAGGTCTTAAGAAATGATGGAATAAGGATTAGGATTAAGAAGGAGGGCTTAAGTAGTGAGGTCGCTGTTGTCACTGGGACTCTCCTGGGAGCCCTGGTTGCCCTTGCTGATCACCAACCCCTTCTTGCTTACCTTTTTCGGAGGCCCTTTTGGGTTTCTTATAGATGGGTGGCACCTCCAGTGAGGCGCGGAGTCCTGGCCTGGCATTCTCTTGGCATTCCCCATGCGGGTGAGGCCTAGTAGAGCACCGATCTGGAGACAGATGCTACAGGGTCTGAATTCCTTAGTGAAACATTCCTCTTTTAGGTGGTGCAGATGGTAGGTAGAGGGGTGTAGCACCCTGAGTGGAGTGCCTTCCCCAGGTGGTGCCGATAGTAGGTTGAAGGGCCTGATGCTCTTTCACAGGCGGCATGCTCTGATGCAACTCCGTCCCATAGGGGTCACAGTTGGCGTGCCACGGCGGGAGGCTATTTTTTAGAAGTTCCAGATGGCATGTGTTAGCAGAGCACCACCCCTCAGGGGCTGCGCCCCTCTGCGTAGTGCCAGGATTCTGGTAAGGGCAGTGGTGCCACTTGTTGATGTCACCCACTCGTTTGCCCTAGGGGTGCTCATGGGAGAGGCTGCGTTCACCTAAAAAAACCCATACCTGACTCCGGGGAAAGAGGTTGAGTTTTGATCGAGGGATCGACCTCGAGCAAGGGAGCATGACCTCGACTAAGGGCTCGACCTCGAGGGAGCCCACTTCAGCTAGGGGCTCGAAAAGCGAGGACATGAGCTCGGCCGGGGCTCAACCTCGAGGGGGCTCACTTCCACCAAGGGGCTTGAAAAGTGAGGACATGACCTTGGCCAAAGCTCGACCTCGAGGGAGCTCACTTCAGCCAAGGGGCTCGAAAAGTGAGGGCATGACCTCGACCGGGGCTTGACCTTGAGGGAGCTCACTTTGGCCAAGGGACTCGAAAAACGAGGGCACGACCTTGGTCGGGACTTGACCTTGAGGGAGCTCACTTCAGCCAAGGGGCTTAAAAAGCAAAGACATGACCTCGATCGGGGCTCGACCTCGAGGGAGCTCACTTCGGTCAAGGGGCTCGAAAAGCAAGGGCACGACCTCGGCCAGGGCTCAACCTCGAGAGAGCTCACTTCAACCAAGGGGTTTGAAAAGCGATGAGAAGATCTTGATCGGGGCTCGACCTTGAGGGAGCTCACTTCAACCAAGGGGCTCGACCTCGAGGGAGCCACTCCAGCCAAGGGGCTCTCTGGATGCTCCACTTGGGGTCCTCATCCAAGTGGCATCTTCTGTCAACGTGGCTGCTAGTTAGATCTGAGAGGGGCCCCACGTCAATAGTTCAGTTCTGCCATATCAATAGAGTCTGAAGAGGAGTAAGTACACAAACTAGACATGGACCTGGTTGAAGAATTTGGAGAACCTAAACAAATCTTAGGACTAGTAAGGCTAGAGATCGAGAAGAGATTAGGAGTTGTTAGATGTATCTTAACCCAACCTAAGGAGACTGGGGATTGGAGAAGGATGGCTATCTTTCATACTTATATTAGGTATCAGGGTAAGCCCTACAATGTTATCCTAGATGGTGGAGGTTGCATCAATGTAATTTTTTCTAATACTATATCCTGACTATGATTGATCTCTGTAGACCATCCGACTCCATATAAGATCTCATGGGTGGATGCATCATCAATCTATATTACATAGAGATGCTTGGCCCCTCTTTAGTTTAGTTCGTATGAAGACAAAGTATGGTGCGATGTGCTACCAATGGAGGTTAGCAACATCATTTTAGGGTGACCATGGCTATTTGACCATATATGACATTGTTTGGTAGGTCAAACTCATGTAGCTTTAAGGACAAGGATAAGAAGATCACCATTAAAGCTATTTAACTAAGGATTATATCCAAAAACACATCCAAAGGATCCAACGAGAGCAATAGAAACTTACATCTAATTAGTGCTTGAGACTTGAAAAAAGAGATTGAGGATGGAATACTTGTTTGGGCCTTAACTTGCAAAGAGTCCCTAAAGGACCCTCAAATCGAATATCTACTAGAAGTAGAGACCCTTCTAGAAGAATTTAAGGATATCTTTCTTAAAAAGTTACTCGATCAACTACCACCCATGCGAGACATCTAACATGTGATTGACCTAGTTTCTAGATCCACTTTACTCAATTTGCCTCACTATAGATTAAACCCAACTGAGCATGCTGAGCTGCAAAGGCATGTTAAGTAGTTACTAGGCGAAGGATTCATTAGGAAAAGCTTAAGCCCATGTCTTGTGCTTGTTATTAACATCAAAGAAGGATGGATCATGGAGGATGTGCGTAAATAGTAGGACGATCAACAAAACTACTATAAAATATATATTTCCTATATCCCGACTAGATGACATGTTAGATATGACGGTTGGTTTCACCATCTTTTCTAAGATTGATCTTAAGAGTGGATACCATCATGTTAGGATTAGACTAGAAGATGAATGGAAGATCACTTTCAAGACGAAGGATGGTTTATATGAATGGTTAGTCATGTCATTTGGCTTGTCCAATGCACCTAGTACTTTCATGAGGATTATGACTTAGGTATTGCAACCCTTTATTAGATTATTTGTGGTCATGTACTTCGATGATATCCTTATTTCTAGTCGATCAAGAGAGGACCAATTTGGTCATATACAACAAGTCTATTTGACCCTTAGGTCTGAGAGTTTATATGTAAATCTTAAGAAATATACTTTCATGATCGATAATATTATATTCTTAGGATTTATCATGATATCTAAGAAAATAACTGTAGACCCTGAAAGGATTTGAGCTATAATTGAGTTGCCTGTACCAGAATATATTTATGATATTCAAAGTTTTCATGGTTTAGCTACTTTTTATCATTGATTTGTTAAAAGATTTAGTTAGCTTATGGCTCCTATCACAGACTGCATTCGTAAAGAAATATTTGAATGGATGAAATTGACTAATAAGGCTTTTTAGGAGATTAAATTGAAAATGACTTAAACTCCTATCCTATAACTACCTGAGTTTAATAAAATTTTTGGGGTTGAGTGTGATGCATAAGGTGTAGGAACAGGAGTGTTGATTCAAGAAGACCATCCTATTGCATACTTCAGTAAGAAATTAAATAAGGCTAAGCATAAATATTCTATATATGATAAGGAATTTTATACGATGGTACAAGCTTTAAAGTTTTGAAGGTATTATTTGTTGCTTTTTGAGTTCATCCTGTATTCAGATCATGAAGCCCTTAGATTTCTAAATTCACAAAAAAAAATTGAACCATAGACATGCTAAGTAGGTTGAATTTCTTCCATCATATACATTCGTACTGAAGCATAGGGCTGGATCTGCAAACAAAGTTGCAGATGCTCTAAGTCATAGAATCATCCTTTTGTCTGCTGCTAGTGTTAGAGTTGTAGGATTTGAGAAGTTAAAGAAAAATTATTTTGACTGCCCCGACTTTAACAAGGACCGTCTAGAAATTTTAGTGACTATGTTTTTCATGATGGATTCTTGTTTAGAAATAAGATGATTGAAGCTGTGGACATCCTTAAGAGATTTTTTGGTATGGGAATTGCATGCGGGAGGATTAACTGGACATTTTGGTAGGAATAAGATGATTGAAGCTATGGAGAGTTAATTCTACTGGCCTAGTTTGAAGAGAGATATTGTGAGAATCATAATCCAGTATCGTACATATACTGTAGTTAAATATCCTAAATAAAATACTGGCCTATACATGCCATTGCCTATTCCCGACTATCCATGGCAAGATATTAGCATTGAATTTATCCTTGGCTTGTCCTAAACTATACGTAAGAATGATTCCATTTGTATTGTAGTGGACATGTTTTCGAAAATGATTCATTTTTTGCCATGTCCCAAAGCTTCAAATGCATTTAGGGTAGCTCGACTGTATATTGATAAGGTTATTAGATTGCATGGTCTATCTAAGTCCATTATTTCAGATCATGATATTAGGTTCTTGAGATACTTTTAGAAAACTTTATGGCATTTACTCAAAACAAAACTAAATTTCTCATTTACATATCATCCCCAGACTGATGGCCAGACTGAAGTAGTTAATAGGAGTTTGGGCAACCTTCTTCGAAGTCTAGTTGGAGAATATGTCAGTAATTAGAATTTAGTTTTACCCCAAGCTGAGTTTGCTTACAATGATTCTATTAATAGGTCTATTGGTAAGAGTCCATTTGAAGTAATATATAGTTATCATTCCTGCAAGCCAGTAGACTTAATCCCATTATCATGATATGCTAGGTCATCGAAAGATGCAAAGCCATTTGCGCAGCATCTTATGGATATGCATGAACATATTAAAAATAAAATTAATATCAGTAATCAAATATATAAGCAGCTTGCATATTCACATTGTAGATCTTAATACTTTGCTGAGAGAGATTATGTGATGAGTCAAGTAAGGCCAGAGCGGTTTTCACTAGGAACCATTAAGAACTTCGTTAACATGGAGCTGAATGCTTCAATATCTTATAGAAATTAGAATCAAATGCTTATATTATAGATTTATCTTTTAATTATGACATAAGCTCAACATTCAATATATCGGATCTAATAAAATATAAGGAATCAATAACGATACCCAGTAATCTATTTGAGCATAATCCTTTTTTTGAGAGTGAACCCCATCCTGAGTGTCTATAGTCTAATATTCCTAGGAAACATTATCGCATTGATGAGATTTTAGACAAGCAGATTATGTCAACTAGAAGGTATAGATATTAACAATATTTAGTTTGATGGCAAGGCTGACATGAATTCGAGGATGCATGGATCACTCGAGAGAAGCTATAATGGATTGATCTAGAACAGCTTGAGTAATTCCAGAGTTGTAGTGGATTGTACTCGTTGGAGCTGAGCTTTCCCCATCCTAGGGGAATTGGTGAGGATATCAGTTCGCAAGCTACCATATGGCTTGACTAAGCTAGACCCATCTACCCTGTAATTTTGTTAGTATAAGTTTTTAATTTCAACAAATTATTATTTTATCAATGTATTAGTTTTAGCAGCTGCTATATTATTTTAGATCGTCACCTATGCTATATAGATACCACCTCAGTACTACATCACCACCTAAGTTAGAGCCCTAATGGACTTCTGATATCATCCAAAAAGAGTACTAGAAGATCAGCCTAAGAAGTCTATATGGCAACCATTGATTAGTATGATGACATGGTTCAAGTTTATCAGAAGATGGTGCTATCCATTGTTCAAGTAGAATTTTCTTGTTAGAGTTTAGATTGTTATAAATTGTTAGTGTTTGGAATGTTTTAGATTTTTATTATTTTGTTTATAAATACCTATGTATTGAAACTTTTGGAATAGAATGAAATTTGTGAAAAAAATAAAGCTGTTTCTTTCTTTTCCAATCTAGATTTTCTCCTCGCTCTTGGTTCTTCTCCTTTCTCCCTCCGAGTTCTTTTTTTCTGTGCTTATTCTCATCCCTGTGCCAAATGCTAAATCCTAAACTCTTCTACATGCCATAGTCCCTCCACAATCTGAGAAGTGAATTCAAAGTGATGCTCGATGATAACATATTCTGGATTCATGAAGATTTTTCATGGATTGGAATCGCCATTACATTTGACAGTCTAACTCTTCTAAAATTGAATCGAGCGATCATTTAAGCAATACCTTCATAAATTTTTTAAGATTATTGTTATTGCCAATAAGGAAATTCTTTCTTGAATATTGTTAGATCTGAACTTGAATTGCGAAGCCTAATCAAGAAGGAGATTTTTTAATCGCCTTCGATTCTAGCCTCTTAAGATCAAAGGAACATTTACATATGCTAGGAAGATATATCTACTCTCATCACTACTCTTCTTCTTAAAAAATAATGTTTAAATCTTGATTAAATTTACTTCCGCTTATTCATCTTGATTGCAAATAATTTTATTTATTTTATTAAAAAAATTAGTTACTTCTTCATCTGCATACTTGTCTCATGTCAAGTGGGGTCCTCATGATAATGTCTAGAGGGAATAGCTATGCTAGAAGTTTCCCCTATTCCTTTTCTTTACAAAAAAAAAGATATTTGTGCTAGTTTCAAGGCACCACAGCCATATATATTGATTGAAAATCGGAATCATGACTTTGATATAGCTAGTGTTGATTCCCTCAGCTAAACATGATACACACCATTTACTTGTTGGCCAATTTTGACTAAAACTAGATTGAGGATTAGGTGGGATTTATGAGAAGTTTGAAAATGCAACCGGCCGGCAAAAAGAAGATAAGCTTTAAAACAGTAACATGTGCTTTTGTGATTTCCAAGAAATGACCCCAAAACATTTTTAATTACATCCATTAAAATTTTGTGTTTCTAATCGATCTTCTTTTGAAAAAATATGCAGCAGATGAGGCCCATAAGGTACTTTGACGCAAGGAAAAGTCTTTGTGCACCGCACGCGGTGCAAGTAAATGTAACATGGTCCGCATTATATTTTTTATTGATCCAAATATATTCACTGTAGCATGACGGGATAGAAGCTGAGCATGACTAGCATTAATTATTATTCAGCTTTTATTTAAAATTTTTATCCAGACTAAAACACTCTTCCCTCCAGTTCCTTGAACTAGGGTGTCGTAGGTTTTGAACTAAGATGTCATAGCTTTTGAACTAGGGTATTGTAATACTGTTTCAGATTTTAATTTATATTTTCTGCATTTTTGAACTAGGATGTCGTAGATTTTGAACTAGGATATCGTAAGTTTTAAACTAGGATGTCGTAATACTGTTTTAGGTAATTTTTGAACTAGGATGTCGTAGGTTTTGAACTAGGATGTGGTATACTGTTTCAGGTCATTTTTGAACTAGGATATCTAGGATGTCGTAGGTTTTGAACTAGGATGTCATAGGTTTTGAACTAGGATGTCGTAATACTGTTTCAGGTCATTTTTAAACTAGGATGCCGTAGGTTTTGAACTAGAGTGTCATAATAATGTTTCAGGTCATTTTTGAACTAGAATATCGTAGGTTTTGAATTAAGGTATCATAGGTTTTGAACTAGGATGTTGTAATACAGTTTCAGGTCATTTTTTAAATTAGGGTGTCGTAGATTTTGAACTGGGATATCGTAGGTTTTGAACTAGGATGTCGTAGGGGTATTTTAGTTTGGACAAAAATTTCAATTAATGCTAGTCATCTTAGCTCCTGTTCCATCATGCTATAGTGAATATATTTGAATCAATAGGAGCGTACGGTACATGTCACGCTGGATTTGCTGTACCGCACGCGATGCACAAAGAATTACTCTTGACGTAATTGGCAATAGGGGGCTTGGTTTGTTAGACAAACCCAACTATCTGTGTGCGTTGGACCCTAACCCAATTAGATGCCAATTCATTTTTGGGTCAAGCTCTAAATTGCACTGCAAAGCTGGGGTTTGCATGAGACCACCAATACTCTTGACAACTAACCCAATACTTTTTCCATGGCCTGGCTTACATAAGTTACTTGTGCAATTGGGTCGAGTAAAGTAGACTTCTGGTCCTATCCCACTAAACTCAAGCTGGGCCTAATTCATTTTACTCCATTTGGACCATGAATAATAAATCTTGTAGGCCATCTCGAACACAATGCAACCCAAACCTATCCAACTGGGTAGGGCTTAGAGTCTAGGTAGTCGTCCCTATCTAACTATAACCAGCCTAAGTTTGTACAGGACATGGCCTCGTCATGTGGTCCGATCCTATCCCTTAGAAGCCATTTGGATTTTTCTATATATAGAAGTGAAAATCATGTAGGATTCATAGATTGGACCAGTACAACTAATAAAATCATCGACTACGAGTTATGTTGGACTTATATATATTCAAAATTTATCCAAAAATATTTTTAAAGGGGGCTAGCCCGAATTCCATAAAAAGAAAAATATTTGCTGAGGCTGGAGATTACTTTGTTAGGTATTTGAACCAAGGTCAGCATCATTCATGTCATCAATGTGCAGGTTGGAAATTACTCTATTGCTATTGAATAGGACTTTTATTAATGGATTTTGTTTTGTAGGAGTCTCAATCTTCACATTTTTATTTGGGTTGTGTTTATGAAGCTAGGAACATATATAAACGGGTGCTCTTTCTCTGGAGTTCATTTAGTTTATGCTGTTAGCATTTGAGCATGGAAGACACCAAAACGATAGTGGGCATAGAAGTCCACATTAGAGTTGGATGCCTGGGTTAATGTTGGCAGCTTGCTTAACTACTTCATCAATGGTTGCACTCCCTTGCATTTAATGATGGTCTTCTATCTGTTAGATTTAAAATTTAATATGTGATCTAATTATCATCAATTTTTGAGTCAATCATATATACTGGATTAGAGTCCAATTAATTAAAGATAACAGTTCCTAATAAAATTGAATAAACATAACTGAAGTGAAACTCTAATTGAGATTTTAGTCTTTCATTATATTCTGATAGGAATGACATATGCAGCTATAAATAAGAAGCTACATGGTCCATTTTCTCTAACTCTCATAACATCCAACTTTCATAATAACGAAATACGATTTTCCATCGATTGTCCACATAAGGATAAGAAGCTACCTGGTCCCTTAATTCTCTAACTCTCGTAACATCCAACTCTCATAATAGCGGTATACGGTTCCCCATTGATCGCCCATATGAGGAGAAGAGAGTGAGGAGAGAGAAGACCAATACCTCATTGGGAAGAGAGTGAGAAGAAAGAAGACCAGTACCTTGCTAAGAAGGAGGGACATCTCAAGGACTGCATGAGGGACATCTCAAGGACTGCACGATCTACAGACTGTGACAGTGGCTCAAGGTATGTTTTCCGCGATTTATAGTTTTTGCGTGCATATAAAAGCATGATCCAAGTATAAAAGATTAAATGTTTCATATGTGGTATCAGAGCATTGGTTTCATGCTTTATGTTCATGTAAAAATTTAAGATAAATTTTGATTCAAGATTCTTCCCTACTGTTTAGAACCGGAAAACTCGAAAAGTGCCTGGTTCCATCCAAAAAAACCCAAAAATTGACGGGAGGTGCCAGAATCTATCAGATTCCAGATCATAAAAGTATTCTCGTCGATTGGTGGCTCACTAGGAAACAACAGTGGAAAAATATAAAGAAATTATAAATTTTTTATGGAAAAGATCCCTATCATTATATTTTGCTTATTTATTTAATTATAGTTTAAATAAGTACATAAATAACATATATATTTTTTGCCGAACAGTCTTCCTCCTTTCTCTCGTTTTGGACCATCGATAATGGATGGCCGACTAAGACCGGTGCCGAACCTGGGATTGCCATGGTCTGCTTCTGTATCGTGGATGATCGGTAGAGAGGACACTGATTTGGGCTCGCTGGCGGTCGGGAGAAGACCGTCGGCAGTCGGGATGGGCTGGTGATCCACTGACGAAGGCATGCTAAGCAAGAAAACAGGCATGCTAAGCAAGAAAATCGATCGCTGGCCAGTATTTTGGGATGAAATCCATGCTCTTTAAAGTTTTCTTTTCTGGCGATTTTTAACCACCATGAGGCCGGCGACAGGGTCACCGGTGGCCGTGGATGGCCACCGGTGGTAGAGCTCGACCGGCGGCCCTCAGTCGGTGAGATCCCAAGGTCAAGGCCGCTATTAATGGTTGCTTGAAATAGTGATCGATTGGGAGAAGATGAGAGGAGGAAGAAGAAATAGATAAAGTTAAATGGGTTATTGGGTTTCAGGTTAATGGGTTTCAAGTTTTTAACCCGTTTACAACAGCATCCGTCAATAAAAATTAGCCTAATTGATAAATAGATCAAACCCAATCACATTGGATCAATTTTAATTTGGGTTAAGAAAAGTTTTGCATTTAAGCCCCTATAAAAGTTAAATTACATATAAGTTCAAATTAAAATTACATTCAGGTCCCTATTGATTTTTTAATTCTATTTTACAGTAATCCCTCTATGTTATCTACTGTTTACATTTCAGTCATCTCTTATAAAGTTTTTATTAAAATCGCTATAACTTGCTCGTAATGGTTTGAAAAATATTTTGATTGAGTTCTTTATGAATGATAAAATATTTAAATATTTTTTTAAAATTATTTATATGTAATTATGTTCACTATTACATTATTCAAGGATGTTTTTGCATAGCTCCAAAAGGTTTGAGCACTCTATGGATATTGAGTAGATGAGTCTTTGAGGGCTAATGATTTTCTCTCTTATTATATTTTAAAATTACATAAATGTGTGCCAGTTATAGTTGATCTAAAGGTAACTGAAATAAGATATAAAATTGACAGTTATATATTGATCAACTTGAACTGTATAAAGACAGGGAGTTCTATACCCAAAAGTGGGAACAACCTCGGATTCTTGTAATTATAGTTGGTTAAATCACTGAAGGTGTAACTAATATAAAGGATCATAATTTAAATATAAATTATATGTTTATGCCATAATTACTGTTATTGCTTATATATTTCATATTATTGTTATTTTATATTTTTGATTTATATAATTCATGTTTTAGAATTATTATATTTAAATTTATGATTAAATTAGTTACATCACTTATTGTATGCTATAATTCTTGTCCAAAGATATTTTATAGTTATATAATAAGTGTTATTAGTAGAATTGCTATTTGAAATCTGCATCATGAAAGTAACTGTATGGATATTCTTCTATTCACAGCTATGATCCCTGCTTCACTCTCATCGCATCTAACTATTATTCCCACACTGAATGGATCAAATTATTTTGATTGGCACGAACAACTTATTATTTTAGGATGCCTAGATTTAGATTTGGCCCTACATAAATTTTATCCTGATCAACTAACTGCTTCTAGTTCTCTTGATCAAAAGGAATTACATGAAAATGAAAGCGTTCTAATAGATTATCTCTCATGATAATTAAGAGTTCTATAGCGAGAGACATAAGATAATCTATTTCTAACAATGAATTGACTTCTGGGTACCTTTCTTTTGTAGAGCAATAGTTTACCAAATCATATAAAGCCCTAGCTGGTACCTTGATGGACAAGTTAACCTTTATGAAGTATGAAAAGATTTTTGGGATGCGAAAGCATATTATGGAAATGCGTGATATATCTGAAAAATTGAATGACTTGCGAATGATAGTATCTGAAAACTTTTTTGTCCAGTTTGTTCTTAATTCTCTTCCATTACAGTTTACTCAATTTAAAATCTATTATAATACACATAAAAATTATAGTCAATGAATGAGCTCATCTTCCAATGTATATAAGAGAAATAGAGATTGAGATAGGAAGGGGTTCTAGTTGTTCACATGGTTTCTGAAAAGCACTCTAAAAGAAAGAAAATAAAGAAAGAAAATAAATGACAGAACAACCCATCAAAGAAAGGTTCACATAAATTGAAATATTTCTTTGATAACAAGGAGAGATATATCAAGAAGGATTGTGAAAAAAAAGAAAATGATTCGAAAAGAAGGGTATTCCCTTATCACTTGTTTGTTATGAAACCAATTTCATTAATATTCCTTCTAATACTTGGTGGATTGATTCGGGTGTCACAATTCATGTTTCTAATTTATTGCATGGATTCCTTTCAGCTAGAAACCAAATGATAGTGAGTGATGGATCTTTATGAGGAATCGGATAAAGTCCAAGATTATTTTAGTTGGGACCTACAGATTTATTACAGATATCGATTTCTAATTAGAGCTACATGATATTTTTATATTCCTTCAATATCCAGAAATTTAGTATCATTAGCAAAATTTGATTTAGAAGGTTTTTTATTTATTTTTATAAATTCAAGTTTTAAATTAATAAAAAATCTTATTTTAGTTGGTATTGGAATATTGTGCAATGGATTATGTAAAATAAATTTGAATTCTTCTTTTATAAAATTTTTACTTGTTTTGAATGTTAATATCGGAATAAAATGCGGTGTTGTAAATGGGAGTTTTTCAATGTTGTGGTATAGACGATTAGGTTACATATCAAAAGAAAGGATAACTAGATTGATTAAGGAAGATATTTTACCAAATCTAGATTTTAGTGATTTTGGTATGTGTATCAATTGCATTAAAGAGAAACAACTTAAAAGTAATAAAAGACATGCCACTAGAAGTTAAGGACTCTTAGAATTGATACATATTGATATTTGTAGCTATTTCTGATCTTGTTTTGGAGGGCAAAGGTATTTCATCACATTTATTGATGATTTCTCATGTTATGGTTATGTTTTTCTATTACATGAAAAGTCTGAAGTTTTGGAAGCTTTTAAAGTATGCAAAGTTGAAGTAGAAAATTAACTGGATAGAAAAACTAAGATTGTAAGATCTAATAAGGGTGGTGAATATTACGGTAGATATGATGAATCTGGTCATAATCTTGGACCTTTTGCCAAATTACTAGAATAGTATGACATTGTAGTACAGTATACTATGCCAGAAAATCTTCAATAAAATGGTATGGCTAAAAGACACAATTGCACATTGATGGACATGGTGCGGAGTATGATTAGTTATTCATCATTACTTTTATATTTATGGAGAGAAGCATTGAAAACTACTATATATCCTAAATCATGTTTCTAGTAAGGCCATTCCTAAAACTCCTTCTGAGTTAGGGACATGTAAGAAATTACATTTAATGCATTTACATATTTGGAGTTGTCCTGCAAAAGCTCGATTATATAATCTGCAAGAAAAGAAATTAGATCCTAGAACTATAAGTTATTATTTTTTTGGATATCTAAAAAAATTAAAATATTTTAAGTTTTATTGTCCATCACACACCACCAGAATTATTAAAACTGGAACAGCTAGATTCATTGAAAATGGACATAATAGTAGGAGTGGTGAATCACGTGATATGATATTAGAGAAAATAAAAAAAATTTTTTCTATTAAAGCAATACCTATAGATGTTCCACATGAAATTATTTATCCTGAGACCATGGAACATTAATAAGAGGCTGATACACCACCTCTTAAATAGCTTATCAATGAACCTAATTTAATTGAAAATAATCATAATAACACTAAACCTAGAGTATTATGGAGATTTACTAGAATTAGGAGATTGGCTATTCTAGATGATTATATTATTTACTTACAAGAATGTGATTATGATATAAAAATTAAGGATGATATAATTTTATTTAAAGATACGAACAGTGATAATTCTAAACTTTGGCTAGATGCCATGAAAGATAAAATTGAATTCATGAATAAAAATTAAGTCTAAAAACTTGTTAAATTATCTTAAAAGTTTAAGCTCGTTGGTTGTAAGTAGATTTTTAAAACCAAACGAGATTCTAAAGGTAATATTGAAAGATATAAAGCTAAACTTGTAGCAAAGAGATTCACTAAAAAAGAGGGCATCGATTATTTTGAAACATTTTTACCTATTTCCGGAAAGGATTCATTCAGAATTATTATGGTATTAGTAGCTTATTTTGATTTTGAGCTACATCAAATGAATGTTAAGACTGCGATCTTAAATAGAGATTTACAAGAAAAAGTGCATATGGAATAGCCAGAAGGGTTTTTCAATATAAAAAAATAAAAGGTTTTTATGTAAATTAAAAAAATCCATATATGATCTTAAACAAGCTTCCAAGTAATGGTACTTAAAGTTTAATGATGTATATATATGTATATATATATATATATATATATATATATATATATATATATATATATATATCTGAAAGTGAGTGGGAGTAAGTTTATATTTTTAGTTCTATATATGGATGATATTTTACCAGCCAGCAGTGATTTGGATCTCTTATATGAAACTAAAAGGTTTCTTTCCAAACATTTTGATATGAAAGATATGAAAGATGCTTCTTATGTTCTTGATATAGAAATCCATCATAACAGAAATAAGAGGTTACTTGGTTTATCCTAGAAAAATTATATTACTAGGATCCTAGAAAAGTTTGGAATGTCAAGCTGCTCATTAAGTAAAGTGCCAATTTTTAAATGTGATAAATTTAGTAAATTTCAATATCCTATGAATAAGATTGAGAGAAATCAGATGAAGGATATACCTTATATATCTATAGTAAGTAGTCTAATGTATGCTCAATTATGTACTCATCCTGATATTAGTTTTGCTTTGAAAATGCTTGGTAGATATCAAAATGATCCAGGTTTAGACCACTAGAAGGTTGCTAAGAAAGTGATACGCTATTTTTAGGAGACTAAAGACTATATGCTCACTTATAGAATTACTGATCAGATGAAGGTAATTGGTTATTCAGATGTAGATTAGGCTGGTTGCCTTGATAGCAGGAAGTCTATATTAGGCTATATTTTATTCGATTGTAAAAATTTAGCAACTGATTTAGCAATCGATTTTGGTGTATTTATAAAATTTTATTTTTTTTTCAAAATAATTTTCAAGTCAAAAAATTGGTTACAAATTCGGTTGCTAAGTAATGATTTTATTTTAAAATATTTTAAAAAACTGATTGCAAAATCTGTTATAAATTAATAAAAAATTAAAAAAATTAAAAATTGGTTGCAAAATTGATTGCAAATTAATAAAAATATGAAAAAAAATAAAAATCTATTGCAAATTAATAAAAATTTGAAAAAAAAATTAAAATTCAGTTGCAAAATCAGTTGTAAATTAATAAAAAATTGAAAAAAAAATAAAATTTAGTTGCAAAATCGGTTGCAAATTAATAAAAATTTGAAAAAAATAAAAAATGGTTGTTAATTAATAAAAAAAATTAAAAAAAATTCGGTTGCAAAATCAGTTGCAAATTAATAAAAATTTTAAAAAAATTAAAAATCGATTGCAAATTAATAAAAATTTTTAAAAAAATAAAAATCGATTGCAAAATCGGTTGCAAATTAATCAAAATTTGAAAAAAATAAAGACACAATAACACATGCCGCAAAAAAGAAATCAACCGGAAAAAAATAAATAATTGATCCTTTAGATAGAAGAATTCCTGCTTTGTATTTAGATGTGAGAAGAAATACATTCAACATGCACATATTAATCAACCTAAATAGGCTTAACAATCAACAAAATAATAGGTCCAGTGGAAATATGTTAACTATAAGATGCAGAAGTAATTAATCAAGTACAACTTCATAAATCAAGTAATCAACAAAGAGCTCCATTACCCCAATAAATGGGTCATGTTCTATAGTTACTTTCAGTTAAAGACAGAATATAATTACAGCTCTCAAAATTAGATACCAATTAATCAAATCACATAAATAAAAAACTTAGATTGCAAGACAATCACCGTATATAATACCTCTCATGTTCATCACTCATGCCCAACTCTAATAGCAATTCGGAAATTGTATCAGCTTATATCTCGTCATATATTGTCAGCTGGACTTGTTCCAGCCGGTTGGTATCCCTCTCTACATGGGAGAGGTCCCAGGTGGAATTGTCACTATATTTCTTAAAAATGTATTATGATGAACTAGTCTATGTCAGCTGAAATAATACAGGCTAGTATACCATAATAGCCATCAGCGGCGAGTGCCTTATACTGATGCAAACTGATTCTTGACTGAGATCTTGGCCAAGATAAAAACCATGATTTATAGTTAGAAGTACACAAACTCACTAAATGGATCAATCTGATATATAGACCTGCACCCAATCATTCCTATTTAATCGTAAACTACTGTCACTACAAGTCTACTCAAATAATCCATCAAGCCTCTTTGACACATGTTAAGGGTGTTGATTAGTGGAAACTGCAGAACAGGAAGTAGGGCTTTCATAGAACAATGTTGCCAAAAACATGAGCACAGAGTCTAAGCTATTAGTGAACATCATAAAACCTAAACCTAAACCATTTTATGGATGCCATTCATCTTGAAGTGACCTGAACAACGTTGGTTAATTGGAAATAACCTGTGAACTGCTAATAGGCAGTCATGAAAAGATTTAGGGCATACAGAAGCAACAAACTTTAGTTTTATTAAGAATAATTTGAAGTTATAACTTTAAAGTCAAGGCCGAGGCCTGTAAGAAAGTGAAGAAACTCCTTGATGATTTTAAAAGCACATTTGCCCTGTCGAAAAACTTATTAAATTATGCAAACCGTCAACGTTACTAATAGCTTATCAACCCAAAAAACTAATGAGTAAAAATCACTAATCCTAATGCATAATGCAATGCAATCTCTTGTAAAAGAAGGAAAGCAAACACACCTTAAAAACACATAGCCAGTTGGTTCTTGGGAAGATTTCCTACTTTGAGCAGTTATAAATCCTGCAGACTTGCAATGGACATAACAATGTTCCAGCAGGGCGGTAGCATTCTCAAAGATGAAGTCCATGCTTCCTTCAATATAACAATCTCTCAGATACTATTTTCCATGATGCAAATACAAGGTATCCTACACTTTGAAGAAATATATATAAAAAGTGAAATCAAAGTAAATGGTCAATAAAAAGCTTAATAGTATTGTTAACATCAACAATCAATTAAACAAGTAATACTGTTTCCATTTGGAGATCAAAATGAACTTCAAATCTTATGCTTTCAAATAAAGAAAGAACTCAAAATATTATCAAAGAAACAATTTGGCTAATTTGTTAGATACTATCATATGCTAAAATTTGGAAAGAGATAGAGGACATTCGTATAACACAAAAGGCACTATGTCGTTTGTGACATAGTGCTTAAAAACACCATTATTTTAATAAATGGCAAGGAACTAATTTATATACTTCTATTTTATGAGATGTAACTCCATTGCTAATGTTCGAGGCCTACTCTTGACAGGTAGGAATTAAACAAATATGAAAGTGCATATCTCATAATTAAAAGAATTGTGCATTTATTCTTAACCACAAAATTATCAAATCAAAGTATCAAATGCATCTGCACATGTCTGTTACCTACTCATGTTCTCATCATGCGCCGTAGTTATGGATTCGGTAATTGATGGGGGAGTAAGCGATGAATCCCGTTGTGTAGTCGTCACCATTTCAGCCGCACTGTCCTTACTCTGATCAGATGCCACATTCAGCATCCTCGTAGCTCCTACAACTGCTCCGGTTTGTGACACTGTGTTACTGAGAGGGTTTCCACTTATGGAAGACGCAGAAGCAGTGCTCCTCGAAGGCCCTATTTGTGAAACCAAGACATGGCTTGCACGGGAGACGTTAGACTGCATTGTACCTGAAAACCCCCTCAAGCAAACATAAATCGATCAAACTAGAAACTAAGCATTCCACTAGGGCTCACTGTTCAGTGTCCGACAAGAGACATCATTAGAACAAATGTGAAAATAATGTTATCAAATGAATCATAGAACAAGAGATGTACATATCTAAGTTTGGATGACAGCCTGCAGGCAAAGAACATTTCTATTATAATGATTTGTGCATAGAAAATATGTCGATGCCAAGAATATTAGGCAGTTCACATGATTATCATATTGAAAATATATAAATATCTGTATACGTCTACCATTTGCTATCGGGCTTTAAATAACAGAGCAACTGGAAGAAGGAAGATGATGATGAAAATCCTAAATTCATTAGCATAAATCACCCCCTCCTTCCCACCCCCTCTAAAAATAAAAAGGTAAAAAATCTATAGATCCATCGTAGAGGAAGAAAGACCTAGACCTATAATTTTATGTGATTCTCTGCTTGAAAAAATAATTCCTGCTAAAGAAGAAGAGACCGGCAAGTTTGAAAGTTGATAATCAAAAGCCACGAACATTAGATCTATAAATTCCAAATCTGCAAAACCACATAAGGAAAACAATAATCGATATACCGTCCATAATCGTAGAAGAATCTTGAAAATCCCAAGCCGATCTGCAACAATAGCAAGAGGTAGGTTGTACCCGACAATCGGTGGGGCTCGGAGCTGTGAAAGGGAGAGTCGGAGGGGTAGGCGGTACTCGGTGGCTGGCGAGGCTCGGAGCTGAGGAAGGGAGAGCCAGTGAGATAGGTGGTACCCAGAGCCGACGGGGCTCGGAGCTGAGGAACGGAGAGCCGAAGGGGTAGGCCGTACCGCGGTAGGCCGATGTCGGAGGGGTCTATCGAGGGGTCCACCATCGAGAGGGAGGGAGGCGTCGGCCGTCAAGGGGTCCACCATCGAGGTGGGGGAGGCGTTGGCCATCGAGGGGAGCGAGGCGTCGGCCGTCGAGGGAGGCGTCTAGCATCGACCGTGGAGGGAGATTTGGCCTTTGGGGAATCGATGGAAGGGAGAACGAGAAAGCCAGAAAAGGGGCTAGGCCATCGATGGAAGAGTTTTTATGATAAACATGATGGAGTTTTAACCGTTTGATCATAATATAACCTCCTATATTTATATATATATATATATATATATATATATATATATATATATATATATATATATATATATATATATATATATTATATATATTTCTATTTTTTATTAGTTTTTTGCAACCAAATTTTAGGTTGCAAAATTCTAAAAAAATAAAATTATTTTAAATATTTTGCAACCAAATTTTTGCAAAATAAAGAAATTTAAAAAAAAAAATTCATTTTTTGCAACCAAATTTTGGTTGCAAAATTCTAAAGAAAATTAAAATTAATTTTAAATAAAATTTTGCAACCAAAAACTTGGTTGCAAAATTAAAAAATAAACTTAAAAAATATTTTTAAATTATCATTTTTTTGTAACCGAATTTTTGGTTGCAAAATTCTAAAAAAAAAAATTTAATTTTAAATGAAATTCTGCAACAAAAAATTTGGTTACAAAATTAAGAAATAAAATTAAAAAAATATTTTTAATTATCCTTTTTTTGTAACCAAATTCTTGGTTGCAAAATTCTAAGGAAAATTAAAAAATTTTAAATAAAATTTTACAACTAAAAATTCATTTATAAAATTAAAAAATAAACTTAAAAAAATATTTTTAAATTATCATTTTTTTGCAACCGAATTTTGGTTGTAAAATTCTAAAGAAAGTTAAAATTAATTTTAAATACCAAAAATTCAGTTGCAAAATTAAGAAATAAATTTAAAAAAATATTTTTAAATAAATACCAATTTCGGTTGCAAAATTGGTTGAAAAATGAAAATCTTGCAACTGCATTTGCAACCAATTTGAATCAGTTGCTAAATTATTAAGAAAATAAATCGATTGTAAAATTTGTTGCAAAATAAGTTACAAATGTAATAAAAAAAATCGGTTGCAAAATTGGTTGCTAAAACACTATTTTCTTGTAGTTAATGAGGCTTCTTCACATGTTTTATGGTTGAGAAAATTTATCTCAGGACTAGGAGTTATGGATTCTATTTTCAAGCTACTGAAAATTTATTGTTATAATTCTGTTGTAGTTTCGTTCTTCAACAGTAGCAAGATAATCAATACAAACAAGTATATTAATATTAAATATCTTGCAATAAATGAGAGAATTAGTAGTCATCAAGTATCTATTAATTTATTGGTATTGCTTGTATGTTGGCTGAACCATTGACTAAATGTTTAGTATCCAAATTTTTAAAGAGCATATTAAACTTTTGGATGTTTATCATTGAGATATTTAATTTGTAATAGATATTTATTTGAGATCTCTTAATAGTTTATTGACTACTATTATTTATGTTCAATTATTTTTTGTATACATTATGATTGACTTTTATTAAAATTAAAGTAAATAGAAGGGTCATTTATATGACATTACAGCGAGACCATTATGATAAGCATTATAATTTTTGATAGCCTATATACTCTAGTATATAAGACTAGGTTAAGTGAGAATTATTGATATCATGATACATGGAAGGGAGTATATCAATCAAGATTTATGACTGCCATGATCTGCATCAATGATTTTTTACTTAATCAAAGTATAAAGTATTTATTGAGAACTAGATAATTGGATATTTTTTTTTAAAAAAATGAGTGCACTTATTGGATCAATTTCAAAATTTGATTCAGTAATTTTATTTTATTTTTTAAAAAAATTAAAATATTTTATTTTTAAAGTAAAATATTTTGATAGAATCAAAAGTTATTTTGAATAATAATATAGGCCAAGTGGAAGAATGTTAGATTTAAAATCTAATATGTGGCATAATTATCATCTTATCCTGGTTAATTTTTGAGTCGATCATATGTACTAGATCAGAGTCTAATTGATTAAAGAGAACTACTTCCAATAAAATTGAATAAACAGGACTGGAGTGAAACTCTAACTGAGATTTTAGTGTTTCATTAGTCTTTTGATGGAAGAGAAATATGCAGCTATAAATAAAAGGCTACCTGGTCCCTTTTCTCCAACTCTTATAACAACCAACTCTCATAATAATGGTGTGCGGTTCTCATTCGATCGTTCACATAAAGAAAAAAGAGTGAGGAGAGAGAAGACCAGTACCTTGTTGAGAAGAGAGTGAAAAGACCAGTACCTCGCTGAGGAGGGATATTTCAAGGACTGTGCGAGGGACATCTCAAGGACTGCACGATCTACAGACCATGACAATGGCTCAAGGTATGTCTTCTATGATTTATGATTTTTGCATACACATAAAAGCACGGTCGAGGTATAAAAGATTAAATGTTTCACAACATTATCTACTAGCATCCATATTTATTCTAAACATATACAAATATAAATCATATATTAAACATATCCATATTTAATTAATATAAACATATATAAATATACAAATCAGATATTAAGCATATTCATATTTTTTATTTAAATAAAGATATAAATCATATACTATTTTGGAAGTTAGTAAGATTTTGAGTGAAATTCAATGAAGAAAATCAATAATAATGACATGTTCATAAAGGATATATTCAATTTAAACAATATAGAAATAACAAGCATTAATTGAAGCAAGAAATAATAATCAAAATAAAAAAATCATTTAAAGTAAGAATTCAATATTAAAACTAAAAATAATGACATAATCATAAATAATATATTTGAACAAAATTATAATTTTAGCAAGCATTCATTAAAATCAAGAAGCTAATTAATTAACTTCATTGAAGGATAGATTCATAATTTATTTATTAAAATAAAAAAATATAATGGGATATTTATAAAAGATATATTTAATAAAAAATGCAATTTTAGTAAATATTTATTGCAAGGAAAAGAGAAATCATAATTTAAAGCTTGATTGAGAGTAGAGTAAATCATAAAACTCTAATATATAGGGAAAGAAATAATAGGAATTTTATATTGAGAATCCAAACTATCATGGATACTTTCCTTAGTTAATACAAATGCATACTCATCCAAACTCATAATAGAAATACCTAAATACAAATTAAGAAATAAAAAAAGTCAATGAAGATTGATTGAATATTTCTAAATAATAATCATTAAAAAATAATAAATATATACTTGTTTCTCTCTAAAGATCCTATAATCTGATTTCATCATAATGACACAATTATTAGAAGGAGAACTATAATATCATTTTAGATTTATAAAATCTAATATTAAAAAAGCTAGTATTTAAATAATAAATGATCCAAATATGTAATATAATTTCTACAAGATCAAGAAAAAATATAGTGACACCTTTTTAACTTTTCTTGATTTGCACTTATATTCCAAAAGATTTAATTTTTTAAATTAAACACTAAAGCATAATGTTGGAATAGGAATTGGAATCACCCTATATCCAAATGAGAGGGTATTCCATTGATTTTATTGACAAAGAATCTAAAACTAAGGAAGGCTACACCTGTATGATCCATATGAGATTCCTAGAATCATGGGATCTATATTAGATCCCTACAAATGTGGGATCATGCCAATACTCCCCTTTAAGATGGGGCAAACGGATCGATAAGTTCTATCTTGGTACAAACAGAAGTGAAATGACTTAAATTTAATCATTTGGTCAGAGCATTAGCTAGCTAATCTGAAGATCGAACATGCAAAATCTAAAAAATCTCGGAGGTAAGCTTTTCCTTGATAAAATGATGATTAATTTCAATATGTTTGGTTTTGTCATGCTGAATTGGATTGTTTGCTATATTAATGGCTACCTCATTATCACAAAAAAATTAATGAAGAGCCATTGTTGCCATGTGGAATAATTAAAGTTCGATTAACAAGTTCTTTAGCCATAACACTTCACAAACTCCAAGTGCCATTGCTCTATACTTAGCTTCAGTAGTTGAGCGAGCCACCATATCTTGCTTTTTACTATGCCATGTAACAAGATTTCTCCTACAAATATACAATAACCAGAGGTTGAGCACCTGTCATCTATGAAACCGATCCAGTCAGTATTTGTATATCCCTCAATATGAAGATGTCTATATCGTGAATAGAATAGCCCTCTTCTAGGATATCTCTTCAAGTATTGAAGAATCCTATATGCTGCTTCCATATGACTTGAGCGAGGGTCATGCATATACTGGCTAACAACACTTACGACAAAAGTAATATCAGGTCTGGTATGTAATAAATAAATTAGGCTACCTTCTAATCTCTAATAACGATCCTTGTCTACTAGAGTGCTAGAGTTAGCCATAAGCCTATGATTTTGATCAATAGGTGTAGCTACAGGTCTACACCCAAGCATTTTAGTTTCAGTCAAAAGATTTATAACATACTTTCTCTAGAAAAGATAACTTTTTTAGGAGAGTATGTTACCTCAATCCCGAAAAAGTATCTTAGTTTATCTAGATCCTTAACCTCAAATGCTTGTGCTAATTGAGACTTTAGACATGCTATCTTCTCAATGTTATTACCAGTAATCACGATATCATCAACATAGAATATTAAAAGTATGATCCATATGTAGGATTGCCTGAAGAAGAGTGTGTGATCAGCATTACTCTGATGGTAGCCCATTGATATGATAGCCCATCTGAAATGGTCAAACCAAGTCCGAGGAGATTGCTTTAGCCCATACAAAGACTGTCTCAATCTACAAACTTTTTTAACTATTTGAGCGATAGCAAAGCTAAATGAAATATGCATATACACCTCTTCTTGAAGTTCTGAATGTAGGAATGCATTTTTTATGTCTAGTTCATATAGACTTGGATTCTGGAGAATGCATGTAGGGCTGCTCTCTAGTTGGAGTAGTAGGATAATTTGGAATGTCATCATCCCGCTGGTTACCATTAGGAGCATTAGGAACATGATCATCCCTCTGGTTAATAACATCAGGAACATTAGGAATAGGAATAGCTCCCATGATAGTATCAGGTACAAGATCCAACATATTCTCCCCATCTTGACCAGCACGAGGACACCAATATTGGGAGAGGATTCGAGCAAGGAGGAGAAGTCCGAAGAGCCACCATAAAAAGGTTCGAACTCCCAAAAAGTAACATCCATATTGACTTGGAGCTTCCATTCAGAAGGACACCAGTACTTGTAGTCATTTTTAGTGAGAGAATATCCTACAAAAATATACTTCAGGGCACGAGAATCAAGTTTATCCATAGATGGTCGGTGATTTTATATGAAATAAATACAACCAAATACATGAGGAATAACGATATAAGAGGTAACTACTATGAGATATTCAATATGGGTTTTATATCCTAATACCTGTAGTGGCATTCGATTGATCAAGTTGGCTACTATGAGAATAGCTTTGCTCCATAAAAATTTTGATATATTCATGTTAAACATTAAACACTGAGTTACTTTCAATAAATGTCTGTTTTTACACTCAGTGACTCCATTCTATGTAGGAGTGTCAACACAAGTAATCTTATGAATAATGCCATGAGATGACAAATACTCATTGAACTCCTTATTCACATATTCAGTTCCATTATCTAAATGAAGAATCTTCAATGTAGCAGTATACTGAGTGGAAACCATCTAATAAAAATCTTTGAAGAAAAACTTTATTTTTATTCTTTATTAGGTAATGTTGCCTAGTGAAGATGCAACCCAAGAGGGGGGGTGAATTGAATTTTATAAAACTTTCAAACTATTTACAAAAAATTAAAGCAGGTATGTGCTAGATCAATTCAATGCTTGTATTTTGGCAATATATTTGTGTGCTTCAAAATAATATGCAGCGAAATTAATAAAGTAAATGCACAAATAAAATAATCACACAAGTAATCACAAATACAAAGATATATAGTGGTTTGGTGCACTCCACGGCACCTACATCCACTTCCCAAGATCCTTTTAGAAATTTACTATAATCTCAACCGATTACAGCCGATTAGTTTTCCAGGCTCACTAATCAAAACCTGACTTGTTTTCACAAGGGTCACAATTCAAAACCACACTTGGTTTTATGAGCTAACCAAGAACCTAAATAGTTTTAAGGCTCACCACCAACCTCCCTTGATTTTCCAGGCTAACCAAAAACCTAATTGGTTTTCAAAGGCTCACCAATAACCTCCCTTGGTTTTCCGGGCTAACCAAGAACCTTTACAATAAAGTAAGAATGAAAGTAAAGAATACAATAAAGCTTTCTAAAATAAAGTAAATATCTCTTTGAAGCTCTTGGATGATGTTGAAGAAGCTTGTTTTCAATTTGTTGAAGCATTTGAATAAAGCTTGATGTTGTGGACTTGGAAGCTCTCTTTGAAATTGGATGTTTGAAGGCTCAACTCTCTCAAAATATGAATTCTTAAAGTGTATGGAACTTTTCTCTCAAAGGATTACCTCTCCATTTGATTTGTGTTGATTATATAGCTCTCCAAACCTTAAATGACCGTTAGAGATCATTGGAGAGGAAAAACTAGCCGTTATAAACATTTTGGAAAAGTTATGTTCTTCAAAAAACTAGCCATTGCAGAGCTGTCGTCCATTCAAGTATCGACATTTCAGGTCATGTGTCGACACTTAGGGTCGACACTTGGAATAGTGAGTTGACACTTGACCAAAGAAATGTCTTCTGAAGTCTTCTGTTATGCACTGGTGAGCCGATACTTCATTTGATGAGTCGATACTTTGAGTCGACACTTGTCATCCATGTGTCGACACTTCAGGCAAGTCTTCAATTTTGGTAAGTTCTGTAACCCAAAAATCTCAGGCGATGAGTTGATCCATGTATCGACATTTTGAGTCGACACAACACATCCATGTGTTGACACTTCAGCCATGCCAACTGAAACTTTCTCTGCGTGCCAGCATGTGTTGACACTTTACTGTCATGTATTGACACTTGGTGTCATATATCGACACTTTGAGTCGACACCTTGAGTCATGTGTCGACACTTTGAGTCGACACATCACTGAGATTTTCTTCAAAACTTCTAAACTTGTGCTGAATCAAGTTTATGTTGAACTCATATGTCTATTCAAGTAATCTTCAACTATCGAAGTCTTCTTTGAGCACATTTTTCATCTAAATTTGGACTTCTTCAGCTGAATGACAATCTTTTCAATCTTTCAATATTTAATGAGTACCTGAAACTGATAAACACTTTTAACATGCATTAGTACTCATATATACTTAAATATTTTGTCAATCATCAAAATCAAGTTCAGAGTCAATAATCTTCCCCTTTTTGATGATGACAAAACCTTTATGTACATAAACATGATAAGCTTAAAAAGATTAACAATAAGATAAACATTTAAGCTCAAAATTAATGAGTTTCAAGCTCCCCCTCAAAATATGATTTCAAAAATATTTTTCAAAATATGCAAAATTTTCAAATTTTTTTCTCTTACTAATTCTTCTCTTAAGATTATAACATTTTGCTTTCTTCTCCCCCTTTTGCACTTTCTTTCATTTCTTATATGATTTTTCATATTTATCCAATCTTTTCCTTTTTCATACTTAACATTTTTCTCTCCCTTTTTGTCATCATGAAAAAGGATGAAAGGCAATACAAAATAAAAATGAAGGTGGAAAGAATAGCAACTAGATCATCAAAATTAATACATAAAATAAATTAATCATGATACCACTTAAATTTGTTACAAATTGAACATGATATAGCACTTGAAGTATGATACCACTTAAAATATGAATTGAATATGATACCATAAAAATGATATGCACATGTCAAGAAATAATTCAATACACTGATATGCATATTATTCATTAACTTTACTTATTCATGGGATAAGGTCACAGCGGCACCCCAACACGTCATAAGAGATTCCAGTGGATGGGAAGAGAGGGTCTTTAAACCCGACTTAGCTCCTATGACCGGACGGCCATGGTGACACCCAATCCAAAGCAGTTACTAGGATCTCTTTTTCTCATTTAAACTAAAATTTGATACCAATTGAATATGATACCACTTGAATGTAACTCCTCTCAAAGGATTAGATTTGAAAACAATGAGGAGTATCAGAGTAATATAAGTAAAGCATGATATCAAACAGAACATTCAAGGCATATATATAGATAACAAATCTTTGGATGCTCCTCCTAAATGTTATTCCCTCTTAAAAATTTGTATTTATTGAGGAATAAAGCATGAAAGCACAAGCATCATAATTTTAAATAATTTGTGATGTGAACATAAATACCAAGTTTGAAATCAGTGATTTGAGTTTTTCAAGATATTTATGATTTTCAAAATATAAAGGATTGATCATTCAAAAACTTTTAGCATGATTTTAAATTAATTTGAAATGATTTGATATCCATACAAATGCTAGAAGAAATATGATATAAAGTCTAGCTAATGGATTGAGGATTTTTCAATATGCATACCTTCTTCTTAAATGTAACCCTTAACCACCAATTTTATATTGGTTCCAAATCATTTCCAGTCTAAGCATGGATACAAAAATCATAACATTTCACTTGAAACTATATTAATCAAAATCAAGTAAAAGTCTAATAATCACAAGTTTTAATCATAAAAGTATGAAATCCATCAACATCAAAAAGGTTCATGATCACAACAAATAACTATTAGTCTAAACTTGATTCTAATTAATCAATTGAAATAATTTTCAAAGCAATATGCAACTTTAAAAATATTTTTCATAAAGTAATTTATGATACATTAATCAAAATCAAGTGAAGGTCTTATAATCATAAGTTTGATCATAATAATATAAAATTTATCAACATCAAAAAGTTCATGATCATACCCAATGACTATAAGTCTAAATTTGATTCTAATTAAATACCAAAAAAATAATTTTTCAAGGTAATTGATGCAACATTTATAATAAATATTCAACTACATTTTCAATTATGAAAGGAAATATTTAGAATTTATCAATATATAGATTCCTTCCTTTATCATTTAGTCCAAAATGTACCTTATCCACTTCTTCATGTTGTCTTGTACAGCCATTTTTTAATTATTTCTTTCTTCATGTTGGGCTGTAAGACATTCCTGCAAAACTCGATGGATAATTTTGATACCCAAACTTTCTTGGATCCTTTCAGGTTAGTAAATATGGTTCTTTTTGGAACCCAAACTTTTCTTAATCTATAAGGATATGCATTATGTCTAGATTTACAACAAGTCAAATTGGAAGAAGCAGGAATAATGAAATTCTTCAGAAACTTTTGCTTCTTTTCTTCAATCAAAATATTTTTTTCATTCAAAAATTTATTATATAGAACATTCAAAACATCATTTTCTTTTTCTAAAAACTCTTTTTCTTTAAAAAAATTATTCTTTTCATTTTTTAAAACATCAATCTTGGTATTTAAATCATCGTTTTTATTGGCAAGATTAGTATTCTCAAGAGAATAAGAATCTACATATCTTTTTAATTTCTTGTGCTCAATTTTTAGCAATTTGTATTCATGCACAAGATCATTGAATGCATCATGTAATTCATTGAAAATAAAATCATTTTCGATTTTAGAATTTACCTCATTTGCCACAAAACAAAGATTGACTAATTTTTGAATTTGTTCTTCTTCTGAACTAAAGTCTTCACTTTCGCTCCATGTAGCCATCATTGCCTTCTTTGTGCATTTCTTTTTGGTCCTTTTTTTCATGAATCTTCAAAATTTATAAGCCAAAACTTCCATCTCATCTTCATCTTCACTGTCTTCCGACTCCTCACTTGAAGACTTATCTTGTGTAATGGATTTAAAGGTGATTATTTTCTTCTTTTCATCAGCATCCACTTCCTTTTGCCATAAGTTCAACTCATAGGTCATGAGTGAGCCGATAAGCTCCTCCAAAGATAAGGTTTCTACATCTTTAGCTTCTTGGATCGCCGTCACCTTTGGATCTCATGATATTAGCAAAGATCTAAGAATTTTATTAACCAAATCAGCATTAATATAGACTTTGCCAAGACTTTTCAATTCATTAATAATATTCATAAATCTTTTATACATATAAGATATAGATTCATAGTACAACATTTTAAACATTTCAAAAGAATGTACAAGTAAATTAATTTTAGTATTTTTCACTTGAAGAGTACCCTCATGAGTAACCTCAAGTGTATCCCATATTTTCTTCGCTGTTTCGCATGTGGAGATCTTATTGAACTCATTAGGGTCTAATGCGCAATAAAGCAAGTTCATTGCTTTGGCATTAAGCTCAGATTGCTTAATATCATTTCCATCCCAATTCTCTTCGAGTTTTGGAATGGAAATGCCATTAACCAATATTGAAGGAATATGTGGATCATTAACAACCATTTTTCAAAGATAATAATTTATAGATTGAATATAAATGCGCATGCATGTTTTCCAATATATATAATTAGTGCCATTGAAAAATGGTGGTCTAACACTAATACCTACAAGGATTGTCATGATCTTTTACTCAAAATAGTTAGATTATCAAATAGAGTACTGGGCTCTGATACCAATTGTTGCCCAGTGAAGATGCAACCCAAGAGGGGGGGTGAATTGGGTTTTATAAAACTTTCAAACTATTTGCAAAAAACTAAAGCAAGTATGTGCTAGATCAATTCAATGCTTGTATTTTGGCAATGTATTTGTGTGTTTCAAAATAATATGCAGCAGAATTAACAAAGTAAATGCACAAAGAAAATAATCACACAAGCAATCATAAACACAAAGATATATAGTGGTTCGGTGCACTCCAATGCACCTACATCCACTCTCCAAGATCCTCTTGAAAATTCACTATAATCTTTATCGATTACATTCGATTAGTTTTCTGGGCTTACTAATCAAAACCCGACTTGTTTTCACAAAGCTCACAAGTCAAAACCTTACTTGGTTTTACGGGCTAACCAAGTACCTAAATGGTTTTAAGGCTCACCACCAACCTCCCTTGGTTTTCCGGGCTAACCAAGAATCTAATTGATTTTCAAAGGCTCACCAATAACCTCCCTTGATTTTCTGGGCTAACTAAGAACCTTTACAACAGAGTAAGAATGAAAGTAAAGAATACAATAAAACTTTCTAAAATAAAGCAAATATCTCTTTGAAGCTCTTGGATGATATTGAAGAAGCTTGTTTTCAATTTGTTGAAGCCTTTGAATGAAGCTTGATGTTGTGGACTTAGAAGCTCTCTTGGATGCTTGAAGGCTCAACTTTCTCAAAATATGAATCCTTAAAGTGTATGGAACTTTTCTCTCGAAGGATTACCTTCCCATTTGATTTGTGTTGATTATATAGCTCTCCAAATCTTAAATGATCGTTAAAGATCGTTGGAGGGAAAAAACTAGTCGTCATAAATATTTTGGAGAAGTTCTGTTCTTCAAAAAACTAGCCATTGCGGAGCTGTCGTCTGTTCAAGTATCGACACTTCAGGTCATGTGTCGATACTTAGGGTCGACACTTGGAACAGTGAGTTGACACTTGACCAACAAAATATCTTTTGAAGTCTTCTATTTTGTACCGGTGAGCCGACACTTCATTTGATGAGTCGATACTTTGAGTTGATACTTGTCATCCATGTGTCGACACTTCAGGCAAGTCTTCAACTTCAGTAAGTTCTATAACCCAAAATCTCAGGCGATAAGATGATCCATATATCGACACTTTGAGTTGATACAACACATCCATGTGTTGACACTTCAGCTGTGCCAACTGAAACTTTCTTTGCGTGCCAACATGTGTTGACAGTCATATGTCAACACTTGGTGTCATGTGTCGATACTTTGAGTCGACACCTTGAATCATGTGTTGACACTTTTAGTCGACACATCACTAAGATTTTCTTTAAAACTTTTGAACTTGTGCTGAATCAAGTTTGTGTTGAACTCATATGTCTATTCAAGCAATCTTCAACTATCGAAGTCTTCTTTAAGCATAATTTTCATCTAAATTTGGACTTCTTCAACTGAATGACAGTCTTTTCAATCATTCAACATTTAATGAGTACCTGAAACTGATAAACACTTTTAACATGCATTAGTACTCATATATATTTAAATATTTTGTCAATCATCAAAATCAAGACCAGAGTCAACAGGTAAACCTTTGTTGTTTTACTATAACAATCAATAAAGATCACAAACCATTTATGACCAGAGATAGAAGTTATTCAACATGGACCCCATATATTAGAATGAACAATCTGAAAAGATGCAGAACTCTTACTACTTGAAACTAGATAAGTACTATATGCGTGCTTAGAAAACTCACACGCATCACAAACCAAGAGATCTTTATCGATGTTCTTGAACTCGGAGGGATAAATTTATGTCATAAAGTAAACGGAAGATGACCAAGCCAGTAATGTAGCAACAACAATTCAGACTTTCGTGACTTAGATGTAGTAGCCATGCATCCAATTTTTGAACAGCCATCTTCCAAGAAATACAACCCATCTTGCATTACTCCAGTCCCAAGTCTCTTTCCTGTTCGAGCTTCTTGAATAACACAGTTATGTTCATTAAAGGTTATAGAATATTTAAGATCATGAGTAATAGAACTAATAAATAGTAGGTTAATAGGAAATCGTGGAACATGCAGAATAGATTGAAGAGATGAACTAGGTATACAATAGATAGATTTTTGTCTAGAAATTCTAGAGACCGAGCCATCAGCTAAATGCATAGAATTATTTCTTATACTTCTAAAATAAGAGATTAAATTACTAGATGATCCAGTCATATGACTAGATGCTTCAGAATCTATAATCCAAGAATTATTATGAGAACTAATGCAACTAAATGCCATACCTTGGATGTCTGTACTTATGTGAGCAAAGTTATCATAGTGATTGGAAGTAGGCTGAGAAGTGATATTCTAGGAAGAAGCAATGTTGACAGAAACTTTGAGACTAGATTTGAATTGATGAAGAGCCTGCAACTCATCGCAGTAACAGTGATTGTATGAATAGTAATGTCTCTAGGTGCGCAACAGTAATTGTGTGGGTAGAGGTATCTCCAGGTAAGGTATCTTCAGGTGCAGTAGTTTGATATGCAAAATCATTACCGGAAGCACCACGACCTCCTCTCCCTCCACTACGGGCACCATCCCGACCTCCTGTATCTTACTTTGAAGCTCAGGAGAATAAGGTCTAATATGACTAGGCTGATATAATGGTAACAAGTCTTGTCATGCATGAAGGCAGAGGAAGAAAAACGAGCAACTCGTGAAGATGATGATCCTTGAATAGGCTATGTTAAGCAACAAAACCAATAGCAGACAGTGCAGATTAAG
Organism: Areca catechu; assembly: GCA_021397845.1. Taxonomy (NCBI): domain Eukaryota; kingdom Viridiplantae; phylum Streptophyta; class Magnoliopsida; order Arecales; family Arecaceae; genus Areca; species Areca catechu. The sequence goes on along the minus strand of CM038045.1, from coordinate 50,338,934 downwards.
AAGGAGCTCCTAAAGTTGAGGACATGGTTTGTAGCCATGTTTCTTCACTAGCAATAGAAGAAATTATCTCATCTAGAGTTGGCCATTCCTTGGTTGCAAGTATCATGACTAGTCGGTGTTCAAACTCAGGATTTAAGCCATGGAGAAACTCAGCAATTCTTCATCTATCAACCCATTTTTGAACATTCTCAGCATCTTCAGAACATGCCAAAGACAGTGGATCAAAGAAATCTAGATCAGACCATAGTCTTTTAATCTTAGATACATACTCAATAATTGACATACTTTCTTGCTTCAGATCTTTAAGCTTACATTATATCTTGTGAGCTTGCATGGTGTTACGGCCGTAATGATGACGTGGCCGATCTCAGATTCTATCGGGTATGATTCAAGCCACGTGGAGGTTTTTCGGCCGAGTCAGCTGCGGCTCCCACACGTCCGAAGTCGAGCTCGGCCCAGGCTCCCCGGCCACTTCACCAGATGGCATCCTGAGATGTTACCGCCCTGGCCGAAGTCGAGTTCGGCCCAGGGCCCTCCTACCGTTTCGCCAGATGTCCACCCAGGAGGGGTCCACCTCGACCAAGGTCGGCTGCTCCCCCGCTCCCTCGCAAGGTGGCACCTTGAGACGGTCCCACCTCAGCCAAGGTCGAGCCGGGCCCCTTCTCTCCCTTGCCAGGTGGCGCCCGGAGACGGGACCACCTCGGCCGAGGCCGAACGTCCTTCTGCCGCCCCGCCAGGTGTCCACCCAGGAGGGGTCCACCTCGGCCAAGGTTGGCTGCTCCCCCGCTCCCTCGCCAGGTGGCACCCTGAGACGGTCCCACCTCGGCCAAGGTCGAGCCGGGCCCCTTCTCTCCCTCGCCAGGTGGCGCCCGGAGACGGGACCACCTCGGTCGAGGCCGAACGTCCTTCTGCCGCCCCGCCAGGTGTCCCCCCAGAAGGGGTCCACCTCGGCCAAGGTCGGTCAGTTCGTACAGAGAAGGTCCCGAAGAGCAGAGGCGCAGGCTCCGAAGTTGACCCTCGAGCCGTGCGCGCCGCACCCCGAGAAAGGCGCCCTATACGGATGGCGGCGGCACGCGAAACATCACTTACATCGGCCCGACAGGTCCCGCAGTCGAGAGACGCAGCTATGACAAAACAAGACCCAATAACGGACGACGCCGGTGCCTAGGGAGGAGAGCGCTCATGCTCGGCCCGAGGTCTAGTCGGCAGCCTGGCCAGCACCCCCTCCCTTACTCTTTCCCCGCTAGGCTCGGCAAACGAGGCCGGAAAGCCGCCTGGCCCTCTAAACCCGAAGGAAAAAGAGAAAGGGACGGAGGGAAGGAGACAAGAGCGACAAGGGAGCCTCCCAGGGGTGGAAGACGAGCAGGCAACGGGAGGAAATAAAAGGAGGAAGAGAAGAGACAAAGAGATGAGTGAGGAAAAGCAAGCCAGAAACAAAGGCTGGAAAACTCCGCTTCAAGAGCGAGATCCAAGGTCCCAAGAGGGATCGCTTGGCGTGAGCTCGGCAAAGGAGCCCAGCCGGGTTTCTGGTCTCCCTAGCACTTTTCTTGCTAGCACATTCTCTGAGTCTGGGACTCCTTCGGGGGCCCGTCCCAAAGAGTCTGTTTGCTCTCGCCGTCTACTGACCTGATCGTCGAAGCCCCCTCGCCGGAATCCCCGGCCAGGGTCTTCTGACCTTGCCTTGCAGGTTCGGTCCAGCCAGGAGGCTCCAGGAGCGAGACGGTCTAGTAGGATCGGCTTTTCCGAGGTGTGGACGTGGTGGCGAGATCGGCAACAGATTGGCGCGCCAGGTAGGGGGGGCAGGACAACACCCCCAGTGGGAGCTAGCTTTCTGCAGACAAAGCGCTCTCCGACAATGGTGGTCACTCGTGGGCGCGAGGCGTTCACCAGCCGTGTGGGGAAGGTTCCCTCCCCTCAAGGGGCCCACAGCCCAGAGAGGGAGCTCCCAGCTCCCCCTCCTCTTCCACCACAGCCGACCTCGGCGGACGGGCCTCTTGCGGCCATCATCCAACAGCTGCAGACCTTGACCTCGGCGGTCCAGCAGCTACAACACCAGCAACGCTCCCTGGCCACGCAGCCGCAGCCAGGGACCCCCGCGGCTCGGGCCGCGGGGCCGCGTGGGAGCCTGCGCTCCATTCAGGGTAGGCCATCCCAACCGAGGACAGTCTCCAACCCCCGCGGGAGCCACCAAACTCTCGCAAAAAGAAACTACTCCGGTTCGGCGGATCACGAGAGTCGATCCCCGGCCGATGAAGCCGAGATGGCGCATCGCAGCAAGCGACGCCAAGGCATGACTCTGCGCCGAGACCGATCGGCGTCCCCTTCACCAGCGACCTCGGTGGAAGATTCCACCGACGAGGCCATCAGGCGCCAGGCCGAAAGGCACCTAGAGGAGCATGAGTGCAAGTTGGCAGAGTTCGCTCACCGATTTGTCAACCTGCAGAACTCATCCGCGGACCCTGCGGGCTACGACTCCCGTCCCCCTTCTCTGAAGAAATCCAGGCAGAGCCGATTCCGAACCGGTTCTGCATGCCGCAGGTGGATCCCTACGATGGGACCACCGACCCTCTGGACCATCTGGAGAGCTACAAGGCTCTCATGAGGGTCCAGGGGGCCACTGATGCCCTTTTGTGCATCGCCTTCCCCACTACCCTCCGGAAGGCCGCTCGAGTCTGGTTCACCCGCCTCGAGCCTGGATCTATTTTCTCCTTCCACCAATTGGAAGGAAAGTTTGTGGCGCACTTCGATGCTTGTCGGAAGGTACCGAGGGAGGTGGATAGCCTCTTCTCCATCCGCCAGCAGGACCAGGAGCTGCTCCGGGACTACATCACTCGGTTCAAGACCACAGCCCTGGAAATCTACAGCCTGGACGAGCCCGTCGCCATGCTGGCCTTGAAGCGCGGGCTCAAGACGTCCCGCCTGACCTACTCCCTGGACAAAAAGCCCCCTAGGACGTACTCCGATCTCCTCCTCCGCGCCCACAAGTACATCCGAGCGGAGGAGGCCAACCGCACCCGTCGAGAGCTAGACGGGAAGACTCTGAAGAAGCCATCCCCGAGGGATATTCCAGGAGCTTGGAAGCCCGGGCCATCTGCCGACCCTCGCCCGAATACGAGGTCAAAGGGCGAGGCTATGCCAGAGCGAAGGTTCACCCCTCTCCTCGCTCCCCGAACAAAGATTCTCAGGGAAATTGAGGGCGAGCACTACCTCCACCGACCTCCTCCTCAGAACCCGAGAGGTACCCAGGACAAATCAAAGTACTGCCAGTTTCACCGCGAGCATGGCCATGACACAGAGGAGTGCCGCAACCTGAAGCGAGAGATCGAGGAGCTGATCAGGAGAGGCTACCTCAGGAAGTTCGTCAGGAATGAGGTCCCGGCGGAGGGACAATTGCTCGCGACCTTACCCCCGGTTCCTGTAATCGATAACCGCCTGACGGAGAAGCCGGTGGGCATGATCTCACTGGGGGTCGGGCGGGCAGCAAAGAGGGTCCGGGAGGTCGAGAACCCGGAGAATGTACCCCCTTCTGAGAAGGGGAATGAAAATGAGAATGTAAACAATGATGTCGTGGTGGTCGAGATGACCATCGCAAAGCATCCTGTACACCGGATTATGGTAGATAGTGGAAGCTCTGTTGACGTGCTTTTTTATGATGCTTTCTCTTGAATGAATTTGTCCCATGATTAGCTGAGGCCGATGCACACCCCCCTGGTAGGCTTTATTGGGGACTCGGTGGGGGTCGAAGGGGAGATCACCCTCCCAGTCACCGCTGGATCCCCACCTCGGCAGACGACCGTCCTGATGACGTTTACCGTCGTAAAGCTCCCTTCGCCTTACAACGCGATTCTCGGGCATCCCGGGCTCAACCAACTGGACGCCATGATTTCCACGAAGAGATTGTTGGTGCAATTTTCCACAGCTTCTGGGCTCGGGGTGATGAGGGGGATGACCCAGCCAGTCCCGCATTGCCTCCAGACGGTCCCGGGCACCCGGGGCGCGGAGCTCGGCCCCGACGTTGACGACCTCGACCTAAGGGAGAAGGAACCCAGGGGAGGACCCGTAGAACGCCTGTTGACTTATCCCCTTGGTTCGGACCCGCTGAAGACAGTGCAGGTCGGTGTGCAACTCCCTGAAGGAGAACGGGCCCGCCTATTGGAGTTCCTCCATACGAATGCGGACGTGTTCGCCTGGTCAGCGACCGACATGCCGGGCATTCCCCCCGAGGTCATTATGCACAGGCTGAACGTAGATCCGAGCTGCCGCCCGGTCTGCCAGAAGAAGAGGAGCTTCGCTATGGAGAGACAGAGGGCCATCAACGAGGAGGTGGAGAAACTCCTCGCCGCCGGCTTCGTGCGGGAAGTCCAATATCCCAGCTGGCTGGCGAATGTAGTCATGGTAAGGAAGAGCAGTGGTAAGTGGAGGATCTGTGTAGACTACACCGACCTCAACCGAGCTTGCCCGAAGGACAGCTTCCCCCTTCCAAAGATTGACCAACTGGTCGACACCACCTCGGGGCATCGCCTCCTGTTCTTCATGGACGCCTTCTCTGGCTACAACCAGATCCGAATGAACCCGGAGGACGAAGAGCATACCGCCTTCATCACCGACCGCGGAACTTTCTATTACAGGATGATGTCGTTTGGCCTCAAGAATGCCGGGGCCACGTACCAGCATCTGGTCAACAGAATCTTCAAAGACCAGATCGGCTGCAACATGCAGGTGTACGTGGATGATATGCTGGTAATGAGCAAGCCCGATTCGGACCACGTGGCTGACCTGGCGGAGACCTTTGGCAACCTCCGACGTCATCAAATGAAGCTGAACCCGGTGAAGTGCGCCTTCGGCGTCTCCGCCGGGAAGTTCCTGGGATTCATGGTGACCCAGAGAGGGATTGAAGCCAACCCGGAGAAGGTCCAGGCCATCCTGGACATGGAGCAGCTCGCCTCCAAGAAGCAAGTGCAGCAACTCACCGGCCGGGTTGCGGCCCTGAGCCGGTTCATCTCCAGATTGGCCGATCGCTGCCGACCCTTTTTCAAGGTGCTGAGGAAGATGAACGACTTCGCCTGGACCGAGGAGTGCCAGGAGGCCTTTGAAGAGCTGAAGAAGACACTCGCATCGCCGCCACTGCTTTCCCGGCCCGAGGAGGGGGAGGAGCTCATTCTCTACCTGGCGGTCACCCCGGAGGCCGTCAGTTCAGTCCTTGTCCGGACCGACGACCAAGGAGTCCAACGGCCGGTGTACTATACCAGCAAACTTCTCCGTGATGCGGAGCTCAGGTATTCCCGGCCCGAGAAGCTCGTTTTTGCACTAATAGTGTCTGCTCAGCATCTCAGGCCCTATTTCCAAGCGCATCCCATTACCGTCCTGACGGATCAGCCACTGAAAGCAGTGCTCAGCCGACCCGACACATTGGGGTGATTGGCGAAGTGGGCGCTGAAGCTTAGCGAGTTCGACATTGCGTACAGGCCGAGGTCGGCCATGAAAGTGCAAGTGCTGGCCGACTTCTTGGTCGAATGCGTGGGCTTAGGCAAGGAGCCCGAGGAGGACTCCACGCACCAGCAGTGGAAAACGGGCCCCGAGGAGCCCGGAGAGGACGCGTGGATCCTTCATGAGGATGGAGCCTCGAACTCCGGTGGAAGCGAAGCCGGACTCATTCTCGCCAACAGCGGAGGGATCGTCGCCGAATGCGCGCTCCATTTCCAGTTTGCCACAACCAACAATCAGGCGGAATACGAGGCGCTCCTCGTCGGGCTGAGGGTCTCTCGCGAGCTGGGCATGGCTAACCTCAAAGCCTTCACTGACTCCCAGCTGGTGGTGGGACAGGTCTCCGGAGAATACGCCACCCATGACCCTCAGATGGCGAAGTATTTGGAGCTGGTCAAAACGGGCACGGCCGGGTTTCGGCGCTTCAACATCTTCCACATCCCCCGCGGGGAAAATGCCCGTGCGGACACTCTCTCCCGGCTGGCGACCCTGCTGGACTCAATGCTGGGCCGCGCTCATGTGCAGCGCCTCAAGGCCCTAAGCTACGAGGTCCCCGTGGAGGTCCATCAAGTCAGCCATGAGCCCAGCTGGATGGACAAGTACACCGAGTACATCACCAGCGGTACCCTGCCAAAGGACCGTGCAGCGTCCCGCCTTATCAGAAAGAAGGCCGCGCGGTTCGTTCTGATGGACGGGAAACTGTATCGAAGGTCCTATTCCTACCCCCTCCTGAAGTGCCTGGGACCCGCGGATGCCGCACTCGTGCTCCAGGAGATTCATGAGGGCATCTGTGGGAACCATGTGGGGGGCAGGACGCTAGCCTACAAGGCCCTCCGTCAAGGCTACTTTTGGGAGACAATGAAGGAGGACGCCGCCGATTTCGTAAAGAGGTGTGATCGGTGCCAGCGGCACGCCGTGGTGCAACGGTAGCCCTCCACTCCAATCTCCCAGCTCTCGGCTCTGTGGCCATTCGCCCAATGGGGAATGGACCTTCTAGGACCATTCCCACCGACATCTGGACAATGGAAATTTCTGATCGTGGCCATCGACTACTTCACGAAGTGGGTCGAGGCCGAACCCTTGGCGCGGATCACTGAAGCAAATGTCGCCAAGTTCTTTTGGAAGTCAATCATCTGCCGCTTCGGCCTCCCCCACACCGTGATCACCGATAATGGGCGTCAGTTCGACTGCCGCGAGTTTGAGGAGTTCTGCAGCGACGTCGACGTCCATCATCGCTTTACCTCGGTGGCACACCCTCAGACCAATGGAGAAACCGAGGTCACGAACAGGACTATTTTGCAGGGCCTCCGCACATGGCTGGACCAGGCCAAGGGCAGGTGGGCGGAGGAGCTCCCCGGTGTCCTCTGGGCCTACCACACCACCCCGAGGACGGCGACCGATGAGACCCCATTCAATCTCATCTTCGGGGCCGAGGCGGTTATCCCGATTGAGCTCAGTCTTCCCACACTACGTGTGGAACAACATGACGAGGCGGAAAACCACGCCAGAATGATGCTCAACCTGGACCTTCTGGAAGAGACGAGGGACAAGGCCCGAGTCCGGATGGCAGCATACAGGCAGCGAGTGGCCAGGTATTACAACTCCCGGGTGCGGCCGAAGTCCTTTTGTCCCGGAGATCTGGTGCTTCGGCGCGCCGAAGCTTCTCAGCCACGAGAGTGCGGGAAGCTCTCACCGAACTGGGAAGGCCCGTATAGGGTAGCGGAAGCCCTCCCTCACGGGGCCTACTACTTGGAGGAATTGGAAGGGTCCAGGTTCCCTCGGACGTTGAACGCCTCTCTAAGGATGTATTATCAATGATGTAAGGTTTCCCCAAACCCTGCAATAAAGTTTCTTTGCTTTAAACACTCTTTCTCACCTCATAGGGAAACCGATGCATGGCTCTGAGTTCGGCATACATGACTGTGGCCGAAGGCCAGAGAAAGCGAGAAGTCCCGGACTTCGGTCTGGAAGGCGGGACAGAACCCAGTTCGCCCATGCGAGCACAGAGAACAGCTCGGCAAGCCGTGCAAGGCTTGAAAAAGCCTGCGGCCCCGGGGTTCAGTCCGAAAGTCCCAGACTTCAGTCTGGAAGGCGGGGCAGAACCCAGTTCGCCCACGCGAGCATGGAGAACAGCTCGGCAAGCCGCACAAGGCTTGAAAAAGCCTGCGGCCCGGGGTTCAGTCCGGAAGTCCGGGACTTCGGTCTGGAAGGCGATGCAGAACCCAGTTCGCCCACGCGAGCACGGAGAACAGCTCGGCAAGCCGCGCAAGGCTTGAAAAAGCCTGCGGCCCCGGGGTTCAGTCCGGAAGTCCCGGACTTCGGTCTGGAAGGCGGGGCAGAATCCAGTTCGCCCACGCGAGCACGGAGAACAGCTCGGCAAGCCGCGCAAGGCTTGAAAAAGCCTGCGGCCCCGGGGTTCAGTCCGGAAGTCCCGGACTTCGGTCTGGAAGGTGGGGCAGAACCCAGTTCGCCCACGTGAGCACGGAGAACAGCTCGGCAATTCGTGCAAGGCTTGAAAAAACCTGCGACCCCGGGGTTCAGTCCGGAAGTTCCAGACTTCGGTCTGGAAGGCGGGGCAGAACCTAGTTCGCCCACGCGAGCACGAAGGCAAGCCCAAAGAAGGGCCCGTGCAAGGCCTACTCTGCTGCCACCCAGTCCGGAATGCCCCGAACTTTGATCTGAATGCTGGATGGGACCAGATCCACCCGCGGACTCGGCCCGGAGCAGGTCCACCCTCATCTCGGCACTCCACATCAACATCTCAAAAAAAAGGGGGGAGAAGAAAAAATGAAAAAGGAAGGCGAGGTCAAGACATGGCAAAACTAGATCTTCATTGATTCAAGAAAATGAAGTACAAACAGGGAGTCCCAACAGGCCGGGAGTCCCCAAGAACAAAAAAAAAAATACACAGCTCAGTTTGGCGCGGTGTCGGGGTCGTCAGCCTGTGTCGCGCGCTCCACATCCTCGCCGTCGGCGGTTGCTGGCTCAGGGGGCCGCTTCGGAGCTACGGCCATGTCGCTCGTCGGGGCCGCAGTTGTGATGCCAGTCGCGCCGGAAGCCCCGCTGTCGGGTCCTTACCTTCTACCTCCGAGCACCACCCCACTGAGGTCGAGCTCAGGGTAGAAGGACCCCACCTTCTCCCGGCACACTCGGAACCCCTTCAAGAAGGAGTCAGCGGCCTCCCGGACCTTCAAGACGTACTCGTCGGAGGCCCGGAACATCGGGATGGCTTCCTGCGCCTCCCGCCTCACGACTTCCAGGAGCCCATTGACGTAGGCGCTCCGCTCCTTCGCCGCACTTACCTCCCGCCTGGCCTCCTCCAACTGGTGCTCCAGCCACTGAGAATGGGCCTGGAGGCGGGCCCTCTCAGCCGCATCCTCTTCTGTGCGGTGCTGGTGGGAGATCCTCTCCTCGGACAGAGAGGACTCCAGGTCCTTGACGCGCTCCTCGGTGCATTCCAGGTCCACCTAGAGGGCCTGGTTGCTTCCTCGCAGCTCGACCCCCTTCTCCATGAGGTCTTTGACGTCGGCTGCGAGCTTGCCAAGCTTCTCCTCCTTCTCGGCATCCTTCTTCGCGTACCCTACGAGAAAATTCCTCAGCAGGAGCATGTCTGTCCCAATCTGCACAACAAAAAGGAGCGGGTTAGTAGAAAGCTAATAGTCACAAAGGACAGGCTGAGTTTAGATACCGAGCTGTGGGAGGATCCCGAGCAGGGCATCGGCGTAGAGATCGGCGGTCCCGGGAGGTGGAGGCATACTCCATCACTTTCTCCGCGAGCCCCTTGTCGTGGATTATCGAGCACCGGTTGGTGATCACCGGCGGCGGAGCCGTTAGGTCGGTTGCGACGGCGACTGACCCTCCAGGAGGAACTGCCGTCGACGGGGCGGCTGAGGTCGCGGGCGACGTCGTTGGCTCTGCGGCAATGATGGGGCCGGCGCGGGGCGGAACTGCTGACGGTGGGGCCCCCTCGTCGACAGCACCGCCGAGTCTGACGGCTGGAGCATCAATGGCCCCGCCCCGAGGCAGCCTGGGCGGGGGGGCAGCAGCCACCGGGCTGGGTACGGTCGCCGGCATGACCTCCTGGCTCACCTCGGTGCGAGCCCTCTTCGCCGCAGGTTCATCTACCTCGACGACGTCCCTCTGGGCCGCACCCTCCAAGAGGTTCTCCAACGAGAATTTCATGCCTGCAACACAAAGGAAAAAGAGGTCAGTCAGCTCGGCTAAAAAAGAGAAAGAATACAAAGGTAAGGGGAAGACTGAGTCTCACCCGACTCGTGGATGGGACTGATCCCAGCCTCAAACAAGTTCTGCTCCGAGAGCAGAACCTCAAGCGCTGGGACCACATCGCTCAGGAGCTGGGAGTAGGCCTCTTGGTCCGCCGACTCGACCTGGGAGTTCCGGTTCGGAGACCGATCCGGTTCACTCCAGGCCCAGTCAACGTCCTTGATCGAGGCAAAAAAGAACCAGTTCTTCCAGCCCTTGATGGAAGAAGGGAGGTCGAGCCGGAGACACTTGGGCCGGGACGAGATGTACCACCAGCCGTCATCAGTGGAGTACCTCTTCAGGGTAAACAAAGCCCTGAAGAGGGAGAAATGGGCAACAAACCCATGGAAGTGACAAAAGACAATGAATGAGAAGATGACCCGGATGGCATTGGGAGCCAACTGGGCCGGGACTAGACGGAAGTGACTGAGGAAGGAAAGGAAAAAGGGATGCAGAGGGAACCGAAGACCCCCGAGAAGGAAGTCCCCATAGAATGCTATGCGGCCGGGGCCACTCATGGTGACGCGATCCCCGGGCCGCGGAACAAACAGACGGATTGACCCTGGGATGCCATAGACCTCCCGGAGCAAAGAAAGGTCACCTTTGGTCATTGTGGAAGTATGACCGGAGGGACCGACAGAAAGAAGAGTCGGAGGAGGAAGAGAAGAAAGTGGAAGAGCAGAAGCGACGGGAGGAGACCTGACACCCCTGGGGATGCCAATAGTGATAACCCCAGGTTGCAGTCGCCTGCGGGTCTCCTCCGGGATCACTTCCTCCTCCGAGGAGGAAGAAGATGGAGTCCTCGGCCGGGACGGACCGGCCTCATCCGGATTAGAAGAAACATGGCGACGGCGTGCCATGACAAAGAAGAGAGTGGGAAAATTTCACTGGAGGAAAGGAGAAGGGCGAAGAAGGGAATGAGGGCACTCACCGAAATTGCACCGTGCAAACGCAGGGCAGAGGAAGTTAGCTTGCAGCAAACCGCCCACGGAGCAAGGGAAAAGGCCTCATTCTGGAAATTCCCCTCCTTTTCAAACTCAATCGACAGTAGCCGAACCCGTCATTCTGCTCTGGACCATTGGATGATCGCCGCGTGGATGCATGCCCGACACCAACACCTCGTTAGCAGGGAAACGGCCTCTGCTTCGAAGCGACGCATTTATTGCAGGCGAGTGGGCGACGCGTGGCGGCCTCCTATAGGGCTTCGGGCACACCGAGAAACGACGACGAGGATCGTGGCAATTATGATGCAAGATCTTCGCCTCCCCATGTCATATCTGCATTTAATCCCAACGTTCCGTTCCACGATGTCCCAACGGAACGTCGGGTTGGGGGGCAACTGTTACGGCCATAATGATGACATGGCCGGTCTTAGATTCCGTTGGGTATGATTCGAGCCACGTGTAGGTTTTTCGGCCGAGTCAGTGATAGATCCACGGGGTTGTCGTTAAAACACCATGGCTATCAGTTTAAAATCCGACTTCTTACAATATTTAAAAATGCGTAGCAAGAGGAGTCGGGTCGAATCCACAGAGAAGACGGTGTTTAGGATTTGAAATCTTTTTGATCTTCTAAAAAAAATATTTGAAGTCGAAAAGTATAAAAAAAATTAAAATTCCAGGAAAAGTAAACTTGGCACTAGGATCTATTATTTAGATCCTAGCATCTACGTGCAGACAAGACAAAAGACAGGAGTTAAAAAAATATTGCATTGATTGAAATTTAATGTCTAGATACAATGCAAAAAAATTAAATTAACAAAATAAGTAACAAAGATAAGAACAGATCGGCGCAGCCTCGTTAGGAAGATAGCTCCTTCCTTCGTACTCCGTGGAGCGAACTGGGCTTCCTCTGCGTCTTCTTCTTCGGATCCTGATCTCAGAGAGAGAAGGCTGGAAGATGGTGTAGGGACACGCTCTCCTTTGAGAAACCTTACTCCCAAAAGCCAACCCATAACCCAAGCAATGCCCTTTACCCTGTACCTTGTCTTTTCTCCGGGGATCCATCTATCTTGCACAATGGGGTTCATTTTATAATTGACCGGAGAGGGGAGCTCATTGCACACTAGCGATGTGGGACAAAAGGAGTACCGTGACCGCTATTGCTGCTCCGTGGAACGAGCTGGATGTTAGCCACCATCATCGGAGTAGAACCTGCCATGCTCACCGCCCGTAGACTGCAGCGTGAGGCCCGCAAAGCCCATGCCCATGGCGAAGAACGCTTGTTCCCGTGGACTGCTCGCCTGGATCACGTCGTGACCGTGGATTGCTCGCCAATGCGCGTGGAGGCTCGGCAACGCGCGTGGAGGAGCTCGGCAGCATGGACTTGCCCGTGGAGGCTCGGCAACGTGGACTTGCCCGTGGAGGCTTGGCAACGTGGACTTGCCCATGGAGTACTCGTGAACACCACCATGGAGAAGCTCGGCAACGTCACCGTGGAGCTCTTCCTCCGGCCGTGGACACCTCGTCCGTGCCCGTGGAGATCGCTTGGAAACGCCACCGTGGAGCTCCTCCTCCGGCCATGGACTTGCCCGTGGACTGCGCTCCGGCAACGTGCATGGAGGAAGCTCATGAAGATGTGGACTGCTCCTCTTGTTTGCCACCAAAAACCGCCACCACCGCCCATCAAACCATCGCCGGAGCTTCTCCTCCGGCCAGGGACATCACCAGCGTGCTTCCCGGCGAATTTCGGCGCTTCTGGAGGGCTGTGGTCCACGGCCTATTCCGTGGACCGGCAGCCATGGGTCCACGGCCTATTCCGTGGACCGGCAGCCATGGCAGCCATGGCTGCCGGTGAACCAAATGCAAAATAAAAAAAACAAGGACGGGCTGCTCCAAAAATCGTGCAGCATCAAAATGTGTGCAAAAATCTTAGAAAATTCATAACTTCTTCATTTCAAACCTGATTTAAGTACCGTTTGCGTCGTTGGATTCCATAAATCAAGCTCTACCTATTGGTGCATTTCAATCTTATTAATTTTACCAATTCCATGATCATTAATTATAATTATTAAATTTTATTAATCATTTAAATGGGTGTGTGGTGCTTTGACTTGAAATCTATTTGTCATGAACGTACTCTAATTTCACACTTTTCAAATATATTTTTAAAATAATTAGTTTTGCAAGAAAGTCCAAATTAATTATGAAATTAGGTTATTAAAAGAATGTTAGCACCAATAATTAACTAAAATACTTAAAATAATCGTGTAAATCCAAGATTTATCACACCCCCCAACTTAAATATTGCTAGTCCCTTAGCAATGCAAAAAGTATAACTATGTGACACAAAGATCATCCTTTGCAAAAATAGATCAAGGTTTGAAAGTAAAAAGATCTAGCAAGTATCACTAATTAAGTATTGAGTTTCAGAAATAAATTTTGCAGTCAACATAATTAGAAACTTTTTTAGAGTTCATCTAAAGATCTACAGCACTTGTGTTTGTGATGACTAACTTAACATTTTGGTACTAGTTTGCAAGAACAAATGTATCTTTGATTAACACTTACTTTGGTTAATTTTCTATACATCCCTAAATTAAGCTTATGAACTGAGTTAGCTTTCACACTACCTAATTTTTTTTTTTTTTTTTTTTTTTTTTTTGTGCTGAGCATCCTGGCCTTCCCTTCACCGTTTGATGCGAACCTCCACACTTGACTTAGGTGCAGAGACCCGGTTACTAAGTTTAGGGCGATCCACATATACTCTATGTTTTGCACTTTTATTTCAGGTAGGTAGCTCTTTCCTCAATTCAAAAAAAAAATTTAAATTGGGATATATATCAATTACCAGTTTTCAGTGATAATTAAGTCCTCAATTATCCTTACAACTAATACTTACTTTGTCTCGTCAGCGTGCATGTACAATGGAAGTGCTAATAGCCTTTAGGTGATCTAAGTAGGCCCTAAAAGTCTGACACGCTAGTCTACTTCTTGACTCGCTAACAGTCATTAGCAACACTCTCTAACTCTTATTACTTTTTCTAGTCTATCATGCTCCAGATTAATTTTTGACATATGAAAACTTTTTTTTTAAATTTATTTATTATTTATTATTTATTATTTATTATTTATTTATTTATTATTATTATTATTATTATTATTATTATTATTATTTTATTTTATTTTATTATTTTATTATTATTATTTTTTTTATTATTATTATTTTAAATTTAAAAAAATTAAAAAAATATTTGTCTTGACCCCCCAACTTAAATACCATTGTCCCTAATGGTATGAAAAGAACTAAAAATGTAAAGGGATACCTGAGAAGAGGAGCTCGTGAACAATGTAGAGGCTGCAAATTTTTTTTTTTTTTTTAATAAAGAGTACATATTGGGTTGCCTCCCAACGAGCGCTAAGTTTAATGTCTTCAGCCAGACATAATGCAGCTCAGATTAGTGTGGGTCAGTTAATGTTACTTGGTCAATGGTTCGATTTGTTGATATTCCTTCAATGTATGGTTTTAAACGTTGACCATTTACCTTAAAGAAGTTTCCTGACCTAGGATCATAAATTTTGACAGCACCATGGGGGAAAACTTGGTTAACAATGTAAGGTCCATCCCATCTAGATCTCAATTTTCCAGGAAATAATCGAAGCCTTGAATTAAATAACCAGACTTGTTGATTTGGCTTAAAGATTTTCCTAGAAATAAATTGATCATGAAAGGCTTTCATTTTCTCTTTATAAATACGCGAGTTTTCATAAGCCTCTCGTCTCAGTTCATCTAGTTCACTCAGTTGCAACATCCGGTTAGAACCAGCTTGCTTTAAATCAAGATTTAATTGCTTAATCGCCCAATATGCTCTATGTTCAAGTTCTACCGGAAGATGACATGCTTTTCCAAAGATCAGCCTATAGGGAGACATTCCAATGGGATTCTTGTAAGCTGTCCGATAGGCCCATAATGCATCATCTAATCGATCTGACCAGTTTCTACGATCGGGCCTAATAGTCTTTTGCAAAATGTTCTTGATCTCCCTATTGGATACTTCTACTTGGCCACTTGTTTGCGGGTGATAAGGTGTAGCTACTTTATGTGTGATCCCATATTTTTGCAAAAGCATTCGAAATTGGTAGTTTGTGAAATGGGCACCTCCGTCGCTAATGATGGCACGAGGAAATCCGAACCTAGAGAAGATATTCTTTTGAACAAACTTTATGACTACCTTATGATCATTGGTTCGTGTAGCCATTGCCTCAATCCATTTAGAAACATAATCGACAGCCACCAAAATATATTCAAAACCATTAGAGGGTAGAAAGGGTCCCATAAAATCAATTCCCCAAACGTCAAAGATTTCAACTACCAAGATTGGATTTAAAGGCATCATGTCTTTTCTTGAAATATTTCCTAAGGCTTGACATTTAAGACATTCTTTGCCAAAAGTATAGGCATCCTTAAACAAAGTCGGCCAGTAAAATCCACTTTGCAAAACTTTAGCCACAATTTTTCGACCAGAAAAATGTCCTCCGCAGGCAAGGGTGTGGCAAAAATTCAAAATACTCAGATGTTCAGATTCAGGAACACACCTACGGATGATTTGATCAGCACAGATTCGAAAGAGTTCAGGATCTTCCCAAAAGTAGTATTTAATTTGAGCAAAGAATCGATCCTTTTCATTCTTGGACCAGCCATCAGGGATTTGTCCAACCACTAAGTAGTTCACAATATCTGCAAACCAAAGGGCCTTTGCATGTGAAACTGCTAAGAGTTGTTCATCTAGAAAATATTCTTCAATTGATGCAGGTTCACATTCTTCAACTAAAATCCTAGATAGATGGTCTGCTACAACATTCTCGGATCCTTTCTTGTCTCGAATTTCAATATCAAACTCTTGTAGCAGTAAGATCCATCTAATCAATCGTGGTTTAGCATCTTTCTTTGAGAGCAGGTATCTCAAAGCCGAGTGATCCGAATAAACCACAATCTTGGAACCTAAAAGATATGATCTAAACTTTTCCAGGGCAAACACTACGGCTAACAACTCCTTTTCAATAGTGGTATAATTTTTTTGGGCATCATTCAAAGTTCTACTAGCATAATAAATCACTATGGGACATTTGTTTACCCTTTGGCCCAAGACAGCTCCTATGGCAAAGTCTGAAGCATCACACATGATTTCAAAAGGTAGTGACCAATCTGGGGGTTGGATGGTTGGGGCTTGGGTCACAGCTTCCTTTAAAAACTCAAAAGCCTTAAGACAATCTTCATCAAAATTGAAAGGAATGTCCTTGGCGAGCAGATTACACAAAGGACGAGAAATCTTGGAAAAGTCTTTGATGAAGCGACGATAGAATCCTACATGGCCGAGAAAAGATCGAATTTGTTTGATAGAGATGGGTGGAGGAAGTTTAGAGATCAATTCAACCTTTGCTTTATCTACCTCGATCCCTCTCTTAGATACAATATGTTCTAAAACAATCCCTTCTCGAACCATGAAATGGCTCTTCTCTCAGCTCAGAACTAAATTAGCCTCAATACATCGTTTTAAAATTTTCTTCAAATTATTGAGGCAACTCTCAAAAGATTCTCCAAAGACTGAAAAATCATCCATAAAAATTTTCAAGAAATCTCCTACCATGTCCGAGAAAATTGATATCATGCACCTTTGAAAGGTTGCAGGTGCATTACACAAACCAAAAGGCATTCTACGGAAAGCAAAGGTTCCAAAGGGACATGTGAAGGTGGTCTTTTCCTGGTCTCCTGGATAGATAGCTACCTGGTTATATCCTGAGTATCCATCTAAGAAGCAAAAGTATTGCTGGCCAGCAAATCTTTCTAGGATCTGATCAATAAATGGTAAGGGAAAGTGGTCTTTGCGGGTAGCTGCATTAAGTTTTCTATAATCTATACAAACACGCCACCCAGTAGAAAGTCGTGTTGGCACCAAATCTCCATGGTCAGTACGGATAACCGTGAGTCCAGATTTCTTTGGAACGACTTGAGTAGGACTCACCCAATGGCTATCAGAAATAGGATAAATAATACCAGCGTCTAACCATTTAATCACTTCCTTCTTGACCACTTCTTGCATGTTTGGGTTGAGCCGTCTTTGCATTTCTCTAGTAGGCTTGGCACTATCCTCAGTATAGATATGGTGCATACAAATTGATGGACTAATGCCTTTTAAATCAGCAATGGCCCAACCTATGGCCTCCCTATGTGTTTTCAGAACATCTATCAATTGGTTTTCCTTCTCAATGGTTAGGTCAGAAGCAATGATCACAGGCAGGGTTTTGTTAGGTCCTAAAAACACATACTTAAGTGATTCAGGCAAAGTTTTTAGTTCAAGTTGTGGTGGGGCCTGAATCGAAGGGTGCAAAGGCTCAGTTCCTAGGTCAGGTAAGGATTCAGTTTGCATTGACCAAGGTGGTGAAGGTTGAGGTGAATCAGGTAGGGCATTTACCTCTTGGACTTGGGTTTCAGCAATAGGCTCATCATCTTCCATCAAATTGGAGGAAAATTCAGACTCAACAATCTCATCTACTAAACTAATCACAGAACAATTTTCCTCCTCTCGAGCAAACTTTGAGGCATTAAAAATATTGATTCTCACCTTTTGATCCCCAAAAGAAATGTCCATAGCTCCCGTTTTATAATTGATATTGGCATTGGCAGTGGCTAGGAATGGACGACCTAAGATTATGGGATTCTGATTTAGCTCTTGGGATGGTTCCATGTCTAGTATAAGGAAGTCTACTGGGAAATAACATTGGTTCACTCTAACTAAGACATCCTCAATCAAACCACGTGGTGTCTTGACAGATCTATCGGCTAGTTGAAGAATGACTGACGTGGATTTTAGTTCACCTATCCCAAATTTTTCATAGACCGAGGTTGGAAGAAGGTTCACACTAGCTCCTAGGTCTAACAGGGCTCGGTCAAAGGTAATGCCTCCTATAACACAAGAAATCAAAGGAGCACCGGGGTCTTTCATTTTCTGAGGTAATTGATTCAACAAAACTGCACTTACATCCTCAGACAAAATGATTCTCTTTATGGTTCGTGGTTCACGCTTTTGGGTGCAGAGTTCTTTGAGAAATTTAGCGTAAGCTGGAACGTGCTGAATTGCATCGAGGAGGGGTAAATTAATATGAACTTGCTTGAATAATTCCATTAGCTCCTCGTTGCGTGCTCCTTGCTTTTTACGAGAAAAGCCAGCTTCTAGGGCTGAAGGGAACGGGACTCTAGGTTTATAAGTCTCAGGTAATTCATCTGCTCTCTTCTTCCCTTTCTCATTTAAATCGGAACCAGTATTAGTACTAGTCCCGGGCTCAGGCTCTTCTACATGGTTAGTCTCATCTTCTAACTTCTCATTCTTGCTAGCATCAGTACTAGCCTCTCTCTCCTGGTTTTGATATGGGTCCCTAAGAATCCTACCACTTCTAAGCTCAGAAATTGCTTTAGCATTCTCAAATTGAGGGTTCTTAGGTGGAACATTAGGCTGAAGAATGAGTGGGTTGTTTCTAGGATTCGGTATTGGTTGACTCGGTAGTTGACCTGGTTCTCTCCTCATAGTAGATTCAGCTAACTGTCCTATTTGAACTTCTAACCTGGCGATAGATTGTTGTTGGGTCATGATTAGTTGTTGAAGTTGATCAAACCTGTCGTCGGCTAGATTGGTCTGTTGAGGAGGTTGATATGATGACTGATGATGATATGGTGGCTGATATGGTGGCTGAGCAGGCTGACTAGGCTGACCTCTATTATAGGCATAGTTTTGGTATGGGGGCCTATTTTGAAAGTTCTGTGCAGGAGGAGTTTGGGTCTGAACCTGAGTCTGTTGTGGTTTCCAAGAAAAATTAGGATGGTTTCTCCAACCCGGGTTATAAGTATTTGAAAATGGGTCATTACCCGGCTTGGAGCAACCTTGAGCAGCTTGGACTTGTTCTTGGATGAAAGGTGGTAACTGTGCAACCGTAGGACATTCATTCATGTGATGGGCTGGGCTAGCACAGATAGAACAAATCTCCTGATGATTAGAGGGTGATGGGTATTGTGCAGGAGATTGAGATTGTTGACTGAGGGCTAGGACGTGGTCCAACTTTTGAGAAAGGAGGTCGACTGTATCTAATCTTTGGGATATTAGGTTCAAGTCGACATTGGAATTTGAATGTGTAATTTCATAAATCCCTGCCCGTTTTTGGTGAGGAATCGATCTTTCATATGAAGTCAAAGAAGCATGGTTGATCGAATTTTCACTTAGGGTTTCAAACAAGGTATAGGCCTCATCCTCACTTCTACTCATGAATGCACCTCCACAAGATGCATCCACCATCTGTCTATACTGGTCTCCTAATCCCTCATAAAAAGCTTGGACAATTTGCCACTTAGACAGACCATGATGTGGGCATTTTCTAAGGAGTTCCTTAAGTCTCTCCCATGATTCATGAATTTGTTCACCAGGAAGCTGAGCAAATCCAGTGATGGCTCGCCTCATGGTGTTGGTTCGACCTATAGGATAGAATTTCTTAAGGAACTCGTGCTGCATTTCAGCCCAAGTTCGAATTGGTTTCCCTATTGTGCCAAGCCAGTACTTGGCCTTATCCTTAAGTGAGAAGGGGAACAAGGTTAGCCTAAGGGCATCATCAGTGAAATCTTGGATCTTCACCGTAGAACAGATTTCTAAAAACTCATCTAGATGCTTATAAGGATCTTCGTTGGTATTCCCATAAAAAAAGGGAGCATTTGGATTGTGGCAGACTTGATCTCATATTGTCTAGCAGGTATTTCAGGTAAATGGATACAAGTCGATGGGTTGTAGGTGGAAGGAATAAAGTATTCCTTCATCTGTCTAGGTGGTTCTTCTGGGTTTCCAGCCATTTGATTTTTTGGTGTACTATGGATCAGCCGTTCAATTTCAGGGTTGAAGTCAACTAGGTCTGGAAATAGAGATCTTCTACCGTGCATGAAACAGTGCAACCCAAATTTTTTTATTTTATTTTATTTTATATATATATGATTTTTTTGTTATTTTCAAACACTTATCAAACAGATTTCTATCCTAGGCTCCCTAATTCTAGACAGCTCCTAACTTCCAAGACCGCCTTGGAGCCCTCCAAGTCAAAGACCAATTAGCTAACTGGCAAGGTAAGGGTAAGGTCGGTGGAGTTTCCCTCTTTGCTTGCCTTAGACACCAATTGAAAATTGGCCAGGTAAGCGGATCCAACCACCTTCCTTCGGGACGTAATCCCTGAACCCCTTTCCTAGACACCAGTCAACCAACTAATCTTGACCCGGTCCAACTCTTCCGGGTGCCCTGTCCTATTGAGCTCGAGTTCCTTAGGGTTGACGTCTAGTTAATTTTATTTAGAAGGCTTAGGTATGAAAAATGAGGGATGATGGTTTGTGGGCTAAGGAAGGGTATTGAATTCCCCACCTTATCTTGTTTATGGATAAGTGCCCTTAGGATGATTATGAGATTATGAAATGCAATAGGATGTCCAAAATAAAAGTTATAAACACACAAAATTAAATTAAAGCTATATATATATATATTTAATTTTGTGATTAAGTTTCTAATCCTAATAAATTATGAAATGTCTGGGCGATTTTTTTTTTTTTGGATTTTGCAGAAAAGATAAATTTACCTAAATGAATCTAAAAACAAATTTTTTTTTTTTTGTTTGAAATTTGAAATTTGAATTTTTTTTTAAAAATTTGAAATTTGAATTTTTTTTTTAAATTAGAAATTTTTTTTTTTTTTGGAGATAAGAAAATAAACTAAAAAGATAAATAATTAATATATAAAAGAGGAAAGAAAGTTTACTGATTGGGAGACTTCCTTCCTCTTCTGCTTTTCTCCCCTTTTTTTTTTAATTGATTGGGAGACTTCCTTCCTCTTCTGCTTTTCTCCCCCTTTTTTTTTTTAATCTGCAAGAAAAAGAAAAGTTAGCATGGTATAAAAAAAATCAAAAAGATCGAAAACTATTATTTTAATGCCCTCCCCGGCAACGGTGCCAAAAACTTGATAGATCCACGGGGTTGTCGTTAAAACACCATGGCTATCAGTTTAAAATCCGACTTCTTACAATATTTAAAAATGCGTAGCAAGAGGAGTCGGGTCGAATCCACAGAGAAGGCGGTGTTTAGGATTTGAAATCTTTTTGATCTTGTAAAAAAAATATTTGAAGTCGAAAAGTATAAAAAAAATTAAAATTCCAGGAAAAGTAAACTTGGCACTAGGATCTATTATTTAGATCCTAGCATCTTCGTGCAGACAAGACAAAAGACAGGAGTTAAAAAAAATATTGCATTGATTGAAATTTAATGTCTAGATACAATGCAAAAAAAATTAAATTAACAAAATAAGTAACAAAGATAAGAACAGATCGGCGCAGCCTCGTTAGGAAGATAGCTCCTTCCTTCGTACTCCGTGGAGCGAACTGGGCTTCCTCTGCGTCTTCTTCTTCGGATCCTGATCTCAGAGAGAGAAGGCTGGAAGATGGTGTAGGGACACGCTCTCCTTTGAGAAACCTCACTCCCAAAAGCCAACCCGTAACCCAAGCAATGCCCTTTACCCTGTACCTTGTCTTTTCTCCGGGGATCCCTCTATCTTGCACAATAGGGTTCATTTTATAATTGACCGGAGAGGGGAGCTCATTGCACACCAGCGATGTGGGACAAAAGGAGTACCGTGACCGCTGTTGCTGCTCCGTGGAACGAGCTGGATGTTAGCCACCATCATCGGAGTAGAACCCGCCGTGCTCACCGCCCGTAGACTGCAGCGTGAGGCCCGCAAAGCCCGTGCCCATGGCGAAGAACGCTCATTCCCGTGGACTGCTCGCCTGGATCACGCCGTGACCGTGGATTGCTCTTCAACGCGCGTGGAGGCTCGGCAACGCGCGTGGAGGAGCTCGGCAGCGTGGACTTGCCCGTGGAGGCTCGGCAACGTGGACTTGCCCGTGGAGGCTTGGCAACGTGGACTTGCCCATGGAGTGCTCGTGAACACCACCATGGAGAAGCTCGGCAACGTCACCGTGGAGCTCCTCCTCCGGCCGTGGACACCTCGTCCGTGCCCGTGGAGATCGCTTGGAAACGCCACCATGGAGCTCCTCCTCCGGCCGTGGACTTGCCCGTGGACTGCACTCCGGCAACGTGCATGGAGGAAGCTCGTGAAGATGTGGACTGCTCCTCTTGTTTGCCACCAAAAACCACCACCACCGCCCATCAAACCATCGCCGGAGCTTCTCCTCCGGCCAGGGACATCACCGGCGTGCTTCCCGGCGAATTTCGGCACTTCTGGAGGGCTGTGGTCCACGGCCTATTCCGTGGACCGGCAGCCATGGCAGCCATGGCTGCCGGTGAACGAAATGCAAAATAAAAAAACAAGGACGGGCTGCTCCAAAAACCGTGCAGCATCAAAATGTGTGCAAAAATCTTAGAAAATTCATAACTTCTTCATTTCAAACCTGATTTAAGTACCGTTTGCGTCGTTGGATTCCATAAATCAAGCTCTACCTATTGGTTGGTTTCAATCTTATTAATTTTACCAATTCCATGATCATTAATTATAATTATTAAATGTTTTATTAATCATTTAAATGGGTGTGTGGTGCTTTGACTTGAAATCTATTTGTCATGAACGTACTCTAATTTCACACTTTTCAAATATATTTTTAAAATAATTAGTTTTACAAGAAAGTCCAAATTAATTATGAAATTAGGTTATTAAAAGAATGTTAGCACCAATAATTAACTAAAATACTTAAAATAATCGTGTAAATCCAAGATTTATCAGTCAGCTACGGCTCCCACACATCTGAAGTCGAGCTCGGCCCAGGCTCCCCGGCCACTTCGCCAGATGGCATCCTGAGACGTTACCGCCCTGGCCGAAGTCGAGTTCGGCCCAGGGCCCTCCTGCCGTTCCGCCAGGTGTCCACCTAGGAGGGGTCCACCTTGGCCAAGGTCGGCTGCTCCCCCGCTCCCTCGCTAGGTGGCACCCTGAGACGGTCCCACCTCGGCCAAGGTCGAGCCGGACCCCTTCTCTCCCTCGCCAGGTGGCGCCCGGAGACGGGACCACCTCGGCTGAGGCCGAATGTCCTTCTGCCGCCCCGCCAGGTGTCCATCCAGGAGGGGTCCACCTCGGCCAAGGTCGGCTGCTCCCCCGCTCCCTCGCCAGGTGGCACCCTGAGACGGTCCCACCTCGGCCAAGGTCGACCCGGGCCCCTTCTCTCCCTCGCCAGGTGGCACCCGGAGACAGGACTACCTCGGCCGAGGCCGAACGTCCTTCTGCCGCCCTGCCAGGTATCCCCCCAGAAGGGGTCCACCTCGGCCGAGGTCGGTCAGTTCGTACAGAGAAGGTCTCGAAGAGCGGAGGCGCAGGCTCCGAAGTTGACCCTCGAGCCGTGCGCACCGCATCCCGAGAAAGGTGCCCCATACGGATGGCGGCGGCACGTGAAACATCACTTACGTCGGCCCGACAGGTCCCGCAGTCGAGAGACGCAGCTATGACAAAACAGGACCCAATAACGGACGATGCCGGTGCCTAGGGAGGAGAGCGCTCATGCTCGGCCCGAGGTCTGGTCGGCAGCCTGGCCAGCACCCCCTCCCTTACTCTTTCCCCGCTAGGCTCGGCAAACGAGGCCGAAAAGCCGCCTGGCCCTCTGAACCCGAAGGAAAAAGAGAAAGGGACGGAGGGAAGGAGACGAGAGTGACAAGGGAGCCTCCCGGGGCCGGAAGACGAGCAGGCAACGGGAGGAAATAAAAGGAGGAAGAGAAGAGACAACGAGGTGAGTGAGGAAAAGCAAGCCATAAACAAAGGCTGGAAAACTCCGCTTCAAGAGCGAGATCCAAGGTCCGAAGAGGGATCGTTTGGCGTGAGCTCGGCAAAGGAGCCCAGCCGAGTTTCTAGTCTCCCTAGCACTTTTCTTGCTAGCACATTCTCTGAGTCTGGGACTCCTTCGGGGGCCCGTCCCAGAGAGTCTGTTCCCTCTCGCCGTCTACTGACTTGATCGTCGGAGCCCCCTCGCCGGAATCCCCGGCCAGGATCTTCTGACCTTGCCTTTCAGGTTCGGTCCAACCAGGAGGCACTAGGAGCGAGACGGTCTAGTAGGATCGGCAGTTCCGAGGCACGGGCGCGGCAGCGAGATCGGCAACACATGGTATCCTCCTGTTGAGAATACATTATAGTCAAAGTAGTTTAGAATTCATATGTACTTATTAATTTCTCCACAGTCTTAGCCACCTGTGAAGTCATAGAGCCTAATAACCAAGCTGACACTAAGAAATTATTATTCTTCCATCTTTTTGCATCAGGTCCCATCTCATCAGGCTTTTCCACTCATCTGTAATAAGCCCTTCAAGATCTCTAGACTCCAAGATGAGGCGGGCATGACAGGACCAACTCAAATAGTTTCCTGATCTAATTAGTTTAATATTGATGGTCTGGAGAGTAGAACTAGAATTCTCTCCTCCAAATTTATCCATGTAAGTCACTCAAGGTCAGTGCAGTGGGATTCATCATATCAAAAATGGGCTATAGAAATAATTGGATAATTCAAAGTCAGAGAAAAAAAATCTTTTACTACTGTTCAGAAGCTATTCATGCAATACTTGAGATTCAACGAAAAATTATCTTGGATCAACCAGTATTGATTGAATATATTTCATAGTACCATCTAAAGAGTCGTCCAATAGAACTTTGGACTTGAAGTGGCCAATAGATTGTCCAGCTGATATTAGAGCTCAATAGAGTAATCATGAAGCAGAACCCATGTAAGAACTTGCTGCAAAACAAAGATTGATTGAATAAAAAGACTGCCATGAGGCCT
This sequence comes from Areca catechu, assembly GCA_021397845.1. Classification (NCBI taxonomy): domain Eukaryota; kingdom Viridiplantae; phylum Streptophyta; class Magnoliopsida; order Arecales; family Arecaceae; genus Areca; species Areca catechu. Next base: position 50,314,410 of record CM038045.1, on the reverse strand, counting down.
TCAATATCACCTCCTTCGAGATCAGTAATCGGATCTTGAATGCCGATGCTGTGACCAAGAAGAGCGAGGGGTTCTGAAGCCGTTCTACCACACCGGAGGTCGAGATGCAGTGGCGGCATTGATGATAGTTGGTGATAGCAATAGATGACTATCGCAAGGAGGGGCAGTAGGGTATGCGGTGGGCGATAACAGAGAAAGGGATTCAGTCCGAATGATGAAAGGGACGAAGAAGAAAGGAGAAGATGATGAAGAAGAAGAGAAAAATGATGGAGCAGATGAGGGAAGGTCAGGGATTAGGGATTGTTGATGAAGAAGAAGGAGAAGAAAAAGAAGAGGATGAGAGAAAAGAAAAGGGCTCTGATACCATGTTGGAATAGGAATTGGAATCATCTTATACCCAAATGGAAGGGTATTTTTTTGGTTTTATTGATCAAGAATCTGAAAAATTAGGAAGGTTACACCCGTAGATCCATATGTCATTCCTAAAATCATGAGATCTATGTTAGATCCTCATAAATCTGGAATTATACCCGTATAATCTATATGAGATCTCTAGAATCATGGGATCTATATTAGATCCCTATAAAACTGGGATCATGCCAATACATAAGTTTGATTATATTGTACATGGTCCAATAGTCCATCTCAGTGAGGATCCATGAACACATGATTATCACGTGGGATAAGTTTAGACACAAAATTTCATCACTATCTTTGTTAATTGGATTAGAAAAAGGGTTATATTTTTGTGGAAGCAAAAACTTGAGGGTACATTATAAGTTATTTAATTCATATTCATAGTTGATCGTGTTAGATCTTAGATGGATATGCAAATCATGAAAAGTTAAAGAGATATCTATGTAATTTATCATAAGATAGATAATGTAACAATATGGATTTAAATGTATAAATAGCATTAAAAACACAACCATCATTCACTGTAGTTTACCCCATTCAATGATAAATTTCAAATACATCCCATACATTTGAATATTTGTAGAAAATTTCATAAATTATTAAGTAGATCAATTTAATTGAATAAAATTATGCAACAATCTTCCAATCACCAAGCAATATAAATGATGATATTAATATAATAGTTTGAACATATATAAATAAAATCAATAAATTATTTTCTAAAACCATGTATGTATCAAATTTATTCACCTTATGTAGTGTGTGAATTAATTTTGATTTGGTTGAGTTTTCAATAAGATAAAGAACATAAACAACACATATAATAACGCCTAAAACAAAATTAAAAGAATAACTAATAAAATATTTTACATAAAATAAATTAAAATATAATATATATATATGGCAACCAGGTTTGATTTGAAATCCGATTAGATTTTCCATCATCATATCTGTCTGGATTTTCATGCAGTAAAACAAAAGTTAAAAAGTTAATGTAGCCCATTTTTTTATTTTTGATAAGGCAAAAAAAAAAGGGAGATAAATCCCATCATAGCTGCCTCCTACTGGAGCCCCCTCCCATCAAATCATGTTTGATTCAGATAACACGTTTTCACGTGCCATCTCCATCATAGATGAGTATATCAATCTGATCCCGTTAAGTTGACAGTGCCCTTTTCTCCCATATCGATCATGTGCTCCACAGAGCTCATACTTCAGCCTATTTTTCATGTATGTGGCCGTGTCACTGGATCTACCATGTCAGTTGGTGTCGGGCATCCAGGTCGCGTCGCCGGCGAGTGGTGTTTGGCAGCAAGTAAGGCGTCGTCCACTTCCCATGTGGCCAGCTTAGTTGTGACCACGAGGACTACCTACACGAGAGTACGTGACAGACGGGGCGTGTGACCACACTGGCCGGAGTACATCTCACTAGAACCCGAGATGCGGAGGATCCACGATACGGAGTGACGACCAGCACCTCTGACTCGCCAATAGGGAACTCAAGCTGCTTCTGCTCATCCACCCCGCAGCCCATCTACAGATTGTGGTTTGTTCACTTCAATCGTAGCCACCACTTGAGTCGACTCAACTTTCGACCGGATTCGATAAAAATTTAGAAAAAAATAATATAATATTTAATAAAAATTTAAAGAATAAGGGATAAACTATTTATATGATATTTCATTCTAAATTATTATTAAGAAAGTATTAGACTCTAAGACTCTTTATATAAGTTTATAAGGATACCTTTTATCTTCCCTCATTAATACAAAAGTCCCCTTGATTTTCATATAACATTTGTTTTTAATGAGACTCTTAGACTTTCACATTATACTTACTTTAATGACTCTAAGACTTTATAACTGAGGCTCTTTGACTTCATAAATTTTAGATTATATCTCTTAATTTTTAGCTACACTACAGGGAACAGGGGAAACAGCAACTGTTTTATCCCAACGCTTCTGAGAAGCGTATGCCCGCCGACGCTTGTGGAAAGCGTCGCCGGACAAGAAAAATTAACGACGCTTTTAAACATCGTCGGATATAAGAATTTAACGATGCTTGTAAGCATCGCCGCCCGCAAACTCGCCGACGCTTTCTAACGACGCTTTTAAGCGTCGTCGGACATAAGAATTTAACGACGCTTGTAAGCGTCGCCGCCCGCAAACTCGCCGACGCTTTTAGAAAGCGTCGGCATCTTCCGATGCTTAGAAGCGTCGCCGGAAAAAGCATCGCTAAATTTTTCTTTTCCCTCCCACCCGAGCCCTAGGCTTTCATTTGCTTCAGCCGCCGCAGCCTGAACCCCCTTTCTTCCTCCTTCCTCTCCCTGGTCCTTCATCTCCGGTGTTACTTTCGGTCCCTCGCCATCGAAGCTCGATCTCCGGTGCCTTCATCTCCATCGCATTGCACCGAAGCTCGATCTGTAAGTATTTTTCTTTTCTTGTTCTGTCATTTATTTTGGATTGTACCAAAAAAGAGGATTAATCCAATCTTTTAGAGCTCCCAGCGATTTGTAGTTTAAGATTTCAAAACTTTGGTTGTACATACCGTGGGCCAATTTTAGTTCTGCATTTGCTATGTCACGCTAGGCTAATTTTAGTTATGCATTTGCTTTTAGGTTTCCATTAGTTTTATATATATATATATAATTTTTTTTCTGGGACAAATTAGTTTATGTAAAATGATCGGATGCTCTTGTTTGTTCATCTGTAGTTAGAATAATGATCACGATTCTTAAGGTATTGAAGGCCCGGAGGGAGTTGTGAAACACTAGGTGTTTGGGATACTATAGTTGTTGCTATTAATTAATTAATCCTTCAAATCTCTTGCTATTCTGCATGAGCAATTATATATGCAGCCAAGCTCTAGATCTAGGCATTACCTACTCTCTATTATTCATTTCTTTTCCTCCTTTGGACTTCCACATGGTTACTCTTTATAAGGAAAACAATGACCAAGTGACTCTATTCCAATACTTTCTTCAAATATCTAGCTAGCTAAGAAAATTAGGTCTAGGGTCAGGGACCGAAATGGTACCGAGGTTTTGTTAAGTTGGTGTTCTACACATGAGCATCAGGCCAAATCAGGGCTCTGCTGTAGATTAGGTTTAGAGGAAGCATGAAATTGTCATCAATGATTTGGTTTTTTTTTTTTTGGTTTTGTTCAACTTCTTGAATATAATATATATCATGTGAACTTTCTCTATAAAAGGTATAATAAGGAATCAGAATAAATAATTATTAATTAGAAAATTGATATTGGCAACACAGCAGAAATTGTTTAACATAACCTTGCCCTTTGATTGATATGGAAATCTTCTACAGGTCACCTATTATATTGGAAAGAAATGCATATTAAATGAATGATTTCTACTATGTCTTTGGATGCTGTAGCTATCTAAAAACAGGAGATGGGTTCATGTGCATGCTAGGGTCATTCAGCATGCGTGATTCTCCTAGAATGAGAAACTTTCATGTCACTCAACAACAATCTATGCCATGGAAGTTTAGCCATAGTGTTCGCTAAGACTCAATATCTAACTTTAGTGCTTGAGTTGGCGATTACAATTTGTTCCTTGTTATGCCACAATATGAGAGAGTCTCCAAAATAAAAATAATACCTAGTGATAGATCGACAACCTGTCATATCACTAGTCCAATTGCAGATTAAATAGTATATAACTGAGCCTCCTCTTTACTTTTTATTATTTATTGTTCTTTTTCTTAGTATATTATTTCTGTTTATTTATAAATTTCTTGGTATATACGTGCATCTTACTGAGCATGTTATGCTTTAAGGTTAGTTTCATTATTGCAAATCTTTGATTTCAATACCATCTATAGTTTTGTTACGATCAATTATGATTTTTTATATATTTTTTAAAAAACTTGCATTGCATTGAAACATAGACCCGTTAATTGATTAAAGTACATATTCTACACGATCCGTACAATTATTTAATTTTTGTACGGATGGCAGAAATATGTACAGTGATCAATTGAATGTCCAGTTTGGACAGTTTGAGAATTACAAATAATTTTATAAGTGCTTACAGTAATCAAACGGTACGGATAGAGTTCCAGATATATTACGGATATCATTTTCTTTTAGTTCTCCTCATACAAATTTATTTGTATGGGGAGAACTAAGGAAAAATGCTGCCGAAATTTTTCTAGAACTTCTATTGCATATTCTTTGGTTACTGTAAATGACCTATATAATTAATGCAATTCTTGAATGGGATAGGATATCTTTACCTATTAGTTGGTGATAGGGTGTATTTAATAATACTGTAATTGATCTATTGAATAAACTTATTTTAAATTTATTCTGTTCTTATAAATATTTATTTATTTCAGTTAGCTTTTTCTTACAATGGATAAGAGTTGGATAACTAAACCGAGGAATAATAAAGAATATCTGGATGGAGTACAGAATTTTATTAAATTTGGTATGGAGAGAAGTAGTATCTGTGGGAAGATTTTATGTTCATGCCGAAAATGTGTAAATTCCAGTTCTCTATATCCAAATATTGTTGAAGAACATTTGGTATGGAATAGTTTTTTAAGAGATTATACTGAGTGGTTTTTTCATGGAGAGTCAAGGTTACAATCTACATGTAACCAAACCTCTAACATGGAACATATACCTGATTTTGGATCCAGTAACCAACAGAAAAATCTTGCAAGAGATGATGATATCAAGGGTTTGCTCAGAGATGCTTTTGAATATGGTGCTCAACATCCTGGAGATTACAGTGGAGGACAAGTAGCAGCTGGGTTACCTGAGGATCCTATATTTACTGAATTTATACATGATGGAGAGCCGATATCCCAACTAATGTTGGAACAGATCGTTATCATAAGCTGATAAGAGATGCAGATCAAGAATTATATACCGGTTGCAAGAACTTTTTTAAAAAATTTTTTCTTGTGCATTTGTTTCATATAAAATACTTGAATGGATGGTTTGGCAAGAGTTTTACTATGCTGCTCAAGTTGTTAAAGGATGCATTTCCTGAAGGTACTAGTTTACCAACATCTTGTTATGAAGCCAAAAAATTAGTAAAGGAATTGGATCTTGGATACGAAAAGATTCATAGCTGTCCAAATGATTGTATATTATATCGAGGAGAACATGCCGATCAAGAGTCGTGCCATATGTGTGGATGTTCACGATGGACGAAGCAAAAAGAAAATGAGAGTCAGGGATTAGATGAATTGGATGCAACACAAATTAAACAAAAGCCGGCGAAAGTATTATGCTATTTTCCTCTTGTACCTAGATTGAAAAGGATCTATGCATCATCAAAGATAGCTTCGTCAATGAGATGGCATGATGAAAGCCGTACAAAAGATGGAATGCTGAGACACCCAGCGGATAGTTTAGCATGGAAAGTATTTGATGACAGACATCCTGATTTTGCATCATAGAAGGATTTATTTGATGGTACTATAGAGTTGGGATATGCTCCAATTCTACCTTCTGGTTCTGATATTCGTAGATAAATGCTTGGTATCAGACACAGTTATGGCAAGATGACAAAGTCCTCTAAAAAGCGAGGAAGAGATGATGTTGAGACTTCGATACAAGAAGAAGTATCGGAGGAAGTCAATACTTGCACCTTAGATACGGCAGTGTTCGAGGATCCGGATAATTTCTTTGAAGTTGAAAATGATGATGATATAATCACAGCAACTACCCATCAGCATACTAAATAATTATGGAAGAAAAGAAGCATATTCTTTGACTTACCTTATTGGGAGCATAATATACTCCGGCAAAATCATGATGTTATGCATATAGAAAAGAATGTTTGTGATAATTTGATTGGAACAATATTAAATCTTAATGGAATGACTAAAGATAACATGAAGGCGCATCTTGATTTAAAAGAAATGGATATCCGACATGAACTTCATCCACAAGTGCTTGCAAATGATAGAACTTATATCCCTCATGCATGTTATACAATGTCTAGTTGAGAAAAAGATCTCTTCCTGATAGTTTTAAAGAATATCAAAGTTCCGGATGGATATACCACAAATATTTCACGATGTGTGAATCTGAAAGAGCACAAAATTTCAAATCTTAAAAGTCATGATGGACATATATTAATGCAAGATATTCTTCCATTGACTTTAAGGTCGTCAATGCCAAAACAAGTTATTACGGTTGTTTTTCAGTTATCATCATTCTTCAAGGCATTATGTCAGATGGAAAAGATTGTTCCTCCTGGATTTTTTACGATTATAGTTCATCTACTCATTCACCTAGCTTCGGAAGCTAAACTTGGTGGACCGGTACACTACAGATGGATGTACCCTATCGAGAGGTAATGCTGTAAAACTTAAATTTTATAATTTATATAACTTTTTTATTATTTAATATGATATAAATATCATACTTTTTGAAGGTATCTTGTACGTTTGAAGGATTATGTACGAAACAAAGCCCATCCTGAGGGCTCAATAGCAGAGGGATATATTGCTGAAGAGTGTTTAACATTTTGTTCAAGATATCTCGAAGGTGTTGAGACTGTATTCAATCGACCTCAACGTCATGGTGATACAATGAAGAATACACATCTATACAAATTTGCATCATCCGGAAGATTTATAGGAAAAGCTGAAAGTATTGTTCTTAACCATAAATCTATGTCACAAGCACACCGTTATGTATTGCTACATAGTGACATAATATCTGACTATCGCAGGTTAGTCTATCTATACACGGATAATACTAAATATTAGACATGTTGTTGTCAAACTTATATTTGATTGTCATACAGTGAATTTTTATCTGTACAACGACAAGCCAATCATTTCACTCATCCTAATCCAAGGATTGAACAAAGATGGTTGGTTGAGTTATTCCCTAATTGGCTTGCCAATCAGGTTAGTATATATAAGTCGTATAATAATATTATATATTTTTAACATTTTATAAATGATCGATAATTGATATTATATTTTTTAGGTACCGGTACTGATAGAGAAAAATAGTTCAGCAAAATTAATTGCACTTGCCAAAGGTCCAAATTATATTGTGAACAAATATAATGGTTTTATTATAAATGGCTTTAAATTTCATATCAAAGAGCGCGAGAAACTTAGAAAAACTCAGAACAGTGGTGTTATGGTTGAAGCAGATGGAAAATCTTATTATGGTATACTTAAAGATATTTTGGAGTTGGATTATTATGGAAATTTTAAAGTTGTATTATTTCGATACGATTGGGTGGATATAAATATACCGAGAGGTTTGAAAAAGGACTCAAACGAATTCATACTTGTCAATTTTTCAAGATTGATACATACGGGTGTGTTATTGAAGGATGATCCATTTATCTTTTCATCTCAAACTCGACAAGTTTTTTATGTACAAGACTCGAAAGATAAAGAATGTGCTACTGTTATTAAGACAAAACCCAGAGACTTGTATGACATGGGAAAAAGGGTGGAAGAAGAAGATGATGATACTTACACTCAGTGTATGCCTTATAATATTGTACCAGATGATCATATAAATAATACAACCATTTTGGTTAGGTTGGATTCCGAGAAAGGTACAACTGGTTGATTATGACAAGTAAGTAGTTTATAAGATGGTTTATATTTTTGCATTAATGATTATGTTATCTTTTAAATTGTAATTCATTTCCGTTATAATTTGATTATAATGTTGATTGACTTGTTTTTAAATAATGCAGGTTAGGTACACCATGCCTCGAAGGAAGCGATTAGCAGATGTACAGTTTCAGTTTTCCCAGACCGAGGCTGGTACTTCTTCATCATAGCAGCCCGAGGGCAGTCAATCAGTTTCACATCGGTCTGATGGCAGTCCCTCTATTTCTGCACATCAGGTCGATGCTACTACCTCTCCACCTCATGATGACGTTATTCTCTCCGAGTCCGCATATCACAATCCTTCTATGGATCATCATGATGACGAGCCTATCGTCGATGATATATAGATACAGGATACATAATTTAATAATTTTATCTCATTTCAATTCATGCATATACAATAGTTTTGATATACAATGTTCTGTATTTTTTTTTGTAGATGGATCCGGGAGACTCGGGCGTAGGCGAGGACCCACATTAGTCCGTGATGTGTGGCAGTTACCTAAGGGTGAGAGGATAGTGATAGAGTGCAACAAGCTTGGACAGCCTATTAAGAAAGCTGCTAGCTTGTTGACTAGCTTTCTAGGGACAGTAGCACATCGTGGTCAGCTATGTCCCCTGAATTATTCGAAGTGGAACGACATGCTTACTGCATATAAAATAGAAATGCTACGAGTTGTGCAAGTAAAAAAATTAATATATTATTTTATATCTTTGGTTTTTAACAATTGAATTGCTTATTTCATTTAATATTTATTTTATTGTTTAATTAAATTGTAGAGCAAGTTCGTTCTTCCTTCAGATTCATCTGATTTTATGCTTAAGTCTCTCAATCACAAGTGAAAAGAATATAGGACGAAGTTGAAGAGAGACTATAAGCTAGAGGGTAGGACAGAGGAGCAGGTTGTAGCTACCTGTCCTCCTGATGTTCACCCTCATCAGTGGATGGAGCTGGTGCACTATTGGTTCTCCGAGAGGGCACAGGTTATGTAGCATCATCAAACACTTCAAAATTTATTAATTTTCACTTGTCATAATTATATTTATACAATATATAACATTATTTTAATTTTATTTGCAGACGTATTCTGATATTGGTAGAGCTGCACGAGCTACTCAGTCTGTTCCTCACACAGCGGGGTCCAAGAGTTATGCACGGCTCAGGCATGAGTTTGTATGTTTCTCATCCTATAATACTTTTAGTACACTTTTACTTTTAACATCATGTATCATCATGTATCATGCATGTGCCATGTATCATGGTACGGGGATATAAGATGTGTTATTTTAGATTTTTTTGTAATATTTATTCTTTATATAGGCTGATCAGCAGGGGAGGGAGCCTGGTGAGGTGGAGTTCTATCGGATGACTCACGTTCACCAGGATGACAGTTTTGTTCAGGACGAGTCCAAAGATATATATGTATTTTTTATTTATGTTATATTATGATTTATATTTTTATTTTTATTAAGTATTGATATATGTATTTTTTATAAAATATAGAATAGGGCTACCTCTATGATCTCCAAGCGTGCTGGCGAGGGTTCATCATCTACACAGAGCAGTCGCATCGAGGTCGAGGTATTCTCGGAGTTGATGGGACCAGAGTGTCCTGGACGAGTGAGGGGTTATGGGATTGGAGTTACCCTCAGTTATATGAGGTGCGTAGATATACTCGGGATAATAGAGAGAGTCATGATCAGTTACATGTTCGTCAGCTCCAGGAGGAGATAGCAGAGCTCCGACAGACATGTGATGCAGACAAAGTAGAGATACAGACCATTAGGCTCAGCTAGAGCATGTTACATCTGTGCTGCATATGTTCATGTCATCTCAGGTAAGTAATTATTTATTAATTTTGTATGTATCTAATAATTTAGAATATATATAATGTATGTATTATAATTCCTGATGTATATCTTGCAGGTTCCTGGTGCATCTGCGAGTCGCAGACCTGACGATGACCAGCCTCCCACGGATCAGTGATGCCAGATGTTTTTTTTAGAATTTATGTATATTTTTTTGTTTATTTGAACTTGGATTGATACGTTTATATATATATAAAATTTTTTTTATATTTGGTTTGTATTTGTATTTGTGTATGTTGGATGTGATATGTGATACAGGTTTGAATATTTTTATTTGTTTGTGTATGTTGCATGTGATACAGGTTTGAATGTTTCATTTTCATAATGTATACAGGTTATGGGTTTGTATATATGGACGTTTATTATTATTTTTTTAAAAGAAATCTACTGATGCTTTAAAGCGTCGCTAGGTTTGGACCAGGCGATGCTTTAAAGCGTCGCTATACCTGGAACTGGCGACGCTTTAAAGCATCGCTATAACTGAAACTGGCGACGCTTTAAAGTGTCGCTAGGGTTTCAGTCTAGCAACGCTTTAAAGCGTCGCTAAGTGCCGACGCTTTAAAGCGTCGCTAAATTTAAAACTAGCGACGCTTTAATGCATCGCTAAATTTAAAACTAACGATGCTTTAAAGCATCGGTAAATAAAAATTTAGCGACGCTTTAAAGCATCGACAAATGCCGATATTTTTTTGAAGCGTCGGCAGGTTGCGTCCCAATGCTTGCATAGGCGACGCTTTATAAAATGTCGGGAGATTACTTAGCGACGCTTAAAAGCATCGGGAAAGGTCAAAAAAAGCATCGCTAAAGCCCATATTCACTGTAGTGCTATAATAACTATTGACTCTTAGATTCTAGTAATTATAAATTACTTTCAACACCCTTCCTTAATTTGTAATTAACTTCTTCATATCTTCAATCATTAATTTGAACCGCAATCAGGAGGAAAATCGCGTATAGCATTGATTCTTCTCTTTAATCGATGAGATGGAAATCTTGCATCTTTTCAATTATCCTTTCTTCATCTTTAATGATTATCCTTCCTTCCATCTTCAGCTTCATTCATTTAATTCCTTGATAACATCTTCATATCTGGTTTTCAAATCTTCGTAGCTGTCATGCAAGTCTTGTATAGAGTTCTTGATATCTTTAATTTTTTAAAAATGCAGATCTTTGACAATAATATTATAAAGATTTTTTAAATAAATAATTGCTTGTGATGTTGCATTATTTTCTGCTTCCTTCTTAGTAGTAGCTACATGATCATCGACCATAAAACTTTGACTCATATCTTTAAAAGAGATTGTTGCCACAAAATTTGGAGAGTGATTTGGTCCAGACTTCTCATAAGTGTACCTTGAACGTGAAAAATCTAATTTTTCAAGTATCTCCTTGAGTATTATCTTGAATGGCGCAACCACAACTACTGTGTTTTTATCCTCCATTCTGCTCAATTGGTATTATTTGTGGTTTCTTTTTTTAACCTTCGAAGACTTTTCTTGTTTCCTTTTCTTCTGTTTTGCAAAGTCTTTTTGTTTGACTTTTACACCTGTCTCCAGATTTTTAACCTAGAACTTCATATCTTTATGGAGGATACGAATAGCTTTTTCTCAATCTTCTTCACAACTTCTTCTAGCTCTCAGGAACTCTTGCTCTAATACCACTGATGAAAATTTGGAAGAAGATAATGCAATATTTAAGAAAGACTCGAAAAGTAGAGGATAAACTATTCATATGATATTTCATTCCAAACTACTCTCAAGAATGCATTAGACTCTAGGACTCTTCATATAGGTTTATAAGGATAACTTTTATCTTCCCTCGTTAATATAAAAGTTCTTTTGACTTTCACATAATATTTATTTTAATGAGACTCTTAGACTTCCATATTATACTTATTTTAATAAGACTTAGACTTCATAATAGACTTCGTAATAGAGACTCTTTAATTTCATAACTTTTACTTGTCTTTTAGTTTTTTAGCTATAATAACTATGGGCTCAACCCATACGGTTGCCTGGCCTGGCATCGTTCACGGTGCTTCTCCACCAGTCGGACACATGAGAAAACGTCTATCACAAGTGATCATGCCCTCAGACCAACATGAGAACACTATGGATGCCTGGTCCACCATACATCGAACATTCTAGTCCATGCCAATGCATCCCTTTCTTCTAAACTGCCAAAAGTCTGGAATGCGCTTTGTGTGTCCCGGGTTTTGGCACACATGTCCGCAAGGGAAACATTAAACAGCAGCATCTTCGGTGCCACCCGTCTTCCTCCGTGTATGCTTGGATTCGCTGACCAAAAACCATAGCTCATTAGCTCCCTAATTATCAGCACAAGCATACAACAAGCTCCGTAACGTCACCGGGCATGCATTAATTACACATTTCCTTAGGATCCATTCAGTTGGGTACGTATAATTAGGGTTAAAAAAACAAATTTCATATTAGGTGACCATGTCTCGTTTAAGAAGTAGAAGAAAAAGATGGTAAAAAAAAATGATAGATCCAAAGCTTATTTTTGAAGAGAGAAGATAAAACAAATATCATGAAAGATTAGCATTTGATAAATTTTCAAGTGATAATAATCCATACTTGATAAAAATATTCTAGTCGAAAAAAATAAAATATAAAAATCGAAGGTAATGAATTTGATTTTTTTTTTTTTTTTTGTATCTTACAAATAATATGTCTATCGCTTTATATAATGAGAGAGACATCTATATATGAAAATTAATGATTCTACTACCATCGATATCAAACCTAGAATCATTAGTTATAATTATAAGGATTATAGAGAATATTTCTTCAATTAATATAAGATATATAAAGATTTGGTCTGGTCTGGTTGGATCCATTTGAGGATCCATAAGAATATTTCTTCAATTGATATTCTCATATCCTAGAAGAGATATGAGATCTCTAACCATCCATGAAAATATTTTCTTCAATTAATATTCATATCTCGAAAGAGATATAAGATCTCTAACAATCTCCAATAAAATATATTTATAATTATTGAATTTATTGTAATATCTTTTTAAATTCATTCAATAAAGAATTTTTATAAAATAATTTAAATATAAATGGCATTATATAAAGGATTATATGATTAAAATTATTGCCGTCCGGATCGTCGTGGCCCGTAGCTGCTGGTGGCGTCAAGGGTTGCACGTCCGCCTGCTCGGGATGCCGCCGGTGCCTCGGGACCTGCAAGAAACATTGTCAGTGACCCGGGCCGGGGGTTCTGGCGAAGGCGCTCCGATGGTCAAGTCAATGACGATCTAGGAAAACAGATCCTCCTGATCGAGCCCCTCGAGATGAATCCTACACTAGGAGGAGTGTGTGTAGTATGTATGGAAAATGAGAGAGTGAGCTGGGAGAGGTGATGGTCGAGGTAGTAGAATCCTCCTCTCTGGCCCCCCTCCCTTGTTTCTTTGCTTCTTCTTGCTTACTTTTGGCTTACTCTGGCTGGATTTTTTACTTTGGCTCGCCTCGGGATCTCCCCATGTCGTCAGACGTGTGCGACGAGGTATCGTGCCGTAAACTGGACGCCTCTCCTGTCAGATAGCCGGGGAAGCTTCCATACACTCTGACATTCTTTCTGCCTGCCCCCTCTTATGGAAGCCTGGCTGGACCTCGATTAGCGGGTCGCTGCCCTCGGGACTTGCGCTATCCGGTCGGGTCTTTTCCCTGGCGGTATGGTAGGTGGGTGGGGAGCATTGTGCCTTGATGTGAGTTCTCTTTCCTTCTGATGTAAGTGACGGCCGTGGGCATTAATGGCGGCATGGCGGGCGCTGCTGTACGACCCTCGAGAGGTTCGCCGTTGTCCTTAGAGAAAAGGCGCCACTCCCTTGGTGGTTGGCGCCTCTGCCCGAGCTGGAAAGGTGGGGCCCGCCTCCGAGAGGCTCGTCTCGAGATGGCTCGGCTTGGCAGAGGAGGGCTGAGCTCGACTCCGGACCAACGGAACTCGGCTTCGGACGAGCTCGACCTGATGGAGGTGGGCGGGGTGCCGCCCAGCCTAGGGGATCTGACCTCGGAGGGGCTCCTCGTGGCGGAGGAGACCTGAGCTCGACTCCTGACCACAGGGCCCGATCTTAAAGGGTCCGCCTTGGACGGGGACTTGTACTCGGCTCCGACCTAGGCGTTCCGACCCGGCGGGAACCGATCCGGCGGGAACCGACCTGGCGGAGGACGGAGCTCGGCTCCGGCGGGCGACCCTGTTGCTCCGGGGGAGCTCAGCCCAGTGAAGGGGCCCATGTTGACAACCCGGCGTTGCGTCTGATGGGGACTCCATGCCAGTTTGCCCGTCCTTTGTCAGCGATCTAGCTACATCAATAATCATTATATCAACAATGATCAAAGATGATAATATTATCTTAGTATTAAAAAAATATTTTTTTATTAATAGGTATATTTATAAATTTGACTACATTTCTATATAGGATTATTTTCAATTAAACGTAATAATCTTTTTCAGTATCATTTTTAAATTTTTTTACTAGCCAAACATGATGAAAATTATTTTTTTTATAATTATTTTTTAGATAAATAATTTTTAAAAAATTATCAAATTATCTCTTGATCTAATGTATCCAACCTAGCAGACTTTAAAGAGTTCCAAGACTTTATCCAACCGACCATCCCTATTGGTTATGGCCACCGATCATCAGCAGGCTCTATTCGTTCAAGCTCCATTGTTTTGAGACTTTCTTGTCCCTTCACTAGCCTGTATCAGGGTGGCGATGGGGACAGCTTAGACATAGGTCGGCTGCGATATAGGATGGACCAAAAAAAAAAAAAAACTAAATCTAATATATTTAATAAATAGGTCAAAATTTTAATTCAAAATCAAACCATTTTATTAAAAAAAATAATCTAGCATAATCTATAATGGATTAAAATAAGTTAAATGTTAGACAATGCTACGTTATTAACCACATTTCTGGCTGCAAATTGGTTGAATTACATTGGGCAAACAACCAACCATAATATCCACTTTTAAGCATCCAGCGAGACTAGGGGAACTTGTTTTGTGTATTATGACTTATGTCATGTCAGATGTATGGTGGGAAATCTGGTTTGCCCATGGGAAAATAGGTCTGTATTGGGTTGGGCTTGGCTGAATCACAGAAGCCCTTAAACCCGAATCCAAGCGGACTATAAATTGAGTTTGTATTTAGGAACTTAACAAAACGAGGCCAACAATACGTAGGTTACAGCCCTATAAAAGGAGCAGGTTGTGTCTAGTGGGATCGGGATAACCAGTCCAACTTGCACTGACTCCATTATTTGTCTGGGTTTTCTGTCATGGGATATGGATAAGGTTGGGCTGACTCCAGTCTGGATTCTGGGCCAAAAAGTTGGTCATTTTTCCCAAAATAATTATCCATTAATTGTTTAAAATACAAAATTTTATTTCATGAACAGCAACATGATTAGATATATTTAACAGAAATAATGGAGTTTTTAGTAGACTATCCTTTATTCCAAGAGACCTATTGAAATACTTACTGAGAGATAATAGCCGTTATTCCTTTCAAAAAAGTAAATACCATGCTTACTAACATTTTCTTAGGTTGTTTTTGTTTTTCTGAGTATTCTCGGATAGCTTTTTTTGGTAGATAATTCTCAGGGAGCTTTTAAATAGTTCCGTTGTCTCCCTTGCCGAGGGCATCTGTTATCGAAACATTGGACCATACCAGCAGAAATAGTGCCTATAATAGAGGGAAGCAACTTGACCTGAATATTTGTATCATTTTTCTTCAAATTAAGGGTGGTCAAATAGTTAGAAGCTCTTCATTTGGCGTTTTTTTGTTAGCTCTAATTGGGCATCTAGGTTGGCCGTATAACGAAATGTAGCAATTCCTATGGGAATAATAAATTAATGGATAGAGCCATTTTCATCTGGCCCAGCCCAACAAGTTCCGTGGAGAGACTGGCTTCTAAAATGAGACCGTTAACTTTATCAAATGTCTAAAGGAGCATTACCTCTGATTCTCTCGTGCCAACCGAGATCTCTAATAGGTAAGTTAGGGCTGGAAATGGGTTGGCCCAAAGTTTATTGGGCCGGTCCAAAGATTATATTTTAAAAATTTTTGGATCGAAGGGACATCCCTTTTATCCAAAAATTAAGTAGAATCTATTTTACGGTCCGAAGACTAGTCCGATATACTTAAAATTTGATCTGAAATCTGAACCAATTTCAGGCTGGTTCGAAGTTTATTGAGCTGGTCCAGCCTAATTTCAAATAATGAGCTTTTGAGCTGGTCCATTTTCAGCCCACTAAGTCGAGGAAACATGGTGACATTGTTATGGTTACTCAAATCATTGATCAGGGCTAGGCGATCTTCTCACGAATCAGCGACCAAAGGATCGCAGGATGTGTGTTGAAGGCCCAAAGGAACGAGAGCCAGCCTATTGAATACAAAAACATGAGCCTGATCTCCACCCGAGGGGATAAACATACAAGCTGATCACGTCTTGAAATTCCATGAACTTCTTTTCAATATGTACAACTGCAAAATTAGAGAAGGGAAGGCCCATTGGTCTGCATTGTCGGGCCAGATATTGCAAATTTTGGATATCCTTAGGGTGGAGTACGGGCAAACCCATTTGCATCCGTTTATGTAGAGTGTTAATTTTGGAGGGAATTGCCTAGCTAATTAAAGAAACCACCATGCTCCAATTCAAAATTAGAATCAGGAAATGAGATCATTGCCGATACTATTAAAGATATTTGCCGATACTTTTAAGCGTTGGCAAGAAAGCTCCCAATATTTTTAAAAGCATCGCAAAAGCATCGGGTATGTAAGCATGGGAACGTACCTGCCGATGCTTTCAAAAAGCCTCGATAGGTTTTAAATGTAACGACGTTTTTTAAAAATGTCGGTAGGATTTAAACCTAGCGATGCTTTAAAGCGTCGACATGTTAAAAACCTAACGATGCTTTAAAGTGTCGGGATCCTTTAAACCTACCGACTCTTTAAAACATCAGCAATCGGTAAGATAGCGATGCTTTAAAGCGTCGGCAAGTTTTTTTTTTTTTTAAATATAACTGTATAATGCAAAGTCAAATACAAATCTGTACAATGAAACCTATATCAACACAAATCTGTTTAATGAAACCTGTATACATGATCACCAAAATCAAATATCATTTCATTTAAACCTGTATCACACAAAGCCAAAAACATACAAAATGGAATCAAACATTATTTCATTGAAACCTGTATCACACAAACACAACATTCATACTCCAAACACCAAATATACATGAAGTCAATATAAAGAGTGTTATATATATATAAAAAGTATCAATAGATGTTCAAACTCAATCCAAGTTCAAATACATCAAAAGACATACAATAATAATAATAATAATAATAAATCGACTGGCATCAATGGTTCACGGGAGGTTGGTCGTTGTCATATCTATGACTGGCAGATGCATCAGGAACCTACAAGATATACATATATATATATATATAGTTACGATACCTACATTACAATATATTCTAAATTATTACATACATACAATATATATATATATATATATATATATATATATATATATATATATATATATATATATATATATATATATGTAGTTATTATAAACAATTACCTACCTGAGATGACATGAACATATGCAGCACAGATGTAACATGCTCAAGCTGAGCCCTCATAGTCTGCATCTCTACTCTGTCTGTATCACATGTATGTCTGAGCATTGCTATCTCATCCTCGAGTTTACGAACACGTGAATCATCATGACAATCTCTAGCATCCCAAGTAAATCTACTCACCTTAGATAACTGAGTAGGGGTAACTCCAATCCCATAACCCCTCACTCGTCCATAACGCTCTAGTCCCATCAATTCTAAGAATACCTCGGCCTCGATGTGACTGCACTACATAGATGATGTAGACTCGCCACCACACTCGACGATCATAGAGGTAGCCATCTCCTATATTTTCTAAAAAACTCATATATTAATACTTAATAAAACTTAAATTATAAATCATGATATAATATAAATAAGAAAATACAAATAGATCTCCGGACTTCTCCCGAGCAAAACTGCCATCCTGGTGAACGTAAGTCATCCGATAAAACTCCACCTCACTAGGCTCCCTCCCATACTGATCAGCCTATAGAAAGAATAAATGTTAAAAAAAAAATCCAAAATGACATATCTTATACCCTCGTACCATGATACATGTCACATGCATGATACATGATGTTAAAACTATAAGTATACTAAAAATATAATAGGATGAGAAACATACAAACTCATACCTGAGCCGTGCATAACTCTTGGATCCCGCTGTGTGAGGAATAGACGGAGCTGCTCGTGCAGCTCTACTAATAGCAGAAAATGTCTACAAAATAAAATTAAAACTATGTTATATATTGTATAAATGTAATTTATATTAAAAATTAATAAGTTTATAAGTTTGATGATGCTACACAGCCTGTGCCCTCTCAGAGAACTAATAGTGAACCAGCTCCCTCCATTGATGAGGGTGCACATCAGGAGGGCAAGTAGTTGCTACCTGCTCCTCTGTATTACCCTTTATCTTATAGTCTCCCTTCAACTTTGCCCTATGTCTTTCCACTTGCGATTGAGAGACTTAAGCACAAAATTAGAATAATCTGGAGGGAGTACGAACTTGCTCTACAATATAAATAAATAATAAAATAAGTATTAAATGAAATAAGCAATGAAATTGTTAAAAATTTAAGATATAAAATAATATATCATTTTTTTTACCTGCACAAGTCGTAGGATCTCTATTTTGTAAACAGGAAGCATATCATTCCACTTTAGATAATTTAGGGGACATAGCTGACCCTGACGTGCTATTGTCTCCAAAAAACTGGTCAACAAGCTGGCAGATTTATTAATAGGCTGGCATAGCTTGTTGCACTCAATGACTATCCTCTCACCCTTACGTAACTATCATACATCATGGACTAGTTTGGGTCATCGTCTCCGCCTAAGTCTCCAGGATCCATGTACAAAAAAAATATAAAAAAATATATATTAAAACTATTGCATATGTATGAATTGAAATGAATTAAAATTATTAAATTATCCTGTATATGTATATCATCGATGATAGGCTCATCATCTGGATGATCCATAGGAGGATCGTGATGTGCTGAATCAGAGGGAATGGCCTCGGCCTGATGTGTAGGAGAGGTACTGGCCTCGGCCAGATATGCTGAAGAAGTACTAGCCTTGGTCTGGAAAAACTGAAACTGTACATCTGATAATCGCTTCCTTCGAGGCATGGTGTACCTGACATGCATTATTAAAAACCAAGTCAGTCAACATTATAATCAAATTATAATGAAAATAAATTATTATTTAAAAGATAGGATAATTATTCATGCAAAAATGTAAACCATTATATAAACTACTTACTTGTCATAATCAACCAATTGTACCTTCCTCAGAATCCAATCTAACCAAAATGGTTGTGTCATTTATATGATCATCCGGCACAATATTATAAGGTATACACTGAGTATAAGTATCATCATCATCATCTTCTTCCACCATTTTTTCTATGTCATACAAGTCTCTGGGTTTTGTCTTGATAACAGTAGCCCATTCTTTATCTTTCAAGTCTTGTACATAAAAAAACTTGTCGATCTTGAGATGAAAAGATAAATTGATCATCCTTCAATAGCACACCTGTATGTATCAATCTTGAAAAATTGACAAGTATAAAATCGTTTGAGTCATTTTTCAAATCTCTTGGTGTATTTATATCCATCCAATCGCATCAAAATAATAAAACTTTAAAATTTTTATAATAATCCATCTCAAAAATATCTTTAAGTATACCATAATAAAATTTTTCATCTGCTTCTACCATAACTCCATTATTCTGAGTTTTTCTAAATTTCTCGTGCTCCTTGGTATGAAATTTAAAGTCATTTATAATTAAATAATTATATTTTTTCACAATATAGTTAGGACATCTGTCAAGTGCCATTAGTTTTGCTGAACAACTTTTCTCCATCAATACCGGTTTCTAGAAAATATAATATCAATTATCGATCACTTATTCGATATTAAATGTATGTAAAATTATCATACGACTTATATATACTAACCTGATTGAAAAGCCAATTAAAAAATAACTTAACCAACCATCTTTGTTCAATCCTTGGATTAAGACGAGTGGAATGATTGGCTTGTCGTTGTACAGCTAAAAACTCACTACATGACAATCAAATATAAGTTTAACAACAATATGTCTAATATTTAATATTATCCAAATATAAATAGACTAACCTGCGATAGTCAGATATTATGTCACTATGTAGCAATACATAACAATATGCTTGTGACAATGATTTATGGTCAAGAATAATACTTTCAGCTTTTCCTATAAGTCTTTCGGAAGACACAAATTTTTATAGATTTGTATTCTCCATGATATTGTCATGATGTTGAGATCAATTGAATACAGTCTCTACACCTTCGAGATATCTTAAACAAAATGTTAAACACTCTTCAGCAATATATCCCTCTGCTATTGAGCCCTCAGGATGGGCTTTGTTTTGTACATAATCCTTTAAACATATAAGATACATTCAAAAAGTATTATATTTATTATAATTTTAATATTAATATCATATTAAAAATAATAAATATATCTAAATTATGAAATTTTAGTTTTACAGCATCACCTCTCGATAGGGTACATCCATCTGTACTGTACCGGTCTACTAAGTTTAGCTTCCAAAGCTAAGTGAATAAGTAGATGAACTATAATCGTAAAAAATCCAGGAGAAAAAATCTTTTCCATCTGACATAACGTAAGTATGACTTGAGACTATAACTGATCAAGCTCCTGAGAATCAAGAACCTTAGAATATAATGACTTGAAGAATGATGATAACTGAAAAATAATCATAATAACTTGTTTCTGTATTGATGATCTTAAAGCCAAATGAAAGAATATCTTGCATTAGTATATGTCTATCATGACTTTTAATATTTAAAATTTTTTGCTCTTTCATATTCACATATCATGAAATATTTGATGCATATCCATCAGGAACCTTGATATTCTTTAAAACTATCAGGAAAAGATCTTTTTCTCGACTAGACATTGTATAACATGCATGGGGGATATAAGTTATATCATTTGCAAGCACTTGTGGATGAAGTTTATGTCGGATGCCCATTTTTTTTAAATCAAGATGCGCCTTCATGTTATCTTTAGTCTTTCCATCAAGATTTAATATTGTTCCAATCAAATTATCACAAACATTATTTTTTTTATATATAATATCAAGATTATGCCAGAGTATATTATGCTTCCAATAAGGTAAGTTAAAGAATACGCTTCTTTTTTTTCCATAATTGTTTAGTATGCTGATGGGTAGATACTGTCATTATATCATCATCATTTTCAACTTCAAAAAGTTATCTGGATCCTCGAATACTGCTGTATCTAAAGTGCAAGTATTGACTTCCTCTAATACTTCTTCTTGTGCTGAAGTATCAACATCATCTCTTCCTTGCTCTTTAGAGGACTTTGTCATCTTACCGTAACTATGTCTGATACCAAGCATTTGTCTATGAATATCATAACCAGAAGGTGGAATTGGAGCAGATCCCAACTCTATAGTACCATCAAATAAATCCTTTTGAAATCAAAATGGATGATTTGTGGTGTGGGCACCAGACTCAGAATAAGACTTCAGGGGTCCATCTGGATCTCTGATTGACCTTGCCCGAAGAATTAGGATTTTCTGGTTTGTAATAAGGGTTAACTTGATCAACTCAATTTTAGCTTGAGTCTGTATTTCCCTGCAATTTAATTTTGTTGAGTTATGTTGACTCAGTAGTGGTCTAGGACTTCAACCTGGGTGTCACATTTTCTCCCAAGGCCAAGCAAGTGGGCGCTACACTCCCAGCCACACGCCTGAGTCCAGGGGGTGCCACATCTCCATCCAGTATGCTCTGGTCCCCACACCACAAGATAGCAGGTCCCTTCTCTCATGCGCCACTTGAGGAGAAAACAATCTGGGATCCACAATTCAAGGGGGTGGCCCAAAACATTCCATAAGAGCCAAGCTATGTAAAGAAAGAAGCTCTTCTTAGGGAGCACTTCAAGGGGGCGCCCAATCCATGCCAAAAACGCCTAAAGCAAATATGGGAAGAACCATGACTTAGGGAGAAAGAAAAGGAGTCCAAAAGAGTTGAGCCATGGAAGGAAAAATATTTTTTCTTGAAGAGCAAGGCTAGGAGGCGCCACCTACCTTCCTTTTAAAGCCTCCAATCAACTTTTTTGGAACCTCTTGGTCGGCCATATGTGTGTGGATTGATCCTACAAACCTAATTTGAAGATTCCCTCCATTAGTCCCACATGGGAAGATATAAAACCCTACTCTCTTGTAAAGTCCTATAAATTAAACCCCTCTTGTAAATTTTAAAGTAATCTGATGAATGAATCCAATTTATGTGTGAGCAAACTTTGTGTTTCTCTCTTCCGCACTTGCATCTAGGTGTTGAGCTCCGTGAGGGAGTAAATCCGGGTTCCCTAGGAACCTTGAGGAGGTGTGAGATCTCCAACCCCAAAACCCTAGGTTAGCCACTTCACTTCCAAACCCTAGCCGCCCATCATCCTCTTCTTTCTACCAAACCCTAGCCTATCCCACCTCTCACGGCCACTCTCTCCAAGTCAAGGCCGACCACCAGCATCCAGGTCCAGTCCAGATACTTCAGATCCAGAGCAATTCCCAAAGGAAGTCAGATCAGCCTCCAGGAGAATCCAGATTTCAGCAACATCAGCTTTCAAGTTCTTCAATCTGGTAAATCCTTTCTTGAGTATCTGATTCTATAAATTGTTCTTCTTCTTTCCCAGATCTTGAGTTCAGGAGAAGCCAACTCTGCCAAAGGATCAGTATTGGAGGATCCATTGCGAAGATATCTGAATCCAGGGATCCAACAATCTGCTCAAGAGAGTCCTTCCACCAAACTCCGTGAAGATCACTGTCTGGTCTGTAATCCTTCTCTTCTCTTTACTTCTGTCCTGTTGAAAGTTCAGAGCGAAATCCTAGGTCTGGGAGTTTCTCAACCCCCAGCAATCCGTTACTTCTGAACTACTCTGATAACCCAATTTTTTTTAAATTGTGCTTTCAATTATTACCTAGTTTCTTTCAATTTAGTTTAGCTTTCCTTTGAGTCAAAGCCAACTTCTGAAAATATATAAAAAAGAAAAAGAAAAAAAAGAATTAGTCTCAATTTACTTCTGCATCGCATCATCTCCTCTTTGTTCTGCATCAATTTGCTTTCAACCAACGACGATGTCCCATATAACAAAACTTTCCTCCATGTTTTAATCAATTTGAATGGGTTGATTCATCACAAGAAGGACATGCAACTCATCCCTTAGTGCTCCAACCAGATAAATAATCATATGTAGAAAAATCATTAACAGTCCATAATAAAGCTGCCCGCAGTTTGAATGTTTGGCCATTCAAAGCATCAGTTGCACTGATACCTTCCCATAATTGTTTCAATTCATCTATTAAAGGTTGTAAGAAAATATCAATATCATTGTCTGGACCCTTATCACCTGGAATGACCATTGATAAAATAAGTGAAGACTGTTTCATACATATCCATGGTGGCAAATTATAAGGAATCAGAACAACTGGCCAGGTGCTATAGACAGAACTTAAGGTCTGAAATGGATTGAATCCATCATTGGCTAAACCTAGCCTGACATTACGAGCATCAGATGCAAAATCAGGATGTCTGTCATCAAATGCTTTCCATGCTAAACTATCTGCTGGGTGTTTCAGTATTCCATTTTTTCTATGGCTTTCATCATGCCATCTCATTGACGAAGCTATCTTTGATGATGCATATATTCTTTTTAATCTAGGTACAAGAGAAAAATAGCATAAGACCTTAGCCGGCTTTTGTTTAATTTGTATTGCATCCAATTCATCTAATCCCTCACTCTCATTTTTTTTTGCTTCATCCATCGTGAACATCCACACACATGGCACGACTCTTGATCGACATGTTCTCCGTGATATAATATACAATCATTTGGACATCTATGAATCTTTTCGTATCCAAGATCCAATTTTTTTACTAACTTTTTGGCTTCATAACAAGATGTTGGTAAACTAGTACCTTCAGGAAATGCATCATTTAGCAACTTGAGCAACATAGTAAAACTCTTGTCAGACCATCCATTCAAGTATTTGATATGAAATAAATGTACAAGAAAAGAAATTTTTGAAAACTTCTTGCAACTAGGATATAATTCTTGATTTGCATCTCTTATCAGCTTCTGATAACAATCTGTTCCAACATTAGTTATGGGTATCGGCTCCCAATTATGTATAGATTCAGTAAATATAGGATCCTCAGATAGCCTAACTATTACTTGTTCTCCAATACAATCTCTAGGATGTTGAGCACCATATTTAAAAGTATCTCTGAGCAAACCCCTCATATCATCATCTCTTGCAAGATTTTTCTGTTCGTTACTGGCTCCCAAATTAGGTATATGTTCCATGTTAGATGTTTGGTTACATGTAGATGGTAACATTGACTCTCCATGAAAAAATCATTCTGTATAATCTCTTAAAAACTATTCCATACCAAACATTCTTCAACATTATTTGGATATAGAAAATTGGAATTTATACATTTTCGGTATGGACATAGAATTTTTTCATTGATACTACTTCTATCAATACCAAATTAATGAAATTCTGAACTCCATCCAGATATTCTTTGCTATTCCTCGGTTTAGTTATCCAACTCTTATCTATTGTAAGATAAAACTAACTGAAATAAATAAATATTTTAAGAATAAAATAAATTAAAAAAGAGTTTATTCAATAGATCAATTACAGTATTATGGTTAAATTGACGAGTCTATGGTTAAATGAAATGCATATTTATAGTCCAAATATCCATAAGACTCAAAATAAATCATCCATGTCCATTTCTAAATACATAAAAAAGTTCTAAATACAAAAAAAAATTATTCAGTTAATAGCAATGCACCAAGTAAAATTTTTTAAAAGATATGTGAAAAATAACATAGATTAACTAATAAATGCACCATATCATCAACTAATAGGTAAAAAAGTCCTATCTCATTCAAGAGTTACATTATTTATATAGGTCATTTACATTAATTAAACGATACGGAATAGGAGCTCAAGAAAAATTTTGGCAGCATTTTTCTTTAGTTCTCCCCATCCAAGTAAAAATGTATGAGGAGAACTAAAAGAAAATGTTGTCTGAAATATATCTGAAACTATATCGATATCGCTTGATTACTATAAGTACCTATAAAATTATTTATAATTCTCAAACTGTCTAAACTGGACAATTAATTGATTACTGTACATACTTCTCCCATCCATACAAAAATAAAATAAATGTATGGATGCTGTAGAATATGTACATTAATCAATTGACGGGTCTATGTTTCTATGCAATACAAATTTTATAAAAATATTTAAAAAGTCATAATTGAATATAACAAAGCTATAGATGGTATTGAAATGAAAGATTTGCAATAACAAACAAATCTTAAAGCATAACATGTTTAGTAACATGCAGGTATATACCAAGAAATTTATAAAGAAACAGAAATAATCTACTATGAAAAGAATAATAAATAATGAAAAATAAAAAGGAGGCACAGTTCTACTATTTAATCTACAACTAAATCAAAATGACTACAATCGATTGTCTACAAAAGAAGGCCATCCAAGATTGCTGCCATTAGAAACAGTTAAATCAGCCAAACATACATCCCAAAATCATCATAACCTCCATATACAAATCTTAAACCAATTTTAATATATTTTAGAAAGCTTCTTTACTCTCCAAGCAGTCAAGCACCTGATAAGAAAAAGGCAACAAAACTAGTAGATCTAGATGACATAAAAATAGGTAGAATCATGAAACAAGTAGTGACTATCATCATAAGTACTCATGTATCTATTTATGCAACAAGTAGTTACCATCCTCTATTTAGCAAGTCTGGCTTATGTTTCTGACTACTTATGATCTACTATATTAAATAATTTTCATATACCCATAAAATGACTTTTTGAAGACCTAAACTCAAACCTAATGTAAGAACAGAATAACATAGTGACGTACAAAACCTGTGAGGTGCTACTTTGTTTACATGGAATCTTTTTGGGCTATGGATGGGGATAAACCTTACATACTGTTTGACAAACTAATACATGAAGCACGTACTATTTTGGATATTTCTATTTGCTTTGTGACTTATTTTTGGATTCATGTTTCTATTGTCAATTGTGATCTTACAGGATGAAGATGGAAACATTGTATATGATGAAGATAGTAAACCCAGCATCCATACTGATGGGACTTGGTTTATTTCAGAAGACTTAGCAATGAAATGTCCATGAAATATATATAAGGGGCATTGCTTGATTCCAGGAGAGATCCAAGTTTGCAACTTTATTTATTACTTTTGAACATATCGGGAAAGATTGATTTTATTACAACTTTATGAAAAAGAAAAAAAATCTCTCTTGTCTTCTTGGTGACCAAGATACTTGGGGTAAGAATATTATTTGACAGTATGGGTCATAATAATAGTGATAGCAATGATGGTGATACTTGTAATGGATGATGATTTAGATTAGTTTAAATAGAATAATAAGATAAAAGAATTATAGAATTGCTAAATGAAAAAATATTTTTTAGAATTCTTTTTATTCATCTAAATAATTATAAATATATAATTTCAAAATATTACTTTATTTCTAGAATATTTGCATGATGCATCACTTTAAATTATAGGTGGAGAGTTTTTATTCCTAGAATTTTTTTGTAGTATCCAAAGGGAGCCAAATATTTATCCATTTTAGCCTTTCTCTTTCCAAACATCTACCACATATGCAAATATTTATCCTAAAGTATAACTTGATGGGACCGTATCGAAAAGTAAGCCCAAATTAGTAGCAAGGAAGTATAGCCAATTAACATTTCTCAATTATGCAAATACTTTGCTCCAAAATCCAAATGATAGGTAGAAATATACACATTCACCTCATAGCAGTAGTATATAATTCATTTACATCATATCATATCTAAAAAACATTTTAAATGTCCACAAGAAAGCATACACCAGCAAAGCCTCAGGTGTCAAGGAGGTAAATAAAGCAAACTGAAGAAAGTTAAAACTAATAAAGTCAATTAAAGTGTTGCCTACTAATTTGAAGTTAGTAATGTACATATTGTGACAAAAAATATCAATTATTGTGTTGTATATATAGAAGAACAAGAAAATGATCATAGTTCCCACAGCCTCCATAAATGTTATGCTCACTGGAAATAATGACATGTCATGCAGGTTGGTTGATAGATGGATTAAATAAATTAAATATCTATTTGTCTCATTACTTAACATAAATTAAATGAAGATATAAAATAATTAAGCAACTTGAACTACATATCTCATTTCATTATTCTAGTTTATGAGCCCCAAGATGCATACCATGGTGTGCCATGGGAGCTAGACTAGTAGTCGTGGACTAGCTAGCTAGTAAGTCATTGGGTGCAATTTGGATGTACAAGCCATGGACATGTATACTGACATGCCGATTTATACTTGGCAACTACTTCATAGCGAACAAGCAAGCACATAGCACATAACTATCTCATTGCTCGATTAATATTGAAGGTAAACACAGTGCAATTATAATTCAACTACCTATCTCAAACCATAATTCTATATATTTTCACATTGTTATGTAGGCAGGTAGATATTCATCGCATTGCTTGAATTTAAATGAAATAAAATATAGTATAATTAAACATGTCAATTGACTTCTATAATTTTGAAAGACTGGTGGAGAGATTGCCGACAGAGTCTGGGATCACACCTTCAGATGGTTTTCATCAATGGCAAGAAATTCAAGTTTATAAGATATATACTATGTGAAATGAAGTTGAACATCCACTAAGAAACAATGAGAGGCAGGTGCTGAGAAATAATTTTTTTTACTATTTAATGAACATTTTTTAATTATGGAAGCTTAATCCTTACCAGTTGCACCTCTTGGTTAGCTGGTGGAGCAAGGCAGGGAGGTTGGCAGGGGTAGCGGGTGGGAGGGCGGGGCTTCGATCGATGGGCCAGTAAGGAGAGGGGCAATGCAACGGAGATGAAGGCATCGGAGAGCTTCGGCGGTAACGAAGGGATCCGAAGGTAACGTGCCGGAGATGAAGCAGGTTAACAGAGGTAGATATTCAATCCGAAGGTAACGTTCCAAAGATGAAGGTCGCTCCACTTTGAAAAACCTGGTAGAGCATCGATCGGGGGTAGCCGCCCATTGGATTTGAATCTCCTGGGATGATTTTCTCTTTTAGATGGCACAGATGATCGATCGGGAGTGCGGTGCCTCGATCGGGGGACCCCTCCCATTTCGATGCAAGTGGTAGTAGGGGCAATTATTGCGGCTTGGTGGGTGCCCCTCCATGGTCCTTGGATAGCTCATCGTCGTTCAAGGAAGGCGGTGACGTCCCCTAGCTGCTGGTCCCCTCATCCGAAGTGGGGCTGGTTTAGGGAGGAGCTCAACTTCGGCCAGGGCATCTCGACCTTGAGAGAGCCACCTGGTGAAAGAGTTCGAAGAGAGGAGGAGCTCGACTTCGATCAAGGCATCTCGACCTTAAGGGAGCCACCTGGCGAAGGAGTCTGGAAAGAGTCAGAGCTCGACTTTGGCCAGGACGTCTTGCCTCGAGGGAGCCACCTGGCGAAGGAGTCTGAAGAGCGGAGGAGCTCGACTTTGACCAGGGCATCTCGACCTCTAGGGAGCCACCTGACGAAGGAGCCCGAAGAAGGATGTCCGACGTGGCAGCTTCCTTTGATGTGGCATCTGACTAGGTCTGACATGGGTTCCATGTTAGCAATCTCGCCACATCATTTGCCCCCACTTCCAAGTCCCGTTGGTGCATGCTTTTAGGGTGAAGGGAGTAAATATAGTACTGACATGGAAAGGCCAAAATCTGGTGCCATTATTGCCATGATCGCCGGTGCATCCAGAACGGACCCCCAAGCCAATGTAGGGGTGACACATGGACTCATCCGAGGAGGCTTTATGGCTGACACAGAATTCGAAACGGTCCTGGGCGAACCGAAGCATCGCCTTCCGTCGATTGCTGACACGTGGCGCAGATCCGACGGTGGCGGCTTTAGGATGGTACAATTATGGTCTGGTCATTTTGAAAGGAATGACAGTTCTCTGAAAACACCTTCTCTTTCAAATCCCTCATGCTCACCAGCAAACCAGAGCCTTCTCTCTTCTCCCGACTGTCCTTTTCCTCCAAGGCTAGCCAGGTTCGTCCTCTTCATTCTTCTTCTTTCTTTGGTTGGCTAGAGTTCATCTTCAGGGTCAAGATCTTCCTGGACTTCATCCATCTCCTCTTTCTTCCTTCTCTGATCTTTCTCCTTCATCTTATTCCTTGGGATGGCTCGTTCGGGTAACAGCCATCGTCCCTCGAGCAATCCTGATGAGGCGGGGCCTTCTCGGTCGAGGACTCCTTCCTTCGATGAGGAGGAAGAAGTACACTTCGAGATCCGCAGAAGGCCTCACCCCACTGAGATAATTATAGGAGAGCCTAGGGATCGCCCTCCTCTTCCTCCTCCTGAAGCTTCTTCTGAACCTTCTTGGTTGACTGGTCCTGGCGGTATTGCTTTGGCGATAATTGGCGAGGAGGTCTCGATCATTTAGGAGGCCTTCGGCATTCCGAATTTCATCCGACTCTCGATCCCATGACTGGGAAAATGGGTCACCTCCAATGGTCGAGGTTAGATTGCCTTTTATGAGGAAACCCTCGCAGGGGGCCTTCAATTCCCGCTTCATCCCTTCTTTCTTTTCGTGCTAAGCCATTATCGTTTAGTTCTGGCTCAGTTAGTTCCAAACACAGTTAGGACAATTTTTTGCTTCATTGTCTTCTACCACTTTCATGGGATCGTAGCCCGTTTCTCCTTATTCAAGGTTTTCTTTGTCCTAAAGTGCCACGCAACCAAGAAGGGGTGGTGGTTCATTTCTCCGCATGCAAAAGGCATTAAGTTTGAGCTCCCCTCTTCCATCAAAGGATGGAAGAGCAAATACTTTTTTACTTCTATCAAGGGGGTCGATTGGGTTTGGAGCGACCAAGACCGGATCCCGAACCGGAACTCTGTTGTCGAAGTGGCTGATTGGGAAATTTACAATCAGCTTTGCACTGACCAAATCCCTTCCCTCGAGGTTCTGCTGTCAGAGCAGAACCTGTTCGAAGCCGGGGTCAGCCCAATGCGAGAGTTGGGTGAGTTCGGTGCAAACTCTACTTATTTTTTGTTTACCGCTTGTCCCTTAAAGCTCGAAGCTGACCTCATTTTTCTTTGTGCAAGCATGAAGTACTCCATAGACGAACTCCTCATGCTCTCCAGGAAGAGGGGTGCACCGGCGGGGGCCAGAGAGTCCCCGTTGAAAAGGCCTCGGAATGAGGCGGCACAAGGGCCACACCTGTTGCACCACCTGAGCCTAGCAGGAGGATGGCCGAACCTGTTCCTGAACCGCTGAGGTAGCAGGACCTGCCTCTAGTTCAACAGCCTGATGTGGTCACCCGGGCTAGGTCTGCCATCATCGCTTTGGCACCCTCACCTCCTGAAATTGTCAAGGTGGAAGCAGAAGAAGAGGAGGAGAGGAGGGAGCCACCGCCAGCAGAGCCGTCCGGCATGGCGGTGAGCCCCCATAGAGATTTTGAGATGTCCTCGGCCAGCCATGAGGGCGTAGTAGCGGCAAAGAAAAAGAAGAAGGGTAGCTCCTGCAAGTTGCCCTTCGAGATGGCACCGGACTCCTCATTGGTCCGGGATCGGGCAATTGCTAAGTGCATGATAGACTTCACTATCCAACCACATGATCGACGGGAAAAAGTGGGAAGGCTTCTGGCTGACACCATCCTTGGCACCTTTTTGCAACTCTTCTCGATAGGTACTCTTGTCTTTTCTTGTTTTCTCCTTTTTTCTATATGGCTGATATTTTTCTTGGTGCAGCTTGGGGCGGACCTCTTGCTTATCCAGGACTACTGCAAGAACTGGGCCAAGAGGGATAGGCATAAAATGCAACAGCTTGACTTGCTGGCGATCGAGGTCAAGCTGAAGACAGACGCGGCCTGGGAGGCCGAACAGAAGAATAAAGACCCGAGGGCCGAGGCGGCAGGCACCGAGAGGCACCTCAAGGCTTGGCAGAGTTCTTGGCCTAGGAGAGGGATCTGGTCAGATGCCGGGCCGAGGAGCTCAAGGCCAAGGAGGCCAGAGTGGAGGAGCTTAAGGCTGAAGTGGCCCGGGAGTGGGAGCAAGCCCAAACACTCCAGGCTCAGCTGGAGGCGGCACAGGAGCGGGCTGCTACCACCGAGGAGAAGGCTATGGGGGTAGTGGCCTTAATGGAGGCTACGAAGAGGGAGGCCACCGAGGCAGTGCCAAATTACAAGGCCTCGAAAGAATTCGATGCTGAGTTCCACAAACTGGCCACAGACTAATTCTTCAAGGGGTTCATGTTTTGCTGGTCCAAGGTGGCGGAGCTCATTCTGGACATCAGCTTGGATGGGCTTGCCTTCCCAACCGCTCCGTGCGGGGGCCAAATTTTGGCCGTGGCCAAATCGAAGGAACCCATGGATACCGTCGACATGCCTCCACCGCCAGAGGTCAGAGGTGTAGCCCTGCCATCGGAGGTCCCAAAAGACATCACCCGACTTGAGCACCATCCCTGGAAGGAGCTAGCGGAGTAGCATAGGAGTCTCCCTTCCTTTTGTACTTTTTTTTTCTTTGCTTTTGTCTGGGCCGCCCGGCTTGTTAGGGCCCGGAGACAATGTAAAATCTTAAAAACTCTTAATGAAATTTCCTTCTATCCTGTTTTACTCGTATTATTTCGCATTCTCAATACTCTTGCAACTTTCCTTCCTTTTCTTCTCGACTGCCCACGTACATGTCTTTGCTGAGGCATCTTGCCTTGAGGCTCTAAGTCTTTGGGCTCTTTCATGCCGAGCTCCGGGTATGCGGGGTGGTTAGGAAGGAAGTCCTTGACTTGTTGAGTCATCCCCACCACATGAGCAGCGTGGTGGTAGGGCTTCGTGTGCTTCCTCGGAAGAGGTCTGAGTGACCTCGGGTGGAACCATCTCCAAGTGCCCATGGTGTGACTGAGCTAGGATGCTGCATTCGGTGGGCCCACTAGGTCACTTCGAGGTGCCAGGATTCAGGAGTTTTCGGGCTTGAGATGCCGGTCTTCAGGAGTTTCTGGGCTTTAGAAGTTTCCGGGTTTAAGGTGTCGGGCTTCAAGAGTTTCCGGGCTTAGAGTGCCGGGCTTCAGAAGTTTCTGGGCTTAAGGTGTCGGGCTTCAGGAGTTTCCAGACTTAGAGTGTCAGGCTCTAGGAGTTTCCGGGCTTAGAGTGCTGGGCTTCAGGAGTTTCCGGGCTTAAGGTGACAGGCTTCAAGAGTTTTCGGGCTTAAGGTGCCGGGCTTCAAGAGTTTCTGAGCTTAGAGTGCCAGGCTTCAGGAGTTTCTGGGCTTAGAGTGCCGGGCTTCAAGAGTTTTCGGACTTAGAGTGCCGGGCTTTAGAAGTTTCCGAGCTTTGCTTGCTAGACTTGGGGTCGAGCAGCGACATTTTTGCAAGGTAAAAGTGATTTGCACAAAGAAAAACTTTATCATTAATAGAGGAAGGCCTTACATCACTGATAATACATTCTTAGATTATTAGCATTCCAAGTCTGCGAGAATCTGGCATCATCTAGCTCCGCTAGGTAGTAGGCTCCATGGGGAAGAGCCTCGACCACCTTATAGGGGCCCTCCTAGTTCGGCGAGAGCTTGACGCACTCCCAAGGTTAGGAGGCTTCAGCCCGGCATAACACCAGGTCGCTTGGATAGAAGATCTTTGACTTTACCCATGCGTTGTAGTACCGAGCTACCCACTACCAGTAGCCTACCATCCGGAGTCGAGCCTTGTCCCTCGTTTTCTCGAGGAGATCTAAGTTGAGTAGAAGGTGGGCCAGATTTTTTGCTTCATCATATTGTTCCACCCGTAGTGTGGGCATACCAAGTTTGACCAGGACGACAGCTTTCATGCTGAAAATGAGGCTGAAGGGTGTCTCATCCGTGGCCGTCCTGGGTATTGTGTAGTAGGCCCAAAGGATGCTGGAAAGTTCTTCTGCCCACCTTCCCTTGTCTCGGTCCAACCTGGTTCGGAGTCCTTGGAGGATAGTCCGGTTGGTCACCTCAGCCTCTTCGTTGGTTTGGGGGTGAGCCACCGAGGTGAAGCAATGATGAATGCCGAGGTCGGTGCGGAACTCCTCGAACTCTTGGTTGTCGAATTGCCGTCCATTATCGATGATGATGTTGCAGGGGAGTCCAAAATGGTAGATGATCGACTTCTAGAAGAACTGACGGACCTTGGCTTCAGTGATCCGTGCTAGTGGCTTTACCTCCACCCATTTAGTGAAGTAGTCAATAGCCACTATCAGGAACTTGCGCTGTCCGGACGCAGGAGAAAATGGATCGAGGATGTCCATCCCCCACTGGGCGAACGGCCAAGGTGCGAAAAGTTAGGAGAGTGGCATCACTGGTTGACACTGTATGTGGGCGTGGCACTGGCGGCAATCGCACTTCCTCACGAAGTCGACGGTGTCCTCCCTCATGGTTTTCCAGTAGTATCCCTGATGGAGGGCCTTATATGCTAGCATCCTCCCTCCGACATGATTCTCGCAGAGGCCTTTGTGTATTTCTTGGAGCACAAAGGTTGTCTCTGTGGGTCTCAGGCAATTCAAGAGCGGATAGGAGTAGGATCTACTATAGAGCTACTCGTCTATCATGACAAATCGCGCGCCTTCTTCTTGATGAGGCTGGCCTCCGTTCGATCTGCTGGTAGGGCACCATCAGTGATGTATCTGATGTACTGGTCCATCCAGCTGGGCTCTAGGGTGACCTACTGGACCTCTCCATGAGCTTCATAGCTTGGATTTTCCAAGCATTCAATGTGGGCATGCCCTAGTGATGAGTCTAGTAAGGTCGTGAGCCTTGACAGGGCATCAGCATGAGCATTCTCTCCATGAGAGATGTGAGAAATGCTGAAGCACCGAAAGCCTGTCATGCTCAAATGGACCCGCTCTAGATACTTCATCATCTGGGGATCTTGGGCCTCATATTCTCCCGAGACCTATTTGGCCACCAGCTTGGAGTCGGTGAAGACCTTCAGGTTGGGTACACCCAGCTTGCGGTAGACTCTCAACCCTGCGAGGAGTGCCTCATACTCCGCCTGGTTGTTGGTCACCGTGAACAGGAAGTGGAGTGCATACTCGGCTACAATCCCATCGCTGTTAGCGAGGATGAGGCCAGCTCCACTCCCGCCCGTGTTGGACGCGTCATCCACATGGAGGACCCAAAACTCCTCCTTGACCTCGGGCTCAATCTGATGCTCCGAGGTGGTCTGCTCTGGCTCATCGGCCAGTCCCGCGTACTCCACCAGAAAGTCGGCTAACACCTGGGCCTTCTGAGATGGCCTTGGCTGGTATGCGATGTCGAATTTGCTGAGCTTTAACGCCCACTTGGCCAAGCATCCGGATGTATCGAGGTGACTAAGCACGGTCCTCAGTGGTTGGTCCGTTAAGACCATGATCGGATGCGCTTGGAAGTATGGCCTGAGATGCTGGGAAAACATTATAAGAGCAAAAATTAATTTTTCTTAGCAGGTGTACATGATCTCCACATCTCGGAGGATTTTGCTGGCATAGTACACCGGTTTCTGGGCTCCAACCTCATCCATGTAGACAAGAACCGAGCTAACGACCCTTGGGGTGACCACCAGATAAAGCAAGAGTTCCTCCCCTTCTTCTGGCTTGGAGAGCAACGGTGGTAATGCCAAGAACTTCTTCATCTCCTTAAAGGCTACCTTGCATTCTTCGATCCAAGCGAAGTCATGCATTTTGCGTAGTGCCTTAAAGAAAGGTAAGCAGCTGTCAGCCGATCTTGAGATGAACCGGCTCAAGGCGACAATCCGATCCGTTAAGCACTGGACCTGCTTCTTCAAGGTGGGGTGCTTTATGTGGACAATTACCTGGACCTTCTCAAGGTTCGCTTCGACTCCTCTCTAGATGATCATGAAGCCAAGGAACTTTCCTACTGCTATGTCGAAGGTGCACTTTGCCGGATTCAGCTTCATCTGTTGTAGCAGAAGGTTGTGAAAGGCCTCCACCAGGTCAGCGACGTGGTCTGACTTTGGCTTACTCATAACGAGCATGTCATCCACATATATTTGCATGTTTCAGTCAATCTAGTCCTTGAAGACCCGATTGACCAGCCGCTGGTACATTGCACCAGCATTAATTCTTCAGGCCAAAAGGCATCATCCGGTAGCAGTACGTCCCCTAATCAGTGATGAAGGTAGTGTGCTCCTCGTCCTCTGGATGCATTCGAATCTGATTGTATTCAGAGAATGCAACCATAAAGGAGAGCAAGCGGTGCCCGAAGATGGCGTCTACTAGTTGATCAATCTTTAGTAAAGGAAAGCTATCTTTTGGACAGGCTCGGTTGAGGTTGGTGTAGTCCATGCAGATCCTCCACATCTCGTTGTTCTTCTTGACCATAACTATATTTGCCAATCAGCTGGGGTATTGTACTTCATGGATAAAGCCGACTGCAAATAGCTTGTCCCCTCCTCATTGATTGCCCGTTGCCTTTCCAGGGCGAAGCTTCTCTTCTTCTATCGAATAGGACGGTACTTCGGGTCGATGCTCAACTTGTGGTTGATGATGTCAGGGAGAATCCCGGGCATATCCATCGCCGTCCAGGTGAACACGTCCGAGTTCGCTCAAAAGAAATTCCAATAGGTGGGCCCGCTCCTCCTCTTGTAGTAGGGCCCCAATTGGCACCATCTTCATTGGGCCACCTCTAGGATCCTGCACTCTTTGGTCGAGGTCATCAGCGTTGGGTCTTTCTCGGAGTTCCTGGCCCCGGGGATGTCTTGGAGATAGTGTTGGATTGGCTTAGGCCCCCCTCGTTCTTCTACACCATGAGGAGTGGGAAACAGCACCAACAGCCACTTGGTGGAAATGATCGTGTTGAGCAGATTGAGCCCGGGGCAGTCGAGAATCATGTTGTAGGCCGAGGGAAGCCTAACAACCGTGAAGGTCATCATGACGGTGCTCTGCCGAGATGGTGTCCCGGCAATGACGGGGAGAGTGATTTTCCTTCGACTCTTACGGAGTCCCCTGTAAAACTGACAAGGAGAGTGTGCATAGGCATCAATTGAGTAGAGGACAGATTCATCCTGGAGAAAGCATCATAAAAAATGACATCAGTCAAACTTCCATTATTGACCATAATTTGTTTTACAGGATGCTTGGCGATCATCATCTCGATAACCACGGCATCATTGTTTACATTTTCATCTCCAGATTTCCTCTTCCTCATAAAGGGGAGTACATTTTCTAAACTCTCTCCTCCCCGGGTCCTCTTGGGGGCGCGCTCGATTCCCCAACATATCATCCCCACAGGCTTCTCGATGGGCCGATTATTGATTACAAGGATAGGAGGGAGAGCAGCGAGCGCCTGAGGTTCTGCTGGGGTCTTACCTCCCACGAACCTTCCGAGGTAGCCCCTTCTTATCAGATCTTCAATTTCTCTTTTGAGGAGGCGGCACTCTCGGTGTTGTGGTCGTGGTCGCGGTGAAATTGACAGTACTTCATCTTGTCATGACTGTTAGATGGCCTCGGTAGGGGTGGGCATCGCAGGTAGCGTTTGCCATCAATCTCCATGAGGATCTTCATCCTTGGGGCTAGGAGAGGTGTGTATCTTTCTTCTGGGATGGGGCTACTCTTCGGCTTTGGCCCTTGACGGAAGTTCAGGATGACCGATCCGGGCTTCCGCACCCCGGATGTCTCCTCAGAAGGTTGCTTTTTCAGCGACTTCCCGTCTAGCTCCTTCCTCGTACGGTCCGCCTCCTCGGCATGGATGTACTTATGAACACGAAGAAGGAGTTCGAAGTACATCTTCGGTGGCTTCTTGTCTAGTGAGTAGGTTAGGCGGGAAGTCCTGAGCCCTCTCTTCAGTGCCAGCATGGAAACTAGCTTATCCAGGTTGTAAATCTCCAATGCGGCAACCTTGAAATGGGCCACAGAGTCCCGCAATAGTTCATGGTCTTGCTGCTTGATGGAGAAAAGGCTGTCTGCTTCTCATGGCACTTTCTGATAAGCATCAAAGTAGGTCACGAACTTCCTCTCCAGTTGAGCAAATGAGCTGATGATTTCAGGCTCTAGGTGGGTAAACTAGACTCGAGCCACCTTCCAGAAGGTCGCTGGAAAAGCAATGTAGAGGAGGGAGTCGGTCGCCCCCTAGACTCTCATGAGGGCCTTGTAGCTCTCAAGGTGGTCCAGAGGGTTAGTGGTCCCATCTTAGGGATCCACCTGCGACATGCAAAATCGATTCAGAATCGATTTCTCTTGGATCTCTTGGGAGGAAGGGGGATGGGCGTCGTAGCCCGCAGGCTCGTGGGGGGAGCACTGCAAATTTTTAAACTGGCAGGATAGCTCTGCCAGCTTGCGCTCCTATTCCTCCAGGCGCCTTTCTGCCATGCGCCTGATGGCCTCATCGGTAGAGCCCTCCACAGAGGTCGACGGAGGAGGTGAAGGTGGCAGCTGAGGGGGGTCATGATGGGGGGCCTTGCCTCTGCGACCTCGATGGTGGTTAACAGCAGCCTGCTCGAGGATCGGGGACCGGTTGTCTTGGTCAGTTGACCCGGTCCACTGTCTCTTCGCCGAGATCTAGTGGCTTCCTCGGGGACCTATCATGGCTCGCGATAGTGAATGCCTTCCTTGGAAGGAGCGCAGGCTGTCACGGGGTGCGGTGGCTTGGGCTGCAGGAGTCCCTAGCTGTTGGTGGGTGGCCAAGGATCGGTGCTGATATTGCAACTGGCACACTGCTGCAGTCAGAAGTTGTATTTGCCAGACGAGTGCGGCCAACTAGACATCCGCTGGAGACGGTTGCGATGGAGCAGGGAGCTCTCTCTCTAGACTGTGCGGGTCCCCATGGGAAGGG
The DNA here is from genome assembly GCA_021397845.1 of Areca catechu. Lineage (NCBI taxonomy): Eukaryota > Viridiplantae > Streptophyta > Magnoliopsida > Arecales > Arecaceae > Areca > Areca catechu. Next base: position 50,276,378 of record CM038045.1, on the reverse strand, counting down.
AGATCCCTCGCATGGCTAGTGGAGACCACCCTCGCACGAGTCATCACCATGCTCCTGGTGGGGTTGCTCGTAAGGGGATTGGCTTGGATCAAAATATGTCCTGCCCCCCCACCTAGCACGCCAATCTGTTGCTGCCCGATTACCATGGCCTGTAGTTGGAGATGACCTCGGACTCCGTCCTCTTCGCTCGGGAACCTCCTCGCATGCCCGGACCTGCAAAACAGAGGAGATCTAAGCCGGGAATCCTGGTGGGGGCACTCCGATGCTCAAGTCAGTGGTGATCCAGAGGAATAGATCCTCCTGGTCGAGCCCCGTGGATGGACTTCACTCTAGGAGGAGAAAGATTATATACTTAGAAAGTATGAATGGGCTTAGAGTAGAGCGGGGGTAGTGGCAGCAACGGAGTGTTTGAGCTGGATGGCTATGTCTATCGAGACCCTTCCAATGAGTCTCCAGTAGCCTAGAGCACTTGGCCTCTCAGCTGCCCTCCTATATGCCACACCTTTCGCCTGTTTGTTGTTACTTACCTTTTCTTGGAACCTTAGAGAATCTTTTAAGCTAGGATGGCTGTCTGCCGCCTACCTCGGGATCCTATTCTCCTTTGTAGGCACATGCGGTGACGCTCCATGCCGTGCACGAGGTGCCTTTCCCTATTCGTGATAGGGAACTACACAGTGCATTCTGACCCTCCCTCTAGTCGCTCCACTTTAAGAAACCTGGCAGAGCCTCGATCGGGGGGCAGCCGTCCCCTGGATTTGAATCTCCTGGGATGATTTTCTCTTTTGGGTGGCATAGACGGTCGGTTAGGAGTGCGGTGCCTCGATCGGGGGACCCCTCTCATTTCGGTGCAAGTGGTAGCATGGACAATTATTGCAGTCTGGTGGGCGCCCCTCCGTGGTCCTTGGGCGGCTCACCGCCGTTCAAGGAAGGTGGTGACGTCCCCCGGCTACTGGTCTCCTCTTCCGAAGTAGGGCTAGTTCAGGGAGGAGAAGCTCGACTTCGGCCAGGACGTCTCGACCTCGAGGGAGCCACCTGGTGAAGGAGTTCGAAGAGAGGAGGAGCTCGACTTCGGCCAGGGTGTCTCGACCTCAAGGGAGCCACCTAGCAAAGGAGTCCAAAGAGAGCCGGAGCTCGACTTTGGCCAGGGTGTCTCGACTTCGAGGAAGCCACCTGGCGAAAGAGTCTGGAGAGAGGAGGAGCTTAACTTCGGCCAGGGCATCTCGAGCTCGAGAGAGCCACTTAGCGAAGGAGCCCGAAGAAGGATGTCCGACGTGGCAGCTTCCTTCGCCGTGGCATCTAACTGGGTCTGACATGGGTTCCACGTCAACGATCCCGCCACATCAATATGTATTTAGTCTTATACTATTTATGTAATAGACAGATCTAGATACTTATACAAGATCAAGGAATTCAAATAATACTTTCTAGTTATTTTTTTCAGTAAAAATTTAGGATTGTTACATATTCATTCTTAGAGATAAGAAAAACAATAAAAGCATGGATAATTGATATTGTTTTACAACATATATAGTAAACAATTCAATTTCTAGTTGTCATAAATAAAGAAATTTGTTATTTTTGGGAATATGCTTAGTCCTATGTGTTGTCACTGCTGGTGTTGTATTTATCTTTTCAAGTTTCAAAATATTTTGATGCATATTGGATCTTTTTACATTTCAATTGGGAAAAGAACAATTCTTATGCCATTATTTGTATCACTTTTTTATCCTTTCTTTAAATTTTAAAAGTAAAAACATAAAATCCAATGCAGGAAAGATGCTTAGTTCCCTTATGTTTATTTTTTTATTTTTAAAATTAATTTTTATAATTTATGAACCAGGTGAAAGTAAAAGTTTTTTACTTCCAAAATTTGTAATATAATTTTTTAACTATAAAATTAAATTGAGCATCAAATTTCATGATATATTTTGTCCTTTAGGCCTTTCTAACTACTATCTTATTCACCTACACCCTCCCCGTGCTTCATGATAAAGAAGATCCTCCCTCTTCCCTCATTCCTACCTCTTCCATCCTAAATGTTTTTGTCTCATCCTTTGGTCCCTAGCTAGCTCACCATCTTCCATCCCCTTCTTTTCCTTTGCTACCTTTTCAGGCTCTCCTCCCACCTAGATGGTGCCCCTTCCCTCAATGCCCCACATCCTCCTCTCTGGTCAATGCTCTCTCCCCATCATGGGTCTCACAAAGACCACGAGGAGGGTCATCCATGAGACAATTATCCTAAGGCAACCCTAGTGGAAGAGCTCCCTCCCCTTCCTCTATTAAAAAAAAAAAAAAGGAAAAAAAAAAGAAGACTACCAAACATATTTTTGTTGTAAAAAATTTAGGAAAAAATAGAAATAGATTTCTTTTCTTTTTTTGTTTTTTTAAAGAGTGATGATAATGCCAAATGCAGCCTTATATAGGCTTAGCCTTCATTATTTAAGTCTTTTACAGATATTTGAATTGTGCAGATGAATAGCAATGAAACTAAAAAAAGAGGACACCAATTGCTAACTATAGGAAACTGTGTATATATTGAAGCTTTAGAAAACCAGATAAACTTCTACCAATTATATATGAGAGAATTAAAGAAATTCTTGATCTATATGATCTGAAAAGAATTTAAGATTTATAGCCTAGTTTACTTGCAAAATTAACAAATTAAACTGACTAATTTAATTAACTACTTAACAAGGAAATCAATTGTAAAAAACTCTCCTCGTACCAAATATTCAAACCAAGTGGAATATTAAGCAATCGATCAATTAATTAAGAGCTAAAATTAAACAATACTACATGGAATTCCATCTCTCTTATCATGAGCCTAATAAAAGGGACCTAATATGCATTTTTGAAAATGACATACCTAATATAAGCAACAAGAAGATCCAGTACTATTTCATATTGTACTAGGCCATCATCTTCTTTTCATACGTTCTAAATTAACAAGAATGTCAAATTGCCTTAACCAGAGAATTGTATGATTGTTGGAGTCTTCTATGTTCTGTTGCCATGGTCACTATTATATTAAGTTGTTTACATAGCATCACTACCAGAAACATATTGATGTATTTAATTTTTAATTTAAAAATATATTTCTAATGATTAGCCATTATAATTTCAATATCTTACTAATCAAATATCTGAATAGTGCATGTGAATATAAAGATGAGAAAAACAACCTAGAAACCTAGCTAGTTGCTTAGCATAGGAATGAAAGACCTAAATTTCTTGTGACAATAAAATTGAAGGAAGTACAATATATATGCTCCTAGTGACAGAAGAAGTTAAAACGACCTACTAGTGAAATCGACAAAAATGACATTTGATCAACTCAATGGTGACATAAGACCGTGAGAACATCTCATTCAACAAAATAACCAAACCATGTATGTAACATACAGTTATCGCAATGTATATTAGTAAATTAACTAAGAACTACTCAAGACACTAGGTAAAGTAACATTACTTACCTAGTTAACTTAACCTATTAGATAATCTTGAAAACGGCAAACCTAATATGAGCAACAAAGATTCTGCGGTACTACATTATATTTTCTTGGAACATTTGCCACGATATTCAAACATTTTTTTTCATTTTTAGGAGTGCTTGAGGTTTTAAGTTTTGCCTTTATTACTGCCATTATTGAACTTCAACAGTAATATCTATGTAAGGAATAGTGGATTTTTAAAGTAGTTTTCAATTCAAAAATGACATTTTTGAATGATTATTGAATATTTTGGTGACATGCAAGATAAAAATAACTTAAAATTGTAGTTGTTAACTGTGTGAATGGCACCTAGTTATTGAAACTTTAAGAGATGCACCACACTTCTAAGAATAGCAAAATTGAGAAAAATAATAGCATGGACTAACGAACGATGCAAAGCTGTCAAAAATATCTAATAATTGATTAACTCAGTGACAAAATTAGATTGTTGAAACATCTAGTTATATCAATTATTTACGCCATGGTTGTAAATTAAATTATAATAAATAATTAAATGAATGAATAGCAATCGAATAGATAAGCAATAAAGACATAAATAATACATAAGACCTAATTAGAGCTTAGAACACAATGTAAAATGCCATAGCTCTGATCATAGACCAAACATCCAGCCAATCGCCCTAACCTTCCATCAATCCACAGTCACTCGTTCCCAGACAAAGAAAGCCCACCAAAAGGATAGTACAAGGGCATACTTGAAAAAGGAAAAATAAAAAAAAATAAAAAATAAAAAAAAGGAGGGGAGGATATATTGTGCAATATTGGTAATAAAACAAGCCATAAAATATTGAAACACAAGGTTGATCTTCCTTGTTAATGCTCAAAGCCTTCTACATAAAATATGTCCAATATGCGGCGTAAGTGCAAGCTGTCACTGATCATTCATGGGCAGGATCTGTTTAAAAAAGTAATATGAGTTTATGCATTAATTCGTCTGGGAAATTTTTTTCCTTCCGACAGAACTTTTGCCTCTTATTTCAAACCGTGGAACAAATGTTTGCCACTTATTCAGTGATACGGTAATTTAAAGGCAGATCTTCTGAAAGATTCCCCCAGCTCAATCCCTCCAGTAGCCATTTCCAGGCGAATAGTTTTCCGCTCTGCTCCTTCAAATACCCCCTACAAGACCCCAAGCAATTCATGCCAATTTCCACCTTTCTTTCTGTTCATAACTAATAATGAAGGGTCCATCCTCCCCGAGTCCTTTCACTCCTCCTCGGAATCGCCTCGCCCTCCACCCCTAAGGTCACGGCGCCCCTCGGTTCCATCGTCCAGAGTTCCGTCGACGCCCGGGTCGTCCTCCGGTTCGGTGGAACCTCGGGCGGACAGCAAGAAGAGAGCACGACAGGCCACATCCGATGGGGAGGCGTTTCCCTACAAATGCAACTGTGGCAAAAAATTTCGTTCCGCTCAAGAGTATGGTGGGCATCAAAATGCACACACCCGGCCTAAGAAGTTCATGAACAAGTGTTTGGAGCGTGTTCGATCGAATTACCTTATGTTACCTGGGTACAGTCTGCCTCCCGACTGCCCTACCTTTCTCCAAGAGGAGGTTGGTCGCCTTAAGCAAAGGCAGAAGGGGGAGGACATGGGCTTTGGACCAATCTTGAGCCCTATGGAAAAGGTTAGCATGCATCCCTACCGCTCCAATGGAACTCCAAGCGACAAAAACACAGCCCCCCCAAATCCTTCTCTTCCTCTTAATAGCTTTGATCCAAAGGTATTGGAGCTTTGTCAAACTTCCCATGAAGCAAACGATAACCTTTCCCTGAGGAACTTGGTTCCTCTTGGGAATGCTGGCCTTGGAGCGAAGAATACAACGGCTTACCGTCTGAAAGCTTACTTCACTCATCCTCAACTGGCTCCTGGGGTTGTCAATCCTGACCTTGCTTCCAGGAACTTCGTTTCTCTGGAATCCAGACCGCAGTTCGGAGAACTCGATGACTCATCGTGGCGCAGGTGTTGTCATGAGGGAGAGTAAACCGCCTCCACCAGCTAGTGGGAATGGTGCTGGCAACGTGTTGACTCGTCTTGGGCTGGCACCTAGTGGAGTTCGCCGTGTTCAAGATGACCATCCGTCGGGCTTGGATTTGGAGCTCCGCCACTAGGCATTCCAATATTCTTTTCTCTGCTACGCTGACGTGGCTAGAATAATAGAAATAAATAGTTAGATGGTCATGGTTCTTATTTTCCTCCTTTTTCTCCTCTGGTTTCTTCTCCTTCTTCCATCGTCATCTTCCGCATTTTTTTTTTTTTTTTGAACTTATCAAGTGAAAGGAGATGCATGATTCAGTAAACTGAATTATATTCTGTGATTTTTGTGAAAAAACTTGAGTAGCTTTGCATCTATTTACCAATTTCTCGGTACTAGATATATAGTTAGAGGTCAGTTTGCTTTCTTAATCTGGAGTCTTGATTTACCTTTGAAATACAAATATTTTCTCGAGTTATGTGGGAAGAAAAGATATTGTTGGAAAAAGACAGTAGGAGCCTTGGAGGTTGTGTTTTATGTTATCAAGCACTGTAATCGTTGAATCATATGTTCTCTTCGTAACCTTTTCTTTTCTCTATTATTTGGAAAGAGATATGTTGCTCCCTTGGAGTTCTTTAGCCTAAAACCTCCTTTCAAAATCTTTGTATAGAAATGTATGTAATTTTCTTAACAAGCAATTCCGCATCACTTCTATTATTGATGCTGGTCCTCATAATTTCAATGGATGGCCTATTCTATGTAATTGAGAAAAGCTACCAGCATTCGAGAGAATTTGAAGCAAAATCAAAGATATTCCTAACTCTCTTCCAATTTTCTGACTTTTCATTTGGGTTCCAATTTTCTTTCAAATTAACTAATCTTATTGTCTCTGCCAAGTTGTAAGATAATACAAGTGTTTCTAACTAATGCTATGTTATGTGCTGATAATAAAAGTGTTTCATTTTTTCTTTCTTGACATATGCCCTTGAATCAGTATGACATCTTAGATGAAGCCTTTCCTTAAAGATCCATTTGTTATGACAAACAGGATTCAACTTGTACATTCATAATTTTTATTGCATCACATCTTCAAGTCTTTGCTTCAAGGAAAAAAGGAAAAGAAATGATTAAAAGGAGAGGTGGATCTTTGGTTTTGGTTACCATTAATCAATTTTTGTTAGAGATTTGCTTAATAGGAAGTTTCAAATATAAGACTGTCTTAGTATTTTGAGAAATATATTGCAACTGGTAGCGAGAATAATGAAATGAGAAGGAAAAAAAAAAAAAAGGAAAAAGAAGAACAAAAGCACAGTTTTTTTATGGTTTGGTCTATTAACCTTTATCAACAGGCAGAGACAACATATATTCTAACATAGAGATTCCAATATTATAAATTCCAAAAATCAAAAGGTCATGTGTAGAATCTTTTGATTATATAAAATTTAGATAATAAAAAAAAAAAACACTACGAACCCTAGAATCTCTAGCACTCGGCCCATAACCCCACTCGAGCTATTCATCAATATCTAAAAAATGAAAGGGAGAAAATACTGAGATGATAACCTAGAAAGTTGCTTTTATATCTCTACTTGGACCAAGCATAGAATATGCATAGCTGTATCAAGATCTTTACCCAAGTTTTAGCTAATAGATTCCAGCCTTTTCTTCATGCCCTCATCAACCCTGCATAAAATGTTTATATTAAAGGCCGAAGTATATCAAGGATAATATTGTTTGTGCCAATGAAATTCTTCATCATGCTAGAAAATATAACACTCAAGAAATTATTTGCAAGTTGGATTTTTTGAAAGCTTTCGACAGGGTAAGTCTATGTTATATTCTTGAATTATTGGCTAAAAGGCATTTTTCCTAGAAATGGATTGATTGGATCTTGAACCTTTTTGTGCTCAGGAAAGATTGTAATTAATGTAAATGGTAAAATTGGATCCTTTGCAAAATGGGCCTCAGGCAAGGAGATTCCCTCTCCCCTCTTCTTTTTATTTTTGCAGTAGATCCCTTTTCTAGAATGCTAAATGTTGCTACTGCTGGAGCAAAGATTTATGAAGGTTTAGGCAACCCTTGGATTTGCGATGGTACTAAAATATTCCAGTATGCGGATGATACCTTGGTATTCCTTAAAAAAGAGAAGAGCAACTTAGTTGTGTTGAAAATCATTCTTTATTGCTTTGAGCTGATTTCGGGCCTATCAATTAACTTCTATAAAAGCTCCATTTCCTATATTGAGAGAAGTTTGGAGGAGATTAGTAGCATGGAGTGTGTAAAATAGCTGAACTACAATCACATTGACATACCTTTCAAGTACTTGGGTCTTTCACTTAACGGTGCCAAACCAAACAAATCTGATTGATCTCTATTGATTCAAAAGATTGAGAATAAAACCTCTTGGAAAAGCAAATATTTATCATTTGGTGGAAGATTGGTGTTGATTAACTCTATGATTACTTCACTTCCATTGTATTATTTATCTATCTACAAGCTTCTAGGATGGGTGGTTAGCAAAATTGAAAAATTAAGATCATTTTTATGGTATGGTACATCTTCATCGAGTACTCTTGCTTGCAAGGTAAGTTAGAAGGTAACTTGTCTTCATAAGGATGAGGGTGGGCCCGAAATCAAAGATATTAATCAGTTAAATACAACATTGCTAGCAAAATGGGATTGGAGATATATCACGAGAGACCATGGTATGTCGAGGAGATAGGTCAAACTTGCTTATCATAAGAAAGTGAAACTCTCTAAATGCTGAAAACCTTTGAATAGATACTCTACATTTTGGAAAGATGTAGTAAATTCGTTCAATGCTTTCTGGAATAGAATTCAGTATAAGGTGAGGAATGGCAAGGCAACTACTTTTGGAAGGATAGCAGGGTATGTGAAACCCCTCTGAAGATCATGTTTCCACTTGTTTATGACCATTGTTTACCGAAAAATGGAACCATGGTGGATTATTTGAATTCTCGGACTAAGTCATGGAAAATCAGATCAACAACAATGCATCTAGTGACTTTCAACAGCAACTAAATCTTTTGAAGTCATTGCTTAGGTTAGTTACACTCTCAAATGAATATGATAAAATTCAATGGAGGTAGGGCAATCAAGGTAGATTTTCAATATCATTCCTTTATTAGTTCATTAATAGTAGAGGTGTTAAATACAGGTTTGCTAGTCTTCTTTGGAGTGCCAAATTATCACTTAAAATCAAATGCTTTCACTACAAGAAAAACCAGTTTTAGCAACCGATTTTGCAACCAATTTTTTTGGTTATATTTGTAACCGATTTTGCAACCGATATTTTTTCTGAATAATTTAGCAACCGATTTAAATCAGTTGCAAATTCAGTTGCAAAAAATTTCATTTTGCAACCGATTTTGCAACCGAAACATAAATTATTTTTAATTTTTTTAAAAATTATTATTTAAAAATTTAGCAACCAAAAAATTTGGTTGCAATTTTTTTTAAAAATTTAATTTTATTATTTTTGAATTTTGCAACCGATTTTTTTGGTTGCAAATTTTTTTTAAATTTAATTTTATTATTTATAAATTTTGCAACCAAAAAATTCGGTTGCAATTTTTTTTAAAAATTTAATTTTATTATTTATGAATTTTACAACCGATTTTTTTGGTTGCAATTTTTTTTAAATTTAATTTTATTATTTTTGAATTTTGCAACCGATTTTTTCGATTGCAATTTTTTTTAAAAATTTAAATTTATTATTTATGAATTTTGCAACCAAATTTTTTGGTTGCAAATTTTTTTTAAAATTTAATTTTATTATTTATGAATTTTGCAACCGAATTTTCGGTTGCAAATTTTTTTTAAAATTTAATTTATTATTTATGAATTTTGCAACTGAAAAGTTTGGTTGCAAATTTTTTAAAAAATTTAATTTTATTATTGTTGAATTTTGCAACCGATTTTTTGGTTGCAATTTTTTTTAAAAAAATTTAATATTATTTTTTATGAATTTTGCAACCGAATTTTCGGTTGCAAATTTTTTTTTAAACTTAATTTTATTATTTATGAATTTTGCAACCAAATTTTTCGGTTGCAATTTTTTTTAAAGTTTAATTTTATTATTTATGAATTTTGCAACCAATTTTTCGTTTGCAAATTTTTTTTAAAATTTAATTTTATTATTTATAAATTTTGTAACCAAATTTTTTGGTTGCAAGTTTTTTTTTAAAATTTAATTTTATTATTTATAAATTTTACAACCGAATTTTTCGGTTGCAAATTTTTTTTAAAATTTAATTTTATTATTTATAAATTTTGCAAGCAATTGTTTTTTTAAATTTAATTTTATTATTTATAAATTTTGCAACCGAATTTTTTGGTTGCAATTTTTTAAAATTTAATTTTATTATTTATGAATTTTGCAACCGAATTTTTTGGTTGCAAAAAAAATTATAATTATTAAATTTTGTAAAATTATTTTTAAATTTTTGTAACCGATTTGTCGGTTGCAAAATTTATTTTAAAATTAATTTAAAATTTCTGAATTTTATAACCAAAAAATCGGTAAAAAAAATTAATTTTTAAAATTTTTAACTATGATTAAATATGGAACGAAGGATTAATATCGGACGGCTAAAAATCTTTTAGGATTTAGTATATGACCCTTCTCTCTCTCGTTTGCGTGCCCTAGCCCTTACCCCTTCTCCCTTCCAGCCGTCCCGCCGCCTTCCACTCCATTGCCCTTACCTCGTCGGAGCTCTGCCCAGAAAACAAGACAAGAGTGTCCCTGAGCTTTAGCTGCCCCGCTACGGACTTGCGGTTCCATCGTTCCCAGGTCAGTTTTCGAGAGTCTTATGACCTTTTGAAGACAATCATTTCTGGTAGCATATACTCTCTTAATTCTATGATCAAGTTGAATGATAGGTTGTTTGCATCATAATTGTGATCCACATGGTCAACCTTGATGCTGACCTAGTGAAATGGGGATTTTTCGAGTGGTCACATCCCTTTGCTTAGCATGAAGAAGTTCTAAATTTGATTATTAGATGGTACATCCCCCATTTACGTATGCTACATGGACATTCTATCATTGTATCATCATATTTTTAATGCAACCATCTCCTTTAACAATGCTTAGTCCAGCCTCATTTGATTTTTCACATTGCATTTTGTATCAATATTTACAAGAAAAGATAATTTTTTGTATCATCATGTTTTGGTATGGTACGGAATATGGACATCTTTCAAATTCGTAGTTGGATGTATAATAGACTTTTACCGGGTCGAAAGGGATATACCGAAGAATTTTTAAAGGGCGTGGAAGATTTTGTACTCTTTGCATGTCATCATCCTAACTTTCAAAGTGAAGAAAAATTCAGATGCCCTTGTTGTAAGTGCAAAAATCTAAGGTACCTAACTACCGATGAAGTGAGGCTTCATCTTTACAAAAAAGGATTTGTACCGAATTACTGGTATTGGACATCTCATGGAGAGAGTGATCCTCGTGTCAGTGGGGTACCTGATTTGTATGCAAATGATCCTGCCTTTGCACCAATGGATAATGATCTACAAAACACATATCGACACATGATATTCGATACATTTGGAACAGAGTATGTGCCTGACCATTCGTCTAATAAAGAGGAGACACCGAATTTGGATGATCAAAAATTTTATGACTTGTTGCATTCAGTCCAAAAATCATTATGGCCGGGATGTACAGATCATTCTAAGTTATCAGTAGCTGTACGATTGCTAAGCATCAAATCTGAAGGTAATATTTCATAACGATCTTTTGATCAAATAGCGGGTCTTATGAAAGAGACACTTCCAGCCGACAATACCATACCTCAGGATTTTTATATGACAAAAAAATTGGTGTCCAAACTTGGGCTTACTGCTGAAAAGATTGATTGTTGTATTAATGGTTGCATACTGTATTATGGTGAATAATCTGAAGATAAGCAATGCAAATTTTGCGGGGCTGGTAGATATAAACCTCGGTCTCGTGCAGATAGTAAACATAAAGCGGTGCCGATGAAGAGAATGCATTATTTACCTCTAATTCCTAGATTAAAAAGATTGTATGCTTCAATGAGTTCTGTACCACATATGACATGGGATTATGAGAATAAACGTGAGCCCGGGATATTGTGTCATCCATCAGATGGAGAAGCCTGAAAACATTTTGACTGAAGCTATCCTAATTTTGTAGCTGAACCACGCAATGTTAGACTAGGCCTATGTGTTGATGGTTTTACTCCTTATAGTAAAGAATTCCAGGATAATCCTCATTTTCTGTACAATGGTTGAATAGTAAAGAATTCCAGGAGCAAGTACGGAAGCAGGTTGAAGACGAAGTCAAAGAAGTAAATGCTCGGGTACAAGCTGTCGAGCAAGAAAGGGATGAACTGCGGTGGCGAGTTGAACACAATGAACAAATGTTGCAGCAGATATTAGCCAACATAAATTTTCAACCTGCAGCAACTCATGCAACTCATGCTTTTAGTGGTAATCCTTCGCAACGAACTCGAGTTGATCCTTATCAGATGTATCGTGGACAAGGATCACAGCGGGGCGAGGAGGAGGATGACGATGAGGAGGACGAGAACGAGGAGGAATAGGAGCATTAGCATATTATTCATATTATCTTGCTCCACTTATTATTCTTATAAGTTTTGCATTATATTATGGACTGCACCTCTTCTTATCGTTATATGTTTAGCTTTGAATTATGATTACTCTTATATGTTTTGCATTATATTATGAACTACATATCTTGTTATCGTTATTTGTTTAGCTTTGTATTATGAACTGTACCTCTTCATGTTGTTTTTGTTGTTTTATTATGTATTTTCATTAATTATCTCCTCTTATTTCATGCAGTTAGAGGCTGTGATGAGTTGCCTTGGTATCTTCGTGATGCTTCAAATGCTGAAAGTGTATGCTGGATCGGACCATTTTGCAAGGATCTAAATGGTGTTGCAAATTTGGATGGCTTGCTCTTTTTGCAAGCAACCATTTGCTGCCTTAGATCCTTCGCAATATACAAAAAGAGGTAATCCTGAGCTTCTGAATCTTATTATTTGAAAGTTTTGTTCGATTTTGCTATTTTAATGTGCATGTTAATTTTCATTGATTTTCTTTTGTTACCTACGGCTAGAGGCTGTGATGAGTTGCCTTGGTATCTTCGTGATGCTTCAAAAGATGAAAGCGTAGGCTGGATCGGACCGTTTTGCAAGGATCTAAATGGTGTTGCAAATTTGGATGGCTTGCTCTTTTTGCAAGCAACCATTTGCTGCCTTAGACCCTTCTAAATGTAGAAAAAGAGACAATCCTGAGTTTCTGAATGTTATTATTTTTCATTAAATCTGACGATTAATTACAGTGTTCAAGTTATGACTTATAGAATTTTTGGTTGTTTTACCTTCATTTTGTACCTGGTATTCAATTCCGGTTAAACCCATTTGGTCTATGTAGCTGTTATTTTTGGATGATTGGATGTGATTGAACCCTTGAAATGAATATCTGATTTGTGCCTAAGCTGTCTAATGGATGCTTTATATGTTGCCATTGTGTCTAATGGGTGTGATTGAACCATTCTCAATGATTTGTGGCTAATGTTGAAATGAATATCTGCTTTATATATCTCAGCTTAAATTTGTAAATTCAGGAAAAAAATTCATATTTCATAATTTTTTTAAATTATTCAATTTTAGCAACCGATTTAGCAACCAATTATTTATTTATTTTTTTTGGATTTTTTTTTTTAGCAATCGATTTAGCAACCGATTTTTTTTTTTTTTCTAGATTTTTTTTAGCAACCGATCTAGCAACCGATTTTTTTATTTTTTCTGTATTTTTTTTTAGCAACCGATTTAGCAACTGATTTTTTTAATTTTTTTGGATTTTTTTAGCAACCGATTTAACAACCAATTTTTTTTATTTTTTCTGGATTTTTTTTAGCAACCGATTTAGCAACTATTTTTTTTATTTTTTCATGGTTTTTTTTAGCAACCGATTTTTTTTATTTTTTCCAAATTTTTTTAGCAACCGATTTAGCAACCGATTTTTTTTTTATATTTTTCATGATTTTTTTAGCAATCAATTTAGCAACCAATTTTTTTTTATTTTTTCTGGACTTTTTTTAGCAACCGATTTTTTTTATTTTTTCTGGATATTTTAATAGCAACCGATTTTTTTTAGATTTTTTCTGGATTTTTTTTTAGCAACCAATTTTTTTTATTTTTTCTGGATTTTTTTTTACCAACCGATTTAGCAACCAATTTTTTTTAAAATTTTTTCTGGATTTTTTTAGTAACTGATTTAGTAATCGATTTTTTTCAAAATTTTTTAAATATTTTTTGATATTTTTTTTTCAAAAAAATTATGTCAAATTCGGTTGCTAAATCGGTTGCTAAATTTTGCAACCGAAAAAAATCAGTCACAAATTTTAGCAACCTATACTTTTGCAACCAACTAATTTCTATTGCAAAATTGGTTGCAAATTAATTTAGCAACCGATTTTTAATTATTAGCAACCGAAAAATCGGTTGCTAAACCTGGTTTTTCTTGTTGTGTTTCTGTAGCTCTGTTGGAATGGAAGGTCAATATGCGGCATTAATTAGTAGAAAGCTTAGAAAATTAGTAGGAGGATGTGTGTTGTGCCAACATCTGGTTGAAACATTGGATCATTTATTTTCAAATTACTTTTTTTAGCTCAATATGAAAATTGGTATGCTCTCAGCTTTGAATTTCTCTATGTCATCATTTTTTCGAGGGGCTCTGTTCGAATTGGACAAAAAGGTTTCTTATATTGGATGTTCATCCTATCATACTAATGCTTATCGGAGCATTCACTTGGAGTTGTTAGAAAGAAAGAAATGCTAGGATTTTTCTTGGTCGTCAAGCATCCCAGGTCTCTGTAGCTTTTGAAAGCTTGAAGTTTTTTAATAGCTGGTTGCTACTTTATGATGATAAATCATTATGAGAACATGGCAAAATTTGGTTCTGTGTGAAATTTGTTCCTGCTTTCCTACATTAAACTATATCATGTCCACTGTATTCAATATTTGAGACTCGATGGTGGTTTTCATTATTTACTTCAGAAATTCATCTCATTCAAACTGTAGATGGTCCCTAACTTAGTCCATGGATTATCACTTAAAAAAAACTAATCTACACCCATGTAAAAAATACATGGATAAAAGCTTTAAAAATGTGGATATATGCCTACACCAATATTGGTACATACGTTTGATTAAACATTGGTGCGGGCACCAGACTCAGAAGAAGACTTCAGAGCTCCATCTGGATCTCTGATTAACCTTGCCCGAAGAATTAGGGTTTTTTTGGTTTTTAATAAGAGTTGACTAGATCAACTTAATTTAGCTTGAGTCTACATTACTTGCATTTTATTTTGTTGAGTCATGTTGACTCAGTAGTGGACTAGGATTTCAAAATGGGATGTTACACTTTCTTCCAAGACCAGGCAAGTGGACACCACACTCCCAGCCACACTCCCAGTCCAGGGGGCGCCATATCCACATCCAGCAGCTTTTGGTCCCCACTCCACAGATGGCAACCTCCTTCTCTCATGCGCCAGATAAGGAGAAGTCCACCAAGAGACCACCAATCAAGGGGGCGGCCAAGACTTTCCCAAGAAAATCCAAGCAAAAAAGGGAAGAAATTTCTCTTGGAAGAGCATATCAAGGGGCGCCCATTACCTGCCAAAAAAACCTAAAACAAAGATGGGAAAGGCCTTGACTTAGGGAGGAAGAAAAGGAGGAGTCCAAAAGAGTTCATCCAGGGAAGGAAGAAAATTTTTCTTGAAAAATCCAAGCAAGGTGGCGCCATCTACCTGCCATTTATAACCCAAATCCTAATTTTTGGTATTTTGGCCGACCATATGTAAGGGATTTGCCCTAATTTGGAGATCCCCTCCTTTAGTCCCACATGGGAAAATATGAAACCCTTCTCCCTTGTAAAGCATTATAAATTAAACCCCTCTTGTAAGTTGAAATGAATCAGATGAATGAAAGAAATTTTTTTATGAGCAAACTTGTGTTTTCTCTTTTCCGCACTTGCTTCCAGGTGTTGAGCTCCATGGGGGAGTAAATCCGGGTTCCCCTGGAACCTTGAGGAGGTGAGAGATCTCCAAAACCCCAAACCCTAGGTTAGCCACTCCACTCCCAAACCCTAGCCACCATCACCCTTCTCTTTCCACCAAGCCCTAGTCTATTTCCCTTCTCACGGCCACCATCCCCAAGTCCAGGCCGACCACCAGCATCCAGCTCCAGTCCAGATACTGCAGATCTACAACAATTCTAAGAGGAAGTCAGATCGGCCTCCAGGAGAATTCGATTTCAGCAACTTCGGCTTTCAAGTTCTTCAACCTGGTAAGATCTTTTCTTGAGTTTCTGAATTCCTTCACTTGTTCCTCTTCTTTTCCAGATCTTGAGTCCAGGAGAAGCCGACCAAACCACGAGACCAGTATTGGAGGATCCATTACGAAGATAGCCGACTCCGAGGATCCCACAATCTGCTCGAGAGAGTTCTTCCACCAAAATCCTGAGAAGATCACTGTCTGGTTAGTAAACCATCTCTTCTCTCTACTTCTGTTCTGTTGAAAGTTCAGAGCGAAACCCTAGGTCTGGGAGTTTCTCAACCCCCAGCGATCTGTTACTTCTGAACTACTCTGATAATTTAGTTTCTTCTAAACTGTGCTTTCAATCCTTACCTAGTTTCCTTCAACGTAGTTTAGCTTTACTTTGAGTCGAAGCCAATTTCTAAAATATATATATATAAAAAAAGAATTAATCTTAATTTTACTTTCGCATACGCATCTTTGTTCTTTGTTCTGCATCATTTTTGGTATCAGAGCTTTCGTTCTGCATCATTTTTGGTATCAGAGCCCTGTCTAGGGTTTCTGTTTGATTGCCTGTTTGAGTCCCTCTCTTTTTACTTTGTCTGCTCGAAGTAGACTCCCCAGGACGTCCGATCCTAGGAACGAAGCGAGGTGCAAACCTCCTCTTCCCATTCCACGGGATGTTCCTAGGGCGTGTAGGGGGTCCGTTGGGTTACAACTTCGTAGCAGAAATTGTAAACAGGGAAGTGCTCTGTTTTCAGCCCGTAATCGCCCTGTTGCAGGAATTATTTCTCACTGCAGGTAACTCCAAATTCAGTGATTTTTATTTTGCTGAAACCAGTATAATTGAAACTAATTCTCATAATTTTATCATGATTTATTGGTTTCCGTGCAATTTCTGTGAATTAAATTATTGCAACTCTGTTTTTTGTATTCTGCAATCCATTTATTTTTGAGTGTTCATCTCTTAATTCAACTTAAAGGTATTTGAGCATCTAAGATAAGTGGAGGAGTTGATAACCTCTCCTTAGCCCAAAACCACCACCCCTTCATTCGAACCTAAGCCTTTAATCTAAAATTGATTAGACCTAATTTGCCCTAGTGGGCTAGGGACATCAACAAGTCGGGTCAAGGCTAGTGTTGAGTCAGTTTGTCTGGTTACTCTGTGTGTGCTTTGTACTCAGTGTCTAGAACGGTGGTTCAGGGATTCCATCCCGAAGGGCTTGTGTGCTGGTCCGCCTACCTGGCCAATCTCTGATTGGTGTCTAGGATTGGCATTCAGGGACCTAACACTCCCCTTACACCTGCCTGGCTGAGTCCTGAGTTACTACAGGCTAGCTTGCCACTCTGATTGGGCACCTAGTTTGGGCTTTAGGTTTAGTTAGCCAGTAGTCGCTTTAGTCTAGTCACATTCTGTGTGCTTTCTTGCATCATCATGTCTACCCGGAATGGAGTACCCTACTAACCTAGTCAAATCCAACCAGATTTAGAGGCCATGGTTAGAAATCTTACCGAAAGTATGACCAAATTGAGTCAGGACATGAATTAGGGTTTTTTCCAATTTAGGGATCGAGTCCAAGTACTTGAGAAACGTAGACATCAAAATTGGATCCCTGATCCAAAATTTAATAGGCCCCAACCTCATCCATGCCAGGAGCCTAGGAGGACCTTATACCGTGATCCCGAGCATAACCTTAGAAAGCCTAACCATGATATCTATAGTGTGGATTATGTCTATGAGAGGTCCTTACAATATTCTATACCAGTCACTCAACAACCCAAGTCTTCTAGATCAAACCATTTAGATCCACACCCATGCCCAAGTAAGGTCTCTACTAGCTTGAAACCCAGTGTGACCCAGGTTCCTATATCGCAAGAATGTTTGTTTTGTGGAGAAAGAGGCCATAAATCTAGTCAGTGCCCATGCATAGGACTGGCTTGTGCACAGCTAAGTGGTAAGAATCCTAAGGAGGACATTAATGAGGGAGAATCCAAGCCTACCAATGAGGAAGAATGGTTAGGTATGACAAGCCTAGAATCAGTTGACCCGATTACCACTGACCCGAAACCCATTGAAGATGGCATCGAGGAAGTATATGACGCTGGCTTGAGTCTAGTTGATGAATATGAGGGGAAAGAACTTGAAGAATGTGACATTGATACTATTGGTTCCTTACCTGAGGAGACCTTGGAAAACAACCAACTGGAAGGACCTAGTTCAGAAATTCAAGAGATTTGTGAGAACCAGGTTCCTTTAGTCAAATACCCACAGGAAGAACTCATAGTGTTAGCTCGAGCTATTAGTTCGTACCCTCTAATGACGGTCATTCCCCAAGTACCAATTGAAGATCTTTGCACTGAACTGTTTAAGTTTGCCCACCCTATGGTAGATCCTCTCCTTAGGATGACTGAATCAAGCCTCTTACAATTGGACCTTGTCCCATGCTCAGCCACTAAGGTCTCTCCCGTAACCTCAGTTGGACATCCTTTTCTTGAGCGGATTGATTCACCCAGTCCTGTAGAAGTCCTCCTTATGACCCCAGATCCCTTCCTTCGCAAGACTGACCTACCCTTCTATAGAGTTTACCTTTCCTCACCCATAGGTCAAATTTCAAGTCTTGAGGTCATCATCCATAGGCCCTTCCATGAATCATTCTCTAATCCATTTCTTGAAAAAGTGGATCATTATTTGCTTAGAGAACAAACCTTAACTATTGCAATCACATGTCCTAGGCTACTCCCCGAACCATCTCTTGACCCATTCCTGGGAGTAGCAAACTTTTCCTTTCGTAAGGATGACCAGTTGACATTCATAGATCACCATTCAAACCTTCAGGTCACCACCTTTAGCCAGCAGGTAATTCGAGACTCCACCTCATATTTTCTCCCTTTCTCTAGGACTTCCAATGCTTCTTACACCATCCAAGTATACTTTGTCAAAGTCTTTAGAGTGAATCACATGTCAGAATCTATTGGGTTTGCCACCTACTTCTGGAAGACCTTATGGCACCTACTAGGCACCCATGATAAGTTTTCATGCTCTGCATGCCATCCTCCGACCCAAGGTCAAACCCAGAGAGCCATAGTTTGTTAGGTTTAGACCTAGGGTTCCTTTGAATAAAAGTCCATTCTTTAGGAATGCATCGTCAGGCGAGTTTAGGACATTGTCTTAGATTTTGATTGAGTGAGAATACCAGGAATTGGGATTTGTATTTACCCAGGGCTGAATTTGCATATAATGACTCGGTCAATAGGTCTACGGGTAAGAGTCCATTTGAAATTGTGCATGGTTACAAACCCCACACACCTCTTGACCTAGCTCCTTTACCAGTCCACACACGGGTCTCCGAGTCTGCCGAAGTTTTTGCACAGCATATAAAAGACTTGCATAAAGAAATTCAAGCCAAAATAAATTTAAGTAACGAAACTTATAAGAAATTGGCTGATTCTCAAAGGCGAGTCAAAACTTTTGACGAAGGAGACTATGTAATGATTAGGTTAAGGCCTGAACGGTTTCCTCCTGGAACCGTTAGAAAGTTACATGCTAGGGGAGCTGGACCATTTAGAGTGGTAAAGAGAGTAGGATCCAATGCCTATGTGCTCGAGTTGCCTCCAGAACTAGGCATTAGCTCCACTTTCAACATTACAGACCTAGTAGAGTATAGGGAGCCAGCTGTGATTCCCAGTGAGGCTTTTGAACCTAATCCTGCTCTTGAGAGTGAACCTGACCATGTGTGTCCACCAACAAATTGGCCTGTGAGGAAATAGCAGATTGAAAAGATCCTGGATGATCAGGTTATCTCTACTCGTAATCGAGGATACCAAAGATACCTGGTCCGCTGGCTAGGAAGGCCAGATTCTGATGACTCTTGGATCTCCCGAGAAGAGTTACAAGAGCTGGACCCAGACCTCTTGGAGAGATACCAGAGCCAACTTGATCCATACTCGACAGGGTCGAGTCCCTCCCACCCTGGGAGAATTGGTGCGGGCACCAGACTCAGAAGAAGACTTCAGAGCTCCATCTGGATCTCTGATTAACCTTGCCCGAAGAATTAGGATTTTTTGGTTTTTAATAAGAGTTGACTAGATCAACTTAATTTAGCTTGAGTCTACATTACTTGCATTTTATTTTGTTAAGTCATGTTGACTCAGTAGTGGACTAGGATTTCAAAATGGGATGTTACACTTTCTTCCAAGACCAGGCAAGTGGACACCACACTCCCAGCCACACTCCCAATCCAGGGGACGCCATATCCACATACAGCAGCTTTTGGTCCCCACTCCACAGATGGCAACCTCCTTCTCTCATGCGCCAGATAAGGAGAAGTCCACCAAGAGACCACCAATCAAGGGGGCGGCCAAGACTTTCCCAAGAAAATCCAAGCAAAAAAGGGAAGAAATTTCTCTTGGAAGAGCATATCAAGGAGCGCCCATTACCTGCCAAAAAAACCTAAAACAAAGATGGGAAGGGCCTTGACTTAGGGAGGAAGAAAAGGAGGAGTCCAAAAGAGTTCATCCAGGAAAGGAAGAAAATTTTTCTTGAAAAATCCAAGCAAGGTGGCGCCATCTACCCGCCATTTATAGCCCAAATCCTAATTTTTGGTATTTGGCCGACCATATGTAAGGGATTTGCCCTAATTTGGAGATCCCCTCCTTTAGTCCCACATGGGAAAATATGAAACCCTTCTCCCTTGTAAAGCATTATAAATTAAACCCTCTTGTAAGTTGAAATGAATCAGATGAATGAAAGAAATTTTTTATGAGCAAACTTGTATTTTCTCTTTTCCGCACTTGCTTCCAGGTGTTGAGCTCCGTGGGGGAGTAAATCCGGGTTCCCCTGGAACCTTGAGGAGGTGAGAGATCTCCAAAACCCCAAACCCTAGGTTAGCCACTCCACTCCCAAACCCTAGCCGCCATCACCCTTCTCTTTCCACCAAGCCCTAGTCTATTTCCCTTCTCACGGCCACCATCCCCAAGTCCAGGCCGACCACCAGCATCCAGCTCCAGTCCAGATACTGCAGATCTACAATAATTCTAAGAGGAAGTCAGATCGGCCTCCAGGAGAATTCGATTTCAGCAACTTCGGCTTTCAAGTTCTTCAACCTGGTAAGATCTTTTCTTGAGTTTCTGAATTCCTTCACTTGTTCCTCTTCTTTTCCAGATCTTGAGTCCAGGAGAAGCCGACCAAACTACGAGACCAGTATTGGAGGATCCATTACGAAGATAGCCGACTCCGAGGATCCCACAATCTGCTCGAGAGAGTTCTTCCACCAAAATCCTGAGAAGATCACTGTCTGGTTAGTAAACCATCTCTTCTCTCTACTTCTGTTCTGTTGAAAGTTCAGAGCGAAACTCTAAGTCTGGGAGTTTCTCAACCCCCAGCGATCCGTTACTTCTGAACTACTCTGATAATTTAGTTTCTTCTAAACTGTGCTTTCAATCCTTACCTAGTTTCCTTCAACGTAGTTTAGCTTTACTTTGAGTCGAAGCCAATTTCTAAAATATAAAAAAAAAAAGAATTAATCTTAATTTTACTTCCGCATACGCATCTTTGTTCTTTGTTCTGCATCAAACATAGGTATGTCCGGTGTGAGTATAGCTTATGTCCATGTTTTTTTTATCGTGTATATAGGCATGCTTTACCCACGTAATATCTAACGTAGGTAAAATTATATACGTGGGTATAAATCTAATCTATACCTTCCTTTATAAAATGTGAGTAATTAAATATATACAAAATAGAATTCGTTGGAATTAACAAAGTATAGATATAAATGAACCTGTACTATCAATAATAAAACGTGGGTATATAATTAAATATAGTCGTGCACAATCCAATTTCAAAATGTGGATCACTTGTAATAACAAATAAAAATAAAAAGATATAAAATAACTACAAACAAGATAATTTTCATCATTATATTAAATATAGTTGAACATACATAGTGGTACTCTCAAAAATATTATTTTAACAAATTTGTTAATTTCATCAAAATCCAAAGAACAAGAAACAAAATATAATATTGATTTCAAAAGAAAGTAAATACTAAAACTCAAAACATATCATAAAACAAGTTTCAACTATTTTACTATACTATAAAGAAAATAAAGATAAAGTAAACTTTGCAAAATCTCCATATCTTTCTTGACACCTTCCATTATATCATCTGAATCTGCAAAAGAAAGAAATCATATAAATATATATCATTTCAAAACTAGTATAAATCATTATTAAACCAATAATATACATAGATATATACATAATCTTTCTACCAAATAATGTGAGTGTCCATAGCATGTTTCATTAAAGAACGACTTTTGTTCTTTATATAAACCTAATCAAATTCTCTTTTTCATTTTCATTCCCTTACTTTCCCGACTTCCAAACGAAGTGAAAATCAACTAACAGAAGATTATTAGCATAAATTTAAGAACTGCAAATCAGCAGAGATGAATAATTTTGTACCAGAAGTCAACTTAGCTGGTACCCTGGTATTAACGAACAACATAAAAGATGGGGGGACTATTAAAGAACCAGGGTGCTTGATAATATAAAACTCTGATTACTTACCGGAAATGTCACCTTCTGAGCCACTACCCTGGATGACTCATAAAGAGGCCGCAGTATTTCACGAACACTCCATGCCTGATAAAGGAACATAAGTATTTGTTTCTTTCTTTTTTTACAGAAAAAGTAATGTATGCCAAGGTTTCTTCTTGGTAAGGTACTACTAATAATCAAAGACATAAGAAAAGTTTTTGATGGGTAACCACACCTCCAAATCCAAATGATCTACCGTGGATAATTGAGCCTCCGCCATCACAAGGCCGAATCAAATATCCACTAGGAAGCATCTCAGCTCTTACAAATTGGTGAGCGGTAGTTGCATTAGGGCCACCCCCAGAACCGCTTAAAGATCTCTCTCACAAACCTTCAGATATAACACAATTAGCAAACATAACAATTTACAAGTGTCATATGTGCTAGACTGGATTATCAAGCTTGATGATAGGTTATAGAACATACCACAAGATTACCATCTTCTAAACCTATGGTGTATCGAAGAGTCCAAAAGTCACATGCAGGAGCTAATGTAGTTGGAGCATATGTCTGCATAAAACTAGAAGCATCAAGATTAAATGAAGAAAACATAAATGAGAAAAAGGTAATAAATCAAGGAAGATTAAGTATAGGATTTGTTATGATATCCCGATTTTATTCTGAAAATTTAATTATTTGTTCTTTTATTTTATCATTTGCATCAGCTGGCAAAAGGGGTTTTCGGTTTCGTGTTACTGTCTTCTCATTATTAACTCACTTTACTCCGAAGACTATGCCTAGATCTATGGTTTCGTATCTATGATCTAGGATGTTTCTCTATGTCTTCGGCTTCATATTATTAAATTGGTCCGAAGACCGTGCTCTATTTATAGCTTTAACTGTCCTAAAGGATGTTATTCACCTTAAGTCTTTGGCTTCGTACACTCACTTTACTCCAAAGACTATGCCTAGTATTTATGGATTCCGAAAGGTGTCAACTCCGGGTCTTCGGCTTCGTATTATTATCTCGATCCGAAGACCGTACCTAACTTTCTGGGAAGCAAGTTTTGTTTACTGTCTTCAGCTTCGTACATCCACCTTGATCCGAAGACTTGACCTCCTAGGCAAATATCTTCGGCTTTACTTCCTCAATATATTCCAAAGACTGTAAGTATTTATCTTTGCTATATCTAAAAGAATCCGAAGTGCTAATATTCCCTTCAGGAGTGTTACTAAAGAGAATGTAAAACTCACTTCGGATTCATCCTTAAAAGAAAGAGGGTTCCGGAGCATGTGGGTTTCTTGGACAAACAGTTAATTTGTTTGGGTCGTTACAACCACCCACATGGTCCGAAGCTTCAGATTAAACAAACCCCGAGTGTAACGACTTTTCCGACAGCCACTACTTACAGTTATGAAGTGGTTACATCCGTCAACCTCTATAACCATAAGCAGTTGCATTGGAGCCTATAAATACTGGTAAGAAGGGGACACTCAGGGAATCTTTTTTGGACTAGCATTTTCTTGATTCTTTCCTTTTTTCTTCTCGCTCTTGAAACTCTCCATTCTGCTGTTGCCTGAGCTCTCTTTGACTTAGGCATCGAAGTGTCCCCCGCTAGAAAACCTCCGGTCAGGGACTTCTAGCAGGTACCGGTCGATGACGATTTGACAGAAGAACCATTCCATCCGGTCTATTTGGTCCAGCATCAACAGATTGGTGCACTGGGTAGGGGTTACAATTTGATTCTTCTATTTTGAAGGAGATTTCTACTGGGCAAGAATGGTGAAAGGGAAAGGTAAGAATATTTCCACGAGCCAGGAGCAACAGGCTCCTCCGTCAAATGGACCTCCGGTCAATTCTTATCCGGTGATTCGGGAATCACCGCCTCCCATGATCTTGATGGAGAAACAACAGTTTGAGAGTATGGTGAATAAGATAGAAGCCTTGACAGCGCTAGTGCAGCACTTGCACGAAGCTGCAGCTCAGAAACAATGCCCTCCCTCTGTTCCACAAGCTGATTGTCCACCCGAAAGGGAGCGAGATCAACATCGAGATATCACCCCCAGCTTCTCACAAATTCGGTCATCTCGTGGCCGCTACATCTCTCCGCCAGATCGACAAGTAGAGGGTCAGGCTGAAAGAAAGAAGGTCCGGCGGTCTCCCTCTATTTCTTCTAGAAGTCATGTGCCAGAAAATTCAAGGCAAAAAGAGATTAATCATGAAGTGCAAGAGAAAT
Organism: Areca catechu; assembly: GCA_021397845.1. Taxonomy (NCBI): domain Eukaryota; kingdom Viridiplantae; phylum Streptophyta; class Magnoliopsida; order Arecales; family Arecaceae; genus Areca; species Areca catechu. The sequence continues at coordinate 50,251,771 of CM038045.1, read as the reverse complement.
TCATGGCTATGTAAGCGCTGATAGCGAGAATTTCAGAACCGAGAAGAAATGATGAGGTTGTGACCTTTAATTCTCAACCCCCTTTTTCTGATGACATCATGAATGAAATTATCCCTAGGCATTTCAAGATCCCGCAATTGAAGGCCTATGATTGGACTTCGGACCCCCTTGACCATCTGGGAAGTTACAAGGTACATATGATGGTGTAGGGAGCAATTGACACTCTCTACTGCATTGCATTTCCTGCTACCTTGAAGAAATCCGCCCGAATGTGGTATTCGAGCCTGCCTCAAAGCTCAATTCGTTCTTTTGCTGAGTTAGAGCGGCAATTCGTCTTACACTTCAGGACATGCCAGAAGATGCCATGCAACATCGACAGTTTATTTCTTCTTCAGCAACAAGAAGGAGAAAGTTTGAAAGGTTTTGTCCACCGTTTCAATTCAGCCACTTTGGAAATTCCTAACTTGAATGAGCATTTGGCCATGTCTGTCCTGAAAAAAGGCTTAAAATCATCCAGGTTCACTTTTTTCCTGGACAAAAGATTCTCAACGAGCTATGCCGAACTGCTGGCAAGAGCTCAGAAGTATGTTGCCGCTGAAGAGCAAATGGCAAGCCGAAGACTAGCGGAGGGGAGACTTACTCCCAAAAAAAAGGGTGCCAGAGAACCGAATGCACCAGCATCCTCCAATAATGCTTCGGCTTCTAGGCGTAGCCCCAGGCCTCGACAATAGAACATCCGATTCGATGCCTATACACCTCTCAATTTATCCAGGGAAAAGATTCTACTAGAGATAGAGAAAGAGAAATACTTCCAGAGGCCACGTCCCCTGAAGACACCGGCAAAAGCAAGGGACAAAAGTAAGTACTGCTGGTATCATTGAGACCATGGCCATAATACTGAAGAATGCTTCCAGCTTCGGGGTGCCATCAAGGATTTAATAAAAAGAGGATATCTAGAAAAATATGTCAACCGCCCAGAGTCTCATGCCGAAGCAACTGCCCTTCCAAGAATATCCGAAGAAGCTGATTTGCCTCACCAGAAACCAACCGGTGGAGATGTCGGGATGCTTCATCGATCTTCGGCATGGGATGAAGAAGCTGAAGAGAATGTACCGAAGAGGTTTAAAGGAAAAAAACTCTATCACTTTTACTGATGAAGACATTCAAGATGTACAGCTTCCGCATGATGACCCTATAGTGGTCTTGGCAGTAATTACCAAATTCGATGTAAAAAGAATATTTATTGATAATGGAAGCTCAGTTGATGTATTGCTGTATGATGCTTTTCTTCGGATGAGATTGCCTGTACATGAATTACGAAAATCCCTCATTCCAATAATTGGTTTTGGTGGAAATCAGGTTGAAGTTGAGGGCAAAATGGTCTTGCCCGTGACCTTTGGGTCCGAACCATTTCAAAGGACCCTTCCAATCAATTTTATTGTGGCCAGAACATCTTCAGCTTATAATGCAATCTTGGGGTGTCCAGCATTGAATAAATTCAGGACCATAGTTTTAACATACAATCTGTTGGTTCGGTTTCCTACCAGGATAGGAACAGGAGAAGTGAGGGGGGATCAAAGAATCGCTCGTCAATGTCTCATGATTCAAAACAAACAACATCCAAATCTTTGGCGCTTGACCAGCTAGATCCCAGAGATGGATCCGAAGACTCTGGAGAACAAGTGGAAAAGACACTTTCCATATCATTATCTAAAGATGAGCCAACCAAGCTTCTGCAAATTGGCAGCTTGCTCGATGAGGAGTCAAAGGTAAGGTTGATTTCCTTTCTTCGTGATAATGCTGATATTTTTGCTTGGACAGCTTCAAACATGCCTGGAATCCCGCCTGAAGTGATTACTCATCGCTTAGAAGTATCCCTCAATTACAAGCCAGTACGGCAAAAGAAGAGAAATTTTGCTCCAAAAGACAAAAGGCAATTGATGAAGAGGTTAACAAACTCCTTGAAGCAAACTTCATAAGGGAGGTCCAGTATCCGAAGTGGCTAGCAAATGTAGTCATGGTGAAGAAATCAAATGGCAAGTGGAGAATTTGTATAGATTATATAGATCTCAACAAAGCATGCCCAAAGGACAGTTTCCCTTTGCTGAAGATTGATTAGCTGGTTGATGCTATGGCTGGTCATCAGATGCTGAGTTTTATGGATGCCTTTTTAGGCTATAATCAGATTTAAATGAATCTTGAAGATGAAGAGAAGACTGCTTTTATTACGGAGAAAGGACTCTATTGTTACAAGATGATGCCATTTGTGTTAAAGAATGCAGGGGCGACTTTTCAAAGGCTCATCAACAAAGTCTTTAAAAACCAAATTGGAAGAAACATGGAAGCTTACGTTGATGATATGATTATGAAGAGTCTGCATAAGTCTGATCACATTACAGATTTAAAGGAATCTTTTGATGCTCTCAGACACCATCAGATGAGGCTGAACCAAACCAAATGCGTCTTCGGCATAACTTCTGGAAAATTTCTGGGATACTTAGTTACCAAGCAGGGAATAGAGGCTAATCCGGAAAAAATACAAGCTCTTCAGATCATGAGACAACCTACTTGCAAGAAAGAAGTGCAAAAGCAACTGGGAGAATAGCCTCTTTAAGCCGCTTCATCTCTCGTTCTGCAGAAAGGTGTTTACCCTTCTTCAAGGTTCTCCGTCAGACTCAAAATTTTGAATGGACAGAAGATTGCCGAATTGCTTTCGACAAGTTAAAGGAATATTTGGAAAACCCACCATTACTCTCTAAACCCTATGAAGGAGAAACGCTTTATCTATATTTGTCAGCTACATATGAAGCGATCAGTTCAGTTCTGGTACGAAGAGATGCCAGTCATTCACAGAAACCTATTTATTACACTAGCAAGGTGTTGCATGAAGATGAAGTCCGATATCCTAGAGTGCAAAAAATCATCTTCTCTCTAGTGGTTGCGGTGAAGCGGCTTCGTCCTTATTTCCAAGCCCATCCTATTGTGGTTCTAACGGATCAACCCCTAAAGGCCATACTTCGATGTCCTGACACTTCCGGAAGAATAGCTAAGTGGGATGTTAATTTGGAAAATTTTGATATTGAATATCAGCCCAGATCATCTATGAAAGCGCAAGTTTTAGCTGATTTTATAACTGAGTGCACATGAGGATCTGAAGAGGACCAATCAAGGGCCGAAGAGGAAAAGCTGAAGACGATTCAAAATCTATCTGGATGTTGCATGTTGATAGTGCTTCTAATGCCAATGGCTGTGGTGCAGGTTTAATTCTTACAGGACCCAGTGGGCAGGTTATCGAATATGCTCTTCGGTTTACTTTTCAAGCATCCAATAATCAGGTAGAATATGAAGCACTCATTGCTGGACTTAGAATCTCCCAGAAGCTGAAGATCAAAAGGATCAAAGTTTTTTCTGATTCACAGCTGGTGGTAAACCAAGTTAAAGGTGATTTCGAAGCTCGAAATCCAAATATAATCCAGTACCTAGAAAAGGTCCAAAGCCTAGCAGCTGGGTTGGAACACTTTGAAATTGTTCATGTACCAAGAACAGAAAACTCTCGGGCAGATGCTCTTTCAAGACTTGCAACTACTGTGCTGGATTCTCTTGGAAGGACGTATGTGGAATATCTTGAAGACCCCAGCATATCGGAGTCCCCGGCTGAAATTTGTCAAGTTGAACATGAACCTTCATGGATGAATCCGATCCTTAAGTTCTTGAAATAGGGTACCTTGCCCGAAGACAAGTTGGAGGCTAAACAGCTTTGGTGGACGGCTTCTCAATATGTTATCTTGGATGGAACATTGTATAAGAGATCTTTCACACAACCTTTGCTGAAATGTCTAGGCCCATCCAATGCGAATTATGCGCTCAGGGAAGTGCATGAAGGGATATGCGGAGACCATCTAGGGGACAGATCTTTGGCATATAAAATAATCCGTCAAGGTTACTATTGGCCAACCATCCAAAAAGACTCTGCAGAATTTGTTCAAAAATGTGATCATTGTCAGAGATATGCCAACGTGCAAAGACGACCTGCCAATCAGTTAACTCCGCTAACAGCTCCCTGACCTTTTGCACAATGGGGAATGGACATTCTTGGTCCCTTTCCTCCAGCTTTCGGATAACAGAAATTCCTCATTGTGGCCATTGACTATTTCACTAAGTGGGTCGAAGTTGAAGCATTAGCACAGATCACTGAGGCCAAGGTTGAAAATTTTGTGAGAAATTTCATCATCTTCCATTTCGGAATTCCCTATTCTATTATAACTGACAACGAGTGACAATTTGACAATCCGAAGTTCAAAAACTTCTGCACCCAGTAATATATTCTGTACAATCTTACTTCGGTAGGGCATCCTCAGTGTAACGGAGAGGCCGAAGTGACCAACAGGACTATTCTTCATGGTTTAAAAACCAGGTTAAATGATACTAAGGGATCATGGGCTGACGAGTTGAATTCGGTTCTTTGGGCATATCGAACTATCTCCAGAATAGCCACTGGTGAATCTCCATTTCACATTTCTTATGGTACTGAAGTGGTCCTTCCGGCAGAGGTATCTTTGCACTCTCTTCAGATTGATTACTATGAGGAACCTGAAAACTCTGAATGCCGAAGAATTGACCTAGACTTATTACAAAATACACGGCTCCAGGCACAGTTGAAGATGGCTATGTATCAGCAAAAAGTTGCAGGATACTACAATGCTTGTGTAAAAGAACGGGTCTTTCTCCCTGGGGATCTAGTTCTATGAAAATCCGAAGTATCAAAGCCAACAGAACAAGGTAAACTTTTCCCTACATGGGAAGGACCATACCGGGTCAAAGAGGTCGTTCGACCTGGAACTTATCGACTGGAAACTCTAGAAGGGGTTCTATTACCTCGACCGTGGAATGTACAAAACCTCCGAAAATATCATCAATAAAGGTTTCATTCAAGGTCATTGATACAGATTCAATCTATTTCTCTTCATTTTATTTTTTAAAAGGTTTTGTAGTAATATCCGTGATCTACTATATGAACCCCCGAGGTAAGCATACATAGCCTATCTTATTTCTTTTAAAGGCATGAGAATGATCTCCGGATCTACCTCACGAAGTGCCGAGTTAGGCTTAAAATAGTCCATCTTAATCCAAAAGGCATGAGGATGATCTCCGGATCTACCTCGCAAAGTGCCAAGTTGGGCTCAAAACAGTCCATCTTAATTCTAAAGGCATAAGGATGATCTCCTGATCTACCTCACAAAGTGCCGAGGTAGGCATGATCAGCCTGTCTTAATCCCAATGCAAAAGGCATGAGGATGATCTCCAGATCTACCTCACGAAGTACCCAGGTAGGCCCGATCAGCCTATCTTAATTCCCGAATGATTCAAGGATTTTTTTATCCTAGGTCCGAAGACTTGGCGTAAATTCGAGTCCAAGAGACTTGATTATTATTTGGATTTCTCATATCCTAAGTCCGAAGACTTAGCATAAATTCGAGTCCAAGAGACTTGATTATTATTTGGATTTCTCATATCCTAAGTCCGAAGACTTAGCATAAATTCGAGTCTAAGAGACTTGATTATTATTTGGATTTCTCATATCCTAAGTTCGAAGACTTAGCGTAAATTTGAGTCCAATAGACTTGATTATTATTTGGATTTCTTTTATCCTAAGTCCAAAGACTTAGCATAAATTCGAGTCCAAGAGACTTGATTATTATTTGGATTTCTCATATCCTAAGTCCAAAGACTTAGCGTAAATTCGAGTCCAAGAGATTTAATTATTATTTGGATTTCTCATATCTTAAATCCGAAGACTTAGCATAAATTCGAGTCCAAGAGACTTGATTATTATTTGGATTTCTTTTATCCTAAGTCCGAAGACTTAGCATAAATTCGAGTCCAAGAGACTTGATTATTATTTGGATTTCTCATATCCTAAGTCCGAAGACTTAGCGTAAATTCGAGTCCAAGAGACTTGATTATTATTTGGATTTCTTTTATCCTAAATCCGAAGACTTAGCGTAAATTCAAGTATAAGAGAATTGATTATTATTTGAATTTCTTTTATCCTAAGTCCGAAGACTTTGCGTAAATTCAAGTCCGAAGACTTGATCTTTGTCTCTGGATTTCTTCTATCATAAGTTCAAGAATATGATTTCTTGCATTATGTGCTTCAGAATTCTTACTCGTCCGAAGACTTCATACTTAAGAAAATTTTTATCCTATCACATGCAAGTGAAAATTCCAAAAGGAGTTCTTTCATTTATAACGATTTTCTTACATTCCAAAAAGAAGAAAAAGAAAAGTTACAAATTTTCTATAGGAGCCTCATCGGTTAGATCAATCGGACCCGCCGCTTCTTCAGTCATCATCGGTGCTTCGGGATCCGTTTGGAGTTCAGGCGTAGTTGGACTCTCAAGATCAAACAGTTAAATACTTGAAACGTCCAAGTATGGATAAAGCTTTTGCACCTCCTCTACGCCATCGTTGAAGCCTCCTCGATAGCTATGAGTCCCGGTTTCAACCATTTCAGCTTCGAAGGCTGGAGATGCTTTATAGTTTTTTATTGCCTTCTCCAATCGATCTTTTAAAGATCGGTTCTCTTCGATGGCCTCTTCCTTTCTTTTGGAAGCTTCTTCGGAATGTTTGTTCACTTCCTTAAGTGAGGCCTCCAAGGACCGGATCTTGGCCTTTCTCTTCTTAAATCTCGCCTCCTGTTCAGCATGTTTTGATCGAACTTTGTCCACTTCGGCTTTCAGATTTTGAACTAAAGCATCACTTTGGGCGAGCTTCTCCTCCATAGCTTGTTTTTGCTCTTCAGCTATGGCCTTCTCGGCTTTGGCTGTTTTTATTTCTTCTTTCATCTTTCTGTAAGTTATTCTGAAGTCGAAAATACTCTCCTCCGTGTGAGTAATGTCATACATCATCTACAACAGCAAGTGGAAAACTTAGTAATTATAAACCTAAGTTCAACACGACAAATGATTATTTACCTTCAAAGCAGAGGAGAACACCGAGTCCGAGATTTCTTCGATACACCGGGACTTGACATTGTCCCAGTTCTTTGGGAGAAGAGTGCGCTTCAACAACTCTCTCACCAGTTCAGGATTTTTTAAGCCCTCTTGATCCGAGAAGGTAGTAAAATCTATGTTGCACCCTCCCTCCGAAGTGGCATTCCATCTGGGACCCTCTTCGGATCGGTACTTCGACCTTTCCTGACTTCTGTCTTCCGGAGGGGCAATCATAGATTCCTTATTAAAGTTTGTATCTCGTTGACCTATGGATGGTGCATGTTGACTGCTCCTTAGAGGGGACATCCTCGGGGATGAGCTTCTAGCGGAATCAGCCAAAACTAGAGAAGCAAAGGGAATGTCTTCATCTGGTACGAGCCTAATCGGAGGTGCGCTAGAATTCTCCTCCGCCCTTCTCTTCTTCCGGACTTCGGTTGTTGCAGGAGCGGCTACCGCCCTCTTTCTAGAAGCCTGCCAAACCTTTTCAAGTTGGGGCTTCATTTTCTTACCTGCAGTTGGAAATAAGAAATTTGTTATGCATGTACATATACAGAAAGAAAGCAAAAAGAATCCGAAGACTACTTATTCTATACCTAACGTCGGGACTTCGTTGATATGAGCACGGTGAAGATTCTCTTCCCTCAGCAGCTCCTTAAGGGAAGGGATCTCCGGTTCCGACAAGGTTTCAAAATCTTTGGCATCGGCCTTCAATATCCTCTTGTCGGCGTTTGCATCCAAACGCGGAGCTGACCACTTAGTGTTGAAATCCTAGTGGGTATAATACACGAAGAAGAAGCAAGGCTTCCATCCATGTATCGCACTGGGAGTTCCTTTTAGTAGTCTTCGGCCTGGCCGAGGATCTATGACCCACTACCCTTTGCCGTGAAAATTCCTTTCAGCATGAAAAAAAAGTAAACAGGGATGTCTTCTACTCTACGTTCCCAAGTTTGCAAAGTACTAAGAACCCGCAGATGTTCCTATAACTATTGGGGTCAGCTGAGCCGGGACTATCTGATAAAGGTTAAAAATCTTCGTAAAAAAAAGAATAAAGAGGAAGCCGAAGACCCGCTTTGAAGTGGTCTTCGTATATGGCTATGGATTGAATGGGAGGCTTATCTATCCTTTCTTCGGGTTGTGGAAGAATCATGTGGAAGGTACATGGAATGTGGTAACACTGTTTAGTTTCTTCTATTTTGGCAAGGGTGAAGGAGCTTTGAACAGAATCCGGTGATCGTTCCGGACTCTGCTTCCTACCAGAACTCCTTCTCCTACTGGTTTTACCCTGAGGGTTCCTACTAATCCTACCTCCCAGCGAGATCCTAGCGGTCTCTCTTTCGGGCAATACTCTATCCGCTTCACTTATCGGTGAACCGCTGCTAGAATCAGAGGAATGACTCCTAGAAGACCCCGACATTGAAAGGAATGAGGAAATGAAAGGAGGGAGGAAGGACCTCTAACCTGTGAAAGAACAAAAATGGTGGACCAGACCACTGGGGAAGACGACAGACTACAGGAAAAACTGAAAATCCAAGAGCACAGGCGTGAAGAAAAATCTCTCTTTCAAGTTCCCTCCCCTTTTATAGGTGAAGGAGATGGGTCTTCAAGGCGGTTCGGAGAACTAAGCGATCGTGCACCGTATCGGCGGTTTCGATCGTGGGTACGATCCTTTAGAAAGATCATTAATGAGACAAGTCAGGGCGATCCGTGTGAAATTTCATTACCGACTGGGATCGCATTAGCAAAACATTCATGTTCCGGATGATTGCCACGTGTCCGGTCCCCACCAATTAAGAGTTTCTCTCTCGAAAATTTCTCAAGGCCTTTCCGGAACCGAGGCATTTCTTTTGAAGTCGCCCGTGGTAGGGCGACATGTGTCTTCGCCACGTTCTATCGCTCTACTAGACAGTTATGACGAAAAGATGTGTCAAGATTCTGCCATCATTATTCGACGGTTATTGCTAGAAGACAAAATTAAAGTACTCAATTTTTCGAAACATAATCATTTCGAAACTGGGAGTGGGGGACAACTGTTATGATATCCCGATTTTATTCCGAAAATTTAATTATTTGTTTTTTATTTTATCGTTTGCATCAGCTGGCAAAAGGGGTTTTCGGTTTCGTGTTACTGTCTTCTCATTGTTAACTCACTTTACTTCGAAGACTATGCCTAGATCTACGGTTTCGTATCTATGATCCAGGATGTTTCTCTATATCTCCGGCTTTATATTATTAAATTGGTCTGAAGACCGTGCTCTATTTATAGCTTTAACTGTCTCAAAGGATGTTATTCACCTTATATCTTCGGCTTCGTACACTCACTTTACTCCGAAGACTATGCCTAGTATTTATGGCTTTATGTTCATTTCGAAAGGTGTCAACTTTGGATCTTCGGCTTCGTATTATTATCTCAATCCGAAGACCGTACATAACTTTCTGGAAAGCAAGTTTTGTTTACTGTCTTCAGCTTCATACATCCACCTTGATCCGAAGACTTGAACTCCTAGGCAAATATCTTCGGCTTTACTTCTTCAATATATTTCAAAGACTGTAAGTATTTATCTTTGCTATATCTAAAAGAACCCGAAGTGCTAACATTCCCTTCAAGAGTGTTACTAAAAAGAATTTAAAGCTCACTTCGGATTCATCCTTAAAAGAAAGAGGGTTCCAGAGCATGTGGATTTCTTGGACAAATAATTAATCTGTTTGGGTCGTTACAACCACCCACATGGTCCGAAGCTTCAGATTGAACAAACTCCGAGTGTAACGGCTTTTCCGACGGCCAATATTTACAGTTATGAAGTGGTTACATCCGTCAACCTCCATAAGCGTAAGCAGTTGCGTTGGAGCCTATAAATATTGGTAAGAGGGGACACTCAGGGGATCTTTTTTGGACTGGCATTTTCTTGATTCTTTTCTTTTTTCTTCTCGCTTTTGAAACTCTTCATTCTGCTGTTGCCTGGGCTCTCTCTGACTTAGGCATCGGAGTGTCCCCCGCCAGAAAATCTCCGGTCAGGGACTTCTTGCAGGTACCGGTCGACGGTGATTCGGCGAAAGAACCACTCCATCCGGTCTATTTGGTCCAGCATCAATAGGATTATAAAAGTAATTTCAATTCCGACCTGCATGTATATGAGTTCAATCGTGCCTCCATTTCCTGCAGAAAACATAGTGAAGATTTCAAGGCTCCGGCAATCATAGAACCAAGATGGACGATCTTTGAGGATCCCTACGATATGTCAATGATAAGTTTAACAGCTGTGAGACACGAAGGAATTAAAGAGGTATTGTCCCCAAATATCCTAAATTTTGTTTTAGGTCAGTTGTTCTTTCAACATTCTAAAGCTTTTGTTTCTCGATCAATGCTGGCTTTTCATCCAAGAAAAAACAATATCAAGTCCATCAAGATAAGATAAATGAGTTTTTTTAAATTATTATCATTTCTCAATGACACAAAAAGGAAATTTTTATTGTGAGTCCAGAAATGGTAACCTTACCCTTGCAGGCTCTAAACTCACTAGACCACAGGCTCGTGCTGCCACCCTACTGGCATTATGTAAAATAGCAACGATCCCAATCGAAAACCAGACGAGGCTAATCACAAAATACACCAAGAAAACAAACTATTGATCATCAGATTCATACACTTGGAGAAAAGAAAAATATTAAACAAGTGCTTGAATACCAAAACAGATTCTCTCAAACCTTTTTGCTACCGTCAATTAATTGTTACATTACCTTCATCCCAGGCATCTGGACCCAATCGACAGCAGTCCCTGTAGCCTTTGAAAGGAACTCTGCCAAGGTCTCCTCAGCAATGGATAGGAGTCTGCAAAATAGCACAAAAGGGAAGAGTTTATAACATAACCAAAAACATACTAGATTTCGAAAGAATAGATTGCATCTACAAGGGGAATGGGAAAAGATTATACCCAACAGGAGTACTTGGATCTCTTAGAGCATTTTGAGGAGTGGTCACAACTAATTCGCAGCTTGTGTCATTAGCCAGGGAAGCCTACAAGAAAAGTAAAGCACAAAACATGGATGAAAAGAAAACAGGATATACTCCATAAAATCAAGAACTCCATAGTATTGCATTTCTAATTTGCAAAGCAAGAAAACATGCTAACCAGCAGCTTGACTTGACAACCAGAACAACAATAATCTAACTGAATGGGCTGTTGACAGGAATGGTGCCTAAAGCCTTTTGTAAGCTTGTAAAAGCATGTAAAGCTTTATCTCAGACTTTGCCACTAACTTCATGACCCATAGAGATAAAGATCTAACTACCAAATAGAATAGTGTAAAACCTACATTATGTAGTTGTCGTCGCATGTAAGCATTCTCATGAACCAGCTACGTGACCTGTTTCTGAAGATGCTCGTTTTCCTCCATCAAAAGCTTTTTCATCGCAGTCAACTTTCTATTAACAGCCTGCAGCCGAGAAGCCTCTTGTCTCTGCTTCTCACGACACCTGAAAGAAGACAAAGGCACTAATCTTATCATTATGCACCTCCCAGTTGTCAGGGTATGTTTGCAAAATGGAAAATGTCATGCAAAACCAAACTCCAAACATTAAAACAGTCCATCTATGCATGCAAACGAGATTAAGGATCGGCAAATGGGCCAAAAAAAAAAAAAAGTTGGGTGCTCGAAAATAAATTTACCCAATATTCCAAAGTTTGTAAAGGATACCATCTCTAGGGGTAGTGCAAAAATTGTGCAATTATCATCAGGATTTGGCTTACTTTTCCCTTGCTAACCGTTTTTGTTTTCCTTTTTTTTCTCGTGTTTCATCACACGCTTCTCTAAAAAAAAATTGGAGAGGGCTTTTTTCAAAGAAAACTGAAGAACGTGATTTAACATTTTTTTCAAAAGAAAAGATTTCAAAAGCAATGGTAACATAAAGACAATGGCTTTCCAAGAATATCAAACACCCCAACCTTGACATTCCACGAAACTATAAACAAGATTCATAAATTTAGAGACATTATGATTAACCAAGTCCATCTCCTTGCCATTCCACCTAGCTCTTACCTTCGGTTCTGGAACCAGACCTTAATCTGTTTGGGGTCAATGTTGGCTAGGATCGGGCACTCGCGGACCAACTGCTGACAGCGCATCGAGCTTGGCTTGGGGCACTCGGCGTAGACCTTCTCGAGCGCCTCCACCTGCTCTGCCGTGTTCCGCACGTACTTCCCGGTGTCCATCGGTTGCTTCTCCAAACCACCACCTCCGCCGCTCCTCACCGCCACTGCCGTGGCTATCTCTTCTCACTGGTTTCAAAATGGTTCTCGAGACCAAAGCAAAGCAAAGAGAGGAACCCAAGACCAGTACTTCCCTTCTCCCAGTCTCTCTTTTCCCCTTCTCTTTTCCTTCTTTTGTTTCTCTTTCCAGTATCGGTACTAGGATTCTCGAGAAAACCTTGCCGTTATTGCGAGCATAAGGGTAAGGTAGCCTGCCGAGGGTTTCTAATAGAAAGAACCGAAGCCTATTACAGGTGTTCGGTCGCTGGCTTTAGGGTTCAAGGAAGCATCCTTAGATAAGTGAAAAGCCAGGGGAGGGCACTTTTTCTGACAGAAATGCTCGCTTTTTTTCTTACCAAAAAAAAAATCAAAGAAAAATGGAGGCAAAATTTTCTAAAGAAATAAGAGTAAAGATATTTACAAATCCTTCAAGAATGGCCTCCAAATTGCTTCAAGCCGACCTCCAAATACTTGGTAAAAGATCAAAGATCCGGCGATACCGTGGGATTTGAACCCCAGAAACCAAGAAACAGGCGTGCAATAGATATTCCTTCCAACCGGACGAGCACAGCTTTGAGACCTGGCGAACCAGGTCGAACCATGTATTCAAGCACAAAGACCCTAATCTACTTCGATCTGAAGGCAAACCCACTCGTTTCCATCAGAGAATCAAGCCTCCTCTCTTTGGAATCGCCAGAAACCGTCCAAAACCCTTGCTTCGGAACTCCCAAAAAAATGCAAAGCGGGGGGAAGATTTAAATTATTTTTATAAAAACCAAAAAAAAAAAAAAAAAGCAAAACAGGTAGGAAAGATTTAAATTATTTTTATAAAAAGATTTTAATTAGTTTAAATATATTATCAAAACGTAGTGGTTATGGTTATGAATGATTTGTTGTAATAGATAGCACATATAAAATCAAATTAAATTATATAAAAATGTATTATATTATTTACTAATATATTTAATATATTTAAAAGTTAATATTTGATATTATATTAAATATAATAAAATATAAAATAATATGACATGTTATAATATATTATGAATATTATAATATATTAATACATATTATAATATAGCATAATATTTTTAATTTTTGAAAATATAAAAAATACAATATAATTTATTATAATAAATTATAGAATATGCTATATTACATTATATTATATCACGTTACATTATATTATATTATATTATTTTATATCATATTATGTGATTTTGTCATACAAAATCATATAAAATCATGTAAAATCAATTTAAATTATATTAAATAATATTATATTATATATTAATATATTTTAATACAATTAAATTAATATTTGATATTATATTAAATCTAATAGAATCTAAATAATATGATATATTATAATATATTAAGGTAAATTGTAATATAGTATAATTATATTTTTAATAGTTCAAAAATATAATATAACATATATATTACAATAAATTATAAAATATGCTATATTATATTATATTATATCGTATTGTATTATATTATGTTATATTATATTATACTAGATAATGCTATATATTATATTATACTATATATTATTATATTTTATTGCTTTATGTCATATCATGTGATTTATAATATAAAATTATATAAAAGAATATAAAATAATATGATATATTATAATATAGTATAATATTTTTGTTATTTAAAAATATAAAATATAACATAGTATATTATAATAAATTATAAAATATGCTATATTATATTATATTATATTATATCATATCATATCATATAATATTGCTTTATGTTGTATTATGAGATTTTAATTGATAAATTATATAAAGTCATATAAAATCATGTAAAATCAAATACAAATATATAAAACTATATTATATTATATATTAATATATTTTGATATAATCTAAATTAGTATTTGACATTGTATTAAATATAATAGAATATAAAATAATACGATATATTATGATATATTATGACATATTATAATATAGCATGATATTTTTAATATTAAAAAAATATAAAATATAACATAATATATTATATTAAATTATAAAATATGATATATTACATCATATTATATTATATTATGTTATGTATATTATATTACTTTATATTATATTATATATTTTTATCATGTAAAATTATATAAAATCATGCAAAATCAAATTAAATTATATAAAACTATATTATATTAAATATTAATATATTTTAATATAACTATAATCAATATGATTGTCTTATTCCTATAGTTTTCTGTATTTTTTGTCACTGCTAAGACCTAAATGTTTTCTATGGTTCCAAGTGGCTGCCTTCTTAGCCTCTTTTAACCTAAAAAAAGCATATAATATATGAAGAAATATTTAGATAAATACAAACATCATTATCAATTGTAAAAGAAAGTAATTGTGCTAATTCTTGAAGAATTTCATAAATAGCATATAGATGTTAATCAATATAATGATTCACCTTGCAAAAAGCTAGTATTCAAAAACTAGATTAATGTATATTATTGAAAAAATTAATTCTTATAAAATTTTTAGTGAAAGCACCCCATGTTAGTCTTTGTGACTATAGCTACCATTATCCCGACTTGAAAAAGACTAGCTTTTAAATACATGGCTACTAACAAATAGCTACACTAGCTATGCCCTAAAAGAACTAGTTTGAATAGATGTTTGTAGTTAGTTCCATTGGCTAGGCCTAGAAGAAACTAATTTATGAATATATGTTGCCAACAATCAGCCTCACTAGTTAAGCTCCAACCATAGTTAGATTAGAGAGTAACCATTACCTTTGTCCTAAAACTAGTTTCTCAATCATAAATCATTCAAATATCCATGAATTGTCATTAATATGTAACAACTTATTTCATACATTTCCATCATCACAAATCAAACCAACATGTTCCTTTGGTATAAGAAAGTTCAGCAACATGGTCATGATTGATCTAGATTTCAAAATCTTTTTCATGTTAGATAAAACAATGCATAACTATTATTTTTTAGATCATAGAATTTTAAAAACAACCCTTTAAAATTAAATTTTGGAACTTTCATTATTACTGATGTGGCTAGATCGCTGACGTGGGGGCGGGCAAACTGACATGGAGTCCCCATCAGATGCCATGCTAGATTTTCGACATGGACCCCTTCATCGGGCTGAGCTCTCCCAGAGCAACGGGGTCGCCCGCCGGAGCCGAGCTCCGTCCTCCGCCAGGTCGGTTCCTGCCGGGTCGGGATGCCTAGGCTGGAGCCGAGTACAAGTCCCCATCCAAGGCGGACCCCTTAAGGTTGGATCCCGCGGTCAGGAGTCGAGCTCAAGTCTTCTTCACCACGAGGAGCCCCTTCGAGGTTAGATATCCTGGGCTGGGCGGCACCCCACCCACCTGCGTTAGGTCGAGCTCGTCTGAAGCCGAGTTCCGCTGGTCCGGAGTGGAGCTCAGCCCTCCTCTGCCCAGCCGAGCCACCTTGAGGCGAGCCCCTCGAAGGTGGGCCCCACCTTTCTAGCTAGGTCCCCGGCTTAGGTAGAGGCGCCAACCACCAAGGGAGCGGCGCCTCTTCTCCAAGGACAATGGCGAACCTCCCGAGGGCCGTACGGCAGTGCCCGCCATGCCGCCATTAATGCCCACGGTCGTCACTCACACCAGGAAGAAAGGAAACTCACATCAAGGCGCCATGCCCTCCACCAACCTGCCATACCACCAGGAAAAAGATCCAACCGGAGAACGCGAATCTCGAGGACAGCGACCCGCCAACCGAGGTCCTGCCAGGCTTACAGGAGAGGGGCAAGCAGAAGGAATGTCAGAGTATATAGAAGCTTTCCCGACTATCTGATAGGAGAGGCATCCCGACTATGGCACGATATCTTGTCGCACACATCTGAGAACACGGGTAGATCCTGAGGCAAGCCAAAGTAAAAAACTCAGCCAGAGTAAGTCAAAAGTAAGCAAGCAAAGAAACAAGGAAGAGAGGCCAGACAGGAGGATGCTACTACCTCGGCCATCCCCTCTCCCAACTCACTCTCATTTTTTTTCATACACACTATACTCACTCCTCCTAGCGTGGAGCTCATCCCGAGGGACTCGACCAGGAGGATATGTTCTCCTAGATCGTCACTGACTTGACCGTCGAAGCACCCCCACCGAATCTCCGGCCCGGGTTACTGACGTTGTTTCTTGCAGGTCCCAAGGTACCGGAGGCATCCCGAGTAGGCGGATGCACGACCCTCGATGCCACCAGTAGCTACTGGCCATGACAATCCGGACGACAATAGATTGGCATGCCAGGTAGGGCCGGAACGATTCCCGATATGGTTCAGGTCCCACTTGGATAGTTTGTCGAGAGGATGGTGACCACTCGGGTGAGGGGAGCCTCTCCTAGCCATGCAGAAGAGTCCCCTTCCCATGGGAACCTGCACGGTCCGGAGACAGAGCCACCCGCCCTGGTTCAACCGCCTCTACTAGAAGTCCAGCTGACTGCACTTGCTCAGCAGATGCACACTCTCATTGCAGCAGTGCGCCAGCTCCAGCACCAGCATCGGTCCCTGGCTACTCACCAGCAGCCAGAGACCCCCGTGGCCCATGTCGCAGCACCCCGCAACAGCTTGCATTCCTTCCACGGGAGACCTTCGCAGCCGCAGGCCATTACAAACCCCCGGGGTAGTCGTCAAGCCCCAATGAAGCGACAACGGGCTGGGTTCATCGACGAAGAAAGCTGCTCACCACACCTTGATCGGGGGGCATCTAAACCCCGCCAAGGCAGAAAGGGCAAAGCCCCTCGTCACGGGCACCGCGCACCCGCATCACCTTCCCTGCCTCTCTCAATAGAGCGGTCGATGGATGAAGCTATCAGGCGCATGGCAGAGAAGCGCCTGGAAGAACATGACCGCAAACTGGCAGAGCTGTCCCATCGGTTTCCTAACTTGCCCGGCTCCGCTAGCGAGCCAGCAGGCTATGACGTCCGCCCTCCGTTCTCCTAGGAGATCCAAGTATAGCCGATTCCCCGTCGATTTCACATGCCGCAGGTGGATCCCTACGACAGGACCACTGACCTCCTGGACCACCTGGAAAGCTACCGGGCCCTCATGAGGGTCCAGGGGGGCCACTAACGCTCTCTTGTGCATCGCCTTTCCTGCTACTCTCCGGAAGGCGGCTCGGGTATGGTTCGTCCGCCTTGAGCCGGAAAGCATCAACTCCTTTGCCCAGTTGGGACAGAGGTTTGTGGCTCACTTTGATGCCTATCGGAAGATGCCACGGAAGGCGGACAGCCTCTTCTCCATCAGACAGCAAGACCATGAGCCGCTGCGGGACTACGTGGCTCGCTTCAAGGCCACCACGCTGGAGATCTACAACCTAGAGAAGCCGGTTGCAATGCTGGCTCTGAAGCGAGGGCTCAGGACTTCTCGCCTGACCTACTCGCTTGACAAGAAGCCTACAAAAAAAAGTCATATACACCCACGCTTTTTAGACACGTAAAATACATATGTGAGTAAAAGTTCAAGTTCTAAAAAAATGTTATATATATCCACGTTTGGCAAACGTGAAAATGCTATAATCAATTTGTAACTTACGTTTCAACTATTAAACATGAGTAAATCAATATAATGGATAAACGTTGGTATGCCAAGAAAAGAGTGTCCAAAAAAATTAATACCGATCCCAAGTCTGGAGCTACTCCAAACTCGGATCCAATTAACTTTAACATAAATGGATTGGATCTTGATATTTAATATCCAAACCCGAGACCTGACAAAAAATATAATATAATATATATTTAAAAATATAATATAATATGATATAATGTAATGTAATATGATATATTTTATAATTTATTATAATATATTATTTAAAATTTTATATTTTAAATATTAAAAATATAATTACACTATATTATAATCATACTATACTTACAAAGTCACTCCCACTAACTAAGTATAATAAAAGAATTTAATATGTCCATATTTTTAACAACGGGCCATTCAGGTTGGATCGGGTTCATAAATAATCCCGTTCTATTCTAAAAAACTTGAATATAAATATAATCCAAATAAAATATAGATAACTATATTTTAATTATTAAATAGCTAACTATTATTAACCATAAAATAGATAACAAATAATATTATTTTTAAATTAAATTAACATATAAAAATAATTATAACTCTATCTCTATGTTAAAAATAAGTTCCATACAAGTTTTAACTTATAATTTAAAGGTCCAAATAGATATAATTTTAATATTATTAGTATGTTCAAATCGGGTTGGGTCGGGTCTGGTCCAAATTCAGTAAACCCAGGCCCAACCCGAAAAATGGAACGGGTCTAATTTTAGGACCCAACCTGGATCCACGGTCCATAAAAATGGGTTGGATCGGGTCTAAATAGATCGGATCGGATTAGATCATGGGTCAACCCGATCCATTTATAGCCTTACTTTTAGTTGGATTTAGGGTAGGCTTATCTAAATTTTGGTATTTTCTATGTCCAAGTCCAGTCCATGATCATCTCTTATTGATAGGAAGCTAGAGAACATGTTATCAAAATAGATAAATAATAATAACAAAATAAAATATCTAGAATTACCTGAAATCTCTGCTGACTACTTTTAATAATAATAATAGTAGTAGTAGTAGTAATGTATAAATACTTCAGAGAAGATTTGAGCAAATAAATATGTAGCTTGTAAAATCAAGCTTGGAAGTTCGATATAAATCAAGCTTGAAACACCGAAACATGCTCTAAATTAATTTCAACCTATAAAGCCCAAGTCAATAAAAACTTTGATATATTTATACTATTATACAAATAATGTATTATTAAACTAAAGATTTGATATTAATTGGATTAGTTTAAATTTATTTTGGGTTTGAGTCAAGTTAGCATGTTATAGTTCAATTTTTGATTCAATTAAACTCATTTGTTAATTTCTTTAAAATTAAATTTAAATTAAGTTCAGTATAATCGTAAACAAATCAAGCTTGATGTAGGGTTCAAACTGTAGAGTTTTTTCACATTAAATTTGATTGAATTCGGATCCAAACTTGATAAGCCCGATCAAATTTGGATCCGGATTCGATAAGTTGAATCAGTTACCACAACTTCCCCATCTCAACAACTTTCTCGGTTTCACGCATCTCTCTACAGTAGACATAAATCACTGCCAGGGTATTTTCCACGGAGCACGGCGAGGTGGGTACCCTAGGCTACATATTTCTCCTTCGTAACAGAGCTCGGTGAGGTACAGCGACTCGGTGAGGCGCAGCGATGCTCGGCGAGGCGCAGCGATGCTCGGTGAGGCGCGGCGATGCTTGGCGAAGGGCGGTGAGGCGAGGCGACGCTCGGCAAGGCGCGGCGACGCTCGACGAGGGGCGACGAGGCGAGGCACGGCGGCGCTCGACGAGGCACGACGCTGCTCGGCGAGGCGAGGTGCGACGAGGCTCGACGAGACACGGTGAAGCTCAGCGAGGCGCGGCGAGGCTCGTCGGGTCACGACAAGGCGAGCGGGGAGGTTTCGATCGGTGATTGGGAGTCTCGACTCTTCTGGGAGGTTTCTAAAGGTGAGAGAAAATTTATTTTATAACTTTCTGAAAGGGCTGCTACATCTAGAACTACAAAGCTCCAAATCTAGGAAACAAAATTTGTCAAATTAAACATGGATTCATTTTATCTGTGATAAATGATCCCCATATGTGTGCTTGATGGCTTGAGGAGCTCCAGACTCCAGCATTTAGGCTCAGGAAAGTCCTGCATGCAAAGGTCTCCCAGGTGCTGGAAACACCTTGTATCCATTGTTGATCATGACCCGAAGAACACCAGGTTGGTCTGCAAAATTAGATCAACTTGAGTGAAATGTTCACCATGAAAAGGCCACCATGAACCACTTAAAGGCACTGACAGAGAGAAGTAAATGCGAACTAGTATAAAAATGCCTGGAAATCTAAAGCAAACTAGCAATTTTACATGCTTATATGCTACATCCAATCCTACTTGCAGTGTTCCAACTTCGTCCAGATGCTTGTCAAGTCCAGAGATGCCTAATAATTTGTGTTCTAAATTGCATAGACCCAGACTTTGAATTATGTAATTTATTGGGTATTTTCAAACCATCAATAAGCCTACTAGCTTTCTTGGTGGGCAACACTCTCTTGCCAAAAGTTTTGGGTAAATTAGTCACCAGTTCAGAGGGTTGATGTGAGGCTGGCAGCTGGTCATAAACCTTGGCTGATTTAAGTCGAGACAGAAAAAGAATATATATATATATAGAGAGAGAGAGAGAGTTCATTTGTGCCCGTTAGTATTAAGTTGATGCAGTATAGCTTTTTCTGAAGTACAAGAATATTTATGCACAAAATAATGATGGTTACAATGGTTTGACAAATTTAACAACAACAAATACATGAAAAATATTTTTATTTTTCTTAAAAAATGTGAAATCTGCATGATTTAGCTTAATATTGAACATTTGATAGCCTAAAAATGCAGCGAAGATATGTTGGGTACTCCAGGAACTTGGTTTGACTTTGATAACATGGCATAGTAGTTCAATGGTTGTGGTATATTTATCATTTATATGGAATAAGAATGTTAATTCCAATTTATATGTAAGTGATATTGTAATCTTCTAGATGTGCATTTATATTATCCCTTTTATTATTTTCTGTACCATCACATACTTGACTCTTACTGGTTTCTGTGAAGAGCTATAATGAACAGGATGCCATGTAGCATATTAGGGCATTTGAACTTCCCTGAAGGATTCTTCAGTAAAAGAATAGAGTTCAGGCAAGTGGAGCATGTATTGTTTAATAAAGTCACTATTGTTATAGGAATGCTATTGATAAATAATGGTTACAATGAGTCAAGTCTTGGACAAATAATTCAAAATCTATTGAGAGATGCCTGTTATCTATCGTACATTTGCTTTGCAATTTGATTGATCAATTGGATGAATGGCTTTGATGTGGCAATCATTGTGATGGTTCAAATTATCTACTAGGTGAGGTTGTTCGGCTACTCGCCCGAGTCCGATTTCCATCAGGAGGCTTTTAAATATAAATAGGCTTTTAAATACAAATTCGAGACCTTCATTCTCCTTGCTTTGTTACCACCAAGCGGAGGAGCACAGCTTAAGGTATGCTCGTTTATTATTAGTGATCATTGTATGTTAGCCTTTCAAAAAAAATTATCTCGGTATCCTTTACTTATTTTTATTTTTTGATATTTATTTTAGATACATATATATATGGACATAGTTTGGAGCTAGTTAAATCTACCATGGTATCGAAGATTGATTTTTAAGGCTAGAATTTGTATATACATAATACTTAGATTCTCATTTTTCTCAATATTTTTCTTTTTAGGGGAACAGTAGAGTACTTGAAGGGAGTTGATGAATTTATCAAGTATGCATGTTCGAGATTAGGAAGAGATACATTTAAGTGTCCTTGTCTATAGTGTGTTTGTGGTCTGATCCATGACAAAGATACAATTAAAGTACATTTAGCTTTTAATGGAGTTATTAAAGATCAGAGACTTTGGGAATTGCGTTCTGGTATTTTAGCTCATAGTATTTCTTCTAATATAAATAGCACAAGTGGAGATTGCACTAAGGATGATGGCATACATAAAATGATACTAGATATACTTAAAGCTGCAGCTGATGGTGACAACGAATTTGAATATGGTGATACTGGTCTAGCAGATGGAGATGAGTTTTTAAATGGATTAAATAAGTTGCTTGAAGATACACAAAAACCATTATTTGAAGGTTGTAAGAGTTTCAAGAAACTTTCTTTTGTTCTCCATCTATTCAACATTAAGTGCATGGCTGGAATGTCCCAAAAGGCTTTTGATTTGATGATGCAGTTGTATAAACCCCTTCTTTCAGATGGCAATGCACATCCAAATTTATATAATGAAGTTAAAAAGATTGTTGCCGCATTATGTTATAGTTATGAAAAGATAAATGCATGTCCGAATGATTGCATTTTGTATTGGGGGGAGAAGAATAAAGATCGTACAAGTTATCCAAAATGTGGAGAGGATAGATGGATTAAAAAAGAAAGTTGTTATGGCCATAAAGGGAAAAGAAAGTTTAAAAAGATTCTTCATTACTTTCCATTAATTCCAAGACTTTAGAGGATATACCTGTGTTCTGAATTGGCTGCAACAATGAGGTGGCATAAAGAAGAGCGAAAAGTAGATGGTATCTTGAGATATCCAGCTGATTCATCTTGTTGGAAATCTCTTGATGTCATTAATGATTTTGGAATTGACTCTCGAAATGTTCGTCTTGGCTTGGCAAGCATTGGGTTTAATCCTTTTGGTAATATGAGTGTAAGCTATAGCATTTGGCCGGTTATTTTGCTGCCTTATAATTTATCACCATGGGAGTGTATGAAATGGCCTAATATATTCGTATCCTTACTTATACCAAGTCCACATGGACCTGGTAACAACATTGATGTTTACCTATAACCTCTCATTCATGAATTAAGTATTTTGTGGAATGAGGTTGACACATATGATACTTCAAGAGGCGAGTGGTTCAACATGCGTGCTGCATTATTATGGATCATAAATGATTTTCTTGCATACGGATACTTGTCAGGTTGGAGCACGAAAGGACGATTGGCATGTCCACAATGTAATAAAGATACATATTCTGATTGGTTACATTCATGTAGGAAACATTATTATGCTGGTCATAGACGGTGGTTGGACAAGGATCATAAATTTTGATGAATGAAGTCAAGATTTTTTGATAAAAAAGAAGATATAAGAGATGCACCTACTCTACCTTCTGGGAGTGATGTGTTCCAGCAACTAGAGGGTCTTATTTTTATCGCAAAAACTTCTAAAAATTTGAAAAAAAAAAAGGAAGTCAAGCAAGAATTTGAAGAGAGCACCAAAGCAAAAGAAATCAAAGAAGAGAAATACTATAGAAGAGCCTGATAATGTTGAAAACGATAAATACCTGACATAGAAAAGAAGAGTATCTTTTTGATTTGCCATATTGGAAGTTATTACTTGTTCGGCATAACCTTGATGTAATGCACATCGAGAAGAATATCTTTGACAGTTTGATTGGAACATTATTAGAAATTGACAGTAAAAGTAAGGATGGCTTGAAAGCTCGACAAGACTTAGTCGAATTAAATATACGACCATCTCTTCATCCCAAATTTGTAGGTTTGAAAAAGATCTTGTTGCCACCAGCTCGCTTTACATTAAGTAAAAAGGAGAAGGAAAGCATGTGCCATGTTCTTAAAGATGTGAAGGTTCCTGATAGATATGCAGCTAACATCTCTCGGCATGTTGACCAAGTTCATGGAAAGATATGGGAGCTAAAAAGTCATGACTGTCATGTAATTATGCAACAACTACTTCCAATAGCAATCCAGTCTATAAAAAGCAAGGAAGTTAAGTGGATAGTCACTAAATTGAGCAAGTTTTTCTTGTAATTGTGCTCAAAGACTTCTTCAACAAATGATTTTTATTTACTTAATCAAAGGATTTTAATTCTCTTATGTCATATGGAGATGTTGTTCCCTCCTAGTTTCTTTGATGTGATAGTTCACTTGCTTGTTCATTTGCCACATGAAGCTCAACTTGCTGGTCCAGTTAATTATCGATGGATGTATCCAATTGAAAGGTATATTTGAATTTGATGTGTTTTTAGTTTATTGCATTTTTTATTTTTTATGTATTGTAGACTAGTAAAATTTAGTGGTCATGATGATAGGTTCTTGATGAAATTGAAATCATATGTGTGTAATAAAGCACAACCAGAAGGTTAATTGCAAATAGTTATTTGGCTGTAGAAACAGTAGCCTTTGGATCAAGATTCTTAGATGATGATGTTGAGACATGGCTAAATAGATGTGGAAGAAATGATGATTGTACCGAAGTTGATACTCTGGGACAGATGTGCATTAACATAGGTCGACCTTTAGGTGCTGGGAGTTCTCGTAAGATGGATAATGTGGAGTTAGATCAAGCTCATCGATATATATTATTCAATCAAAAGGAGGTTCAGTCATATGCATTGTAAGTAAAAAGTATTTTTTTTTATTTCATTATATTATGAAATTTGTAGTTGTTACTACAAAACTTACACAATATTGTTTTTTATGTTAAGGATGCACTTCGAGTTGATCCAAAAAGAATGACCTCGTTCATCAAAAATGGATATTAAAATTATTCATATGAGCAAGTTTCCATAATGGTTTCGTAGACATGTATATAATGTTTCATTATTTTCTTAATTTTTGTCTTATGAAAAAAGGTGTATGATTACTAATTGAATAATATAATATCTTTTTTATAGGTTCAGGGGCTACAAGATCAAGGAAAAGAAGATCTACCAGCTATTATTCATTGTCTAACAAAACATCTAGTTAATATAGTCAAGAAATACAATGAATGTTTAATTAACGGATTTAGATTTCATACAAGGAGCGCCGAGCAGGAAAGGAAAACTCAAAATAGTGGCATTGTGATGTCAGCTAAAACAGCAAGCTTCTCTAGTACAAGAGATAATAATCCAATACATACTAATATTATCTATTATGGAGTCTTGGACGAGATTATAGAGATAAATTATTATGATGAGATGAAATTTTTGCTCTTTAAATATGAATGGGTGGATATTAATTGAGGTGTCAAACAAGACGGGGACTTGACACTGATAAATTTAATTATAAATTGCGTACTTCAAAGCCTTTTGTAATAGCTAATCAAGTGGAGCAAGTATGGTATGTAAAAGATCCAAAAGAAAGTGGATGTCATGTAGTTAGAAAGACAAAGCCAAGGAATTACTTTGATATGAATGATGACTTCAATGATGCTGATAAAGGCTTGGAAATTGAGCAACAAATAGATTTCCATGCTACCAATTATGACAATGAGATCGATATAGATGATGAGAATGTAACATGGGAAAGAGATGATATTCAAGGAATTGTGATTGTAACGTAGTTATCCATGCATATATATCCATATATATGAATAATGTATTTTCTTGAATATTTGTTAACTATGTATGGAAGACTTGTTTGATTATGTTCAATTGTATTAGTTATTATTTTCTTAACTATATATTGAATGGTGTTCGTACTTCTTTTATTAACTATATTAGAAAGGTTGTTTGGTTATGTTAAATGGTATTTGTTATTTATTTTAATATTTCTTATATATTTTGATGTATATATAAATAATGTTTCTATTTATTGCTTGGTTTTACTATACTAATATCATTCCTTTTAATTATAGGTGTTGTTACAAATATATTTGTTACCTCAACTGAAAGTCTATGTAAGTGATCTAGTTCTTATCTTAATCTGATATTTATTATATAAACAAAACTGATGACTATTTTAATTTTTTTTGTAGGGCTAGAAAGAAAAATCTGATAATTGTAAGGGGTCGGGATAGACCGAGAACAAGATCTACTTATCGTGAAGTAGATTCTAAACCAATATGGATAATGATCATAAAGTGGTTCACTTTGAAGAGACACAAGATAGTAGTACTGAAGATAAACATTCAAATGAGGGAATGTTACTTGAACCAGAAAATAATTCAAGATGAAAGAGGTTGACAACTAGTTGCTTTCCTACTTATATAGGGTGAGTATGATTTTAATTCTTGATGTTCTTACATTTAATATATCAAAGATGGATGTATCCTAATAGTCTTTAAACATTTACTTTTTTTTGACATGTTTATTTTTATTATTTCTAGGTATATATGGAGCAAGCTAAGTTCGGAGAGACAATCATGGTTTCATTGTTTTGATTGCTTATTATTTAGCTTATATGTGAGTAAGCCATCAAAAAAGAAAGTTTCAAAGTGGATAAAGAACAAAGAAGTCTTTGAAAAGGAATATCTTATTCTTCCTATTTGCATTTGGTGGGTTATTAGGTTTAGTTATTTCCAATTTATCAAATATTGAATAGGAGGTTGTGTACTTATTTTTTTTCTAACATTAGGGATCATTGGCTTGTTGTGATTTTTTGTAACTTTGGTGAGAGCTCTACTTCAACCAGTCCACCTTGTATGTTTCTATTAGATTCTCTTCCAAATAATAGTTGTGATATATATGAAGCTGAAATAAGACAGTAATCAAATAAATATGATTTCTATTTTTAACTTTGATTTTCATAGTCGATTCATATTAATATATTTAGATTGTTTATATTTCTTTATTTGCAGCCTAGTTTTTGATATATATGATTGTGAAAAGAAGTCAAAAGATGCAAGAGTAATATGGAATATGCCGTTGATAGCCCCAAAGGTAGTTGTGTTATATTTTTAAAGCAAAATAATTTATTTATATGAAACATAGAGCATAATAGTTATTAATCTTTTTGTCTATATTTCAATAATAACATGTACCAATGCAACCAAATGAAAATAATTGTGGATATTTTGTTATATATTATATCCATCATTTTATGCAGGATGCTCCCACAACATCTCTCCAAACAAGATTCATTCTTTTGTATATTCTAATCCTCTTAACTTCTTACCAAATTTTTATATGCATTTCAAAATTATTTATTGATTTTTATTTATTCAGCTTATTGATCACTGGTTTACAATGGTGGAGTTGGATTCCTTTTTGGCTGGTTTAGATTCTGTTTGATGTGCAAAAAGGAGTGCAACTAGGCAAGTCATTGATGAACAAAGCATTGTACATGAAGATAATACTGGTGTAGCCTTAAAAGAGGAAGAGATATCCCAACCTGAATAGCCACCTCCTAAAAAGTATCGTGGTGAGACACAAATGAAAGATGTGCATATGATGGATTCTGACAAGATGATTCATGTAGAGTGGAATGAGTATGGATAGCCAATTGGAGATGGTGGGCAATCATTTATGAGCTTTTTGACTAGCCTAACAAAATTTTATGA
This sequence comes from Areca catechu, assembly GCA_021397845.1. Classification (NCBI taxonomy): domain Eukaryota; kingdom Viridiplantae; phylum Streptophyta; class Magnoliopsida; order Arecales; family Arecaceae; genus Areca; species Areca catechu. The sequence continues at coordinate 50,224,643 of CM038045.1, read as the reverse complement.
GTAGCTGCCAGTTAGTATAAATGATTGACGAAAGATATCTAAGACCACTAAACTTGAACTTTGGGAATATACGAAGGTTATATTGATTTCTATTTCATCTATGATTTGACATTTATTTTTATAATTCATTAATAATATTTTTTTATTTTAGAAAAAGTATGATGTGGGAGATGAGCATTATAGTTTTGCAATGAAAACTTTGACAGGAAAATGAAAAGGAATGTAGTACCATTTAAGAAAAAAATACTTAATAAGAAATTGTAATAAGAATATGAAAAAATAAAGTGAAGTATCTAAGAATGTCCTAGAGGCTCAATAGAAAGAAGCTATAGATAGTTGGTCTACTTTACAATGGCAGGTGCATAGAAATTATTATTTTTTATCAGTTAAGATCAATTTTTTATAATAGTTAATGTCGGTTTTAAATTTTGGTATATATGGAACAATGACAGAAAATGGCAGATATCAACATTGACTGCAAGAAGAAGTACAAGTATTCCCATTGTACAGGAACAAGGAGCTTCGCGCAAATCAATCACATATATGTGAAACCCATCCAAATTTTTTTAAATGCTTGCTCTGATAAATATATATGTTATGTTCAACTAATTTTTCTTATTTTGTATACTCAGTTCAAAAAAATAGGAAAAAAAATGAGCCGTCCTGGTATGTGGGTGAACACTCGTACTAGAAAGAATGGTAAACCTGTAAATGATGTTGCTGTTGGACTAGTTGTAAGTATCCTTTATTAGTCAATTAAAATATAAGTCTATCTTATTTTTTATTATAATATTTATTTCTTGTAATTAATACATACATGTTTACTGGAACCAAAAGGAAATGTTTAAAGATGCAGAAGGGGATGAAATATTTTCTAAACAGTTTGGCAAAGAAAGACTAGACATGATCCATTGCTTATAAATAGGACCAACTCCCAGTTCATTGTGGAGCTCTAAAGCAACAAATGAAGTCTTGAAAAAGGAAAATGAGAGTTTGCGTAAAATGGTTAATGACTTGGCAGGTCAAGTTGGAACTCTCCAAGTTCAAGTAGCAAATATTTATGGTTCAACAGTTTCGGTGAGTACTTTAGTTAAATGTATAATTCTTTTTTTATTTCTTTATGAATGAGATTGGATAACTTAATATTTATTTTTAAAATTATTTTGATTTTTTTGAAAATATAAAATTTCATGGAAAAACCCGATGATCATTCATTCTACTTGCTATTTGATTAATGAATTTAACCTGTTATTATACTTATTTATTATTAGGGTATTGCCAACATGAAAGAAGTTGATGATCATTCACCAAAAATAGATAAAATATCATCTGTTAGTAGCAAACATAATCCTGAGGTATCTATGATATCATTATTTTATGCAATATTTATAATTTAATATTTTTTTAAGAAAGTTGGCTGACTCTCTATTATTTCTAGAATGGTGATAGAATTGAACTAAATTCATCTTAAGGGAATATATTATCCATTCTTGAATCATCTAAAATTGTAAGTGAAATTTATTTTAATGAATTTGTAGATTTAAATAGAATGGTTTAATGTTATTAAGTGGTGATCATCAGTACTTATTCATTATATTATATGAAATCAATACTTGAAGGGCGAAGAAGTAATTTTATTGGATTTCTCACAAAAAGAAATAGGCAAAGGAATATTTATTTCTGATGATAAACACAAGATGTTGATGGGCAAAAGTTTGGGAGATATCTTTTGTGAGGTTTCTGTTTTTTATGTAATTGAACCCGATGCTCCATTGCTTATAAAGGACAAAAGTCGATCTTTAATGAAACATGCTATGGGCACTCATATTATTTGGTGGAAAGATTATGTATGTATCTATATACATTATTGGTTTAATAATGGTTTATACTATCTCTGAAATTATGTATATTTATGATTTCTTTGTTTTTATAGGTGATATAATGGAAGGTGTCAAGGAAGAAATAAAGATTTTATAAAGTTTATTTTATATATCTTTATTCTCTTTATGGTTTAGCAAAATAGTTGGAACTTGTTTTATGATATGTTTTGAGTTCTAGTATTTACTTTCTTTTGAAATCAATACTATGTTTTGTTTGTTGTTCTTTGGATTTTGATAAAATTAATAAAGTTGTTGAGACAATATATTTGTAAGACTAACATTATGTATGTTAAACTTTATTTAATATAATGATGAAAATTATCTTGTTTATAGTTATTTTTTGTCTTTCTATTTTTATTTGTTATTACAAGTGATCCATATTTTGAAATTGGATTGAGCATGACTATATTTAATTATAAACCTATGTTTTATTATTGCTAGTACAGGTTCATTTATACCTACACTTTGTTAATTCCAACGAATTCTAATTCGTATGTATTTAATTACCCACGTTTCTAATTCGTATGTATTTAATTACCCATGTTTCTAATTCGTATGTATTTAATTACCTAATTCATATATATTTAATTACCCACGTTTCTAATTTGTATGTATTTAAATACCCATATTTTATAAAGGAGGGTATAGACTACATTTATACCCACGTATATAATTTTACCTAAGTTAGATATTACGTGGATAAAGCATGTCTACACACATGGAAAGAAAAAATGTGGATATAAGCTATAGCCACGCCAGACATACCCACGTTTAACCAAACGTGTGTACTAATGTGGATGTAGACATATATCCACGTTTTTTAAACTTTTATCTACGTATTTTCTACATGGATGTAGCTCAGTTTTTTTGTAGCCTCTCCCGAGCTCAGAAGTACATCTGCATCGAGGAGACGGATTGTACAAGGCGGGAGCTCGACGGGAAGTTGCTGAAGAGGCCGGCACCCGCCGAAGCGCCTGGGGCATGGAGGCCAGGACCGCCAGCTTAGAGCTCCCGGCCGGGACCAAGGCCAAGAAGCGCTCCCATCTCTGAGGGGAGTTTCACCCCCCTCCTCGCCCCGAGAACAAAGATCCTCATGGAGATCGAAGGCGAGACCTATCTGAGGTGCCCACCGCCATTGAAGTCGTCCTCTACCCGTGACAAGACGAAGTACTGTCATTTCCACCGTGACCACGGCCACGACATTGAGGAGTGCCGCAATCTCAAGTGAGAGATCGAAGAGCTCATCAAGAGGGGCTACCTCGGAAGATATGTAGGGGACATACCTCAACAGGAATCTCAGGCGCTCGTCACCCTCCCACCAGTCCCGGTGGTCGACAATTGCCCTACCGAGAAGCCGGTGAGGATGATACCCTGGGGAGCTGAGCGTGCACCCAAGAGAGCCCAGGGGGCAGGGCATCCAAAGGTTGTACTCCTCTTTATGAGGGAAAGAGAAGATGGGAAGAAAAATGTAAATAATGATGCTGTGGTCATCAAGATGACGATCACAAAGCATCCTGTAAAATGCATCATGGTAGATAGTGGAAGCTCCACGGATGTGCTTTTCTACGATGCCTTCTCCAGGATGAATATTTCCTCTGTTCAGCTCAAGCCTGTACATACCCCCTTGTTGGTTTAACGGGAGACTCCGTAAGGGTGGAGGGAGAAATCACTCTCCCAGTCACTGTCGGGACCCTACCTCGGTAGAGTACCATCATGATGATGTTCACGGTTGTCGGGCTTCCTTCACCTTACAATGTGATTTTGGGCCGACCTGGGCTCAATCTTCTCGATGCTGTTGTCTCTACCTAGAGATTGCTTGTACAATTCCCTACCCCTTATGGCATGGGGGAGATGAGGGGTACGCCCCAGCCGGTGCAGCACTGCTTTCAAACCCTCCCTGAGGCCCAGGCTCCCAAGGAGGACCCCCAGACAGATGAGCTCGACCAGAGGGTTCAGGACCCCAGGGGAGGCCCGACCGAGCACCTACTTCCTTACCAGCTCGAGGCTGACCGGATGAAGATCGTGCAGATCGGAGCCCAGCTGCCCAAGGAGGAGAAAGCTCCACTGTTGGAGTTCTTGCGGGCGAATGCAGATGTGTTCGTCTGTATAACAGTAGACATGCCAGGCATTCCCCCCGAAATAATCACCCACAAGCTTAACGTCGATCCGAAGCACAGGCCGATTCGATAGAAGAAGAGAAGCTTCGCCCTAGAAAGGCAGGTGGCCATCAACGAGTAAGTGGAAAAACTTTTGGCCGCCAGCTTTGTCCGAGAGGCGCAATACCTGACCTGGCTGGCGAACGTGGTGATGGTGAAGAAGAACACTGGCAAGTGAAGGATATGTGTAGACTATACCGACCTTAATAAGGCGTGCCCAAAGGACAGCTTCCCTCTACCAAGGATAGATTAGTTGGTGGATGCCACCTCAGGGCATAGGCTGCTCTCCTTCATGGATGCGTTATCCGGATACAATCAGATCCGGATGCACCTGGGGGACGAAGAGCACACTACCTTCATTACCGATCGAGGGACATACTGCTATAGGATGATGCCCTTTGGCCTGAAGAATGCAGGAGCCACGAACCAATGTTTGGTCAACAAGGTCTTTAAGGACCAGATTGGCCAGAACGTGCAGGTGTATGTGGATGACATGCTCGTTATGAGCAAACCGAGCTCGTACCACGTCGCCGACCTCGCTGAAGCCTTTTACAATCTCCGGAAGCACCAAATGAAGCTCAATCCAGCAAAGTGTACTTTCGGGGTGGCGGCCTGAAAGTTCCTTAGCTTTATAGTCACCTAGAGAGGCATTGAAGTGAACCCGGAGAAGGTCCAGGCGATCCTTGACATGGAGCACCCGACATCCAAAAAGCAAGTTCAACGTCTGACAGGGAGGGTCACAGCCTTAAGCCAGTTCATCTCGAGGTCGGCTGACCGTTGCCGCCCTTTCTTCAAGGCATTGCGCAAAATGCATGACTTCACTTGGACTGAAGAGTGCAAGACGGCCTTTGAAGAACTGAAGGAGTTCTTGGCCTTTCCACCTCTGCTATCCAGACTAGAAGAAGGAGAAGAGCTCCTCTCTACCTGGTGGTTACATCCGGGGCTGTCAGCTCAGTCCTCGTCCGTACAGATCAGGACGGGTCTCAAAAGCTAGTGTACTACACCAGCAAAATCCTCCGTGATGCGGAGATCAGGTACACTTGCTCCGAGAAACTCATTTTTGTACTAATCATGTCTGCTAAGTGACTTAGGCCCTACTTCCAAGCACATCCCATTGTGGTTGTGACCGATCAACTGATGAGAACCATATTAGGCCATCCCGAAACTTCCAGGAGATTGGCTAAATGGTCCCTGACATTGAGCAAGTTCGACATCGTGTACCGACCGAGATCATCGCAAAAGGTCCAAGTCCTAGCCGACTTCGTGGTCGAATGTACAGGGCCCCCCAAGGAGCCAGAGCGGATAGCCCCGGAGAGCCAAATCGAGCCTGGACCACGAGAGGACCCTTGGATCCTCCACGTGGACGGTGCCTCCAATTTCGGCGAAAGCGGAGCGGGCATCATCCTCGCCAATTCTGACGGAGTGGTGATGGAATGCGCTCTCCGCTTCAAGTTCGCCGCCACGAACAACTAGGCGGAGTACGAAGCACTCTTCGCGGGCCTAAAGGTATCCCGTGAGTTATGCTTCGAAAGCCTGAAGGTTTTCACCGACTCCTAATTGGTTGCCGGACAAGTCTTTGGAGAGTACGAGGCCCGAGACCCCTAGATGGTGAAGTACCTGGAGAAGGTTCGTTCAAGCACGGTAGGCTTCCGTTACTTCCATGTTTTCCAAATCCCTCGTGAAGAAAATGCTCGTGCGGATGCACTATCGAGGCTCGCAACCCTACCGGACTCATCCCTAGGGCGTGCCTATATTGAGTATCTCGAGAATCCAAGCTACGAGAGCCCAGAGGAGGTGCAACAAGTAGCCCATAAGCCGAGATGGATGGACAGGTACATCAAGTACATCCAAGATGGCCTCCTACCAAAGGACTGTAGAGAAGCCGGCCTCATCAGAAGGAAGGTCACCCGTTTTGTTCTAATGGACGGTCATCTCTATCGCCGATCTTACTCTTACCCACTCTTGAAGTGCCTTAGACCACGGAGGCAGCCTTCGTGCTCCAGGAGATACATGAGGGTCTTTGTGGAAACCATGTAGGGGGGAGGACCCTGGCGTACAAGGCTCTTCACCAGGGATACTTCTGGGAGACGATGAGGGAAGACATCGCCGACTTCGTCAAGAAGTGTGATAAATGCCAACGCCATTCCCATATACAGCACCTACCGGCTGCATCGATCTCCCAGTTGTCATCCCCCTAGCCTTTTGCACAGTGGGGGATGGACATTTTAGGACCATTCCCCACCGCACCAGGACAGTGGAAGTTCCTGCTAGTGGTGATCGACTACTTCACCAAGTGGGTCAAAGTGGAGCCGTTAGCTCAGATTACAGAAGCCAATATTCGATAATTCTTCTGGAAGTCTGTTATCTTCCGCTTCAGACTCCCCAATTGCATCATCATCGACAACGGGCGATAGTTCGACAACCGGGAATTCGAAGGGTTCTGTGCCGAACACGACATCCAACATAGGTTCACCTCGGTAGCTCATCCCCAGATAAATGGGGAAGCCGAGGTGACTAACCGGACCATCCTCCAAGGACTTTGCACCAAGTTGGACCAAGTGAAGGGCAGATGGGCAGAGGAACTTTCAAGCATCCTGTGGGCCTACCACACAACACCCAGACAGCAACGGGTGAAACACCTTTCAACCTCATCTTCGATGCTGAAGCGGTAATCCCAATCGAGCTCGACGTGCCCACACTGCGGGTGCAGCAGTATGACGAGACGCAGAATTCGATACACCTCCTGCTCAATCTAGATCTCCTAGAAGAAATAAGGGACAAAGCTCGACTTCGGATGGCGGTATACCGACAACGGGTTGCCCGATATTACAATACACGGGTGAAGCTGAAGACTTTCTGACCTGGCGACTTGGTATTGCACCGGGCTGAAGCATCTCAATCCCGGGAGTGCGGCAAGCTCTCGTCGAACTGGGAAGGCCCTTATAAAGTGGCCGAGGCCCTCTCACATGGGGCCTACTATCTCGAGGACCTGGATGGCACCAGGTTTCCCCGAACATGGAATGCTTGTAATTTGAGGAGATACTATCAGTAATGTAAGTTTTTCCTCCATTAGAAATAAAGACTTTCCTTTGCATAATGGGTTATTTGCTTTGCAGGAATGTTGCTTCCTGGGGCCCAGCTCTCTGGGAGGCCAGCCTCGAGCCCAGCTCTAAGGCATCCAAGCCCAGAAATAATTTCTCCGACACCAAGACCTGAGAAGCCCTTAGGCACTCAAGCCTCGAGCCCAGCTCCAAGACATCCAAGCCCAGAGAAAAGTCCTCCGGCACCAAGACCTAAGAAGCCCTCAGGCACTCAAATCCGGAGCCCATCTCTCTAGCCAGCACATCTCCGAGCCCAGCTCCAAGATAGCGACTCCTGAGCCATGTCCTCAGGTATCAAAATCCGGAGCCCAGTCCTCCGGCCAGCATGTCTCCAAGCCCAGCTCCAAGATGGCAACTCCTGAGCCATGTCCTCAGGCATCCAAATCCGTAGCCCAGTCCTCCGGCCAGCACATCTCCGAGCCCAGATCCAAGATGGCAACTCCTGAGCCATGTCCTCGGCATCTAAATCCGAAGCCCAGTCCTCCGGCCAGCATGTTTCCGAGCCTAGCTCCAAGATGGCAACTCCTGAGCCATGTCCTCAGGTATCAAAGTCTGGAGCCCAGTCCTCCGGCCAGCACGTCTTCGAGCCCAGCTCCAAGATAGAAACTCCTAAGCTATGTCCTCAGGCATCCAAAGTCCGGAGCCCAGTCCTCCAGCCTGCACGTCTCCGAGCCCAGCTCCAAGACGGTAACTCCTGAGCCATGTCCTCAGGCATCCAAAGTCTGGAGCCCAGTCCTCCGACCATCACATCTCCGAGCCCAACTCCAAGATGGTAACTCCTGAGCCATGTCCTCAGGCATCCAAATCTGGAGCCCAGCTCTCCGGCCGGCACGTCTCCGAGCCCAGCTCCAAGATGGTGTTTCCTGAGCCCCGACCTTAAGCACTCAAGCCTCAAACCCAGCTCCAAGGTATCCAAGCCCGGAGAAAAGTCCTCCGGCACCAAGACCTGAAAAGCCCTCAGGCACTCAAACCTAGAACCCAGCTCTAAGGCATCCAAGCCCAGAGAAAAGTCCTCCGGCACCAAGACCTGAGAAGCCCTCAGGCACCCAAGCCTCGAGCCCAACTCCAAGGCATCCAAGCCCGGAGAAAAGTCCTCCGGCACCAAGACTTGAGAAGCCCTCAGGCACTCAAGCCTCAAGCCTAGCTCCAAGGCATCCAAGCCCAGAGAAAAGTCCTCCAGCACCAAGACCTGAGAAGCCCTCAGGCACTCAAGTCTCGAGCCCAGCTCCAAGACATTCAAGCCCGGAGGAAAGTCCTCCGGCACCAAGACTTGAGAAGCCCTCAGGCACTCGAGCCTCGAGCCTAGCTCCAATTCATTCAAGACCTGAGAAGCCCTCATGCACTCAAGCCCGGAGCCACCGTTCTCCGGCATCGGAGTCTCGAACCAAGCTCCAAGACAGTGAGGCTCGAGCCCATACAAGATGGAGCTCCCCTCTCCGACCTCCCCGCACTGAAAGAGAAAAGAGAAGAAAAGAAAAGGAAGGAGAAAGGAGGAGGAGAGAAGACATTCACACCACAAAAGAGAGAAGAAACCGTATTGGCTGAACTATTTTTCATTACTTAAAAGAAATAAATTACATTATCTCCTGGGCCCTGACAAGCCAGGTAGCCCGGTCCAACAAAAAGAGGAAAAATTCTTACAAGAAGTCCTACCCTATTGAGCCGGCTCCTTCCCTGGGCGGTGCACGGCTGGGACTTCCCCCTCCTCCATCTTCGTTGCAGGGTACCTTCTTGAGCGGCCTTCGCCGAAGGGGCTGGTTCTGCTGCTGACGTCGCTGGGACCGACTCAGTTGTCTCTGCCTATGGCACTGGTTTGGCCATCGTCGCCACCAAGGTCGGCTCGACACGGCCAGATGTCTCCAGGGTCACCTCTAGGAGAGTCCCGGCTGGAGTGGATCCCTGCCCCGCTGCAGCCATCGCCAAAGCTGGAGCCTTCTTGCCAGGAGTCCGAAGCGCGACCAATCGCTCCTCGGAGAGGATCCCCCGCAGCTGAGTGCAGCAGTAAGCGAACCCCTTGGCGAAGGAGTCCGTCGCCGCCTCCTTGAAGTCCTTTATATATTCGAGGGAGGCCTTGAAAGTGGCCACCACATTGGCAGCCTCCTTCCTTGCGACCTCCGCCCGGCGCCTTGCCTCGACTAGTTGCTCTCCTGCGTGCTCGGCCTGACGGATCGCCACCGCCATCCCCTTCTCGGCGGTCTTGGAAGAACGGGCGATGGCGGTAGCCTTCTCCTCTGCCTCCGTGGCCCTCTTCTCAGCGGTCGCTGCCTTTTTCTCAGTAGAGGCGGCCCTTTCCCTTGCCGCCTCCGACTCGGCCCGGAGCTCCTTCAATCAGGTCCTCTTCGACTCAAGTTCCCCCTCGAGCTCCTTCCTGATCCGAGCGACGTCAGCGACCTCGGCCATGAGGCTCTTAACCTTCAGGTTAGCCTCCCGGGTCTCCTCATCCTTCCGACCTGCCTCAGTCCTCAGGGACTCGAGCTCCGCCTGCCGCTCCTTGTCCCTTTTGGCCCAATTACGGCTGTAGCCCAGATGAGGATCAGTTCTTTGTTGCATTAGAGAGGGAACATTAGCTACGGTGCTAAAAAAAAAAAAAGGGGCGGGGTCAGAAGTAATAAAGATGAGCGAAGAGGAACTTATAGCGTAGAGGTTGGCAAAGGACGAGCTGATGACGTCGCCCAGAAGTCTCCCACTCCCTTCCCGCCGGTCGCAGGACTGGACTGAGAAGTCCATCATTCGCTCGGCGAGGCTCAAGTCCTTCATCAAGGAGACATTGGGCCCCAATCGAAAAGGGACTCGACAGTAGTCCCTGTCTCTCTTTTCCACCGACTCGGACCCCTCAGCGGTGGAAGGCGCCTTCAACGCTAGTTGCGAGCTCGGCATCGCTTCAGGCTACACCTGGGATGCTGTCCTTGCTTCTTTCGACTTCCCGTCCTTCTCAACGTCAACGACCTCCAGAGGGGGGCTCCCACCCTGGCGGCAGCAGCAGCTGATCTGGCCTGGACGACCACCTCAGGATCGGGCACTGGGACCGGCTCGTGCTACCCTGAAGGCTCCGAGACAGGCTCAACCTCCCTCTTCTGCCTTCATTCAGAGACCGGCGCATCTGGCTCGGCCTGCACCGGCCTCGCACCATCATCAGCACGAGCCCTCTTCGAAGCGGGCTCACTGGCTTTAGCTACCTGCTCTCATTCCTCGGAGAACGAGAGCAGCTCATCCATGGAGAATTTCATTCCTGCACCAAAGAAGACACAGTCAATCTCAAGTTCAAAAAAAAAAAGAAAAAAGAGAAGAGAAAGAAAATGAAGAAAGAAAAAGAGAAGGGGTGGCCAAGTTGAACTCACCCGACTCCTGCATCGAGCCGACCCCGACCTCGTGGAGATTTCGCTCCGACAGCAAGACCTCAAGCGAGGGGATCTCGGCTGATCTGAGCAGCTCGTACAGGTCGAGGTTGGCTGCTTCGATGGAGGAGTTCCTATTGGAAGACCGATCTAGGTTGCTCCAAACCCAGTCGATTCCTTCGATCGAGGCAAAGAAATACCTACTCTTCCATCCCTTGATGGAAGAGGGGAGCTCGAACCTAATACCCCGAGGGCGAGAAGAAAGGGACCACCACCCCTCCTCGGTAGGGTGGCATTTCAGGGTGAAGAAGGCCCTGAACAGGATGAAGAAGGCCCTAAACATGGAGAAACGGGCGACGATCCTGTGGAAGTGGCATAGAACGATAAAACAGAAGATCGTTCTGATAGCATTGGGGACCAACTAGGCAGGAACAAGGCGGTAGTTGGCCAAAAAGGAGATAAAGAAAGGATAGATAGGAAATCGGAGAACCCCATCAAAGGCCTCCTCATAGAAAGCGATCCGCCGAGGGCCACTAGATGTGACCCGCTCCCCCGGACGAGGAACAGAAAGGTGGATGGACTCGGGGATGTCGTAAGCACCCCAAATGGTTGCAAGATCCTCGGTGGTGATCACCGAAGCAATCCCTCTGGGACCTGTCGACCGAGAAGGATCAGGTTCAGGAACAAGAGCAGGGGGAGGAGCAGGAAGGAGAGCCAAGCGAGGTGGGGGAGCAGACCTAGGTTCTCTAATGGCTACAGGACCGTAGGAAGGTCTCCTACTGAACTCGTAGCATGCCGCCTCCCTTTCCTCGTCGGAGGAAGAACGAGTCCTCGACTGGGAAGGTCCGGCCTCGACTTGGCAGGAAGGATGGAAGTTCAGGCCAAAACGGTCCATGGAAGAAGAAGAGAAGGACGAAGGAAGACCTATGATGACCTCTAGTTGACGAGAAGGGAGAGGAAGAAGGAGCTAACTTGCTAAGGGTCTAGGAGGATGATGGCAGCCAGAGAAGAAGGAGGAGAGGACCTCTGTACGATACCAGGCGCGAAAGATTTAAAGGAAAGTAAGTCTTGAAAGACTTACCCTTCTTTTTGAGGTAACCTACGCCCGACCGTACCGTTACGGCTCTCCCAAGAGACGCTCGCCACGTGTTGCCGATCGACAGGCCCAGCGCCTCAATCCGACCGTGGCCACTCTAACTTCCGTGCCCGCTATAACTGCTCCTCATACATGGCCGCGTGGCACCCCCGCACAGGCTCGAAGGACCACCGTGCGAAGTGCTGCCAATATCGATCATTATTACACCAGATTTCTTCACCTTTCCATGTAAGCACCGCAATTACTCCCTTCGCCCCGAGTGTCGTGTGCCAACAGACCTAGGGAGTGGGGGGCAAATGATGTGGCTAGATCGCTGACGTGGAGGCGGGCAAACTAATGTGGAGTTCCCATCAGATGCCATGCTGGATTTTTGACATGGGTCCCTTCGCCGAGTTGAGCTCCCACGGAGCAACGGGGTCACTCACCGGAGCCGAGCTCCGTCCTTCGCTTAGTCGGGATGCCTAGGTCGGAGTCGAGTACATGTCCCCATCCAAGGCGGATCCCTTAAGGTCGAACCCCGCGGTCAGGAGTCGAGCTCAAGTCTCCTCCGCCACAAGGAGCCCCTCCGAGGTCAGATCCCCTGGGCTGGGCGGCACCCCGCCCACCTCCGTCAGGTCGAGCTTGTCTGAAGCCAAGTTTCACTGGTCCGGAGTCGAGCTTAGCCCTCCTCCACCCAGCCGAGCCACCTCGAGGCGAGCCCCTCGAAGGCGGGCCCCACCTTTCAAGCTCAGTCCCCGGCTTAGGCAGAGTGCCAACCACCAAGAGAGCGGCGCCTCCTCTCCAAGGACAACAGCGAACCTCCCAAGGGCCGTACAATAGTGCCCGCCATGCCGCCATTAATGCCCACGGCTGTCACTCACACCAGGAAGAAAGGAAACTCACATCAAAGCACCATGCCCTCCACCAACCTACCGTACTACTAGAAAAAAGACCCAACCGGAGAGCACGAGTCCCGAGGACGGCGACTTGCCAACTGAGGTCCTGCTAGGCTTCTAGTAGAGGGGCAAGTAGAAGGAATGTCAGAGCGTATAGAAGCTTCCCCGGCTATCTGACAGGAGAGGCATCCTGTCTATGGCACGATACCTCGTCGCACACGTCTGACGACATAGGAATATCCCGAGGTAAGCCAATGTAAAAAACCCAGTGTAGGCTCAGGTAGGCAACCCAAGAGGGGGGGTGAATTGGGTTTTATAAAACATTTATACTATTTGCAAAGTGTGAACTAAAGCAATTATGTGCTAATACAATTCAAGTGCTTGTATATTTCAAATAAATACAGCATAAATAAAGAAATAAAAGTACAAGGAGAACAATCATACAAACACAAAGATTTATAGTGGTTCGGTGCCAACCAAGCACTTACATCCACTCCCCAAAATCCCTTAGGAATTCCAGTAAGTTTGGTTTTATAACTTAGACTCATCAACAACCTTTACAACTTATTTTGTCTTCGGGCTCACAAGTCAAACCCTAGTTGGTTTCAAGGCTCACTAACAACCACCCTTGGTTTTATGGGATAACCAAGAACCTAAACAACTTATTTTGGCTTCGGGCTCACAAGTAAAATCCTAGTTAGTTTCAAGGCTCACCAACAACCACTTTGATTTTCAAGGCTTACCAAAAACCTCTTTGGTTTTCCAAGGCTCACCAAAAATCTTAAGTAAAATAATGTAAGAGCAAGTATAAATGAATACAATAAAAGCTTTCTAAAATAAAGCAAATATCTCTTTGAATCCCTTGATTATTGATGAAGATCTTATCTTCAAGTTGATGAAGCCTTTGATTGATGCTTGTAGATGTAGACTTTGAATGCTCTCTTTGAAACTTGGAAGCTTGAAGGCTTTGAATCACTCAACTCTTGAATCCTTGAAGAATATTCAAAAAACTCGCCAAAGGATTACTTCCCCAATTGATTTTTGATATTTATATAGCTCTCCAAACCATAGATGACCATTTATGACCGTTGAGGATGAAGATATGGCCGTTTGAAGCAAGTTGGAGAAGTTCTATAGCTTTTGAAAACTAGCCGTTACAGTCAAGTGTCGACACTTGACCTCCAAGTGTCGACACTTGATTCCCAAGTATCGACACTTAGTGTCGACACTTGGTCTGCAAGTGTCAGCACTTGGTTCTGTAAGTGTCAACACTTGGCCTGCAAGTGTCAACACTTGATCTTTAGGTGTTGACACTCGGTTGAGCCAGTACTGAAACTTCTTTAAAATTAAACTTTAAGTCCTTCCAAGTCTTCCTTATATTCCAAAGTCCTTATAACTTGATTTTTTATTAATTTAAGGACTTTTTCAATTGAAATACAAGCATTTCTTCATTCAACATGGTTGAGTACTAAGATCTAAAAAATACACTTAAAACATAATTAGTTTCATATATACTTAAATATTTTGTCAATCATCAAAATCAAGACCAGAGTCAACAATCTCCCCCTTTTTGATGATGACAAAATTTTAAATATATGAATAGGGTAAGCTTAAAAAGATTAACAATAAGATAAACATGTAAGCTCAAAATAATAAGCACCAAGCTCCCCCTCAAAATATGATCCAAAAAATCTTCAAAAATATTTTTCAAAATATGCAAAATTTTCAAATTTTCAATATTTCTTCTTACTAATTCTTCCCTTTAGATAAAAAATTTTGCATTCTTCTTTCCTTTTGCACTTTCTTTCATTTCTCAAATGATTTTTCATGTTTATCCAATCTTCCCCTTTTCATACTTAACAATTTTCTTTCCCTTTTTGACATCATGAAAAAGGGTGAAAGGCAATACAAAGTGGAAATGAAGTCGATAAGAATAGCAAGTAGGTCATCAAAATCAATGCATAAAATCAAATAATTATGATATCAATTGAATGTGATACAAATTGAATAAGATACCACAGAATGTAAGCACATGCAAGAAATGATTTGATGTATATTATCCATTCGCCTTACTTGTTCATGGGATAAGGTCACAACGGCACCCCTACACGTCATAAGAGAGCCCATTGAATGGGAAGAGAGGGTCTTTAAGCCCTACTTATCTCCTATGACCGGACGGGCATGGTGACTAACCCAATCCGAAGCAGTTACTAGGAATTCTTTTAAAAATAATTTTGATACCATTTGAATGTAACTCCCCTCAAAGAATTAGATTTGAAAATAAGAAGAAGGAGTATCAGAGCAATATAAGCAAAGCATGATATCAACAAGATATTCAAAGCATCAAATATGATAACAAATCTTTGGATGCTCCCCATGAATGTTATTCCTCCTTTAAAAATATGCATTTATTTTAGGAATAAAACATGAAAGCTTATGTATCAAGATTTGAAATTTTTCAAGATATTCATGATTTTCAAAATACAAAGCATTTATATCACTTAAAAACTTTTTGCATGATTTCAAATTCATTTTAAAATGATTTGATATCCATATAAATGCTAGAAGTAATATGATATCAAGTCTAGCTACTAGAGCAAGGGTTTGTCAATATGCATACCTTCTTCTTAAATGTAATCCTTAACTACCAGTTCTATACTTGATTCAAATCAATTCTAACTTAAGCATAGATGCCAATAATGAAAGCACATAAATCGTAACATTTCACTTGAAATAATTCAAAAATTGTATTAATCAAAATCAAGTGAAGGTCTTACAATCATAAGTTTAATCATGATAGCATGAAATTCATCAACACCAAAAAGTTTATGATCATAACCAATGATGATAAGTCCAAATTTGATTCTAATTAACTATTTAAAATAATTTTTTAAAATAATTGATGCAACAAAAATTAATCTACATTTTTAATTATGGAAGAAGATGTTTAGAATTTACCAATATACAAAATCCTTCCTTTTATCATTTAGTTCAAAATGTAGCTTGTCCACTTCTTTAAATTGTCTTGTACAACCTCTTTTCAAGAACTTCCTTTCTTCATGTTGGGTTGCAAGACATTCCTGCAAAACAAATTAAGTGGATATTTTTGGTACCCAAATTTTCTTGGGTCCTTTATGATTAGCAATTATTGTTCCTTTTGGAATCCAAACTTTTCTTAATCTAGAAGGATAAGCATTAAAACCATATTTATAAGATAAATTGAAAGAAGTAGGAATATAGAAATTCTTCAAAAGTTTTTGCTTCTTTTCCTCAATCAAAATATTTTTCTCATTAAAAACTTTATCACATAAATCTTTCAAAATAATATTTTTCTTTTTCTTTAGAAAAATTATTCTTTTCATTTTTCAAATATCAATCTTGGCATTTAAATCATCATTTTTATTTGCAAGATTGGTGTTGTTAAGAGAAAATGAATCTACATGCCTATTTAATTTCTTGTGCTCAATTTTTACCAATCTATATTCATGCACAAGATCATTAGATGCATCATGTAGTTCATCAAAGATAAAATTATAATCATTTTTAGTACATACCTTTTCCTCATTTGCCATGAAATCAAAGATGGTCAATCATCATCCATACTTGAATCTTCGCTATCGTTCCAAGTTGCCATCATGGCATTGAATTCTTTTGGCTTTGAAAGCCATTATCTTCTTTTCTGTATCAGCTTCCACTATCCTTTGCCATAAGTTCAAACTCATAGATCATGAGTGAACTGATAAGCTCCTCCAAATGTAAGGTTTCTACATCTTTAGCTTCTTGGATCGCTGTCACCTTTGGATCCCATGATTTTGGCAAGGATCTAAGAATTTTGTTCACCAAATCAGCATTAGTATAGATTTTGCCAAGACTTTTTAATTTATTAATAATAGTCATAAATCTTGAAAACATATTAGATATAGATTCATAATGCGTCATTTCAAAAATTTCAAAAGAATGTACAAGCAAATTAATTTTAGTATTCTTCACTTGAAGAGTACCCTCATGAGTAACTTCAAGTATATCCCATATTTTCTTCGTCGATGTGCATGTAGAAATTCTATTAAATTCATTTAAGTCCAATGCACAATAAAGCAAGTTCATTGCTTTAGCATTGATTTCAGTTTGTTTAATGTCATATTCATTCCAATTCTCTTCGAGCTTTGGAATGGAAATGCCATTAACAACATGGAAGGAATATGAAGATCACTAACAATGATTTTCCAAAGATGATAACTAATAGATTGAATATGGATGCGCATACGAGTTTTTCAAAATATGTAATTTATGTCATTGAAAAATGGTGGTCTAACACTAATACCAACAAGGGTTGTCATAATCTTTAACTCAAAATTGTTAGATTTTCAATCAGAGCACCGAGCTCTGATACCAATTGTAGGCTCAGGTAGGCAACCCAAGAGGGAGGGGTGAATTGGATTTTATAAAACTTTTGTACTATTTGCAAAGTGTGAACTAAAGCAAGTATGTGCTAATACAATTCAAGTGCTTGTGTATCTCAAATAAATGCAGTGAAAATAAAGAAATAAAAGCACAAGGAGAACAATCACACAAACACAGGATCGTGGGTTACTGATATAGCCAGTCACAAGTTGGACAATGATATTGCTAGTCATAGGTGGAATCGTGACAAATATTGTCAATCACAAGCATGGACAATGATATTACCAGTCACAGACGGAATTGTGATAAATATTACCAATCATAGGCATGGACAATGATATTGCTAGTCACAAACATAATCATGACAAATATTACCAATCATAGGCATGGACAATGATATTGTAAGTCACAGACAGAATCATGATAAATATTACCAATCACAGGCATGGACAATGATATTGCCACGTCACAGGCTGAAGTATGATAACGAAATTACCAGTCATGGGCTGAGCATGACCATGATTAGTCCAGAATCCTAAAGAAGAAGGATAGCTAATGGAAATACTAAAAGAAAGAAAAATATAGTTTTTATCAAAAGTTTTGTTATACATGATATTTGAGTTGTTTGATTGTATATACTAGTATATTCTTGCTACTTCCAAAATTATATTATTACTGATGTGATCATATGAAAACTTTACTAGACTGTAAAGCTCACTCCTTACTTTTTAATTTTTCAGAAACTCAGGATGCATAGTAAGGATCAAGCTAGGCATGAGATGGAACATCGATATTTAATTAGTCTAGTTAGTTTTGTTTAATTAGTTTTGTTGCTGATACTTATTATGGAATAATAGACCATTTAGTAGTTTGAGTTTGAATAAAAGAATATTTAGTTTTTTTATATTTTTAAATAATGTTGGTATAATTACTGTGATTTTAAATGATGTATCTCTTGAGTACCTAGGCCTGGCATGATCTCTAGGATAAAACCTAGGATTGTGCGGCCGATCACATAGCCGATTCTGGTATAGGATTTGGGACGTGACAAGTAGTATCAGAGCAAACCAGGCTATAGGATCTTAGGGTATAAGTTCATTAAGAGAGTGTGGGCTGATTTTTAGGTGGGGTAGATAATGTAATATATTTTTGATCATTTAAGTATTAGTTTTATACTAACAATAACTGGTATAAGATTTTCATGGCATGTGGTGATGAGTGTAGATGTGCTAGGAGGCCACAAGATTTGTGGATGAATCAAATACTTTGGAGCCCAAGGAGCATCAAAAAGATACTGGAAGTTTACTATATAATGATGAGCATCTACAGGAACCAACACCCAATCTCATGGACAGCACCCCGGAGACTAGGATTATAGAAACAGGAACTCCAAGAGGACCTAGAGTTCAACCTGGGAACCAGGTTGGCCTCCCTCAGTTGATGCAATTTTTGGTGCAACAATAAGCCACTACAAGAACTGATACACTGAAATTAATGGAAGCGCAATAGCAACAGCAACAACTTATGTAGCAACAGCAATAGTTCATACAGGAACTATTATAATAGCAACAATAAGAAATTTTGCAGTGATAGTCGAAAGCTGGGGTCCCATAAGAATGTTAGATAACATTGATAGATTTCAAGAAATATGTGCCACCAGTATTCAAGGGAACATCTGACCCCATGGAGATAGAGGGTTGGTTGAAAGCTATGAGAAAGTATTCTAGGCCTTGCGGTGCCCGATAGCGGAAAAGGTTACTTTTGCAACTTTCTTACTGCAAGTTGAGGCAGCCGCTTGGTAGGAGTTGGAGCTTGGAAAGCAGAGACCGAATAATGTATCTTTTACATGGGTAGAATTCAGGAGAGTTTTTTATGAGAGATATTTTTCTCAGAGTATTGGATACAAAAATTTTGAGAATTTGATCACCTGAAGTAGGGTAGCATGACAATTGCTCGGTATGCTACAAAATTTGAAGAATGTCAAGGTATGCTCTGCATTAATAGCAGATGAAGGGGTTTGGGCTAGAAATTTTGAAAATGGACTTAGAGGTCGAATTCAACAATAGGTGACTGCCTTTGAGCTACCCACTTATAAGGAGGTCATCAACAAGGCACTGATAATAGAAAGGGGTTAGATGTTGCTCAAGCAAAAAAAAAAAGCTTTGAAAAAGAGATCCAGATCAGGAGGATTTCAGGGTCAACCTAATGAAAACACCGGTGCAAAGATAAGAAGCTTGACAATGTTGCTTCAAATGACAAAACTAAACAAAAGGATGATATCTAGTGGTACAGTATGGTGGGCCGCACCTTAAGTGAGACTGCACCTGGCCAGAAGGGTGGAAGTGTTATAATTATGGCAAGGCAGGTCACAAAGCTATTGTGTATCATAATGGTTAGGGGACACAGCACTAAGCACCTCAAGCATCTCATGATGGACACCAACTAGGAGGATAGCAAAAATCGGGAACCCAGGGATGGGTGTATACACTCACGCAGCAAGATGCCAATGCTTCTAATTCGATTATGCCAAGTATGAGTAGGTTATTTTCTAGCAGTGTTTATATTTTGTTTGATGCTTGTGCCACACGTTCTTTCATATCAACTAGACTGGTTTGGAAAAATAATGAGTTGATTCGACACCTGTAATAATTGATCTTTGTATTTCTACTCCAAGTGAGGATATTATTTGGTTAATCGAATCTGCAAGGATTATAAATTAGACATTGAAGGTAGGGAGATGAAAGCAGATTTAATGGTCCTGGATATGAAAAACTTTTGATGTGATTCTTGGAATGGATTGGTTAGCGACATATCATGCTTCCATCAACTACTTGAGAAGATAGTAATATATCAAATCCCTGGTCAGCTAGAGTTTCACTTTGTGGGTAACAAGCTAACCTCTTCGAGGAGGGTGATCTCAGCTTATAATGCCAGGCAACTTCCTCAGGAAAGGTTGTGAAGGATTTTTGGTGGTAGTGATAGATACCTGACAGCAGGAGCTCAAGTTGGAAGACATACCTATTATAAAAGAGTTCTAGAGGTTTTTTTCGATGACCTACCAGGGTTACCTCCTGATGGAGCAATTGAGTTCTCATTAATCTCATACCAAGCACTGGAGCCATTTTCCAAGCTCCCTACAGAATGGCTCGGCTGAACTGAAAGAGCTTATGAAGCAATTACAAGAGTTATTGGATAAAGGATTTATCAGACCAAGCATGTCTCCCTGGGGTGCTCCGGTCCTATTTGTGAAAAAGAAAGATGGTAGTTTTCGGCCTATATAGACTATCGAGAGTTGAACAAGGTGACCGTAAGGAATAAATATCCTTTATCGATGATTGATGATTTATTCGATCAATTATAGAGAGCACAGGTATTTTCAAAGATTGATATTTGGTCTGGATATCATTAATTGAAGATAAAGGTAGAAGATGAACCTAAGATAGCTTTTAGAACAAGATATGGACATTATGAGTTTATGGTTCTACCTGTCGGTATGACAAATGTGCTTGCAATTTTCATGGACCTCATGAATCTAGTGTTCATATCATATTTGGATTAGTTTATGGTGGTGTTTATTGATGATATACTGATTTATTTAAGGAGTCCACAGGTACATGAAGAATACCTAAGAATAGTATTGCAACTACTTAAGAAGGAAAAGTTGTATGCGAAGCTGAAAAAGTGTGAGTTTTGGTTGGATAGAGTTTCTTTTCTTGGCCATGTTATCTCTAAGGAAGGTATTCAGTGGATCCAAAGAAAGTGGAGGCGGTAGTTAGCTGGGAGAGACCCACCAATGTATCTGAAGTTCGTAGTTTCCTAGGAATGGTAGGTTATTATCGAAGATTTGTTGAGGAATTTTCTCTTATTGTCATACCTTTAATATGCCTGACCCAGAAACAAACAAAATTTGATTGGACAGATGAATATGAGCAGAGTTTTTAAGAGTTGAAAAGATGGCTGATGATCACCACAGTATTGATTGTTCCTACGGAGATAGGGGACTTCATCATATATAGTGATGCATCTTACAAAGGTCTTGGTTGTGTCCTAATGCAAAATAGGAAGGTGATAGCTCACGCCTTTAGACAGTTGAAGCCGTATGAGTCAAATTATCCTACTCATGATCTGGAGTTAGCAGCAGTGGTCTTTGCCCTAAAAATATGGAGGCATTACCTGTATGATAGTCGTTGCAAAATTTTTATAGATCATAAAAGTTTAAAATACATCTTCACTCAAAAGGAGTTGAACTTAAGACAAAGAAGATGGTAGGAGTTGCTAAAGAACTATGAGCTGACCATCAATTATCATCTAGGCAAGGCAAATGTAGTAGCAGATGCTCTAGTAGGAAATCTTCAAGTAAATTGGCAGCTTTACTTACTGATCAAAAGCACATCATGATGGATTTGGAGAAATCCAAGATTGAAGTATGGTTTCATGATCCTTAAATTTTACTAGCAAATTTTATGGTACAGTCTATCCTAATTGATAGAATTAAATCAGCTCAAAAGGAGGATCTAGAGCTTTAGAGAATTAGAGAGGCAGTAGAGTCTGGTGCTTAGTCAGAATTTTCTATATATACAGATGATACCTTGAGGTTTGGTAGCAAATTATGTGTTCCTAAGCTTCCAGAATTAAAGGATGAGATTTTGGAAGAGGCACACGATTTAGCTTATACGATGCATCCAAGTAGTACAAAAATATCAAGATCTAAGAAAAAACTTTTGATAGACTGGTATGAAAAATGACATAGCTCATTATGCAGCTCAATGCCTGGTGTGCCAAAAGGTGAAGGCCGAGCATCAAAGACCTATCGGACCACTGCAATCTCTTATGATTCCTTTGTGAAAATGGGAACACATTACTATGGACTTTGTAATAGGCTTGTCCAAAATCCCCAAAGATAATAATGCAGTATGGGTGATTATAAACCGACTGACAAAATTAGCTCATTTCTTACCCTTCCAAGTCGGTCTCTCTCTGGAAGGATTAGCAAGCTTGTATATGGAACAAATTATGAGACTACATGGGATTTCAGTTACTATAGTATCGGATCGCGATTGTAGATTTGTTTCACAATTTTGGAAGAGTCTTTACAAAGTCCTGGAAACCAAATTAAGCTTTAGTATAGCATTTCATCCTAAAATCGATGGATAATCGGAGTGAACCATCCAAATTTTGGAAGACATGTTAAGAGCTTGTGTTATGGATATGGGTGGTGTTTGGGACTGTCATCTATCAATAATAGAATTTACTTATAATAATAGTTATCAAGCCAGTATTTAGATGGCACCTTTTGAGGCTCTATATGGTAGAAAGTGTAGATCTTCTATTTACTATGACGATGTAAGAGAAAGAAAACTGTTGGGTTTGAAAATAGTGCAGCAAATGATGGATAAAATACAAATTATCAGAGAACAGCTGCGTCTACTCAGAGTCGATAGAAAAGTTATGTAGATAAAAGATGGTGAGAGCTAGAATTTAATGTGGGAGACCAAGACTTTTTGAAAGTTTCTTCCACAAAGGGTGTAATGGTATACAAGGCAAGTTGAGTCCGAGATTTGTGGATTCATTTAAAATTTTGGATAAGATCTGTGAGGTGGCCTACCAACTAACATTACCACCAGTCTTATCAAGAGTGCATAACGTATTTCATGTATCAATGTTATAAAGGTATATTCCCAATCCCGGCCATGAAATAGACTACGTGCATTGCAGCTTCGGAAGGATCTAACTTATGAGGAGGTGCCTATATGGATCATCGATAGTAAGGATCAAGTGTTGTGATACCAAACCATACCATACATGAAGGTGCAATGGAGCAATCACAGTGAAAGGGAAGCTACATGGGAACTTGAAGCATAAATGAGAGATAAATATCCTCAGCTTTTCAAAATAGCAGACACATAAATTTTAAGGATGAAATTTTTTTAACGGGGGGAGAATGTGATATCTGGACTTTTTGGGCTGAAGTTGGCAGGCCCAGCCGGCTTCAACCTAGATCACAGAAAAAAAGAAAATGAAAGCCTGAGTCAAAACAGGGGAGGCTGGATCCTTCCTTTATCAGGCCGGGAAATTTGCCGGAGGAGTCGAGAGAAAAGTTGCGGAGGGGAGGGGGTGTTAGGCAATGAGTTTGGGAGGGATTGGGACTTCGATCAGCGAAGATTTTCTTTCTCAAACGATAGGGAAACCATCGGGTTGTTCCATTTAAATTTTCCCTACTATCATCAAATCAAGTCTTATCGAGCCCCTCCACACCATCATCCTCCTCTCTGGTGAGCGATGGAGAGTCCCTTCAAGTGCCGGTGAGTCCAGCTATTTTATTTCAATTTTAGGGAAGTTTTAATTGGGTTTTTCTTCTTTGGAGTTCCGATTTGTTTGGACCATGGACCACTGGTGGCTACACCACCACCTTCTCTTCGGTCCGCCGACCCTTCTCCTCGGTAACCACCTCCCATGGCCGCCGTCAGCAGCCGTGGGGAGGCTGGTTCGGTCGAGCTAAGGAAGAACTCAAGGAGGGGTTCGAGAAGAAGAGAAGAGAAGAAAGAAAAAAAAGAAGAAAGAAAGAGGGAAAAAAAAGAGAGAAAAAAAATTATATATAAAGGGATCTATGTTCAATGCAAAAAAAAAGAAGAAGAAAAAAAAGAGAGGAGAGAGAAGATGAGCTGAGAGAAAAAAATTAATTAAAGGGGGGTGATTGAAAGTTTTTTTTTTGAAATTCGTAAAACTAGGATTTAGATTTGAATGAATTTATTTATTGTTGTAGGAGAACAACCTTTTGAGGAGGAAGGCGTTGTGCGAATTTCGGGTATGGACTAATTCAGGTATAGATAGTTATTTCTTGAGTGGTAAGAATTTTTGGACTTGATCACCAGTTGTATGTATATATCTTAAATGATATGACTTGATTCGTGCACGTGAGCATCGGCATGCATGATTATTTTTGCATGGTATAGTTACTATGATCATTGTTATTATTATTTATATTCTTGTATACCATGTTTTATTAAGTAAAGTTATCGTTGAATGGGTTGGACAATGATGCCGGATATTGTAAAATGGTAAATGACATGATTTGACATGATGATATGAAATGATAAAGTGTTAATTAAGAGAATGAGATAATTGGATTAGCCATACCATAGAATCATGGTTACTAATATTGCCAGTTACAAGCTAGACAATGATATTGCTAATCACAGACGGAATCATGACAAATATTGCCAATCACAGGCATGGACAATGATATTTTCAGTCACAGGCGGAATCATGATAAATATTTCCAATCACAAGTATGGACAATGATATTGCCAATCACAGACATGGATAATGATATTGCCAGTCACAGGTATAATCGTGATAAATATTGCCAATCACAGGCATGGACAATGATATTGCCACGTCACAGGCTGAAGTGTGATATCGAGGTTACCAATCATGGGCTGGAACATGACCGTGGTTAGTCCAGAATTTTAAAGAAGAAGGATAGCTAATGGAAACATTAAAAGAAAGAAAAATATAGTTTTTATCAAAAGTTTTGTTATACATGATATTTAAGTTGTTTGATTGCATATACTAGTATGTTCTTTCTACTTCCAAAATTATATTATATTGGTGTGATCATATGGAAACTTTACTGGGCTGTAAAGCTCACGTCTTACTTTTTGGTTTTTCAGAAACTCAGGATACATAGCAAGGATCGGGCTGGACGTGAGACGAAACAGTGGACCATTTAGTAGTTTGAGTTTGAATAAAAAAATATTTAGTTATATTTATATTTTTAAATAATATTGGTATAATTGCTGTGATTTTAAATGATGTGACTCTTGAGTATCTAGGTCTGACATGATTTCTAGGATAAAATTTAGAATTGTACGGCCGATCACGTAGTCGATTCTAATATAGAATTCGGGGCATGACAAGGATTGTGCCGTAGAGTCGTGCAACGATGTCAGATTTAATTGGTGGATTCGGAGCTAGCATCACACACATAGTGAGAGCTGCTAGGTAAAATGCCAAACCCGCACCGGGAGACCATCACCCCAATAAACCACGGAACAGACCACAATAGTAGCTTATCCGTGCAATAAATCAAAATAAAGATCGAGTAGCGGTGATGAAATAAAGGCATAAGTGAGAAAACCCCAAGGATGATATTCTAATTCAATGTTCTTAAGATTTCAAATAAAAAATTTCCCACTGGAGCCCATAGATGCGCTGTCAGTTGCGTATATGGCCAATACCGAGGATATAGACAGAAGAAACGTCCATGCATTTAACGTTTAAGATCCCTAGTTCCCCTCCTTATAACCAAAATATTGAAGTCCCTTCAGTCGTACAGCAGTGCAACAGCAAATTTTGTTAAAATATCACCTAGGTTCAGCCACTAGCTAGAGATGGACATCATTCCAAACCATAAACGATTCTCCTCCACTCGCATCCTTCTCCTATAAATTCCTCAACCCGATCCCAAGCCTTACACACCAACTTCTTCTAACCTTGTTCCTCTCCGTACTACTGTTCTTCCTCTTGCTATTCACCACCATTTTACCCTCAAGCAATGGCTCCCTTGTCCCCGAAGCCCCCATGCGCTTCCACCCAAAGTCTCCGCGGTCTTCTCCTCCTTCGCCAGGCTCAGCGAGTTCCGCAGTGTATCATCCTACGAACAACCGGAGAACAGAAAGAAACAGATCTGTAAGGGAGACCTTCGCCCGTGCATATACGAGCCAAGCCTATTTGTGCTCCTATTGTGGCAAACGGTTTTACTCTCCGCAAGCACTAGCAGGACATC
Organism: Areca catechu; assembly: GCA_021397845.1. Lineage (NCBI taxonomy): Eukaryota > Viridiplantae > Streptophyta > Magnoliopsida > Arecales > Arecaceae > Areca > Areca catechu. The sequence continues at coordinate 50,199,011 of CM038045.1, read as the reverse complement.
AGAATGCACACTCTCGGAAGAAGAAGCTCAAGCAGGAAAATTTACTATGTTCTCGACCAATGCCGAGGTATCCTTGTCCATCCAACCCACCTTCCATTGCCCGAAATGATCAGGTTTGCCAACTTAACCCAAAGCCAGTCCAATACTATTTGGAGAGAAACTTAACCTCTCATCCCAGCTTGAACTTTAAGGAGACGGGCATCGCGCATCCCTACCTTTCAAACCCTTTGAATGATCCAAACATGGTTGCCAACCATGCAATCCCTCATACCACCCAGATGCCTTCATTTCCCTTTGGCTTTGACCGAAAAGGTAAGACCGTTCTTGAGACTTGCACCGCCCCTAGGGAGTTCTCACCGTCATTTCCATCAAGTAGTGGCTTTGATCCAAAAGGTAATATGGCCCTTGAGGGTTTCGCTCCCCCTATGGAGTTCTCATCTCTTCCAGATCCAAAGATTGCTGCAAGGAACTTTGTTCCTGTCTGGAATCCTACTACTGCTGAGAGGAATTTGGCGCCCCAATTTACGGAGTCGGTGCCGGATACAAATCGAAACCCTCGCTTGGGAATGGTAGCACCTCTGCCTTCTGGAGGAAGCAATGGTGGCAGGGCAACGTATTACCTCGTAGGTGCCTTGGCATCCCGTCCTGCGGTGGCAGCTGGTAGCGTTGGCGATGGAGAAGAGTCTAACCCTATGGGCTTGGACTTGGATCTGCATCTGTAGGAGATTTCAACTTATGCTGAAGTGCGGTGATGAAAGAGGAGTTGGGAGGGTTGTTTTTCTTTTCTTTTCCTTTTTTTTTTTTTTTTTTTTTTTTTTTTTTGTGGTTGATGGTTTCTGCCGATTCTTGAAAAGTTGGACTAAGCTGTAATCCTTGGGACAAGTACAGTGGAGATCATGATCAATAAAGTCTTGTTGGTCTTTAGGCTTTCTATTTCTTCTTGTTCAGTTCCTTTTAGCCTTGTTTTTTTTTAATATTTGATATTGTCTTTTGTCTTTTTTCAGGACGAAATGATATTTGATATTGTCATTTGGAAGAAGATGAAAGAGTCTGCAAATGACTCAATTAAATTCAGAATTTATTTCTAGGACCTATAATAGTTGGGTTAGTAAGAGATCAAGATCTTGTCTTATTTTTCATGCTGATTAGCTAATATCTTGGTGGTATCGGGTTGATTACTCATCTTCTGGTAAGAAGAGACCGTAAATATCTAGCATTTCGCATCGAATATTTCTTAACATGATAGGGGCTTTTGGAAGTATCTATATTGGGTTTACCCCATGTTCCTTTTTTCTACAAAAAAAAAAAAAAAAAAGATGATGAAAGAGGGAAATTAGACCCACCACTCTCATCGCACTATCCTTCGAATCACGACTCGACCGGACCAGATCCATCAGAGGAAGGGACCACACTGCTTTCCAGGGTTCAGATTATTTTAATACTTTCTTAACCTTAATGTCTTACCTCTTCGCATTAGCAAATAGGTTTTTTCTAAACCCAGCCTCGGGCTGATACCATCATCACTACCTACACCATTCCTTCTGGTATTGGTGAGCTTCACCCCATCTCACATAATTTCAAATTCAAATCTTGATACCCATCCACTCTTCTCTAACAAATCACATCTAATCACTGGAAGCTATGTCAACATAATGCCAACTGCACCTACTGTCACGTCCCGAACCCAATACTCAGGTTGATTATGCGACTGGCCACACGAATCCTAGAACTACACCCTTCAGATTATGCATAGCCTTAAAATATAAATTATCACTTCACTTTCTATGAATGTTATTGATCACAATTTATAAGAGAATATTCAATGTTAAAAAAGTAATACAACTCGTATAATTATAAATTTAGAAATCTTTTAATCATCTGATCGATATCAATGACTCTCCATTTATCCATCTTTTTATTCCTGAATCTAAACCATAGCCAAGTATGAACATCCTGCAACTCTCAGAAAAAAGAATGGTAGAGGTGTGAGCTTTGTAGCCTAGTAAGAATTTTCTTATCCTCACATCAATATAATATAATATAATATAAAAGTAATAGTAAATAGTTTCAAATAGCATATAAATATTAAAATCTCATGTCAAGAGGTTAAGATAACTCAAAATCAAGATATGCATCAATTAATACCAAATATCCATCTTATTCAAAAATGAGATATCACATATGTCATTAAGTAAAATCTTCTTTTTTTTACTTAACTATAGTTTCACCTCTTATTATCCATATCTTATTAACATAATGTGGATCAACCACTGCTATGTTTTAAGGTTTTGGATTAATCATGGTCATGCTTCAGTCCATGACCGGTAAACTTAAGATCTACCGTGTACTATCCATCCATGACTCGACTATTCTACGTACTATCTATCCGTTGCTTGGCTATTATGTGTACTATCTGTCTGTGGCTCTGCTATTCTTTATTTAACGTAGCTAGTCCAAATATTCCTTTCTTGATTATCACTTTATCAAATTTCAAACATGGTATCAAATTATTCTTTTTAAGATTTTCAATAACTGGTATCAGGATCCAAATTATCTAAAAAATAATCATATATTTATAAATTGGTGATCATGTCCAAGAACTCTTATCTTTGCTGGAACCAGATTTAACACCTCAGACACCACTTTGCACCTGAATCCTCGACCTAGGTGTTAAGGGATGATAATTATATTTTATAAACATATAAAAGTATTAAATTAATAATTAAATTATCTTTATTTATATTAAATTAATATTTTTATATATTATTTATAAAAAATGAGATTATCATTGTGAAGAGCTTAATTTTTGGAGTCCAACGATACAAACGGCTCTCAAATCGGAGTCCAAATGGACCCGAAACTTAATTTTAAAGATTTTTGATTTTTGGGGAGCCGGTCTACCATGGACCGCCAGCTAGGTCTATGGAACAAAGGTTGGTCCACCAGCAGCCATTGCTGCCAATCCACGAGATGGCTTGTGGGCCAACTCCTCCCCAAGCCACCGTCTTCATCCACCGTCATCGCCCATGGCTGGAGGAGACACTAAAGACCACTTCTTGCCGTCGTCGGCTCACCGAGAGCCCTCTCGCACCCGAAAACCTGTTGGCCACCATCTTCATCATCTTCTCTTCTCTATTGACCAGCCACCAATGCCACTAGCTCACCGCCGTTTGCTGCCATCCGCCTCGGCGTCGCCCTCATCTCAACCCAATCCTGTCATTTTCGCTACCCAGCCTCATCGACCGGAGAAGCCCCTACCGCCACTGTCTTCTTCCTTTGATCAACTGCCCACACCACCCGATGTCGTTGCTGGCAGCCACCCCTATCGACGTCGGCCTTCATCTTCTCCCATCACCGCTGCCCAACACCCTCACCCCCTTACTGTTGTTCTCCATTCTCCATTCAGCCCATCCCACCACCGTCTCCCTGTCGCCACTCACCATCTTTTGCCACCCGTCTTCCACCGCCTCTTGCCACCATGCTAGATCGGGAGAAGAATCCGAGTTCAATCAGGAGAAGAATTTGAGTTCAATCGGGAGAACAAGACCAGGGAATCGGGGATTCGAGAGTCCCTTACGGACTTTGGGTGCCAGGAAAGGAAGAACGACGCTAATCATCTCATCAGCCCACACATCAGACGATCGAGAATTCTTCATGCGATATCTGCCCGATCTGATACCTGATTGAGTCCAAATTTGATCGGGATGAATCCCTCAATGAGCTCCATTTAAAGGACCCCTGGGATACAGAAGAAAGCATGTTGGAGAGAGCACAGTACAGGATAGAGAGCAATACTTGGGTTAAGGGTTGATCTCTAAGTGTGGGGTATCTTGAAGAGAAGTGATGTCCCTATACCATCTTTAAGCCGACATCACCTCCAGATCAAGAACTAGAGAAAAGAAAGCAGCCAGGCCCAGTTTGCTCCAAGGAGTAAGAAGGAAGATCTTCGACTGACTTTCCAACGAAGCTGCGCCGACCTCCTTCCAATCTTTTTTCCTTCTTTACTTTTACTTTCATTCCAGCATATTTTACTTTCTTGTAATAGGATCATAAATTCAATTAATGAAAAGTTTATTTTCCTGCATCTTTAAATTTGTATCTTTTATTTTCATTGCAAGTAGATGCTCGGATCTAAATAATAGATTCTAGTACCACATGTTCTCCTTTATTTTGCACTTTTAATTTTAGTTTATCCGGCTTCAACCTTTTTATTTTCTTAAATCAAGAATTTCAAACATTCAATATACTACCTTCCCCGAGGATTCGACGTGACTCCCTTTTCTACAAATTTTTAATTCAATATAAAAGTCGGTTAAAGTAAACTGATAACCGCTATGTCTTAACGACAATATCGTGGGCTATCAAGATTTTGGTGCCTTTGCGGGGGATGGCATGAACGCTAATATTTTTGATTTCTTTGATTTCTTGTAAATGCAAGTGTACTAATTTTTTTTGTACTAATTTTTTTTGTACATAAAAAAATCCAAAAATAAGGAAAAGGAAAAAAAGAGGAGAATGAAGTGTCTGCAAATCTGGTGAAATCGACCCTAACCCTAGTTGCTTTCCTTTTTTTAGCTACTTTTAATATTCTTGCCTTTTTATATTTACCAAAAAAAATCCTTTCTACTTTCTTCCTTTTAATTAGTTTCCTTTTTTCAAACTAACATAAAAAGAAAAAAGAATTCTTTTTTTTAGTTTCTTCCTTTTTTTTGAATTGACCTAAATAAAAATATACCTAATTAACCGAGTTTAAAAGCTGTCTTTATCTTTCTTGCTTGAAATAATACAACATGAAAAGAAAACAAAAATATCCCATAATACTTAACTAAAATAGTGTAACTAATTAAAATTTAAAAGATTGTTACTTGTCTGGGACATCTTTCCCTTTCACATTGTGTCTTCTCATAAACTATCTTAAGGGCATTAACCCATAAACAAGATAAGGTGGGGAGTTGATAACCCTTCCTTGGCCCATAAACAATCACTCTACATCATGCATTGACCTAAGTCTAATAATTAAAATCAATTAGATGCCAGCCCCTAAGGAACTCGAGCTCAATAGGACAAGACATCCAAAAAGTTGGACCAAGTCAAGATTGGCTGATTAACTGGTATCTAGGAAAGGGATTTAAGGATCATGTAGCCCTGAAGAAAGGTGATTTTTAATTGGTTCCGTTGACTGACCTGGCCAATTTTAATTGATATCTAAGGAAAGCAATGCGGGGATCCCCACCAATCTTATCCTTATATAGCCAGTTGATCAGTCAGTTTCTGACTTGGAGGGCTCCAAGATTGACTCGGCAGTTAGGAGCTATCTAGATTTAGAATAATCCTAGGATAGAGAGTCATGTATGCTAACTTATTTGTCAATCACATTAACCCTAACTAATCCTCTTCTTCTCTCTCTTAACTCTAGGACTCCTTAAGCCCTTTCCTTTAGAACTATTCTTCTTCTTCATCTCACCACTCCTCTTAAAAAAATAGTAATCATAATTATAAAAAAATACATGAATAAATAAGGATTGCTCTGATATAAAGCTTTGATTGTATATCCAAATAATCAAAACAATTTGATAAACTAAATCAGTGCCAGGAGAATGGACCACTATAGTAGAGTACCCTTTCTTCCGGCACACCAAATTTATTCGAGCCCCACCCACTTTGAGAGTGAGTATCCCACCGGATACCAATCTCTTGAGTTTAGGTATGACCGAGTTTATCAGGATCAAACCCAAACGAACTACAATCCAAGAGATAACCCATACCTTAATGCTTATAATTTAGGTTGGGGGGCTCAACCAGGTTTTTCATGGCAACCACACCCAGTGGTTACCCCGACTATCCAAGGATCTATGTTTATAGAGAAATCATATTATGATCAGCCCTATCCTCATTATCAACCTTCTCCAATTAATTATAGCCCATCATTTGAAGAGAAGGTTCAACAAGCATCATACCCACCTCCCCTGCAGACTAGCATAGATGTCGATAGATTTGTCCAATTTCAACAACTGATTATAGCCCAACAGCAATCTATCGATAGGCTAATGGATCAAACTGATCAACGATTGATTAAGCTCAATAGAAAGGAGGCAGGTGAACTGACTAGTCAACCCGAGAGTAATCTAGAGGGACCATACCTAGCTCAAAACTCTATTGACCCTCTAGCTTTCCCTGAATAATCAACTCCGACTCCCAAGAATGAATTGGTCTTGGAACAACTTTGCACAACCATAAAAATCAACATAGATAATTTGGCTAAGGTAGAAAAATATATGGAGACATTAACGTTATAGGATGAACCAATTTCATCATTATCCCACTCACCTATGGCCCCATTCCTTAGTACCCTAGAATAATCTATGCCTTTTAATAGAATGGGAGAACAAATTGATGCAATGATGAAATTGGTCGAGACTTTCCAAGACCCACAAATGCATGACTCAATAGATGAAGCCACCCTCACAATTCTTTTCCAGGATTTGTTAGATCCCTATTTGGCTCAACTTAGGGTAGATAATTTTAATGTAGATGGGTATACCTCATAAGTAAATAGCTCAATACAAATACCCTACTTTGAAACCACCCTACTTGCGATTGATGAATTACAAAAGCCATCACCAAGCATACCAATAGTCCCTTTGTTAGAATCACCACCTGATTTGGAACTGAAATCACTTCCTGATGCACTCAGTGAAACTTTTTTAATGAACCTTACCCAGGAAGCCCAACTCAGTGGTGTTCTAAAAGCACATAAAAAGCTATCGGGTGGGATATTACTGAAATCAGGGATCAATTCTTAAAAAATTTATAGTTGATTTCTTCATATTCGGCACTAATTTTGAGAAATGCCTCTAAAATCTTTCTATGATATTAAAATAATGTATGGAGGCATCTAGGATTAATATTAATTTAGAAAATATATCCAAATTTAAAATGGGAAGGGACATTGACCGAACACATCATGCCCGAGAAGGGGAGTAGGCTAGACCAACTCATGATTGAAGAAATTTTTAAACTACCACCTCCAATCTCGACTCAACAAGCACAATCCCTTCTTAATTATCATATATACTATAATAATCATTTTAAATCTGGGATTAACATGCTTGCCTAGTATACTTTACTGATACCAGCTAATAGTCATAAAGTACTCTATGAATGATTTTTTGCTATGATGACAAGGCCTCCTGATTGGTCCTGTTCTTCTGATATTATGAGGGACATAATAAAGTTGACTATCTATTGGACTCCCTCATAATGTTCGGCTGAAGATATTAAACTTAGCACCGGTTAGGAGGTAACCCAATAATCTCATTTTCTTCTTCTTTAGAATAATTACAGGAACTTAGACGGATGTATAATAGCCCGGTACTTCATGAGCCCACTACTTCACGAAGTCTTCTTCAACTCCTAAAGCACAATCCACTCTAGGTATACTCTTTCCTATTCTTTTTTACATGTTATACCCTTTATTTTCCTTCTCCATTGAGGACAATATTGATTAAGTTGGAGGGGAAGAATAACTAATCTAATTAAGTCCTTAAATATGACCAAAAGTAATTAATTTATTATCCAAATTTAATCTCGATTTGAAGTTAATTAGGCATCATAATCAATGATTGATTAACGACTTAGATAGCTTTAGAGATACTAAGGGACAAATCACTAAGAAAATTCAAAAAATGGTAGGGTGTTGACCAAGTTAAATTTTGAAAGTGATTTCAGAACTCTCTCCCTTCTTATCTCAATAAAGAATCTGCTTATTAAGAGTTAGAGTGAAAATATTGAAAAGTCCTCCCAAATAAAAAGAAAAAAAAAGAGAGTCAGTCTAACCTCACAGCTCTTCTTGAACTCTTTTGAGTAACCAGGCCCCTTTGCCTAAATAAGCATTATGGTTCACATCAAAAGGTGAGAAGATCAAGAGATCTGTTAAGCAATGATACCGTACTGAGTAACCGGGCCCCTTCGTCTACGTAAGTGTTATGGTTCATGTCAAAAGATAAGGATGCTAATACTTAAGAGGTCAAGACATTGCACTAGACTTCTCAAAAAAAATGAAAAAAAAAAAAGAAAAAAAAGAAGAGAAGGAACAAAAGGACTAAAGTATAAAAAGGCAACAAACCCAACTCAAATTAAGTTTGAGGATTTAGAGAGTAAGTTGGAGAAATAGTAAGAAAGACCTCTAAAGATTTCTATGATCAACACTCAACCACTAATTGGGTTGACTGAGTGATCCAATGAAGTACCTCTCTAATGGTTTGACCAGGTATCAGTTACCTTTAGGACTACCTAAGTCAATTTTCAATTCAAGGATGAATTTATATACATAGATAATTTATCTGCTTTATTTGAGGACGAGCAAAGTTCAAGTTGGGAGGTGTGATAATTATATTTTATAAACATATAAAAGTATTAATTTAATAATTAAATTATCTTTATTTATATAAAATTAATATTCTTACATATTATTTATAGGAAATAGGACTATTATTTTGAGGAGCTTAATTTTTGGAATCCAACGATGCAAACAGCTCTCAAATTGGAGTACAAACGGGCCTGAAATTTAATTTTGAAGATTTATGATTTTTGGAGCAGCCGGTCCACCATGGACCGGCCACTGGGTCTACGGAGCAAAGGCTGGTCCACCGGCAGCCATTGCTGCCAGTCCATGAGATGGCTTGTGGACCAACTCCTCCCCGAGCCACCGTCTTCATCCACCATCACCACCCATGGCCAGAGGAGACACTAGAGACCACTTCTCGTCGTCATCAGCTCGCCGGGAGACCTCTCACCACCGGAAATCCACTGGCCACCATCTTCATTGTCCACTCTTCTCTATTGATCAGCCTCCAACGCCACTAGTTCACCACCATTTTCTACCATCCACCTTGCTGTCGGCCCTCATCTTTGCCCGATCTAGTCATTTTTGCCGCCCAGCCTCGTCGACCGGAGAAGCCCCTACCGTCATGTCTTTTTCCTTTGATCAACCTCCCACACCACCCGATGTCGTCATCGGCAGCCGCCCCCTATCGATGCCGGCCTTCATCTTCTCCCATCACCACTGCCCAACACCCCTACCCCCTTGCTATTATTCTCTATTCTCCGTTCAGCCCGTCCCACCACCGTCTCCCTGTTGCCACTCACTACCGCTCGTCACCGCTTGCCGTCTTCCGCCGCCTCTCACCACCGTGTTGGATCAGGAGAAGAATTCGAGTTCAATCAAGAGAAGAACTTGAGTTCAATCAGGAGAACAAGACCAGGGAATCAGGGATTCGAGAGTCCTTTCTAGACTCTGGGTGCCAGGAAAGGAAGAACGACACCAATCACCTCATCAGGCCACACATCGGATGACCAAGAATTCTTCATGCGATATCTGCCCGATCTGATACCTGATTGAGTCCAAATTTGACTGGAACGAAGCCCTCAATAATCTCTATTTAAAGGACCCCTAGGATACAAAAGAAAGTATCTTGGAGAGAGCATGGTACAGGATAGAGAGCAGTACTTTGATTAAGGGTTGATCTCTAAGAGCAGGATATCTTGGAGAGAAGTGCTGTCCCTACGCCATCTTTGAGCCGACGTCACCTCCAGATCAAGAACCAGAGAAGAGAAAGTAGCCAGGCCTAGTTTGCTCTAAGGAGTATGAAGGAAGAAGGAAGATCTTCCATTGCCTTCCTAACGATGCTACGCCGACCTCCTTCCAATTTTTGTTCCTTCTTTGCTTTTACTTTCATTCTAGTATATTTTACTTTCTTGTAATAGGATCATAAGTTCAATTAATGAAAAGTTTATTTTCCTGCATCTTTAAATTTGTGTCTTTTATTTTCATTACAAGTAGATACTAAGATCTAAATAATAGATCCTAGTGCGACATATTCTTCTTTATTTTGCACTTTTGATTTTAGTTTATCTGGCTTCAACCTTTTTATTTTCTTAAATCAAGGATTTTAAACATTCAATATACTGCCTTCCCTGAGGATTCGACCAGATTCCCTTTTCTATGGATTTTTAATTTAAAATAGAAGTTGATTAAAGTAAACTAATAACCGCGGTGTCTTAACAACAACATCGCGGGCTATCAAAGGACTTTTTTAATGTCCTCCTGCCTAGAAAATTATCCTCCTATATAATAATCTTAATATCAATAAATAATTTTTTGGCATAGTAATAAAAGGTCTAGAACCCTTTATCCGGGTTCTATCAATGGTCCACCCATCAATCTCTTGATTCCATCTTTATAACCTTCCTAATCCTTAGGAGAGAGAAACTTTTAGAGAGAGAAAGTGGAGAGAGGAAAGAGAGATGAAAGAGGGAAAGATAGAATTTTTTTTTAATTTTTTTTTCTTCCTTTTCTTTTCTTTTCTTCTTCTTCTTTTCCTTTTTTTCCTTTTCCTTTTTTTCTTCTTCCTTTCTTCTTCTCTCTTCTTCTTCCGCTTAGCTCGAACAAGGGACCCTGCTCTTTCCATTCATCCCTTCCAAAACCCGAGGGTTCTTACCAAGAGGATGTGGTCGTGACTCGGGTCCATGGTGGCATGACCACCGGTGCCGGTTAGGTGTTCAACGGTGACCAATGATGCTAGAAAAGCAAGGGAAAAGGGGCGAAACAAGGTTCTCTTTTCATGATATAATTCGATTATTGTCAACTGAAAATGGGGCATGAGGCCACAAGAAGGAGAGCAATTAGGAGAGGAAGGAGGGCCAGGCTCACCTTAGCCTTCGATGATGCTGACTGCTATGATACCAATAAGCATGGTCGAAGCTTCCATGGCCTTGATCTTCGATGGGAGAAACAGGAAAGGAGAGTTCTCTAGCAGTGAGGGTTCGTGGAAGGGAGAGGATCCTTTCTTATAACTAGAAATCATTGGATTTGGCTCGGTTTCTTATAATTGGAAATCATTGAATCTTCCTTAGATTTTTTTAAATTTTTTTTGGCATGCTTTACAATTCATGCTGGACTGATTTTTTTATTGGACCAGTTTATTATATTCTCCTCCCCTTAATAATATCATCCTTGAAATTAACTTGTTTGATGTTTAAACTTTGAAAGTACCCACCCTCATGTCATCATCAAGCTTCTAATTAGTCTCTCTCAGAGTACTTGCCTTACAAGATCATGACATTTAACAACTAAATACCTTCCATCCATAATATATATCAAATTTTCTTGAGCTATTCCAAAATAATAATATCCTTGTGATATCAATACCATTAATTATCCTAGATTAATTCTACAAAAAAATCATAATGGCTCAAACTTTGGAAATACCCAACCTAACATCATCCTCGAGCTTCAAGATAATCTCCCGCTTAGAATGCTCTCTTCATAAGACTTTAACATAATAAAATTATATGTATTACCATTTTGATTCTTATTATCTATTATACATAATGAATTCTTTCAATATCTTTCAAAGAATATTAACGTCTCAACCTCGAATTAAAATATATAATTCTTTATCCATGAAATGTATTGTTCTTGATTAATTTCACATGAAAATCATAATCCATCCAATCTATTCTTAATAAAAATAGAAGAAGGTTTGAGCATTAGACACTCGCCATGGTCTTTCTTTTTTTTTCTCAATCTTTTTCATGATTTAATAAATGGATTTTACTTAAGAAAACTTCAAGCCTTTTTTCAAATGCATAAAGTAACAATATAGAAACTTGAAGAAGGAGATCTATGCTAATATATTTTAAATTCAAATCTAATTAAGGGTACATCAATCCTTTAACTACAAATCAATAAATTTAAGATGTTCAAAATTTTATCTAGTATTGCCTACAATAGAAGAACCCACAAGTAAAAGTTACAAGGCTACATCTTGCTTAGCCAAAGAATCAATGATATTCCATTCTCTTTATCATTAATGTCCTTCTTCACTAGAACATTAACTCAAGTCTTGCATTTCAATAACTTTTGGACAAAGAATTAATAGGTTTTAACTATATTTAAAACAAGTTTGAGTCATCACACTTTCACTGTATACTCTGATATGAATTTATCAGACCCTTTAGTTTTATTAGATGAATTTTTGACAAGGATAATGTTGCCGACCTTACCGTCATGGTCTGCAGCTACGAGATGACACTGGATGATTGCCCCTTTACCCCAGAATCCTAGAGTTTCTGGACCTGCAAAATAGAGTTAGAGACCTGGACCGGGGATCCCGGCGGGGGCACTCCGAATGGTAATTTGCAGGTCTCTCAGAGTTCACGATTTCAAGGATTCCATCTGACTAGCTTTCGGGTCACCGGATTGAAAGCCGCGAATCCACAGGGTTGATAGCTTTGTTTTCCGGGCCGCATCTGGGAGCGACGAGCAAACTCTTCGTAGATCGATCTTCAAATCTCTACTAGGTACACCCCCTAGACTCCTCTTGTAACGGTATTGCAGAAGAGCTAGTCCTTACCAGGGCTTTTCAGCCTTGGCGATCCTTCACTTTCACTGTTTAGGGTTTAGTTCTACATGCCTGTGCTTCTGAATTTCTCTAGAATTACTTAGTTTCTTGGCTTAAAATTTGGGATACAAACTCCTAACTTAATGCCTAACAACAGAAAAATAACTAGCATGCATGAATAGTCCCGCATCACATATGCAGGACAACTAAATATATAAATGTTAGAGTAATTAATTGGCTTACCAGAGCAAACCTCCCATGGTATTTTGAATCCTAGTGATGTTGAAGGAGACCAATTTACTAAGAAGCATGTGGTGTTTATTACTTTGGTCCAAAATTATTTCAGAACATCTATAAATAGTCTCATGCAACAAGCTCTGTCAAGCATTGTCCTATTCATCCTTTCAGCTATCCTGTTTTGCTGTGCCTTTCTTGGGATAGTAAAGTATCGAGCTTTGCCTTCCTTTTGATAGTAATTTACAAACTCTTTGAAGGTGTATTCCTTACTATTGTCAGTGCAGAGAACCTTTATATGCTTGCAAATTTGTTTTTCAACTTTAACATTCTACTTCTTAAACTTTTCAAATATTTCTGACTTATGCTTCAAGAAGTAAATCCAAACCTTCTTAAAGAAGTCATTAATAAAAGTAACAGTACCTACCTCTTATCTCTGCCAAGAGAAGTGACTGGTACTGCTCAGATATCTAAATGAATGTACTCAAGGACCTGTGTACTTTTTTTGGTTAAGGTCATGAGCTTTACTTTGTATTGCTTACCAAGAATACATCTTTTACAGAAATCAAGTTTGCAAGATTTAATATCCTTAAATAAATTTTTATTATATAATTCTAATATCCATCTTTGACCCATATGGCCAAGCATAGCATGGCATAATAATGTAGCATCATCATCATCAGAAGATGATGTAACAGCAGCATCACCACTAACAGTTTTTCTAATCAACCTGTATAAAGAGTCTATCTTTTTTTCCTTCATCAATATTAAGGCACCACGTTTAACTTTCAATATGCCATTGGCACCGGCAATTTTACATTTATTTGTATTTAAGGTATCAAGAAAGATAAAACTCTTTCTCAAACTAGGAACATGCCTGACATCTGTTAAAGTCCTTACGATTCTATCAAACATCTTAATTTTGACTACTCCTATCCCAATAATTTTATACTCAATATTATTATCCATAAGAACTTTACCCCATCATGAGATGTATAACAAACAAATCAATCTCTATGCAGGCACATATGATAAAAGCAACTAGTATCAAGAATCCAACTATTTGAAAAAATCCATACCTGAGGACATGGTCAACACATCTCTATCCTTTTCAGACTCAATAACAACTTTAGCCTCATAGTGTTTAGTTTTTGCTTGGACTTTAATTTTGGACAATTCATCTTTTAATGACCTTCTTGCTCGCAGTAATGACACATGTCATTTCATCCTCTTGACTTGAATCTGAAATAGTCTTATTGTCATCTTTTTTTTTTCAATGTCTTCTTTCTTAATCCAAACCCATTGCCATCAAACTGTCAACTGCAACAGATTTGTGCCTAACCTTATTTGACAACAAAGTTATTTTAACCTTTTCCATCTTCAAAGCATCTTTGCCATAAAAGATGGCAGTCAGCAAATGATCATAGGACTTGGGTAAAGATGAGAGAAAAATAATAGCTTGATCTTCTTCCTCCACCTTCATTCCTAATCTGGATTTCCTGCTCAATCTGGATTTCCTAGAAGAAATAAGGGACAAAGCCCAACTTCGGATGGTGGTATACCGATAATGGGTTGCCTGATATTACAATGCACGGGTGAAGCTGACGACTTTCTGACCTGGCGACCTGGTACTGCACTGGGCCGAAGCATCTCAATCCCGAGAGTGCGGCAAGCTCTCGTCGAACTGGGAAGGCCCTTAAAAAGTGGCCGAGGCCCTCTCACATGGGGCCTACTATCTCGAGAACCTGGATAGCATCAGGTTCCCCCGAACATGGAATGCTTGTAATTTAAAAAGATACTATCAGTAATGTAAGCTTTTCCTCTATTAGAAATAAAGACTTTCCTTTGCGCAACGGGTTATTTGCCTTGCAGGAATGTCGCTGCCCAGGGCTCAGCTCTCCGGGAGGCCAGCCTTGACCCCAGCTCTAAGGCATCCAAGCCCGGAGTAAATTTTTTCGACACCAAGACCTGAGAAGCCCTCACGCACTCAAGCCTCGAGCCCAGCTCCAAGACATCCAAGCCCAAAGAAAAGTCCTATGGCACCAATACCTAAAAAGCCCTCAGGCACTCAAATCCGGAGCCCAGCTCTCCGGCCAGCACGTCTCCGAGCCCAGCTCTCCGGCCAGCACGTCTCCGAGCCCAGCTCCAAGGCGACGACTCCTGAGCCATGTCCTCAGGTATCAAAATCCGGAGCCCAGTCCTCCGGCCAGCATGTCTCCGAGCCCAGCTCCAAGATGGCAACTACTGAGCCTTGTCCTCAGGCATCCAAATCCAGAGCCCAGTCCTCTGGCCAGCACATCTCCGAGCCCAGCTCCAAGATGGCAACTCCTGAGCCATGTCCTCAGGCATCTAAATCCAGAGCCTAGTCCTCCAGCCAGCACGTCTCCAAACCTAGCTCCAAGATGGCACTCCTGAGCCATGTCCTCAGGTATCAAAGTCTGGAGCCCAGTCCTCCGGCCAGCACGTCTTTGAGCCCAGCTCCAAGATGGAAACTCCTGAGTCATGTCCTCAGGCATCCAAAGTCCAGAGCCTAGTCCTCCAGCCAGCACGTCTCCGAGCCCAGCTCCAAGACGGTAACTCCTGAGCCATGTCCTCAGGCATCCAAAGTCCGGAGCCCAGTCCTCTGGCCAGCACGTCTCCGAGCCCAACTCCAAGATGGCAACTCCTGAGCCATGTCCTCAGGCATCCAAATAATTTTTGGCATAGAAATAAAAGGTCTAGAACCCTTTATCCGGGTTCTATCAATCGTCCACCCATCAATCTCTTGATTCCATCTTTATAACCTTCCTAATCCTTAGGAGAGAGAAACTTTTAGAGAGAGAAAGTGGAGAGAGGAAAGAGAGATGAAAGAGGGAAAGAGAGAGAATTTTTTTTAAATTTTTTTTTTCTTCCTTTTCTTTTCTTTTCTTCTTCTTCTTTTCCTTTTTTTCCTTTTCCTTTTTTTCTTCTTCCTTTCTTCTTCTCTCTTCTTCTTCCGCTTAGCTCGAACAAGGGACCCTGCTCTTTCCATTCATCCCTTCCAAAACCCGAGGGCTCTTACCAAGAGGATGTGGTCGTGACTCGGGTCCATGGTGGCATGACCACCGGTGTCGGTTAGGTGTTCAACGGTGACCAATGATGCTAGAAAAGCAAGGGAAAAGGGGCGAAACAAGGTTTTCTCTTTTCATGATATAATTCGATGATTGTCGACTGAAAATGGGGCATGAGGCCACAAGAAGGAGAGCAATTAGGAGAGGAAGGAGGGCCAGGCTCACCTTAGCCTTCGATGATGCCGACTGCTACGATATCAATAAGCATGGTCGAAGCTTCCATGGCCTTGATCTTCGATGGGAGAAACAGGAAAGGAGAGTTCTCTAGCAGTGAGGGTTCGTGGAAGGGAGAGGATCCTTTCTTATAACTAGAAATCATTGGATTTGGCTCGGTTTCTTATAATTGGAAATCATTGAATCTTCCTTAGATTTTTTTAAATTTTTTTTGGCATGCTTTACAATTCATGCTGGACTGATTTTTTTATTGGACCGGTTTATTACATTCTCCTCCCCTTAATAATATCATCCTTGAAATTAACTTGTTTGATGTTTAAACTTTGAAAGTACCCACCCTCATGTCATCATCAAGCTTCTAATTAGTCTCTCGCAGAGTACTTGCCTTACAAGATCATGACATTTAACAACTAAATATCTTCCATCCATAATATATATCAAATTTTCTTGAGCTCTTCCAAAATAATAATATCCTTGTGATATCAATACCATTAATTATCCTAGATTAATTCTATAAAAAAATCATAATGGCTCAAACTTTGGAAATACCCAACCTAACATCATCCTCGAGCTTCAAGATAATCTCCCTCTTAGAATGCTCTCTTCTTAAGACTTTAACATAATAAAATTATATGTATTTCCATTTTGATTCTTATTATCTATTATACATAATGAATTCTTTCAATATCTTTCAAAGAATATTAACGTCTCAACCTCGAATTAAAATATATAATTCTTTATCCATGAAATGTATTGTTCTTCATTAATTTCACATGAAAATTATAATCCATCCAATCTATTCTTAACAAAAATAGAAGAAGGTTTGAGCATTAGACACTCGCCATGGTCTTTCTTTTTTTTTTCTCAATCTTTTTCATGATTTAATAAATGGATTTTACTTAAGAAAACTTCAAGCCTTTTTTCAAATGCAAAAAGTAACAATATAGAAACTTGAAGAAGGAGATCTATGCTAATATATTTTAAATTCAAATCTAATTAAGGGTACATCAATCCTTTAACTACAAATCAATAAATTTAAGATGTTCAAAATTTTCTCTAGTATTGCCTACAATAGAAGAACCCACAAGTAAAAGTTACATGGCTACATCTTGCTTAGCCAAAGAATCAATGATATTTCATTCTCTTTATCATTAAAGTCCTTCTTCACTAGAACATTAACTCAAGTCTTGCATTTCAATAACTTTTGGACAAAGAATTAATAGGTTTTAATTATATTTAAAACAAGTTTGAGTCATCATACTTTCACTGTATACTCTGATATGAATTTATCAGACCTTTTAGTTTCATTAGATGAATTTTTGACAAGGATAATGTTGCTGACCTTACCGTCATGGTCTGCAGCTACGAGATGACATTGGATGACTGCCCCTTTACTCCAGAATCCTAGAGTTTCTGGACCTACAAAATAGAGTTAGAGACCTGGACCGGGGATCCCGACGGGGGCACTCCGAATGGTAATTTGTAGGTCTCTCAGAGTTCACAATTTCAAGGATTCCATCTGACTAGCTTTCGGGTCACCGGATTGAAAGCTGCGAATCCACAGGGTCGATAGCTTTGTTTTCCGGGCCGCATCTGGGAGCGACGAGCAAACTCTTCGTAGATCGATCTTCAAATCTCTACTAGGTACACCCCCTAGACTCCTCTTGTAATGGTATTGCAGAAGAGCTAGTCCTTACCAGGGCTTTTCAGCCTTGGCGATCCTTCACTTTCACTGTTTAGGGTTTAGTTCTACATGCCTGTGCTTCTGAATTTCTCTAGAATTACTTAGTTTCTTGGCTTAAAATTTGGGATACAAACTCCTAACTTAATGCCTAACAACAGAAAAATAACTAGCATGCATGAATAGTCCCGCATCACATATGCAGGACAACTAAATATATAAATGTTAGAGTAATTAATTGGCTTACCAGAGCAAACCTCCCATGGTATTTTGAATCCTAGTGATGTTGAAGGAGACCAATTTACTAAGAAGCATGTGGTGTTTATTACTTTGGTCCAAAATTATTTCAGAACATCTATAAATAGTCTCATGCAACAAGCTCTGTCAAGCATTGTCCTATTCATCCTTTCAGCTATCATGTTTTGCTGTGCCTTTCTTGGGATAGTAAAGTATCGAGCTTTGCCTTCCTTTTGATAGTAATTTACAAACTCTTTGGAGGTGTACTCCTTACTATTGTCAGTGCGGAGAACCTTTATATGCTTGCAAATTTGTTTTTCAACTTTAACATTCTACTTCTTAAACTTTTCAAATATTTCTGACTTATGCTTCAAGAAGTAAATCCAAACCTTCTTAAAGAAGTCATCAATAAAAGTAACAGTACCTACCTCTTATCTCCGCCAAGAGAAGTGACTGGTACTGCTCAGATATCTAAATGAATGTACTCAAGGACCTGTGTACTTTTTTTGGTTAAGGTCATGAGCTTTACTTTGTATTGCTTACCAAGAATACATCTTTTACAGAAATCAAGTTTGCAAGATTTAATATCCTTAAATAAATTTTTATTATATAATTCTAATATCCATCTTTGACCCATATGGCCAAGCATAGCATGGCATAATAATGTAGCATCATCATCATCAGAAGATGATGTAACAGCAGCATCACCACTAACAGTTTTTCCAATCAACCTGTATAAAGAGTCTATCTTTTTTTCCTTCATCAATATTAAGGCACCATGTTTAACTTTCAATATGCCATTGGCACCGGCAATTTTACATTTATTTGTATTTAAGGTATCAAGAAAGATAAAACTCTTTCTCAAACTAGGAACATGCCTGACATCTGTTAAAGTCCTTATGATTCTATCAAACATCTTAATTTTGACTATTCCTATCCCAATAATTTTATACTCAATATTATTATCCATAAGAACTTTACCCCATCATGAGATGTATAACAAACAAATCAATCTCTATGCAGGCACATATGATAAAAGCAACTAGTATCAAGAATCCAACTATTTGAAAAAATCCATACCTGAGGACATGGTCAACACATCTCTATCCTTTTCAGACTCAATAACAACTTTAGCCTCATAGTGTTTAGTTTTTGCTTGGACTTTAATTTTGGACAATTCATCTTTTAATGACCTTCTTGCTCGCAGTAATGACACATGTCATTTCATCCTCTTGACTTGAATCTGAAATAGTCTTATTGTCATCTTTTTCTTTTCAATGTCTTCTTTCTTAATCAAAACCCGTTGCCATCAAACTGTCAACTGCAACAGATTTGTGCCTAACCTTATTTGACAACAAAGTTATTTTAACCTTTTCCATCTTCAAAGCATCTTTGCCATATAAGATGGTAGTCAGCAAATGATCATAGGACTTGGGTAAAGATGAGAGAAAAATAATAGCTTGATCTTCTTCCTCCACCTTCATTCCTAATCTGGATTTCCTGCTCAATCTGGATTTCCTAGAAGAAACAAGGGACAAAGCCCAACTTCGGATGGCGGTATACCGACAACAGGTTGCCTGATATTACAATGCACGTGTGAAGCTAAAGACTTTCTGGCCTGGCGACCTGATACTGCACTGGGCTGAAGCATCTCAATCCCGAGAGTGCGGCAAGCTCTCGTCGAACTGGGAAGGCCCTTATAAAGTGACCGAGGCCCTCTCACATGGGGCCTACTATCTCGAGAACCTGGATGGCACCAGGTTCCCCCGAATATGGAATGCTTGTAATTTAAGGAGATACTATCAGTTATGTAAGCTTTTCCTCTATTAGAAATAAAGACTTTCTTTTGCACAACGGGTTATTTGCCTTGCAGGAATGTCGCTGCCCGGGGCTCAGCTCTCCGGGAGGCCAGCCTCGAGCCCAGCTCTAAGGCATCCAAGCCCGGAGAAAATTTTTTCGACACCAAGACCTAATAAGCCCTCAGGCACTCAAGCCTCGAGCCCAGCTCCAAGACATCCAAGCCCAAAGAAAAGTCCTCCGGTACCAAGACCTAAGAAGCCCTCAGGCACTCAAATCCGGAGCCCAGCTCTCCAGCCAGCACGTCTCCGAGCCCAGCTCCAAGACGACGACTCCTGAGCCATGTCCTCAGGTATCAAAATCCGGAGCCCAGTCCTCTGGCCAGCATGTCTCCGAGCCCAGCTCCAAGATGGCAACTCCTGAGCCATGTCCTCAGGCATCCAAATCCGGAGCCCAGTCCTCTGGCCAGCACGTCTCCGAGCCCAGCTCCAAGATGGAAACTCCTGAGCCATGTCCTCAGGCATCTAAATCCAAAGCCTAGTCCTCCAGCCAGCACGTCTCCGAGCCAAGCTCCAAGATGGCACTCCTGAGCCATGTCCTCAGGTATCAAAGTCTGGAGCCCAGTCCTCCAGCCAGCACGTCTCCGAGCCCAGCTCCAAGATGGAAACTCCTGAGTCATGTCCTCAGGCATCCAAAGTCCGGAGCCTAGTCATCCAGCCAGCACGTCTCCGAGCCCAGCTCCAAGTCGGTAACTCCTGAGCCATGTCCTCAGGCATCCAAATTCTGGAGCCCAGTCCTCTGGCCAGCACGTCTCGAGCCCAACTCGAAGATGGCAACTCCTGAGCCATGTCCTCAGGCATCCAAATCCGGAGCCCAGCTCTCCGGCCAGCCCGTCTCCGAGCCCAGCTCCAAGATGGTGTTTCCTGAGTCCCGACCTCTGGCACTCAAGCCTCGAACCTAGCTCCAAGGCATCCAAGTCTGGAGAAAAGTTCTCCGACACCAAGACCTGATAAGCCCTCAGGCACTCAAACCTCGAGCCCAGCTCTAAGGCATCCAAGCCCAGAGAAAAGTTCTCCGGCACCAAGACCTGAGAAGCCCTCAGGTACTCAAGCCTTGAGCCCAACTCCAACGCATCCAAGCCCGGAGAAAAGTCCTCCGGTACCAAGACCTGAGAAGCCCTCAGGCACTCAAGCCTCAAGCCTAGCTCTAAGGCATCCAAGCACGGAAGAAAGTCCTCCGCACCAAGACCTAAGAAGCCCTCAGGCACTCAAGTCTCGAGCCCAGCTCCAAGACATCCAAGCCCAGAAAAAAGTCCTCCGACACCAAACCTGAGAAGCCCTCAGGCACTCGAGCCTCGAGCCCAGCTCCAAGGCATTCAAGACCTGAGAAGCCCTTAGGCACTCAAGCCCGGAGCCACCATTCTCCGGCATCGGAGTCTCGAGCCCAGCTCCAAAACAGTGAGGCTCGAGCCCATACAAGATGGAGCTCCCCTCTCCGACCTCCCCGCACTGAAAGAGAAAAGAGAAGAAAAGAAAAGGAAGGAGAAAGGAGGAGGAGAGAAGACATTCACACCACAAAAGAGAGATGAAATCATATTGCCGAACTATTTTTCATTACTTAAATAAATACATTACATTATCTCCTGGGCCCTAATAAGCCAGGCAGCCCGGTCCAACAAAAAGAGGAAAATTCTTACAAGAAGTCCTACCCTATTGAGCCGGCTCCTTCCCTGGACGGTGCACGGCTGGGACTTCCCCCTCCTCCATCTCCGTTGCAGGGGCACCTTCCTGAGCGGCCTTCATCGAAGGGGCTGGTTCAGCTGCTGACATCGCTGGGACTGACTCAGTTGTCTCTGCCTGCGGCACTGGTTTGGCCATCATCGCCACCAAGGTCGGCTCGACACGGACAGATACCTCCGGAGTCACCTCTAGGAGAGTCCCGGCTAGAGTTGCTCCCTGCCCCGCTGCAACCACCGCCAGAGCTGGAGCCTTCTTGCCAGGAGCCCGAAGCGCGACCAATCGCTCCTCGGAGAGGATCCCCCATAGCTGAGTGCAGCAGTAGGCGAACCCCTTGGCGAAGGAGTCCGTCGCCGCCTCCTTGAAGTCCTTTATATATCGGGGGAGGCCTTGAAAGTGGCCATCGCGTCGGCAGCCTCCTTCCTTGCGACCTCCGCCCGGCGCCTTGCCTCGGCTAGTTGCTCTCCCGTGTGCTCGGCCAGACGGATCGCCACCGCCATCCCCTTCTCACGGTCTCGGTGGAACGGGCGATGGCGGTAGCCTTCTCCTCTACCTTCGTGGCCCTCTTCGCAGCGGCCACTGCCTTCTTCTCAGCAAAGGCGGCCCTTTCCCTTGCCACCTTCGACTCGGCCCGGAGCTCCTTCAATCGGGTCCTCTTTGACTCGAGCTCCCCCTCGAGATCCTTCCTGATCCGAGCGGCATCAGCGACCTCGGCCATGAGGCTCTTAACCTTCAGGTTAGCCTCCCGGGTCTCCTCATCCTTCCGACCTGTCTCAGTCCTCAGGGACTCGAGCTCCGCCTGCCGCTTCTTGTCCCTTTTGGCCTAGTTACGGCAGTAGTCCCGGATGAGGATCAGTTCTTTGCTGCATTAGAGAGGGAACATTAGCTACGATGCTAAAAAAAAAAAAGGGTGGGGTCAGAAGTAATAAAGATGAGCGAAGAAGAACTTACGGCGTAGAGGTTGGCAAAGGACGAGCTGATGACGTCGCCCAGAAGTGTCCCGCTCCCTTCCCGCCAGTCACAGGACTGGACTGAGAAGTCCATCATTCACTCGGTGAGGCTCGGGTCCTTCATCAAGGAGACATTGGGCCCCAACTGGAAAGGGACTCGGTGGTAGTCCCTGTCTCTCTTTTCCGCCGACTCGGACCCCTCAGCGGCGAAAGGCACCTTCAATGCTAGTTGCGAGCTCGGCATTGCTTCAGGCCACACCTGGGGCACTGGCCTTGCTTCTTTCAGCTTCCCGTCCTTCTCGACATCAACGACCTCCGGAGGGGGGGCTCCCACCCTGGCGACAGCAGCAGCCGATCTGGCCTGGACGACCACCTCAGGCTCGGGCACCGGGACCGGCTCGTGCTGCCCTGAAGGCTTCGAGACGGGCTCGGCAGCCCTCTTCTGCCTTCATTCAGAGACAGCGTGTCTGGCCCGGCCTGCACCAACCTTGCACCGTCATCGACATGAGCCCTCTTCGAAGCGGGCTCGCCGGCTTTAGCTGCCTGCTCTCGTTCCTCGGAGAACGAGAGCAGCTCATCCATGGAGAATTTCATTCCTGCACCAAAGAAGACACAGTCAATCTCAAGTTCAAAAAAAAAAAAAAGAAAAAAGAGAAGAGAAAGAAAATGAAGAAAGAAAAAGAGAAGGGGTGGCCAAGTTGAACTCACCCGACTCCTGCATCGAGCCGACCCCGGCCTCGTGGAGATTTCGCTCCGACAGCAGGACCTCAAGCGAGGGGATCTCTGCTGATCTGAGCAGCTCGTACAGGTCGAGGTCGGCTGCTTCGATGGAAGAGTTCCTATTGGAAGACCGATCTGGGTCGCTCCAAATCCAGTCGATCCCTTCAACCGAGGCAAAGAAATACCTACTCTTCCATCCCTTGATGGAAGAGGGGAGCTCGAACCTAATGCCCCAAGGGTGAGAAGAAAGGGACCACCACCCCTCCTCGATAGGGTGGCATTTCAGGGTGAAGAAGGACCTGAACAGGATGAAGAAGGCCCTGAACAGGGAGAAATGGTCGACGATCCTGTGGAAGTGACATAGAACGATGAAACAGAAGATCGTTCTGATAGCATTGGGGACCAATTGGGTAGGAACAATACGGTAGTTGGCCAAAAAGGAGAGAAAGAAAGGATGGACAGGAAATCGGAAGACCCCCGACGAAGGCCTCCTCATAGAAAGCGATCCGCCGGGTGGCAACAATTACCATTTGCAAAACATACTTTAACCAAACACTTAAACATAATGATTTCATAATCAAGATAGATGTATCAAAAATAATTTTTATATATAATGCAAAATGAAACTAGAGTTGTAAACTTGCCGATCTAGATTGACAAGATCTAGGAAATTTTCTCCATATGGCTATATACAATCTAAAATAACTACACTAAAATATTAGGATTCTTTTCAAAATCTTAAAGATAACTGATACAGCGACATCTGCTGATGTGGATCGGAGTGATAATGTCTGATGATGTAGAGCCTGTGGACGGCCACGACGGTACATAAGCCCACCACCTGAACAAGGCCGCATGACAAAAAGCCGAAAGGACCACCATGCCGAGGTCAGCTCCCAGTCAAGGCAGGGCTCATTGGGTAAGCTCCCTGTCTGAGGTTAGCTCCTAGTTGAGGTCGAGTTCGCCTCTCCAGAAAGGACGAGGTTAGCTCCTGGCTGAGGTCGAGTCCGTTTCTCCTTAAAGGACTACCCTACCGAGGTCAGCTCTCAATCGAGGCAGGGCTCATTGGACAAGCCCCCATCCGAGGACTGCTTCCGACCGAGGTCGAGTTCGTCTCTCCAAAGCAAACCCTCCTACCAGGAGCATGGCTTCCCGTCAAAGACGTGAAGAGGGGGGAAGCCAGAACTCAGAACAAGGACAGCGGAGTACCTGGCCACCTTGACTCTCCGAGAGGTGGCGCATACCCTGCCATGAGGGTATGCGCCCCCTGCGGCGCGTCGTGCGCACAACTTGCATGATTTAGATAATGTCAGGCTCCCAACCTTACGGTATGTCGACACGTCGACGACCACATGACTGAAAGACTGCGACCTCCAAGACAGGATGCCTGGACCTCCCTGAGGAGGTGTCCCCCTACGGTCCTACGCCCTGCAGCACTCGAGCGGCCTTCTCCAAAATGGCAACATGCTATTGCGGCTGCAGGTTCATGCATAGAACCAGCCCAACAAAGCAAGGCACCAGCAAGCAACGGAGAGCCCCCTCTGAAGGAGAGAGCCGGTAACCCCCTGAAAGCCTCCCGTCTATATAAGGCCTGCAGAAACAGCAAGTAGAGGTCAGTGAAAAAAGGGTAAGAAAAAAGGAGAAGAAAAGACTCCTTGATTCTTCCAGTCTCATATTGCTATCATCCTTTCTTTTATCATCCTCTGGAAGAAGAGAGTCCCTCAAGCTCTCTGCCTCAGAGGTATCTATTCCCCTCGATCGTCCCACTAACTTGATCGTCGGAGTACCTTCGCCAGAAACCCCGGCCCAAGATTTTTCTCTATCTTGCAGGACCCTTGAGCATGCTAGCAAGCTGGCCGCGAGATGGAAGCCAAGGATCCAAAGGGAGCCCGATGTGTCAGAGCTGCAGGCCACGGCGATCCGGGTGGCAACAATAACCTTTATAATTTAAAAATCCTATACGGTTGAGGCACCTTCTGGGATTAAGGGTTGTGGCCCTAGATCTACAAATAGGTGGCTTTACCTTAGATGATAGAGTCAAGATTTATGCACACATTGGCTAGGATAGCCTAGCATCCAGGGTCCCATCCATTCTCTTAATTTAACTTTTAAGTGCAAGAAAAAATAGATATTATGTAGAGTGTTGATGATTACCTTACGTAGAGGATTCTACCTCCCATGATGAATGCCTCCTCGGAGATAACTATGCCATTGTCAGACCACCGCCGACTTGCCACTCTCCCTCTTCTCTAAGAAGGCATGGAAGGACTTTCTTCCTCTTCTCTATTTTTTACAAAAAAAATCCCTTTTTGTTTTGATAAAAAAACAACTCTATTTTTTTAAATAAAAGAAGAAAACCACTTTCTTTCTAATTCACTCTCTAATTTTTCTCTCTTTCTCTCCTATATTTTCTCTATCTTGTTTTTGTTCTTCTCTCTAATTCGAGGAAAATTCCACATATCGATCCTGTCTTTGTTTTCTAATTCGAAGAAATTAAACTTTTACATACCTAAAATTCTCCTATGTTTTTTTTTTTTTCGCTATGGACCTAGATTGATCCCCATAGAAGGTCCCAAATCAACCTAGCAACCATCCATTGTGCAGGCCTCTACCATCAAGCATGAAATATCTTTCTTGAGCATGATCTTAAGCATGATGATTGACTTGTACCATGGCAGTATTTGAAATGAGATTTTAAATCCTATTTTGATAGTGCATGAACATTTGAAAGAATTATGTTCACTATATATATTTGAGAAACTACTTTTGAAAAGGAATTAATGATTACTTTCTAATCTAACTATGACTTTGGATCTAGCTGACTGAACTGATTTTTGGCTACATGTTCATATACTATTTTCTTTCAAGCCTAACTAATTGGGACTGATCACCAATAGGCTAGCTCTTTTTAGACCTAGTTAATCAGTGTTCATCGCTGGCATATACTAAAGGATCACGTATTTTATATTTGAAAGCTAATCTCTGTTTTTTCATAGGACTAATCATGGTTATTTTATTTAGAGCTATTTTGTTTCGAGCCTAGTCAATTGGGCTGCTCATTTGTACACGTTGATGAATGGTATGAGGCTAATCACCACCTTATTTACTAAGGCTGAGAGGGAATAAATCTTTATAAATCTAAATATTTTTATATATATAGACCCCATCATGACTGCTTATATAAATATATATATTTTTTATATATGTATACATGTATTGCATTTTGATATTCTTTTGTTGGTTTAATTATTATATAAACTATTTTCATATAAAGCATGATGTCGAATATTAATGTTGACTAACCATGACTAGCATGATGTGTGCAATAAGCTAAAGATGAAACTGGAATATTATATAATAGCATAATTAAAAAAAGGGGCACGTAGTACACAAAAAGTATGATGTGTATGATTTGTCAACTTCGAGCCAACATGTAGTACTATAAGTGTTATTAACAACAAGTGAAAATATGATGTGTGGTGGCTAGTCACGAGCAAAGTTGCAGCCATAACTATAATTCAATGTGAGAACAACTTGGCATTAGAGCTAGCGCTGGTTGGTGGCAGACGCATGACATATATATATCAGCTAGGAACAGAGGTATAGCATTGTGATGTTGTTGCTCCTGGATGGAAATGTGGTTTGTACGTGATAGCATGTCATGGAAAGAGTAATGATTGTGGATAGTCCAAATTCAGAAATGTTAATTACTTTGGATCCGATTTATGATAATCTAGTAAATATGATATGATAATGTCTATGGATCCGATTTATTTTACTAAATTATTATTGGCTTAGTGATATATGATCATTGTTTATATGCTAGATTTTATGTTTAATTATTGGCTTGATGGCATAAAAATTTTAGTATGTAGTGATTACATGTCTATTCTTTCAATTTTGCTCAAAATTATTATTTTGGTTGGTGGAATTCTTACTACGTTGTTGACTCATATATATGTATATATAATTTTTTAAAGAGCCGCAGGATGCCTAGCCTGCGGAGATCAATTTGGGATTATGGAGTGTTAGGTGGACTTTATATGTGATACCAGATGTATCCGATCATTATTTTATGGACTCTCATTTATTTATAAAATAATTTTTATCTTAATTTTTCATATCTTGTTATAACTTAAAGTTTGGTTCAGATTATCAGGGCTTACATGTCCATTAGGATTGTGATATCTGGGCTTTTTGGGCCGAAGTCGGCAAGCCCAGCCGATTTCGACCCAGATCGCAGGAAAAAAAAGAAAACGGAAGCCTGAGTCAGAACAGGGAGGCCGGATCCTTCCTTTATCTAGCCGGGAAAGTCACCAGAGGAGTCGAAAGAAGAGTCGTGGAGGGGAGGGGATGTTAAGCGATGAGTTTGGGAGGGATTGGGACTTCGATCAGTGAAGTTTTTCTTTTCCAAACGACAGGAAAACCGTCTGGTTGTTCCCTTTAAATTTTCCCTACTACCATCAAATCAAACTTTATCGAGCCCCTCCACGCCGTCATCCTCCTCTCTGGTAAGTGATGGAGAGTCCCTTCAAGCACCAGTGAGTCCGACTGTTTTATTTCAATTTTTATGGAGGTTTTAATTAGATTTTTCTTCTTTGAAATTCTGATTTGTTTGGGCCGTGGACCACCGGTGCCTGTGCCGTTGCCTTCTCTCCAGTCCATCGACCCTTCTCCATGGCAACCACCTTCCATGGCTACCGCTGGCAGCCGTGGGGAGGCTGGTTCGGTCGAGCCGAGGAAGAACTTAGGGAGTGGTTCGAGAAGAAGAAAAGAAAATAAAGAAAAAAAAGAGAGGAGAGAGAAAAAATTTAATTAAAGGGAGGTGATTGAAAGTTTTCTTTTCAAAACTCGTGAAACTAAGGTTTGGATTTGAATGAATTTATTATTATTGTAGGAGAACAGACTTTTGAGCAAGAAGGCATTGCACGAATTTTGGGTATGGACTAATTCAGGTATAGATAGTTGTTTCTTGAGAGGTAAGGATTTATGGACTTGATCACCAGTTGTATGTATGTATCTTACATGATATGATTTGATTGTGTATGTGAGTATTGGCATGCATAATTATTTTTGCATGGTATAGTTACTATGATCGTTATTATTATTATTATTTATATTCTTGTATACCTTATTTTATCAAGTAAAGTTATCATTGAATGGGTTGGACCATGATGCCAAATATTGTAAAACGGTAAATAACATGATTTGACATGATGATGTGAAAGGATAAAGTGTTAATTAAGAGAATGAGGTAATTGGACTAGCCATGCCACAGGATCGTGGTTATTGATATTGCCAGTCACAAGTTGGACAATGATATTGCTAGTCACAAGTGGAATCGTGACAAATATTGTCAATCACAAGCATGGACAATGATATTACCAGTCACAGACGGAATTGTGATAAATATTACCAATCATAGGCATGGACAATGATATTGCTAGTCACAAACATAATCATGACAAATATTACCAATCATAGGCATGGACAATGATATTGTAAGTCACAGACAGAATCATGATAAATATTACTAATCACAGGCATGGACAATGATATTGCCATGTCACAGGCTGAAGTGTGACAACGAAATTACCAGTCATGAGTTGAGCATGACCGTGGTTAGTCCAGAATCCTAAAGAAGAAGGATAGCTAATGGAAATACTAAAAGAAAGAAAAATATAGTTTTTATCAAAAGTTTTGTTATACATGATATTTGAGTTGTTTGATTGTATATACTAGTATGTTCTTGCTACTTCAAAAATTATATTATTACTGATGTAATCATATGAAAACTTTACTAGGCTGTAAAGCTCACTCCTTACTTTTTAGTTTTTTAGAAACTCAGGATGCATAGTAAGGATCAGGCTAGGCATGAGATGGAACATCGATATTTAATTAGTCTAGTTAGTTTTGTTTAATTAGTTTTGTTGCTGATACTTATTATGGAATAATAGACCATTTAGTAGTTTGAGTTTGAATAAAAGAATATTTAGTTTTTTTTATAGTTTTAAATAATGTTGGTATAATTGCTGTGATTTTAAATGATGTATCTCTTGAGTACCTAGGCCTGGCATGATCTCTAGGATAAAACCTAGGATTGTGCGGCCGACCACATAGCCGATTATGGTATAGGATTTGGGACATGACAGAGTGGTATCAGAGCAAACCAGGCTTTTGGATCTTAGGGTATAAGTTCATTAAGAGAGTGTGGGCTGATTTTTTAGGTGGGGTAGATAATGTAATATATTTTTGATCATTTAAGTATTAGTTGTATACTAACAATAACCGGTATAAGATTTTCATGGCATGTGGTGGCGAGCTTGGATGTGCTAGGAGGCCTACAAGATTTGCGGATGGATCAAATACTTGGGAGCCCAAGGAGCATCAAGAAGATACTGGAAGTTTACCAGATAATGATGAGCATCTACAGGAACCAACACCCAATCTCATGGATAGCACCCCGGAGACTAGGATTATAGAAACATGAACTCCAAGAGGACCTAGAGTTCAGCCTGGGAACTGGGTTGGCCTCCCTCAGTTGATGCAATTTTTGGTGCAACAATAAGCCACTGCAAGAACTGATACACTGAAATTAATAGAAGCGCAACAGCAACAGCAATAACTTATACAGCAACAGCAACAACTTATGCAGCAACAGCAATAGTTCATACAGGAACTATTATAATAGCAACAATAAAAAATTTTGCAGCGATAGTCGAAAGCTGGGGTCCCATAAGAATGTTAGATAACCTTGATAGATTTCAAGAAATATGTGCCACCAGTATTCAAGGGAACATTGACCCCATGGAGATAGAGGGTTGGTTGAAAGATGTTGAGAAAGTATTCTAGGCCTTGCGGTGCCCGATAGCGGAAAAGGTTACTTTTGCTACTTTCTTACTGCAAGATGAGGCAGCCGCTTGGTAGGAGTTGGAGCTTGGAAAGCAGAGACCGAATAATGTATCTTTTACATGGGTAGAATTCAGGAGAGTTTTTTATGAGAGATATTTTTCTCAAAGTATTCGGATACAAAATTTTGAGAATTTGATCACCTGAAGTAGGGTAGCATGACAATTGCTCGGTATGCTACAAAATTTGAAGAATTGTCAAGGTATGCTCTAGCATTAATAGCAGATGAAGGGGTCTGGGCTAGAAATTTTGAAAATGGACTTAGAGGTCGAATTCAACAATAGGTGACTGCCTTCGAGCTACCCACTTATAAGGAGGTCATCAACAAGGCACTGATAATAGAAAGGAGGATTTCAGGGTCAACCTAATGAAAACACCGGTGCAAAGATAAGGAAGCTTGACAATGTTGCTTCAAATGACAAAACTAAACAAAAGGATGATATCTAGTGGTACAGTGTGGTGGGCCGCACCTTAAGTGAGACTGCACCTGGCCAGAAGGGTGGAAGTGTTATAATTATGGCAAGGCGGGTCACAAAGCTATTGTGTATCATAGTGGTTAGGGGACACAGCACTAAGCACCTCAAGCATCTCATGATGGACACCAACTAGGAGGATAGCAAAAATCGGGAACCCAGGGATGGGTGTATACACTCACAGCAAGATGCCAATGCTTCTAATTCGATTGTGCCAAGTATGAGTAGTTATTTTCTAGCAGTGTTTATATTTTGTTTGATGCTTGTGCCACACATTCTTTCATATCAGCTAGACTGGTTTGGAAAAATAATGAGTTGATTCGACACCTGTAATAATTGATCTTTGTATTTCTACTCCAAGTGGGCATATTATTTGGTTAATCGAATCTGCAAGGATTATAAATTAGACATTGAAGGTTGGGAGATGAAAGCAGATTTAATGGTCCTGGATATGAAAAACTTTGATGTGATTCTTGGAATGGATTGGTTAGCGACATATCATGCTTCCATCAACTACTTTGAGAAGATAGTAATATATCAAATCCCTGGTCAGCTAGAGTTTCACTTTGTGGGTAACAAGCTAACCTCTTCGAGGAGGGTGATCTCAGCTTATAATGCCAGGCAACTCCTCAGGAAAGGTTGTGAAGGATTTTTGGTGGTAGTGATAGATACCTGACAGCAGGAGCTCAAGTTGGAAGACATACCTATTATAAAAGAGTATCTAGAGGTTTTTTTCGATGACCTACCAGGGTTACCTCCTGATAGAGCAATTGAGTTCTCTATTAATCGAATACCAAGCACTGGAGCCATTTTCCAAGCTCCCTACAGAATGGCTCGGCTGAACTGAAAGAGCTTATGAAGCAATTACAAGAGTTATTGGATAAAGGATTTATCAGACCAAGCATGTCTCCCTGGGGTGCTCCGGTCCTATTTGTGAAAATGAAAGATGGTAGTTTTGGCCTATATAGACTATCGAGAGTTGAACAAGGTGACCGTAAGGAATAAATATCCTTTACTGATGATTGATGATTTATTCGATCAATTATAGAGAGCACAGGTATTTTCAAAGATTGATATTTGGTCTGGATATCATCAATTGAAGATAAAGGTAGAAGATGTACCTAAGATAGCTTTTAGAACTAGATATGGATATTATGAGTTTATGGTTCTACCTGTCGGTCTGACAAATATGCTTGCAATTTTCATGGACCTCATGAATCGAGTGTTCAGATCATATTTGGATTAGTTTGTGGTGGTGTTTATTGATGATATACTGATTTATTCAAGGAGTCCACAGGCATATGAAGAATACCTAAGAATAGTATTGCAACTACTTAAGAAGGAAAAGTTGTATGCGAAGCTGAAAAAGTGTGAGTTTTGGTTGGATAGAGTTTCTTTTCTTGGCCATGTTATCTCTAAGGAAGGTATTTCAGTGGATCCAAAGAAAGTGGAGGTGGTAGTTAGCTGGGAGAGACCCATCAATGTATCTGAAGTTCGTAGTTTCCCAGGAATGATAGGTTATTATCGAAGATTTGTTGAGGGATTTTCTTTATTATCATACCTTTAACTTGCCTGACCCAGAAACAAACAAAATTTGACTGGACAAATGAATATGAGCAGAGTTTTTAAGAGTTGAAAAGATGGCTGGTGATCACCACAGTATTGATTGTTCCTACGGAGATAGGGGACTTCATCATATATAGTGATGCATCTTGCAAAGATCTTGGTTGTGTCCTAATGCAAAATAGGAAGGTGATAGCTCATGCCTCTAGACAGTTGAAGCCGTATGAGTCAAATTATCCTACTCATGATCTGGAGTTAGCAGCAGTGGTCTTCGCCCTAAAAATATGGAGGCATTACCTGTATGATAGTCGTTGCAAAACTTTTATAGATCATAAAAGTTTAAAATACATCTTCACTCAAAAGGAGTTGAACTTAAGATAAAGAAGATGGTTGGAGTTGCTAAAGACTATGATCTAACCATCAATTATCATCTAGGAAAGGCAAATGTAGTAGCAGATGCTCTAGTAGGAAATCTTCAAGTAAATTGGCAGCTTTACTTACTGATCAAAAGCATATCATGATGGATTTGGAGAAATCCAAGATTGAAGTACGGTTTCATGATCCTCAAATTTTACTAGCAAATTTTATGGTACAGTCTACCCTAATTGATAGAATTAAATCAGCTCAAAAGGAGGATCTAGAACTTTAGAGAATTAGAGAGGCAGTAGAGTCTGGTGTTCAGTCAGAATTTTCTATATATACAGATGATACCTTGAGGTTTGGTAGCAGATTGTGTGTTCCCAAGCTTCCAGAATTAAAGGATGAGATTTTGGAAGAGGCACACAGTTTAGCTTATACGATGCATCCAGGTAGTACAAAAATATATCAAGATCTAAGAAAAAACTTTTGATAGACTGGTATAAAAAATGACATCGCTCATTATGCAGCTCAATGCCTGGTGTGCCAACAGGTGAAGGCCGAGCATCAAAGACCTATCGGACCACTGCAATCTATGATGATTCCTTAGTGAAAATGGGAACACATTACTTTGGACTTTGTAATAGGCTTGTCCAAAATCCTCATAGGTATAATGCAGTATGGGTGATTATAAAACTGATGACAAAATTAGCTCATTTCTTACCCTTCCAAGTCGGTCTCTCTCTGGAAGGATTAGCAAGCTTGTATATGGAACAAATTATGAGACTACATGGGATTTCAGTTACTATAGTACGGATCGCGATTGTAGATTTGTTTCACAATTTTGGAAGAGTCTTTACAAAGTCTGGAAACCAAATTAAGCTTTAGTATAGCATTTCATCCTCAAATCGATGGATAATCGGAGTGAACCATCCAAATTTTGGAAGACATGATAAGAGCTTGTGTTATGGACATGGGTGGTGTTTGGACTGTCATCTATCAATAATAGAGTTTACTTATAATAATAGTTATCAAGCCAGTATTTAGATGGCACCTTTTAAGGCTCTATATGGTAGAAAGTGTAGATCTTCTATTTACTAGGACGATGTAAGAGAAAGAAAACTGTTGGGTTTGAAAATAGTGCAGCAAATGATGGATAAAATACAAATGATCAGAGAACAGCTGCGTCTACTCAGAGTCGACAGAAAAGTTATGTAGATAAAAGATGAGAGAGCTAGAATTTAATATGGGAGACCATGTCTTTTTGAAAGTTTCTTCCACAAAGGGTGTAATGGTATATAAGGCAAGTTGAGCCCGAGATTTGTGGATTCATTTAAAATTTTGGATAAGATCTATGAGGTGGCCTACCAACTAACATTACCACCAGTCTTATCAAGAGTGCATAACGTATTTCATGTATCAATGTTATAAAGGTATATTCCCGATCCCAGCCATGAAATAGACTACGTGCATTGTAGCTTTGGAAGGATCTAACTTATGAGGAGGTGCCTATATGGATCATCGATAGTAAGGATCAAGTGTTGTGACACCAAACCATACCATACATGAAGGTGCAATGGAGTAATCACAGTGAAAGGGAAGCTACATGGAAACTTGAAACAAAAAATGAGAGATAAATATCCTAGCTTTTCAAAATAGCAGGTACATAAATTTTAAGGATGAAATTTTTTTAACGGGGGGAGAATTTGATGTCTAGGCTTTTTGGGCTGAAGTTGGCAGGTCTAGCTGACTTCGACCTAGATCGCAGAAAAAAAGAAAATGAAAGCCTGAGTCAAAACAGGGGAGGCCGGATCCTTCCTTTATCTGGCCGGGAAATTTACCGGAGGAGTCGAGAGAAGAGTCGCGGAGGGGAGGGGGTGTTAGGTGATGAGTTTGGGAGGGATTGGGACTTCGATCAGTGAAGTTTTTCTTTCTCAAACGATAGGGAAACCATCGGGTTGTTCTATTTAATTTTCCCTACCGTCATCAAATCAAGTCTTATCGAGCCCCTCCACACCATCATCCTCCTCTCCGGTGCGCGACGGAGAGTCCCTTCAAGTGCCGGTGAGTCCAGCTATTTTATTTCAATTTTTAGGGAAGTTTTAATTGGGTTTTCTTCTTTGGAGTTTTGATTTGTTTGGACCATGGACCACTGGTGGCAACACCACCACATTCTCTTCGGTCCGCCGACCCTTCTCCTCGGCAACCACCTCCCATGGCCGCCGCCAGCAGCCGTGGGGAGGCTGGTTCGGTCGAGCTAAGGAAGAACTCAAGGAGGGGTTCGGGAGAGAAGAGAAGAGAAGAAAGAAAGAAAAAAAAGATGAAAGAAAGAGGAAAAAAATGGAGAAAAAAATTTATATATAAAGGGATCTATGGTCAATGCAAAAAAAAAAAAAGAAGAAAAAAAAGAGAGAGGAGAGAGAAGATGAGCTAGAGAGAAAAAAAATAATTAAAGGGGGATGATTGAAAGTTTTCTTTTTTGAAATTCGTAAAACTAGGATTTAGATTTGAATGAATTTATTTATTGTTGTAGGAGAACAACCTTTTGAGGAGGAAGGCGTTGTGCGAATTTTGGATATGAACTAATTCAGGTATAGATAGTGTTTTTTGGGTGGTAAGAATTTTTGGACTTGATCACCAGTTGTATGTACATATCTTAAATGATATGATTTGATTCGTGCACATGAGCATCGGCATGCATGATTATTTTTGCATGGTATAGTTACTATGATCATTGTTATTATTATTTATATTCTTGTATACCATGTTTTATCAAGTAAAGTTATCGTTGAATGGGTTGGACAATGATGCCGGATATTGTAAAACGGTAAATGACATGATTTGACATGATGATATGAAAGGATAAAGTGTTAATTAAGAGAATGAGATAATTGTATTAGCCATACCGCGGAATCATGGTTACTAATATTGCCAGTTACAAGCTGGACAATGATATTGCCAACACAGACGAAATCATGACAAATATTGGCAATCACAAGCATGGACAATGATATTTTCAGTCACAGGCAGAATCATGATAAATATTGCCAATCACAGGTATGGACAATGATATTGCCAATCACAGGTGGAATCATGACAATATTGCCAATCACAGACATGGATAATGATATTGCCAGTCATAGGCATAATCGTGATAAATATTGCCAATCACATGCATGGACGATGATATTGCCACGTCACAGGCTGAAGTGTGATATCGAGGTTACCAATCATGGGCTGGAACATGACCATGGTTAGTCCAGAATTCAAAGAAGAAAGATAGCTAATGGAAACATTAAAAGAAAGAAAAATATAGTTTTGTCAAAAGTTTTGTTATACATGATATTTGAGTTGTTTGATTGCATATACTAGTATGTTCTTTCTACTTCCAAAATTATATTATTATTGATGTGATCGTAAGGAAACTTTACTGAGCTGTAAAGCTCACGCCTTACTTTTTGATTTTTTAGAAACTCAGGATACATAGCAAGGATCGGGTCGGGCGTGAGACGAAACAGTGGACCATTTAGTAGTTTGAGTTTGAATAAAAAAGTATTTAGTTATATTTTATTTTAAATAATGTTAGTATAATTGCTGTGATTTTAAATGATGTGACTCTTGAGTATCTAAGTCTGACATGATTTCTAGGATAAAATTTAGAATTGTGCGGCGGATCATGTAGTCGATTCTAATATAGAATTCGGGGCATGACAAGGATTGTGCCGTAGAGTCGTGCAAAGGTGTCAGAGATTTAATTGGCGGATTCGGAGCTAGCATCACACACATAGTGAGAGCTGCTAGGTAAAATGCCATACCCTCACCGGGAGACCATCACCCCAATAAACCACGGAACAGACCACAATAGTAGCTTATCCGTGCAATAAATCAAAATAAAGATCGAGTAGCGGTGATGAAAGAAAGGCATAAGTGAGAAAACCCCAAGGATGATATTCTAATTCAATGTTCTTAAGGTTTCAAATAAAAAATTTCCCACTGGAGCCCATAGATGCGCTGTCAGTTGCGTATATGGCCAATACCGAGGATATAGACAGAAGAAACGTCCATGCATTTAACGTTTAAGATCCCTAGTTCCCCTCCTTATAACCAAAATATTGAAGTCCCTTCAGTCGTACAGCAGTGCAACAGCAAATTTTGTTAAAATATCACCTAGGTTCAGCCACTAGCTAGAGATGGACATCATTCCAAACCATAAACGATTCTCCTCCACTCGCATCCTTCTCCTATAAATTCCTCAACCCGATCCCAAGCCTTACACACCAACTTCTTCTAACCTTGTTCCTCTCCTTACTACTGTTCTTCCTCTTGCTATTCACCACCATTTTACCCTCAAGCAATGGCTCCCTTGTCCCCGAAGCCCCCATGCGCTTCCACCCCAAAGTCTCCGCGGTCTTCTCCTCCTTCGCCAGGCTCAGCGAGTTCCGCAGTGTATCATCCTACGAACAACCGGAGAACAGAAAGAAACAGATCTGTAAGGGAGACCTTCGCCCGTGCATATACGAGCCAAGCCTATTTGTGCTCCTATTGTGGCAAACGGTTTTACTCTCCGCAAGCACTAGCAGGACATCAGAATGCACACTCTCGGAAGAAGAAGCTCAAGCAGGAAAATTTACTATGTTCTCGACCAATGCCGAGGTATCCTTGTCCATCCAACCCACCTTCCATTGCCCGAAATGATCAGGTTTGCCAACTTAACCCAAAGCCAGTCCAATACTATGTGGAGAGAAACTTAACCTCTCATCCCAGCTTGAACTTTAAGGAGACGGGCATCGCGCATCCCTACCTTTCAAACCCTTTGAATGATCCAAACATGGTTGCCAACTATGCAATCCCTCATACCACCCAGATGCCTTCATTTCCCTTGGCTTTGACCGAAAAGGTAAGACCGTTCTTGAGACTTGCACCGCCCCTAGGGAGTTCTCACCGTCATTTCCATCAAGTAGTGGCTTTGATCCAAAAGGTAATATGGCCCTTGAGGGTTTCGCTCCCCCTATGGAGTTCTCATCTCTTCCAGATCCAAAGATTGCTGCAAGCAACTTTGTTCCTGTCTGGAATCCTACTACTGCCGAGAGGAATTTGGCGCCCCAATTTACGGAGTCGGTGCCGGATACAAATCGAAACCCTCGCTGGGAATGGTAGCACCTCTGCCTTCTGGAGGAAGCAATGGTGGCAGGGCAACGTATTACTCGTAGGTGCCTTGGCATCCCGTCCTGCGGTGGCAGCTGGTAGCGTTGGCGATGGAGAAGAGTCTAACCCTATGGGCTTGGACTTGGATCTGCATCTGTAGGAGATTTCAACTTATGCTGAAGTGCGGTGATGAAAGAGGAGTTGGGAGGGTGTGTTTTTTCTTTTCTTTTCTTTTTTTTTTTTTTTTTTTTTTTGGTGGTTGATGGTGTCTGCCGATTCTTGAAAAGTTGGACTAAGCTGTAATCCTTGGGACAAGTACAGTGGAGATCATGATCAATAAAGTCTTGTTGGTCTTTAGGCTTTCTATTTCTTCTTGTTCAGTTCCTTTTAGCCTTGTTTTTTTTTGATATTTGATATTGTCTTTTGTCTTTTTTTCGGGACGAAATGATATTTGATATTGTCATTTGGAAGAAGATGAAAGAGTCTGCAAATGACTCAATTAAATTCAGAATTTATTCTAGGACCTATAATAGTTGGGTTAGTAAGAGATCAAGATCTTGTCTTATTTTCATGCTGATTAGCTAATATCTTGGTGGTATCGGGTTGATTACTCATCTTCTGGTAAGAAGAGACCGTAAAATCTAGCATTTCGCATCGAATATTTCTTAACAGGATAGGGGCTTTTGGAAGTATCTATATTGGGTTTAACCCCTGTGCCTTTTTTCTACAAAAAAAAAAAAAAAAAAAGATGATGAAAGAGGGAAATTAGACCCACCCTCTCATCGCACTATCCTTCGAATCACTACTCGACCGGACCAGATCCATCAGAGGAAGGGACCACACTGCTTTCCTGGGTTCAGATTATTTTAATACTTCCTTAACCTTAATGTCTTACCTCTTCGCATTAGCAAATAGGTTTTTTCTAAACCCAGCCTCGGGCTGATACCATCATCACTACCTACACCATTCCTTCTGGTATTGGTGAGCTTCACCCCATCTCACATAATTTCAAATTCAAATCTTGATACCCATCCACTCTTCTCTAACAAATCACTTCTAATCACTGGAAGCTATGTCAACATAATGCCAACTGCACCTACTGTCACGTCCCGAACCCAATACTCAGGTTGATTATGCGACTGGCCACACGAATCCTAGAACTACACCCTTCAGATTATGCATAGCCTTAAAATATAAATTATCACTTCACTTTCTATGAATGTTATTGATCACAATTTATAAGAGAATATTCAATGTTAAAAAAGTAATACAACTCGTATAATTATAAATTTAGAAATCTTTTAATCATCTGATCGATATCAATGACTCTCCATTTATCCATCTTTTTATTCCTGAATCTAAACCATAGCCAAGTATGAACATCCTGCAACTCTCAGAAAAAAGAATGGTAGAGGTGTGAGCTTTGTAGCCTAGTAAGAATTTTCTTATCCTCACATCAATATAATATAATATAATATAAAGTAATAGTAAATAGTTTCAAATAGCATATAAATATTAAAATCTCATGTCAAGGGGTTAAGATAATTCAAAATCAAGATATGCATCAATTAATACCAAATATCCATCTTATTCAAAAATGAGATATCGCATATGTCATTAAGTAAAATCTTCTTTTTTTTACTTAACTATAGTTTCACCTCTTATTATCCATATCTCATTAACATAATGTGGATCAACCACTGCTATGTTTTAAGGTTTTGGATTAATCATGGTCATGCTTCAGTCCGTGACCGGTAAACTTAAGATTTACCGTGTACTATCCATCCATGACTCGACTATTCTACGTACTATCTATCCGTTGCTTGGCTATTATGTGTACTATCTGTCTGTGGCTCTGCTATTCTCTATTTACGTAGCTAGTCCAAATATTCCTTTCTTGATTATCACTTATCAAATCTCAAACATGGTGTCAAATTATTTTTTTAAGATTTCAAAACTGGTATCAGGATCCAAATTATCTAAAAAATAATCATATATTTATAAATATATTATACAAAAATTATAAATAATCATCCGGTAAATACAAAATAAAAAATATCATGAAAAATCAAAGTCAAGCAATGCATAAATAATTATATATGCCAATGATTATGTCCAATGATCAAATCATGCAGTGTAAGAACATATATATAAATTGGTGATCATGTCAAGAACTCTTACCTTTGCTGGAACCAGATTTAACACCTCTGACACCACTTTGCACCTGA
This sequence comes from Areca catechu, assembly GCA_021397845.1. Taxonomy (NCBI): domain Eukaryota; kingdom Viridiplantae; phylum Streptophyta; class Magnoliopsida; order Arecales; family Arecaceae; genus Areca; species Areca catechu. The sequence continues at coordinate 50,159,314 of CM038045.1, read as the reverse complement.
ATCCTCGACCTAGGTGTTAAGGGATGATAATTATATTTTATAAACATATAAAAGTATTAAATTAATAATTAAATTATCTTTATTGATTAAATTAATATTTTATATATATTTATAAAAAATGAGATTGTCATTGTGAAGAGCTTAATTTTTGGAGTCCAACGATGCAAACGGCTCTCAAATCGGAGTCCAAATGGACCCAAATTTAATTTTAAAGATTTTTGATTTTTGGGGAGCCGGTCTACCATGGACCGCCAGCTAGGTCTACGGAACAAAGGTTGGTCCACCAGCAGCCATTGCTACAGGTCCACGAGATGGCTTGTGGGCCAACTCCTCGCCGAGCCACCGTCTTCATCCACCGTCATTCGCCCATGGCCGGAGGAGACACCAGAGACCACTTCTTGCCGTCGTCGGCTCACCGAGAGCCCTCTCGCACCCTAAAACCTGTTGGCCACCATCTTCATCATCTTCTCTTCTCTATTGATCAGCCACCAATGCCACTAGCTCACCGCCGTTTGCTGCCATCCGCCACGGCGTCGCCCTCATCTCAACCCGATCCTGTCATTTTCGCTACCCAGCCTCATCGACCGAGAAGCCCCTACCGCCACTGTCTTCTTCCTTTGATCAACTGCCCACACCACCCGATGTCGTTGCTGGCAGCCACCCCTATCGACGCCGGCCTTCATCTTCTCCCATCACCGCTGCCCAACACCCTCACCCCCTTGCTGTTGTTCTCTATTCTCCATTCAGCCCATCCCACCACCGTCTCCCTGTCGCCACTCACCATCTTTTGCCACCCGTCTTCCACCGCCTCTTGCCACCATGCTAGATCGGGAGAAGAATCCGAGTTCAATCAGGAGAAGAATTTGAGTTCAATCGGGAGAACAAGACCAGGGAATCAGGGATTCGAGAGTCCCTTACGGACTTGGGTGCCAGGAAAGGAAGAACGACGCTAATCATCTCATCAGCCACACATCAGACGATCGAGAATTCTTCATGCGATATCTGCCCGATTTGATACCTGATTGAGTCCAAATTTGACGGGACGAATCCCTCAATGAGCTCCATTTAAAGGGCCCCTGGGATACAGAAGAAAGCATGTTGGAGAGAGCACGGTACAGGATAGAGAGCAATACTTGGGTTAAGGGTTGATCTCTAAGTGTGGGGTATCTTGAAGAGAAGTGCTGTCCCTATACCATCTTTAAGCCGACATCACCTCCAGATCAAGAACTAGAGAAAAGAAAGCAGCCAGCCCAGTTTGCTCCAAGGAGTACGAAGGAAGATCTTCGACTGACTTTCCAACGAAGCTGCGCCGACCTCCTTCCAATCTTTTTTCCTTCTTTACTTTTACTTTCATTCCAGCATATTTTACTTTCTTGTAATAGGATCATAAATTCAATTAATGAAAAGTTTATTTTCCTGCATCTTTAAATTTGTATCTTTTATTTTCATTGCAAGTAGATGCTCGGGTCTAAATAATAGATTCTAGTACCACATGTTCTCCTTTATTTTGCACTTTTAATTTTAGTTTATCCGGCTTCAACATTTTTATTTTCTTAATCAAGAATTTCAAACATTCAATATACTACCTTCCCCGAGGATTCGACGTGACTCCCTTTTCTACAAATTTTTAATTCAATATAAAAGTCGGTTAAAGTAAACTGATAACCGCTATGTCTTAACGACAATATCGGGGGCTATCAAGATTTTGGTGCCTTTGCCGGGGATGGTTTGAACGCTAATATTTTTGATTTCTTTGATTTCTTGTAAATGCAAGTGTACTAATTTTTTTTTGTACATAAAAAAATCCAAAAATAAGGAAAAGGAAAAAAAGAGGAGAATGAAGTGTCTGCAAATTGGTGAGATCGACCCTAACCCTAGTTGCTTTCCTTTTTTTAGCTACTTTTAATTTTTTGCCTTTTTATATTTACCAAAAAAAATCCTTTCTACTTTCTTCCTTTTAATTAGTTTCCTTTTTTCAAACTAACATAAAAAGAAAAAAGAATTCTTTTTTTTAGTTTCTTCCTTTTTTTTTGAATTGACCTAAATAAAAATATACCTAATTAACCAAGTTTAAAAGCTGTCTTTATCTTTCTTGCTTGAAATAATACAACATGAAAAGAAAACAAAAATATCCCATAATACTTAACTAAAATAGCGTAACTAATTAAAATTTAAAAGATTGTTGCTTGTTTGGGACATCTTTCCCTTTCACATTGTGTCTTCTCATAAACTATCTTAAGGGCATTAACCCATAAACAAGATAAGGTGGGGAGTTGATAACCCTTCCTTGGCCCATAAACAATCACTCTGCATCATGCATTGACCTAAGTCTAATAATTAAAATCAATTAGATGCCAGCCCCTAAGGAACTCGAGCTCAATAGGACATGACATCCAAAAAGTTGGACCAAGTCAAGATTGGCTGATTAACTGGTATCTAGGAAAGGGATTTAAGGATCATGTAGCCCTGAAGAAAGGTGGTTTTAATTGGTTCCGTTGACTGACCTGGCCAATTTTAATTGATATCTAAGGAAAGCAATGGGGGATCCCCACCAATCTTATCCTTATATAGCCAGTTGATCAGTCAGTTTCTGACTTGTAGGGCTCCAAGATTGACTCGGCAGTTAGGAGCTATCTAGATTTAGAATAATCCTAGGATAGAGAGTCATGTATGCTAACTTATTTGTAAATCACGTTAACCCTAACTAATCCTCTTCTTCTCTCTCTTAACTCTAGGACTCCTTAGGTCCTTTCCTTTAGAACTATTCTTCTTCTTCATCTCACCACTCCTCTTAAAAAATAGTAATCATAATTATAAAAAAATACATGAATAAATAAGGATTGCTCTGATATAAAGCTTTGATTGTATATCCAAATAATCAAAACAATTTGATAGACTAAATCAGTGCCAGGAGAATGGACCCCTATAGTAGAGTACCCTTTCTTTCGGCACACCAATTTATTCGAGCCCCACCCACTTTGAGAGTGAGTATCCCACCGGATACCAATCTCTTGAGTTTAGGTATGACCGAGTTTATCATGATCAAACCCAAACGACCTACAATCCAAGAGATAACCCATACCTTAATGCTTATAATTTAGGTTGGGGGGTTCAACCAGGTTTTTCATGGCAACCACACCCAGTGGTTACCCCGACTATCCAAGGATCTATGTTTATAGAGAAACCCTATTATGATCAGCCCTATCCTCATTATCAACCTTCTCCAATTAATTATAGCCCATCATTTGAAGAGAAGGTTCAACAAGCATCATACCCACCTCCCCCGCAGACTAGCCTAGATGTCGATAGATTTGTCCAATTTCAACAACTGATTATAGCCCAACAGCAATCTATCGATAGGCTAATGGATCAAACTGATCAACGATTGATTAAGCTCAATAGAAAGGAGGGAGGTGAACTGACTAGTCAACCCGAGAGTAATCTAGAGGGACCATACCTAGCTCAAAACTCTATTGACCCTCTAGCTTTTCCTGAACAATCAACTCCGACTCCAAGGATGAATTGGTCTTGGAACAACTTTGCACAACCATAAAAATCAACATAGATAATTTGGCTAAGGTAGAAAAATATATGGAGACATTAACCTTATAGGATGAACCAATTTCATCATTATCCCACTCACCTATGGCCCCATTCCTTAGTACCCTAGAATAATCTATGCCTTTTAATAGAATGGGAGAACAAATTGATGCAATGATGAAATTGGTCGAGACTTTCCAAGACCCACAAATGCATGACTCAATAGATGAAGCCACCCTCACAATTCTTTTCCAGGATTTGTTAGATCCCTATTTGGCTCAACTTAGATAGATAATTTTAATGTAGATGGGTATACCTCATAAGTAAATAGCTCAATACAAATACCCTACTTTGAAACCGCCCTACTTGCGATTGATGAATTACAAAAGCCATCACCAAGCATACCAATAGTCCCTTTGTTAGAATCACCACCTGATTTGGAACTGAAATCACTTCCTGATGCACCCAGTGAAACTTTTTAATGAACCTTACCCAGGAAGCCCAACTCAGTGGTGTTCTAAAAGCACATAAAAAAGCTATCGGGTGGGATATTACTGAAATCAGGGATCAATTCTTAAAAATTTTATAGTTGATTTCTTCATATTCGGCACTAATTTTGAGAACTGCCTCCAAAATCTTTCTATGATATTAAAACAATGTATGGAGGCATCTAGGATTAATATTAATCTAGAAAATGTATCCAAATTTAAAATGGGAAGGGACATTGACCGAACACATCATGCCCGAGAAGGGGAGTAGGCTAGACCAACTCATGATTGAAGAAAATTTTAAACTACCACCTCCATCTCGACTCAACAAGCACAATCCCTTCTTAATTATCATATATACTATAATAATCATTTAAATCCGGGGATAACATGCTTGCCTAGTATACTTTACTGATACCGGCTAATAGTCATAAAGTACTCTATGAATGATTTTTTGCTATGATGACAAGGCCTCCTGATTGGTCCTGTTCTTCTGATATTATGAGGGACATAATAAAGTTGACTATCTATTGGACTTCCTCATAATGTTCGGCTGAAGATGTTAAACTTAGCACCAGTTAGGAGGCAACCCAATAATCTCATTTTCTTCTTCTTTAGTATAATTACAGGAACTTAGACGGATGTATAATAGCCCGGTACTTCATGAGCCCACTACTTCACGAAGCCTTCTTCAACTCCTAAAGCACAATCCACTTTAGGTATACTCTTTTATTCTTTTTTACATGTTATACCCTTTATTCTCCTTCTCCATTGAGGACAATGTTGATTAAGTTGGAGGGGAAAAATAACTAATCTAATTAAGTCCTTAAATATGACCAAAAGTAATTAATTTATTATCCAAATTTAATCTCAATTTGAAGTTAATTAGGCATCATAATCAATGATTGATTAACGACTTAGATAGCTTTAGAGATACTAAGGGACAAATCACTAAGAAAATTCAAAAAATGGTAGGGTGTTGACCAAGTTAAATTTTGAAAGTGATTCCAGAACTCTCTCCCTTCTTATCTCAATAAAGAATCTGCTTATTAAGAGTTAGAGTGAAAATATTGAAAAGTCCTCCCAAAAAAAAAGAAAAAAAAAGAGAGTCAGTCTAACCTCACAGCTCTTCTTGAACTCTTTTGAGTAACCAGGCCCCTTTGCCTAAATAAGCATTATGGTTCATATCAAAAGGTGAGAAGATCAAGAGATCTGTTAAGCAATGATACCGTACTGAGTAACCGGGCCCCTTCGTCTACGTAAGTGTTATGGTTCATGTCAAAAGATAAGGATGCTAATACTTAAGAGGTCAAGACATTGCACTAGACTTCTCAAAAAAAATGAAAAAAAAAAAAAAGAAGAAAAAGAAGAGAAGGAACAAAGGACTAAAGTATAAAAGGCAACAAACCCAACTCAAATTAAGTTTGAGGATTTAGAGAGTAAGTTGGAGAAATAGTATAGAAAGACCTCTAAAGATTTCTATGATCAATACTCAACCACTAATTGGGTTGACTGAGTGATCCAATGAAGTACCTCTCTAATGGTTTGACAGGTATCAGTTACCTTTAGGACTACCTAAGTCAATTTTCAATTCAAGGATGAATTTATATACATAGATAATTTATCTGCTTTATTCGAGGGACGAGCAAAGTTCAAGTTGGGAGGTGTGATAATTATATTTTATAAACATATAAAAGTATTAATTTAATAATTAAATTATCTTTATTTATATAAAATTAATATTCTTACATATTATTTATAGGAAATAGGACTGTTATTATGAGGAGCTTAATTTTTGGAATCCAACGATGCAAACAGCTCTCAAATTGGAGTCCAAACGGGCCTGAAATTTAATTTTGAAGATTTATGATTTTTGGAGCAGCCGGTCCACCATGGACCGGCCACTGGGTCTACGGAGCAAAGGCTGGTCCACCGGCAGCCATTGCTGCCAGTCCATGAGATGGCTTGTGGACCAACTCCTCCTCGAGCCACCGTCTTCATCCACCGTCACCACCCATGGCCAGAGGAGACACTAGAGACCACTTTGTCGTCATCAGCTCGCCGGGAGACCTCTCACCACCGGAAATCCACTGGCCACCATCTTTATTGTCCTCTCTTCTCTATTGATCAGCCACCAATGCCACTAGTTCACCACCATTTTCTACCATCCACCTCGCCGTCGGCCCTCATCTTTGCCCGATCTAGTCATTTTCGCCGCCCAGCCTCGTCGACCGGAGAAGCCCCTACCGTCATGTCTTTTTCCTTTGATCAACCTCCCACACCACCCGATGTCGTCATCGGCAGCCGCCCCCTATCGATGCCGGCCTTCATCTTCTCCCATCACCACTGCCCAACACCCCTACCCCCTTGCTATTGTTCTCTATTCTCCGTTCAGCCCGTCCCACCACCGTCTCCCTGTTGCCACTCACTACCGCTCGCCACCGCTTGCCGTCTTCCGCCGCCTCTCACCACCGTGCTGGATCAGGAGAAGAATTCGAGTTCAATCAAGAGAAGAATTTGAGTTCAATCAGGAGAACAAGACCAGGGAATCAGGGATTCGAGAGTCCTTTCTAGAATCTGGGTGCCAGGAAAAGAAGAACGACGCCAATCACCTTATCAGGCCACACATCGGATGACCAAGAATTCTTCATGCGATATCTGCCCGATCTGATACCTGATTGAGTCCAAATTTGACTGGAACGAAGCCCTCAATAAGCTCTATTTAAAGGACCCCTAGGATACAAAAGAAAGCATCTTGGAGAGAGCATGGTACAAGATAGATAGAGAGCAGTACTTGGGTTAAGGGTGATCTCTAAGAGCAGGATATCTTGGAGAGAAGTGCTGTCCCTACGCCATCTTCGAGCCGACGTCACCTCCAGATCAAGAACCAGAGAAGAGAAAGCAGCCAGGCCTAGTTTGCTCTAAGGAGTATGAAGGAAGAAGGAAGATCTTCCACTGCCTTCCCAACGATGCTGCGCCGACCTCCTCCAAGTTCCTTCTTTGCTTTTACTTCATTCTAGTAATTTTGTTTTTCTTTGTTAATTCATGTTTAGTTATGTATTTATTTTCTTTTTTTGTAATAGGATATAAGTTCAATTTGAAAGTTTATTTTCCTGCATTTTTAAATTTGTGTCTTTTATTTTATTACAAGTAGATACTAAGATCTAAATAATAGATCCTAGTGCGACATATTCTTCTTTATTTTGCACTTTTAATTTTAGTTTATCTGGCTTCAAACTTTTTATTTTCTTAAATCAAGGATTTTAAACATTCAATATACTGCCTTCCCTGAGGATTCGACCAGATTCCCTTTTCTACGGATTTTAATTTAGAATAAAAGTTGATTAAAGTAAACTAATAACCGCGGAGTCTTAACAACAACATCGCGGGCTATCAAAGGACTTTTTTAATGTCCTCCTGCCTAGAAAATTATCCTCCTATATAATAATCTTAATATCAATAAATAATTTTTTGGCATAGTAATAAAAGGTCTAGAACCCTTTATCCGGGTTCTATCAATGGTCCACCCATCAATCTCTTGATTCCATCTTTATAACCTTCCTAATCCTTAGGAGAGAGAAACTTTTAGAGAGAGAAAGTGGAGAGAGGAAAGAGAGATGAAAGAGGGAAAGAGAAGAATTTTTTTTTAAATTTTTTTTTCTTCCTTTTCTTCTTTTATTCTTCTTCTTTTCCTTTTTTTCCTTTTCCTTTTTTTCTTCTTCCTTTCTTCTTGTTTCTTCTTCTTCCGCTTAGCTCGAACAAGGGACCCTGCTCTTTCCATTCATCCCTTCCAAAACCGAGGGTTCTTACCAAGAGGATGTGTCGTGACTCGGGTCCATGGTGGCATGACCACCGGTGCCGGTTAGGTGTTCAACGGTGACCAATGATGCTAGAAAAGCAAGGGAAAAGGGGCGAAACAAGGTTTTCTCTTTTCATGATATAATTCGATGATTGTCGACTGAAAATGGGGCATGAGGCCACAAGAAGGAGAGCAATTAGGAGAGGAAGGAGGGCCAGGCTCACCTTAGCCTTCGATGATGCCGACTGCTACGATATCAATAAGCATGGTCGAAGCTTCCATGGCCTTGATCTTCGATGGGAGAAACAGAAAGGAGAGTTCTCTAGCAGTGAGGGTTCGTGGAAGGGAGAGGATCCTTTCTTATAACTAGAAATCATTGGATTTGGCTCGGTTTCTTATAATTGGAAATCATTGAATCTTCCTTAGATTTTTTTTAAATTTTTTTTGGCATGCTTTACAATTCATGCTGGACTGATTTTTTTATTGGTCCGGTTTATTACATTCTTCCCCTTAATAATATCATCCTTGAAATTAACTTGTTTGATGTTTAAACTTTGAAAGTACCCACCCTCATGTCATCATCAAGCTTCTAATTAGTCTCTCTCAGAGTACTTGCCTTACAAGATCATGACATTTAACAACTAAATACCTTCCATCCATAATATATATCAAATTTTCTTGAGCTCTTCCAAAATAATAATATCCTTGTGATATCAATACCATTAATTATCCTAGATTAATTCTACAAAAAATCATAATGGCTCAAACTTTGGAAATACCCAACCTAACATCATCCTCGAGCTTCAAGATAATCTCCCTCTTAGAATGCTCTCTTCATAAGACTTTAACATAATAAATTATATGTATTCCATTTTGATTCTTATTATCTATTATACATAATGAATTCTTTCAATATCTTTCAAAGAATATTAACGTCTCAACCTCGAATTAAAATATATAATTCTTTATCCATGAAATGTATTGTTCTTGATTAATTTCACATGAAAATCATAATCCATCCAATCTATTCTTAATAAAAATAGAAGAAGGTTTGAGCATTAGACACTCGCCATGGTCTTTCTTTTTTTTTCTCAATCTTTTTCATGATTTAATAAATGGATTTTACTTAAGAAAACTTCAAGCCTTTTTTCAAATGCATAAAGTAACAATATAGAAACTTGAAGAAGGAGATCTATGCTAATATATTTTAAATTCAAATCTAATTAAGGGTACATCAATCCTTTAACTACAAATCAATAAATTTAAGATGTTCAAAATTTTCTCTAGTATTGCCTACAATAGAAGAACCCACAAGTAAAAGTTACATGGCTACATCTTGCTTAGCCAAAGAATCAATGATATTCCATTCTCTTTATCATTAAAGTCCTTCTTCACTAGAACATTAACTCAAGTCTTGCATTTCAATAACTTTTGGACAAAGAATTAATAGGTTTTAACTATATTTAAAACAAGTTTGAGTCATCACACTTTCACTGTATACTCTGATATAAATTTATCAGACCCTTTAGTTCATTAGATGAATTTTTGACAAGGATAATGTTGCCGACCTTACCGTCATGGTCTGCAGCTACGAGATGACACTGGATGACTGCCCCTTTACTCCAGAATCCTAGAGTTTCTGGACCTGCAAAATAGAGTTAGAGACCTGGACCGGGGATCCCGGCGGGGGCACTCCGAATGGTAATTTGCAGGTCTCTCAGAGTTCACGATTTCAAGGATTCCATCTGACTAGCTTTCGGGTCACCGGATTGAAAGCCGCGAATCAACAGGGTCGATAGCTTTGTTTTCCGGGCCGCATCTGGGAGCGACGAGCAAACTCTTCGTAGATCGATCTTCAAATCTCTACTAGGTACACCCCTAGACTCCTCTTGTAACGGTATTGCAGAAGAGCTAGTCCTTACCAGGGCTTTTCAGCCTTGGCGATCCTTCACTTTCACTGTTTAGGGTTTAGTTCTACATGCCTGTGCTTCTGAAGTTCTCTAGAATTACTTAGTTTCTTGGCTTAAAATTTGGGATACAAACTCCTAACTTAATGCCTAACAACAGAAAAATAACTAGCATGCATGAATAGTCCCGCATCACATATGCAGGACAACTAAATATATAAATGTTAGAGTAATTAATTGGCTTACCAGAGCAAACCTCCCATGGTATTTTGAATCCTAGTGATGTTGAAGGAGACCAATTTACTAAGAAGCATGTGGTGTTTATTACTTTGGTCCAAAATTATTTCAGAACATCTATAAATAGTCTCATGCAACAAGCTCTGTCAAGCATTGTCCTATTCATCCTTTCAGCTATCCTGTTTTGCTGTGCCTTTCTGGGATAGTAAAGTATCGAGCTTTGCCTTCCTTTTGATAGTAATTTACAAACTCTTTGGAGGTGTATTCCTTACTATTGTCAGTGCGGAGAACCTTTATCTGCTTGCAAATTTGTTTTTCAACTTTAACATTCTACTTCTTAAACTTTTCAAATATTTCTGACTTATGCTTCAAGAAGTAAATCCAAACCTTCTTAAAGAAGTCATCAATAAAAGTAACAGTACCTACCTCTTATCTCCGCCAAGAGAAGTGACTGGTACTGCTCAGATATCTAAATGAATGTACTCAAGGACCTGTGTACTTTTTTTGGTTAAGGTCATGAGCTTTACTTTGTATTGCTTACCAAGAATACATCTTTTACAGAAATCAAGTTTGCAAGATTTAATATCCTTAAATAAATTTTTATTATATAATTCTAATATCCATCTTTGACCCATATGGCCAAGCATAGCATGGCATAATAATGTAGCATCATCATCATCAGAAGATGATGTAACAGCAGCATCACCACTAACAGTTTTCCAATCAACCTGTATAAAGAGTCTATCTTTTTTTCCTTCATCAATATTAAGGCACCACGTTTAACTTTCAATATGCCATTGGCACCGGCAATTTTACATTTATTTGTATTTAAGGTATCAAGAAAGATAAAACTCTTTCTCAAACTAGGAACATGCCTGACATCTGTTAAAGTCCTTATGATTCTATCAAACATCTTAATTTTGACTATTCCATCCCAATAATTTTATACTCAATATTATTATCCATAAGAACTTTACCCCATCATGAGATGTATAACAAACAAATCAATCTCTATGCAGGCACATATGATAAAAGCAACTAGTATCAAGAATCCAACTATTTGAAAAAATCCATACCTGAGGACATGGTCAACACATCTCTATCCTTTTCAGACTCAATAACAACTTTAGCCTCATAGTGTTTAGTTTTTGCTTGGACTTTAATTTTGGACAATTCATCTTTTAATGACCTTCTTGCTCGCAGTAATGACACATGTCATTTCATCCTCTTGACTTGAATCTGAAATAGTCTTATTGTCATCTTTTTCTTTTCAATGTCTTCTTTCTTAATCCAAACCCGTTGCCATCAAACTGTCAACTGCAACAGATTTGTGCCTAACCTTATTTGACAACAAAGTTATTTTAACCTTTTCCATCTTCAAAGCATCTTTGCCATATAAGATGGTAGTCAGCAAATGATCATAGGACTTGGGTAAAGATGAGAGAAAATAATAGCTTGATCTTCTTCCTCCACCTTCATTCCTAATCTGGATTTCCTGCTCAATCTGGATTTCCTAGAAGAAACAAGGGACAAAGCCCAACTTCGGATGGCGGTATACCGACAACGGGTTGCCTGATATTACAATGCACGGGTGAAGCTGAAGACTTTCTGACCTGGCGACCTGGTACTGCACCGGGCCGAAGCATCTCAATCTCGAGAGTGCGGCAAGCTCTCGTCGAACTGGGAAGGCCCTTATAAAGTGGCCGAGGCCCTCTCACATGGGGCCTACTATCTCGAGAACCTGGATGGCACCAGGTTCCCCCGAACATGGAATGCTTGTAATTTAAGGAGATACTATCAGTAATGTAAGCTTTTCCTCTATTAGAAATAAAGACTTTCCTTTGCACAACGGGTTATTTGCCTTGCAGGAATGTCGCTGCCCGGGGCTCAGCTCTCCGGGAGGCCAGCCTCGAGCCCAGCTCTAAGGCATCCAAGCCCGGAAAAAATTTTTCGACACCAAGACCTGAGAAGCCCTCAGGCACTCAAGCCTCGAGCCCAGCTCCAAGACATCCAAGCCCAAAGAAAGTCCTCCGGCACCAAGACCTAAGAAGCCCTCAGGCACTCAAATCCGGAGCCCAGCTCTCCGGCCAGCACGTCTCCGAGCCCAGCTCCAAGACGACGACTCCTGAGCCATGTCCTCAGGTATCAAAATCCGGAGCCCAGTCCTCCGGCCAGCATGTCTCCGAGCCAGCTCCAAGATGGCAACTCCTGAGCCATGTCCTCAGGCATCCAAATCCGGAGCCCAGTCCTCTGGCCAGCACGTCTCCGAGCCCAGCTCCAAGATGGCAACTCCTGAGCCATGTTCTCAGGCATCTAAATCCAGAGCCTAGTCCTCCAGCCAGCACGTCTCCGAGCCTAGCTCCAAGATGGCACTCCTGAGCCATGTCCTCAGGTATCAAAGTCTGGAGCCCAGTCCTCCGGCCAGCACGTCTCCGAGCCCAGCTCCAAGATGGAAACTCCTGAGTCATGTCCTCAGGCATCCAAAGTCCGGAGCCTAGTCCTCCAGCCAGCACGTCTCCGAGCCCAGCATAAGATGGTAACTCCTGAGCCATGTCCTCAGGCATCCAAAGTCTAGAGCCCAGTCCTCTGGCCAGCACGTCTCCGAGCCCAACTCGAAGATGGCAACTCCTGAGCCATATCCTCAGGCATCCAAATCCGGAGCCCAGCTCTCCGGCCGGCACGTCTCCGAGCCCAGCTCCAAGATGGTGTTTCCTGAGTCCCGACCTCAGGCACTCAAGCCTCGAACCTAGCTCCAAGACATCCAAGTCCGGAGAAAAGTCCTCCGGCACCAAGACCTGAGAAGCCCTCAGGCACTCAAACCTCGAGCCCAGCTCTAAGGCATCCAAGCCCAGAGAAAAGTCCTCTGGCACCAAGACCTGAAAAGCCCTCAGGTACTCAAGCCTCGAGCCCAACTCCAACGCATCCAAGCCCGGAGAAAAGTCCTCCGGTACCAAGACCTGAGAAACCCTCAGGCACTCAAGCCTCAAGCCTAGCTCCAAGGCATCCAAGCACGGAGGAAAGTCCTCCGGCACCAAGACCTAAGAAGCCCTCAGGCACTCAAGTCTCGAGCCCAGCTCCAAGACATCCAAGCCCAGAAAAAAGTCCTCCGACACCAAGACCTGAGAAGCCCTCAGGCACTCGAGCCTCGAGCCCAGCTCCAAGGCATTCAAGACCTGAGAAGCCCTTAGGCACTCAAGCCCGGAGCCACCATTCTCCGGCATCGGAGTCTCGAGCCCAGCTCCAAAACAGTGAGGCTCGAGCCCATACAAGATGGAGCTCCCCTCTCCGACCTCCCCGCACTGAAAGAAAAAAGAGAAGAAAAGAAAAGGAAGGAGAAAGGAGGAGGAGAGAAGACATTCACACCACAAAAGAGAGATGAAACCATATTGGCCGAACTATTTTTCATTACTTAAATAAATACATTACATTATCTCCCGGGCCCTAATAAGCCAGGCAGCCCGGTCCAACAAAAAGAGGAAAAATTCTTACAAGAAGTCCTACCCTATTGAGCCGGCTCCTTCCCTGGACGGTGCACGGCTGGGACTTCCCCCTCCTCCATCTCGTTGCAGGGGCACCTTCCTGAGCGGCCTTCATCGAAGGGGCTGGTTCAGCTACTGACATCGCTGGGACTGACTCAGTTGTCTCTGCCTGCGGCACTGGTTTGGCTGTCATTGCCACCAAGGTCGGCTCGACACGGCCAGATACCTCCGGAGTCACCTCTAGGAGAGTCCCGGCTGGAGTTGCTGCCCTGCCCCGCTGCAACCACCGCCAGAGCTGGAGCCTTCTTGCCAGGAGCCGAAGCGCGACCAATCGCTCCTCGGAGAGGATCCCCCATAGCTGAGTGCAGCAGTAGGCGAACCCCTTGGCGAAGGAGTCTGTCGCCGCCTCCTTGAAGTCCTTTATATATTGGGGGAGGCCTTGAAAGTGGCCACCGCGTCGGCAGCCTCCTTCCTTGCGACCTCCGCCCGGCGCCTCGCCTCGGCTAGTTGCTCTCCCGTGTGCTCGGCCTGACGGATCGCCACCGCCATCCCCTTCTCGGCGGTCTCGGTGGAACGGGCGATGGCGGTAGCCTTCTCCTCTACCTTCGTGGCCCTCTTCGCAGCGACCACTGCCTTCTTCTCAGCAAAGGCGGCCCTTTCCCTTGCCACCTCCGACTCGGCCGGAGCTCCTTCAATCAGGTCCTCTTTGACTCGAGCTCCCCCTCGAGCTCCTTCCTGATCCGAGCGGCATCAGCGACCTCGGCCATGAGGCTCTTAACCTTCAGGTTAGCCTCCCGGGTCTCCTCATCCTTCCGACCTGCTCAGTCCTCAGGGACTCGAGCTCCGCCTGCCGCTCCTTGTCCCTTTTGGCCTAGTTACGGCAGTAGTCCCGGATGAGGATCAGTTCTTTGCTGCATTAGAGAGGGAACATTAGCTTCGATGCTAAAAAAAAAAAAAGGGTGGGGTCAGAAGTAATAAAGATGAGCGAAGAAGAACTTACGGCGTAGAGGTTGGCAAAGGACGAGCTGATGACGTCGCCCAGAAGTGTCCCGCTCCCTTCCTGCCAGTCACAGGACTGGACTGAGAAGTCCATCATTCACTCGGTGAGGCTCGGGTCCTTCATCAAGGAGACATTGGGCCCCAACTGGAAAGGGACTCGGCAGTAGTCCCTGTCTCTCTTTTCGCCGACTCGGACCCCTCAGTGGCGAAAGGCACCTTCAATGCTAGTTGCGAGCTCGGCATTGCTTCAGGCCACAACTGGGGCACTGGCCTTGCTTCTTTCGTTTCCCGTCCTTCTCAACATCAACGACCTCCGAGGGGGGGGCTCCCACCCTGGCGACAGCAGCAGCCGATCTGGCCTGGACGACCACCTCAGGCTCGGGCACTGGGACCGGCTCGTGCTGCCCTGAAGGGTCCGAGACGGGCTCGGCAGCCCTCTTCTGCCTTCATTCAGAGACCAGCGCGTCTGGCCCGGCCTGCACCAACCTTGCACCGTCATCGACACGAGCCCTCTTCGAAGCGGGCTCGCCGGCTTTAGCTGCCTGCTCTCGTTCCTCGGAGAACGAGAGCAGCTCATCCATGGAGAATTTCATTCCTGCACCAAAGAAGACACAGTCAATCTCAAGTTCAAAAAAAAAAAAAAGAAAAAAGAGAAGAGAAAGAAAATGAAGAAAGAAAAAGAGAAGGGGTGGCCAAGTTGAACTCACCCGACTCCTGCATCGAGCCGACCCCGGCCTCGTGGAGATTTCGCTCCGACAGCAGGACCTCAAGCGAGGGGATCTCTGCTGATCTGAGCAGCTCGTACAGGTCGAGGTCGGCTGCTTCGATGGAAGAGTTCCTATTGGAAGACCGATCTGGGTCGCTCCAAACCCAGTCGATCCCTTCAACCGAGGCAAAGAAATACCTTCTCTTCCATCCCTTGATGGAAGAGGGGAGCTCGAACCTAATGCCCCAAGGGTGAGAAGAAGGGACCACCACCCCTCCTCGATAGGGTGGCATTTCAGGGTGAAGAAGGCCCTGAACAGGATGAAGAAGGCCCTGAACAGGGAGAAATGGTCGACGATCCTGTGGAAGTGACATAGAACGATGAAACAGAAGATCGTTCTGATAGCATTGGGAACCAATTGGGCAGGAACAAGGCTAGGTAGTTGGCCAAAAAGGAGAGAAAGAAAGGATGGACAGGAAATCGGAGACCCCCGACGAAGGCCTCCTCATAGAAAGCGATCCGCCGGGTGGCAACAATTACCATTTGCAAAACATACTTTAACCAAACACTTAAACATAATGATTTCATAATCAAGATAGATGTATCAAAAATAATTTTTATATATAATGCAAAATGAAACTAGAGTTGTAAACTTGCCGATCTAGATTGACAAGATCTAGGAAATTTTCTCCATATGGCTATATACAATCTAAAATAACTACACTAAAATATTAGGATTCTTTTCAAAATCTTAAAGATAACTGATACAGCGACATCTGCTGATGTGGATCGGAGTGATAATGTCTGATGATATGTAGAGCCTGTGGACGGCCACGACGGTACATAAGCCCACCACCTGAACAAGGCCGCATGACAAAAAGCCGAAAGGACCACCATGCTGAGGTCAGCTCCCAGTCAAGGCAGGGCTCATTGGGTAAGCTCCCTGTCTGAGGTTAGCTCCTGAGGTTGAGGAGTCGCCTCTCCAGAAAGGACGAGGTTAGCTCCTGGCTGAGGTCGAGTCCGTTTCTCCTTAAAGGACTACCTACCGAGGTCAGCTCTCAATCGAGGCAGGGCTCATTGGACAAGCCCCCATCCGAGGACTGCTTCCGACCGAGGTCGAGTTCGTCTCTCCAAAGCAAACCCTCCTACCAGGAGCATGGCTTCCCGTCAAAGACGTGAAGAGGGGGGAAGCCAGAACTCAGAACAAGGACAGCGGAGTACCTGGCCACCTTGACCCTCCGAGTGGTGGCGCATACCCTGCCATGAGGGTATGCGCCCCCCTGCGGCGCGTCGTGCACACAACTTGCATGATTTAGATAATGTCAGGCTCCCAACCTTACGGTATGCCGACACGTCGACGACCACATGACTGAAAGACTGCGACCTCCAAGACAGGATGCCTGGACCTCCCTGAGGAAGGCGTCCCCCTACGGTCCTACGCCCTGCAGCACCCGAGCGGCCTTCTCCAAAATGGCAACATGCTATTGCGGCTGCAGGTTCATGCATAGAACCAGCCCAACAAAGCAAGGCACCAGCAAGCAACGGAGAGCCCCCTCTGAAGGAGAGAGCCGGTAACCTCCTGGAAAGCCTCCCGTCTATATAAGGCCTGCAGAAACAGCAAGTAGAGGTCAGTGAAAAAAGGGTAAGAAAAAAGGAGAAGAAAAGACTCCTCGATTCTTCCAGTCTCATATTGCTATTATCCTTTCTTTTATCATCCTCTGGAAGAAGAGAGTTCCTCAAGCTCTCTGCCTCAGAGGTATCTATTCTCCTCGATCGTCCCACTAACTTGATCGTCGGAGTACCTTCGCCAGAAACCCGGCCCAAGGTTTTTCTCTATCTTGAGGACCCTTGAGCATGCTAGCAAGCTGGCCGCGAGATGGAAGCCAAGGATCCAGAGGGAGCCCGATGTGTCAGAGCTGCAGGCCACGGCGATCCGGGTGGCAACAATAACCTTTATAATTTAAAAATCCTATACGGTTGAGGCACCTTCTGGGATTAAGGGTTGTGGCCCTAGATCTACAAATAGGTGGCTTTACCTTAGATGATAGAGTCAAGATTTATGCACACATTGGCTAGGATAGCCTAGCATCCAGGGTCCCATCCATTCTCTTAATTTAACTTTTAAGTGCAAGAAAAAATAGATATTATGTAGAGTGTTGATGATTACCTTACGTAGAGGATTCTACCTCCCATGATGAATGCCTCCTCGGAGATAACTATGCCATTGTCAGACCACCGCCGACTTGCCACTCTCCCTCTTCTCTAAGAAGGCCATGGAAGGACTTTCTTCCTCTTCTCTATTTTTTACAAAAAAAATCCCTTTTTGTTTTGATAAAAAACAACTCTATTTTTTAAATAAAAGAAGAAAACCACTTTCTTTCTAATTCACTCTCTAATTTTTCTCTCTTTCTCTCCTATATTTTCTCTATCTTGTTTTTGTTCTTCTCTCTAATTCGAGGAAAATTCCACTTATCGATCCTGTCTTTGTTTTCTAATTCGAAGAAATTAAACTTTTACATACCTAGAAATTCTCCTATGTTTTTTTTTTTTTTTCGCTATGGACCTAGATTGATCCCCATAGAAGGTCCCAAATCAACCTAGCAACCATCCATTGTGCAGGCCTCTACCATCAAGCATGAAATATCTTTCTTGAGCATGATCTTAAGCATGATGATTGACTTGTACCATGGCAGTATTTGAAATGATATTTTAAATCCTATTTTGATAGTGCATGAACATTTGAAAGAATTATGTTCACTATATATATTTGAGAAACTACTTTTGAAAAGGAATTAATGATTACTTTCTAATCTAACTATGACTTTGGATCTAGCTGACTGAACTGATTTTGGCTACATGTTCATATACTATTTTCTTTCAAGCCTAACTAATTGGGACTGATCACCAATAGGCTAGCTCTTTTTAGACCTAGTTAATCAGTGTTCATCGCTGGCATATACTAAAGGATCACGTATTTTATATTTGAAAGCTAATCTATTTTTTTCATAGGACTAATCATGGTTATTTTATTTAGAGCTATTTTGTTTCGAGCCTAGTCAATTGGGCTGCTCATTTGTACACGTTGATGAATGGTATGAGGCTAATCACCACCTTATTTACTAAGGCTGAGAGGGAATAAATCTTTATAAATCTAAATATTTTTATATATAGTACCCCATCATGACTGCTTATATAAATATATATATTTTTTATATATGTATACATGTATTGCATTTTGATATTCTTTTGTTGGTTTAATTATTATATAAACTATTTCATATAAAGCATGATGTCGAATATTAATGTTGACTAACCATGACTAGCATGATGTGTGCAATAAGCTAAAGATGAAACTGGAATATTATATAATAGCATAATTTAAAAAAAGGGGCACGTAGTACACAAAAAGTATGATGTGTATGATTTGTCAACTTCGAGCCAACATGTAGTACTATAAGTGTTATTAACAACAAGTGAAAATATGATGTGTGGTGGCTAGTCACGAGCAAAGTTGCAGCCATAACTATAATTCAATGTGAGAACAACTTGGCATTAGAGCTAGCGCTGGTTGGTGGCAGACGCATGACATATATATATCAGCTAGGAACAGAGGTATAGCATTGTGATGTTGTTGCTCCTGGATGGAAATGTGGTTTGTACGTGATAGCATGTCATGGAAAGAGTAATGATTGTGGATAGTCCAAATTCAGAAATGTTAATTACTTTGGATCCGATTTATGATAATCTAGTAAATATGATATGATAATGTCTATGGATCCGATTTATTTTACTAAATTATTATTGGCTTAGTGATATATGATCATTGTTTATATGCTAGATTTTATGTTTAATTATTGGCTTGATGGCATAAAAATTTTAGTATGTAGTGATTACATGTCTATTCTTTCAATTTTGCTCAAAATTATTATTTTGGTTGGTGGAATTCTTACTACGTTGTTGACTCATATATATGTATATATAATTTTTAAAGAGCCGCAGGATGCCTAGCCTGCGGAGATCAATTTGGGATTATGGAGTGTTAGGTGGACTTTATATGTGATACCAGATGTATCCGATCATTATTTTATGGACTCTCATTTATTTATAAAATAATTTGTTATCTTAATTTTTCATATCTTGTTATAACTTAAAGTTTGGTTCAGATTATCAGGGCTTACATGTCCATTAGGATTGTGATATCTGGGCTTTTTGGGCCGAAGTCGGCAAGCCCAGCCGATTTCGACCCAGATCGCAGGAAAAAAAAGAAAACGGAAGCCTGAGTCAGAACAGGGGAGGCCGGATCCTTCCTTTATCTAGCGGGAAAATCACCAGAGGAGTCGAAGAAGAGTCGTGGAGGGGGGGGATGTTAAGCGATGAGTTTGGGAGGGATTGGGACTTCGATCAGTGAAGTTTTTCTTTTCCAAACGACAGGAAAACGTCTGGTTGTTCCCTTTAAATTTTCCCTACTACCATCAAATCAAACTTTATCGAGCCCCTCCACGCCGTCATCCTCCTCTCTGGTAAGTGATGGAGAGTCCCTTCAAGCACCAGTGAGTCCGACTGTTTTATTTCAATTTTTAGGGAGGTTTTAATTAGATTTTTCTTCTTTGAAATTCTGATTTGTTTGGGCCGTGGACCACCGGTGCCTGTGCCGTTGCCTTCTCTCCAGTCCATCGACCCTTCTCCATGGCAACCACCTTCCATGGCTACCGCTGGCAGCCGTGGGGAGGCTGGTTCGGTCGAGCCGAGGAAGAACTTAGGGAGTGGTTCGGGAAGAAGAAAAGAAAATAAAGAAAAAAAAGAGAGGAGAGAGAAAAAATTTAATTAAAGGGAGGTGATTGAAAGTTTTCTTTTTCAAAACTCGTGAAACTAGGGTTTGATTTGAATGAATTTATTTATTATTGTAGGAGAACAGACTTTTGAGCAAGAAGGCATTGCACGAATTTTGGGTATGGACTAATTCAGGTATAGATAGTTGTTTCTTGAGAGGTAAGGATTTATGGACTTGATCACCAGTTGTATGTATGTATCTTACATGATATGATTTGATTGTGTATGTGAGTATTGGCATGCATAATTATTTTGCATGGTATAGTTACTATGATCGTTATTATTATTATTATTTATATTCTTGTATACCTTATTTTATCAAGTAAAGTTATCATTGAATGGGTTGGACCATGATGCCAAATATTGTAAAACGGTAAATAACATGATTTGACATGATGATGTGAAAGGATAAAGTGTTAATTAAGAGAATGAGGTAATTGGACTAGCCATGCCACAGGATCGTGGTTATTGATATTGCCAGTCACAAGTTGGACAATGATATTGCTAGTCACAAGTGGAATCGTGACAAATATTGTCAATCACAAGCATGGACAGTGATATTACCAGTCACAGACGGAATTGTGATAAATATTACCAATCATAGGCATGGACAATGATATTGCTAGTCACAAACATAATCATGACAAATATTACCAATCATAGGCATGGACAATGATATTGTAGTCACAGACAGAATCATGATAAATATTACTAATCACAGGCATGGACAATGATATTGCCATGTCACAGGCTGAAGTGTGACAACGAAATTACCAGTCATGAGTTGAGCATGACCGTGGTTAGTCCAGAATCCTAAAGAAGAAGGATAGCTAATGGAAATACTAAAAGAAAGAAAAATATAGTTTTTATCAAAAGTTTTGTTATACATGATATTTGAGTTTGTGATTGTATATACTAGTATGTTCTTGCTACTTCCAAAATTATATTATTACTGATGTAATCATATGAAAACTTTACTAGGCTGTAAAGCTCACTCCTTACTTTTTAGTTTTTTAGAAACTCAGGATGCATAGTAAGGATCGGGCTAGGCATGAGATGGAACATCGATATTTAATTAGTCTAGTTAGTTTTGTTTAATTAGTTTTGTTGCTGATACTTATTATGGAATAATAGACCATTTAGTAGTTTGAGTTTGAATAAAAGAATATTTAGTTTTTTTATAGTTTTAAATAATGTTGGTATAATTGCTGTGATTTTAAATGATGATCTCTTTAGTACCTAGGCATGGCATGATCTCTAGGATAAAACCTAGGATTGTGCGGCCGACCACATAGCCGATTATGGTATAGGATTTGGGACTGACAGAGTGTGTATCAGAACAAACCAGGCTTTTGGATCTTAGGGTATAAGTTCATTAAGAGAGTGTGGGCTGATTTTTTAGGTGGGGTAGATAATGTAATATATTTTTGATCATTTAAGTATTAGTTGTATACTAACAATAACCAGTATAAGATTTTCATGGCATGTGGTGGCGAGCGTGGATGTGCTAGGAGGCCTACAAGATTTGCGGATGGATCAAATACTTGGGAGCCCAAGGAGCATCAAGAAGATACTGGAAGTTTACCAGATAATGATGAGCATCTACAGGAACCAACACCCAATCTCATGGATAGCACCCCGGAGACTAGGATTATAGAAACATGAACTCCAAGAGGACCTAGAGTTCAGCCTGGGAACTGGGTTGGCCTCCCTCAGTTGATGCAATTTTTGGTGCAACAATAAGCCACTGCAAGAACTGATACACTGAAATTAATAGAAGCGCAACAGCACAGCAATAACTTATACAGCAACAGCAACAACTTATGCAGCAACAGCAATAGTTCATACAGGAACTATTATAATAGCAACAATAAAAAATTTTGCAGCGATAGTCGAAAGCTGGGGTCCCATAAGAATGTTAGATAACCTTGATAGATTTCAAGAAATATGTGCCACCAGTATTCAAGGGAACATCTGACCCCATGGAGATAGAGGGTTGGTTGAAAGATGTTGAGAAAGTATTCTAGGCCTTGCGGTGCCCGATAGCGGAAAAGGTACTTTTGCTACTTTCTTACTGCAAGATGAGGCAGCCGCTTGGTAGGAGTTGGAGCTTGGAAAGCAGAGACCGAATAATGTATCTTTTACATGGGTAGAATTCAGGAGAGTTTTTTATGAGAGATATTTTCTCAAAGTATTCGGATACAAAAATTTTGAGAATTTGATCACCTGAAGTAGGGTAGCATGACAATTGCTCGGTATGCTACAAAATTTGAAGAATTGTCAAGGTATGCTCTAGCATTAATAGCAGATGAAGGGGTCTGGGCTAGAAATTTTGAAAATGGACTTAGAGGTCGAATTCAACAATAGGTGACTGCCTTGAGCTACCCACTTATAAGGAGGTCATCAACAAGGCACTGATAATAGAAAGGGGTTAGATGTTGCTCAAGCATAAGAAAAAAAGCTTTGAAAAAGAGATCCAGATCAGGAGGATTTCAGGGTCAACCTAATGAAAACACCGGTGCAAAGATAAGGAAGCTTGACAATGTTGCTTCAAATGACAAAACTAAACAAAAGGATGATATCTAGTGGTACAGTGTGGTGGGCCGCACCTTAAGTGAGATTGCACATGGCCAGAAGGGTGGAAGTGTTATAATTATGGCAAGGCGGGTCACAAAGCTATTGTGTATCATAGTGGTTAGGGGACACAGTACTAAGCACCTCAAGCATCTCATGATGGACACCAACTAGGAGGATAGCAGAAATCGGGAACCCAGGGATGGGTGTATACACTCACGCAGCAAGATGCCAATGCTTCTAATTCGATTGTGCCAAGTATGAGTAGGTTATTTTCTAGCAGTGTTTATATTTTGTTTGATGCTTGTGCCACACATTCTTTCATATCAGCTAGACTGGTTGGAAAAATAATGAGTTGATTCGACACCTGTAATAATTGATCTTTGTATTTCTACTCCAAGTGGGCATATTATTTGGTTAATCGAATCTGCAAGGATTATAAATTAGACATTGAAGGTTGGGAGATGAAAGCAGATTTAATGGTCCTGGATATGAAAAACTTTGATGTGATTCTTGGAATGGATTGGTTAGCGACATATCATGCTTCCATCAACTACTTTGAGAAGATAGTAATATATCAAATCCCTGGTCAGCTAGAGTTTCACTTTGTGGGTAACAAGCTAACCTCTTCGAGGAGGGTGATCTCAGCTTATAATGCCAGGCAACTCCTCAGGAAAGGTTGTGAAGGATTTTTGGTGGTAGTGATAGATACCTGACAGCAGGAGCTCAAGTTGGAAGACATACCTATTATAAAAGAGTATCTAGAGGTTTTTTCGATGACCTACCAGGGTTACCTCCTGATAGAGCAATTGAGTTCTCTATTAATCTCATACCAAGCACTGGAGCCATTTTCCAAGCTCCCTACAGAATGGCTCGGCTGAACTGAAAGAGCTTATGAAGCAATTACAAGAGTTATTGGATAAAGGATTTATCAGACCAAGCATGTCTCCCTGGGGTGCTCCGGTCCTATTTGTGAAAATGAAAGATGGTAGTTTTGGCCTATATAGACTATCGAGAGTTGAACAAGGTGACCGTAAGGAATAAATATCCTTTACTGATGATTGATGATTTATTCGATCAATTATAGAGAGCACAGGTATTTTCAAAGATTGATATTTGGTCTGGATATCATCAATTGAAGATAAAGGTAGAAGATGTACCTAAGATAGCTTTTAGAACTAGATATGGATATTATGAGTTTATGGTTCTACCTGTCGGTCTGACAAATATGCTTGCAATTTTCATGGACCTCATGAATCGAGTGTTCAGATCATATTTGGATTAGTTTGTGGTGGTGTTTATTGATGATATACAGATTTATTCAAGGAGTCCACAGGCACATGAAGAATACCTAAGAATAGTATTGCAACTACTTAAGAAGGAAAAGTTGTATGCGAAGCTGAAAAAGTGTGAGTTTTGGTTGGATAGAGTTTCTTTTCTTGGCCATGTTATCTCTAAGGAAGGTATTTCAGTGGATCCAAAGAAAGTGGAGGTGGTAGTTAGCTGGGAGAGACCCATCAATGTATCTGAAGTTCGTAGTTTTCCAGGAATGATAGGTTATTATCGAAGATTTGTTGAGGGATTTTCTCTTATTATCATACCTTTAACTTGCCTGACCCAGAAACAAACAAAATTTGACTGGACAAATGAATATGAGCAGAGTTTTTAAGAGTTGAAAAGATGGCTGGTGATCACCACAGTATTGATTGTTCCTACGGAGATAGGGGACTTCATCATATATAGTGATGCATCTTGCAAAGATCTTGGTTGTGTCCTAATGCAAAATAGGAAGGTGATAGCTCATGCCTCTAGACAGTTGAAGCCGTATGAGTCAAATTATCCTACTCATGATCTGGAGTTAGCAGCAGTGGTCTTCGCCCTAAAAATATGGAGGCATTACCTGTATGATAGTCGTTGCAAAACTTTTATAGATCATAAAAGTTTAAAATACATCTTCACTCAAAAGGAGTTGAACTTAAGATAAAGAAGATGGTTGGAGTTGCTAAAGACTATGATCTAACCATCAATTATCATCTAGGAAGGCAAATGTAGTAGCAGATGCTATAGTAGGAAATCTTCAAGTAAATTGGCAGCTTTACTTACTGATCAAAAGCATATCATGATGGATTTGGAGAAATCCAAGATTGAAGTACGGTTTCATGATCCTCAAATTTTACTAGCAAATTTTATGGTACAGTCTACCCTAATTGATAGAATTAAATCAGCTCAAAAGGAGGATCTAGAACTTTAGAGAATTAGAGAGGCAGTAGAGTCTGGTGTTCAGTCAGAATTTTCTATATATACAGATGATACCTTGAGGTTTGGTAGCAGATTGTGTGTTCCCAAGCTTCCAGAATTAAAGGATGAGATTTTGGAAGAGGCACACAGTTTAGCTTATACGATGCATCCATGTAGTACAAAATATATCAAGATCTAAGAAAAAACTTTTGATAGACTGGTATAAAAAATGACATCGCTCATTATGCAGCTCAATGCCTGGTGTGCCAACAGGTGAAGGCCGAGCATCAAAGACCTATCGGACCACTGCAATCTATGATGATTCCTTAGTGAAAATGGGAACACATTACTTTGGACTTTGTAATAGGCTTGTCCAAAATCCTCAAAGGTAATAATGCAGTATGGGTGATTATAAACTGATTGACAAAATTAGCTCATTTCTTACCCTTCCAAGTCGGGTCTCTCTGGAAGGATTAGCAAGCTTGTATATGGAACAAATTATGAGACTACATGGGATTTCAGTTACTATAGTATCGGATCGCGATTGTAGATTTGTTTCACATTTTGGAAGAGTCTTTACAAAGTCTTGGAAACCAAATTAAGCTTTAGTATAGCATTTCATCCTCAAATCGATGGATAATCGAGAGTGAACCATCCAAATTTGGGAAGACATGATAAGAGCTTGTGTTATGGACATGGGTGGTGTTTGGGACTGTCATCTATCAATAATAGAGTTTACATAATAATAGTTATCAAGCCAGTATTTAGATGGCACCTTTAAGGCTCTATATGGTAGAAAGTGTAGATCTTCTATTTACTAGGACGATGTAAGAGAAAGAAAACTGTTGGGTTTGAAAATAGTGCAGCAAATGATGGATAAAATACAAATGATCAGAGAACAGCTGCGTCTACTCAGAGTCGACAGAAAAGTTATGTAGATAAAAGATGGAGAGAGCTAGAATTTAATATGGGAGACCATGTCTTTTTGAAAGTTTCTTCCACAAAGGGTGTAATGGTATATAAAGGCAAGTTGAGCCCGAGATTTGTGGATTCATTTAAAATTTGGGATAAGATCTATGAGGTGGCCTACCAACTAACATTACCACCAGTCTTATCAAGAGTGCATAACGTATTTCATGTATCAATGTTATAAAGGTATATTCCCGATCCCAGCCATGAAATAGACTACGTGCATTGCAGCTTTGGAAGGATCTAACTTATGAGGAGGTGCCTATATGGATCATCGATAGTAAGGATCAAGTGTTGTGACACCAAACCATACCATACATGAAGGTGCAATGGAGTAATCACAGTGAAAGGGAAGCTACATGGAAACTTGAAACAGAAATGAGAGATAAATATCCTCAGCTTTTCAAAATAGCAGGTACATAAATTTTAAGGATGAAATTTTTTTAACGGGGGGAGGGAGAATTGATATCTAGGCTTTTTGGGCTGAAGTTGGCAGGTCCAGCCGACTTCGACCTAGATCGCAGAAAAAAAAGAAATGAAAGCCTGAGTCAAAACAGGGGAGGCGGATCCTTCCTTTATTTGGCCGGGAAATTTACCGGAGGAGTCGAGAGAAGAGTCGCGGAGGGGAGGGGTTGTTAGGTGATGAGTTTGGGAGGGATTGGGACTTCGATCAGTGAAGTTTTTCTTTCTCAAACGATAGGGAAACCATCGGGTTGTTCTATTTAAATTTTCCCTACCGTCATCAAATCAAGTCTTATCGAGCCCCTCCACACCATCATCCTCCTCTCCGGTGCGCGGACGGAGAGTCCCTTCAAGTGCCGGTGAGTCCAGCTATTTTATTTCAATTTTTAGGGAAGTTTTAATTGGGTTTCTTCTTTGGAGTTTTGATTTGTTTGGACCATGGACCACTGGTGGCAACACCACCACATTCTCTTCGGTCCGCCGACCCTTCTCCTCGGCAACCACCTCCCATGGCCGCCGCCAGCAGCCGTGGGGAGGCTGGTTCGGTCGAGCTAAGGAAGAACTCAAGGAGGGGTTCGGGAAGAAGAGAAGAAGAAGAAAGAAGAAAAAAAAAGATGAAAGAAAGAGGAAAAAAATGGAGAAAAAAAATTATATATAAAGGGATCTATGGTCAATGCAAAAAAAAAAAAAAGAAGTAGAAAAAGAGAGAGGAGAGAGAAGATGAGCTAAGAGAGAAAAAAATAATTAAAGGGGGATGATTGAAAGTTTTCTTTTTGAAATTCGTAAAACTAGGATTTAGATTTGAATGAATTTATTTATTGTGTAGGAGAACAACCTTTTGAGGAGGAAGGCGTTGTGCGAATTTTGGATATGAACAAATTCAGGTATAGATAGTTGTTTTTTGAGTGGTAAGAATTTTTGGACTTGATCACCAGTTGTATGTACATATTAAATGATATGATTTGATTCGTGCACATGAGCATCGGCATGCATGATTATTTTTGCATGGTATAGTTACTATGATCATTGTTATTATTATTTATATTCTTGTATACCATGTTTATCAAGTAAAGTTATCGTTGAATGGGTTGGACAATGATGCCGGATATTGTAAAACGGTAAATGACATGATTTGACATGATGATATGAAAGGATAAAGTGTTAATTAAGAGAATGAGATAATTGTATTAGCCATACCACAGAATCATGGTTACTAATATTGCCAGTTACAAGCTGGACAATGATATTGCCAACACAGACGAAATCATGACAAATATTGGCAATCACAGGCATGGACAATGATTTTCAGTCACAGGCAGAATCATGATAAATATTGCCAATCACAGGTATGGACAATGATATGCCAATCACAGGTGGAATCATGACAAATATTGCCAATTATAGACATGGATAATGATATTGCCAGTCATAGGATAATCGTGATAAATATTGCCAATCACATGCATGGACGATGATATTGCCACGTCACAGGCTGAAGTGTGATATCGAGGTTACCAGTCATGGGCTGGAACATGACCATGGTTAGTCCAGAATTCTAAAGAAGAAAGATAGCTAATGGAAACATTAAAGAAAGAAAAATATAGTTTTTGTCAAAAGTTTTGTTATACATGATATTTGAGTTGTTTGATTGCATATACTAGTATGTTCTTTCTACTTCCAAAATATATTATTATTGATGTGATCGTAAGGAAACTTTACTGAGCTGTAAAGCTCACGCCTTACTTTTTGATTTTTAGAAACTCAGGATACATAGCAAGGATCGGGTCGGGCGTGAGACGAAACAGTGGACCATTTAGTAGTTTGAGTTTGAATAAAAAAATTTAGTTATATTTATATTTTTAAATAATGTTAGTATAATTGCTGTGATTTTAAATGATGTGACTCTTGAGTATCTAAGTCTGACATGATTTCTTGGATAAAATTTAGAATTGTGCGGCCGATCATGTAGTCGATTCTACATAGAATTCGGGGCATGACAAGGATTGTGCCGTAGAGTCGTGCAAAGGTGTCAGAGATTTAATTGGTGGATTCGGAGCTAGCATCACACACATAGTGAGAGCTGCTAGGTAAAATGCCATACCCTCACCGGGAGACCATCACCCCAATAAACCACGGAACAGACCACAATAGTAGCTTATCCGTGCAATAAATCAAAATAAAGATCGAGTAGCGGTGATGAAAGAAAGGCATAAGTGAGAAAACCCCAAGGATGATATTCTAATTCAATGTTCTTAAGATTTCAAATAAAAAATTTCCCACTGGAGCCCATAGATGCGCTGTCAGTTGCGTATATGGCCAATACCGAGGATATAGACAGAAGAAACGTCCATGCATTTAACGTTTAAGATCCCTAGTTCCCCTCCTTATAACCAAAATATTGAAGTCCCTTCAGTCGTACAGCAGTGCAACAGCAAATTTTGTTAAAATATCACCTAGGTTCAGCCACTAGCTAGAGATGGACATCATTCCAAACCATAAACGATTCTCCTCCACTCGCATCCTTCTCCTATAAATTCCTCAACCCGATCCCAAGCTTACACACCACTTCTTCTAACCTTGTTCCTCTCCTTACTACTGTTCTTCCTCTTGCTATTCACCACCATTTTACCCTCAAGCAATGGCTCCCTTGTCCCGAAGCCCCCATGCGCTTCCACCCCAAAGTCTCCGCGGTCTTCTCCTCCTTCGCCAGGCTCAGCGAGTTCCGCAGTGTATCATCCTACGAACAACCGGAGAACAGAAAGAAACAGATCTGTAAGGGAGACCTTCGCCCGTGCATATACGAGCCAAGCCTATTTGTGCTCCTATTGTGGCAAACGGTTTTACTCTCCGCAAGCACTAGCAGGACATCAGAATGCACACTCTCGGAAGAAGAAGCTCAAGCAGGAAAATTTACTATGTTCTCGACCAATGCCGAGGTATCCTTGTCCATCCAACCCACCTTCCATTGCCCGAAATGATCAGGTTTGCCAACTTAACCCAAAGCCAGTCCAATACTATTTGGAGAGAAACTTAACCTCTCATCCCAGCTTGAACTTTAAGGAGACGGGCATCGCGCATCCCTACCTTTCAAAACCCTTGAATGATCCAAACATGGTTGCCAACTATGCAATCCCTCATACCACCCAGATGCCTTCATTTCCCTTGGCTTTGACCGAAAAGGTAAGACCGTTCTTGAGACTTGCACCGCCCCTAGGGAGTTCTCACCGTCATTTCCATCAAGTAGTGGCTTTGATCCAAAAGGTAATATGGCCCTTGAGGGTTTCGCTCCCCCTATGGAGTTCTCATCTCTTCCAGATCCAAAGATTGCTGCAAGCAACTGTTCCTGTCTGGAATCCTACTACTGCTGAGAGGAATTTGGCGCCCCAATTTACGGAGTCGGTGCCGGATACAAATCGAAACCCTCGCTTGGGAATGGTAGCACCTCTGCCTTCTGGAGGAAGCAATGGTGGCAGGGCAACGTATTACCTCGTAGGTGCCTTGGCATCCCGTCCTGCGGTGGCAGCTGGTAGCGTTGGCGATGGAGAAGAGTCTAACCCTATGGGCTTGGACTTGGATCTGCATCTGTAGGAGATTTCAACTTATGCTGAAGTGCGGTGATGAAAGAGGAGTTGGGAGGGTTGTTTGTCTTTTCTTTTCTTTCTTTTCTTTCTTTTTTTTTTTTTCTTTTTTTTTTTTTTTTGTGGTTGATGGTGTCTGCCGATTCTTGAAAAGTTGGACTAAGCTGTAATCCTTGGGACAAGTACAGTGGAGATCATGATCAATAAAGTCTTGTTGGTCTTTAGGCTTTCTATTTCTTCTTGTTCAGTTCTTTTAGCCTTGTTTTTTTTGATATTTGATATTGTCTTTTGTCTTTTTTTCGGGATGAAATGATATTTGATATTGTCATTTGGAAGAAGATGAAAGAGTCTGCAAATGACTCAATTAAATTCAGAATTTATTTCTAGGACCTATAATAGTTGGGTTAGTAAGAGATCAAGATCTTGTCTTATTTTTCATGCTGATTAGTTAATATCTTGATGGTATCGGGTTGATTACTCATCTTCTGGTAAGAAGAGACCGTAAAAATCTAGCATTTCGCATCGAATATTTCTTAACAGGATATGGGCTTTTGGAAGTATCTATATTGGGTTTAACCCCTGTTCCTTTTTCTACTAAAAAAAAAAAAAAAAAAAATGATGAAAGAAGGGAATTAGACCCACCACTCTCATTGCACTATCCTTCGAATCACTACTCGACCAGACCAGATCCATCAGAGGAAGGGACCACACTGCTTTCCTGGGTTCAGATTATTTTAATACTTCCTTAACTTAATGTCTTACCACTTCGCATTAGCGAGTAGGTTTTTTCTAAACCCAGCCTCGGGCTGATACCATCATCACTACCTACACCATTCCTTCTGGTATTGGTGAGCTTCACCCATCTCACATAATTTCAAATTCAATTCTTGATACCCATACACTCTTCTCTAACAAATCACTTCTAATCACTGGAAGCTATGTCAACATAATGCCAACTGCACCTACTGTCACGTCTCGAACCCAATACTCAGGTTGATTATGTGACTGGCCACACGAATCCTAGAACTACACCTTCAGATTATGCATAGCCTTAAATATATTATCACTTCACTTTCTATGAATGTTATTGATCACAATTTATAAGAGAATATTCATGTTAAAAAGGTAATACAACTCGTATAATTATAAATTTAGAAATCTTTTAATCATCTGATCGATATCAATGACTCTCCATTTATCCATCTTTTATTCCTGAATCTAAACCATAGCCAAGTATGAACATCCTACAACTCTCAGAAAAAAGAATGGTAGAGGTGTGAGCTTTGTAGCCTAGTAAGAATTTTCTTATCCTCACATCAATATAATATAATATAATATAAAAAGTAATAGTAAATAGTTTCAAATAGCATATAAATATTAAAATCTCATGTCAAGAGGTTAAGATAATTCAAATCAAGATATGCATCAATTAATACCAAATATCCATCTTATTCAAAAATGAGATATCGCATATGTCATTAAGTAAAATCTTCTTTTTTTTACTTAACTATAGTTTCACCTCTTATTATCCATATCTCATTAACATAATGTGGATCAACCACTGCTATGTTTTAAGGTTTTGGATTAATCATGGTCATGCTTCAGTCCGTGACCGGTAAACTTAAGATTTATCGTGTACTATCCATCCATGACTCAACTATTCTACGTACTATCTATCCGTTGCTTGGCTATTATGTGTACTATCTATCTGTGGCTCTGCTATTCTCTATTTAACGTAGCTAGTCCAAATATTCCTTTCTTGATTATCACTTTATCAAATCTCAAACATGGTGTCAAATTATTCTTTTAAGATTTTCAATAACTGGTATCAGGATCCAAATTATCTAAAAAATATCATATATTTATAAATATATTATACAAAAAATATAAATAATCATCCGGTAATATACAAAATAAAATATATCATGAAAAATCAAAGTCAAGCAATGCATAAATAATTATATATGCCAATGATTATGTCCAATGATCAAATCATGCAGTGTAAGAACATATATATAAATTGGTGATCATGTCCAAGAACTCTTACCTTTGCTGGAACCAGATTTAACACCTGACACCACTTTGCACCTGAATCCTCGACCTAGGTGTTAAGGGATGATATATATTTTATAAACATATAAAGTATTAAAAATAATTAAATTATCTATTATATATTAAATTAATATTTTTATATAATTTATAAAAAATGAGATTGTCATTGTGAAGAGCTTAATTTTTGGAGTCCAACGATGCAAACGGCTCTCAAATCGGAGTCCAAATTGACCCAAAATTTAATTTTAAAGATTTTTGATTTTTGGGGAGCCGGTCTACCATGGACCGCCAGCTAGGTCTACGGAACAAAGGTTGGTCCACCAGCTAGCCATTGCTGCCAGTCCACGAGATGGCTTGTGGGCCAACTCCTCGCCGAGCCACCGTCTTCATCCACCGTCATCGCCCATGGCCGGAGGAGACACCAGAGACCACTTCTTGCCGTCGTCGGCTCACCGAGAGCCCTCTCGCACCCGAAAACCTGTTGGCCACCATCTTCATCATCTTCTCTTCTCTATTGACCAGCCACCAATGCCACTAGCTCACCGCCGTTTGCTGCCATCCGCCTCGGCGTCGCCCTCATCTCAACCCGATCCTGTCATTTTCGCTACCCAGCCTCATCGACCGGAGAAGCCCCTACCGCCACTGTCTTCTTCCTTTGATCAACTGCCCACACCACCCGATGTCGTTGCTGGCAGCCACCCCTATCGACGCCGGCCTTCATCTTCTCTCTCCCATCACCGCTGCCCAACACCCTCACCCCCTTGCTGTTGTTCTCTATTCTCCATTCAGCCCATCCCACCACCGTCTCCCTGTCGCCACTCACCATCTTTTGCCACCCGTCTTCCACCGCCTCTTGCCACCATGCTAGATCGGGAGAAGAATCCGAGTTCAATCAGGAGAAGAATTTGAGTTCAATCGGGAGAACAAGACCAGGAATCGGGGATTCGAGAGTCCCTTACGGACTTTGGGTGCCAGGAAAGGAAGAACGACGCTAATCATCTCATCAGCCACACATCAGACGATCGAGAATTCTTCATGCGATATCTGCCCGATCTGATACCTGATTGAGTCCAAATTTGACCGGGACGAATCCCTCAATGAGCTCCATTTAAAGGACCCCTGGGATACAGAAGAAAGCATGTTGGAGAGAGCACGGTACAGGATAGAGAGCAATACTTGGGTTAAGGGTTGATCTCTAAGTGTGGGGTATCTTGAAGAGAAGTGCTGTCCCTATACCATCTTTAAGCCGACATCACCTCCAGATCAAGAACTAGAGAAAAGAAAGCAGCCAGGCCCAGTTTGCTCCAAGGAGTACGAAGGAAGATCTTCGACTGACTTTCCAACGAAGCTGCGCCGACCTCCTTCCAATCTTTTTTCCTTCTTTACTTTTACTTTCATTCCAGCATATTTTACTTTCTTGTAATAGGATCATAAATTCAATTAATGAAAAGTTTATTTTCCTGCATCTTTAAATTTGTATCTTTATTTTCATTGCAAGTAGATGCTCGGTCTAAATAATAGATTCTAGTACCACATGTTCTCCTTTATTTTGCACTTTTAATTTTAGTTTATCCGGCTTCAACCTTTTTATTTTCTTAAATCAAGAATTTCAAACATTCAATATACTACCTTCCCCGAGGATTCGACGTGACTCCCTTTTCTACAAATTTTTAATTCAATATAAAAGTCGTTTAAAGTAAACTGATAACCGCTATGTCTTAACGACAATATCGGGGCTATCAAGATTTTGGTGCCTTTGCCGGGGATGGCATGAACGCTAATATTTTTGATTTCTTTGATTTCTTGTAAATGCAAGTGTACTAATTTTTTTTTGTACATAAAAAAATCCAAAAATAAGGAAAAGGAAAAAAGAGGAGAATGAAGTGTCTGCAAATCTGGTGAGATCGACCCTAACCCTAGTTGCTTTCCTTTTTTTAGCTACTTTTAATATTTTTGCCTTTTTATATTTACCAAAAAAAATCCTTTCTACTTTCTTCCTTTTAATTAGTTTCCTTTTTTCCTTTTTTCAAACTAATAAAAAGAAAAAAGAATTCTTTTTTTTAGTTTCTTCCTTTTTTTTGAATTGACCTAAATAAAAATATACCTAATTAACCAAGTTTAAAAGCTGTCTTTATCTTTCTTGCTTGAAATAATACAACATGAAAAGAAAACAAAAATATCCCATAATACTTAACTAAAATAGTGTAACTAATTAAAATTTAAAAGATTGTTGCTTGTTGGGACATCTTTCCCTTTCACATTGTGTCTTCTCATAAACTATCTTAAGGGCATTAACCCATAAACAAGATAAGGTGGGGAGTTGATAACCCTTCCTTGGCCCATAAACAATCACTCTGCATCATGCATTGACCTAAGTCTAATAATTAAAATCAATTAGATGCCAGCCCCTAAGGAACTCGAGCTCAATAGGACAAGACATCCAAAAAGTTGGACCAAGTCAAGATTGGCTGATTAACTGGTATCTAGGAAAGGGATTTAAGGATCATGTAGCCCTGAAGAAAGGTGGTTTTTAATTGGTTCCGTTGACTGACCTGGCCATTTTAATTGATATCTAAGGAAAGCAATGGGGGATCCCCACCAATCTTATCCTTATATAGCCAGTTGATCAGTCAGTTTCTGACTTGGAGGGCTCCAAGATTGACTCGGCAGTTAGGAGCTATCTAGATTTAGAATAATCCTAGGATAGAGAGTCATGTATGCTAACTTATTTGTAAATCACATTAACCCTAACTAATCCTCTTCTTCTCTCTCTTAACTCTAGGACTCCTTAGGCCCTTTCCTTTAGAACTATTCTTCTTCTTCATCTCACCACTCCTCTTAAAAAATAGTAATCATAATTATAAAAAAATACATGAATAAATAAGGATTGCTCTGATATAAAGCTTTGATTGTATATCCAAATAATCAAAACATTTGATAGACTAAATCAGTGCCAGGAGAATGGACCACTATAGTAGAGTACCCTTTCTTCCGGCACACCAAATTTATTCGAGCCCCACCCACTTTGAGAGTGAGTATCCCACCGGATACCAATCTCTTGAGTTTAGGTATGACCGAGTTTATCAGGATCAAACCCAAACGACCTACAATCCAAGAGATAACCCATACCTTAATGCTTATAATTTAGGTTGGGGGGCTCAACCAGGTTTTTCATGGCAACCACACCCAGTGGTTACCCCGACTATCCAAGGATCTATGTTTATAGAGAAACCCTATTATGATCAGCCCTATCCTCATTATCAACCTTCTCCAATTAATTATAGCCCATCATTTGAAGAGAAGGTTCAACAAGCATCATACCCACCTCCCCCGCAGACTAGCCTAGATGTCGATAGATTTGTCCAATTTCAACAACTGATTATAGCCCAACAGCAATCTATCGATAGGCTAATGGATCAAACTGATCAACGATTGATTAAGCTCAATAGAAAGGAGGGAGGTGAACTGACTAGTCAACCCGAGAGTAATCTAGAGGGACCATACCTAGCTCAAAACTCTATTGACCCTCTAGCTTTCCCTGAATAATCAACTCCGACTCCCAGGAATGAATTGGTCTTGGAACAACTTTGCACAACCATAAAAATCAACATAGATAATTTGGCTAAGGTAGAAAAATATATGGACATTAACCTTATAGGATGAACCAATTTCATCATTATCCCACTCACCTATGGCCCCATTCCTTAGTACCCTAGAATAATCTATGCCTTTTAATAGAATGGGAGAACAAATTGATGCAATGATGAAATTGGTCGAGACTTTCCAAGACCCACAAATGCATGACTCAATAGATGAAGCCACCCTCACAATTCTTTTCCAGGATTTGTTAGATCCCTATTTGGCTCAACTTAGGGTAGATAATTTTAATGTAGATGGGTATACCTCATAAGTAAATAGCTCAATACAAATACCCTACTTTGAAACCGCCCTACTTGCGATTGATGAATTACAAAAGCCATCACCAAGCATACCAATAGTCCCTTGTTAGAATCACCACCTGATTTGGAACTGAAATCACTTCCTGATGCACCCAGTGAAACTTTTTTAATGAACCTTACCCAGGAAGCCCAACTCAGTGGTGTTCTAAAAGCACATAAAAAGCTATCGGGGGGATATTACTGAAATCAGGGATCAATTCTTAAAAATTTATAGTTGATTTCTTCATATTCGGCACTAATTTTGAGAACTGCCTCAAAATCTTTCTATGATATTAAACAATGTATGGAGGCATCTAGGATTAATATTAATCTAGAAAATGTATCCAAATTTAAAATGGGAAGGGACATTGACCGAACACATCATGCCCGAGAAGGGGAGTAGGCTAGACCAACTCATGATTGAAGAAATTTTTAAACTACCACCTCCAATCTCGACTCAACAAGCACAATCCCTTCTTAATTATCATATATACTATAATAATCATTTTAAATCCGGGATAACATGCTTGCCTAGTATACTTTACTGATACCGGCTAATAGTCATAAAGTACTCTATGAATGATTTTTTGCTATGATGACAAGGCCTCCTGATTGGTCCTGTTCTTCTGATATTATGAGGGACATAATAAAGTTGACTATCTATTGGACTTCCTCATAATGTTCGGCTGAAGATGTTAAACTTAGCACCGGTTAGGAGGCAACCCAATAATCTCATTTTCTTCTTCTTTAGTAATAATTACAGGAACTTAGACGGATGTATAATAGCCCGGTACTTCATGAGCCCACTACTTCACGAAGCCTTCTTCAACTCCTAAAGCACAATCCACTCTAGGTATACTCTTTCCTATTCTTTTTTACATGTTATACCCTTTATTTTCCTTCTCCATTGAGGACAATGTTGATTAAGTTGGAGGGGAAGAATAACTAATCTAATTAAGTCCTTAAATATGACCAAAGTAATTAATTTATTATCCAAATTTAATCTCGATTTGAAGTTAATTAGGCATCATAATCAATGATTGATTAACGACTTAGATAGCTTTAGAGATACTAAGGGACAAATCACTAGAAATTCAAAAAATGGTAGGGTGTTGACCAAGTTAATTTTGAAAGTGATTCCAGAACTCTCTCCCTTCTTATCTCAATAAAGAATCTGCTTATTAAGAGTTAGAGTGAAAATATTGAAAAGTCCTCCCAAAAAAAAAGAAAAAAAAAGAGAGTCAGTCTAACCTCACAGCTCTTCTTGAACTCTTTTGAGTAACCAGGCCCCTTTGCCTAAATAAGCATTATGGTTCACATCAAAAGGTGAGAAGATCAAGAGATCTGTTAAGCAATGATACCGTACTGAGTAACCGGGCCCCTTCGTCTACGTAAGTGTTATGGTTCATGTCAAAAGATAAGGATGCTAATACTTAAGAGGTCAAGACATTGCACTAGACTTCTCAAAAAAAATGAAAAAAAAAAAGAAAAAGAAGAGAAGGAACAAAAGGACTAAAGTATAAAAAGGCAACAAACCCAACTCAAATTAAGTTTGAGGATTTAGAGAGTAAGTTGGAGAAATAGTAAGAAAGACCTCTAAAGATTTCTATGATCAACACTCAACCACTAATTGGGTTGACTGAGTGATCCAATGAAGTACCTCTCTAATGGTTTGACCGGTATCAGTTACCTTTAGGACTACCTAAGTCAATTTTCAATTCAAGGATGAATTTATATACATAGATAATTTATCTGCTTTATTCGAGGACGAGCAAAGTTCAAGTTGGGAGGTGTGATAATTATATTTTATAAACATATAAAAGTATTAATTTAATAATTAATTATCTTTATTTATATAAAATTAATATTCTTACATATTATTTATAGAAATAGGACTGTTATTTTGAGGAGCTTAATTTTTGAATCCAACGATGCAAACAGCTCTCAAATTGGAGTCCAAACGGGCCTGAAATTTAATTTTGAAGATTTATGATTTTTGGAGCAGCCGGTCCACCATGGACCGGCCACTGGGTCTACGGAGCAAAGGCTGGTCCACCGGCAGCCATTGCTGCCAGTCCATGAGATGGCTTGTGGACCAACTCCTCCCCGAGCCACCGTCTTCATCCACCATCACCACCCATGGCCAGAGGAGACACTAGAGACCACTTCTCGTCGTCATCAGCTCGCCGGGAGACCTCTCACCACCGGAAATCCACTGGCCACCATCTTCATTGTCCTCTCTTCTCTATTGATCAGCCACCAACGCCACTAGTTCACCACCATTTTCTACCATCCACCTCGCCGTCGCCCTCATCTTTGCCCGATCTAGTCATTTTCGCCGCCCAGCCTCGTCGACCGGAGAAGCCCCTACCGTCATGTCTTTTTCCTTTGATCAACCTCCCACACCACCCGATGTCGTCATCGGCAGCCGCCCCCTATCGATGCCGGCCTTCATCTTCTCCCATCACCACTGCCCAACACCCCTACCCCCTTGCTATTTTCTCTATTCTCCGTTCAGCCCGTCCCACCACCGTCTCCCTGTTGCCACTCACTACCGCTCGCCACCGCTTGCCGTCTTCCGCCGCCTCTCACCACCGTGCTGGATCAGGAGAAGAATTCGAGTTCAATCAAGAGAAGAAATTTGAGTTCAATCAGGAGAACAAGACCAGGGAATCAGGGATTCGAGAGTCCTTTCTAGACTCTGGGTGCCAGGAAAGGAAGAACGACGCCAATCACCTCATCAGGCCACACATCGGATGACCAAGAATTCTTCATGCGATATCTGCCCGATCTGATACCTGATTGAGTCCAAATTTGACTGGAACGAAGCCCTCAATAAGCTCTATTTAAAGGACCCCTAGGATACAAAAGAAAGCATCTTGGAGAGAGCATGGTACAGGATAGAGAGCAGTACTGGGTTTAAGGGTTGATCTCTAAGAGCAGGATATCTTGGAGAGAAGTGCTGTCCCTACGCCATCTTTGAGCCGACGTCACCTCCAGATCAAGAACCAGAGAAGAGAAAGCAGCCAGGCCTAGTTTGCTCTAAGGAGTATGAAGGAAGAAGGAAGATCTTCCACTGCCTTCCCAACGATGCTGCGCCGACCTCCTTCCAATTTTTGTTCCTTCTTTGCTTTTACTTTCATTCTAGTATATTTTACTTTCTTGTAATAGGATCATAAGTTCAATTAATGAAAAGTTTATTTTCCTGCATCTTTAAATTTGTGTCTTTTATTTTCATTACAAGTAGATACTAAGATCTAAATAATAGATCCTAGTGCGACATATTCTTCTTTATTTTGCACTTTTAATTTTAGTTTATCTGGCTTCAACCTTTTTATTTTCTTAAATCAAGGATTTTAAACATTCAATATACTGCCTTCCCTGAGGATTCGACCAGATTCCCTTTTCTACGATTTTTAATTTAAAATAAAAGTTGATTAAAGTAAACTAATAACCGCGGTGTCTTAACAACAACATCGCGGGCTATCAAAGGACTTTTTTAATGTCCTCCTGCCTAGAAATTATCCTCCTATATAATAATCTTAATATCAATAAATAATTTTTTGGCATAGTAATAAAATCTAGAACCCTTTATCCGGGTTCTATCAATGGTCCACCCATCAATCTCTTGATTCCATCTTTATAACCTTCCTAATCCTTAGGAGAGAGAAACTTTTAGAGAGAGAAAGTGGAGAGAGGAAAGAGAGATGAAAGAGGGAAAGAGAGAGAATTTTTTTTTAAATTTTTTTTTCTTCCTTTTCTTTTCTTTTCTTCTTCTTCTTTCCTTTTTTTCCTTTTCCTTTTTTTCTTCTTCCTTTCTTCTTCTCTCTTCTTCTTCCGCTTAGCCCGAACAAGGGACCCTGCTCTTTCCATTCATCCCTTCCAAAACCCGAGGGTTCTTACCAAGAGGATGTGGTCGTGACTCGGGTCCATGGTGGCATGACCACCGGTGCCGGTTAGGTGTTCAACGGTGACCAATGATGCTAGAAAAGCAAGGGAAAAGGGGCGAAACAAGGTTTCTCTTTTCATGATATAATTCGATGATTGTCAACTGAAAATGGGGCATGAGGCCACAAGAAGGAGAGCAATTAGGAGAGGAAGGAGGGCCAGGCTCACCTTAGCCTTCGATGATGCCGACTGCTATATCAATAAGC
Organism: Areca catechu; assembly: GCA_021397845.1. Classification (NCBI taxonomy): domain Eukaryota; kingdom Viridiplantae; phylum Streptophyta; class Magnoliopsida; order Arecales; family Arecaceae; genus Areca; species Areca catechu. The sequence goes on along the minus strand of CM038045.1, from coordinate 50,119,364 downwards.
ATGGTCGAAGCTTCCATGGCCTTGATCTTCGATGGGAGAAACAGGAAAGGAGAGTTCTCTAGCAGTGAGGGTTCGTGGAAGGGAGAGGATCCTTTCTTATAACTAGAAATCATTGGATTTGGCTCGGTTTCTTATAATTGGAAATCATTGAATCTTCCTTAGATTTTTTTTAATTTTTTTTTGGCATGCTTTACAATTCATGCTGGACTGATTTTTTTATTGGACCGTTTATTACATTCTCCTTCCCCTTAATAATATCATCCTTGAAATTAACTTGTTTGATGTTTAAACTTTGAAAGTACCCACCCTCATGTCATCATCAAGCTTCTAATTAGTCTCTCTCAGAGTACTTGCCTTACAAGATCATGACATTTAACAACTAAATACCTTCCATCCATAATATATATCAAATTTTCTTGAGCTCTTCCAAAATAATAATATCCTTGTGATATCAATACCATTAATTATCCTAGATTAATTCTACAAAAAAATCATAATGGCTCAAACTTTGGAAATACCCAACCTAACATCATCCTCGAGCTTCAAGATAATCTCCCGCTTAGAATGCTCTCTTCATAAGACTTTAACATAATATTATATGTATTTCCATTTTGATTCTTATTATCTATTATACATAATGAATTCTTTCAATATCTTTCAAAGAATATTAACGTCTCAACCTCGAATTAAAATATAATTCTTTATCCATGAAATGTATTGTTCTTGATTAATTTCACATGAAAATCATAATCCATCCAATCTATTCTTAATAAAAATAGAAGAAGGTTTGAGCATTAGACACTCGCCATGGTCTTTCTTTTTTTTTCTCAATCTTTTTCATGATTTAATAAATGGATTTTACTTAAGAAAACTTCAAGCCTTTTTTTAAATGCATAAAGTAACAATATAGAAACTTGAAGAAGGAGATCTATGCTAATATATTTTAAATTCGAATCTAATTAAGGGTACATCAATCCTTTAACTACAAATCAATAAATTAAGATGTTCAAAATTTCTCTAGTATTGCCTACAATAGAAGAACCCACAAGTAAAAGTTACAAGGCTACATCTTGCTTAGCCAAAGAATCAATGATATTCCATTCTCTTTATCATTAAAGTCCTTCTTCACTAGAACATTAACTCAAGTCTTGCATTTCAATAACTTTTGGACAAAGAATTAATAGGTTTTAACTATATTTAAAACAAGTTTGAGTCATCACACTTTCACTGTATACTCTGATATAAATTTATCAGACCCTTTAGTTTTATTAGATGATTTTTGACAAGGATAATGTTGCCGACCTTACCGTCATGGTCTGCAGCTACGAGATGACACTGGATGATTGCCCCTTTACCCAGAATCCTAGAGTTTCTGGACCTGCAAAATAGAGTTAGAGACCTGGACCGGGATCCCGGCGGGGGCACTCCGAATGGTAATTTGCAGGTCTCTCAGAGTTCACGATTTCAAGGATTCCATCTGACTAGCTTTCGGGTCACCGGATTGAAAGCCGCGAATCCACAGGTTGATAGCTTTGTTTTCCGGGCCGCATCGGGAGCGACGAGCAAACTCTTCGTAGATCGATCTTCAAATCTCTACTAGGTACACCCCCTAGACTCCTCTTGTAACGGTATTGCAGAAGAGCTAGTCCTTACCAGGGCTTTTCAGCCTTGGCGATCCTTCACTTTCACTGTTTAGGGTTTAGTTCTACATGCCTGTGCTTCTGAAGTTCTCTAGAATTACTTAGTTTCTTGGCTTAAAATTTGGGATACAAACTCCTAACTTAATGCCTAACAACAGAAAATAACTAGCATGCATGAATAGTCCCACATCACATATGCAGGACAACTAAATATATAAATGTTAGAGTAATTAATTGGCTTACCAGAGCAAACCTCCCATGGTATTTTGAATCCTAGTGATGTTGAAGGAGACCAATTTACTAAGAAGCATGTGGTGTTTATTACTTTGGTCCAAAATTATTTCAGAACATCTATAAATAGTCTCATGCAACAAGCTCTGTCAAGCATTGTCCTATTCATCCTTTCAGCTATCCTGTTTTGCTGTGCCTTTCTGGGATAGTAAAGTATCGAGCTTTGCCTTCCTTTTGATAGTAATTTACAAACTCTTTGGAGGTGTATTCCTTACTATTGTCAGTGCGGAGAACCTTTATATGCTTGCAATTTGTTTTTTCAACTTTAACATTCTACTTCTTAAACTTTTCAAATATTTCTGACTTATGCTTCAAGAAGTAAATCCAAACCTTCTTAAAGAAGTCATCAATAAAAGTAACAGTACCTACCTCTTATCTCCGCCAAGAGAAGTGACTGGTACTGCTCAGATATCTAAATGAATGTACTCAAGGACCTGTGTACTTTTTTTGGTTAAGGTCATGAGCTTTACTTTGTATTGCTTACCAAGAATACATCTTTTACAGAAATCAAGTTTGCAAGATTTAATATCCTTAAATAAATTTTTTATTATATATTCTAATATCCATCTTTGACCCATATGGCCAAGCATAGCATGGCATAATAATGTAGCATCATCATCATCAGAAGATGATGTAACAGCAGCATCACCACTAACATTTTTTTCCATCAACCTGTATAAAGAGTCTATCTTTTTTTCCTTCATCAATATTAAGGCACCACGTTTAACTTTCAATATGCCATTGGCACCGGCAATTTTACATTTATTTGTATTTAAGGTATCAAGAAAGATAAAACTCTTTCTCAAACTAGGAACATGCCTGACATCTGTTAAAGTCCTTATGATTCTATCAAACATCTTAATTTTGACTATTCCTATCCCAATAATTTTATACTCAATATTATTATCCATAAGAACTTTACCCCATCATGAGATGTATAACAAACAAATCAATCTCTATGCAGGCACATATGATAAAAGCAACTAGTATCAAGAATCCAACTATTTGAAAAAATCCATACTTGAGGACATGGTCAACACATCTCTATCCTTTTCAGACTCAATAACAACTTTAGCCTCATAGTGTTTTAGTTTTTGCTTGGACTTTAATTTTGGACAATTCATCTTTTAATGACCTTCTTGCTCGCAGTAATGACACATGTCATTTCATCCTCTTGACTTGAATCTGAAATAGTCTTATTGTCATCTTTTTTTTTTCAATGTCTTCTTTCTTAATCCAAACCCGTTGCCATCAAACTGTCAACTACAACAGATTTGTGCCTAACCTTATTTAACAACAAAGTTATTTTAACCTTTCCATCTTCAAAGCATCTTTGCCATAAAGATGGTAGTCAGCAAATGATCATAGGACTTGGGTAAAGATGAGAGAAAAATAATAGCTTGATCTTCTTCCTCCACCTTCATTCCTAATCTGGATTTCCTGCTCAATCTGGATTTCCTAGAAGAAACAAGGGACAAAGCCCAACTTCGGATGGCGGTATACCGACACGGGTTGCTTGATATAACAATGCACGGGTGAAGCTGAGACTTTCTGACCTGGCGACCTGGTACTGTACCTGGCCGAAGCATCTCAATCTCGAGAGTGCGGCAAGCTCTCGTCGAACTGGGAAGGCCCTTAAAAGTGGCCGAGGCCCTCTCCATGGGGCCTACTATCTCGAGAACCTGGATGGCATCAGGTTCCCCCGAACATGGAATGCTTGTAATTTTAAGAGATACTCTCATTATGTAAGCTTTTCCTCAGATTAGAAATAAAGACTTTCCTTTGCGCAACGGGTTATTTGCCTTGCAGGAATGTCGCTGCCCAGGGCTCAGCTCTCCGGGAGGCCAGCCTTGACCCCAGCTCTAAGGCATCCAAGCCCGGAGTAAATTTTTTCGACACCAAGACCTGAGAAGCCCTCACGCACTCAAGCCTCGAGCCCAGCTCCAAGACATCCAAGCCCAAAGAAAAGTCCTATGGCACCAATACCTAAAAAGCCCTCAGGCACTCAAATCCGAGCCCAGCTCTCCGGCCAGCACGTCTCCGAGCCCAGTCTCCGGCCAGCACGTCTCCGAGCCCAGCTCCAAGGCGACGACTCCTGAGCCATGTCCTCAGGTATCAAAATCCGGAGCCCAGTCCTCCGGCCAGCATGTCTCCGAGCCCAGCTCCAAGATGGCAACTACTGAGCCTTGTCCTCAGGCATCCAAATCCAGAGCCCAGTCCTCTGGCCAGCACATCTCCGAGCCCAGCTCCAAGATGGCAACTCCTGAGCCATGTCCTCAGGCATCTAAATCCAGAGCCTAGTCCTCCAGCCAGCACGTCTCCAAACCTAGCTCCAAGATGGCACTCCTGAGCCATGTCCTCAGGTATCAAAGTCTGGAGCCCAGTCCTCCGGCCAGCACGTCTTTGAGCCCAGCTCCAAGATGGAAACTCCTGAGTCATGTCCTCAGGCATCCAAAGTCCAGAGCCTAGTCCTCCAGCCAGCACGTCTCCGAGCCCAGCTCCAAGACGGTAACTCCTGAGCCATGTCCTCAGGCATCCAAAGTCCGGAGCCCAGTCCTCTGGCCAGCACGTCTCCGAGCCCAACTCCAAGATGGCAACTCCTGAGCCATGTCCTCAGGCATCCAAATAATTTTTTGGCATAGAAATAAAAGGTCTAGAACCCTTTATCGGGTTCTATCAATCGTCCACCCATCAATCTCTTGATTCCATCTTTATAACCTTCCTAATCCTTAGGAGAGAGAAACTTTTAGAGAGAGAAAGTGGAGAGAGGAAAGAGAGATGAAAGAGGGAAAGAGAGAGAATTTTTTTTAAATTTTTTTTTCTTCCTTTTCTTTTCTTTTCTTCTTCTTCTTTTCCTTTTTTTCCTTTTCCTTTTTTTCTTCTTCCTTTCTTCTTCTCTCTTCTTCTTCCGCTTAGCTCGAACAAGGGACCCTGCTCTTTCCATTCATCCCTTCCAAAACCCGAGGGCTCTTACCAAGAGGATGTGGTCGTGACTCGGGTCCATGGTGGCATGACCACCGTGTCGGTTAGGTGTTCAACGGTGACCAATGATGCTAGAAAAGCAAGGGAAAAGGGGCGAAACAAGGTTTTCTCTTTTCATGATATAATTCGATGATTGTCGACTGAAAATGGGGCATGAGGCCACAAGAAGGAGAGCAATTAGGAGAGGAAGGAGGGCCAGGCTCACCTTAGCCTTCGATGATGCCGACTGCTACGATATCAATAAGCATGGTCGAAGCTTCCATGGCCTTGATCTTCGATGGGAGAAACAGGAAAGGAGAGTTCTCTAGCAGTGAGGTTCGTGGAAGGGAGAGGATCCTTTCTTATAACTAGAAATCATTGGATTTGGCTCGGTTTCTTATAATTGGAAATCATTGAATCTTCCTTAGATTTTTTTTAAATTTTTTTTGGCATGCTTTACAATTCATGCTGGACTGATTTTTTTATTGGACCGGTTTATTACATTCTCCTCCCCTTAATAATATCATCCTTGAAATTAACTTGTTTGATGTTTAAACTTTGAAAGTACCCACCCTCATGTCATCATCAAGCTTCTAATTAGTCTCTCGCAGAGTACTTGCCTTACAAGATCATGACATTTAACAACTAAATATCTTCCATCCATAATATATATCAATTTTCTTGAGCTCTTCCAAAATAATAATATCCTTGTGATATCAATACCATTAATTATCCTAGATTAATTCTATAAAAAAATCATAATGGCTCAAACTTTGGAAATACCCAACCTAACATCATCCTCGAGCTTCAAGATAATCTCCCTCTTAGAATGCTCTCTTCTTAAGACTTTAACATAATAAAATTATATGTATTTCCATTTTGATTCTTATTATCTATTATACATAATGAATTCTTTCAATATCTTTCAAAGAATATTAACGTCTCAACCTCGAATTAAATATATATTCTTTATCCATGAAATGTATTGTTCTTCATTAATTTCACATGAAAATTATAATCCATCCAATCTATTCTTAACAAAAATAGAAGAAGGTTTGAGCATTAGACACTCGCCATGGTCTTTCTTTTTTTTTCTCAATCTTTTTCATGATTTAATAAATGGATTTTACTTAAGAAAACTTCAAGCCTTTTTTCAAATGCAAAAAGTAACAATATAGAAACTTGAAGAAGGAGATCTATGCTAATATATTTTAAATTCAAATCTAATTAAGGGTACATCAATCCTTTAACTACAAATCAATAATTTAAGATGTTCAAAATTTTCTCTAGTATTGCCTACAATAGAAGAACCCACAAGTAAAAGTTACATGGCTACATCTTGCTTAGCCAAAGAATCAATGATATTTCATTCTCTTTATCATTAAAGTCCTTCTTCACTAGAACATTAACTCAAGTCTTGCATTTCAATAACTTTTGGACAAAGAATTATAGGTTTTAATTATATTTAAAACAAGTTTGAGTCATCATACTTTCACTGTATACTCTGATATGAATTTATCAGACCTTTTAGTTTCATTAGATGAATTTTTGACAAGGATAATGTTGCTGACCTTACCGTCATGGTCTGCAGCTACGAGATGACATTGGATGACTGCCCCTTTACTCCAGAATCCTAGAGTTTCTGGACCTACAAAATAGAGTTAGAGACCTGGACCGGGGATCCCGACGGGGCACTCCGAATGGTAATTTGTAGGTCTCTCAGAGTTCACAATTTCAAGGATTCCATCTGACTAGCTTTCGGGTCACCGGATTGAAAGCTGCGAATCCACAGGGTCGATAGCTTTGTTTTCCGGGCCGCATCTGGGAGCGACGAGCAAACTCTTCGTAGATCGATCTTCAAATCTCTACTAGGTACACCCCTAGACTCCTCTTGTAATGGTATTGCAGAAGAGCTAGTCCTTACCAGGGCTTTTCAGCCTTGGCGATCCTTCACTTTCACTGTTTAGGGTTTAGTTCTACATGCCTGTGCTTCTGAATTTCTCTAGAATTACTTAGTTTCTTGGCTTAAAATTTGGGATACAAACTCCTAACTTAATGCCTAACAACAGAAAAATAACTAGCATGCATGAATAGTCCCGCATCACATATGCAGGACAACTAAATATATAAATGTTAGAGTAATTAATTGGCTTACCAGAGCAAACCTCCCATGGTATTTTGAATCCTAGTGATGTTGAAGGAGACCAATTTACTAAGAAGCATGTGGTGTTTATTACTTTGGTCCAAATTATTTCAGAACATCTATAAATAGTCTCATGCAACAAGCTCTGTCAAGCATTGTCCTATTCATCCTTTCAGCTATCATGTTTTGCTGTGCCTTTCTTGGGATAGTAAAGTATCGAGCTTTGCCTTCCTTTTGATAGTAATTTACAAACTCTTTGGAGGTGTACTCCTTACTATTGTCAGTGCGGAGAACCTTTATATGCTTGCAAATTTGTTTTCAACTTTAACATTCTACTTCTTAAACTTTTCAAATATTTCTGACTTATGCTTCAAGAAGTAAATCCAAACCTTCTTAAAGAAGTCATCAATAAAAGTAACAGTACCTACCTCTTATCTCCGCCAAGAGAAGTGACTGGTACTGCTCAGATATCTAAATGAATGTACTCAAGGACCTGTGTACTTTTTTTGGTTAAGGTCATGAGCTTTACTTTGTATTGCTTACCAAGAATACATCTTTTACAGAAATCAAGTTTGCAAGATTTAATATCCTTAAATAAATTTTATTATATAATTCTAATATCCATCTTTGACCCATATGGCCAAGCATAGCATGGCATAATAATGTAGCATCATCATCATCAGAAGATGATGTAACAGCAGCATCACCACTAACAGTTTTTCCAATCAACCTGTATAAAGAGTCTATCTTTTTTTCCTTCATCAATATTAAGGCACCATGTTTAACTTTCAATATGCCATTGGCACCGGCAATTTTACATTTATTTGTATTTAAGGTATCAAGAAAGATAAAACTCTTTCTCAAACTAGGAACATGCCTGACATCTGTTAAAGTCCTTATGATTCTATCAAACATCTTAATTTTGACTATTCCTATCCCAATAATTTTATACTCAATATTATTATCCATAAGAACTTTACCCCATCATGAGATGTATAACAAACAAATCAATCTCTATGCAGGCACATATGATAAAAGCAACTAGTATCAAGAATCCAACTATTTGAAAAAATCCATACCTGAGGACATGGTCAACACATCTCTATCCTTTTCAGACTCAATAACAACTTTAGCCTCATAGTGTTTAGTTTTTGCTTGGACTTTAATTTTGGACAATTCATCTTTTAATGACCTTCTTGCTCGCAGTAATGACACATGTCATTTCATCCTCTTGACTTGAATCTGAAATAGTCTTATTGTCATCTTTTTCTTTTCAATGTCTTCTTTCTTAATCAAAACCCGTTGCCATCAAACTGTCAACTGCAACAGATTTGTGCCTAACCTTATTTGACAACAAAGTTATTTTAACCTTTTCCATCTTCAAAGCATCTTTGCCATATAAGATGGTAGTCAGCAAATGATCATAGGACTTGGGTAAAGATGAGAGAAAAATAATAGCTTGATCTTCTTCCTCCACCTTCATTCCTAATCTGGATTTCCTGCTCAATCTGGATTTCCTAGAAGAAACAAGGGACAAAGCCCAACTTCGGATGGCGGTATACCGACAACAGGTTGCCTGATATTACAATGCACGTGTGAAGCTAAAGACTTTCTGGCCTGGCGACCTGATACTGCACTGGGCTGAAGCATCTCAATCCCGAGAGTGCGGCAAGCTCTCGTCGAACTGGGAAGGCCCTTATAAAGTGACCGAGGCCCTCTCACATGGGGCCTACTATCTCGAGAACCTGGATGGCACCAGGTTCCCCCGAATATGGAATGCTTGTAATTTAAGGAGATACTATCAGTTATGTAAGCTTTTCCTCTATTAGAAATAAAGACTTTCTTTTGCACAACGGGTTATTTGCCTTGCAGGAATGTCGCTGCCCGGGGCTCAGCTCTCCGGGAGGCCAGCCTCGAGCCCAGCTCTAAGGCATCCAAGCCCGGAAAATTTTTTCGACACCAAGACCTAATAAGCCCTCAGGCACTCAAGCCTCGAGCCCAGCTCCAAGACATCCAAGCCCAAAGAAAAGTCCTCGGTACCAAGACCTAAGAAGCCCTCAGGCACTCAAATCCGGAGCCCAGCTCTCCAGCCAGCACGTCTCCGAGCCCAGCTCCAAGACGACGACTCCTGAGCCATGTCCTCAGGTATCAAAATCCGGAGCCCAGTCCTCTGGCCAGCATGTCTCCGAGCCCAGCTCCAAGATGGCAACTCCTGAGCCATGTCCTCAGGCATCCAAATCCGGAGCCCAGTCCTCTGGCCAGCACGTCTCCGAGCCCAGCTCCAAGATGGAAACTCCTGAGCCATGTCCTCAGGCATCTAAATCCAAAGCCTAGTCCTCCAGCCAGCACGTCTCCGAGCCAAGCTCCAAGATGGCACTCCTGAGCCATGTCCTCAGGTATCAAAGTCTGGAGCCCAGTCCTCCAGCCAGCACGTCTCCGAGCCCAGCTCCAAGATGGAAACTCCTGAGTCATGTCCTCAGGCATCCAAAGTCCGGAGCCTAGTCATCCAGCCAGCACGTCTCCGAGCCCAGCTCCAAGTCGGTAACTCCTGAGCCATGTCCTCAGGCATCCAAATTCTGGAGCCCAGTCCTCTGGCCAGCACATCTCCGAGCCCAACTCGAAGATGGCAACTCCTGAGCCATGTCCTCAGGCATCCAAATCCGGAGCCCAGCTCTCCGGCCAGCCCGTCTCCGAGCCCAGCTCCAAGATGGTGTTTCCTGAGTCCCGACCTCTGGCACTCAAGCCTCGAACCTAGCTCCAAGGCATCCAAGTCTGGAGAAAAGTTCTCCGACACCAAGACCTGATAAGCCCTCAGGCACTCAAACCTCGAGCCCAGCTCTAAGGCATCCAAGCCCAGAGAAAAGTTCTCCGCACCAAGACCTGAGAAGCCCTCAGGTACTCAAGCCTTGAGCCCAACTCCAACGCATCCAAGCCCGAGAAAAGTCCTCCGGTACCAAGACCTGAGAAGCCCTCAGGCACTCAAGCCTCAAACCTAGCTCCAAGGCATCCAAGCACGGAAGAAAGTCCTCCGACACAAAGACCTAAGAAGCCCTCAGGCACTCAAGTCTCGAGCCCAGCTCCAAGACATCCAAGCCCAGAAAAAAGTCCTCCGACACCAAGACCTGAGAAGCCCTCAGGCACTCGAGCCTCGAGCCCAGCTCCAAGGCATTCAAGACCTGAGAAGCCCTTAGGCACTCAAGCCCGGAGCCACCATTCTCCGGCATCGGAGTCTCGAGCCCAGCTCCAAAATAGTGAGGCTCGAGCCCATACAAGATGGAGCTCCCCTCTCCGACCTCCCCGTACTGAAAGAGAAAAGAGACGAAAAGAAAAGGAAGGAGAAAGGAGGAGGAGAGAAGACATTCACACCACAAAAGAGAGATGAAACCATATTGGCCGAACTATTTTTCATTACTTAAATAAATACATTACATTATCTCCTGGGCCCTAATAAGCCAGGCAGCCCGGTCCAACAAAAAGAGGAAAAATTCTTACAAGAAGTCCTACCCTATTGAGCCGGCTCCTTCCCTGGACGGTGCACGGCTGGGACTTCCCCCTCCTCCATCTCCGTTGCAGGGGCACCTTCCTGAGCGGCCTTCATCGAAGGGGCTGGTTCAGCTGCTGACATCGCTGGGACTGACTCAGTTGTCTCTGCCTGCGGCACTGGTTTGGCCATCATCGCCACCAAGGTCGGCTCGACACGGACAGATACCTCCGGAGTCACCTCTAGGAGAGTCCCGGCTAGAGTTGCTCCCTGCCCCGTTGCAACCACCGCCAGAGCTGGAGCCTTCTTGCCAGGAGCCCGAAGCGTGACCAATCGCTCCTCGGAGAGGATCCCCCATAGCTGAGTGCAGCAGTAGGCGAACCCCTTGGCGAAGGAATCCATCGCCGCCTCCTTGAAGTCCTTTATATATTCGGGGGAGGCCTTGAAAGTGGCCATCGCGTCGGCAGCCTCCTTCCTTGCGACCTCCGCCCGGCGCCTTGCCTCGGCTAGTTGCTCTCCCGTGTGCTCGGCCAGACGGATCGCCACCGCCATCCCCTTCACGGTCTCGGTGGAACGGGCGATGGCGGTAGCCTTCTCCTCTACCTTCGTGGCCCTCTTCGCAGCGGCCACTACCTTCTTCTCAGCAAAGGCGGCCCTTTCCCTTGCCACCTTCGACTCGGCCCGAGCTCCTTCAATCGGGTCCTCTTTGACTCGAGCTCCCCCTCGAGATCCTTCTGATCCGAGCGGCATCAGCGACCTCGGCCATGAGGCTCTTAACCTTCAGGTTAGCCTCCCGGGTCTCCTCATCCTTCCGACCTGTCTCAGTCCTCAGGGACTCGAGCTCCGCCTGCCGCTTCTTGTCCCTTTTGGCCTAGTTACGGCAGTAGTCCCGGATGAGGATCAGTTCTTTGTTGCATTAGAGAGGGAAAATTAGCTACGATGCTAAAAAAAAAAAACGGGGTCAGAAGTAATAAAGATGAGCGAAGAAGAACTTACGGCGTAGAGGTTGGCAAAGGACGAGCTGATGACATCGCCCAGAAGTGTCCCGCTCCCTTCCGCCAGTCACAGGACTGGATTGAGAAGTCCATCATTCACTCGGTGAGGCTCGGGTCCTTCATCAAGGAGACATTGGGCCCCAACTGGAAAGGGACTCGGTGGTAGTCCCTGTCTCTCTTTTCCGCCGACTTGGACCCCTCAGCGGCGAAAGGCACCTTCAATGCTAGTTGCGAGCTCGGCATTGCTTCAGGCCGCACCTGGGGCACTGGCCTTGCTTCTTTCAGCTTCCCGTCCTTCTCGACATCAACGACCTCCGGAGGGGGGCTCCCACCCTGGCGACAGCAGTAGCCGATCTGGCCTGGACGACCACCTCAGGCTCGGGCACCGGGACCGGCTCGTGCTGCCCTGAAGGCTTCGAGACGGGCTCGGCAGCCCTCTTCTGCCTTCATTCAGAGACTAGCACGTCTGGCCTGGCCTGCACCAACCTTGCACCGTCATCGACATGAGCCCTCTTCAAAGCGGGCTCGCCGGCTTTAGCTGCCTGCTCTCGTTCCTCGGAGAACGAGAGCAGCTCATCCATGGAGAATTTCATTCCTGCACCAAAGAAGACACAGTCAATCTCAAGTTCAAAAAAAAAAAAAAGAAAAAAAGAGAAGAGAAAGAAAATGAAGAAAGAAAAAGAGAAGGGTGGCCAAGTTGAACTCACCCGACTCCTGCATCGAGCCACCCCCGGCCTCGTGGAGATTTCGCTCCGATAGCAGGACCTCAAGCGAGGGGATCTCTGCTGATCTGAGCTGCTCGTACAGGTCGAGGTCGGCTGCTTCGATGGAAGAGTTCCTATTGGAAGACCGATCTGGGTCGCTCCAAATCCAGTCGATCCCTTCAACCGAGGCAAAGAAATACCTACTCTTCCATCCCTTGATGGAAGAGGGGAGCTCGAACCTAATGCCCCAAGGGTGAGAAGAAAGGGACCACCACCCCTCCTCGATAGGGTGGCATTTCAGGGTGAAGAAGGACCTGAACAGGATGAAGAAGGCCCTGAACAGGGAGAAATGGTCGACGATCCTGTGGAAGTGACATAGAACGATGAAACAGAAGATCGTTCTGATAGCATTGGGGACCAATTGGGTAGGAACAATACGGTAGTTGGCCAAAAAGGAGAGAAAGAAAGGATGGACAGGAAATCGAAGACCCCCGACGAAGGCCTCCTCATAGAAAGCGATCCGCCGGGTGGCAACAATTACCATTTGCAAAACATACTTTAACCAACACTTAAACATAATGATTTCATAATCAAGATAGATGTATCAAAATAATTTTTATATATAATGCAAAATGAAACTAGAGTTGTAAACTTGCCGATCTAGATTGACAAGATCTAGGAAATTTTCTCCATATGGCTATATACAATCTAAAATAACTACACTAAAATATTAGGATTCTTTTCAAAATCTTAAAGATAACTGATACAGCGACATCTGCTGATGTGGATCAGAGTGATAATGTCTGATGATGTAGAGCCTGTGGACGGCCACGACGATACATAAGCCCACCACCTGAACAAGGCCGCATGACAAAAAGCCGAAAGGACTACCATGCCGAGGTCAGCTCCCAGTCAAGGCAGGGCTCATTGGGTAAGCTCCCTGTCTGAGGTTAGCTCCTGGTTGAGGTCGAGTTCGCCTCTCCAGAAAGGACGAGGTTAGCTCCTGGCTGAGGTTGAGTCCGTTTCTCCTTAAAGGACTACCCTATCGAGGTCAGCTCTCAATCGAGGCAGGGCTCATTGGACAACCCCCATCCGAGGACTACTTCCGACCGAGGTCGAGTTCGTCTCTCCAAAGCAAACCCTCCTACCAGGAGCATGGCTTCCCGTCAAAGACGTGAAGAGGGGGGAAGCCAGAACTCAGAACAAGGACAGCGAAGTACCTGGCCACCTTGACCCTCCGAGAGGTGGCACATACCCTGCCATGAGGGTATGCGCCCCCCTGCGGCGCGTCGTGCGCACAACTTGCATGATTTAGATAATGTCAGGCTCCCAACCTTATGGTATGCCGACACGTCGACGACCACATGACTGAAAGACTGCGACCTCCAAGACAGGATGCCTGGACCTCCCTGAGGAAGGCGTCCCCCTACGGTCCTACGCCCTGCAGCACCCGAGCGGCCTTCTCCAAAATGGCAACATGCTATTGCGGCTGCAGGTTCATGCATAGAACCAGCCCAACAAAGCAAGGCACCAGCAAGCAACGGAGAGCCCCCTCTGATGGAGAGAGCCGGTAACCCCCTGGAAAGCCTCCCATCTATATAAGGCCTGCAGAAACAGCAAGTAGAGGTCAGTGAAAAAAGGGTAAGAAAAAAGGAGAAGAAAAGACTCCTCGATTCTTCCAGTCTCATATTGCTATTATCCTTTCTTTTATCATCCTCTGGAAGAAGAGAGTCCCTCAAGTTCTCTGCCTCAGAGGTATCTATTCCCCTCGATCGTCCCACTAACTTGATCGTCGGAGTACCTTCGCCAGAAACCCCGGCCCAAGGTTTTTCTCTATCTTGTAGGACCCTTGAGCATGCTAGTAAGCTGGCCACGAGATGGAAGCCAAGGATCCAGAGGGAGCCCGATGTGTCAGAGCTGCAGGCCACGGCGATCCGGGTGGCAACAATAACCTTTATAATTTAAAAATCCTATACGGTTGAGGCACCTTCTGGGATTAAGGGTTGTGGCCCTAGATCTACCAATAGGTGGCTTTACCTTAGATGATAAGTCAAGATTTATGCACACATTGGCTAGGATAGCCTATCATCCAGGGTCCCATCCATTCTCTTAATTTAACTTTTAAGTGCAAGAAAAAATAGATATTATGTAGAGTGTTGATGATTACCTTACGTAGAGGATTCTACCTCCCATGATGAATGCCTCCTCGGAGATAACTATGCCATTGTCAGACCACCGCCGACTTGCCACTCTCCCTCTTCTCTAAGAAGGCAATGGAAGGACTTTCTTCCTCTTCTCTATTTTTTACAAAAAGAAATCCCTTTTTGTTTTGATAAAAAAACAACTCTACTTTTTTAAATAAAAGAAGAAAACCACTTTCTTTCTAATTCACTCTCTAATTTTTCTCTCTTTCTCTCCTATATTTTCTCTATCTTGTTTTTGTTCTTCTCTCAAATTCGAGGAAAATTCCACATATCGATCCTGTCTTTGTTTTCTAATTCGAAGAAATTAAACTTTTACATACCTAAAAATTCTCCTATGTTTTTTTTTCTTTTTTCGCTATGGACCTAGATTGATCCCCATAGAAGGTCCCAAATCAACCTAGCAACCATCCATTGTGCAGGCCTCTACCATCAAGCATGAAATATCTTTCTTGAGCATGATCTTAAGCATGATGATTGACTTGTACCATGGCAGTATTTGAAATGAGATTTTAAATCCTATTTTGATAGTGCATGAACATTTGAAAGAATTATGTTCACTATATATTTGAGAAACTACTTTTGAAAAGGAATTAATGATTACTTTCTAATCTAACTATGACTTTGGATCTAGCTGACTGAACTGATTTTTGGCTACATGTTCATATACTATTTTCTTTCGAGCCTATCTAATTGGGACTGATCACCAATAGGCTAGCTCTTTTTAGACCTAGTTAATCAGTGTTCATCGCTGGCATATACTAAAGGATCACGTATTTTATATTTGAAAGCTAATCTCTGTTTTTCATAGGACTAATCATGGTTATTTTATTTAGAGCTATTTTGTTTCGAGCCTAGTCAATTGGGCTGCTCATTTGTACACGTTGATGAATGGTATGAGGCTAATCACCACCTTATTTACTAAGGCTGAGAGGGAATAAATCTTTATAAATCTAAATATTTTTATATATATAGACCCCATCATGACTGCTTATATAAATATATATATTTTTTATATATGTATACATGTATTGCATTTTGATATTCTTTTGTGGTTTAATTATTATAAACTATTTTCATATAAAGCATGATGTCGAATATTAATGTTGACTAACCATGACTAGCATGATGTGTGCAATAAGCTAAAGATGAAACTGGAATATTATATAATAGCATAATTTAAAAAAAGGGGCACGTAGTACACAAAAAGTATGATGTGTATGATTTGTCAACTTCGAGCCAACATGTAGTACTATAAGTGTTATTAACAACAAGTGAAAATATGATGTGTGGTGGCTAGTCACGAGCAAAGTTGCAGCCATAACTATAATTCAATGTGAGACAACTTGGCATTAGAGCTAGCGCTGGTTGGTGGCAGACGCATGACATATATATATCAGCTAGGAACAGAGGTATAGCATTGTGATGTTGTTGCTCCTGGATGGAAATGTGGTTTGTACGTGATAGCATGTCATGGAATGAGTAATGATTGTGGATAGTCCAAATTCAGAAATGTTAATTACTTTGGATCCGATTTATGATAATCTAGTAATATGATATGATAATGTCTATGGATCCGATTTATTTTACTAAATTATTATTGGCTTAGTGATATATGATCATTGTTTATATGCTAGATTTTATGTTTAATTATTGGCTTGATGGCATAAAAATTTTAGTATGTAGTGATTACATGTCTATTCTTTCAATTTTGCTCAAAATTATTATTTTGGTTGGTGGATTCTTACTACGTTGTTGACTCATATATATGTATATATAATTTTTAAAGAGCCGCAGGATGCCTAGCCTGCGGAGATCAATTTGGGATTATGGAGTGTTAGGTGGACTTTATATGTGATACCAGATGTATCCGATCATTATTTTATGGACTCTCATTTATTTATAAAATAATTTGTTATCTTAATTTTTCATATCTTGTTATAACTTAAAGTTTGGTTCAGATTATCAGAGCTTACATGTCCATTAGGATTGTGATATCTGGGCTTTTTGGGCCGAAGTCGGCAAGCCCAGCCGATTTCGACCCAGATCGCTGGAAAAAAAAGAAAATGGAAGCCTGAGTCAGAATAGGAGAGGCCGGATCCTTCCTTTATCTAGCCGGGAAATTCACCAGAGGAGTCGGAAGAAGAGTCGTGGAGGGGAGGGGATGTTAAGCGATGAGTTTGGGAGGGATTGGGACCTTGATCAGTGAAGTTTTTCTTTTCCAAACGACAAGAAAACCGTCTGGTTGTTCCCTTTAAATTTTCCCTACTACCATCAAATCAAACTTTATCGAGCCCCTCCACGCCATCATCCTCCTCTCTGGTAAGTGATGGAGAGTCCCTTCAAGCACCAGTGAGTCCGACTGTTTTATTTCATTTTTAGGAAGGTTTTAATTAGATTTTTCTTCTTTGAAATTCTGATTTGTTTGGGCCATGGACCACCGGTGCCTGTGCCGTTGCCTTCTCTCCAGTCCATCGACCCTTCTCCATGGCAACCACTTCCATGGCTACCGCTGGCAGCCGTGGGGAGGCTGGTTCGGTCGAGCCGAGGAAGAACTTAGGGAGTGGTTCGGGAAGAAGAAAAGAAAATAAAGAAAAAAAAAGAAAAAAAAGAGACGAGAGAGAAAAATTTTAATTAAAGAGAGGTGATTGAAAGTTTTCTTTTTCAAAACTCGTGAAACTAGGGTTTGGATTTGCATGAATTTATTATTATTGTAGGAGAACAGACTTTTGAGCAAGAAGGCATTGCACGAATTTTGGGTATGGACTAATTCAGGTATAGATAGTTGTTTCTTGAGAGGTAAGGATTTATGGACTTGATCACCAGTTGTATGTATGTATCTTACATGATATGATTTGATTGTGTATGTGAGTATTGGCATGCATAATTATTTTTGCATGGTATAGTTACTATGATCGTTATTATTATTATTATTTATATTCTTGTATACCTTATTTTATCAAGTAAAGTTATCATGAATGGTTGGACCATGATGCCAAATATTGTAAAACGGTAAATAACATGATTTGACATGATGATGTGAAAGGATAAAGTGTTAATTAAGAGAATGAGGTAATTGGTCTAGCCATGCCACAGGATGCGAGTGGGTTATTGATATTGCCAGTCACAAGTGTGACAATGATATTGCTAGTCACAAGTGGAATCGTGACAAATATTGTCAATCACAAGCATGGACAAGGATAATATTACCAGTCACAGACGGAATTGTGATAAATATTACCAATCATAGGCATGGACAATGATATTGCTAGTCACAAACATAATCATGACAAATATTACCAATCATAGGCATGGACAATGATATTGTAAGTCACAGACAGAATCATGATAAATATTACAAATCACAGGCATGGACAATGATATTGCCATGTCACAGGCTGAAGTGTGACAACGAAATTACCAGTCATGAGTTGAGCATGCGTGGTTAGTCCAGAATCCTAAAGAAGAAGGATAGCTAATGGAAATACTAAAAGAAAGAAAAAATATAGTTTTTATCAAAAGTTTTGTTATACATGATATTTGAGTTGTTTGATTGTATATACTAGTATGTTCTTACTACTTCCAAAATTATATTTTTACTGATGTAATCATATGAAAACTTTACTAGGCTGTAAAGCTCACTCCTTACTTTTAATTTTTTAGAAACTCAGGATGCATAGTAAGGATCGGGCTAGGCATGAGATGGAACATCGATATTTAATTAGTCTAGTTAGTTTTGTTAATTAGTTTTGTTGCTGATACTTATTATGGAATAATAGTCCATTTAGTAGTTTGAGTTTGAATAAAAGAATATTTAGTTTTTTTATAGTTTTAAATAATGTTGGTATAATTGTTGTGATTTTAAATGATGTATCTCTTTAGTACCTAGGCCTGGCATGATCTCTAGGATAAAACCTAGGATTGTGCAGCCGACCACATAGCTGATTATGGTATAGGATTTGGGACATGACAGAGTGGTATCAGAACAAACCAGGCTTTTGGATCTTAGGGTATAAGTTCATTAAGAGAGTGTGGGCTGATTTTTAGGTGGGGTAGATAATGTAATATATTTTTGATCATTTAAGTATTAGTTGTATACTAACAATAACCGGTATAAGATTTTCATGGCATGTGGTGGCGAGCGTGGATGTGCTAGGAGGCCTACAAGATTTGCGGATGGATCAAATACTTGGGAGCCCAAGGAGCATCAAGAAGATACTGGAAGTTTACCAGATAATGATGAGCATCTACAGGAACCAACACCCAATCTCATGGATAGCACCCCGGAGACTAGGATTATAGAAACATGAACTCCAAGAGGACCTAGAGTTCAGCTGGGAACTGGGTTGGCCTCCCTCAGTTGATGCAATTTTTGGTGCAACAATAAGCCACTGCAAGAACTGATACACTGAAATTAATAGAAGCGCAACAGCAACAGCAATAACTTATACAGCAACAGCAATAACTTATGCAGCAACAGCAATAGTTCATACAGGAACTATTATAATAGCAACAATAAAAAATTTTGCAGCGATAGTCGAAAGCTGGGGTCCCATAAGAATGCTAGATAACCTTGATAGATTTCAAGAAATATGTGCCACCAGTATTCAAGGGAACATCTGACCCCATGGAGATAGAGGGTTGGTTGAAAGATGTTGAGAAAGTATTCTAGGCCTTGCGGTGCCCGATAGCGGAAAAGGTTACTTTTGCTACTTTCTTACTGCAAGATGAGGCAGCCGCTTGGTAGGAGTTGGAGCTTGGAAAGCAGAGACCGAATAATGTATCTTTTACATGGGTAGAATTCAGGAGAGTTTTTTATGAGAGATATTTTTTTCAAAGTATTCGGATACAAAAATTTGAGAATTTGATCACCTGAAGTAGGGTAGCATGATAATTGCTCGGTATGCTACAAATTTGAAGAATTGTCAAGGTATGCTCTAGCATTAATAGCAGATGAAGGGGTATGGGCTAGAATTTTGAAAATGGACTTAGAGGTCGAATTCAACAATAGGTGACTGCCTTCGAGCTATCCACTTATAAGGAGGTCATCAACAAGGCACTGATAATAGAAAGGGGTTAGATGTTGCTCAAGCAAAAAGAAAAAAAGCTTTGAAAAAGAGATCCAGATCAGGAGGATTTCAGGGTCAACCTAATGAAAACACCGGTGCAAAGATAAGGAAGCTTGACAATGTTGCTTCAAATGACAAAACTAAACAAAAGGATGATATCTAGTGGTACAGTATGGTGGGCCGCACCTTAAGTGAGACTGCACCTAGCCAGAAGGGTGGAAGTGTTATAATTATGGCAAGGCGGGTCACAAAGCTATTGTGTATCATACTGGTTAGGGGACACAGCACTAAGCACCTCAAGCATCTCATGATGGACACCAACTAGGAGGATAGCAGAATCGGGAACCCAGGGATGGGTGTATACACTCGCAGCAAGATGCCAATGCTTCTAATTCGATTGTGCCAAGTATGAGTAGGTTATTTCTAGCAGTGTTTATATGTTGATGCTACCCAGGGATGGGTGTATACACTCATGCAGCAAGATGCCATGCTTCTAATTCGATTGTGCCAAGTATGAGTAGTTATTTCTAGCAGTGGTTATATTTGTTGATGCTACCCAGGGATGGGGTATACACTCATGCAGCAAGATGCCAATGCTTCTAATTCGATTGTGCCAAGTATGAGTAGGTTATTTTCTAGCAGTGTTTATATTTTGTTTGATGCTTGTGACACCTTTCATATCAGCTAGACTGGTTTGAAAAAATAATGAGTTGATTCGACACCTGTAATAATTGATCTTTGTATTTCTACTCCAAGTGGGGATATTATTTGGTTAATCGAATCTGCAAGGATTATAAATTAGACATTGAAGGTTGGGAGATGAAAGCAGATTTAATGGTCCTGGATATGAAAAACTTTGATGTGATTCTTGGAATGGATTGGTTAGCGACATATCATGCTTCCATCAACTACTTTGAGAAGATAGTAATATATTAAATCCCTGGTCAGCTAGAGTTTCACTTTGTGGGTAACAAGCTAACCTCTTCGAGGAGGGTGATCTCAGCTTATAATGCCAGGCAACTCCTCAGGAAAGGTTGTGAAGGATTTTGGTGGTAGTGATAGATACCTGACAGCAGGAGCTCAAGTTGGAAGACATACCTATTATAAAAGAGTATCTAGAGGTTTTTTTCGATGACCTACCAGGGTTACCTCCTGATAGAGCAATTGAGTTCTCTATTAATCTTATACCAAGCACTGGATCCATTTTCCAAGCTCCCTATAGAATGGCTCGGCTGAACTGAAAGAGCTTATGAAGCAATTACGAGAGTTATGGATAAAGGATTTATCAGACCAAGCATGTCTCCCTGGGGTGCTCCGGTCCTATTTGTGAAAATGAAAGATGGTAGTTTTGGCCTATATAGACTATCGAGAGTTGAACAAGGTGACCGTAAGGAATAAATATCCTTTACTGATGATTGATGATTTATTCGATCAATTATAGAGAGCACAGGTATTTTCAAAGATTGATATTTGGTATGGATATCATCAATTGAAGATAAAGGTAGAAGATGTACCTAAGATAGCTTTTAGAACTAGATATGGACATTATGAGTTTATGGTTCTACCTGTCGGTCTGACAAATATGCTTGCAATTTTCTTGGACCTCATGAATCGAGTGTTCAGATCAAATTTGGATTAGTTTGTGGTGGTGTTATTGATGATATACTGATTTATTCAAGGAGTCCACAGGCACATGAAGAATACCTAAGAATAGTATTGCAACTACTTAAGAAGGAAAAGTTGTATGCGAAGCTGAAAAAGTGTGAGTTTTGGTTGGATAGAGTTTCTTTTCTTGGCCATGTTATCTCTAAGGAAGGTATTTCAGTGGATCCAAAGAAAGTGGAGGTGGTAGTTAGCTGGGAGAGACCCACCAATGTATCTGAAGTTCGTAGTTTCTCAGGAATGATAGGTTATTATCGAAGATTTGTTGAGGAATTTTCTCTTATTGTCATACCTTTAACTTGCCTGACCCAGAAACAAACAAAATTTGATTGGACAAATGAATATGAGCAGAGTTTTTAAGAGTTAAAAAGATGGCTGGTGATCACCACAGTATTGATTGTTCCTACGGAGATAGGGGACTTCATCATATAGTGATGCATCTTGCAAAGATCTTGGTTGTGTCCTAATGCAAAATAGGAAGGTGATAGCTCATGCCTCTAGACAGTTGAAGCCGTATGAGTCAAATTATCCTACTCATGATCTGGAGTTAGCAGCAGTGGTCTTTGCCCTAAAAATATGGAGGCATTACCTATATGATAGTCGTTGCAAAATTTTTATAGATCATAAAAGTTTAAAATACATCTTCACTCAAAAGGAGTTGAACTTAAGATAAAGAAGATGGTGGAGTTGCTAAAGACTATGATCTGACCATCAATTATCATCTAGGCAAGGCAAATGTAGTAGCAGATGCTCTAGTAGGAAATCCTCAAGTAAATTGGCAGCTTTACTTACTGATCAAAAGCATATCATGATGGATTTGGAGAAATCCAAGATTAAAGTACGGTTTCATGATCCTCAAATTTTACTAGCAAATTTTATGGTACAGTCTACCCTAATTGATAGAATTAAATCAGCTCAAAAGGAGGATCTAGAGCTTTAGAGAATTAGAGAGGCAGTAGAGTATGGTGTTCAGTCAGAATTTTCTATATATACAGATGATACCTTGAGGTTTGGTAGCAGATTGTGTGTTCCCAAGCTTCCAGAATTAAAGGATGAGATTTTGGAAGAGGCACACAGTTTAGCTTATACGATGCATCCAAGTAGTACAAAAATATATCAAGATCTAAGAAAAAACTTTTGATAGACTGGTATAAAAAATGACATAGCTCATTATGCAGCTCAATGCCTGGTGTGCCAACAGGTGAAGGCCGAGCATCAAAGACCTATCGGATCACTGCAATCTATGATGATTCCTTAGTGAAAATGGGAACACATTACTTTGGACTTTGTAATAGGCTTGTCCAAAATCCTCAAAGATAATAATGCAGTATGGGTGATTATAAACCGATTGACAAAATTAGCTCATTTCTTACC
Organism: Areca catechu; assembly: GCA_021397845.1. Taxonomy (NCBI): domain Eukaryota; kingdom Viridiplantae; phylum Streptophyta; class Magnoliopsida; order Arecales; family Arecaceae; genus Areca; species Areca catechu. Next base: position 50,096,843 of record CM038045.1, on the reverse strand, counting down.
CTTCCAAGTCGGTCTCTCTCTGGAAGGATTAGCAAGCTTGTATATGGAACAAATTATGAGACTACATGGGATTTCAGTTACTATAGTATCAAATCGCGATTGTAGATTTGTTTCACAATTTTGGAAGAGTCTTTACAAAGTCCTGGAAACCAAATTAAGCTTTAGTATAGCATTTCATCCTTAAATCGATGGATAATCGGAGTGAACCATCCAAATTTTGGAAGACATGTTAAGAGCTTGTGTTATGGACATGGGTGGTGTTTGGGACTGTCATTTATCAATAATAGAGTTTACTTATAATAATAGTTATCAAGCCAGTATTTAGATGGCACCTTTTGAGGCTCTATATGGTAGAAAGTATAGATCTTATTTACTAGGACGATGTAAGAGAAAGAAAACTGTTGGGTTTGAAAATAGTGCAGCAAATGATGGATAAAATACAAATGATCAGAGAACAGCTGCGTCTACTCAGAGTCGACAGAAAAGTTATGTAGATAAAAGATGGAGAGAGCTAGAATTTAATGTGGGAGACCATGTCTTTTTGAAAGTTTCTTCCACAAAGGGTGTAATGGTATAGAAGGCAAGTTGAGCCCTAGATTTGTGGATTCATTAAAATTTTGGATAAGATCTATGAGGTGGCCTACCAACTAACATTACCACCAGTCTTATCAAGAGTGCATAACGTATTTCATGTATCAATGTTATAAAGGTATATTCCCGATCCCAGCCATGAAATAGACTACGTGCGTTGCAGCTTTGGAAGGATCTAACTTATGAGGAGGTGCCTATATGGATCATCGATAGTAAGGATCAAGTGTTGTGACACCAAACCATACCATACATGAAGGTGCAATGGAGCAATCACAGTGAAAGGGAAGCTACATGGGAACTTGAAGCAGAAATGAGAGATAAATATCCTCAGCTTTTCAAAATAGCAGGTACATAAATTTTAGGATGAAGTTTTTTAACGGGGGGAGAATGTGATATCTAGGCTTTTGGGCTGAAGTTGGCAGGCCTAGTCGACTTCGACCTAGATCGCAGAAAAAAAGAAAATGAAAGCCTGAGTCAAAACAGGGGAGGCGGATCCTTCCTTTATCTGGCCGGGAAATTTACCGGAGGAGTGAGAGAGAAGAGCGGGAGGGGAGGGGGGTTAGGTGATGAGTTTGGGAGGGATTGGGACTTCGATCAGTGAAGTTTTTCTTTCTCAAACGATAGGGAAACCATCGGGTTGTTTCTATTTAAATTTTCCCTACCGTCATCAAATCAAGTCTTATCGAGCCCCTCCACACCATCATCCTCCTCCGGTGCGCGACGGAGAGTCCCTTCAAGTGCCGGTGAGTCCAGCTATTTTATTTCAATTTTTAGGGAAGTTTTAATTGGATTTTTTCTTTGGAGTTCTGATTCGTTTGGACCATGGACCACTGGTGGCTACAACACCACATTCTCTTCGGTCCGCCGACCCTTCTCCTCGGCAACCACCTCCCATGGCCGCCGCCAGCAGCCGTGGGGAGGCTGGTTCGGTCGAGCTATGGAAGAACTCAAGGAGGGGTTCGGGAAGAAGAAGAGAAGAAGAAAGAAAGAAAAAAAGATGAAAGAAAGAGGAAAAAAAATGGAGAAAAAAATTATATATAAAGGGATCTATGTCAATGCAAAAAAAAAAAAAAGAAGAAAAAAGAGAGAGGAGAGAGAATATGAGCTGAGAGAAAAAAAATAATTAAAGGGGGATGATTGAAAGTTTTCCTTTTTGAAATTCGTAAAACTAGGATTTAGATTTGAATGAATTATTTATTGTTGTAGGAGAACAACCTTTTGAGGAGGAAGGCGTTGTGCGAATTTTGGATATGAACTAATTCAGGTATAGATAGTTTTTTTTGAGTGGTGAGAATTTTTGGACTTGATCCAGTTGTATGTACATATCTTAAATGATATGATTTGATTCGTGCACATGAGCATCGGCATGCATGATTATTTTTGCATGGTATAGTTACTATGATCATTGTTATTATTATTTATATTCTTGTATACCATATTTTATCAAGTAAAGTTATTGTTGAATGGGTTGGACAATGATGCCGGATATTGTAAAATGGTAAATGACATGATTTGACATGATGATATAAAAGGATAAAGTGTTAATTAAGAGAATGGGATAATTGTATTAGCCATATCACGGAATCATGGTTACTAATATTACCAGTTACAAGCTGGGCAATGATATTGCCAACACAGACGAAATCATGACAAATATTGGCAATCACAGGCATGGACAATGATATTTTCAGTCACAGGCAGAATCATGATAAATATTGCCAATCACAGGTATGGACAATGATATTGCCAATCACAGGTGGAATCATGACAAATATTGCCAATCACAGACATGGATAATGATATTGCCAGTCATAGACATAATCGTGATAAATATTGCCAATCACAGGCATGGACAATGATATTGCCACGTCACAGACTGAAGTGTGATATCGAGGTTACCAGTCATGGGCTGGAACATGACCATGGTTAGTCCAGAATTCTAAAGAAGAAAGATAGCTAATGGAAACATTAAAAGAAAGAAAAATATAGTTTTATCAAAAATTTTGTTATACATGATATTTGAGTTGTTTGATTGCATATACTAGTATATTCTTTCTACTTCCAAAATTATATTATTATTGGTGTGATCGTATGGAAACTTTACTGAGCTGTAAAGCTCACGCCTTACTTTTTGATTTTTCATAAACTCAGGATACATAGCAAAGATCGGGCTGGGCGTGAGACGAAACAGTGGACCATTTAGTAGTTTGAGTTTGAATAAAAAAATATTTAGTTATATTTATATTTTAAATAATGTTAGTATAATTGCTGTGATTTTAAATGATGTGACTCTTGAGTATCTAGGTCTGACATGATTTCTAGGATAAAATTTAGAATTGTGCGGTCGATCACGTAGTCGATTCTAGTATAAATTTGGGACATGACAAGGATTGTGCCGTAGAGTCGTGCAACGGTGTCAGATTTAATTGGTGGATTCGGAGCTAGCATCACAAACATAGTGAGAGCTGCTAGGTAAAATGCCATACCCGCACCGGGAGACCATCACCCCAATAAACCACGGAACAGACCACAATAGTAGCTTATCCGTGCAATAAATCAAAATAAAGATCGAGTAGCGGTGATGAAAGAAAGGCATAAGTGAGAAAACCCCAAGGATGATATTCTAATTCAATGTTCTTAAGATTTCAAATAAAAAATTTCCCACTGGAGCCCATAGATGCGCTGTCAGTTGCGTATATGGCCAATACCGAGGATATAGACAGAAGAAACGTCCATGCATTTAACGTTTAAGATCCCTAGTTCCCCTCCTTATAACCAAAATATTGAAGTCCCTTCAGCGTACAGCAGTGCAACAGCAAATTTTGTTAAAATATCACCTAGGTTCAGCCACTAGCTAGAGATGGACATCATTCCAAACCATAAACGATTCTCCTCCACTCGCATCCTTCTCCTATAAATTCCTCAACCGATCCCAAGCCTTACACACCAACTTCTTCTAACCTTGTTCCTCTCCTTACTACTGTTCTTCCTCGTGCTATTCACCACCATTTTACCCTCAGCAATGGCTCCCTTGTCCCCGAAGCCCCCATGCGCTTCCACCCCAAAGTCTCCGCGGTCTTCTCCTCCTTCGCCAGGCTCAGCGAGTTCCGCAGTGTATCATCCTACGAACACCGGAGAACAGAAAGAAACAGATCTGTAAGGGAGACCTTCGCCCGTGCATATACGAGCCAAGCCTATTTGTGCTCCTATTGTGGCAAACGGTTTTACTCTCCGCAAGCACTAGCAGGACATCAGAATGCACACTCTCGGAAGAAGAAGCTCAAGCAGGAAAATTTACTATGTTCTCGACCAATGCCGAGGTATCCTTGTCCATCCAACCCACCTTCCATTGCCCGAAATGATCAGGTTTGCCAACTTAACCCAAAGCCAGTCCAATACTATTTGGAGAGAAACTTAACCTCTCATCCCAGCTTGAACTTTAAGGAGACGGGCATCGCGCATCCCTACTTTCAAACCCTTTGAATGATCCAAACATGGTTGCCAACCATGCAATCCCTCATACCACCCAGATGCCTTCATTTCCCTTGGCTTTGACCGAAAAGGTAAGACCGTTCTTGAGACTTGCACCGCCCCTAGGGAGTTCTCACCGTCATTTCCATCAAGTAGTGGCTTTGATCCAAAAGGTAATATGGCCCTTGAGGGTTTCGCTCCCCCTATGGAGTTCTCATCTCTTCCAGATCCAAAGATTGCTGCAAGGAACTTTGTTCCTGTCTGGAATCCTACTACTGCTGAGAGGAATTTGGCGCCCCAATTTACGGAGTCGGTGCCGGATACAAATCGAAACCCTCGCTGGGAATGGTAGCACCTCTGCCTTCTGGAGGAAGCAATGGTGGCAGGGCAACGTATTACCTCGTAGGTGCCTTGGCATCCCGTCCTGCGGTGGCAGCTGGTAGCGTTGGCGATGGAGAAGAGTCTAACCCTATGGGCTTGGACTTGGATCTGCATCTGTAGGAGATTTCAACTTATGCTGAAGTGCGGTGATGAAAGAGGAGTTGGGAGGGTTGTTTTTCTTTTCTTTTCCTTTTTTTTTTTTTTTTTTTTTTTTTTTTGTTTTTTGTGGTTGATGGTGTCTGCCGATTCTTGAAAAGTTGGACTAAGCTGTAATCCTTGGGACAAGTACAGTGGAGATCATGATCAATAAAGTCTTGTTGGTCTTTAGGCTTTCTATTTCTTCTTGTTTCAGTTCCTTTTAGCCTTGTTTTTTTTTAGATATTTGATATTATCTTTTGTCTTTTTTTCGGGACGAAATGATATTTGATATTGTCATTTGGAAGAAGATGAAAGAGTCTGCAAATGACTCAATTAAATTCAGAATTTATTTTAGGACCTATAATAGTTGGGTTAGTAAGAGATCAAGATCTTGTCTTATTTTTCATGCTGATTAGCTAATATCTTGGTGGTATCGGTTGATTACTCATCTTCTGGTAAGAAGAGACCGTAAAAATCTAGCATTTCGCATCGAATATTTCTTAACATGATAGGGGCTTTTGGAAGTATCTATATTGGGTTTACCCCTGTTCCTTTTTTCTACAAAAAAAAAAAAAAAAAAAGATGATGAAAGAGGGAAATTAGACCCACCACTCTCATCGCACTATCCTTCGAATCACTACTCGACCGGACCAAATCCATCAGAGGAAGGGACCACACTGCTTTCCTGGGTTCAGATTATTTTAATACTTCCTTAACCTTAATGTCTTACCTCTTCGCATTAGCAAATAGGTTTTTTCTAAACCCAGCCTCGGGCTGATACCATCATCACTACCTACACCATTCCTTCTGGTATTGGTGAGCTTCACCCCATCTCACATAATTTCAAATTCAAATCTTGATACCCATCCACTCTTCTCTAACAAATCACTTCTAATCACTGGAAGCTATGTCAACATAATGCCAACTGCACCTACTGTCACGTCCCGAACCCAATACTCAGGTTGATTATGCGACTGGCCACACGAATCCTAGAACTACACCCTTCAGATTATGCATAGCCTTAAAATATAAATTATCACTTCACTTTCTATGAATGTTATTGATCACAATTTATAAGAGAATATTCAATGTTAAAAAAGTAATACAACTCGTATAATTATAAATTTAGAAATCTTTTAATCATCTGATCGATATCAATGACTCTCCATTTATCCATCTTTTTATTCCTGAATCTAAACCATAGCCAAGTATGAAAATCCTGCAACTCTCAGAAAAAAGAATGGTAGAGGTGTGAGCTTTGTAGCCTAGTAAGAATTTCTTATCCTCACATCAATATAATATAATATAATAAAAGTAATAGTAAATAGTTTCAAATAGCATATAAATATTAAAATCTCATGTCAAGAGGTTAAGATAATTCAAAATCAAGATATGCATCAATTAATACCAAATATCCATCTTATTCAAAAATGAGATATCGCATATGTCATTAAGTAAAATTCTTTTTTTTACTTAACTATAGTTTCACCTCTTATTATCCATATCTCATTAACATAATGTGGATCAACCACTGCTATGTTTTAAGGTTTTGGATTAATCATGGTCATGCTTCAGTTCGTGACCGGTAAACTTAAGATCCCGTGTACTATCCATCCATGACTCGACTATTCTACGTACTATCTATCCGTTGCTTGGCTATTATGTGTACTATCTGTCTGTGGCTCTGCTATTCTCTATTTAACGTAGCTAGTCCAAATATTCCTTTCTTGATTATCACTTTATCAAATCTCAAACATGGTGTCAAATTATTCTTTTAAGATTTTCAATAACTGGTATCAGGATCCAAATATCTAAAAAATAATCATATATTTATAAATATATTATACAAAAACTATAAATAATCATCCGGTAATATACAAATAAAAATATATCATGAAAATCAAAGTCAAGCAATGCATAAATAATTATATATGCCAATGATTATGTCCAATGATCAAATCATGCAGTGTAAGAACATATATATAAATTGGTGATCATGTCCAAGAACTCTTACCTTTGCTGGAACCAGATTTAACACCTCAGACACCACTTTGCACCTGAATCCTCGACCTAGGTGTTAAGGGATGATAATTATATTTTATAAACATATAAAAGTATTAAATTAATAATTAAATTATCTTTATTTATATTAAATAATATTTTATATATTATTTATAAAAAATGAGATTGTCATGTGAAGAGCTTAATTTTTGGAGTCCAACGATGCAAACGGCTCTCAAATCGGAGTCCAAATGGACCCGAAATTTAATTTTAAAGATTTTTGATTTTTGGGGAGCTGGTCTACCATGGACCGCCAGCTAGGTCTACGGAACAAAGGTTGGTCCACCAGCAGCCATTGCTGCCGATCCACGAGATGGCTTGTGGGCCAACTCCTCGCCGAGCCACCGTCTTCATCCACCGTCATCGCCCATGGCCGGAGGAGACACTAGAGACCACTTCTTGCCGTCGTCGGCTCACCGAGAGCCCTCTCGCACCCGAAAACCTGTTGGCCACCATCTTCATCATCTTCTCTTCTCTATTGACCAGCCACCAATGCCACTAGCTCACCGCCGTTTGCTGCCATCCGCCTCGGCGTCGCCCTCATCTCAACCCGATCCTGTCATTTTCGCTGCCCAGCCTCATCGACCGGAGAAGCCCCTACCGCCACTGTCTTCTTCTTTGATCAACTACCCACACCACCCGATGTCGTTGCTGGCAGCCACCCCTATCGATGCTGGCCTTCATCTTCTCCCATCACCGCTGCCAACACCCTCACCCCCTTGCTGTTGTTCTCTATTCTCCATTCAGCCCATCCCACCACCGTCTCCCTGTCGCCACTCACCATCTTTTGCCACCCGTCTTCCACCGCCTCTTGCCACCATGCTAGATCGGGAGAAGAATCCGAGTTCAATCAGGAGAAGAATTTGAGTTCAATCAGGAGAACAAGACCAGGGAATCGGGGATTCGAGAGTCCCTTACGGACTTTGGGTGCCAGGAAAGGAAGAACGACGCTAATCATCTCATCAGGCCACACATCAGACGATCGAGAATTCTTCATGCGATATCTGCCCGATCTGATACCTGATTGAGTCCAAATTTGACCGGGACGAATCCCTCAATGAGCTCCATTTAAAGGACCCCTGGGATACAGAAGAAAGCATGTTGGAGAGAGCACGGTACAGGATAGAGAGCAATACTTGGGTTAAGGGTTGATCTCTAAGTGTGGGGTATCTTGAAGAGAAGTGCTGTCCCTATACCATCTTTAAGCCGACATCACCTCCAGATCAAGAACTAGAGAAAAGAAAGCAGCCAGGCCCAGTTTGCTCCAAGGAGTACGAAGGAAGATCTTCGACTGACTTTCCAACGAAGCTGCGCCGACCTCCTTCCAATTTTTTCCTTCTTTACTTTTACTTTCATTCCAGCATATTTTACTTTCTTGTAATAGGATCATAAATTCAATTAATGAAAAGTTTATTTTCCTGCATCTTTAAATTTGTATCTTTTATTTTCATTGCAAGTAGATGCTCGGGTCTAAATAATAGATTCTAGTACCACATGTTCTCCTTTATTTTGCACTTTTAATTTTAGTTTATCCGGCTTCAACCTTTTATTTTCTTAAATCAAGAATTTCAAACATTCAATATACTACCTTCCCCGAGGATTCGACGTGACTCCCTTTTCTACAAATTTTTATTCATATAAAAGTCGGTTAAAGTAAACTGATAACCGCTATGTCTTAACGACAATATCGTGGGCTATCAAGATTTTGGTGCCTTTGCCGGGGATGGCATGAACGCTAATATTTTTGATTTTTTGATTTCTTGTAAATGCAAGTGTACTAATTTTTTTTTGTAATAAAAAAATCCAAAAATAAGGAAAAGGAAAAAAAAAGAGGAGAATGAAGTGTCTGCAAATCTGGTGAGATCGACCCTAACCCTAGTTGCTTTCCTTTTTTTAGCTACTTTTAATATTTTGCCTTTTTATATTTACCAAAAAAAATCCTTTCTACTTTCTTCCTTTTAATTAGTTTCCTTTTTTCAAACTAACATAAAAAGAAAAAAGAATTCTTTTTTTTAGTTTCTTCCTTTTTTTTGAATTGACCTAAATAAAAATATACCTAATTAACCAAGTTTAAAAGCTGTCTTTATCTTTCTTGCTTGAAATAATACAACATGAAAAGAAAACAAAAATATCCCATAATACTTAACTAAAATAGTGTAACTAATTAAAATTTAAAAGATTGTTACTTGTTTGGGACATTTCCCTTTCACATTGTGTCTTCTCATAAACTATCTTAAGGGCATTAACCCATAAACAAGATAAGGTGGGGAGTTGATAACCCTTCCTTGGCCCATAAACAATCACCCTGCATCATGCATTGACCTAAGTCTAATAATAAAATCAATTAGATGCCAGCCCTTAAGGAACTCGAGCTCAATAGGACAAGACATCCAAAAAGTTGGACCAAGTCAAGATTGACTGATTAACTGGTATCTAGGAAAAGGATTTAAGGATCATGTAGCCCTGAAAAAGGTGGTTTTTAATTGGTTCCGTTGACTGACCTGGCCAAATTTAATTGATATCTAAGGAAAGCAATGGGAGGATCCCCACCAATCTTATCCTTATCTAGCCAGTTGATCAGTCAGTTTCTGATTGGAGGGCTCCAAGATTGACTCGGCAGTTAGGAGCTATCCAGATTTAGAATAATCCTAGGATAGAGAGTCATGTATGCTAACTTATTTGTAAATCACATTAACCCTAACTAATCCTCTTCTTCTCTCTCTTAACTCTAGGACTCCTTAGGCCTTTCCTTTAGAACTATTCTTCTTCTTCATCTCACCACTTCTCTTTAAAAAATAGTAATCATAATTATAAAAAAATACATGAATAAATAAGGATTGCTCTGATCTAAAGCTTTGATTGTATATCCAATAATCAAAACAATTCGATAGACTAAATCAGTGCCAGGAGAATGGACCCTATAGTAGAGTACCTTTCTTCCGGCACACCAATTTATTCGAGCCCCACCCACTTTGAGAGTGAGTATCCCATCGGATACCAATCTCTTGAGTTTAGGTATGACCGAGTTTATCAGGATCAAACCCAAACGACCTACAATCCAAGAGATAACCCATACCTTAATGCTTATAATTTAGGTTGGGGGGCTCAACCAGGTTTTTCGTGGCAACCACACCCAGTGGTTACCCCGACTATCCAAGGATCTATGTTTATAGAGAAACCCTATTATGATCAGCCCTATCCTCATTATCAACCTTCTCCAATTAATTATAGCCCATCATTTGAAGAGAAGTTCAGCAAGCATCATACCCACCTCCCCCGCAGACTAGCCTAGATGTCGATAGATTTGTCTAATTTCAACAACTGATTATAGCCCAACAGTAATCTATCGATAGGCTAATGGATCAAACTGATCAACGATTGATTAAGCTCAATAGAGAGGGGAGGTGAACTGACTAGTCAACCCGAGAGTAATCTAGAGGGACCATACCTAGCTCAAAACTCTATTGACCCTCTAGCTTTCCCTGAACAATCAACTCCGACTCCAAGGAATGAATTGGTCTTGGAACAACTTTGCACAACCATAAATATCAACATAGATAATTTGGCTAAGGTAGAAAAATATATGGAGACATTTACCTTATAGGATGAACCAATTTCGTCATTATCCCACTCACCTATGCCCCATTCCTTAGTACCCTAGAATAATCTATGCCTTTTAATAGAATGGGAGAACAAATTGATGCAATGATGAAATTGGTCGAGACTTTCCAAGACCCACAAATGCATGACTCAATAGATGAAGCCACCCTCACAATTCTTTTCCAGGATTTGTTAGATCCCTATTTGGCTCAGCTTAGGAAAGATAATTTTAATGTAGATGGGTATACCTCATAAGTAAATAGCTCAATACAAATACCCTACTTTGAAACCGCCCTCTTGCGATTGATGAATTACAAAAGCCATCACCAAGCATACCAATAGTCTCCTTGTTAGAATCACCACCTGATTTGGAATTGAAATGACTTCCTGATGCACCAGTGAAACTTTTTCAGTGAACTTTACCCAGGAAGCCCAACTCAGTGGTGTTCTAAAAGCACATAAAAAGCTATCGGTGGGATATTACTGAAATCAGGGATCAATTCTTAAAAATTTTATAGTTGATTTCTTCATATTTGGCACCAATTTTGAGAACTGCCTCCAAATTCTTTCTATGATATTAAAACAATGTATGGAGGCATCTAGGATTAATATTAATCTGGAAAATGTATCCAAATTTAAAATGGGAAGGGACATTGACTGAACACATCATGCCCGAGAAGGGGAGTAGGCTAGACCAACTCATGATTGAAGAAATTTTTAAACTACCACCTCCAATCTCAACTCAACAAGCACAATCCCTTCTTAATTATCATATATACTGTAATAATCATTTAAATCCGGGGATAACATGCTTGCCTAGTATACTTTACTGATACCGGCTAATAGTCATAAAGTACTTTATGAATGATTTTTTGCTATGATGACAAGGCCTCCTGATTGGTCCTGTTCTTTTGATATTATGAGGGACATAATAAAGTTGACTATCTATTGGACTTCCTCATAATGTTCGGCTGAAGATGTTAAACTTAGCGCCGGTTAGGAGGCAACCCAATAATCTCATTTCTTCTTCTTTAGTATAATTACAGGAACTTAGATGGATGTATAATAGCCCGGTACTTCATGAGCCCACTACTTCACGAAGCCTTCTTCAACTCCTAAAGCACATCAACTCTAGGTATACTCTTTCCTATTCTTTTTTACATATTATACCCTTTATTTTCCTTCTTCATTGAGGACAATGTTGATTAAGTTGGAGGGGAAGAATAACTAATCTAATTAAGTCCTTAAATATGAGCAAAAGTAATTAATTTATTATCCAAATTTATCTTGATTTGAAGTTAATTAGGCATCATAATCAATGATTGATTAACGACTTAGATAGCTTTAGAGATACTAAGGGAAAAATCACTAAGAAAATTCAAAAAATGGTAGGGTGTTGACCAAGTTAAATTTGAAAGTGATTCCAGAAATCCTCTCCCTTCTTATCTTAATAAAAATCTGCTTATTAAGAGTTAGAGTGGAAATATTGAAAAGTCCTCCCAAAAAAAAAAAAAAAAAAGAGAGTCAGCCTAACCTCACAGCTCTTCTTGAACTCTTTTGAGTAACCAGGCCCCTTTGCCTAAATAAGCATTATGGTTCACATCAAAAGGTGAGAAGATCAAGAGATCTGTTAAGCAATGATACCGTACTGAGTAACTGGGCCCCTTCGTCTACGTAAGTGTTATGGTTCATGTTAAAAGATAAGGATGCTAATACTTAAGAGGTCAAGACATTGTACTAGACTTCTCAAAAAAAATGAAAAAAAAAAAAAAAAAAAAAAGAAGAGAAGGAACAAAGGACTAAAGTATAAAAAGGCAACAAACCCAACTCAAATTAAGTTTGAGGATTTAGAGAGTAAGTTGGAGAAATAGTAAGAAAGACCTTTAAAGATTTCTATGATCAACACTCAACCACTAATTGGGTTGACTGAGTGATCCAATGAAGTACCTCTTTAATGGTTTGACCGGGTATCAGTTACCTTTAGGACTGCCTAAGTCAACTTTCAATTCAGGGATGAATTTATATACATAGATAATTTATCTGCTTTACTCGAGGATGAGCAAAGTTCAAGTTGGGAGGTGTGATAATTATATTTTATAAACATAAAAAAGTATTAATTTAATAATTAAATTATCTTTATTTATATAAAATTAATATTTTTATATATTATTTAAAGGAAATAGGACTGTTATTGTGAGGAGCTTAATTTTTGAATCCAACGATGCAAACGGCTTTCAAATTGGAGTCCAAACGGGCCTGAAATTTAATTTTGAAGATTTATGATTTTTGGAGCAGCCGGTCCACCATGGACTGGCCACTGGGTCTACGGAGCAAAGGCTGGTCCACCGGCATCCATTGCTGCCAGTCCATGAGATGGCTTGTGGACCAACTCCTCCCCGAGCCACCGTCTTCATCCACTGTCACCACCCATGGCCAGAGGAGACACTGCAGACCACTTCTCGCCGTCATCAGCTTGTCGGGAGACCTCTTGCCACCGGAAATCCACTGGCCACCATCTTTATTGTCCTCTCTTCTCTATTGATCAGCCACCAACGCCACTAGTTCACCACCATTTTCTACCATCCACCTCGCCGTCGGCCCTCATCTTTGCCCGATCTAGTCATTTTCGCCGCCCAGCCTCGTCGACCGAAGAAGCCCCTACCGTCATGTCTTTTTCCTTTGATCTACCTCCCACACAACCCGATGTCGTCATCGGCAGCCGCCCCCTATCGATGCCAGCCTTCATCTTCTCCCATCACCACTGCCCAACACCCCTACCCCCTTGCTATTGTTCTCTATTCTCGTTCAGCCCGTCCCACCACCGTCTCCCTGTTGCCACTCACTACCGCTCGCCACCGCTTTGTCTTCCGCCGCCTCTCACCACCGTGCTGGATCAGGAGAAGAATTCGAGTTCAATCAAGAGAAGAATTTGAGTTTAATCAGGAGAACAAGACCAGGGAATCAGGGATTCGAGAGTCCTTTCTAGACTCTGGGTGCCAGGAAAGGAAGAACGACGCCAATCACCTCATCAGGCCACACATCGGATGACCAAGAATTCTTCATGCGATATCTGCCCGATCTGATACCTGATTGAGTCCAAATTTGACTGGAACGAAGCCCTCAATAAGCTCTATTTAAAGGACCCCTAGGATACAAAAGAAAGCATCTTGGAGAGAGCATGGTACAGGATAGAGAGCAGTACTTGGGTTAAGGGTTGATCTCTAAGAGCCGAATATCTTGGAGAGAAGTGCTATCCCTACGCCATCTTTGAGCCGACGTCACCTCCAGATCAAGAACCAGAGACGAGAAAGCAGCCAGGCCTAGTTTGCTCTAAGGAGTATGAAGGAAGAGGAAGATCTTCCATTGCCTTCCAACGATGCTGCGCCGACCTCCTTCCAATTTTTGTTCCTTCTTTGCTTTTACTTTCATTCTAGTATATTTACTTTCTTGTAATAGGATCATAAGTTCAATAATGAAAAGTTTTTTCCTGCATCTTTAAATTTGTGTCTTTTATTTTCATTACAAGTAGATACTAAGATCTAAATAATAGATCCTAGTGCGACATATTCTTTTTATTTTTCACTTTTAATTATAGTTTATCTGGCTTCAACCTTTTTATTTTCTTAAATCAAGGATTTTAAACATTCAATATACTGCCTTCCCGAGGATTCGACCGGATTCCCTTTTCTACGGATTTTTAATTTAAAATAGAAGTTGATTAAAGTAAACTAATAACCGCGGTGTCTTAACAACAACATCGCGGGCTATCAAAGGACTTTTTTAATGTCCTCCTACCTAGAAAATTATCTTCCTATATAATAATCTTAATATCAATAAATAATTTTTTGGCATAGTAATAATAGATCTAGAACCCTTTATCCGGGTTCTATCAATGGTCCGCCCATCAATCTCTTGATTCCATCTTTATAACCTTCCTAATCCTTAGGAGAGAGAAACTTTTAGAGAGAGAAAGTGGAGAGAGGAAAGAGAGATGAAAGAGGGAAAGAGAGAATTTTTTTTAATTTTTTTTTCTTCCTTTTCTTTTCTTCTTCTTTCTTCTTATCCTTTTTTTCCTTTTCCTTTTTTTCTTCTTCCTTTCTTCTTCTCTCTTCTTCTTCCGCTTAGCCCGAACAAGGGACCCTGCTCTTTCCATTCATCCCTTCCAAAACCCGAGGGTTCTTACCAAGAGGATGTGGTCGTGACTCGGGTCCATGGTGGCATGACCACCGGTGCCGGTTAGGTGTTCAACGGTGACCAATGATGCTAGAAAAGCAAGGGAAAGGGGCGAAACAAGGTTTTCTCTTTTCATGATATAATTCGATGATTGTCGACTGAAAATGGGGCATGAGGCCACAAGAAGGAGAGCAATTAGGAGAGGAAGGAGGGCCAGGCTCCTTAGCCTTCGATGATGCCGACTGCTACGATATCATAAGCATGGTCGAAGCTTCCATGGCCTTGATCTTCGATGGGAGAGACAGGAAAGGAGAATTCTCTAGTTGTGAGGGTTCGTGGAAGGGAGAGGACTTTCTTATAACTAGAAATCATTGGATTTGGCTCGGTTTATTATAATTGGAAATCATTAGATCTTCCTTAGATTTTTTTAAATTTTTTTTGCATGCTTTACAATTCATGCTGGACTGATTTTTTTATTGGACCGATTTATTACATTCTCTTCACCTTAATAATATCATCCTTGAAATTAACTTGTTTGATGTTTAAACTTTGAAAGTACCCACCCTCATGTCATCATCAAGCTTCTAATTGTCTCTCTTAGAGTACTTACCTTACAAGATCATGACATTAACAACTAAATACCTTCCATCCATAAATATATCAAATCTTGAGCTCTTCCAAATAATAATATCCTGTTGTTGCCGTCCTCGTCGTCGCGCCCGTGCAGAGGATCAGCCGATCCTCCCTGACCGCCTGGCAGAGGAGCCTCCTTCCTGCGAGAAGCCTGCAACAAAGGGGTTAGAGGACCCTGGCCGGGATTCCGGCGAGGGGGCTCCGACGGTCAAGTCAGTAGACGACGTGGAGGAACAGACTCTCCTCCCGATCCCCCTGGAGGGTCTCAGGCTTGGAGAGTTAACTGGTGAAGAGAAAGCGCCGGGGACCGGAAACTCGGCTGGGCCTGCCCGCTGAGCTCGCGTCCAGTCTTCCCTTCGGGATCCCTGGTTTTTCTTCTCCCAGCGAGTTCTTATGCCGGTCTTTCCTTCTTGTCCCCAGGCTCTTTGGCTTACCTTGCAGTCTTTGGATCCTTCCCTCTTTATCTCCCTCCGTCGTGCGCTCGTCCTTTTCTCCCTCGAAAACTCCTCCTCCCTGTCTTCCTTTCTTTTCCCTTTCTGGTGAAGGAGGCCAGGCGGCTTTCCGACCTCGTCCGCCGGGCCCAGCAGGAAAAAGGCAAGGACAGAAGGGAAAAAGAGGGAAGGCGGCGCTGGCAGAGCGGCAAGTGTCAGGCCTCGGGCTTCGTGAGGGTGCTCTTTTCCCCGGGCGTGGGCGCCATCCGTTTACGGGCCCTGTTCCGTCAGGATCGGGTCTCTCGACCGCGGGACCTGCCGGGCCAATGTAAGTGACGTTCCGCGTGCCGCCGCCCTCCGTACGGGACGCCGTCTGGGGTCGGTACGGCCCGAGGGATGGCCTCGGGACCCGTCGCTTTCCCCGGGCCTCTCCGTACGAGCGGCCTGGCCTCGGCTGAGTTGGACCTATCTCGGGGACCAATTGGCGAGAGGCGAGGGATCGGCCGACCTCGGCTTAGGTGGACCCCTCCTGGGTGGACACCTGGCGAGGCGGCAGAGGGTCGCCTGGCTTCGGCCGAGGTGGGCCCGTCTCTGGGTGGCCACCTGGCGCAAGGCGAGGGTCGGCCGACCTCGCACTAGGTGGACCCCTCCTGGGTGGACACCTGGCGAGGCGGCAAGAGGTCGCCTGGCTTCGGCCGAGGTGGACCCGTCTCCGGGTGGCCACCTGGCGCAAGGCGAAGGGTCGGCCGACCTCGCACTAGGTGGACCCCTCCTGGGTGGACACCTGGCGAGGCGGCAGAGGGTCGCCTGGCTTCGACCGAGGTGGGCCCGTCTCCGGGTGGCCACCTGGCGCAAGGCGAAGAGTCTGCCGACCTCGCACTAGGTGGACCCCTCCTGGGTGGACACCTGGCGAGGCGGCAGGAGGTCGCCTGGCTTTGGCCGAGGTGGACCCGTCTCCGGGTGGCCACCTGGCGCAAGGCGAGGGGTCGGCCGACCTCGCCGACCTCACTTGGGTCGTCTCCTTCGCGCGCGCGCGGGCGCAGATGAGTCGGTGGAGGAACCCCGCGCCGAGCTCGACCTCGGCCTGGGCGGTCTGCTCTCGGATAATCGTCGGGCGGCGCGATCTTGCCGACCCCAGCTTTAAGGGCGTGGCGCTGATTCTGGCGGGAAAACTCACACGTGGCTTGTTCGCATTCGGCGATACCTGAGCCTGGCCACGTCACTGTCACGGATGTAACAGTTGCCCCCCAGCCCGCCGTTCCGTCGTGGCATCGTAGAACGGAACGTCGGGATTAATTGCAGACATGACGTGGGGAGGCGAAGATCTTGCTTCATAATTGGCACGATCTTCACTCGTCGTGGCTCGAGGCGGCTGGAGACCAACGGGGAGTCGCCACGCGTCGTCCACTTGCCTGCAATCAATGCGTCGCTTCGGGGCAGAGGCCGTTACTCTGCTAACGAGGCGTCGGTGTCGGGCGTGCGCCCACGTGATGGGTACGGCTGCTGCCGGCTGAGTCGGAAAGGGAGGGGACTTTCCAGAACGAGGCCTTTTCCCTTGCTTCGTGGGCGGTTTGCTGCAGGCTAACAACTTCTGCTGCTTGCGCCCGCCTGTGCATTTTTGGGTAAGCGTCTTCCTCTTCTCTAGCCCTCCTCCTTCTCCTTCGATCATTCAATCCCTTTCTTCTTTTCTTCTCCATGGCGCGCAGTCGCCATGTTCTTCTAATCGGACGAGGCCGGGATCCCGGCCGAGGACCATCTTCTCCCTCCTCGGATGAGGAGGTAATCCCAGAGGAGGTCCGCCGGCGTTTGCAACCCGGGGGTGTCACCATTGGCATCCCCAGGGGGATCCGGTCCCCCCCGGTTGCACCTGCCGTGCCCCTCCGTTCACTTCCTGCTCTTGCTGCTCTCCCGGCTCCGCCGCTTCTTCCCGCCGGTCCCTCCGGTCATGCCTCCACCATGACCGAAGGTGATCTTTCTCTGCTCCGGGATGCTTATGGCATCCCGGGATCTGTCCATCTATTTGCTCCGCGGTCCGGGGAGCGTGTCACCATGAGTGGCCCTGGTATTGCCCTTCTACGAAGACTTCCTCCTCGGGGGTCTTCGTTTCCCTCTTCATCCTTTCTTCTCTTTCCTTCCTCAGCCATTTCCGGCTCGTCCCGGCCCAGCTGGCTCCTAATGCCATCGGGTCATCTTCTCCTTCATTGTCTTCTGTCATTTCCATGGGTTCGTTGCCCGTTTCTCGCTCTTCAGGTCCCTGTTCACCCTGAAGAAATGCTCCACCGATGACGGCTGGTGGTATATTTCACCCCGGCCAGGTGTCTCCGGTTCGACATCCCTTCTTCGGTTAAGGGATGGGGAGAACCGGTTTTTCTTTGCCTCGGTCGACGACGTCGACTGGGCCTGGAGCGAACCGGACCGGTCGCCGAACCGGAGTTCTCGGGTCGAGTCCGCGGACCAGGAGGCTTACTCCCAGCTCCTGAGTGACGTGGTCCCGCCGCTCGAGGTTCTGCTTTGTGAGCAGAATCTTTTTGAGGCCGGCATCAGTCCCATCCGGGAGACCGGTGAGATTCGGCTCCGCATTAAATTCTGCCCTTCCCCCCTCTCTCTTTTAAGATTGAACTAACCTTCTGATTTCTCCACCTTGCAGGGATGAAGTTTTCATTGGAGAACTTGCTGGAAGGGGCTGCTCAGAGGGAGGTCGTTGACGTGGACGAGCCCGTGGCGAAGAGGGCTCGCACGGAGACGAGCCGGGAGGTCGCAGCGGCGACCGCGCCCGGCCTAGCCGCCGCAGTTTCTCCGCCCAGACCTCCTCAGGGCGGCGCCCTTGGCACCTCGGCTCCACGACCTGGCGGTGCAGCCGAGGGAGCTCCGCGCCCGCCGCTCTGCCCACCGCCGGGCCCATTCCGGCCAGCAGTCCGGCGGCACCGCCAGTGGCGACCACGGTCCGTCGGCTGCGGCTCCAGCAGAAGGGGCGGCCGTCGAGGGATCGGCCCGAAGGGCCCAGCGCCGGTAATCTCGCACCGGGACTCGGTCATCCTCGACCGAGGGCTGGCGGAGAGGGTGATGGAGTATGCTTCCACCGCCCGGGACCGCCGAGCTCGGGGCGGCCGGGACTACGCGGATGCGCTGCTCGGCATCCTGCCCCAGCTCTTCTCGGTAAGTCTGCTTCAGCTCTTCTTCTCTTTCAATCCGAGGCCTCCTGCCTCGGTACTGACATGTTGCTTTTGTCTTGCAGATCGGGAACGACGTCCTCCTACTGAGGAACTACCTTGTAGGGAACGCCAAGCGGGACTCCGAGCGGGAGCAGAAGCTCGGAAAGCTCGCCGCCGACGTGAAGGACTTGGTGGACAAGGGGGCCGAGCTGCGAGCGGAGAAGCAGGCCCTCCAGTCCGACCTGGCGCGTTCCGAGGAGCGGAACAAGGAACTGGAGGCCTCCTTGGCGGAGGAGCGGACCTCCAACCAGCGCCGTACTGAGGAGGACACGGCGGAGAAGGCCCGCCTGCAGGCCACTCACTGTTCCTGGAGCGTCAGCTGGACGAGGCCCGGCGGGAGGCGGCCATGGCGAAGGACCGGAGCTCGTACATCAACGGGCCTGGAGGCGGCGAAGCGGGAAGCGCTGGAGGCCGTCCCCAAATTCCGGGCTTCCGACGAGTTTACGTCGGAAGTCCGGGAGGCCGCCGTGGACTCCTTCCTGAAGGGGTTCCGGATGTGCCGGGAAAGGTGGGGGCCTTCTTCCCCCAACTGGACCTAGTGCGGTCGTCGTCGGCGGCAGGAAGCCGGGGAGCGAGGGCAGGGCCTCCGGCACGACCCAGGCGACACTTCAGGCGGCACCTGCAGCAGCTCCGACCGACGACGCCGCGGCCCAGACACAGCCCCAGGAGCCGGTCGTCGTGGAGGTCGAAGAGGTGGCGTCCGCACCTCCGACGGACGGCGCCGACCCTGCGCCCCAGTGACTGTTGACTTGTACTTTGCTTTCTGTGTCTTTCTCTTTTTTTGGGGAGTCCGGCCTGTCGGAGCTCCCATTTGTACTGGACACTTTGTAATCCTTTTTCAATGAAGACACTTTCGCAAAAACCTGTCTACTATTTCTAGTTCTTTCCTTCTTCTTTGTTTGTTTGTTCCTGAGATGTCGGTCTGGGATACCTGAGACAACTGCGGGCCTGGTTCTTCCATACTAAATCGAAGGACGGGGTCTGCAAAACCGTGTTGCGGCAAAGCAAGAATCCTGAGCAGGTCCGACTTTGGGCTGCCTTCATGCTTGCGCGGACAGCACAGTTCCTGCACCATCTTCCGGGCCGAAACCTGGGATCCTCCGGACTGAGCTCGATGCCGCAGGCTTTCTCAAACCTTGCGGGCTTGCTGAGCTGTGCTCCGGGCTTGCGCGGGCGAAGCGGATTCGGCGCCACCTTCCAGGCCGAAGCCCAGGATCTTCCGGACTGAGCTCGATGCCGCAGGCTTTCTCAAACCTTGCGCGGCTTGCTGAGCTGTGCTCCGGGCTTGCGCGGGCGAAGCGGATTCGGCGCCGCCTTCCAGGCCGAAGCCCAGGATCTTCCGGACTGAGCTCGATGCCGCAGGCTTTCTCAAACCTTGCGCGGCTTGCTGAGCTGTGCTCGGGCTTGCGCGGCGAAACGGATTCGGCGCCACCTTCCAGGCCGAAGCCCAGGATCCTCCGGACTGAGCTCGATGCCGCAGGCTTTCTCAAACCTTGCGCGGCTTGCTGAGCTGTGCTCCGGGCTTGCACGGGCGAAACGGATTCGTCGCCGCCTTCCAGGCCGAAGCCCAGGATCTTCCGGACTGAGCTCGATGCCGCAGGCTTTCTCAAACCTTGCGCGGCTTGCTGAGCTGTGCTCCGGGCTTGCGCGGGCGAAACGATTCGGCGCCGCCTTCCAGGCCGAAGCCCAGGATCCTCCGGACTGAGCTCGATGCCGCAGGCTTTCTCAAACCTTGCGCGGCTTGCTGAGCTGTGCTCCGGGCTTGCGCGGGCGAAACGGATTCGTCGCCGCCTTCCAGGCCGAAGCCCAGGATCTTCCGGACTGAGCTCGATGCCGCAGGCTTTCTCAAACCTTGCGCGGCTTGCTGAGCTGTGCTCCGGGCTTTTTGTTGAAGTCAGAGAAGAATGTTTGAAGCGAAGAAGCTTTGTTAAAGGAACTGGGAGCCTTACATCACTGGTAGTACATTCTCAGGTTCGAGGGGTTCCATGTCGGGGGAACCTGGCACCTCCCAACTCTTCCAAGTAACATGCCCCGTGAGGGAGGGCTTCTGCTACCCGATAAGGGCCTTCCCAGTTGGGTGAAAGCTTGCCGCACTCTCGTGGCTGGGAGGCTTCTGCACGCCGGAGGACCAAGTCCCCGGGACGAAAAACCTTCGGCCGTACTCGGGAGTTGTAATATCTGGCTACACGTTGCCGGTATGCCGCCATTCGGATTCGGGCCTTGTCCCTTGTTTCTTCGAGGAGGTCTAGGTTGAGCATCATCCTGGCCGGGTTTTCTGTCTCGTCGTATTGTTCCACGCGCAGCGTGGGTATGCTGAGCTCGATCGGGATGACTGCCTCGGCCCGAAGACGAGGTTGAATGGGGTTTCGTCGGTAGCCGTCCTTGGGAGTGGTGTGGTATGCCCAAAGAACGCTGGGAAGCTCGTCGGCCCACCTGCCCTTGGCTTGGTCTAGCCGCGTGCGGAGGCCCTGAAGAATGGTCCTGTTCGTGACCTCAGCCTCCCCGTTGGTCTGGGGGTGCGCCACCGAGGTGAAGCGATGTTTGATGCCGAGGTCGTTGCAGAAATCCTCGAACTCTCGACAGTCGAACTGGCGTCCGTTGTCGGTGACCACGGTGTGGGGGAGGCCGAAGCGGCAGACGATGGACTTCCAGAAGAATTTGGCGACGTTTGCTTCGGTGATTCTTGCCAAGGGTTCGGCTTCGACCCACTTTGTGAAGTAGTCGATGGCCACTATCAGGAACTTCCGCTGGCCGGATGCCGGCGGGAATGGGCCCAGAAGGTCCATTCCCCACTGGGCGAATGGCCAGGGGGCTGAGAGCTGAGAGATCGGGTTGGAGGGTTGCCGCTGTACCGTGGCGTGGCGCTGGCACCGGTCGCATTTCTTCACGAAGTCAGCGGCGTCCTCCTTCATCGTCTCCCAGAAGTAGCCTTGACGAAGGGCCTTGTATGCCAATGCCCTGCCCCCCACGTGGTTCCCACAGATGCCTTCGTGAATCTCCTGGAGCACAAGCTTGGCTTCTGCGGGTCCAATGCACTTGAGGAGGGGATAAGAGTAGGACCTTCGATACAGCTGCCCGTCCATCAGGACAAACCGCACGGCCTTCTTCCTGATGAGGCGAGCCGCGTCTCGGTCTTCCGGCAGAATGCCGTCGGTGATGTACGCGGCGTACTTGTCCATCCAGCCGGGCTCCTGGCTGACCTGATGGACCCCGCCGGTGCTTCGAGGCTTGGGACTTCGAGTCGCTCCACATGAGCGCGTCCCAGCATTGTGTCCGGCAGAGCCGCCAATCGAGAGAGAGCATCCGCGCGGGCGTTCTCCCCGCGGGGGATATGGAAGATGTTGAAGCGCCGGAACTTGGACGCGCCCGCCTTGACGAGCTCCAAATACCTTGCCATCTGGGGGTCGTGAGCGACATACTCCCCGGACACCTGCCCCGCCACGAGCTGGGAGTCGGTGAAAGCTCTGAGGTTGGTCACGCCCAGCTCGCGGGAGACCCTGAGTCCGGCGAGAAGCGCCTCGTACTCCGCTTGATTGTTTGTCGCGGGGAACTGGAAACGGAGCGCACATTCTGCGACGACCCCGTCGCCGTTGGCAAGGATGAGCCCAGCTCCGCTCCCTCCGGAGTTTGAGGCTCCGTCCACATGGAGGATCCAAGCGTCCTCTCCGGGCTCGTTGGTGCCGACCTCCGTCGGCTGGGCCGAAGAGTCCTCCTCGGGCTCCTTGCCCAGACCTGCGCATTCGACCAAGAAGTCGGCCAGCACCTGTGCCTTCATTGCCGACCTCGGCCGATATGTAATGTCGAACTCGCTGAGTTTCAGTGCCCATTTGGCCAATCGCCCCGAGGTGTCGGGTCGGCTGAGCACCGCTTTCAGCGGTTGATCCGTCAAGACGGCGATGGGATGCGCTTGGAAATAGGGCCTGAGACGCTGGGCAGACACTATTAGCGCAAAAACGAGTTTCTCGGGCCGGGAATACCTGAGCTCCGCGTCCCGGAGGAGTTTGCTGGTATAGTACACCGGTCGCTGGATCCCGTGGTCGTCGGTTCGGACCAAGACAGAGCTGACGGCCTCCGGGGTAACGGCCAAGTAGAGGGTAAGCTCCTCCCCTTCCTCGGGCCTGGACAGCAGAGGTGGTGATGCGAGCGTCTTCTTCAACTCCTCGAAGGCCTGCTGGCATTCCTCGGTCCAGGCGAAACCGTTCATCTTCCTCAGCACCTTGAAGAAGGGGCGGCAGCGGTCCGCCGACCTGGAAATAAAATGGCTAAGGGCCGCAACCCGACCGGTCAGCTGCTGCACTTGTTTCTTGGAGGCTGGCTGCTCCATGTCCAGGATGGCCTGGACCTTCTCCGGGTTGGCCTCGATTCCTCTCTGGGTCACCATGAACCCCAGGAATTTTCCGGCGGAGACCCCGAAGGCGCACTTCGCTGGATTCAGCTTCATCTGGTGGCGCCGGAGGTTGCCGAACGTCTCTGCCAGGTCGGCTACGTGGTCCGAGTCAAGTTTGCTCATTACCAGCATGTCGTCCACGTACACCTGCATGTTGCGGCCTATCTGGTCTTTGAAGACTTTATTGACCAGACGTTGGTACGTCGCCCCCGCGTTCTTGAGGCCGAAGGGCATCATCCTGTAACAGAAAGTCCCGCGGTCAGTTATGAAGGCGGTACGCTCTTCGTCCTCCGGATTCATCCGGATCTGGTTGTATCCGGAGAAAGCGTCCATGAATGACAGGAGACGGTGTCCCGAGGTGGTGTCGACCAGCTGGTCGATCTTTGGCAGAGGGAAGCTGTCCTTCGGGCAAGCTCGATTGAGGTCGGTGTAGTCCACGCAGATCCTCCACTTACCGCTGCTCTTCTTTACCATGACCACATTTGCTAACCAGCTGGGGTATTGGACTTCTCGGACGAAACCGGCGGCGAGAAGTTTCTCTACCTCCTCGTCGATCGCCTTCTGCCTCTCCATGGCAAAGCTTCTCTTCTTCTGGCGGACCGGGCGGCTGCCTGGGTCCACGTTCAGGCTGTGCATGATAATCTCGGGCGGAATACCCGGCATGTCGACCGCCGACCAGGCGAACACATCGGCGTTGGCACGGAGGAACTCCAGCAGGCGGGTTCGTTCCTCTTCGGGGAGCTGGGCCCCAACTTGCACCGTCTTCAGGGGGTCTGAACCAAGGGGAAAGGAGAGCAGGCGCTCTACGGGCCCTCCCCTGGGTTCCTTTTCTCTTAGGTCGAGGTCCTCGACCTCGCGGGCGAGCTCTGCGCCCTTGATGCCCGGGATTGTCTGCAGGCAGAGCGGGACTGGCTGGATCGTCCCCTTCATTTCCCCGAACCCGAAAGGCGTGGGGAACTGCACCAGCAATCTCCTTGTGGAGATAGTGGCGTCTAGTCGGTTGAGCCCGGGACGCCCAAGGATGGCGTTGTAAGGCGAAGGGAGCTTGACTACAGTGAAAGTTACCATGATGGTCGTCTGCCGAGGCGGGGATCCGGCGGTAACTGGGAGAGTGATTTCCCCTTCGACTCCGACGGAGTCCCCTGTAAAACCTACCAGTGGGGTGTGCACTGGCTTTAGCTGGTCGAGAGACAAGTTCATCCGAGAGAGAGCGTCATAAAAAAGTACATCGCCGAGCTTCCACTATCCACCATGATTCGATGTACAGGGTGTTTCGCGATGGTCATCTCGACCACCACGGCATCATTGTTTATATTGCCGCTAAATTCCCCTCCTTTGGGAGGGATTACATTCTCCGGGGTTTCCCGGGCTCTCTTCTCTGCTCGGCCAGATCCGCGTGAGATCATGCCCACGGGCCTCTCTGTTGGTCGGTTGTCGATCGCAGGGACAGGTGGCAAGGCCGCGAGCGGCTGCTTTTCGGAGGGAGCCTCGTTCTTGACGAACTTTCGGAGGTATCCCCTCCCGATCAGCTCCTCGATCTCCCGCTTCAGGTGGCGGCACTCCTCCGTGTCATGCCCGTGCTCGCGGTGGAATTGGCAGTACTTTGATTTGTCTCGGGCTGCCCTCGGGTTCTGAGGTGGAGGTCGGCGGAGATAACGCTCGCCCTCGATTTCCATAAGGATTTTGGCTCGAGGTGCGAGGAGAGGGGTGTACCTCCGCTCGGGGGCAGATTCGGCCCTCGGCCTTGGGTTCGGGCGAGGGTCGACTGGTGGCCCGGGCCTCCGAGCTCCCGGGGCGTCCCTCGGGTTCGACTTCTTCAAAATCTTCCCGTCCAGCTCTCGACGGGTGCGGTCGGCCTCCTCCGCTCGGATGTACTTGTGGGCGCGGAGGAGGAGCTCGGAATACGTCCTGGGCGGCTTCTTGTCCAGGGAATAGGTCAGGCGGGACGTCTTGAGCCCGCGCTTTAGAGCCAGCATAGCGACGGGCTCGTCCAAGCTGTAGATCTCCAGGGCCGCGGTCTTAAACCGGGCGATGTAGTCACGGAGCAGCTCCTGGTCCTGCTGGCGGACGGAGAAGAGGCTGTCCACCTCCCTTGGCACCTTTCGACAAGCGTCGAAATGCGCCACAAACTTTCCTTCCAGCTGCTGGAAGGAGCGAATGGATCCGGGCTCGAGACGGGCGAACCAGACTCGGGCGGCCTTCCGAAGGGTTGCAGGGAAGGCGATGCACAGAAGGGCGTCGGTGGCACCCTGGACCCTCATGAGGGCTTTATAACCCTCCAGGTGGTCCAGGGGGTCGGTGGTCCCGTCGTAGGGGTCCACCTGCGGCATGCGGAACCGTTTCGGGATTGGTTCCGTCTGGATCTCTTCGGAGAAAGGGGGGCGGGAGTCGTAGCCCGCCGGGTCGGCTGACGAGTTCTGCAGGTCGGCGAATCGCTGGGCGAACTCCGCCAACTTGCGCTCGTGTTCCTCTAGGCGCCTTTCGGCCTGGCGCCTGATGGCTTCGTCGGTGGAGTCTTCCACCGAGACTGCAGGTGAGGGAGGCGCCGATTGGTCTCGGCGCGGGGTCCGGACCCGGCGTCGCTTGCTGCGATGCGCCGTTTCGGCCCCATCGGCCGGGGATCGACTCTCGTGATCCTCCGAGCCGGAATAGTCTTTCTTCGGGGGAGCTTGGCGGCTCTCTCGGGGGTTGGAGATGGCTTGCGGATGGGACGGCCTGCCCTGGATTGAGCGCAGGCTCCCACGCTGTCCCGCGACCCGGGCCGCGGGGGTCCCTGGCTGCGGCTGAGTGGCCAGGGACCGTTGCTGATGCTGGAGCTGTCGGACCGCTGAGGTCAAGGTCTGCAGCTGCTGGACGATGGCCGCAAGGGATCCGTCCGCCGGGGTAGGCTGCTGCAGAAGAGGAGGGGGAGCGGGAAGCTCCCGTTCGGGGGTGTGGCCCCCTGGCGGGGAGTGGGCTTCTCCCACTCGGCTGGTGGACGCCTCGCGACCACGAGTGACCACCATTGTTAGGGAGCGTGATACCTGCAAAAAGCTAGTTCCCACTGGGGGTTAGTGCCCTGCCCCCCTACCTGGCGCGCCAATCTGTTGCCGTCCTCGTCGTCGCGCCCGTGCAGAGGATCAGCCGATCCTCCCTGACCGCCTGGCAGAGGAGCCTCCCTTCCTGCGAGAAGCCTGCAACAAAGGGGTTAGAGGACCCTGGCCGGGGATTCCGGCGAGGGGGCTCCGACGGTCAAGTCAGTAGACGACGTGGAGGAACAGACTCTCCCTCCCGATCCCCCTGGAGGGTCTCAGGCTTGGAGAGTTAACTGGTGAAGAGAAAGCGCCGGGGACCGGAAACTCGGCTGGGCCTGCCCGCTGAGCTCGCGTCCAGTCTTCCCTTCTCGGGATCCCTGGTTTTCTTCCTCCCAGCGAGGCCTTATGCCGGTCTTTCCTTCTTGTCCCCAGGCTCTTTGGCTTACCTTGCAGTCTTTGGATCCTTCCCTCTTTATCTCCCTCCGTCGTGCGCTCGTCCTTTTCTCCCTCGAAAACTCCTCCTCCCTGTCTTCCTTTCTTTTCCCTTTCTGGTGAAGGAGGCCAGGCGGCTTTCCGACCTCGTCCGCCGGGCCCAGCAGGAAAAAGGCAAGGACAGAAGGGAAAAAGAGGGAAGGCGGCGCTGGCAGAGCGGCAAGTTGTCAGGCCTCGGGCTTCGTGAGGGTGCTCTTTTCCCCGGGCATGGGCGCATCCGTTTACGGGCCCTGTTCCGTCAGGATCAGGTCTCTCGACCGCGGGACCTGCCGGGCCAATGTAAGTGACGTTCCGCGTGCCGCCGCCCTCCGTACGGGACGCCGTCTGGGGTCGGTACGGCCCGAGGGATGGCCTCGGGACCCGTCGCTTTCCCCGGGGGCCTCTCCGTACGAGCGGCCTGGCCTCGGCTGAGTTGGACCTATCTCCGGGGACCAATTGGCGAGAGGCGAGGGATCGGCCGACCTCGGCTTAGGTGGACCCCTCCTGGGTGGACACCTGGCGAGGCGGCAGAGGGTCGCCTGGCTTCGGCCGAGGTGGGCCCGTCTCCGGGTGGCCACCTGGCGCAAGGCGAAGGGTCGGCCGACCTCGCACTAGGTGGACCCCTCCTGGGTGGACACCTGGCGAGGCGGCAAGAGGTCGCCTGGCTTCGGCCGAGGTGGACCCGTCTCCGGGTGGCCACCTGGCGCAAGGCGAAGGGTCGGCCGACCTCGCACTAGGTGGACCCCTCCTGGGTGGACACCTGGCGAGGCGGCAGAGGGTCGCCTGGCTTCGGCCGAGGTGGGCCCGTCTCCGGGTGGCCACCTGGCGCAAGGCGAAGAGTCTGCCGACCTCGCACTAGGTGGACCCTCCTGGGTGGACACCTGGCGAGGCGGCAGGAGGTCGCCTGGCTTTGGCCGAGGTGGACCCGTCTCCGGGTGGCCACCTGGCGCAAGGCGAGGGGTCGGCCGACCTCACTTGGGTTGTCTCCTTCGCGCGCGGGCGTAGATGAGTCGGTGGAGGAACCCCGCGCCGAGCTCGACCTCGGCCTGGGCGGTCTGCTCTTGGATAATCGTCGGGCGGCGCGATCTTGCCGACCCCAGCTTTAAGGGCGTGGCGCTGATTCTGGCGGGAAAACTCACACGTGGCTTGTTCGCATTCGGCGATACCTGAGCCTGGCCACGTCACTGTCACGGATGTAACACTTGTGATATCAATACCATTAATTATCCTAGATTAATTCTACAAAAAAATCATAATGGCTCAAACTTTGGAAATACCTACCTAACATCATCCTCGAGCTTCAAGATAATCTCCCTCTTAGAATGCTCTCTTCATAAGACTTTAACATAATAAAATTATATGTATTTCCATTTTGATTCTTATTATCTATAATACATAATGAATTCTTTCAATATCTTTCAAAGAATATTAACGTCTCAACCTCGAATTAAAATATATAATTCTTTATCCATGAAATGTATTGTTCTTGATTAATTTCACATGAAAATCATAATCCATCCAATCTATTCTTAATAAAAATAGAAGAAGGTTTGAGCATTAGACACTCGCCATGGTCTTTCTTTTTTTTCTCAATCTTTTTCATGATTTAATAAATGGATTTTACTTAAGAAAACTTCAAGCCTTTTTTTTGAATGCATAAAGTAACAATATAGAAACTTGGAGAAGGAGATCTATGCTAATATATTTAAATTCGAAGCTAATTAAGGGTACATCAATCCTTTAACTACAAATCAATAAATTTAAGATGTTCAAAATTTTCTCTAGTATTGCCTACAATAGAAGAACCCACAAGTAAAAGTTACATGGCTACATCTAGCTTAGCCAAAGAATCAATGATATTCCATTCTCTTTATCATTAAAGTCCTTCTTCACTGGAACATTAACTCAAGTCTTACATTTCAATAACTTTTGGACAAAGAATTAATATGTTTTAACTATATTAAAACAAGTTTGAGTCATCACACTTTCACTATACACTTTGATATAAATTTATCAGACCCTTTAGTTTCATTAGATGAATTTTTGATAAGGATAATGTTGCCGACCTTACCGTCATGGTCTGTAGCTATGAGATAACACCGAATGTCTGCCCCTTTACTCCAGAATCCTAGAGTTTCTGGACCTGCAAAATAGAGTTAGAGACCTGGCCGGGGATCCCGGTGGGGGCACTCCGACGATCAAGTCAGTGGATGGCAAAGCGGAACAGATCCCGTAGGATGGATCCCACTTGGGTCACCGTGCTTAGAGGAGCTTTGAGTAAGAGATTAGTAGGAGAGAATGAGGGGAGAATGGTGCTTGAGTTGCGGCGTCTGTGCTCACGGGGACTCGCTCTAAGAATCTCCTAAGAGCTTCTTGCCTTAAGTCACTCGTCTTGCTCTTTTGTGTGTTTTCCCTCTTTCTATTGCTTCTATTCGCTTACCTTCTTTCTTGCCCATTGGTGCCTTTGTAGATCGCCGATTGCTTCAGTGCCTCGACTTGCCCTTCCTAGGGGGCTTAGGGGTCAACGGTATCCGTTGGCCACTCTTCCGAGGTCATTTCCTCTTATAGTTGGAAGTTAAATTGTAAATATACTTCGTCCGGTGTGTTGTCATGAAGGGGGAAATTAGGCAGAACCTCGATCTGGGTGTAGCCACCCTTGGGTCTAAGATCTTGCATGTGGTCTTCTTCTTCGAGGGATTTCAGATGGTCAACCATAGGATCTGACATCTCGATTGGGGTGCTTCCTCCAAATTGGTGCAAACGAGGTTACGCGCACCGTTATAGATTTGGGGACGTCATACTGGGCGTGCCATGCCGCATGCATTTGATCTTAGGGCTGTGCCTTTATCCTTTTCGACGCTTCTAAAGAGAGCACTCGACTTCGACTGAGGTGGACCCTACCTGGAGGTGCCACCTAGCGAAGGAGCGGAGGCGCGCTCGACTTCGATCGAGGTGGACCTCACCTGGGGGTGCCACCTGGTGAAGGAGCGGAGGCATGCTCGATCTCGACCGAGGTATACCCCACCGAGGGGTGCCACCTGGCGAAGGAGCGGAGGCGCACTCGACCTCGACCGAGGTGGACCCACCTTGGGGTGCCACCTGGCGAAGGAGCGGAGGTGCACTCGACCTCGACCAAGGTGGACCCTACCTGGCGAAGGAGCGGAGGCATGCTCGACCTCGATCGAGGTGGACCCCACCTGGGGGTGCCACCTGGAGAAGGAGCGGAGGTGCGCTCGACTTCGACCGAGGTAGACCCCACCTGGGGGTGCCACCTAGTGAAGGAGCGGAGGCATGCTTGACTTCGATCGAGGTGGACCCCACTTGGGGGTGCCACCTGGCGAAGGAGCGAAGGCACACTCGACTTCGACCGAGGTGGACCCCACCTAGGGGTGCCACTTGATGAAGGAGCAGAGGTGCCGAGCTCAGGTCGAGATGTGCTCGACCCTTAGGGAGGCCACCTGGCAGGGGATTCGAAAAGAAACTTGGCATGGCGCTATCTGCCCCTCCGGCTGCCAGCTGGACCCAAGGTATACTCTATGTCAGCAATCTTGCCATATCATTTGCCCCCCACCCTCAAGTCCCATCGAAGCATCGCGGTTGTGACATGGGGAGTTAATGCTAAGATGACGTAGGAGGACAAAAATCTTATGTAATTATTGTCACGATTGCCGTCACTTCGCACATCGCGCCCGAGGTCCATTGCGTAGGCACCATGTTTGCGATTTCAATGGGCCATAATTGCACCATGACAGACTCGAGGCGGCCTTCCACGAACTAAGGCGTCGCCGCCAAGTGCCTTCACATGTGGTGCCCATCTGATGGTCGGAGCGGAAAAAGGCTTGTACGACTATTGTCAATTGGCTTTTGAAAAGATGGGGACTTTCCGGAAACGAGGTATTTTGGTTTTCTCGCACCTCACCGGTAGTTGCAATGGTCCTTCTTCTTCTCCTGGGGTGTCTTTCTTCTCCAAAACCAGCAGGTGAGTCCCGATGGTCTCTTCTTCCTTCCTTGCTTTTTCCTAGCCTTTAGCTCTTCCTTGTGTCTTAGGTGAATAGACCCTTCCTTGGGTCCTCCACCTCTTCTTCCTTCTTCTCAAACCTCTCTTCTTTCAGTGGCTCGATGTCCTCGTTTCTCTACCAATTTGAACGAGGCTAGTCCCTCTCGTCCGAGAACTCCATCATCCTCCTTGTCAGAGGATGAAGTTCTTTTTGAAGTCCGGAGGCGACTACGTCTCAGTGGTATAGTTATCAGAAGCCCTAGGGCCCCTAGGGTTCCTTCCCTCGTCCCTGTTTTTCCTTCTACCTTTGCCGCTGCCCCTCTGGTGGTGGAGGCTTCTTCCGGTCCCTCTTGCTTTGCTTCGACGATGATCGGAGAAGATCTTTCTTCGATTCGGGACTTGTTTGGGGTCCCGGATTCCATCCAGCTCTCGCTCCCGAATCCGGGAGAGCAAGTTACCTCGAGTGGCCTTAGTCGGGTTGCTTTCTACGAAGATTTCCTTGCCGTGGGTCTTCGTTTTCCACTCCACCCTTTCTTCCTTTCCTTTTTTAACCATTATTGCCTTGTTCCGGTCTAGTTGGCTTCCAATGCCATCAGGGTCATCTTTGGCTTCATCTTATTTTGTCACTTCCATAGGTTCGTTGCCCGTTTTCATTGTTCAGGACTTTGTTCACCCTGAAGTGCCTCTCCACTGATGATGGGTGGTGGTACCTCTTCCCTCGACCCAAGTATCTTTTGTTCGACCAACCCACATCCATCAAGGGATGGAAGAACCAGTTCTTTTTCGCCTCGGTTAGGGACGTCGACTAGGTCTGGAGTGAACCAGACTGGTCCCCGAACTGGAATGCCTAGGTTGTGCCGACCGACCGGGAGGTCTTTTCCCAGTTACTCAGGGATGAGCTCCCCTCCCTCGAGATTCTGCTCTCAGAGCGAAACTTGTTTAAGGCTGGGCTTAGCTCGATTCGAGTGATTGGTGACACTCCATGCCTTCTTCTTTTTTTCTCTCTCTCCTTTTTTCTTTTTTTTTTTGGGTGCTGATTCTCTTTTGATCTTTTCCTTTTTCAGGGATGAAGTTTTTGATGGATAGCCTGATGGAGTTAGCTTGGAAGAGAAGTGCTTCGGCCGGGGCCCAAGACACTGCACCGAAAAGGGCCCGTGTAGAGACGGATCAGGGGCCCAGGCCCATTCCAACCTCGGAGCAGAGGGTGATGGAAATGACTCCTCAGCCACCTCAGCAACAAACTCCTACCCCAAAGATCATTGATATCGTGGGGGTAGGGAGGAGGAGCGATCGGTGCACTCGCCTCCTCCAACGGTCATGGCGACCAGCGCTCCGACGACGGTCATGACAATTGCGATGGCCTCACAAACCGCATTCTCGTGCCCCGAAGGTGCTTCCGCACATCCCTCCTCTAGACCCCACCTAGCATCGACAGGAATTTTTGGTAATGCCTCGGTCATCCGGGACCAGGGCTTAGCAGAAAGGAAGATGGAGTATGCAGCCTAGCCTCGGGACCGCCGCTTGAGTGGTGGCCGGGACTACTCGGTTGCTCTGCTTAGGATCCTTCCACAACTCTTCTCGATGAGTATCCAGCACCTCCTTTAATGTTCCAGTTGGATCTTTAGAGAATTTGACTTTATCTTTGATGCAGATCGGGACTGACGTGCTCCTGCTTCGGGACTTCCTCACTACTGCAATGAAGAAGGAGGCCAAAAAGGAGAGGAAGATGGGCAAGCTCGTGGCCAATGTGAAGGACCTAATGGAGAAGGGTCACAAGATGAGGGAGAGCAACAGGGCTCGTCGAGAAGACCTAGCCATGCTAACGGACGCATCAGGGATCTCGAGGCCTCCCGGTTCGAGGAGAGGATCTCGAATCAGCACCGTGCTGATGAGGATGCGGTGGAGATCTCTCGCCTGGAGGGGCGATCTTGGTCGCTAGAGAAACGGGTCGATGAGGTCTTGGCAGAGCTGGCGATGACCAACAAGAAGACTTCTTACATCTCGAGGGCTATTGGAGGCTGTGCAAAGGGATGCCCAGGAGGTTGTGCCTAAGTTCCAGGCTTCCTAGGAGTTCAAGAATGTGGTCCATGAGGCTACCGTGGACTCATTCTTGAAAGGCTTTGAGGTTTATCGAGAGAAGGTGGCCTCCCTTTTCCCGGAGCTTGATCTAGCTGGCATCGTCCTTGGTAGCCCCAGGGAGCAGCCTAAGGAGTCAGTGGCACCGGGAGCAGCTTGAGGAGTTAGGGTGCCGGGAGCAGTCGATGAGTGGAACGCCGGTCATCCAGTTGAGCAGGCAACCGGTGATGCTGAGGCTTCCCAACCTGGGACGGAGCCGGCGACGAAGTGACCTCGGGTCCTTCATTTTGTATTATAGCGTAGGGTTTTCATTTTGTTTTTTTGGGTCGCCCGATCTGTCGGGTCCCTTTCATTTGTAAGAAACCCTTACACTTATAAATGAAGCTCCCTTTCTTTTTATACCTTAGTGTTCCTGTCTTGGTTCTTTATTTTGCTCCTTGTTGATGGTGGGTCTAGGACCCCTGGTTTTTATCGGAGCCAAGTCTGTAATTTTGATTTGAAGTTCGACTCTGACTCTTGGCCAGAAATCAGGTTCAGGAGGCCTCCAGGCTTTGGCATGGAATTCCTGGAGCTTCCGGCTTGGACTTCATGAGTTTCTGGTACCGGGGCTTTTGTTGCCGGAACTGGGTTCCGTGCCTTTGTGCCCGAACTAGGTTCCAAGCTTTCATCTGGATTAGACCCCGGGCTTTCGTGCTGGAACTGGGTTTCGTGCTTTCATCCGAACTGGACTTCGGGCTTTGTGCCGGAACTAGGTTCCTTGCTTTCATTCGGACTGAACTCCAGGCTTTGTGTCAGAACTAGATTCCATGCTTTCATCCGGACTGGACTCTGGGCTTTCATCCGGACTAGACTCCGGGCTTTCATGCCGGAACTGGGTTCCGTGCTTTCATCCAGACTTGACTTCAGGCTTTCATCCGGACTGAACTTCGGGCTTTCATGCTGGAACTAGGTTCCATGCTTTCATCCAAACTGGACTCCGGGCTTTGTGCCGGAACTGGGTTCCATGCTTTCATCCGGACTAGACTTCGAGCTTTCATCTAGACTAGACTCCGGGCTTTTGTGTCGGAACTGGGTTCCATGCTTTCATCCAGACTGGACTCCGGGCTTTGTGCTGAAACTGGGTTCCATGCTTTCATCGAGACTGGACTCTGAGCTTTGGTGTTTCTCGTGGATTGCTTGTGGGACTTTTGCCCCGTCTTCGATCGCCAGATCTAAGGACGAGCGATGACTATCCTACGAGACTGAGACAAGCATTGCACTAAAGAGGATTTCATTATTAATGTTTAGGAAGTCTTACATCATTAGTAATACATCCTCAAGTTTATGGCGTTCCAAGTCCGAGAAAATCATGCACCATCGAGCTCGGTGAGATAGTAGGCACTGTGAGGGAGGGCTTTGACCACCCTATAAGGGCCTTCCCAATTCGAAGAGAGCTTACCGCACTCTCGAGGTTGGGAGGCTTCCGCCCATCACAGCACTAAGTCTCCCAGGCAGAAGGACTTCGGCCTAACCTTGGAGTTGTAGTATCTGGCCACCCTTTGCTAGTAGGCTGCTATTCGGACCTGAGTCTTGTCTCTTGTTTCTTCAAGAAGATCTAGATTAAGCAGAAGCCATGCTGGGTTCTCGGCCTCGTCGTACTGCTCTACCCATAGTGTTGGCAGACTGAGTTCCACCGGGATCATTACTTCTACACCGAAGATGAGGTTGAAAGGAGTTTCATCCATGGCCATCCTTGGCATCGTGTGGTATGCCCATAGGACTCTGGAAAGTTCTTCGGCCTATCTATCCTTGGCTTGATCCAACCTGGTCCAGAGCCCTTGAAGGATGGTCCAGTTAGTCACCTCGACCTCTTCATTGGTCTGAGGGTGTGCTACCGAGGTGAAGCGATGACAAATGTTGAGGTCGTTGCAGAATTTCTCGAACTCCTGATTATCAAACTGTTGTCCATTGTCAGTGATGATGGTGTAAGGGAGTCTGAAGTGGCATATGATTGATTTTCAGAAGAACCTGCTGACATTTGCCTCCGTGATCTGGGCTAACGGCTCAGCCTCGACCCACTTCATGAAGTAGTCGATGGCGACTATCAGGAACTTACACTGCCCAAATGCTGGAGGAAAGGGGCCGAGGATGTCATGCCCCACTGGGCAAACAGTCAGGGAGTGGAGAGCTGGAAAAGCGGTGCAGCCGACTGGCATTGCACAATGGTGTGACATTGACAGCGGTCACACCTCTTGATGAAGTTGGCTGTGTCCTCCCTCATCGTTTCCTAGTAGAGGGCCTTGTATGCTAGAGTTCTGCCCGCCACATGGATTTCGCAGAGGCCTTCATGTATCTCTTGGAGCATAACTGCTGCCTCCGTGGGTCTCAAGCATTTAAGGAGTGGGTAGGAGTAGGACCTCCGATAGAGTAATCCGTCCATCAGCATAAAGTGTGCGGCCTTCCTTTTGATGAGGCCGGCTTCTATTTGATCTTCGAGCAAAGTACCATCGATGATGTATTTGATATACTTGTCCATCCAGCTAGGCTCCGAGGTGACCTGCTGGATCTTTCTGGGAGCATCATAGATCGGGGCCTGAAGATGTTCGATGTAGGCACGACCCAGGGATGAGTCCGGTAGGGTTGCCAGCCAGGAAAGGGCATCAGCATGAGCATTCTCTCTCCGTATGGGATGTGGGAGACACTGAAGTGCTTGAAACCTGCTACACTTGCATGTACCAACTCTAGGTACTTTGACATTTGAGGGTCCCGGGCCTCGAACTCGCCTGAGACCTGCCTAGCCACCAATTATGAGTCCTGGTTGTTGATTCTAGGGGCTCTCTTCCGGCCTCTCGCCCAGGCCTGCATACTCAACTAAAAAGTCAGCCAGTACTTGCACCTTCATGGACGACCTTAGCCAATAGATGATGTCAAACTCACTGATCTTCAGTGCCCAGTTCGCCAATTATCCGAAAGTGTCAAGTCGGCTAAGTACGGCCTTCAGCGGTTGATCCATCAAGACCATGATCGGGTGTGCTAGGAAGTAAGGCCTGAGGCACTGGGCAGACACAATGAGTGCAAAAATTAACTTCTCAGATCGAGAATACCTGAGCTCGGCATCATGGAGAAGCTTGCTTATATAGTGCACAAGTCTCTGGATCCCTCCATTATCCGTTCGAACGAGGACCGGGCTGACAGCCTCCGGAGTGACCGCCATATATAGGAGGAGCTCTTCTCCCTCCTCTGGCCGGGAGAGCAGTGGTGGTGATGCTAGGGTCTTCTTTAGCACATCGAATACCTCCTGGCACTCCTTCATCCAAGCGAAGTCATGCATCTTCCTCAGTGCCTTG
Organism: Areca catechu; assembly: GCA_021397845.1. Classification (NCBI taxonomy): domain Eukaryota; kingdom Viridiplantae; phylum Streptophyta; class Magnoliopsida; order Arecales; family Arecaceae; genus Areca; species Areca catechu. Next base: position 50,060,881 of record CM038045.1, on the reverse strand, counting down.
AAGAAGGGCTGGCAATGATCAGTAGATCATGAGATGAACTAGCTCAGGGCTGCTACCCTACCGATGAGTCACTGGACTTGCTTCTGGAAGTGGGCTACTCCATGTCAAGGATCGCTCAGACCTTCTCTGGCTTGGCTTCAATCCCTCTCTAGGTGACCAAGAAGCCAAGAAATTTTCTTGCTGCCACACCGAAAGCGCACTTTGCTGGGTTCAACTTCATTTGATGGAGGCGAAGATTGTGGAAGATCTCCACCAGGTCGTCAACATGGTCCGAGGTTGGCTTGCTCATAACGAGCATGTCATCCACGTACACCTGTATGTTGCGGCCAATTTAGTTTCTGAAGACCTTGTTGACCAATCGCTGGTACGTGGCGCCAGCGTTCTTCAGGTCGAAGGGCATCATCTTATAGCAGTATATCCCACAGTCCGTGATGAAGGCAGTATGCTCCTCGTCCTTCGGGTGCATCCAAATCTAATTGTACTCATAGAACGCATATATGAAGGAGAGGAGGAGGTGCCTTGAAGTGGCGTCCATGAGCTGGTCGATCTTCAGAAGGGAGAAGCTGTCTTTTGGGCAAGCACGATTGAGGTCAGTGTAGTCCACATAGATCCTCCACTTCCTGTTATTCTTCTTGACCATGACTACGTTCACCAGCAGCTGGGGTACTGCACTTCATGGATGAAGCCAGCGGTGAGGAGCTTCTCCACTTCATCGTTGATCACCTTCTGCCTCTTTGAAGCAAAGCTCCTCTTCTTCTGCCAAACTGGACAGCACTTTGGATCAATCTTCAACTGATAGGTGATGACATCTGGGGGCATACCTGATGCGGAACTAAATATACATGCAGATTATTTTTGTATTTTTTATATATTAAGTTATATATTTGAATCCTGAAGATCAAACCAAAGAATTAAGTAGAGAGTTCTATATGAAATTAAGAAGCAAAAAGAATGCATAACAGGACCTAAAAAGTAATAGAAAGTGGACCATCGAGACTGAGAAGTCTCGGTTGGATTAGTTCTTCTCCAATAAAGCGACTAGCAGGCAGAGGGGGTGTACCTGACAATGATTGATGCGCCTGGTGCAGACCATATGTGAAGGGAGCGCTCTCGCTCCTGGATGCGACCTGGAAAATCAAGCCGGAGACTCGTGGATTCCCGGCTTTCAACTCGGTGATCCGATTGCTGCCCGGCTGGAGTCGTTGGATTCGTAGAAGTCAAGGGACCTACAAACAACCTTTCATGGGTGAGAAAACAAAGCAAGGATGAAATAGAAAAGGAAAAATAGCAAGGGGAAGATGAGATATGGAGTTGGCAACCAGGGTTTGGAGAGCTGGATGGTGGCTGGAGGCTGGGCGCAGAACACCGGGAAGAAGGAAGGGCTCACACAGAATCCCTTTTAGCACACAGCAGGTAGCACACAGCAATTGGAAGAACTCAATATTGTTCATGAAAAGATGCCTTGATACAAGATAGTAGAGTCTCTTAAATAGACTCTTAGACTTGGCCCCCAAGTAAGGTTACATTAGTCATTACCTAGGAGTTTTAATCCAACCCCAACTCTAGCTAGAATACATTGTAGGTTTAGGTAAAAAAAATCCCTTAATTCTCTCCTCCTCTCTTGACTTGGTCGGTCAAGAGGGGTGACTCTAAGTGAACGACCAAGGGGAAGGTAACCTTAAGCATTTGGTGCCTTAGCTCCTCTCTTGGGCCTTGACTGGCCCAATCTGCTTTGAGCTACGGTCCAGGGCTCCCGGGCTTCCGATGTGACTTCAGGATTTCTGATTTCTTTTACTGGACCTTCCATGGTCTTCATGTCTTCAGTTGGGTTGGTCTTCACTTGGACTTGCCTAGTCTTCTCTTGTACTTGGACTGACATGTACAGGACTTAGGAAGAAGTCTAGCTCAACATGAGCTGACTAGTATGGGACTCAAGTGATAAAAATAATAACTTGACTGGACTAAGCCCTTATTACAAATGGACTCAAATGCTACTGAGTAATCCATAGAGGGTTGAGAAGCCTCTATCTTATTATGGTACCTCTGGTGTCCGCACCAACACCTGGCATATCCGTCGCAGACCAGGCGAACACATCTGTGTTCATCCGAAGGAAGCTTAGCAAACAAGTCCGCTCGTCTTCCAGTAGTTGGGCTCCTATTTGCACCATCTTCAATGGATCCGATCCAAGAGGGTACGTCAACAGATGCTCAACGGGGCCACCCCTAGGGTCTTGCATCCTTTGGTCGAGATCGTCGACATCAAAGTCGAGCTCAGTGCTTCAGGCTCCTGGGATAGCCTGCAAGCAATGCGGGACGGGCTGAGCTGCCCCCCTCACCTCTCCCACACCTTAAGGGGTTGGAAACTATACTAACAATCTTTTGATGGAAATGACTGTGTCGAGCTAGTTGAGCCCAGGGCGGCCTAAGATAGCATTGTACAGTGATGGGAGTCTGACGATAGTAAAAGTCATTATGACTGTGCTCTGCCGGGATGGAGTCCTGGCGGTGACAGGGAGGGTGATCTCTCCCTCGACTCCCACAAAATCTCTGGTGAAACCCACAAGTGGGGTGTGCACTGGCCTTAGCTTATCATGAGACAAGTACATCCAAGAGAAAGCATCGTAAAAAAGCATGTCCGTGGAGCTCCTACTATCAACCATGATGCGATGTACAGGATGCTTGGCGATGGTCATCTCGACCAAGATAGCATCATTATTTATATTTTTTTCTTCACCTCCCTTTCCTTTCGCAAAGGGGAGTACATTTTCCAGATCTCCTCGCCCCGGGCTCTCTTCGATGCGTGCTCTATTTCCCAAGAGATCATGCCCACGGGCTTCTCCGTGGGTTGGTTGTCGATTGCAAGAATAGGGGGAAGGGCCGCAAGTGGTTGATCCTCCACCGGAGCCTCATTTTTCATGAACTTCCTGAGGTAGCCCCTCCTGATCAGGTCCTTGATCTCTCTCTTCAGGTTGTGGCACTCCTCAGTGTCGTGGCCATGGTCGTGATGGAACTAGCAGTATTTCATCTTTTCACGACTACTTAACAGTTTCTGTTGGGGATGTTGGCGAAGGTAGCGCTCACCCTCAATCTCTATAAGAATCTTTGACCTCAGAGCTAGGAGGAGAGTGAAGGTTTGCTCGGGAATGGGGCCACTCTTTAGCTTCGGTCCCGACCGGAAGTCTGCGGGCAGCCCAGGTTTCTGCGTCCCAGGCACGTCCCTTGGGGTAGGCTTCTTCGGAGGCTTCCCATCCAGTTCTCTCCTAGTACGGTTAGCCTCCTCAGCGCGGATGTACTTGTGGATGCGGAGGAGTTCAGAGTATGTATTTGGTGGCTTCTTGTCCAAAGAATAAGTCGGACGGGAGGTCCTGAGCCCTCACTTCAGCACCAGCATAGCGACGGGCTCATCCAAATTGTAGATTTCCAGGGTAGCAGTTTTGAGGCGGGTTATATAGTCCCGCAGGAGCTCATGGTCTTGCTACCGGATAGAGAAGAGGCTATCCACCTACCGTGATACCTTTCAACAAGCGTCGAAGTGGATCACAAACCTCCTCTCTAGCTGTTGGAAGGAGTCGACACTTTCGGGCTCAAGACAGGTGAACAAGACTCGAACGGCCTTTCGGAGGGTGGCCAGAGAGGTGATGCATAGGAGGGCATCCGTCACCCCCTGGACTCTCATGAGAGCTTTATAGCTCTCCAGGTGGTCCAGGGGGTCGGTGGTCCCGTCGTAGGGATCCACTTGAGATATGCGAAATCGACTCGGAATTGGTTCCTCTTGGATATCTTGGGAGAAGGGAGGTTAGGCATCATAGCCCACTGGCTCTTTGGAGGAGTCCTGTATGTTGGCAAATGATGGGTTGTGCTCTTGCTCTTCTAGGTACCTCTTGGGCAGGCATCTGATGGCCTCATCAGTGGAACCTTCCATCGAGGCTACTAGATAAGAAGGGGCTGATAGGTCATGGTGGGGGGGCCTTGCCTTGGCAGCACTTGCTGTGCTTGGCAGTATCATTGTTGTCTGCTGGGGATCGGCTCTCATGGTCCACCAACCCAGTGTGATTCCTCTTTGCAGGGGTCTAGTGACTCCCGCAGGGATTGGTTGTGGCCCGCGGATGGGATGGCCTGCCTTGGATGGAGCGCAGGCTTCCGCGGGGGTCCCTGGTTTGGGTTGAGTGACCAGGGAGCACTGCTGATGCTGCAACTGCCTCATGGCCACGGTCAGTGCCTGCATCTATTGGACAAGTGTAGCATACGGGCCGTCTATCGAGGGCAGCTGAGGAGGAGCGGGGAGTTCCCTCTCTAGGCTGCTGGGCCTGGGGGAGAGGGGGCGTCTCCCGCTAGGCTGGTGGAAACTTCACGTGCACGAGTCACCACCATGCTTCGAGTGGAGCTGTCTCAACCTCGTGGGGGGGCTTGCTCGTACAGGGGCTTTCTTCCCCCTTCCTGGCACACCAATCTGTTGTCGACCTTATTATCATGGCCTACAGCTATGAAGTGGTGCCGGACGTCTGCCTCTTTACTTTGAAATCCTGAAATTTTTAAACCCACAAAATAGAGCTAGAGACCCAGGTCGGGGATCCCGGTGGGGGCACTCTGATAATCAAGTCAGTAGATGACAAAGCGGAACAGATCCCCTAGGATGGATCCCACTTGGGTCACCGTGCTTAGAGGAGCTTTGAGTAAGAGATTGAGTAGAAGAGAATGAGGGGAAAATGGTGCTTGAGTTATGGCATCCATGCTCGCGGGGACTCGCTCTGAGAATCTCCTGAGAGCTTCTTGCCTCAAGTCGCTCGTCTCGCTCTTTTATGCATTTTCCCTCTTTCTGTTGCTTTTGTTCGCTTACCTTCTTTCTCGTCCGTTGGTGCCTTTGTAGATCGTCGATTGCTTCAGTGCTTCGACTTGCCCTCCCTGGGGGGCTTAGGGATCAACGGTGTCCGTTGGCCGCTCTTTTGAGGTCATTTTCTCTTATAGTTGGGAGTTAAGTTGTGAGTATGCTTCGCCCGGTGTGTTGTCATGAAGGAAAAAATTAGGCAGAACCTCGATTTGGGTGCAGTCACCCTTGGGTCTGAGATCCTGCATGCGGCCTTCTTCTTCGAGGGATTTCAGATAGTCAGCCACAGGATCTGACATCTCGATTGGGGTGCTTCCCCAAATTGGTGCAAACGATGTTACTCACACCGTTACAAATTTAGGGGCGTCGTACTGGGCACGCCACACCGCGTGCATCTGATCTTGGGGTTGCGCCTTTGTCCTTTTCGACACTTCTGAAGAGAGTGCTCCACTTCGATCGAGGTGGACCCCACCTGGCCAAGCATGAAAGATTTTACAAAATTCTCACAAAGGTGTAGAAAAGGTAAAGAAAGTTTGCTTCCAAACTTTGAGAAGTGAGTTCGAAGCTTTGCAAATAAAGGAGTCCGAAGTCGTATCAAACTATTCCAAAAGGGTGTTAACCATTGTGAACCAATTGGGGAGAAACGGTAAGACATTTGATGACAATCGAGTCATAGAGAAAATCCTACGATCTTTAGATCACAAATTTAATTATGTTATGGCAGCTATTGAAGAGTCCAAAAACTTGGACACTATAATGATAGATGAGCTTATGTGTTCACTTCAAACTCATGAACAAAGAATATTAAAAAAAAAACAAAAATTATTGGAGCAAGTTTTATAAAGCAAGCTCTCTGTCAGTGATAAAAAGTAGGAATCAAGGGATGAAAGTAATCAAAGAAGTCGCAGTCGTGGTCAAGGATACAGTCGTACTAGAGGCTGATTCTCTCAACCATTATTTGTAGCAATTGGTATTATTGCTATAGGTTGCGATATGAGGTTTTCATGATGATTACAATTGCCGCTAAATTGTATGCCTAGCTAACTCTTAATTGTTATTGGTGGCAATTGGAATTGTCACAATAAGTTTGTGTTAATATGGAAAGTAAGTCTTTCATGGTAATTATAATTACTACTGAAAGGTGTATCAAGCTAACCTTAATAGTTATTAATAGCAATTGAAATTGCTGCTATATCTTTTTTTATTTTTTACCTGCATTATAATATGATATATTAATATAAGAATTTTTAATTAATATAATAATTGGCATCTATTCAAAAATCAATATTTATCATAATAATAGCAAAATAAATTTTATAATTGTTTTCAAGTACAACTCAACCAACCAATAAGATTTAATTACAAAATAATATATATTATAATAGCCAAAAAAGGTTTATACCATATATTTTGTTCAATATATGTAACTATCAAATAGAAACATAACTATAAACATATGTATATCATAATCACATGTGAAAAAATAACAATCTAGTATCAACCTCAATGAGCTATATGAGTATCAACTAATTTTTTTACCCAAAAAAGTCTGTCAGCTTACAACGTGCATCCTGAAAAAAGAAAAAAAAGTACATAAATTAGTTATTAGACTCTTTTTATGACTTAACTTGACAAATCCACAGGCTCATTTTCATATGATAGTTATGAAGACAAAACAACATTTTAGTTAATATTCACCAAGAACAATGTTACAACTACCAGTATATTAAAAGATATACAAAAATAAGATAAATGCAATGGATTCCAATAACAAATCACAAATACTAAAATGATAATGATTTCTAAAATGATAGTGGCAAAACTAATGAATACTAAAATTATTGAAATAGACAAAACATGAAATATGTAATACCCGGCGGAAGAAGGGAAGGCTTCCCATTTAGAATTAGGAGACTTCCAACGAGAGTTTTCTTCTCATATTTACTCCTACTAGAATTCAAAGAGAGAGAGCTGGGAGGGAGTCAAAGTCCTCCCTTCTGTCCTCTTTAAATCCTTGAACACCCCCTTTCAAAACTCACCAAAGTCCAGGAATCAAAGAGAACTTATCGGTTTCCACCGCCACCACAATCGATCGCCACCGGGAAGCTAGGTAAGAGGGTTTCATTTTTTTTCCTTATTAGAAGCCAGATCTTTGATCGTCAATCATCGAAGAATGCGTTGTCGTGGAGCATGGTCCCGGCCACACTCCTCTGGGTGAAGGATTCGTGCATTGGAGAACGAGCAGGGGGATAGGAGCATAGGGGTCCTCTGTTTGGCCAATAGAAAAAGAAGAGAAGAGCAGAAGAAAAGAAAAGGAAAGAGAAAAGGAAAAGGAAAAGAAAAAAGAAAAGAAAAAAAATAAGAAAAAGAAAAGAAAAGAAGAATGAAGAAGAGAGAGAAAAAGAGGAGAGAGAAAGAAGGAAGAGAAAAGGAGAGAGAGAAGAGAAAAAAAGAAGGGAGAGAAAAGAGGAGAGAGAGAAAGAGTAGAGAGAAAGAAGAGAGAAAGAAGAGAGAAAGAGGAGATTCAGGAAAAAGAAGGAGAAATAGGAGAGAAGAGAATGGTAAGATGAATAAATATTTAAAGGGAGATCTGAAAGTTCTCTTCTAAGAAATTTGTAAAGTTAAATATCAGTAGGTGGATCACTAATAAAATTTGGATAGAAAGTTTTGGATTTAAAATTATTATAAAATTATTTATTAATATTAAAATTATTATTATAGGAAGATAGCCTTCTGGATATCGATCACCTATTTATATAAAAACTATTTTGTATATCGATGATTTTGCTCCTTGTGATTTGATATTGGCTTGTTATATACTTATTTATTAAATATTTAAGGTATTTGATAGCTAACTATTATATATTCATCTGTTTAGTATATATGATTTTATATAAATTATATATTATTGATCTTGGTTAGATAATTCTAGTATTCATATGCATTTCATTGGATGAATGACTATATTTTGGTCTAAAATTATTAACAAGTATAAACTGATTTTAAGATTGCATGATGAAAGGTGGTGTATTGGACTAGCCATGTATTGATGCCTCGCTATAGGCTAGAAATGTAGTATCGTTGATACTACACTATAGGCCAGAAATGTATTAACATTGATTCCCTACCACAGGTCAAAAATATGGAACTATTGATACCTAGCCACAGGTCAAAAATGTGAAACCATTGATACCCCACCACAGGCCGGAAATATGATTATGATAGTCCAAAGTTGAGCACCCTAAGATGATTAAATTTGATATATGATAATCACGAGGATTATATGATATGACATTTTACATTGCATGGCATATATTGTTATATATGATCGTGATATTTTGTGATATTACATATTACTTTTAAGTTATTTTATTATGATGATATAAGTGTGCGGGAATTTTTACTGGGCTATAAAGCTTACTTTCTACTTTTCTTTTCTTTCAAAGTCACAGGATGTATAGCATGGATCGGGTCAAGAATGGGATTTGAATTCCAGCATATTTTTAGATTTATTAGTTAGTTCTATTTCAGATATCCATATAACGTACAAATTGATCATTTAGTGATCATGAATTGAACGAGTTGATTATTTAGTTACTAGTAAATTATTTTAACAGTGTTTAGTTAATTAAATTTAATTTTGGAAATAATGAAAATCTTGTACACTTAGATCTAGCATGATCTCTAGGGTAATTTCTAGGATTTGTGCAGTCAGTCGTGTAGCCGACCGTGTGCTGGATTCGGGATGTAACAATTTATCATGGTGAACTAATTATATATATATATATATATATATATATATTCTTTTCCTATAAAAAAAGGTCTTATTTATGTAATAATGATAGACATGGTGCACTTAGTCCAAATGATAATTTAAGTATGCTATTTGTTTGTCCATCCTGATCCCACCAAGCAATCCTCGAACACCTTCCCCAGCTCAAGTTCCCATGAATTCTACAAGCTCCGAGGAATGTTCCCACCACACTACAGTCTGGTTCCTTGGCATCTGGCATATAAACCTAAATGCTTCATCAATACATCCAACCCATCGAATATGATCAACCGGGCTGGCATAATGCTCCATTTTCAGTTGAGCCCCAAACTGTGTTACCATAAAATAAAAACATCTTTCACCCTTCGATAATCAAACCACAATGGCTGCAGGAAGCTAATATCAGAAGAAAGAAGATGTCATCTAGAACAATACCTCTCTTCAACATTCCAAAGAAAGCCATTAGAGCCTGCATCGCATATCCATGTATACTATTGAAAAATCAAACCAACAGAGAGATCGAATAAAAGTATGTATCTTTACGCATATTTATACATCATGATCAAAAATAATAATAAAATAATAATTATGGAAAAATAGGTAAATCATAAAAAATATCAAGATTTATGTACTTCGGTCATTGCTTATATCCATGGGACATGCAGCTTTACTATGAAAAAAAATCACCAATATAAGATATTATACTTCTCCAATCTCTTATATCATCTCTTAAATAAAGCACACAAAATAAATTCTTTTTTTAAAAAAAATTACTTACAAAAAATCCCTTCGAGCCGTCACTACTATCGTTGTCAAAAATCCCAAAGCCGCTACCGCAAATCTCAAAGCTACTACAGAATCTCATATGCAAAATCTAAAATCCCGTCGGCGAAAACAACTATTTAAAGAAAAGTCCAAAACAAGTTTTATAAAGAGTGGAAAACACCTCTAGGTTATGGCTACTCACGCGTACCATAACTTCCAAGCATTTACGCTGCTATTGGTGTCATGCGGGTGTGGGAGTCAAAAGCCCGTGGGGTCAAGGGTCTCCTATGTTGAGACTCTAATATTAATCTCCATCTCGATTCGGCATTCCAGCCTTAATATAACATTGAAACCTTGTGAATAATCTTGCCCCATGCCCTGAGGCCTTCTCGTCTCAATGTTGCTTAACATTGCCAAGTCCAGACAATGTTGGAACTTGACTGCTGGAAGTGGCTTGATTATCATGTCTATAGTTTTCTCCTAAGTAGGAATCTTGACTAACTGAATATAACTGCTCATAATAAATTTCCTGAACTTGTAATACCAAATATCAATATGCTTTGTCCTGATATGATACGCTGGATCCTTTGAAAGACATATAGCACTCTGACTATCATAATATATACGAACAATCATCTGTGCAATACCAAGTTCTTCGATCAAACCCTAAAGCCAAACTCTCTCCTTGGCAGTCTTGACTGCAACTATATATTCTGCCTCTATTGTTAACAATGCCATGATATCTTGAAGCATCACTTTCTAACTGATAGGACCTCCACCTAAAGTGAAGATGTATCATATGGTTGATCTTCTTCTATTAAATCACCTGTATAATCTGAGTCAACAAAACTAACTAGAACATCAATGCTAGTGCTCTTCTAAAATAGTAAACCAAAATTTGATATGCTCTTCAAATAACACAAAACCCATTAATTCCATTCCAATACTCTTTTTTGGGATCTATCATGTATCTACTCAAAACACTAATAGCTTGTAATAAATCAAGTCTAGTACAAACCATGCATACATTAAAATTCAATTGCACTAGCATACGGTACACTGAGTATCTCTTGACATTCTTTCTTAGTTTGAGGACATTACTGCATAGAGAATCTGAAATACTGAGCTAGAGGTGTACTTATAGCCTTAGCCTCTTTCATATTGGATTTGGCTAATACCTTCTCTATATATTCCATCTGGATCAACCATAGCTTTCCACTCTACCAGTCTCTATGAATCTCCATCCTTAGGATCTTCTTAGCACTTCCTAGGTCTTCCATTTCAAACTCAAAATTAAGTTTCCATTTCAAATTAGAATTCTCTTGCATATGCTGACAAGCTATAAGTATATCATCAACATATAGTATCAAGAGTATAATAGAATCAATACCAAGAAAACAAAAAGACATAACTATTATACTTGCTCCTAGTTTAGCCATGTGTCATCATAAAGGTATCAAACTTCTTAAACCTTTGACATAGAGCCCGCTTCAAATAATAGAGAGATCTTTTTAACTTGCACACCAGCTTTTCATTGTCCTTTTATACAAAATCATTTGGCTGCAATATGTAGATCTCCTTATCTAGATTACCATATAAGAAAGTAATTGTCACATCATGTTGCTTCAACTCTAAATCCCATATAGCCACTATAGAAAGCATAATCCTGATAGAACAATGCTTGATAACCAAGGAACATATCTCATCAAAATCTATCCCTTTTCTCTGACTGTAGCCTTTCATTATCAATCTAGTTTTGTACATTGATGTTCACCTTTTGATGAAGCTTCCTTCTTTTTGTACACCACTTGCAATCGATTTTCTTTCTTTCCTTGGAAATAGTAACAAGTTTTCAAGTCTTATTTTATGAAGAGAATTCATCTTTTTCTCTATAGCAATTTGCCACTTATTACTATCCTTACTCAATGGTAGTTGTATTTTCCTTCTAGCCCTTCTTATAGCAATAGAGTAAGGCTTCTCTTATTCCTATGGCTATATAATTTCTCTGTCTTGTTCTGAAGATTCTCTTGAATTAGCATTGTTGCAGTCAGCTTAATCAGTGGCTCTACCTGAATTAAGGTACCGGACTTCTTTATATTTTGGACCTAATGTTGAATTTTCTTCTTCAACAATAAAACTTTTCAAATATCACATATTTGCTGAGCTTCACCTACTGAGTAACAAGATTTCAAAGTCTGTAACCTTTCACACCAACCTTATATTCTAGATAAATATCAAGTTTAGACTTTACATCAAGCTTTATCCTCTTATCCTCCTATAATAATACATATTGGAGTGGACACTAGAGGCACCAGAATAAGATATAGGCTTTCTAACCCTCTGTGGTTATCTTAGTAATGTTTTGAGTAATTGAGTCCAATTTTGTAATAATGGCTTAGCCCACTCGAGTTTGTATTCTAGTCCCTTAGTCCTGTTTTGAGTCTGTATTCTGGCTCCTGAGTCCTACTTTGGGCCTTTCTACATTTGAGTCCTGTATTCAGAGTCACCCATACCATTAGGGTTTTGGGATCAGTCTTGGGATATGTCAAGTTCATTCGAGTCAAGTCAAGTTGAGTCAAGTTCTGTTGAGTCAAGTCATAAGTCTGCTCATGTTGAGCCATTTTTTATTTTGAGTCCTGTAAATTTTATATTGAGTCCAGTCCAGCAAGAGAAGATTCAAGACATTGATGGACCCCAGCCCGAATGATAACTTGGCAACTTCAAGGAGTCCCAGTCATATTTGGATATGCCACCTTGGATTGCATGAGAAGGATCTTGAAAATCTTCACATCATCAACCTGCTGAGAAGATGGAGCCTAGGAGAAATCCTAGAACCAGCCCAGCACTAAAGTGGGCTGCCCAAAGCCCAAAGCCTTATTGGATATTGCATCCAACCCTTATGGTCACCTTTCTTGGTCGGTCAACCTTAGAATTACCACCCATTGGACCAAGTCAAAAAGAGGGAGAGACCAAGTCAAAGAGAAGGTATAATCCTAGTTTGGAGAGGAATTGAGAGCCTATTTGGGAGAGGAGATCTTCTATGTATTTGAGTGGGAAAAGGATACTTAGGGTTTTACATGTATACCCTTACTTGGAGCACAAGCTTGTATGCCTATATAAAGGCCCCCCCTCTCATGTATATTTGATATTATTGAATTCTCAACTTTTTGTGTAAATTCAGTATGAGTTTTTGTGTGATTAAGGGTATCTGTATGATCCCTGCGCCCTACCTCCAAGCCGCTAGCCTTCTTCATCTCTTGGCCGCCATCCTCAAACCTCTTCCCCTTCTTCTTCTTTCAGCCATCTAGCCTATTCTTCCTTATTTTCTAACTCGTGAATGGTGATTCGCAGGTCTCTCAGAGTTCACGAATTCAAGGATTCCATCTGACTAGCTTTCAGGTCACTGGATTGAAAGCCACGAATCCACAGGGCCGATAGCTTTATTTTCCGGGCCGCATCCGAGAGCGACGAGCAAACTTTTCGTAGATCGATCTTCAAATCTCTACTAGGTACACCCCCTAGACTCCTCTTGTAACGGTATTGCAGAAGAGCTAGTCCTTACCAGGGCTTCTCAGCCTTGGCAATCCTTCACTTTCACTGTTTAGGGTTTAGTTCTACATGCCTGTGCTTCTGAATTTCTCTAGAATTACTTAGTTTCTTGGCTTAAAATTTGGGATACAAACTCCTAACATAATGCCTAACAACAAAAAAATAACTAGCATGCATGAATAGTCCCGCATCACATATGCAGGACAACTAAATATATAAATGTCAGAGTAATTAATTGGCTTACCAGAGCAAACCTCCCATGGTATTTTGAATCCTAGTGATGTTGAAGGAGACCAATTTACTAAGAAGCATGTGGTGTTTATTACTTTGGTCCAAAATTATTTCAGAACATCTATAAATAGTCTCATACAACAAGCTCTGTCAAGCATTGTCCTATTCATCCTTTCAGCTATCCTATTTTGCTGTGCCTTTCTTGGGATAGTAAAGTATCGAGCTTTGCCTTTCTTTTGATAGTAATTCACAAACTCTTTGGAGGTGTATTCCTCACTATTGTCAGTGCGGAGAACCTTTATCTGCTTGCATATTTGTTTTTCAACTTTAACATTCTACTTCTTAAACTTTTAAAATACTTCTGACTTATGCTTCAAGTAGTAAATCCAAACCTTCTTAGAGAAGTCATCAATAAAAGTTACAGACCTACCTCCTATCTCCGCCAAGAGAAGTGACTAGTACTGCTCAGATATCTAAATGAATGTACTCAAGGACCTATGTACTTTTTTTGGTTAAGGTCATGATCTTTACTTTGTATTGCTCACCAAGAATACATCTTTTACAGAAATCAAGTTTCCAATATTTAATATCCTTAAATAAATTTTTATTATATAATTCTAATATCCATCTTTGACCCATATGGCCAAGCATAGCATGGCATAATAATGTAGCATCATCATCATCAGAAGATTATGTAACAGCAGCATCACCACTAACAGTTTTTCCAATCAACCTGTATAAAGAGTATCTTTTTTCCTTCATCAATATTAAGGCACCACGTTTAACTTTCAATATGCCATTGGCACCGGCAATTTTACATTTATTTGTATTTAAGGTATCAAGAAAGATAAAACTCTTTCTCAAACTAGGAACATGCCTGACATCTGTTAAAGTCCTTACAATTCTATCAAACATCTTAATTTTGACTATTCCTATCCCAATAATTTTATACTCAATATTATTATCCATAAGAACTTTACCCCATCATGAGATGTATAACAAACAAATCAATTTCTATGCAGGCACATATGATAAAAGCAACTAGTATCAAGAATCCAACTATTTGAAAAAATCCATACCTGAGGACATGGTCAACACATCTCTATCCTTTTCAGACTCAATAACAACTTTAGCCTCATAGTGTTTAGTTTTTGCTTGGAATTTAATTTGGGACAATTCATCTTTTAATGACCTTCTTGCTTGCAGTAATGACACATGTCATCTCATCCTCTTGACTTGAATCTGAAATAGTCTTATTGTCATCTTTTTCTTTTCAATGTCTTCTTTCTTAATCCAAACCCGTTGCCATCAAACTGTCAACTGCAATAGATTTGTGCCTAACCTTATTTGACAACAAAGTTATTTTAACCTTCTCCATCTTCAATGCATCTTTGCCATATAAGATGGTAGTCAGCAAATGATCATAGGACTTGGGTAAAGATGAGAAAAAAATAATAGCTTGATCTTCTTCCTCCACCTTCATTCCCAAACTACGAAGTTGCAAAATCAATATATCGAATACATTTAAATGCTCCAAAAGATCAATCCCTTTAGACAAACATAAACTATAAAGTTGCTTTCTCAAATATAATTTATTTGTAAGAGACTGACATTTAAAGATCATCTAAATTCTTCTATAAATTAAAGATAGTTTTGCAGTCTTCAACATTATATATTACCTCATTTCCCAAACAAAGTACAATAGTATTAGAAGCTTTCAGATCAAGCTCTGACCATTCATCTATATTAATAATACCTAATTTTTTCTTAGGAAGAAGAGCTTTTTGAAGATTTTGTTGAACCAGGATTGCTTTTACTATCTTCTTTTACAAGTTGAAATCTAGTTTGCCATCAAATTTCTCAACTTTGAGTTTTGTCGATATCTTGAATGCACACACCAGATCAACTTAGCAGAAATACATAAAAAAACTCGGCTATGATACTATATGTTGAAAAATCAAATCAATAGAAAGACTGAACAAAAATATGTATCTCTAAGCATATTTATACATCAAGACAAAATATAATAATGAAATAATAATTATGATAAAATAGATAAATTATAAAAAAATATCAAGATTTACATGGTTCGGCCGTAGCCTATATCCATGGGGTATGCAACATCACTATGAGAAAAAAATCATCAATATAAGAAATTACACCTCTCAAATTTCTTATATTAATCTCTAAAATAAAGAGCACAAACAAATTTTCTATCAAAAATTTATTCACAAAAACTTCCTTTGAGTTGTCGCTGCTGCAAATCCCAAAGTCGCTGCCGAACCTTATAAATAAAATTTAAAATTCTTTTAGCCAAAATAACTATTAAAAGTGTTAGGATGTGTGCAGCAGATTAAATTAGTTTAGGCCTCCAAATAATTCCTATTTACTCACTTAGGCAATTAACCAATCACAACACAGACATATATCAAATCAAAAGAAGACGAAATTTACATGGTTCGGCAAAATATTGCCTACGTCCACCAAGAGGAAAGGAGTGATCCACTATAATATGACCCAAATCTGGGTACAAAAGAAATACAAATATCCAGATAACAAATGCCAGATTAAAAACAAAGAGATATAATAAATAAACAAAAGAGGATGAAAGAAGCACGAGAAAAATTCCAAATACCAGGCCTCTAGCTTTTCTTGGTGCTTGGATCGAAGAAGAAATCTCTCTGAAATTTCTCTGGATTTTTTCTCTCTCTCTATGTGTAACAAAAACTGTAGGCTCTCTATGGTTAAATAACCATATGAAACAACATCCAAAATAGGCCTAAAATGAGTCCAGAAAGTCCAAAATACTTCCAAGCCGTCAGATCAAAGAACAAAGGCTCAAATCGTGCTAAAATCCATGCCAGATCAAGCCCAAAAGAGGTCAGATCCATCTCAGCCATTCGATCGCCCCATCAGACGGTCAGGATCAAAAGAAATCTCATGGACCACTCAAACACCGCACAAAATGCATGGAAAACCACATGGAAAATGCAGGGAAACGCCCCAAGGGAGGCACCGCAACCGCCTGGGCCGGGCCCATGCGCTCCCGCGCGCGCTGCGCTTGGGCCTGGGCCGCGCGCGCGCGCCTACGCGCTGGGCCGAGTGCCAGCCCACGCCGCGCGTCGCACGTGGGTCGGGGTTCGTGGGTCTTTGTGGCTGCTTCGTGGGAGCGGGTTTTTACGGGAGCAAACATATAACAATCCTCCTCCTTGCGACCAAAAATAAATGCCTCTATCAAATATGGATTATAAAGCCTCCTCCTCATCAAAAGACCCCGAAGGGGATCACCAAGTGCTCAAACCAATCAAGTTCTGAAATGTCCTGAACTTGACTACTGGAATTGGTTTAGTGAGCATATCAGCCGGATTATTAGCAGTGCCAATTTTTTGAAGTTAAATATCACCATCCTCTACCAAATCTCTGATAAAGTGATTTCTGACATCAACATGCTTAGTGCGCTCATGATACATCTGATCTCTGGCGAGATGTAACGCACTCTGACTGTCACAATGAATAACCAAAGAATTATGCTTGAGACTCAAATCTTGTACTAACCCTCTTAGCTAGATTGCTTCCTTTGCTGCCTCTATCAAAGCCATATACTCTACCTCTGTAGTAGACAAAGCAACTATAGATTACAAAGTAGCATTCAAGCTAATTGCACAACCAGAAAGAGTAAATACATATGAGGTCAATGACCTCTTTCTATCCAAGTCACAAGAATAATCTGAATCACAGAATCCTGTAACAGTGCAACCACTATGTCCGGAGAATACCAATCCCAAATCAGAAATACCTTTCAAATATCGAAGAATCCATTTCACAGCTGACCAGTGAGCTTTTCTAGGATTGTCCATATATCTACTCACTATACTAATTGCCTGTGAAATATCAGGGCGAGTGCAGACCATTGTATACATGATACTGCCAACTGCACTTGCATAAGGTACTTTAGACATATACTTCTCCTCATCATCAGTCTGAGGGGAATCCCTGGCAGATAAAAGAAAGTGACTAGCAAAGGGCGTAGTGACTGGCTTATAGCTGTAGACATACAAAATCTTTCCAAGACTTTTATAATATAACTATGCTGAGTAAAAAATAGTCTACATAATTGCCTGTCACGAATGATCTCCATCCCAAGCATCTTCTTTGCCGGTCCAAGGTCCTTCATCTCAAATGCAGTATTAAGTTCAGTTTTCAGCTTCTGGATGACTGACACATCCCTGGCTGCAATCATCATGTCATCAATATATAATAACAAATAAAAAAAGGACTCGTCTGAAAGCTGATGATGATACACACAACTATCATATGGAGATCTATCAAATTCATGGTCAACCATAAACTTATCAAATTTGCGGTACCATTATCTTGGAGACTGCTTCAAACCATACAAAGATCTTTTGAGCAAGCATACATGATCTTCTTTATCTGGAGACTCAAAACCTGGTGGCTGTTGCATATAAATCTGCTCCTCCAAGTCACCATGTAGAAAAGCTGTCTTGACATCCAGCTATTCTAACTCCAAATTCTGAGAAGCAACTAAAGCAAGAAGCACATGAATAGGAGAGTGTTTAACTACGGAGAAAATACCTCCTTGTAATCAATACCCTCTCGTTGACTGTAACCCTTAGCCACCAACCTTGCCTTATATTTCAAATCTTGAGGGGTAGGTGCTTCCTTTTTCTTGAAGATCCATTTGCAGCCAATTTTCTTCTTGTCCTTAGGTAATCTGACTAATTTCCAAGTCTGATTCTTTTCCAAAGACTGAAGCTCTTCTACCATAGCCATGGTCCATTGCTCAGCCTGTAAACTACCAATTGCTTCTTGAAATGTGGTCGGCTCATCACCTATAGTGTCGGCAATATTTAGAGCATAATATACTAACTCAGCACTAGCAGAATCCTCAAAACCATACCTTTGAGGTGATCTGATATTTCGCCTGGATCTTCAAGTGGCAATACTATCATCTAGACCTTGTCCAATAACCTCTTTCTGAGTCTGTATCTCTAGATCTATCTGCTGATGCTGTTCATTCTGAATATCACCAGTAGGCTGCAACTGTTGTAAACTAACTGTCTGATTAATATCAACAGCAGTCCTATCCTGCTCACCCTGAACCTGTTCTCCCTGTGAAGAACATGGCTGCTGCTGCCTTGAAGGAGTGGATGACTCATTAAAAGTCACATCCCTACTGACTAAAAAATCCTAGGATCCGGGCTCGGTGCACCATAATCTATAGCCCTTCACCCCATATGCATATCCAAGAAATATGCATTTCTTAGCCCTGGGATTCAGCTTTCCATCTTTGACATGTGCATATGCTGAACACTCAAATACTCTAAGAACTGAATAGTCTGCAGGTCTACCTATCCACATCTCTTCCGGAGTCTTCATATTCAATGCAGATGCTGGAGATCGATTTATAATAAAGCAGGCTGTATGTGCAGCCTCTGCCCAGAAGTTTGTACTCAATCCAGAACTTGACAGCATAGATCTGACTCTTTCTAATATTGTGTGATTCATGCATTTCGCAACACCATTTTGCTGAGGAGTATACACTGTGGTCATATGCCTAACAATGCCCTCTGACTTGTAAAAGTCATTAAACTCTGTAGAACAGAGTTCCAATCCATTGTCAGTCCGGAAGGTTTTCACCTTCCTCTCAGTTTGCCTCTCGACCATAGCCTTCTACCCTTTAAAAATGTGAAACACATTACTTTTATTTTTGATAGTATAAATCCAGACTTTACGGAAATAGTCATCAATCAAAGAGAGCAAATACCTAGATCCACCCTTGGATGTAACTGGGGCAGGTCCCCATAGGTCAGATGTAGTAATCCAATATACCTGCTATCCTGTGCATGCCTGTAGTAAATCTCACTCTATGTTGTTTTCCAAATATGCAATGCTCATAGAATCCAAGTGCACCAACTTTCTAACCTCCTAGCAAACCACGTCTGCTCAGCTCCTGTAAACCTTTATCTGACATGTGGTCTAATCTTTGATACCATAACTGTATTAATTGAACAATAAAGGAATGTGCTGAAGAAGCCTCACCAACCACTGTAGTGCCATTTAAACAGTAAAGAGTGCCACTCAATTTACCTCTTAACAAAGTCAATGCACCTTTACTAATTGTAATAGATCCTCTACCCCATCTGTTCTCAAAACCTGCAATATCAAGAGCATTTACCGAGAGAAGGTTTCTTTTCAATAGAGGAACATATCTGACATCATCCAAAGTCACCATAGTATTTGCATGAGATTTGATCTGAACTATATCAATTCCTTCCACTTTACAAATGGCATTATCCCCAAGAAGAATAGAGCCTCCATCATAAGATTTAAAAGAAATGAACCATTCTTTATGGGGTGTCATGTAAAAAGATGCTCCAGAGTCCACGATCCAGGTATCAGGCTGACTGATACTGCATGCAGTTGTAAATATTGCATCATCTGCAACACTGCTATGATCTGCAGAAGAAACTGCTACTGATGCCGAATCTGAGATTGTTCCTTTATTTTTCTGTTCC
This sequence comes from Areca catechu, assembly GCA_021397845.1. NCBI lineage: Eukaryota > Viridiplantae > Streptophyta > Magnoliopsida > Arecales > Arecaceae > Areca > Areca catechu. The sequence continues at coordinate 50,041,200 of CM038045.1, read as the reverse complement.
TTCTCTTTCTTGGACTGTAGAAGTCTACACTCATTTTTCCAGTGGCCTGGTTTCTTGCAGTAATGACAAACACCAGGTCTTTTAGACCTAGACTATGATCTAGTCTTGGACTTATTTCTATCTTGTTCAACTATTCTTTGCTCATCTCTACCTCTGACAGTAAATCCTTGTGCCGGATTTGGAGCCTGATGCTCCAACTGTACTTTCATCCTAAGCTCATTGGATAACAAAGTGGCTTCAACCTCATTGAGACTTATAGTCTCTCTTCCATAGTGCATGGTAGTAGTAATATTTTCATGGAACTTAGGCAAAGAATAAATTAGGATCAAAGCTTTGTCTTCCTCATCAACATTAATACCAATATTTGCCAAATCAAGTAGGAGCTTATTATAATCATCCAAGTGATCCTTGAGTGAGATCCCTTCCGCCATACGAAATGTGTGAAGCTTGCCCCTCAAATATAGTCTATTAGTGAGAGATTTTACCATATACAAAGTATCCAATTTTTTCCATACACCTTTAGCTGTATCAAGTTCCACTACATTGCGGAGGACTTTATCTCTCAATCCCGAAAATAGAGTCCCAAGTGCTCTTTCATTCATCTCCTCTTTTTCAGCCTTTGTATTACCTGGAATTGCCTCCATTCCTTTGAGAGCTGTTGCAACGCCCTCATTTACCAATAGATATCTCATTCTCACCTTCCATAGTGCAAAATCACCTATGCCATCAAATATTGCTACCTCATGCCTAGAGGTAGTGGAATGAAAAATAACCACCTCAAGAGCCGGAGAAGAACTTGGTTGCCCATCAAATGCCATCCCAGTGCTTTGATACTACTTGTTGGGATGTGCGCAGCATATTAAACCAGTTTAGGCCTCCAAATAATTCTTCTTTACTCACTTAGGCAATTAACCAATCACAACACAGGCAGATATCAAATAAAAAAAAGACGAGATTTACGTGGTTCGGCAAAATATTGCCTGTGTCCACCAAGAGGAAAGGAGTAATCCACTATAATCTGATCCAAATCTGGGTATAAAAGGAATACAAATATCCAGATAACAAATGCCAGATTAAAAATAAAGAGACATAATAAATAAACAAAAGAGGATGAAAGAATAACGAGAAAAATCCCAAATACCAGGCCTCTAGCTTTTCCTGGTGCCTGGATCGAAGAAGAAATCTCTCTGAAATTTTTTTGGATTTTCTCTCTCACTCTCTGTCTCTCTCTATGTGTATCAAAAATCGCAGGCTCTCTGTGGTTAAAAAACCATCTGAAACGGTATCCAAAACAGACCTAAAATGAGTCCAGAAAGTCCAAAATACTCCCAAGCCATTAGATCAAAGAACAAAGGCCCAAATCATACCAAAATCCATGCCAGATCAAGCCCAGAAGAGGTCGGATCCATCTCAGCTGTTCGATCACACCATCGGACGGTCAGGATCAAAAGAAATCTCATGGACCACTCAAACACCGTGCGAAATGCATGGGAAACCGCATGGGAAATGCGGGGAAACGACCCAAGGGGGCACCGCAGTTGCCTGGGCCGCGCGCCTGTGCACTGGGCCGAGTGCCCGCCCATGCCACGCGTCGTGCGTGGGTCAGGGTTCGTGGGTCTTTGTGGCTGCTTTGTGGGAGTGGGTTTTTACGGGAGCAAACACGTAACAAAAAGAAAAATCCAAAATGAGTTTTATAAAGAGTGGAAAATACCTCTCGATCATGCCTACTCATGCATACCACGACACCCAAGCATTTAGGCTGCTATTGGTGTCATGAATGGGTGGGAGTCAAAAGCCCACTAGGTCAAGGTTCTCCCGTGCTGAGACTCCAACAACAGCATACCAAGGACATTAATCTTGCAACTCCTTGAACTAATATTCCCTCCAGACATTTCATTGAAGAGACAACAAGCAGAACCTAGTTCTCCACATTTGGAGTACATGTCTATAAGAAGGTGTTTTATGGAAACATCCTAACCGAAACCAAGCCTTATTTAATATAGCCATGGACGATCTTCCCCATATGAAGAAATGATAGGTGAGTGAAAGTTTGAAGTGAAGAGCAGCATGGTAGAAATGCTGGGCTTGCATCTTTCAGATAACTGTTGGGTGTGATTTTAGTTCATCAACATATATTTGGAAGCAAAAGAAAAAAAAGGAAGAAAATGGATGATCTATGATGGAAGAAGACCTCTCTCAATTGTATTTTCTTCTTTTTTTTTTCTTGTTTTCATGGCAGCCCTGTTTTTACTTTTCTTGGCTCCCAAGAAGATTATATAATAGCCATTCATGTAGCATACATGCAACCCAACACTACATAATAGCCATTCATGTGGTATACATGCAACCCAATACTACATTAACAAAACATAACAAGAGAAAGTTTAATACATAATAAACAAAGCATTAGAATTTAATACTCCCCCTTAATGCTTTGTTCTTGAACACCCATGAGTTCTCTAAAATACAAAAAATCTTCTTTAGGAAGTGCCTTGTTAAATATGTCTGCCACTTGATCTAGTATCTTTATATATGTCATTTGAATTTCTCTTTCTTCCATAACTTCATGGATAAAATGATACTTGATTTTGATGTGCTTTGTTCGACTATGATATATGGGATTTTTTGTCATAGCAATGGCAGATTTGTTGTCACAAAATAATATAGTAGCTTCCTCTTGCTTCTCACCAATATCTTCTAAAATTCTTCTCATCCAAATTGCTTGCTTTGAGACCAATGTAGCTGAAACATATCTCGCTTTTATTGAGGACAATGCCATGGTTTCTTGCTTCGTTGTGCCCAAGAACATATGCCGGATCCAAAGGTAAAAGAATAACTCGATGTGCTTCTCATATCATCTAGTTTTCCAGTCCAATCACTATCACAAAATCCAAACAATTTCAGCTTTGTATTTACTTCTCTCCTATAAATGATGCCAAAATTTTTGGTGCCTTGAATGTATCTCAAAACTTTTTTTGCTGTTCCAAAATAAAGCTTACTTGGTTGATGCATAAAACGAGACAACAAACTTGTAGCATACATGATGTCCGACCTTGTAGTAGTAAGATATAATAGACTTCCAACCAAACTTCTATATAAAGTTGCATTTGCATCTTCACTTCCATCTTCCTTTGAGAATTTTTCATTCACTACTAAGGGTGTTGGCACCGGGTTACAATTTTTCATTCTAAACTTCTTGAGAAAACTTTCCACATAGTTCTTTTGGCAAATGAAAACATAATCTCCTTTTTGATCAACTTCAACTCCCAAGAAGTAATAAAGCAAACCTATATCATTCATTTTATATCTTTTCATCATGTCATTTTTAAATTCATAAATCATTCTTTCATCACTACCGGTATAAATCAAATCATCAACATAAAGAAAGACAATGAGGATACCGGTATTACCTTGCCTTTTGATGTATAAAGTTGGCTCACTTAGGCTTCTTTGGAATCCTTTCTCATTGAAATAGGCATCAATTTGACTATACGAAGCTCGGGGAGCTTGTTTTAATCCATACAAAGCTTTCTTCAACTTGTACACTTTCTTCTCATGATCTTTGATGATGAATCCTTGAGGTTACTCTACATAAATATCTTCTTTTAATACTCCATTCAAAAAGGCTGATTTCACATCTAATTGGTACAAATGCCAATTTTTATGTGCCGCCAAAGCAATGAGTGTTCTAATTATATCAAGTCAAGCAACGGTGCAAAGGTTTTTTAATAATCTATTCCTTTTTGTTGAGAGTCTCCTTTGGCCACCAATCTTGATTTATGTCTTTGAATGGAACCATCCGGATTAAACTTTATCTTATAGATCCACTTCACGCCGATGATTTCTTTCTCTTTTGGTTTATCAACTAACTCACAAGTTTTATTTTTTTTAATCACTTCAATTTATTCTTTCATTGCGTTCCTTCAAGCTTCTTCTTTCATTGCTTTTTCAAGGCATTCCGGTTCAACCATACAAAAGTTACATTTAGCATAAATATCACTAAGACTTCTCATTCTTTTTGAAGTAGAGCTTAGAGATGAACTTGTACTTGATAGTGAGCTTGAGCTTGGAGATGGACTTGTACTTAGAGATGGACTTGTACTTGGAGAGATATGTAGTGATTCTTCATCAACTTCTTCTTCATTTTGAATATCTTGAGTCTCTTCATGAATGGTAACAACTTTTTCTTCGACTTTCTTTTCTTTCCAATCCCATGATGCTTTTTCATTGAAAAGAACATCTCTACTAATCACCACCTTGTTTGCTTTCAAGCTTAAGAGTCTATAATCCTTTGATTGTATGCTATAGCCAACAAAGATGCATTTTTCACTTATTTCATATGCTTATGTCTCTTCTCTTTTGGGATATGTGCATAACAAATACAACTAAAAACCTTGAGATGCTTAATCGATGGCTTTCTACCGGACCAAGTCTCAAATAGTATTTTATCTTAAATTGCTTTTGTTGGACATCTATTTAATAAGTAGATTGTTGTAATTATTGCTTCGGTCCAAAAAGAGTTTGGAAGGCCTTTATCTTTGAGCATAAATCTTGCCATTTCAATAATTGTGCAGTTCTTTCTTTCGGCGACTCTATTTTGTTTCGGTATATAGCTAATGGTCAATTGTCTATGCAAGCTAATATCTTCACAAAACTTTTCAAATTCTTTTGAATTATACTCACTATCTCAATCACTTCTTAGATATTTGATGTAGTTCCCACTTTGCCTTTTAACAAAATTTTTGAACTTCTTGAAAATAGAAAATATCTTGGACTTGTGCCTCATAAAGTAGACTCATATCATTCTTGAATAATCATCAATGAAGATAATGAAGTAGACATTTCCGGTATGAGAAGGAGTCTTCGTAGGCCCACACACATCGGTATGAACAAGTTCCAATGGTGCCTTAGCTCTCCATGCTTTTTCCTTTGAAAATAGTTTCCGGTGTTGTTTCCCGAGTGCACAACCTTCATACACTTATTTCTTTTCTTGAATTGCCGATAGACCATACACCATATTTTTTTTGTTAGAGACATCTCAAACTTTGAAAATTCAAGTGCCCATATCTTTTGTGCCATAACCATGATTCATCATTGACTTCCATTTTGAGTGCCATATTCTTTACATATTGAAGAATGAGAGAAAAATTTATATTTTTTTTCATCTTGATGGTTATCATAAGTTGCCTCTTCTCACCTTTGTCATATATCTTACATGAGTTTTTTTCAAAGTAAACGGTGTGCCCATGCTCAATCAATTGGTCAACACTTATAAGATTTTGCTCTAAATTCGGAACAAGAAGAACATCATAAATGAATTTCAACCTCTTCTTTGTATCAATAGCAATAGTACCTTTTTCCTTGGCTTGAACAAGTGTTCCATCTCCCATCTTGACTTGCGATGTAGAAGAAGCATCAATATTAACAAAAATTGACTTGTCGCCGGTCATATAGTTGCTACATCCACTATCAAGGTACCGTACATCATTCATTAGCTTGGATGCCATTTGACATGCAAAGAATGTACTTTGTTCACCACCTTCTTTTTCTTCGAAATAGTTTGCTTGCTCATTTACTTTGTACCTACAATCCTTTTGAACATGGCCAAATTTCTTGCACACAAAATATTGAGGTTTGTCTTTAAACCAACAATCATTTTCAATATGAGAAGATCTTTTACATATTTTGCATCTATTTTGATTGCTTTCATTATTATTTCTTCTTTGAAAATTATTTCTTCATCTTCCTCTTGAATTTCTTCCTCTTCCTCTTCCTTGCCTTCCACATCTAGATGAGGATTCATAATTATGGTGTTCATGAGTAGATGGGTCTCCTTTGGAGAAAATATTAATCTTAGATTGAAAGGCACTTTCAAGAGATTTTTCATTATGTCTATTCAATTTTTGCTCATATGATTTAAGTGAACCGATCAACTCATGTACACTTAATGAAGAGATCTTTTGATTCTTCAATAGCGGCAACAATAGCATCATATTTTTGAGGCAAACTGTTAGAGTTTGCTCCCATAAAAACCCAGCCACGAAGATCGCTCCCACGAAGCCCCCGACCCACGCGCGACCCGCGGCACGGGCGGGCGCTCGGCCCAGCCCAGCGCGCAGGCGTGCGCACGCGCGCAGCCCAGGCCCACGCACAGCGCGCGGGCGCGCGCATGGGCTCGGCCTAGTGACTTGCGGCACCCCCCTTGGGGTGTTTCCCCAGTTTTTCCGTGCGGTTCCCCTTGGTTTCTCGCGGTGTACGCGTGGTCCACACGATTTCTCACATTTTGGACTGTCCAATCGATCGATCTGATGGCTGAGATTAATCCGAGCTTGATTAGGCTTGATCTGAGGGTATCTTGCATTGATTTTGGCACGATCTAAGTCTTTGTTCTTTGATCTGACGGCTTGGGAGTGTTTTGAATTTTCTAGACTCATTTTAAGTCTGTTTTGGATGCCATTTCAGATGGTTATTTAACCACAGAGAGCCTGCGGTCTTTGATCCAAAGAGAGAGAAAAAATCCAAAAAATTTTAGAGAGATTTCTTTTTCGATCCAGGCACCAGAAAAAGCTAGAGGCCTAGTATTTGGGATTTTTCTCATACTTCTTTCATCCTCTTTTATTTTTTTATTATGTCTCTTTATTTTTAATCTAGTATTTGTTATCTGGATATTTGTATTCCTTTTATACCTAGATTTGGGTCAGATTATAGTGGATTACTCCTTTTCTCTTGGTGGATGTAGGCAATAATTTGCCGAACCACGTAAATCTCATCTTCTTTTGATTTGATATCTGCTTGTGTTGTGATTGGTTAATTGCCTAAGTGAGTAAACAGGAATTATTTGGAGGCCTAAACTGATTTAATCCGCTGCGCACATCTCAACAATTGGTATCAGAGCAAAGGGATGGCATCTGACGGGCAACCAAGTTCTTCTTTGGCTCCTGAGACAGTTATTTTTCATTCCACTACTTCTAGGCATGAGGTAGCGATATTTGATGGCACAGGTGATTTTGCACTATGGAAGGTAAGAATGAGATATATGTTGGTAAAGGAGGGCATTGCAACAGCTCTTAAAGGAATGGATGCAATTCCAGGTGATACAGAGGCTGAAAAAGAGGAGATGAATGAGAGAGCACTTGGGACTCTATTTTCAGGATTGAGTGATAAAGTCCTCCGCAATATAGTGAAACTTGATACAGCTAAAGGTGTATGGAAAAAATTGGATACTTTATATATGGTAAAATCTCTAACTAATAGACTGTATTTAAGGGGCAAGCTTCACACATTTCGTATGGTGGAAGGGATCTCACTCAAGGATCACTTGGATGATTATAATAAGCTCCTGCTTGATTTGGCAAATATTGGTATTAATGTTAATGAGGAAGACAATGCTTTGATCCTGATTTATTCTTTGCCTAAGTCCTATAAAAATATTACTACTACCATGCTCTATGGAAGAGAGACTATAAGTCTCAATGAGGTTGAAGCCACTTTATTATCTAATGAGCTTAGGTTGAAAGTACAGTTGGAGCATCAGACTCCAAATCCGGTACAAGAACTTACTGTCAGAGGTAGAGATGAGAAAAGAACAGTTGAACAAGGTAGAAATAAGTCTAAGACTAGATCAAAGTCTAGGTCTAAAAGACCTGGTGTTTGTCATTACTGCAAGAAGCTAAGCCACTGGAAAAATGAGTGTAGACTTCTACAGTCCAAGAAAGAGAAGGAACAGAAAAATAAAGGAACAATCTCAGATTCGGCATCAGTTACAGTTTCTTCTACAAATCATAGCAGTGTTGCAAATGATGCAGTATTTACAGCTGCATGCAGTATCAGTCAGCCTGATACTTGGATCGTAGACTCTGGAGCATCTTTTCACATGACACACCATAAAGAATGGTTTACTTCTTTTAGATCCTATGATGGAGGCTCTGTTCTTCTTGGGGATGACGCCATCTGTAAAGTGGAAGAAATTGGTACAGTTCAGATCAAATCTCATGCAAATACTGTGGTGACTTTGGATGATGTCAGATATGTTTTCCAATTGAAAAGAAATCTTCTCTCAATAAATGCACTTGATATTATAGGTTTTGAGGGCAGATGGGGTAGAGGATCTATTACAATTAGTAAATGTGCATTGACTTTGTTAAGAGGTAAATTGAGTGGCACTCTTTATTATTTGGATAGCACTACAGTGGTTGATGAGACTTCTTCAGCATATTCCTCTATTATTCAATTGACACAGTTATGGCATCAAAGATTGGGCCACATGTCAGATAAAGGTTTACAGGAGCTAAGCAGACGTGGTCTGCTTGGAGGTCAGAAAGTTGGTGCATTTGGATTCTGTGAGCATTGCGTATTTGGAAAACAATACAGAGTCAGCTTTACTACAGGCATGCATAGGATAGCAGGTATATTGGATTACATACATTCTGACCTATAAGGACCTGCCCCAGTTACATCCAAGGGTGGATCTAGGTATTTGCTCTCTTTGATTAATGACTATTCCCGTAAAGTATAGATTTATACTATCAAAAAAAAAAGTGATGTGTTTCACACTTTTAAAAGGTGGAAGGCTATGGTCGAGAGGCAAATTGAGCGGAAGGTGAAAACTTTTCGGACTGACAATGGATTGGAATTCTATTCTACAGAGTTTAATGACTTTTACAAGTTAGAGGGTATTGTCAAGCATAGGACCACAGTGTATACTTCTCAGCAAAATGGTATTGCAGAATGCATGAATCATACACTATTAGAAAGAGTCAGATCTATGCTGTCAAGTTTTGGATTGAGTAGAGACTCATGGGCAGAGGCTGCACATACAGCCTGCTTTATTATAAATCGATCTCCAGCATTTGCATTGAATATGAAGACTCCGGAAGAAATATGGATAGGAAGACCTGCAGACTATTCAGTTCTTAGAGTATTTAGGTGTTCAGCATATGCACATGTCAAAGATGGAAAGTTGAATCCCAGGGCTAAGAAATGCATATTTCTTGGATATGCATATGTGGTGAAGGGTTATAGATTATGGTGCACAAAGCCTGGATCCCAGGATTTTCTAGTCAGCAGGGATGTGACTTTTGACGAGTCACCCACTCCTTCATGGCAGTTACAGCCAAGTTCTTTACCGGGAGACCAGGTTCAGGATCAGCAGGATAGGACTGTTGTTGATATTAATCAGATTGTTAGATCATAGCAGTTGCAGCCTATAGATGATATTCAGAATGAACAGCATCAGCAGACAGATCCAGAGTTATAGACTTAGGAGGAGGTTATTGTACGTGGTCAAGTTCAAGATGATAGTATTGCCACTCGAAGAACCATGCGATATATCAGAGCACCTCAAAGGTATGGTTTTGAGGATTCTGCTTGTGCTGAGTTAGTATATTATGCTTTGAATACTGCAGACACTATAGATGATAAGCCGACCACATTTCAAAAAGCAATTGGTAGTTCACAGGCTGAGCAATGGATCATGGCTATGGTAGAAGAACTTCAGTCTTTGGAAAAGAATCAGACTTGGAAATTAGTCAGATTATCTAAGGGCAAGAAGAAAATTGGCTGCAAATGGATCTTCAAGGAAAAGGAAGGACCTACCCCTCAAGATTTTAAATATAAGGCAAGGTTGGTGGCTAAGGGTTACAGTCAACGAGAGGGTATTGATTACAATGAGGTATTTTCTCCGTAGTTAAACACTTTTCTATTCATGTGCTCCTTGCTTTAGTTGCTTCTCAGAATTTGGAGATAGAATAGCTGGATATCAAGACAGCTTTTCTACATGATGACTTGGAGGAGCATATTTATATGCAACAGCCACCTGGTTTTGAGGCTCAGGATAGAGAAGATCATGTATGCTTGCTCAAAAGGTCTTTGTATGGTTTGAAGTAGTCTCCAAGACAATGGTACCACAAATTTGATAAGTTTATGGTTGACCATGAATTTGATAGATCTCCATATAATAGTTGTGTGTATCATCAGCAGCTTTCAGATGGGTCCTTTTGTTATTTGTTATTATATGTTGATGATATGATGATTGCAACCAGGGATATGTCAGTCATCCAGAAGCTGAAAGCTGAACTTAGTACTGCATTTGAGATGAAGGACCTTGGACCAGCAAAGAAGATACTTGGGATGGAGATCATTCATGATAGGCAATTATGTAGACTATTTGTTACTCAGCACAGTTATATTATGAAAGTCTTGGAAAGATTTTGTATGTCTACAGCTAAGCTAGTCACTACGCCCTTTGCCAGTCGCTTTCATTTATCTACCAGGGATTCTCCTTAGATTGATGATGAGGAGAAGTATATGTCTAAAGTACCTTATGCAAGTGCAGTTGGCAGTATCATGTATGCAATGGTCTGCACTTGCCTTGATATTTCACAGGCAATTAGTATAGTGAGAAGATATATGGACAAGCCTGGAAAAGCTCACTGGTCAGTTATGAAATGGACTCTTCGATATTTGAAAGGTACTTCTGATTTGGGATTGGTATTCTACGGACAAAGTGGTTGCACTGTTACAGGATTCTGTGATTCAAATTATACTTGTGACTTGGATAGGAGGAGGTCATTGACCTCATATGTATTTACTCTCTCTGGTTGTGTAATTAGCTGGAAGGCTACTTTGCAATCTATAATTGCTTTGTCTACTACAGAGGCAGAGTATATGGCTTTGACAGAGGCAGCAAAGAAAGCAATCTGGCTAAGAGGGTTAGTACAAGATTTGGGTCTCAAGCAGAATTCTTTGGTTATTCACTGTGACAGTCAAAGTACGTTACATCTCGCCAGAGATCAGATGTATCATAAGCGCACTAAGCATGTTGATGTCAGGTATCACTTTATCAGAGATTTGGTAGAGGATGGTGATATTCAACTTCAAAAAATAGCACTGCTAATAATCTGGCTGATATGCTCACTAAACCAATTCCAGTAGTCAAGTTTAGGACATTCCAGAACTTAATTGGTTTGAGCACTTAGTGATCCCCTTCGGGGTCTTTTGATGAGGAGGAGGCTTTATAATCCATATTTGATAGAGGCATTTATTTTTTGGATCGCAAGGAGGAGGATTGTTATAGTTTGCTCCAGTAAAAACATAGCCACGAAGATCACTCCCACGAAGCCCCCGACCCATGCGCGACTCGCGGCACGGGCGAGCGCTCGGCCCAGCTCAGAGCGCAAGCGTGCGCGCGGGGGCGCGCACACGGCCCAGGCCCACGCACAGCACGCGAGGGCGCACGCATGGGCTCGGCCCAGCGGCTTGCGGCGCCCCCCTTGGGGCATTTCCCGGTTTTCCCATGCGGTTCCCCTTGGTTTCTCGCGGTGTATGCACGGTCCACGCGATTTCTCACGCTTTGGACTGTCCGATCGGTCGATCGGACGGCTAAGATTAATCCAAGCTTGATTAGGCTTGATCTGAGGGTATCTTGCATGGATTTTGGCACTATCTAAGGCTTTGTTCTTTGATCTGACGGCTTGGGAGTGTTTTGGATTTTCTGGACTCGTTTTAGGACTATTTTGGATGCCGTTTCAGTTGGTTATTTAACCACAAAGAGCTTGCGGTCTTTAATCCAGAGAGAGAAAAAAATCAAAAAAAAATTCAGAAAGATTTCTTCTTCGATCCAGGCACCAGGAAAAGCTAGAGACCTGGTATTTGGGATTTTTCTCGTGCTTCTTTCATCATCTTTTGTTTATTTATTATGTCTCTTTGTTTTTAATCTGGCATTTGTTATCTGGATATTTGTATTCCTTTTATACCTAGATTTGGGTCAGATTATAGTGGATTACTCCTTTCCTCTTGGTAGATGTAGGCAATATTTTGTCGAACCACGTAAATCTCATCTTCTTTTGATTTGATATATGCCTTTATTGTGATTGGTTAATTGCCTAAGTGAGTAAACAGGAATTATTTGGAGGCCTAAACTGGTTTAATCCGCTGTGCACATCCCAATACAAACTAATCATAATCTTTTCACAAATCCTTTGATCAGTGATCTTTTCACCATATATTTTTATTTGATTAACTATCTCCATGATTTTGGAGGAGTAATCTTTCATGATTTCATTTTCCTTTATTTTTATATTTTCTAATTCTCTTCTAAGAAATAAAAGCTTGATGGTTCTTACCTTGGTGTTGCCTTAAAATTTCTCTTGAAGAATGTCCCAAGCTTCCTTTGCTTTGCTTGCCCCAATAATCCTTGGAAAAATTTTATCGGACATGGCTTGTTAGATGAAGAAGAGGGCTTTTGCATCCTTTTTCTTGTACTCCTTCAATTGATCTCTTTGAGCATTGGTTAAGATTATTGATGAGTTGAGTTCCTTATATTCATTCTCCACCAAATTCCAAATCTCTTGTAAAATAAAGAGTGTTTTCATCTTGATACTCCAAAAATCATAATTTTCACCATCAAAGATAGGCATAGAAGTTGTTGGATGCTCATACCCATGGGATTTGAAGTTGCCATGAAGATCTTCTTGATTAAGGCTTGTTTTCTCACAAATCTTACTCAAACCCAGCTACAACGATCTTCCTTACTTTGATACCACTTTGTTGGGTGTGATTTCAGCTCATAAACATATATTTGGAAGCAAAAGAAAAAAGGAAGAAAATAGATAATCAATATGATGGAAGAAGAACCTCTCTTGATTGTATTTTCTTCTTTTTTTTTCTTGTTTTCACGGCAGCCCTGTTTTTACTTTTCTTGGCTCCCAAGAAGACTACATAATAGTCATTCATGTGGCATACATGCAATCCAATACTATATAATAGTCATCCATGTGGCATACATACAACCCAACATTAAATTGACAAAATATAACAATCGAGAGAGTTTAATACATAATAAACAAAGCATTAGAATTTAATAATAACATCCTCTTGAAGAGCTCAAGCATGATCAGTTTGGATTTTCTGAGTTGCGAATACCCAGTAATCATTGCATTCCAACTCACCACGTCCTTGTTTACAATATCATCAAAGATCTGTTCTGCGATATCCAATACTTCAAATTTTACTAGTTTTAATGCTTTTTAATTTTCAAGCTTCAAACAATACTCAAAAGGTTCAGACCTTCCCCAGTTACCCAGTATCATCAACCAACAAAAAAATAATCTGAAAATGAAACATGCAGCTTAACGTCTATTCCAGGAGACCGGCAGTTTTACATCAAAAGTGCAATAAGTTCAGGGAAAAAATTGCTCAAATGGATTTTAAGTTAGTTTAACAAATGAAAAAAAGGCTCTTAATACAAAGAGAATAGTAAATCTCAAATGGATGCATCATAGAAGTTGAATGATCACCAAATAAGTAAACACTAACAATTTCTAACTCAAACACTTTCTGGGTGGTCAGCATATGCCTAACATGCACCAACAACTACTGAAATTACTCGGCGCATCATGCAGTTCATAATAATGCTGAAACTGTGATGAACCCTAAATAATGAAACATAGCCCGGAGTGGAAAGAAGAACGATGAATAGATGCCAAGCAATCTAGCTCAGAAAGATCAAAGTTAGAGAGTCGATCATGAACTCAAGAACACAAAATCATTTTCCATGAGAATCACTTTCCAGTCTTTAAAGGATTCCTTTTTCCGATTTTCCTTGACTGTTTCTCTGTTTCAGCTGATGGTCTAGGAATACATAATTTCCCATGCATTTAATATAAAAAGTTCACCCTGGAACTTCATTCGGTGCCAGTGGCACCTCAATAATAGTTAGGAAAAAAAAAAACCCTTATATTTTAAAACAAAATTTAGGTATACAGACAGAAAACTTTCTATCTTCGGACAAAGTTCCTTCTTTTTGATCCAATGGGATAGGATCTAAGCCATGTGTTTCTTTCACAGTCCCTGAGGATGCATCCCAATCACGATGTCCCTGGTTGACAATCATCCACAGCCATGAACTGTTAAAAATTTGCACAGAGAATGCAAGCTTACATATCTTGCGGAGCTGTGTGCTAAATTATAATTATTGTCTGCATCACAAGTATCCATGGAAATCTCAACTTAAATCTGTTTCTTTGTCATTGTCTCTCTTGATGATTGTGTTTGTTTGCTCTGTTGAGGATGTTATTGTGGTTTATGGAAACCCCATGTTTCCGTCAATCAGACTCTTCGTACTCTGGGAGTTGAGCTGGGAAATTTGTCTGAAATCCCCTTTCCCAGTATTTAGCATGCCTTACTCTTAACAAATTTTGGGAAGCCTTTCTTCCCCCTCTTGCAATAAAAAAAGAAAAAAGAAAAATGATATACATGATCAGAGCGCATTCCATTCAGTTTGGGAAATGGAAAACAAGTGGTCTTCGGGTTAGATGAATGGTTAAGGTGTGAGTCTTTAAAGAACAAGCGGCTAAGAATTATTTTGGCCCGCAGAAAACCTTGTATCTAAGTGGCATAATTTATGGATGAACTTCAAACAGGAAATCCATTCAAGAACATACACGACCCGAGAGGAACTGAGGAACCAGAGTGCCTACACAAAATACTAGACTCAATTCAAACTAATACAGATGATGATAAACTCAAATGGAAAAGGAGCCAATCAAATGTCTTTACCGTCAGAGAATGTTACAGGTTTCCCAGACATGGAGGTGTCCTATTCCGGTTTGCAAAAATTTTTTGGGAATTGCCTTTATATATACGGGGAAAAAAAAAAAAAAAATCAGTTGGTCAGCCTCCAACGGCAAGATCCTCACTGGATAGAATTTGATAAAAACTGGAATGTCCCAGCGAGTTGTCCTCTGTGCGGTTCTGACATGGAGACAACGGACCACCTCCTCGTTAATTGTGCTTTTGCCTCCTCTATCTGGAAACATCTCTTGAACAATCCATCTCAAAACGCTCTCCCATGCTCCTTGAAATATCTTCGATTGGTCTGGAGGGAAAACATACCCAACGTAACGAGGAGAGAAGCGTGGGATTGCATGGTAGCAACCACATGGTGTTGTGCTTGGAATGGAGCAGCAGGTTTTTCCGTTTTGAAACCACTTCCTTCAATCAGGTAAAACATCAAATCCTCATCCTACTGGAAGCTGGACGATGTGTTTCGAAGGAAGCTTCAAAAGTGATCTTCAAAAGCTACTCAAAGAGAACAGCAGAACATTAGGAGTAGGTACTGTCCTGGGAGGAAAGCCGCGCCCTCACGCAGTCTCTTCTCAACGCAAAAACAAAGGTTCAATGATTTCGGTCAGTTATCCATCTTCGTGGACGAACCCATTCCCTCAATGTAACCGTTACGTCAACTCGTCTCTGTAACGGACCCATGCTTACCTTCTTAAATATGTAATAAAATTGCCGTTGGTGGTCCTTGACCTCCCATTTACATTAAAAAAAAAAAAAAAAAGTATTTGGGCACAAATGGAGCTTGTTAAATATTTACGTGACTTATGATTGCTTCACATACAAGGCTATTAAAAACTAGCTTTTCATCAAAAAAAAAAAAAAACTAGCTAGAGAGCCAACTTGATTCTAAATATTGGAAGCTATACATATCATTCCAATATACGTCCGATTTGATCACATAACCATACTTAAATAGCAACCAAGATGATAACCAATTAAGAAAAGCAGAACTATATTACACAAAATTATAATAATAGACGGATTATAGATCGATTCATGATAAAGAGGTACAAATTAAAAACTGGTTTTCACATAGATTCGGATGGCCAAAGCAACAACATCACATTCACCCAAGCAACATTTGCTTACAGCAATATATAGGTTTTTACGATATTATTATCAGTAAAGGAGCTGATTGTGATACATCGATCACAGCTTCAAGGTGACATCCGGATTCACAGAGTTAACCTCTTCCCCCTGATCCACTTCTCTCCATAGCGTCAGCATCGGATCAGTAATGGTTTCCTCAGAGGAGGGAGCCATTTTATCCATTTGACAAGGACGTGGGTGTTGCTGTGAAACTTCAGGGGTATGCGTTTCAATGAAGTTCATCATCACAGGAGATCGATTTCCCCTTCGGAGTTCATCCCAGTATGCATGGTTTGGAGTGAGTTGCTCCATACGTATTCCAGGAGATCCACTTGAGGCCATGATCGGTGGGCTAGGCATGAGACGCTGGGCCTCCATGAAGGCCTCATGCTGCTTCCTCATCTCCTTGATCTCTCGACGATGAGTGGTCTGGTGACCACCGAGGGATTGAAGGGTTTGGAAGGCTTTATTGCAGAAGGAGCATATGTATGGCTGACTTGCCATGTCCACGCTGAGCCTAGGTTCCTCAAGAATTTCTTGCAGTGGGGGAACTTTTGGACCTCTGCGTTTGTGCATCACCACTTCCAGTCCTCAAAGCAAATATATAGGATGGGAACAAGGGAGATGCGAAGTACCAAGAATGAAGGGTTGCGTGGGTTTGAGAAGTCTAATAATAATTGTATTTGCTGGAGAATGAAGGACTTCTCATCCTTTATTATGCTAAGGCAGTGCGTGGCAACAGACTACCTGTCGCTGCTTAATTTTTTGACTGTTTTGGCAAAGATGACCATGAAGAACTTGGTGCTTGGAATCTCTTGGTTAGTCCCTAGCAAAATAATGAAAATGTGAGATGGGTGATGGGCTGTACCTTGCCAGTGTGGCCAATAGCAAGAGGTTACGGTCCATTGTTTTAAAGTAAGAGTTTAATGTAGCAATTTTTTGTTGTTCTTATCTCTATGGATTTGTTTTGCTAGAGAAACTTATCCTTCCGAGATTTTAAATACAAGAAATAGGGCTTTCCATTCAACCCCCTGCAAGTGGAAATCTGCTTTCTATCATAATACCGGCATGGCCATCTATGATCGATAAATGTAAGCCTTCCTCTTTAAAGACGCACTAAATTTAAAGTTGCTAGCGAGGGGGCTGAACTATTTAAACGAGAACAAAAATAAAACAGGCGCGCGAAACTTCCCTGAAGAAATTAAAAGAGGCAAGCTTATGATGTATATAAGGAAACATGTAACAAGAAAGCATTTAAAGCTGGGAATCCTTCTGGCTTTCAGCCCATTAATTGTGGACTCCGACGCTGGGGTTTTCTGCGTGGTCTTTAGGCATGTTTTAAAAAAGACAGCGTGATGCAGGTGTTTCTTTACTAGAAAAAAATAAAATGTAATGATGGAGCATTAATAAGAATATATCTACAGCATTTCAAAGTAATAACTTACCATTCTTTTTTTTTTAAGGGGTATATTTCTCAGATTAATCAAATCATCGAACTTCAAAATTCTTTGAAAACATATTCATGGTCTGCAGAACAGTTAATGCATGAAATCCACTAACCACCCTAAGAGGTGAAAAGAACAAGAAAAAATGTATGATATTCAGTCAACTCCAAGTCGTATTTATCGTTAGACCAAAAATGTTTGTCTATATTGAATATATAAATTGTCATTGCCTTTGTAGGGCAACTTCTGTCGCTATAGAAAAACTCTTTTTTGGTTGAAGTTGTTCTTAAAGTGTTTACAAGACCAAGTTTTAGTTCTTTTTTTTTTTTTTTGATAGGCATGGGAAGTGAGGCCTACATGACCTAGTTTTAGTTAAAATTCAATTTGGCTATGTTACATTTTGAAAGGGAAGAATTCATATTATCTAATACCTATCAGTTAATTTGTTTTCCAGTTGCATTCTACATTACTTGAATGTGTTACCTTCATTTAGGTGCAAGAAACTTTTCTCAAAAAAAAAAAAGGCTAGAAGAAAGGAACTATAAAACAGACCGTCATTATTATCATTAGTTGAAGGGTCTTGGAGGTTATGAAATTAAAGTTTAAAGAAAAAAATATATAAAGGGATATATATTAAATTTTCTAAAATATTTTAAACTTAACTTTGCACTAATCATTTTTTCCCAAAAACCTATTAATTTTTTGCAATTATAACTTTACATTTGACACTGTTTCTCTCATAACAAGCATGTACCTCGCCCCTTCTCCATTAGGAAATAAAATGATCATACTCCCCCTTTCTTTATTTTGCCCTCTCTTTTTTAACTTATTTTTTACTCATGTGATTCCAACTGTCCACCTAACCTCTTGGCATAATATGAAATCTAATGTCTCCACCCTTGTCTACTCTCCAAAAATCGTTGTGACTTCTTCATTAACTTTTTGTAATTTGGACAAAACAATGACTTCTCAACCATGAATTATCATAAATTTAAAGTAGCATTTTCAAAATAAAAACTCTAAGAGTATATGGATTAGCAAGGAATTTAGTCAATGTTGGAAGGTGGTGAGCTCATTCACACACAAAAAATGATAAAGACAATTTTTGGAGAAGTAATTCTTTGATTAATTGAACTCACACATAATTTTGATACAAAGTACATTTTATAGACTCTATTGATGAAACAACATTAAATTCTAACAATAAAAACAATATAGAAGTCCAAGAGACTTCATTCCTATGACTTCTCGGTTTTGACGGTTAATATTGACACACTTCACAAAATAGAATAACTTTCTCTAAAAAACTCTAATTCATGCACTGTTTGAAGTGTTGGAAACTAGACTCGAAGAGTTTTCCAACCATAACTCATTTGATCAGATTTACTGCAGAATTTTTAAAAAAATATTCATAGAAGATATTTTAAAAATTTATCTCTGCAGAATACTAAGAGTCAAGTTTACTTTCCAAGATTACTCCCCTTAAACTTAGCTTCTCTTAAACTCCAACATCATTCTCATTTTCTGGAAATGATCAAAACTAAGAGGTTTTGTAAAAATATCAATAACTTGATCAAGTGTCTTCACATACTTGATCTCCACTTTATTCTTTGCAATACAATCTCGGATGAAATGAAATCTTGTATCAATGTGTTGCTCATCTCATGAAAAATAGGATTCTTTGCCAAGGCTTGAGCTGACTTATTATCAATATAAATCTCAATAGCTTCTTCTTGTGGTTGATAAAGTTCTTTCAATAATCTCTTTAAGCAAATTGCATGACAAACACATGAAGTTGATGCAACATACTCAAATTCACAAGTAGAAAGAGTAATAATTGATTGCTTCTTTGAACAGCATGAAATTGCATTTTCTTCCAGAAAAAATATGAAACAAGTAGTGCTTTTTCTATCATCAATATCATCGATAAAATCACTATCACAATAACCCACTAATTTCAATTCTTTAGAAGAATAGAATAATCCATAATTAAGAGTACCTTTGAGATAATGAAGAATCCTCTTGGCTACCTTCATATGAGAATTTGAGGGATTCTCCAAGAACTTACTCACAAGTCCAACAATAAAAAATATATCCAGCCTTGTACATGTCAAGTACCTTAAACTTCCTACAAGACTTTTGAATAAAGTCGAATTCATCTCTTTTGGCTCCTTCTTGGATAGTTTTATTCCACATTCCATGGAAGTATTTGTGGGCTTGCAATCAAACATGTTAAACCTTTTGAGTACCTCTTCGTATAGCTTTCTTGGAGGATGAAAATACCATCTTTAAGTTGATAAATCTCAATGCCCAAATAATAAGACATGAGACCCATATCTGTCATTCAAATTCTTGTATCATAGCCTTCTTGAATTCTTTATACATACTTGAATTATTTCTAGTACTGATAAGATCATCAACATAAATGCAAACAAATAAAAAATCATTACCTTGCTTCTTCACATAAAGTGCATATTCATTCATGCATCTAGAGAAACAATGCTCATAGAAGTATTTGTCAATCCGGCTATCCATGCTCTCGGTGCTTGCTTTAATCCATATAAGGCCTTCTTTAATTTTAGCACCTTGTCTTCTTGTCCTTCCACCACATCATATAGGCTGCTCAATATACACCTCTTCTTCAAGATAACCATTGAGAAAAGCTGATTTAACATCCATTTAATATATATTTCAATGATTGTGAGCTGCAAGATAAATTAGCAATTTAACAGTTTTCAATTTTGCAACCAGTACGAACACTTCATTATAGTTAATGCCTTCCTTTTGTTATACCCCTTGGCCACGAGCCTTGCTTTGTATCTCTCTACTTCTCCATGGACATTCTTCTTTATTTTGAAAACGCATTTAACTCCAATAGCTTTTTGACCTTCAGGTAGTGTGACCAAGTTCCATGTATTATACTTCTCAATGGCTTGAATTTCTTCATCCATTGCTTGCACCAACTTCTTCTCTATTCTAGCTTCTTCAAAATTCAAAGGCTCAATATTAGTGTAAAAACAAAATAGGGTCATATCATCTATCTCTTTGGTTCTTCATAAAGATCAACCAAGCTTCTATATCCCCTTGGTGCTCTACTAGAACTTGAAGATGATGAAGATGGAGTTGTAGATGATAAGATTTATGGAGTTGTTGCTTCTTGAGAAGTTTCTTGAGAAGATCTCTTCTTCTTCAAAATAAGGGAAGGAATCATAAGATTTCTCTCTTGATTGCTCCAATCCCATGAAGCTTCTCCATTGAATTCAACATCTTTACTAATCACAATTTTTCTATTGCTTGGATTAAACAACTTGTACCCTTTGAACTTGAATCATAGCCCATAAAGATAAACTTTTGACTACGATCATCAAGTTTAGACCTTCCTTATTCTGGAACATGAACATAAGCCACGGATCCAAAAATCCATAAGTATGATACATCAAGCCTCCATGCACTCCAAGCTTTGGGGAGTAACATTTTTTAAGCTCTTGGTTAGAGAGCGATTAGAGAGATAGACAGCACATAAAATTGCCTCAGCCCAGAACTCCTTGGACATGTTTTTACTCTTAAGCATACACCTTGCCATGTAAGAATTGTCCGATTCTTCCTCTCGGAACACCATTCTATTGTAGTGCTCTGGGAACTGTGAGTGGATGCCAAATGCCATGATCTTCACAAAATTTCCTGAATTCATTAAAAGTAAATTCACCTCCTCGATCCATTCTAAGAGTCTTGATCTCATAGCCACTCTCCTTCTCCCCAAGTGTTTTGAAGTTTTGAATGCTTCAAAAGCATCTGATTTAATTTTCAAGAAATACACCAAGTTGATAGGATACATCAGCATGAACAAGTTGAAGTGGCTTGGTGGCTCTTGATGTAGCTTGCTTAAGGATGCTCTTCCTAGCATGTTTGCTAAGTAAACATGCTTCACATAGTTGATTCGAATGGTCAAACTTTGGAACACCTTTCACCATTTCTTTCTTTCAACTCTTTGATTCCACCAAAATTAAATGGCCGAATCTCATATGCTAAAGCCATGATAAGTCTTCCACACATATTTTCAAATTCACAGCTTTTGTATTTGTAACTCTAATAAAAACATTCTGTTATTGGTCATAGATACTTTGGCAATGAGATTTGCATATTGATCTCTTAGCCAAAGATTACGACTCTCCATAAAAAACTTTATGACCCTTTTCAAGTAATTATCCCAAACTTAAGACATTACTTCTTAACTTTGGGATAAAATACACATCAGAAATCATTCTATGGCCACCAACTTTCAATTGAATTAAAATAGTACCTTTGCCTTTGATTTTCACCTAGTGGTATCTCCAAAAGTAACATAACCACTGTAGTCACAATCTAGCTGAACAAATTTATTTTCATCACCAGTCATGTGATTACTTATACCATTATCAAGATACCACATGCTTTCATTAGCATTGTCTTCTTCCTTGATAGCAAGTAAAAGAGATGATTCCTCCATATCTTCTTTGTTCTCTACTAGATTGTTTTCCTATCAATCTTTTTACCATGACACTCCCAAGAGAAGTGCCCAATTTTGCCACAAGAGTAGCATTCAACATGAGACTTATCAAATCTCTTTTCATGGCTCCTACCATAGCTTCCTCTGCCTCTTTCTCTACCACGGCCTCTAGAGAAATTTTGGCTATGGTAGAAAGAGTTTTGCTCATCTCTTCCTCTTCCATGGTTATGACCATGGCCACGACCATAACCATGGCCACGACCAATATCACGGCCTCTTCCATGAGGTTGGCTTTTAGCACCTTTATCACGGTCATCTCCTTAAATTTTGAGAGAGAGCTTTGCTTGCAAAACTTGCTCCATGCTATCTTACTTGTCTTTATTCAACCTTTCTTCATGAGCACATAGGGATCCATTTAATTGATCAATGGACAAGTCGTCCAAGTCCTTAGACTCTTCAATGGCAAAAACAATATGCTTATACTTTGAATTAAGTGAGCGAAAAATCTTCTCCACAACACGAACATCTTGAATATCTTCACCAAGTCTCTTCATGTGATTCACAACCACTAAGACACATGAGAAATAATCTGACACGGTCTCGGTTGCTTTCATCCGGAGTCCCTCAAACTCAGTCCTTAGAGTTAAAGATGAGCTTTTTTCACTTTATCAACTCCCTTGAAGGAAGTTATAAGAATCTCTCATGCTTGCTTGGCATTGGTTGCATAAACCACCTTCTCAAACATGTCATCATCCAAACCTTGATGGATGAGACTGAGAGCACATTGATCATTTTTCCTCTCCTTTTGTAAGGCTACCTTTTGAGCTTGATCTAACTCCTCTTCATCCTCGGGTACAACATAGCCTTGGTCAACACTCTCCAATACTCCTTGAGAGCTAAGAATTGCTTTCATTCTAATTGCCCAATTCTCATAATTATCTTCGGTGAGACGAGAAAATTGAAAAGGATATGATGTACTCTTTGAAGCCATCTTCTTCGAGAACTTGGCTTTGATACCACTTTGTTGGAAGGTGGTGAGCTCATTCACACACAAAAAATGATAAGAAGATTTTTTGGAGAAGTAAATCTTTGATTAATTGAATTCACACATAATTCTTGATACAAAGTACATCTTATAAACTCTATTGATGAAACAACATTAAATTCTAACAATAAAATAATATAGAAGTCTAAGAGACTTCATTCCTATGGCTTCTCGGTTTCACGGTCAATATTGACACACTTCATCAAAATAGTAATAACTTTCTCTAGAAAACTATAATTCATGTACTGTTTGAAGTGTTGGAAACTAGACTCGAATAGTTTTCCAACCATAACTCATTTGACCAGATTTACTGCAGAATTTTAAGAAAAAGTATTCATAGAAGATACCTTAAAAATTTATCTCTGTAGAATACTAAGAGTCAAGTTTACTTTCTAACAGACTTATTTTTTTGGTTCCTCTTGATTTCATTGATGATGGTATGGATACTGTACAATTGAATGGAATAATAGAGTAGCTTTAGAAGAATAGCTTCCTTTCCTTACAAAAGAATGAATTGATTCTCTAACCATGTAAATTCTTGCATAAAATTGACATTCTCTTGGTGCTCTCTTAAAACTACATGTGAGACCTTTAGAGAGTTGTCCTCAAGTAGCTCACAATCCTTTAATTGGATGAAATAACATAATCCAACTTGCATGTCTAGGATTTCAAGAAATACCAAAAGCCTACTTGCATATTGTCATGTGACCTTGTTGACATTTTATCATTTTGGTAGGGCAATTATGGCTCTCATCCTGTGAAATGAGCATCCCCAAGTTTTGTTGTCACTGGAACTGTATAGGCCATTTAAAGTTTCAATAATTAAAACATAGTGATACCAATAACTAGATCAATTGTAAGTGCTTTAAACATTTGTTTTGTATTATTAACATGCTTATTGTTGCAAAGATATATAAATATACATACTGATGGTTAATTCTAGAAATTGCTTGTTACTTCTAAACTTAACATTCTAAGAATTGATCATCAAGCACTTGCTTTGTTATGGTGCCATCTATAACCACTTGGACATGGGGAAGTTGTTATTATTCTAGTTAGAGTTACACCATTATACAGATAGAGTGGATTATTGTGCTCAAAGAAGGGATTAGCCCTTCTTAATATATATATCTACAAATTTATCTATTTATTAATCTATCTATATCAGTCTATCAGCCTATCTATCTCTCTATCTATCTATCTATATGTTTGTTCATCTATTTATCTATTTGTTAGTCTATCCATTTATTTATCTATCTATGCATTTATCTATTTATATGTCTGTTTGTCAACTTGTCTATCTATCAATTTATCTATATGGACTATACTCAACGCTACTAGAAATAAGGGCTTTATTGATGAACAATTCCATAAGAGAAATCCATAAAATCTATCAAAAATGTTTATGATGGATTCTCATCTGTCAAAAAAAATTATGTCAATAATTTTTTTTGACAGGTTGTATCCATCAAAAAATTTGCTAATGGATTTGTGACAAATAATCCGATAGAAATATACTTTCTACATTCTTTACCAAATATAATTTTTTCATCAAAAAATATAATTTTAATAAAATTTTATGATAGATAGTCTGTTAGAAATATTTTTGATAGATTATCTACCAGTGAATAATGACAGATTTGTGATGGATATTCCATCAAAAACTTATTTGATAGAAAATCTATCAAAACGAGAACTAGGTTGTAAAAAAACTTATAACAAATGATTTATCAAAAATATTTTTGACAAACTATCCGTTAGAAACTTTTTTACAACTTAGCCCTTATTCTGACATATTTTCTATTAGAAAAGTTTGACAGAATATCTGTTAGAAATTTGTCATTATTATATTTAAGTTTTTTTCTATTTACTGATAGATAATATGTTATAAATTTTATTGATTAATTTTTTTTCATAAATCCATCAAACATTTATCAATCTGAATGAATTTCAAATTTACAAAACAAAAATATAGATTCACCTAATAATATTCAACCAATTACATATTAAAGACTAAAGCTTACCATCAATATATTAAAATTTGTCAAATACCATACAACAAGAATTCTCCACATACTTATAAAAGTGCATTACCTATATAAATATTAAATCCAAAATATTAATTAACTACATCATATACATAAAAATCTAATCAATCAGGTACCACTACACAAAAATAGTGTTTAGCAACCAATTTGTAACTGATTTTTTTGATTATATTTGTAACTTATTTTACAATCGATTTTTCAACCAATTTATTTTCTTAATAATTTAGTAATTGATTAAAATTAGTTGCAAATGCAGTTGCAAGTTTTTTTATTTTTCAATCAATTTTGCAACTGATATTTTATGATACAATTTGCTATTGATTTTGAGACTGATTTTTTAATTTAACAATAAATTATTTAGTAATATATAAATTACATAAATTAGCAACCGATATATCGGTTGCAAAAATTGATTAATTTTTTTAAATAACAAAAATCAATTTTAAAAAAAATTAAAATGATCGAAATCAAAATTCATTTAAAAATATTTTAAGTTTAATTTTTAACTTTGCAAATGAATTTTTGGTTGCAAAACTTCATTTAAAACAAATTTTAATTTTCTTTAGAATTTTGCAACCAAAAATTCGGTTGCAAAAAATGATTTTTTTTTTATAAAAAATTTCTTGGAAATTTCCAGTTGTGAATTTAATTTTAAAATATATATTATTTTTTTTATTTGTTGCAACTGAAAAATGGTTGCAATAATTTATTCATCGTTTTTAAAATAAAACCTCGCCCCTCGCTACCCCCTTCGAGTCTTCGATTAAATCCCCAAATCCAGAAATCCTCCCTAGTGCCCCTCGACAGCCGATGCCTCCCCCTCAGCCCCTCTCTAGTCCAGATCCATCATCGGCATCCATCATCGACCATCTTCTCCCTATCAGGCCATCACAGGTGGTCCGGTCTCCGGTGTCACTGCATCACCCCTCTCCCCGTCCGGCCATCCAGGACTTTGGCATTGTCCCTCGCTAGCTACTGCTACTTCGACATCGACCTACACCTCCGGCTCTCCCTTCCTCAGATCCGAGCTCCGCTGGCTGCCATTACTTGGACATCATCCTCCAGCAGTGCTGCCTTCGTCGGATCTGAGCCCTGCCGGCTGCACTACCCCGACATCGACCCCTCGCAGCTACCTTTCTTGGATCCGAGCTCCACCGGCCATCAACATCGTCAATCATACCCCGCCAGCTACCGCTGCCATGTCCCGATATCATTCCCATCCTTTGTCTTCCTCAGATCCGAGCCCCACCGGCCGCCGTTCCTCCTACATCATCCTCAAGCGCTACCACCAACATCTCCCCCGTCCGGGCTCGCCGGCTGCCGTTGCCCTGTCCCGATATCGTTCGGATCTTTGCGGCTTTGTCTTCCCCGGATCCGAGCGGCCGAGCCCCTACCACAGTGCTACAAAATCGGTTAGATGTTTGGTTTTATTTTATATTAATACATAGCTATGATCATCATGAGGGTGAATAATGGCTGGTTTGGATGTGATGAGAAGCATTCTAATAATTACTGGAAACTGTGTTTCTATCTACAAGTATGAGCACCAAATTCTTGCTGAATGCTTTGATAATGGCTCAGGACATGGCTACAAGGGTTGTAGAATCATCAACAGGCAAAAAATCTTTCTTGTTATAGTTGTTATTCCTATGCATCACTGGATACTGTTGATGCAAATCCATTAACCAGTAACAGTAAGCATATCTCATTGACAATATTCAAGACTACAAACTCTTAGCATCTACGTTGTTTTTGTGATCGGGCATTGAGAATGAGTTCATCATCAATTAAAAACGCCATAGCTAAATTAGAAAAAAGATCTGGTGATTTTCAACTGTCAGCTGGATGCCTGTGTTGGCAAAATCCAACTATGATGAGGTGGATCCATCAGCAAGACCAGAGCATCAATTGGGATGACTAGAAAAATTGATATACAACAGAGTTAGGTTAGTAATGAACCAATGTTTCAAGCACCTCTTGCAAAGTTGCAGAAAGCAGTTTAGGAGTATAATTTCCTGCTGTGACAGGATGTATCTCGGGGAGCAAGTGGGCAGGCTTGAAAGGTTTGCAACTATTCAGTCCTACAGATGCAATTAGAACAGATGCTAGTTCCCACAGGTTTTTTATGAATACAGTACAAATTCAAGATTGTACAATTAGACATTTGCTAGAACACAACCAATATATTATATTATGGCCGGCATAACTTAAGCATTTTGCTATACCTTACAGGCTTATATTGCCTAGTTTCAAGTGGCATTATGGTTAAAAGTGAGAAGAAAGGAGCTAAGAGCTGACTCAGTGTGGGGCTTGTACCATACCAAACCTGTAACATACTAGTAGGGTGCCTGGTATCGAGAAAGTGGACCTTGGTATAGAATGGTAGGTATTAATATGTGCTTCCAGGAGTGCAGAAACTATATTTTGTGCATAGGATATATTGTCAGGTTGTCATGTAATATATCATTTCTGAAATACCAATGTTCTGGAAATTGAAACAGCAAACTTTGTGTTCCATCTAGGAGCAAAGATGTGTAAACTTGCATCAGGTGATTTTATTAAAAGAAATTCTTTTCTTCTAAGCATCCTGGTTTGCTTTATGTCCTTGAAGGCCATATTTTTGAAAGATATTGGAAACTTAGAAAAGAGTTAAGTTCTTTGGATTGATAAAAATTGTTAATCAATCAAAATAATTGATTAGTAATGATTGATATCTGATTATAATCATCCTCTATATTTTCTTGCAAGGGCTAATGACCACTCACATAATTATGTGGACTATAATACCTGCATGTTATGAATTAGTGAAATCTTTTATAATTGTGGTAGACATTGTGTGAAAGTCTTTTGATAATATGAAATGGTGTCGAAGTTTTTTCTAAATTAAAGGAAATCATTTGTCTTGGTGAAAACATTTTCAATGTATAATATTTCATTTAATTCATGTTCTTATTACCTTCTCCATGCTTTTAATTAATTAATAAATTCTTCTAGTATCTTTTTTTAAATTTGTGCACTATATATGTTTCTGTGCAATTATTTCTTGTCAAAGTTTTTTAGCTTTTTTTTAGACCCGACACCAACTTGGATCTGATGTGTTCCAAGGTCTGAGATGACTTGGTACTCTTGTTAGAGGTATATTTTGTTAAACTCTTTTTGGAGGTATATATTGATTAACTTTTAGTTAATTGATAATTTCCCTCTCCCTTAAGGCCCTATTTTTGGACATGCATGAAGCTTTATGCAACTATCCAAGAGTAGGGCAGCTATGGAGAATGGATAGGTTAGAGGCTCTTGCTAAATAACTTTAACAGCAAGTACGGCATGGCAGATTCTTTGTTTGCTTCGTCAGATTAGAGATGATTTTTGCAGGTCGTATGGAAAATATGATAAAAACTTGCTAGACTCTTGATGTGTGTGATTACCCCTCACCCCCAAAACCCCAAAACTCCCCAGGGAAAAAAATAGAGGCAAAATAACAAGAACTAGTTGGGGTGGTTTCAGTACCTTTTCAACTTTGAAGTGCTAGTACCTGAATTTTGACAAGTCATCCGGATCAACTTTTGTGAATTTTATATTTTTCCTTAGGGCATGGTGGAAGTGATGGCTTGCATGGATATGTCCAATCCCTTGATTATGCTGTCAGTGACTTAGTATTAACACTCAACCTTAGTGAGACCCTGAATCACATGTGCTCTTAGGATGTACATGGTATCTTACTGATAGGTTTTATGCATACAGAAAGCATTTTTGGAGGTGTTGGCAAAGAATTCAGGCTTACCATGCTTTTTCTTCGGACATTCAATAGGTGCAGCTATTGTACTGGAGGTAAGTTGTTCCTAGTGTTTAGAGAGGTTGGATATTGAGATACAGTTGCCTTATTATAATGATTTTTTCCTCAATGTTACATTGTAGGCTTTTCATTTACTTTGAAGGTTTTTTTTTCCTTGTTTCATGAAAATTTGAAGGCAGTACTTGACCCAAAGGTAGAAGCCCGTGTTGAAGGTGTGGTATTGACATCACCAGCTATACGTGTTCAACCTTCTCACCCACTTGTCTCAATATGGACATGGCTTTTTCTTTGCAGTTCTACACTATTTGAAAAGAAAAATTTAGTGTTCAGGGAATATATTATTTTGCACTTTGCATAAGTGCCATCAGGATCCCCGATGGCTATTACTCTGTTGCATTTTAAGAAATGATTTATTTGGTGTTAGAAGAAGTGAACCCAATTACCTATGCTATATGGACATTCTATCATTGTATGATCATATTTTTGATGCAACCATCTTCTTTAACAATGCCTAGTCCAGCCTCATTTGATTTTCATATTATTAGTATGATATAATGATATTGCCTTTCAAACAAATAGAAATTTAGTTTTAGAATCCCCATTGTTGATTTTCTTGCAAATACCATCTTTGGCTTTCTTAATTTTGTTATATCAAACTAAACTTAAATTCACCTACATAATTTGATGATAATGCAAATTATCCGATGATTTGAGTTACTATCTTTTTATAAAGGGCACAATAATTATAATTTGTATCAATATTTACAAGAAAAAATAATTTTCTGTATCCTCATGTTTTGATATGCTACAGAATATCGATATCTTTTATATTCATAGTCGGATGTATAATAGATTTTTACCGGATCGAAAGGGATATACCGAAGAATTTTAAAAGGCATGGAAGATTTTGCACTCTTTGGGTGTCGATAACCTTACTTTCAAAGTGAAGGAAAATTTAGATGTCCTTGTTATAAGTGCAAAAATCAAAGGTACTTAATTACTGATGAAGTGAAGCTTCATCTTTACAAAACAGGATTTGTACCTAATTACTAGTATTAGACATCTCATGGAGAGAGTGATCCTCATGTGGGTGGGGTACCTTATTTGCATGCAAATGATTCTACTATTGCACAAATGGATAATGATCCACAAAATACATATCCATGCATGACATTCGATACCTTTGGAACAGAGTTTGTACCTGACCATTCATCTAATGTACAGGAGACACCAAATTTGGATGATAAAAATGCTCTGACTTGTTGCATTCAGTTCAAAAACCATTATGACTAGGATGTACTGATCATTCTGAGTTATCAGTAGCTGTATGGTTGCTTAGCATCAAATTTGAAGGTAATATTTTATAATGATCTTTTGATCAAATAGCGGGTCTTATGAAAGAGACACTTCCAACCGATAATACTATGCCTCAAGATTTTTGTAGGACAAAAAAGTTAGTGTCCAAACTTGACCTTACTGCTGTGAAGATAGATTGTTGTATTAATGGTTGCATGCTATATTATGGTGAACAATATGAAGATAAGCAATGCAAATTTTGCCGGGCTGGTAGATATAAACCTCAGTCCCGTGCAGACAGTCAATATAAAGAGGTGCCGATGAAGAGAATGCATTATTTACTTCTAATTCCTAAATTAAAAAGATTGTATACTTCAATGAGTTATGCACCACACATGACATGGCATTATGACAATAGGCATAAGCCAGGAATATTATGTCATCCATCAGATGGAGAAGCCTGTAAATATTTTGACGACACTATCCTGATTTTGTAGCTGAACCATGCAATGTCAGGCTAGGGCTATGTGCCGATGGTTTTACTCCTTACAGTCAATCATCAGCCCCATATTCTTGCTAGCCAATAATTGTTACTCTCTACAATCTGTCACCTGAATTGTGCATGACTATTCCTTATATGTTCTTGATAATAATTATTCCAGGTCCACATAATCCAAATAGCAGGATAGATGTGTATCTACAGCCTTTGATAGATGAGTTGAAATATTTATGGGAGGAGGGTATCCTAACATATGATATTGCAAGAAAGCAAGATTTTATGATGAGGGCTGCATTGATGTGGACCATCAATGATTTTCCTGCATATGGAATGCTGTCTGGATGGAGTACAGCTGGAAAATTGGCATGTCCGTATTGTATAGACCAATCAAAGGCATTCACTTTGAAACATGGTCGAAAGATTCTTGGTTTGATTGCCATCGATAATTTCTGCCTACTGATCATGTACTAAGAAGAAACAAGGATGCATTCTAAAAAAATTAGATTGAAAAAGATCAACCTCCACGAAGGTTGAGTGGAGAAGAAATATGAAAAGCTGTATCTTCTATTCCAAAGGTAATCGAGCAGGGTTCATGCAGAATTGAAGGATATGGGGTTATACATAATTGGTTAAAACAGAGCATTTTTTGGAAGTTACCATATTGGAAAACTAATTTGATCAGACACAATCTGGATGTGATGCACATTGAAAAAAATATTTTTGATAATGATTTTAACACGATAATGGATATCAAAGGCAAAACCAAAGACAACGTCAAAGCACGAATGGATCTAAAGGAATACTGCAAGCATAGGGAACTTGAGTTGCAAGAGTTGGCTAACAAAAATTTATTGAAACCAAAAGCAACATATTCTTTAAACCTAGAGTAGAAAAGATGTGTATTTAAATGGATGAGGGAGTGAAAAATGCCTGACGGTTATGTGTCCAACTTAAGTAGATGTATTAATATGAATGAGGAAAAATTAATTGGAATGAAAAGTCATGACAGCCATGTCTTGTTTGAGCATTTGTTGTCAGTTGCATTTAATACTCTACCGAATCAAGTTTGGAAGTCCATAGCGGAGCTAAGTAGGTTTTTTAAGGATTTGTACTCAACAATATTACGGATCGACGACTTGTTGCAAATGGAATAGAATATTGCTTTGATTATATGCAAATTGTAATGAATTTTTCCACCTAGTTTTTTGACTCAATGGAGCACTTACCTATTCATTTACCATATGAAGCAATAGTTGGTGGTCTAGTTCAATATCATTGGATGTACCTATTTAAGAGGTAGATATTACTAACTTTAATTTAACAAACCTATTCTTCTACATTAAATTTCTATCCAGTACGTAACGTGTACCATATTTTAATGCTTGGATGATGTAGGTTCCTTAATAAAATAAAACGAATGATCGAGAACAAAGCTCGTGTTGAATGATCAATAGGCGAAGTATATTTGTGTCAAGAGACAACTTTTTGTTCATATTATTTTGAACTATATATGTAGTCATCAAGAAATAGAATTGGAAGAAATAATGTTGTGGGTCAGGATATGACATGTGAACATACTTTGTCAATATTTAATAAACCCGATCGATTTTTTGGTAGATGTCAAAGTCAATATCTGAATAACAAGGAATTAGCTGCTGCGCATTTACATATATTACTTAACTGTTAAGAGTTTCAACCATTTATCGAGTAAGGTTAAATAATCATTGATACAAAATTATTCAAACCATATATCGATTATTGAAATATTAACTCTGAAAATTTTTGGTTTCATAATTTTAGTGAGCAATTACGACTTTCGACACCAAATATAAGCACTACAGACATTGATTCTAGGATTGCATCTGAGTTTCCATGTTGGTTTAAGTCTTATGTAAGTTCTTTTTTTGGAACGTCATGTATTTTTATTAAATTATGTTATATCGATGCTTATTGGTATTCATGCTTTTTGTTTATATCA
The DNA here is from genome assembly GCA_021397845.1 of Areca catechu. Classification (NCBI taxonomy): domain Eukaryota; kingdom Viridiplantae; phylum Streptophyta; class Magnoliopsida; order Arecales; family Arecaceae; genus Areca; species Areca catechu. The sequence goes on along the minus strand of CM038045.1, from coordinate 50,008,899 downwards.
TGTATGGGTTCATAATCCACAGAGTCAGGTAAACAATCAATATTTTCATGATTTGGCATAGGGTCCAAAAAAAAAGGTTCTTACATGGCAGACATATTTTGTCAACCGTTATAAATTTCACACAGATTAATGGAGTTGCTATAAAAAAATAATTAATAGTGGAGTGTGCATCAAAGGTTCCAAACAAGCTGCAGACCAATTTTATTACTATGACATCATTAAGAAAATAATTTAATTAGAATATCCTAACCATCTAATGAAACAGGTAGTGTAATTTAATTGTGAATGGTTTGATACAGTGTTGAATCGTGGTATGAAAGTACATAAAGATTACGGGATCATTGAGATATGGCATAATTGAAGGTATCTAGGATACGATCCTTTTATAGTTGCACAAAAAGTGATTCAGGAATACTATCTACCATATCCTGAAAAGTTAAGGGACAAGCAACATTGGTGGGTTGTCATTATGACTAGATCGAGATATACTGTGGATGATCGATATACAATTGAGGTTGCTTACCAAGAGGATACAATATCCTATGTGAATAGTGTACCGAATGATAATGCAGTTGAAAATTTGGTTGACAATGACTGTACTTTTGAGAAAGTTGATGGAATCGTCGATATGAATTTGAACATAAATGATGAAGATGAAGAATAGTATGATAAGTTTGATTCTAGCCAAGAGGATGACACTGAGCATGACCAATACGGAAGTTCTTCTGATGATGAATAGTAGTCATATAAGCAGACCCCTACTTCTGTATGTACGATCATTATTTAAATGCTTTATCATATTATTGATGAAATTTACTTATATTCTTTATGTTTTTTTGTAGATGGCAGATCATTCCAGAAACACTTATGCATCATCTAGTAAGGGTCGTGGTAGGAAGCACCATCTTTATGTTGCTATCCCATCCTCATCATCCACTATCCCACTTGCATCTTTCACCATTCCTGCACCTCCATTCCTTAGTCCCCCACATACTATTACTATGGTATGTTCACCAGGAGCCACATTTTCACCTCCATTATACTCAGGACCTATACATGCTCTAGCACCTATATGTATAATATACCACCCCCTACTTATGCTACATCTCCTACAATTCATTCAACATCTCCTCAGTCAAGATCTGCCACTATTCATTCATCATCTTCTCATTCATCAACCGGCACTATTCATCATCATCTCCTCATGTATTATCAGTTAATCCTGAGCCTAGCAGTTCTCACAATGCATGAGGCTCATAGACCAGTGATGGCAGGCTGTACTGATCTTTGATGGAGAGGGATAATAGTAATATTAAATTTTAGCCTTACGATAATTGTTAAAATATATATCTGTATTAGATTTTTTGATTGACTTACTTATACTTTGTAGGTTTTTACCATCTCATCCAGTTACTAATGCCATTGTAGAAATAATGAGGAGCCATTTTGATGAGCCATGGGTATCATGGAAAAAAATACCGCATGGTGTAAAAGATACATGATTTGATGAGTTTAAGGCAAGTAATTTTGCTTAGTCTAATGTAAGTTATTTTTTAATATTTTTATTGTCATTTAACCGACTGTTGAATTCATAATAGAGGAGATATCAGTTTCAGCCACTGGATGAAATATGGGCATGTCGTAATTTCGAAAGATGTGATACATCTCGACTAAAAAATCTCCTTGCTAATGCTAGAAGAGCCATGGAGAGACCGCCATGGCTTGGAGACTTTGTATGGAATAGATTGTGCGAGCACTGGCACACCGTCCAATATCAGGAGAGTCACAAAAAGCAAAAGTAAATAAAGCTTCTGATAGCGACGGTTTTAGTCCTTCCCGTCATACTTGTGGCTCTATCACTACATCCTAGCATAGATACAATTTGGTAAGCAATACCAATTGAAATCTTTAATACATTTACAATTCATATTAATAAAATATCTTGTTCTTCGAAATACAGACTTCGAAGATGGATACTGTGCCTTCTCCATCTAAATTATTTATTCATACCCATCAGAGGAAGGATAAGACTTGGATTGATAGGAGATCATAGCATATTTTTGTAAGTAAAAATGTTGATTTTATTTTACTATTTTTTTTATACTAATTGAATTAAATATTTCAGTCTGAATTTAGACATAACATAAAAGAGGCACAATCTCAAAGCAGTGCTAATTCTAGCCAGCAGCAAACTCCACCATCAAATTGGATGTATGGATTCGTACTGTTGGTCAAAAGAATAAAGGAAGGGTGTATGGGCTAAGATTAGAGTCCACTATATTGACAGGCCCGTCAAATTTTCAAGGACAATCTTCATCCCCCTTACAATGGTTGAATAGTAAAGAATTCCAAAACAAGTACGGAAGCAGGTTGAAACCGAAGTCAATGCTTGGGTATAAGCTGCAGAGCAAGAAAGGGATGAACTACGGAGGCGGGTTGAACACAATGAACGACTATTGCAAGAGATATTATTTAACATAAATTTTCAGCCTTCAGCAACTCTTGCTTTTATTATTAATCTTTCGTAAAGAATTGAAATGGATCCTTTTCAGAGGTACCGTGCACAAGGATCACAACAAGGAGGGGAGAAGATAACGATGAGGAGGATGAGGACGAGGAGGAATAGGAGCATTAACACATTCTTAAAATTATCTTGTTGTACCTTTTACTATTATTTGTTTTGCTTTGTATTGTGAACTGCACCTCTTAATATTATCTTGTTATCTGCGATTAGAGGTTGTGATGAGTTGCCCTGGTATCTTCATGATGCTTCAAGTGTTGAAAGTGTATGCTGGCTCGGACCATTTTGCATAGATCTAAATGGTGTTGCAAATTTGGATGGCTTGCTATTATTGCAAGCAACCATTTGCTGCCTTAGACCCTTCTTAATATATAAAAATAGGCAATCCTGAGCCTCTAAATCTTCTTGTTTGACACTTTTGTTCTCTTTTTATTGTTTTATTATGCATTTTCATGGGTTGCCTCATCTTCTTATTAGCAGTTAGAGGCTGTGATGAGTTATCGTGGTATCTTTATGATGCTTCAAGTACTGAAAGTGTATGCTGGCTCGGACCATTTTGCCTAGATCTAAATGGTGTTGCAAATTTGGATGGCTTACTATTATTGCAAGCAACCATTTGCTGCCTTAGACCCTTCTCAATGTATAAAAATAGGCAATCCTAAGCCTCTGAATCTTCTTGTTTGACACTTTTGTTCTCTTTTTGTTGTTTTATTGTGCATTTTCATGCATTGCCTCCTCTTCTTATTTGCAGTTAGAGGCTATTTTGTGTGATATTCTGATGGCTTATTTTAGAATTAAATGTACGATTTATTAGAAAAAGATGATGAAATCTGTTGTTGATAATTACTTAGTTATGATTTTTCTGCTAATAAACAAGAGAAGCTCTGTGCCAAAAAAGAGCATACCAGGATGGCTGTTCCAAAAGAGAGTATGGCTTTGTTGATTTATATAGGTGTACCATTCATAGAGCTTATCATATCTATATATATTATCTTTTTTATATTAGGCAAGATATTTGTTGACTCACTCTTCATGGTGATTCTCGTCAAGCGGCTACTTTATTGTATGGTGCTCCTTCTTATCTTATTATTGGTGAAGAACTTTTGGATCCCTTTTTATTTGGCCAGGTTATAACCCTCTTCCTTGTACTTTGTTCATTTTTGTTGCACTTTTCTTACAATAGTCTTGCTTATTTTGGTATGTGGTCTTGTAACTGCAGTGTTCCAGTTTTCACAACAACTTTTGTGGACTGGCTTCTTAGCCTGGTATTCTCGTACTCTTCTTTCATTTATACTAGTATAGTTCAGCCTTAAAAGCCCGGTACGGGATATGAACCATTAAAAACTTACCTTAACCGAACCGGTATGAGTCAATCTGGTATGGTATGGGGGGTTCAGACCGGTATAGCCTGGTTCAGTCTGGTTCGGTCTTGGAGCACCTCCCGATTGGGGCTCGGAGCAATTCCAACTTCATTTTTAAGCATTGATTGCATAAGCAATGCTGGTCTAGGGCAGGGTTTACGGTAACATCCCGTACCACCCGGTACGGGGCATACCGAATCGTACCAGTAAAGAACCGATATGGTTCACCTTAAAAGTCAGGTACAGGATACAGACCATTAAAAACTTACCTTAATCAGATCGGTACGAGTCGTTCTAGTACGATACGAGTCCATTAAGTACGATGCGGGGGGGTTGGATCGGTACAGCCCGGTTTAGTCCCTAATAGTGTTTTATATTGTCATGTCTCTGATCATGTTATATGAAATGATTTTAACTTTCTGCAAATTTGCTTTCGGTAGTTAGGGCTGGACTTTGTATTGTTCAGCATGTTGAGTTTCAAGTGGCGCGTTCAAGGCTTGTCGAGTCAATGTCTATGTATTGATCTGGTGTATCATGGTTTTTCATGATGTATCTAGGGCTAGGATCGAGTCCGAGTTGAGTCCTAGTGTTTAGGCTGAGTTTAGTCAATCCGAGTATTAGTGTAAGAGTCGGCTCTTCTAGTGTAAGAGTCGGCTATGCTAGTTGGCATGGCTCAGAACAGGGAGAATGTGTTATGGTCGAGTCGGCTCGATGGATTCGAGTCGGCTCGGTTACACAGTCTGGTAACCCTGTGGTATAGACGAGTCGACTCTGATGATTAGATTTGGCTCGGATACACAATCTAATAATTCTATGGTCTGGACGAGCCGGCTCTGATGATTAGAGTCGCTCGATTAACGGAAGAGCTATTTTTAAACGGTGCCAGCTATTTTTAAACAGCTTTGATAATTTGAAGTATTAGTCTTTCACCAAAATTTTAGATTACATTTGGGCCATTTGTGCCTGTTACTGATGGAAAGTACCCCAAATTCTACATGGTTCTTATATATATTACAAGCTTGTAGCTGCTTTTTCCCTTCTTCCATCCCATATGATGTTTCACTCGGCACTGTTACTGATGGGAATTGCTCCATAATCGACATGCCTCAAATATTAAAAGATCTTAGCATCAAATATTACATGATGTCTTATATGTGGCTTGCCTGACAATATATATGTTCTATATGTTAAAGATGCCTTGCTGCTGTAATGTTCATTGCGATCTTTGGTAATGTTGTAAATTATATATTTCGACAATGTTTAATAATGTTGTAAAATACAGGAAAAAATTAGTTTTAAAATTTTATTTTTTTTAATTATTCTATTATAGCAACCATTTTTGCAACTGATTTTTATTTTTTTTACAAAGATTTATTAATATGCAACCGATTTTATAACCAATTTTTAATTTTTTTAAAATTTTTATTAATTTGCAACCGATTTTGCAACTGATTTTTTTAAAATCTTTATTAATTTGCAACTAATTTTGCAACTAACTTTTAAATTTTTTTCAAATTTTTATTAATTTGCAACCGATTTTGCAACCGGCTTTTAATTTTTTTAAATTTTTATTAATTTGCAACCAATTTTACAACCGACTTTTAATTTTTTTAAATTTTTTATTAATTTGTAACCAATTTTGCAACTGATTTTTTAAAATATTTTTAAAAAATTAATTTGCAACCAATTTTTTTAAATATTTTTAAAAAATTATTACTTAGCAACCGAATTTGTAACCGATTTTCTAACTTGAAAATCATTTCAAAAAAAAATTAAATTTTATAAATACACCAAAAAAATAAAATAATCGGTCTCTAAATCGCTTGCTAAATTTTTGCAACCAAATACAACCGGTCACAAAATTTTGCAACCTGTGTTTTTGCAACCGAGGTCTTTCGGTTGCAAAATCGGTTGCAAATTAATTTTGCAACTGATGTTCAATTATTAGCAACCGATTTTTCGGTTGCTAAAACACTATTTTCTTGTAGTGTACTATAGAATCATTGTTGTAAGAAGAGAAAGGTGAAAATTGACCTAAAAGTGGTGCCTCAATGCCTCTTGAACATGTCCAAGCTTCAAACATATGAAAAATCTGAGCTGCGACTCATGCTTCAACTTATGCTTCTATTTTCGTAGTCTTTACTTGTAAGTGCTTCTTCACTCATTTATTGAATATCTTCTCAAATTGCTCCTATGTACAATTAGATTTGAATAAGCTACCTGGCTACGTATAGGAACAGGATGCGAAAGGACCTTCAAATATAAATGTTGCTTTTGTCATGGATCCAAAACTATATAATTGATTCTTCTTGGAATCTCCGGTTGCTTTCACCCATGCATTAGCATCAAAAGAAGATTGCAATGAGATATCATCACCATATTTCGTTGAAATGGCTGATGCATAAAACTCCTGCAAGTATAACAAATATATAATTTTTTTAATAAGTAGCATACTAAAATAAAATAAATTCATGACTTGTAGCAACTTTGTTTGACTTGGCATCGACATATTTTGACTTCCCCTTCAATCCATATGTATGATTGAACAACTCTATATGATTCAGGTCTCTATCATACTTTTGCATCTACATTCAACAATATATAATATTATTGAATAGTAAAATGATTTAAGATCAAGTACCTAAAATAATTAAAATTATATTTATAATAAAAGAAGAGAAAGAATAAATGCAATAAAGATTAAATAGTTTCATAAATTTAAGTAGATTACTGCATGGGATTTGGTAATAGAACAAAGGAGTAATACAGAGACTAACTAAAATATCTCCTATTATAGATGGTACATGCTAATCGATATTAATTTATCATACTAAATATTTATATTTATAAATTATAAATTCACCATTCTTTTCTTGTGTGTCACAATAGGTATCGAACCGCATGAATATTTGGTAATAGATCCCTCCTTTCTTCGATATCCGATTAGCATAGCTAGCTTCAAACTTCTCCGACCACTTTTTCTTGGCCCAATAATCATCAATGAGCTTCTTCTAAATACCAAGTATCATCAGTCTTTCAGATTTTACCTATGCAATAATAATTCCATACGTATCTCGATTCTTGTAAACCCTAACGTCCAGTTCATTGGCAAATATAAATGTGGATTACATCAATAAATCTTATCAATTTCTTGTTTAATTAGTCTTGTGGACACAATACAGAGTGCCTAGTGGAAACCAAAACTTGATAAGTGTTGGACAAAACAATCGACTATCCACCTCCTATGGAAGTACATCACAATATTGGAAGAGAAATCAAATGAAGTGTGGGAGTCAACATTATTTCTCTTTACTCAAATTAGCACCGATCAAATTTATAGATGTTCCTGAAGTTGAAGTTGGTAGAGATATTATTAAAGACCTTTGGGGGAAAGGATGAGATAAATTGTTCCGGATACTCCCCTCCCCCCACCTTTTCTTCTTCTTCTTCTTCTCTCTCTGTCTTCTTTTTTTTTTTTTTTTTTTTTTTTGAGATTGAGAGAGAGAGAGTGAAAGTTTTTGATAAAATGACTGAGCATGATGCTCAGAAGAAAACCACACATAGTAGTCCTGTAACTCTCACTAATTTGTGCACACATAAAATCCAAACCTTGTATTGCAAACTTTTTTTTTTGTGATTAATACATGATCTCTGGGCTAGGAGAATTTATAGAAGATAACCTCCAAATATGATTAGTTAGAACTTAGAAGAGAGGTTCGGCCATAAATAAAACTAGAATATGCACCATATGATTTTTTAAATTATTCATAATACAACTATTTTTTGAGCAATATCCTAGATTTGTATCTTGGACACCTCAAAAAGCAATCCATCAAGAAAAGGTGCCAACCAGCTGGGTTAAAGTTGCTAGGCTATTCATCATTGCAACTTGAGCACTCCTTAACAAACTAAATATGGCAAGCAACACAAGCTCATAAACCATTTTCACTATTTCTTTGATTGGAAATGAGTACACCCAAGTTGCTCATAGACATAAAACACATAATCAAACTAAAAGAAAGCTATAAAATTAACAGCTCATGAGATGACTTAGAAATGCAAATATGATATCATACTAATACTACAGCAAAACAGGGTTATCCCGATCCTTTTCTGGCGACGCTTCTCAGAAGCGTTGGGAAGAACCAGAACCCGCCGACGGTTTTTGAAAGCGCTGGCAAAACTGAAAGTCCGCCGACGCTTTTAAGCGTCGGCAATTAACCCAGAGTTTTACCGACGCTTTTAAGCGTCGCCGGACCATCCCGCTGAAATCCGGGATATTTGCCAACGCTTATAAGCGTCGCCGGAGTCTGGGACCTTTGCCGACACTTTTAAGCGTCGCCAGACTTGGGACATTTACCGACGCTTATAAGCATCGCGGAGTCCAGGGACCTTTGTCGATGCTTATAAGCGTCGCCGGATCGGCCATTTGCCGACGCTTTTAAGCGTCAGGACCTTTACCGACGCTTTAAAGCATCGCCACAGTTTTGGACCTTTGCCGACGCTTTTAAGCGTCGCCGTACTATACATTTACCGACGTTTTTAAGCATCGCGGAGTCCAGGAACCTTTGCCGACGCTTATAAACGTCGTCGGATCGCTACATTTGCCGACGCTTTTAAGCGTCGCCGAAGTCCGTGACCTTTACCGACGCTTTAAAGGGTCGCCAAAGGTTCCAGGACATTTGGCAACGCTTATAAGCGTCGCTAGAGTTTCCAGGTTATTTAGCGACGCTTATAAGCGTCGCTAGAGTCCAGGACTTTTGGCGACGCTTATAAGCATCGCCGGACTCCAAGTTTCCCCCACCCACCCAACCCTAATTCTTGCAGCCGCCAAACCAACTCCCCCCCCCCCCCCAAACTCCTCCTCACCCTCCCCCCCCGCCTCCTCCTTCTCCTCCTCCTCCCCCCCGCTCGGTCCGCCGCCGAACCCCCAACCCCCCCAACTCCTCCTCCTCCTCCCCCCCCCCCCTCTTCCTCCTCCTCCTCCTCCTCCTCCTCCTCCCCTCTGCTCGGTCCACCGCCGAACCCCACACACCCCCCCCCCAACTCCTCCTCCTCCTCCTCCCCCCCCCTCCTCCTCCTCCTCCTCCTCCTCCTCCTCCCCTCACGCCACCGAACACCCCCCACACCCCTCCTCCTCCTCCCCCCCCCCCCCCACGCCACCGAACACCCCCCACCCCTCCTCCTCCTCCTCCTCCCCCCCCCCCCCCCGCCACCGAACACCCCCCCCCCTCCTCCTCCTCCTCCCCCCCCAACCCACGCCACCGAACACCCCCCCCCCCAACTCCTCCTCCTCCCCCCCCCCTCCTCCTCCTCCTCCTCCTCCTCCGCTCGGTCCGCCGACGTAGCAGCCGTCCGTGATCTCCCGGTCGATCGAGCCGCTGCCGAACCCCCCCTCCTCCTCCTCCTCCGCTCGATAAATTTTTTTTTTTCTTTTACAAAGTTCAAAGTTATTGAAGTAATGGCCAGTATATTTCATGTAGCTTGAGGTATTGTTGTGCACCTAATGTACTTTAGACATCTTTCCTCCTGCCCTTGTAGTATAATGGTCTGGTGAAAATAAACATGCTTTTATTAATCCTTAAAGAGTAGTATGCCAGTACACAAGTACACACATATTTATTGACATATGACACACTCACAAACTTTAAAAGTGGGAATATGTAATAGATATCTAATAAAGAGCGAAGAGAGAGTTGTTATTAATTTGCAACATATACTTCATTTTACCAACTATGATTTGGAAACTAGTTTCAAGTTTTAAAATTACGGTTCCACATTTGGGTTCGGCCTTGGGCACCGGGATGTTAGCAACCGTGCTAGTATCTTTCGGCCAGTCTTTGGAGAGACTGGCTCTTTGACAGCCCTGTAGATGCAGGTACAAGTGGAGAACATGGCAATACATCATAGTTTCTTGCCAAATTTTGTTAGATAATTGGGCAGACTCTCTTCCTGGTCATGTTGCAAAACAGAAGAGAGAACTTTTCTTTCCCTTGATCAACTTAAGGTATTATTTCTAAGCAAATTCTGTACAAATTGTTATCCATTCACAGGAGTTATCCGGTGACTTGATAGCCATCATACAACTTCTGCAGCTACAAAAGCTATGATATACCAAAATAATTGCATTCATACTCCTTGCAGAGAACCATCTGAGACCTTAAATAACTTGCTAATAGAGAGAACGGAACAAGGATTACCATATATATCATAAACCTAAAAACCACCGAAACCCAGTTATAATAAAATTTTAAAATGAAATCTTGTCATCCTCCAACATGGTCGCTTAAGAAGGGTGGAAGTTTGGGTTTATGTAAAGTTAAATGAGCTAGTCATAACCATGAACTAATCCTTTCTCATTAGAAGAACTTAAATATATTTGAAGGAACGAACATACAAATATTAAAGTGTTTTCCCTCTAAATGCTCCTAAACATGAATCCACACCAAGTTGTAATCTTGTTTCTGTCTCTTCAATTTCTCATATGATTAATCTAAACTACATATCATCATCATAAAGAAGCATTTCATTTATCATAGATAACAAACATGAGGCAGTTTAGGTGCAATATTAATACTTCAGCATTACATTGCTCGAGCAAGCATATATTTGGTCCAAACATAAATAAAAACACGACACTCAGTCACACAATGATTCAATAACATAGAGACAACAAGCTGTCACATGCCCCATTGGCTTATTATGGCTTTTGCCATATAACGTCACTTCAGTGATGATTATTTCGATATTGAAATCTACTGCAATATTTTTGATAAGTTGTCCATGAATAACTCCATTTTTATATATTTCAATACCATCTGTAGTTTTGTTACGATCAATTATAATTTTTTATATATTTTTTAAAAAACTTGCATTGCATTGAAACATAGACCCGTCAATTGATTAAAGTACATATTCTACACGATCCATACAATTATTTAATTTTTGTATGGATGGCAGAAATATGTACAGTGGTCAATTGAATGTCCAGATTGGACAGTTTGAGAATTGCAAATAATTTTATAGGTGCTTACAGTAATCAAACGGTACAGATAGAGTTCCAGATATATTTCGGATATCATTTCCTTTTAGTTCTTCTCATACATATTTATTTGTATTGGGAGAACTAAGGGGAAATGCTGCCAAAATTTTTTTGGAACTTCTATTGCGTATCTTTTGGTTACTGTAAATGACCTATATAATTAATGCAATTCTTGAATGGGATAGGACCTCTTTACCTATTAGTTGGTGATAGGGTGTATTTAATAATACTGTAATTGATCTATTGAATAAACTTATTTTAAATTTGTTCTGTTCTTATAAATATTTATTTATTTCAGTTAGCTTTTTCTTACAATGGATAAGAGTTGGATAACTAAACCGAGGAATAGCAAAGAATATCTAGATGGAGTACAGAATTTCATTAAATTTGGTATGGAGAGTAGTATCAGTGGGAAGATTTTATGTCCATGCCGAAAATGTGTAAATTCCAGTTCTCTATATCCAAATATTGTTGAAGAACATTAGGTATGGAATGGTTTTTTAAGAGATTATACTGAGTGATTTTTTTATGGAGAGTCAAGGTTACAATCTACATGTAACCAAACCTCTAACATGGAACATATACCTGATTTTGGATCAAGTAACCAACAGAAAAATCTTGCAAGAGATGATGATATCAGGGGTTTGCTCAGAGATGCTTTTGAATATGGTACTCAACATCCTGGAGATTACAGTGGAGGACAAGTAGCAGCTGGGTTTCCTGAGGATCCTATATTTACTGAATCTATATATGATGAAGAGCCGATACTCTCAACTAATGTTGGAACAGATCGTTATCATAAGCTGATAAGAGATGCAGATCAAGAATTATATGCCGGTTGCAAGAACTTTTCAAAAATTTCTTTTCTTGTGTATTTGTTCCATATAAAATACTTGAATGGATGGTCTGGCAAGAGTTTTACTATGCTGCTCAAGTTGTTAAAGGATGCATTTCCTGAAGGTACTAGTTTACCAACATCTTATTATGAGACCAAAAAACTAGTAAAGGAATTGAATCTTGGATACGAAAAGATTCATAGCTGTCCAAATGATTGTATATTATATCGAGGGGAACATGCCGATCAAGAGTCGTGCCATGTGTGTGGATGTTCACGATGGACGAAGCAAAAAGAAAATGAGAGTGAGGGATTAGATGAATTGGATGCAACATACATTAAACAAAAGCCAGCGAAGGTATTACGCTATTTTCCTCTTGTACCTAGATTGAAAAGGATCTATGCATCATCAAAGACAGCTTTGTCAATGAGATGGCATGATGAAAGCCGTACAAAAGATGGAATGCTGAGACACCCAGCAGATAGTTTAGCATGGAAAGCATTTGATGAGAGACATCCTGATTTTGCATCTGATGCTCGTAATGTCAGGCTGGGTTTAGCCAGTGATGGGTTTAATCCATTTCGGACCTTAAGTTCTGTCTATAGCACCTGGCCAGTTATACTGATTCCTTATAATTTGCCACCATGGATATGCATGAAACAGTCTTCACTTATTTTATCAATGGTCATTCCAGGTGATAAGGGTCAAGGTAATGATATTGATGTTTTCTTACAACTTTTAATAGATGAATTGAAACAACTGTGGGAGGGTATCAGTGCAATTGATGCTTCGAATGGCCAAACATTCAATCTATGGGCAGCTCTATTATGGACTATTAACAATTTTCTTGCATATGCTAATTTATCTGGCTGAAGCACTAAGGGACGAGTTGCATGTCCTTCTTGTGGCGAATCAACCCATTCAATTTGGTTAAAACATGGAGGAAAGTTCTGTTATATGGAACATCGTCGATGGTTGGAGGCAAATCATCCATTTCGATTTCAGAAGGATTTATTTGATGGTACCATAGAGTTGGGATCTGCTCCAATTCTACCTTCTGGTTCTGATATTCGTAGACAAATGCTTGGTATCAGACACAGTTATGGCAAGATGACAAAGTCCTCTTAAAAGCGAGGAAGAGATGATGTTGAGACTTCAGTACAAAAATAAATATCGGAGGAAGTCAATACTTGCACCTTAGATACGGCAGTGTTCGAGGATCCGGATAATTTCTTTGAAGTTGAAAATGATGATGATATAATCACAGCAACTACCCATCAGCATACTAATCAATTATGAAAGAAAAGAAGCATATTCTTTGACTTACCTTATTGGGAGCATAATATACTTCGGCATAATCTTGATGTTATGCATATAGAAAAGAATGTCTGTGATAATTTGATTGGAACAATATTAAATCTTGATGGAAAGACTAAAGATAACATGAAGGCGCATCTCGATTTAAAAGAAATGGGCATCCGACATGAACTTCATCTACAAGTGCTTGCAAATGATAGAACTTATATCCCTCATGCATGTTATACAATGTCTAGTCGAGAAAAAGATCTCTTCCTGACAGTTTTAAAGAATATCAAAGTTCCTGATGGATATGCCTCAAATATTTCACGATGTGTGAATCTGAAAGAGCGCAAAATTTCAAATCTTAAAAGTCATGATGGACATATATTAATGCAAGATATTCTTCCATTAGCTTTAAAGTCGTCAATGCCAAAACAAGTTATTACGGTTGTTTTTCAGTTATCATCATTCTTCAAGGAATTATGTTCTAAGGTTCTTGATCCTCAGGAGCTTGATCAGTTGCAGTCTCAAGTCGTACTTATATTATGTCAGATGGAAAAGATTTTTTCTCCTGGATTTTTTATGATTATGGTTCATCTACTCATTCACCTAGCTTCGGAAGCTAAACTTGGTGGACCGATACACTATAGATGGATGTACCCTATCGAGAGGTAATGCTGTAAAACTTAAATTTTATAATTTATATAACTTTTTTATTATTTAATATGATATAAATATCATACTTTTTGAAGGTATCTTGTACGTTTGAAGGATTATGTACGAAACAAAGCCCATCCTGAGGGCTCAATAGTAGAGGGATATATTGCTGAAGAGTGTTTAACATTTTGTTCAAGATATCTCGAAGGTGTTGAGACTGTATTCAATCGACCTCAACGTCATGGTGATAATATGGAGAATACAGATATATACAAATTTGCATCATCCGGAAGATTTATAGGAAAAGCTGAAAGTATTGTTCTTGACCATAAATCCATGTCACAAGCACACCGTTATGTATTGCTACATAGTGACATAATATCTGACTATCGCAGGTTAGTCTATCTACACATGGATAATACTAAATATTAGACACAGTCAAACTTATATTTGATTGTCATACAGTGAATTTTTATCTGTACAACGACAAGCCAATCATTCCACTCGTCCTAATCCAAGGATTGAACAAAGATGGTTGGTTGAGTTATTCTCTAATTGGCTTGCCAATCAGGTTAGTATATATAAGTCGTATAATAATTTTATATATTTTTAACATCGACTAAATGATCGATAATTGATATTATATTTTTTAGGTACCGGTACTGATGGAGAAAAATAGTTCAGCAGAATTAATTGCACTTGCCAGAGGTCCAAATTATATTGTGAACAAATATAATGGTTTTATTATAAATGGCTTTAAATTTCATACCAAGGAGCGCGAGAAACTTAGAAAAACTCAGAACAGTGGTGTTATGGTTGAAGCAAATGGAAAATCTTATTATGGTATACTTAAAGATATTTTGGAGTTGGATTATTATGGAAATTTTAAAGTTGTATTATTTCGATACGATTGGGTGGATATAAATACACCGAGGGTTTGAAAAAGGACTCAAACGGATTCGTACTTGCCAATTTTTTAAGATTGATACATACGGGTGTGTTATTGAAGGATGATCCATTTATCTTTTCATCTCAAGCTCGACAAGTTTTTTATGTACAAGACTCGAAAGATAAAGAATGGGCTACTATTATTAAGACAAAACCCAGAGACTTGTATGACATTGGAAAAAGGGTGGAAGAAGAAGATGATGATACTTACACTCAGTGTATGCCTTATAATATTGTACCGGATGATCATATAAATGATACAACCATTTTGGTTAGGTTGGATTCCGAGGAAGGTACAACTGGTTGATTATGACAAGTAAGTAGTTTGTAAGATGGTTTACATTTTTTGCATTGATGATTATGTTATCTTTTAAATTGCAATTCATTTTCGTTATAATTTGATTATAATGTTGACTGACTTGTTTTTAAATAATGCAGGTTAGGTACACCATGCCTCGAAGGAAGCGATTAGCAGATGTACAGTTTCGGTTTTCCCAGTCCGAGGTTGGTACTTCATCACAGCATCCCGAGGGCAGTCGATCAGTTTCACATCGGTCTGATGGCAGTCCCTCTATTTCTGCACATCAGCTTCAGGACGATATTATTCCCTCCGAGTCCGCACATCACGATCCTTCTATGGATCATCCTGATGACGAGCCTATCGTCGATGATATACAGATACAGGGTACATAATTTAATAATTCTATCTCATTTCAATTCATGCATATGCAAAAGTTTTGATATACAATGTTCTGTATTTTTTTTTTTTGTAGATGGATCCGGGAGACTCAGGCGTAGGAGAGGACCCACATTAGTCCGTGATGTGTGGCAGTTACCTGAGGGTGAGAGGATAGTGATAGAGTGCAACAAGCTAGGGCAGCCTATTAAGAAAGCTGCTAGCTTGTTGACTAGCTTTCTGGGGACAGTAGCACGCCGTGGTCAGCTATATCCCCTGAATTATTCGAAGTGGAACGACATGCTTCCTGCATATAAAATAGAAATGCTATGAGTTGTGCAGGTAAAAAAATTAATATATTATTTTATATCTTAGATTTTTAACAATTGAATTGCTTTTTTCATTTAATATTTATTTTATTGTTTAATTAAATTGTAGAGCAAGTTCGTTCTTCCTTCAGATTCATCTGATTTTGTGCTTAAGTCTCTCAATCACAAGTGGAAAGAATATAGGACGAAGTTGAAGAGAGACTACAAGCTAGAGGGTAGGACAGAGGAGCAGGTTGTAGCTACCTGTCCTCCTGATGTTCACCCTTATCAGTGGATGGAGCTGGTGCACTATTGGTTCTCTGAGAGGGCACAGGTTGTGTAGCATCATCAAACACTTCGAAATTTATTAATTTTCACTTGTTATAATGATATTTATATAATATATAACATTGTTTTAATTTTATTTTGCAGACGTATTCTGATATTGGTAGAGCTGCACGAGCTGCTCAGTCTGTTCCTCACACAGCGGGGTCCAAGAGTTATGCACGGCTCAGGCATGAGTTTGTATGTTTCTCATCCCATAATACTAGTAGTATATTTTTAGTTTTAACATAATGTATCATCATGTATCATGCATGTGCCATGTATAATGGTACGGGGATATAAGATGTGTTATTTTAAATTTTTTTATAATATTTATTCTTTATATAGGCTGATCAGCAGGGGAGGGAGCCTGGTGAGGTGGAGTTCTATCGGATGACTCACGTTCACCAGGATGGCAGTTTTGTTCAGGACGAGTCCAGAGATATATATGTATTTTTTTATTTATGTTATATTATGATTTATATTTTTATTTTTATTAAGTATTAATATATGTATTTTTTGTCAAATATAGAATAGGGCTACCTCTATGATATCCGAGCGTGCTGGCGAGGGTTCATCATCTACACAGAGCAGTCGCATCGAGGCCGAGGTATTCTCGGAGTTGATGGGACCAGAGCGTCCTGGACGAGTGAGGGGTTATGGGATTGGAGTTACCCCTACTCAGTTATCTGAGGTGCGTAGATATACTCGGGATACTAGAGAGAGTCATGATCAGTTACATGTTCGTCAGCTCCAGGAGGAGATAGCAGAGCTCCGACAGATACGTGATGCAGACATAGCAGAGATGCAGACCATTAGGTCTCAGCTAGAGCATGTTACATCTGTGCTGCATATGTTCATGTCATCTCAGGTAAGTAATTATTTATTAATTTTGTATGTATCTAATAATTGAGAATATATATAATATATGTATTATAATTCCTGATGTATATCTTGTAGGTTCCTGGTGCATCTGCGAGTCACAGACCTGACGACGACCAGCCTTCCACGGATCAGTGATGCTAGATGATTTTTTATTATTTATGTATGTCTTTTTGTTTATTTGAACTTGGATTGAGATGTTTATATATATAAAAAAAAACTTTTTATATTTGGTTTGTATTTGTGTTTGTGTATGTTGGATGTGATATGTGATACAAGTTTGAATATTTTCATTTGTTTGTGTATGTTGGATGTGATACAGGTTTGAATGTTTCTTTTTCGTAATGTATACAGGTTATGGGTTTGTATATATGGCTGTTTTTTTTTTTAAAAAAAAAAAAAATCTACCGACGCTTTAAAGTGTCGCTAGGTTTGGATCTGGCGACGCTTTAAAGCGTCGCTAAAACTGGAACTGGCGACGCTTTAAAGCGTTGCTAGGTTTGGTGTCTAGCGACACTTTAAAGCGTCGCCAGTTACGCTTTAAAGCGTCACTAGGCTTGGTGTCTAGCGACGCTTTAAAGCGTCGCTAAAACTGGAACTGGCGACGCTTTAAAGCGTCGCTAGGCTTGGTGTCTAGCGATGCTTTAAAGCGTCAAGAGGCGAGTTCTAGCGACGCTTTACCGACGCTTTAAAGCGTCAAGTGGCGAGTTCTCGCGACGCTTTAAAGCGTCGCTAGACTAAACCCTAGCGACGCTTGGGAAAAGCGTCGCTAGAACTGAAACGGGCGACGCTTTAAAGCGTCGCTAGATTTGGTGTCTAGCGATGCTTTAAAGCGTCGCTAATCGGCGACACTTTAAAGCGTCGCTAGGGTTTAGTCTAGCGACGCTTTAAAGCGTCGCTAAAAGCCGAAGCTTTAAAGCGTCGCTAGAATTGCGACGCTTTTTCCAAGCGTCGATAAGTTGCGTCCCAACGCTTGCATAGGCGACGCTTTACAAAACATCGGGAGATTATTTAGCGACGCTTATAAGCATCGATAAAAGTCAAAAAAAACGTCGATAAAGCCCAGATTCACTGTAGTGTAATATTTTGGGCTAATTTTGAAGACAATCATTAGAAAACTCAAGACATATTACTTGTGTAGTTTGAAACGAATTTTCAAAGTTTAATTGCATTTATATTGCACGAGTATTTGTTATGGTATGCCTATGAGAAAATAAATGACTTAAGACAAATCAAGATAGTAAATGTAGTGTTGCGCCATATGTTCAAGTCAACAATATCAATGATGTGAAGATAGTCAAGATACACAGGTTCAAAGGGTAGCATCAGCAGCCTCAATCATAGCAATAAAATCCACCAAGTTTACATGCTCTGCCAATTTTCTTTGCCTACGACACCTAGGACAATAAGGAGTATAAAGTGCTACAAGTAAGAGAATCATGTCATATCAGCAAAAAGAGTAAGTAATAATGTATTGCCTCAAACATTAGAAAATACATAATAATCGAGTTACATGCTCAATCTCAATTACCTAGACCATCATTTTACTATGAATAGAAATTTTTGGTTCATGCATTGATAGGAGGTTGAGATAAATACCTGAATAATGGTAATGCTCTTATTAAGTTCCTAATTAATCAATACAGTAATCAATACAGTAATCCAGAGATTACTGAATTCTACTCGAGTAACCTTAAGCATATGAAGCAGTAGGCCACCAGCCCATGCTGTGAGCAAGCCAGCATTATTAATAGACATAAGCAAAGCAAAAAAAGTGCCTTCAATTCCCATGGGACAGAGCTTCGAGCTAAGTACAAGGAGTGGCATCCACTTGAGCCGGCCAACGATTTGAGAAACACACTCATCAATCCCAACCTTCAGATTTAGACGAAGTACCAAAATCAAATCCAGCATTCCTGACAAACTAGAAAGCAACTGACTCCAGAAAAGCGAGCCACAGAAGAGAACCTTCAGAACATTTTGGTACAGCAAAATCCGAAGCAGAGAACCCATAGAACCAATAGAGAAAATGAAGCCAATTGTTCCATGCATGGAGAGTTTTGTAAATTTTGAGGAAGAAGTTGCCTCAATTAAACACTAGAGATGTCGCTCCGCGTCGTATACCACGTCATCCCCAACCTCCCGGCGTACGTGTAGTCCCTCCTCCACCTTTGCTGCATCTCCCCCAAGTAAAACAGCTGCCTCTCCAACCAGTTCTTCATCAACTCCCACTCCCTCCACCCCGCCCCATCTCCAGCCTCTTCTTGCACAACCCTGGCGGCAGCGGCAGCAGTGGCGGTGGCAATGGTGACACCTCTTGCTGTAATACCCAGCCCAATCCAAAAAAGAAATGGCCCAGCATGTATTTTAAAGTATCAAAAAAAAAAAAAAAAAAAAAAAAAAAAAAAAAAAAAAGAAGGAAGACTCCCAACGGGAATCTTCTTCTCGAATAGACTCCTGATTAGAGTCTCAAACAAGACGAGGAAGGAGTCTAACTCCTCTTCTGTAGCTTGATTCAAAAAGGAGAAGACCTTCCCCATTTTTTCCATTGGAGATCAAGGTCAAACAGACAGATGATTTTCGCAGAACCTTCGATTGTGCTCATCGAAAATGGAGCAATCGGTGTCACTGGAGGCCGTGGTAAGCTCCGATCCTCATTTTTCTTTCTATTCCTCTTCTATCCATGGCGTTAGGCTTCATTTCCGGGTAACAATCGCCGGATTATTTCATAAAAAAAAGGGCCTCTCTTTTTCTCTTTTTCTTCCCTTAATTCTAATGCCATTGATTGCTGTTAAACACCAAACCAGGACTGGTGGCTACACTGCCATGGACCACATCTCTGGTCATGGTCTCCCAATGAGATGCCCCTGGGATCTTGGGGGAAGAAGGGGACGCAAAGAAGTTCCCTATTTTGCCTAACAGAGGAAGAATAAAGAAAAGAAGAGAAGAAAAAAAAAAAAAAAAAAAAAAAAAAAAAGAAAAAGGAGTCCCTTCTCTCAAGTTGCACTCTCCGCTCTCCCTTCTCCTTCTATTTTTTTCTCTTCAGTTTCTCTTTACTTTCTCTCTCTAAAAAGTTTATCTTTCTAAAAACATTTTATCTCTTAGAAGTATGGGAGGTTGTGATGTTGGGATCAAGGATCATTGAGTGGACCATTGATAAACCCTGAAGATTGTTCTCGATCGATAATCATTACATTATAAAATTTATTTATTATTATTAAGATTATCATGTAAAAAAATAATTTTTCAAGTAGGAGGATGTTGAGCAAGTTTTTTAGCATCGAGGATCCAGGTACAAATTAGTATCTTGAATATTAAATCTATCTTCTATAGAGATAAGGATTTCTAGTCATCGGTTTATAAATATATTTTATATGGAATGATTTTGATCTTTGAATATGAGCATTGGCATACATAATTGTTTATATATTATATATTTTGATTTTTTGTGATGGACATTTGTGATTATTGATGTTACTATTTATATTTTTTGTATGATATGTTCTTATCAAATATGATATTTTTTTGGATGATTTAGATTGTGATACCAATTATTAAAAATCTTGAAAAAAACATGATTTGATAATATATTTAAGATTGATAAAGTAATAATCATGAAAGAGATGTTTAGACTAGCCATACCATGAGTAGGACCGTGGTTACTGAGATTACCAGTCACAAGCTGAAGTATGACATTAAGATTATCAATCATAGGATGAAGTATGATACTGAGATTGTTAGTTATGGAATGAAGCATGACACAAAGATTGCCAATCACGGGCTGAAACGTCGCATCAAGAATAACCCCACCACGAGCAGGAACATGGTACTTGAAATTGTCAATTATGGATTAAAGCATGATCGTGATTGGTCCAAAACTCTAAAAAAGATTATGGATTAGCTAGAATATAAAAATGATATATGATTTTATCACATGTGATGGTTGAGTTATTTTGGATGTATGACATGATATTTTATGATTCATGATTCTATTATTATTTTTTTATCATTTTTAAATTATATTATTATCAGTGTGAGTGTATGGAGATATTTACTGGATTGTAAAGCTCACTTCCTACTTCTCTTTCTCTTTCAGAGTCGCAGGTGCGTAGCATGGATCGGGTTGGGCATGAAATTTAAGTGCAAGACATATTAGATTAATTAGTTAGTTCAATTTCTAATACCAATTAATATTGGATTATTTATAATTGAACAAATTGATCATTTGATTACTATAAATTTATTTTAATGATATTTGGTTATTTATTTTTATTTTCTAGAGATGTTGAAAATTTTGTATATTTTTAAGATCTTGCATGATCTCTAAGATATTGTTCTAGAATTTGTGCGAACGATCGAGTGGCCAACTTGGGTGCTAGGTTCGGGACGTGACACTTGCGATCCTCTTGCATGTGACCCTCTTTTTTTTTTGGTTAAACGAAAAGGGGGGAGGAGTTAGATCCCGGGCGTGGTCACTCCCAAACGGTCCCCCAACCCCAGTCAGGAAATGTTCGATACATGGCGTATATTAATTTTTGCACAGCCGTTCCCCACCCGAAAGTGATTACGTAAACCTGACTACCACTGGTGTCAGTCGAGTGAACGGGATTTATTATATAGATCCCTAACTTTTTTCACTACCAATAGCCAACAAGGACTACAGGATTATTTTATTAATTTTTTTCTTTTTTTGATTTTATTTCGGAACTATTTTTTTTATTTTTTATTTTATTTTCGAACTTTTCAATCGAAATATATTCAAAACTTGAATCCGGCTAGCTGATTATGAGAAAAATTTTACAACCAACTGCACCACTCACGTGGCCCTTTTGTTCGTGCCCTCCCCTATCCCTCCCTCTCCTTGCTTCCCAATCATGTCTCCATCACTGCCTTGGCCCGTGGCCTCCTCTGCTACCTCGACCTTGCCTCCGGGGTTACTACATTTACAACCCCACCATCTCCACCTAGACCACCCTTCCACCATTGGCCAACACCCACGGTGCTGATCCCATCATTGCCCTCATTTTCAACAAGATAGGCATCTACTACTTCCATGCTGACTACCACGTCATCTACGCGTACCTCATCACCGGTGGCGGCTGCGACGGTATCTACGAGTTCAGAACCTTCTCCTCTGTCGTGTGGAATTGAACAGCATCGGCGGCGGGAGTGGATCCTGGTCGGTTTGGGGTGGAGAGCACCATGCTCTATGATGGACCTTTCTTACAGAGAGCTAGAGCAATGGGTAGGGGAGAGCGGAGGACAAGGAGAAGACAGCTAGTGATGCTGCCGGTCGATGTCTTATGATATCCCGGCTATATATATATATTGGGGGGCGAGGTCCTCCATTTCCAAATCGGCTCTAGAACTAGATGCCAAAAATATTTAAAAAAATATAGTTATAGGTTATATTGAAATAAATTTATATTTTTAAATTTAAATTTTTATATTTAATGAAAGTTGGAAAATGGTTGAAATAAAACCACTTTTTTATCTTGTTATTTTCTTTTATTTTGTATTATATTAAAAAAAAGTTGTTTCATTCGTTGATTTGAAACTAATTATGACTGGAAATGGGCCGGCCCAAAAGTTCATTGTTTGTAACTGGACTGGCCAGCTCAATAAATTTCGGGCCGACCTGAAATTGGTTCAAGCTGCGGACGAAATTTTAAGCATATTTGACTAGTCTTAGGACTGTAAAATAGAATCCATTTAATTTTTGGACCAAAAGGATGCCCGGATTCGATTCAAAAATTTTTAAAATATAGTATTTGGGCCGGTCCAATGGACTTTGGGCCGGCCCATTTCCAGCCCTAGAAACTATGTATGGTTTAATAATAAAAAATAAAAAAGCACAAAGAAGGATTGTATAAGCTCAAATTATAATTTAAAGTCTCAAATAGGTTTGAGTTCTAATGGTTCGAATTGGATCAAGTCGAGTCGAATCTGAATTCAATAAATTTAGATCCAATCTAAAAAATAGATTAGTCCAATTTTAGAACCTAACCTGGATCCATGGATCCTTAAATATGGATTTGATCATGTATAAGCGGGTCAGGTCGAGTGGGGTTACGGATCAACCCGATCCACTTATAGCCTTATATACAGGAGAACTTTATAAGTTTCAATCAAATGGAAGGCCAAAAACGATCAATATTCATATATAACCGTCTAAATAAGATAAATATATTATTAGTTAATTTAAAAATAAATTGATTAAAATAGTTATTAGACCATCCAAAGATTTAAAGCTCAAATTCTCTCATCCTCAAATTATTTATATATTTTATAAAAATATTATATTATATATATAATCAAGGAGCATCTGAGAGAGAAGTTCTAAACTTGTGGCATGCTCTAAGCTAGTTGAATGGTACTTTATAGTGCTTGTTCAATAAACGAATTAGAGAGAGAGAGAAATTGGCAGAAGAGTTTTTTTGATAGAATTGATATTAGAGATCAATACGTGATACTAATTTTATCTATAAATTTTATTTTTATATCGATCCAAAAATTCCCTCTCCAATATAATTTTTTATTTTTAAAAATATCTTACTAGTACCACGGAATATCTCTTAATGAAAGGCTAATTTCTGGTAATATAAACTCTAATCTTAGAGATTCCCATTGATAAAATCCCCAAACTTTAATTAATATAAGGTTGGGCCTTAGTTGGTAAGGTAAGAAGTAGGGTATTCAAGAATTTAAAGTTCAAATCTTTATATCTACCTATTTATAAAAATTAAAAAATATATTTTTTGTTATATATTCAAACTTGTGATGCTAATTTCTTGATAAATAATCTATCAAAAAATTTATTTTATATTTATTAAAATATTTTTGATTATCTTTTTATTAGAAATAATCATTCTAATAATTTAAAAATTATTAACATTAATTTCTTGATGGATAATTTATCAAATTAATTATTTTATATTTATTAAAATAATTTTGACTATGTTTCGACCAGAAGAAAACATTCTAATACTTTGAAAATTATTGACCTAATTTTTGAATGGATAATATGTCAGAAAATTTACTTTATATTTGTTAAAATATTTTTAATTTTCTTTTTGTCAAAAATAATTATTCAAATAATTTAAAAATTATTGATGCCAATTTCTTGATAGAAAATCAATCAAAAGTTTTACTTTATATTTATTAAAGTATTTCTGACCGCCTTTCCATTAGAAACAACCATTCTAACAATTTAAAAATTATTAAAATTATATTTTTGATGATAAATTAGGTTAGAAACATTACTGATTAATAATTTATCACTAAATCTATGACAAATATCTTTATTTTTTATTTTTTAAAAAAATTGATGGATTTTCTGATGGAATTGGTTTTGATAAATAATCTATTAAAAAATTGCCAGAGATTTTGAGACATTTTAAATATATTTTGTTACTATTTTTTGACGATATTCTATTAATAATTTGTTAGGAATTTCTGATGGATCATGCCCGTCAATAAAATTCTATCAATAAAGCCCTTATTTCTAGTAGTATGAGTGGATCTCTACATAGATTTGGTGCAGTCTATCGGATAATAGAGGTCTTTGCATTGATTATCCAAAATATTGGATGTGACTTATAATATTTTAATTACTTCCTACCAAAAATTATTAGATTTGGAGATCTCTAGACTTTACATCAAGTGGACAAAAAATTGGACAGTCTAAATAATAGTAAATAATATATTTTCTTGATCACTTGATACATAGACTAAAAATTTTTAAATCATATAATTTTTTTTATTGAAAAGTAGTTAAGAAATAGTAGATAATATCTAATGGCTAGGATCATTAATATGACATTCTTATCATTCAATTTAGGTCTAAATAGATTTGATGGAGACTTATTTATTCTTTACTCTATTAAGAAAATTTTAGGCACTGATCTTACTTGTTGGAAGATTTGGACTAGTGCCTATACGTAGCAGATACAGCGGAAGCAACGTAGAAAAATACAGTCCAATAACCTGTTCTTGGATTCAATATAATGCAACAATGGAAATATAAATGTAGGAGAAAAAAGAGAGATTACTTTATTCCTTTGGAGAAGAACCTTATTACAACAAACAAGACAACACCCGACAGCCCTTCTGAAAATCCAAAAGCTTCTCACTATCCTGCACGTCTTCTCTCTTGCAAGCCTCACACCCAAGAACCCATGTACACCATGCACGGACAATACCTCAATGTACGTCCCTTCTCCAAAGCCCCGTGGAACATCCCACAGCACCAAGCCCTCCACGTGATATCTCCCTCACGTGCGCCTCTATGCAGCCCAACACCGTGGCCTCCTTGAAACTCAGGAGGCTCTCCATGGTCCATGCCCCAAGGGACGTCATCAAGCCCTCACGGTCCAAGCCTAGGACTGTGAGAAGTCCTCACGAACTCCACACCAGACTGGACCCCAAAGGATCGGCCTCTCTAGGACACTCCAAACCACATAATCCATCCCTCTTATTTATAAAACATGGGATGGTGAAGTTGGTCTCTTCTTACACATCTGATCTTGGACTTCTTGTTGGACTGTAACTACTTCTTGAATCTTGTTAGAACTCAATCACATGAGCGATTAGGACTTGTTTTGGGGCAATAACAAACTGATTAAGACTCCTCACATAATTAGGCTCCCAATTGGTTACAACCAACCAATTCAGTTAAGATCCTGGATGGTTGGGCCAACCAACCAACCAACAAACCAACTAACTAAATAAGCTAACCTCCTAACCAACTTAACAAACATGGACCCAAACCCCATAACCCAATTCGGTTATGTTACAATCTCTCAAAAAAAACTCTCCCTTAAGAAATCAATGTATCCTGGGTTAAGTCCCCTTGACCCAACATGAGACAACATGAAACTTAGAGCATCCCTGAAACACCTCCAGGAAACTCCTAAAATACCTCTAGGACCCGCTTGGGACACGTCCCCAAGCCCTAGGGATCGTCTCCAGCATCCCTACCATGGCCTCCCAAGTCTCTCCAAGGCTTGGGAACACCACTCAAAATCCTAAAATCTCTACCTTGGTGCCCCAAGCCTTGGCAAACCTGGTAATATCCTCCTACACAATCCCGCTGTAATTGCAATCCTGACAGTCTCTTGTACGGACTTCCTTGCTTCTGCCAACACCCTTCAGCTGCTGCGCGCCCTTGGAGGCCTTTGGGATGATCGTCTCCATAGCTGAAGATCCTTGCTTGTATCATTGCATCATGATTATAGCCTTCCTTCTGCCTGACAGCTGCATCAGACTTTTCCTTAGACTTCCCTAGAGAGAACACAGCGAACCTGAACTGGCACTCGTTGTAACTAGAGCTCTTCATGATACCATCTTCTCAGAGCCATGCCAATCTCTAGACACTCTGCTCCACCTGGCCAAGTGCACCCCTGGCACTCGTGCTAGGACCTGGCCAGTATCCTTGCACCTCCCGTTCTGAACTCGTGTCGAATCCTGCTCCACTCGTGAAGCCACCTCTCACCGGTGCTTCACCTGAGACTGAAGTTCCACTAATGCCATAGAAAGAAACCCAGAGGCCAGCTACTCAACACTGCCCTGCTAAGCCTGTCGCTGCACCTTGAACACGTTGCTACCTCCTTGGATACACTGCATCCCGCAGGCTCCTCCGAAACCAAGAGCTCATTCCATCTCTTCTGCTAACCCAGCGACTGAACCCAGCAACCATCTCCACTTGGCTGCTGCATCATGTCCCAACCTGTATCCCGGCTGCATGATGTCCCTGGCGCTCCCTGAGACTTGTCCCTAGTCTCCCTGAGCTACCATCTCCATCAGCTCCAATCTTCGTCCCTAGGCCAATGCCGCCAGGCTGGAACACTCCATACTGCCCGATACCCCTAATGCTCCCTGAGATTGTCTCCTGCCTCCATGAGCTGCCCCTGGTATCGTCTCTGCTAATGTACTCCGGTGAACTTGAGAAATTTGGGCTTTTCTTTTCTCCATCCATGCGGGATACCATACCCATGTACAACTCCACCTGCCTCGATGCACTCCTTGAATCCTCCTCTTCCACCTTCAAACCAGTAGCTCTGAAATCGCTTCGCTTCCACTCGAACAATGGCTCAAACCAAGCTCTGATACCAGTTGTTGAAAAAAATTTCAAGGCACTGATCTCACTTGTTGGGAGATCCGGACCAACACCTATATGCAGCGGATGCAGCGAAAGCAATATGGAAGAACACAGTCCAACAACATGTTCTTCGATTCAATATCATGCAACAATGGAGATATAATATAGGAGAAAAAAGAAATATTACTTTATTCCTTTGGAGAAGAACCTTGTTACAATAAACAAGACAACACTCGACAGTCCTTCTGAAAATCCAGAAGCTTCTCACTATCCCGCAGTCTTCTCTCTTGCAGGCCTCATGCCCCAAGAATCCACATACGCCATGCATGAACAATACCTCAACGTACGTCCCTTCTCCAAAGTCCCATGGAATATCTCATGGTACCAAGCCCTCTACATGATATCTCCCTCACGTGCGCCTCTCTGCAACCCAACACCGTGGCCTCATTGAGACTCAGGAGGCTCTCCATGGTGCATGCCCCAAGGGGTGTCCTCAAGCCCTCACGGTCCAAGACCAGGACCGTGAGAAGTCCTCATGGACTCCACACCAAATCCGATCCCAAAGGGTCAACCTCTCTTGGACACTCCAAACCATACCCCCCATCCCTCTTATTTATAGCACATGGGGCGGTGAAGTTGGTCTCTTCTTACGTGTCTGATCTTGGACTTCTAGAACTGTAACTACTTCTTGAATTTTGTTAGAACTCAATCACATGAATGATTAGGATTTGTCTTGGGCCAATAACAAACTGATTAAGACTCCTCATATGGTTACGCTCCCAATTGGTTACAACCAACCAATTTGGTTAGGATCCTGGGTGGTTGGGCCAACCAACCAACCAACTAACCAAATAAGCTAACCTCCTGACCAACTTAACAAACCTAGACCCAAACCCCATAACCCAATTGGATTATATTACAATCTCTCAAAAAAACTCCCCCTAAGAAATCAATGTACCCTGGGTCAAGCCTCCTTGACCCAACATGAGACAACACTGAAACTTAGAGCATCCTTAGAATACCTCCAGGATATCCCTGGAATACCTCCAGGACCCGTTTGAGACACGCCTCCAAGCCCCAGGGATCGTCTCCAACATCCCTGCCATGACCTCCCAAGTTTCTCCAAGACTTGGGAGCACCATGCAAAACCCTACATACTCAGAACATTAGCTTCCAGTATAAAGTTATTATTTATTATACTATATTCTATTTTTATAATATTTTAAAAATAATTTTATTTAAAATATCTATAAATATCAATAATTTTGTCATAATTCTATACTCATATATATTTTATCTAATGCCTTTTAAAAGTAAATAATTCATGATTTTTTTTATTGCTATTATTATATGCTAATGGTATTTAATCTAGAAAACATTTAATATTTTATATATTTTATTTAAGTTGTTTTAATTTTTATATATTTTTAATACAAATCAAGTTGGTTAGTGATCAAATTTTTAGCTAAATATATCTCCATGCAAGATTTTAATAATTATATTTTAGATTATTACCTAGTTATGGTGAGTCATCTTATAATATTGATAATGGATTTCATATAAATAAATATTCTTGTCTAATTATTAAACTAATTTGACTGATATAACTTGTTCATTCAACAGATCAAGTCAAATCAAGTACAAAATAATATAATTAACTTTTTAAAAAAATTATGGTAAAACATAATATATAATCAATCTCATCAAATTTACTATCCCTCAAGTAATAAAAAATAATTAATGATTATTTTGTCATAAGAGTAGTTAAAATATATATTGCACATGATATATTAATAAATTATTTGTGATATATCATTAACTAATTAATAATCACTAATGTATGAAAAACTATTATAAAACAAATTAAAAATTTCCAGCCAGTTTTAACCTACACTTCTGTAACTATTTACTTGACATGACTGATTACGTAACCCATTCAATAAATAAGTTTGACCAAACGAAATTGAAAATTTCATATTTAATCTATTAAAGATTATTAAATATAAATAGAGCATATAATAGTCAATATATATAGTTTAAATCTCATTACTAGTAAAATTTATTAAATAAATCTGATTATTTCTAAAATTTATTAGATGCATGTAATATCTATTTCTAAATTTAAAAAAAGTGTATATTTAGTAATGAAATATTATTATCTCAAAAATCTAAATCAATTTACAACCGTACTAATTTATGAAAAAAAATAAATGATTAATAATTTGCAATGAAAATTATTAATTAGACAATAATACATAGGTGACAAATTTATTTAATTGAAAAACAGTCAGTATTCTGTAATAAAACTATATGTTTTGCCAATTAAGTTCTATTTAATCAGAAAATTAATGTTGTCCTTATAAGATATATCACCATAATAAAAAAGATTCCAACAATATTCATAAATAATCATTAGAATACCATAGATCTTTAATGATAATCTTTAAAACTATTACTATAAAATATAAGTTTTTGTAGCAATAACAAGAAACCACCGCTATATAATAATTATCAGTAACGCTTCTGATGAAGCACTGTAATATTATGTCTTTTGTAAATTTATTAAAAGTATTATTAGAGAGCATGTATAGTAATAGATTTTGCCAAGCGTTACTAAACTTTTATTGTTGTAGACTTTTGTTTATTGCAATGACTTTATCTTACTCTATATACTTATAAGAACTTGACTATTAATTCGTATTTTCTATATCATGGCAAAAATAGACCTATAATTGCGTGTACAGTCAACCTTCTATGCTTCTCTATATGTCTGGAAATGAGTTAGTGATTGTCGATATGCCTTTCACGATTACCAATCATACAGAGTCCATTCTTTAATACCACTTATTGGAATTTATTAGTTAGGGTTACAAAATCCCTAATCCAATTCTTAGAATTCTCTAGGTGCAAATCAAGTGATAAACATACATATGTGTATCCTATACATGAATTTCTAGAAAAAATGATAGCAAATGATGTGACACAGGAATCTATACAGTTTACCTAAAATTTGTACATGTTAATAAAGGAATGGGAAATTGATTGCTACATCAAACAGTATTGAACATTATAAGGATTAATATTACTTGTGACAATTCTTCAAGACTTTAGTATAGCCATTATATATACGCCAAGAGAGCTCGTTGCAAAGATGTCTTGAAGAGTAGTGCAATCCAAACAAAGTTTTGTTTATATGTCCAATTTTCTTCCTCTTGCATCTCTCACCATTTATATCTTCCCTTTTGTGCTCTGAATTGTTTTAACACCAAACTCGACATGACCATGTATTAGTACATCCATGCTGTTTTCACAAGCATCTCTTCATATATAGTGGCCACAACCATGACATTCCAACAAGCCAACATCTACATTATATATCCTACAATTGCACCCATGCTAAGAAAGCTATCATTAAGAATTACATGGTTTATGCTCCTATTATGGTGAACAACATTAAATATTCAAATAGTTGATTCAAGGTTTTTTTTTACAAGAATAAAAAATGATTAAAAATAACTAAATAACAACTTTTATAGTCTATAGATTGCATTACTAATTTATTAAAATACATCTCTCATCCATTCATTGATGTTTTTTTCCAAGAAATAGAATATATATCAAATACCTGAACAATAGTTACAATTATTCTCCTTAGAGCACATATATATATATAAAACTCCTTAGTGCATGCATTGTAAGAATCATTTTGTTTCAACTCATAAGGGTATGGGTCGACCCCGCCATGATTCCCGAAGAAAAAATGAACTACGTTGTAAAAACTCAATTACCCATCACACATCTAGTAACAATTATATATAATGACCTTGATTTGCATTTTATGCATTACACCTATTGAATATTTGAAATTGTATATTTTCACATTCAGATATGATAGATTTGAACTTAATGGAATGTTTTGTTTGAAATAACAGTTAAAATGTTGCTATAATATGTTGATTACAGCAAAATATTAAAAAGGGTTCTTCAATCCTAATAATGATCAAATCTAAACAAGATTTATTGTAGACTCAAAATCAATGAAAATGCATATATGGTCAACGATGGCTATCTAATATATGAAATTGTGTATGTGGATATTCAAATATGATGATAAAGTGACAAGCTAGTTGAAATTTAATAGAAAAGGCTAACAACACTAACAATGAGCAAATCCAGAAATGTTTGTATGGTTGAAATGGCAAATATTCTGTCTAGTAGCAACTAAAACTAATGATTTATTAGAAACTTGAAATGACAAGTATAATGCACTTCTAATAACAACCAAATTAATTATTTATGCGTATTTGAAATGACAAATTTACTGCACTACTGATAATGAATGATATAATCTAAAAATCTATACTAGTGTATTTGAAATGAGAAACTAACTATATTTCTAATAACAACCAAATCTGAAAATATGTCTTATACTTAAAATGACAAACTTATTGTACTTTTGAAAGACCAAATTTAAATATCTATCTTTTACTTGAAACAACAAATTTACTGCATTTCCAATAATGACCAAATATAAAATAATCACACTAAAAAATTGACAAAGACATGTCTGACAAAGTTAGATGATGACCCACTACAAAAAAAAATAATTTTTTGTGACAAATTTTTAG
The DNA here is from genome assembly GCA_021397845.1 of Areca catechu. Classification (NCBI taxonomy): domain Eukaryota; kingdom Viridiplantae; phylum Streptophyta; class Magnoliopsida; order Arecales; family Arecaceae; genus Areca; species Areca catechu. The sequence goes on along the minus strand of CM038045.1, from coordinate 49,977,318 downwards.
TGACCAATTAATAATTTGTCATTACATATAAAACTTTTGCAATGAATTACAATTTCATTGTAAAAAGTCAATTTTTTTATAACATTTTTTTAAAAAAAAATTACTTGAGGCATGAGTTACTGTGACAATATAATAATTTTGTTACAAAAAATCCTCCCACCAATTTATAATTTTCCAGGTTTCAGTACCAAATATATTTGTAATGAAAAGGTATATTTGGGATAAAATATTTATCCTTATAAATAATCAATTTGTGGCAAAAAAATTGTCATAAATAAAATTTTCTAAATTTAATTTTTTATTTATAGAAATAAATTCACTATTGTCACTTTAAGCAAAATTGTGGTGACAAAATATTTTATTGCAAAAAGTTTAAATCACTATTTAGTTTATTGTGATTAAAATATTTTGTTACAAAAAGTCATTATACTTTTTATAGTTTTTTTTTGTGGCAAAGGCATGTTTGTTGCAAAAAAAATTAGATTCTTTCCTTTTATTCCCTTCATTTTTAAAAAAGTATCATGACAAAAATATTTTGTTGCAAAAAGTTAAGATATATTTTGTGACTAAGACATAGTTGTTGCAAAAAAAATAGATTCCCTCCTTTTGTACCCTCCTTTTTTTATTTATTGTAACAAAAATATTTATTGCACAAAGTCAATATATTTTTGTGACAAAGACTTTGTTGTTGCAGAAAAATAGATTTCTTCTTTTGTTTAATTTATTGTGATAAAAATATTTATTTCAAAAAGTCAGTATATCTTTTTATGACAAAGGCTTATTTGTTACAAAGGAATTAGATAATCTTCCTTTGTTCCCTCTTTTCTAAATTTATTATAATGAAGATATTTTGTTGCAAAAAGTTAGTATATTGTTTGTGAAAAATACTTGGTTGTTGCAAAACAAATTTGATTCCCTCCTTTTGTTTCTTATTTTTTAATTTATTATGAAAAAATTATTTGTTACAAAAAAATCAATATATTTTCATGACAAAGGGTTGTTTATTGTAAAAAATTTAGATTCCCTCCTTTTGTTCCCTCATTTTTTAAATTTATTGTGACAAAAATATTAAATACTTTTGTAAATATGTAAATATTTAAGATAGTAACTTGTATGCAAAATATAAGTAATCATAACTTATATGTAATATATTTACATATTTTTATATTTTTGTTTAATTTTTTGCTTATTATTGTACAAATGATTATAAATAAATATAAGTAATCATTTGTAATTCCCATACAGTCATTCTTGGGGCTCCAGGACCTTTCTTAATCAACTTCAAAAAATGGTAATATAATATTTTTAGCAATTTTATATTTTTGAAATATTTAATCTATATTAGGATTAATAAATTGTTTAATTTTTTTTATTTTAACTGTACAAGGAGAATCTAAGTGTGGTTAATCTCTTCAAGGATGTATACACAAAAAAGGGTGGACAAGAATTTATTAATGAAATTGCTCAATCAAAATTTGCAAGTATAACACTACAGTGAATCTAGACTTTAGCGACACTTTTTTGACCTTTCCCGACGCTTTTAAGCGTCGCTAAATAATCTCCCGACGTTTTGTAAAGCGTCGCTAAAGCGTCGTCTATGTGAGCGTTGGGATGCAACCTGCCGACGCTTGAAAAAAGCGTCGGCATTTGCCGACGCTTTAAAGCGTCGCTAAGTTTTTATTTACCGACACTTTAAAGCGTTGCTAGTTTTAAATATAGCGACGCTTAAAAGCGTCGGCATTTAGCGATGCTTTAAAGCGTCGCTAGGCTGAAAATCTAGCGACGCTTTAAAGCGTCGCTAGGCTGAAAATCTAGCGACGCTTTAAAGCGTCGCTAGGCTGAAAACCTAGCGACGCTTTAAAGCGTCGCTAGGCTGAAACCCTAGCGACGCTTTAAAGCGTCGCTAAAGCGTCGCTAGGCTGAAACCCTAGCGACGCTTTAAAGCGTCGCTAAAGCGTCGCTAGGCTGAAAACCTAGCGACGCTTTAAAGCGTCGCTAGACTGAAACCCTAGCGACGCTTTAAAGCGTCGCTAAAGCGTCGCTAGGCTGAAACCCTAGCGACGTTTTAAAGCGTCGCTAAAGCGTCGCTAGGCTGAAACCCTAGCGACGCTTTAAAGCGTCGCTAGACTCAAACCCTAGCGACGCTTTAAAGCGTCGCCAGTTCCAGTTATAGCAACGCTTTAAAGCATCGCCAGTTTCAGGTTTAGCGACGCTTTAAAGCGTCGGTAGATTTTTTTTTTTAAAAAAAAATAAATAACCATATATACAAATTCATAACCTGTATACATTATGAAAAAGAAACATTCAAAATTGTATCACACTTAACATACACAAACAAATGAAAATATTCAAACCTGTATCACATATCACATCCAACATACATAAATACAAATACTTTCAGCTTATATAAAAAGTTTTTTATATATATATAAACGTATCAATCCAAGTTCAAATAAACAAAGAGACATACATAAATAATAAAAAAATTATCTGGCATCACTGATCCGTGGGAGGCTGGTCGTCGTCAGGTCTGCGACTCGCAGATGTACCAGGAACCTGCAAGATATACATCAAGAATTATAATACATACATTATATATATTCTAAATTATTAGATACATACAAAATTAATAAATAATTACTTACCTGAGATGACATGAACATATGCAGCACGGATGTAACATGCTCTAACTGAGACCTAATGGTCTGCATCTCTGCTCTGTCTGCATCACGTGTCTGTCGGAGCTCTGCTATCTCCTCCTGGAGCTGACGAACATGTAACTGATCATGACTCTCTCTAGTATCCCGATTATATCTACGCACCTCAGATAACTGAGTAGGGGTAACTCCAATCCCATAACCCCTCACTCGTCCAGGACGCTCTGGTCCCATCAACTCCGAGAATACCTCGGCCTCGATGCGACTGCTCTGTGTAGATGATGAACCCTCGCCAGCACGCTCGGAGATCATAGAGGTAGCCCTATTCTATATTTTATAAAAATAAATATATCAATATTTTAAAAAAATAAAAATATAAATCATAATATAACATAAATAAAAAAATACATATATATCTCTGGACTCGTCCCGAACAAAATTGCCATCCTGGTGAACGTGAGTCATCCTATAGAACTCCACCTCACCAGGCTCCCTCCCCTGCTGATCAGCCTATGTAAAGAATAAATATTACAAAAAAATCCAAAATAACACATCTTATATCCCCGTACCATGATACATGGCACATGCATGAAACATAATGATACATGATGTTAAAAGTAAAAGTGTACTAAAAGTATTATAGGATGAGAAACATACAAACTCATGCCTGAGCCGTGCATAACTCTTGGACCCCGCTGTGTGAGGAACAGACTGAGCAGCTCGTGCAGCTCTACCAATATCAGAATACGTCTGCAAAATAAAATTAAAACAATATTATATATTGTATAAATATAAATATAACAAGTGAAAATTAATAAATTTCGAAGTGTTTGATGATGCTACACAACCTGTGCCCTCTCGGAGAACCAATAGTGCACCAGCTCCATCCACTGATGAGGGTGAACATCAGGAGGACAGGTAGCTACAACCTGCTCCTCTGTCCTACCCTCTAGCTTGTAGTCTCTCTTTAACTTCGCCCTATATTCTTTCCACTTGTGATTGAGAGACTTAAGCACAAAATCAGATGAATCTGAAGGAAGAACGAACTTGCTCTACAATTTAATTAAACAATAAAATAAATATTAAATGAAATAAGCAATTCAATTATTAAAAATGTAATATATAAAATAATATATTAAGTTTTTTACCTGCACAACTCGTAGCATTTCTATTTTATATGCAGGAAGCATGTCGTTCCACTTCGAATAATTCAGGGGACATAGCTGACCACGGCGTGCTATTGTCCCCAGAAAGCTAGTCAACAAGCTAGCAGCTTTCTTAATAGGTTGCCCTAGCTTGTTGCACTCTATCACTATCCTCTCACCCTCAGGTAACTGCCACACATCACGGACTAATGTGGCTCCTCGCCTACGCCTGATTCTCCCGGATCCATCTACAAAAAAAAATTTACAGAACATTGTATATCAAAACTATTGCATATGCATGAATTGAAATGAGATAGAATTATTAAATTATGTACCCTGTATCTGTATATCATCGATGATAGGCTCGTCATCAGGATGATCCATAGAAGGATCGTGATGTGCGGACTCGGAAGGAATAACGTCGTCCTGAGGTGTAGAGGTAGTAGCATCGCCTGATGTGCAGAAATAAAGGGACTGCCATCAGACCGATGTGAAACTGATCGACTGCCCTCGGGATGCTGTGATGAAGTACCAACCTCGGACTGGGAAAACCGAAACTGTACATCTGCTAATCGCTTCCTTCGAGGCATGGTGTACCTAACCTGCATTATTTAAAAATAAGTTAGTCAACATTATAATCAAATTATAACGAAAATGAATTACAATTTAAAATATAATATAATCATTAATGAAAAAAATGTAAACCATCTTACAAACTACTTACCTATCATAATCAACCAGTTGTACCTTCCTCGGAATCCAACCTAACCAAAATGGTTGTATCATTTATATGATCATCCGGTACAATATTATAAGGCATACACTAAGTGTAAGTATCATCGTCTTCTTCTTCCACCCTTTTTCCCATGTCATACAAGTCTCTGGGTTTTGTCTTAATAACAGTAGCCCATTCTTTATCTTTCGAGTCTTGTACATAAAAAACTTGTCGAGCTTGAATGAAAAGATAAATGGATCATCCTTCAATAACACACCCGTATGTATCAATCTTGAAAAATTGACAAGTATGAATTCGTTTGAGTCCTTTTTCAAACCTCTCGGTATATTTATATCCACCCAATCGCATCGAAATAATACAACTTTAAAATTTCCATAATAATCCAACTCCAAAATATCTTTAAGTATACCATAATAAGATTTTCCATCTGCTTCAACCATAACACCACTATTCTGAGTTTTCCTAAGTTTCTCGCGCTCCTTGGTATGAAATTTAAAGCCATTAATAATAAAACCATTATATTTGTTCACAATATAATTTGGACCTCTGGCAAGTGCAATTAATTCTGCTGAACTATTTTTCTCCATCAGTACCGGTACCTAAAAATATAATATCAATTATCGATCATTTATTCGATGTTAAAAATATATATAATTATTATATGACTTATATATACTAACCTGATTGGCAAGCCAATTAGAAAATAACTCAACCAACCATCTTTGTTCAATCCTTGGATTAGGACGAGTGGAATGATTGGCTTGTCGTTGTACAGATAAAAACTCACTGCATGACAATCAAATATAAGTTTGACAACAACATGTCTAATATTTAGTATTATCCATGTGTAGATAGACTAACCTGCGATAGTCAGATATCATGTCACTGTGTAGCAATACATAACGGTGTGCTTGTGACATAGATTTATGGTCAAGAACAATACTTTCAGCTTTTCCTATAAATCTCCCGGATGATGCAAATTTGTATAGATCTGTATTCTCCATAGTATCACCATGACGTTGAGGTCGATTGAATACAGTCTCAACACCTTCGAGATATCTTGAACAAAATGTTAAACACTCTTCAGCAATATATCCCTCTACTATTGAGCCCTCAGGATGGGCTTTGTTTTGTACATAATCCTTCAAACGTACAAGATACCTTCAAAAAGTATGATATTTATATCATATTAAATAATGAAAAAATTATATAAATTATAAAATTTAAGTTTTACAGCATTACCTCTCGATAGGATACATCCATCTGTAGTGTACCGGTCCACCAAGTTTAGCTTCCGAAGCTAGGTGAATGAGTAGATGAACCATAATCGTAAAAAATCCAGGAGGAAAAATCTTTTCCATCTGACATAATGTAAGTACGACTTGAGACTGTAACTGATCAAGCTCCTGAGGATCAAGAACCTTAGAACATAATGCCTTGAAGAATGATGATAACTGAAAAACAACCGTAATAACTTGTTTTGGCATTGACAACCTTAAAGCCAATGGAAGAATATCTTGCATTAATATATGTCCATCATGACTTTTAAGATTTGAAATTTTACGCTCTTTCAGATTCATACATCGTGAAATATTTGAGGCATATCCATCAGGAACTTTGATATTCTTTAAAACTGTAGGAAGAGATCTTTTTCTCGACTAGACATTGTATAACATGCATGAGGGATATAAGTTCTATCATTTGCAACCACTTGTGGATGAAGTTCATGTCGGATGCCCATTTTTTTTAAATCAAGATGTGCCTTCATGTTATCTTTAGTCTTTCCATCAAGATTTAATATTGTTCCAATCAAATTATCACAGACATTCTTTTCTATATGCATAACATCAAGATTATGCCGGAGTATATTATGCTCCCAATAAGGTAAGTCAAAGAATATGCTTCTTTTCTTCCATAATTATTTAGTATGCTGTTGGGTAGTTGCTGTGATTATATCATCATCATTTTCAACTTCAAAGAAATTATCCGGATCCTCGAACACTGTCGTATCTAAGGTGCAAGTATTGACTTCCTCCGATACTTCTTCTTGTATCGAAGTCTCAACATCATCTCTTCCTCGCTTTTTAGAGGACTTTGTCATCTTGCCATAACTGTGTCTGATACCAAGCATTTGTCTACGAATATCAGAACCAGAAGGTAGAATTGGAGCAGATCCCAACTCTATGGTACCATCAAATAAATCCTTCTGAAATCGAAATGATGATTTGCCTCCAACCATCGACGATGTCCCATATAACAGAACTTTCCTCCATGTTTTAACCAAATTGAATGTGTTGATTCACCACAAGAAGGACATGCAACTCGTCCCTTAGTGCTCCAGCCAGATAAATTAGCATATGCAGGAAAATCGTTAACAGTCCATAATAGAGCTGCCCGTAGATTGAATGTTTGGCCATTCGAAGCATCAATTGCACTGATACCCTCCCAATTGTTTCAATTCATCTATTAAAGGTTGTAAGAAAACATCAATATCATTGCCTGGACCCTTATCACCTGGAATGACCATTGATAAAATAAGTGAAGACTGTTTCATGCATATCCATGGTGGCAAATTATAAGGAATCAGTACAACTGGCCAGGTGCTATAGACAGAACTTAAGGTCCGAAATGGATTGAACCCATCACTGGCTAAACCCAGCCTGACATTACGAGCATCAGATGCAAAATCAGGATGTCTGTCATCAAATGCTTTCCATGCTAAACTATCCGCTGGGTGTCTCAGCATTCCATCTTTTGTACGGCTTTCATCATGCCATCTCATTGACGAAGCTGTCTTTGATGATGCATAGATCCTTTTCAATCTAGGTACAAGAGGAAAATAGCGTAATACCTTCGCCGGCTTATGTTTAATGTATGTTGCATCCAATTCATCTAATCCCTCACCCTCATTTTCTTTTTGCTTCGTCCATCGTGAACATCCACACACATGGCACGACTCTTGATCGGCATGTTCTCCCCGATATAATATACAATCATTTGGACAGCTATGAATCTTTTCGTATCCAAGATCCAATTCCTTTACTAGTTTTTTGGCTTCATAACAAGATGTTGGTAAACTAGTACTTTCAGGAAATGCATCCTTTAACAACTTGAGCAGCATAGTAAAACTCTTGCCAGACCATCCATTCAAGTATTTTATATGAAACAAATGCACAAGAAAAGAAATTTTTGAAAAGTTCTTACAACTGGCATATAATTCTTGATCTGCATCTCTTATCAGCTTCTGATAACGATCTGTTCCAACATTAGTTGGGGGTATCGGCTCTCCATCATGTATAGATTCAGTAAATATAGGATCCTCAGGTAACCCAGCTACTACTTGTCCTCCACTGTAATCTCCAGGATGTTGAGCACCATATTCAAAAGCATCTCTGAGCAAACCCCTGATATCATCATCTCTTGCAAGATTTTTCTGTTGGTTACTGGATCCAAAATCAGGTATATGTTCCATGTTAGAGGTTTGGTTATATGTAGATTGTAACCTTGACTCTCCATGAAAAAACCACTCAGTATAACCTCTTAAAAAACCATTCCATACCAAATGTTCTTCAACAATATTTGGATATAGAGAACTGGAATTTACACATTTTCGGCATGGACATAAAATCTTCCCACTGATACTACTTCTCTCCATACCAAATTTAATGAAATTCTGTACTCCATCCAGATATTCTTTGCTATTCCTCGGTTTAGTTATCCAACTCTTATCCATTGTAAGAAAAAGCTAACTGAAATAAATAAATATTTATAAGAACAGAACAAATTTAAAATAAGTTTATTCAATAGATCAATTACAGTATTATTAAATGCACCCTATCACCAATTAATAGGTAAAGAGGTCCTATCCCATTCAAGAATTGCATTAATTATATAGGTCATTTACAGTAACCAAAGGATACGCAATAGAAGTTCCAGAAAAATTTCGGCAGCATTTCCCCTTAGTTCTCCCCATACAAATAAATATGTATGAGGAGAACTAAAAAGAAATGATATCCGAAATATATCTGGAACTCTATCCATACGTTTGATTAATGTAAGCACCTATAAAATTATTTGCAATTCTCAAACTGTCCAAACTGGACATTCAATTGACCACTGTACATATTTCTGCCATCCATACAAAAATTAAATAATTGTACGGATCGTGTAGAATATGTACTTTAATCAATTGACGGGTCTATGTTTCAATGCAATGCAAGTTTTTTAAAAAATATATAAAAAATCATAATTGATCGTAACAAAACTACATATGGTAACCTCATCGAGGTTCTCCAGGGGCAGGTGAATGTGATGAGAGCGCTTGCCAGCTTGCTTGATGGGTTGGAGAAGTAGATGAGGTTGATGGGAGGGTGAGGGCGAGGGTGGTTCTTCTTGGTTTCTTTCTTTCCCTTGCAGTCTTTGTAAGTAACCTCCTTCTGTTGGTAATGTGAAAAAGGAAGGAGGAAATTATTAGCAAGTAATTATTCTACAAAAAAAAAAAAAACTTCCTCTTCTTCTTCTTTCCTCTTTTTTTTTTTGGCTTCTTTCATTGTATATATTGTTAAGTTTCGGTACTCCAAATTTTCACTTTAATATCTATCAGAGCCTTCATATTTATTGTAGAATGATGTGTAAATAAAATTGGTTCGCATGTAATGGACAAAAGGTGAGAAGATGAAAAGTGGGGTGTGGGATCCTTTGAAGAAGGGAAGTGTGGTTTATGGGCTAAAAGTAGTGGGGCCGCCAGCTGGCGAGGGAGCGAGGGGCCGCCAGCTTTGGCCGAGGTGGACCCGTCCTGGATGGACACCTGGCGGAGTGGCAGGAAGGTGCTCGACTTCGACCGAGGTGGATCAATCTTCGGGTGGAAAGCCCACTTTGGAGACAGATGGGAGATATTTGCTCAGAGAAAAGCCATTTACGATCCACTGGCCATTCTAACTCAAGGACAAAGAATTTTTCAGAAGGCAGTACTTTCCTCATGACATGAATATTTTTACTAAGTGTTCGTAGCAGACGTTGTTAAAAAAAAAAAAAAAAAAAAAACATGATAAGAATAGTTGTTCATACGTACGTACAAGGCCTTTGCAGCTTGAGAGAGCCAGAATAGCTAATTGTATAAATGAGAAGGAGAGAGGATCAAAATCCTTTAATTATGAACCCAGGGACCAAATTTGAATGACAATACCAGCAAAAACAAAAGATCTATGAAAAGATTCTGGCGGCACTTGAAATCTTTTTTGTATATGATGTTAGACGATGACATATAAATCTAAAGACATCAGCATCAGATCAGATATGGAGTAAGTAAATTGGCATGCATATATAAAACTTCATTTTGCCCTTTCTCGGATAATATATGGAAAAAGCACATAGAAAAAACGGTTCTTGCTTGGACTTTAAGGCAATTAATTAATATAGTAGGAGAAATAGAAAACAAATAATGAATCAATGTTAAATTGCAAAAGATAACTTCTATGAAATAAAATTATTCTTCAAAACATGAGAATACATACACATAATACATCATGTAAAGGATATTCTTTTTTCTGATGGTAGGGAGAATCTAGAGGAGGTTCAGTAGAATCTAGAGGACGTTCAGTGAACATGCCCCTACATTCAAGCAGCAGTGGAATATTAATTTCAAATGACCTAGTCCTTTAGATACAGTGATCATTTTTGGAGATACAAACAATAATATCGGAATCAATAATTGTCAAGAATTGACAGCATTAGACACCCGTAGTCTCCTCCTCCAAAATCCCTTGTGTCACAATATGAAGAAGAAACAAAAGCAACAGGAAGGCAGCTGCGCTGCTTGTGTCATCTGTTGCTCCAAAACCTCCATATGTTTTAGTATTTCATGTTCACTATTATGCCAGCTACCATGTTCACTTCGCATCCTCCATTACTTCATTAACAGATAAGCAACTATTATTTGATAGCGCCATGTCAAATTTATGTAACTTTTAGGTAACTTGCATCTTCGTATAGGAGAGCTTTTATCTCCATCACCTGTTTGTTTGTTTTCATTGCTTGAAGTCATTCTAACACTTTACAGTCAACAGCTATCTTGAACATATATTCAAATATGAGCATATAATTAACCATAGCGGTGCTTATGCGAAGCCATAAAGAAGACACAAATCGAATAAGAATCTGAAATAAAGATGGAAAGAAGGCTCAAGTGGAATAAGTTGTGTACGCAATTGTTAGGTTGCCGTTAAACTTAGAACGGCTGGACACGGTGCATGCAGTAACCTGAAAAAATTCTAACCCGGTTTGCATACAGGTTCAATGTTTAGTGTGAGAGCTGACTGATCACTGGCAATCTTGTTTTTAAAATTGGTGCTGAGAGTTACACCTGGACAATGAATTCTAAGTTAAAAATTAGAAATCAAAGCTAATTTGAACTTGGTGAAACAAGAGTCTGTCAACTTCTTTCTGCAGGAAAAGATGGGAAGAAAGCCTGGTGAATTAGATATCATGGTTCTAAACACACAACTTATTGCTGCATAGCATGCAACAGGTTGCACAATCCAAAGATACAAAATTAATAATGGAGGCGATGTGTTCCAAATTAAAAAGGAACAGATAAATGAGCTTGCCTAAATAAAAAAATCTCGGTATGTGATTTATAGGTGCCATCGTTCTTGGTTTAGACAGAATAAAGTTTTCAGTCAAGTAAGGAAAACCTGGCCCTCTTACCTGCATATTTTAATTAACTAAACCAAACTACTATTTAAGGGAGTTGGGCGTATATTTAGCATTGAAACAAAAATATGTTCAACATAAAAAATCTTCATGATTGATTTTCATTCTTTGGTGATTGAAGATGAAAAGGTGATTGGCAAATCGAGGAAGATTTAGGTGGCAGGCAACAGTTACTTGGACTCTCTCCAAAGATTTGTTTTCGATGAAGTCTGATACATATAATCAAATAGTTGGATATTTATGAAGCTCTTTGGTAGCCACTTTTAGAGCGCTGAACTCTTCCAACAGTGAATGATTTGGAACTCTTTCAACAAGGGGTTTGAATCTCTAATCATATATTAGTTGAGTGGGTGTTTTTTCAGAGATTTGCTAAGGATGTAGGTATTGAAACAACTATATAAAATATTATTTTGATAATATCCTTAAGTTAATTGAGAAGTTTTGGGTGAGAAACATGTATATTGAAAGATGTTGATAAACAATATATTTAACATATCTTGTTGAATGTTTTAACTTTAAACAGATAATATTTAAAGTTATAAATATATAGATTAGTTAAATTTATGTTATCCTGCATAGCCCTGTCTCTCTTTCACCCATCATGCTGAGACAAATTCTTGGATATGTCTGAATGTGATTCTCATATCCATGTTCATACAACATTGACAGGCAATCACTGGAAAATTTATCCCTCTACTAACATTGAGTTGGTGCCCTCTCTTTCCAATGTGTGCATCCCATGGGTTGTGAGGGCTTTGCCTGCCTCTATGCACCTGAACCACAAGCCACAAATTTATGAGCCCTTTATATCATCTTATACAGCAGGCCCAATCCCATTCCCCTTACCCAAGTTCATCTTGTTAGCTCGACCAGTATGCGCTATGCATGCTTCTGTTACTCTAGGGAACCAAAAACCAGGAAAGCAAATTTGGTATGTTAGATAGCCTGGATGTAGATCTATTTTATACCATGCTGGGTTTGGATTCTAGGATATTCATTTAAAGTAGGGTTTGGACATTTATGATCAGACGTGTTGCCAGCACTAGTGGTGGAAGTGCTCAAAGATGTCTCATTTAGCACTTCCAAAATTCCTGATCCATATGCTATCTCAAGAAAAAAAACCCTGATCCATATAAATTAATATTTCACACAATTAAGAAAGATGATGTTTGGGGTCATTTTTGTGTGAATATCATTTTATATGATATAAAAAGTAAGTTCCTGTCCAGAGTAATTAGTATGTCCCATGCAGGTAGTTAAAGGCAGTGTACAAGAAATAATGATCTTTGTCAATGAAATTTTGAAGAGACTGGTTATTCTTTCCTAAGCATGCCTTTCCCTCCGAGATAATGTTGCTTTTCTTATTAAATGAAGAATACTTATTTGGCTCTTGGGAAAAGGTGAACTGCTAAACAATAGATGCTAAACAGTCTGCAACTCTTTGTGACTATACCATACTTTCACTATCCTACAAATGGAAACTTATGCAATTAACTTATTTAAATGCTCTGGATACTTTGATAACTAATGGGTTAGTAAATTTTGATTAGCATTGCAAAAAAAAAAAAACTTACAGATCGAGCTTCGGAGCAATGCGATGAAGATGAAGGCGCCGGAGATCGAGCTTCGGCGGCGAGGGACCGAGGGAAACGCCGGAGATGAAGGATCAGGGGGAGGGAGGAGGAAGAAAGGGGGCAATCAGGCGGCGGCGGCTGAAGCAAAATGAAGTTAGGGCTCGGTGGGGGGGGGGAAAAGAAAGTTTAGCGATGCTTTTTCCGACGACGCTTATAAGCGTCGGAAGATGCCGACGCTTTTTAAAAGCGTCGGCGGGTTTGCAGGCGGCGACGCTTATAAGCGTCGTTAAATTTCAATGTCCGACGACGCTTATAAGCGTCGTTAAACTTTACTTCTCCGGCGATGCTTACCATAAGCGTCGGCGGGTATAAGGCAAACAGTTGCCATTTCCCATTCTCCCTGTAGTGTAAGTATACTTTTATATTTTTTATTTATGAAGAAAATTATCTTAAGATTTAAAGTTTCTTTGAAAACTTTATAGGGCAAAATGACTGAATCAAGATAACAACCTTTGGATGAAGTTGTAGATCAAAGGTTAGAAAATCAAATTTTGGTTAATGTGCTTGGCAAAAAGTCTAGATATTTGAAATGAATGGAACATGGCATTAAAGTTAGAAGTTTAAGTTCATCCTATGTATCAAGCTCACATAATAATGAGCTCTAGGACTGACTTACTACTACTAGATCTTAACTAGAAAGTCAACTAAAAGATTGCCGAAACCGACAAAAAGATTGTCACATATGAGAAAAAAATGAAGACTTGCGAAGATTAGTTGAATTAGGAATTGCAGCAATTCAAGGGAAAGATGAGGCACGGTCAAGCTTAGTAATCTACTTTTCTAATAGTAAAGTTACTTATTTACTATCTCTTAACTATGATAATTTGATTATTATAATTATTGATTGTTTGTGATTGTGTTTTAAAAATTGAAAGTTATATGGTTGTTATGGTGGTGGTTGAATAATTATGAAATACTTATGGTGGTAGTAGTTGTGGTGGTGGTGGTTATAATTATTGCATTTTTGAATAGATAGATGTATTAGCAATGACTTCATATAAATTAACTCAAAATATTTTATGTACATATTTAATGATTTTCTAAGTTTGCATGCATTGTTATACTATTTTATTTTTAATTTTTGAATTTATTTATTTTTTATATTATAGGTTGTTGAGAAGGAATTTGACTTGCATAGGAGCTTTGTGAAAGCTTTATGATTTTTGTGGTTGAGAAGGAATTTGGCTTGCATTGAAGCTTTGTGATTTTTGTGGTTAAGAAGAAAATTGATTTACATAGGAGCCTTTAAAAGCTTTATGGCTTTGTGGTTGTTACTTAAGATTTAAGCATGTTATAACTTTATGGATGTTGTTTGAGACTTATCATTTTATTGGTGAACTTTTGTTGTGAAGATGATGTATGGAGAAATATGTAAAAATCTTTATATGATTATATGTTTGAAAGATATTCGAATTATTATGAATAGATTAATTAATTTAAGTTTTAGCATATTTTGCTTGTTTATTTGAAGAAAGAAATAGTTTTTTTTTTTTTTTGTAACAACAAATGTTGTCACTAATCGCAGGTAAACTCTTTGGGTAATAAATTTTGTCACCAAAATTATTTTTTAATGATAAGTTATTTTTTTTCAACAACAAATTTTGTCACTAATGGTAACTTTACATTTTTGTAATAATATGTTTTATCATTAAAAATATTTTTTATTAGCATGTTAACTTTTTGTGAGAACAAATTTTATCACTAAAAATTATTTTTAAATTATATATTAATGTTTTGTGATAAAAGTTTTTATCAACTAAATTACTTTTTTGGTGATAAAATATTTTATCATTTAAGGTACAGAATATTTTGGTACTCAAGAATATATTGTGGCAAAATATTTCGTTATAAAGTTAAATTTTTAGTGGCAAACATGTTGTCACAAAGCTAGATTTTCGGTGACAAAAAATTTTTGCCGCTTAATAATACATATGGAATAAAATTTTATTCTTTTTAGTGATAAAAATATGTTTTGTGATAGTTGTTTTTTATGTTTCTGTGACAAAATATTTATTACTAAATGAGATTTTTTTATAACCAAATATTATTTTGTTGCTAAAGGTATACTTTTTGAGATAAAATAAGTTTTGCCACCAAAAGCCATGACTTATTGCAACGGAACTTTAACAATAAGTTTGCAATATTATTTTGTCTCAAAAAGTTTTAGCAATAAAATTTAGATATTTTGTGATAATTTCTTGCTACAAAAAATTTTCTTTTTTATAGTGACAATTTGATAAATGATATGTGCATGCGCATTGATGTGATAATAAGAAAAGTTTATTGCACTCAACAATTATCGGATCTAAAAAAGATCTATTACATGCACAAAAATGACAAAGATCGTGCAAAGTCAGTGATGGCCATTTGATATAAAAATTGTATATGGGCATTTATAAGTGCAGCAAAAGATTAATAAACCAATGGTAAATTAAAGTGATCATCATATTTTAATAGCCAGAGTTGCTACTATTACAAACAAAAGTAAAAGGACTTACCATGCTATGCAGAACGCATACATGATTATTTTTTATATTTTTGAAGGTTAAGTTATGAATCTAAATCTCGAAGAACAGATCAAGAATCTAAGTAGGGAAGTCTATGCAGAACAAGAAGCTAAAGCATGCAAAATATGACCTAAAAGTAATAGAAAAAGAGAATCGTCGAGGCTGAGAAGTCTCGGTTGGGCTAGTTCACCTTCGATAAGGCTACTGGCAGGTAGAGGGAGTGTACCGGACAATGGTGGAAGCGTTTGATGAAGACTGTAGACGAAGGGGTCGCTCTCGCTCCTAGATGTGGCCTGAATGATCAAGCCGGAGACCTGCGGATTCTCGGCTTTCTATCCGGTAATCTGTCGTTGCCCGACTGGAGTCGTTGGATTCGTAGAAATCAAGGGACCTGAAAACAACCTTTCAGATGTTAGAGATTAATAAAGGGATGGAGAAATAAATGGAAGAACATCAAGGGAAGAAGGAGTTTTGATGTTGGCAGCCAAGGTTGGAAAAAGCTTCTTAGGTTTGTTGATGGCTGGAGGCTGGGCGCAGGGAATAGGGAAGAAGAAGGGGCTCACACAGAATCCCCTTAGCACATAGCAGTATTTTGTAAACTCAATAATATTTATGAAAAAGTTGCTTCATACAAGAGAATGGAGTCTCTTAAATAGACTCACTAACTTGGCCCCCAAGTAAGGTTACAAAAGACATTTACTAGGAATTTGAATCCCACCCAAACCCTAGCTAGAATACATGATAGGTCTTAGAATTGAAATCCCTCAAATTACTCCCCTCTCTCTTGCCTTGGTCGGCCAAATGTGGTGACTCTGGTGGCCGACCAAGGGGTGGTGAGCATAAGACATGGCGCCCCTTGGTTTCTCTTATGGGCCTGGACTGGCCCAAATTGCTTCCGGCTACGATCCAGGGCTTCAAGCTGCTCTCCAGGGTTCCAGGACTTTGAGCTTCTTCTGTTGGGCCTTTCATGGTCTTCATAGCTTCCAGTTAGGTTGGTCTTTACTTGTATTGGCTGGGTCTTCACTTGTATGAGTCTTCACTGGACTTGAATTAACATGTTCAGGATTCAGAAAGAAGACTAGCTCAACATGAGCTGACTGGTACATGACTCAAATAATAAAAAGACAATTCAAATAGGCTAAGCCCTTATTACAAATGGACTCAAATACTACTAAGTAATCCACAGAGGGTTAAGAAGTCTCTATCTTATTCTGGTGTCTCTGGTGTCTCCACCACATATACTCCCGATGATAATAAAATTTATGAATATTATTACTATTTTATTTCCAAGAAATTTAAATTGACCTACTAAACTTTCAAACACAAGAAAATGCCCAACTAAGACAACGCAAACTGGCATCAAGTAATTTTCTATTTCTTTTCTCTCAAATTTTGAAACCATAAAATGTAAATAAAATATGGGTTGATTTTTTAATTGTTAGCTTGAAGTTAAACACCAGTCCACCATCGTGACGCCAATTCTAACCTTAACCCCTTCAGCCCGTTGGGAGCTCCATAGATTAAAGAGTAATTCTTTGTGCATCATGTGCGGTGCAGCAATTCCAGTATGGCCTGCATCGTATATTCTTATTGGTCCAAATATATGACATGATAGGATATGAGAAGGTGACTAGCATTAATTACTGTTCAATTTTATTTAAAATTTTTATCCAGACTAAAATATCCCTACGACATTCTAGTTCAAAAGTTATGGCATTCCAGTTCAAAACCTACGACATCCTAATTCAAAAAATGTTCTGAAACAGTACTACGACATCCTAGTTCAAAACCTACGACATCCTAGTTCAAAACCTACGACACCCTAGTTCAAAAATGACCTGAAACAGTATTACGACATCCTAGTTCAAAACCTACGACATTCTAGTTCAAAACCTACGACACCCTAATTCAAAAAATGATCTGAAACAGTATTACGACATACTAGTTCAAAACTTACAACATCCTAGTTCAAAACCTACGGCACCCTAGTTCAAAAATGACCTGAAACAGTATTACGACATCCTAGTTCAAAAATGACCTGAAACAGTATTACGACATCCTAGTTCAAAAGCTATGACACCCTAGTTCAAAACCTACGACACTCATGCAGAAAATATAAATTAAAACCTGAAATAATATTACGATATCCTATTTAAAAAGCTATGACACCCTAGTTCAAAACCTCGACACCCATGCAGAAAATATAAATTAAAACCTGAAACAGTATTACGACTCCCTAGTTCAAAAGCTACGACATCCTAGTTCAAAATCTACAACACCCATGTAGAAAATATAAATTAAAACCTGAAACAGTATTACGACTCCCTAGTTCAAAAGCTACGACATCCTAGTTCAAAACCTACGACACCCATGTAGAAAATATAAATTAAAACCTGAAACAGTATTACGACACCCTAGTTCAAAAGCTACGACATCCTAGTTCAAAACCTACGACACCCATGTAGAAAATATAAATTAAAACCTGAAACAGTATTACGACATCCTAGTTCAAAAGCTACGACATCATAGTTCAAAACCTACGACATCCATGTAGAAAATATAAATTAAAACCTGAAACAGTATTACGACACCCTAGTTCAAAAGCTATGATATCCTAGTTCAAAACCTAAGATACCCATGCAGAAAATATGAATTAAAACCTGAAACAGTATTACGACACCTTACGATATCCTAGTTCAAAACCTACGACACCTTAGTTCAAAATCTACGACATCCTAGTTCAAGGAACTGGAGGGAAGGATATTTTGGTCTAGACGAAAATTTCAAATAAAAGCTGAATGATAATTAATACTAATCATGCTCAGCTCCCATCCTATCATACTACAATAAATATATTTAGATCAATAAAAATATACGATATGAGCCATGTTCGATTTACTGTACTGTATACGGTGCACAAAGATTTTTTTTAGATTAAAAATTACAGGATAATTGTTGGACCATGCGACAAAAGCAAGCCCAAAAGGAGGAATACCCACGCCACCATAAAGGACCCGTCCAGATTTAAAAAGCTCGCGGAGAGACCCGCCCATGGATATCTGGCCTTTAATGCCGTTCTTGTCTCCTTCCCGTTCCTTTTTGTTGCTGACTTACAGTCAACCATTCAAAGGTGTTACCCACCCCGCGCAGGGACACACGTAGTTGCAAAGAGACAAAATCTCATTAACTGGCTTCCGCTTCACAAACACGTCTCCAACCAAGACCACGGCTGCTTTATTTGATGGCCAGAAAATGAACAGGCGGTCCCTGTCCCGCGCTTTTCTATGTTTTCATTTTTAAAAAATATATGAAATTCTTTTTTTCTTTTTTTTTCTCTTTTCATGCCCAAAGTTAATTTGTCTTCTGCGGAGCAGCCTGTGCATATGCTTCTCCTCTCCATGATATAAAATTTTGATTAATTATGAATATTTAATTTTATCTTGATTATTTATTAAAAAAACTTTAAATATTTATATGGATTAAAAAATTTAAATAACACATTCTAAATAATTTTTTTAAATAAAATTAAAATTTATTATAAATAATATCAGAATCGACTAATATTCATAATTTATAATAAACTGGTTATGAATTAATCATAATATTTATAAATGAATGCATGAATTTTGATTCTTAAATTTAATGAAGATACAAGGATTTAAATAAAAAAATATATAAAAATCTATATGGATATAAATTTAAATTTTATTAATTATTTATTTAAAAGATGTTGGATATTCGTATCGAACTAAAAAACTTAAAAAATATCTTTCAACTATTTTTTTTTTAGGAATGGTTCACGAGCATACTTTCCCAAGGGTTTGCTTGGCTGCAGTGAATTACAGCCGACCGCCGGCCCGCTTACAGCCGTAACCATACCCTCCTAGAAAAGTTCCCCACATCCTCCTATAAGAAACACCCCCCACCTCACCAACCAAACCCAAAACTCCAAGCCAATCTTCTCCCTTCTTTGTCTTTGTGATCCATTTCCTCCCCACCATGGAGCCTCCTCGCGCCTCGTCACCTCCGTCGGTGACGCCATCAACTCTGGGGATCCAGGGGGAACGAGGACACCGTAGGGCACCAAGGCCTTCGCATATGTGCCTGACCTGTGGTGAAATATTCCGTGGTCTTCCATATCTACGGGTGCATCAACGTCTGAACCACAGCCCAAGGAGGGCCATTGCGTGGAGGCCTTGGGAAACGTCATCGCACGGGCAACGCGCGCTTGCAAGGAGTATTGCACTCCGCCAACTATCACCCATCCTCGATTACTTTGATCAACAGAGGATCCGTAATCGTGGTCGTGGACGAAGCCGAAGCCAGGAAACTGAGAACAATCGTCTCAATCCTTCCGGATCTGCTCCCAGGTATAGCTTGCAAACTTTTTCTACTACCGTGCTTTGGGTAGAGCTTTCCAGGACTAGCACGATGCCGATGCCGGTGCCGACGCCATTTCTCGAAGCCGGCCAAGAGGTTGCGATCCAAAACCACTTGGTACCCGCACCTTATTGCTCGAACCCCCGGGCAAGGCAACCCGATTACCCAACCTCCATTGAGGAGGTTCGTCCTAGGGGCTTATTTCATCTGAATGACACAAGTTTTATGAGTAGAAACTGGGTACCTCAGCATAACCCTGATCATGGTCTGGCGAATTCGGTGACTTGTCCTCGAACAAATCTTGTAATAAGGGACCCGGTATCTGAACCAATGGTTGTTGGAGGACACCGTGATGCTGATAGCAGGGACGTCCTTCTTCGTTCCTTCACTTATTATCAGCCAGCGGAGGCCAGTAGTGTTCGGGACGGTGCGGTGGAGGACAATCCCCTGGATTTAGATTTGAGTCTGCACCTGTAATTGGTTCCAAGTTTGCCTTGCTCTCTTTTGGTTATGAGTTGTGGGTGTTCTTGTGAATATGTTTATGGGATCTGAAGTTAGTGATTTCTGCTTTGTGTTGTTCGTGTCTGTTCTTATATATGTTCCAGAATGCGTCGGTGTTGTTGTTGCTTCTGTTGTTGTAGTGGTAATGTGTCACTGTTTGTTTTTTTCTATGGCATTGATGTACTCGTTATTTGTTCTATATATGCTTCTAAACTACTCCCTTTCTCTATAATATTCAGTGGAAATAAATTCTCATAGATTGATTGCGTTCTCCTTGTGATGTTGAAAGCTTGCGGATGGTTTTTGCTTCAAGTCAAGATATTTATAAGAAGAAATGAGGGGATCGCATGCAAAAGATACGTGTGAAAAATTTAATTCAAAAATATGGAAATAAAACATACTTCTAGCCATTTATTGTTTAATTTTTTTTAAAAAAAAATATTTACAATTTATGTCGAAGGATCTCAAAGGTCCATAATGCCGATGAAGAGCTTATAGGATGTTTTTAATAGGCTAAACCAAGGTTCTGTTTTGAATTTAACATAATTTTTTTTCCATCAAGAAAAAGTAATCGAAATAGAATTTTTTCTTAATTTGAATCTATTTTTTCTTCAAAAAAATTGTAGTTATATATTATCATCTTAATTATCTTAATTTATTCTTAGCTATAACATCACAAGTACATCCCCTCAAGCCCTTAAACTTTAGGGACGGTTTTCTTTCCTCCTCTTTTTTTTTTTTTTTCCTTTGTAGGAACTCTGTTTTTTTATTTAAAAAAAAAAAGAAAAAAAAGAAAAAGAAAGACGAGGGTTTGAACATTTATCAGAAACGACAAAAAGAATAGATAGGCAGCACGGGAAGTATCCTTCCAAAATAAAAGAATTAGCTAACATATTGAATAACATTGATTAAGAATTAGTTTCAACATTTTAATTAGCAGTTTGAATTCAGCATAAAACGACATCTGATTTCAGTTTGGAAAGAAGCAGTGGTAGTTCGGAGGGGTTGTATTTTTGCAGTTTAACGTTTTGAGGAGTTGGACTGCAATCAGAATTTTACCTCTCCTATGCGTATCTTGATGTCCTCACCATTTCTGTTGCTCTCACAATTGGTCAAGTTCTCCTTGTGGCCGTTATTTGGTTTAGCTAGAGATTTATCTGTGATCAGCTTTGTATGGTCGTGTTTCTTTTACTTTGACGGTTTGGTGCCTTTTCTTTAGTGATTCCATGGGTTGCAATGATCTGACCTGATTCCTAGCTTGAGTAACTCAATCTATCTAGTGATTGCAGCAACTTAACAGATCCATTAAGTCATTGTTTAAATCAAATGTTCAAAATATTGGATCAGATTATTATCATCGAGCACAGTACCTGCTTCCATTATGTATTAAAACAATTTACACTTTCAAAATTATGCAAATATGCTCATGTCGTCTTTTTCGATGAAATGAGGAGTCGCTTGCCACCGTTTTGCATAAAATTATGCAAAAAACATCTGGATCTAAATGCAGAACTTTCATAGGATTAATAAGGAAAATGGCCAATACAATCTAATAATTTACTACAAAAAAGGAATATTAACGATTTACTAGTCAGAAAGAATTACTTTCAGCACATTAGATGTCTGAACCATAAGAGTACTATTGTGTTAACAAAGTTCAATTCCATATTTTCTGTTTACTAAAAAGATGTTGGTTACATAGCACATTCTATAACAACCGGCAAAGGAAAAAAAAGAAGAAGAAATAGACAGGAATAGGAGACTCCGTCCCCTGCTTGGCCGAATAGAAACATCACCGGAAAGATCAGCAAGGCTGCCATGGTTGAGTGAGAGAGAGCCGGCGGAGCGATGGGGTTGAGTAGGACTTTCCATCAGCCAAGAAAACTACCGTGCGATGACTCTATCTTCTCTGTTTTGTTTCATTAAAGCCTGTCCCTCATCGGCTCAAACCGGGTCAAGATCGAGTTTCCATCAGTGGCCGGCCGCTTTCTTGACATCGCTGGTAAGTCTCCTTCTCCTTTAGCAACTATTGGTCTCGTTTGGTGGTAGCATGGGACTTTCCTTCTTCTTTCGATGTCCTATTGAGGGCCGGACAGTCACCGATAGTACCACTCTGCCCGACCCCCTTTCCGTCTGGTTGTACTCTATTAAGCATTGCCGTGAGAATCCCCCTCTTCCCTTTCTCAGGTTGTCGAATGGTGGAAGACCCATTCGGGTCAGGCCAAAGAGGGAAAAGAAACATGGAAAAAAAAGAAAAACAAAAAAAAGAAGAAATAAATAAATACATAATAAAATAAGAAAGATGAGAGAGAGAGAAGAATAGTGATAAGTCTATAATTATCTCAATTTAACCATTAAAATAAATATTAATTAATCAATATTTATTAAGAAGTAATATCTTTTATTAGTGTTTTGCAGAAAAGAAGTTCATAGATGGATTGAAAGAGCTTGATTTTTGGATTCCAACAGCACAGACGGTACTTAAATCAAAGTTCAAACATATCTAGAATCGAAATTTAAAATCTATTAAAAAAATAGCATGCATTTTAAAGCAGCCAGACCACTATGGATCGGCTGCTAGGTCTACGAAACAAGGGTTGGTCCATTGATAGCCATTATAGCCAGTCCATGAGCCTGTTTCATGGACCAATTCCTTCGTTTCAAGCAGTTGGCCACCGGAGCTATCCCTCGCCACCTCCCATCATCATCAATGCCATCAAAGGCATGGTCTGCTGTCCAAGAGTTCATTAGAAGATCACTTTTTTTGGGCTAGCCATCATTTTCTTTCTCTTCTCTGTTCATTCATTACTGTTTGCCAACCATCGCCGTCCACATTGGAGAAGCCACTATGAAGTCGAGATGTTGCCCATCTCTCACCATCGGCCTTCCCTTCAAGCCACCAAGGCATCGGAGGTCATCCTTGAAGGTGAAAAGTACCTACATCAAGCATACAATATGTAGGAAGAACAGGGTAGAAGAAATGCATTTTAAAATAATTTTAAAGTATGCACAGTGGAAGGCTCGGTAGATAGATCTAAACGATCTACCGATCTGCCTGCAGTAAGATCTAGCATAAGGACCTAGCATGCAACATAACATCAAAGCAAGAGAGGAACACAAATATAAAAGTACCATTCCTTTATATTGAGAGAAGCTGTGGAAGGAGGGCGCTCGAGCCACATACGTGTCTGGCCTCTACGGGTAATCCATACGTAGGCTCGACTCTGATTAACTCCCTCGGAGTGCTAGCTCTTCGGGATCCTTGGGCTGATCTTCTTCTTTTGGGAAGACAAGAGGAGAGCTGGAACTCCTTTCCAAGAGAACTCTCTTTCTAAGACCTAGCTAGAATGCTAGGATACCCACACCCAATCACAAAACCTCTTACAACCCTTCTCTTTCTTCCTCTCTCAAAGCTTTTCTCAAAAATCTCAGTTGTAGCCACAAAAATGACGTTCATTTGTAGGGGCAGCAAGGAGAGGGAGAAAGTGGAAGGAGGAGAGATGAGGGGAGGGAATGGGGGAGAAGAGCAAGGTCATACCAAATGGGTCCAACCCAAGAAGGTAAGTATGACATCAAACAAAATAACCTTGGAGCCAAAACTAGTTTGAATTCAAAATTCAAACTAGGTCAAAACTTGTCCAAATTCTTCCAAAAAAAATGTTTCCATAATTTTGCTCATCATAGGAATTGTCGACTCATAAAAATTGCCAAGTGTCGACACTTCATCAAGTGTTGATACTTGCAAAATTCCACGTGTCGACACTTGGAACAAAGTCAATTATATTGACTTTCGGTGATGGCAAACGATTCTCAATCATCGATTAGCCTTAAGATCAGATAGAAATCCTCTATGGTGTGTGACCCCATAGGTTCGAACACTAAGCTGGTAGCACTGGAACATTTTCAGTACCAGTCAAAGTCCTCATCTAGCAATGATATCCTACGTCCGGATAGGTCGAAGATACAGAGCATCTCACAAGAACCTCTGGCATATGGTTGCCGCATAATTCATCCCTTTGACCTCATAATGCTCAGGATGACCTAGGGTTCAATTGCCAACCCTAATTTAGTTTATCCAGATCATGTCTCAACCTCACAAGTTTTGTGACTCCTCACAGGAACTACCATGGCCAAGGTTTTGCTAAATTTATATCTAGTGAGTCATTCACTCCAAACTATTTGGAGTGATCAATTTATCTTGATCCACCACCGCTCCACAAGTACTTGACTGCACCCAAAAACCTTTTATCACTGGATTAGAAATCTAGGTAGTCTGGCACCAAAGTATAGTGAGTTGCTTGCAAGCTGCCATGGTGACCTCAGGTCTGAGGGACACATATACCCATATCCCTTCACGAGCAACCCTTTGGCAGAAGGGAGCTCTACAGATGGTCACGTTCAGTGAAATGTTATTCATTTCACTTGCATGTCACACCAATGTTTCTACACTTCTTGGTTAAGAGGACAACCAACAAATGCAACATACAACAACCTACACTTGATACATTATCGTCATATAATAATATATCCTTTGGTTGTGAACCACTTTAAGAACTATATGATATATCCTCTCTATATCAAAACAATGTGGCTCTAAGGACTCCATCATACAAGAGTTCATTTTAGAAAAATATAAATATGATGAATAGCCAAAAATAAATAACTTTTATTTATTAGAAGAATTCATATACAAATATAAAATAGCATAACCGTCTACAACCTAGACGATTGGCTTTGGGACATAGTTCCTAACAACTTTCACTTGGACTAAAGCCAATCGGTATAGAATCTTATTCCCATTTTCCGTTTACAACAGTCGAACTCTTGAACTCCAACAGCTTTAATGAAGGGGTCAGCCAGGTTTTTCTTTCCATCGATCTTCAGAAGGTCAATGTCACCTCGTTCCATGATCTCTCATACAAGGTGATAGCATCGCAGAATATGCTTTGTGCGGTGATGAGATTTCGACTCTTTGGCTTGAGCAATGGCTCCAGTGCTGTCACAATACACCGAAACAAGACCATCTAGGGAAGGTGCCACTCCCAGCTCGCCAAGAAACTTCCATAACCACACAGCTTTCTTCGCTGCATCAGATGGTGTAAGGTACTCTGCCTCGCAAACTGAGTCCGCCGCAGTAGGCTGCTTGAAACTTTTCCAACAGACAGCTCCTATATTCATGGTAAAGATAAATCCTGACACACTCTTGCTATCATCCTTATCTAACTAAAAACTGGAGTCAGTATACCTCACAAGTTTTAAGTCAGATTCTTAATAAATTAGCCATTGGTCCTTAGCATTTCGTAAATACTTAAGGATGGTCTTTACCACTTTCTAATGAGCTTCACCTGGGTCAGACTGGTATCTGCTCACTACGCCTAGTGAGTATGTCATATCTGGTCTAGTACATATCATGGCATACATGAAAGAACTTACTATCGAAGCATATGGGATTCTACTCATACGCTCTCTCTCTTCAGGAGTTATCACACAATTTCTTTGGGAGAAATCGATTCCAGTGCCTATTGGGAGATAGCCCTTCTTAGAATTTTTCATGCTGAATCGCTTCAGCACGGTGTCGATGTATATAGACTAGGACAGTTCCAGAAGTCTCTTAGATGTATTTCTATAGATCTTCATACCCAGTATGTAAGAGGCTTCACCCAAGTCCTTCATAGAGAACTGAGATGATAACCAGACCTTTATTCCTTGTAGTGCTGGAATGTCATTCCGATTAAAAGAATGTCATCCATATACAATACAAGGAATACAGTCACAGAACCATTAGCCCATTTATAAATGCAAGGTTCTTCTCCATTCCTAACGAAGCCATACGACTTGATACACTTATCAAATCGCATGATTTAACTCCTTGATGCTTGCTTTAGTCCATAGATGGATTTTTGAAGCCTGCACACCTTTGACTCGTTTGTGGATGTGAACCCTTCAGGTTGTATCATATACACCTCCTCTTCCAGCTTACCATTCAGGAAAGCTGTTCGGATATCTATTTGTCAGATTTCATAGTCAAAGTGTACTGCTAAAGCAAGCATAATCCAAATGGATTTGAGCATTGCCACAGGAGAGAACATCTCATCATAGTCAATATAATAATGTTGACGATACCCCTTGGCAACCAGACAGGCTTTATAGGTCTTCACCTGCTCGTTTGCACCCCTTTTTCTTTTGAAAATCCATTTGCACCCAATGGATTTTATCCCTTCAGGTGCATCAACCAATGTCCATACATTGTTGATCTCCATGGACTCCATTTCATATTTCATGGCTCCCAGCCATTTCTTAGAGTCAGACCTCTGTATCGCATCCATATATATCCCTTCAGGTGCATCAACCAATGTCCATACATTGTTGATCTCCATGGACTCCATTTCATATTTCATGGCTCCCAGCCATTTCTCAGAGTCAGATCTCTGTATCGCATCCATATAAGTGGTCGGATCCTCATTATTCTCATCGAGTTCAATGGGATCACTGTCCCGGACCAAGAAACCGTAGTATCTATTCAGTCAGCTCGGTACTCTACCAGATCTCCTTAATGGTTCCTGAGTGGGCTCTGGGTGTGATCTAATCACAGCCTGTTCTATGTTGTTCCTTAAGTATGTCGGTTCTTCTACTTGTGGAACTTCACTAAGTTCAATCTTAGAGGCTATAGTCCCTTCACCAAGGAACTCCTTTTCCAAAACATAGCCTTAAGACTGACGAACAACTTTTGTTCCTCAGCTAAGTAGAAGTAATACCCCTTATATTCTTTTGGATATCCAACAAATAGGCACCGTTCATACCTAGATCCAAGTTTATCCATTTCCAAATGTTTTACATAAGCCGGGCACCCCCAAACCCGAAGGTATGATAGTGTCGATTTATGTCCAGTCCATATCTCATATGGTGTTTTACTAACGGACTTACTTGGAGCCCTATTCAGAAGGTAATAGGCTGATTCCAAAGCATATCCCCAAAAGGATATCGGTAGAGAACCAAAGCCCATCATGGACCGAACCATGTCTAACAGGGTTCGATTCCTCCTCTCAGACACTCCATTTAATTGAGGTGTCCCTGGAGGTGTCCATTGAAAGAGAATCCCATTCTTCTCGAGATATGTCAGAAATTCACCGGAAAGATATTCACCGCCTTGATCAGATCGAAGGGTTTTTGATACACTTTCCAGTTTATTTTTCTACTTCACTACGATATCGTTTGAACATTTCAAACGACTCAGATTTATGTCTTATCAAGAAGATATAACCATACCTCGAAAGGTCATCTATAAATATAATGAAATAACCATACTCATCCTTGGCACTAACATTCATGGGTTCGCATACATTAGTATGTACTAGACTTAAAATTTCTTTGGCTCGTTCACCTTTTCTAGTAAAAGGTGATTTAGTCATTTTTTCAAGAAGACAGGACTCACAGGTTGGAAGTGAACTATTTTCATTAAAATCGAGGAGACCCTCGCTTTTCAACCTGTTTATCTTGTTTCTATTAATATGACCTAGCCTACAATGCCATAGATATGCTTTGCTGACATTATCTATCCTAGGGCATTTGCTAGACATGTATATTACACTAACAGATCGTGATAGTATATAAATGCCATCACGTATTTGTCCATTCAAAATCACATAATCATTCCAAATGATTTTGCAAATATCATTCTTTATTGATAGTTCATAACTATACATGGCCAATTGGCCTACAGAAATGACATTCAAAATAAAAGATGGACAAAAATGACACTCGTTCAAAACGACAGTACAGGACTCGAAAACAAGTTTGAGGACTCCCAATGCCAGGACTGGAACTCGGCTTTCGTTTTCCACATTCAAGAATCTCTCATTGTCCACGAATCTTCTATTAACTTGAAGTTCCTGCAAAGAATTGCAAATATGAATTGGACTTCCAGTATCCAATACCTAGTTAGTAGTATCGCAAACAGAGAAATTATAAGGTATTATCATATAAATACCTTGTTCAAGACCATCTTGTAGCTTTCTCTTCTTGGACCTGTTCGGGTCAGGGACATAATATGAAGAGGACAGTTCCTTTTCCAGTGACCCTGCTTCTTGCAGAAGAAGCACTCTGCACGACTCTGATCAGCCTTCACTTTCTTAGCCTGACTGGGCCCAGAAGCACTTAGCATCTTTTTCCCTTTATTTTTCTTCTTCCCTTTCTTAAAGAGACGATGCCTTCCCAAAGATCCTTTCACTAGATTCACCATCCCTTTATTCAATTGGTGGTCTTTCTCATAAGTCTGCAGCAACCCCAATAGACCATGGTAGTTAACTACATGCTTATTCATTCTGTAATGATTGAGAAAATCTAGATATGAAGAAGGGAGAGAATTCAGTATCGCATCTTTTCCAAGCTATTCATGCACGGAATAACCGAGCTTGCCCAGGTACTCAATCATCTCGATCATGTACAATACATGATCAATGACCGAGGCCCCATCACGCATCCATGCATTGTAGATAGCATTGGAGATCCTGTACTTCTCAACGTCGTCTAGTGTTCCAAAAGTCCTTAAACCTTTGAAGGATTTTTTTCGACTGGGCTTCCTCGAACTTGTGACTAAACTCGTCGTTCATCGTAGCCAACATTATGCACCGGACAGTGATCCTGTCAGAGAGCCACTTCTGATAAGTGTCTCTGACCGAACCCTGAGCATTGGCAGCAGGGATCTCAGGTGCCGAATCTGATATCACATATAGGATCCGTTCATGCTCCAGGACAATCCTGAACCTTCGATACCAGCTATCGAAGTTAGATCTATTGAGCTTCTCGTTGTCAAGAAGTGATCAGAATGACAGGTTGGAAGACATCTGAAAGGAAAACCAAAGCTAATTAGTGTATATGAATTATTAATCTAAAGACATGGACTTTAGTCAAAAGGTCCCTCCCACTATTTTGCTTAGATTGGCAGCCTCTACCTCCAATCCGAGGAATTACTTTAATTCTCTAGTGGGTATCAGAGTCCAATAGACAACACATGAGCCCGACTTTAGCCAGCCCACCCATATATATCTAAAGGTAGGTTCTTCAACTGATTACTTCTCCAAGTAACCTCTAGTATTAGGGGTTTTGCCCCAAGGAGCACTTTAATTGACCTTTAGGCCTCTTATTGAAGGTCCCGGTTAGGTCCAACCATTAACATGACAAAATTCAATGCTTCTAACTAACGAATAGTCAAGCCTGACTTTGGCTGGCCCACCTGACCACCATTAAGAGAGTCGCACTGGGCCATCATATTAGGAACAGCAATTCCAATAGCCTGATGAACACCCGATCTTTGGATCTACCGATGAACATCCAACTGTTGGACCCATTACCATCCCACTTAATGGGAGGCTATGACTAGGTTATCCCTATAACTTTGTCCTTTTAAGGACCTAATAATTTAGAGGGTTTAATTTTAATATGACAGATGAGGAGATAAGAAGACATGGATCAACTTCCCACTGACCAAGTCAGCAAACAAGGAGAGTTACACATAACTAATGATTCATGGGCATCTAAAATCAGTCAAGACTGATTAACCTTGGGTGACAAGGGTTAACACGAGTTAATGAGCTATCCAATCAATCTTGATCAACCACATTGGTTAAGTAAGTGAGATCATGGGTTGGGTTCTGTTATTAACCATCTTGCCTTAGATACCAACAGAGTTGGCCAGGTAAGAGGTAGCCTCAAAGAACTATGATCATAATGCCAAACTTACCTCGACACTAATCGGTTCATCAGACTCGATTAGACTAGCCTAAAAACTCGGACTTTTCATTGAGCCACAAATTAGGTCCATTTAGATTATGGACTAATCAATCTAACTATTAGATAGATCTAGAGAAGAAATCTTAACTCAACATTTGATTAGATTAGTTCTCTAATTTGTCCAATGCATCTAAACTTAGATCTAACCCAATCAAGGACCTGATAGAAGCTAATCCATGATCCTTAAGGCTTATTGAAATAACTTAAAATCTTTGAATCATATTCCCAGAGTTCTTAGTCATACTTAATTCTCAATTAAATTCAATAGCCTTAAATAAATTAAAATAATTTTAATTTATAAATGTAAAATAATTTTACAATAATACAAAATTTGAATTCACTATTTTTTGCATTTTCTGCTGCCAAGTGTCGACACTTAGCCTGAGACAGGAAAGACAGAATGCCAGATTTCTGGCACACACCCGTGAGTCGACACTTACAAGGCCAAGTGTCGGCTCACGAAACCCAAGTGTCGACACTTCCTGTTCAAGTGTCGACACTTTGCCTGAGACAAAAAAAAAAAAATAGTGATTTCAAATCCAATGTTTCTCCAGACTTTCAACAAAACCGATCAAAACATAACTCTTAGATCTCATCTAAAGTTATCTTATGATCATGTCATTAGATTAAAATATTTTTAATCTACAATTTCTTGCTTCTTATTTTTTTTTTCAAGAGTCAATCATATCGGCACCCCTACATGCCATAGGAGATCCCATTGAATGTGAAGAGAGGGTCTTGCAGCCCTACTTCTCTCTTATGACCGGACGGCCATGGTGAAGCACTCAATCCAAGTATTTAAGAAGTGATGTTATTAGCACACTAGAATCATTATACTACAAAAAGGAATCTATTGCTCTGATACCATTGAAGATGAAAAGCACCTACACCAAGCATATAATATGCAGGAAGAACAGGACAGAAAAAATATATTTTAAAATAATTTTAAAGCATGCACAGCGGAAGGCTCGGTAGATAGATCTAAACGATCTACCGATCTGCCCGCAACAGGATCTAGCATAAGGACTTAGCATGCAACATAACATCAAAGCAAGAGAGGAACACAAATATAAAAGTACCTACCTTTATACTGAGAGAAGCTGTGGAAGGAGGAGGGCGCTCGTGATGCAGAACAAAGAACAAAGAAGCGTATGCGGAAGTAAAAATTAAGATTAATTCTTTTTTTTTTTTATATTTCAGAAATTGGCTTTGATTCAAAGTAAAGTTAAACTAAGTTGAAGGAAACTAGGTAATGATTGAAAGCACAATTTAGAAAAACTAGGTTATCAGAGTAGTTCAGAAGTAACGGATCGCTGGGGGTTGAGAAACTCCCAGACCTAGGGTTTCGCTCTGAACTTTCAACAGGACAGAAATAGAGAGGAGAGATGGGTTACCAACCAGTCAGTGATCTTCACAGAATTTGGGTGGAAGAACTCTCTCGGGCAGATTGTTGGATCCTCGGATTCGGCTATCTTCGCAATGGATCCTCCAATACTGGTCTCATTGCTGGGTCGGCTTCTCCTGGACTCAAGATCTGGGAAGAAGAAAAATAAGTGATGGATTCAGAGACTCGGGGAAGGATTTACCAGTTCGAAGAACTTGAAGGCTGATGTCGCTGAGATCCGGATTCTCTTGAAGGCTGATTCGACTTCCTCTGGAAAGAGCTTTGGATCTGAAGTATCTGGACTGTAGCTGGATGCTGGTGGTCGGCCTGGACTTGGAGAGAGAGGCCGTGAGAAGTGGGATAGGCTAGGGATTGGTGGAAAGAAAAGAATGATGGGCGGCTAGGGTTTGGGAGTGGAGTGGCTAACCTAGGGTTTGGGTTTTGGAGATCTCACACCTCCTCAAAGTTCCTGGGGAACCCAGATTTACTCCCTCACGGAGCTCAACACCTGGATGCAAGTGTGGAAGAGAGAAAACACAAAGTTTGCTCACAAAAAAATTTGGTTTCATTCATCTGATTTTTTTCAAACTTACATGGGGGTTTAATTTATAGGCCATTACAAGAGAGTAGGGTTTTACATCTTCCCATGTGGGACTAAAGGAGGGGATCTTCAAATTAGAATATCAATCCCTACTCATATGGCCGGCCAATTAATTCCAAAGTTGATTGAAGCTTCAAAAAGGAAAGTGGGTGGCGCCTCCTTGTCTTGACCTCCAAGAAAATATTTTTTTCCTTCTATGCTTGGCCTTATCTGGAAGTGTTTGGGTGCCTCTTAACCTTGCCCTCCAAGAGAAAATTTGTTGCCTTTTATATATGGCTTTAGTTGGAATGATTAGGGCGCCTCCTAACCTTGCTTTTCAAGAGAAATCTCCTTCCTTCCATGGCTCAACCCTTTTTGGATACCTCCTTTTCTTTCTCCCCAAGTTATGGCTTTTTCTAACTTTGTTTTGAGTATTTCTGGCAGGTAATGGGCGCCTTCTTGAATTTCTCTCTAAGAGAATTTCTTCCCTTTCATAGTTTGGTTCTTTTGGGAAGTCTTGGGCCGCCCCCTTGATTTGTGGACCCCTGGTGGATTTCTCCTCAATTGGCGCATGAAAGAGGGGAGCTGCTATCTGTGGTGTGGGAACCAAAGCCTGCTGGATGGAGATGTGGCGCCCCCTGGACTCAGGCGTATGGCTGGGAGTGTGGCTGGGAGTGTGGCGCCCACTTGCTTGGCCTTGGAAGAAAATGTAACACCCCAGGTTGAAGCCCTAGTCCACTACTGAGTCAACATGACTCAACAAAATAAAAATGCAGGTAATACAGACTCAAACTAAAATTGAGTTGATCAAGTCAACCCTTATTACAAGCCAAAAACCCTAATTCTTTGGGCAAGGTTAATCAGAGATCCATATGGAGCTCTGAAGTCTTCTTCTGAGTCTGGTGCCCGCACCAGCTCGAGCCACACACTTGTCTGGCCTCTACGGGTAATCCACACCTGGGCTCGACTCTGATTAACTCCCTCGGATGCTAGCTCTTCAGGATCCTTGGACCAATCTTCTTCTTCCGGGAAGACTAGAAGGAGAGCTGGAACCCCTTCCCAAGAGAACTCTCTTTCTAAGACCTAATTAGAATGCTAGGATACCTACACCCAATCCTAAAACCTCTCACAACCCTTCTCTATCTTCCTCTCTCAAAGCTTTTCTCAAAAATCTCAGTTGCAGCCACAGAAATGATGTTCATTTATAGGGACAGCAAGGAGAGGAAGAAAGTGGAAGGAAGAGAGATGAGGGGAGAGAATGGGGGAGAGGATCAAGGTCATACCAAATGGATCCAACCCAAGAAGGTAAGTATGACTATCATACCAAATAACCTTGGAGCCAAAACTAGTTTGAATTCAAAATTCAAACCAGGTCAAAACTTGCCCAAAATTTTTTCAAAAAAATCTTTCCAGAATTCTGCTCGTCACAGGAAGTGTCGACTCATGAAAATTGCCAAGTGTTGATACTTCACCAAGTGTCGACACCTGCAAAATTTCAAGTATCGATACTTGGAACAAAGTCAATCATATTGACTTCCGGTGATGGCAAACAATTCTCAATCATCGATTAACCTTAAGATCAGATAGAAATCCTCTATGGTGTGTGACCTCATAGGTTCGAAAACTAAGCCGGTAGCATTGGAACATTTTCAGTACCAGTCAAAGTCCTCATTTATCAATGATACTCGATGTCCGGATAGGTCGAAGATGCAGAGCACCTCACAAGAACCTCTGGCATATGGTTACCGCATATTCATCCCTTTGATCTCATAATGCTCAGGATGACCTAGGGTTCGACTGCCAACCCTAATTTGATTTATCCAGATCAAGTCTCAACCTCACAAGTTCTGTGACTCCTCACAAGAACTACCCTGGTCACAGTTTTGCTAAATTGAGACATAGTGAGTCATTCACTCCAAACTATTCGGAGGGATCAATTCCATCTTGATCCACCACCGTTCCACAAGTACTTGACTGCACCCAGAAATCTTTCATCACTGGATTAGAAATCCAGATAGTTCTGCACTAAAGTACAGTGAGTTGCTTGCAAGCTGCCATGGTGACTTTAGGTCTGAGGGACACATATACCCATATCCCTTCGCAAGCAACCCTCGGGCAGAAGGGAGCTCCACAGATGGTCACGTTCAGTGAAATGTCATACATTTCACTTGCATGTCACACCAGTGTCTCTACACTCCTTGGTTAAGAGGACAACCAATAAATGTGACATACAATAACCTACACTTGATACATTATCATCCTATAACAATATATCCTTTGACTGTGAACCACTTTAAGAACTACATGATATATCCTCTCTATATCAAAATAATGTAGCTCTAAGGACTCTATCATACAAGAGTTCATTTCAGGAAAATATAAATATAATGAATAGCCAAAAATAAATAACTTTTATTTATTAAAAGAATTCATATACAAATACAAAATAGTACAACCATCTATAGCCTAGACGATTGGCTTTGGGACATAATTTCCAACAATCCTTTCCCTATTGATTAGCCACCACCATCTTTCAAGAACACACCGCAGGCTGTCCCCTACTGTTCCTCTCATCACCGTCACCATGTTGGAAGCCACCCATCTCCGGAGAAGCATCCTCCAAGCCATCTTTGAAACCGGCACAAGCTCCATTCGGTCGCCCTGCCACTAAGCCGTCTCTTCCATGATCTCTATTTCTCTGTTCCTAAACAACAGCCCACCACAGGCGTGCATTGTCCCTGCTAGCTGCTAATGTCATCGGCCATCCATTTGCTATCACAGTTTAGTTAGAACTGGGAGAGAAGTAGTGGTTGAGCCCGACTAGGAGTCTTTGATTCGAGGATGCATGGCCACTTGAGAAGGAAAGTAAGCATCGATCAACCCATCAAAATACACATCGAATGGCTGAGACTACTCCTCACGATGTACGATCGATTTTAAGCAAGATCAACTCCAAATTTGACTGGGAGAAAGTCCTTGATGAGCTCTATAAATGAAGGATCCCGAGTAGAGAGCCAGGCATTAATTCCTCCAGCAATTTTTTTTTACTTTTCTTCTTGTAACTAGTTTAGGCTTTGTGAGAGGAAGAGGAATAAAGAAAAAGAATTCTTCAGGAGAGGTAGTGCTCTGACAGATCCCTAAGTCTCCAAGAAGATATATCCAGGAGCCATACTCGATTGAGATGCAGTCTGTAGGAAGGTACATATTACCTTACTTTGGTTCCATATTTGTTTTCTCAATTCTATGCAATCAAATAAAGCTTTAAATTCTTTCTACTCTTTTCTATTTGATTTTCTAAAATTAATTATCTAGATGGGATGGATCATGATCCTAACACGATATGGTCCATGCTCAATATAGATAATTGATTTTAGATTTTTCATTCACTTATCTTATTAGGATCTTTTCAACTACGCATTGGATAGCCTATACTTATGGGACGGGCCATGATCTTCAAAAGATATGGTTCATACTTGGCAAGATAGTTTATGCTAGGGATTAGTATGAAAGATTCTAAAATAAATACAGATTTTGATTGCTTAGAGTAGAATATATACATAATTTATGTTTGTGATTATCTGGAAACCTATAGATATCTTTTTATCATTTAAACCCTCCTAATTACATTATATATATATATACAAGTATTAATTTAATAATTAAATTATCTTTATTTATGTAAAATTGATAATTTTATACATCGTTTGCAGGAAAGAAGACCATCATTGTGAAGAGCTCGATTATGGATTCAAACAAAATAAGTTTGAAATGAATCGGATTTGATAAGTCCATAATTGATTTTTAAAGATTTAGTATGGAATTGCACGAACTTTGAAGCACCCGATCCATCGTGGACACCCTGCTTGGTTTATGGAATGATCGATGGACCACCAGTAGCCATGGATGACGGTCCACTATGCAGAGCCATGGATCATGATTAGTTTTCAGGCCAAAAAAGTCATCCTGTCGCTATCGGAGATGCCGTCCATCTTCACCAACATTGGAGAACCTCATTCTCGGCTCGAGATCCTAAGATCCGGCAAGCACACGATGAAAGGGTCATCATCTTCTTTAATTTATCCCAAGGAAACATGAATGCTAGGTTGCTGCGCATTGCCACTGAGCTACCGAAGTCGCCCATCGCCCATTGTCCTCACCGACCACTCTCTCATCTCTAGCCACCATTCCCCAGCCATTCTCTCATCTCCACCACTGTCATCCGCACAACCCCTTCCATGTGTTAGGCCATTCATCGTCGGCCCATCTCCTTCCCGATGGCGTGTCTCAGCGACATGCAGGCAAATTCGACGAAGCTTCGGCATGGTTCTCCCATTGGTGGCGGCTATGGTCTGAGAGGAGATGGTGGCAGCGCTGGGCAACGGCAACCACGATCAACAGTGGAAGGAAGGGATAGCATGGATCTCAGAGCAATCAAATGGCTTATGATGATTTTCTTGTTATGACTAATTTCTGGACCTCCGATCAAGATACGATGGCAACCAAACCTTAGCCGATCAATCATTAGGCTGGAGCAGGACTCTACATTATAATTTAACTGGGAATTAGGTTTACCATTTAACTGTTGAGTCTTGTAAATTAAATCTCAGCCACTCTCTTGAGTCTTTTATTTAGTCCTATATCGGAAACCCATGAAAACCTCTCCCCTATTAAACCTTATAAAAATGTTCCTATACTTCTACCTGGGGAATCAACTCTTTGGAGTCTCTCTAGAGCCTTGGCATAGAAGGAGAGGAAGGGAAGATTATGAGCGACTAAGGAATTTCTATCTTCGAGGAGTAGATGAGGTTTTTGATATTTATATTTTATATATTTTATATAAGTAGTGCTTGATTGTAATATCTACTTTTCATGAATAAAATTATTTTTCATTATTTCAAGTAGTATTCTGTATGTTCAGACTATAATTAGATTTTAGAATAGTCTATGACTACGTAAAGACGATTCATGACTTCAGGATATGATTCATGCTCAGCGAAATAGGTTATGCTTAAAATCTGATTATAGAAAATTTTATTTATATGATTAGATACTTTGAATAGCCTATGACTACGTAGGAGCGGATTGAGGTCCATATCCAGCTAGGCTATACTCGAAGATCAATCATAATTTACTAATTACATATTGAATAAGTACTTAATATAATATTAAATATCGAATCAAAATCCAAGACATCTTTTATATTGATTTTCTGCTTAATTTAATTCTTGTTCTTAGTATAATCACATTCTTGCTCTTCTATTTTTGTAACCTAATTAATCTCTAATAAAATAATTTTAAAAATAAACATAACCCCACTAATTCTTGAGAATATGATCCCGACTCATCCTAGCTATAGAGTTGAGTTAGTAAATTATTTTTGATTGCCTACGACAGCGATCAAATTTTGACATCATTGCTGGGGATCATTGGCACAGTTAGTTCATCAAAAAAACAAAAATACAAAATACAAAAAAAACTCATAATTTATTAGGGTTTTCTTTTTTTTAGAGACTTAAATTAACTTGTTTTGATACCTATTTGCATTGCATTACATCTACATAAATCATTTTAAGGGCAATAACCCCTAAACAATATAAGGTGGGGATTTTATCACCTCTCTTTGGCCCACAAACCACCATTCTTATATTACATTGACCTAAGCCTTTAATTAAAATCATTTAGATGTTGATCCCTAAGAACTTTCGAGCTCACTAGAACAAGGGATCCTGAGAGTTAGACTAGCTCAAAATTAACTGGTTCACTAGTGTCTAAGGAAAGGGATTCAAGGATGATGTAGCCCTGAAGGATGGTGGTTCTTTAATTGGTTCCGTTGTTTGACCTGGCCAATTAATTTAGTGTCTAAAGAAAGCAACGGGGACCTTACCCTTACATGGCCAATGGCTAGTTAGTATCTAACTTCGAAGGCTCGAAGGTGATCTTAGAATAGTTAGAAGCAATCTAGAATTAGTGAACCCTAGGATAGAGAGTCCATTGATTGCTAACTTGTTTGTAAATAACCTGGAACTTTAATTAATACTTCTTCTTTATCCCTCTTAGCTTTAGAACTCATTAGGCTCGCATCTTTAGACCTCTTTTCTATCTCTTTTTTCTCTTCTCCCCCTTTTTTCTCTCTAATAAAAAAAATCAAAATCATAAACTAGGGTTAGACCATAGATACACATAGTGAGACCAACCCACCATGCCAATTAAGAGAGTACTTCACTCCATCAGACACATATTCTTCATGTATTCAAGCACCTCATATAAAGGCAACCCAATATGAGATTAAGTCCAGTGTCATACAAGTGCTACCACCTTATATGGACTTAGTCAAGAGGACCCATACAAACATCTTGGTGAATTACTTGAGATATGCTCTATTGTTAGAAGTCAAAATCTATCTGATGATGCCTTTAGGTTGAAATTATTTTCTTTCTCACTTAAGGACAAGGTCAAATATTGGCTATGTTCGTCAAAGTCTATGATCATTTCAACCTGAAACCAACTACAAAAAAAAAATTTCAAGAAATATTTTCTAATAGGAAAAACAAATCAGTTGCGAAAAGCCATAACTAGTTTTTTCCAATTAGAAGGGGAGATGTTCCATAAAACTTAGAAGAGGCTCAAAGAACTTATCCGCAAGTATCCACATCACACCATACCAAATGGCAACTAGTCTAGTACTTTTATGAGAGATTGTTAGAAAAGCACAGGCAGATGGTTGATGCATCCTGTGGTAGGACACTCTAGCTCAGGAGTGAGCATAAGGCCTAATAATTATTTGAGATCCTGAACAAAAATTTCTTGCACTACATGTCTATCACATCTAGAGAAACTCCCAGACTAAATCCTGAAAGAGATGAAATATATGAGAAAAGCCACTTTCTAGACATCCATAGCAAGGTGGATATACTATTCCAAGCCATGGGTGCACTATCCCAGAAATTTGATTGATTCTTGCAAGTCAGGGTCACGCCTCCCCCCATGTGCACAGTCCCAAGATGTTTGTATTATCAGATCAAGTCCTTCTCATACTATAAGTGATTGCCTAGTAGCTCATCAATTTTTTGAGCTTGTACAGGAACAAGCCCACCTAGCCCGAACCCATACTCTTTCTAGACCAGGAAATGACCTGTACTTGAATATGTATAGTCTAAGCTGGAGGAATCACCTGAATCTCTCATGAAAACATCAATCCATGGTCAATCCAACTTCTCACAGATCTAATCACCAGTGCGATAATACAATATATCTTTAGTTTCATGATGCTCTAAAACTTTATCCTAGTCACTATAGCTCTAATCTTGAGGAGAAAGTTTTACAGGCTTTGGCTAGACTAGAAACCAATTCTCAAACCCTTGACTCCTACACATGATCAACTAGCTACAATCATCTATAGGATGGAGGAAGGGAACTTGCCTAGCTAACTTACTAGCATGCCAAAGGGGAATATAGGGCTAAAGGCTTTAATGTTCTTGAACCTCATCCTGTGCATGCCAAATCCATGATGATCCTAAGAAGTGGAAATGTTTTGGAGCCACCACAAAGGATCAATATGTCAACCCAAAACAAACCTGACTTACCTAATGATAAGAAAGACCCTATGGAGAAGAATGAACCAATTTTTTAGCACCTACGATTAGAGTTTCATACCGAAGTGCTCTAAAAAACTCTCTACCTTCAGATAAGATGGGGGCCAAGATAAATGAAATGCTTGAATTATTCCAACAAGTCCATATCAATCTTTCACTCTTAGATGCCATCAAGCATGTCCCAACTTATGCTAAATTTTTAAAGGATTTGTGCACCTATAAACATAGATCTCAGGCACACATTCCAAAGAAAGTCTGCCTCACTAAGCAAGCTAGCTTAGTCTTTTAACATACAACTCCATCCAAGCTCAAGGATCCTGGTACCCCTATCATTTCTTGTCATAGGGGGCTTAACCATTAAGAAAACCTTACTTGACTTAGGAGCAAGTATCAACCTCCTTCCAAATTCAGTATATAAACTTTTTGGGCTTGGAGCACTAAAGTCCACATCGGTAATCATATAACTAGCTGATAGATCTCTTAAGGTATCACTGAAAATAATTAAAGATGTGTTAGTCAAGGTGGACAAATTCTACTTTCCTATAGACTTTATTATATTTGATATGGAATCGGAAAGTGACCCTAGCCAAATTTCAATTATTTTAGGTCGACCCTTCCTTGCAATAGCCAATACTTATATCAACTATAGGACAGGAGCCATTAACGTGCTATTTGGGAATAAAAAGCTAAGGTTGAATATATTTAATGCAATCACGGGACCACAAAGTGATGGGTTTGATGAAGTAAACGTGCTAGAGGAACTTGTAGAAGATACCACCCTTACCACGTCCTCGCAAGACCTTCTGCAAGCCTGTTTAGCCCATTTTGATATGGACAGCTTTGACATGGATACATGGATGAAGTGAATGCACTATTAGAACCATCTCATTCCACCCCTCCATGGACCAAGAAATATAAACAGATGGCCCCTCCCTCTGATATACCAATAGCTTCTTCATTAGATACCTTACCTACATCGAAATAAAAGCCACTCCTAGTCATGGTAAAGGGCCCATTCTTCAAACATGATACAATTCTTAACCAGGAAACCCAATTTGTAGGTTTACCGAATGAATCCAGAGAAGCTATTGAAGAAACAATCTTGGATCCACCAGTAGACTGCCTAACCAAATTGTCATTTCAAGAACCAAGTAATGCAGTCTTTAAATATGATAGCTCGGACAACTTTACTAATGACCTGTCATGCAAATTTCTGAACTGTATTGGGATAGATAACATGGAGAAGTTGAGTGACTTATTAGATCCACCTTGGACACCACAGTGGAAATAATTTATTACATCCTCCAATTTTTACCTAGCCCCTACACTAAAACCAACATCCACTCTACATGCCATGTCATCTCATGGTACCAACTATCAGGAGATATATCTTGTAGACATACATAAAAGCAATCTAGTGTGGAACATTACTGACTAAACTTTGTCCAACCATCCACCATGGCTAGGTATATCTAATAATTTAGTGGATGTATCAATTGATATAATTTAAATGATCCATTATGTCTAGCTGAAGATGTTAAACTTAGTACTAGTTGGGAGGCAACCCAATAATCTCATCTTTTTTTAGTATAATCACAGCAACTTAGGTGGATAAGTAAGAGCCCGCTACTTCAGGAAGCCCTCTTCAACTCCCGAAGCACACCCATCCCAAGTGTATTCTCTTTTTTTTTTATGTGCTTATTTTCTTTCCTACTCCATTGAGGACAATGTCGATTAAATTGGGGGAAAGAAAACTTAACTTGCTTAGATCTTCGAGTATGGTTAGAAATGATTATGTTATGTGTACCTAATATTATCTCAAATTAGAGTTAACTAAGCACCCTAATCAATGATTGATTAACGATCTAGATAGTTTTAGAGGTACTAAAGGATAAATCACTAAGAAAATCTAACAAATGATAGGGTGTTGACCACATTAAATTTTGGAAGTGATTTAAGAACTCTCTTCCTTCTTATCTTAATAAAGAATCTATTTATTGAGAGTATGGGTGAAAAGGTTGAGATATATAAAAAGTCCTTTTATACAAAAAAAGTTATTAGAGAGTTAGTCTGACCTCATAACTCTTCTTGAACTCTTATTGAGCAACCGCGTCCCTTCACCTAAGTAAGCGTTGTAGTTTGCATGAAAAGGTGAAAAGGTCAAAAGATCTGTTAAGCAATGGCACCCCACTGAGAAACTGGACCCCTTCACCTAAGCATTGTGATTCGCATCAAAAGGTGATGATATTAATACTTAAGAGGTTAAGGACATTTCACTAGACTCCAAAAAAAGAGGGATGAAAGGACTAAAAAGATAACAAACCTGACTCAAATCAAGTTAGAAAATTTAAAGAGTAAGTTGGGGGGATGGTAAGGAAGACCTTTAAAGACTTCTTTGGTCAACACTCAACTACTAATTGGATTGATTTAGTAATCTGATGAAGGACCTCTTTAATGGTCTAGCAGGGTATTAGCTGCCTTTAGGACTACCTAAGTCAACTTTCAATTCAAGGATGAGTTTGTATACATAGCTAATTTATTTGCTTAACTCAAGGATGAGCAAAGTTCAAGTTGGAAATATGATAATTATATTATATATAAAAAATTATTAATTTAATAATTAAAATATTTTTATTTATTTAAAATTGATATTTTTATATATCGTTTGTAGGAAAAGAGATTGTCATTATAGGGAGTTCGATTTATGGGTTCAAACAAAATAAGTTTGAAGCGAATCGACCTGAAATGAATCTAGAATCGATTTTTAAAGATTTAGTATAGAATTGCACGAACTTTGAAGAATCCGGTCTACCATGGACCGGTTGCTTGGTTTATGGAATGATCGATGGACCACTAGCAGGCATGGACGATGGTCCATGGCACAGAGCCATAGATCGTAATTGGTTTTCAGGTGAGAAAAGTAATCCCGCCATTGCTAGAGATGCCGTTCATCTTCACCACCACCGGAGAACCTCATTCTCGACTCGAGATCCCAAGATTCGGCAATGCACCGGTAAGCGCATGATTAAAGGGTTGTCATCTTCTCCACTCTATCCCAAGGAAATAGGAATGCTAGGTTGCTGCGCACTGCCATCGAGCAGCTGGAGTCATCCATCATCCATCGTCCTCCCCAACCACTCTCCCATCTTCGACCACCATCCCCAGTCGTTCTCCCATCTCCACCACTATCATCCACCCAACCCCTTCCTTGTATTAGGCCATTCACCATCGACCCATCTCCTTCTCGACAGCATGTCTCGGCAATACGCAGGTGAATTCAATGAAGCTTCAGTATGGTTCCCGTTGGTGGCGGTTGTGGTCCAAGAGGAGATGGTGGCAGCGCTGGGCAACAACAACCACAATCAATTAGTGGAAGGAAGGGACAGCATGGATCTCAGAGCAATCAAATGGCTCATGATGATTTTCCTATTATGATTTTTGTACCTCCGATCAAGATCCGAGGGCAACCAAA
Source organism: Areca catechu (assembly GCA_021397845.1). Classification (NCBI taxonomy): domain Eukaryota; kingdom Viridiplantae; phylum Streptophyta; class Magnoliopsida; order Arecales; family Arecaceae; genus Areca; species Areca catechu. Next base: position 49,934,230 of record CM038045.1, on the reverse strand, counting down.
CCTCAGCCAATCAAGCATTAGATTGGAGCAAGACTCTACGGTCTAATTTAATTGAGAATTGGTTTACCATCTAATTGTCGAGTCTTGTAAAATTAAATCTCAGCCACTTTCTTGAGTCTTTTGTTTAGTCCTACACTAGAAATCCATGAAAACCTATCCCCTGTTAAACCCTATAAAATGGTTCCTACAGCTCTACCTAGGGAGTCAACTCCCTGGAGTCCCTCTAGAGCCTTGGCATAAAAGGAGAGGAAGGGAAGATCATGAGCGGCTAAGGAATTCCTGTTTTCGAGGAGTAGATGGGATTTTTGGTATTTATATTTTATATTTTTTTATGTAATTAGTGCTTGATTGTAATATCTACTTTTCATGAATAAAATTATTTTCTATTACTTCAAGTAGTATTCTACATGTCTAGATTATAGTTAGATTTTAGAATAGCCTATGATTATATAGAAATGGGTCATGATACCAGAATATGATTCATGATCAATGAGATAGGCTATACTTAGAATCTGATTATAGAAAATTTTATTTATATAATTAAAGACTTTGAATAGCCTATGGCTACATAGGAGCAGATCGAGGTTCGTATCCAGCGAGATAGGCTATGCTCGGGGATCGATTATAATTCACTAATTATATATTGAATAAATACTTAATATAATATCAAATACCAATCAAAATCCAAGACATCATTTATATTGATTTCTTGCTTAGTTTAATTCTTGTTCTTAGTATAATTATATTCTTACTCTTCTAATGTTGTAACCTAATTAATCTCTAATAAAATAATCCTAAAAGTGAACATAATCCTAACAGATCCTTGAGAATACGATTCCGACTCATCCTAGCTATAGAGTTGAGTTGGTAAATTATTTTTGACCACCTACGATAGCAATCAAATCCCTCAATCTCATATTTAATTTATATTAATCAGTTTTAATTAAACCCTCATCTATTTTTAAAAAAATCTAAATATTTATCATTTTTCTTTATTTTCTTTATGAAATAATTATCCTTAATCTCAAAGGATACGATCCCTACTCATCCTAGCTATAGTAGTGAGTTAGGTTTTATTTTTGATCGCCTAAGACAGTGATCAAATTTTGGCATCGTTGTTGAGGATCAAGGTATGATTATTTTATAAAAAAAGTAAAAAAATTCTTTTATAGTTTGGTTATTGCTCTTTTAAATTTCATTATTTTTTTAGTTGCCTTAATTATTTGATTTTCTTATTTTCTTTTTTAACATAAAAAAATTATTTTTCCTTTTTTACAAATCAACTCCTAACCTAATTAATTTTTTTAATTAACTTACCTTAAATAATCCAAAAGAAAACCATAAGACACTTTCCATAGAATTTAATTAATTTAAAGAAATAAATAATAAACTTTAAAAATTTCTTAACTTATTTAGACATCTTGTTTGATTTGCATTGCATTTCATAAAATACTTTAAGGGCACAACTCCTAAATAATATAATGTAAAAATTTTATTACCCTTTCTTGACCCACAAACCATCATCCTACATATTGCATTGACTTAAGTCTTTAATTTAAAATCAATTAGACATTGGCCCTTAAGAATTTTCGAGCTCACTAGGACAAGGGATCTTGAGAGTTGGACTAGCTCAGAATTAATTGGTTAACTGGTATCTAAGAAACGGGTTCAAGGATGATGCAAAATTGAAGGAAGGTGGTTTTTTAATTGGTTATGTTATCTGACCTGGTCAATTTATTTGGTATCTAAGAAAAGTAACGGGGGGACCCCCTAGTTAGTATCTGACTTCGAAGGCTTAAAGGCAACCTTGGCAGTTAGGAGCTATCTAGACATAGGATAATCCTAGAATAGAAAGTCCCATCACAAAAAAATTGAGCTACACCCATGTAAAAAATACGTGGATAAAAGCTTAAAAAACATGATATATGCCTACAACCATGTTGGTACACACGTTTGGTTAAACATAGATATGTCCAATATGGGTATAGCTTATATCCATATTTTTTTCGTGTATGTACGCATCTTTACCCATGTAATATCTAACGTAGGTAAGATTGTATACGTGGGTATAAATCCATTATATACCCTTCTTTATAAAACATGGATAATTAAATACACATGAATTCTTCATTGAAATTAACAAAGCATGGATATAAATGAACCTGTACTATCAATAATAAAACATGGGTATATAATTAAATATAGTCCTGCTCAATTCAATTTCAAAATATGGATCACCTATAATAACAAATAAAAATATAAAGATATAAAATAACTACAAATAAGATAATTTTTATTATTATATTAAATATAGTTGAATATATATAGTAGTAGTCTCACAAAAATATTGTCTCAGCAACTTTGTTAATTTCATCAAAATCCAAAGAACAAGAAACAAAATATAGTACTGATTTCAAAAGAAAGTAAATACTAGAACTCAAAACATATCATAAAACAAATTTCAACTATTTTGCTACATCATAAAGAGAATAAAGATAAAGTAAACTTTACAAAATCTCCAAATCTTCCTTGACACCTTCTATTATATCACCTGAATCTACAAAAAAATGGAATCATATAAATAACATCATTTCAGAGCTAGTATAAATCATTATTAAACCAATAATATACATAGATACATACATAATATTTTCACCAAATAATGTGAGTGCCCACTGTTGCCCAAAAATGGAGCCTAAGAGGGGGGACAAAATGGATCTTTCAAAAATTAAAACAATTATGTACAGGCCTTGTAGTGTTTGTGAATAATGTGATTAATACACTTAAGTATATGCAGCGAAAAATAATAAATAGAGTGCAGGAAATAAAGTGCAAGTAGTAAAAAGAGACAATCACACACAAACACCAAGTTTTATAGTGGTTCGGTGCTCTCCAAGCACTTACATCCACTCCCCAAGCTCCTCTTGAGAATTTTCACTGTAATTTCTTCAAAGATTATAGCCAACTTGTTTTCCAAAGCTCACAAGTCAAAACCTAAGTTGGTTTTATCACCTAGGCTCACCAACAAATCTTACAACTTGTTTTGGCTTCAGGCTCACAAGTAAACCCTAGTTGGTTTTGTACCTTTGGCTCACCAACAACCTTACAACCTACTTTCAAGAACCTTAAAAGCTAGGTCAAACAATAATAAATTCATAATACAAGAATTTAAACACAAGCAAACTCTCTTTTTAGAGTGGAATGAGGAATCTTTGAAGCTCTTTGATGATTGCTTGATATGACTTGACTTAAAATCTTCTCAAGAACACTTTTGGAAAGATGAAATGAAAGAAACGTAGGCTTTTTCAATGGAATCTCTCTTTTTTAGCTTTTGGAAGTGGAGTTCTTGAAGATTGTCTTTAACTCTTCGATATTTTCTTGCTTCTCTCTTTTCTCTTGCTTCATAAATGAGTTTGGTGAAGCTTAAAGACAAAAATATCCAAAAAAATCATTTTAGACCGTTAGGGATCAAAACTAGTCGCTAAAAGCTGAAAAACATCAATTTAGGCTATCAGAAAATAAATCCGTTGAAGCTGTTAGAATCCGAATATCGATACTTGACTATCAGGTGTCGATACTTGGCTATCAAGTATCAACACTTGGTCAAGTGTCAACACTTGAACTTTCAAGTATCGACACTTGATTCTCAGGTGTCAATACTTGACACAAAAATTCTTTAGAGGCAAGTTCTGTATTTTCAAAAAGTCTTAGGCCTTGAGTCGACACTTGAGATCTTAAGTATCGATACTTAAGTTTCAGGTATCGATATTTGAGTTATAGGTGTCGACACTTGGCATGCCACTGAAAAATTCTACGTGCCAAATGCTGAAGTGTCGACACTTGGGCTTCCAGGTGTCGACACTTGGTTCTGCAATTTTCAAAAATAAGTGCCAAACAAGCCAAAAACATAAAGATTTTTCATGAAACTTAAATGCAACATAGAAAACCAATAATTGAACCATTTGTGGCCTTTTTCAATGGAGAAGACTTCTCAGATCACAAAAATGCTTTGCTTCCAAAGCGTGCCATGATACTATAATTTTGAGAATTTGAGGTGCTTGAAACCTGAAAACTCATAACTACAATTTAACCATTAGTACAAAATATGTACTCAATATTTTGTTATTTATCAAAATCATGGGATAGAGTCAACAATCTCTCCCTTTTTGATAATGACAAAATCTTGAGTAAATAAGTATTTAAATTCAATTTTGACATTGTATCCCATAAGTATAAACTTGAAACTTATACAATGCAATTCAATGGAGGAGATGTGCTAAATAGATATTGAAATCAACATTCTCTCTCCCCAAGGGAGTTAAGTTAGGAGTCATTTCAAAAATTGAAGAGAATGCTTGTAAGTAATATATCTACTCCCCCTTTTTGTCAACATACAACATAAAAGGGAGTAAACTCCCCCTGAATCAATGCATTTGGCCATGATAAAGTTAGTATCATAGTTGAAAAGAGATTAAATTGTTAAGAAATCAACAAGTATCAGAGCAAATGCATAGAGTAGGAAGTATCAGAGCAAATACAAAGTTCAATACATCACGTAATTGATACAAAAGTGGTCATAAATTGAAACACACATATATATATATAATCAAGTTTTCATATACAAAAAGTGTTGTTAGTGATACAGCAATCCTGAAACATAATACAAGATAAATAAATCAAACAAGTACAGTGATATAAGCATATAAGCTAATATGATAGCTAGATAAAAGAGTAACAAGCAACTAGATAAGCATCTGTGAGGCTACTCCTCATCAGATGAAATCTCAAAAGATATGGGACCAGTAATCCTGGACCTATGAGCTAGAGCCCTAGGGGTCTCCATGATACTATGACTCCTAGTCTTAGTAGAAGGTCCTATGCGGGGTGCAACCCTAGATGATCATGTAGAAGGGGGTCGAAGAGCCTAAGCAGGTGTAATGAAAACTGGAGCAGTGGAGATCGGTGAGTCAGCAGGATTAGCAGGTGGAATAGCAGGTGTCTGTGTCTCTCGATTGACCATCTCATAGCCATCTGCACCGGCATCACTGTCACTGTCACTGTCAAAAATATCAGTTCCTCTGTCATCATCACCAACATCTCGGTCACCACCACCAACTGTATCATCATGTCCGTCCTGGTGGTCACCATCATCATCATCATCAGGAGGTGGAGCTGCAGGTGCTGCTGGAGGAGGTAGGAGGGATCTCAACAGGTCCTCAATGCATGAAAATCCGGCCTCCATGGTCCTATGCATCTTAGTGTGCTCCATAGCAGTATGGGCTCTAAGGCCCTCTATCACAATACGTAACTGAGTAGTGCGGACACCCAATCCTACTATCTCACTCCTGATGTCAGTAAACTACTGTCTGACTAGCTCCACGAAAGATGAACCAACAGTAGAGGGAGGAGCATCGACTGGTGAAGTGGTTGGAGCTGGAACTGGAATGACTGGCTCACTGGTAGCTGCTGCTGAACGAGGAGGTGAAACTGTAGGCCCTGATGGCCCTGCCTCAGCCTCTCTAATCTCGTCCTCCTCATCTGGCTCTTGGCCAGACTCTCTGCATACCCAGCGACCAGAAACCAATATGTATCCTATACGGTGGAGTGATCTCTCATCATATACATCCATATGAAGGATCTCCTTGGAGGTCTCCCCCTCCAAAGGAACTCTGTATGCACGAAATAGACATGTGAGAGCCATACCGTATGGTAAGCAATGCCTCCTTTATATGGAGGCGTCTCTCATCTGGACTAACATGAGTGATGGAAGATCGATCTGTGTCCTCTGAGTCAAGCAAGTCATCACCATCAGCTCACGTTCAATAATAAAATCAAACCTCCCGATCTTCAATAGAAGGATCCGGGCAGTGATGTGATGAAGCAGACACATCTCCACTGACAACTGGTTCGCGGTGACCATAGCCACGCCGCGAACATCCTCGCGATCCAAGATGCATCTGAACACTTTCTCGCGATCCTCAACAACAAAAATAATAATCCCACGGTGTGGGATCTCCGAGACGTGACTCAGAACCTCCTCAGAAAGTAGAATCTTGATGCCTCTGACTGTGATACTCCAAAGTAATCATCAGCAATCAAGACTCCCATAAAACTTGCACACCAGATGTGGATAATACCTCTCCTGTATGGTGTAGAAGGGGATCAACCCAGCATCCTGAAGAGTTTGCCTGATCTGAAAGCCCTGTCTGTCAAAGAAATCAAGATCCACCCATCTGCCTACTGCCACCACCTTCTCAGACATTCTCTCTATAGGAGGTGAACCGGGGGCTGCTGAACTACGAGTTTGATCGCTGTCATTCCTAGCCTTGGATCTTCTTTCTGCTAGGCTCTGACCAAATTTTCTTTTAGAGGCCAACTGCTTCCTAGGTGCCATTACTATCAATTGAGAAAAGGAAGGAAGGAAGTAGAAAGGGGTAAACTTGTATAACAGGAAACAGTCTAATGAAGAAATAGGGGAAATGAAGCCAAAAACAGTGGATCGACAGAGAAAGTGACCAAAAAAGAGAGAGATCAAAGCTTGGTTTTGAATTAAATCAACAAATATCGAAAAGAGACTAAGTAGGGGTTGGTCTAAAGGGGAAAAATCAAATGGGTCGGTTTAGGTTTAAGATTAACTATAAAATAGTGAAATCGGAAGGTAAAAGTTTGAAAAAAATAAGTGAGAACAGAGAAATTGGACAATGTCAAGTAAAACTTATTTTTTACATAATAGAAAAATGGTTTAAATGAGGGAAAGCATCAAAAGTGGTTGACATTAGTCCAAAAACATTAATCCAACAGTGAAACCGTGTGGAACAAAGGATAAAATAAGGTATAAACCGAAAGACTAAAGTTCATAAACGGTCCAAATTGAAAAATTCAACGAATCCGAGCACAAATCCAAGAAGAATAGGGATTTTTGGTGGGAAAGAAAGCAAATCACGGGAAAATGATGAAAAATCGGTGAAAAACCATGGGAAAATAGTAAGAACATGGATTTACAGTAGAAAGTAAGGGGATTTACCGGAAAATTGGAGGGCAAGAGAGGAAGATCATTGTTCCAAGCTCTATGGACAGTTGGGGGACCACTAGGGCACGAGCAGAGGGAAAGAAATCCGAATAAAAATGATTCAAGCATCATATTAGCGTTTTGTACATGATCTCTTATGAAATGATGTCTTATTTCAATGTGTTTACTTCTTGAATGTTGCACAAGATTTATAGTTAGATTGATTGCACTAATATTGTTATATCTTATGGGTATCTTAATTAGTTTAATGCCAAAATCTTCAAGTTGTTGTTTGATCCATAGGATTTGAGCATAACAGCTTCCAACTGCTATATATTCAGCTTCCGCCATAGATAAAGCAACCGAATTCTATTTCTTGATACTCCATGAGATCAAATTAATCCCAAGAATCTGACAGGTTTCACTAGTACTTTTCTGATCAAGTTTACACTCAGCAAAATCAGCATCAGAATAAGCAATCAATTCAAATGAAAAATCTCTAGAGTACCAAAGACCAATATCAATTATGCCTGACAGATATCTAAGTATGCATTTAACAGTCCAAAGATAAGACTCTTTAGGGGCAGACTGATATCTTGCACACATACAAACACTGAACATAATATCTGGCCTACTAGTAATTAGATTCAATAGTGAACCAATCATTCCTCTATAAAGTTTTTGGTCAACAGATTTACCTGATTCATCTTTGTTAAGCTTACAAGAGGAGCTCATTGGTGTACCTAATGGCTTGGTGTTCTCCATTCCAAACTTCTTTAGTATTTTTTTTGTGTACTTAGCTTGGTTGATAAAGATCCCCTATTTAGTTTGCTTTATCTGGAGTCCGAGAAAGAAGTTAAGTTCTCCCATCATGCTCATCTCAAACTCACCCTGCATTAGCTTTGCAAACTCTCGATAGAGAGATTCATTAGTAGCACCAAATATAATATCATTTACATACGCTTGTACTACTAAGAGATCATCATTCTTTTTTTTCAAAAATAAAATAGTATCTACATTACCTCTGGTAAAATTATTTTTGAGCAAGAAAGAACTTAAATGATCATACCAAGCTCTTGGAGCCTGTTTCAAACCATATAAAGCTTTATGAAGTTTAAAAACATGGTTTGAAAATTCATGATTTACAAAATTGGGTGGTTGTTCAACATAAACTTCTTCTTCGATAAAACCATTCAAAAAGATACTTTTGACATCCATTTGAAAAAATTTAAAATCCATAAAATAAGAAAAAGTCAACAATAGCTTAATTGCATGAAGTCTAGCAATAGAAGCAAAGGTTTCATCAAAATCAATCCCTTCCTCCTGATTGTATCCTTTGGCAACTAGTCTAGCTTTATTTCTAGTAACAATTCCATTTTCATCAAGTTTATTTCTAAAAACCCATTTTGTACCAATTATTGAAACATTTGAAGGTCTATCTACCAAAGTCCAATTATTATTTCTTTTAAATTGATTAAGTTCATCTTGCATAACATTAATCCAATTGCAATCATTTTCAGCTTCATCAATAGTTTTAGATTCTATTTGAGATACAAATACTAAATAATCACAAACATTTCTAAGAGATAATCGAGTACTTACACCTTTAGATGGATCACCAATAATAAGTTCTTTGGGATGTCCATGAGCATACCTCCATTCTTTAGGTAGAGAATTAACTGTAGACGTGTTTTCATCTTCTTGTGCTTGATCTCTTTCATTGTCATCTTGATCCTTGGTGAGTTCTTCATTATTGTTCACTTTTTCATTTTTATTGATACATGTTTCATTATCAAGAATATCTTCTTTTCTAGAAGATTTTTGGTTAGCTTCATTAAATATAACATGGATGGATTCTTCAACAATAAATGTCCTTCTGTTGAAGACCTTGTATGCCTTGCTAGATGTAGATTAGCCTAAAAAGACATCTTCATCTAACTTAGCATCAAATTGGCTTAGATTATCCTTGCCATTATTTAAGATGAAATAATGGCATCCAAAAACTCGAAAATGTTTTATTGAAGGTTTTCTACCTTTTTAAAGCTCATAAGGTATTTTCTTTAAAATAGGTCGGATTAAAACATGGTTCAAAATATAACATGCAGTATTTTTGGCTTCCTCCTAAAAATATCTAGGTATGTCATTTTCACAAAGCATGATGCATGCCATTTCTTCAAGAGTTCTATTTTTTCTTTCTACCACCCCATTTTGTTGAGGTATCCTAGGTGCAGAAAAATTATGATGAATGCCATTTTCACTACAAAACTTATCAAAATCAGAAATTTCAAATTCAGTTCCATGGTCACTTCTTAAAGAAATAATAGAAACACATTTCTCATTTGAAACTCTTTTATAAAATCTAATGAATGCAGAAAATATTTCATCTTTGTATGCTAAAAACATGACCGATGTAAAACGTGAGAAATCGTCTACAATAACTAGACCATACTTCTTACCTCCCAAACTAGATGTTCTAGTTGGCCCAAAGAGGTTCATATGAAGCAATTCTAAGGGTCTATATATAGAGACTACTCCTTTTGGTTTAAATTATGATTTGGTTTATTTTCTAAATTGGCAAGCATTACAAATATTGTCTTTTTCAAAACTAAGCTTTGGCAAATCTTTTGTCAAATTCTTTTTGCTAAGTTTTGAAATTAAGTGCATACTAGCATGTCCTAGTCTACGATGCCAAAGCCAACTAGTTTTATTTATCTTGGCTTCCATTGCCACTAGGCATTAACCATTTTGAATAGGAAGATCATCAAAATCAACCATATAAATATTGCCATGCCTATGTCAAATGAACTTGATGCCATTATCATCTAAACTAGAAACAATTCACATTGAAGATTCGAAAACAACTTTAAAATCCTTTACATAAAATTGACTAATGCTAAGTAAATTGTGTTTCAAACCATCAATATATAAGACATTATCAATATAAGTAGAGGAGGTGATATGGACTTTACCAGTTCCGACAATCTTGCCCTTTCCATTATCACCAAATATTACATTATCACCATTCTGATATTCAAGTGATGAGAACTACTCCACATCTCCAGTCATGTGCCTTAAGCAACCACTGTCGAGATACCACATTCTTCTTTTATTAGTTACAAGGCACACCTATAATAAAAATCAGGTGAAAACTTTAGATACCCAAGTCATCTTGGGTCCTTTCAGGTTAGTGGTAATGGTTCCTTTTGGAACTCAAACTTTCTTAACTTTGCTAATTTTTCTTTTATTGCACAAGTAAGATTTATGTCCTATAATACCACAAGTATAGCAAGTAATAGAAGATGATGCAGGCATAAAGAAATTCTTGAAAAACTTTTACTATTTTTGAGTTTTAAAATCTAAACCAGCTTTGTTAAAAATAGTCATTTGATTATTTAAAAGCATGTTCAATTTTTCAGAACTGTATGTAAATCTTTCAATAAATGATTTTAACTTTTCAAGTTTTTCTTTGTACTTTTTGTTTTCTTGCAAAATCTCATTGTTCTGTTTTGTAAGCTTTTCAATTGAAACAAAAGAATTTTTCTTTTTCAAATCTTCTTTTTCTTTTTCAAGAAGACAAACTTTATCATTCAACTTTTTGTTTTCTTGAAGCAAGCAATTATTTTCAATTAAATACTTGTCATTTGTTTTTGCGAAAATTAGATTTTGTTTCTTTAATTCTTTATGCTTTGATCTCAGTTTTTGAAATTCAATAACTAATTCATTAAAAACCTCATGCAATTCATCAAAAGTAAACTTATTTTTTGTTTCAGATAATATCTCATTATTATTGGCCATCAAACAGAAGTTTGCAACTTCTTGCTATTCTTCCTCATAATTGGAGTCCTCACTGTCACTCCAGGTTGCCATCATAGCCTTTTTTCTTAATCTTCTTCTGCTCTTTTTGAGTAGGGGGCAGTCCATCTTGAAGTAGCCCGGTTTCTTGCACTCAAAGCATGTGGGCTGTTCCTTTTCTTTCTCTTTCTCCTTCTCTTTGCTAGGCTCTCCTTTTAGAGGTTTCTTCTTGAAGTTATACTTTTTTCTCATGAACCTCCTAAACTTTCTAGCCATGAGAGCCGTCTCATCTTCTTCATCTTCTTCTTCTGAATCTTCAGTTGATTCATCTTTATTAGTGGACTTGAAAGCGATCACTTTTTTCTTCTTGTTAACATCCACATTCTTTCGCTTTAATGATAGCTAGCCATGAGAGTCGTCTCATCTTCTTCATCTTCTTCTTCTGAATCTTCACTTGATTCATCCTTATTAGTGGACTTGAAAGCGATCACTTTCTTCTTCTTGTTAACATCCACATTGTTTCACTTTAATGATAGCTCATTTATCATCAATGAGCCCAATAATTGCTCGAGAGGAAGAGTATTTACATCCTTGGCTTCTTCTATTGCTGTGACTTTTGCATCCCATGAAGCCAGAAGAGACCTGAGGAGTTTATTAACAAGTTCACCATTAGATATAATTTTTCCAAAACTTTTTATGCGAGTCTTCCAATAAGTGTAATTTGTGCCATTAAATAGTGGCGATGGTTTGAAGCTTGACCTTCAATAATACCCATTCATATTGGGGCTGCCATGATCTTTTACTCAATATCGTTGGATCTACAAGAGAGTACCGGCGCTCTGATATCACTTGTTACCCAGAAATGGAGCCCAAGAGGGGGAATGAATTGGATCTTTCAAAAATTAAAATAATTATGTGCAGGCCTTGTAGTGTTTGTGAATAATGTGATTAATGCACTTAAGTATATGCAACGGAAAACAATAAATAGAGTGCAGGAAATAAAGTGCAAGTAGTAAAAAGAGATAATCACACACAAACACCAAGTTTTATAGTGGTTCGGTGCTCTCCAAGCACTTACGTCCACTCCCCAAGCTCTTCTTGGGAATCTCCACTATAATCTCTTCAAAGATTACAGCCGACTTATTTTCCAAGGCTCACAAGTCAAAACCTAAGTTAGTTTTGTCACCTAGGCTCATCAACAAACCTTACAACTTGTTTTAGCTTCGGGCTCACAAGTAAACCCTAGTTGGTTTTGTACCTTTGGCTCACCACAACCTTACAACCTACTTTCAAGATCTTGAAAGCTAGGTCAAATAATAATAAATTCAGAATACAAGAATTTAAACACAAGCAAACTCTCTTCTTAGAGTTTAATGAGGAATCTTTGAAGCTCTTTGATGATTGCTTGATATGACTTGACTCGGAATATTCTCATGAACACTTTCGAAAAGATAAAATAAAAGGAATATAAGCTTTTTCAGTGGAATCTCTCCTTTTTAGCTTTTGGAAGTGGAGTTCTTGAAGAATGTCTCTAACTCTTAGATATTTTCTTGCTTCTCTCTTTTCTCTTACTTCATGAATGAGTTTGGTGAAGCTTAAATACATGAAAAATATCCAAAAAACCATTTTAGACCATTAGGGATCAAAACTAGCCGTTAAGAGCTAAAAATATCAATTCAGGTTGTCAGAAAATAGATTCGTTGAAGCTGTCAAAAATCGAGTGTCGACACTTGACTGTCAGGTGTTGACACTTGGCTGTCTGGTGTCGACACTTGGTTTTCAGGTGTCGACACTTGACCTTTCAAGTATCGATCATGATTCTCAGGTGTCGACACTTGACACAAAAATTCTCCAGAGGTAAGTTCTGTATTTTCAAAAAGTCTCAGGCCTTGAGTCAACACTTGGGATCTTAAGTATCGATACTTGAGTTTCAGGTGTCGACACTTGGCATGCCACTGGAAAATTCTGCATGCCAAATGCTGAAGTATCGATACTTGGGCTCCCAGTGTCGATACTTGGTTCTGCAATTTTCTAAAACAAGTGCCAAACAAGCCAAAATATAAAGTTTTTCATGAAACTTAAATGCAACATATAAAACCAATAATTGAACTTGTTTATGGCCTTTTTCAATGGAGAAGACTTCTCAAATCATGAAAAATATTTTGCTTTCAAAGCATGCCATGATACTCTAGTTTTGAGAATTTGAGGTGCTTGAAACTTGAAAACTCATAACTACAATTTAACCATTAGTACAAAATATGTACTCAACATTTTGTTATTCATCAAAATCATGGGATGGAGCCAACACCCATAGCATGTTTTATTAAAGATCGACTTTTATCCTTTACAAGCAATGAAGCATCGAGCTCAATTGCATAAGAAACATAAATCTCATAAAACACATCTTCCAAACTTTTGTCCATCAACATCTTGTCTTTATCATTAGAAATAAATGTTCCTTTGCCTACTTTCTGTGAGATATCCAATAAAATTACTTCTTCATCCTGCAAGTACTGATTTTATATAATATAATGAATAAGTCCCGATGATTCACCACTTAATAATATTGAACCATTCTATTAAAATCTATAAATTCATTAAAATAAATTTTACTTACAATGTTAGATGATTCAAGAATGGATAATATGTTCACTTGAGATGAGTTTACTTCAACTCTATCACTATTCTAGAAATAATAGAGAGTTAGCCAACTTTCTTAAAAAAAATTAAATTACTAGATGGCATAAAAAATGATATCATAGATACCTCTGGATTATGTATGCTATTAATAAATGACATTTTATCTATCTTTGGTGAATGATCATCAGCTTCTTTCTTGTTGGCAATATCCTATTAATAAATAAGTATAATAACAGGTTAAGTTCATCAATCAAATAGCAAGTATAATGAATGATCATTGGGTTCTTCCATGACATTTTCATATTTTTAACAAAGTCACAACAATTTTGAAAATAAAGATTAAGTTATGTAATCTCATTCATATAGAAATAAAAAAATAATTACATATTTAACTAAAGTACTCGAAACTATTGAACCATAAATATTAGCTACTTGGACTTGGAGAGTTTCAACTTGACCTACCAAATCATTAACCATTTTACACAAACTCTCATTTTCCTTTTTCAAGACTTCATTTATTGCTTTAGAGCCCTACAATGAAATGGGAGTTGGTCCTATCCCTAAGCAACGGATCATGTCTAGTCTTTTTTTTTTAAACTATTTAAAAATAATTCATCCTCTTCTGCATCTTTAAACATTTTCTTTTAGTTCTAGTAAACATATATGTATTACTTACAAGAAATAAATATTACAACAAAAATAAGATAGACTTATAATTTAATTAACTAATAAATGATACTTACAACTAGTCCAGCAGCAGCATCATTTACATGTTTACCATTCTTTCTAGTACGAGTCTTCACCTACATGCAGGGATGGCTCAATTTTTTTCCGTCCTTTTGAATTGAGTATACAATATAAGAAAAAATTGGTAGAATATAACATACATATTTCTTAAAACAAGCACTTAAAAGAAATTTGGATGGGTTTCATATATAGGTGATGGATTTGCACGAAGCTCCTTGTTTCTGCACAATGAGGATACTTGTACTTCTTCTTATAGTCAATGTTGATATCTGTCATTTTCTGTCATTGTTCTATATATACCAAAATTTAAAATCGACATTAACTATTATAAAAAATTGATCTCAACTAATGAAAAATAATAATTTCTATATACCTACTATTGTAGAGTAGACCAACTGTTTATAGCTTCCTTCTATTGAGCCTCTAAGACAATCTTAGGTACTTCACCTTGTCTTTTCCTATTCTTATTATAATTTCTTATTAAGTACTTTTTTCTTAAACAGTATTTCATTCCTCTCCATTTTCTTGAAAAAGTATTTATTGCAAAATTATAATGCTCATCTCTCATATCATACTTTTTTTTTAAATAAAAAAAATATTATTAATACATCATAAAAATAAGTGCTAATCATAGATGAAATAGAAATCAATATCACCTTCGTATATTTCCAAAGTTCAAGTTTAGTGGTCTTAGATATCTTTTACCAATCATTCACACTAACTGGCAGCTACTCATAAAATTTTGTTAGGCTAGTCAAAAAGCTCATAAATGATTACCCACCATCCCCAATTGGTTGTCCATACTCATTCTACTTTACATGAATCATCTTATCATAATACATCATATGCACATCTTTCATTTATGTCTCACCACGATACTTTTTAGGAGGTGGCTCTTCAGATTGCGATATCTCTTCCTCTTTTAAGGCTACACCAATATTATCTTCATGTACAATGCTCTACTCGTCAATGACTTGCTTAGTTACACTCCTTTTTGCATATCCAACATAATCTAAACTAGTCATAAAGAATCTAACTCTACCATTATAAACCAGTGATCATTAAGTTGAATAAATAAAAATTAATAAATAATTTGAAATACATATAAAAATTTGATAAGAAGTTAAGAGGATTAGAATATACAAAAGAAGGGATCTTGTTTGGAGAGATAGTTATGGGAGCATTCTATATAAAAAGATGGATATAATATGAAACAAAGTATCCACAATCATTTTCATTTGATTGCATTGGTACTTGTTATTATTAAAACATAAACAAAAAGATTAATGACTATTATGCTCTATGTTTCATGTAAATAAATTATTTTGCTTGAAAAATATAACATAACTACCTTTGGGGCTATCAACAATGATGGAGGATGATGATGAGATAATGTATCCTAAATGGAATTAGCAATGACTAAATAAAAAATGAAGTAAATAAGATGTAGGTATTCAATCTAAAGGAAGTAGAATTTTTATGAGAGGAATTTAAATTTTAAACTTGACTAGAAATAAAACCATTCAAAGAAAATAAGAGGACCTTCGTGGTTAAGAAACCACTCAGATTAGGGCTAAGTTCAATCTAATAATTTCAAATATGAAAGCATTTCTAAAGAGGATTACCCGGTAATTAATACTTTAAAGTTTAGCACTGGGACAACTTAAAGAAGACGTTCCTAGATGACAGGGAGATTCCTTTAGGTTGCAAAGCCTCTTGTATCCGATTATCGATACAGGAGACCTTCTTCTTTAGAGCCTGGAAGCCCAGGAATCCTGCAACAAAGAGATGTAGGGGAGATTAGAGAATAAGGATTGAAATGGAGAACTGAGGGGAGGGATCTTTGAAATGAAGAAGGGAAACTTGGAGTAGTCTTGGCGTGGATCTTCTATGGCTTCTTTGGGATGACAACTCTTGGCTTGATCTTGTGAAGAACTCCTTGAATGATTGGATCTGTTACAGCCGTGACAGTGACGTGGCCAGGCTCAGGTACCATCGAATGCGATCGAGCCACGTGGAAGTTTTCCCGGCCGAGTCGGCCCCACGTCTTCAAGGCCAGGATCGGCAAGACTACACCGCCCGGCGACTGTCTAAGGCAAACTGCCCTCGCCGAGGTCGAGCTCGGCTCGGAGTTCCTCTACCACCCCATTGGCGCCCGGACCTGGAGGGGTCCGCCTAAGTGAGGTCGGCCGAGGCCAGGCGACCTCCTGCCACCTCGCCAGGTGTCCACCCAGGAGGGGTCCGCCTAAGCCGAGGTCGGCCCATCCTTCGCCCTTCGCCAGGTGGCAACCCGGAGACGGGCCCACCCTGGCCAAAGCCAAGCGACCTCCTGCCACCTCGCCAGGTGTCCGCCCAGGAGGGGTCCACCTAAGCCGAGGTCGACCGGTCCTTCGCCCTTCGCCAGGTGGCCACCCGAAAACGGGCCCACCTCGGTCGAAGCCGGGCGACCTCCTGCCACCTCGCCAGGTGTCCGCCCAGGAGGGGTCCACCTAAGCCGAGGTCGGCCGGTCCTTCGCCCTTCGCCAGGTGGCCACCCGGAGACGGGTCCACCTCGGCCAGGCGACCTCCTGCCACCTCGCCGGTGTCCACCCAGGAGGGGTCCACCTAAGCCGAGGTCGGCCAATCCTTCGCCCTTCGCCAGGTGGCCACCCGGAAACGGGCCCACCTCGGCCGAAGCCGGGCGACCTCCTGCCACCTCGCCAGGTGTCCACCCAGGAGGGGTCCACCTAAGCCGAGGTCGGCTGGTCCTTCGCTCCTCATCAGTTGGCCCCCGGAGACGGGTCCAACTCAGCCGAGGTCAGACCGCTCGTACGGAGAGGGTCCCAGGGAGAGGAACGGGCCCCGAGGTCATCCCTCGGGCCATACGAACCCCAGACGGTGCTCCGTACGGAGGGCGGCGAAACGCGGAACATCACTTGCATCGGCCCGACAGGTCCCGCAGCCGAGAGACGCGGTCCTGACGGAACAGGCCCCATAGATGGATGGCGCCCACGCTTGGGAAGGAGAGCGCTCTCGCTGGGCCCGAGGCCTGACCGGTCGCCTTGCCAGCGCCGCCCTCCCCTTTCTCTCTTCTGCCTTTGCCTTTTCCCTGCTGGGCCCGGCGGACGAGGTCGGAAAGCCGCCTGGCCCCCCTCACCAAAAAGGGAAAAGAGAAAAGGACGGGGGAGGGAAGTCTCCAAGGAAAAGGAACAAGCGCACGACGAAAGGAGATAAAGAGGGAGGAATCTAGGTACGACGGGGTAAGCAAACAAGCCTGTGGAAGAAGAAGAAGCACCGGCATAAGGCCTTGCTCCGAGAGTAAAAACCCAGAAATCCTGAGAGGGGAACACTGGGTGTGAGCTCGGCTAGGAGGCCCAGCCGAGATTCTGGTCCCCAGAGCGTCTCTCTCTCATTAGTAAACTCTCTAAGTCTGGAGCCCCTTCGGGGGTCCGTCTGGAGAGTCTGTTCCTTCTCGTCGTCTACTGACTTAACCGTCGGAGCTCCCTCCCCGGAATCCTCGGCCAGGGTCTTCTAACCCCTTTTTTGTAGGTTCGCCGCGGGAAGGGAGGCCCCCTCGCCAGGCGGTCAGGAGGGATCGACGGATCCGCGGCACGGGCGCGGCGATGAGGGCGGCAACAGATTGGCGCGCCAGGAAGGGGCAGGACACTGAACCCCAGCGGGAGCCAGCTTTCTGTAGGTATCGCGCTCCCCGATGATGGTGGTCACTCGTGGACGCGAGGCATCCACCAGCCGTGTGGGGGAGGTCCCCTCCCCTCCGGGGGCCACAGCCCTGAAAGGGAGCTTCCGGCTCCTCCTCCTCTTCCACAGCAGCCTACCCCGGTGGACGGATCCCTTGCGGCCATCGTCCAGCAGCTGCAGACCTTGGCCTCAGCGGTCCGGCAGCTTCAGCATCAGCAATGGTCCCTGGCCACCCAGTCGCAGCCAGGGACCCCCGCGGCCCGAGCCGCGGGGCAACGTGGGAGTCTACGCTCAATTCAGGGTAGGCCATCCCATCCGAGGGCCATCTCCAACCCCCGGGGGAGCCACCGAGCTCCCGCAAAGAGGAACTACTCCGGCTCGGAGGATCACGAGAGCTGATCCCAACCGACGGGGCCGAAACGGTGCATCGCAGCAAGCGACGCCGAGGCCAGACCTCGCGCCGAGACCGATCGGCGCCCCCTTCACCCGCAGTCTCGGAGGAAGACTCCACCGACGAAGCCATCAGGCGCCAGGCCAAGAGGCGCCTGGAGGAGCATGAGCGCAAGCTGGTGGAGTTCGCCCGCCGATTCGCCGACTTGCAGAACTCATCGGCAGACCCGGCGGGCTACGACTCCCGCCCCCTTTTCTCTGAAGAAATCCAGGCGGAACCGATCCCGAAACGGTTCCGCATGCCGCAGGTGGATCCCTACGACGGGACCACCGACCCTCTGGACCATCTTGAGAGCTACAAAGCCCTCATGAGGGTCCAGGGGGCCACCGACGCTCTTCTGTGCATTGCCTTCCCGGCAACCCTCCGGAAGGCCGCTCGAGTCTGGTTCACCCGCCTCGAGCCCGGATCCATTTGCTCCTTCCACCAGCTGGAAGGAAGGTTCGTGGCACACTTCGACGCTTGTCGAAAGGTGCCGAGAGAGGTGGATAGCCTCTTCTCCATCCGCCAGCAGGACCAGGAGCTGCTCCGGGACTACATCACCCGGTTCAAGACCGCAGCCCTGGAGATCTACAGCTTGGACGAGCCCGTCGCCATGTTGGCTTTGAAGCGCGGGCTCAAGACGTCCCGCCTAACCTACTCCCTGGACAAGAAGCTGCCCAAGACGTACTCCGAGCTCCTCCTCCGTGCCCATAAGTACATCCGAGCAGAGGAGGCTGACCGCACCCGTCGAGAGTTGGACGGGAAGACTCCGAAGAAGCCCTCCCGAGGGATGCCCCGGGAGCTCGGAGGCCTGGGCCGTCTGCCGACCCTCGCCCGAATCCAAGGCCGAGGGGCGAGGCCACTCCCGAGCGGAGGTACACCCCTCTCCTCGCACCTCGAACGAAGATCCTCATGGAAATCGAGGGCGAGCGCTACCTCCGCCGACCTCCTCCTCAGAACCCGAGAGCCATCCGAGACAAATCGAAGTACTGCCAATTCCACCGCGAGCACGGGCATGACATGGAGGAGTGTCGCCACCTGAAGCGGGAGATCGAAGAGCTGATCAGGAGGGGTTACCTCAAGAAGTTCGTTAAGAACGAGGCCCCCTCTGAAGGGCAGCCGCTCGCGGCCTTACCACCTGTCCCTGCGATCGACAATCGCCCAACGGAGAAGCCCGTGGGCATGATCTCACGCGGGTCCGGTCGAGCGACGAAGAGAGCCCGGGAAGTCGGGAACCCGGAGAATGTAATCCCTCCCAAGGGGGGAAGTTAATGATAATGTAAACAACGATGCCGTGGTGGTCGAGATGACCATCGCGAAGCATCCTGTACATCGAATCATGGTGGATAGTGGAAGCTCGGCTGACGTACTTTTTTACGACGCTTTCTCTCGGATGAACTTGTCCCCCGATCAGCTGAAACCAGTGCACACCCCCCTGGTAGGTTTTACAGGGGACTCCGTGGGGGTCGAGGGGGAGATCACTCTCCCGGTCACCGTCGGATCCCCACCCCGGCAGGCGACCGTCCTAATAACATTTACCGTCGTCAAGCTCCCCTCGCCTTACAACGCCATCCTCGGGCATTCCGGGCTCAACCAATTGGACGCCACCATCTCCACGAGAAGGCTGTTGGTATAGTTCCCCACGCCTTCCGGGCTCGGGAGATGAAGGGGACGACCCAGCCAGTCCCGCTCTGCCTCCAGACGGTCCCAAGCGCCGGGGGCGCGGAGCTCGCCCATGATGTCGACGACCTCGATCTGAGAGAGAAGGAACCCAGGGGAGGGCCCGTAGAGCGCCTGCTGGCTTTTCCTCTCGGTTCGGACCCCCTGAAGACGGTGCAAGTCGGGGCCCAGCTCCCTGAGGAAGAACGAACCCGCCTGCTGGAGTTCCTCCATGCCAACGCTGACGTGTTCGCCTGGTCAGCAGCCGACATGCCGGGCATCCCGCCCGAGGTCATCATGCACAGGCTAAACGTGGACCCAAATTGCCGCTCGGTCCGCCAGAAGAAGAGAAGCTTCGCCATGGAGAGACAGAAGGCGATCAACGAAGAGGTAGAGAAGCTCCTCGCCGCCGATTTTGTCCGAGAGGTCCAGTACCCCAGTTGGCTGGCAAACGTGGTCATGGTAAAGAAGAGTAGCGATAAGTGGAGGATCTGTGTGGACTACGCCGACCTCAACCGGGCTTGCCCAAAGGACAGCTTCCCTCTTCCAAAGATCGACTAGCTGGTCGACACCACCTCGGGGCATCGCCTCCTGTCGTTCATGGACGCCTTCTCCGGATACAACCAGATCCGGATGAACCCGGAGGACGAAGAGCACACCGCCTTCATAACTGACTGCGGAACCTTTTGCTACAGGATGATGCCATTTGGCCTCAAGAACGCGGGGGCAACGTACCAGCGCCTGGTCAGTAGAATCTTCAAAGACCAGATCGGCCGCAACATGTAGGTGTACGTGGATGACATGCTGGTAATGAGCAAACCCGATTCAGACCACGTGGCTGACTTGGCGGAGACGTTCGGCAACCTCCGACGCCATCAAATGAAGCTGAACCCGGCGAAGTGCGCCTTCGGCGTCTCCACCGGGAAGTTCCTAGGGTTTATGGTGACCCAAAGAGGAATCGAAGCCAACCCGGAGAAGGTCCAGGCCATCCTGGACATGGAGCAGCCCGCCTCCAAGAAGCAAGTGCAACAACTAACCGGCCGAGTTGCGGCCCTTAGCCATTTTATCTCCAGATCGGTGGACCGCTGCCATCCCTTCTTCAAGGTGCTGAGGAAGATGAATGACTTTGCTTGGACCGAGGAATGCCAGCAGGCCTTCGAGGAGCTGAAGAAGACGCTTGCATCGCCACCATTGCTGTCCAGGCCCGAGGAGGGAGAGGAGCTTACCCTCTACCTGGCGGTTACCCCGGAAGCCGTCAGCTCAGTCTTGGTTCGAACCGACGGCCAGGGGGCCCAGCGGCCGGTGTACTATACCAGCAAACTCCTCCGTGATGCAGAGCTCAGGTATTCTCGGCCCGAGAAACTTGTTTTTGCGCTAATAGTGTCTGCCTAGCGTCTCAGGCCTTATTTTCAAGCGCACCCCATCGCTGTCCTGATGGATCAACCGCTGAAAACAGTGCTCAGCCGACCCGATACCTCGGGATGATTGGCAAAGTGGGCACTGAAGCTCAGCGAGTTCGACATTACGTACAGGCCGAGGTCGGCCATGAAAGCACAGGTGCTGGCCGACTTCTTGGTCGAATGTGCAGGCTTGGGCAAGGAGCCCGAGGAAGGCCCCTCAGGTTGGTCGATGGAGATAAGCACCGACGAGCCCGGAGAGGACGCCTGGATCCTCCATGTAGACGGAGCCTCAAACTCTGGCAGGAGCGGGGCTGGGCTCATCCTTGCCAACAGCAACGGGGTCGTTACCGAATGCGCACTCCGTTTCCAATTCCCCGCGATAAATAACCAGGTGGAGTATGAGGCGCTTCTTGCCGGACTGAGGGTCTTCCGCGAGTTGGGCGTAACCAACCACAAGGCTTTCACTGATTCCCAGCTCGTGGCGGGGCAGGTGTCCGGGGAGTACGTCGCATACGACCCCCAAATGGCGAGATACTTGGAGCTCGTCAAAGAGGGCGCGTCCAGATTCCGACGCTTCAACATCTTCCATATCCCCCGCGGGGAGAACACCCACGCGGATGCTCTCTCCCGACTGGCGACCCAGCCGGACACGATGCTGGGACGCGCCTATGTGGAGCGCCTTGAGGTCCCAAGCCTCGAAGCACCGGTGAAGGTCCACCAGGTCGGCCATGAACCCAGCTGGATAGACAAGTACGCCGCATACATCACCAATGGCACCCTGCCAGAGGACCGCGAGGCGGCTCGCCTCATCAGGAAGAAGGCCGTGCGGTTCGTCCTGATGGACGGGCAGTTGTATCGAAGATCCTACTCCTACCCCCTCCTCAAGTGCATAGGACCCACGGAAGCCAAGCTTGTGCTCCAGGAGATTCACGAAGGTGTCTGCGGGAACCACGTGGGGGGCAGGGCATTGGCGTACAAGGCCCTTCGTCAGGGCTACTTCTGGGAGACGATGAAGGAAGACGCCGTCGACTTCGTGAAGAAATGCGACCGGTGCCAGCGTCATGCCACGGTGCAGCGGCAGCCCTCCAACCCAATCTCCCAGCTCTCAGCCCCCTGGCCATTCGCCTAGTGGGGGATGGACCTCCTGGGCCCATTCCCGCCGGCGTCTGGCCAACGGAAATTCTTGATAGTGGCCATCGACTACTTCACGAAGTGGGTCGAGGCCGAACCCTTGGCAAGGATCACCGAAGCAAACGTCGCCAAGTTCTTTTAGAAGTCCATCGTCTGCCGCTTCGGCCTCCCCCACACCGTGGTCACCGACAACGGGCGCCAGTTCGACTGCCGGGAATTCGAAGAATTCTGCAGCGACCTCGGCATCAGGCATCGCTTTACCTCGGTGGTGCATCCTCAGACCAATGGGGAGGCCGAAGTCACGAACAGGACCATTTTTCAGGGCCTCCGCACGCGGCTGGACCAGGCCAAGGGCAGGTGGGCCGACGAGCTTCCCAGCATCCTCTGGGCATACCACACCACCCCGAGGACGGCTACCGATGAAACCCCGTTCAACCTCGTCTTCGGAGCCGAGGCAGTCATCCCGATCGAGCTTAGCCTACCCACACTGCGTGTGGAGCAATACGACGAGATAGAAAACCCAGCCAGGATGATGCTCAACCTGGACCTTCTCGAGGAAACGAGGGACAAGGCCAGAGTTCGAATGGCGGCGTATAGAAAATGTGTGGCCAGATATTATAACTCCCGTGTGCAGCCGAAGGTTTTCCGTCCCGGAGACTTGGTCCTCCGGCGCGCCGAAGCCTCCCAGCCACGGGAATGAGGCAAGTTATCACCCAACTGGGAAGGCCCATATCGGGTGGCAGAAGCCCTCCCTCATGGAGCATATTACTTGGAGGAATTGGGAGGTGCCAGGTTCCCCCGGACGTGGAACGCCTCGAACATGAGGATGTACTATCAGTAATGTAAGGTTTCTTGCTCCTGTAAAAAAGTTCCTCCGCTTCAAATACTCCCTTCTCACTTCGACGAGAAAGCTTACGGCATCGGGTTCAGTCCGGAGATCCTGGGTCTCGGCCTGGAGGGCGGCGCAGAACCCAGTCGCCCATGAAAGCCCGGAGAATAGCTCAGCAAGCCGCGCAAGGCTTGAGAAAGCCTGCGGCATCGAGCTCAGTCCGGAGATCCTGGGCTCCGTCCTGGAAGGTGGCGCGGACCAAGTTCGCCCACGAAAGCCCGGAGAACAGCTCAGCAAGCCGCGCAAGGCTTGAGAAAGCCTGCGGCATCGAGCTCAGTCCAGAGATCCTGGGCTTCGGCCTGGAAGGTGGCGCGGACCCAGTTCGCCCACGATAGCCCGGAGAACAGCTCAGCAAGCCGCGCAAGGCTCGAGAAAGCCTGCGGCATCGAGCTCAGTCCGGAGATCCTGGGCTTCGGCCTGGAAGGTGGCGCGGACCCAGTTCGCCCACGCAAGCCCGGGGAACAGCTCAGCAAGCAGCGCAAGGCTTGAGAAAGCCTGCGGCAATGAGCTCAGTCCGGAGATCCTGGGCTTCGGCCTGGAAGGTGGCGCCGAACCCAGTTCGTCCATGCAAGCCCGGGGAACAGCTCAGCAAGCCGCGCAAGGCTTGAGAAAACCTGTGGCAACGAGCTCAGTCCGGAGATCCTGGGTTTCGGCCTGGAAAGTGGCGCCGAACCCAGTTCGCCCATGCAAGCCCGGAGAACAGCTCAGCAAGCCGCGCAAGGCTTGAGAAAGCCTGCGGCATCGAGCTCAGTCCGGAGATCCTAGGCTTCGGCCTGGAAGACGGTGCAGAAACCGTGTCTCCTGCGCAAGTATGAAGGCGGCCCCAAAGACGGGCCCCCTTAAGGCCTACTCTGCCGCCATGCGATCCGAGAGGCCCTAACCTTCGATTTGAGCAATGGAAGGACCAGGCCTGCAACTGTTTCAAGTGTTCCATACCAACATCTCAGAAAGAAGAAGAAAAGTGAGGTAAGATGAATACGAAGTTTTGTCAAACTGAAACTTCCATTGATATAAAGGGTCAGTACAAGCTGGGAGTCCCGACAGGCCGGGAGTCCCCAAAAAAGAAACAACAAAAGAAGAAGAAAAAGAAAAGACAACAGGGAGAAGGCACTGGGTTCACTGTGGTGCAGGGTTGGAGCCTTCTGCCGGGGGCGCGGGTGCTGCGTCCTCGACTTCTACGGCGGCCGGCTCTCGAGGCTGCTCCGGAGCTGCAGCTTCACTGGTCGACGGCGCCGCAGGAGTTGCTTCGACCGCGCCTGAGGCCCTGCTCTCGCCTCCTGGCCTCCTACCTCCGATCACCACCCCGCTTAGATCCAGCTCGGGGAAGAGGGCCCCCACCTTCTCCCGGCACATCCGGAACCCCTTCAAGAAGGAGTCCACGGTGGCCTCCCGGACCTCCGACGTGTACTCGTCAGAAGCCCGAAATTTCGGGATGGCCTCCTGCACCTCCCGCTTTGCGGCCTCCAGGAGTCCGTTGACGTACGCACTCCGGTCTTTCGCCGCGGTTGCGTCTCGCCGGGCCTCCTCCAACTGGCGCTCCAGCCACTTGGAGTGGGCCTGCAGGTGGGCCTTTTCCGCCACCTCCTCCTCCGAGCAGCACTGGTTGGAGGTCCGCTCCTCCGACAGGGAAGCCTCCAGCTCTTTGTTCCGCCCCTTGGAACGCGCCAGGTCAGACTGGAGGGCCTGGTTGTTGGCTCGCAGCTCGGCCCCCTTCTCCATCAGGTCCTTGACATCGGCCGCGAGCTTGCCGAGCTTCAACTCCTTCTCGGAGTCCCTTTTTGCGTTCCCTACGAGGAAGTTCCTCGGTAGGAGAACGTCATTCCCGATCTGCACCAACAAGAGCAGATCATGTCAGGATGAAAAGAGTTAGGTTTTGAAAGGAAAAGAAGGGAAGAAGCTCGGACTTACCGTGAAGAGCTGCAGGAGGATCCCGAGCAGCGCATCAGCGTAATCCCGGCCGCCCCGAGCTCGGCAGTCCCGGGTGGTGGAGGCGTACTCCATGATCCTCTCCGCGAGCCCTTTGTCATGGATGACCGAGTCCCGCTGGGTGATCACCGGTGCTGGGGGTGTCAGGCCGGCTCTTGCGGCGGCCGCCCCATTAGCTGGGGCCGAGGTCGACGGGCCGACGGCGGCCACAGGCTGCACTATTGAGGCGGCAGCGACGACGGGCCCGGTGCTGGGCGGAGCAGCAGGCGGAGGAGCCATCTCGGCGGCGGCGCCCCCAGGTCGTGCGGCCGAGGAATCAGCGGCCCCGCCCTGAGGCAACCTGGGCGGGGAAACGACAGCAACCGGACTGGGCACGGTCGCCGTCACGACCTCCCGGCTCGCCTCTGTACGAGCCCTCTTCGCCGTGGGCTCGTCCACCTCAATGACATCCCGCTGGGCTGCGCCCTCCAGGAGGTTCTCCAGCGAAAATTTCATCCCTGCAAAACAAAGGAACAGAAAGTCAGCCGGCTCAGTCATGAAGGAAAAGGGGGGGCAGAAGTCAAAGTGGAGCCGAGTCTCACCCGTCTCGCGGATGAGACTGATCCCGGCCTCAAAAAGATTCTGCTCAGAGAGCAGAACCTCGAGTGATGGGACCACGTCGCTCAGGAGCTGGGAATAGGACTCCTGGTCCACCGACTCGACCCGAGAATTCCGGTTCGGGGTCCGGTCCAGTTCACTCCAGGCCCAGTCGACGTCTTCGACTGAGGCGAAGAAAAACCGGCTCTTCCAGCCCTTGACCGAGGAAGGGAGGTCGAACCGGAGACACCTGGGCCGGGGCGAAATATACCACCAGCCGTCATCGGTGGAGCACTTCTTCAAGGTGAACAAGGCCCTGAAGAGGGAGAAACGGGCAACGAACCCATGGAAGTGACAGAAGACAATGAAAGAAAAGATGACCCGGATGGCGTTGGGAGCCAGCTGGGCCGGGACAAGCCAGAAATGGCTGAGGAAGGAAAGAAAGAAGGGATGCAGAGGAAACCGAAGACCCCCAAGGAGGAAGTCTTCGTAGAAGGCTATGCGGCCGGGGCCACTCATGGTGACGCGCTCCCCGGACCGCGGAACAAACAAGCGGATGGACCCCGGGATGCCGTAAGCATCCCGGAGTAGAGAAAGATCGCCTTCGGTCATGGTGGAGGCATGACTGGAGGGACCGACGGGAAGAGAAGGAGGTGCAGGAAGAGCAGGAAAGGCCGGAAGAGAGTGAATGGGGACGGCAGGAGCAACCGGAGGAGGCCGGATCCCCCTAGGGATGCCAATGGTGACACCCCCGGGTTGCAGACGTCGGCGGACCTCCTCCGGGATTGTCTCCTCATCTGAGGAGGAAGAAGATGGAGTCCTCGGCCGGGATGGACCGGCCTCGTCCGGGTTGGAAGAGACATGGCGACGGCGTGCCATGGAACAGAGAAGGACAGAGGATCGAAGGAAAAAGAAAAGAGAGGAAAGGAAGGGGACCGGAGAAGGAGAAGGAGGCACTCACCGAAAATGCGCCAGACGAGTGCAAGGCAACAGGAGTTAGTCTGCAGCAAACCGCCCACGGAGCAAGGGGAAAGGCCTCATTCTGGAAAGTCCCCTCCCTTTCAAACCCAGCCGACAGCGACCGTACCCGTCATTCCACCTCAGGCCACTGGATGATCACCACGTGGGCGCACGCCCGACACCGTCACCTCGTTAGCAGAGTAACGGACTCTGCCTCGAAGCGACGCATTAATTGCAAGCAAGTGGGCGACGCGTGGCGGCTCCCCATAGGTTTTCAGCCGCATCGAGCCACGGCGACGAGGATCGTGGCAATTATGATGCAAGATCTTCGCCTCCCCATGTCATGTCCGCATTCAATCCCGACGTTCCATTCTATGATGCCCCGACGGAACGACGGGCTGGGGGCCAACTGTTACAGCCGTGACAGTGACGTGGCCAGGCTCAAGTATCGCCGAATGCGATCGAGCCGCGTGGAAGTTTTCCCGGCCGAGTTGGTGCCACGTCTTCAAGGCCAGGATCGACAAGACTACACCGCCCGGCGACTGTCTAAGGCAAACTGCCCTCGCCGAGGTCGAGCTCGGCTCGGAGTTCCTCTACCACCCCATTGGCTCCCGGACCCGGAGGGGTCCGCCTAAGTGAGGTCGGCCGAGGTCAGGCGACCTCCTGCCACCTCGCCAGGTGTCCACCCAGGAGGGGTCTGCCTAAGCCGAGGTCGGCCCATCCTTCGCCCTTCGCCAGGTGGCAACCCGGAGACGGGCCCACCCCGGTCGAAGCCAGGCGACCTCCTGCCACCTCGCCAGGTGTCCGCCCAGGAGGGGTCCACCTAAGCCGAGGTCGGCCGGTCCTTCACCCTTCGCCAGGTGGCCACCCAGAAACGGGCCCACCTCGGCCGAAGCCGGGCGACCTCCTGCCACCTCGCCAGGTGTCCGCCCAGGAGGGGTCCACCTAAGCCGAGGTTGGTCGGTCCTTCGCCCTACGCCAGGTGGCCACCCGGAGACGGGTCCACCTCGGCCAGGCGACCTCCTGCCACCTCGCCGGGTGTCCACCCAGGAGGGGTCCACCTAAGCCGAGGTCGGCCAATCCTTCGCCCTTCGCCAGGTGGCCACCCGGAAACGGGCCCACCTCGGCCGAAGCCGGGCGACCTCCTGTCACCTCGCCAGGTGTCCACCTAGGAGGGGTCCACCTAAGCCGAGGTCGGCTGGTCCTTTGCTCCTCATCAGTTGGCCCCCGGAGACGGGTCCAACTCAGCCGAGGTCAGACTGCTCGTACGGAGAGGGTCCCAGGGAGAGGAACGGGCCCCGAGGTCATCCCTCGGGCCGTACGAATCCCAGACGGTGCTCCGTACGGAGGGCGGCGGCACATGGAACATCGCTTGCATCGGCCCGACAGGTCCCGCAGCCGAGAGACGCGGTCCTGACGGAACAGGCCCCATAGATGGATGGCGCCCATGCTTGGGAAGGAGAGCGCTCTCGCTGGGCCCGAGGCCTGACCGGCCGCCTTGCCAGCGCCGCCCTCCCCTTTCTCTCTTCTGCCTTTGCCTTTTCCCTGCTGGGCCCGGCGGACGAGGTCGGAAAGCCGCCTGGCCCCCCTCACCGAAAAGGGAAAAGAGAAAAGGACGGGGGAGGGAAGTCTCCAAGGAAAAGGAAACAAGCGCACGACGAAAGGAGATAAAGAGGGAGGAATCTGGGGATGACGGGGTAAGCAAACAAGCCTGGGGAAGAAGAAGAAGCACCGGCATAAGGCCTTGCTCCGAGAGTAAAAACCCAGAAATCCCGAGAGGGGAACACTGGGTGTGAGCTCGGCTAGGAGGCCCAGCCGAGATTCTGGTCCCCAGAGCGTCTCTCTCTCATTAGTAAACTCTCTAAGTCTGGAGCCCCTTCGGGGGTCCGTCTGGAGAGTCTGTTCCTTCTCGTCGTCTACTGACTTGACCGTCGGAGCTCCCTTGCCGGAATCTCCGGCCAGGGTCTTCTAACCCCTTTTTTACAGGTTCGCCGCGGGAAGGGGGGCCCCCTCGCCAGGCGGTCAAGAGGGATCGACGGATCCGCGGCACGGGCGCGGCGACGAGGGCGGCAACAGGATCCATTGGAAATGGAGGAGATATGGACTAAGGAAGTGCTCCTTTGGTTGGCTGAATGGACTAAAGAGGGATGGGATGAAGCTAGGTTGGATGAGTATAGATGGAAAGGGAAGAACACTCTAGGCCTCACACCCACCTTCTCACAAGGGACCAAGCATTCAAGCAAGGAAAATTCTTTCAAGAAACTTCATTTCATTCATTCAAAATTCATCATCATCATTATTGAATACAAGATAGGGGTCCTTATATAGGTACCAATTACTTAGGAAGCAAGTAAAGAAAATATGATGCACCACAATCCTTCCTGATTTGCTGAGTGACAACATGGAAGGTTTTACACAATTTTCAAAAAAAACTCAAGAAAAATAAGGAAAGAAGAGGGGGACCTAGGGGGGACCATGTGGGGTGCCAAACACCTGCTCTTTTGGGCTTGGGCGGGACCACATCTTTCTTTATTTGCTTGGCATGAATCAAGGGATTCATATTTATCCACTTGACCTTCCTTTCTCACTTGATGACATGTAAAGTTGATGTGCCTGGAGGGTGAAAGGGGTGTGCTGGCATGTGGTCATGCACAGGCCATCTTCATGTAATCCTCCATGTAATCCTAGGTGGTGCAATCCCGGATGTGACTGGGACTCCACTTGGCTGCTGAGGTCGCTGGGCTCTCGGGTCCCCATCAAATGACATATTCCATATTGCTCTTATATCTTTTGACTTCTTTTTATAGTCATATATGTCAAAAACTAGGGTACAAGTAGACATATACAAATAATCTAAATATATTAATATGAATAGACAATGAAAACTAAAGTTAAAAATAGAAATTATATTTATTTGATTACCATCTTATTTCACTTCATATCTATCATAACTATTATTTAGAAGAGAATCTAATAGCAACATGCAGGGTCGACTGGTTGAAGTAAAGCTCTTACTAAAGTTTTAAAAAATCATGACAAGCCAATGATCCCTAATGTTAGAAAAAAATAAGTACACATCCTCGAATACAATATTTGATAAATTGAAAATAACTAAACCTAATAACCCACCAAATACAAATAGGAAGGATAAGATATTTCTTTTCAAAGACTTCTTTGTTCCTTATCTACTTTGAAACTTTCTTTTTTGATGGCTTACTCACATATAAGCTAAACAATAAGCAATCAAAATAATGAAATCATGATTATCTCTCTGAACTTAGCTTGCTCCATATATACCTAGAAATAATAAAAATAAGTAAGTAAAAAAAATAAATATTTAAAGACTATTAGAAACTAAGCATCCATCTATCCTTGATATATTAAGTGTAAGAATATCAAGCACTAAAATCATATTCATCCCATATAAATAGAAAAGCAACTAGTTGCCAACCTCCATCTTGAATTATTTACCGGTTCAAGTAACATTCCCTCATTTGATTATTTATCTTTAGCACCACTATCTTGTGTCTTTTCAAGGTTTACTACTTCATGATCATTATCCATTGTTGGTCTAGAATCATGTACTTCACGATAAGTAGACCTTGTTCTCGGTCTATCCTAAGCCCTTACAATTACTAAATTTTTCTTTCTAGCCCTACAAAAGAAATTAAAATAGTTATCACTTTTGTTTATATAATAAATATAAGATTAAGGTAAAAACTAGATCACTTACATAGACTTTCAGTTGAGATAACAAATATAATTGTAACAACACCTATAATTAAAAGAAATGATTTTAGTATAGTAAAATCAAGCAATAAATAAAAACATTGTTTATATAAGAATCAAAATATATAAGAAATATTTTAAAAAATAACAAATATCATTCAACATAACCAAACCACCTTCCTAATATAGTTAACAAAAAAAGTATGAATACCATTCAATATATAGTTAAGAAAATAATAACTAATACCATTCAACATAACCAAATAAGTCTTCCATAGTTAACAAATATTCAAGGAAATACATTATTCATATATGGTTATGTATGCATGGATAACTATGTTACAATCTCAATTCCATGAATATCATCTCTTTTCCATGTTACATTCTCATCCTCTACATCGATCTCATTGTCATAATTGCTAGCATGGAGATCTATTTATTGCTCAATTTCCAAGCTTTCATCAGCATCATCGAAGTCCTTGTTCATATTAAAGTAATCCTTTGGCTTTGTCTTTCTAACTACATGCCATCCACTTTCTTTTGGATCTTTTACATACCATACTTGCTCCACTTGATTTGCTAATACAAAAGGCTTTGAAGTACGCAATTATAATTAAAATTTATCAGTGTCAAGTCCCCGTCTTGTTTGACACCTCGATTAACATCCACCCATTCACATTTAAAGGGCAAACTTCATCTCACCATAATAATTTAACTCTATAATCTCATCCAAGACTCCATAATAGGTCACATTATTATGTATTGGATTATTATCTCTTGTATTAGAGAAGCTTGCTGTTTTAGTTAACATCACAATGCCACTATTTTGAGTTTTCCTTCCCTACTCAGTGCTCCTTGTATAAAATCTAAATCCATTAATTAAACATACATTATATTTGTTGACTATATTAATTGGATGTTTTGTTAGACAGTGAATAATAGCTGGTAGATCTTATTTTCCTTGATCTTGTAGCCTCTAAATTTATAAAAAAGATATTATATTATTCAATTAGTAATCATACACCTTTTTTTCATAAGGCAAAAATTAAGAAAATAATGATACATTACATACATGTCCACGAAACCATTGTGGAAACTTGCTCATATGAATAGTTTCAATATCCCTTTTTGATGAATGAGATCGTTCTCTTTGGATCAACTTGAAGTGCATCCTTAACATAGAAAATAATATTGTGTAAGTTTTATAGTAACAACTACAAATTTCACAATATCGTGAAATAAAAAAAATCACTTTTTACTTACAATGCATATGGTTGAACCTTCTCTTGATTGAATAATATATATCGATGAGCTTGATCCAACTCCATATTATCCATCTTACAAGAACTCCCAGCACCTAAAGGCCAACCTATGTTATTGCACATCTGTCCCAAGGTATCAACTTCGGTACAATCATCATTTCTTCCACGTCTATTTAGTCATGTCTCAACATCATTATCTAAGAATCTTGATGCAAAGGCCACTGTTTCCGTAGTCAAATAACTATTTGCAATTGAACATTCTGGTTGTGCTTTATTATTCATATATGATTTCAATCTCGTCAAGAACCTATCATCATGACCACTAAATTTTACTAGTCTATAATATATAAAAAACTAAAAATGCAATAAACTAAAAACACATCAAACTCAAGATATACCTTTCAATTGGATACATCCATCAATAATTAATTGGACCAGCAAGTCGAGCTTTATATGACAAATGAACAAGCAAGTGATCCATCACATCAACGAAACTAGGAGGGAATAACGTCTCTATATGATATAAGAGAACTGGAATCCTTTGATCAAGTAAATAAAAATTATTTGCTGAAGAAGTCTTTGCACACAATTGCAAGAAAATCTTGCTCAATTCAGTGACTATCCACTTAACTTCTTGCTTTTCATAGACCGGATTGCTATTGAAAGTAGTTGCATAATTACATGATAGTCATGACTTTTTAGCCCCCATATCTTTTCATGAACTGGATCAACATGCCTAGAGATGTTAGCTGCATACCCATCAAGAATCTTCACATCTTTAAGAACTTGGCACATACTTTCCTTCTCCTTTTTACTGAATGTAAAGCGAGCTGGTGGCAACAAGATCTTTTTCAGAAATAATGTAACCTTCCAGATTCTAGAACAGGAACCTTTTACTTCACTAGCAGTGGAGTGAATATCTCTACTAAAATTATTTCTACTATGCAATCCTGTAAAATGTTGAAAAAGGATTGTATAGGTTTCTTGGCCAATGTCTTAGATTCTCAACAAGGATAGGTGAAGGTCGAGAGTATTTCAATAGTGAGAGAGTTTGTTGATGTATTTCCTGAAGAATTGCCAAAACTATCTCCTGATAGGGAGATAGAATTTGCTATTGATCAAATACTTGGTACAAAACTTATCTTTAAAGATCCCTGTCAAATGGCTTCAGCTAAATTAAAGGAGCTTAAGGAGCAACTCCCATTATTACTTGATAAGAATTTTATTAAGCCCAATGTTTCTTCATGGGGTACACTAGTACTCTTTGTTAAGAAGAAGTATGGAAGCCTGAGATTATGTATTGACTATAGAGAATTAAATGAGTTGATAGTTCGAAATAAATATCATCTTCCTAGAATTGATAATCTTTTTAATCAACTTCAGGGTGCCAAAATACTTTCAAAATTTAATTTATGATCTGGATATTATCAATTAAAAATTAAGACCAATGACATTTCCAAAATAGCTTTTCAAACTAGATATGGGTATTATGAATTTTTGATCATGCCTTTTGGATTAACAAATGCTTATGCAACTTTTAAGGATATGATGAACAAAGTAGTCAGATCTTATTTGGATCAGTGTGTAGTTGTATTCATGGATGATATTGTAATATATTTTTAGAATCATAAAGAACATGAAGAGAATTTGAGGATAGTACTACAATTCTAAGGGAATAAAGACTGTAAAATTGAAGAAATGTTAGTTTTGGCTTGATAGCATCTACTTTCTTAAACACATAATTTCTAAAGAGGGTATATCTGTTGATCCGGTGAACGTAAAAGCAATTATGGATTAGGATTGACCAACTAATGTGATAGAGGTCCGTATCTTCCTTGGACTAGCCAATTATTATCAATGATTTGTGAAGGGGTTTTCTCGCATAGCATTACTTCTGACCCAATTAACTCACAAAGGAACAAAATTTGAATGAACCAAGGAATGTGAATGAAGCTTCCAAGATTTGAAGTGGTATTTGGTAACAGCTCCTATTCTTACCCTACCATCAGGAAGTAGAGGTTTTACTATTTCAATGATGCCTCTAGAAAGGGATTGGGATGTGTCCTCATACAAAATGGGAAGGTAATGGCATATACCTCCAGATAGCTTAAACCTCATGAGCAGAATTACCCTATCCATGATTTAGAGCTGGTTGCAGTAGTATTTATCTTGAAGATTTGGAGACATTATTTATATGGAGTACCTTGTGAGATTTTTATAGATCATGATAGACTTAAATATTTATTTTTTTAGAAGGAGCTAAATTTGAGGCAAAGAAGATGGTTGAAGCTCATTAAAGATTATGATCAAACCGTTAATTACTATCCAGGAAAAGCAAATGTGGTGGTTGATGCTTTAAGCATGAATTCCGTGGATGATATAGAAGCTTTAATTACTTCATAAAAGAATATTTTTCAAGATCTTGAAAACTAGATATCGAGGTACCATTACAAAATTTTAAAGTCCTACTCTCTACTCTTAGTGTACAATCTATCTTGATTGATAGAATTAAAGCATCATAAATAAATAATTTAGAATTACAAAGAGTCAGAGAAAAGGTATACTCTGGGGTGACAACAGAGTTTAAAATTTATGATGATTGATTCTTGATATTTGGAAATAGATTGTGTATTCCAAATAATACATGTTTGAAGAGAGAAATTTTGGGAGTGGCCCATAATTCTACCTACATTATGCATCCTAAAAGTATGAAAATATATAAGGATCTTGGGAAAACTTCTGTTGGAGTAATATGAAAAGAAAAATAGCCTTGTATATTGCTTAGTGCTTAACCTGTCAGCAAGTGAAAGCTGAGCACCAATGGCTTGTAAGACCACTACAGTCCCTTACTATTTTAATGTAGAATTAGGAGCATATTATAATGGACTTTGTTTTGGAATTGCCAAGGACTCTCAAAATATTTGATGCTATCTAGATGATTGTGGACCGATTAACTAAGTCAGTACATTTCTTGCCAATTAAAGTCAATTTTTCTTTGGAGAGGTTAGCTAAACTATATATAGATGAAATTGTTAGACTTTATGGTATTTCAGTATCTATTATATCTGATAGGGATACAAGATTTATCTCATAATTTTGAACAGATTTGTATTAAGCCATGAAGACCAAGTTAGAGTTTAGTATAGCCTTTCATACCCACACAGATGGACAGTCAGAGAGAATTATTCAAATGCTGGAAGATATATGGAGAGCATGTGTATTAGATCTTAAGGGATCTTGGAATGAACATTACCACTGATAGAGTTTGCATATAATAATAATTACCAAGCTTTTATTCGGATGGCTCTCTTTGAAGCTTTATATGAGAGATGTAGGATTCCTATCTGTTGGGATGATATTGGTGAAAGGAGACTTTTGGAACCAGAAATTATTCAGCAAACTATTGAGAAAATTTATCTTATCTGAAAGTGGCTTCTTTCAGCTCAAAGCTGACAAAAGAGTTATATGGATAATAGGAGAAGAGAATTAAAATTTTAAGTAGGAGATCATGTGTTTCTCAAAGTATCCCCTATTAAAGAAGTGATGTGATTTGGGGTGCGAGGTAAGCTGAGCCCCAATATGTAGGTCCTTTTGAAATATTGTAGAATGTTAGAGTACCATTTTTCTTTACCATCTTTTCTTGCTGAAGTTCATAATATATTTTATATCTCCATGCTAAAGAAGTATGTACCTAATCCTAATCATGTGGTCGAGTTTGGACCACTTCAGCTCAAAGAATATTTATCCTATAAGGAGTGACTAGTGAAAGTTGTGGACAAGGAGCAAGTCTTGAGGCAATGTATTATTCCTTATGTCAAAGATGGTGGAGAAACCATTTAAGGTGAGAAGCTACTTAGGACCTTGAAAAGTCTATACAAGCCAAGTACCCTCAACTATTTCATGAACTAGGTATATTAATTTTGGAGCTGAAATTATTTTGGGAGTGGAGAATGAGAAACCTGGCCCACCTGGGGCCATCTTGGCTTGAAGTCGGCAAGGCTTGCTAAATCAAATTCAAAGCTAAAAAAAATTCAAAATAGAGGAATTATATACCCTGCTTGTTCGAGTGGTAAAATTGCTAGACTGATTGGAGAAATGCCATGGAAAGGTGGGAGATGGTTGGAGGAGTGTTGAGGGTTGGCTAGACTCTTGAACGACTGGAGTTATCCATCATGAGCTAAGGTTATCTCCTCCAAACTTTCTCTTTAAATTCCTCCCTACATCGCCTTTCACCAAATCGAAAACCGAGTCTCCACTGCTACTTTCTCTTTAAATTCCTCCCTACATCGCCTTTCACCAAATCGAAAACCGAGTCTCCACTGCCCTCTTCTCCACCTTCAGTGATTGCTAGGTCACTGTAGTTAAGCCTCCATCATCCAAAGACTTCCCTGTTCTCTCCAAATCCATCTCTGCCTCCTTGATCCAAGAGTTTTGAAGGATATTGGACCTTTTTTGCTACCAAAAATTGGCATCACTGGCTGCTCCCTCGCCGTCGCTAGTAAGTCTCCTTCTTACCTCAATACTTTTTTAGTTTTTGAGTGTTGCTTTTATGGCAGCAAGGGGTGGAGCCCCATCAATTTTTTCTCCTTTGTTCAATTTTCTTGTTGGTGGCCAAATCACCACTGGTAGTGCCGCCCTAACCCCACCCCTTTTTTGGGTGAGTTATCAGACCACCATCTTGAACCCCCATTTCCCCCTTCTTCCTTGGTTCTCTGGAACCATAGGAAGGCCTTGTTCGGGCTGAGTGCATGAAGAGGAAAAGAAAATAGAGAAAGAAAAAAAAAAGAGAGAGGACAGAGGAGAGAGGAGAGAGAAGAGATAAGAGAAAGAGAGGAGAGAGTGGAGAGAGAGAAGAGAGAGGAAGAGAGAAGAAAAGAGAGAGAGAGAAGAGAGAAGATAAGATAGAGAAAAGAGAGAGGAAGAGAAAAAAGTAGGGGAAAGAAAAAATAATAAAATAAATAATTAATTAAATATGAACTAATCCTTTTCATGATTAGGTCGAGATATAGACCTGGCCAAAAGACTTCTTCCTATTTTAGTTTATCTTTTTTAAATAAAAGATTAATTATATAATTATTTTGCTAGAGTCTTCATCTTCTTTATTGTTAGAGGAGTATCGGATCTAGGATTAAGATTTTTAAAATATTGATAGAATTATTTTTTATAAATTATCTTGACCTCTAGTATACTGTGCCAAGCATGTTTTATCTTAAATATTAAATTATTAATGCATTATATTTATATTATTAGTTTTATGAAATGATGAACATGCATACTTGAAAATGAGTTATATTGAATTGCATAAAAATATGATAATTATTAACGTTGATGTTCTTTAGTTCGACTATGGTCACATGAGTTAGAATCTAGACTCCTTTTGGACCTCCAGTTAAGTGATCACTGGTACACGACCGATAGATGGTATGTGTAATCAAGAGCTAGTATCTTTCTGAGTCTAGCCAGGCAGGATGATCATTGGTATATACTAAGGATGCATATTTTTTGTATAATGTCAGGCTAGTATTCTTCTAGACCTTTAGTGGGATGATCACTGATACATGATCTATTGGGAAATGTGTCCCAAAGCCAATTTCTACTGTACACAGTTGTACATTTGATGTAATTGTATATGAATTATATTATTGAATAAAATATTTATTTGGCAGTTCATCACTATTTCATCTTTCTGTAATGAGTTCTTGAGTGATGAAGTCCTTAGGACTATTTGTATGTGATATAGAGAGGATATATCATATAGTCCTAAAATTGTTCACGACCAAATGATACACTTATTTCAGGATGATAGTATATCAAATATAGGTCGTTGTGTGCCATAGTCGTTGGTTGTCCTCTTAACCAAGGAGTGTGGAGACACTGGTATGGCATGCAGATGTTGTGCTTGACATTTCATCGAACGTGACCCATCTGTACTTTTTTCTGCCTAGAGTTTTGATATGGACGTAGTTATCCCTCAGACATGAGATCGTCATGGTAGCTTGCGAGCAACTCACTGTACTTTAGTACTATACTATTTGGATTTCTAATCCAGGGACAGAAGGTTTCTGGGTACATTTAAGTACTCATGTAGCAGTGATTGGATCAAGATGGGATTGACCCCTCCAAAGTGTTTGGAGTAGATATCTTACTGTATTTCAATTTAGCAAAACCTTGACCAGGGTAGTCTCTGTAATGTGTTATAGGACTTGTAAGATTGAGACACATTGTTGATGTACTTTATGGGTTGGGCAGTTTAACCCTAAGTCTTTCTGAGTATTGAGGTCAAAGGGATTAATTACTAGGTTTCCATATCTTTTGGTTCTTGATTGTTGCTCTGTAACTTTGACCTATCCGGACGTCGGGTGTCATTGCTAGATGGCGATTTTGACTGGTATTGGAAATGTTCCAGTGCTACCGGCTTAGTATACGAACCTATGGGGTCACACACCATAGGGGTTTCTACTTGATCTAGTGATCGGAGAACGATTGGGAATCGTTCGTGGACTCACAAAGGAAAAGTGTTTTTCTTTACCCAAGTGTCGACACTTGATATTCTTGAAAGTGTCGACACTTGTGTAAGTGTCGATACTTGTTGATTTCGCAAGTGTAGACACTTGATGTCACAAAAGGTTATGACATAAAATTTTCACTAATAGTTGGTGATGCATGGCGGTGAATTAAGTAATGTGATTACTTGATAGCCAAATTTGATTGAGCTATAAAAATCTGGAACGAATCAAATAGGATTTGGTTCAAAATAGGTTTGGGTCCAATTGGGTTGAACCCAATGTATGCACACTTGACCCAATTGATTTCAGTTATGAACTGAAATCAATTAACACATTAATCTGAATTTAAATAAGTTTAAATTCAGTTTTGGGGAGTTATGTAACTTTCCATGACCATAACTCCCCATAACTACCCATTCCCACTTCATTATCACCCATAACTCCCCACTTTCCCTCTCCCTCACCATCTACATAATGGGCTAAAATGGGAGGACGAAAATAAGAGAAAATTCAGCAAAAAAATGCTAAAAAAATAAAAGAGAAGAAAGGGAAGAAGCTAGGAAAGGTTCTAGTTTTATGGGTATGAGATTTTTGGAAAGAAGTGTGCATATTTGTACCTAGTGATCTAGGTCTTAGGATTGAGTGTTTGGGAAAGGTTTCAACCACTCATTCTCCACCTCTTGAGTTTCTTCATCTATTTGGAGAGTCCGGCATCGAAAGAAGAAAAGGAGTTCCGATCAAATTGTTCCACAACAAGCTAGCACTTGAAGTGGAAATAGATTTTGAAAGAGCCCTGGTGTGAACCACCTGTAGAGGCTGGACACGTGTGCGGCTAAGCAGAGTTCTTCTTCCTCCTCCTGGATCTTTCGCAGCGGAGAGCGTCTCCACTTCATACGAGGTATGGTTTTACATATATAGATATGTTGCTTTGAAATGTTCATAGCATGAGTTCATGATTTCATAGTTTATAGTAATCATTCATGCAAGATCTTGGGCTAAGTAGCATAGAATAATTATAAAAGCATGCTTAGATTAAATGTTAATCCTTTTATCATGCTTCCGCTGCATGTTATTTTAAAAAAGTTTTAAAATAGAAAGCATGCTCGCTACTAGTTTTTCTTTCAATTGGTATCAGAGCAACAAGGTTGCTCTAGCATGAATGTTTAGTATAAACATTATGAAATCAGTTTAATATCTTGCAAGTACTCGGATTGAGTGCCTCACCAGGCCATCCAGTCATAGGAGAGAAGTAGGGCTGCAAGACCCTCACTTCCCATTCAAAGGGATCTCCTATGGCATGTAGGGGTGTCATTGTGAAGGACTCATGAAGAAGAAAAAAAAAGAAAAAGTAAAGATTAAAATGTTTTGATCTTTATTATGTTCTAAATTTGAAGTCATAAAATGTTTTAGAAATGTTCTAAAGTTAGTTTATGATTGTTATGTTAAATAGTTTAACATAAAATTCAAGTTTAGAAAAGACAAAGTTTGGATTTCTGCATTTCTGTGCTCGGGTTGGATCAAGTGTCGACACTTAGCTTACCAAGTGTCGACACTTGGGCTTCTAGATATCGACTCATGAACAAAAACACAGAAATTGATTCACTGTGTGTCGACCTGTCTCAGAGTAGTGTCGACACTTCACAGTGAACAGAAATTTAAAAGTTGAATTTTCTTATAAAAAATGTTTTATAAAATTTATTGAAAATATCTCAATCTATTGTATGATTAACTTAATTATGAATTAAGTAAATCTAAGTGACTAAATGATCTAAGGATATGATTTTAAGATCTAAGTCATATTCATAACTTTGGATTAAATGGGTTAGCTTGAATTAGGTCCTAATTGGGTTAGACCTGAGTTTAGATGAATTGGACTTAATAGAGAATTAACTTAATCAAATGTTGAGTAAAGGTTCTTCTCTAGTATCTATCTAATAGTTAGATTGATTGGTCCATACATCTAAATGGACTTAATCTTGGCTTCGTGGTAGAACCCGATTCCTTAGGCTAGCCTAATCAAAATTGGTGAACCAATTGGTGTCTAAGGTAAGTATGGCTTTTGATCTATGATTTTTGGGGCTACCTCTTTCCTGGCCAATGATATTGGTGTATAAGGAAAGATGGTTAATGGCTTAACCCATAATCTTGATCTCACTTACCTGCCAATATGGTCAACCAGATTTGATTAGTTAGCTCATTGATTCGAGTTAGCCCATGCCAATAAGGTTAATCAGCTAGACTGATTTAGGTGCCCATGGATTTTGTGGTTCATGTAACCCTTTCATTAACATATGAAGTCAGTGAAAGATAATCCATGACTTATCCTTTCTCTTCTGTCACAACATGTATAAAACCTCTAAATTATTAGGTCATTAAAAAGATGAAAATTATATGATAATTTTTTGTCTTAGCCTCCTATTACGGTGTTTGGTAATAAGTCCAGTAATGGGGTGATTATTGGCAGATCCATAGATCAGGTGGTCATCATACTATTGGAATTGCCATTCATTATATGATGACATAATGCAACTTTCTTGAATAGGTGGTCAGGTTAGCCGGCCAAAGTCGGGCTTGATCATTTGTTAGCTAGAAGCATTAAGATCAGTCATGTTAATGGTTGGACCTAACAGGGACCCTCTTTAGAAGGAAGCCCAAAGGCTGATTGAAGTGTTCCTAGGGCAAAATAAATTACTAGGAGTTGTTTGGAGAAACAACTGGTTATGAACCTACCTTTAGATGAACATGGGTTGGCCGACCATAGTTGGGCTCATGCATTGTCTATTGGATTCTGGTACCCACTAAGGGATAAGTGTTATTCTTCGGATTGGAGGTAGAGGCTACCAGTCTGAATAAAATAGTGGGAGGAGCTTTTAGACAAAAGTCCATGTCTTTAAGTTTTAAATAATTCATATACTAAATAGTCTTGTTTTTCTTTTTCAGATAATGTCTACTAATCTATCAATCCGATCATTATTAGATAATGACAAGCTCATGGGATCCAACTTCGATAGCTGGTATCGAAGACTGAGAATTGTTCTCGAGCATGAACGGATTCCTTATGTATTAACGGATC
Source organism: Areca catechu (assembly GCA_021397845.1). Lineage (NCBI taxonomy): Eukaryota > Viridiplantae > Streptophyta > Magnoliopsida > Arecales > Arecaceae > Areca > Areca catechu. The sequence continues at coordinate 49,892,823 of CM038045.1, read as the reverse complement.
CGGCACCTGAGGGGTGAGCCTCCACTGTACATACTGCAGTCAGAGATGCTTATCAAAAGTGGGTCTCTGATTGTACTACGGTGCAGTGCATTATGTTGGCGACTATGAACGACGAGTTCAGTCACAGATTAGAGGAGGCCCAATCGGAGGAAATCCTTCAAAAGTTGAAGGAATCTTTTGGTGCCCCAGACGACGTTGAAAGGTACAGGGTTTCCTCTACCATCTTCAACGCTCGAATGACTGAAGGGTCCTCGATCACTGATCATGTATTATACATGATCGAGATGATCGAGCACTTGGCCAAACTCGGATATCCTTTTCACGAGTAGCTTGGGAAGGATGCGATTTTGAATTCTTTGCCTCCCTCCTACTTACCCTTTCTAGATCACTGTAGATTAACAAGGCCTGTAGTTGACTACCATGGGTTGATGGGGTTACTACAGACTTATGAAAAGGATCACCAGCTCCAAAAGAGCTTGGTGAATTTAGTGGGAGGCAGTGCGACAAGGCGTTGTCCCTTTAAGAAAGGGAAAAAGAAAAAGAATAAAAGTAAAATGGTGCAAAATGCTGGGCCCAGTCAGATTAAGAAGAAGGCTGACCAGAGTCAGGCAGAATGCTTTTACTGCAAGAAGCCGGGTCATTGGAAGAGAAATTGTTCCGCTTACCTAGCTACACTTAACCCGAACATGCCGAAAAAGAAGAATCAGCAAAAGGTTGCTAGACAATGTATTTATATGATAAATTCTTGTTGTTTTTCTATTTGTGATACTACTAACTGGATATTAGATACTGGTAGTCCTTATCATATTTGCAATACGTTGTAGGGACTACAAGTTAGTAGAAGATTCGAGAATGGCGAGAGATTTCTAAATGTGGGGAATGGAAGTCAAGCTCCAGTCCTAGCGTTGGGAATTGTCAATCTATTTTTTGAGTCTTATAAAGTTGTTCTTAGTGATTGTGACTATTGTCCATCATTCTTTGTAAATATTATCTCTGTAGGCCAGTTGGCCAGTAATGGTTATGAACTATTAATCAAGAGTGATTTTTGCAAAGTCATTATGAATGATATTGTGGTTATGACTGGACATATTAAGAATGGCATTTATGTTTTATCATAGCCTGTTGGTGTAATGTACATTTTATGAAAACATCCTAGATTAGATAATGTCAATGATGCTTATCTCTGGCACTGTAGGCTAGGTCATATAAACAAGAATAGAATCAACAAGTTAGTGGGAGAAGGTCTCCTAAACATTAGTGATTGTGAATCACTACCAACCTGTGAATCTTGTTTACATGGTAAGATGACCAAGTCACCTTTTACTGGAAAAGGTGTACGAGCCGATGACATTTTGTGTCTAGTGCATACTGATGTATATGGACCAATGAATGTCGATGCTAAGGATGGGTATAAATATTTCATTACATTTACGGACGACCTCTCAAGGTACGGTTATGTCTTTTTGATGAGACATAAATCTGAATCGTTTGAAATTTTTAAACGGTATCGTAATGAAGTTGAAAAACAAACCGGGAAGCTTATTAAAATCCTTTGATCAGATCGAGGTGGAGAATATCTTTCTGGGGAGTTTCTGACTTATCTTGAAGAGAATGGGATTCTCTCTCAATGGACACCTCCTGGGATGCCCCAGTTAAATGGTGTGTCTGAAAGGAGGAATTGGACTCTGTTGGACATGGTTAGATCCATGATGGGATTTGCAACTCTGTCAACTTCCTTTTGGGGGTATGCTTTGGAATCAACATGCTATCTTCTAAATAGAGTTCCGAGTAAGTCTATTAACAAAACTCCATATGAGATATGGAATGGGCGTAAGCCGAGTCTATCACACCTTCGGGTTTGGGGATGTCTGGCTTATGTCAAGCATTTGGAAACAGATAAACTTGGACCTAGGTCTGACAGGTGCCTCTTTGTTGGGTATCCTAAAGAGTCTAAGGGTTATTTCTTCTATATGCCTGGGGAACAAAAATTGTTCGTCAGTCTTTGAGCTACCATTTTGGAAAGGGAGTACCTTACTGAAGGATCTCAAGCTGCCAATGTTGAGCTTACTGAAGTTCAACAGATAGAAGAACCAAATCATTCAAGGACTGATATAGAACCCGTTATGATAAGATCAAACCTTGAGCCTATTGACCAGTCATTAAGGAGATCCGATAGAGTACCGCATCAACCGGACATATACTACGGTTTTTTGGTCCGGGACGGTGATCCCGTTGAGCTTGATGAGAACAACGAGGATCCAATCACCTATATGGACGTGATGCAGAGGTCTGATTCTGAGTTGTGGCTGGGAGCCATGAAATCTGAAATGGAGTCCATGGAAATCAACAAAGTATGGACTTTGGTTGATCCACCTGAAGGGGTAAAACCCATTGGGTGCAAATGGGTCTTTAAAAGGAAATGGAGCGCAGATGGTCAGGTAGAGACCTATAAAGCCCGTCTGGTTACCAAGGGTTATCGTCAACGTTATGGTATTGACTATGACGAGACGTTTTCTCTTGTGGCAATGCTCAAGTCTATTTAGATTATGCTTGCCTTAGCTGCATATCTGGACTATGAAATCTGGCAAATGGATGTCCGAACAGCTTTCCTAAATGGTGAGCTAGATGAGGAGGTGTATATGATGCAACCTGAAGGGTTCATATCCACAGATGAATCTAAGGTATGTAAGCTTTGTAGGTCCATCTATGGACTAAAGCAGGCATCTCAGAGTTGGAATATGCGTTTTGATAAGTATATCAAGACGTATGGTTTTATTAAGAATAAAGAAGAACCCTGCATATATAAGTGGGCAAATGGTTCTGTAGTTGTATTTCTTGTACTGTATATGGATGACATTCTCTTAATCGGGAATGACATCCCTGCATTACAGGGAATAAAGGTCTGGTTGTCATCACAGTTTTCTATGAAAGACTTGGATGAAGCTTCTTTCATACTAGGTATGAAGATCTATAGGGATAGATCAAGGAAGCTTCTGGGTTTGTCCCAGTCTATGTACATTGATACCATGCTGAAAAGGTTTAGCATGGAGAATTCCAAGAAAGGCTATCTTCCGATAGGCCATGGAATTTCTCTTTCCAAGAAGGATTGTCCGACAACTCCTGAGGAAAGAGAGCGTATGAGTAGGATTCCTTATGCTTCGGCAGTAGGGTCCATCATGTACGCCATGACATGTACTAGACCAGACATGGCATACTCATTAGGAATAGTGAGTCGATACCGGTCTGACCCAGGTGAAGCACATTGGAAGGTTGCAAAGACCATCCTGAAGTATTTGGGAAATACCAAGGATCAGTGGCTTCTTTTTGGAGGACCTGACTTGAAACTTGTGGGGTATATTGACTCCAGTTTCCAATCAGATAGGGATGATAGTAAGAGTATATCTGGCTTTGTTTTTATCCTGAATGGTGGAGCTATCTGCTGGAAGAGTTCCAAGCAGCACACTATAGCAGACTCTGTATGCGAAGCGGAATACATTGCAGCATCTGATGCAGCAAAGGAAGCTGTTTGGTTGTGAAAACTTCTTGGCGAGCTCGGAGTGGCACCTTCCCTGGATGGTCCTGTTCCAGTGTACTGTGACAGCACTGGAGCCATTGCTCAAGCCAAAAAGCCGAAGTCCCATCAACGTACCAAGCATATTCTGCGCCGATTTCATCTTGTACAAGAAATCGTGGAACGAGGTGATACCAACCTTCTGAAGATCAACGGAAAGGAAAACCTAGCTGACCCCTTCACTAAAGCCGTTGGAATTCAAGAACTCAATGATTATAAATGGAAGATGGGTATACGATATTGTTCTGATTGGCTTTAGTCCAAGTGGGAGTTGTTGGAAAATGTGTCCAAAAGCTAATTTCTACTGTACACAGTTATACATTTGATGTAATTGTATATGAATTATATTATTGAATAAAATGTTTATTCTTGCAGTTCATCACTATTTCATCTTTCTGTAATGAGTTCTTGAGTGATGAAGTCCTTAGGACTATTTGTATGTGTTGCCCAGATATGGTGCCCAAGAGGGGGGGGGGTGAATTGGGTATTTAAAATTTTAAAGCAATATATGTACTATCAAGTTTTAAGGTGAAGAGTGATAGTGCTTTAAGAATTGTGCAACAGAAGCAATGAAATAAAATGGCAATTAAAGAGCTAAAGAAGTTAAAGAGAAAGGCAATGCAAACACACAAGAAATATAGTGGTTCGGTGCACCTAGCACCTACATCCACTCCCCAAGCTCCACTTGGGAATTTCCACTATAATCTTTAGATTACAGCCGACTTGTTTTACCAGGCTCACAAGTCAAAACCTTACACACTTGTTTTGGCTTCGGGCTAACAAGCAACCCTAGTTGGTTTTATCAATTGGATCACCAACAAACCTTACTCACTTGTTTTGGCTTCGGGCTAACAAGCAACCCTAGTTGGTTTTATCAATTGGCTCACCAACAAACCTCACTCTAGTTTCAAATTCCCTTGAAACTAGCTAAAGACAAAAGAGTATGAATACAATGAATTAAAACTAAACAAACTCCTTTTGAGCAATAATAAATTCGTTGAAGCTCTTGATGGAGACTCTTCAAGCCTTTTCCCTTGGAATCTTTGGACCTCACTAAATGCCAAACACTTGAATGTTGGATTCCTCAAAGATGGAAGACTTTTTGGCTAGGGAATCTCTTGGTTTTCTCACTCTTTTGGCTTGGAAGTGATTGAAGGCTTTGTACTTTGAATCAACACTTTTTCACTTTGTCTCCTTGTCTTTTTTGAAGTTTGGTGGAGGTTAAATACCTCATTCATGCTGAAACAACTCCACAAGACCGTTAGATTCAAAAATATGGCCGTTTATGGCCGTTGAAAATCAAATCAGAAGTTCAGAAAAACTAGCCCTTATGCCATGAGTCGACCTCATGAGTTGACCTCTGGATCAAGTGTCGACCTTATGAGTCGACCTCCAGTAAAATTTAGGCAAAAGTTCAGAATACCATAGTTCTGCCCATTTGAATTTTCAGGCTATGAGTCGACCTCTGGTGTCGACCTCTGGACAGGTGTTGACCTCTGGTGGTCGACCTCTGAAGCGTGCCACTGAGACTTTGCCGTGCCGGCCATACTGAACTTTTCTTTTTCTTCATGAGTCGACCTCTGGTGGTCGACCTTTGACAAGGTGTCGACCTCTTGGGGTCGACCTCTGATCTGAATCTTTCTGAAACTCTTGAGATTTGCGTGCCATGCTTGAGTTTCTTTAAGCCTTTATTTCTTTTGTCAAATATTTCTTAACAAGAAGGTCCATTATGAGAATTTTGATCTTGTCCAAGGTAGAAGAGCTCATTTCCAAATCAGGTAAACTTAGTTTCATCATTGTCCTTTTGATACTCTTTTTGAATAACCTAAGTCCTGAAACTTTATCTTGAGATTAAACATTAGTCCAAACATATACTCAACCTTTTGTTAATCATCAAAACTAAGGAGTCAAAGCCAACAATCTCCCCCTTTTTGATGATGACAAAACCTTGAGTATATATGCAATTAAGTCCAAAAGCAAGATATAGCAATAATAAAATATTTTCACAGAATCCTTACATGCATGAGTGTATCATAAAAATTTACTTTTCATCTTCTTTTTGTGAGAATATTTTCAAGAGTTACCTTTTATTTACTTCTTTCTTCTTGTGAAAACATTCTCATGAGTCAAGAAAGGTAAGAATCATATAAACTTTACTACTCATAAGACGGAGATCTCATAAATACATATATTCTTTACTAAATTTGATCTCATAAAAACATATATACTTTACTACTCCCCCTTTTTGTCAAGAATCAAAAAGTTTATTTTTATAGTGAAAGATATATTAATGAGACTTATGTTCAATTATAATGAAGTATTTAGGTGCATAAAATACATGCTCCCCCTCAATTTGTGCATTCAATATAATAAAGTATTTTAACTTGAGGGTTTTTAAATGTTAAGAGCTGGTATCAGATAAAATGTCACAAAATGTCACAATATTGATAAAAAGTCACAAGATAGATAAAAACAAGTGTATACAGTTACAAAATTGCTTACAAAGTAGGCACAAAATATTGATACAACAGATCATACACAAGCAAACTAAGTACAACAAATAAAACTATGAGGCTACTCCTCATCAGAAGGTATGTCAAAAGATATAGGAGCCATGATCCTAGATGAGGATTTTGGAGTCCTATGAGAGGAACTCCGAGTCCTCAGAGAGGAACCAGACCTAGGGGTAGTCCTACGAGATCTATATGTCCTAGGTAAGGGCTTCACAGAAGTCGAGACAGAGGCAGTAGCTGAAGGAGTGGACGGATCAGCATGCTGAGTAGACTGAGCTGGGGTCTTCCTGCTGACTAGCTCATAAGCTGTGGGATCATCGATATCTGTCTCTGTATGCTCATCTATGTCATCCGGAATCCCAGTGATAGTCTCAAATAGTGACTCTGTAGGCTCAATATCAACTGGCACAGCTGTGGCTGGAGGATCTGAACTCTGAAGATCAGTGAAAGGAGGATCAGCTGAAGGGGGAATCTCTGGAATCAGCTCTGCAGGTGGAACATTAGAACGACCTGCTCCAGGCTGATCTCCATCACTGTCACTGTATCCACTAGAGTCATCAGCACCATCATCATCATCATCATCATCATCATCATCATGTGGAGGAGATACTATCGGATCTGCAGTCCCTGATGGCAGTGCTATTCTCAATAAGCTGAGGATCTGACTGAATCCTGTATCCATACTAGTTGACAGACCACTAATGCGTGTGTCTGTGTGTATCCACAGATCATGAAGCTCATGCCGTACACCAGTGATCTCTGTCCGGACCTCTGAAATCTGATCAGTCACTCGCTGCTCGAAGTCCGATATTCTCACTGAAGTCCTCCGTGGTGTAGCAGTAATAGTAGGTGCCGGAGCTGATGAAGGTGGTGGCGTGAATGGCTCAGGCTCCGCAGTCTCTGTCTCCGGTGCTGGGCGAGGAGGTGTACCATGATCAGTAGGCCCTGAAGGCCCTGCCTCAGTAGCTCGGATCTCATCCTCCTAATCTGGCTCCTGGCCAGACTCTCGTCGTACCCATCGGTCAATGATCAGTCGAAATCCCATCCTATGTAGGGATTTCTCTCCATAAGTATCTGTGTGCTGTAGCTGACTGAAGGGTATGCCGTCGAATGAGACACCATGCTCTCTGAATATCTGAGTCAGTCCCATGCCGTACGGCTGAACGAGTCTCCTGTGAGAAGCTGCCTCACCCATCTGCTGAAGCATGATCCTGGGGAGGTTGATGGGAGTCCGCTGTCTCAGGGACACCATCAACACCAGCTCACGCTCAGTGATAAAATCAAATCTCCCGCTCTTCGGAATCAAGATACGGGCGATGATGTGATGCAGCACTCTCATCTCCAGTGAAAGCTGGTTAGCGGCTACTGTGGAAATGCCGCTAACATCCTCACGCTCTAGGATACACCTGAAGGCGTGCTCTCTGTCGCTGATCGTAGTGGCAGCAGTGCCATGAAGTGGAATCCTCCAGATGCGACTGATGATCTCAGGTGTCACTGGAATCTCGATCCCTCGAACTGTAGCAGACCATCCAACGCCATCAGTGGCCATGGATCCATAAAACTCCCTGATGAGGTCTGGGTAGAATCTCTCGGACATCGTACAAAAATGAACCAGACCTGCATCTCTCAGTACATCTCCAATGAAGAAGTGATGCTGATCCCAGAATGGAATATCCACGCGCCTCCCACTAGCAATGCTCTTCCGGACTAGGCTGGCTGGCACTGGTGCAGGTGGCTCTGGGGTCGGCTCACGCTCATGTCTGACTTTCCTTCGCCGCTCAGTACTACCCTGTCCCTGTTCCAATCTCCTTTTCCTTACTGCCTGGTGTTTTCTCGGACCCATGTGTAAGGATGAGGGGTAACTTAGGGAGAAATGCAAAGAGGTAAGGCTAAGAGGAAAAGAGAGGGAAAGAGAGGTTCACGGATTGGGAAAAAGAGAAGAATGTGAAATGGGGAAATAGGGTTTGTGAGAGTGGAAAAAATAGAAAATAAATGGAGAAAAAGTGAGAAACGGAGGGTAGAAACAAGTGTTTTCTATTGAAAAACAACCGGGATTAGAGGGTAGATAGATCCAAAGGCTTTCGGTTATCCAAAATCAAAAGTACGGTCAAAAAGAGGGTTGAATCGAAGAAATGCAAGAGGAGAGGAGAGGATTTCCCAAAAGGTTGAGGGAGAAGGGTGGAAATCTACTATTTAGGGTTTAGGAATGTTGGAGGGGGACCACACGAAGGAGAGGAAAGAAAAAACTGGAAAACCAAGGCTTGCGGATGGGTTTTTAAAAAACAGGTTTCCGTTCAAGTGTCGACCTCTGAAAATTTTCAGGGGTCGACCTCAAGTGTCGACCTCTGAAAAACTCAAGTGTCGACCTCCAACAATTAATTACTTAACATAAAATTCTGTAAGAAAAAAAAATTGATAAAATTTAGAGAAAAAGCCTTTAACCATATTTGAGAATTTATAAATCATTTTTGAGGAATTTTGATGAAAATTGAAGAGATTCAAGCAAAAGGATCAATGACTCCCAGTTCTCTTCTGATCATACAAAATCTGTCTTCATTCAATGGTTTTGTGAATATATCAGCCAATTGATAATCAGTACATATAAATTCTAACAACACATTAGAGTTTTGAACGTGGTCTCTTATGAAGTGATGTCTTATTTCAATATGTTTGCTTCTTGAATGTTGTACAGGATTTTTCGTTAAGTTGATTGCACTAGTATTATCACATCTTATGGGTGTCTTAGTTAGTTTGATGCCAAAGTCCTCGAGTTGTTGTTTGATCCATAGAATCTGAGCACAACAGCTTCCAGCTGCTATATATTCGGCTTCCGCCGTAGATAGAGCAACCGAATTCTGTTTCTTACTGCTCCAAGAAATCAAATTAACTCCTAGGAATTGACAAGTTCCACTAGTACTTTTTCGATCAAGTTTACACCCAGCAAAATCAGCATCAGAATATGCAATTAATTCATATGATGACTCTCTAGAGTACCAAAGACCAATTTCGATAGACCCAGATAAGTATCTAAGTATACGTTTTACAGCTAACAGATGTGATTCTTTAGGGGCAGACTGAAAACGTGCACACATACAAACACTAAACATAATATCTGGTCTACTGGCAGTTAGATATAGCAATAAACCAATCATGCCTCTATATAATTTTTGGTCTACTGATTTACCACAATCATCTTTGTCTAATTTACATGAAGAGCTCATAGGGGTACCTATTGGTTTTGTAGTCTCCATCCCAAACTTTTTCAATATCTCCCTTGTGTACTTGGCTTGGTTGATGGAGATCCCCTCTTTTGTTTGCTTAATTTGGAGTCCGAGGAAGAAGTTGAGTTCTCCCATCATGCTCATCTCGAACTCACTCTGCATTAACTTCGCAAATTCTTGACAAAGACATTCGTTAGTAGCACCAAAAATAATATCATCTACATATATCTGTACTACTAGAGATCATCATTTTTCTTTTTCAAAAACAATGTATTATCTACATTACCTCTAGAGAAATCATTTTTCATTAAAAATGAACTTAATCTATCATACCAAGCTCTAGGAGCTTGCTTTAAACCATACAATGCTTTATGCAATTTAAAGACATGATTAGGAAATTCATGATTTTCAAAACCAGGAGGTTGTTCAACATAAACCTCCTCTTCAATAAATCCATTTAAAAAGGCACTCTTTACATCCATTTGAAATAACTTGAAATCCATAAAACAGGCAAAAGCAAGTAAAAGTCTAATTGCTTCTAGCCTAGCAACAGGAGCAAAGGTTTCATCGAAGTCGATCCCTTCTTCCTGGTTGTAGCCTTTAGCAACAAGTCTAGCTTTGTTCCTAATTACAATACCATGTTCATCAAGTTTATTTCTAAAAACCCATTTTGTGCCAATTACAGAAACATTAAGGGGTCTTTCAGTTAAAGTCCAAACATTATTTCTTTTAAATTGATTTAGTTCATCTTGCATAGCATTAATCCAGTTACAATCTTTTTCAGCTTCTTCTATTGACTTAGGCTCTATCTGAGATACAAAAGCTAAATAATCACAAACATTTCTAATAGAAGAGTGTGTACTTACCCCCTTTGATGGATCACCAATTATTAGCTCTTTAGGGTGTCCGTGTGCATACCTCCATTCTTTAGGTAATGGTTTTGGTGAAGTTGCATTGATTTCTTGAATTTGATCTTGACCTTTTTGATCATCATCTCCTTTGGGCTCATCTTCATTGATTGTCAATTGTTCAAGCTTCTTTGTACCTGTTTCAACATCAATAGAATCTTCTTTTCTAGAAGATTTTTCGTTAGATTCATCAAACACTACATGAATTGATTCTTCAACCAGAAGAGTTCTTCTGTTGAAGACCCTGTATGCCTTGCTAGAAGTAGAGTATCCTAAGAAGATACCCTCATCTGACTTGGCATCAAATTTACTAATATTATCTTTGCCATTGTTTAATATGAAACAGCGGCAACCAAATACACGAAAATACTTGAGATTAGGTTTTCGATTTTTCCAAAGCTCATATGGTGTTTTCTTCAAAATAGGTCGAATTAAAACATGATTTAAAATGTAACAGGAAGTATTAATGGCTTCTGCCCAAAAATATCTAGGTAAATCGTTTTCGCAAAGCATCGTGCGTGCCATTTCTTCAAGAGTCATGTTCTTTCTTTCTACCACCCCATTTTGTTGAGGTGTCCTAGGTGCAGAGAAATTATGACTAATACCATTTTCATTACAAAAAGTTTCAAAATCATGATTTTCAAATTCAGTTCCATGATCACTACGCAAAGAAACAATAGTGAGATCTTTTTCGTTTGAAACCCTTTTATGAAATTTAACAAAAGCTGAAAAAGTTTCATCTTTATGAGCTAAAAACATTACCCAAGTAAATCGTGAGTAATCATCTACAATTACTAGCCCATATTTTTTACCTCCCAAACTAGTTGTTCTGGTTGGTCCAAAGAGGTCCATATGCAATAATTCAAGGGGTCTAGTAGTAGATACTACTCCTTTAGGTTTGAAAGTAGATTTGGTTTGTTTTCCAAATTGACATGCAGCACAAATTTTATCTTTTTCAAAAGTGAGTTTTGGCAATTCTTTTACAAGATTCTTTTTGCTTAATTTTGAAATCAACTGCATACTAGCATGCCCTAGCCTACGATGCCAAAGCCAACTAGTTTCACTTGCCTTGGCTTCCTTAGCCACTAGGCATTGACCACTTTCCATGGCTAGATCATCAAGATCAACCATGTAAATGTTTCCATGCCTAAGACCAGTGAACTTGATGCCATCGACATCTAGACTAGATACCATGCACAAAGATGATTCAAAAATTACTTTAAAACCTTTATCACAAAACTGACTAATGCTAAAAAGATTATGCTTCAAGCCATCAACAAATAATACATTATCTACATAAGCATTAGGGGTGATATGGATTTTACCAATTCCGACGATTTTGCCTTTTCCATTATCACCAAAGGTAACGTTTCCACCATCAATAGCAGCTAGTGATGAGAATTGCTTCACATCCCCAGTCATGTGCCTTGAGCAACCACTATCCAGATACCACATTCTTCTTTTATTTTTGGTTGCAAGGCACACCTGCAAAAATTGATCAAGTTGAAACTTTAGGTACCCATGTCATCTTGGGTCCTTTAGGGTTAGTCAAATTGGTTCCTTTTGGAACCCAAATCCTTTTAAAGGTATTTAATTTCCTTCTATTACAAACATATGATTTATGACCTACTTTACCACATGCATAGTAGGTAATATTAGAAGATGCTGGTATGAAAAAGTTTTTGTAAAGTTTTTGTTGATTGTGTGGCTTAAATCCAAGTCCAGCTTTATTAAACACTGCATGTTGACTATTTAAAAGCATATTTAGTTTTTCTGAACTAAAAGTAAACTTTTCTACAAAAGGTTTTACTTTTTCTAACTCTTCCTTGTAATTCTTATTTTGAAGCATTAGTTCTTTATTTTGTTTCTCAAAGTTCTTATTAGTTTTAAGATTTCTATTATTTTTCAAGGAATCATTTTCTTTTAAAAGATTATCTTTATCATTTGTCAAAGTTTTTACATGTTCTTTTAATTTCTTGTTTTCTTGAGTTAAATTTTCAATTTCACTTGAAAACTTTTCTGAATTTTTGGTAAGCTCAAAATTTTGCTTTCTTAATTTCTTATTTTTCAATTTTAATTTTTCATATTCCATTACTAAGTCATCAAAAGCATCATGCAATTCATTGAAAGTGAATTCAGTTTCAGGTTCAGAATTTACCTCATTATCCTCGTTGGCCATGAAACATAAGTTGGCGACTACCTGCTGCTCTTCTTCACTGCTGGAGTCCTCACTCTCACTCCAGGTAGCCATCATGGCTTTCTTTCTCAACAACCTTCGACTCTTTTTAAGCAAAGGGCAATCCGTTTTGTAATGACCTGGCTTCTTGCACTCGAAGCAGATGGGTGGATCCCTTTCTTTGTCTTTCTCTTTCTCCTTATTGTGATCATCCTTTTGTGGTCTCTTTTTGTAGAAGCCCTTCTTCTTTCTCATGAATCTTTTAAATTTTCTTGTAAAGAGGGCTGTCTCATCATCATCAGCTTCTTCTTCTGATTCATCACTTGACTCTTCTTTTGTAGTGGACTTGAAGGCTATGGCTTTCTTTTTCTTGTCATTGTCCACTGTCTTCTGCTTTAGTGAAAGCTCGTAGGTCATCAGTGATCCAAGAAGCTGCTCGAGAGGTAGAGTGTTGACATCCTTGGCTTCTTCTATGGCTATAACTTTCGCATCCCATGAAGCCGGAAGAGACCTGAGAAGTTTGTTAACTAGTTCACCATTAGATATAATTTTTCCCAAACTCCTCATACCATTTACTATATTTGTAAATCTAGTATACATTTCACTTATACTTTCAGTTGGTTCCATCCTGAACATCTCATACGTATGAATGAGTATGTTCACCTTAGTGGTCTTCACTTGGTGTGTACCCTCATGGGTAACCTCAAGTGTATCCCAAATTTCTTTGGCGGAAATACAATTTGATATTCTGTTAAATTCACTAGGGTCAAGTGCACAGAATAGCAAATTCATCGCCTTAGCATTTAACTCAGCTTGTTTGATGTCATTGTCATCCCATTCTTCTTCAGATTTCGGGGTGATAATGCCATTAACCAAGTGAGTGGGCTGATGAGGCCCTTTGGTAATTACTCTCCATATATGATAATCTACAGCTTGTAAATAAATACGCATACGAGTTTTCCAATATATGTAGTTTGTGCCATTAAAGAAATGAGGGCGATTTGATGCTTGTCCTTCAACTATACCCATTCCAATTGGGGCGGCCATGATCTTTGACTCAAGATCGTTGGACCTACAAGAGAGTACCGGTGCTCTGATACCACTTGTTGCCCAGATATGGTGCCCAAGAGGGGGGGTGAATTGGGTATTTAAAATTTTAAAGCAATATATGTGCTATCAAGTTTTAAGGTGAAGAGTGATAGTGCTTTAAGAATTGTGCAACAGAAGCAATGAAATAAAATGGCAATTAAAGAGCTAAAGAAGTTAAAGAGAAATGCAATGCAAACACACAAGAAATATAGTGGTTCGGTGCACCTAGCACCTACATCCACTCCCCAAGCTCCACTTGGGAATTTCCACTATAATCTTTAGATTACAGCCGACTTGTTTTACCAGGCTCACAAGTCAAAACCTTACACACTTGTTTTGGCTTCGGGCTAACAAGCAACCCTAGTTGGTTTTATCAATTGGATCACCAACAAACCTTACTCACTTGTTTTGGCTTCGGGCTAACAAGCAACCCTAGTTGGTTTTATCAATTGGCTCACCAACAAATCTCACTCTAGTTTCAAATTCCCTTGAAACTAGCTAAAGACAAAAGAGTATGAATACAATGAATTAAAACTAAACAAACTCCTTTTGAACAATAATAAATTCATTGAAGCTCTTGATGGAGACTCTTCAAGCCTTTTCCCTTGGAATCTTTGGACCTCACTAAATGCCAAACACTTGAATGTTGGATTCCTCAAAGATGGAAGACTTTTTGGCTAGGGAATCTCTTGGTTTTCTCACTCTTCTGGCTTGGAAGTGATTGAAGGCTTTGTACTTTGAATCAACACTTTTTCACTTTGTCTCCTTGTCTTTTTTGAAGTTTGGTAGAGGTTAAATACCTCATTCATGCTGAAACAACTCCACAAGACCGTTAGATTCAAAAATATGGCCGTTTATGGCCGTTGGAAATCAAATCAGAAGTTCAGAAAAACTAGCCGTTATGCCATGAGTCGACCTCATGAGTCGACCTCTGGATCAAGTGTCGACCTCATGAGTCGACCTCCAGTAAAATTTAGGCAAAAGTTCAGAATACCATAGTTCTGCCCATTTGAATTCTCAAGCTATGAGTTGACCTCTGGTGTCGATCTCTAGACAGGTGTTGACCTCTGGTGGTCGACCTTTGAAGCGTGCCACTGCGACTTTGCCGTGCCGGCCATGCTGAACTTTTCTTTTTCTTCATGAGTCGACCTCTGGTGGTCGACCTTTGACAAGGTGTCGACCTCTGGGGGTCGATCTCTGATCTGAATCTTTCTGAAACTCTTGAGATTTGCGTGCCATGCTTGAGTTTCTTTAAGCCTTTATTTCTTTTGTCAAATATTTCTTAACAAGAAGGTCCATTATGAGAATTTTGATCTTGTCCAAGGTAGAAGAGCTCATTTCCAAATCAGGTAAACTTAGTTTCATCATTGTCCTTTTGATACTCTTTTTGAATAACCTAAGTCCTGAAACTTTATCTTGAGATTAAACATTAGTCCAAACATATACTCAACCTTTTGTTAATCATCAAAACTAAGGAGTCAAAGCCAACAGTATGTGATATAGAGAGGATATATCATATAGTCCTAAAATTGTTCGCGACCAAATGATACACTTATTTCAGGATGATAGTATATCAAGTATAGGTCATTGTGTGCCATAGTCGTTGGTTGTCCTCTTAACCAAGGAGTGTGGAGACACTGGTATGGCATGCAGATGTTGTGTTTGACATTTCATTGAACGTGACCCATCTATACTTTTTTCTGCCTAGAGTTTTGATATGAACGTAGTTATCCCTCAGACATGAGATCGTCATGGTAGCTTGCGAGCAATTCACTGTACTTTGATACTGGACTATCTGGATTTCTAATCCAGGGACGGAAGGTTTTTGGGTACAGTTAAGTACTCGTATAGTAGTGATCGGATCAAGATGGGATTGACCCCTCCAAAGTGTTTGGAGCAGATATTTTACTGTATTTCAATTTAGCAAAATCTTGGCCATGGTAGTCTATATAATGTGTTACAGGACTTGTGAGATTGAGACACATTGTTGATGGACTTTATGGGTTGGGCAGTTTAACCCTAAGTCTTCCTGAGCATTGAGGTCAAAGGGATTAATTACTAGGTTTCCATATCTCCTGGTTCTTGATTGTTGCTCTGCAACTTCGACCTATCCAGACGTCGGGTGTCATTGCTAGATGAAGATTTTGACTGGTATTGGAAATGTTCCAGTACTACCGGCTTAGTGTACGAACCTATGGGGTCACACATCATAGGGGTTTCTACTTGATCTAGTGATTGGAGAAGATTGGGAATCGTTCGTGGACTCACAAAGGAAAAGTATTTTTCTTTACCCAAGTGTCGATACTTGATATTCTTGAAAGTGTCGACACTTGTATAAGTGTCGATACTTGTTGATTTCGCAAGTGTAGACACTTGATGTCATAAAAGGTTATGACATAAAATTTTTACTAATAGTTGGTGATGCATGGAGGTGAATTAAGTAATGTGATTACTTGATAGCCAAATTTGATTGAGCTATAAAAATCTAGAATGAATCAAATAGGATTTGGTTCAAAATAGGTTTGGGTCCAACTGGGTTGAACCCAATGTATGCACACTTGACCCAATTGATTTTAGTTATGAACTGAAATCAATTAACACATTAATCTGAATTTAAATAAGTTTAAATTCAGTTTTGGGAAGTTATGTAGCTTTCCATGACCATAACTCCCCATAACTATCCATTACCATTCCATTATCACCCATAACTCCCCACTTTCCCTCTCCCTCACATCTACATAATGGGCTGAAATGGGAGGACGAAAATAAGAGAAAATTCAGCAAAGAAATGCTGGAAAAATAAAATGGAAGAAAGGGAAAAAGCTAGGAAAGGTTCTAGTTTTATGGGTGTGAGATTTTTGGAAAGAAGTGTGCATATTTGTACCTAGTGATCTTGGTCTTAGGATTGAGTGTTTGGAAAAGGTTTCAACCACTCATTCTCCACCTCTTGAGTTTCTTCATTCATTCGGAGAGTCCGGCATCGAAAGAAGAAAAGGAGTTCCGATCAAATTGTTCCACAACAAGCTAGCACTTGGAGTGGAAGTAGATTTTGAAAGAGCCCTGGTGTGAACCACCTGTAGAGGCTGGACACGTGTGTGGCTAAGCAGAGTTCTTCTTCCTCCTCCTGGATCTTTCGCAGCGGAGAGCGTCTCCACTTCATACGAGGTATGGTTTTACATATATAGATATGTTGCTTTGAAATGTTCATAGCATGAGTTCATGATTTCATAGTTTATAGTAATCATTCATGCAAGATCTTGGGCTAAGTAGCATAAAATAATTATAAAGCATGCTTAGATTAAATGTTAATCCTTTTATCATGCTTCCGCTGCATGTTATTTTGAAAAAGTTTTAAAATAGAAAGCATGCTCGCTACTAGTTTTCCTTTCAATTGGTATCAGAGCAACAAGGTTGCTCTACCATGAATGTTTAGTATAAACATTATGAAATCAGTTTAATATCTTGCAAGTACTCGGATTGAGTGCCTTACCAGGCCGTCCGGCCATAGGAGAGAAGTAGGGCTGCAAGACCCTCACTTCCCATTCAAAGGGATCTCCTATGGCGTGCAGGGGTGCCATTATGAAGGACTCATGAAGAAGAAAAAGAAAAGAAAAAGTAAAGATTAAAATGTTTTGATCTTTATTATGTTCTAAATTTGAAGTCATAAAATATTTTAGAAATGTTCTAAAGTTAGTTTATGATTGTTAAGTTAAATAGTTTAACATAAAATTCAAATTTAGAAAAGACAGTTTGGATTTCTGCATTTCTGTGCTCGGGTTGGATCAAGTGTCGACACTTAGCTTACCAAGTGTCGACACTTGGGTATCTATGTGTCGACACTTGGGCTTCTATGTATCGACTCACGAACAAAAACACAGAAATTGATTCACTATGTGTCGACCTGTCTCAGAGTAGTGTCGACACCTGGTGTCGATACTTGCTACTGAAGTGTCGACATTTCACAGTGAACAGAAATTTAAAAGTTGGATTTTCTTGTAAAAAATGTTTTATAAAGTTTATTAAAATATTTCAATCTGTTGTATGATTAACTTAATTATTAATTAAGTAAATCTAAGTGACTAAATGATCTAAGGATATGATTTTAAGATCTAAGTCATATTCATAACTTTGGATTAAATGTGTTAGCTTGAATTAGGTCCTAATTTGGTTAGACCTAAGTTTAGATGAATTGGACTTAATAGAGAATTAACTTAATCAAATGTTGAGTTAAGGTTCTTCTCTAGTATCTATCTAATAGTTAGATTGATTGGTCCATACATCTAAATGGACTTAATCTTGGCTTCATGGTAGGACCCGATTCCTTAGGCTAGCCTAATCGAAATTGGTGAACCAATTGGTGTCTAAGGTAAGTATGGCTTTTGATCTATGATTTTTGGGGCTACCTCTTTCCTGGCCAATGATATTGGTGTCTAAGGAAAGATGGTTAATGGCTTAACCCATAACCTTGATCTCACTTACCTGGCCAATATGGTCAACCAGATTTGATTAGTTAGCTCATTGATTCGAGTTAGCCCATGCCAATAAGGTTAATTAGCTAGACTGATTTAGGTGCCCATGGATTTTGTGGTTCATGTAACCCTTTCATTAACATATGAAGTCAGTGAAAGATAATCCATGACTTATCATTTCTCTTCTGTCACAACATGTATAAAACCTCTAAATTATTAGGTCCTTAAAAAGATGGAAAATATATGATAATTTTTTTTCTTAGCCTCCCATTAAGGTGTTTGGTAATAAGTCCAGTAGTGGGGTGATTATCAGCAGATCCATAGATCGGGTGGTCATCATACTATTGGAATTGTCATTCATTATATGATGACATAATGCAACTTTCTTGAACAGGTGGTCAGGTTAGCCGGCCAAAGTCGGGTTTGATCATTTGTTAGCTAGAAGCATTAAGATCAGTTATGTTAATGGTTGGACCTAACTGGGACCTTCTTTAGCAGGAAGTCCAAAGGCCGATTGAAGTGTTCCTAGGGCAAAATAAATTACTAGAAGTTGTTTGGAGAAACAACTGGTTATGAACCTACCTTTAGATGAACATAGGTTGGCTGACCATAGTCGGGCTCATGCATTGTCTATTGGATTCTGGTACCCACTAAGGGATAAGTGTTATTCTTCGGATTGGAGGTAGAGGCTACCAGTCTGAATAAAATAGTGGGAGGAGCTTTTAGACAAAAGTCCATGTCTTTAAGTTTTAAATAATTCATATACTAAATAGTCTTGTTTTTCTTTTTCAGATAATGTCTACTAATCTGTCACTCCGGTCATTATTAGATAATGACAAGTCCATGGGATCCAACTTCGATAGCTGGTATCGAAGACTAAGAATTGTTCTCGAGCATGAACGGATTCTTTATGTATTAACGGATCCGGCACCTGAGGGGCCAGCCCCCACCGCACATACTGCAGTCAGAGATGCTTATCAAAAGTGGATCTCTGACCGTACTACGGTGCGGTGCATTATGTTGGCGGCTATGAACGACGAGTTCAGTCGCAGATTCGAGAAGGCCCAACCGGAGGAAATCCTTCAAAAGTTGAAAGAATCTTTTGGTGCCCCAGACGACGTTGAAAGGTACAGGGTTTCCTCTACCATCTTCAACGCTTGAATGACTGAAGGGTCCTCGGTCACTGATCATGTATTATACATGATCGAGATGATCGAGCGCTTGGCCAAACTCGGATATCCTTTTCACGAGCAGCTTGGAAAGGATGCGATTTTGAATTCTTTGCCTCCCTCCTACTTACCTTTTCTAGATCACTATTGATTAACAAGGCCTGTAGTTAACTACCATGGGTTGATGGGGTTACTACAGACTTATGGAAAGGATCACCAGCTCCAAAAGAGCTTGGTGAATTTAGTGGGAGGCAGTGCGGCAAGGCGTCGTCCCTTTAAGAAAGGGAAAAAGAAAAAGAATAAAAATAAAATGGTGCAAAGTGCTGGGCCCAGTCAGATTAAGAAAAAGGCTGACCAGAGTCAGGCAGAATGCTTCTACTGCAAGAAGCCGGGTCATTGGAAGAGGAATTGTTCCGCTTACCTAGCTACACTTGACCTGAACATGCCAAAGAAGAAGAATCAGCAAAAGGTTGCTGGACAAGGTATTTATATGATAAGTCCTTGTTGTTTTTCTATTTGTGATACTACTAACTGGATATTAGATACTGGTAGTCCTTATCATATTTGCAATACGTTGCAGGGACTACAAGTTAGTAGAAGATTCGAGAATGGCGAGAGATTTCTGAATGTGGGGAATGGAAGTCAAGCTCCAGTCCTGGCATTGGGAATTGTCAATCTATTTTTTGAGTCTTGTAAAGTTGTTCTTAGTGATTGTCACTATTATCCATCATTCCTTGTAAATATTATCTCTGTAGGCCAGTTGGCCAGTAATGGTTATGAACTATTAATCAAGAATGATTTTTGCAAAGTTATTATGAATGATATTATGGTTATGATTGGACATATTAAGAATGGCATTTATGTTTTATCACAGCCTGTTGGTGTAATGTACATTTCATGCAAACGTCCTAGATTAGATAACGTCAATGATGCTTATCTCTGGCACTGTAGGCTAGGTCATATAAACAAGAATAGAATCAACAGGTTAGTGGGAGAAGGTCTCCTAAACGTTAGTGATTGTGAATCACTACCGACCTGTGAATCTTGTTTACATGGTAAGATGACAAAGTCACCTTTTACTGGAAAAGGTATACGAGCCGATGACATTTTGTGTCTAGTACATACTGATGTATGTGGATCAATGAATGTCGATGCCAAGGGTGGGTATAAATATTTCATTACATTTATGGACGACCACTCAAGGTACGGTTATGTCTTTTTGATGAGACATAAATATGAATCGTTTGATTTATCCCGGGTAGTTGAGAGTACCTTTTTGCTACTAATCTTACTTTGTATTTTTGAATGGATTCATCCAATTTTGTTTAATCTTGTAGATCCACTTCAAGCCAATGATTTTGTTATCATTTAGTTTTTCTACTAGCTCTCAAGATTTGTTCTTCTCAATTACTTAATTTCTTCTTGCATTATCTTATTCTACACTTCATGTATAGCTTCTTCATAAGTTTCAGACTCAATCATGCAAAAGTTATAAGTGGCATAATGTTACTTATGCTTCTCATTCTTATTGAAGTAGAATTTGGAAATAAGTTTAAGCTTGAAGCTGGTGATAGACTTATATTTGGAAAAGTTTGTGGTGAACCTTCATATTCATTTTCTTTATTTTGGACATTATGAAATTCTTCATCCAGAGTAACAACATTTTCTTCAACTTTCTTTTCCTTTCAATCCCAAGTAGCCTTCTCATTAAAAGGAACATGTTTTTTATATTATTACCTGGTTGTGCTTCAAGTTAAAAAGTGTATAACCTTTTGTTGCTAGTAAGCAACTTAAGAGGGGGGGTGAATTGGATTTCTAAAAATTAAAATTATTTTACTTGAAACAATGCAATGCAATCCAATTCAACAAATAAATAAGCAAGGTACTATGAATTCAATTGTAATGCTCTAAAATAAAAGTACAGCAAAAATAAAGAGTAATAAATAAAAAGCAAGAAGAGAGATCAATCAACCACAAAGACTAAGAGATATAGTGGTTCGATGCTATCCAATGCACCTACATCCACTCTCCAAGATCTCCTTGGAAATTTACTATAATCATACCCGATTACAGTTGATTAGTTTTGCAGGCTCACTAATCAAAAATCCAACTTATTTTACAAGGCCAACAAGTCAAAACCTCACTTGGTTTTATGGGCTAACCAAGAACCTAATTGATTTTCAAAGGATAACCAATAACCTCCCTTGGTTTTCCAGGCTAACCAAGAACCTAAGTAGTTTTGCAGGCTAACCACCAACCTAATTGATTTTCAAATGCTAACCAATAACCCCCTTGGTTTTCTGATAGGCTAACCAAGAACCTTTACAATAAATAAAGATTTGAAGTAAGGTAACAAAGTAAGCTTTCTAAAACAAAGCGGGTATCTCTTTGAAGCTCGATGTAGAGATGCTTTGAACTTATTGAAGCCTCTTGAATGCTCAAGAATGGATGATCTTCAAAGCTCTTGAAAGCTCTTGAATACTTGGAGGCTTGCTTGTGCTTGAGAGTGGTTGAACTTCAATGAATAGGAGTTAAAGCTCTCTTTTCTTCTCTCTTATCAAAACTCTTCAATGGTCTTCAATATTATTGTCTTTTGATTTGATTTGAAGCATATAAATACTTTTCCAAGGCCTCAAATCTCGTTTCTAGCCGTTAGACTTGAAAAACTAGCCATTGGAGGGCAAAATGGATGAGTTCTGCGTTTGAAAAACTAGCCGTTACTGTTATCATAACTCCATGTATCGATACTTCAGGCTGTGAGTCGATACTTGAACTTCTTGAGTCGACACTCAATTCAAAAATCTTCAATCTGGTTCTCTAAAAATCTCAGATGAGCCGACACTTACTCAGTTGAGTCGATACTTTGAGTCGATTCCTTGCTTCCATGTGTCGACACTTTAGCAGTTCTTTAATTTTAGTAAGTTCTGTGGCTTGAAAATCTCGGGCGATGTGTTGATCCATGTGTCGATATTTTGAATCGACACTTCAGGTTCATGTGTTGACACTTCAACGATGCTAACTGAAACATTCTTGCGTACCGATATGTGTCGACACTTCACTTCCATGTGTCGATACTTGGTATCATGTGTCGATACTTTGAGTCGACACTTCACTGAATTCTTCACAGAAAAGTCTGAACTTGAGCTGAAACAAATTTCTACTTAACTCATTCATCAAATCAAGCAAATATTAAGTTTCCAAGTCCTCTTTGAGCAATCCTTTCATCCAAACTTGGTTTGTTCAAACAAACAAGGTTCTTCAAAATTGTGAGCACATTTTTCAACAAAAATACACTTCAAAGAAATCATTAGTACTCAAGTTATACTTAACCGTTTTGCTTATCATCAAAATCAATAATGGAGTCAACACCTTTTAATTTGGATATATATCCAACAAATATATATTTTTCACTTCACCAAGTTTGTGCCTCTTTTCCTTTAGAACATATGCATGGTAAACAAATCTAAAGACATTGAAATGCTTCACTGAAGGCTTTCTACTAGATAAAGCTTCAAATGATGTTTTATCTTAGAAAGTTCTTGTTATACATCTATTCATCAAGTACACCGCCATGTATACCGCTTCCATCTAAAAAGAATTTGGAAGACCTTTATCTTTTAGCATAGATTTAGCCATCTGAAAAATAGTATGAATCTTTCTTTCGAAAACTTCATTTTATTTCAGTATATAGCAAACTGTCAATTATCTTCGCAAACCAACATCTTCACAAAACTTTTCAAATTCATTTAAGTTATATTCACTACCTTGATCACTTCTTAGAACCTTTATGTGGTGTTCATTTTATCTTTCTACAAGATTTTTGAACTTCTTCAAAATAGTGAATGCCTCGGATTTGTCTCTCATGAAGTACACCCATATCATTCTTAAGTAGTCATCAATAAAAGTAATGAAGTAGATGTTACCTATATAAGGAGTTTTCATAGATCCACATATATTATTGTGAACAAGGTCCAACAATGCTTGGGTTCTTCATACATGCTCATTTGAAAATACCTCTCGATATTATTTTCCAAATGCACATCCTTCACAAACTTCTTTCTTATCTTATATTACCAATAGATCATACACCATGTTCTTTTGATATAAACTTCTCAAGCTTTGAAAGTTTAAGTGCCCAAACCTTTTATGCCATAGCTATGACTCATTATGTACTTCCATCTTCAATGCAACATTCTTTGTATAGTGTAAAATAAGAATAAAGCTTCAATTCCTTTCATATTGATATTTACTATAAGTTATTTTTTATCTCCTTTGTCATATATCTTGTATCCATTGTCTTCAAAGTGCACTATATGCCGGTGCTCAATTAATTATCCAATACTTAGGAGATTTTGTGTCAAGTCCGAAATAAGTAGAACATCATGGATGAACCTTTTTCCTTTCTTTGTATCAAATGCAATTGTGCCTTTACCTTTAGGACTAGTGCACAATTTCCTACCATCTTGACTTGTCAGGTTAAAGAACTATCAATGTCAATAAAAATGGACTTGTCATCGGTCATATGGTTGCTACATCCACTATCAGGTACCATACATCATTACTTTGCTCCTCCATGGCTTGACATGCATAGAATATACTTTGGTCACCTTCATTTTCTTCATAAAAGTATGCTTTCTTACTTGTTTGGTACCTATAATCTTTTTGAACATGGTCAAACCTTTTGTAAATATAACATTGATCTTTTTCAATAAGAGAAGATCTTTTATATATCTTACACCTAGATTAAGTGCTCTCAACAATTTGACTTTTTGAAGAGGTATTTCTTTCCCTTCCTCTTACTCTTCTTCTTATATTTCTTCCTCTTCCTCTATTTTGATTTCTATCTCTAAATGGCTCTCCTTTAACATGTTCATGACTAGATGGTTCTCTTTAAGGACTTTTGTTGAATACCTTGAATTTAGGTTGAAAGGTACTTTTTATTGGTGATTTTTTGTGCCTAATATAATACCCAGAAAAAATATATTAGAGAATGAAGACTGGGAGTCTTCCTTCTCCTAGTCAGAATCTAGACAAGTGGATCTAGGGTTCTCGGCTATAAGAGGGGATCATATCCCTTTCATGAGCCCCCATCACTGGAGATCCCTTTTTGTTTTCCCTCACCAGAGATCATGGTCTTGGAATGATCAACTGTGCTCACCGGTACTGAAGCAACGGGCATCACCCGAGGTCTAGGTACGCCCGGCCCTCCACCCTCTTCCTACCTAATCTCCTCCTTCCCATGGCCTCACTCCTCGTCTCCGATCGGCAATCGTCGGAGTAACCCATGAAAAAAAGGAGAAGGGAACTGTTACTTTAGTTCTCCACCATCGTCGCCGACGGATGCCGGACCGGGACTGGAGGTCAAGCCACTATAGACCATAGCCTGGCCAATCTTTTTTGGATGAGATCCTTGGAATTTTGGGAGGGATAATGGGGAGCACAGGAGTCCCCTAATTGGTCAAGTGGAAGAAGAGAAGAGGAGAAGAAAAGAAAAGAAGAGAGGAGAAGAAAAGAAAAGAGGAAAAAAAGAGAGAGAAAATTAAGAAAAGAATAGGAAAAAGAAAAGAAAAAGAAAAAAAAAAAGAGAAAATAAAAGAAAAGAAAAAGGAAGAGGAGAGAGGAAGAGAGAGAAGAGGAGAGAGGATAGAGAGGAGAAAGAAGAGGAAAGAGAGAAAAGAATGATGAGATAAATAAATAAATATTTGGGATGGAAGATTTTAAAAAAAAAATCTCCTAGAGATTAGAAAACTATAAAGTTGGAGCTACGGATCAGTGGATGAGCCGCTGATAAAATTTGGATAGAAGGTTTTAGATTTATAATTATTATAGAATCATTTATTGATATTAAGATTATTATTGTAGTATCGAGCGAATTCTCTAGCACCAAGGTCAGGATCCAAGTTTAGATTGGTATCTAATATATTAAGTCTGTTACCGATTGGAATAAGGATTTTTGTACATGATCATTTATTTATATATTTTATACTGCATAGTTTTATTCATGGACATGAGCATGGGTATATGTTGTTATTTATGCACTGTTTATATTTTTGATTCTTTATTATGGATATTTGTGTTTGCTAGCTTGATATTATTATTTTTATATAATATGTTTGGATACTTTGGAATACGATACTAGTTTGAAAAGTTTTGAATTGACAATCATATGAAGATTTGGTTAAATTGATAATTGATAAAAGAATATTTTAGATTAGCCATGCCACCCGAGAATAGTCGAGCCATGAGCTGATAATACGTGGAATAACCAAGCCACATATGAATAGTACATAGAATAGCTGGCCATGGATAGATATTACGTGGGACAACTGAGCCATGGATTGATAATACATGGAATAGCCAAGCCACGGATGAATAGTACATGAATTGCCAAGCCACGGGTGGATAGTACATGGGTTAGCCTGGCCTTGGGCAGATAATACATGGATGATTTTGAGATATGCCCATCACGGACTAAGTGAGACTATGATTAGTCCAAATCCTAAAGAAAGTTATTGATCAAACTGGACATGAAATGGTTTTATGATAGTTAAGCTATTTTGGATGCATAACATGATATTTATGGTTCATGATTTATTATTATTTTCTTTATTATTTTGATTTATATAATTATCAGTGGAGCTGTATGGAAATCCTTACTGGATTGTATAGCCCATTCCCTACTTTTCTATTTCTTTTAGAATCACAGGACATATAGCATGAGTCAAGACGAGCATGAGACTGAGTACCATAATTTTTTATTATTTAGTTAGTTCTATTTTTAATACCAATATAATGAATAAGTTAATTATTTAGTTATCATCAACTGAATGAGTTGATCATTTAGTTATTATGAATTTATTTTAATAATATTTGGTTATTTAAATTTAATTTCTGAAGATGATGAGAACTTCATGTACTTAGGCTAGCATGATATCTAGGGCAATGCCTAAGGTTTATGCGGCCGGTCGCATGACTGATCCTAATGCTAGGTTCGGGACGTGACACCTAAACAACCATTGCTCATGAGCTTTAAGAGATCCCAGCAATTCATGAATACTTAAAGTAGAAAAATCTTTAGATTCTTTAATAATAGTAATTATAGTATCAAACTTTGGAGGTAAACTAACAAAAAAATTTTCATATATTTTTTACTTAGTAATGATTTCATTGTATAGCTTTTCTTTTGATTAATAGTCACCATGATTTTAGAGAAGTAATTCTTCAAGCTCTCATTTTCTTGTATTCTCAAATTATTTGGCTTTTTTTTAGAGTTTGAAGTTTGATAGTTTTTATCTTGGAATTTCTTTGAAATTCCTTTTGCAAGATGTCCCATAACTTCTTTGATTTAGTGGCTCTAAGGATGCTGAAAAAATCTTGTCGAACAATATTTGTTGGATGAAGAAAAGGGCTTTGGCATCTTTTTTTTGTAGTTCTTCATTTGCTCCCTTTGTTTATTGGTTAGAGTAGATGATTGTTCATACCTACTCCATCAAATCTTAAATTTCTTGTGAAATAAAAAGGGTTTTCATCTTGATGCTCCAATAATCAGTGTTTTTATCAAAAAAAAATAGGAATAGAAGGTTCATTGATGCTCATATCCATATTGCTTGAACCAACTATGGAGATCTTCTTGGATGGTGGTCTCTTTCTCACTTGTTGTCTTCAATCTTAAATCTTGTTGATCTTCATTGCTCTGAAACTATTTTTGTTGGCTTTGTTTATCAACTTGATGAGATTTGGAAGGAGATTGGAATGAAAAATAAGATGGAAAATTGGGAAAGAATATAATCTATGGTTTCCCTTCTTTCTTTGAATATATAAGATCTCTTATATGTAAGACTACCACACCTTATAAAGATTCATATATTAATATATAAATCACATGACAATATAAGTCCAAACATGATTCTAACATATAACTAAATCAAAACATACATAGAAATTAACAAGAACAAATATTATATTTTAACACCTAAAATAATATCCCAAGAGTCAAGTCCAATGGAATCATCTAATGAACTTTATTTCTTTTTTTTCTATTTCATGAAATACATAAAAGTTTATATATGTTCTTTTGAGATACCAAAACTCATGGAATCTTTCTTTGAGCAGAGCTCACATTCCTCTACTATCAATAGAGATGATGATACTCCTACACCCGTTCTCCTCTTTAAAAAAAAATCTTACTCCTTAGTGTATTAAAAAAAAACCCCATTGCATTTTCCTGAAGATTTCCTGTTGCCCAGTTGGCTTATCCAAGAGGGGAGGTGAATTGGGTATAAAACTTTTTTCACAAATATGTACCCTTTTGAAATCTTAGTATGGTGAGTGAAGTGAATTAGGTGTTAAATGCGGAAGCAAGTAAATGAACACAATCAGAAGCAAGCACAAACACCATAAATTTTATAGTGGTTCGGAGCAACCCAACTCCTGTGTCCACTACCTAAGATACCACTTAAATTTTTACTATATTCTCACAAGAATATAGCCTATTTGTTTTGCACCGGGCTCACAAACCAAAACCCAATCTTGATTTTACACTGGGATCACTAAGAATCCAATACAACATTAGTTTTCTCGGGCTCACTAACAACCCAAACTTGGTTTTAATGGCTCACCAAAAATCTTAAACAATACCCAAGCTATAGCCCCTGCTATACTTGGAATAATTCAAAACAAAGTTACAAATGAAGCAACACTAAAGACAAACCAAACTTTGTTAGATAGTTACAGTTGATGCTCTTTAAGAAGCCTTCTCGATTACTCCTTTAATGCTCTTTAAAACTTTCAAACTTCTTCAATAAATGACTCAAGAAATTGATAGGAGTTTGGTGAAATCTTGAGCTCTAGCTTGAATGCTCCTTTGAATATTCAATACTCTCATAAAAACTACTTCAAAACTTATTCAAATCCATCATTTATAGCTCCCCTAACTGTTCCCAGCTGAAAATAGCTATTGGAGTGCCTTGGAAGTTGAAATCTAGCCGTTATAGCACTTTTTGAATTCAAAAAATCAATTCTGGAACTAGCCATTACACTTCAGATACTGGGATTCAAGTTGGCTCGGATTCTCTACCATGCAAAAACTGAACTCTGGTTGAGTCGGCTCAACTCAGTTGAGTTGGCTTGCCTGACTAGCTTTCCCAGAATTGAAAATCACTCACTCTAGAGGAGTCGGCTCGGTTGCTCATCAGGTTGGCTCGGATGACTGATTTCAGAAAATTGAACTTCAGCTATTCTGGACGAGTCGGCTCTAACTTCATCGAGTCAGCTCGGTTTGCAGAGTATCAGAAAAGCTTGTACCATGCCAGAACAATGAGTCGGCTCGATTCTTTGAGTCAGCTCAAGTGATCTTTGTCCAAAAGCCTCCAAACTTCTTCAAAAGACATTCAAACTTCTTCTAAATCTAATCTAAGTAATTTAAACTTAAAAAATACATAGAATTGGCCCCTTTTCACAATAATATACATTTAAATTTTCTTGAGCTCTTCAGTACATGATCATTTTTTATGAGAAACTTGATTCATTACAATAATTTCAGAATTGTAGGGAGAATAATTGTTCATTTGAAGCATCCTACAAAAACTTCTTAAACACTGGAAAATAGTTAGTATCAAATTCATGCTCCAATGTTTTGTGATCATCAAAATCATTTTAGGGGTCAACATTTTCTGTATACGGTAAAACTCGAGAAATAGAGCTCATGTTTTGATAAACCGTTGCATTCAGATTAGGGATCTAACATGAATATAACCAAGAAAGTCAAAAAGTATAATATCATGAAAGAACCTTGGGGTATGCCCTAGGTCGGTCCATAAATAGAGCCCGAGTGATGAGCGACGTAGGAGGCAACCCAATCAGTAGCTGAGTTAGCCTCTCGATATATATGTCTAATAATAGAAGATGAGCAACCTTGAAGGAGAAGTCTGATATCATGAAGGAGAGGGTGCCGTAGCCTGGACCTTCTGGTCTCCTGAATCCAAGCAATGACAGTAGCAGAGTCACCCTCCATAATGAGGTGGTCAGCCTGCAAAATCATCCGAGCATAGACAATACCGGTCCAAGCACCATGAAGCTCAGCGGATGGGATAATCGGCTCAATGAGATGATGGCCCCCCACTGCAATGACACCGAGACTCGAGCCATAAAATAAAGCTGGCTCCCCCGTGAGTGCTCAAGACACTCCCATTGAAGTTGACCGTGACATAGTTTGGAGGTGGGGGCTTCCAAGAGACAAAAATCCTGCAAGGCACTCGAGGAGCAACGCGGAAGCCCCAGGTCTTCGAAGATGCCATGATCGACATTAGATATTCATCAGCATGACTTCGAGCTTTCTCCATAACAAATCTGGCAGAATGAGTAGCGAAGTTGAAGACTATATCATTTCTAGTGAGCCAGATGTGATATGCAGTATAAGCAATGAAAGTGGCAGTCATGGCCTGTGGCCGGGTGGAGTAACCCCAAGAAATAATCAACATAATCTGCAACATACATGAATAATAGTTGGAGACTAGCCATCCTCCAAATATGGTTTGCTCACTGACAAAGAAAAAGAATATGGGCCAAGGTCTCATCCTCCAACCTGCAGAACGGACAGTAGAAAGGAATGCACATCCCTCTAGAGTTAAGGAAGGCTCTAGTCGGGAGACATCCCCATGTCACTTTTCATAAGAAAAGGCTCACTCTAGGATGGACCCGAACTCTCCAGATCCAAGCAAGATCAAGAGTCTGCTGAGATACCTAGCTGAACAGGGAAAGTTGATCGGACATGGTAGCTCTAGGAATAGTTGAGGACCTCCATACCTTGATATCAGTGCAAGCATGTACAGACATTGGAATAGATAAAATCTGGGCTCCCATAATATGACTAAAAATATGAATAACTTGAACAGGATTCCACTATAAGGTATCCCTAAACAACATGTCAGGAATGGAAATAGAGTCATCAATGTCCATGGCAATGAATGTCGGCCAGCAAGATAGTGGGGCATTCGCTATCCAAGGATTAGATATGAAACTAATAGATGTGCCATTCCCCAAAACCCATCTGGTGTTGGGGAGGACAACATGAGCAGTGGTCATCATTGCTCTCCAAATGGTTGAACATCTCCTGCAAGGTCGATGGAGCTCATCAAGGTACAAGGGGTCATATCTCTATCTCATCATCCCTGTCTAGAAGCTGTTTGGACATAATAGAAATCTTGTTACCTGTCTGGCATACAGGGCTTCCCGCATCGAGACAAGGGAGTGGATACCCAAACCTCCATCGCTACAAGGCTAGCAAACCATGTACCAGTTGATAAGGTGGATGGGCCTCTGAGTAGAAGCTGAACCCTAAAGAAAAGCTCGAATGACTTGGTCCAATTTGAGAATCACAGATTTTGGGAGGACAACATGAGATAGCAGATAAACTGGTAAAGATATAAGCACCGACTTGATCAGAGTGATCCATCTCATAAGAAAAAGAGTTCTGCCCTGCTGTCCCTGCACTCTATCATGGACCTTCTTAATTAGATGATAACAATCGGCCTTAGTCTATCCCCGTAACAGGGATTTTCAGGTAATGCAATGCACCTCGATGCTTATCAATCTGGAGGATCTCTTGGATAGAACGTCTCAAGAGAATCAAGGATTTCGGGCTGAAGTAGATCTCAGATTTTTGATAATTAACTCTCTGCCCAGATACCAGATAGTAGTTCTCTAGAATCATCTTAAAGTCCCGAGCACACCAGACTGTTGCACAACCTAGAAATAGACAGTTATCTACAAAAAAAAATATGAAATAGAATTGATCTAGAAAATGAGATATTAGATTAAAATCCGATTCCTGAGATGCAATTCGTAAGGCTCGCGAAAGAGTAACGTAACAAAGAATGAACAGGTACTCCAGACAAGAACCGGTTGTCATAAGCCTCCCACGTCATCCTTCCGTAGTTATCCCCCCGCAAAGCCCCGAGCCTTCCAGCTTTATCCTCCGACTTTTTTCTGTTCACCAACCAGAGGGCCTACCTTTTCCTTTATACCCCCTCCCTCCCTAGTCCCTCCCCACCATCGGCCGAGTCATCCAACTCACTGTTGCAACAGGTCAAGATGCGGAGAGCGGAACGTCCACCTAGGGCTCCCCACCGGTGCGCCAACTGTGGTCAGATATTCCTTGACGACGAGGCCTTAGCAGTTCATCGGACTCATGACGACTGCATGACCGCCGATAGCTCGGATGTGCATCGCCGGGGTTCCGAGACTGCTGTTGTTCGTCGAGCTGAAGGAACTATTCCAGGTATTCCAGGCCAATTTGTCCATCCTAATCTATCGGCTCCCAGGTATAGTTTAACATCTCATGCTCCGGCCGTGGAACGGCCACCCCAAAATCCGAACCACTATTTAGGAAGTGAAGAGAATCTGATCGACTTGAACCGTATGCCTTCCCTTCCCAGTACCTCGAATCCTATAGATGATAAAACTCCGATGAGAAATGACCTATTCTATTCTCTTGAAGCGAGCTATTCGTTATCTCTTGATGCCGATGATCCAAAAGGGAAACGGGTTCTTGTGGATCTGAATGACCTAAACCCTTACCCTAGAGAGTTTGAGCCTTTAAAGTCCCCTCGTCGTGATGCAGATCTTGTTACAAGGGACTTAATGCCTCCACTGAGTCCTAACCTTAGCAGGGAGAGAGGACTGCGCCCTCCTGATACGAGAAATGGTAACAGTGATCAGGCGGGCAACCTTTTGGGCCTGTCAGACCGTTCTGGACCGGAAGAGGCCACGGCTCCGGTGGAGGAAGATGACAATCCGATGGCTTTGGACTTAAACCTGCACCTGTAGTGGGTTTCGAGTTTACCTTCTTCTCTTTTTCTTACCATTTGTGGGTGTTCTAGTTGGTATGTTTATGAGAGTCCTTCCTGCTTTCAGTTGTTATTCCTTTCGTTCTTATAGATCGAACATCGAATGTGACATCGTTTTCTGTTTCATGCTATGAATGTACTCTATTTCTCGATAATGTATTGTCGCTGTAACTTTTTATAGATGATTAGAGTTTTCCCTTTGTGATCTAAAAAGTTCATGACAGGCCGTTGCTTTAAATTGAAAATTTACAGGGAATTAAGGAAAGGTTTCTCGATCCCCTTTTTTATAAATAAAGATTTAAAATAAGGGCCCTTTTATTCTTAATTTTTTTTTTTTTTAAAACAAAGGAAGATGAAGGATTGTGATAGAGACTGAGAACAATTTTTCTCGCAATAAAAGATTAACCTAGCGGACAAAAAATAACTGACTGCATGTTCTTGGCAGTATTTCTTCCAAACAAAACAAGAAACTAAAACATCAATTTTATTTTTTTCTCGGAAAAAGCACGCTAAGTAACATATTTTGAAATCAAATCCATCACCGGGATGAGTACTGAAAAATTGTAGAAGCAACAATTGTTTTCGGAGTTAAGTAATAGTGGTTCTGGATGACTCCAAGAAGAAGCTCGATATTTAATCAGCTTGAGTTGAAAGGTAATTGTAAAAGCAAAATGTTTGTCTTGATCATGTCTTCTTTGCTGCTGTTGCATTCTCGCTTGTTCAAATTATCCTTTTTGGTGTAATTTGTTTTAGCTGGAAAGCATCATGTTTGATCAGCATTGTTCAGTTGTGTTCATTTCTATTTGAGTATTTGGCAAAAGTTCTATTGTCTTGCCCTAGTTCCAGTTTTGGATGATCCCGGTTATCTTAAAACTGCGCATACAATATTATGTTAAATGAAATCATAAAAAGCTTAAACCGGGTTAGAGTTAATAGTTCTGAATTCCAAAAAAAAAAAAGGGTTAATAGTTCTGGAGCACATGCACCACTTCTAATTCATTGTTAGAAAATTAGTTTCAATATATGCAAAGCCATAACAACAAGGATGGATTTAACATTCAGGGCTTCCATGGAGTGAGAAGTGGAATGGTTTCCTGGGAACCAGACATCTCAAAGAAAGTGTTGATGATGTGATTGCAGGAATTTAGAGCCAAATTTGAATCCTTTCCTCCCTAACTTTGTCTCTGAAGCCTCTAAAAGAATTGTTTGAAAATGAAACTCGTTTGACAAATAAGTATAACTGCCATAAAGTCTCTAAAGGGAAAAGTCCTAACAAGGGAAGACAACTAAAGCAAGGAACCCCTTCATGATTATTTGCTGCTTCTTTTATCTCATTTCACAGAGAGATTTCTCTAAGTTGAAGCTCTCTCTAAAGAAGATTCTAACTAATACATATTTGTCTGCACCAAGTTCCACAATTTACTTCCAAATAGACATTTAAGAAAAATCACAAGTATCGATAGCCTTCTTATATTCAAGTTACCTCCTAATATATGCAAGATGATGTTAAAATTTTGGCAGTGGAAATGATTTGTAATCGAAGTCTCTCTTCTTGCCTCTCCTTCTTAAGTAGGCATAGTCTTCCTCCACCCTAACCAAAGATGGTGGAACCAAATTTAACACAGACAAAGAGGCTTTGCTTCCAATGAAGGAGAATAGTGAAGAAAAACTTTCAAAAATGAAAGGAGAATGTGGAATGATTTATCATCTATTAGAAGTAAAATGGTACATCAAATGTCTTCCACAAATTCTCGTCATTCTGCAGCTAACCTTAGTATTACCTCATATTGTAAAAACCCCACTTTGTAGTTGCGTATAAAGCATTTAGAGATTCCAGTAGATCCAAGAGCCTTAAAATGACACTGCAAGAAACAGATCTTCCACCTTGATGAATAAAATATGATTTGTTGTCTTGTTTGGCCGATTAAAAGAAACATGGAATCTCATGGCTTCCAAATGTTGTGTTCGAATACTATGTTATCATCCATGCATGCTACCTTAAGGGAATAACATTTGCTAGTGAACTATCATCAAAAAAAAAAAAAATGCTATTGAAGAATACCTAAATTAGATTTGACATGCCTTGTGCCAACATTTTTCAAAAAAGGAAAAAAAAAAAGAGAATTATTGCATCAACAAGCTGGTTTAAGATTCTGCCTTTTCTGCTCACCCAAAAAGATGGAGATTTAATGTTGCACGAGCTCGCGCCAATGAAGTACTCTTCATGATGCATTTTATGGTCGATATATCAGTGACACTGTTGGTTTCATGAGATCTTTTAAACTAAACACTTTTTACGGTGAAAAACCATCGCTTCCTCTTTTTTTTTTTTTTTCCCTTCAATTTCAACTGTCTTCTTTTTTCTTCTTGCACCACAAATCTCAGAATTTCTAAATTTATTTTGAGACTGAAAGTGGTGCTTGACTGAAATATAAAGCATATGCATCTACAATATTTATACCATGTCTTTAATTTGCAACTTCTTTAATTTCCATAGTCTTTGCTTATTTCCTCCTCTCCCCTTTCAGAATTTCTGAAGTTATTTTTGAGACTGAAAATGGTGCTTGACCGAAATTTAAAGCATGCATCTACAATATTTAAACCATATCTTTTATAACAACTTTGTTTTGGGGTGAACTGTACAAATTCTTTAATTTTCAGAGTCCTTGCTTATTTTCTCCTTGCTCCCCAATTTCAGAATTTCCAACATTTTTTTTTTTTGAGACTAAAAGTGGTGCCTGATTGAAACATAAAGTACCCATCTACACTATATACGCCACATTTTTATGCCTCCAAATTATTTAAATACGAAAAAAAAAAAAGTGAACTATTCAACATTGCATGGGCTCGTGCCGGTTAGGTACTCTTCATCAAACCATTTATAGTCAATGTATCCATTATTACTACATGGAATCCGTTGAACTTCATTATCACTCTTTATCACAAAAAACCTTCACCTCTTTTTCTTGTATTGATCGATTTCCACATTCCACTCTTATTTTCTCCTTGCCCCAATTTCAGAGTTTCTAAAGTCATTTTTCGAGACGGAAATTTGTGCTTGATTGAAATAGTGCGCGGGAAAGAGAGAGAGCATTAGACAATCACATCAAACATTCCATAATCGATTTTTATTCCATGTTTTGTTCAGCAGATGGAGATAAATCTCCTTGTTGATGCATGGAATACATTCCCTTAGATGGCCTTAGAGGCAGGCACCTCACTGCCTTCTCCTGGAGCCTCTTTCAGAGGGTTGTGAGGCAGCGGTTTTGGCGCGGCTGCCTCAGACTTCCCCTTGACATTTTCCTTGGGCTTCTCCACCGAGATCCCAAGAGCATCTTTCTCGGTGGCCGTACTGTTTCCTTCCACCTGAGCCTCAGGAGCTTCGTTCTGGTTCGTTTGGCGAATTTGTTTATTTGCGTTATATCTTGCTTTCCACGGATAGCAGCCGCATCGCTCGGCCTCCTTCACTGCAGCAGCTTTCACCGGTCTCAACTTCCTCGGTCGCATGCTAAATCGACCAGAGGACTTCAAGTCTTCACCAATTCAAGGGCAGTTTTAGAGGAGAGCTTCAAGGGCTTTATTACAAGTGCCGGTTTCGAGGATGGTCCTCTAGGGCATTTTCCGGTCATGACATTAGAAGGTTCAGGAATCGGGATAACCATGTGCGCAACTGGTTACGCAAAAGAGTGCATGCGGATGCTCGGCGGGGCGTACGTACGTAGCATCCTAAAATACGGTACATAAATGGATATCGCCTATCACGTACGGGATGGATGGCCATGTATAAAAATAGATTATACGGTATACATAATGTATATTATTTAATGATCATCCATCTTACGATGGACTACATCTATGAATAGACCGCATGGTATCACAGCGAACGGCGCTCCATGCAAAATTTAAAAACAATCCAGAAGCGCAAAAGCCTCCAAAATGTTAATTAATACTATAAAATTTAAATTTAATATTGCATGAGGTACTATGAATGGAATATCAGAATAGTTGTTCAAAAAAAGTAATTGTGGTAAGAGATAAGAACAAACTTAAATGCAGCATTAAGGCGTGCAATTCATGTAGTCAGGGCAAGCGATTATCTGTCATTATATGCATATGGACCGAGATATTCATGAGTTGGAATCGGTTGATATTTTAAAAATGGTTAATGAGGTTGTTACATTCGTCTTCTCTTTTTTTGAAGTTTACCGTTATGGTGGGTGGTGACAACCGGGGGAGGTTGTGCCAAATTAACCCATTTTACTTTTTCAGTAGAAGTGAACTTTTATCTATTTAATGTAATCCTTGGAACTTCATTTGCTTCACCACTTGTCCTGGCAAGATGGCGAACTTTGCATGGGTTTGTTGTAACGTGCCGCAGGCGAGTTATAAAGCAGCAGTCTACTCCCATCTCCCACTGGCCCCACTAGCCAACTAATGCATAACAGAAAATGGACTTATGTTGGCCTCCAATGCAATAAAAGTTTGTCAGATCTATTGGACTCCAGGCACGTTATAGGTGATTCAGTTTAATCTCGTGAGGAGTAATTAGGATTATTCTGTTGGATTTCAGCCTGTCAATATATATATATATATATTTTAATGAACCGGTATATTCATTGTACAGAACGAGTATGAATACAATCTAAGAAGTCTGCTAAAATGAGATTTCTAAGTTGTACAGGGACAGAATGCCAATCCAACCATAGTACAAACCCTGTATGCTGAGCAACATAGGATGCCACCCAGTCAGCAGCTGAGTTGGCCTCTTTATAAATATGCCTAAACAGTACAATAGAACAGCCCTGCAGCATGAGCCTTATGTCACGGACTAAGGATGAGACGCTGGGCCAGAGGAGGAGTGCGAAATCTAGGATATAACCGTGGCAGAGTCACCCTCAATGATCAATCAATCAAGGTGGACCTGCCGGGCATATCTAATCCCAGCTCAAGCCACGTATAACTCAGCTACAG
Source organism: Areca catechu (assembly GCA_021397845.1). Lineage (NCBI taxonomy): Eukaryota > Viridiplantae > Streptophyta > Magnoliopsida > Arecales > Arecaceae > Areca > Areca catechu. The sequence goes on along the minus strand of CM038045.1, from coordinate 49,855,891 downwards.
GAACCGAGGAATCCAGATTGGAAAGACCACCAGTAGCCAGGAATCCAAGTCGAGAGTCACGGATAACAAAGCCTGCTCCTCCCAGCCTGAATCGAAGACTACCGTCGAAGCTAATAGTGACAAAAAGTGGAGGAGGGGGTTCCCATTTAACAAAAACCCTCCGGGTCGCTTGACGAGCGAAGGGGGAACCCCAGGTCTCCGTAGATCTCACCACCAAGCTCCAGTACTCAACAGCTGCACTCCTGGCTTTCTCAACTACCATCCTCGGTGAAGTCCTCGCAAAAGTAAATATCTGCTTATTCCTGGATATCCAAATATGATAAGCCAGGTATGCGGTAAAAGATACCTGAGTAGAAGGAGTCTCCCTAAGCATCGAAAGGAAGGAGTCTACTCCGAGATCCAACTGGGCGAAAAGGTCTTGAAAGTCCGCCAATCTCCAAATCATCACCATGCGAGTACACAGAAAAATGGCATGCAGCTACGACTCACCCGTGTTCCAACAAAAAGGACAATCAGAGGTAATTTGAATACCTCTAGAAATAAGAAACTCACGAGTAGGGAGCCAGTGCCAAACAAGTTTCCAAATAAAGAAGGAGACCCTGGGGTGAACTAGTAGACTCCAAATCCAGTGGTATCTCCAGCTCATATGAGGCACCAAAAAGGGATGCTGAATAAGATCCGAGGTCGGCACCCGGGAGGATGTCGTATTATGCCAGACTCTGGTGTCCGAGCACGGATGGCCAGGCAGAGCGATGGAGAGGACCCTAGATCCGAGAATATCCCCGAAGATGGAAATAACAACCTCCCAGTTCCAGGAGACCTGACCTGGCAGCAGAAGCTAAGAATAGTAATAGAGGGAGGAATAAGCACTGAGATGAAGGTGGGCCAGCGGCTCAAAAGGATGTTCGATATCCAGGATCGTACAGGACTCTGATTGATCGGCCATCCCCAATGACCCATGATAGCTGAGGGATAATGAGCGGCGTCCTAGAAAGCATCTTCCGTCAAAGAATCGATGATCTCCTCAGAAGAGGAGGGGGGTCAGCAGAATCAGTCGGGATATCTCCATATTTGGCCCCCATAAAAGAAGACCATATACCATCTGGACACAAGAAGAACCTTGCAACATGTCTCGCCATAAAAGCCTCTCTCCTTTCAATAAGGGGGGAATACCCAAGCCACCCAGTTCAATCGGGCGGTACACAATCTCCCAATTGATCAGATGAATCCTTCTCCGAGCAGCAGAAGAATCCCAAAGAAAAGCCCGAATCATCTGCTCAATCTTGATAAGGATACACTTGGGAATGAAAACATTAGAGAGCATGTAAATAGGAAGAGAGACAAGAACCGAGCGAATGAGAGTAAGTTTGCCCATGACAGACAGAGATCTAGTTTGCCATCCAGCAATCCTGTCCGACACTGCCGCCATAAGTGGAGCACAGTCATTTCTAGACAACCTCATTCCAGATATAGGAATCCCCAAGTAGCGGAGATGCCCCTGACGCTCCTGAATCCCCAGTATATGAAGGATCCTGCCATGGAGAGAAGAGGGCGCTTTCGGACTAAAATATACTATAGATTTGTTGAAGTTCACCCTCTGTCCTGATGCATGACAGTTATGCTCGACTACTCTCCTGAATCCCCTAGCATTAGTCAGTGAAGTCCAACCAAGGAGCAGACAATCATCCGCAAATAGGAGATGCGAGATCGACGGTGCACCCAACACTGGGATATAAGGAAAGACTCCGAACCCCTCACAGCCTCCGAAAGAGATCTGGAAAGGAAATCAGCACAAATTATAAATAAATACGGGGATAGGGGATAACCTTGTCGGAGACCATGAGCGGATTGAAAGAAATCCATAGGAGAGTCGTTGAGAAGGATATAGAAGGATGGTGTAGTGATGCACGCCATAATTTTAGCAATCCATACATGGTGAAAACCAAAGTCCTCCATAGCCCTAAGTAGAAAGGTCCAGTCGACACAATCGTATGCCCTTTCCATATCAAGCTTTATTGCCATCAAACTGTCGCTGAGAAGCACGATTGAGGTCATGCATAAATTCTTGAGCCATGAGGATGTTATCAGAAATACTACGCCCCCTAATAAAGGCACCCTGCTCCGAGCTAATCAGCTGAGGAAGCATAGATTTCATTCTGTTTGCCAGCAGCTTTGCGCAAACTTTGTAGAGTGTATTACAAAGGTTGATCGGCCGGAAATGTGAAGGCTAACTAGGGTCAGCCCGCTTGGGAATAAGGGCGATATAAGTTTGCTTTCAATTAACCGGCATAGTAGCTGTATTGAAGAGCAGTTGAATAGCAGCAACCATATCAACCCGAAGAATATCCTAGTAGACCCGAAAAAAGAAAGGAGGAAATTCATTAGGGCCCGGAGCTTTATCCTCTGCTAGAGACCAGAGAGCTGATTTTACTTCGTCCTCAAGGACTTGCGTCAGAAGTAAAGCATTCTGGATAGTAGGAACTGAAATCTGGGGAGAAAAGGAAGAGACAGAAGAATAGATAGTGGAAGGAACAGTCCACCTGGCTACGAAGTTCTGGAGCAGTTCTCTCTTAATATCATCTTCCTCCTCGATCCAGCCTGCCTGGTCAGAATAAAGAGCTCGAATCCTGTTGGAATGTCTCCTGATGATGGTGGCATGGTGGAAGTACCGGGTGTTTCTGTCTCCTTCCCGCAACCATTGAACCCTAGATTTTTGTCTCCAAAGAACCTCTTGTTTCTGTAATAGAGAATGATGGTGAGCCAAAAGACCCCGAAGGGCATCCAGATCCTCATCAGATAATAATCCATCGATGTCCTTCTTGACTTGCAAAGAAAGAATAGAGGCCTCTATATGTTTGAGCTGGTTCACTAGGTTGCCCACCTCCACCCTATTCCACCACAGCAGCCTTCTCTTCAGAAGATCCAGCCTCCTGGATATCCTATAAACAACATCACCCCAAACTGGCATTCTCCAAACCTCCCTAGCAATATCTTTCATCTTGGGATAGGAAAGCCAGAACTTCTCAAATCTGAATGGCACCGCTCTTTTATGGAAAGTATTCAATAAAAGAAGAATAGGAGCATGGTCCGAAGCAATCCGACCAAGGTGGCGAACAGTATATTCCGGATACAGTGAAATCCAAGGAGTAGCATAGTATCTGTCCAACCTCTCCCACACTTTGGCTTGACCAAAGCGGTTATTACACCAGGTGTGGCGAGGACCTAAGAATCCTAAATCGATCAGACCATTATCCTGGATGAAGTTGGAAAAATCCCTTCTGCCGACATCCTGAATAAAAGGTTTACCTCCCCGCTTGTCCTTCGGCCTGTCAATAGAATTGAAATCCCCAGCAACCACTGTCGGGATCCCTTGATCAATCAATACAGATGCTTTGTCCCAGACTGTTCTTCGCTCTCTATATGAAGTGCTTGCATAGACCCATAAAGGAGCCACGATGGCCGGTCTGGCTTAGAAACAACAATGGCCACCAGTTGAGTAGATCGGTGGAAAACATCGACACTAACATACTTCATGCCCCAAATAACAATAATACGACCAGTAAGGCCCTGCGAAGGGACTGAGTAAAACCCCCAGTCCCTGGAAAAGTGTCACCTTAGGCCATCAAGACTTGGACCATAAATCCTCGTCTCAAGCAAAATACAAATATGAGGGTTATACAATAGTAAATACCTATGATAAGTAGATAAAAAGAAGGGTTTTTTGGCCCCCATAACATTCCATACATAAGTTTTCATTCAGCAAAATCAAATAAAAGGGTCAGATACCTGTCTAGCCTCCATCCCTTTCATAGCCCCCGAAGCCTTCTTAGTCCCTTGTATCTTTTCGCCTTTTTTCAGAGCATTGTGGGTGTGGCCTTCCCCTTCTGCTTTGCCCCCCACTGACTCTAATGCCTGTTTAACCCTATCACAGATCCTTCCGTGATCACCCTGAGTACTGTCCCCAACTCCAGATGGTCCCACAGGGCTCTTAGTTTCATGCTTCTTAGGGTCAATAGTGCTCTTTTCAATGGCAGCCTCCCCAGCAGTTAGCACGGCCACAATCTTTCGGGCTCCCCCCTTCCCCCCTCGGGACTTCGATGGTCCCCCCACTGCCCCTTCAAACTTGACCTCACCCCCCGAGACTCCTCTATCCGCCTGGCTTAACCCAGTAGCTTCAGCTGCACTGCAGGGTGGCCAGAACCAGATAGAGAAGCACCCTCCTTCCCTGCACCATGAAGGAACTCCAGTCCCCGAAGAGCAGAAAGAAGGCCCACCTTTTCTCCCTCCCCTTTTACAACTACTTTCCCTATAGACCCAGAACTCCCATCCCCCTCCCCTGTTCCCATCTTAACCCCTGAAGACCCAGAACCAGCTATCTACTGGCTTCCCCCCTCATTCCCTACCTCCCCTGAACACCCCTCCCCCTTGATATCCTGCAGGGCCCCCCCCCGGACAACCTTGCTTAACCTCCTCCACTACACCTGACAACGGAAACAACCCGAGCCCAGAGTTGTCCCCCAGCTCCACCCCCTCAGAAGAAGAACCTAAACCCTCAGGTTTAAGCACTACGACATCCCTATCAACCCCATTTTCCTCTCAACCCGTCTCCATTCCTTCTTTCACTCCCTCTTTCTTTCCTTAGATGATCCAGTATGAGCAGGCACAGTCCCACTGGTGTAATCACCCAGTTTTCCACCCTCAATCGCATACACAAAAGGATTTGGGGTACTAACCTGGTCAGATGTGGCCAAGGTGGCCTTGAGGGAGGAGGGAGAAGAAGAAGTAGAGGGACTCCTACTTCGCTTGAGGGAGACGGTGCCATATTCCACCATTTGTTGATCTTTGTGGCCCTCTTCCAAAGGAATCAGTTGCATGGCGTCCGCCAGTACAGCAAAGAAGCATCCCGCTTCCTTCTGAGAGCTCCCACCCTCCGACAAGTCTGAAGCAGAGGCGTCCGGCGACCTCCTTCGAGCCTGTTGCCCAGAAATGAAGCCCAAGAGGGGGGGTGAATTGGATCTTTTAAAAATTTAAAGCAATAATGTGCAGGCCTTGTTGTGTTTGTGAGTTATGAAATTCAATGCATTAGATTAAATACAGCCGAAAGTTATAAATGGATTGCAATAAACAAAGAGCAAGAAAGAGAGAAGGCAATCACACACAAACACAAAGTTTATAGTGGTTCGGTGCAAACCTAGCACCTACATCCACTCTCCAAGCCATCCTTGGAAATTCCACTCTAATCCAACCAAGATTACAGCCGACTTGTTTTTCAAAAGGCTCATAAGTCAAAATCTATGTTGGTTTTATCACCTAGGTTCACCAACAAACCTTTATACTTGTTTTGTCTTCGGGCTTACAAGTTAATCCTAGTTGGTTTTATCACCTTGGCTTACCAATAAACCACAACAACCTTCTTTCAAGACATCCTTGAAAGTAAGGTCAAATCATAAGATAAAAGCAGATATACAATTTCAAAAATAAGAAAACTCTCTTCAAGAGTAGAATAGAAGCTTTGAAGTTCAAGTTGATGCTTTTGTCTTGTCTCCTCCTTAGAATATTCTTCAAACTCCTCTTTTAGAATGATGTAAGGATGGGCTTGTAAGCTTTTTCAGGGAATCAAACTTTAAAAGGCTTTTGAAGTAAAGTTCTTAAGAGAATCTTGGCTTTTTGGCTTTTAATGGACTTTAATACACTTCAATGCCTTTAAAATGAAGTTGGTGAAGCTTGAATATAGATAAAAACTTTCAAAAAATGGTTTGTGACCGTTTAAGCATCGAATCTAGCCGTTGGGAGCTTGAAAAGATGTTTCTACAAGTCAAAAAATAGATTCGTTAGGGCTATCAGAACTCGAGTGTCGATATTTGGTTGTCAGGTGTCGACACTAGGCTGTCAGGTGTCGACACTTGACTTCCAGGTGTCGATACTTGAACTTTCAAGTGTCGACACTTGATTCACAGGTATCCACACTTGACACAAAAATACTCTAATGACCATATTCTGGATTTTCAAAAAGTCTCAGGCCTTGAGTCGACACTTGAAAACTTAAGTGTCGACACTTGAGTTTCAGGTGTCGACACTTGAGTCCTGGGTGTTGACACTTGGCATGCCAAGAAGTTTTTCTGCATGCCAAATACTGAAGTGTCAACACTTGACTTCCCAGGTGTCGACACTTGGTTCTGAAAAATTCATAATCAAGTGCAAATAAAGCCCAAAACACAAGCATCAATTTTGAAACTTAAATGGAACATAAATAACCAATAATTGAACATATAAAAGCCCTTTTTGCATGAAGAATATGTCTTGAATTGCAAAAAATCCTCCATGCCACGGCATACTATGATACTTAAATTTTTGAGAATTTGAGGTGCTTGCTTCCTGAAAACTCATAACTGAAAGTAAACATTAGTATACAATATGTACTCAAGGTTTTGGTATTTATCAAAATCACTAAGAGAGCCAACAATCTCTCCATTTTTGATGATGACAAAACCTTGAGTAAATTAACATTAATTTTTAAATTTCAGATGTGATATTTCATGAATATGATTGTAAGTTCATATAAGCCACAATTTGCATAGTTAGGAAGAATAAATCTCTCCCTTAATAAGCAATATGTAATTCTGGTATCAGATCAAATTAGAAAATTGCAAACATAAACAATTAATATACCATACTCCCCCTTTTTGTCAATCATTAGAAAAGGGAGTAAACTCCCCCTCAAAACAAGCATGGAGACAAAAAGTAGCGAAGTTAAATTTAATCACAGCTCAACTTATCAGAGCTCAAGAGCATTAAACTAAGATTCCAAAGTTAATATTATCAGGTATTAGAGCCAAAAAATGATAAGAGTATCATATTAATTCAAGCTTATCAATCATAGTGAGACAATGTAAGTATCAAAGAGTCATACATATATATATGATATGAAGTTTTTAGTTATAAAATTTGCTGACTCATCAACAATACTGAAACATATAATGATACCAAGATACATCAACAGTCAATGATAGAAATAGAAATAGTCAAGATACACAAACATCATAAATCATCTGTGAGGCTAGTCCTCATCAGATGGAATCTTAAGAGTCAAAGGGACACTAATCATAGATCTAGTAGCTAAAGCATTAGGAGGTCCCTGGGCTAAAGCCCGGCAACTCCTAGTGCGGCCTGAAGGTCCTATAGAGGGTACAACCCTAGATGATCTAGTGGAAGGGGGTGAAAGAAGATCAGCAGGTGTGATAAAGTCCAGCATGGAATCAACCAAGTCAGCTGGTGGAAGATCTGCAGGGGTAACTAGAGGATCACGGCTGACAACCTCATATCTGTCAGTGCCATCATCACTATCACTATCATTGTCTTTGTTAATAATATCAGTGGCTCTGTCCTGACTCCCCTCAGCATGGTCACCACCATCACCAATGCCATCACCACCACCATCATGTCCACCATCACCGTCATCATGACCATCATGCCTGTCATCATCAGCCGGTGGAGCTGTAGGGGCTGTAAAAGATCTAAAAAGCTCCTCCATGCATGCAAACCCAGTCTCCACCAATTGTCGTAGCTTAGTGAGCTCAGAAGTAGTGTGGGCTCTAAGGCCCTCTAGCTCGATCTATATCTGAGTCGACCGAACTCCAAGACCAATGAGCTCATCTTGAACCTCCGCGAATTGCTGACGAGAATACTCCTCAAAAGATAATCTAGTAGACGCTGGGGGAGCAACTGAAGGAGTGGCAATAGGTGTCATAGGCTCTGTCTCAGATGCATGAGCAGCCTGAGTAGGTGAACTAACTGGCCCTGATGGCCCTGCCTCTACCTCTCATATCTCATCCTCCTCATCTAGCTCTTGGCCAAACTCCCTCCGTACCCATCAGCCTGCCACCAGTATGTATCCCATGCGATGAAGTGACCTCTTGTCGTAGACATCCGTGTGCAAGATCTGCTTGGGGATCTCCCCCTCCAAGGATACTCCACACACTCTAAAGAGTCGGGTCAACCCCATACCGTATGGTAGACAATGACGCTTCTGGGTCGTAGCGTCATGCATCTGTACAAGCATCAATGATGGCAAATCAATCTATCTCCTCTCTATCAGGCTGGTCATCACCATCAACTCTCTCTCTATAATAAAATCGAATGTCCCTGTCTTTGGTAGAAGAATGCGTGCGGTGATGTAGTGTAACAGGCGCATCTCCAAAGATAGCTGGTTCGCGGTGACTACTATCACACCGCAAACATCCTCCCGCTCGAGGATACACCTGAACGCAGCCTCTCTATCCTCTACAGCAAATACACTAACTCCCCGATAGGGGATCTCCCAGATCCTGCTCAGCAACTCTACTGATAGTGAAATCTCAACACCTCTGACTGTAGTGGTCCAAAGAAGTCATCGACAATCCATGGCACCATAAAACTCCCTCACTAGATGAGGGTAGTACTTCTCCTACATTATGCAGAAGGGTACTAGACTTGCATCTGTGAGTACCTAACGGATAGGAAAATGGTGCTGATCAAAGAATGCAAGGTCGACTCTCCTCCCAAAAGCCACTGCCTTCCCTGCCATCCTCTCTGCAAGGAAAAAAACTGGTGCCACTGAACTGCTAGCATGCCCAGTATCCTGTCTAGCCTTGGATCTCCTCTTTGCACCCTGACTAGGTCTCTCCCTAACTGCAAGCCTTTTCCTTGGACCCATCATAGCAACTGACCAAGAAGGGTTGAAGAAGTGTAAACTAGAGGGACATATTTAACTAGGCTTAGAACTAGATAGGCTGAAGGAAACTATGTCTTTCAAAACTAGAAATCCTAATTTTAAAATATGCTAATCATAAGTTTTGAAAAACTGGGATTAAAAATGAATTTAGGTTTTTTTAAAAAAAAACTTTTAATAAGTTCGAAAAGTGTAATAAAACATATTTAAGTTAAAAGATTTTAAGTGTAATTAGGTTGAAGGTTACAAATAAAATATATTTCATAAAACTAGGCTTAAAAGAAGATAGGATTTAGGTTAAAACAATTTAGGGTTTTAGTTTAAACAATTAGGTAAAAGAAAAGAGGGTAAAATGTCGCAAAAACATCACAAAAATACTTTCCAAAACCATAAAAATGCTATAAATAGTTAAGAAAATCTGAATTTAAATGAAAACCCATGGAAATTTCGGCCAAAAAATCAATATAACAGTGATTTTCCCAAAAACGAACGGAAAGAGTGGGAAATCGACCAAAAATCCAAGAGAAATTCAAGAGAAATGCATTCAAATCCGATTCCTCCTAAATGGAGTCTTGGAAATCCATCAAAATTCGTAAAAAACTGATTAAAACACTTAAAAAGTTCGGAAAAACCTAAACCTAGGATTTCACGGTTTGGAAATAGCGAAAATGAGAGGGAAAAATACCTGTTTTTGTTGAGGAGAATGGAAAATGGGATGATTTGGAAGTTGGTGGAGCTTGGGGGTCCACTGAAGCTTGAGAGAGACAGGGGAAAATGAGACAAAAAATCATTCAGTTTGCCCTAAAAAACAGAAAAAATTCTGCGAGTGTCGACACTTGGGATTTGTCAAGTGTCGACACTTGGCCAAGAAAATCTCAAAAAAAAATCTGAAAAAAATTTTAAAAAAATTAAGGAAGTTTTTAAATGCTTTTGGGTCTAAACATAAGTGATTTTTGAGTAAAATACCTTGGGTAAGATGAAATTTGAGAGAGTTCTAGGAGAATGGATCAATGATACCTAACTCTCTTCTAATCATGCAAAATCTCTCTTCACTTAAAGGTTTGGTAAACACATCAGCTAATTGGTCATCAGTACACATAAATTCAAGTTCCATATTAGAATTTTGTACATGATCTCTTATGAAATGATGTCTTATTTCAATGTGTTTACTTCTTGAATGTTGTACAGGATTCTTTGTTAGATTGATTATACTAGTATTATCACATCTTATGGATGTCTTAATTAGTTTAATGCCAAAATCTTCGAGTTGTTGTTTGATCCAAAGGATTTGAGCACAACAGCTTCCAGCTGCTATATATTCGGCTTCCACCATAGATAGAGCAACCGAATTCTATTTCTTGCTACCCCAAGAGATCAAATTTACTGCAACAAACTAACAGGTTCTACTAGTACTTTTACAATCAAGTTTGCACCCAGCAAAGTCAGCATCAGAATAAACAATCAATTCAAATGAGGAATCTCTAGAGTACCATAAACCAATTTCAATTGAGCCAGATAGATATCTAAGTATACATTTAATAGCCAAAAGATGAGATTCTTTAGGATTAGACTGATATCTAGCACATATACATACACTAAACATGATATATGGACTACTAGCAGTAAGATATAGCAATGAACCGATCATTCCATGATATAATTTTTGGTCAATAGATTTACCTGATTCATCCTTGTCAAGTCTACAAGAAGAGCTCATAGGGGTACCTAAAGGCTTTGTGTTCTCCATCCCAAACTTCTTGAGTATTTCTTTTATGTACTTCGCTTGGTTGATGAAGATCCCCTCTTTGGTTTGCTTTATTTGGAGTCCGAGAAAGAAATTCAGTTCTCCCATCATGCTCATCTCGAACTCACCCTGTATTAACTTTGCAAATTCTTGACAAAGAGATTCGTTAGTAGCACCAAATATGATATCATCTACATAGATTTGCACTACTAAGAGGTCATCATTCTTTTTCTTCAAAATAAAGTTTTGTCTACATTACCTCTAGCAAAATCATTTTTAAGTAGGAAAGAACTTAAACGATCATACCAAGCTCTAGGAGCTTGTTTTAAACCGTACAAGGCTTTATAAAGTTTGAAAACATGATTTGGAAATTCAGAATTTTCAAAACCAGGCGGTTGTTCAATATAAACCTCTTCTTCAATAAAACCATTTAAAAGGGCACTTTTAACATCCATTTGAAATAATTTAAAATTCATAAAGCAAGCAAAAGCCAACTATAGCCTAATTGTCTCAAGTCTAGCCACAGGAGCAAAGGTTTCATCAAAATCAATTCATTCCTCCTGATTGTATCCCTTGGCAACTAGTCTAGCCTTATTCTTGTAACAATACCATCTTCATCAAGTTTATTTCTGAAAACCCATTTTGTACTAATAATTGAAGTATTTGAAGGCCTATCTACTAATGTCCAAACATTGTTCCTTTTGAATTGGTTAAGTTCATCTTGCATAGCATTTATCCAATTACTATCATTTTCAGCTTCCTTAATTGTTTTAGGTTCAATTTGGAAAACAAATGCTAAATAATCACAAATATTTCTAAGGGATGATCGAATACTTACACCTTTAGATGGATCACCAATAATTAGTTCTTTTCGGTGTCCATGAGCATACCTCTATTCTTTTGGTAGTGGATCAATAGTAGATATGTTTTCATCACCTTGTACTTGATCTCCTTTAGTATTTTGATCATCTTCTTGTTCCTTGACAGGCTCTTCATTTATATTTATTTTTTTAGTTCTTTTAGTACCTGTTTTCTTATAATGCACATCTTCTTTTCTAGAAGATTTCTGGTCAGACTCATCAAATACTACATGTATGGATTCTTCAACAATAAGTATTTTTCTATTGAAGACCCTGTATGCCTTGCTAGATGTAGAGTAGCCTAAAAAGATACCCTCATCTGACTTGGCATCAAATTTACTCAAATTGTCTTTACCATTGTTTAAGATGAAACAACGGCATCTAAAAACATGAAAATAATGAATTGAAGGTTTTCTACCCTTCCAAAGCTCATATGGTATTTTCTTTAAAATCGGTCGGATTAAAACTAGATTTAAAACATGGCATGCATTATTTATGGCTTCCATCCAAAAATATCTAGGTAGGTCATTTTCACAAAGCATGGTGCGTGCCATTTCTTCAAGAGTTCTATTTTTCCTTTCTACCATCCCATTTTGTTAAGGTGTCCTAGGTGCTGAAAAATTATAATGAATGCCATTTTCAATACAAAATTTATCAAAATCAGCATTTTCAAATTCAGTTCCATGATCACTTCTTAAAGATATGATTGAAACACCTTTTTCATTTGAAACACGTTTATGAAATCTAATGAATTCTGAAAATGTTTCATCTTTGTATGCTAAAAACATGATCCATGTAAATCGCGTGATATCATCTACAATAACTAGACCGTACTTCTTACCTTACAAAATAGATGTTCTAGTCGGCCCAAAGAGATCCATGTGAAGCAACTCTAATGGTCTAGATGTAGAGATTACTCCTTTTGGTTTGAAAGAGGATTTGGTTTGTTTTCCAAGCTGACATGCACTGCAAATCTTGTCTATTTCAAAACTGAGATTTGGCAATTCTTTTATCAAATTCTTTTTGCTAAGTTTTGAAATCAAATGCATACTAGCTTGTCCTAGTCTACGATGCCAAAGCCAACTAGGTTCATTGATCTTGGCTTCCATTGCCACTAGGCATTGACCATTTTGAACAGGAAAATCATTAAGATCAACCATATAAACATTGCCATGCCTATGACCAATGAACTTGATGCCACTGTCATCTAAACTAGAAACAATGCACATATAAGATTCAAAAACTACTTTAAAATCCTTGTCACAAAATTGACTAATACTAAGCAAGTTGTGTTTCAAACCATCAATATATAAGACATTATCAATGTAAGTAGAGGGGGTGATATGGACTTTACTAATACCAACAATTTTGCCCTTTCTATTATCATCAAATGTCACATTGCCATCATTTTGATACTCGAGTGATAAAAACTGCTCCACATCTCCGATCATATGCCTTGAGCAACCGCTATCAAGGTACCACATTCTTTTCTTATTGGTTGCAAGGTATATCTGCAATAAAAATCAAGTGGAAACTTTAGGTACCCAAGTCATCTTGGGTCCTTTCAGGTTAGTGGCAGTGGTTCCTTTTGGAATCCAGATTTTCTTAAAATTACTCAATTTTCTCTTATTGCACATGTAAGATTTATGCCCTATAGTACCACATGCATAACAGGTAATGGATGAAGATGCAGGCACAAAGAAATTTTTGAAAAGTTTTTGTTTCTTCTGAGTTCTAATCCTTAAACCTGCTCTATCAAATACAGCCCTTTGATTATTTAAAAGCATGTTTAACTTTTCAGAATTGTATATAAATTTATCTACAAAAGGTTTTAACTTTTCAATTTCTTCTTTATATTTTTTGTTTTCATCCAAAATTTCTTTGTGTTGTTTTGAAAGATTTTCATTTGAAGCAGAAATGCTTTTCTTTTTCAAAATGTCTTTCTTCTTTTAAAGAATAGAAATCTTATCATTTAATTTTTTATTTGAAGAAGTAGACAATCATTTTCATTTGAAAACTTATTATTTGCTTTGACTAAATCTAAATTTTGCTTTTTCAAATATTTATGTTTTGACTTTAGTTTTTGAAATTTTATAACTAACTCATCAAAAACTTCATGTAACTCATCAAATGTAAATTCATTCTCAGTTTCAAATTGTACCTCGTAATGATCCACCATCAGACAGAAGTTTGCAACTTCTTGCTATTCTTCCTCAGAGCTGGAGTCTTCGCTGTCACTCCAGGTTACCATCATGGCCTTCTTTCTTAATTTTCTTCTACTTTTCTTAAGTAAAGGACAGTTTACCTTGAAGTGTCCCGGTTTTTTGCATTCGAAGCACGTGGGCTGCTCCTTGTCTTTCTCTTTATCTTTCTCTTTACTTGGCTCACCTTTCAGGGGTTTCTTTTTGAAGTTAAACTTCTTCTTCCTCATGAACCTTCTAAATTTTCTTGCCATTAGAGCAGTCTCATCTTCTTTTTCATCTTCTTCAGAGTCATCGCTTGATTCTTCTCTTGCAGTGGATTTGAAAGTGATTACTTTCTTTTTTTTGTCAACTTCCGCATTCTTTTGCTTGAGGGAGAGCTCATAAGTCATCAATGAGCCCAATAATTGCTTAAGTGGAAGAGTGTTGACATCCTTGGCTTCTTCAATAGCTGTCTCCTTTGCATCCCAAGAAGCCGATAGAGACCTGAGAAGTTTGTTTACAAGTTCACCATTAGAAATAATTTTTCGTAGGCTTTTCATACCATTCACAATATTTGTAAACCTAGTATACATCTCACTAATAGACTCAGTAGGTTTCATTTTAAACATTTCGTAAGTATGAATGAGTATGTTAACCTTAGTTGTATTCACTTGGTATGTACCCTCATGGGTAACCTCAAGTGTGTCCCAAATCTCCTTAACGGAGAGATAATTAGATATTCTATTGAATTCACTTGGATCAAGAGAGCAATACAATAAATTTATAGCCTTAGCATTAAGCTCTATTTGGTTAATGTCATTCTCATCCCAATCATCTTCCATTTTTGGAGTGAGAATGCCATTAACCATCATAGTAGGCTGAAGAGGACCTTTTATGATTGTCCTCCAAAGATTATAATCCAATGCTTGAATGAATATGCGCATGCGAGTTTTCCAATAAGTGTAATTTATGCCATTAAATAGTGGGGGACGATTTGAAGCTTGACCTTCAACAACACCCATTCCAATTAGGGCTGCCATGATCTTTTATTCAAGATCTTTGGACCTATAAGAGAGTACCAATGCTCTGATACCACTTATTGCCCAGAAATGGAGTCCAAGAGGGGGGGTGAATTGGGTCTTTTAAAAATTTAAAGCAATAATATGCAGGCCTTGTTGTGTTTGTGAGTTATGAAATTCAATGCACTAGATTAAATGCAGCAGAAAGCAATAAATGGATTGCAATAAACAAAGAGCAAGAAAGAGAGAAGGCAATCACACACAAAAACAAAGTTTATAGTGGTTCGGTGCAAACTTAGCACCTACATCCACTCCCCAAGACATCCTTGAGAATTCCACTATAATCCAACCAAGATTACAGCTGACTTATTTTTCAAAAGGCTCACAAGTCCAAACCTATGTTGGTTTTATCATCTAGGTTCACCAACAAACCTTTATACTTGTTTTGTCTTCAGGCTCACAAGTTAACCCTAGTTAGTTTTATCACCTTAGCTTACTAACAAACCACAATAACCTTCTTTCAAGACACCCTTGAAAGCAAGGTCAAATCACAAGATAAAAGCAGATATACAATTTCAAAAGTTAGACAAACTCTCTTCAAGAGTAGAATAGAAGCTTTGAAGCTCAAGTGGATGCTTTTGTCTTGTCTCCTCCTTGGAATATTATTCAAACTCCTCTTTTGGAATGATGTAAAGATGGGCTTGTAAGCCTTTTTAGGAAATCAAACTTTAAAGGCTCTTGGAATGAAGTTCTTGAGAGAATCTTTGCTTTTTGGCTTTCAATGGACTTCAATACACTTCAATGCCTTTAGAATGAAGCTGGTGAAGCTTAAATACAGATAACAACTTCCAAAAAATGGTTTGTGACCATTTGAGCATCGAATCTAGCAGTTGGGAGCTTGAAAAGATGTTTCTGCAAGTCAAAAAAATAGATCCATTAGGACTGTCATGTGTTGACACTTGGCTGTCAGGTGTCGACACTTGACTTCCAGGTGTCGATACTTGAACTTTCAAGTGTCGACACTTGATTCATAGATGTCGACACTTGATACAAAATACTCCAATGGCCATGTTCTGGATTTTCAAAAAGTCTCAGGACTTGAGTCGATACTTGGGAACTTAAGTATCGATACTTGAGTTTCAGGTATCGACACTTGAATCCTGGGTGTCGACACTTGGCATGCCAAGGAGTTTTTCTATGTGCCAAATGCTGAAGTGTCGATACTTGACTTCCCAGGTGTCGACACTTGGTTCTGAAAAATTCATAATCAAGTACAAATAAAGCCCAAAACACAAGCATCAATTTTGAAACTTAAATGGAACATAAATAACCAATAATTGAACATATAAAGGCCCTTTTTGCATGAAGAATATGTCTTGAATTGCATGCCATGATACTTAAATTTTTGAGAATTTGAGGTGCTTGCTTCCTGAAAACTTATAACTGAAAGTAAACATTAGTATGCAATATGTACTCAAGATTTTGGTATTTATCAAAATCACTAGGAGAGCCAATAGAGCCACTTTAGCCGGCTTCTGCCATCCCTCAGTGTCAGGTGGCGAGCTCGGTGAAGAAGAAAGGTAATTGGGTGTAGACCTAGTTGGGGAGGAAGACAAAGGCTTAGAAGAGGATTTCGGCGCCTTCCCCCTATCTGCTGCCACTACAATCTTTCCAGAGAAGCCCTCTGGACGGGCCTGGTGCATCCTCGCCGTCACTAGCCACAGCCCGAATGGCAGTTCCTCCTTCTCCGGATTAAAATTGGATCCCGGAGCAACGAGGTCCCGATCCAGGCCAGCTTCCACCCCCTGCTCCTCCACCAAGTTGTCAGGGCACATCCTTGTGCTCTGTGCTACCTTCCTCATGAGTTCCTCCCTGTGATTGCAGTCATCTAGCTGATGCCCCATTCTTCCACAGAGGAAGCAGACCGACGGTAAATTCTCATAGACGAACTACTGCCAGAAGATAGTGTCACTTCTTTGGATCAGCACCCCTGGGAGTAAAGGCTTCGACGCATTAATCTCCATTATCACCCTCACGAAGCCTGTTTTCTTCTTCATGTCGGTGAAGTTGTCGAGGGACAGTGGAGTGCCCGCCTCCCCTGCCACTATCATGATGGCCGAACTCTCCCAATACTCCAGAGGCAAATCCGGCATCCTCATCCACACCACCATAGTGTACACCGGACTCTTCCCTGGTAGGAAATCCTTCCTCCATGGCACGAATGCCATCAACTGTCCTCCCACGTATCAAGATCCAGCTTGCAAAACCCTGGTGCAGTCTCCTTTCGACCCCATTCGAACCACCAGGTGGTCCTCCCCCACCGGGAAGCCCTTCGGTTCAAAAATCAACATAAGCAGAGTTATATGCTTTAACCTCTATTTGACCTGTTTTCAGCTAGCCCTATGTAAATATACTTTAACCATCCTTTTCTTTCACCCATAAAAATTTGGTCTTTAATTGTCATAAACAAAGATAAGTTAAAAGATAATTAAGCAGAGTTATATTATAGACATACAATGGAGAACAATCTGATAAAATAAGAAAGGCAGAAATGTTACGCATGCCTGTACTTAAAATTAATAGTAAACCACTTATTCATAGCTTAAGTCAGTTGGCACCTCTTTTGAGGATTGATCCTCAACCTTGATAACTCTATTATATTTCTTAAAATAATTATAAAAAAATTATTAAGTGTGGCTTGAATTTGATATAATCCATGATACATATCCAATCCGATTTTTTAAGAATTTAATTGGCATGTTCGGATATTTCAATTTTTTTATTATTTTAGAATTTGATGGTTATGTGTATATTATAATTATGCAGTTTTATTATTGAGAACCGTCTTTTGTTATTTTGAGCCGTTCCAAATTGTTTATACTCCATTATTTGATATTATAATTTTTTTTATGGATGTAGGCTAAAAACCAAACTACGTAAATTGCTGTATTTATTTTTTTTATGCATGGTTGTTTATTGTTTCGGATTATGTACTAACTGACAGGTGGTGTTGTAATAATTAAAAATTTTTAAAGCTTATCTGGTTTTCAGCTGTAAGTTAAAGGACAAATTTGATTTAAATTTAGTAGATGACACGTTTACTTTGAGTGCACGGACATTGAAAAACTAGCTAGCAAACGCTACATGCATTACCATTAAGATGGTAGCCCGATTATTAAAGATCTTGTCTTATAATTAACAGGTCGTGAGTTCGAGGCATGATTTTGCGGATGACTCGATTAAATCTAGAAATTTTCTTGGGACCTGCAATAATTGATAGTTCCCGTTCTACTAACCGGCATCTTGGGACCTGCAACAATTAGTATGAGTGAGAGGCTAGGGTCTCCTCCTTTATTTCCATTCTACTAACCGACGTCTTAGTGATGATTTATCTTTCCATATCCCTTTTTCTTAAAAAAAAATAGTATGAGTGAGAAGTAAGGGTCTCCTTCTTTGTTCCCGTTCTACTAGCAGGCATTTTAGTGATGATTTATCTTTCCTTATTTAAAAAAAAAAAAAAAACAAAACAAAAGGTTACATGCATTGTACTTGTAAGCAAATGCCAGTTTTTTTTTTTTGTTTTGGTGATTATGTTAGTGATATGTTGCACTTATACTGTAACCTTAGTGCCATTGCATCAAGCAAAGAAACAGTGAAATTTCTTTACAGTTATAGCTGGCAAGAATTAATTAAGTCTAACGAGCCTCAACGGACTTCCTGTACTCCATGGATAACCATCACATGTTTATGCATCAAAAAGTTATTACAGTAAAAAAGAAATTTATCAACGTTTTTAAAAATATTTATCGACATTTTTAAGCATTAACAAGAAAGCTCCCGATATTTTTTAAAGCGTCGCAAAAGTGTCTGGTATATAAACATGGGGATATAACCTGACGATGTTTTTTAAAAGCATTGGCATATACCGATGCTTTAAAGTGTCACTATATTTAAACTTACCGACGCTTTAAAGTGTCGCTATATGCCGAAACTTTAAAGCGTCACTATATTTAAATTTACCAATGCTTTAAAGTGTCGCTAGGTTTTAAACGTAGTGATGCTTTTTAAAAGTATCGGCATATGCCAACGCTAAGCATCGCTAAGTTTAAAATCTAGCGACGATTTAAAGCGTCGGTAAGTTTAAATATAGCGACGCTTTAAAGCGTCGATATTTGTTATGATATCGATGCTTTAAAGTATCAGTATTTATTATGATATCGGTGCTTTAAAGCATCGGCAATCGGTAAGATAGCGATGCTTTAAAGCATCAGCAATTTTTTTTAAAAAAAATATAGCTGTATCAGCACAAACCTTTATATATCAAATACATACACCAATACAAACCTGTATATATTATCACCAAAATCAAATATCATTTCATTCAAATCTGTATCACACATAACCAAAGACATACAAAATAAAATCAAATATTATTTAATTAAAAATTGTATCGCACAAACACAACATTCATACTCCAAACACCAAATATACATGAAATTAATATAAAGAGTATTTTATATATATATAAAGTATCAATAGATACTCAAACTCGATCTAAGTTCAAATACATAAAAAGATATACAAAAATTTAAAAAAATCAACTAGCATCAATGGTCCGCGGGAGGCTGGTCGTCGTCCTGTCTGCGACTGGCAGATGCATCAAGAACCTACAAGATATACATATATATAGTTACGATACATACATTATATATATATTCGAAATTATTACATACATATAATATATATATATATGTAGTTATAAATAATTACTTACCTGAAATGACATGAACATATGCAGCACCGATGTAACATGCTCAAGCTGAGTCCTCATAGTCTGCATCTCTACTCTGTCTGCATCACGTGTCTGTCTAAGCTCTGCTATCTCATCATTGAGTCGACGAATACGTGAATGATCATGACTATTTCTAGTATCCCGAGTAAATCTACTCACCTCAGATAACTGAGTAGGGATAACTCCAATCCCATAACCCCTCACTCGTCCATGACGCTCTAGTCCCATCAACTCCGAGAGTACCTCGACCTCGATGCGACTGCTCTACGTAGATGATATAGCCTCGCCATCACGCTCAGCGACCATAGAGATAGCCCTTTCCTATGTTTTATAAAAAAATTATATATTAATACTTAATAAAAATAAAATTATAAATCATGATATAATATAAATAAAAAAATATAAATATATCTCTGGACTCCTCCCGAACAAAACTGCCATCCTGGTGAACATGAGTCAGCCGATAGAACTCCACCTCACCAGGGTCCCTCCCTTGCTGATCAGCTTATAGAAAGAATAAATGTTACAAAAAATCCAAAATGACACATCTTATACCCCGTACCATGATACATGGCACATGCATGATACATGATGATATATGATGTTAAAACTAAAAGTGTACTAAAAATATTATAGGATGAGAAACATACAAACTCATGCCTGAGCCATGCATAACTCTTGGACTCCGCTGTGTGAGGAACAGACTGAGCTGCTCATGTAGCTCTACCAATAGCAGAATATGTATGTAGCTCTATCAATAGCAGAATATGTCTACACAATAAAATTAAAACTATGTTATATATTGTATAAATATAATTTACATTAAAAATTAATAAGTTTATAAGTTTGATGATGCTACACAACCTGTGCCCTCTCGGAGAACTAATATAGTACCAGCTCCCTCCACTGATGAGGGTGTACATCAAGAGGACAGGTAGCTACAACCCGTTCCTCTATCTTACCCTCTATCTTATAGTCACCCTTCAACTTTGCCCTATACTCTTTCCACTTACGATTGAGAGACTTAAGCACAAAATCATTACAATCTGGAAAGAGTATAAACTTGCTCTACAATGTAAATAAATAATAAAATAAGTATTAAATGAAATAAGTAATGAAATTGTTAAAAACTTAAAATATAAAATAATATATCAATTTTTTTATCTGTACAAGTCGTAGCATCTCTACTTTATAGGCAGGAAGCATGTCATTCCACTTTGAATAATTTAGGGGATATAGCTGACCCCGGCATGCTACTATTCCCAAAAAGCTGGTCAACAAGCTAGCTAATTTCTTAATAGGCTGGCCAAGCTTATTGCACTCAACGACGATCCTCTCACCCTCAGGTAACTACCACATATCATGGACTAGTGTGGGTCCTCGCCTCCTCCTAAGTCTCTCAGATCCATCTACAAAAAAAAATATAAAAATTATATATCAAAAGTATTGCATATGTATGAATTGAAATGAGATAAAATTATTAAATTATCCTATATTTATATATCATCGATGATAGGCTCATCATCTGGACGATCCGTACGAGGATCGTGATGTGCTGACTCGAAGGGAATGTCCTCGACCTGATGTGAAGGAGAGGTACTGGCCTCAACCGGATGTGCAGGAATGGAGGGATTAGCATCAGACCATCGTGAAATGAATGGACTACCCTCGGGCTACTGTGACGAAGTACCAGCCTTGGTCTAAGAAAACTGAAACTGTACATCTGATATGCGCTTCCTTCGAGGCATGGTGTACCTAATATGCATTATTAAAAACTAAGTCAGTCAATATTATAATCAAATTATAACATAAATGAATTGCTATTTAAAAGATAGGATAATAATTCATGCAAAAATATAAGCCATTTTATAAACTAATTACTTATCATAATCAAATAGTTATACCTTTTTGTGAATCCAACCTAACCAAAATGGTTGTATCATTTATATGATCATCCGGCATAATATTATAAGGCATACACTGAGTATAAGTATCATCATCATCTTCTTCCATCCTTTTTTCAATGTCATACAAGTTTCTGGATTTTGTCTTAATAACAGTAACCCATTCTTTATCTTTTGATTCTTGTACATAAAAAACTTGTTGAGCTTGAGATGAAAAGATAAATGGATCATCCTTTAATAACACACCCGTATGTATTAATCTTGAAAAATTGACAAGTATGAATCCTTTTGAGTCCTTTTTCAAACCTCTTGGTGTATTTATATCTACCAAATCGTATCGAAATAATATAACTTTAAAATTTTCATAATAATCTAACTCAAAAATTTTTTTAAGTATACCATAATAAGATTTTCTATCTGCTTCTACCATAACACCAATGTTCTGAGTTTTTCTAAATTTCTCGCACTCCTTGGTATAAAATTTAAAGTCATTTATAATAAAACCATTATATTTATTCATAATATAATTGGGACCTCTAGCAAGTGCTATTAGTTCTGCTGAACAATTTTTCTCCATCAGTATCGGTATCTAGAAAATATAATATCAATTATCGATCACTTATTCGATGTTAAATGTATATAAAATTATTATACGACTTATATATACTAACTTGATTGGCAAGCCAATTAGAGAATAACTCAACCAACCATCTTTGTTCAATCCTTGGATTAGGACGAGTGGAATGATTAACTTGTCGTTGTACAGCTAAAAGTTTACTACATGACAATCAAATATAAGTTTGATAATAATATGTCTAATATTTAGTATTATCCATGTGTAGATAGACTAACCTGCGATAGTCAGATATTATGTCACTATGTAGCAATACATAACGGTGTGCTTGTGACAAGGATTTATGGTTAAGAACAATACTTTCAACTTTTCTTATAAATCTTCCAGAAGATATAAATTTGTATAGATCTGTATTCTCCATAGTATCATCATGACGTTGAGATCGATTGAAAACAGTCTCTACATCTTCGAGATATCTTGAACAAAATGTTAAACATTCTTTAGCAATATATCCCTCTGCTATTGAGCTCTCAGGATGGGCTTTGTTTCGTATATAATTCTTCAAACGTGAAAGATATCTTCCAAAGTATGATATTTATTAAAATTTTAATATTAATATCACATTAAATAATGAAAATGATATCTAAATTATGAGATTTTAGTTTTACAGCATCACCTCTCGATAGGGTACCTCCATCTGTACTATACCGGTCTACCAAGTTTAGCTTCCAAAGCTAGGTGAATTAGAAGATGAACCATAATCGTAAAAAATTCAGGAGAAAAAATCTTTTTCATCTGACATAATGTAAATATAACTTGAGACCGTAACTGATCAAGCTCCTGAAAATCAAGAACCTTAGAACATAATGCCTTGAAGAATGATGATAACGAAAAACAACCATAACAATTTGTTTCAGAATATCTTGCATTAGTAAAGCCAATGAAAGAATCCTTGCAATGACCCACTCTTTTAAACCTAATAATCCTAAAATAGGCACAATCTAAAATCAATATCATGTCATTATCTTATAATAATCTATAAAATTCCTTGGAAACTTTAAAATCTTAACTTATGGCTATGTGTCCCCTTTCCTGCACAACAATCTATTTCCATGATTTGTTACCCAAGCTTCACTCGATTTCTTTTGGATCTACTAATTCAAATATATATATATAATTTAAAATTATTATTATCATATAGCTTCGTAATAACTTATAGAATTCTTTAAAACTATAAAATCATAATTTCAGTTTAACTCCCCTTTGTTACACAAGAGACATCTTCTATAATTTATTTAGCTTATCAAATGATATCCAAAAATTCCTAAACTTGGGAGACAGATCGAATAATAAGTCAAGTACTTTAAATAAAATTTTAATTCAAAATAGTTAACCTTTTAAGAGTTATAAATCTTGGATTAAAATAGAACAAAATTAAACATCCTATATTAATATCAATTTTACATATTTTTTTTTCTCTACTTCATTTCCAACTTATCTTATCATGAACTTCATCATTCATATTCCCTTTCATGGGAAAGATCAAACAATTTCAACTTTATATCAAGTTGCATCACTCACCTTGGATCTTAAGATTTAGAACCACATTGTAATACCAAAAGAAGCGATCTTAAAATAAATAAATAAACAAGCCGATGAAAAAGGCAGAAGTAGCAGTCAAAACCACTTACAGCTTGATATCAACCGAACAAGCCTTGATAGAAGCTATATAATTTTTACTGCTCCTTTTGAAAATAGCAGATAAACAATTAAGTTTTCATAAATGAAAGAAAATATAAACAAGTACTTATACAAGGAATCAAAAAGATCGAGATCAAGAAGAGACGAAACCGAATCCATATTAAAACAAGAGCTCACAAAGCCATGCAGAAATTAAAAGTCCAACATGATAATTTAGATCAAAACAATATCTACTAATATATAATAATATATAATGGAAAAGGTTTTTGGCTAGTTTTATGCAGCCAATCCTAAAGTTTCAAGCTAGGATCAACCTTGATAAATTATGTAATCTCTCAACTTCCATGCATCCCCCCACAACTCTTTCTTATAACAGTCTTAAAATAAACCTTACCGGCTGACAAACAGTGAGAGGTAGGTGCTTACAGTGAGAGGCGGGGGCAGCGGGTGGGAGGGCGGGGCTTCAGTCGGTGGGCCGGTATGGAAGAGAGGCAATGCGATGGAGATGAAGGAGATGAAGACACCGGCCAGAGAGCTTCAGTGGTGATGAAGGGATCCGAAGGAAACCCGCCGGAGATGAAGGAGGAGGGAGAGGGATCGAGGATGAAACATAGATCAGGAGAATGGGGGCGGTGGATCGATCGAATGAAAAATTAGCGCTCGGGGCTGGGTATAAGAGGAGGAATTTCCCGACGCTTATAACCGTCATTAAAAGCTGGCTCCCGACGCCCGTTTAAAAACCTGATGACGCTTAAAAATATCGGAAAACATGTAAGCTTAGCGATGCTTATAAGCGTTGAAGGATAGTGACACTTTCTAAAAGCATCAGTGGCTTTGCGGTATCCATCGACGCCCATCTAAAATATCGAAAGAAAAGGATTGCCGTTTCTATCTTTTACTATAGTGAGCGTTTCGTGCCCATAACTATCTGTCTTCATATCCGCCAGTCATCCTACCGTAATGCACTCTACGTACAAAACAATCACATTCTCAAATGTCCAAAAGAGAATTCCTCGTAACTCCTGCTTTGTCTTCGTTCCATCCCTTGCCCTGTGCACTTGGCTTCTCAGCAGGACCACCATTCTCTCGTACGCGTCCCCATCTTAAAAACACTAATAATACCGCTCACTATATATATATATATATATATATATGTGTGTGTGTGTGTGTTTGTGTGAATGATTTTCAGCTAATTGGCCTTCGTAATGCAATCTATAAATTGGTTGCTAAGCTTCCCACTCATAGGTTGAGGCCTATTCTTCCTTCTCTAGTGTCCATTGAGCAAGGGATCTTTGTTCACTGCAATAAGGAAAAAATATTTTACTTTCACAGGTGATGATGCAGAGCCTTTATGATAATGCAATTTTTAAGTCTATGAGCTAACCCTATAAGGACCGGACCACCGATCCACATACACTAATAGATGGAAGAGATTACGAAAATTTAAGCATCTCGAATCAAAAATTATCTGGTAGGATGGGAACCTGCGAGGATAGCTACACCGGATTTATCTCTTCCTATTTTTTTTAAAAATAAAAAATAAAAAACTTACCTGCATTGTACTTGTAAGCAAATCGCCAGTTTTTTTTTTCAAAAAAAATTGATTATGTTAAAGTGGTATGTTGCTCATATACCGTAACTTTAGTGCCATTGCATCAAGCAAAGTTACCGTGAAATTTCTTTACAGTTCTAGCTAGCAAGCATTAATTAAGTCTAACGAGCCTCAACGGACTTCCTATACTCCATGGATAACCATCACATGTTTACGTGTCAAAAAAGTGTTCCGTGCCCATAACTATCTGTCTTCGTATCCCATCACCTTTCCATCTACAATGAGCCAGTCATCCTACTATAATGCACTACGTACATAACAATCACATTCTCAAATGTTCTAAAGAGAAATCCTCATAACTCCGGCTTTGTTTTCATTCCATCTCCTTGCCCGCTACCTGTGCACTTGGCTTCTCAGTAGGACCACCATTCTCTCATACGCGTCCCCATCTTAAAAACACTAAAAAAATACCCCTCACCTCAATATATATATATATATATATATGAATGATTTTCAGCTAATTGGCCTTTGTAATACTATCTATAAATTGGTTGCTAAGCTCCTCGCTCATAGGTTGAGGCCTATTCTTCCTTCTCTAGTGTCCATTGAGCAAGGAACCTTTATTCACTGCAATATGGGGAAAAATATTTTACTTTGACAGGTGATGTGTTAGGAAATGTGGATCGTATTGGGATGCCAAAAGCTTGCAGAAGAAATGAAAACAAAAAACCTGAAAGACAGATAAACAGCAAGCACAAGCAAACACACAAGATTACGTGGTTCAGAGCCTCTTGCTTCTATGTTCACGGTCGCACAGGATCAAATCTCTACTATCAGGAAGAGATATAGGAAGTTATAACATAAGAGAACCCTCCCTGGATACAACCCCAGTCCAATACGAAGAAAGAAGAAAGAATAATACAATACAGGAGGAACCCTTGCACTCTCTCTACCTTTCTCTCTCTCTTCTCCTTGTTTTCTTTCTTGGAAAACCCTTGGACTACACTGGATTGCAAAACCTCTGGCTCTCTTCTACTCTTTTTTGGTCTGTAGGCTCTCTTGTTGGTCTGCAGGCTACTCTGAGTCTCTGTCGGCGTCCCCTGATGCAAAGAGCCCGAAGAACCCTCCAAAATTGCATCCCAATTGGAGTAAAAGATCTTAGATCAAGCCTAATATCATCCAAAGTCAACCTCAGCCATCTGATCGACGATCGGACAGTCTAAAACACTCAAAAACCCGTGGATCACTCATGAATCGTAAGAAATCGCCAGGAAACCGATAGGAAATGCCTGGAAAAAGCCCCAAGTCATCGCCGCTCCGTATTGGGCTGAGCCCACATGCCCGCGCGCCGGGTCGAGCCGCATGCCCGCTCGCTCGTGCCCGCGCTCCTGGGCCGGGCCTTGCACCTGCTCGCGCGCCCGCACCTGGGCCTAGGCCATGCCTGCCCATGCACTTGCCCGTGTCTGGCCGGGCCTTGCGCCCGCGCGCCCACAGGCCTGGGCCGCGCGCGTGGGTTGGGCCGAGCCCTGTCTGGCAGGCCAACTGCTGGTTTTTTTTTGGTTTTTCTTGGTTTTTCTCTGCTAGGCTTCTGGGCTTCTCTGAACTTGGATCTTCGATAGATATGGCTTCCACATCCAATAACTCTCCCACTTAGAGACTTAGACATCCAATCATGCATCCACCTGAAACATCAAAATGCAAACTTCCAAATGAAAAATAAAAACAAGTGAGTATCCTATGCAGCACCTCCAATCAACTAGCTCCGGAAGCCAATTGAGGCCATGCATGATCCCAATTTCTCTGTAGTAACCATCTCTGCTAGCATATCCACCTTAGTGATAGAAAGAGCCACAATCTCCTGCAACTACGAGACCCAGCTCATTGTTGTCCTGCCAATGGTATCCCCGTATCCTATCGTGCTCCTCCTAGTGTCGGCATCACCACCTGGATCTTCTTTTTATTGGAACCCTTTCATAGCTAACCTTGCCTTGCACCTCTTGCTACCATTATACTTTTCCTTGATCTTATAGACCCACTTGTTATATAGTGCTTTCTTTCCTTTTGGTAGTGTGCTGAGCTCCCGTATCTGGTTCTTTGTCAAGGAGTGCATCTCGTCCTTCATTGACAGCTCCCACTTAACCGAATCTTTATTCTCAATGGCTTCATAAAAGCACTCTGACTCCCCTCCATTTGTCAACAGCAGATAATACAATGAGGGTGAATACCTAATTTGTGGTTTCGGGGTCCTTGTAGATCTTCTCAGTTGAGGTGTCTTTGGCTCAAGTTTAGGATGTCTTGCTCCCTCAGCAATGTCCTCTTCTGTTATTTCTTCCAACTCTACTTATTTTGTCTGCATGTCCTGCTCTGTCTGGAACACTCTAATCATTGTACAGGCTTCTTTCATTAAATACCATGTCCTTGTTCTTGATGATCTTCCTGTCCTTCTCACTCTAGAGCTTATAATCGGACTCATCAGTGCCATACCCGATGAAGAAGAACCTCTCTGACTTCTTCTCTACATTGATGTACACATAGGAGACACAGCCGAAGACCTTCAAGTGAGATAAGCTTGCTGACTTCCTTGTCAACTCTTCTTCTGGTAACTTATACTTAAGAGGGACTGAGGGACTTCTGTTGATCAGTAGGCAGCAGTGTTAACTGCCTCAACCCAAAATACCTCGAGCAATCTAGCATGGAGCCTCATGCTCTTGGCTCTCTCGTTCAAGGTCCTGTTCATATGCTTAGCTACCCAGTTCTATTATGGCATACTTGGAATCATCTTCTCTATCTTGATCCCATTGATTGCGCAGAACTTCTTTGAACTCGGTGCTGTCATACTCGCCTCCATTGTCCGGTCTCAGAAACTTTATCTTCTATCCAGACTTATTCTCCACCATGCTTTTCCATTTTCTGAAAGTGTCAAATATGTCAGATTTATTTTATAGAAAATAAACTAATACCTTTCTAGTGGAGTCATCGATGAAAGTTATATAATTTCACGAAGCTTCAAAGGATGCAATCGGGGAGGGATCCCACATATTGGTATGCACAAGCTCCAGCTTTCTTGAGCTTGGTGCCTCGCCAATCTTAGAGAAGATGACTCTCTTCTGCTTTCCAAGAACACAACTCTCGCAGAAACTAATATCTATTATCTTCAAACCTGGTAGCTTGTCCTTTTTTAATAGTACTTGCATTCCTTTCTCGCTCATGTGACCCAACCTGTAGTGCCACAACTCTGAGTCTTCCTGTGCTAGTGCCACTGCATCTCTGGTATTACTAGTCATATATAGGATACCCAACTTACTTCCGCGTGCAATCTCCATCGCACCATTGGTGATCTTCTAAGAGCCACCAATGAAAGTTGTAATGTACCTCTTTAAGTCCAGCTACCCAACTGATATCAGGTTTCTCTTCAATCCTAGGACATGTCTAACATTCTTGAGCTTTCAAACTAATTGATCTGGCATCTTGATGTGTACATTACCCTTTTTTATAATACCCAAAGGTTCTTCATCTACAAGATGGACCTTTCCGAAGTCTCCAGTAATGTAGTTTTACATAGACTCCTTTTGTGCGATAGAGTGAAATGAAGCTCCAGAGTCTAGAATCTAAGACTCCATTAGACCATCCATGTTGAGAACCAATGCATCTTCAATTATCTAGGTCACTGCATTAACTGACTCTCATTCTACCCCTTGTCCTTTGCCCAGCAGTTCTTTCCGATTTGCTCCTTCTTGCTACAGTGCCAACAGCCATTACCCATCGGTCTTGACTTGCTTCTCTGCTTGGACTTGGATCTCCCATGGCCTTCACTGCACTGTGTAGTTCTTCCTCTACCTTCTTGAGTCATCAAGGTAGAACCAGAGCTCCTTTTGATTTCTTTCCTCTTGATATCTTTACTGAGAATCAGGTTCCAGACCTCTTCAAATTTCAGCTTGCTCGAGCCATATGAACTACTCACCACTATCACAGTTGCACTCCAGCTCTTGGGCAAAGAAGATAATAGGATTAGGGCACGGACTTCATCCTCGAAGCTTATGTCAATTGAACTCAACTGACTAGTGATCATATTAAATTCATTGATGTGATTGGTTACGGATGCACCTTCGCTCATCTTCAGGTTGAACAAATGACGCATGAGATAAATATTGTTGGAGGCCGAAGGTTTTTCATACATGTTGGATAGCGCCTGCATCAATCCAGCTGCCATCTTCTCCTCCGGGATATTGAATGCGACGTTCCTGGCCGACGTCAGATGAATAACTTCCAAAGCCTGGCGGTCCAGCAAATCCCAATCTGCTTGTGACATCTTGGCAGGTTTCTTCCCAGCAGCGGTAAGTGAAGCTTCTTCTGGTACAGATAGTCCTCAATCTGCATCATCCAGAATCCGAAGTCTTTCCCATCAAACTTGTCAATCTTGACATTTCCTTTGTCTCTTGACATCCTTCCACTCAAACCAAGTGCTCTGATACCAGTTGTTAAGGAATGTGGATCGCAGTGGGATGCCAAAAACTTGCAGAAGAAATGAAAATAGAAAACCTGAAAGATAGATAAATAGTACGCACAAGCAAACACACAAGATTATGTAGTTTAGAGCCTCTTGCTCCTATGTCCATGGTCGTACATGATCAAATCTCCACTATTAGGAAGAAATACAGGAAGGTATTACATAAGAGAAGCCTCCCTGGATGCAAACCCCAGCTTAATACGAAGAAAAAAGAAAGAATAACACAATACAGGAGGAACATTTGCCCTCTCTCTACATTTCTCTCTCTCTTCCCCTTGTTTTCTCTCTTGGAAAATCCTTGGACTACACTGGATTGCAAAACCTCTGGCTCTCTTCTTCACTTTTCTAGTCTGCAGTCTCTCCTGTTGGTATGCAGGCTGCCCTAAGTCTCTATCGGCATCCCCTGATGCAAAGAGCCCAAAGAACCCTCCAAAATCGGATCCCAATCAGAGTAAAAGATCTTAGATCAAGCCTAATATCATTCAGAGTCAACCTCAGCCATCTGATCGACGATCGGACGGTCCAAAACACTCAAAAACCCGTGGACCACTCGTGAATCACGAGAAACCACCGGAAAACCGACTAGAAACGCCTAGGAAACACCCCAAGTCACTGCCACTTCGCACTGGGCCGAGCCCATGCACCCGCATGCGCCCAACGCGTGGGCCTAGGCCATGCCCCGCGAGCCTTGGCCAGGCCTCGTGCCCGCTCGCCCGCACTCCCGCCCGCACTCCCACCCGCGTGCTCGCCCGCGTCGGGCCGGGCCTCGTACCCGCATGCCTGCAGGCTTGGGCCGCGCGCGTGGGTTGGGCCGGGTCCGGTATGGCAGGCCAATTGCTGGTTTTTTTTGGTTTTTCTTGATTTTTCTCTGCTAGGCTTCTGGGCTTTTGGACTTCTGAGCTTCTCTGAACTTGGATCTTGGATGGATATGGCTCCACACCCAACAGGATGATGCAGAGTCTCTATGATAATGCAATTTTTAAGCCTATGAGCTAACCCTATAAGGCCCAGATCACCGATCCATGTACACCATTAGGTGGGGAGAGACTGTAAAAATTTGAGTATCTCGAATCGAACATTATCCGGTAGGGTAGAAGCCTGCGGGGTAGCTACACCATGTAAGCAAATTGCCAGTTTTTTTTTTAAAAAAAATTGATTAGGTTAAAGTGATATGTTCTTGTGCCATATACTATGACTTTAGTGCCATTGCATCAAGCAAAGTTACCGTGAAATTTCGTTACAGTTCTGGCTAGCAAGAATTACTTAAGTCTAACGAGCCTCAACGGACTTCTGATACTGATAACCGTCACATGTTTACGTGTCAAAAAAGTGTTCCGTGCCCATAACTATCTGTCTTCATATCCCATCACCTTTCCATCTACAATCAGCCAGTCATCCTACCATAATGCACTCTACGTACATAACAATCACATTCTCAAATGTCCTGAAGGGAACTCCTCGTAACTCCCGCTTTGTCTTCATTCCATCCCCTTGCCCTCAACCTGTGCACTTGGCTTCTCAGCAGGACCACCATTCTCTCGTACGCGTCCCCATCTTAAAAATACTAAAATAATCGCTCATCATATATATATATATATATAATATATATATATATATATATATATATATATATATACCTATACATATACATATACATACATACATGAATGATTTTCAGCTAATTAATTTTTATAATGCTATCTATAAATTGGTTGCTAAGCTCCTCACTCATAGGTTGAGGCCTAATCTTCTTTCTCTTGTGTCCATTGAACAAGAGACTTTTGTTCACTGCAATATAGGAAAAAAAATATTTTACTTTCACAGGTTACAGAGTCTCTACGATAATGTAAATTTTAAGCCTATGAGCTGACCCTATAAAGCCAAGACCACCAATCCACATGCTTGGCACGTGCATGGAGAGGAGGAACAAAAATCTGATCAGGATCTTCGTCTGTGGTATTTTTCGTTGAAATTAGAGATCAGGAGCTTACCTATTTTGTCTTAAAGAAGTCCTAAAATGTGGCTATAAATATTCCTCTATGTAGATTTTTCATCATCAATATCTTGGGAAACCATCATTGATTTTCTAGTTCCCTCTTCGAGCTTTACATGGGACTTCACCAGAAAAGATTTCTAAACTACCTCCTTTGGCCTCGTCGGGGCCTAGGTAAGAGATGGTCACCCTATTTCCCTTCTTTCTGGGCTTTTCACATTGGTTAGAACTGGTTAGCTTTTGGTTTTGGTGATAACAAGGTATCCCCTATTTTCCTGGATTTTCTTGTCCCACCGACCCCACTATTGGTAATGGTTGTTGGGATGTTTCGCCACCATTGGGAGTTGCTATAGATGGCCGGTTCCAAGGTTTATGCCACTGTGGTTGGGAGGAGAGGGAAAAAGGGGAGAAGGGTGCATCCAATCTTAAGGAAGAAGAAGAAGAATAGGAAGATACATCTCTCATCTCTTCCCTTTTCTTTTACTTTTATTTTTTTCTAATCTTCCCTTCCTCTCTCTTTTCATGCTTTCTTTCTTTTTCTCTCTTAAACCGATCGAGATTCAAGGAAAAGAATCAAGGGATGAGCAGATAGAACTCTGATAGAGAGTTTTAGATTAACAATGTCTATATCATGAAATTTAGTTATTAAAATTAATTCTAGTTTTATAGGAGAATAGTTGTTGGATAAAAAAATGTCGAGCAGGGCTTTTAGTGCCCAGGCCATAAACTAGTGAGTTCAATTATGACCGATTAAGGTAAGAATCACCATACTTGATCACTAGTATAAATATTGTTCGTCCAAGATCATGTTTGAGTCCACTATAGAAAGAAAGTAGTTAGTCCAACATCAGAAAGAAAGTGGTTAAGGAAACCTCTAATTATGATAAGAGAAAATTGATGGCAAGATACATGAAACCAATGCTGAATATAAGACTTCACATATTGGCATGTCGTGATATAATCTTTTGATAAGATGGATATTTAATACGTAGTTATGCAAATATTTCAGTTATTTTAGATATTTGATCTAAGCTTTTATGCATTATATTTTCATTCAGAGATTATTTACTATTATTTTTAATTTGTATTATTGTATTGATGTATATGCATGGAGATTCTTACTAGCCTATAAAGCTTATCCCTTTATTGTATTTTCTTCTTAGAGTTGGAGGGTACCCGTGTTTGGCTATGATTTGGATTCGTGGATAAAAAATTGTATAAATAGAGCATCATTAGTAACGATCATCTGATTAGATATTGTAAATTATACAAAGTCTAGTATTGTTGATATGAAATATTATATTATAAATTGAGATTATTGATGTGCATAAAAATTTGAGATTGTAATGAATTTTAAGACAACACATATTCTTTAGGATCTTATCATAGAACATATGTAGCCATGTTATATGGCCGGCTCAAGTACTAGATTTAGATAAGTCTCAAACGTAAGCCCTCCTCAAGAATCCTAATGATGTTTAAGATCAGCATAGAAAAGCTCTATGATTCGATGCATTGGCCTTTCTTGATCCACATCATGCAGGTTTTTGGATTTCATGCTAGATTTATTTAATAGGTGTGGGCATGTCCCAAGGCCTCAATTTGTTTAGATTTTTAATGGAACACCAACTGGTTGGTTGCTACCCTCTCGAGGCCTAATAGCAAGATACCTGCTCTTTCCTTATTTATTCATTCTTTGGTCTGACCTTTCTAGATTCTTGCATGTAGCTATTTAGAGCAAATTGTTGAGAGCTTGGGGAGGGCTAGCTATGTCCCATGTTTTATTTGTAGATGATTATCTTTTAGTCTCTAGAACAGTAGTAAGGGATGCTATAATATTGAAATCCATAATCCAAATCTATGATTCTATCTGTTATCGTCAGGTTGTCCTCCAGCAGACTGTGGTGGCACCAGATGATCCTACCATCTTCTCCGATAGGGGAGAAGTCTTGCTTGTGGATGCTCCTTTTGGATGGAACCTGCAAAAAGGTCCATGGACTGGAATTTCGGTGGGATACTCTGATGCTCAAGTCAGCAAGAAAAACAAAGTCGACAACAACAGTCGAAGCTGAGTGCCAATAAGGAAAAAGAAGACTGAGCACTAGGATAGGAGTAACATACCTGGTTAGAGGTCCCCATTTACTTTTTTATAGAGAGCCACTAAGGATGGAATAATTGAATACCATTAGGAATAACAGAATATTGTTAGGCAGTTAAGGTGTTGGAATAACTATATTCTATCGAGAAGTTTATTCGAAGCTAAATACCATTTATCCATTACAATTTCTGGTTGGAGCAATTGGAAGTTGTTAGTTGGCTACTCGGATCCGAGTAGATAAGATAGCACATCGCTGGTACGAGTAGGTGGATTGCTTAGAGTTGATAGAACTTGCTGTTGTATACAAACGAGTCTAACTGGATCTACCTAAGTAGATAGCCATAGATACTTGATGTAGGGGGTATTCAATACCAAGTGGGTACTCGTTTGACTGATAGCTCTACTTGGTGTAGAGAGGTATTTGACACAAAGTGAAAGTCGTCACACAGTAGTAGACTACATGGCATGGCTATCTACTCTGGATGGTATTAAGTAATCAGCATGGCCCTGTAGTCAGGATGCTCTTTAGTTGAGAAAGTAATTAGTATTGAATTGCTAAGTAGCTGGAATGTTCTTTGGTTGGTGAAGTGTCAATATTCTGGTGAGTAGTCAGAAGTCCAACTTGTTCTCAGGACTGAGTAGGTAACACCCATAACACTATCTCTAGTCAAGCTATAAATTATGGCAAATCTTATATCAACCCTTCTACCTTGCTTACCATTAAACAAGAAGCTTGCAACCTTTTAGATATCCCTCAAAAGAGCATATCTCGGAAGTATCTTGGAGTCTCGGTTTTGAGAAAGACTCTTGTAGCTAGTGGGTTTAATTTCTTGGTAAAAAAGGTGAATGTAAAGATTAACTCTATCACTAGTAGATATAGCAACTTTATTCTAATCTATGTTATCATCAATTCTATTATTATTCTTGTGCTATGTTTCTAAAAATTTTTACTGGATTGTAAAACTCATCCCTCGCTTCTCTTTTTCTTTTAGAGTTGTAGGATGCATAGTATGGATCAGGTCGAATATGAGATTCGAGTACAAGATTTATTAGATTGATTAGTTAGTTTTATTTCTGATATCAATGTAATCGAATAAGTTGATCATTTAGTTACTATGAATTTTTTAATAGTATTTATTTATTTAATTTTAATTTTTGGAGATAATGAGATTCTTGTATATTTTAGGCCTAGCATGATCTCTAAGATGATGTCCTAGGATTTGTATGGCTGGTGGCGTGGCCGACCCAGGTGCTGGATTAGGGACGTGATAGAGTGATATCAGAACCTAGGTTGTAGGGTCCTAGGATATAAGTTAAAGGAAGAGTGTGGGTCAATCATTAGGTTGGGGTAAGATAACAAAATATATTTATGTAGACTCAGGTAATACATGAATGCTAACAATGATCGGTATGGGATCCCATAGCACATGGAGGTAGATGTGGACATGCTAGAAAGCCTACATGATTTGTAGATGGCTTAAATGTCTAGGAGCCCTCAAATCAGCATGAAGATGCTGGACCCTCACTAAATAGTGGTATGTACCAACAAGAATAATTGTACAATCTCATGGATAATAGTCCAGAGATTGGGATGATAGAAATAAAAATCTCGGATGGACCTGAAGTTTAGCTTGGAGAATAAATTGGCCTCTCCCAACTTATGCAATTACTGGTACAACAACAAGCCACTGCTAAGACTGATATGATAAGGATAGTAGAGGCACAACAGCAGTAACAGCAACCATGCAGTAGCAACAATAGTTTATGCAGTAACTACACTAATAGCAACAGCAACAAGGGACTTCTCAGTGGTAGCAAGGAGTTGGGATCCAGCAAGAGCATCAAATCACCATAATAGATTTCAAGAAGTATGCTCCCAAGGAAACTTCTGACCCTATGGAGGTTGAGGATTGGTTGAAAGTGATAGAAAAAATATTTCAGGCCCTGAGATGTCAAATAAAGGAAAAGGTCAATTTTGCCACTTTCATGTTATAAGATGAGACAGCTAATTGGTGGGATATGGAGCTCAAGAAGTTGGGACTAAATAATGCACCATTTACTTGGAAAGGCTTTAGGAGATATTTTATGAGAGATACTTTCCTTAAAGTGTCCAATTTTAAAATTTTCAAGAGTTCGGTCACCTGAAGCAAGATAGTATGATGATTATCTAATATACAACAAAGTTTAAAGAATTGTCCAAATATGCTTTGACACTGATAGTAGATGAAGGGGTTCAGGCTAGAAAATTTGAGAATGAACTTAGAGGTCAGATCCAATAATATGTATGCATTCGAGCTACCTACTTACAAGAAAGTCTTCAACAAAGTATTAGTGATAGAAAGAGGTTTGGACATTGCTCAAGCAAAAAGAGAAAAAGCTTTAAAGAAGAGGTCTAGATTAGGAGAACATCAAGGTCAATATAATAAAAACACTAGTACAAAGGCTAGAAAGTTTGACAATGTTGCTCCAAATGATAAGGCTCAACAAAAAGATGATACCAAGTGTTATAAGAATGGTGGGCCTTATTATCAACAAAACTATACATGACTAGGAGGGAAATGTTACAATTGCGACAAGGAGGGTCATAAGACTATTATGTGTCATAGTGGAAAGGAGTCACAGCATCAAGCACCTCAAGCTTCTCTAAGAATCTTTGCCAACTGAACACCTCAAGATGGACATTAACAAAAAAGAGGATAATAAAAGACTAGAACCCAAGGATGGGTATATGCACTCACACAACAGGATGCCAATGCTTCTAATTCGGTAGTGACAGGTATGATTAAGTTATCTTCCAATAATGTTTATGTTCTCTGTTACAGTAGTAAACGAGATCCATTCGGCCCTGACACGCGTCCTCCTTGGAGGCTGGCACGGCCACGTACTTCTCCACCTCGGTCAGGCACCTCTCCACCTCAGCCTCACCAAGACCCCACTTCGGCCATGTGGCGGTTCAGCCCAGCTCAGCTCGGCCCCACTTCGGCCATGTGGCAGTTCAGCCCAGCTCGGCTCGGCCCCACCTCGACGGTGAACCAGTACCTCGGCCTCACTTCGGCCATGTGGCGGTTCAGCCCAGCTCGGCTCGACCCCACTTCGGCCATGTGGCAGTTCAGCTCGGCTCGGCCCCACCTCGGCGGTGAACCAGTACCTCGGCCTCACTTCGGCCATGAGAAGTCTAGCTTCGGTAGTTCAGTTCAGCTCGGCAGCCTGGCCTGGAGCCCAGCCAAGCATGAAAGGTAGCCAACTTCGGCCTACGAAGCTCTCCGGATCGGCTCGGCTTCACTCCGCTTGGTCCAAGCATCATCAGGAAGAAGCCGTGCCCGGATCAGCGCCCCGCAAGGCTCCGCCCAGCATGCCCGCGTCCGGCTCAGCCACCCCAGCTCCTCCGGCGTTCGACCGACCTCGGCAGCGCCCTGGAAGGCTCCGCCCAGCATGCCCGCATCCGGCTTCCGCCCGAGCTCCTCCGGCATTCGGCCGACCTCGGCAGCGCCCTGCAAGGCTCCGCCCGGCATGCCCGCGTTCGGCTCCAGCCACCCCAGCTCCTCCGGC
Source organism: Areca catechu (assembly GCA_021397845.1). Taxonomy (NCBI): domain Eukaryota; kingdom Viridiplantae; phylum Streptophyta; class Magnoliopsida; order Arecales; family Arecaceae; genus Areca; species Areca catechu. Next base: position 49,818,708 of record CM038045.1, on the reverse strand, counting down.
GTTCGGCCGACCTCGGCAGCGCCCGGCAAGGCTCCGCCCGGGCTGGCGCCCGGTCCGCCCGTGGGAGCTCGCGGGAGGCTTCCGCCCGAGCCGGCGCCAAGTTCGCCCACGAGACGCTTGCCTCCGGGCTCTGGCGACTCCGACTCCTCCCGACCTCGCTAATGGTGCGACGGTCGGACCCAGCTCACCCCCGCCAGCTACGGCACCGGCTCAGCCGGGCAAGCCCGCGGCTGCCCGTGCCAGCCCGGCTCCGCCCATGCTTGCGACCGTCCCAGTTCGGTGCACCCAGCACCGCCTCTGCCCGTGGGAAACCCACCTTGGCACCGCCTCCGCTCGCAGCTCCGGTCCTGCCCCGCTCGAATCCGGCGATCGGTGCCCCGGTCCGGTCATGCCGGTTTGGCTCCCAGCTCGGCCTGGCCGCACCCTCGTGCACCCGCAGCTCCGCAACTGCGCCAGGGAATGCCCCAGCGCCGGTGCACCTCGGTGCCACCTGCCCCCGCATCGGTCCACTCCGGCTCCGCCAACTCCCATGCCCGGTCGCCCGCAGGGGAACGCACCACCTCGCCTCTATGCCTGGGAACGCCCCCGCTCCATGCAACACCTCGGCTTCGGCCCTCGCCAGTTTGACGGTCTTCTATCCGGTTCAGCCCAGTCCGGCAGGACGCCCGTGCCGGTCCGCTCCGACTCCCGGGTCCGCCGCCAAGGTCGGCACTCCGGTTCCGCCCGCTCCGGTGCTCGGCTCACCTCCGCGCCCATTCCAGAACACCCGGTCGACTCTGGCTCCGCCCGGTGCGCCCCCGCACCAGTACGGCATGCCCCGGCTCCGCCCGCACCTAGTCCGACTCTGCCCGCGGGACTGCATCTCATTTTCGCCTGCTTCGATGACCAGAACCACATGCATGGGGGAGACCCTGCATGCCGTGCCTCGATCCGTGCGACTACCCCACGCACCTCGACCCGTGTGCATGGAGAGGCTACGCGGCCTAGCCTTGTAGACCTCGCCATGCATGGAGAAGCCATGCGGCCTAGCCTCGCGACGGGACACCTCGAACCACGTGCACGAAGAGCCTCGCCTGCCTCATCTCGAAGCATGTGCCATGGTTTATTTGATTCCATTTCAGGTATGCTTTTTAAAATATAGGTACGGAGGATGGCTAGATGGCAGCCCAACACGTCACCATCTCTGCCAAACTGAGTCCGCCATCTACGAAGGAGGGCTATATTAAAAGCCCCCATCACAGCTTACGCCAATCAGGAAGGAGTGCCACATCCAAGGCGCTGTGCTCCTCCACCAACCTCCTGAACCATCAAGAAGGAGGAAGTTGACCAACCTACCTAAGCCTCCTAGGCCTGCAGAAGCTTCATAGGCCTATACCAAGAAGAACGTGCCTCTCTGAACACCAAGTGCCGCTCGTCTACATAAGAGCAGCGGGAAGAGGTAAGAGGGGTAAGAGACAACACACTATCTTCATTCTTACATTGTCTATCACCCTCTGGCAGCGGAGAGTCCCCCAAGCTCTCCATCTCAGAGGTCCCTTATTTCCTTCGATCGTCCGGCTGACTTGATCGTCGGAGTGTCTTTGCCGGAATCTCCGGCGCAGGTCTCCCCTGTTTTGCAGGTATCGCCCAATGGAGGGACAATAAGGAGGAAGATTACTCCTCATCGGAGAGGCCCACGGGAGGGCCACTACAGTACCAAGCCCCTTTCATCCCAACTACAACTATGTTTTCCTTGATCGTCTTTGACCAACGAGCCTAGTGACGCTGGCACGGAGCCCACTCACCTAGGCCACGTAAGAGCTACCGGCCATGGCGATCTAGGAAGCAACATTTATGTTATATTTGATGCTGGAGATACTTATTCTTTTATATCAACTAATATTATTAGGGAAAACAATGAGTTATCTCCTATACCCCCTAGAAATTGATCTTTGTGTCTCCACACCAAGTGGAGATGTCATCCTAATTAACTTAATCTACAAGGATTGCAAATTGGATATTGAAAAGGTAGAGAGATGAAAGGAAATTTAATAATACTAGAGATGAAGGACTTTGAAGTAATCCTTGAGATGGATTGCTTAGTGACATATGCTTCCATTGACTATTTTGAAAAAGTAGTGAAGTTCTGGGTCCCTGGCTAGCTAGAATTTGACTTTGAGGATAGCAAGTCACCCTCTCATTAGATAGTGATTTTAGTTATTCATGTTAAGTGACTGCTTAGAAAGGGATGTGAATAGTTTCTAGCCACAGTAATAAACAACAAAAAAAAGCTCAAATTAGAGGATATTTCTATTATGAAAGATTTTCTGGAGGTTTTCCAAATAACTTGCCAAGTTTACCTCCTGATAGAGAGATTGAGTTCTCCATTGATCTCATACTTGGCACTTGGCCTATTTCTAAAGCTCCATACAGGATGGCTCCGACTGAATTGAAAGAACTCAAGCAGTAATTGTAAAGTTACTAGATAAAGGATTTATTAGACATAGCATGTCTCTCTGAGGTGCTTTAGTATTATTTGTGAAGAAGAAGGATGGTAGCTTTTGGTTTTGTATAGATTATCGGAAGTTAAATAATGTAATAGTATGAAATAAATATCCCTTACCGAGGCTTGATGACTTGTTTAACCAACTACAAGGGACATAAGTATTTTCAAAAATTGATCTTCATTTTGGCTATCATCAATTAAAGATAAAGATTGAAGATGTGCATAAGACAACTTTTAAAACCAGATATGGACAATATGAGTTCCTAGTCATGCCTTTTGATTTGACAAATGCATCTACATCTTTAATTTTCTAGATCTCATGAATCAGGTGTTCAAACCCTATCAAGATCAGTTTGTAGTTGTATTTATTGATGACATACTAATTACTCAAGAAGCCCATAAATGCAAAATAAGGGAGGAGAATATAATACCCGATCTGAAATAACAGAAACATAAAATAAACAACAAAAGAGGAGAAAGAAGACTCTCGATCGAAGTCTTTCCCTTCTTCTACTCCATTAAGGATGTAGCCCCAAAACCTTATAAAAAGGACCTCTCCACCTCTTCGCTTACCATACCCAAACCCCATCCATCACTGGCGACATATTTTTCCTCAATTTCGATGAGGAAAAGCTCCAATTACTTCTGATTTAGGGGATAGATCTTCAAAGTTTCTCTAACGATCAATCATGAGACATTGTCTGAACCAAGGTATTCCTCTCTCCCTCTTCTCTCCCTTCTTCTAGATGGGTTGCTGATATGATTTGGACCCGTAGGATGTCGGATCTATGGCAAAACAGGGCCTTCCTGTTTTCTTTTCTTGCTCCATCGACTGCTGATCATGGGGTAGCCACTGTCTTGCTACTATTGGGAGCCACTATAGGTGGCAAGCTAAGGGCCTCCATTGCTGTTGTCGAGAGAAAAGAGGAAATGATGGGGGAACAAAGTCTTTGACCTGAGAGAAGGAAGAAGAAGAGGGAAGAAGAAAGGAAAAGAAAAAGGGGAGAAAAGAAAAGGAAAGGAAAGGAAAAGAAGAAAAAGAAAACAAAGGAAGGAAGAAAAAAAATTTCTCTTTACTTTCTCTCTAATTTCTCTCTTTACTTTCTTTCTCTATAATTTTTTCTCTCTAAAAATCTCTCTCTCCTAAGAATTGAAAAAGTTATGAAGTTAGAGCTAGGGTTCAGTGAGTGAATCATTGATGAAACCTAGGTATAAGATTTTAAATCTATAATTGCTATGTCATAGAATTATTTATTAATATTAAGATTATTATTATAGGAGAACAATTTTTTAGGCAAGAGGATATCAAGAGAATTCCTTAGTATCTAGGTTAGGATCTAGGTGCAGATTAATATCTGGCATGTTAAGTCCATCACTAGTAAAGGTAAGGATTTTTGTACATAATTATCTATTTGTAAATATATTTTATATGGCATGATTTTGATCCTTGGATATCAGCATTGGCATGCATGATTATTTATACATCATATATTTCAATTTTTCATGATGGATATTTGTGATTGGTGATATTACTATTTATATTTTTTAAATGATATGTACCTATCGAATATGATTATTTTAAATAATTTGGATTGTGATATCGATAATTTGAAATCTTGAAAAGAACATGATTTGACAATATGTTTGAGATTAGATAAAGTAATAAATAAAAATAAGGAATGTTTGGACTAACCATACCATGGACAAGACCGTGGTTACTGAGATTGCTAGTCACGAGATGAAGCGTGATACTGAGATTATCAGTCACAAGCTAAAGTGTGATAATAAAATTGCTAATCACAGGCTGAATTGTAATATTGAGATTGCCAATCATGGGCTGAAGTATGACCATGATTAGTCCAAAATTTTAAAGAATGCTGATAACTAAATTAGAACATAAAAATGAAACATGTTTTTGTCATGTATGGCGATTGAATTATTTTGGTTGCATTATATGATATTTTATGATCCATTGTTCTACTATTATTTTCTTATTATTTTTAAATCATACTATTATTGGTGTGACTGTATAAAAATTCTTACCGGATTGTAAAGCTCACCCCTTCCACTTTTTTTTTCTTTCAGAGTCACAGGATGCATAGTATGGACCAGGTCAAGCATAAGATTTGAGTATAATATTTATTAGATTGATTAATTAATTCTATTTTTGATACCAATATAATCGAACAAGTTGATTATTTAATTATTATAAATATATTTTAATGGTATTTGGTTATTTAATTTTAATTTTTAGAGATGATGAGATTCTTGTGTAATTTAGGCTTAGCATGATCTCTAAGACGATGCCCTAGAATTTGTGTGGCCAGTTGAATGGCCGATTCAAGTACTAGGTTCGGGGCATGACACATTTTCAATGAAACTCGACTTTGTGATCTTTGCGAGGAAGCAGAGGACTGCAGTTGTGCTGTTATTCTTGTTGCTTTGCAAAGGAATGCTGGAGGTTGCTGAATAATCTCTATAAAATGAATTTTCTTCTAATTTCTTTGTTGATACTTGTGGACATATTGTTTGATGCACGGGAAGAGAAGGGAAATTAAATCCATCATGGCTTGTGTTTGTTGGCAATTATGGTTGACTCTAAATGAGAGATTTTTCAAGAAAAAACTCTCTCCCCATTTCAAGTCTTCCGAAGGGCTCTGTTACTGTATATGGAGTATGGAGGCAATCATCAATTAAGTAATGAAAATGCTCCGTTATTACATTGGGGCAGTGTTTCGCAGCAACATATTAACATGGATGTTCCTAAATATGTTTGGTGGCAGCCCCCTCCCTATGGAGTTTTAAAAATCAACTTTGATGCCTCTGTCACAAAGGAACAAGCAACCGTGGACTACGTTATACGCAACCATGTTAATCAATTGATTTGTGCTGTGGGAAAAAACATATGCCTTCATCGGTTCCTTGTGCTGAACTTACAGCTGCCTGGCTTGGGTTCAAAACTGTCGTAAATGATCTTGGATCCCAACAGGTGTGGTTGGAAGGGGACCGTCGTTAATTGGCTGGGCAAATCAACTGGGCATAAATACCAACACCTCTCTGAAGGATCTGCTAACTTGGAAGGCCCCTTGTCTGGTGTGTTTGATAACTCATGCCTTTTGAGAGGCCAACCAGGCCGTGGATTTTGTGGCAAACCGGGCTATGCTGGGAGATGTGCAATGGAATCAGGGGGGTGATCTAAACCCAGACTTTGCTGCAATTATGTGGGCTGATGGTTGTTCTACTTCCTTTGTTAGGCATGCTTAATTCTTGGATGATGCTTATTATTTAGCTATTGACCCTTTGGATTGTCTGTTGTTACACTTGCCTATTTTACTTGTTCTTATTTGGAGATGCAAGGAAGCATGGTGGAAAAGGGAAGTCCTGTTATCCTGAGGTCACCTACTTCGTCAGCATCATGGGAGGGGTGGTTTGAGATCTTAAGGAAGGATTTGGGACTGCATTACCATGTCATGAGAGTTTTTTTTTTGATGAATTTGTTTACATGAGAATGACTCATACATTTGTCCAAGCTGTAGCTTTCTTGCTGATAGAAATTGTCCTACCAGGTGTATATAGAGGATATCAAGAGCTGAGTACTATTGGGTTCAGTTTCTCTGGAAGGGATGGAGTGATCTGCTTAAACTTGGTTCTGGGCTGAATTGTTTGGTTACACAGGAGGAGTAAATTGGGTCAATGCATTATTCATTGCTGTTTTGCTCACTCTGGTGTTGACATTTCCTGGTTTGTTTCTGCATAACAAGCTCATGATGTGGCTGGATTTTGTCTTCCAGGAGATGTATAGTCATAAAATGGAGTAGGCTGGCTTATCCTCGCTTTAACAGTTCCAGGGGATGACTTAAAATTGATCTCGAGTCCTGCTTCAAGGTTGTCAGGTTATTTCTATTCTCTTGCAGTCTTGCTAAATTTCGAGGATTCTGTTTATGGCAATGCAGCACCTTCTCCTCGTTGCCTTCAATGCCAACTGGGTGTGCTCTTGTTTTTTTTTTTTTTTTTTGGGTATCTGAGCTGGGCAACCCTCCGTGTATGGTGGGTTGCTTTGTTGTTATTTTCTGCCCTGTATCTCTGAATGTTTTGTCGTCCATTTTTATGAATTAGGTGGTGCACTGTTTGCTAACCAAAAAAAAAAAAAAAAATCACTCTTATATCTCTCAGACTCGTAGCTACTTTCCCTCTCCCAAGGCACTTGGATTCTCAGTTGGAGCACCATTCTTTCGTACTTGTACGTTTCTAAGAAACCATAAAAATTGAACCACGAACCATCGTCTAAACAGATGTCAACCGTTGATGATGTCTTGGTTTCCCGTACTCCTGCAGTACACGATAGATATTGTATTTACCTAACACACATTTACTTAAAGAGTGTGCAGGATTGGACTTTGGACATGTTATGCAATGACGCTGCATCACTATTGGGTGACAAGCTAGCTATAGTTGCTTGCACTATACAATTTTCAAACTTAATTTAGTTAATTTTATAAAGAAATGTGATTATGTTAAAAATGAAAATTTTGCCATATCTTCTTTAAATTGTCAAAAAAAAAAAAAATCTTTTGCCTCACCGCTAACCCAATCGCGTTTGACTTTTGCTGGACAAAATTGTAGTAAATTATTTTTCCTTATACTAAAAACAAGGATTGGACTTAATCAGTCTCTAACAAATCTTTTATCTTCTTTAAAACTCCTCCTCGTGAATATCATTCAATTGTCATAAAGGAATTTGTTGATATCTGCTTTAAAACTCGGGTTGTAGTCAAGTTGTAGCTCCTCTAAGACTGTGCTCTCCTTTCGCTATACTAAAACTCGTGCAACCCAGCCAATATATATATAATCATATTTTGTATCTAATCATATTCTATATTAATAAATGGAGAAATATCTTACTTTCTTATTCTCTCTTCAAAAAAAAAACAAACCTCTTATCATCATGAGCTCCACGAGTATATCACACTCTTACGTGCTTTTTTTAAAAAGAAAGAAAGAAAGAAAGGAATGGAAGCTGAGGAGACTTTCCTCCTCCATAACATACCACACTCTTACGTGTGCATTACTACTGTCTGTCTTCGTTCGGTTTTTATTTTTATTTTATTTTATTTTATTATTTTATTATTTTTATATGGAAAGGAGAAAGCCTTGCTTTCCCCAGTTTTCGCAAAAGGAAAAGTGCGCATTACTACTGTTTGTCTTCGTTCCATTCCCTTTCCCTCTCCGTGGGCACCTGGCATTTCAGTTGGACCTTCATTCTTCATGCTACACTGGTTCCCATCCTAGATATCCTGAAGATAAAACTAACCACCCTCAAAAACAAACATCGAATGCCATAAATGCTGGCTCGATTCCCTGTACAGCCACTCATGCATTAATACATATACCCTTGTAGCATACAAGTCTAGACCCTTAACAATCAATTGATATTAAACCTAATTAATATAGTAAATTTGCCATAGCTTATAGAAGGAAAATAGAAGGCAAAGATGAAAAACTGTCAACGCTAGGCATTGCATCCCCATTCTCTTGATTCCTGGCAGCCCTCCAACACCAACACCTCCGCCTACCTGTCTCCAGAGTTTTCCCCGCGCCCTCCTATAGATTAACGTCACCAAACCCAAGCATCTGGACAACACTTTAGCCCCCACATAAAACCTCTAGTTCTCTTTTTTGTTCTATCCATTCTCCTTCAATGAGGTCTCTCCCATCCCTACGCTCCTCCTCATCCACAAACAGGTCCCTTTCCCACATTAACAGGCCAGGAGCGATGGCGAGAGCCTCGGCCGCCAATGCAGCCACCTTGCAGGTCCGCTACTCCACTGCGGCCACAGTGGCGGAGGCCCTTGCGTTCCATGCGGCCTCTCAATCGACACGGGCTCAGAGGGAGTACGACGGCCGGGCCTTCTTCTATCGCTGCAAATTTTGCAACCGGACGTTCCCCACGCCACAATCCTTGGGCGGGCATCACAACTCCCACCGCCACCTAAAGGTCATGTGGCAGGAAACGAGGGGCCGCTCGGTGAGGAGGAGCCAGGAGAGCCGCCTGCTCCAGGCCGCACCTCCCGCTGTTCCTCCTGCTCTGAGCGGTCCTAGCCACCAAGAAGGAACTGTCACAGTACCTGCTGTAGGGGTTGTGACGCTCAACCTGCCCGACGAGCCCACGGGTGATATTCTTCGGCGAGATCTCCGCCAGTCGGTGGAGGAGAGGCAAGGTGCTCGCCATGACCCAAACCGTCGTGGCTGTAACGCAGCGCGTCCCGAGGACTTGAGTGAAGATGTCATGAAATGGGTGGAAGGTCTCCTGGTTGATCCCGAGGAGGAGGATCCAGCGCCATCTCTGGCCGGGTGCAAGGGTGGTAGTTGTTTCGCTGATGGCAGCTCCGTGAAGATGGATTGATCTGAACCTCAACCTGAAAAAGTCTTGAGCTCTCGTCGCCGTTGCTTGTTTTAATTTGTCGTTTTAGAAGTATATAGGCACTGGATAGGTCAAGGAAAAGGGCAAAAAAGCTATGTCAGTGTTTCTAAATAACGACTACAGAAAGTGAATGATATATATGCATTCTTCTTTCTTTAGTCATTCGTCTTTCTTTAGTCTCCTCGGTATCTATGCTCATTGCAAACCAGAGTATGCAGTTCAATCGTTACGGTTTGATAAAGTGGTCTGTGTGTTGTCTCTTGATCTAGTGATGATATAGTTGCACACAATTTCAAAGCATCTTTGAAGAATTATTAAGTTGGATCAATTACCGGAACATGTTTTGCTATGCTTGCTGTCCAAATTGCCATTATTTGTTATCATTTTTTTTTTTTTGATGAAACAAAAAGGATAGGAGGATAAATCCCGGTGTAGCTATCCCGCTGGTCCCCATCCTGTCAGGTAATGTTCGATACTAGATGCTCAAATTCGCACAGCCTCTCCTTACTTAATAATGAGTACATTAACCTGACACCACTATCATTATTTGCTATCATTAAGTTATTGAATCCACTCGTCATCTCCAACGAAGAAGGTGAATTTAATGATTACTGGAATATTGCTGCTGTTTCATTTGTATATATATATATATATTTGTTTTTTATGGAGAGCAATACCGAGCAATTTCAAAGTAAGTTAAAAAATTAGCATGTGTTACATCATTCACTCAGATTTATTGATTAAAGGAATAAACCAATGGCTAACTAAATTATTTAAATCCAACTAAATATCCTCCGGACAACTATGGTGACAAGAGATTGAATATTTATAAATAACTATAATGCACTATATCTAATGACACACAATGACTAACTAAGTTATTTGAATCCAACTAATTATCTAAGACGGCATATCCATCAGATTAAAGTAAATGATTTAGGAATATTGAAACACTATCAATGACTAAGGTGCATTAATACCATCATCCAAAACATCCGGATAAGAGGGCACGGGTGAGAAGACATAGCCATTGTAATAAAAAAATTATTACAACAGGCTATTATTCAAACTAAAAGAGATTAATCTTAATAGAAAACCATTAAGATTAAATGAAGGAGGTTATTTTCTAATGGAATTCGGTTATTCCAAGTATCTATAAACAAAGATAAGAGTGGATTCTTGAGAGAAGCAATTCTGGGCAAGCAGAAGGAAACTCTACCATTTTCCTCTCTCCCTCTCCTTGCTTCTTATCTATTCCCCAAATTTTATTGACTTAAACTTTGGAGGGTCCCCGACCAAATAAACTATAGTCAAGGGACTTCCTTTGTAGTATGGGATGTTTCTCCAAAGCTTTGGGCAAGTGAGTTTTCACGCGGCCATAGCTATCCTCTTGTCTTCCACTTACTCAGCTTAGACCGAGTAAGTCCCACATCTTCCTTTTCATGGAATTTGGGGATAATAGATTAGCACGCTAGGAAAGGGACGAAAGCAAATCGCCTTAACTATAAAGGAAACTTGGAGAAGTAGGAAGCCATGGCGACCACAAGAACCCAAAACATTTCAACTAGTAGAGGCTGGTGATGTGGCGACATCTGCTGACATGGAGCACACGGGAGGCTACGACAACAGAAGACTTGCCACCCGGGCATGGTGTCTCAGCTCCCAGCCGAGGCCGGGCTCATTGGGCGAGCCCCCCGTCTGAGGCCGGCTCCCTACCGAGGTGAGCTCTCAATCGAGGCCGGGCTCATTAGGCGAGCCACCCCGTCTGAGGCCGGCTTCCTGCCAAGATCAGCTCTCAACTAAGGCCGGGCTCATTGGGTGAGCCCTCCATTTGAGGCCGACTCCCCATCGAGGTCAGCTCTCAGCCAAGGCTAGGCTCAATAGGCGAGCCCCCTATTTGAGGCCGGCTCCCTACCGAGGTCAGTGAAAGGAACTGTTCCTAGGGATGATGCATGCATTTTAAAACTTTTCTAAGAGCATGCAACAGCGGAAAGCGATAAAACCATTTTATCAAGATGTTAATCTAATTAACACAACCCCTTTACCAGGATCTAGATGTACCAGGATCTAGATGTATATAGTAATGTAAATATGAAATCATGCAACTAAAGTATAAAATATGGAACTATTCACATAACTAAACAATGATGCGGTATGGATAATTATGTCATACATTAAACAAGTACATACCTAGATGACATTCATCGGGAAGAACCGAAAGTTGCAGAAATACCCACCTCTTAGTCACGATCCCAGAGACGGCACAAACCTGTAGAAAAAATTGAATCTGCAAGTAGCACTCGTGTACTGCCTCTATAGGTGGTTCACATCATGTAGCGCGATTTCTTCTCCTTCCTTTGAGGTGCTAGTCTCTACTGAAGCTTTGTCGAGTGGACTCCTTCTTCTTCAACTACTTGAAGATGAGTGGGACACCTTCAACTCCTTGAAGTGCTAGTTGCTGCAGCAGTGCTGGAACAGAACGAGGACTCTCCCAGTTTTCTCTATCCCAAACCTTCAATAGAAAGTATGCACTCAAAGATCCCACCTAAAATTCACTCTATCCCAAAGATCCAATCTTACAATCTCTCAAGGATCAAACAAGATCTCTAACCAAGGAATATGACAGAGTCTCAACCTTGATCCAGATTTATGGGTGTGAAATATGAGGAGAAAACTATTCACTTTCTGCAGCCCAGCCATTTAAATAATAGCAGCAGCCCTCAAAATAATTAAGAGGAATAAATGAGAGATTAAGGAGCAATTTTGGGGTCTTTTAAGATTCTAGGGAGGTTAGAAGTCCCGTGGAATTTAGCAACAGCAATCATTAACACTCGGAACTCCTAGCATTAAATTCCATAACAATTACAGCATTTAATAAAGGGTTTTCGAATTTCAGCAGTCCGTCAGATGAGTCAACTCGTTTAAGAAGAGTCGGCTCGAACAGAAGTTTGATAACACCCTGTCAAATGAGTCCGGAATAATTTCCAATCGTTTGCATGCCAACAAAGCAAGAAGAAACCATTGGTGTGTGACCCCAAAGGTTCAAACACTAAACCGGTAGCACAGGAACATTTCCACTACCAGCCAAAGTCGCCATCTAGCAATGATACCCGTCATCCGGATAGGTTGAAGGTTGCAGAGCAACAAGAACCTATCGAATATGGAATAGCATTGAACTTATTCCTTAAACCTCTTAATGCTTTGGATGGCAAAGGGTTAAACTACCCAACCCTAAGTAGTCCATCTGAATATGTCTCAAAGAATCCCTGCAACCCCTCACAAGGAATGCCCTGGCCAAGGTCTTACTCAATTGAGGCATATAAAGTATTCAACCCAGATCATTTGGAGAGGTCAATCCTATCTCGATCATAGTACCACTACATAAGTACTTGACTGTACCCAGCAACCTTTCGTCACCGGATTAGAAATCCAGGTAGTCCGGTGCCTAAGCACAGTGAGTTGCTTGTAAGCTGTCATAGTGATCTCAAGTCAAAGAAATAATTCATGTCCACATTCTAATGCAAGACTTCTCTCGGTCGCAAGAGAATCTCGCATGAGAGTCATGTTCAGTGAAGTATCAAACACAACACCCGATGTCATACCAGCATCTCCATGCTGCTTGGTTAAGAGGACAACCAACAGATATGACATCAACGATCTACTCTCGATACACCATCATCCTGAAATAGCATATCCTTTGATCGCGAATTAATTTATGAACTACACGATGTATCCTCTTTACATCACATACAAGGCAGCTCAAAGGACATCATCACAAAAGAGTTTAAATTAACAAAAATGCACTTGTGATGAACAGCCAAAAAATAACTTTTATTTATATCAAAATTCATATACAAATAGCACAACCATCTATAGCCTAGATGATTGGCTTTGAAATACAATTCCTAATAACTCCCACTTGGACTAAAGCCAATCAAAACAAAATCGCATTCCCATTTTCCAATTACAATCTTTAAACTCTTGAATTTCGACTGCTTTAGTGAAGGGGTCGGCCAGATTTTCCTTTCCATCGATCTTTTGAAGGTCGATGTCCCCTCGTGCAACAATCTCTCGCACGAGGTGGTAGCGGCGCAGAATGTGCTGCTGATGGGACTTCGACTCTTTGGCTTGACTATGGCTCCAGTGCTGTCAAAATACTGGAACAGGGCCATCCAGGGAGTGTAGCTCACCTAGATAGCCACACAGCTTCCTTGGTCTTTAATATTTCTTCAAATACTTTAAGATAGTTTTTACCACCTTCCAATGTGCTTCACCTGAGTCAGAATGGTATCTGCTCACTACTCCTAGTGAATATGCCATATCTGGTCTAGTACATGTCATTGCATACATAATAGATCCCACTGTCGAAGTATGTGGGACTCTACTCATATTATCTCTCTCCTCAGGAGTTGATACACAATCCTTCTTGGAGAGAGTAATTCCATGGCCTATCGAAAGATAGCCTTTCTTGAAATTTTTCATGATGAACCATTTCAGCACGGTATCAATGTATGTTGACTGGGACAATCCCAGAAGCCTCTTCGATCTATCTCTATAGATCTTCATACCCAATATGAATGAGGCTTCACCCAAGTCTTTCATAGAGAATTGAGATGAAAGCCAGACCTTTATTCCTTGTAAAGCTGGAATGTCATTTCCGATTAGGAGAATATCATCCACATACAATACAAGGAATATAACCACAGAACCATTAGCCCACTTATAAATACAAGGTTCTTCTCCGTTCTTAATGAAGCCATACAACTTGATACACTTATCAAATCGTATGTTCCAACTTCGAGATGCCTGCTTCAGTCCATAGATGGACCTCTGAAGCTTGCAAATCTTTGACTCGTCTATGGATGTAAACTCTTCAAGTTGTATTATATACACTTTCTCTTCCAGCTCACAATTTAGGAAGGCTGTTCGGACATCCATTTGCTAGATTTCATAGTCGAAGTATGCAGCTAAAGCAAGCATGATCCGAATGGATTTGAGCATTACCATAGAAGAGAATGTCTCGTCATAGTCAATACCATAACGCTAACAATATCCCTTGGCAACCAGAGAGGCTTTGTAGGTCTCTACCTTTCCGTTTGTGCCTCATTTCCTTTTGAAAATCCATCTACACCCAATGAATTTTATCCCTTCAGGTGGATCAACTAATGTCCACACATTATTGATTTCCATGGACTCCATTTCAGATTTCATGGCTTCTAGCCACTTATTAGAGTCAGACCTTTGTAGAGCATCCATATAGATGATTGGATCCTCATTAATTTCATCAAGTTCAATGGGATCTCCGTCCTAGACCAAGAACTGTAGTATCTATCCGGTTGACATGGTACTCTACCAAATCTCCTTAATGGGTGCTCAATGGGCTCCGAATTTGAATCAGTCAAATCCAATTCTGAGGTGTCCCTAAATGTATTGGTTCTTCTACATGTTGAACTTCATTAAGTTCAATCTTAGTGGCTACAGTTTTTTCACTAAGGAACTCCTTTTCCAAAAAGATAGCCCTAAGACCAACAAACAGTTTTTGTTCATCAGGCAGGTAAAAGAAATACCCTTTAGATTATTTTGAATACGTAACAAATAGGCACCGGTCAGACCTAGGTCCTAGTTTATCGGTCTGTAAATGCTTAATGTACGCTGGATATCCCCAGACCCTAAGGTGTGAGAGCACCGATTTTCGTTCAGACCACATCTCATATGGAGTCCTGTCCACAAACTTACTAGGATACCTATTAAGAAGATAACAAGCAGACTCCAAGGCATAACCCAAGAAAGAGATAGGCAGAGTAGCAAATCCCATCATGGACCAAATCATGTCCAACAAAGTCCTATTCCTCCTTTCAAACACACCAGTCAGTTGGGATGTCCCCAGAGGTGTCCATTAAGAGAGAATCCCATTCTCTTGAAGATAAGTCAGAAACTCACTAGAAAGATATTCACATCCTCGATCAGATCGAAGAGTCTTTATACTCTTTCCAGTTTGTTTTACAACTTCATTACGATATTGTTTGAACATTTCAAATGACTCAGACTTATATCTCATAAGATAGACGTAACCGAACCTAGATAAGTCATCTGTAAAAGTAATGAAATAATTATACCCACCTCTAGCACTGACATTCATAGATCCACATGCATTTGTATGTACTAGACTTAGAATTTCTTTAGCTCTTTCACCTTTTCCAGAAAAAGATGATTTAGTTATTTTCCTAAGTAAACAAGATTCATAGATAGGTAATGATTCAAAATCATTTACCTCTAAAAGACCTTCTTGTCTTAACTTGTTTATCCTATTCTTGTTTATATGACCTAGCCTACAGTGCCAGAGATAAGCATCACTAACATTATCCATTCTAGGACATTTGCTAGCTGTGTACATTACACTCACAGGCTGTGATAGCAAATAGATGCCATTTACCAAATTTCCATTCATTACAACTGAACCATTCAAAGTAATGTTGCAAACATTTCTCTTTATTGAAAGTTCAAAACATTCATTGCCTAACAAGCCTACAGAGATAATGTTTACAAGAAATGTAGGATAATAATGGCAGTCATGTAAAATGACTTTACAAGATCAAAAAATAAGAGAAATCTCCTAATACTGGAACTGGAACTCAACTTCCATCTCTAATGTTCAGAAACCTTTCCCCATCCTCGAACCTCCTACTAATTCGAAGTCCCTATAATTTATTGCAAATGTGGTAAGGACTCCCAGTATCAAGTACCTAATTAGTAGTATCACAAAAAGAATAGGTACAGGGATTTATCATATAAATACCTTGAGCAGTAACATCTTGCTGCTCCCTCTTTTTCAGCCTGTTTAGATCAAGGGATGCAATATATAGAGGACAATTCCTCTTTCAGTGATCCTGCTTCTTACAATAGAAGCACTCCGCCCGACTCTAGTCTACTTTTTTCTTTCCAGCCTGACTGGGCCCACCAACACTCTACACCTTTTTGGTCTTTTTCTTTTGATCTTTCTTCCCTTTTCCAAGGAGACGATGCACTACCCTATTTCCTCCCACCAAATACACCAATCCTTTATTAAGGTTGTGGTCCTTCTCATAGTTCTGTAGTAACCCCAACAAACTATGGTAGTTCACTACAGGCCTATGCATCCGGAAGTGATCAAGGAAACCAAGGTAAGAAGGGCGCAGAGAATTCAGTATAGCATCCTTCCCCAGTTGTTCATGCAGGGGACATCCGAGTTTGGCCAGGCATTCAAATAACTCGGTCATATACAATACATGATTAGTTACTAATGCCCCATCTCACATATGAGCGTTATAGATGGCACAAGAAGTCCTGTACCGCTCTACATCATCATGCGTGCCGAAGGATTCCCATAACTTTTGCAAGATTTCCTTCGGTTGGGCCTTCTCGAATTTGTGACTGAACTCGTCATTCATAGCCGCCAGCATATGCAACGTACAGTAGTTCTATTAGAAACCCACTTCTAATAAATGTCCCTAATAAATGTATGAGCATTAGCTGCGGGGACCTCAAGTACCGGATCTGATACAATATACAGGATCCTTTTGTACTCTAAGACAATCTTGAGTCTTCGATACCAATTATCGAAGTTTGGGCCATAAAGTTTTTCATTGTCAAGCAATGAGCGGAGGGACAAGTTGGCAAACATTTTTCTGGAAGGAAAACCAAAAGACCAATTAGTATATGAATTTCAATTTTAATTCTAAAGACATGGACTTTAGTCAAAAAGTCTTTTCACATATTTTATTCAGATTAGTAGCCTCTACCTCTAATCCGAGGAATTACACTTAATTTCTTAGTGGGTACTAGAATCCTAAAGGTACTACATGAGCCCGACTTTGGTCGACTCACCCACGTGAACCTAAAGGTAGGTTCAATTAACCAATTGTTTCTTCCAAGCAATTTCTAGTATTTCAAATTTTGTCCTAGGAGCACTTTAATCGGCCTTTGGGCTTCCTACTAAAGAAGGTCCTGGTTAGGTCCAACCATTAACATGACTAAATTCAATGCTTCTAACTAATGAATAATCAAGCCCGACTTTGGCCGGCTCACCTAACCATCATTAAGAGAGTTGCACTGAGCCATCATATTATGAATGGCAATTCCAATAACCTGATGACCACCTATACTTTGGTACTGTCGATGATCACCCAACTAAAGGACACATTACCAATCCAACTTAATGGAAGGCTAAGACTCAGTTATCCCTATAACTTCATCTTTTTAAGGCCCTAATAATTTAGAGGATTTAAAAATGTGACATATGAAGAATACATGGACCATGATCAAGAATCCTCCCTCTAACTTGTAGAAGGTCCCTGAACATCTTGGTCCATGGGCACTTGAAATCAGACAAATCTGATTAACCTTAGGTGACATGGGTTAATCCAATTCAGTGAGCTTCTCATGAGTCAATTCCAGTTAGCCATATCAGCCAAGTAAGCATGGTCAAGGAATGAGTTGTGGCATTAACCATCTTTCCTTAGACTCTAGCTACAAAAAAGCTAGCCAGGTAAGAGATACCTTCATAACCATAGACCATAAGGCTGCTTGCCTAGACACCAATTCGGTTCACCTTCCTCAACCATATTAGACTTAAAGAACCAGATCAATCACTGAGCCACAATAGATCCTTTTAGATGTTTGGATCACACTTTCTAACTATTAGAAACTATAGAGAAATGAAACCTAATTCAACTTTTGATTAGTTTCTTTTCTCTAATTAATCCAATTCATTTAAACATAGATCTAACCCAAATAAGGATCTATTCCTAGCCTATCCCATTTAACCCATGATTTATGAATTATGACTTAAGATTAGAATCATATCATAAATATTAAAATTATACATCTTAATTCTTAATTAAGTGTATCACATTATTTGAAATATTTTTAAATTGAAATGAAATAATTTCATAAAAGTTTGAAGCTTAAAAATACTGTTTCTTAATTTTTTGGTCGAGTCAGCTCTTTCAAATTGAGTCAGCTCTTCTAGAACACACATTTATGGTCGACTCGACTCTTTTGATAGCTCTTCGGCTCGAGTTGACTCTTCAGCCAGCTCTATTGCTCGAGCCGACTCTTCCATCAGCTCTTCAGGCAGCTCTATTGAACGAGCCAGCTTTTCAGTCAGCTCTATTGAACGAACCAGCTCTTCTAGAACATAGTTTTTTCAAACTTCAAACATTTCCACATGAACTTTTCAAGGTTTTAGATCAAATTTCTTTTAGATCTTATCTAAACATAATTATGATCTATAAATCAAAGATTAAAATAATTTTAATCCATTAAATTCCTTGCTTTCTTCTATATAAGATCATGATGTATCAGGCATCGCTACACGCCATAGGAGAATCCCTTGGAATGGGAAGATATGATCTTTAAACCATACTTTTCTCCTATGATCGGACGGCCATGGTGAATCTACCTTAATCCGAGTACTACATGAAGGAAATCAAAACAATTTCATATGAAACATTAAACTAGATGCATATGCCAACCTGACTCTGATACCATAGAAAGGAACTGTTCCTAGGGATGATGCATGCATTTGAAAACTTTTCTAAGAGCATGCAGCAGCGGAAAGTGATAAAACTATTTTATCAAGATGTTAATCTAATTAACACAACCCCTTTACCAGGATCTAGATGTATCTATAGTAATGTAAATATGAAATCATGCAACCAAAGTATAAAATATGAAACTATTCACATAACTATACAATGATGTGGTATGGACAATTATGTCATACATAAAACAAGTACATACCTAGATGACGTTCACCAGGAAGAACCGGAAGTTGCAAAAATGCCCACCTCTTAGTCGCAATCCCAGAGACGGCACAAACCTGTAGAAAAAATCAAATTTGCAAGCAGCACTCGTGTACCGTCTCTACGGGTGGTTCACACCATGTAGCGTGATTTCTTCTCCTTCCTTTGAGGTGCTAGCCTCTACGGAAGCTTTGTCGGGTGGACTCCTTCTTCAACTACTTGAAGATGAGTAGGACACCTTCAACTCCATGAAGTGCTAGTTGCTGCAACAGTGCTGGAACAGAACGAGGACTCTCCTTGTTCTCTCTATCCCAAACCTTCAATAGAAAGTATGCACTCAGAGATCCCACCCAAAACTCACTTTATCCCAAAGATCCAATCTTACAATCTCTCAAGGATCAAACAAGATCTCTAACCAAGGAATACGGCAGAGTCTTAACCTTGATCCAGATTTTTGGGTGTGGAATATGAGGAGAAAACTATTCACTTTCTATAGCCCAGCCATTTAAATAATAGTAGTAGCCCTCAAAATAATTAAGAGGAACAAATGAGAGATTAAGGAGCAGTTTTGGGGTCTCTTGAGATTCCAGGGAGGCTAGAAGTCCCTTGGAATTCAGCAACAGCAATTATTAAAACTCAAAACTCCCAGCATTAAATCCCATAACAATTACAGCATTTAATGAAGGATTTTTGAATTTTAGGAGTCTGTCAAACATGTCGACTTGACCATCTCGAGTCGACTCAGCTCGAGTCGACTCGTTCAAGAAGAGTCGGCTTGAATAAAAATTTGATAACACCTTGTCAAATGAGTTCGGAATGATTTCCAATCATTTGCATGTCAACAAAGCAAGAAGAAATCCTTGGTGTGCGACCCTATAGGTTCAAACACTAAACTGGTAGTACGAGAACATTTCCAGTACCAGCCAAAGTCGCCATCTAGCAATAACATCCGGCGTCCAGATATGTTGAAGGTTGCAGAGTAACAAGAACCTGTTGAATATAGAATAGCATTGAACTTATTCCTTGAACCTCCTATTGCTCCAGATGGCATAAGGTTAAACTACCCAACCCTAAGCAGTCCATCTGAATATGTCTCAAAGAATCCCTGCAACCCCTCACAAGGAATGTCCTAGCCAAGGTCTTACTTAATTGAGGCATATAAAGCATTCAACCCAAATCATTTGGAGAGGTCAATCCTATCTCGATCCTACTACCGCTACACAAGTACTTGACTGTATCCAGCAACCTTCCATCACCGGATTAGAAATCCGGGTAGTCCAGTGCCTAAGCATAGTGAGTTTCTTGTAAGCTGCTATAGTGATCTCAAGTCAAAGGAATAATTCATGTCCACATTCTAATGCAAGACTTCTCTTCGATAGTAAGAGAATCTCATATGAGAGTCATGTTCAGTGAAGTGTCAAACACAATATCCGATGTCATACCAGCATCTCCATGCTGCTTGGTTAAGAGGACAACTAATAGATATGATATCAACGACCTACTCTCGATACATCATCATCCCGAAATAGTGTATCCTTTGATTGCGAACTAATTTATGAACTACACGATGTATCCTCTCTACATCATATACAAGGCAGCTTAAATGACATCATCACAAAAAAATTTAAATTAAGAAAAATCTACCTGTGATGAATAGCCAAAAATAACTTTTATTTATATCAAAATTCATATACAAATAGCATAACTGTCTATATCCTAAATGATTGGCTTTGGAACACAATTTCCAACAGTCAGCTCCTAACCGAGGCTAGGCTCACTGGGTGAGCCCCCCATCTGAGGTCAGCTCCCTGCCGAGATCAGCTCCCAGTAGAGGCTGGGCTCATTGGGTGAGGCCCCTGTCTGAGGTTAGCTCCCTGTCGAAGTCGGCTCTCAGCCAAGGCCGGGCTCATTGGACGAGCCCCCCATATGAGGCTTGCTCCCTGCTGGGGATGTGTCCATACCCCAAAGTGGAGCCCCCGATATGGAGTTTCCCCCAAAGAAACATGTATTTGAATTATGGTGAAGCAAAGCCTGGCCGCCCGCAAATTTTTGCATGGGGTGCTAGAGGTATGATGTGGGTGCCCCCATACCCCTTGCCTAACGACGTACTACCACATCCACAACTGCACTACCAATAGCCGTCGACGGTCATGGCGCAATACTCAAAGCATCCCCAAGTGAAGAATCCCACCAAGGCCCCAGGACCTGCAACCTTGGGCGGTCTCTCCCGAAATAGAAGCACCCCTCCTATAAGGGGCATTGAAACCAAGAAGGCAAGGGGGACTTTCTCGGCTCGGAGCTCCACCTGAAGGCCAAAGAAAGGGAGGATATAGTCTCTCTCTCTCTTTCAGGCTCCCCCAAGGCCATAAGGGTCCAACCTAGCCTCCGAAAGAAGGTAAGGAAGGTAAGCACATGGGGAAAAGCGAGGGAGAGGTAAGTAGGTAGGCGACCAAGCACTGCCGAGCGAACCACCGACTCGAGAAGCCTCCCCGCTTCCCTCTCTCGATCCCTCCTCTTTTTCGTTCCTTTACATTTCTATTCTCGAGTCACACCCTCCCGGCGGATGGGTCCTCCAAGTCCTACGCCATGGAGGTCTTGTCTGTTCCCCTCGATCGTCCCACTGACTTGATCGTCAGAGTATCCTCGCCAAAATCCCTAGCTTGGGTCTCCCCTGTCTTGCAGGAAGGAAGGAAGAGGGCCGGCATGGCCAGGAGCAAGCAGCCATGGAGCGGGACAGAGCGGACAAGTCCCCAGGCCATCGCAGTGCCCGATAGCGATAGGAGGATCCCCCGGCATGAGTGAGCTACAGGTGACGGCGATCTTGGCGACAACAGATTGGCATGCCAGGAAGGAAAAAGTTTTCAAGATCCTGGCGACCAATAGATTGGCGTGCTAGGAAGGAAGAAGTTTTCAAGATCCTGGCGACCAACAGATTGGCACACCAGGAAGGAGAAAGTTTTCAAGATCCTGGCAACCAATAGATTGGCATGCCAGGAAGGAAAAAGTTTTTAAGATCCTGGCGACCAACAAATTGGTGCGCCAGGCAAGGGGAAGCTTTCAAGACCACCCTCAACCCTGGGGGGCAGACCAGGGGTACAAAAAAAAAATGAAAATGATCGTGCTTTCCCGAATGCCGGTCACCTCCCACTGTGCCCTCCAATCAGAACCGGCCCTATCAATCTCTCCTTAAGTCGATGATCAATAAGTTTGACCCATATTTCTCCCCCTGAAGGAGTTACTCACTCCTATCCAAGCGATCAGAGTTCGATGGGTAACTCTCTCCCCCTATCACCTTCATTATGTGAAAAGATGTGTGACAGATCCATAAGGAAAGCTTCCGTCTTGCCATCAATGGCAAGTATCACGGTCTAACACCTACTGATGAGGCCAAAGTTCAAGGGATGCCAGCCGAGAAACCCTAGGGGTCCTGCCATCTATCGCTTGACTCTCAGCTCAACCCTTGCCATGCTCACAATCCGGAGATGTTTGCGGTGACTCAATGCAGTCCCGCCATCTACCACGAGGCTCACAGTTTGGTAACTACTGTACTGATAGTCTGAAGATATCCACAGAGTCTCCGAAAGGTCCCACCATCTGTTGCTTGACTCTTAATTCAACCCTTGCCCTGCTAACAGTCCAAAGATATGCGTGGTGACTCAACGCAGTCCCATAATCTACCGCGAAGCTTATAGCTTGGCATTTGCTGAACTAATAGTCCAGAGATGTCCCTTGAAACCCCGTCAGTCCCATGGTCCATCACCTGACTCGTAGTGCGGTCAACCGATGGGCCTACATTGAAGCCCCGAGCCTGGAGTAGTTCGCCACATCGTCAAAGATGTAAGACTCCTTCCTTGATTATTAAAACTCTCCTCCAGTGCAACCTTGTCTTTCGTTTGTGCAGGGACTTGTTCAATCGACTCTGAGCCAGCCTAAGCCTAGAAACTTACGAAGCCTAGCACTCTAAGCCTGGAAACTCCCGAAGCCCGGCACTTTAAGCCCGGAAACTCCTGAAGCCCATCACTTTAAGCCCGGAAACTTACGAAGCCCGACACTCTAAGCCTGGAAACTCTCGAAGCCTGGCACTCTAAGCCTAGAAACTTTCGAAGCCCGGTACTTTAAGCCAGGAAACTCCCGAAGCTCGGTACTCTAAGCTCAGAAACTCTCGAAGCCCGGCACCCTAAGCCCGAAAACTCTCGAAGCCTGGCACGCTAAGCTTGAAAACTCTCGAAGCCCGGTACTCTAAGCCAGGAAACTCCCGAAGCTCGATACTCTAAGTCCGAAAACTCTCGAAGCCCATTATCCTAAGCCCGAAAACTCCCAAAGCCCATCACTCTAAGCCTAGAAACTACCGAAGCCCGGTACCTTAAGCCCAGAAACTTTCGAAGCCCGACACTCAGGACCAAAAGCTCCGCGGGCCTCCTGGCTCCGGTCGCCTTGCCCACGGTTCGAAGATGTCCGTCGGGGTCCCCTAGAAGTCTCGACCATCTATCGCCCGACTCGCAGCCAGGCCCCTCGGCCTCCTTCATCAGGCCCCCCAGCCTCCTTTATCAGGCCCCTTGGCCTCCTTCATAAGGCTCCTCAACCTCCGGCACTAGGCCCCTCAGCCTCCTTCATCAGGCCCCTCAGCCTTCGGCATCAGGCCTCCCGGCCTCCTGCATCAGGCTCCTCAACCTCTGGCATCAAGCCTCTTGGCCTCCTTCATCAGGCTCCTCAACCTTCGATGCCAGGCCTCTCGACCTCCTTCAACAGGCTCTTCAGCCTCCGATGCCAAGCCCTTCGGCCTCCTTCATCAAGCCTCCTAGCCTCCTTCATCAGGCCTCTCGGCCTCCATCATCAAGCTCCTCAGCCTCTTGCATTAGGCCTCCTGGCCTCCTCCACTAGCCCCCTTGGCCTCCTTCATCAGGCCCTTCGACCTCCTTCATCAGGCTCCTCAACCTCCAGCATCAAGACTCTCGGCCTCCTGCATCAAGCTCCTCAGCCTCCGGCATCAGGCCTCCCGGCCTCCTTCATTAGGCCTCTCATCCTCCTTCATCAAGCTCCTCAGCCTTCGATGCCAAGCCCCTCAGCCTCTTTCATCAGGCTCCTAGCCTCCAGCATCAGGCCTCCCGGCCTTCGACACCAGGCCTCTTGGCCTCCTTCATCAGGCTCCTCAACCTTCGGTGCCAGGCCCCTCGACCTCCTTCATCAGGCTCCTCAGCCTCTGGTGCCAAGCCCCTAGCCTCTTTTATCAGGCTTCTTAGCCTCCTGCATCAGGCCTCCCGGCCTCCTCCACCAGGCCCCTTAGCCTCCGGCACCAGGCCCCTCGGCCTCCTTCATCAGGCCCCTCGGCCTCCTCAAGCCTCCTGGCCTCCTTCATCAAGCCTCTCAGCCTCCTTCGTCAGGCTCCTTAGCCTCTGGTGCCAGGCCCCTCGACCTCCTTCATCAAGCTCCTCAGCCTCCGGCATCAAGCCTCCCGGCCTCCTCCACCAAGCCCCTCAGCCTCCTTCATCAGGCTCCTCAATCTCCGGTGCCAGGCCCCTCGGCCTCCTTCATTAGGCTCCTCAGCCTCCGGTGCTAGGCCCCTCAACCTCCTTCATCAGGCTCCACAATCTCTAGCATCATGCCTCCTCCTCCTTCATCAGGCCTCTCAGCCTCCTTTATCAGGCTCCTCAGTCTTTGGCATCATGCCTCCCAGCCTCCTTCATTAGACCTCTCGGCCTCCTTCATCAGGCCCCTCGGCCTCCTTCATCAGGCTTGTTAGCCTCCGGCATCAGGCGTCCTCCTTCATCAGGCCCCTTAGCCTCCCTCATCAGGCTCCTTAGCCTTCAGCATCATCGTATGGGAGCCAAAGGTTTGGAACAAACTTAAGATGGCCCCGAGCACATACCTCCCTATTCTGAAGACTAAAGAAAGGGAAGAGAAAATGGAGACACACCGGATGACAGAAGAAAAGTTTTTTTCATTTGATTAAAAATCTCTTACATCAAAGGAGATCCCCCGACAGGCCGGATGATCTCTCAAAGGGTAGATTACAAGCAGAGAGAAAGGGGAGCTCGGACCAATGAATGGGTTCTCCCCCCGACGATGATCTTTACCTCCAGAAGTATGCCGGCCTTCTCTGCTATGGCGTATGCCCTTCCTCAAGTGTTTCGCTTGCCATCGGCTGAGGAAGAAGCATCACTCCACCACCACCTTTATCGTGCCATCCTTAGAACTCACCATTCCCGTTATTCCAAGGGCAGCTACAGCAGCACCCTGTTATGCTCCCTTCTGCAGCACCATAGTAGCCGTGGCCTCCTCCGCGATGACCACCACCCTGGCCGCCGCCTCATCATCAAGGACCTCCAGTCTTAAGGGGAGGCGTGAGCAGCCTCTTTCACCCTCTTCAGCTCTACTAACCCCATTTTTGAGAGCAGCCTCTTTTTCTCTCCTCCGAGGGTCCTCACTAGAGGGAACTTCGAGCTCGATGGATTTCTTCTCTATCTTAGACATCCACACCCTGCTACCATCTGATCGCCCATGAAGAGGGTGAAAAGACTCCCTCTTCCCCTCTGCCTCCTCGATCGGGGGACTGAAGTCCATCAGGGGCCTTCCTCTAGCGCAGCCCGAAGGCAAGGGGAGGGAGGAAAGAAAAAGCATTGAGGAAGGAGAGGAGCGCACTATGGAATGTTGTGCATAGGCACTCAAAAGGTCCCTTAAAAAGGCATGGTGGTAGGCCGGGTAAAGATCGCTGCTTGCCTCCGCATCATCCCGATGCAGAGCATGTGCCATTTTGACTCCCTGTCTAACGAAAGGTCACCGCGTGGCCCTTCAGGACGACCCAGATGTGCCAAGCCCATGGTTGTTGCTTCGATTCAAATGAAGCAGTTATGTTGCCTCAGTAGAAAACTGAGCGGAGCATCGCCTTGTTTGTATCAAGGGCACGATTTTTAGGCTGCAAGCACCCGAGGCATTAATGGCATCGCAGGAACATCCCCACGTCAGCGGGCTCATTACTTCCTTCACCCCGAGCACTGCCACACTCTCATGGCTCGGGAGTGGGGGCATCTGATGTGGCGACATCCTCTGACATGGATGAAGGAAAGAACATGCTAGGAAGAAGAAAAATATTTTAAAATGATTTTAAAATAAGCAGCGGAAGGCTCGATAGATAGATCAAAACTATCTACCGATCTGTCCTCAACATTATCTAGTATAATAATGAAGAATGCTACTAAAAACATCAACATCAACAGAAAAGAGGATGAAGGCATAAGGGTACCTTACCACTATACCTTAAGGATGGAGGTGGTGAAAATGCTCTCAAGCCACATATGCGTCTGGCCTCTATGAGTAGTTCACACCAGGGCTCGAAACTGACCAACTCCCTCGAAGTGCAAGCTCTTCGGGATCCTTCGGGCCGATCTTCTTCTTTCGAGAAGACAAGGAGGAGAGGTGGAACCCTTCCTAAGAAAATCTCTTCCCAAGACCTAGCTTGAATGCTAGGTTTCTCACATCCAATGCCAAAGACCTCACAAACCCTTTTCCCTCTTTTTCTCTTATGGTGTGGAGACCTTGTAACCAGCCAACAAAACAAAACCAAGAACCAAAATCAGCCAAAGCCTTATAGAATAACCTTTATTTATAGGGGCAGCCATGAGAGGGAAAAAGAGGAAGGAGGAGTGATTGGGGGAGAAGGTCAAGGGCCATATCAAATGGGTCCAAGCCAAAAAAAGTAAGTATAACTAGCATACCAAGAAAGCCTGGAGCCAAAAATGCCCAAAAACTGATATTTGAATTCAAAATTCGAAGTCAAATCTTTCCAGAAATTCTTTCCAAAAATTTTTCTCGTCAGTCAAGTGTCGACACTTCAAAAATACTCAAGTGTCGACACATATAAGTATCGACACTTGGAACATGGTCAATCACATTGACTTCTAGTGATGGCAAATGATTCTCAATCGTCGATCAGCCTTTAGATCAGATAGAAATTCCTATGGTGTGTGACCCCATAGGTTTGAACACTAAGCTGGTAGCACTGGAACACTTCTAATACCAGTCAAAGTCCTCATCTAGCAATGATACCCGATGTCCGGATAGGTCAAAGATTGCAGAGCAATATTCTAGAATCTCTGGTATATGGTTATCACATAATTCATCCCTTTAACCTCATAATGCTCAGGATGACCTAGGGTTCGACTGCCAACCTTAATTTGGTTTATCTAGATCGTGTCTCAACTTTACAAGTTTTGTGACTCCTCACAAGAACTATCCTGGCCAATAATTTGCTAAATTAAGACATAATGAGTCATTCACTCCAAACTATTTAGAGGGGTTAATTCTATCTTGATCCATCACCACTCCACAAGTACTTAATTGCATCCAGAAATCTTTCATCACTAGATTAGAAATTCAGATGGTTCGGCACCAAAGTATAGTGAGTTGCTTGCAAGCTGCCATGGTGACCTCAGGTCTGAACGACACATATACCCATATCCCTTTGCGAGCAATCCTTTGACGGAAGGGAGCTCCGTAGATGGTCACGTTCAGTGAGATGTCACGCATTTCACTTACATGTCATACCAGTGTCTCCACACCTTGGTTAAGAGGATAACCAACAAATGTAACATACAACAACCTACACTTCATACATTGTCATCCTATAATAATGTATCATTTGGTTATGAACCAGTTTAAGAACTACTTGATATATCTTCTCTATATCAAATAATGTAGTTCTAAGGATTCCATCATACAAGAGTTCATTTCAGAAAAATGTAAATATGATGAACAGCCAAAAGAATAACTTTTATTCATTAAAAATTCATATACAATTATAAAATGGCACAACCATCTACAGCCTAGACAATTGGCTTTGAGACACAATTCCCAACAACTCCCACTGGACTAAAGCCAATCAGTACAGAATCTCATTCCCATTTTTCATTTATAACTGTCAAACTCTTGAATTTCGATGGCTTTAGTGAAGTGGTCAGCCAGGTTCTCCTTTCCATCGATCTTCTGAAGGTCAATGTCATCTTGTTCCATGATCTCTTGCACAAGATGATAGCATCGCAGAATATGCTTTATGCAGTGATGAGACTTCAGCTCTTTGGCTTGAGCAATAGTTCTAGTGCTGTCATAATGCACCAGAATAGGACTATCCAGGGAAGGTGCCACTCCTAGCTTGCCAAGAAACTTTTGTAACCACACTGCTTTCTTTGATGCATCTGATGCTACAATGTACTCCGCTTCGTATATTGAGTCCGCCATAGTCAGCTGCTTGGAACTTTTCCAGCAGATCGCTCCTCCATTAAGGGTGAAGATAAATCTTGTCATACTCTTGCTGTCATCCTTATCTAACTAGAAACTGGAGTCAGTATACCCCACAAGTTTCAAGTTAGGTTCTTTATAAATCAGCCATTGGTCCTTAGTATTTTGCAAATACTTAAGGATGGTCATTACCACTTTCCAATTCGCTTCACTTAGGTCAGACTGATATTTGCTCACTATGCTTAGTGAGTATGCCATGTCTAGTCTAGTACATATCATAGCGTACATGATAGAACCCACTATCGAAGCATATAGGATTCTGGTCATACTCTCTCTCTCTCATCAGGAGTTGTCACACAATCCTCTTTGGAGAGAGCAATTCCAGTGCCTTTCGGGAGATAGCCTTTCTTGAAATTTTTCATGCTGAACCACTTTAGCACAGTGTCAATGTACATAGACTGGGACAGTCCTAGAAGCCTCTTAAATCTCTCTATAGATCTTCATACCCAGTATGTAGGAGGCTTCATCCAAGTCCTTCATAGAGAATTGAGACGATAACCATACCTTTATTCCTTGTAGTAATGGGATGTCATTCCCGATTAAGAGAATGTCATCCACATCAATACAAGGAACATAATCACAGAACCATTAGCCCACTTGTAAATGCAAGATTCTTCTCCGTTCCTAATGAAGCCATACGATTTGATGCACTTATCAAATCGCATGTTCCAACTCCATGATGCTTGTTTTAGTCCATAGATAGGCCTTTGAAGCTTGCACACCTTTGACTCATCTGTGGATGTGAATCCTTCAGGTTTTATTATATACACCTCCTCTTCTAGCTCACCATTTAGGAAAGTAGTTCAGACATTAATTTGCCAGATTTCATAGTCAAAGTGTGCGGCTAAAGCAAGCATGATCCGAATGGACTTGAGCATTGCCACAGGAGAGAACATCTCATCATAGTCAATACCATAATGTTGACGATATCCTTTGGTAACTAGATGAGCTTTATAGGTCTCCACCTGCCCGTCTGTGTCCCTTTTTCTGTTGAAAATCCATTTACATCCAATTGGTTTTATCCCTTCAGGCAGATCAACCAATGTCCATACATTATTGATTTTCATGGATTCCATTTCGGATTGCATGGCACCTAGCCATTTCTCAGAGTCGGACCTCTGCATCTCATCCATATAGGTGATCGGATCCTCATTGTTCTCATCGTGTTCACTGGGATCACCGTCCCGGACCAAGAAATCGTAGTATCTGTCCGGTCGACTCGGTACCCTATCGGATCTCCTTAATGGTTCTTGTGTGGGCTCTGAGTGTGATATAATCACAACCAATTATATGTTATCCCTTAAAGTGTCGGTTCTTCTACTTGTTGAACTTTACTAAGTTCAATCTTAGCGACTACAGTTCCTTCACCAAGGAATTCCTTTTCCAAAAAAATAGTCCAAAGACTAATGAACAATTTTTGTTCCTCAGCCAAGTAAAAGTAATACCCCTTAGACTCTATTAGATACCCAATAAATAGGCACCGGTCAGATCTAGGTCCAAGTTTGTTCGTTTCCAAACATTTTACATCAACTGGGCAACCCCAGACCCGAAGGTGTGAGAATGTCGGCTTACATCCAGTTCATATCTCATATGGGATTTTGTTAACGGAATTATTCGGAGCCCTATTCAAAAGGTAACAGGCTGATTCCATAGCATATCCCCAAAAGGATAGCGGTAGAGAAGCAAAGCCTATCATGGACCGAACCATGTTTAACAGGATTCGATTCCTTCTTTCAGATACTCCATTTAATTAAGGTGTCTCTAGGGGTGTCCCTAGGGGTGTCCACTGAGGGAGAATCCCATTATCTTCGACATATATCAGAAACTCCCCGGAAAGATATTCACCACCTCGATTTGATCAAAAGATTTTGATACATCTTCCAGTTTGTTTTTCTACTTCATTACGATATCGTTTGAACATTTTAAATGACTCAAATTTATGTCTCATCAAGAAGATATAACCATACCTCGAAAGGTCATATGTAAATGTAATGAAATAACTGTACCCATCTCTGGCATTAATATTCATGGGTCTGCATATATCAGTATGTACCATACTTAGAATTTCTTTGGCTTGTTCACCTTTTCCAGTAAAAGATAATTTTGTCATCTTTCCAAGAAGACAGGATTCATGGGTTGGAAGTGAACCACTTTTACTAAAGTTGAGGAGACTCGCATTTTAATATGTTTATCCTGTTCTTGTTAATATGACATAGCCTACAATGCCATAGGTACACATCGCTAATATTATCTATCCTAGGGTATTTGCTAGATGTGTACACTGCACTAACAGGTTACAATAGTACATAAATGCTATTATTCATATATCCATTTATTACAACATAACCATTCCAAATGATTTTGCAAATGTCATTCTTTATTGATAGTTTATAACCATACATGGCCAATTGGCCTACAGAAATGATATTTAAAATAAAAGATGGACAATAATGACACTCATTCAAAATGATTGTACAAGACTTGAAATCTAGTTTGAGGCCTCCCAATGTCAGGACTGGAACTTGGCTTCCATTTTCCACGTTCAAGAATCTCTCGCCATCCTCGAATCTTTGACTAACTTGAAGTCCCTGCAAAAAAATTGTAAATGTGAATTGGGCTTCCAGTATCCAATACCCAGTTAGTAGTATCACAGATAGAGAAATTACAAGGTGTTATCGTATAAATACCTTGTCCAGCACCTTCTAGCTGCTTACTCTTCTTGGACCTATTTGGATCAAGGGATGCAATGTAAAGAGGATAGTTCCTATTCCAATGTCCCCGCTTCTTGCAGAAGAAGCACTCCGCTTGGCTCTTATCTGCTTTCTCTTTCTTGGCCTGATTGGGCCCAGAAGCATTCTGCACATGTTTCCCTTTATTTTTCTTTTTCTCTTTCTTAAAGGGACGATGCCCTGTCGAAGATCCTCTCACTAGATTTACCACCTCTTTGTTCAAATAGTGGTCCTTCTCATAAGTCTGCAGTAACCCCAACAGACCGTGGTAGTTAATTGTAGGCTTATTCATTCTATAATGATCAAGAAAATCTAGATTGGAAGAGGGGAGGGAATTCAGAATTTCATCCTTCCCAAGCTGTTCATGCAGGGGACATCCAAGTTTGCCCAAGTGCTCAATCGTCTCAATCATGTACAATACATGATCAGTGACTGAGGCCCCATCATGCATCAATGCATTGTAGATAGCATAGGAAACCCTGTATCTCTCAACGTCGTCTGGTGTCTCGAAAGACTCCTTCAACCTTTGAAGGATTTTTTTAGCTGGTCTTCTTCGAATTTGCGACTGAACTCATTATTCATCACTGCCAACATTATACATCAGACAGTGATCCTGTCAGAGAGCCACTTCTGAATAGTGTCTCTGATCGAATCCCGAGCATTGGGAGCAGGGATTTCAAGTGCCGAATCCGATATCACATACAAGATCCGTTCATGCTCCAAGACAATCTTGAGCCTTCGATACCAGCTATCAAAGTTGGGACCTTTAAGCTTCTCATTATCGAGAAGAGACCGGAGCGATAGGTTGGAAGACATCTAAAAGGAAAACCAAAGCTAATAAGTGTATGTGAATTATTATCCTATAGACATGGACTTTAGTCTAAAGGCCCTCCCACTATTTTGTTTAGACTGGTAGCCTCTACCTCCAATTCGAGAAATCACTTTGATTCCTAATTAGGTACTAGAGTCAAAGAGACAATACATGAGCCCGACTTTGGCCGGCCCATCCATGCGCATCTAAAGGTAGGTTCTTCAACCAATTACTTCTCCAAGTAACCTCTAGTGTTTAGGTTTTCGTCCCAAGGTGCACTTCAATCAGCCTTTGGGCATCCTATTGAAGGTCCCGATTAGGTCCAACCATTAATATGACAAAATTCGATGCTTCTAACTAATGAATAGTCAAGCCCGACTTTGGCCGGCCTACCTAACTACCATTAAGAGAGTGGCACTGAGCCATCATATTAGGAACAACAATTCCAATAGCCCGATGAACACCCGATCTTTGGATTTACCGATGAACACCCAACTATTGGACCCATTACCATCCCATTTAATGGGAGGCTAAGACTCGATTATCCCCATAACTTCATCTTTTTATGGACCTAATACTTTAGAGAATTTAATTTTAATATGATAAAGAAGAGATGAGAAGACATGGATCAACCTCCCACTGACCACATCAGCAATCAAGGAGGGTTACTCATAACTAATGATCTATGGACACCTAAAATCAGTCAAGACTAATTAATCTTGGGTGACATGGGTTAACACGAGTCAGTGAGCTATCTATCAATTCTGATCAACCATATTGGCCAGGTAAGTGAGATCATGGATTGGGTTCTGCCATTAACCGTCTTGCCTTAGACTCCAACCGAGTTGACCGGGTAAGAGGTAGTCCCAAAGAACCATGATCAAACTGCCAAACTTACCTAGACACCAATTGGTTCATCAAAGTCGATTAGACTAGCCTAAAGACTTGAGCTATCCATTGAGCCATAAATTAGGTCCATTTAGATCTATGGACTAATCAATCTAACTATTAGAGAGATCTATAAAGAAGATATCATAACTCAACATTTGATTAGATTAGTTCTCTATTTAGTCCAATGCATCTAAACTTAGGTCTAACCCAATTAAGGATCCAAAGAAAGCTAATCCATGACCCTTAAGGCTTATTGAAATGATTTAAAATCTTTGAATCATATTCCTAGAGTTTTTGTCATTTAATGTGAATTAATTCTTAATTAAGTTCAATAGCCTTAATAAATTAAAACAATTTTAATTTACAAATGTAAAACAGTTTTACAATAATAAGAAATTTGAATTCACTATTTTTGTAACTTTTCGTGTTAAGTGTCGACTCACCAGGGGCAAGTGTCGACACTAGGTGTCGACACTTGGGTCGACTTAAGGCCTGAGACAAGAAAAAAATAGAATACTATATTTTTTGGGAAGCGCTCATGAGTCGACACCTTCAAGGCAAAGTGTCAACTCACGAGCCCAAGTGTCTACACTTCCTGGTCAAGTGTCGACACTTCAAACTTCATGAGTCGACTCAAGACCTGTTACAAGGCAATAACAGTGAGCTCAAATCTGAAGTTTCACCAAACTTTCAATCAAATCTAATCAAAACAAAACTCTTAGATATTATCTAAATTTGTTTTAAGATCATAATACAGGATTAAAATATTTTTAATCTACATTTTCTTTTATCTTTCCTCTTCATGAGTCAATCACAAGCGGCACCCCTACATGCTATAGAAGATCCCATTGAATGGAAAGAGAGGGTCTTGCAGCCCTACTTCTCTCCTATGACTGGACAGCCATGGTGAAGCACTTATTCCAAGTACTTTAAAAGAAAAACATGATGTTAAAGCATGCTAACATTATTATACTATGATGATCCTGGCTTTGATACCATTGAAAAGAAAAATGTGTTAGGCAGAAGAAAAATATTTTAAAATAATTTTAAAATAAGTAGTGGAAGGCTCGGTAGATAGATCAAAATGATCTACCGATCTGTCCGCAACAGGATCTAGTATAATAATGAAGCATGCTACTAAAAACATCAACGTCAACAGAAAAGAGGATGGAGGTATAAGGGTACCTTACCACTATATCTCAAGGATGGAGGTGGTGAAAATGCTCTCAAGCCACACACGTGTCTGGACTCTATAAGTAGTTCACACCAAGGCTCGAAATTGACCAACTCTCTTGGAGTGCTAGCTCTTCGGGATCCTTCGGACCGATCTTCTTCTTCCGGGAAGACAAGGAGGAGAGGTGGAACCCTTCATAAGAAACTCTCTTCCCAAGACCTAGCTTGAATGCTAGGTTTCTCACACTTAATGCCAAAGACCTCACAAACCCTTTTCCCTCTTTTTTTCTTGTGGCGTGGAGACCTTGTAACTAGCCAACAAAACAAAACCAAGAACCAAAATCAGCCAAAGCCCTATAGAATAACCTTAATTATAGGGGCAGCCATGAGAGGAAGAAAGAGGAAGGAGGAGTGATTGGGGGAGAAGGTCAAGCGCCATACCAAATGGGTCCAAGCCAAAAAAAGCAAGTATGACTACATACCAAGAAAGCCTAGAGCCAAAAATGCCCAAAAACCAAAATTTGAATTCAAAATTTAAAGTCAAATCTTTTCAGAAATTCTTTCCAGAAATTCTGCTCATCAGTCAAGTGTCGACACTTCAAAAATACCCAAGTGTTGATACTTATAAGTGTCGACACTTACAAGTGTCGACACCTGGAACATGGTCAATCACATTGACCTCCAGTGATGGTAAACGATTCTCAATCATCGATCAACCTTTAGATCAGATAGAAACCCCTATGGTGTGTGACCCCATAGGTTCAAATATTAAGCCGGTAGCACTGGAACACTTCTAATACCAGTCAAAGTTCTTATCTAGCAATAATACCCGACATCCGGATAGGTCGAAAATTGCAGAGCAATATTCTAGAACCTCTGGCATATGGTTACCGCATAATTCATCCCTTTGATCTCATAATGCTCAGGATGATCTAGGATTTGACTGCCAATACTATTTGGTTTATTCAAATCATGTCTCAACTTTACAAGTTCTGTGACTCCTCACAAGAACTACCCTGGCCAAGAATTTGCTAAATTGAGATACAATGAGTCATTCACTCCAAACTATTTGGAGGGATCAATTCCATCTTGATCCATCACCGCTCTACAAGTACTTGACTATACCCAGAAACCTTCCATCACTAGATTAGAAATCTAGGTGGTATAGCACTAAAGTACAGTGAGTTACTTGCGAGCTGCCATGGTGGCCTCAGGTTTGAGGGACACATATATCCATATCCCTTTGCGAGCAACCCTTTGGTAGAAGGGAGCTCCACAGATGGTCACGTTTAGTGATATGTCACACATTTCACTTGCATGTCACACCAGTGTCTCCACACTCCTTGGTTAAGAGGACAACCAACAAATATGACATACAACAACATACACTTGATACATTGTCATCCTATAATAATGTATCATTTGATTGTGAACTAGTTTAAGAACTACTTGATATATCCTCTCTATATCAAATAATGTAGTTCTAAGGACTCCATCATACAAGAGTTCATTTCAGAAAAATGTAAATATGATGACCAGCCAAAAAAATAACTTTTATTCATTAAAAATTTATTTATAATTATAAAATGACATAACCATTTACAGCCTAAATGATTGGCTTTGGGACACAATTTCTAATAGTGGAACACACGGGCGGCTACGATAATAGAAGACTTGCCACCCGGGCATGGCACCTCAGCTCCCAGTTGAGGCCGGGCTCATTGGGTGAGCTCCCCCATTTGAGGCTGGCTCCCAGCCGAGGTCAGCTCTCAGCCGAGGCTTGGCTCATTGGGCGAGCCCCCCATCTGAGGCCAGCTCCATGCCAATGTCAGCTCTCAGCCGAGGCCGGGCTCATTGGGCGAGCCCACCATCTGAGGCCGGCTCCCTGCCGGGGTCAGCTCCCAGCCGAGGTCAGGCGCATTGGGCGAGCCCCCCATCGAAGGTCAGCTCCCTACCGAGATCAGCTCCCAATCGAGGCTGGGCTTATTGGGCGAGCCCCCCATTTGAGGTCAGCTCCCTACTAAGGTTGGCTCCCAACTGAGGCCATGCTCATTGGGTGAGCCCCCATTCGAGGCTCACTCCCTGCCAGGGATGTGTCTATAATCTAGAGTGGAGCACCTGATATGGAGTTCCTGACAGAGGAACAGGTATTTAAATTATGGTGAAGCAAAGCCTGGCCATCCATAGCTTTCTGTAGGTGGTGACAGAGGTATGACGTGGGTGCCCCAAACCCCATACCTAGCAACGTACTACCACGTCCATAGCTGCACCACCATAGCCACCGACGGTCATGGTGCAACACTCAGAGCTTTCTCAAGTGAAGAATCTCACCAAGGCCCCAGGACCTACAACCCTGGGCGGTCTCTCCCGAAATAGAAGCGCCCCTCCTATAAGGAAAATTGAAGCCAAGAAGGCGAGGGGGACTTTCTCGGCTCGGAGCACCACCTGAAGGTTGAAGAAAGGGAGGACAGAGTCTCTCTCTCTCTCTCAGGCTCCCCCAAGGCCACAGGGGTCTGACCTGGCCTCCGGAGGAAGGTAAGGAAGGTAAGCACATGGAGAAAAGTGAGGGAGAGGTAAGTAGGCAGGCGACCAAGTACCGCCGGGCAAACCACCAGCCCGAGAAGCCTCCCCGCTCTCCACTCTCAATCCCTCCTCTTTTCCATTCTTTTATATTCCTGTTCTCGAGTCACACCCTCTCGGCGGACGGGTCCCCCATGCCCTACACCATGGAGGTCTTGTTTGTTCCCCTTAATCATCCCACTGACTTGATCATCGCAGTGTCCTCATTGGAATCCCTGGTCCGGGTCTCCCCTGTCTTGCAGGAAGGAAGGAAGAGGGCCGGCATGACTGGGACCGGGCAGCCACGGAGTGGGATAGAGCAGATGGGTCCCCGGGCCATCGCAGTGCCCGACGGTGATGGGAGGATCCCCCGGTGTGACCAAGCTACAAGCGACAGCAATCTTGGCGACAACAATCAACATTTGTTCAGGTGAAATGGCCAACCCAGCCAACTACAAAAATCAATGATGCACCTCTAGTACTAGTGGTAGATCAGTTACAATTTGCTATCCTAGTACAACAGGTGCAAGCCTTGAATGATGCTACCCAAACCCTCCAGTGGGTGATGATGAACAACCAGCAGTGTCAAGTAAAGCCCATGCCCCTAGCCACTCCTTCTAGACATAGTCGACAATCTCTCCTACAAGAATTGCAACCCCAACCCTCTATTTAATGATCACATCATCGATGCTCTCTCACTGAACGAACCCCTCCATGATAACCAAGTTCAGAGAGAGAAAAAAATTGATTACAGGAACAAATCGATGCAGGGAAAAGCATCCTTGATCTTCTTCATAGTTTTTAGGAGAAGGCTCCATTTTAGTAGAAAATTGATGAGATAGGGAGGCCCGTCAATTTGACAACTATGATAAGAAGCTACAAGAGCTCGATCGATGACTTGCTAAGCTGCAAATCGATAATTGAGGTCCTACTGACTTCCTGAGCTATAACTCTCAACCCCCTTTCTCTCAGTGGATCATGGAGGAACTGATGCCTTTGCATTTTAAGATATCTCAGTTGGAACCTTATGACCTATCCACTGGATCATCTAGGAGGTTATAAGGTACATATGATGATTCAAGGTGCTAACGACGTTCTTCACTGTCTTGCCTTTCTAGCAGCACTGAGAAAAGTTGCTTTAGTTTGGGATTCAAGCCTCCAGCTAGGCAGTATTTTCTCCTTCAATTACTAGAGGAGTTGTTCATGGCTTATTTCTAAACAAGCAGGAGGATGCCATGAAATTTAGATAGTCTCTTTTCCATTCAACAAAAAAAAGGAAATCTTTGATTGACTATGTGGTGCATTTTAGTGCCACCATACTTGAGGTCTAAGACCTCAATGAGTCTATAGCCTTGTTGGCCATGAAGAAGGGACTTTCATTGTCTAGGTTCACCTTCTCCCTAACAATTTCTCCAAAACTTACTCGGAGCTCCTGGCACATGCACAAAAATATGAATTAGCTGAAGGAGCTGTTAGTCAATATAAATTTGAAAGAAAATTAGCGCTGAAGAAGAAGAAGATTTAGGAGGACACTTCCCAACCTCACAATAGCAAAGATGCCCCACCACAATGATAAAGTCCAAAGTCAAAGAACCTGACCTACAAATTTGACAATTATACCCTTCTATCTTTCCTCCAAGAGAAGATTCTGATGGAGAAAGAAGGGAAAGCTTCCTGCAAAGGCCTTGGTCCATGCATACACTACCCACTTCCCATAGTAAGAAGAAATATTGCCGCTTCTACTATGACCATGGCCATGATACTGAGAAATGCATCTAGCTGAAGGATGAAATAGAAGATCTAATTCACCATGGCTATCTCATGAAGTATATGCATGAAAACGAGCACCATATTGAAGTTGCTGCTCCAAAGAAGTCTCTTGCTAAAGTTGAGATCGACAGTCAATCCATTAGAGGAAGAGTTAATATGATATCCTGGGGAGCAAGGCTAGGAGGGATACACAACGAAGAAGATGCTACAAAAGATTACGGAGCTTTAATATAATCAATTTCTCTGATGATGACTTGTAGGGAATCCAAATCTCTCATGGTGATGCTGTTGTTGTCTCGGCAACAATAGCCAACTACAATGTTAATATTAGTCTATGATGCATTTATTAGGATAAATCTCTCGCTTGAATTACTAAGAAAGGTGTCCATTCTATTAGTCAATTTTGATTGCAACTTGATCAGCGTTAAAGGAGAAATTAGTCTTCCTGTAACTATAGAAATGGAACCCCGACAAAGGACTTTTTGTCTCAACTTTAAAGTAGCTCAGATTCCATCAACCTACAACACAATACTTGGATGACTAGACCTGAATGCATTTTGGGCAATCATTTTGACTTATCACCTATTCGTACATTTCCTAACTAAGTCTAGAGTCGAAGAAATATAAGGAGACTAATGACTAGCCCAGCAATGCTTGATGATACAAAACAAACAGTTAGAGAAAAGCATATCCCTCAATCAATTAGAATAGAGGGAGCTTAAAGAATGTGGTAAACCAACTGAGAAGATGATCTCTGTGCCTCTAATAGAAGAGGATCTGATCAAGACAGTGCAAATTGGATCTCCCATAGAGGAAAAAATAAAGGAGCAACATATAAAGTTCTTGCAATTAATGCAATAATGATGTCTTTGCTTGGTTGGCCATTAGAATGCTCGAAATACCTTCAAAGGTAAACACTCATAAGTTGAACATCGATCTAGGATAGAAATATATTCAGCAAAAGAAGAGAAGCTTTTCTCCTGAGCGACAAAGAATAATTGATGAAGAAGTTGGCAAGCTTCTCGATGCCAAATTCATCTGCGAGGCTCATTACCCCGATTGACTAGCCAACGTAGTAATAGTTAAAAAGGTGAATGAAAAACAAAGAATCTACATTGATTATAGATCTCAACAATGCCTATCTTAAAGATATTTTTTCTTGTCGAAGATTGATCAACTAGCTAACACAACTTTTGAGCATAAACTTTTAAGTTTCATGGATGCTTTTTTGGATTACAATCAAATCGAATAGCCTCTGAAGATGAAGAAAAGAAAGCATTTATAACCAAGAAAGGCTTATACTGTTACAAGATAATGTTGTTCAAATTGAAGAATGCTAGGATAACTTACCAGCTGTTGGTGAATAAAGTATTCAAGAAGCAACTTGAATGAAATATGAAAGTCTACGTCGATGACATGCTGGTAAAAAATATCAAGACAACTGACCATGTTGATGATCTAGTGAAAGCCTTTGATGCACTACGATGCCACCATATGAAGTTGAATTCGACTAAGTATATCTTCAGGGTAATATCTCATTAAGTTCCTCAAATTTTTAGTTACTAGCCGAGGAATTAAAACCAATCCTAAGAAGATAAAGGTGATCCTTGATATAAAATATCCCTCTGTTAAAAAAGAAGTTTAACAGCTAACAAGTTGCATTGCTGCACGCAGTCGTTTATCTCTTGTCCAGCCAAGAGATGTCTCCTTTTCTTCAAAACTTTGTAGCAAACAAAGAATTATTAGTAGATGGATAACTGCTGATAAGCTTTTGAAAAATTGAAGAACTATTTTGGTTCTCCTCCCCTGCTTTCAAAACTAGAAGGAAAGATTTTATACCTTTATCTATTTGCTTCACTAGAAGCAGTTAGTTCAATTTTGGAAAGGAAGAAGGAAGACGAGTGTGCAACCCGATTTATTATATTAGCTAAGTACTTCATGATGCGGAAACGGGATACTCTAAAATAGAAAAGTTGTTGTATGCTTTGATAATTGTGACACTACTTCTAAGACTATATTTTTAGGCCCATTTAGTCATAGTGTTGACTGACCAACCTCTGAAAGATATTCTACAATGCCCCTATACTTCGGGCCGAATGGCGAAGTGGGACATTAGATTTAGCAAGTTCGATATCTACTATCGACCTTGCCGGACGATGAAAGTGCAAGTTTTAGCCAACTTCATCGTAGAATGCTTATGGCACGATGAAGAAGTTGGTCAGGACAAAACCAAAGAAGGATATCTTGAACCCACATGGATCTCCATGTAGACAGAGCATCTAACTCACTCGATAGTGGAGTAGGCCTAATCTTGATAAACCCACAAGGAGTAGTCACCGAGTATGCACTCTACCTCTCCATTAAGGTATCAAATAACCAAGCCAAGTATGAAACACTCTTGGCCGGAGTAAAGAATGCCAAGAAACTTGGGATCATGAAATTGAAGATATTCATTGATTCTCAATTCATAGCCGGTCAAACTAAAGAAGAGTTTGAAGTTCAAGATATAATTATGACCAAATATTTATAGAAGATACAAATCCTTGTATTAGAATTTGAGTCCTTTGATATTTCTTACATTACCCAAGCTAAAAATGCTTGGATCGATACTCTTTCTTGGCTTGCAACATCAACCATCAACTCACTTGGAAGAATATATGTTGAACATCTTAAAGTACCTAGCACTGATAAGAATGCCGAGGAGCATCAAGTGGAGTACAAGCCAAGTTTGATGGACCCAATCATTAAATATTTAACTGATGAAGTTCTGCCAAATGATCCTATGGAAGCCCGATGAGTAAAGTGGTTAGCCTTCCAATACATACTTATGAATGGAGTTCTATACAAGACATCTTTTATCCCACCACTACTAAAGCGCTTGGACCTAATGGATGCTGACTATACTCTAACAGAGGTTCATGAGGTATATCCAGAAATTATTTAGGGAGTAGATCCTTGGCCTATAAAATTCCAAGATAAGGGTACTATTGGTGACTATGCAAAAGGACACAGCCAACTTTATCAAAAGTGTGATCAGTG
The DNA here is from genome assembly GCA_021397845.1 of Areca catechu. NCBI lineage: Eukaryota > Viridiplantae > Streptophyta > Magnoliopsida > Arecales > Arecaceae > Areca > Areca catechu. The sequence continues at coordinate 49,777,757 of CM038045.1, read as the reverse complement.
TCAATAGTATTCACATATCTAATGATAACTAGCAAGTCAACTAACACAGTTAGTGGCTTCTTGGTCATATGCCCAATGGGGGATAGATATACTAGGCGGCCCATTTTCTTTTGCTATTGCATAAAGAAAGTTTATTATCATTATAATCGTCTACTTCACTAAATGGATGGAGGTAGAGCTTTTAGCATACATAACCAAATAGAAAGTTGAAGAATTTTTTTTGAAAATCAATTATATACCAATTTGAATTTTCCTATGCTATTATCATTGACAATGGATGATAGTTTGATAATCAAAAGTTCAGAGATTTTTATGCTCAATATCACAGCACACACGAGATGACTTCTATCAAATATCTCCAATCAAATGCTGAAACTAAGGTGATGAACCGAACAATTCTACATGGCTTAAAGATAAAGATAAACCAATCTAAAGGGCGATGGATTGAAGAATTGAATTCGGTACTTTAGACCTATCAAATGACTTCCTGGATTCCAATCTAGAACCAAGGTACTGCTACCAGTAGAAATAGGAATACCCTGTATGAGGGTGGAACACTATGAAGAACCGAGTAACTTGGAATAATAGAGGGTTGATCTTGATTTGCTAAAAGAGGTAAGGTTACAAGCCCAATAGAGGATGGCCTCTTACCAATGAAGAGTTGCTCAGTATTACAATACTAGGATAAACCCAAAATCCTTTCACCTAGGTGATCTTGTGCTATAGAGAGCTGAAATCTCAAGACTAACTAAACAAGGAAAGTTATCTCCAAATTGGAAAAGTCCATACAGTGACACTAGGGTACTAACCCCGGAGCTTTAAGAATTGAGAATTGAATGGATTTTAAATTTTTAGTCCATTAAATATCGAGAATCTATACATATACTATCAATGAATTAATAAAGTTGTTAATGATATCTTACATGATCGACAAGAATACATTGACATGCTAAGATGGTTGATTGAATCTAGCTATCTGAAAGCAGTCAATATGTCCAATAATGCCAAGATAGTTGATTGACACCCATCTATCTAAACTTAATCATTATGTCCGACAATATCATAATAGTTGGTCGATATTTGACTATAATCAATATGTCCAACAATATTAGGATAGTTGGTTGGCACCTAACTATCTAAATTTAATCGATATATTTGACAATGTCAAATAACTTGATGACACCTAACTATAATCGGTATGTCTGATAATGTTAGGATAATTGACACCTAACTATCTAAACATAATCGGTATGTCTGATAATATCAAAATAGTTGGTCGATATTCGACTATAATCTGTATGTTCAACAATATTGGGATAGTTGGTTAACATCCAACTATCTAAATTTAATCAGTATATTTGATAATGTCAAAACAATTCACTGATACTCAACTATAATCGATATATTTGATAATATTGAGATAGTTGGTTAATACCCAACTATCAAAACTTAATTGATATATCCAACAATGTCAAAATGGTTGGCTGACAATCGACTACAACTAGTGTTTCTAAAAATAATACTTAGAAAAAAATTCTAAGAATAGCTAGTTGACACCCGACTTATTAATTATGAAAAGGGCTACTTCCTCAGCTAGTGCTATCCTTTATACTACGCTTGTCAGTTTTCTATACTTATATAAATTTTGCAAGAAATTTATAATAAACAAAAGAAGACATTACATAAGCGTAGAAGTATTAAAGTAAAGGAGAGACTCCTTTGATACTAAAAGAATTCTTACAAAGTTGGACCTAAGCCAACTACAAAATTATTGACAAAGATTTAAAGAAGATGTTACAAGTGCAGAGAGGATAAAAGCCTTAAGCATGTTCCTTGGGTGCTAGAGCTGCTTCAAAGACTTCTGTGGGGGTTTGTTGGACTACTTCCTTAGTCAAAGCTTCTTCAGGAGCAAGGTGAATGATTACTTCTATCGGGGCTTCCTCTGCATCTTCCCTCTGGATCTCCCTTTTTTCAGCATCCTCCTCAATGACAACAGTGCTACTTGAGTCAAGGTCCGGGTAGACTTGGGCAATCTTTTCCTTATAAGCATCGAAGCCATAATGGTAGCTGACTACTGAGGCCTTAGTCACCTCTTGCTCAAAAGCTGCCAATATCTTGAAGCTGTCAACTGCCTTCAAAGCATTGGCTTTTGCCAATTTAGCCTTTTTCTAGGCCCTCTCTACCCTGTTAACAGCATCGCTGAGTTTCTTCTTCAGATTTGCATTGGAGGCTTTCTTGGATTATAGATTTTTCTTCTTCTTTCATAGCCAGGCCTCCATACCAGCTACATGGTCCTTTGCCAATGATAGCTCTTTTTCAATCCAAGCGATTTCTTCCAAAATTCTCCTCAATTGGTCTTTAAGTGTCCGAGTGAGTTCCTCAGTAACCTTGGTTCTTGCCTTGGTAGTTTGGAGTTGATCTTCCAAAGATCAACTAAGTTTGGCAAAATCCTTGAAACTCTCTTCAATCATAGCTACTTCATGAGTAAAATATAATAAAGGATGTTCTAAGTCAAATATTCGATATTGTGAAAAAACTGAATAAAAAAGAAGAAAGGAAATACCTTGAGGATGGTGGAGTAGAAAGAGAAAACAGTCTAGTCTCCTCCCACTCTTTTGGGAGGAGAATTGCTTTCCTAAGCTTCCAAGCAAGTTCGGGGTTATGGAGCCCCACCTCATTGGAGTAAATGTTCAGATCAATAAAAGTCTCAGGCTCTCCTATTGCCTAGTAAACCTTTCAACCTGAAGTTTGGGGCACCTTCCCTCTTAATCATAAAGAGGGTGCATAAAAGAGATGTCTTAGGCTTGGTCTGAAGATTGTGACAAAGGATGATGGAGCAGATAATTCAAAAAGTGTTCAATGTAAGCTATGCCAGAACATCCTAAATATAGGTTCAGGATCTTAATAATGAAGGGGTGGAGCAAGAAATGAAGACCCACTGAAGAAATTCTTCGTATATTGCAAAGTGTCCAGAGGGGCACAAGTCACTCGATCATCGGGACTAGGGACATGAACTTGGATATTTTATGAAATCCGATAATAATTTCATAGGTGAGCTATTTTAGACTTCGTTAGGATGTTCTTCACTTGACTTGAGCCCAACTCCTCGGCATCCAGATTCTTTGAATGCCAAGACTGAGAATCACCTTGGTAGGATTGCGATGCAGTTTTCCCTACAGGAGAAGGCCTAGCCCTCGCTGATACTTTTGAAGTCCTAACCATACTAGAAGACAAGGATTATAGGAGCAAGGAGTAAAACCTGCAAGAAAGTTTCTTTTAGGCCCTAAAAAGATCAAGCGATTGACAAAGAAGAGAAGAAAGCAGTTTGGAAAAGAAAGGATCCAACCTTAAGAAGATTGGAAGAAGAGAAAATATCATAAGAAGTTCTAGGGAAGAAGAACTCAAAGAAGGGAATTCCTAGAACAAAGGGTAGTTCTAGAGTTCGAATAAAGAAGAAACTTAAGAAAGAAGAAGATTGCCTATATATAGTTAGCTTCAATGGCGATAATCAAGTCCTCGACTGATAAGAGAATCATCAAATTGCAATACATAGCATCATTAGGGCTAAAAAAGTTATCCATGTCTTCGTTACATCAACCATGTGATGATGACACATCGGCCAAATCCACATAGAAAACAAAGTTCCAATAGTGGATCGACATGTGGTGAAATCAAAATAGCTAATGAAAAGTTGTTCAGATTTCCAAAATTTCCAGCCATACCTGCTATAAATAACCATCTCTTAAACATTATCACTTGCAATCATAACGACCCTGATACCGAAATAACAAAACAACTTTTGTGCTACTTTTCCAAACATTATTAATGGCCACCGGTGCGAAGAAATTGATTGGAGCTTGAGGCTGAGTACATCGTTAATAAGACTCCCTTCTCCCAAGACGACAAGACATCTTGGAATTAGGAGTGGGGGGTAATTGTTATACCATTCACTCGTACCTGCTGACTAAAATAATAAATCAATAGCTAACTAAGTTACTCATATCTGACTAAATGTCCTTCGAGCAATTGAAGCCAAGCGACTTTGGTGACAAGAGATTGAATTAACTATAAATAACTATAACTTAGTTGGCACAATATCTAACAATACAAAATGACCAAGTTACTCGGATCTGACTAAAATGTCCAAAATGGACATATCCGATAGACTAAGGTAAATAGTTTACAAGTGCTGAAACATTGTTGATGACTAAGGTGAATTAATGCTATCATCCAAAATACACAGATAAGAGGGCGTGGATGAGAAGACAGCTATTGTAATAGAAAGTTGTTACAATTGACTGTTGTTCTAGGTAAAAGAGGTTAATCTTAACATAAAACCATTAAGATTAACTAAGGGAGGTTATTTCCTAATGGAGTTCGGTTACTCTAAGTGCCTATAAATAGAGCTAAGATGAGACCCTCGAGAGGTAAGCAATTCTGGGCAAGCAGAAAGAAACTCTGCTATTTTTCTCTCTCTCTCCTTGCTTCCCATATGTTCCCCAAGTTTCACTGACTTAAGCTTCGAAGGGTCCTCCACTTGATAAACTCTGGTCAAGAGACTTCCTTTCCAGGTAGGGGATATTTCTCCAAAGCTTCAGGCGAGCAACTTTTTCTATGGCCACAACTATCCTCCTGTCTACCACTTACTCATCTTAGACTGAGTAAATCCCACATCCCTCTCTCCCTAGGGTTTGGTGGTAACATATCCTTTTCTTCCTTTAAGGGGTTTTGATTTGATAATATGAAAATTTAAGGTAGATAGGAACTTTAGCAATCCAGTGTGCAAGTATAATGACATTGAGCAAATTAGGGTTTCCATTATTTCTCCAAAAACAAAGTATAGGCAGATTCTACAAAAGAACCTATTACTATATATAATAGTCATTCAACAAATTAAGCTGTATTGGCTAGGAAAGATTACTTAATTTGTAAACTTATACTGCAATTATCACACATGATCTTCTTGAAATTATGATCTAAATAAATTTTCAATGAAATAAATATCACATTTTAGCATTCATTACTATTTAGTGCTAGAAATTTTCAAGGTCCTAGATCAAAGAATTAGTTGAAAGAATATCAAATAAGTTGATTTGGATTTGCTAGATCATCAATTTATAGATTTTGTTTTTTTTATTAGTAGAAATTTAGAATCCAAACCCTAATTTGTTTGACTCCAATTTTCTTGCAAGTATTTTTATCAAGTTATATATATATATATATATATATATATATATATATATATATATAGAGAGAGAGAGAGAGAGAGAGAGAGGTATACTTGGATAAGGTCGAGTGGATTTGGACTCATATCCAGTCATGTTAAAATTGGACAATGGGATCATACATTGATGATTCAAATCATTAAATATGATCTACGGCATTAAAACTACTTGTATATAAAAAATTATATAATTTGGAAATCCCTAATTTATGCATCAAGTGATCAAAAAATGTATCTAATTTAATTTTATTTTGGCTATCTAATTTTGACTATTTGATATATAAGCTAAGAGTTTCCAAATCATATGATTTTTGGTATGTAAATAGTTTTAAAGTAGTTGATTGCATATAATGACTTGGATCATCGATATAGGATTTTCATTGTAGAGTTTTGTCCTGGATTTGAATTCAAATCCATTCGAAAGGAGTCAAGTCCACCTATATATATATATATATATATATATATATATATATATATATATATCAACAATACATAGGGATCCATGCAGATATGTGTTTAGCCTTATGCTGGCTATGCATTAGATAAATCTTAAGTTCTCATATTAAACAAAAGAATCCAAATAATATTTTTTAGCTAATCTTTTTAGATAAGATTTTAGATTGTTACTAATAATATCAAAGCAAACTTATCTCATGGATTATATAAATTAGGGAATATTATAGCATGAATATATTTAGATCATAAATTGACTATGATATTTATGATTAGATTTGTGATATTTATGATGGAATATGGATTTGGACCCAATTAGCCTGGCAAGGATGCCAATACTTAAACTGATAATTAGAGTGATTATGGTGAAGCATCATAAAAAGAAAAGGTCCCGGTTCTACTCTTGTCCAGATGCACCTCAGCCCCAAAGCGATTCGTGCAACTGGTAATATTTTGTCTGCATTCGAACTCTTTTTCACTGGAGAGACAAGTGCTCGTGCGGCTTTTCCCATGGTGGTAGTGGAAAGCATTACATGATACTCTCCTCAGGTAGAGTCAGCAGTAATTGCTTGGTTAAAAGTTTGAAAGCTGCATATGCCAGTAAAAACAAGTTGCAGTCGGATGAAGGAGAAAGAAAAACGATTCAAACAGTCCCGAACAAGTCTCTTAAACATTTTGGAGTCCATCTTCCAAGCTATTTAATATTGGACAGCCTTAATTGTGGGCAAGGAATTAAACACGAAATGGTACTATCTTTCATGAGGTCTAATCCTCAAGTTGCAGTCAAATAATGGACCGAGTTGTTAAGTTTCCCAGTGTGTAAAAGAAGCCTAATTTGCATAAACGACTAAATATGTAACGGTTACGGTGAAAGGACAAATCATTATATAGCAGACAAAAAAAGGAGTGGGTGTCAAGTGTGTGAGAAAGAGTAGCCTGTTCAAAAGTGAGAATTTTCCTCTCAGGAATATCCAGCCAAGTTCCCACAAGTAACTAACAGATTGAAATTTACGTATCATAGGCTCTAAGACGCAAGAGGGATTTCTAAAATATGGTCTTATATATAAAGTACTGAATAACTCTATTTTTTATGGCCTCTCACGCAGGCTTTTATTTGCCAGCTAGGCATCAAATAGATGCGGTTATATGCTTAATTCATTAGTTATAGCTTAATCAACCACAGATTATCTGATGCAGTCAAACAAATAGATTTCTGATATCATTCTTCTGACCGTTTCTTCTAATTTTGTAATTAGTTCGACTTCCAGACTGAATGATGCATGCGAAACCTTTACTTGCTCAAGGGAATGGCAGGTTAAATTAGAACTAAGAGGAAATCCTTACAGATGTTGCCATGGATGTAAATATTACTAGAACACTACAGATGTTGCCATGGATGTAACTATTACTAGAACACCAACAAGTTGCCTCTTGGCTTTTTAAGCGGTTTTGATTCCAGGTAACAGCTAAGGTAACTGGATAAGGGAGGTAAATAAGGAATCCCGTTTATAATTTTGGGAGTCTTGTATCTTGTGCTGATGTCCAATTGGGCCCTCCATTTCTAAGAGAAAATCCTTACAGATGTTGCCATGCATGTAACTAGCTTTACCGGAAACCAAACAAGTTGCTTGTTGGCGCTTTAAGCGTCCGGTACTCCCAATGACAGCTATAGTAAATGGACGGGGGAGTTAAAGACTCTTACAACCACTTTTGGAGTCTTGCTTTTAGGTTCTGTAGCTCTATCTTGTGCTGCGCGCCAATGCGCGACTTAGAGATCCCTACCACTTGGCAGTTGCATTGCACATCATGTGCCCAAGAGGAACAAAATCGGCTAGACAGCCATGATCTAATCAGATGGTGGTATACTTCATTACAATGTTTTCTTTATTTTTTTTCATAGAGATTTCTTCTATATTCAATCATAGCGAACTTTGTGTTGGAAAAATTCCAAGGCATCGATCTCACATATTGAGAGATCCGAACAAGCGTCTATATGCAGCAGATGCAGCGGAAGCAACGTGGAAGGATACAGTTCAACAACCTGTTGGATTCAACATTCACATATAGATAAGAAGAAGAGATGGAAAAAAAGAGAGATTACTTTATTCCTTTGGAGAAGAACCTTGTTATAACAAACAAGACAACACCCGACAGGCCTTCTGAAAACCCAGAAGCTTCTTGCTGTCCCGCACGTCTTCTCTCATGCAAGCCTCATGCCCCAAAAACCCACGTACGCCATGTATGGACAATACATCAACGTATGTCCCTTCTCCAAAGCCCCGTGAAATACTATCACGGCACAAGCCCTCCACGTGATATCTCCCTCACGTGCGCCTCTCTGCAGCCCAACACCGTGGCCTCCTTGAAACCCAGGAGGCTCTCCACAGTCCATGCCCCAAGGGGCATTCTCAAGCCCTCACGGTTCAAGACCAGGATCGTGAGAAGTCTTCACGGACTCCACACTGGACTGGATCCCAAAGGGTCGACCTCTCTCGGACAATCTAAACCGCATGCCCCATCCCTCTTATTTATAGCACATGGGGTGGTGAACTTCTTGTCTCCTTGAATGTCTTGGACTTCTTGATCTTGTTGGACTACAATCACATGGGCTCACAACTTCTTAATGGTTACAATCACTTGGACGGTTATGACTTGTCTTGGGCTAATAACAAACTGATTAGGACACCTCACATGGTTGGGCTTCCTAATTAGTTACAACCAACCAACTGGGCTAACCTCCTAATCAACTTAACAAACCTGGACCCAACCCCATAACCCAATTGGGTTATGTTACAATCTCTCAAAAAAACTCCTCCCTTCTATTCAATGGAAAACTCTCAATCCTGAGTCAAAACCCTTGACCGAGCCTGACTTAGAAGGGCCCCTAGGGAAAACCCAAGAAATCTCCTAGAACACCTCTAGGACAACTTGGGACACACCCCCAAGCTCTAGGGATCGCCTCCAGCATCCCTGCCATGGTCTTCCAAGTCTCTTCATGGCTTGGGAGCACCACGCAAAACCCTACAATCTCCACCTTAGTGCCCCAAGCCTTGGCAAACCTAGCAATGTCCTCCTACACAACCCCGCTGTAATTGCGTATCCTGATAGCCTCTTGTGCGGACCTCCTTGTCTCTACCAACACCCTTCAACTGCTGCACGCCCTTGGAAGCCTTTGGAATGACCGCCTCCATAACTGAAGATCATTGCTTGTATCCTTGCACCACGATTATAGCTTTCCTTTTGCTTGGCAGCTACATCAAGTTTTTTCTTGGACATCCTTGGAGAGAACACATCGAACCTGAACAGGCACTCGCTGTAACTGGAACTCTACCTGACACCATCTCCATAGAGCTACGCCAATCTTTGCACACTCTGCTCCACCTGGCTAAGTACACCCCTGGTGCTCATGCTAGAACCTGGCCAGTATCCTTGCACCTCCCACTCTGAACTCGTGTCGAATCATGCTCCACCCATGAAACCACCTATCACTGTGCTCCACCTGAGACTGAAGTCCCATTGATGCCACAGAAAGAAACCTTGAGGCCAGCTACTCAACGCTGCCCTGCTGAGCCTGCACCTAAACCTCATACCCAATCGCTGCCTCCTTGGACCCTCCACACACCGCGGACCTCTCCAAGACCATTTCGGATACACTGCATCCCGCAGGCTCCTCCAAAACCAAGAGCTCATCCCAACTCTTCTGCTAACCCAACGACTGAACCCAGCAACCATCTCCACCTAGCTGCTCCATCATATCCCAGCCTGTCTTCCGGCTGCATGATGTCCCTAGCGCTCCCTGAGACCTATCCCCGATCTCCCTGAATTGCCATCTCCATCAGCTCCAGTCTCCGTCCCTAGGCCAATGCCGCTATACTGGAACACTCTAGATTGCCCGATACCCCCGGTGCTCCTTAAGAATGTCTCTTGTCTTCCTAAGCTGTCCCTGGTATCGTCTCTGCTGATGTACTTCGGTGAACTTGAAAAATCCAGACTTTTTCTTTTTCCATCCCTGCGGGATACCATACCCACATACAACTCCACCTGCCTCGATGCACTCCTCGAATCCTCCTCTTCCACCTTCAAACCAGCGGCTCTAAAACCGCTCCACTTCTACTCGAACAATGGCTCAAACCAAGCTCTAACACCAGTTGTTGATAAAATTCCAAGGCACTAACCCACTTGTTGGGAGATCCGGACCAGTGCCTATATGCAACGGATGCAGCGAAAGCAACGTGGAAGGATACAGTCCAACAACCTGTTCTTAGATTCAACATTCACAGACAGATAAGAAGAAGAGATGTAGGAGAAAAAGAGAGATTGCTTTATTCCTTTGCAGAAGAACCTTGTTGCAACAAACAAGACAACACACGGCAGCCCTTCTGATTAGGACACCTCACATGGTTGGACTTCCTAATTGGTTACAACCAACCAACTAACCAACCAACTCGGCTAACCTCCTAACCAACTTAACAAACCTGGACCCAACCCCATAATCAAATTGGATTATGTTACAATCTCTCAAAAAAACTCCTCCTATTCAATGAAAAACTCTTAATCCTAGGTCAAACCCCTTGACCCAGCATGACTCAGAAGAGCCCCTGGAAAAAATTCCAGAAATCTCTAAGAACACCTCCAGGACAGCTTGGGATATGTCCCCAAGCTCCAGGGATGGCCTCTAGTATCCCGTCATGGTCTCGCAAGTCTCTCCAAGGCTTGGGAGCATCACACTAAACCCTACACTTTGATGGTTCAATTCAGCTTAACTCTACCGGGGTGGGATTTGTTATCCAAAATCAGATGGGATGAGTTTTATTTGCTGCATGCATTCCAATTAATGTAAACTTTGTTCCAATAGTGGAAGTGATGGCTTCTTGGTATGGGTTTAAAACTGTGGTTTTCATGTTTCAGAAAATAAAATTATTTTGGGGGAGATTCGAAGGCAGTAGTAACTTGGATTCATGGCAAGGATTCTTTACAACATTCTGCAATGAGAAATATCATACTTCTTTACTCTACCATAGTTGATTTCTCTTGCATTCATGTTCTTCAAGAAGTTAATTATTAGTTGATTGTTTGGCCAATTTTGCAAGCATTGAACGGGATGAAAGAATATATGGATGGAAGGATTTCACCTATGTTGACTTTGTTCACCAAGTGGGGGAACACTTTTCATCCACCTATAGTGAGTTCTACTCATAGCCCAGCTATCCAAAGAAAATAAAATTCAAGATTGATGCACCATGGATGTAAAAGCACAATGCTTCGGGGCATGATATATGATGACACCTCCAAATGGCACAAAGGAAGCCTATAATACCCGGTTCAAATAAAATTAAAAAAAAAGGAGCCCAACACAAATTTTAAAGCATGTCCCAAGAAAATAGTGAAGAAGGGGACTCTCGATAGGAGTCTTCTTCCTCCTGATCTCTCGAAGGAAGCCAACTCTGGACTCCTCCCCCTTGACCTCTATTAAAGGGAAGAGACCTTCCCTAACTATCCCCATCAAGCGTCGCTCCTTAATCGTGGAAGATTTCTGAAGATTTCACACAAATATTTTAACTGTGCTCATCAAAAACTGTAATACCCGATCAACAAAAAAAAAAAGGAAGAAGACTCCCGATAGGAGTCTTCTCCTTCTCTTAATCGAAGGGAAAATCTAACCAGAGTGGGAATTCTCTGACAAAAAGAAAAAACCCCCTCCACAAATCCCCATCATCGGAGAGGCCTTCTTTCCCCCCGTGTAGTTTATTCCCTTAATTTTTCCTTGCTTCAAATGACCATCATTGTGCTCACTGGTACTGGAGCAGTGGACATCACTAGAGGTTGAGGTACGCCTGGCCCTCCTCCCTCTCCCTAATCTTCTCCTCCCCATGGCCTCGCTCCCCATCTTCAGTTGGCAATTGCTAGAATAATCCAAAAAAAAGAAAGAAAACCCCTTGCTCCTCAGATGCTGCCGTCATCGTTGGGATGTTGGATTGGGATCGACAATCGTGCCACTATGGAGCGCAGCCCTGGCCACCTTTCTCCGAGCAAAAAATCTTAGGCCTTGGGGGAAAGAGCAGCAGGGCATGGAAGCCCTGTTTAGCAAAGGGGAAGGAAAAGGAAAAGGAAAAAAGAAAAGAAGAAGCGAGGAAAAATAAAAAAGAAAAGAAGAAGCGAGGAAAAGGAAAGGAAAAAAAAAAAGAAAAATAAAAGAAAAGAAAAATAAAAAGAAAAAAAAGAAAAGAAAAGAAAAAGAAAGAAGGGAGAGAAAGAAGAGAGAGAAAATAGGAGAGAGAAGGAGAGAAAAAAGAGAGAAAAGAGAGAGAAAGAGGAGAGATAGAAGAAGAGGAGAGAGAAAGAAAAAAGAGGAGGAGAGAAAGAAGGAAGAGAAAAGAGGAGAGAGAAAGAAAAGAGAGGAGGAGAGAGAAAGATGAAAGAGTTAAGAAGATAGGAGAGAGAGGATAAAGAAGAGGAAAGAGAGAGTAGAGAAGAATAAGATAAATAAATAAATATTTAAAGGGATCTAAAAGTTTTCTTCCAAGAAATTTGTGAAGTTAGGATATCAGCGGGTGGATCATGGATGGAATTCGGATAAAAGATTTTGGATGTATAATTATCATAGAGTTATTTATTGATATTAAAATTATTATTGTAGGAATACAGTTTTCTGAGCAGAAGGGTGCTAAGTGAGTTCCTGGTACAGACTAATATCGGGTGTATTTAGTTGTCTCTAGTGAGGTAAGAATTTTTAGATATCGATCACCTATTTATATAAAAACTATTTTATTTATCGATAATTTTGCTCCATCTGGTTTGATACACTTATTTATTAAATATTTGTGGTATTTAATAACAAACTATTATATATTCATCTATTAAGTATGTGGTTTTATATAAATTTTATATTATTGATTTTGGTTGGTTAATTCCAGTATTCAAGTGCATCCCATTAGGTGGAGGGTATGTTTTAATATTAAATTTATAATGAGCATGAACTGATTTTAAGATTGCATGATGGATGGTAGTACATTGGACTAGTCATGTATTGATGTTCCACTACAGGCCATAAATATGATAACATTGATGCCCCGCTACAGGCCAAAAATGAAGTAACATTGATGCCCCACTATAGGCTAGAATTGTGAAACTTTTGATGCCGTGCCACGAGCCAGAAATGTGGTTATAGTAGTCTAGAGTCGAGCACCCTAAGATAATTGAATTTGATTTATGATGACCACGAGGATTTTATGATGTGACATTTTGCATCGCATACAATATGTTATTATATATGGACGTAGCATTTTGTAATATTATATATTATTTTTTTGTTATTTTTATTATAATGGTGTGGATGTGCAAGAATTCTTACTGGGCTGTAAAGCTCACTCTCCACTTTTTTTTTCTTTCGAAGTCACAAGATGCGTACCATGGGTCGGGTCAAGCATGAAATTTGAGTTCCAACATATTTTTAGATTGATTATTAGTTCTATTTCTAATACCCATGTGACGAACAAGTTGATCATTTAGTGATCATGAGTTGAACGAGTTGACTATTTATTATTATTAAATTATTTTAATGGTATTTAGTTAATTAAATTTAATTTTTAAAAATGATGAGAATCTCATATACTTAGACCTAATACAATCTTTGGGATGATGCTCTAGGATTTGTGTGGCCGGTCACATGGCCGACCTAGGTGTCGGGTTCAGAGTATGATAGAGTGGTATCAGAGCTTAGGTTATAGGATCCTAGGGTGTAAGTTCAGGGAGAGAGAATGGGTTGATCATTAGGTTGGGATAAGATAGCATAATATATATAGCCTTAGTTGATATGTGAATACTAACAAGGATTGATGTAGGATCACATGGCACGTAGAGGCCGACGTGGATGTACTAGGAGGCCTACAAGATTTGTAGATGGTTCAAATGCTTGAAAGCCCTTGAATCGATAAGGAGATGCTGGAATTTTCCTTGATAGTGGTGTGCACCGGCAGGAATCATTATGCAATCTCATGGACTACATCCCGGAGATTGAGACAGTAGAAACGAAAATCTCAGGTGGACCTGAAATTCAGCTCGAGGATTAAGTTAGCCTCTTTCAGCTTATACAATTACTGGTACAACAACAAGCCACTACAGGACTGATATGATAGGGATATTAGAGGTACAAGAACAGCAACAACAACTCATACAGCAGCAATAATAATTTATGCAGCAATTATTATAGTAGCAACAACAACAAGGAACTTCTCAGTAATAGCCGGGAGTTAGGGTCCAACAAGAGCATCAAATAACCTTGATAGATTTCAAGAAGTATGCTCCACTGGTATTCAAGAAAACTTCTGACTCTATGGAGGTCGAGGTTGGTTGAAAGTGATAGAGAAAGTATTCCAGGTCTTAATGCATCTAATAAAGAAAAAAATTAATTTTGCTACCTTCATGTTATAAGATGAGTCAGCCTATTGGTGGGATATGGAGCTTGGAAAGTTAGGACCAAATGATATACCTTTTACTTGGGAAGCCTTTGGGATGGTCTTTTATGAGATGTACTTCCCTCAAAGTATTCAAATTCAGAAACTTTGAGAGTTCGATCGCTTGGAGCAGGATGGTATGACAGTTATCCAATATTCCACAAAATTTGAAGAACTGTCTAGATATGCTCTGATATTACTAGCAGACGATGGGATCCGGGCTAGAAAATCTAAGAATGGATTTAGAAGTCGGATCCCTTTGAGCTGGCCACTTATAAGGAGGTCGTTAACAAAGCATTGATAATAGAAAGAGGTTTAGACATTACTCAAGCAGAAAGGAAAAAAATTTTTAAGAAGAGACCATATCAGGGGACTATCAAGGACAATATGACCATAACACTAATGCTAGATTTAAAAAGTTTAATGATGATCTTCGAATAACAAAACCTCACAAAAGAGTGAATTCAAATGTCACAAATGTGGAGGAACCCATTATATAAATCAATGCAAATGGTTTCATGAAAACTGTTATACATGTAGGCAGCAAGGTCACCAAGTGAAGTATTGTCATAAGGAAAATAAGCTACAACAGTAATAAGCAGGATCACAACAAGAGAAAAGACAACCAAAACCTAGAACTCAAGGATGAGTTTATGCACTTACACCATAGAATGCTAATACTTCTAACTTGATGGTGATAGGTACGATTTAGCTTTCACAAAAATAAGAATAATTATGATTATTATTATTATCTTTGTTTGACCTTGGTGATAACCATTTTGTTATATTAGCTTAGCTCATTAAGTAGAATAATGAGATATTATTCGTACCTTTAGAAATTGACATTTGTATTTATACCTTAAGTGGGAATGTTATTTTATTAGCCTAGCTTATGAGGATTATGTTATGGACATCAAGAATAGTGTTGCAAACTTTATGTATGTTAATTTTGAGGATAAAATTATTTTAAGGAAGAAAGAATGTAATACCCGGTCAACAAAAAAAAAGGGGGGAAGAAGACTCTTGATGGGAGTCTTCTCTTTCTCCTAATTGAAGGGGAAATCCAACTATAGTCGGAGTTCTATGGCTATAAGAAGGAACCCCCTTCACAAATCCCCCACCACCGGAGAGGCCTTCTTTCCTCCAATGCATCTTATTTCCTAGATTTGTCCTTGCTTTGGATGACCATCATCGTGCTCACTGGTACCGAAGCAACAAGCATCACCAGAGGTTGAGGTATGCCCGACCCTCCTCCCTCTCCCTAATCTCCTCCTCCTCATGGCCTCACTCCTCGTTTTCAGCCAGCAATCACTGGAATAATCCAAACAAAGGAAGAAAACCCTTACCTTGCTCCTCTGATGCACCACCATCGTTGAGATGCCAGATCGGGACTGATGACCATGCCACCATGGAGAGCAGCCCTGTCCACCTTCTTTCGAGTGAAAAATTCTAGGCCTTGGGGTAAAGGGCAGTAGGGCATGGAAGCCCTATTTGGCCAAGGGGAAGGAGAGGAGAGGTGAAGAAAAGAAAAGAAGAAGAGAGGAAAAGAAAAGAAAAGAGGAAAAGAAAAGGAAAAGGAAAAAAAATAAAAGAAAAAGAAAAAGAAAAAAAAGAAAAGGAAAAAAAAAGAAAAGAAAAAGAAAAGAAAAAAGAAAAAGCAAATGAAAATGAAAAAAAAAAAGAAAAGAAAAGAAAAGAGAAGAAGAGAGAGAAGAGAGAAAGAGAAGAGAGAGAGAGAGAGAAGAGAGAAGAGAGGAGAGAGAGAAAGAAGGAGAGAGAAAGAAGGAGAGAGAGAAGAGAAAAGAGAGAGAGAGAAGAGAGAGAGAGAAAGAGAGAGGAGAGAGAGAAGAAGAAAAGAAGAATAATATAAATAAATAAATATTTAAGGGGATCTAAAAGTCTCTTTCAAGAAATTTGTGAAGTTAAGATATCAATGAATAGATCATGGATGGAATTCGGGTAGAAGATTTTGGATGTATAATTACCATAGAGTTATTTATTGATATTAAAAATTATTATTATATGATGGCAGTTTTCTAAGAAGAAGGGTGCTACCGAGTTCTTGGTAGGGACTAATATCAGATGTTTTTAGTTTGTTTGTAGTGAGGTAAGAATTTCTGAACATCAATCACCTATTTATATAAAAATTATTTTATACATCGATGATTTTGCTCCATCTGATTGATATTGGCATGTTATATACTTATTTATTAAGTATTTGAGGTATTTGATAGCAAACTGTTATATATTCATCTATTAGTATATGTTGTTTATATAAATTATATATTGTTGATCTTGGTTGGTTAATTCTGGCATTCATGTGTATCCCAATGGATGAGAGAGTATGTTTTGATATAAAATTTGTAACAAGTATGAACTGATTTTAAGATTGCATGATGGATAGTAGTGCACTATACTAGCCATGTATTTATGCCCCGCTATAGGCTAAAATACAGTAATATTGATCCCCGCCATAGGCAAAAATATGAAACTATTGATACCCTACCACAAGCTAGAAATATAAAACTATTGATGCCCTGCCACAAGCCAGAAATGTGGTTATGGTAGTCCAGAGTCGAGCATCCTAAGATAATTGAATTTGATTTATGATGATCATAAGGATTTTATGATGTTACATTTTATATCGCATGGCATATGTTATTATATTATGGACGTAGTATTTTATGACATTACATATTATTATTTTATTATTTTTGTTATGATGGTGTGGATGTGCAGGAATTCTTATTGAGCTATAAACTCACTCTCTACTTTTTTTCTTTCAAAGTCACAAGATGCGTAGCGTAGGTCAGGTTGAGCATGGAAATTGAGTTCTAGCAAATTTTTAGATTGATTAGTTAGTTCTATTTCTGATATCTATGCAACAAACAAGTTGATCATTTAGTGATCATGAGTTGACCGAGTTGACTATTTATTATTATTAAATTATGTTAATGGTATTTAGTTAATTAAATTTAATTTTTGAAAATGATGAGAATTTCATGTACTTAGACCTAGTACAATATCTAGGGTGATGCTTTAGGATTTGTACAGCCAGTCACGTGGCCGACCCAGATGCTAGGTTCGGGGTGTGACAAAAATGGAGCAATTGACATCACCGGAGGCCAAGATAAGCTCTGGCCCTCTTTTCTCTTCCTATTCCCCTTCTTTCCATGGCATTAAACCCATCGCTAGACACCGGTAATCACCGAATTGTTCCACGAAAAAGAGAAACCATGTTTTGTCTCTTTTCTTTTAGTTTTTTGGCACTACCTATTGCTGTTGACTGTCGGACCATGGCCTTGTGCCGCGCCACCATGGGCCCCAGCCCTAACCACTATTTTTTGGTGAGATCTCTAGGTTTTGAAGGGAACAAACAGGGAGGGGGTTCCCCTATTTTGGTCGAGTAGAAGAAGAAGAAAAGAAGAAGAGAAGAAAATGAAAAAGAAAAAGAAGAAAAGAAAATAAAAGAAAAGAAGAAGAAAAAAAAAGAAAAAGGAAGAAAAAAATAAATTATATGTTTCCCTCTTTCCTCTCTCTTCTCTCTAGGTTCCCTCTTAGTTTCTCTCTCCAAAATATTTTTTCTTTACTTCTCTATCTAAAATCTTATCTCTCTAAAAATTTCTCTCCTAAGGATTGAAGAGGTTGTGAAGTTAGGATCAGAGATCGGTGGATGGACCTTGATGAGTCTTGATAGAGGATTCCAAGTCAATAATCATTATACCATAAAATTTTTTTATTAATATTAAGATTGATTCTTTAAGATAATAAGTTTCTAGACAAAATAATGTCAAGTTTTTTAGCACCTAGGTCGAGGATCCGAGTGCAAATTAGTATCTGGGATATAAAATCTATCTCCAATAGAGATAAGGGTTCTTGGATATAATTATAGTATATATATATATATATATATATATATATATATATATATATATATATATATATATATTTATACTGCATAGTTTTGATTCTTGGACATAGACATTAGCATGTATGTTATTTATACATTATATAACTTTTTTCTCATGATGGATATATGTGATCACCGACTATCCTTTTTTATATTTTTTGTATAACATGTTTGTATCAAAATATGATTATTTTGGATGATTTGGATCATCAAACAGCTATTAAAATTCTTGAAATAAATAAAATTTTAAAATATATTAAGATTTGATAAATTGATAATCAAGAAAAGGGTGTTTGGACTAGCCACGTTAAAGAGAGAATAGCCAAGCCATGGATAGATAATATATAGAATAGCCAAGCCACGGGTGGATAATATATGGAATAGCCGAGCCACGGATAGATAGTATGTAGAATAGCCAGCCACGGGTATTAGTATGTGAGAAAGCCAAGGCCATGACCTGATAGTACGTGGAATAGCTGAGCCATGGATATATAGTACATGGGATATCTGGCCATGGACAAATAGTACGTGGTCAATCTTGAGATTACCGGTCATGGGTTGGAGCATGACCATGATTAGTCTAAAATCCTAAAAAATAATAGTTGTTGATTCAGATCATGTTAATAAGATGTAGGCAATAAGACGTGAAACCATAATTAAGTAAAAAGGATGTTTTACTTAATATGACATATTACTTTTAAATAAGATAGATGTTTGGTGTTAATTGATGTATGTTTTTGCATGCATTGATTTTAAGTTACCTTGATTAATTGACATGAGATTTTAAGATTTATGTTTTACTAAATAATGTTTACTATTATTTTTGAATTATATTATATTATAATGGTGTGAGTGTATGAAGATTCTTACTAGGCTATAAAGCTCACATCTCTACTTTCCTTTCTTCTCAAAATTGTAGGATGTTCAGGCTTGGCTATGATTTGGATTTATGAATGAAAAAATGAAAAGACAAAGAGTCATTGATACCGGTCAGATGATTGAGGAATGATGAAAATTGCAATTATACAAGTTTATTATTTTGTACATTATATATTCTCTTATGAATTGTAATCAATAATGTTCTTAGAAATTAAAATTATGATGGATATTTTAAGGCTTTGCAAGATATTTAGGATGATTCTAGGGTTCATGCGGTCGATTGCATGGCCAACTCTGGTATTGGATTTGGGGCATGACAGAATGATATCAAAACTTAGATTATGATTACATGAAACTGTGACATAAGTGATTAAGATATGATATATGAATGATATTGAAATTCAAGTTATAATCACTGGGGATCATGGCTAAAGGATATTTGTACTTTAAGTTAACGATCCCCGAGAACAATAATAGAAGTAGTATAAATAGATTAAAATTTAGATTTTCGGTCATTAAAAATTATGATGCATTTTATGTCCAAAGTTTGGCATATGATAAGTGTCCAAACGATGAGTATAGAAAAGCTAGATAATGAATATCTATGATTTTGATAAATAAAGTTTGACCTGAATGTTAGAGGTACTGTCTTTTGAATATAGGACGTTATGTTAATAGGTTATGTACTATCATACATACTATTCAAGTTTTGAGGTTTATCAATAAGTTGAATAGAGTATGGCCTAAGAAGAAGTTTTATGATAAAATATTCTTTGAGAGTTAGACTTGTTTGTAGATCAGGAATAAAACTAGCTTGTAGTAGGAAAATATATTTATGCTACTATAAATATATAATTTTCTAATGATGTGTTAAATTTGATCATTTAGACATGCATCTTGGTAGAATCTTTAATAATTTAATTATCATCTTGGGATTGGATTATTTAATGTTCCTTATGTTTGTTGGACGTGTTAAAACTCTAGACAAAGTTTAGGTTTATGAACTAATTTAGTTATCTTGATAATGTTATTGAATTGAGTGAAGGAAACTGTTTTTAGAAAAATTACATGAGTTTAGTATAGGAAGGACAAAATTTTGGATTAGTTTGTTGATAGATGCTTGGGAATCATGGTGAAAGAAACTTTATGATAAATAAAAAGATGGATTCTATGCATAGATATGTTGATTTGAAATTTTTTAATTTATTAGGGGTTTGAAGTTAATCCTTTTAAGAAGAAAGGTCAGTTTGGAATCATCTAATTGATTATCAAGTGATTCTAGGATTAATTTACTCTGAATTATTCTAAATTTACAAAGCTCTGGAAAGCTGGTGAAATTTATGCTAAGGCTTCTATATAGAAAGTGGATCAAGGTTTAATATTGATATATTACACTCGAGATATGGCAAGAACAAAGAAATTTAAAAATTTTCTTTTGAAAGGTTGGATCTTTTAGATTCTAGTATAAAGTGATATTTTTATCAAAAATTCATCTAATATGAATTTGATAAATTTATATCAGAGTATGCAGCGGAAGTATGGTAGCTTAATTTATTTTGAAGCTAGTTAGAAACATTGATTCCTTGATCCGAAAATTATTATGATGGAAGATTTAAGCAAGCTTTTAGTAAAAAAAGGATTTTATTGATAAAGGAAAGGATAATTATTGATTTTTTGACTAGTTCGAAGGTGTAGCTATGCAATTTTTATCAGTAGATTCTCCTAGTATAAAAGATTCTAAAAAAAAAATGGATATTTCCAGATTTTTAGTAAACAAGTGATGATTATTTTGCTGGGCTTGGATCTGAAATATTTTGATATAAAACTCCTTTTAGATTTGACATTGTGATTTTATTACTTGAAGGGGCTTGAGGTTTCCTAAGATAAAAGCCTAATTATAAAATCAAGAAAAGGGTTAAGAGAAGAAAGAGGGCTTTAGATTCTAAAGAATATTTAATGTTTAGGATTTTTTTTGCTGTGTTAATAGTGTAGACTGGGTCGATTATGATTTTCATGTGGAGTTAATCAAGAGTAATAAAATTCATAAACAAAGAATTATGTATTTTAATTCAAGGTTGTAATGTTAATTTCGTTTGAATAAAAAAAATCACTATGTATTATGGATGATAAGGATCAAAATGGAGATATCATATAATTTTGTTATGTTAATATCTTATGAAAAAGCATTTTAAGAAAGAGATTATTTAGAAGTTTAAGGATGATATTAGGATTTGGTATTTCTAAAATCTAAGCCATCATGATTTTCTTGTAGAATTAATCAAGGATAATTAATTACATTGACATCAAAAAATTAGTATTATTTTGAAAGAGTTCAAAATAATTTGATATGTATTGTGGATAGAATGGATCAAGTTTTGAGTGTTACATGATTTCATTATGTTAAAATCTTGAGAAACGAATACTTTAAGAGGGGCAGATTAATTGGGAGCTTGAGGATGATATGAAGGTTGGGTATTATCAAAGTTTAAATCTCAAGTAAGCTAATTTCAAGGACGAAATTATTTTAAGGGATGAGACTATAATACCCAGCTTAAATAAAAAAGAGCTCAGCATGAATTTTAAAGCATGCACGAAAAAAAAAAGTGAAGAAGAGGACTCCCAATGGGAGTCTTCTTCCTCCTAAACTCTTGAAGAAAGCCAACTCTAGGGAGGGTTGGACTCCTCCCCCTTGACCTCTATTAAAAGGAAGAGACCTTCTCTAACCCTCCCCATCAGTATTGCTCCTTAATCATGGAAGATTATCAGAGACTTTTCATAAATGTATCGATCATGCTCATCGAAAACAGAGTAATCAGCATCACTAGAGGCCAAGGTAAGCTCCGGCCCTCTTTTCTCTTTCTATTCTCCTTCTATCCATGACATTAAACCTACCACTAGCTATCGATGATCACCGAATTATTCCATGAAAATGAGAATTCCTATTTCACCCCTTTTCTTTTATTTTTCGGCACCGCCCATTGCTGTCGATCGTCGAACCATGGTCGCGTTGCTGTGCCACCATGGGCCGCAGCCCTGGCCATTATTTTTTAGTGAGATCCTTCAGGTTTTGGAGGGAATGAATGGGGAGGGGTTTTTTCTATTATGGTCGAGCAAAAGAAGAGAGAAGAAAAAAAAGAAAAGAAAAGAAAAAGGAAAGAAGAAAGAAAAGAAAAGAAAAGAAAAGAAAAGGAAGAAAAAAATAAAAGAAAATGAATTCTCTCTTCCTTCTTTCCTCTCTCTTCTCTCTTGGTTCTCTCTGTAGAATATTTTCTCTCTATTTTTTTCTTTAAAATCTTCTCTCTAGGTTTCTCACTCTTAGAGATGAGGGGGTTGTAAAGTTAGGATCAAAGATTGGTGAGTGGATCTTGATGAATCTTGGCAGAGGGTTTATGTCGATAATCGTTATACTATAAAATTTATTTATCAATATCAAGATTGATTCTATAGAAAAATGATTTTTCGGGTAGGAGAATATTGAGCGAATTCCTTAGCACCTAGGTCGAGGATCCTGGGTACAGATTGGTATCTGGATATTAAATTTGTCTTCAATAGAGATAAGGATTCTTGGATACAATCACCAGTTTATATATATTTTTACACTTCATGGTTTTGATTCTTGTACATGGACATTGCCATGTATGTTATTTATACATTATATGACTTGATTTCGCATGATGGATATTTGTGATCACCAATATACTTTTTTATATTTTTTGTATAACATATGTGTATCAAAATATGATTATTTTGGATGATTTGGATCGTGATACCGGATATTGAAAATCTTGAAATGAATATAATTTAATAACATATTGAGATTTGATATATTGATAATCGAAGAAAGGATGTTTGGACTAGCCATGTTAAAAAGAGAATAGCCTAGCTATAGATGGATAATACGTGAAATAGCCGAGCCACGGATGGATAATACGTGGAATAGCCAAGCCATGAATGGATAGTACGTGAATAGCTGACCATAGATGATAGTACGTGAGACAGCCGAGCCACGGACTGATAGTATATTGAATAGCTAAGCCACAGATGGATAGTATGTGGGATAGCCTGACCACGGATACATAGTACATGGTCGATCTTGAGATTGACAGTCATGGGCTAGAGCGTATCCTGATTAGTCCAAAATTCTAAAAGATAATGGTGGTTGATCAAGATCATATTAATAAATGTCGGTAATAAGACGTGAAACCATAATTAAGTAAAAAGGAGGTTTTACTTAATATGACATATTACTTTTGAATAAGATAGATGTTTGGTATTAATTGGTGCATATTTTTGCATGCATTGATTTTGAGTTATCTTGATTATTTTACATTTTAAGATTTTAATATTTATATTATGCTTGATAGTGTTTACTATTATTTTTGAATTATATTGTATTATACTAATATAAGTCTATGGAGATTCTTCCTGGGCTGTAAAGCTCATACCCCTACTTTTCTTTCTTCTTAGAATTATAGGATATTCATACTTGGCTATGGTTTGGATTTACAAATAAAAAGATGAAAAGACATAGAGTCATTAATATCAGTCAGATAATTGAAGAATGAACAAATTTGTAATTATACGAGTTATATTAATTTTTTTATATTAGGTATTCTCCCATGAATTGTAATCAATAATGTTCTTGAAAATTGAAACTATGATGGATATTTTAAGGCTTTGTATAATTTTAGAATATATTCCACGGTTTGTGCGGCTAATCACATTGTCGAACCTGGGTGTTGGATTCGGGACATGATAAAACCAAAATATATATATATATCGGTCTTGGCATGACTTTTGAGGTAAAGATTCTTCTGGCCAACATCATTTTCATCACATTCTAGTTGAAGTTAAACCTCTCTTAAATATCTTGAAAGTGGAATTAATGTGGATAAATAAGAAATTGAGGTTAAAATTATGACTAAGATATACATTCTACATGGATTTCTTTTTAAAAAACCTCCATTCACCATCCTGACATAGTGTAAGGGCATAGCCCCTTTTTCCCTTGAGTTTTTCACTCCACATGAATTAATTCTTTGATATGGAATAGCATACTTATTAAAATACAAAATCAAATGTTACAAAATACACAAATAGAAAAACTTCATAAATTCAAAAAAAAATTACTTTGCTGCAAACTTGAGGTAGGAGGGTCACCTAATAGATTGTGGGCCATATTTGTCTCTTTGAAAAAGTCAATTTAGGAGCAAAATCCACTCTGTCGCAGACTTAATCACAAAAAATTAAAAAAAAAACTGAAAAGCCATTACTTATTGTTCAGGATGATAAAATTGATATAGAAATCAAGTTCTAGCTTTTGTTTAATTTTGAAAATTTCTGTACTATGTTTATTTTATGAACATTTGTTCTTGAGTAGAGAAATATTACTTAGAGAAGGACAAGCCTCGCTAGCACAAACAAAAGGTTTGTTCCACAATTTGTACATATTTAGTAGTTTTGCATCATATTTTTTACCTAGTTTCTCTTTTTAAGTAGAGGAATTGGCAAAGTCATACTCAAAGTTGAAAGTTATCCTATTTTTTAATATTCTATCCTAGAAATTCGTGTTGAATAGGTTGAAAGTATTTCTTCTTCTTCCTAATGATCAAAATCCGAAAAAAAAATTCATCCTCCTTGACCCCAATTAAGATCTTGAACCAGTCCCACTAACGATAGGGCCCAGGTGACTGGGCTCTATCCAACAATTAGGCCTATGATCCGGCCTCGAGAGAAACCATATGTGGCGGACCTTTCAAAGAAGGCTATTTGACCATATTTGACGTGAGGAACCTCCATGACAAGCTTCCCTTTGATGAAGTTGGCCTGATAAGAGTGATGGACACCATTGCCCAGCTGCCCAATCTAAGATTTGGGATGCATTATGAGACATTAAAATATTAAATCTTCGGGGACGGGCGTTCTTTATCTTGATTAATCTTTTAAGACAATCATTTGTCTAGTGATCTAACATCAATACTTATTACAACAGTTAATTAAATGTCATAGTCAATGATCCACAATTCTAAAAATCCCGAGATACCAAGATTTACCATTAACATCAACATGCTATCTATCATGCCCCAGCCCGAGGCCCTAGCCAGGTGTATGACAGACGGCTGCATATCCCATCAAATATGCAAGATCTATCTTTTAACTTTTAAATCCTTCAAAATATCAAAATAATAAAAATAATAATGAATCCAACTTCGTAACCACTAAACACCATGAATAAGTTAAATTCGTTAGAAATTTACCAATTCCTAACTCTTCACAGCATAATCCCAAAACCCGACTACTCCGTAGCATCTGAAAAAAATGAAAAATATAATGAACTACATGTACCAGTAAGTTATCATAACCTCTAGTTCATAAAATATAAAATTCAAAGATTATCCATATAATATAAACCAAAAACATATGTCAGATCATAAATTTTTCAATATGTACATTTAACAACAAAACTTTTCCAGAGCAAAACGGCCAAGGATGGCCATCCACTCCTAATCCCGCTCTCTTAATCTCTCTGACTCTGGCCATGATCGATCCGTGGCTAGTCCCGAAAGAAACTAGATTCTGACTACATATACCATTCATTGGTCATATACCAATGATCGCCCACTAAATACCTACAAAGATACTAGCTTTGATATCACATGAAAAAACATGCATCTTTAGTATATGCCAGCGATTGTCCGATCTAACTAGGCCCAGAAGGAAAGTAGCTCATGACTACACATCGTCTATCGATCATGTACAAGTGATCCCCACCGGAAGTCCAAAAAGAGACTAGATCCTAACTTGTGTGATCATAGTTAGACTAGAAAGTACAACAACCAATAAATAACATATTTTTAAATGCAATTCAATACAATTATTTTCAAAAGAAATGCATGTTTAACTCAACATTTTACCAAATCATGTCCATACATAAGGTATTCACTTAAATAACATAACATTAATTAAACCTTTAAATCAAATCAAATATAGTAAAATATTTTAGGATAGAGATAACTTACTAAAATTGATTCTATCAGGAACACGCAACTTAAACCCTAGATCTGGCACTTCTTTATTGATAAAGGTGATAAAGGCTCTAATAAAATAATTTAATTTCATAGTTAACCATAAGTTTGAGAAAAGAAGACTACAATGATGAGAGAGACTCTCGGTCATGCCAAGATCAAGATCTATTTATTGATTTAATCTGAGTAGTCATTTAGATCTGATTTATAAGAATCTATTTTGATTCGTGATGGATTAATCAAATTTAAACCTAGTAGATTAAGGTTGATTTTCTACCTTTTATTTATTTTGCTCTCTCTTCACTCTTTCTCTCTCCTCTCCTTTTCTCTTTCTCTCCTCTTCTCTCCTCTCTTCTTTCTCTCTCCTCTTATTTCTCTTCTTCTCTCTCTCACTTCTCTTTTTTTCTCTTCTCTCTCATCCTTTTTTTTTCTTTTCTATTTTTTTCTTCTTTCTTTTCTTTTCTTTTCTTTTCTTCTTCCTGTGCTTCTTCTTTCTTCTTTGGCTCGACCTGAACGGGCCATCTACAATCCCAAAGAACTGAGAAGAGGGGAAAGGGGGTTCAAGAGGGTGGCTCGCCAGGGCATGGCCAGACGAAGAGGTGGGGTTGGGGTGGCACTATCGACGGTGATCCAACCACCAGTAGAAAAGCCGCGGAAGAGAAAAGATGGGGCTCCTTCTCTTGCAATAATATCAAATATAATCAAAAAGAGAGGGAACTTACCGACGATGGCAAAGACGAGGCTAGCCATTAGAGATGAGGAAGAAAGCGGTGGAGCTTGATTTTAATCCAATTAGAGGTGATGTGGGGAGAGATTTAAAGAGGGATTTCGAGGAGATAATCCTTACTTCTCGTGGATATGCTCGGCTGATCAAGAGTCCTGCCAAACCCTGTCTCTCCATCGATGATCTCCCACCTTTCCATGGTAATAACTCTGATTAATTCAGTAACCATCATGCTCAATCAAGTAGGGATTTCATCCCTTATTTCAGGTTTTTTTTTTCATTTTGAACTGAAGTCGGCATGCCTTATCAACTTCAATCCCAGATGACCGGGTTTTCACATTCTCCCCTCTTTAAATAAATTTCATCCTCGAAATTTGAAAAAATATCTAAGTCTTCCAAAACTTTAAGATACTTGATCCAAAACTCATATCTGCCATTTTATCTAAATTCAGTAATTTATCAAATAAAACATATAATCTCATCACTAAAGCCAACAAACTATCCCATTACTTATATCAATTACAATACTCATACCTATTTTTTAATATCAAAGTACAGCCTCTTTCTAAGATTATTTCATAATTTGATATCTCTATGTCAACTCTAAAAAAAAAAATTCCTTAGGTAATATACAATTTGAGATATCATTTTTTTCTCAATCAAATTAAATAACCAGGTTAGTTATCTAAAGTATTCTATTATACTTAATATTAAGATATACTAAATAAGATTAGCTCTAATTAAGGGATTAAAAGTTTATGATTAAAATTATCACATTCATTCAGGATTAGCTTGGGATTAATTTGATGCCATGGATTTAAAATTATTGTATTTGGAAGAGCTTGACATTGATTCGATACAAATACAATTAAGGTTTTGATCTTATAAAATTAATGATCCTTGATTAGAAATAAATCATTAGATAGCTAAGAAGTCAATCATGAAAATGAAATTTAATGATAGGCTTTGGAGATAAAAAATCTATCATAAATTATCAATATTGAATTATAAAGGCAATTCTAAGAAAACATGATATCGATATCCTGATTTCTATGGTGAAGTTGAGATCAAAGGGAGCAAATCAAAAATGCATGATTCATTCAAATACCTAATAAATTAGATCAGATTGAATCAATGAATAAATAGCCTTTGAGATGCTCAACATTTTCATTATCATAGCCTGCAATTGAAAAACTTTTCAGAAGATAACAAAGCCATGCTACAATTTGTTTAATAATCAGCAAAATTCAGTCATCACTTTTTCTTTATTAATCAAAGCTTCCTTTCTTCCATTAAAATATTTTTAAATTAATCCTAATATCTTTAGTCCATCATATTTTCACTGTGCAACTTTGATTAATATTCTCCAAATTTTCTTATGATCTTAGTTCAAATTTTTTTTATATAACTCAAAATATCAAGTAGAAGGATCTATTTATAATAATATATTATTCTTTAAATTACCTTTACTCTATTTATCTTTTTCATAAAAGAACTAAACTTTTCTAATTATATCCATAATTTTCTATACAATAACTTTCAACAATTTCAAACTTATATCACATTCTGTAATTATTTCAAAATTATATTTTCAAAGTAAATCAAATGCATAATATAACTCAAAATATACATCCATATATTCATTATCTAGCCTCGATGATATTCTTCCAAAAATTTAAGTTTGAAGAGTTTAACCCAACATTTTATTCATGCAAGCTTTCTATACTTAGCAAAACCCTTGGAACTATAACATATACCCATCAAAGAAAATTAAATAAGCTTTTAGTATTGAAATTATTTTAAGATGTTTGATCAAAATCGTAATTCAACCCCACTCTCACTAACTAAGTCATCTTAATCTTAAATCTTTACTTTGATACCATTAAATCTATCATGCCCCAGCCCAAGGCCCGAGTCAGGCATATGATAAATGGCCACATATCCTTAGTATTCAAATCCATAGAATATGCAAGGCCTACCTTTTAACTTTCAAATCCTTCAAAATATCAAAATAAAAAATAATAGTGAATCCAACTTCGTGACCACTAAATACCATGAATAAGTCAAATTTATCAGAAATTCACCAATCCTTAAGCTCCTCACAGCATATCCCAAGACCGCTACTCCGTAGTATCTGAAAAAGAAAGAAAAATATAATGAGCTATACGAGGCCAGTAAGTTATCATAACCTCTAGTTCATAAAATATAAAATTTAAAGATTATCCATATAACGTAAACTAATAAAATATGTCAGATTATAAATTTTTTAATTTGTATATTTGATAACAAAATATTTTCAAAGCAAAGCAATCAAGGATGGCCATCTACTCCCACTCTTGCTCTCCTAGTTTCTCTGACTGTGGCCATGATCGGCCCGTGGCTGGTCTTGAAAGAGACTAAATCCTAGCTACACATACCGTCTAATGATCATGTACCAGTGATAACCCCACTAGAAGTCCAAAAGGATACTAGCTCTCATATCATAAAATATGCATCCTCAGTATATGCCAGCAATTATCCCATCTAGCTAGGTCCAAAAGGAAACTAGTTTCTGACTACACATACCATACATCGATCATGTGCCAGTAATCATCCCACTGGAGGTCCAAAAGAAGACTAGATCCTAACTCATGTTATCATAGTCGAATTAGAGAGCACAACAACCAATAAACAATATATTTTTTGATGCAATTTAATAGAATCATTTTAAAAATAAATATATGTTTAACTCAACATTTTGCCAAATCATGTCCATACATAAAGTACTCACTTAAATAACATAACATTAATTAACCTTTAAATCAAATCAAGTATAGTAAAATATATTGGGATAGCAATAACTTACTAAAAATTGATTCTATCAGGAATACATGACTCAAATTCTCGATCTAGCACTTCTTTACTGATAAAGGTGATAAATACTCTGACAAAATAATTTAATTTTATAGTTAACCATAAGTTTAAGAAAAGAAGACTAGAATGATGAGTGAGATTCTCAGTCATATCAAGGTCTAGATCTAGTTATGGATTTGATTCGAGTAGTCATTTGAATCCAATTTATAAGAATCTATTTTGATTCATGATATATTAATCAAATTGAAACCTAGTAGATTATGGTTGATCTCCAACCTTTTATTTGTTTATTATTTTGCTCTTTCTCTTCTCTCTCTTTTCTCTCTCCTCGTCTCTCTCCTCTTATTCTCTATTCTCTCTCTCCTCTCCTCTTTCTTTATCACCTTCTTTCTCTCTTCTCTCTCTCCTCTTTCTCTCTCTCCTCTCTCTCATCTTTCTCTCTCCTCTTCTCTCTCTCCTCTTTGTCTCTCTTGTCTCTCCTCTCCTCTCCTCTCAGTCACCTTTATTTTTTTTCTTTTCTCTTCTTTTCTTCTTTTTTTTCTTCTCTTCTCTTTTCTTTTCTTCTTCCTTTGCTTCTTTTTTTCTTTGGCTCAGCCCAAACGGACCTTCCATGGTCCCAAAGAACTGAGAAAGAGGGGAAAATGGGAAGGGAGTTCAAGAGGGTGGCTCGCTGGAGCATGGTCAGATGGAGAGGTGGGGTTAGGGCATCCGGCCATCAGTAGGAAAGTCGAGGAAGAGAAAAGATGGGGCTCCGCCCTTTGCAGTAACACCAAATATAATCATGAAAAAGAGGGGACTTATCGGTGATGGCGAAGATGTGGCCAGCCACTAGAGATAGGGAAGAAAGCGGTGGAGCTTGATTTTAACCCGATCAGAGGCGGTGTGGGGAGAGATTTAAAGAGGATTCAGAGGAGATAATCCTCATTTCTTGCGGATATGCTCGGCCTATTGAGAGCCTACCAAACCTTCTCTCCTTCAACTATCTCCCACCTTCCCATAGCAACAACTCTAATCAATTCAGTGGCCATCACACTTGATCAAGTAGGGGTTTTACCCCCTATTTCAAGTTTTTTTTTTCATTTTGAACTAAAGTTGGTATGCCCTGCCGACTTCATCTCAAGACAGCCCAGGTGGCTGGGTTTTCACACTCTTAGCACAATAGATAATTAGGTCTTAATGACCAGTCCGATCTACCCTCTCTTTTTTCTCCTCCCTTGTTCTCCATCTTTCTCTTTCTCATCCTCATCCTCCTACTCCTACTCCATTGTCCACCTTCTTCTCTCCTTTTTCCCTGCTTTCCTTCCGCATTCCTTTTTTTATAAATAAAAAATTAATAAAATCAAAAATCTAGTATGAAATCAAAAGTTCAAGAATCATGCCTGGGGACTAGACAGGTCAAGCTTAGATCTGACTAACTTTTACCATACCTTGAGATGAGCTTGGCCTGAACCAGCCCGTCTGATGAGCAAGTCTAGGCTCATGGATGAAAAAGAAAAAAAAAAGTCAAGAAACCAATTTAGAGTTTTTTTGAAATATTAAAACCTAAGTACTTTGGAAATATTGTTTTCCACCAAGCTTTGTTGTCATATTTATATTCCTTTGCAGCATTAAGATTTCACTTAGGTGTATGTATTCCCAGATTGAGGGTCATTGACGGGGGTAAAAACTGATAATGAGTTATTGAGAGTATATTTACATAAATTTAATTCTGTTGATGCAGTCAGCAATCTATTGGATTGTTGACAGCAAGAACTCTTGGAATTTATTAGTTCCTTAGGCCCCAGATCATTATCCTTCGTGTATATTTTATTAAGCATATGAAACTCTTATATCACAACATATCGCATGATGGATAGACTTTGGTTTATCTCAGGGTGGGACTTTAGCTTCTTGTTGCACTTACTTTATGAGATTCAAGGTTGGATGATGGTTTCAATTGCTTGCTTAGCCAGAGTCTGGCCAAGAACTCTAACGGGAAACATAGGTTTATATTTTTATTTAAAAAGAATACAAATAGCCTAGCTTTGGTCAAATTCTGTGCATATGCTTGTCTGTTTATGACTTGGATCTATCTTATATTGTCAGGTCCGTTTTACAATATCTACAACCAATTTTGCAATCCGAAAAAAATGTCTTTTCTAATGATGGCCAAAATGTTATGCAATTTTAGTAGAGAAATATGGTAGAGATGCCATCATTGGTGCTCGAGCCCTCAGCAGCTTCCAAATAGAGAGGTTTCAACCAATTAAGCTAAGGCTAGTTAACAAATTATATAAGCAAATCTTATATATGCGAATTTTGTATTGGATAAAGTAATGAAATAAAATTATGACATCATTAATTAGTTTAGGAAAATTCTAAAAAAAAAAAGAAATGCTAAAACAAAAGCATGAAAATTTCCGAAATCATTTCTAACGCAAGACTATGCTCAATTCTCCTCTCGAGTACAGTTTGGTTTAATCTTAGTCCGATGCACCATTGACCAATGAGATTTCATAGCAATTAAGAGTCAACCATATTTGTTAGATAACTTCAATTATAACATCAATACTTGCAATCCAATCTTATTTAGCTGCCTATTTAAGAAGCCGACCCAGCTTGGTTGTTTGATATTTTATTGCCATGCATGTTGCTCTCTTCACCTTTTCAACTTATCAGCTCTTCTCCAAAACATTACCAATGCTCGGCTAAGTCTCGAAACTAGCGTGCAGCAAACCCAAGCCCACACGACCACAGGCCAGCGCATGGCCCAGATCCCCGTGCACAAAATGCGTGCATGACCCAGACGTGCGTGCTACGCGGATGCACATGCAACCCAGGTGCGTGACCCAAGCACTCGAGGGCATGGCTTGGGTGCACGGTCACGGGCATGTAGCCTAGGCACCGCAGACCATGCGCGTGGTCCACCAGAGATTCACGTAGTCCACTGCATGAGGCACGGTCTATAATTACGGTTCACGATAATTTTTATACGATCAGACGCTCTCAGCACGATCCAAGCAAAGATCTGATCGTCGACTCTGATTAGACGTGATTTCTCATGATTTTTGATAGTTGATTAAAATCTGACGGGCCAGATAACTTCCTGGATCAAATATTGATTAGACAAGGAATTGAAATCCAATTCCAATGCGAATTGAATTTCTAGATTCTTGTCGAACTGCTTTTTGATACAAAGGCGATCAAAGTGGGGCAGACAGGTTAGGAAGAAGGTGTGAGAATTCTAAGGGATTTTACGTAGTGTAGTGGTGGTAGAGAAAGTTTATAGGGGTTAGAGGATCTCCTCGAGAATTAAGATCTTTGTAAGGGAATTGGAACTTCTTGTTAAAAAAATTATACGGGATGAAGTGCAAGTTCTTATCTTGCAAGTGATTACTTTTTTTATAGTGAAGTCTTGTATGCCCATTGATTATTTTTATTTTATTTTCTCTTCTTCCTTCTCTTGCTACATCAACAATAATATCATGATCTTGGAAATGAAAATTTATATTCTGCATGAGAGATTTTTCAACAAGTAGTATCAATACAGGTGGTACCACAATAATTGGTATTAAGTCCTAGAATATCTGTATTGATTGAAATTGAAGAACATGGAAAAAACGAGCGTAATCAAAGTCGATATCAACTGGTTCGATGGGAAGAGCAATTTTTTTCTGTGGCAAGTGAAGGTGAAAAATCTGCTCATCTAGCAAGGGTTAATTGACATTCTTATATGTGAGGAGAGGCCGGCCATCATGGAAGACAAAATTTGGAAGTGGCTCCAGATGAAGGTGGTAAGTATGATTAACTTGTATTTGACATATAACATGGTGATCCATGTGCTGAGCAAGACTTTCCTAGTGGTGATATAGGTGAAGTTCGAGGAGTTGCACATGGCAAAATCTTACACCAATGCGCTCTTTCTTTGGAAGCAAGTTTATCAACTAAGGATGAGTGAAGGACAAAGCATGCAAGAGCATTTGAACAACTTCCAAAGGATCCTCATCGATCTTCTTAGTATAAATAAGAAAGTTGAAGAGAAAACCAGGATATTGGTTTTGCTATTGTCAATTCCATACTTTTTTGAGTCCTTGATAACGGATCTTCTAGTAGGGAAGAGCACCATCAACATGGAGAAGGTCACTTTGGTGCTACTCCAGTATAAGGTACTTAGATGGGAGAACCAAGTTTCGCGTTCAGATAAAAATTTAGTACTGGTGGTCTTTAGAGGAGCTGGCAGTAGAGGACAGAGTAAAGAGGATCGCATGGTGGGCAGTTATGTCCAAGTTGAAGGATACTAGAAAGATGAAGTGCTATCGGTGCG
Organism: Areca catechu; assembly: GCA_021397845.1. Taxonomy (NCBI): domain Eukaryota; kingdom Viridiplantae; phylum Streptophyta; class Magnoliopsida; order Arecales; family Arecaceae; genus Areca; species Areca catechu. Next base: position 49,743,933 of record CM038045.1, on the reverse strand, counting down.
ATGAGTTGGAGCTTCATGTCAGAGATTATCTATGACTCAAAAATATATGAGTGTTACTGTGGCAATAGCTGATGGTAGCGATAGTGATAGATATGGTGATGTACTCATGGTATCTAATAAGGTATCTCCTTCTTTCTAGTAATAATTTTAGATTCTACATATTTCCATTATGTGTATTACAAAAAATAAAGCTGTTCGACTTTCAAGAGAATAAAGATGGTATTGTCCATCTATCAATAGATCGAGCTATGCTATTAATGATGAATGGACAATCAGTTTAAAACTTCTTGATTGAACATCAAGAAAACTGGGTGAGTTTTGATTCATACTCAGATTCAATAAGAATCTAATCTTACTAAGTAAACTAGATTCAAATAGCTATACATGGAGAGATGGTGATGGAATCCTGAAGGTTATTCATAGTAGTAGAATTGTCCTACAGGGGAAGAAATGTAGAAGACATTATCTCTTGATAGGGCATTCAGTGCAAGTTGGACTCTTTAATGCAGATAGGAGTACAGTATGAGGTAGAGCTCCTGGAGTAGGTAGATTGGGCATGAGGTGAGAAACTTGGGAGGATGACAGGCTACATCGTATGATCAAGTTTCTATTGCTACAAGAGACTTCCTCAAGTAGGTCTCAGGTCAAGGTGAACACAATACATGATGGAGATGGAATTGAGCAACTTAGCTCAACTCCCATGTTTGCCCATCCATAAGCAGCAGGCCGTATTTGCCCTATGGCATAGAGGGAGATCCTTCAAGAGCTCTCAGAATCATATGGAGGTCGGACATTAAATTAAGATGGAGGTTATTGGGCTACGCTTCAAGCCCATCCTATAGCAAACCCAGGCTAGCATGGAGACAGGCCTATAGGCCTGCACGGCCGCAAGCCAGCGTGTGACCCAGACCCACATGCACAGTCCACCATGTGAGGCATGGTCTACAGTTGCGGTTCATAGCACTTTTTGCATGATCGAATGCTCAAGAGATATTCGGGCGAAGATTTGATGGCCAAGAGCGGTCTTCGACTTCAATTAGACATGATTTTACATGATTTGTAGCATCTAATTAAGACCAGACGGGCCAGATAGCTTCCTAGGATCAAATACTGATTGGACAAAGAATCGAAGTCCGATTCCGATGTGGATTGAACTTTTGGATTCCTGTCGAACTGCTCTTCGACATAGATGCCATAAAGAGGGACAAATGGGTCAGAGATCGATAAGATGAGAGGATCTCGAGGGCTTCCAAGAAATATGGTAGCGGTGGAGAAAGCCTGTAAGTCTAGATGATCTCCTTGAGAGTTAAGAGCTTTGTGAGAGATTTGAAACTTCTTGTTGAAAAAAATTATACGTGATTAAAAGTATGAGTTCTCATCTTCTAAGTGATTATTTTTTTCATATGAAGTCTTGTATGTCTATTGATTAATATTGTATCTTTTATTTTATTTTCTCTTCTTCCTTCTTTTATGGCATCAACAACAATATAAGATCTTGAAAACAAAAATCCAAATTCTATATGAGAGATTTTCTAATCAGTGATATCAGTACAGGTGATACCATAATAATCAATTAAGCCAGCATTACTTGCACCACGAAACCAAACCTTGGTTACATTGATAATGCCAATCTAGATGACTTGCAACTTTGGGGCAGTTGGTGTCGTATCCTTATTATTCCATTAGAAAATGAATGAATGCTTCCATTATTCATGGCCTGAAATTGAGGAAGAGGGGGGGGGGGGGGGGGGGGGGGGGTGGAGAGCCATGAACACAAGTGGGTATTAATTAAGATAACGTTATTCTAATTCTAAATATTAATTGTGGCTAATTGTATTAATTAAGTTTGTGAGTACACTAAACTAAGAACCTTTTTGATACCTGCTAAAATTTAGGTGGCTAGCTATCACGAGGTTCCCCTTTAATTATATTACTAGTTGAAATAAGGCACATTAGTCATCAAGCAACGCCATACCCTGAGAGCATGAGGGTCGAATAACCCGGATGATAACTTATACTCCACTGATAAACAAATGAATAAACATTAAGCAGCGCATCAACATACATTATTTGTTATAACAAATCTCATAAATGTATGGTTGTTGCGTTTTTGGTGACTTGCCATTCAAGTTTAAACTTTATCATTCAATAATTAGTAACGTGATGTACTTGGTTTTGTCACATTGGTCCTAGAACAAGTGTTGAATAATTACTATCCGTAGGTTGTAGCTAGACTACTGATTGATAAATAAACATTCCAAAAGATCTCATCACCCCTCAAGCATATGCATCAAGACATGGAAAGTCAGAACTTATCTTGAAACATCATTAGTTAATAAGGTCTTTTTCAATTTCTTGGTGGAACTAACGGAAGTTTATGTACTATTTTGGGTGAAATTACTTATCCATTGTTTATCACCATTATCAAGTCAATCAAGCATAGCGGTTCATTATATTCATTAGAAAATGCAAGTGCTTTATATTGGCATGTACTTGAATTTTCTATATTCCTTTTTTTCTTGACAATTTTTCCAATTTTTCAAGTGCAAGGGTTGAGTACGGTTCAGGAGAGATCAGCTTTTTGCTCCACTGTAAAACAAGTCATCATATCTAAAAAGAAATGCCAATTAAGGATCTTATTGATATTTGTCACTTCCTATAATTCTCCCAAAGGGTCGGATTAAGATTATCTTAGGGCGCACAATTTTTAAGAATACTTCAAAAAAAAAAAAAACAATAAGAAGCATGTGCATGGTCATTTGATAATTTACATTGGAAGGAAAGGATTTGTCTCTTTTTGTAGTCATTTATTTCGTTATTGCAGGCTTTTTGAGTGTCATTTAGGAGCAGTTTCTTTTTTACAAGAGTCAAGCACAAGGGATATAAGATACAGGAAAAATTTTGGGGAACCACTGGAGAAGCCAATCTAGCTTATGGATATCTAAGATGTTAAAGTAGTTACAGGTCAAGTGCTCTGATAGGCCAGGAGGAAAAGTCTACCTTGACCATACAGGAAGAGTGCCATATGTTGGACAATATCGACTCATGGTGACCCGAGCCAAGGACCCCCCACCGTTATGCCATACCATCTATAAGATATGCTGGGGATCATTAGAAGATATCTCACCACCGGTAGATATGATAGGCGTGGCGGGATTTGCTCGGCAACTAATTAACCTCCCTCTCGCTTATAAATCGGAGGCAAAGAGTATTCCAAGATAGTCGTTCAACTCTTTTTTTTTTTTTTTTTTTTTTTTTTTTTTTTTCACTATTTCTTTGACTTAAACATAGAAGGGTCCTTGCCTTGCTGGAAATAACTTTAGCAAGAAAACTTTTCTTACAGGTCTGGTCACTCATCTTCTAGCTACGACATTGATATCTTTCCTTTGTAATAAGAGCTTGAATCCAGTGCCTATTTCTAGCTTATTGGCCACCTAGTTGGGAGGACTCCATGGTATCATGTTGTAACTGCAATACTAGGCACATGAAATGCTTGTTATAGTGTCATGGATGACCATGATCCTCAAACTTTCATAAATATTTTAAGTAATTTGATAGTTACATGCTTATTTTATGATTACAAGGTCCATTTTATTATTTTGTCATCCAAAGTAAAGACTAAAAAAAAATTGTACTGCTATGGAGCTATGCCCACTCTTTGAAAGATTTTGTTAGTCACTCGTACAAAATTAGTAAACAAAGAGTATCTCTTATCTAATTATTATAAGTTCATTACCTCACCACAGCGAAAATTAGAGAAGATTAAACCAGAACGACAAAAAAGATAAGGTGATGTGTTTGCCTTATCAATCAATTTATTATGTAATTACTGCAAAAGAAAAACTAGCAAACCAGCGAAGAAAATTCAGTTTAAGATCGTAGGGGAGGCCTCATTCATGCCCTTGGGATGGATTTTCGGGCACGGTCACCAAAGTGGTGCACGCTAGAGAAGAGCAAGCCCACGTAAACAAAAATTATATAGGGCCAGTATTATAGAATATCATTTAGGATGAATTTCATAGTTTACCACGTTTCTCTTGATACTAAGAATAAGTTTAAAAGTTAAATACTTTTTTTACTAAAGAGTTATTATTTTTGTGATTAATAAAATATGGTATTTTTTTCCCCCTCATTTTTAGTATATATTTTTCATCGATGTGTACTACATGACCATATAATATACAGTAAACAATTAATTATTAAGCAACTCAATACATATTTCTCTAAATAATATATAGTTTTTAAAATACAGAATTTATGAAAAATATATACTATATAGCTAGATGATATATACTTGATATATTAGTTATTTAACAATCTAATACATATCTCCAAGTAAATTGGTACATAATTTCCAAAGTATTATATTTACCAGTTTACCTTATATAACCTAGTGATACATACTCATCAATATCATGATATAGACTATATGCTTCTTTGAAACACACTAAACAGTAATCCAATATATATCTCTAAAAAAAAATATGTCTCGAAAATTATGTATTGATTTATTCGAAAGTGTGTATTAGATCATTGCTGGATATGTATCAAAGAAGCTTGCAGTATGTATCAAAAAGTCAATGAATATATATCACCATACTATGTAATATGTATTGATGATTATAATATTCTAAAAACTGTATATCAATTTGCATAGAGGTATATATATAACTAATTCATTAAGTGTGTATCACTTAGTCTTATATATATATTGATGAACTTCATTTCTAGAAATTATGTATCAACTTACTTAGAGTTATGTACTAGATCACTACTAGGTATGTATAAAATATGCTTGTGGTATGTATAGGAAGTTGATGAATGTGTATACCATACCATGTAATGTATAATGGTGGACATAATATTCTGAAAACTGTATATTAATTTACTTAGAGATATATATTGGATTGCTAGATGATTAATTTTTAGTATATATCATCTAGCTATGTATTGATATATAAATTTCATGTTCCAAAAATCATGTATCAATTTATCTGGTAGTATGTATTGACTTGTTTGATGATTAATTTATTTTTTGTATTATTTGGCTATACAGTATTTATCAATAAAATGCATATTATGAAAATGTGGAAGAAAGAGAGTGCCACATTTTTAAATTTTTAATTAAAAGACTATCAACTCTGTTAGTAGGAAGAATCTTTAACTTTTATATTTCTTCTTTAAGACCGGTAATTAAAAGCACATGGTAAAATAGAAAGCACATTCCATATAATTTTTATTCGGCCCATACCATTAAGAAATTATTAGTTAGAACCTACTTTGAACCATTTAATAAAAAATTAACACATCATCTAAAAAAAATATTTTTTTTATTTAAAATTTAAAAGAAGTCAATTAGCTAATCATGATTAATACTAAACATGATTAAATTTGATAACACTAAACTTTTTTTAATAATAATGGTGTGTTGGTTTTTTTATTGAATGGTTCAGGATATATCTTGTAAAACGGTATTAACCATTAATTTCTCGGTCCTTCATGTTATGTCCCATCCCCCACATCACCTGAGAGGAAAGGATATGCTATCCCACGGGCACCACGTGGAAGGATATACTCATATTACATTGTGCTGTAGGAAAAAGTTATTGATTGAATTAAGGTCCACCATATCATTTTCGGACTAGTCTAACCGATCAACACAACTACAGATAGTGATAGAAGGGGAAAAAATCATTGATGGAAGAAATCCATCACGATTTTTGCTGTCCTCTCTCTCTATATATGACTCTTAAGGTCCTGTCTTGTCGCCAACATGGAGTGTGAGTTGGAGGTGGCAAAGTGGGAGACCACCCTCCCACTACGTTTCCATTATTACAATTCTCCGATCCTACTTTGCTAATTTCACTCAACATTCAAACCCAAAGGCGGAGAAAGGCCACGATGCTATCACCATTGGAGCTCCCTTTCCTCCTCCTCCTCTAGCTAGTTTGGATTTCTGTTGGGATATGTTGGTTCAAGCACAGATCAATCATCGATTCGACCATCTAAACAGTCCTCCCGAACCATGCAAGTTGAACCAAGTGCTCGGAAGAAGCCGAACGGTTGTCGGACAAGCCGAAAGCCCCAACTTCTCCTTCCCGAAGCATGGTCTTCTCTTGGCCTCATGGCATGGTCTTCGTCGTACAGCCAAAGTCATCTTCGCTACCAGTCGAAGACATGATCTCCACATAGCTTGTCTCAAAGATGTCTAGAGATGAAAGCGCCTCTCCAATCTAGCCTTGGATACTCCCGAAGAAGAAGTCTGAATACAGATCTCCAATCTATCCCAAATTCTCACGAACGTGGAGGATAACGGTTAACTATCTCCAAAGCATATGTCGAAATGGCCACATGATCATTAACTCCAACAGTAATGTCTCCGGCCTGGCCAGAACCGTTTAATAACCATCCACGATTGCGAATGGAGGGGAATGAATTAACTCCCCCCATCGTAATCGCAGGAAAGAAAACGGAACCGCATATCGGACTAGTCAATATAAATACTAGTAAGAGGGGACATTCCAGGTAAGGGCAGAACATAACCCGAAAAATCTCAGAGTTCTTTTCTCATCATTCATCCTCCTCAGAATCTTTCCCATTCTGTGGTTGGAGCCCGCCTCTAACTTAGGCATCGAAGTGTCCTCCGTCGGAGGAAATCCGGCCAGGGATCTGTTTTGCAAGTAAATCTGTGAGTGGACCTGTGATCCAGTAGCTTCGCCCGGTTGGAAAAGGAATTCTATGCCAATAGATTAGCGCGCCAGGAAGGGGGGCAGAGAGCAACTAAGCATCTACTGTTAAGCTCCTTCCTTGAAAAAGGGGAAGTGTAAGAAGTTCCCGATGATGAGAGGAAAGACTCAGAATGCCTCAGCAAGTCGAAGTCGCGTTCCCTCCCAAGGGGTGAACCCTCGGTGGGGAACGATATTCCGTCTCCCATGCTTATCGTGGGATAGCAGCAATTCGAGACTCTCCTAAACCAGGTCAATGCCCTCATGGCTATGGTTCAAGATTTTCAAGATAAAGCCTTCCAGATGGGGCATCCGCCAGCCACCTCCAGACATAGCTCTCAATCCCGGAGGAAAAAAGTTCCTTGAGAGGGGTCCACCCATCTTTCCCTCCGTCTTTGACCCTCTCATGAGGGTCGAAGCTCAAGAATGCCTGGGCCCACTGAGTCACTGCGAAAGGGAAAGAGGCCTAGGCAATCTCCCTCTGCTTCCTCTGAAGACTCAACTCATGAGAAGGACCTACCGAAAGAGGTACCCCCCCGATTATGAAGGAAAACTTAAGGCCCTCGAATCAGAGGTTGCAAAGCTTCAGGAGCAAAAGAGCCACGATGACCTCATGGCGTGCGAACTGTGTCCTCCCTACACTGCTCGAATCATGGTCGAAGCTGTTCCCTGGCACTTTAGTGTCCCCCAAATGGAGCACTACGATGGCACCTCCGATCCACTTGATCACCTAGGCAGTTTCAAAGCCCACATAATGATTCAAGGGGCTTCAGATACGCTGTACTGCCTCACATTCTCGGCCACTCTAAAGAAAGCTGCTCAGATGTAGTACTCGAGCGTACGCCCAGTACAACCAATTTTTTTTTCGAGCTAGAAAAATTATTTGTCTTACATTCAGGACTTGCCGCAAGATCCCCTGCAACACCGATACCCTGTTCCTCCTTCACCAGAATGAAGGAAAAATCTGCGAGATCATATCTCCAGATTCAACTTGGCTATGCTTGAGATCCCTGATCTCAATGAGCATGTGGCCATGTCTGCTTTAAAAAAGGGACTTCGTACGTCCAGATTCACTTTTTTCCTGGACAAAAAATTTTCCAAAAGCTACGCTGAGCTCCTGTCGAGAGCTCAGAAGTATGCCAAACCGAAGAGCAAGCGACGAATCGACAGTTAGCTAAAAGGAAGCCCCCCTCAAAGAGGAAGAACAGCAGGGGACAAGGCTCCCCTACATCCAACAACAACAACAACAATAAATACCCGACCGTCGGCACAGCCCCAGGCCCAAAGTACCGGGCGGGAGATTCGACTCATATACCCCTCTCAACCTCCCTAGAGATAAGATCATGTTGGAGATAGAAAAAGAAAACTATCTCCAACGGCCACGTCCTATGAAGGCATCCTTTTCTATGAGGAATAGGAGCAAATACTGTCCATTCTATCGAGACCATGGCCATGACACTGAAGAGTGCATCCAATTGAGAGATACTATAGAGGATCTTATCAAGAGAGGCTATTTAGGGTGGTGCGTCGGTCGCCAAGGACCTCGGTCAGAAGCTACAGTCCCCAAGAGGGCCCTCAAAGAGGCTGAACTGCCAAATCAGAGGCCCACCAATGGAAACATGGGGATGCTGCATCGGCTGACTGGTTGGAGAAGAGCCGAAAATGATACCCCAAAGTGGCTCAAAGACAACAATGGTATATTCTTCTCTGATGATGACCTGTGGGAGTCCAACTCCCACATGACGATCCTGTTGTAATATCGACCATTGTGGCCAATTATGATGTAAAATGAATCTTAGTCGATAATGGAAGCTCAGTCGACATCTTGCTCTACGATGCGTTCTCTCGGATGTGCTTGTCTAAAAATAAACTGCAAAGATCTCCTATACCACTTACCAGTTTTGGAGGCAACCAAGTCGATATTGAGGGAGAAATCATACTACCAATAACCCTCGACACCGAACCCCGACAGAAGACACTACCAATCAACTTCACGCTGGTCTGAACCTCTTTGGCTTACAACGTGATCCTAGGATGGCCTGTCCTGAACAAATTTCGGGCCATAGTGTCAACTTACCACCTCCTAGTACATTTTCCTACCATGAGTGGCATCGGAGAAGCCAAGGGAGATCAGAGAATGGCATGACAGTGCTTGATGATTCAAGACAAGCACTTCAACGATCCTATAACTTGGGATCAATTAGACCCGAGGGACCCAACCACAGACTCTGGTGAAACCATGGAGAGAACCTTCTCAGTGCCACTGACTGAAGAGGACCCCACTAAGGTCATGCAGATCGGAAGCATGCTCAACGAGGAAACTAAAGCGGAGCTGATCTGTTTCCTCAGGAACAATGCTGATGCCTTCACCTGGTCGGCTTCGGACATGCCGGGGATTCCAGTCGAAGTGATTACTCATCGATTAGAAGTTGCTCCCGAATATAAGCCAGTTCGGTAGAAGAAAAGGAGTTTCATCCCTGAAAAATAAAAGACGATAGACGAAGATGTAAACAAACTCATCAAGACGGGATTCATTCAGGAAGCGCATTATCCTGAATGGTTGGCCAACGTGGTAATGGTGAAGAAGGCTAACGGCAAGTGGAGGATCTGCATTGACTACACAGATCTCAATAAAGCTTGCCCAAAAGATAGCTTTTCTCTTCCAAAGATCGACCAACTGGTCGATGCCACTGCTGGGCATCAGCTATTAAGCTTCATGGATGCCTTTTTTGGATATAACCAGATTCGAATGGATCCCCAAGATGAGGAAAAGACAGCCTTCGTCATCGACAAAGATCTTTATTGCTACAAAATGATACCGTTTGGGCTCAAGAATGCTGGGACGACATTCCAAAGACTGATTAACAAAGTATTTAAGGAACAATTGAGAAGAAACATGAAGGCTACGTCGATGACATGATCATCAAAAGCCTCCTTAGAAGAGATCACATCAAGGACCTGGAGGAATCGTTCGGTGCCCTACGACGCCATCATATGAAGTTGAACCCAACGAAGTGTGCCTTCGGGGTAACCTCGAGCAAATTCTTGGGGTTCCTCATTACTAAGCGAGGGATCAAGGCAAATCCCAAGAAAATCCAGGCCCTTAAAGATATGAGGCATCCTTCCCGCAAAAAGGAGATGCAACAGCTAATAGGGAGGATCGCTTCCTTGAACAGAACATCTCCTGATCAGTCAAGAAATGCCTCCCTTTCTTCAAAATACTTCGACAGTCCCAAGACTTCGAATGGACCAAGGACTGTGGCATTGCTTTTGAAGAGCTGAAGAAGTACTTGGAGACCCCACCTTTGCTCTCCAAACCTCGAGAGGGGGAAGTGCTTTATATGTATCTCTCAGCTTCGGACGAAGCAGTCAGTTTGATTCTCGTTCGAAGAGAAGATGACTCCCATAAGTCGATCTATTACATCAGCAAAGTCCTGCACGATGCTGAAACAAGATATTCAAAAATATAAAAGCTGATTTATTCTTTGATAATTGCGGCAAAGCGACTACGGCCTTATTTTCATACCCATGCCATCATGGTATTGACTGATCAGCCTCTTAAGGCCATTCTCCGATGTCCTGATACTTCGGGAAGAATAGCCAAATGGACCGTAAAATTAAGTAAGTTTGACATCAGCTTCCAGCCCTGATCGGCTATGAAAGCCCAGGTGCTGTCCGACATCTTGGCTGAGTGCACATGGAAGTCCAAAGACGAAGCATGTCCGATCGAAGAAGAAGGAGACACTCCGAGGGATGCAGAGTCTATTTGGGTATTCAATGGAGGTTGGGCCTCCAACTCTGCTAGTTGTGGAGCAGGCCTCATACTAGCTGAACTAGATGGGCACACAATGGAGTACGCACTTCGGTTTTTCTTTTGCACTTCAAATAACCAGGCCGAATATGAAGCCTTGCTTGCAGGACTCCGAATCGCCAAGAGCTTAGGGGTTCAGAGACTCCAGGCTTTCTCGAACTCTTAATTGGTGGTGAACCAGGTCAAGGGCGAGTTTGAAGCTAGGGATCCTGCAATGATCCAATACCTGAAGAAGGTACAAGTCCTATCCTCTCAATTGGAGTTCTTTGAAATCATTCATATTCCTCGATCAGAGAACTCCCGGGTCGATGCATTGTCTAGGCTCGCCACCACCACTCCAGAGTCCCTTGGTCGCACCTTCATTGAATACCTTGAAACTCCCAGCATCGTCGAAGAAACTCTAGAGGTGCATCAAATCAAGACCGAGCCCAGTTGGATGGATCCCATCCTCAAATTTTTAAATGAGGGCATACTATTGGAAGACAAAGCAGAAGCCAAAAGGATCCGCTAGATGGCGTCCCAATACATCATCTTAGACGGGACCCTTTAAAAAAGATCATTCTCCCAATCTCTGCTGAAGTGTTTGGGACCATCAAATGCCGACTATACTCTAAGGAAAGTCCATGAAGGCAAATGCGGTGATCACCTGGGGGGTAGGTCCTTGGCGTACAAGATAATACGCCAGGGATACTATTGGCCCTCCATTCAAAAAGATTTAGCCGATTTTGTACGAAGATGTGATCAATGCTAGAGGTACGCCAATGTTCAAAAACAACCAGCAAGCCATTTGACTCAGCTGACGGCACCCTGGCCCTTCGCCTAGTGGGGCATGGATATCCTTGGCCCGTTTTCACTGGCATCCAGGCAAAGGAAGTTTCTCATTGTGGTCATCGACTACTTCACCAAGTGGGTCGAGGCCGAACCACTAGCTCACATCACAGAAGGCAAGGTCGAAAACTTTGTCAGGAATTCCATCATATTCTAGTTTGGAATTTCATATACTATAATCACCGATAATAGGAGGTAGTTTTACAACCCCAAGTTTAAATATTTCTGCGCCCGATACCATGCGCAACATAGACTGGCGTCCGTCGGCCATCCCCAGTCTAACGGAGAGGCTGAAGTGATGAATCGGACCATTCTCTATGGTCTGAAGACAAGGCTGAATGCTGCCAAAAGACATTGGCCCGAAGAGCTGACCTCCATTCTATGGGCATACCGGACAACCTCGAGAATAGCAACCGGTGAATCTCCGTTCAACTTGGCATATGGTACTAAAGCAGACCTTCCTATCGAAGTCTCCCTCCAGTCTTTGAGGATCGACAAGTACGAGGAGCCTAAAAACTCTGAATGCAGAAGAGTTGCCTTGGACCTACTATTGAGTACCAGGCTCTAAGCCTAAATGAAAATGGCAACGTATCAACAAAAAGTTACCAAATATTACAACTCTAGAGTGAAAGAGTAGATCTTCAGCATTAGGGATATGGTACTGCGAAGAACTGAAATATCCAAGCCAACGGAGCAGGGCAAACTTTCTCCTAACTGGGAAGGACCATACCAAGTCAAAGAAGTCGTGCATCCAAGAACGTATCGACTCAAGACCCTGGATGGTATTGTCCTATCCCAACCCTGGAATGTATAAAATCTTCGCAAGTACTATCAATAAACATACCCCAAAGACTTTCATGAAATTCTGTTCAACTCTAAATAGCCCATCATCCCAGTGGCACAACAATGATCTCAATAATCCGTTCAACGGAATCGACCAAAAGTACGAAGGTGGGTCTGATCCACTTGCCTTATCGGTATGCCCGACAAGCATAACGGACAGCCCAATTAGGCTGCCAAATGATCAAAGGCACAGGGATGGTTTATATAACCTACCGTACAGTGAATCCGAAGATGCGCCGGGGCGAGCCTAACCAGCTTACCTTATACTAAAGAAGGCACAGGGAAGATTTATACAACATATTCTATGGTAAATCCGAAGACATGCCAGGATAGGCCTAATCAGCCTACCTTAACTTCGACAGGGATGCATAGGGATGGCTCAAATGCCCTACCCTACGGTAAATCTGAAGACGTGCTGAAGTAAATCTACATTACTCACCCTGTCAACAATAAACACTTCATGGGATGGCTCAATCGATCCCATCTCATCAGCAGATCCCTAATGGCTCTGTAAAGTTGTCACATGATCGTCATACTGCAAAGTACACGCTTCGTAATATTCTAAGGTATGCCATTCACAGAGAAAGAAAAAAGGGGGAAGAAAGTCACTTTCTTCATTACATCTTTCGGAAACTTTACAAAAAAAAAAGAAAGAAAGAAAAGGAGAACATAGCAAATAATCGAAAAGCAAATTCAAAGACCACTTGCCAGTCCTTTCCCATGCCAGCGGGGGGTGTCAAAGTTCTGAGACGAGGATGGGGAGGCTTCGAACTTCCCTTCTAATTCAAACTTTGACTCCTCTTCGAAGCCAGAGTCATCTTCATGACCAGGGAAGGGGACAGAAGGCCTAATATTTTCCAGGCCCTTCAAGTGGTAGAATCTGAAAGCCTTGTCCCGGTGCTCCCGGAACCCCCGGTAGTAAGAGTCCAGAACCGCCTTGGCGACCTCATCCTTGAAGGCTGATGATGCCATGAATTCCGCGACAGCCTCTGCCGCCTTCTTTCTGGCCTCTTCCACCTCTACGGTGGCCTCCTCAACTTGAGCCCTGGCCTCCTCCAGACGAGCCTCTAAGACCCGAACCTTCCTCTCCAAGCAAGCAATAACCCCCTACGGGTCATCGCCGTCGTCCCCCCAGTGAGCCTTCGCACTAGGATCACCCTCCGCTTGAGAGCTAGAAGCCCTCTTCCTAGCCATCCTCCGAAGTTCGGAAATGTTAAATTTCATCTCGATGATGTGCTAAGGAGAAGGAGGATAACTTTCAAAATAGGAGTTTGAGATTTTGATGGCCTCCAAAAGGGAAGAATTGGGTCCTATTTAACAAGATCCTGCGCCCACAGACAACCTCAGAAAAACATGCTCCATACTTTCCCCCAAGCCTGCCAGAAGGTGCCACGTGTTGAAATGATGCCTTGAAACCCAGATAGTCGCTCTGGGAATGGTACGATAGCCAATAACTGCTCTCGAGGTTAGAGACCATCGATGCTTCAAACCCAGAACAATCCCCCTCGGACGGTTACAATATTAATGACAGTTTCTTGGGAAAGGAAAACATGACGGCACCTAGGGTGCACGGGGATGCGACCGTTCGAATATCCACGCACTCGACACGGACGTCCCACAACAAATCGCCAATGACGAGGTGACATCTAGCCACCATGCTACCACCGATGCAAAAAAGGACAATCATGGTGGATGATCGACATCAGCCCAACTGAAGTTAATCCCCATCCAAGGGATTGGATTGGTCCTCTCTGACTTGATCAGCCGTAATAGAGAAATCAGCAACAGCATCATGACCCTACTTCGGAGTTCATCTTCAATCAAGCCAAGAACATCGGCCTGAACTGGCCATTGGCTCACCCGTAGAAAAAGAATTGATTCAAAGGAGACTAGTTTGAAAAGAATCAATCATTTATTTCAAGGAGAAAAAATCCTCATCCAGAAGGAAGACACTATAAATAGATGACAAAAGGGAAAATACAACAACTTTATTCCCTACCAGCCTTTTCAGCAGCTAAAACAAGAGTAGGGGTCGACGCTGCATCAGATTGAACCTTGGAGTTTTTTGCTTCGTCCTCCGGGATGGCAACCAAAGATAAGTCCAAGCTGGGGTAAAGTTTCTTAATTCTATCCAGGCAATCGACGTAACCTGAAAAGTAACCCTTCGATGTAATTTTGCGTGCCTCATCTTTGAAGGACTGAGAACTTTTGTAAACCTCGATGACCTCGGAAGATCCCTCTTCGACCTACGCAGCCCTTTGCTCGGCCACCGAAAGGCTTGTTTTCAGTTCATCGATCCTTTTCTTCAACTCGACTTGATGAGACTTTAACCCCTCAGTGTCCCGAAGAGTCTTCCTCAGCAACAATTCGAGAGAGATCACCTTCATTCTCTTCTTCTATAGAATAATTGCCATTTTAGCTGCCTGCGCCTGAAGAGTACCCAGCTATCTTCTCAAGACATCGTTTGAGGTGACAGTCTTGCCCATCTTTTCTTCTATAGCAGTCTGAAGCTTTTCGGCAACATCTTTCTTAGCTACAGCCAAGGCCATCCGGCTTCGGAGGTCTTCGCTAAAGCTGATGGATTCGTGGGCACCTTTCTCCAGCAAAGAAAGGTCACGAGAAATCTTCAGAATAGGAAGTACATACAAAGTCAGTCCAGCCGATGAATGCAGATAGGTAACGGGCATTCCGGAGGCTACCTGTTGTATCCCAAGGAGGATAGCAGGAAAAGGATCCCCAAATTTATGCCTCACGACTCTAGTGGCAGGTGTGTCACACCCCACAGGACCTCTCTATCCCGCGATCGGAGCCGTAGGCTTGGCATCTTCGATGTACGAGGAAACCCCACCAACATCTCGTGGGCTCGACCTCTTAGATGGCCCGGCTGGCACGGCCATCCCGGGAGAAGTCGGTTCCTCCCCTGAGGAAGAACCTATCTTGATTAGATCACTACTCCCAACTCAGGCACACGGCAATGCCAACACACACCTCCGCCTCCGATCTGATCTCCTCACTTGGAAGCCTCTCATTGGACTCTCCTTTGCTGCCCGCCTGAGCTGTGCTAGGTTCGGCCTCATGCCACAGCAAACCCTCAGAGCAGCGCAAGGATGAAGAGACGGGAAGGATGTTGGAAATGGTGTTGCCAGGAACGAATGGTAGTTGATCCTAAGAAATCCTCTTCCTTATATCGAGACTGGCGAGGCTCAGGTCAAATGCCCTCATTTGCAACAGGCTCCTGGGCATGCTATGCATGCTTGCCCTAATAAATCAGGACCTCAATTGGTGTGTTGGGAGGGACCACTAAAAGGCTGCAGTCACGATGATCCCTATTCCTGAGCATAGTCATTATGGCCCTAATCACCACCATCTTTCCAGGCAACAGCATGACGGTCGCCAAACCCCGGTAAGCTAGAGGTTCCCCTCAAGTGGAGACTTTTCTACATTTTCTAAGGTCCAAAAGAGGGGCCTATTTTCAGAAAAATCAACTCGACAAAGGGTTGCATGATTCAGTCCGTTGCCAAAACCAATGACCCTACCTAAACCAAGTTTGAAAATTTCCATACTTGGAAAGTCTCATAGTATCCACAAAAAAAAAGAAGAGAAATGCTCATTAATTCAGGAGAATTCATTGGTTACATGCCAAAGGGAGAAAAAGAAGAAATACAAAGCCCAAAGCCTGACAAGTCCCTATAGATTAGCCGAGAGAGATCGAGCGTTGGCAGAACGGAGTATCTCATCAATCTGGGCAGTGAGGATCTCCTCAACCTGGGCCAGAGCCGGAGAACCTTCGGCCTAAACCCCCTCTTCAGCTTGGACTGGAACTACCGTACCAACTGTAGCTAGATCCTCGACTACAATAGGGACTTCTTCACTTCGGCTTGGCATCTCTTCGACCTCACCAAGGGCCCCAATTTCTTCCTCTCTTTCCTCATCGATATCAAATGCAGGGACACTGGAAAGATCGAGATCGGGAAAGACCTCGCTGACCTTGGCAAGTCCATAATTGAAACCAAATTGATAACTGAACAGGCTTGATTCATTTACCTCCATCTTGAACTATGAAGACTTTCTGAAGTCTTCAACAGCTTTGGCCGCTTGCTCTCTCATGGCTTCAGACTCCCTGCTAGCTGCTTCGACCTTCAGGACCGCCTCTTTGGCTCTTGAAGATGCCTTTTCGGCTTTTGAAGATGCCTCTTCGGCCCTCTTGGTTGCCTCCTCAGTTGCCCTGGCTAGGTCTTCAGCCTTCTCCTGGTTCTCTTTAACAAAATATTCCAAGGAGTCAATCTGCCTCTTATTTCTCCCCAACTCCGCCTCCTGCTCCGAGATCATCAAGTGGGAATTCTTCAGCTCACCCTTCAGGCCCCGAACTCCGGCATCCATGCAAGTGAGCCGATTCTCCATGGACTACTTCAGTTCCTCAGCCACCTCCCTCTCGACCCTGGCTACTTGGAGCTCCTCCTTCAAGCTGTGAATGAGGCTATCAACGCTCCCCAGTCCCTCTTTCAAAAAAGTAATGTCGTAGACCAGCTATACTAGCAAAACAAGGTATGAGACCAGTCACAAACTGAACAACCCATCGGACAAGGGAGGGGCGATGAAAATCTCACCTGTTACAGGAAAGAATAAGCAGAATCGGACACCTTAGCAAGGCTCCAACCCCGGATGACTGCCAAATCATGAGGAAGCAAAGTACCCTTCAGTGGCCACCTAGCAATGGTAAGGACCAAAAGATCCCCCATGGGGGAGAGCTCCGAAGAGTCCAAAGGATGACTTCCACTTAGAGGAACCTCCCGGACGGACTCCTCCTCGAGTTGCGGTGCCTTGCCCCTATCCTTTGCAGGGGGCAAGGCGATGGTGCATCGACCACCGGACACGGAGTCTTCCTTATCTGAACTGGAGAGCTAACCGTCGGTAGAGACTCAACTAGCAAAGGCCCTTCTAAAGCCTCCATCATCGATACCCCATTTCCTCCAGATGTGCCTCTAGAAGATGAAGCGCTTCTACTTCTCTCAGGATCATCCCCCCGGATCTTCCTCCAAACTTCTGATCCTGAAGGAGGAGCCTGAGCCGCCTTTCTTTTGGAAGATTGACGAAGCCAGCCCAAGTCAGACCTCATTCCGCCACCTACAAATAAAAATGTCTTTCTGAATTAACTAGACCACAAAGGAGTTAAAAGAGGAGAGCTGAAAACCTCTACCACTTATACCTAACACAGGGAACTTGCTGATCCCTGTGAGATGGAGATTCCTCTCCTCCAACAGTTTGCGGATGGGAACGGCCTCTGAACCGGTCAGTAAGGCATAATCAGACTGATCGACCACCAAAACCTTTTTTCCATCATTGGCATCCTGGCATGGCTCCCTCCACTCACTACTGAAACCCCACGATTCGGTAGAGGAAACAAAAATAAAATTGGGCTTCCATCCATGGATGGCGCTGGGCATATCCCTTATGATCTTACGACCAGGTCGAGAACCGATAACCCACCATCTATGATCATGAAAATTTCTCTTGAGAACAAAAAGAGCGGTGAATAAATTGGTCCCGGGCCTTACATTGGCTATGTGGCACTGGACCAAGAACCCGTGATATTTCGAATACTGTTCGGAGTCAACCGCGCGGGCATAATTTGATATATGTGGAAGACTTTGATGAAGAAGGGATGAAGAGAAAATCGAAGACCAGCGTTCAGATGATCTTCGTATATAGCAAGACACCCGACGGGAGGTTTATGCACCCGCTCTTCAGATATGAGAAGTATTAGATGAAACCCTTTGGGAACATGATAACGCTCCCGAAGGTGAGCAATCTTTTCCAGTGAGATGGAGCTGGAGACTAGCTCTAGACTCACCACATCATCAGTCCCAGAGGGCCCAGCATTTTTCCTTCAAGTCCTTACAGCCTCAGCCATGACAGGAAAAAGGAACAAAGAAACAAAAGAAAGGTTCTACCTGTGGAAGGGACAGATAGCCAGGAATAGGGAAAGCTAGGCCAAAGTTGAAAGTATGCAAGGATGGAGAAGCTTCCTTAGCCATCCCTTTTTTTCCTCTCATAAAGGGACAAGGAGACTCTAGGATGACACCTTGATAAGGGAAACCATCTCCCTAAGTCTGCCACGGACGCTCAAGATGGATACACAATCCTAAATAGCCCTAAACTGATTTAACGCAGAATGGACTGAAGGTCATAATCTGCACAATTTCAATCAATGGCAAAGATGGAGCACGTGTCCTTTCCAAAGGACAGGAAGAGGCCATGACCTCCACCTAAATCCCAATGAAATTCATATCCCAATCAAGGGGCGATAGCTATCCATCACCTGATCCTCAAATCAACCAGCAATTATGACAAGCATCTAATCAGAGATTTCGCAATCATCTGCCGCACCACTCCCCAGGAAAAAATGACAACCTGGTGATACTCTCACTCTTCAAGATAGATCATCGCTTTAAAAACTGAGTGGGGGGCAACTATTGGGATATGTCGGTTCAAGTACAGATCAGCTACCAGTTCAACCACCCAAATAGTCCCTCCCGAACCATGCACTTCTAACCAAAGCACTCAGAAAAAGCTGAATGGTTATCGGACAAGCCGAAGCCGCAACTCTCAACTTCAACCGAAGAGTTAGCCTTCGGCCCCTACTGAAGACATGGCTCTCGGCCTCAACCAAAGGCATGGTCTTCGCTACAGTCGAAGGCATGGTCTTCGCTACTAGTCGAAGACGTAGTCTTCGCTACCAGCCGAAGACATGATCTTCGGCATCAGCCACAGGTGCTATCTCGAAGATGTTTAGAGATGAAAGCGGCCCTCCAATCTAGTCATGGATACTCTTGAATAAGAAACCTGAAGACAGATCTCTGATCTACCTCAAATCCCCACGAACGTGAAGGATAATGATTATAATCGACTGTCTAACTATCTCCAAAGCACATGTCGAAATGACCACGTGATCATTAACTCCACCAGAAACATCTTCAACCTGGCCGGAACCGTTTAATAACTGTCCATGATTACAAATGGAGGGGAATAAATTAACTCTCCCCATCGTAACCATAGGAAAGAGAACGGAACTGCAGACCAGACTAGCCAATATAAATACTTGTAAGAGGGGACATTCCAAGTAAGGGCAGAACATAACCCAGAAAATCTCAGAATCCTTTTCTCATCATTCATCCTTCTCATAATCTTTCCCATTCTGTGGCTGGAGCCCATCTCTGACTTAGGTATCAGAGTATCCCCCATTGGAGGAAATCCAGCCAGAGATCTATTTTGCAGGTAAATTAGGGAGTGGACATGTGATCCAGTAGCTTCGTCCGATCGAAAAAGGGATTCTATGTCAACAGTCCCCGTCAGATATGTGGCAGTAGATCTACCGAAGTTCCGGGATGGCCTGGTCTTCCATAATGGTCGAGGTTGTGGTAGCAACTCCACCTCCAAAATCCATAACACCATTACCCTTTATGCAACCTAACTCTGGTGCTCCCTCACTTGCATGCTCTCCATCTCTTAGCATGCCTCATGCTAGGAGAACATCACCTTCCACTTCCTCACCACCACCCTCCAGTGGCATCGTTACGCCATGGTCATCACCTTCCCAAGATTCCCTTTCTGCATCTACTATTTCAACACCACCTAGGGGTGCAAATGGGTCGGATTAGATCAGGTCATAAGTAATCCCGATCTAACCCATTTCTTTGATTAGATCTTAATATTAGATCCAGACCCAACCTACTAGAAAATTGGATCGAGTCGGATTGGGTTCACTATCAAAATTTTCAACCCAACGGATCAATTGGGTTGGATTGGATGCATAAATTATCTAGTTCTAATATAAAAAAACTAGATCTAGATATGATCTGGATAAAAAATAGATAACTATATTTTAATTATTACATAGCCAACTATTATTAATTATAAATTAAATAATAAATAATATTATTTTAAAAATAAATTAAGATATAAAAATAATTATAACTCTATATCTATGTTAAAAATAAGTTTCATACAAGTTGTAAATTATAATTTAAATATCTAAATAGATATGATCCTAATAGTATTAGTATGTTCGAGTCAGGTCGGGTCTAAATTTAGTAAACGCAGACCCAACCTGAAAATTGAAATGGATCTAATTTTAGAACCCGATCTAGATCCATGGGTTCTTAAAATAGGTTGGATTAGGTCTAAACGAGTCAAGTTGGGTCAGGTCACGAGTCGACCCGACCTATTTGCAGCCTCAACACCACCCTTGTCCACCTTGATGCCAACGGACCATGCCCTCTTGACAACATCTAAGCACCTTACACCTCTCTCAATCTTTGACCATTGCTATTGAAGAAATGATAATGGATGACTTCAGAGGCCCGATCGCATTGACCAGTGGTGGAGGGGTAGCTGGAGGCAATGGAGCACGAGATCGTGAAGTGAGAATTGGCCTCCCTAGCTGCTAAAGACCAAATGCTCTTTGACAATAAGGACTGCTCCAACACCAAGCACTTCCTTATGCCATCAATGAGACCCACCTCTCCATTAGGGCCCCATCACTGTGGGCAGTCCCTGCCAATTATCATCCTCCTTTTCTTCTCGGGCAAGGAAGGGTGCTAGTGAACTCACGGAGTAGTCCTTGTTCATGACAAACCAGGTGAGCAGATGATCGACCAGCATGAGGACAAGAACGTCCTGTTCTCCTTCTTCCTTGATCAAATGATTCAAGAAGGCACCAAGTTTTCATTGCCAATTTTTCTTTCTTTGGTCAAGCCTTTACATGTATCAGTTATTTGTTGAACTGGTCCAAATACGACATTGTGGACTTGGTTCAACCAATAATTTTTCATGCTATAAGATGTTGGCTAGCATAGTCCTCATGCATGCCCCTAATAGCTATCCTTAGATAAGGATTCCATCACCTAGGAAATTAGATGGTCATCAATTTTGCACATGAAAAAATTTTTACCTCGACCAATATTGAAGAAAAAGATATCTCAAATGTGGTTGATCTACTCGATTGACACTACTCAAAATATTTCTATATATTTCTATAATAGTCTTATGCCAATATTTTCAACAAGGATTGCACTCGATATATTACCTATTTGTCTATGGCCAAAGATATGTCGAGATCTTCGGTGATAGTTTGTAAAGACTTGATAAGATGAAGTGATGGCAAGGATCATGCAGAAAACTTTATCTCATTTACTTAATCATTGAAGATACTTTAAGATCCCTTGATAAGGCAGAAAATAATGTGTATCTCACTTGATAAGGCATGGCTAACAACCTAATCCTTCCTTCTCCCTATGACACTTCAATCCATGTAGATAATGCAGGCATGATCAACATATCTTACCGAATAAAATAGAAAATAATGGATATATCCTACCTAATCAGGTAAGAGAATAATAGCAAATCATGCCCATGAAGGTAGGTATCACCACTCGATTCTCCCTTCCTTTCATGCTGCTTCAGTCTATGCTCATAAATAAAGGCCAAAGGGAAATTGATCTCTCTCATTCTCACTCCTTCCTATCTATTTTTAATTTTTGACTTGATCATTTGAGGGTCTCCATCAGAGCCAACTTTGGTTAGGGACTTCTTTTGCAAGTTTTATGGCTATTACCTAGTAGCCACCATGGCCTTCCAACCGATCCAACTCAAGTCAAAAATCAACAGCAAATAGATAGGCCCAAGAAGAAGGGCCTAGGCCCATTTATTGGAAGGAGCAAAGAATACGTGCTGTAGTGCCATGCAAGCAAACTCCTCATAATATTCTAATACTATTACCTTGAGGACAACTGAAGCATAGCATCCGACAAAAAAAGTTCCCCCTGATGTTGGGGCATCAATTTGGCAACTTGATGCCCTCATCCAATATTCCAAGTTGCTAGAAGATGGCTGAATCCAATTGCCAATCTGATGAGATTAGTTAGGAGCATGAGGAGCCAAAGCTCCAGTATCTAGATTTAATTTTGTGCATATGGTAATGATGTAGGTGGTGATGTACTTAGTAAGCCTCTATGACTTTTCCAAGGATAACTGTGATCTACTAAAGCCCGGCTTCCACGCCATGGAGGGCACCATCAAGACCATCATTGGTCTTGTCTATAGTAAGCTCCATGACATCCCACTCTCAAGTTTGTCGATCATAAGGTCGAGCTTATTTGAGGTGAATCTACCAAGCTCGAAATTGAGACTCAAAGCCGATGAAAAGACCAAAATCAAGGCCTAAAGTTTAGGTAAAGACCAAAATCAAGGCTCAATACTAAGATAAAGACCAAAACTGATGTAAAGATCAAAACTAAGATCCAAAGCTAAGGTTAAGGCCAAAACTAAGGTCCAAGCCCAAGATGAAGACCAAAACCAATGCTCAACACCAAGGTGAAGATCGAAACTGAGGCCCAAAATTGTGATGAAGATCAAAATCGAGGTTCAATGCCAAGGTGAAGGTCGAAATCAAGGCTTAATGCTGAGATAAAGACTGAAATCAAGGCTTAATATCGAAGTGAAGACTGAAACAAAGGCTCAAAGCCGATGTGAAGACCCAAACTAAGGTGCAAAGTCGAGCTAATTAAAGATCAAAATTAAGACTTAACATTGAGGTGAAGACTGAAATCGAGGCCCAATGCTAAGGTGAAGATCGAATCAAAGCTAAACACCAAGGTAAAGATCCTAACCGAGGACCAACATTGAAGTAAGGACCGAAATTAAGGCCCAATGCCAAGGTAAATACCAAAATCGAGGCTTAGAGCCTAGATGAAGACTAAAAGCGAGACTCAATGCTAAAGTGAAGACAAAATTTGAGGCCCATGACTGAGTTGAAGACCAAAATCGAGGTTCGAGGCCAAGCTAAAGACCAAAATCAAGGCTCAAGTCCAAGGTGAAGACCAAAACCAAGGTTTAAGATTGAGATAAAGACCAAAACTAAGGCTAAGACTAAGATGATGACTAATGTGGAGCTACCAAGCCCAAGGCCAAGGTAAAGACTAAAACTAGGGCCAAGCCATCGAGTTCAAAGTTGGGATAAAGACCAAGGTGATGATTTAAGTCCTAGTCGAAATAAAAGTTAAAATTAAGATGAAAACCAAGTTAAAAACCTAGATGAAGATCAAAATCAAACCCAAGCTACTAATCCAAAGCCAACCTCTCAAGACTGACCTCCCAAAGGCCAAGTTACAAAGACTGATCTTCCAAAGGCTGAGCTCCAAAGGCTAACCTCCCAGGGCTAATCTCCTAAAGTATAATCACTCAAAGACTAACCTCCTAAAACCAAGCTCCCAAGAAATCAAGCTCTCGAAGGTAATGTAATAGCCATTTTCCTTAAATAAGAAATATGTTTCTTCTATTAACAATTTTTGTAAGGTAAATTCATGGATCTAGCCTAATCTATGGATGAGTTGAGTGAAGTCCCATAACGACAAAAGGGCTAATCTTACATGGATCTCCAGCAACAACTAACCAGTGCTCCTCGTCCATGAATGAATCAAGCAGATGCCCATGAAGGTGAAGCGGCTGATCTTTCATTACTTCTCGTACGGCAATAAAGGGACTAAACTTATGAAGACCTCGATAATAGCCAACCAGCATTTTTTATCAATGGATGAACTGAGCAGAGGCCTACAAAGGCAAATGAGCTAACCTTTTGAGGATCTCTCGTCTAACAATAAAGGAGTTAACCTTACAAGGATCCTAGTAATAGCTAACCAGCTTTTCTCATCCATGGATGAGTCGAGCAAAGGCTCACGAAGGCAAAGGGGCTAACCTTATGAGGATCCCTCATATGACAATAAAGGAGCTAACCTTATAAGGATCCCAGCAATAGCCAAGTAGTGCACCTCATCCATGGATAAATTGAGCAGAGACCCACAAAGGTAAAGGGGCTAACCTTTCGAGGTCCTGTTGTATAACAATAAAGGGGCTAATGTTACGAGGACCTTAGCAATGGCCAACCAGTGCTCCTCATCCATGAATAAGTTAACTAGAGGCCTACGAATGTGAAGAGGCTAACCTTTTGAGGACTTCTCATATGACAAGGGACTAACTTTATAAGAATCGTAATAAAGGCCACCCAGCGCTCCTCATCCATAGATGAGTTAAGTAGAGGCCCACGAAGCAAAGGAGCTAACATTTTAATGATCCCTTGTATGACAATGAAGATGCTAACCTAGCAAGAATTCTAACAATGACCAACCAATGCTCCTCATTCACGTTGAGTCAAACAAAGGCCTACGAAGGCAAATAAGCTAACATTCCGAGAACCTTTTGTATGATAATAAAGGGGCTAACTTTACAAAAATCCTAGTAACAATCAACCAACGCTCCTCATCTTTGAATGAGTCGAGTAAAGGTGCATAAAAGTGAAAGGCTAACCTTTCAAGGATCCCTCATACAACAACAAAAAGGACTAATCTTACGAGAACTGCTACAATGCCAACCAGTGCTGTTTATTCATAAATGAGTTAAGCAAAGGCCCATGAAGGCAAAGCAACTAACCTTTCAAGGACTTTTCATATAATAATGAAGATGATAATCTTACAAAGATCCCAACAATAACCAACCGGCACTCCTTATCCATGTATGAGTCGAGCAGAGGCCTACGAAGGCAAAGAGGCTAATTTTTTGAGGATCCCTCGTACGATAATGAAGGGACTAACCTTACAAGATCCTAACAACAACCAATCAGTACTCCTCAAAAAATAGATGAGTCGAGTAGAAGGGCTTAAAGATAAAGGGGCTAATATTTCGAGGATCCCTTATATGATAATGAATGGGCTAATCTTAAGAGAATTCCAATAATGGCCAACCACCACTCCTCATCTATGGATGAATTATGCAGAGCTTCATGAAGGCAAAGTGTCTAACCTTCCAAGGATCGCTCGTATGACAATAATGAGGCTAACCTTGCAAAGATCCCATGCAATGATGAAAGTAATAACGAAGGGGCTAACCTTCGTAGGACCCCTTGATAAACTAAACTAGTGCCTCTTGTCCTCAGGCAAATCGAGCAAAAGCCGATCTCAATGACAAAATGGCAATCATCTAAAGATACATAGTATAGCCAATCAGTGCTCCTCATCTCTGGATAATTTAAAAGAAGATCTCATCAAGAACTGAGTTAATCTTATAGATAATGCCTTGGAAAGAACAGTGGCATCTTTAGATTGAGGGGCAGCACCGTCAATGATCTCTGAAAATTATTACTCTCTTCATTTGAGCTATTATTCAATTGGACTCAAGAGTGGGAGGCAATTGTTATGAAAAAATTTCTCTTTAATAAAACCAAAGAAGGTATATACCTCGGATGTGGCCAACTTGCATAATTAACACTAATCAAATGTATTTTCATAACAACCTCATTTTAATATTTTCAACAAAGATTGTACCCGATAAATTACCTTATCCGTTTAAAGTAAAATATCAAGATCTTCGATGATAGCTTTCAAAGACTTGATAAGGTAAGGAGATGACAAGGATCACGTGAAAGATTTTATCTAACATGCTTAATCACTAAAGATACTCCACGATCCCTTGTTAAGGCAGAAAATAGTGTGTATCATGTCTGATAAGGCATGGCTAACCACCCGATCATCTCTTCTCCCTATGATATCTTAGCCCCTATAGATAAGGCAGGAGTAACCAATATATCTCGTCGGGTAAAGCAAAAAATATTGAATGACCAACACCAGCCCTATCTACGTGGGATTGAGTCTCAGAGTTTATTTTTGTTTGGACTCTTAGTTTATTTGTTTGGTTTAAATAATGAGTCTTGAGTTAGTCTAGTTTTAGTTAAAGTCTTGGTGTTTCCATCATGTATGCCAGTAGAGGACTTTGATATAAATAAATAAAAAATCCATCAACGTTGTGTGGTTGCAGCAACGTTTTTGTTCTTCCCGTCTTCCAAAATTCCCGTGCGTGGGTTTTGGGTTCTACAATCTTGGTATCGGAGCCAGGTTCTGCCCGTGGTCCACCGTGCGTCCGCCTCCAAACCTTGATGTTGTTTGGAGAGCCTTGGAGAACGTGAGCTGCTCCTTGGAAGGCGTGTACTGTTGATAAGAGAAAGGAGTGGCTTGGAGTGGCTTGTATGTGAGAAAGAAGGAGAGCCTTGGAGAGCGTGAGCTCTTTCTTGGATGACGTGTGCGGGAGTTGAAGAAAGGAAAAGGGCGTGCGGTAGAGGGGAAGCACAGGAGGTGTTTTTCCTTACTGTGGCTTGCGGTTTGGTTGTGAGAGAGGAAGGAAGAAAGGTTTGCGGTTTGGTTGTGAGAGAGGAAGGAAGAAAGGTCTGCAATTTGCTTGAGTTAAAAAGAAACAAGAGAAAAGAAGGCCATGCACTGTTGTGTGAGAGAGGAAGGCCGTGTGCAGTGGAGAAGTTCCTCCTCCTTAATAATAATATATATATATATATATATATATTTCTCACACGTGTCAGGTTCAAGAAAATTTCATAACCAGCGATCATGGCTGATCTTCATGTTGTTGGTGGCATCAAGAAGCTCAACAATCAGAACTACAACTCCTGGTCAACCTGCATGATTTCGTATATGCAAGGCCAGGATTTGTGGGAGGTTGTAAACGGCAACGAAACACGGCAACCTGATGAAGATACGAACGGGACGCTGCGGAAGTGGAAGATCAAGGCGGGCAAGGCGATGTTTGTCCTGAAGACGACGATCGAAGAAGACGTGCTGGACCATATCCGTGAGTTGAAGACCCCCAATGAAGCTTGGAATACTCTTGCTGCATTGTTCTCCAAGAAGAATGATACCATGCTTCAACTTCTAGAGAGCGAACTACTGTTGGTGGCGTAGCGAGATCAGACGATCGCCCATTATTTCTATAAGGTGAAATTCTTGTGCCGAGAGATTTCCGAGTTGGATCCAGAAGCTCCAATTGGTGATACCAGGATGAAGCGAATCATCATCCACGGTTTGAAGCCTGAATTTAGGAGCTTTGTTGCTGCTATACAGGGATGGCAAAATCAGCCATCGCTTGTGGAGTTTGAAAATCTGTTAGCCGGTCAAGAAGCCTTAGCCAAGCAGATGGGAGGAGTCTCGTTAAAAGGTGAAGAAGAGGCACTCTATGCCAATAGAGGCAAGAAGAACTCTAAGCAACATGTTGTTAAAGGATCTAAGAAGAAGGATGATGAGGTGGAGAATCATCAGGGCGAAGGGAACTCTCGTGCAGGTGGCAGATCAAGAAACTCTGGCAATGGTAAAAGGTTTGAAGGAAAATGCTACAATTGCAAGAAGAAAGGTCATATGGCAAAGGATTGCTGGTTCAAGAAGAAGGAGGTAGAAAGCAATGTTGCAACCTCAAAAATCGAAGATGAATGGGATACTGAGGCACTTTTCGCTATAGCCGAGGTTGAGCAAGCCTTCATGGTAACAACTGTCATCGAAGTTGATTATGAAAATGATTGGATTGTTAATTCAGGGTGTTCAAATCACATGACCGGTGACAAGGAGAAGCTACAGAATCTGTCTGAATATAAGGGAAGCCAGGTGGTGGTGACAGCAAATAATTCAAAGCTATCGATTGCTCACACTGGCAATACAGCAGTTGCTCTTCCTTGCAATAACAGTGAGGTGCCGCTCCATAATGTCTACCATGTTCCAGGGATGAAAAAGAATCTTCTCTCTGTAGCACAGTTGACATCTTCTGGCCATGTTGTTGTGTTTGGTCCACAAGATGTCAAGGTGTATCGGGATCTTCAGATTGTCCAAGAACCAATGATGAAGGGGCAGAAATTGGATTCAGTTTATGTGATATCTGCCCAAACCGCCTATGTAGACAAAACCCGGAAAAATGAAACAGCTGATCTTTGGCATATGCAACTGGGACATGTCAGCTACTCCAAGCTCAATGCGATGATGAAGAAGGCGATGCTTAGGGGCCTTCCACAGCTTGAAGTAAGGACTGATACGGTTTGTGCTGGATGCCAATATGGGAAAGCACATCAGCTGCCTTATGAGGTGTCCAACTTTCAAGCAAAGGAGCCCCTACAACTGATTCATTCGGATGTGTTTGGACCAGTCAAGCAGGCTTCCATCAGTGGAATGAAATACTTGGTGACCTTTATTGATGACTTCTCGAGATATGTTTGGATTTATTGCATGAAGGAGAAGTCTGAAACCTTCTCAAAATTTTGAGAGTTCAAGGAAACTGCAGAAGCAGAAACTGGAAGAACTATCTACTGTTTACGGACAGATAACAGAGGAGAGTACACCTCAAAGGAGTTCCTAGATTTTCTTCAGAAGTGCAGAATTCGCCATCAGTTCACTTGCACCAATACTCCACAACAAAACGGCGTATCAGAAAGGAAGAACAGGCATCTAGCTGAAATCTGTCGGAGCTTGCTTCATGCAAAGAATGTACCGAGTCGATTTTGGGCTGAAGCAATGAAGACAGAAGTTTTTGTGATCAACCGATTGCCTCAAAAAAGGTTATCATTTCTTTCACCTTTTGAAAAATTATGGAATTCAAAACCTGCAGTAGGACATTTTCGCGTTTTTGGATCTGTGTGCTATGTGTTTGTACCTGACCATCTACGCAGCAAAATGGAGAAGGCTGTCAGATGTATTTTTGTAGGTTATGATAGTCAAAGAAAAGGGTGGCGGTGCTGTGATCCAGTTACAGGAAGATGCTACACATCGCGAAACGTGGTATTTGATGAGGCATCTTCATGGTGGTCTGCGGACAAGAAGGAACTGCCAAGTTCGGATGTCTACAAAGAAGATCTGGAACCCTCACATGTTCAGCTTAGTTCACAGCAATTTGAAGTTGCAGAAAGCAGCGGTAATGGCGAGAAAATAGCTGTTCAACATCCATGGCAGACAGGTGTTTATCAGAGAGTAGAAGAGGAGGACGAGCCATTACAGCAAAATATGCCGACTGCACTTAGAAGATCAACCAGGATTAGAAAAACAAATCCTAAATATGCTAATGCTCCATTAGTGGAGGATCTGGATACAAGGGAACCAGAGACATTTGAAGAGGCTTCACAGCACTCGGAATGGTTCAACGCAATAAAGGAAGAGATTGCTGCACTTGACCGAAATCAAACCTGGGAGCTGATGGCCAAGCCAAAGGATGTGATGCCCATCTCATGCAAGTGGGTGTACAAAATCAAGCACTGTGCTGATGGATCGATTGAGAGATACAAAGCTCGTCTTGTAGTTCGAGGGTTCTCCCAACAGTACGGGTTAGATTATGATGAGACCTTTAGTCCTGTTGCAAAGCTCACAACAGTAAGAGTTCTCCTGGCTTTGGCAGCAAGCAGAGGGTGGAATTTATGGCAAATGGATGTAAGAAATGCTTTCTTACATGGAAAGCTAGACAGGAAAATTTACATGGAACAACCGCTGGGATTTCAGAGTTCTGAGCACCATGAATATGTGTGCAAACTTCGGAAGGCACTCTATGATTTAAAGCAGGCGCCGAGGGCTTGGTACGGGAAGATTGCTGAATTTCTTATTCACTCTGGATACCAGGTAACTTCTGCAGACTCAAGCCTATTTGTCAAAGCTAGTGAAGGAAAAATAGCTGCCGTATTAGTGTACGTGGATGATCTAATTATCACCGGAGATTTTGAGGAGGAAATTATTCGAACCAAGGAAAACCTGTCGATCCGTTTTCAGATGAAAGAACTAGGACAACTGAAGCGTTTCTTGGGTTTAGAAGTTGATCACTCTAATGAAGGGCTGTTTCTACATCAAAGGAAGTATTCCGAGGATTTGTTGAAGAAATTTGGGATGCTCAGTTGCAAACCGAGCACAACACCAATGGAACCTAATGCGAAAATCTACTTTCAGGAAGGCAAAAGTCTGACAGATATCACTATGTATCGGCAACTGATGGGCAGTCTTATTTACCTCAGTGTTACTAGGCCGGATATTTTGTTTGCTATTGGGGTGATGAGCTGATTCATGCACAATCCAATGAACCTTCATCTGGAAGCAGCTCGGCGAATCTTGAGGTACGTGAAAGGAACGCTCGGTCATGGCATCATGTACACAAAGAACAGCAGTTGCAAATTGGAAGGTTATTGTGACGCTGACTACGCAGGTGATCTTGATACTCGGCGGTCAACTACTGGGTATGTGTTTAAGCTTGGATCTGGAGCAGTTTCATGGTGCAGTAAGAGACAGCCCACTGTCTCTTTGTCAACCACAGAAGTTGAATACCGAGCTGCTGCAATGGCATCTCAAGAAATTGCCTGGCTAAGGCAATTGCTGAAAGATCTGTTTCAGTTGGAAGAAGGTGAAGTTCTCTTACATTGTGACAATCTGTCTACAATAAAGCTGGCAGAAAATCCAGTTTTTCATGCTAGGACAAAGCATGTGGAGGTTCATTATCACTTCATAAGAGAAAAGGTGCTGCAGGGGGAGGTTGAGTTGAAATATGTTCGAACGGAAGACCAAGCTGCAACTTGTTTACCAAAAGCTTGTGTGGCAACAAAGTTGAAGATCATTGTCGTCAACTCGGTGTAGTAAAGAGATGAAGTGCTGGCGTTGAGGGGGAGTATTGAATGACCAACACCAGCCCTATCTACGTGGGATTGAGTCTCAGAGTTTATTTTTGTTTGGACTCTTAGTTTATTTGTTTGGTTTAAACAATGAGTCTTGAGTTAGTCTAGTTTTAGTTAAAGTCTTGGTGTTTCCATCATGTATGCCAGTAGAGGACTTTGATATAAATAAATAAATAATCCATCGACGTTGTGTGGTTGCAGCAACGTTTTTGTTCTTCCCGTCTTCCAAAATTCCCGTGCGTGGGTTTTGGGTTCTACTAATAGATATATCTTGCTTAATCAAGTAAGAGGATAATAATGAATCACATCCAAGAAGGTATGCATAACTACTCAATTCTTTCGTCTTCTTATGGTACTTCAGTCCATGCCCATAAATAAGAATCAAAGGAGATCCTAAGGTGTGCTATAATCTCCCTCACACTTGCTCATTCCCACTTATTTTCTAATTTCTGACTTAAGTGTTAGAGGATCTCCACTGAAACCAACTTCAATTTGGGACTTCTTTTATAGTTTTTGCTGCTGCTATCCAGCAGCCATTATCATCTTCTTGCCGATCCAATTTGGGACAAAAATTAGTAACAACAAAGATGTCAACTAGCCTCCATAACTTTGTTCATGCCTTTAACTCTAAGTTACAGCAGGATAATAAGCAAATTTGTTTTTCAAAAATTTTATTGGCTATATTTTATATCCAATGGTAGATAATTTTATTCGTTTATCACAAAACCATTCTAAATTGTCAGGTTGTGAATTTTTATGATACTTGATCATCATGATTATAAATTTTATTTTTATTTAAAGCAAAAAATATAAAGAGGCCACTTGGTTAAAAACTAACATGCATTCTGTATAATATTTTGGATAAAAATTATGCTTTTTCTTAAACAGTAATTTATCTTTTTTTGTTAATGCATTGGACAGTGACTTACAAACAAGACGGAGCCTTTAATGATGTTGTCTAGGCCATGAGATATAAGCTGGGCATTGCTGCTACCTTCAATTTTTTATTTAAAAGAAAATATAGAGATGCTGGTTTTAAAATTAAAAATGAAAAACTATTCAAACCTTTGCATACATGAAAACTCATTCAGACAAATTTTTCCCACATGAAAAATTTCCAGCATTGCTTTTTTAATACATTAATTTTCTAAACTTTTTTCTATTAAACATCTCCCGTGTTAATTAAAAACTATTTTTTTTTGCTTGAATTGTATTAAATTTATGCATGAAGTTGGGTGAGGCTCATCCAACCCTTTGGTAATGCTGAAGTAGGATACCAATAAATTTAATTTTTTTTTTTTTTTAAATAGCAATGCATGGTAAGGTAGCTCCGTTGATGATCATGTTTTTATAAAAAACAAAAATTGGCAAGATAGGATTCATAAAGCATAGCCTTCCATAATGATGGATAAGAAAATGCTTAGTTGTTTGGATGTCATAGTTATATATATATATATATATATATTTTAAAAAAAGCAACAAGAGGAATATGGCTTAAAAAGATAGATTTTCTTTAGGACAGCCAATTTGACAAGATAGTTTAATCTTTGAACTAACATGTTATTATCACGTACATGCTATCTATCGTATTTAAATAACCATTTGGTATTAACATCGATCCTTCTATCTTTGAAGGATAGTTTAATCTTATTTAAATAACCATTTGGTATTAACCAATTTGACAAGATAGTTTAATCTTTGAACTAACATGTTATTATCACGTACATGCTATCTATTTTATTTAAATAACCATTTGGTATTAACATCCTTCTCAATTATTTGGGGTTTATGAGGATTGATGAGGGCTAATGGGAGGGATGAAAGCGGCACTGGCAATAAAACGGCAAATCAAAGAAAGTGACAAGACAAGCGCGCAAAGACAAGTAGAAACTCGAATGGTGACGCTTTACATAGCAAATAATCTAGGCTAGACTTTCTCAACAATGTTTTATGCCATAGTAAATAAAATATTCCTAACCTAGCCCTTCTCAACAATATTTCATGCCATAGAAAATAAATATTCCTAGGCTAGCCCTTCTCAATTTATAATATTTCATGTCAAGTCAAAACTCAAGAATGAGATCAACTCGGAGATTTAATATGTTTTAAGCGAGCACGAGGGCACTAATTAATGAGTTTTGGATCTAGTAATTTTAAGAAATATGTGAATAAATTTCGTTTCAACTCAAGAAATATAGATTGTATGGGCCATATAAACCAAAGGTAGATTTTTGGGATGGTTGGTATCTTTGGGACCCAAGAACATGGATATATATTTGCATTATTGTCCCTTGTGCCAGCTCAACTATTCCTGCCCTGCACGGATTCAAGGACTAGCGTTAGGCACGGTCAGTGGAATCAAAAAAATAGGGCTATACTAAGTAACTCAAAATGACCTACATAACCTTCGTTATGTGATAAACTATTTGGATAAAAAAAAACCAGAAAAACACTGCATCAATTGTTCTCTGAATTATATAATTGTAAAGAGAAGATATTTTCCATGAAATTGAGAAGCTAATAAGATTAACAATGTAGCTAGAATGATGATAATTTGGAAGTACAGAAAATACTTTCAACATGATCGGTAGATTCGTGCACGAGAATTTGGTTATTTTGTTGAGCCATATAGTCTAAAAGCCTAACTCTAAGCTTCAAAAAAGCTAAGAGTTTTATATTACTTAAACGAGAAAAACATATGAAGATACGTGGGAGTGTGTATTTAGTTTCATGTCAGCTATACATTAAGTAAACCTTGAATACTTAGATCAATGATCTTAAATAATATTTTTGGACTAATCTTTTTATATGGCAGTCATGTTGAATAATTAGATATAGTAGCAACATCAAGGACTTCAAAATGTTTGCAATTCCTATGGCATGGACCTAAATAGAAATAGATAGATTAAAATTCATAAAAATGATACAGAAAGTTGGGAGAAGGTTCAAGTTATGGTTCTGGATGACAG
The DNA here is from genome assembly GCA_021397845.1 of Areca catechu. NCBI lineage: Eukaryota > Viridiplantae > Streptophyta > Magnoliopsida > Arecales > Arecaceae > Areca > Areca catechu. Next base: position 49,710,243 of record CM038045.1, on the reverse strand, counting down.
GTTGGAAGATTTGTACCTATTTCACAATATAATCAACTTATTTTATCCTAGCTTGATCAAATGTCATGATCAAATCCAAGTCAAGCGAAAGTGAAGTGCTGTATCTACCTTCTTCCAACCGAATTAGCATTCGATTAATCCTCTACAAGGGTGTTGTTGCCATTTAATTAAACTTGAATGTATGCTTTGAAGTTTCAATTACTAGAAAATTGAAACTAGGATAGTAAATAAGCTAAAGTACATCTACACACACACACACACACACACACATGCCATTCATATTTTTGGAAGGAAACTTCATTGTTTTCTCCATGTCGTATGTCCTCGACTTCTTTTCTTCTTACCCTAATAACAGTTCACCCAATCCTTGCCCCCAAGCAACATGTCTTCCATCTTCTCCATTCCCTCTTCACCTCCCACATCAGAATACCAACTTCTTGCCTCCCATCTATATAAGCCCCTTCTGCACTCCACCTCAATTAAGTTCTCCTCTCTTCGCCTCTCCCCGCGTACACAAGTGCAACTGCCTCCAAGCATTATTTCCGCTACCCCCGTCTAAAAGTTCCTACCCCAACAACCGCCACCTTTCTTCGTCCAAGGTGCAACTCATGGAGGAGTCCACGAATTCAAAGGAGTGTATGGCACTGCCTCAACGACCTCCAACGCTTGCCATGCACGACAATTCCCGTGCGATCACGAAGTTGAAGCCAAAGATAAGAATAGTACACGTATTTGCGCCGGAGATAATAAAGACCGACCCTGCCAATTTCCGGGAGCTCGTGCAGAGGCTCACCGGGAAGCCGACAAAGAGAACTGCCGCTAAGAAGAAGAGTTTTCCCATGGCGATTAATGGAGATGCACTGCCAAGGTGCAAGCGATTTGAGGTAGTGGGATCGCAGCAGGAGAACGAGAATTCGGGGGGTCGAGACGGAGTAAAGAGGGAGTTGAAGGAAGAGGAGCTGGTGGTGGTGGAGGAGTTGCGGGTTGAGAACAACACAGGTGGTTTATTTCGCGATTTGGAAGAAATTGATAGTCTTCTTCGAGGTCTCGGTGATCTTTCATCGCTTCCTTTAAGTTCATCTCATATGGATGTGATCGGAGAGGCCTGTTCCCGAGGAAAGAGAGATGAAACAATATGAGGTCCGGATCACGAATTCTCTATTTTTTTAAATTTATTTTAATGGCTTAGGATTGATCTTTGAAATTAATGCAAGGGAAATATGAATAGCTGTTCATTTAATTTCTCTCTCTTGTTCTTGAATTGTAAATTATACATGGCACTCTCATTGTTCCATTCCATTGGAGATTCTTCTACCTAAAATCATTGTAAATGCAAATCTCTGTTACAAGGAATATAAAAATTCATGCAAATATATATTTAGTTCTATAACAATAATGTACTTGGATCTTAGGATCTAATAACACAGGTTCTGGGCCTTGAACTGGCTTGAAAGGCCCATAGAACTATTGTGCACTACACATAAGGGAGGGCGGGAAGAAGATTCCCGATTCGAGTCTCTTTTTTCATCGCGATTCCATCGGGGATTAAGAGTCCTATGCCTAGAAAATATAGCCAAAATCCTAGGATTTTAACTATAAATGGATACCCTCTTCCTCCTTCAAATTCCATCATTGAAATCTCAAAGAAATTTCCTCGATTTCTCACTTTTTTCTTCTTCATGTATTCTTTGAGATTGTGCCAGCAAGATCGTTGGAAATCCCCTTTTGGTGTCACCAGACTTAGATAAGAGATCTAAGCCATTGTTTCTCTCTCTCTCTCTCTCTCTCTCTATATATATATATATATATATATATATATATATATATATATATATATCGAGTTTGAGGCTGTAGCCATCTTCTCTCTTCCTTGTGTTTTCTTCACCAATGACCACCAGCCATGAGCGCGGTCAAGGATGTCTTGGTTGCCATAGCCGGATGACCAGCCAGTAGTCTTTTGTGGACGTGATAGAGAAGAATGGAAGGTATAGAAGGGGAAAGTCCTCTATTTTTTGAAGAAGAAGAAGAGGAGAGGGAGTTGTTCATGTCTCTCTTCTCTTCTCCTCTCTCTCTCTCTCTCTCTCTCCCCTTTGCCTTTTTTTCTCTCTCTCTATTTGATCCCACGGACCCTAGTATTTGATCCCATATTTCTTTACACTAGATCTAATTTGACCCTTGGGAAAGGGATAGTGGCCATGCACCAATTAAATGATTCCCAACTTGATCTTTTCTAAGTGCCATTGGATTCCATCATCACTAGATTAATTGAGCAATAATTCATGATTCTTACTTAAATTATGGACTTAGGTTGAACCCATAGGGATGACCAAGATTGGTACTGTAGGTGACCGTCCATCCTGTGGATCTTCACTCAGGCATTCGTTGGCTACTCTTGGATCTACCATCAATAATCCCTGATTTATTATCCTTGCATTGATTGGACACCCTTTTATTGATGGGAAGAATTTGATTGCTTTATTATGATTGAATAGGGTTGTTAGATGTCGATACCCAATCAACCACATTCTTATTATATCTATGATCTTTCATGATCAGTATTTGATCTTGTGGAGATGCCATTGATCGAGATAAAAACGGTCAAGAAAGGAAAATTATAATTGCATTCCTAAATCAAGATAAAATCCTAAATCTTAATTGGTCATGTATTAGGTAGGGACGAGAAAATTGGGATTGAGACTAATTTAGATATTAGAGCTTGGAAATAAAGATCTAATAATTATTTATTAATTATTGTGCGGAAGATTTTTGGCCATGCTAGGCATGCACTAGCAAATGATGTGACAGTGATAGTCATCGGTAGAGTAAGGATTCTTGTACACAATCACTTGTATATGTATATACTGTAGGGTTTTAATTTTTAGGCATAATCTTGGTATGTATGATTATTTGTGCATTATATAATTTTGATTTCTTGTACATGATAGTTTATAAATGTCGATATGGTTAACCATTTTTTTCTATATCATATTATGTTAATTATTGATAGCTTGTGGATTGGTTTGGGTTTAATGAAAATCTTGAAAAGAACATAATTTGATATAATGTAATTTGGTATAATATTTTCTTGACATAATTGAGATTTAATTTATTAATGCTTAAAAAAAATGAATGTTTGGACTAGCCATATTAAATTGAGAATAATCCACTATGAGTAGGAGTATTGTACTATAAATAACTAAGGATGTCAACAAAATCCAAATTCATGGGTACCCAACCCGATTGGATCTGGTAGTCAACGCTTTGACTGGGTTTGGGTCGAGTTTAGGTAAAACCCGAATGTTTAATTTTGAATTTGGACCGGGACTGGATAGATACATACCCTACTCGAACCCAACCCGAATTATGTTAATATTTAAATATATATAATTAATATATATTATATTTCTATTTAATTTAGAAGTATTGAATTAAGTTTTGTTAAATTTTATTTGGTTAGGATAATTTAAATTTTATTTTGAATATGAAACTAAATGTTGTTGAACTAAAAATGTAGTTAAATTTTATTTGTTTAATGTGTGTATAATTTATAAAATAGTAGATGATTTTAAAGTTGATAAAAATGAAAAAAATATTTAATATGACTCCATTAGGTTTGGGCCGGGTAAACCTAAATTATCCGATTCCTGATTGAGATGGGTTTGGATAAAAAAATCCAATCCCAATAGTGTTTGGACCTGGTTTAGATAGTTTATTGAGTATTTGGATTTGAGTTTGGATAGTTATGCACCCGGCCTGAACCCGGCCCATTGCCATCCCTAAAATAACTCGCTATGGACAAGAACATTGACCGGATAGCCTACAACAAAGTACAAATAGGAACATAGCACTAAAAATAGCAATCATGGATAGGAGCATAGTATCGAGAATAGCCCCATCACAGACAGGAATGTGGTACTTGAATTTGCTAGTCATGGATTGAAATGTGACCATGATTAGTTCAAAATCCTAAAAGATAATGGTTGATTAATTCGGATCACGTTAATAAAACATAGATGATAAGACATGAAATCATAATTAAGTAAAAAGATACTTTACTTAATGATAGATATGATGGTGTATCACTTTTGAATAAGATGAATATTTGATGATAATTAATGCATATTTTTGCATATATCGGTGTTAAGTTATCTTGATTACTTGATATGAATTTTTTTTATTATGTTCTCTAGTTGGATGGCCAAGTTTTATAAATTGTATAAGATTTGGTTTTTGTTAATGTGAAACATTTATTATGAATTATGATCAATAGTATTCATAAAAATTAAAATTACAATAAATTTGAAGGTTTCGTATATTTTTTAGAGCCTTGTCTTAAGAAGTATGTGGCTATCGTATGGTCAATCGAAGTGATGGGTCCGGGGCATGACATTGATACTTATATATGATTGAAAAAATTTTAATAATATTTTTTGACTAAGTTTTTTTGATAAAATTTTAAATTATTATAAATAATGTCATAGCCATTTTGGACAAAACTTTAGATCATAGTTTATATAAAGTGGGGGATACAGTAGCGCAAGTAGGAATTCTAGTGTCCAGCTTGAATCCTGAACCCCTCCCACACACTGGTGGTGCCCAACGCGCACAACCAAATAGAAAGTTTTATACGAACCCATGCCTCGTAATAATTATGCTATGCTTTGTCTCAGTATCGTCCCGACTTGATTTTGGATCTACATTGACTTGTATGCTGTTTATGCTTCCCGGCATCTACATGGCAAATTATTTAGTTACTACGTCTACGTTAAAAGTATTAATACGAATAAAATCTCTGTTAAGAATAAAACTTCTTAATTTTTTTCTTGCATACTCACAAAAATATACATGCATGCATTGCTATTCTCCCGAAGGAAATGCTTCGCAAATTATAGAGAAACTTTAGAAGAACAGTTGCGAACACCATGAGCATCCCATTATCCTTTGTTACTTGGTGAAATTATTATTAACAATATATGGCATACAACATGCATTGATGGAATGGGAATTTCCTTGCAAATTGGAACACATAGCAATAGTCCAAAATTCAAAAAACAATAACTTGAATCATTTTCTTCCCTATGATTAATGATTTTGTTTGTGAAAATGCCTGCCAAGTTGATCTTGTAAATGGTGATCGAATTTTGTTTCTTAGCACGTAGAGAATATTATCGTTATTGGTATTTTGACATGATATATATATATATATATATATATATATATATATATATATATATATATATATATCTTTGTAGGAGAAGAGAACGTTACCTCAACGTTGTTAAAATGTATGTTAATGTCTGAAGCATCGACCTGTACTCCTTCAACTAGAAGGTGGTAGTATCATTACAAAAATATTATTCATATTACCGATCGACAATAAAAACTATTTTATGTTAGATGTAGGAGGCCCTACTTCGGCATATTCGTTGTACGAAAAAGTGTGAGGTTGGGAGTACCCATAAAACTGGTGAATATGAGATGGCAATCACTTGTTTATCTATATGTGAAAGACGCATGACACCAAACTTGTAATTATAAATACTAGCGTGCTGCTTCTCTTGTATACATTACAGAATTTGAAATAAAGTACAATTAATTTTAATTAAGCCCAATACCTGTAGTTGAACAGCTGGAGGTAATCAATAACAATCTAATCAGGTAAGAATTTCTTGCTTTTGGATACAAATGGGCGGTCACACAACTTTGGTATCATAGCAGCCCAAATGTCTGAAAAATGAAAGTCCTTTAAGGCCTACAGAAAACCATCATCTTGATGCTAAGTCCGGTCTCCAAAATGCTCAGCCACAAAGAAAGTAACCTAGTTAACTGCACTGTTCACCTTCTAGAAGACGTGGCAAACAGATACCACCGTGGAGAACAAAGGGATCACCAAATATCGCAGAGTGTATAGGCCTCACGCTACTTCGTCTTGACATGAATCTAGTCAATAATGGTAGCATAATCTCTCTCGATAAATATCTTCTCCGTATGCAGTTCCAGCCTATAACAGGAGTTGCCCATTCAGGTGGCTCTGACCTCGGCTTTTGGGACTGAAAGCTCAAAGAAAAAAAAGTCCTCGGTTGCTAATAGACTACCATCTAAATTCTGGATAATACACCCAACACTGTCCTTGGCACCACGAACAATTCCATTAAGATTTGCCTTGACAAATCCTAGAGAAGGGGGCACCCAAGAAATCAAAATAATCCTCTGGGTCATTGCCAAGATAGTAAGGAAGTTCCAAAATTTCGAAGCTTCAAGGAATATACGAACAATGTCATAGTGATGATATTCCATGGCCATAAAAATGTCTCAAAAGCACCTGGTCGGTGTGTGGTATAATCTCAGCCTCGAACACCAAGTTGTTCTAGATAGCCAGATTTGATAGACGATATAGGTAAATTGATATCCGTCTTGATCAAACTCTGCCGGATCACATCTAGAAAGGGACTCAATCAAGACCCATCACTCTCCTCCTAGGGCCAATTCCCTGCCATCCTCCAAATAAACCTTGTCTTTGGACAATATAATATAGCATGCTCAGTGAACTCATCCTCCAACCCACATATCGGGCAAGACATTGGCAGAACCAAGCCTCTGCCCCTAAGCGATGTCTGCGTCAAAAGACAATCCCAGGAAACTTCCAAAGGAACGGGTGCAAGCTAGAGTTGGCAGCCACATTTTAGATCCAAGTGACTTCGATCCTCTCATCAAATAAAATCCTGTATAGGTTACAAAGGGCACTAGAAGAAGGCTTAGGATAGCAAGACTAGCCACACAACCTTATATCCTGGCTAGGTGGACAAGAATTAGATGTCAAGTATCGAATCAACGAGCTGGCTCCCAAAGAGTTGAGTGACATCCTGTACTCTCTAGCTACTACCATCATCTGCTAGCAATTCACAAACTCAAAGATGGTCATTCACTTTTACACTGACATAAGTCAGCCATCGGGATAGTGGTATGCTAGAGATTTAAGCATCCTGTCTCACATCAACTAAAGTTTCATCCTTAATCAACCATCTGACCTGGGCCAGCATAGCATGATCATGAGCATAGATCTTCCAAATGAAGGAGCAACTATGGATAGTCTGAATCTAGGATCCTTGGCTCCAAGCTATGTAACAGGCCCTCATTACTCTGCTCTATAAGTAATCAGGCTAAAGAATGTATCTCGCAGTATGTCTTGCAATCAGTGCATCCCTCCTGAACAGAAAGGATTGAATCCCAAGGCCTTCATCCCTCACTAGCTGGTGGACCATTTTCCAAGATACCAGGTGTAGCCCATGACTATTATATCTTAAGTTCCATAACAAGTTCTGGAAGAGCTACTCCAATCCCTTGAGGGAAGAGCTAGGCAGTATAGTATTCACTAGGAAGTAGACTGGGATAGAACTTAGAATTGATCTAATAAGAGTGAGCATGCTAATCATGGATAGGGTAGTTGCCTGTTAACCCTCGAGACAATCGTGAACATGTTGCTCCATGGACTTGCACTCAGCTCTCCAAAGTCTCCCTCTTGTCATAGAAATGCCCAGGTAGGTTAAGGTCCTGGTCTGCTCGAAGATCCCTAATCTGGGCTGAATAGTATGCTTCATCTGGACCTTTATTTTAGGGCTGAAAACAACAATGAACTTCTGAAAATTCACAAACTGGCTAGATACATGATAGTACACCTTCGCAATGGTGGCAAAATATCTCGTATTCTAGAACGAAGCCTAGCTAATAAAAAGATAACTATCTATAAAAAGAAGGTATAAGATGGCTGGACTTTAAGGGAAGGCCAGTAGGGCTCCAACGCTAATCCTTGAATCACTACCATCAAAGCATAGGAAAGAGCATCAGCATACAAATTGAATAGTTAAGGAGAAAGAGGATAACCTTGGTGAAGCCTGACTATTGAGCAAATGTACTTAATTTATGTACCATTAACTGGGATGGCAAAACTAGAGGCCTCCATACAATCTATTATCCATATGATCCACTTGTCCTGGAAACCAAAATCCTGAAGCATCCTTTGAAGAAGCACCAACTCATCTGGTTATAAGCCTGCTCCATATCCAACTTGATCACCATAAGGCTCTGCCAAGTGGGGGCACATCAAAGGTAATGCATGAACTCCTAAATGAGTAAAATATTATCAATGATGCACCATCCACTAATAGAGGACCCCTACTCAGGGTTGATAAGCTAAGGCACAATCAGTTGCAGTTGTCTGACCAAGATCCTAGCACACACCTTATAGCAGGTGGTGCATATGTTGATTGGTCTGAAATGGCTAGAAATAGAAGCATCAGATGTTTTAGGGATAAGAGTAATCAATATTTTCTTCCACTCAACAATATTTGAGTAAAAGACCATTTGTATTGCCTTGATCACCTCTCCCCCAACAATGGACCAATAATGATGAAAGAAAAGAGGGGGAAAACCATCAGGCCCAGGGGCCTTGTCTTTTCCAAGGGATCAAAGGGCCTCTTGTACCTCCACAATAAACACCGGGCAAGACAGGTCAAGTTCTCCTAATCAGAGACACGGTCCACCGATTGAGAGCCCTGGAAAGGACATCTTCATCCAGTGGCAGAGTCCATCGTGACCTAAAGAACCAGAAAATCTACCTTCGATCTGATCACTATCAGTCATGACCACTATACCATCATCCTCCCTTAGCTATCTGATTTGGTTGGCCAATTTTCAAATCATAGTAGACTAGTAGAAGAATCTAGTATTTCGATCACTCTCCTTGATCCATTGTACCCTTTGATTTTTGTCTCCATAGAGTCTTCTATTATCTTAGTAAGGAGTAGTGCTACAAGAGCTTGTGTTGAAGCACCCTCAGGTCAGCCTCCTAAAGAACCCCCTCCTGATTCTCTCTCCTTTGTAGATTTGCAATATCAGCCTCCACCTCTTTAATTCACCTAAGGATATTATCGATCTCAAGCTGGTTCCATCATAAGAGCCTCTGCCTAGCCAACTCCAATCTCTAGGTCATCCAGTACCGTGCATCTTCATGAATCAACGTCCTCTATACCGCCCTAATCAGGTCCCACAACCTCTGATAGAATGACAGAACTTCTTGAACTGAAATGAAGGCCTATGTATACATGGATCATCGGTAGTAATGAGAATTGGACAATGATCTGATACAATTCTTGGAAGGTGCTACACATGGTGCCCTGGGAAGCACTGAACCTAGCCAGCTATGGCAAGTGCCCGATCAATCCTTTTCCAAACTCTGGCGATCCCCTATCAGTTGTTATACCAAATGAACAAAGATCCAGAATAACCAAGATTAATCAGGCTGGCATCATCCATAAACTCCCTAGACTCGATGTTGTCCGCATTTTGCCTGCATCCCATCTTCTAATGGGATCCAATAATATAATTGAAGTACCTAGTGACAAGGGAAGGAAGGCCCTAGGATACCAACCTAGAGATCTTGAATCAAAGCACCTTCTGCTCTTTGTACTCAGTGCTCGTGTGCATGTCGGACAGGATCCAGGGACTTCCAGTCTACTCTGAAATAATCAGGGCAACTTGTTGCTCACACCTATGAATAGGCATCCACCCTCATATAGCCTCATCCCCACATCACCAGAATCTCCCTGACAGGCCTCTCAACTTCATAGCATAGGTGCTCCATGCTAATTGGATCCATTGCCTGACATGATACAGGCTCCTCCCGGATAGCCAGGTCTCTAGTAGAATATAGATTACCAGGACAGTACTGTTAAATTATTCTACTGAAAAAAGTCTCGAATGTGGATTTCCCCTTCTTGAGGTATTCTAAATTAGTAGCTTCATGATGACAATTGGTGTGGAAGGGGGTCCACTCTAGCACCTCCCTCATCTTGAATTTTCACCATGATTCTAGTTGTTGACACATCCATTATCGAAGGGCACTCCCTGCCCCCTGGATGGCCTGTCTTAGTTGACCTATGGTGTCCTCATGACTCATTTCTTGAGGCTTTACTATAATCTCTAGCCCTTGCATAGAAGGCCCCTCCTCTTCTAGGGCACCAATGTCTAGAGATGACTCCTGAATCGATGCAACTCCCTCCTCCCCTAAATATCCTACAGAGAAAATAAAAATCCTAGGTCCAAACTCACTAGTCAACAGCTTCTCTCGAGTCGCAAGAGGGATAGGTTCCTTGTCCAAGGCCTTGGTTTTCTTTCTTGGCCCCTTATTGGGCCCACCAGGCTCCAGACAAAGCGAGCCAAGCATCATTCCTACCCAGCCTGCATGAGGAGCAGGAGACCAGGCGTGCTTGGGCTGGTCCAAGCCTACACCCGCCTCTCTCCCATGTGCCAACAAATCTTCCTTTCTACTCACCTGAGAATCCTGGCCTGGTGCCAACAGCCTAAAATGGCATGTTCCCTTAGTGCTCCACCCGCTGGATCTGACCATTGGGCGAAGGGGAGATGTTCGTCGAGCAATTTGGCTTGCTTGATCCAACCATCAACTTTCGGTGCTGGGTCAACCCGGTCCTCGCCCGTCCAAGTCGGCTCCTTGCAGGGTCACCTCAAGCTGGAACCCGATCCCTCAGCCTTGACTCCCATCCTCTTGCTTCTGCCCATCACCTTTGGCCCAGGAAACCATTGCTGGATTGCCATTAGCCAGGGCCCAAGGTGTCACCACCAGCATCACCCACCACCTCCTTTGCTTCGGCTTCGACCACATTCTCCAATTGAAGTCCCATCAAAGATCTTCCGCCATCCTTGCCTTTTAGATACTTCTCTCCCAAGCCATGGAATTGCTTGCACTAGAAGCAAACTCTCCTAAGGTTTTCATAAACAAACCTTTACCAGCGACTGCCCTCTGGACTATTGATCAGCACCCTAGTCTTAGTAGTTAAGAGAGATCAATCTACAAGGGCAAATATGATTCGTCTCCACTCCATCGTCGAATCATCCACTGCCACCAACTCATTGGCCAAATTGATGATACTTTGAAGCACCGCAGACCCCCAGAGCTCCACTAGAAGCTGTGGTAGCTGCATCCACACCAAGGTTGATCAATCACCCAAATTGATGGGCAGAATTGCGGCCACCAAGATTTCACTACCAATGCCTAGTCAGCGACCACCCAAGGATAGCCCAGAGCTAGATCCCGCTCTCCTGCCACCTAGAACCGGAACATGAGATGTCCCTGTTCTAGATTGAAAGCTACCACCTCCCCTTTTAGTCTTGCCCGTTGCCAGAACTTGCGCACCACCACCTCCGTGGATACCCTCCTGCCTAGGCTCCGAGCAACCACCACCTCAGCCGCCCATCGCTCAGATTCCATCCTAACCTCCTCCTCCGAAAGTTTCACCAACGTAGGAAATCGTTGGACAAGCTCTGGCACCTCTTTTGGTGATGGCTCCAGTGAAACCCACACCCACATGCCCAAGAACTACCTTCTTTTAGCTCAAACTCGACCGATCCATCCCCTGTGATGTCCCTCCATGAAACACAGTGGTGCTTGCCATCCCTACCAGCACGATCAACTGCAGCAACCCGAAAAATTGCTGGCGATCATGTAGGAAGATGCCAAGTACAAATCTCAAAGCACTCAATGGGAAACTCCCAACAAATATAAAACTCAAAACTCTTCTTCTAAGATCTTTTTACAAAGCAGTTTATTAATAAAATGATGCTACTGTAGAAAAAATGGAAATCAAGTTGTAACGAAGCCATGATCAAAAGCATCCCTTCTCATTCCCTCATTGCGAAGCAATCTTGCAAGCCTATACATTTGCAGTTTAGCTTAGTTCCCCGGAGAATATGAAGGCTAAGAGTTTTTTTTTTTTTTTGAGAAAATAATCATGTAGCCTGTCAAGTTCTAGCAGGAGGGAGGAAACAAAACACAAAAAATTATTGAACATATGAAATGTGCTTCTTCAAATGATAATATAATAGATGACAATCAACTAACAATATGTAAACGGAAGTGGCATTCTGCTGATGGTGATAATAATGAAGAGAAATAAAATGACCGCTACCTTTACACTACACGCCTAAAAGTTAAATGGCTTGTTAAAAAAATTTATACCTTTAATATTTTTGTAAATAATAAATTGAAAATTTTGAGCTCAATCATAAATTTATCATGTATTAAAAAGAAAAACAAGCTTTTCTTACCTTGTATGATGGTGATGTGATAAAACAATTGCACAATCAGGCTAAGATAGTACTTGCAATCTAAAGCAAATATCTATATGTTGGTCCATGCCAAATTATACCAGATCATGAATAACGTGCAGCATGATCACTGGTGTAATATAGAGTATATAAACATCAACAAATGGCCGTTGTAGTATGTAGTGGCTTGTGTCAGCTATTTAGGAGGGTATTTCTGAGATGCATTGCACTACAGGCACGTGATTGGGCTAACACAATCTGTTCAGTCATATTGTGAGATCCATAAGTCCTCGGTGGAGTCAACAATCCAGTCGTAGAAATCAGTGAAGCAATTTCTATTTCTTCTAACTACGTTTTACTCCTGATCTTGCTTTTGTAATCTCCTAGTTTATCTCATAAAAAGCTATGTTCTTAATAAATATGGTGGAGGCCTGTAGCTTCTTCCATTTCCATAAAAAAAAAAGAAATTAGTGAAGCAATTGAACCTGAAGAATACTGTAAAGTAGAATACGATCAAACATTTCACCCAGCGTCCTCCTACTAGTTACACAGTAAAATTGATTTATTGGCTGATTTTGATAAGCCTCCTAGATTCTTTTGGTAGATTTGTCACATGATGTGTTAGATTAGCTTAGGCCTTGAATCACTATTTAATGCCTTACACCTTTACATCATAATTGAATGTTTTATTGGTAAATTGAGGTCCTTTTCTGAGTACTTATTATTTTATGATGATGATTTTGCCCCAATTCTACGGTTCTAATGCTATTCTAGATGAAATTTTGGGAGCAAGATTTGAAAGAAAATATCAACTGCGAAACAAAAAAACTAGTTTATTTCAAAACAATTTTTGCAGATTTTATATAAAAAAAAATATTTTTTTTTTATCAAAAGCTACCATATCCCCGAATGGATGCTTAATAACTTCCGCTTGCTAAGCTTAATTTACATTAAGGTGGAGCACTAATTCATACAAGGATATGTAACCACCGCATTTGTCACAGCAAAAGAAGAAGAAAAATGCTTCGTCTCCCCCAATGGAGGATCCATGAAATCTTGGGGAGACATCAGACAGCTTACAATCTGACACAGGAAAGAACATTACAACTGAAAAAACCGGGAGCGATCATACGCGATGGATTACATGCGCGAGTTATTCAGAATAACATTTGACGCTGTTCCTATAGTTATAGCAGCGGCGGCGCGGTTCAACTTTGATAGAAGCCCACGATCATATAGATGGTCTCGATGAGGCTGAGAAGTGCTAGAGATATACCGGCAACAAATTAACGAGATGCTCAGCCATACGCTGGAGCAATATCTTTGCTTCGCATCGGCATACATCTTGCGCAAGTTGTTGTCACAACAATCCGTCACCTCCTTGTATAATTTGGTCAAGTAACCTGGCGTCTCAGAATAATGGTCTATCACATTATATATGTAATTGCCTGAAGAGATCGACCACCTCCTTAGGGCCGGTCAATCTGTGCTTCAACACCCCATTATTTTCAAGCAGCCCCACGTCTTCTTCACTTTGCACGATGTGATCGATAAATGCCACATAGGCTGTGATGTACGAATCCTCAATGTTATCAGCTCATAGTGGATTAGACTATGGAGGAGAATATTGGTATTGTGATCGACGCGCAATGCCGGCATCTGGATATGGCGCCAGATTTGCACGTCGTTTTGTTTTTGATCATCTATTTCTCTCGCCTTAAAACTCACTGCAAACTTTCGTCTAAGCTGTGTTGCTCATGGGAGATATCGTTCTGGATCGATCTCTAAATAAAGAGTTTCACGAAGTTCTTGATGAGAAGGCGGTGGTTTCAAATAAAAGTGGTACATATGAAGAAGATGATGAACCTCCTCAATATTTTTGTCAATCGAACTGTTCCTTCCTAAACCGAAAATATATATGAAAAAAGTCGAGGACAAGTTGTATGATAGAGCCGTTGCCTTTTTTTTTTTTTTTTTCTTTTTGCTTTTATCATATTGAAAACATCCTCGATGATGAAGAAAGGGATTTGGTTCTCCAGAAACGGCAAGTCAGTCTTGATAAGCTCCATTGCCCGCACTAGATCACGATACGCCCAAATTAGTGAGGCCACCGGCACATTAAGCTTCCCGAAAACATTGCTTTAGCATTACGATTTTGAAGTGCACGCAAGATGAAGCAGCTATCAAGCATTAGCATCTCCAGAAAACTTTGGGACTCCATGCCGGGGTCTATCCCATAACGCTCACGATAAAACTTCAAAGCTTCTTCTTCCCTCTCCTTCATCTTAATTACCAAGGAATTTTTCAAGGTCATCGCCGATTTCATCACTCACAAAAACCACAGTCTGTGCTCTTCTGTGATGCGGAAATTATTTTCCCCCGCCTTTCGGTGGTAGGGGCCGATGGCCACCGCCCTTGGCTCGTAAAGCGTCTTGTCATGGTCCTCAGTGCTTGCAAGAACCGAGCTGATGTTTTTGGATGCACTGTAATTACGCGGCTTCTTAAGGACATCATCGATTTTAGCCTGCATTTTTTTAGCCAAATCGTCCGTTGCTTCGTCACTTTGGCTTGCATTTGCTCCTATATCTCCAGGGAAAAGGCCGCCTGCTGCACTGGAATTATCCTCCCCTTCAACGGCACTGATGGTTTTGCTTGCTTCCATGGTCTCCACAATCTGATTTCCTTTGGCCTTCTCGGAGGAGGAGAGTGCACCATATCCCCCGTCCATGGCACCTCTGCTGTAAGAAAGGATAGAGATGTTATTAGCTCTAGCTGGGAAAATAATAGACAAAGGGTGAGTCACACATATCAGCTGGAGTTCACGTTAAGCCAGGGATAATTTTTAAGTTAGAAAGCGTTATAAATTCATCGTATTATTAAAGAGAACATTAAACATATGATAACACGCGAAAAAAAATACATTATCATCTTTGGTCCACCGTGAACAAAATTTGAAGTCCAACCAACAATTTTTATGAAAGCATATAAATGGAGAGCCCAAGCATAAATGGCAATATACATTATTAGGGCACTGAATATATATTGTTACCACTAAAACCTGATTTGATGATCGAGAGAGCAGGAGAGTGTTAGTCAATTTGCTATAATTTATTTCACACAAATGTAAATTAAAAATATAAAATTTTTTTATGTTTTGGATCTAAATAATAATGGATAGCTCAGAATTATCTTATGATTCCATCCAAGGTTAAGATTGGCAAGTACTTACTTTCATGATGTACTAACCATTAACTCAACCAATTTAACAAATATATATCAAATGTCATTTTGTCCATTTGTTGGAGTCAATCATTATGGACAGTCCACGTTGCTTGGTTGTACATTATTGTCAAATGAGAGGATTGAGATATTTTAATAGGTATTCCAATCATGGCTGGATACAAATGATGGTTAAGCACCTAATACCATTATAACCGACCAAGATAAGATAATCAAGATTGTTATTAGAAAGATTTTTTCTAATGCACGACATTGATTTTGTCTTTGGCATATTTTGAAGATCCCTGAAAAGATCAGTCACATATACATAGTCAATCCCAAATTTATAGTTAAGTTTAATGATGCGACATAAGATATAGTTACAGCACAGGTTTTTGAAGAAAGGTGGGCACATCTCATGAAAAAATATAAAGAATTCAAGGCTATAGATTTGTTAAATAACCTTTATGAATATCAAGATAAATGAGTTCCAGTTTACCTTAAGGATATATTCTTTACAAGTTTTTAAGACATTATGTTTGATTTATGAAACTGTTTGCAAATTTCAAAAGCCCTTTAGATATTTAATACTTCTTTTATTTTTCATAATCATGTACAGGCAAGTCATCTTCACAAAGGAGGGAGAGCATCAATCATTTCTTTGATAGGTTTGTAAATTTGAAGACTATATTCAAGAAATTCATAGATAAGTATGAAGATATCTCGGAAAAAAGATATGAGACTGAAAATGAGCAAGATAATAAAACATTATAAATAAATACTTTTCTAAAGATATCATCATCTTTTAAGAGACAAGCAATAGCCAAATATTCAAGGTATATATTTACAAAATTTCAGAATGAAGTCCTTGAAATGGCTATATCAATTATAAAATGAATTGAAGAAGTTCATGACTGTACTTTATATGCCATAAAGTCATTTGAAAAAATTGAAAGTTAATAAAATAAATAAGGAGATTACAAAAAATTATATCATTTTATATGACAACCATTTGGAGGAGGTCAAATGTCAATACTGATCCTTTCAGTTCAGGGGATACTTATATAGGCATGTCATTTGAAAGAATTGAAGTTAATAAAATAAATAAGGAGATTACAAAAAAATATATCATTTTATATGACAACCATTTGGAGGAGGTCAAATGTCAATACCGATCCTTTCAGTTTAAAGGATACTTATATAGGCATGTCTTATTGGTCTTTCATCAAAATAAAGTGTTTCGTATTCCAGATAAGTACTTCTTGAAAAGATGGTACAACGATATGAAATATCAATTCAATGATTTTAACTGTAATATTCAATTTTGTAATAAAAACATCCAAAAATATTGGTATGTAGTTACATTATTTATATTGAGATGTCCTATTTTTTTGTTTACGAAAACCTATAATATATCATAAAATCCTAATATAAATGTGATATGTTATTGATTGTAGATATGCTTTGATGAGTCATTAGATGATGAAGCTTATGGAGATAGCCTCCATGCCCGAAGATGTATTGAATTTAGTGATGGATGATCTAACATCATTATTCAAAAGAGCAGTAGATACCAATTATGCAGCCAGCCAAGTACACAACTTGTAATCCAAGTCTTAACCAAATTACTATGAAAGGCTATCCAAGAGAGAATAGAGTTAAGAGTGGAATCTAAAAGAAGTCAAAGAAGTCAAGAAAGAATATGAAAAAGGCTTCTATTGACACTCCTGTACAAAACCAAGGAAGACCTATTTAAAGAAAGAGGGATACTTCCTATCAAGCAGTGAAAGTATCCCAACAAATAATTGAAACTACTATACCGTCTTCCAATTTATTTTTGGATGAGTTTGATATTTATGTATGTAGTCAACTAATACAGAAGAGAGCACAAAATGCTAAACTTTCTTATAGTCTTGTATAAATTTATAATATTTGTAGAAATTTATAACATCATATATTCGATATATGATTTACTATGGTAGTATTATAATATGTTGTTCTAATATATGAATTCAGAAATTAATTTATGGCACCCAAAATAAAATAGGAGAAACATGTTTATGACAGCTCTTGATAGAATTATGATACTCATTGACAAAAATTATGAGACCCCATCATGAAACAAGAAACTAAAGAAATTAACCCCTCATAACAGGACTTCTTATCATCCGTGATCTGAATTATAACTCTCAGAATATTATAACATTCCACGAATAAAAAAAAGATGATAAATATATGTCAAAACAAGATTATGATATCCTAGTTCAAAAATTGACATCCTAGTCCAAAAATTTTGACATCCCTGTAAAAAACATAAAATTAAAGGCATTAACCCCTCTTAATATAACTTTCTATCATTCATAGCTTGAATTATAACTTTCAGAATATCATAACATACGATGGATGGTAAAAGATAATAAATATATGCAGAAAAAAGATTATGATATTCTAATTCAAAAATTATGATATCCTAACTCAAAAATTATGACATCCCTGCAGAAAATATAAAACTAAATAATTAACCCCTCCTACCAGGACTATCTATCACTTATAGTCTAAATTATGACTCTTAAAATATTATAACATACTACATATGGTAAAATATAATAAATATATGCTGAAATAAGATTATGATATTCTAGTTCAAAAATTATAACATCCTAGCTCAAAAATTATGATACCCTTATAGAAAATATTAAACTAAAGGTATTAACCCCTCCTTATTAGACTTCCTATCATTCATTGCTTGAATTATGCCTCCCAGAATATTATAACATGCTATGGATGGTAAAAGATGATAAATATATGTCAAAATAGGATTATGACATCCTAGCTCAAAAATTGCGATATCCTAGTTTAAAAATTATGACATTCTTGTAAAAATATAAAACTAAAGATATTAACTCCTCTTAACAAAACTTCCTATCATCCATGATCTGAATTATAACTCTTAGAATGTCATAACATGGCATATATAGGAATAATTATAAATATATGCCAAACCGGATTATGATATTCTAGTTCAAAAATTATGATACCTTAGCTCAAAAATTATGACACTCCTATAGAAAACATGAAACTAAAAATATTAGCTCCTTTTATTAGGATTACTTATCACCTATGACCTGAATTATAACTCTCAAAATGTCATGATATGCCACTAAAAAAGATGATAAATATATACTAAAATAGAATTATAATATCCTAATTCAAGAATTATGATATTCTAATTAAAAAACTATGACACCCCAGTATGAAATATAACATCCCTGTAAAAAAATATCCTAAAAAACTTATAGATGGTGATATGATATTTCTATATAACATTATGATATCCCTTCAAAATTTAACATTCCAAAATAGAACATAATATCTTGTATCCAAAAAATTGCATGTAATAAATAAAATATATTTATAACATTCTAATTTGAAATAATTATATTTAATTATGTTTTTATTAATATTTAAGGAATAACATTAATTGAATGACAAATTTTTGATATCATCTTATAAAAGTCAATGAATCAAAGAGAACAAGCCATAACAAATATTTAGCTTTATAATCCTAAATTTTTAAAACTCCATCTATCTTCTGATTGAGGCCATCTTTTAATATTCTTGTTCCTAACTTTCACAGGTATAGACTGATATCATCTTGTATAAAGTCTCAATAATCTGACTTATCCCTATGAGCAAGAAATTTCATATATTTTAAATAATAGAGGCCAGAATGTATTGAATCGACTGATTGAGAAGAGCATTCAATATTTTCCTCCATAGCCTACTTCAATACATCTTCATTATCACAGTAGATATAAAATATTGAGCCAATAATATTTTGCTACTTCTTTGTATTAGATTTGTACTTGTCATTGTATTTTATAAAATTTCGGTGGATGAGTACTATCCTTTCTATGTCAATTGCAACTAGGTGCTAGTGTAAATTTTCTGAGTTGATAATGGTGAAGAAAAACCTAAACTTCTTTTTTCATCACGAACTCCATCAAAAATCATATTCCTAATCATTCTAATAAATTCATGAAATGATAATGGAGATGTCATATGCCTCTCGAGAGTCATAATAGGTGCAATGATACACTTATGGTACCTATCTAGGTGCTCTCCATTCTTTCTTAGGAACTCCTACCTAGCATCAATATTTATTAATACAAAATAAAGTTATTAATAAAATATAAGATGATGTCATATAACACTGAAACCATGATAAAAAATATTAAAAAATAGATATCATAATATACAATAAGAATAACAAGAAAACAAAGTTATACTCTAATACTTATATCATCGACTATCATTTGATTAGTGAGAAGATAGTAAATATGTGTCCTTGTGATACTGCCTCTATATTCATTGGTATACATAACCTCTTTAAAATAGATAAGTATAAAGAATATTATAAAATAAGATATTGAAAAAGATATTAGCATACATAGTAGAAAAAAATATATAACACTTATAAGCTGATGCTTTCATTAAGAAAAATATTAATCAAATTTTTATCCTCTTCAAATTAAAGAGAAGAATTTGATTTATCGGCCTGTGATATGGCCATTATTTTAGAATTTTTGGTGGCTCGGTTGATGTCAAAACTAGGATCCATATTTAATCATGAGGCCTTCCGCAGCCTAGATTATTTTTTTACCCTTTTGATAATTGAAGGAACCAAAGATAATTATTTATCATCCTCAACATCCTCCATCACAGGGGTGTCCTTTATTTTTTTCTCCATCCTTAATTCACATTGCCACATAAATTCCACCTCCTCCTCTCCATCATCCCTCTCCTCCCCTTCGTCCTCTTCATGATTTGTATTGCTCTCCCTTTTTAGCAATGAACTCAAGAGGTTCTCAACAATAGCAAACATTTTCTTAACATCTTCAAGTTCAGTTTTCATCTGCATATAGGTTGTATAGCTAACTTTTGGATCTAGGGATGCTCATGCTTCTAGAGTGATAAGCCACTATTCTTGTGACATAAGTACAATAGCACCATTCACTTACAAACAAAGAAAAAAATAAATTAAATTTATAATTATAATGATAATTTATTATTCAAAAGATTTATCATATCATGGATCATCTTACCAACTCATGAAGCTCCATGTTATCAACTCGAATATTCTGTGGCTTCAACTAGCTATCATACCACTTCAACAACCTAGATATTTTATTAGGATATGCTGGGACTCTCATTATGGTATGCTCGATGAACCACACATATACATTAGCATTTTGTATATTAAAAATGTAGAAGACTTCTAATAAAAATAATTATACTCATTTCTATATGTGAATGAATCTTATCACTAGAGTTGTCCAGTCAAACAGGACAGGCTGTCTCCTACCCTTATCAGACCTCTTTGCTTGGATTAGCTTACTGGATCTTAAGCAATCAGCAATCTCTGAGAGACCATAACTGTCAAGTTCTTCATTGTAGAAGCCCGGTCAATTACTCCCAACTGAGATAACTTATCCAAGTAAGGGATGTAATATCTTGACTATGTTTGATTTGACTTTGGAGTCAAAAATATTCTAATATGCGATCCAAAGTCTAATAGTATCCTTAATGTCCTCTTGTATCTTCGATGACTGAAGCCGAGCTATTAATTTCTCCAAACCCTTATGCTGAAGATCTAATTGCTATCCAAATATTTAGAATAACCTACCCTTTCTATTTTTACAGCGATGAAGATATTCTTTTCATGCCATGGAAGACCCATGATCAGTGCCACTTCATACTAAAAGTAACTACTTTACCACAAAAACTGAACTTATCGCATCCTTTATGATATCTAATTATATTTGCAAGAGTCGCCCTTCAACCATGAATGGCTACATATCCATAAAGGCACCAAATAAGATTTTTTGGAATACATCAACATGCGCAGAAGAAAACCCATCTTCCAAACATTTTTAATATAAACTATCGGCTTATAACAATTCTTAAACAATTATGAGGGCTTCATACTAGGCGTGGAATAATTGTAAAACACCTCAAACATAGAAAAAAAGAGATGTCAGATTATGAAAAATAAATTCTATCTAACTATTATAAAAATTGTAAGGCTTTCCAAATTAAATCTATACAAGAATATTCTAATTTTTGAACTATGATGTCATAATTTTATTTCAGCTTGAATTATATTATTTTTTAACCTCGGCATGTTATGACATTCTAGGATTCATAATTTAGGTCACAGATGAAAAAAAATCCTGGCAGGAGGGTTTAATACATTCATTTTCTTATTTTGTGCTAAGATGTCAAAATTTTTGAACTAGGATATCAAAATTTTATTTTGACCTGAATTATATTGACCTTTTTACCATAGTATGTTATAACATTCTGGGAGTCATAACTCAGATCATGGATGGAAAAAAGTCCTGGTATGAGGGGTTAATGCATTCAGTTTCTTATTGCATGCCAGCGTATCATAATTTTTAAACTAGGATATCATAATTTTTTAACTAGGATGTCATAATTATGTTTCACCTGAATTGTATTAACTTTTTCACCATGGTATGTTATGACATTTTGGGAAACATAATTCAGGCCACTGATTGAAGAAAGTCCAGGTATGATGGGTTAATGCATTCAATTTCTTATTTTGTATCAGGATATCATAATTTTTAAACTAGATATCATGTTTCTATTTCGGCCTGAATTATATTGGCTTTTTCATCATGACATACTATGACATTCTAGGAGTCATAATTTAAACCATGGATGGAAGAAAATCCTGGTAGAAGGGGTTAATACATCAGTTTCTTATTTCATACCAGGATGTTATAATTTTTGAGCTAGGATATCATAAATTTTAAACTAGGATACATAATTATGTTTTGGTCTGAATTATATTGACTTTTTCATCATAGCATGTTATGACATTCTGGGAGTCATAATTCATGCCATAATAGAAGAAAGTCCTAGTATGAGAGGTTACTGTATTCGATTTCTTGTTTCGTGCTGGGGTGTCATAAATTTTGAATTAAGGTATTATAAGTTTTGAACTAGGATGCCATAATTATGTTTCGGCATAAATAATATTGGCTTTTTCACCATAGCATGTTATGACATTTTGGAAGTCATAATTCATGCCACGATAAAAGAAAGTCCTGGTATGAGGGATTAATGTATTCAGTTTCTTATTTCATACTGGCATGTCATAATTTTTAAATTAGAATGTCATAATTTTTGAATTAGGATGTCATAATTTTAAAAAAAGATGTAATAATCATAGAAAGTATATTTTGGTATAGAGTGTCATAAGTCTAGGATATCCTATGACTACTAGAAGAATTCTAAAGCTTTCTACATTGATATCATGCATGGTATCATAATTTTGTACTAGAGGTTATAATTTTATGAATAGGTATCTTAGTTTTTTTTAAAAATGTTATGACATCTCTCTTTAAGTATGAATTTCAAATTATTACATTAAAATGTATAATTTTTTTTACCTTCTTATGTTCTCAAACTTCTTGTCTTCATGATTTTAAAGGGATATCATCCTCTCCTGTATAAATAATAATTATTGTACTTTCTTTTGCCAACTACATTTTCTCCTTGGTTTGCCATCGTATTCGTCGTCTACATTTGAATATGAAAACTTTAGACTTCATTGATAGAAAGATTTGAAAATCCAAGCTCTTCATCATTCATTCGGGAATGAAAAAGTTTAGCGACAACTTGGAACTGGACGGAAATAGTTACTACCGACTGCTGAGATGAAAATGTGAACCACCAAAGAGAAGATGGTGAGCAAAAATAATAGAGAGGATTCTAGGGGGTAGAGTGGAGCTTGGTGTATAGGTTTTTTTTCATTTGGAGCAAAAGAAATGTCTTTTTGCTCTGGTACAATTATTTTCTTCGTAAAGAGAAGAGAGCAAAAATGATTTTTTTAATTTAAAGAGACATGTAGACATAAGGGTATGTGGATTTCGAAAACCTTTGATATGGCATCTCATCCCCTCCTGTTAGGTGGAATCCATGTAAACCGATAAGATGAGACAGGGTGGACCAGCTCAGATTTTCTGCACCACACATGGTGCACAAAGAATTTTGCTTTTGGCCTAACCCATTAGCTGCTCAACTCAAGTCTTAGAATTCAATTGCATAGCGACCAACTGGGATAAGTGGGAATCAATCCAAGGTATTGTGTTTTGTTGAATCATAACTTACGTTGCCTATTAAATCATAAGCAAACTTCAAATTTGTTTTAATTGAATTGATTTGTAGTACAATATTTCTTTGTAATACATAAAAATTAAGAATGATCGGTATAAGATACATGATGTACCTACTTTATTAAATCTTCATGTCCTTTGTCATCTAACTCTTTTTTTAAAAAAAATAATAACTCTTTTTTTTTTTTGATAAAGAAAAAATAATAACTCTCTTTGAGGAAGTTTAAAATTATAGATTTTTGTATACCCCGAATTATAAGAAGAATTGCAAGTGAAACAACTTCTGATATCATTTTTTTTTAAAAAAAAATAAAATCAATGAAAACGGTTGTTTGAATCCTTTCCCAAACAATCTAATTCACTAAAAAATAGGGAATTATGATTTGGAATTTTTAATCTTGAACTTGAACCAAGTGAACTAACAAATTTAGTAGCTCTTTTTTTTTAATAAATTAAATAATTTATATTACTTAGCAAAAAATACATTCATAAAAATTAGAAAATAACAAAAAGAATATCCAAGCTTATCTGAATTGTAGATCTCATATGATGCGGTATATACAAAACCACCTATCAGTAGTACTACTCAATTTGCTTCTCGATAAATATATATAATTGGAGAAGATAATAATGATTGCCACAAAATCAAGGAACTATTGAAGAACATTAAAATAAGAGAAAGTCTTTAATTTGTACATCAATCATATCCGGTGTAGAAAAAATATACCACATAATCTAATTAGGCCACATAAATCTCACTTTTCAATACGCATTTAATACCTGTAGTTTTATCTTTCAATTAAAAATTTTGAATGATGAAAATATCCCTTTTTTAAAAAAATTATAATATCCCGTGGCTTGTGTTATAACATCCTATGGCTTGGATTATGATACTAATTTATTATAAGATCGAGAGATACTTTCATCATTGAAAAAAATTTAAAAATTTTTTAATGATAAAAATACCTTCGACCTTATGATATCTTATAAACAGGATTACAATATCCTGTTCACATAGGGATATCATAAGGGAATGACATTTTCATCATTCAAACAAGCATTTAATGCTTGTAGTTTACATTTTCGTTGAAATTTTTGAATGACAAAAATGTCATTCTCTTATGACATCCCTTTGTGAACATGGTATTATAATCCTGTTTACAGGATATCATAAGGCCGAGAATATTTTCGTTATTAAAAATTTTTTGAACTTTTTAATGATAAAATATTTATCAATTTTATAATACAGGGACATTATAATCCAAGCCATTGGATGTTATAAAGCAAGCTATGGATATCATAATTTATTTTTAAGGAAGAGATATTTTTATCATTCAAAATTTTTAACGAAAAGATAAAATCATAAATATTAAATGTGTATTTAAAAATGAGACTTACCTGGCCCTTACGTGGTCTAATCATATTTGACGGTAAGTGAATAAAGAATTACTCTTAAAATAAATGATTAGTGACAGCGCACTGTTAAGAATACTAGCCCGTGGGTCTGACTTGTATCCCTTTGGTTCCGTGTCATATATTGTATAATCAAGATACAAACCTACTAAATATCTTGGATTTGTTTTCTTTAAGAAAACATGGGAAACCTGATAGGACCCATCATCAGATTTATTAATGTGAAAAAAATAAAGATTATATCCTAATTACAACCAAGGTGAGAAATAAACATCTTGGATTTGATGCACTCATTCCAAAGATCTTGCTATCCCTAAGCAAATGCATTCTTTGGCTTGCAGCAAAGCAAGAGCCGATGTTCTTTAATCAGTTTATGTTATGCTGTCATAAAAAAATTTAAAAAATTTGAGCTAGCATCCTAGTGCCTCCAATAGAGCGTAGCCTACTTACAAGAGTTAAGGCCTTTGAGGTTGAGCCCATATGATCTCGGCCTGTCATCAGGCTTTTTTTAACTTCAGAAGCCTATGAACTGGCTTGCCTGACAAGTAGCCCGGTTTCAGGGTCTCTCAGGCTCTACTTATTTGGTCCTTTCAGGCCTGTTTCGGGATGCTTCTTAGAATAAATGTTTTCTGGTGCCTGGGTTTGGTTTCAATATTCTACCACACGAAGTATAAAGCAAAAACTCTCGTTGCCCACCTTATCTTTCTGAGGATATTTCCATGGATCGGTTGGAACTAAAATAAAAACCATTGTGGGATATCT
Source organism: Areca catechu (assembly GCA_021397845.1). Classification (NCBI taxonomy): domain Eukaryota; kingdom Viridiplantae; phylum Streptophyta; class Magnoliopsida; order Arecales; family Arecaceae; genus Areca; species Areca catechu. The sequence goes on along the minus strand of CM038045.1, from coordinate 49,684,525 downwards.
TGTGCAACTAGCAGAAAAGAAGGGGGTAAATTATATAGCCAAGGTCCATTTTTTATCTGATTGCAGGAACCTAAGGAATGGTCCTTTTTCTTTTCTTTGTCATCCAACTCCCCGCAGAAGTTTCTTAGATTCTTGTTTTGTTTCATATTAAGCGTTGAATATATTTTATTCATTACGTTGGCAGTTATTGCAATTACTCATTAGACCAGTTGAACATCTTTGATACGTATCTCTATAGCACTCTGCTCATCTACTCTAGCTTCCCTCCAACCTCCATAGTTGGAGAGATCGATGGGAGGGGGAGAGAGATTGAGAGTTGTTAAACAAACCTTCACTCAAATAAGTAGTATTAGTTGTTAAACAAACAGAAGTTCCATCTAACTCTACGGATACTCTTTCTAGATCTTAAAAGTAAAATAAATTATGAACTTTAGGATATCTATCGACTCTAAATTTGACATTTTTAAAGTTGATAGATCCTCGAACCTAGACCAACACGCTTTTCAACATCTTGGAAGATACAGGTTGTTGAAGACATGGTTGACATGCTGTAATTTGAAAATAAGCATTAAATACTAAAAAACAAATTGAGCTGGTATATAGTGCAAAAACTAGGTAGTTTCTAAGATTCTAACAGGATCAACTAAATTTTGGTCAGCATAAGCTAGGTACTACTCTATCTGGGCCTTGCCCAGTCTGACCCCCAATTTGGGCACAATATATAAAAAGCTATTAGATGGAAATATGACTTCGTATGGGTGTCCAAAAGAGAAGGATGTTACATGTAGAGCATAATCCATCCAAAGTCCAGTTTATTTAGCCTAGATGAAACAAAGGCCAGGCCAGCCCACACGCGCAGCCCAGTCACCACGGACCCCATGCAATCCACAAGCTGAGAGGAGTGCCATGGTCTATGGACTGTTTAAAGCAGTCCATAGCCACCCTATTACAGTCTACGGGCTCTTATCGCTGTTTACGACCATTTTATACTATCGGACAGCTCTGTGCATTCCCCGGGTGAGATCCGATGGCCGACATTGATTCTGACTCTAATTAGAACCTAAATCAATACAATTTTGGCATGTTTGATTCTATTTTTATGAGGATTTGGAGTTATTTCTTTAGCAGGTTTTGGACCGTGCTTAAGCCTCTATTTAACAGAGGCCAAAGAGTAGCAGCTTGAGTGCAAAAAGAGCAAACAGAGCATATAGCAATCTTTTCTAAGAGAGAAAAAAAGAGAAAAAGAGAGAGAAGGTAAGGATTCTTCCTGTATGCTATCCTAGGGTACTTCCAGACTTGAGGAGTATTTCTAACAAGGTTTTACTTTTTCCTGTTGGGGCTATTCACTACAAGAAAAATCAGTTTTAGCAACCGATTTTGCAACCGATTTTTTTTTGTTATATTTGTAACTGATTTTGCAACCGATTTTGTAACCAAGTCTTTTTTAAAATTTGTGACCGATTTTGCAACCGATATTTTTTCTGAATAATTTAGCAACCGATTTAAATCGGTTGTAAATTCAGTTGCAAAAATTTAATTTTGCAACTGATTTTGCAACCGAAACAGAAAATATTTTTAATTTTTTTAAAAAAATTATTATTTAAAAATTTAGTAACCGAAAAATTCGGTTGCAAATTTAAAAAATAAAAAAAAATTAAATTAAAATAAAATTTTGCAACCAGTTTTTCGGTTGCTAAATTTTATTTAAACTAATTTTTTTTATTTTTGAAATTTGCAACTGAATTTTTCGGTTGCTAAATTTTTTTTAAAAATAAATTTCATAATTTTTGAATTTTGCAACCAATTTTTTTCGGTTGCAAAAAAATTATAAATATATAAATTTTTAATTTTTTTTTAAAAAAGAAATATTTAAAATATTGCAACCGATTTTTCGGTTGCAAAATTTTATTTAAATTTAATTTTTTAATTTTTGAAATTTGCAACCAAGTTTTTCGGTTGCTATTTTTTTACAAAAATAAATTTTATAATTTTTGAAATTTGCAACTGATTTTTTGGGTTGCAAAAAAATTTATAAACATATAAATTTTCAGTTTTTTTAAAAAAAAGTATTTAAAATTTTGTAATCGATTTTTCGGTTGCAAAATTTTATTTAAATTAAGTTTTTTTTATTTTTGAAATTTGCAACCGAATTTTTTGGTTGCTATTTTTTTTAAAAAAATAAATTTTATAATTTTTGAATTTTGCAACCGATTTTTTCGGTTGCAAAAAAAATTATAAATATATAAATTTTTAATTTTTTTAAAAAAATTATTTAAAATATTGCAACCGATTTTTCGATTACAAAATTTTCTTTAAATTTAATTTTTTAATTTTTAAAATTTGCAACCGAGTTTTTCGGTTACTGTTTTTTTTAAAAAATAAATTTTATAATTTTTGAAATTTGCAACTGATGTTTTTGGTTGCAAAAAAATTATAAATATATAAATTTTCAAATTTTTTTAAAAAAATATTTAAAATTTTGTAACCAATTTTTTGGTTGCAAAATTTTATTTAAATTAAAATTTTTTATTTTTGAAATTTGCAGCCGAATTTTTTGGTTGCTAATTTTTTTTTAAAAGTAAATTTTATAATTTTTGAGCTTTGCAACCGATTTTTTCGGTTGCAAAAAAATTATAAATATATAAATTTTCAATTTTTTTAAAAAAAATTATTTAAAATATTGCAACCGATTTTTTGTTTGCAAAATTTTATTTAAATTTAATATTTTTAATTTTTGAAATTTGCAACCAAATTTTTCGGTTGCTATTTTTTTTTAAAAAATAAATTTTATAATTTTTGAAATTTGCAATCGATTGTTTCGGTTGCTAATTTTTTTAAAAATAAATTTTAGAATTTTTAAAATTTGCAACCGATATTTTTTGTTGCAAAAAAAAATTGGTTTTTTTTAAAATTTCTTTGTTTAGATATTTACGGGTATTAATAAAAATAAACACCCGATGCCCTAGCCCCCCTTCTTTTTCTCTCACTCTCCCATTCACCGGTTCCCTAATCTCCCTTCGTCGCCGATTCCGAACGCCTCCCTCGACGGCCGACGCATCGCTCCCCTCGACGGCCGGCTCCGGGTACCGACTACCCCATCGGCTCCCTCTTCCTTCGCTCCGAGCCTCGCCGGCTCCGGGTATCTCCTACGCCACCAGCTCTCCCTTCCTCATCTCCGAGCCCCGCCGGTCATTGGGTACCGGCTACCCCTCCGGCTCTCCCTTCCTCAGCTCCGAGCCCCGTCGGCCGCCGCCTCCGGCTCTCCCTTCCTCCGCTCCGAGCCTCGCCGGCTCCGGGTATCTCCTACGCCACCGGCTCTCCCTTCCTCATTTCTGAGCCCTGCCGGTCATCGAGTACCGGCTACCCCTCCGGCTCTCCCTTCCTCAGCTCCGAGCCCCGCCGACCGCCACCTCTGGCTCTCCCTTCCTCCGCTCCAAGCCTCGCCGGCTCCGAGTATCTCCTACGCCACCAGCTCTCCCTTCCTCATCTCCGAGCCTCGCCGGTCATCGGGTACCGGCTACCCCTCCGGCTATCCCTTCCTCAGCTTCGAGCTCCGCCGGTCGCCGCCTCCGGCTCTCCCTTCCTCATCTCCGAGCCCCGCCGGTCGTCGGGTACCGTCTACCCCTCCGGCTGTCCCTTCCTCAGCTCCAAGCCCTGCCGGCCACTGCCTCCGGCTCTCCCTTCTTCAGCTCCGAGCCCCGCCGGATTCTGATATCGTCGTCTACATTGTTTCATTTTTTTTTAAGCCTTTTGTTCAGATATCTCCAGATCTCGTGCAGGTAATTGCTTATAATCTATGTTTTAGTTTTGTATCATCTGGCAGCATCCATGGTCCATCAGCCCTGTCAATTCTCGTGCATTGTCTTTTTTAAGTATTTTGCATCATTGTACAAAGGGTTTAAGTATTTTGTAATTGTTATGCTTGCCATCTTATTTGTTATAAAATTTTAAGAATGTAGATCTACCTTTTATTGGAAACTGTCATTTGTCATGGTCTCACGAATGAATACTTGCTCTAATTTATAGTTTGAGTGGGCAACCTTAGTTAATGACATATTATTTTTTGACTCGTGGATTTTGTTTCTTGATGTCCATTGACACAATTAAGATTGTTTTATTTTTTACCAAGTATTGTTAACATAATTATTTTATCTGCAAAACTTGAGTGTTTAGATTGTGGTATGATATTCTTTTTCTCAGTTCTTTCAAAGTCTAGGCAAAACTTGGATTGCTGCTTTCTGATTGTGGGAACTAAAAATGTTTTCAATGTTTGATTGATGAAACCTTGATCTAAACCAACCGTATAGATGAGACAATACTTCTTAGTTATTGTACTGCTCTAAATTTTTTTTTCCACTACTTTGTTATCTTCTACAAATGATCATTACTTCTAAAATTGATTTCCTGCTTAGAAGATTAGTTAATGTCATTAGGAACATAATATAAGTAGAGTCTGAATTGTTTGCTATCATTTTTGTTTAAATTTATATTCTATTTTCTTAGATGAATCATTGCACTGATGACAGAATTCATTATATGATTTCTTAATCATTTTATTTTAAACTTGCCTTTAGCTGGTTCACTTTAATTACATGTCTAAGCATGAGTCTTTTATAAATTGAAGTGGAATAACACTTGTGAACATGGTTTAGAATCTTTAGATGCAAATGATTCCATAAATCCTTCTCTATGTGATCCAAACCCCAACCATAATCAGAATGCATCTTCAATCAATGGAGGTGGTCATCCACTAGCTAACCCAAGTGCTATCAACCATGTCATGGACCTTCTTACTGTTGATCTTGCTACTGTTGAACTGATTCTAATGTGGTTAATGATAGGTTTAACTCAGGAAAGATGATCGTAGGGGACCTTAGATGAACTTGCTTTCAAAGTGTTAGTGAACCCAATTACGTATGCTATATGGACATTCTACCATTGTATGATCATATTTTTGATGCAACCATCTTCTTTAACAATGCTTAGTCCAGCCTCATTTGATTTTTCTATATGATCATATTTTGATATGGTACAGAATATGGATATCTTTCAACTTCGTAGTTGGATGTATATAGACTTTTACCGGGTCGAAAGGGATATACCGAAGAATTTTTAAAGGGCATAGAAGATTTTGTACTCTTTGCATGTCAGCAACCTAACTTTCAAAGTGAAGGAAAATTCAGATGCCCTTGTTGCAAGTGCAAAAATCTAAGGTTCCTAACTACCGATGAAGTAAAGCTTCATCTTTACAAAAAAGGATTTGTACCGAATTACTGGTATTAGACATCTCATGGGGAGAGTGATCCTCATGTCGGTGGGGTACCTGATTTGCATGCAAATGATCCTGCTTTTGCACCAATGGATAATGATCCACAGAACACATATCAACGCATGATATTCGATACATTTGGAACATAGTACGTACCTGACCATTCGTCTAATGAAGAGGAGACACCGAATTTGGATGATCAAAGATTTTATAACTTGTTGCATTCAGTCCAAAAACCATCATGGCCGGGATGTACAGATCATTCTGAGTTATCTGTAGCTGTACAGTTGCTTAGCATCAAATCTGAAGGTAATATTTCACAACGATCCTTTGATCAAATTGTGGGTCTTATGAAAGAGACCCTTCCAGCCGATAATACCATACCTCAGGATTTTTATAGGACAAAAATTAGTGTCCAAACTCGGACTTACTGCTGAGAAGATTGATTGTTGTATTAATGATTGCATGCTGTATTATGGTCAACAATATGAAGAAAAGCAATGCAAATTTTGCGGGGCTGGTAGATATAAACCTCGATCTCGTGTAGACGGTAAACATAAAGAGGTGTCGATGAAGAGAATGCATTATTTACCTCTAATTCCTAGATTAAAAAGATTATATGCTTCAATTAGTTCTGCACCACATATGACATGGCATTATGAGAACAGGCATGAACTTACTCTGTCAATATTTAACATGGCCGATCTTCTGGTAGATGTCAAAGTCGATATCTAAATGACAAGGAATTAACTACTGCGCATTTACATATATTGCTCAACTGTGAAGAGGTTCAACCATTTATCGAGTAAGCTTAAATAATCGTTGATGCATAATTATTCAAACCCTATATCGATTATTGAGATACTAACTCTGAAAAAATCTTGGTTTCAGAATTTTTAGCGAGTAATAACGGCTTTCGACATCAAATATAAGCACCACTAAAATTGATTCTAGGATTGCATCTGACTTTCCATATTGGTTTAAATCTTTTGTAAGTGCTTTTTCGAATTGTGGTGTATGTCTATCGAATTATGTTATATCGATGCGTAATAGCATTCATGCATTTTCGTTATATCATGTGTAGGTTCATAATCCACAGAGTCAAGTAAACAATCAATATTTCCATGATTTGGCATGGGGTCCAAAAAGAAAGGTTCTTACATGGCAGACATATTTTGTCAACCATTATAAGTTTCACACAGATGAATGGAGTAGCTATAAAAAAATAATTAATAATAGAGTGTGCGTCAAAGGTTCAGAACAAGCTGCAGAACACAATTATTACTACGACATAATTAAGGAAATAATTCAAGTAGAATATCCTGGCCATCCAATGAAACAGGTAGTGTTATTTAATTGTGAATGGTTTGATACGGTATTGAATCGTGGCATGAAAATGCTTAAGGATTACGGGATCGTTGAGATCCGGCACAGTAGAAGGTATTCAAGATACGATCCCTTTATAGTTGCACAAAAAGTGATTCAGGTATACTATCTACCATACCCTGAGAAGTTAAGGGACAAGCGACATTGGTGGGTTGTAATTATGACTAGACCGAGACGTACTGTGGATGATCGTTATACAATTGAGGTTGCTTACCAAGAGGATACAATATCTCATGTGAATAGTATACCGCATGATAATACAGTTAAAAATTTGATCGACAACGACTGTATTTTTGAAGAAGTTGACAGAATTGTCGATACGAATTTGAACATGGATGATGAAGATGAAGGAGAGCATGATGATTTTGATTCTATCCAAGAGGATGGCACCGATCATGACCAACATGGAAGTTCTTCTGATGATGAATAGTAATCGTATAAGACCCGTACTTCTATATATACGAAATGTATTTAACTGCTTTATCATAATTTTCATGAAGTTGACTTAAATTCTTTATGTTTGTTTGTAGATGATAGATCAATTCGGGAACAGTCCTGCATCATTTGGTAGGGATCGTGGGAGGAGGCATCGTCTTTCCGTTACAATCCCATCCCCATCATCCACTATCCCACCTGCATTTTCCACTGTGCCTGCGCCTCCACTCATTAGTCCCCCACATACTACTACTGCGTCATGTTCATTAGGAGGCACGTATTCACCTTCATTATATTCAGGACCTCCTATACATGCTCCAGGACCTATCATGTATACTATATCACCTCCTACAGTCCATTCATCATCTCCTCAGTTATGATCTACCACTATTTGTTCATCATCTCCTCATTCATCCACCGGCGCTGTTCCTTTACCATCTCCTTAGTCATCCACCGATGGCAGGGCTATACTGTTCCTAGATGGAGAGGGGTAATAGTAATATTAAGTTTTTGCCTTATGTCAGATTTGTTTCTGTATCAGATTTGTTGATTGACTTGTAATTTGTAGGTTTTACCATCTCATCCAGCTGCCAATGCCATTACAGACATAATGAAGAGCCATTTTGAGGAGCCGTGGGTATCATGGAAAAAAATACTGCACGGTGTAAAGGATATATGGTTTAATAAATTTAAGGCAAGTAATTTTGCTTAGATAGATATAAATTATTAATATATATTTTTATTGTCATTTAACCGGTTGTTGAATTCATAATAGAGGAGATATCGCTTTCAGCCATCGGATGAAATGTGGGCACGTCATAATTTTGAAAGACGTGGTGCGGCTCGACTAAAAAATCTTCTTGCTATTGCTAAAAGAACTATGGAGAGATCGCCATGGGTAGGAGAACTTGTGTGGAATAGATTGTGTGAGCACTGGCGCACCGCCCAATATCAGGAGAAATCAGAAAAAGCAAAAGTAAATAAGGCTTCTGATAGTGACGGTTTCGGTCCTTCACGTCATACCTGTGGCTCTATCACTACATCCCAGCACAGATATAATTTGGTAAGCAATACCTACCGAAATCTTTAATATATTTAAAATTCATGTTAATAAAATATTCTGTTCTACGAGATACAAACTTCGAAGACTGATACTGTGCCTTCTCCATCTGAGTTATTTATTCATACCCATCAGAGGAAGGATAAGACCTGGGTTGACAGGAGATCAGAGCATATTTGCATAAGTTAAATTTTTAATTTATTCTATTTTTTTTTATACTAACTGAATTAAATATTTCAGTCTAAATTTAGATGTAACATGGAGGAGGCACAAAGTCAAAGCAGTGCTGATTCTAGCCAGCAGCAAACTCCACCATCAGAATTGGATGTATGGATTCGTACTGTTGATGAAAAAAAGAAAGGAAGAGTATATAGGCTAGGATTAGAGTCCACTGTATTGATGCCTGCATCAGATTTTCCAGGACAATCATCATTCCCCGTACAATGGTTGAATAGTAAAGAATTCCAGGAGCAGGTACGGAAGCAGGTTGAAATCGAAGTCAATGAAGTCAATGCTCGGGTACAAGCTGCCGAGCAAGAAAGGGATGAACTGCGGAGGCGGGTTGAAAACAATGAACGAATATTGCAGGAGATATTATCTAACATAAATTTTCAGCTTGCAGCAACTCCTGCAACTCATGCTTTTACTGGTAATCCTTTACAAGGAACTGGAGTATATCCTTATCAGATGTATCGTGTACAAGGATCACCGCGAGGCGACGAGGAGCATGATGATGAGGAAGAGGAGGACCAGGAGGAATAGGAGCATTAGCACATTATTCATATTACCTTGCTCCACTGATTACTCTTATGTGTTTTGCTTTTTATTATGAACTGCACCTCTTGTTACCGTTATTTATTTAGCTTTGTATTATGAACTGCACCTCTTCATGTTGGACACTTTTGTTATATTTTTGTTGTTTTATTATGCATTTTCATGGATTCCCTCCTCTTGTTATCTGTAGATTGAGGCTGTGATGAGTTGCCTTGGTATCTTCGTGATGCTTCAAATTCTGAAAGTGTATGCTGGATCGGACCATTTTGCATGGATCTAAATGGAGTTGCAAATTTGGATGGCTTGCTATTATTGCAAGCAACCATTTGCTGCCTTAGACCCTTCTCAATGTACGAAAAGAGGCAATCCTAAGCTTCTGAATCTTATTTTTTAAAAATTTTGTTCAGTTTTTGTTGTTTTATTGATGATTTTCATGGATTTTCTCTTGTTACCTGCGATTTGAGGCTGTGATGAGTTGCCTTGGTATCTTGGTGATGTTTCAAATTCTGAAATTGTATGCTGGATCGGACCATTTTGCATGGATCTAAATGGTGTTGCAAATTTGGATGGCTTGCTATTATTTCAAGCAACCATTTGCTGCCTTAGACCCTTCTCAATGTATAAATATAGGCAATCCTGAGCTTCTGAATCTTATTTTTAAAAGTTTTGTCCTGTTTTTGTTGTTTTAGACCCTTCTGGCCTTTCTTTTCATGTGAGCATAGCAGGCTAAACATTGAATGTTTCTGTGCATGCTTCTTACTAGTTTACCATATTTATTATAAAGCCTCATGTGCATACTCTAAATTTTCATGGAGTTGGTACTTGCTCATGATTCCTTCCCGAACTCTATATACTTGTGTTAATTGAATGGTGATATTGATTCATATCTAGTGTACTACAAGCTTGTATTAAAGTTTCTTGGTTTACATCTAGTTAAAACTGGTGATATTGATATTTATAAAATTCAGAATAATAATTCATTTTTTATTATTTTTTTTAATTATTCAATTTTAGAAACTAATTTTTTTTTTATTTTTCAGAATTTTTTTTTAGCAATCAATTTTGCAACCAATTTTTTTTTATTTTTCAAAAAAAAAATTTTAGCAACCGATTTTTTAAAATTTTTCAGAAATTTTTTTTAGCAACCGGTTTTGCAACCGATTTTTTTTTATTTTTCTAAATTTTTTTTAGCAACCGATTTTGCAACCGATTTTTTTTAAATTTTTTGGAATTTTTTTATCAACCGATTTTGCAACCATTTTTTTTTAATTTTTCGAGATTTCTTTTTTAGCAACCGATTTTGCAACCAATTTTTTTTATTTTTCAAATTTTTTTTTAGCAACTGATTTTGCAACTAATTTTTTTTTTAAAAAAAATATAATTCGGTTGTTAAATCGGTTGCAAAATTTTGCAACTGAAAAAAATCAGTCACAAATTTTTGCAACCTATGATTTTGCAACCAACTAATTTCGGTTGCAAAATCGGTTGCAAAAAAATTTAGCAACCGGTTTTTATTTATTAGCAACCAAAAAATTGGTTGCTAAAACTGATTTTTCTTGTAGTGATTCTCACATCCAGAAAAGAGAAAATGAGAGAGCTTTTTCTTTATTCTCATCTCGTGTACTCTTGTAAATTTTCTATTTTCTTTTCATAATAAAAAAGAATGATTCCATGCGACCGTAGATATAGGAACAAGAGACTCCAAACCATGTAAAATTTCTATGTTTTGTGTTTGTATTTTCTTTTATTTTTCAAGCTTTTTCTTTCCCTCTCCTGTGACTTTTGTACTCTGCTATGTACCGTTCCTCAACAACTGGTATCAGAGCATCGGGCTTGAGAAAAATAGTGGGATTGATGGTAGGAGACGAAGAAAAAATCAAGATTGATATATTTAATAGGAAGGACTTCAAATTCTAGAAGATGTAGATTAAATAATATCTGTAACAGAAGAAACTTCACGTACCATTACTGGGAAAAAAACCTACCAAGATGTTACAAGTCGATTGGAAGTTGCTGGACCACTAGGCTTTGGAAGTGATCTATTTGATATTGGCTAGGAATATTACGTTCAACATCTTAGAGAAGAAGACGATAGCTAATTTGATAAAGGCTCTGACTAATATATATGAGAAACCTTTAGCCTCTAATAAAGTATACTTATGCATTGTCTGTTCAACTTAAAGATGGACAAAGGTGCATCTATTATTGATCATATTAATAAATTTTAATCTAATTATTAGTTAGTTGAGCTCTGTTGATATTAATTTTGAGGATGAAGTTTGTGCATTAGTTTTACTATCTTCTTTGCCTAAGAGTTGGGGTGCTACTGTGATATTAGTAAGTAGTTCTTTCGACTCAAGTAAGTTGATATTTGAAGAGATCTAGAACCTGATTCTCAATGAAGATATCATGAGGAAAGAATCCAAATGGAACTCTAGTTCTACCTTGGTTACTTAAGAAGACAAAGAAAAACTATACGATATAACAAAGATCATGGAAGATCCAAATCCAAATAGAGAAGCCAATAAAGACCAAAGGGTGATGGCTGTTAGTATTGTGACAAGAAAGGATACACTATAAAGAACTACTAGGTGAGAAAGAAGAATAAAAGACAAAATGAGAAATCTATCAATGCAGCAATAGATATAACTACTGATGCCCTAGTCCTCAATGTGGATAGTTCAATGAAGTCATGGATCCTAGACTCCGAAGCTTCATTTCACTCTATCTCATAAAAAGAGTATATGATGAATTATACTACCAGAGATTTTAGAAAAGTTTATCTTACTAATGATGAGCCATTAAATATTATGAGAAAAAGTGATGTGCATATAAAGATGCCGAACCAGTTAGTATGGAGGCTCAAGAATGTCGGACATATCTCAGATTTGAAGAGAAATCTATTTTCAATTGGGCAATTGGATATAGAGAGATACATCACAACTTTCATCAATGGCTATTGAAAGATCACCAAAGGTGCTATGATGATAGTACAAGGAAGCAAGTTGGGTACTCTCTACATGACTAGTAATTCCGGATATTCAATGGCACTAGCATTGGTACTAGCAAATTCAAAGTTGTGACATTATAAACTGGATCACACGAGCGAGAAAGGTATGCAAGTACTATTAAAAAATGATAAGCTAGCAATTTTAAAGTCCACTAATGTTAGTTTCTACGAGGATTATATTTTTGGAAAGCAAAAGAATGTTAGTTTTTCCAATATCAGTAAAATACCAAGATCAAAGAAGCTAAAGTTTATACACACTAACATATGAGGTCCCTCTTTGGTTGCATCCCTAGAAAGCTCACACTAATATATGATATTTATCGACGACTCTATCAAGAAGGTATGGATTTATTTTTGAAGAATAAATATGATATATTTGCTACTTTCAGGAATTGAAAGAGTTTGGTAGAGAACGAGTCTGGCAAGAAAATCAAGTGCTTGATACTAGACATTGGTGGTGCTTGATACTAGACCTGTGGACCACATGTGAGCGTGCCTGGGTTGCAGGCGCCTAGGCTGTGTGCTTGTGCATGCTTGGGCCATGCGCCCATGCATGCCTAGGCCATTCGTACTTGGGCCCGTGCATGCCTAGGACGCGCACCTACGGGCTAACCTGGCTCACTACTGCTGGGCCCTGGTTTTATTTGGGCTGGGTTTTGAGGCTTTTTACTCTCTTTTTTGAATTGGATTTTGAGTGGAATAAGCTCCATACCCAACAACTCTCCCATTTGGAGACTAATAATCCAAACATATATCCACTTGAAATAGAAAAAATAAACTTCCAAAATATAGGTTAGTATTCTGTATTTATGATGAAAAAGAATTATTTTGTATAGCCATTGACATAAAAGTAAGAGAATTCGAATCATGTAAAATCTCTATATTTTGCATTTATGGTTTCTTTTACTTTTTTAGATTTTTTTTCTTTTATTCTTCTATAATTTTTGAAATCCGTTGCATATCACTCCCCCAACAAAAGATGGACCTTACATTGCATCGCACTAATACAAGACAGTTTTGAAAATCTATGCAAGCAAAATTTTAACTCAAAGATGCAACTGAATTGCACAATTAAAAGAAGACCCGAATGTGTGTGTGTGTGTGTATATATATATATATACATGTTAGATTCAACCTGGCTCTAATATTTTGGACCCATAAAAATTAGTAGCCACAATTTTACCTAGCCACGGATCAGTGACGGTTAAAACAAATCATTTTGAAGCCAGGGAATGGTAATTATAACACTAGCATATATAAGTATGTTATATATAGGAGCTGCGACCATCCATCATAATAGAATGAAATTTCACTGTTTTCTTACAAGCAAGAAATTACATAGTTAATATTTTTAATGTAACTTAATCTCGAAATAGATTTTTTTTTTTTTTTTTTTTTGAGAGATGTCAGAAATTCTAAAAGTTGTCTTATCCAAAAATTAATTTCTATCCCATTCAACCAGCCATGGGGTTCAATGCATTGGATTTATTTCCCTCTAATCATCAATACCAAACTACTCGTAACACTGAAAAGAATTAAGCAATACGAGATGGACGCCCCTTTATAATATAGGTCCTGGTCCTGCTACTTTGATGCTACTGCTTCGCTGCTGGCTGCCGTTAAAAGGGCTTATACATGAAAAGATCTTCTGCCGAATAAAGTGAATGACGCACGACCATCTGAAGTACTCTTGCACATTTATCACTTCATCATCAACTACGTTCATTTACCACAGCATTATTCCGAAAGCATGTTTTGAAAGTAGAATATTGGGTTCAATTTTCTTCAAGTTCTCTAAGTGCGTTTCTTTTAATCCTTGGAGGAACAAAAATGACTTGATTCATATTTTGCTTGTGTAATGTTACTAGGATGCTTCACACGGTGCTCGGTTTTTCAAACAAATTGGGCATTACTCCAAGGTTCTACATCGGTAATCGAATAAATTACTATTGATTGTTAAGAGCGTAAAGCTTTGATAAAGTCCTGAGTAGTAGGTGCCCATTATGTTAACATGTCTTCTTTTTTCCCAAAGTCCTCTTGGCCTTGTGTCAACTATATATAGTGCCTCTCATTATCTCATATTGAGTATATACTCGGTAGATTTCCTTATGGGACGTTTATTATTATTCTTTTGCCCCCCAAACAAAAAAAAAAAAAGAAATAGCAGTGCTAGACTTGTTCTAATCTGATGGTACGGCCTGCGAGGACATGGGCACTTTACTTTTAACTACTAACTCAAGTTCACATCAATACCAGGGAACCTAACCCCAACCACTGCCATCCCCGTGACTTAGCCAACAAACAAGTGGCATCTAGTTTTGGATTTTTTGCCCTTTGAATCTATTATGCCAACTCCGTTCCTCTCAGGTACAGTTCGAAAGCTTGTAGCTCAACCACCTAACAGTACGAGTTGCAGGCTTCTCTAACTCTCATATTTGTGTGCGAAAATGTCATGTCTACTCCATTCCTCTTAGGTGCAGTTCGAAAGCTTGTAGCTCAACCACCCAGTATGAGTTGCAGCCTTCTCTCTCATATTTGTGTACGAAATGTTATGTTTACTCCATTTCCTCTTAGGTGCTGTACGAAAGCACGTAGCTCAACCACCTTCAGGATGATAAGTTGCCGGCTCTAACTCTTATATTTGTGTGCGAAAATGTTATGTTTACTCCATTCCTCTTAATTTGGTGCTGTTTGAAAGCATATCACTTGACCACCAGCAGGATGGATGCGTTGCAGGCTTCGTCTTAACTCTCATATTTGTGTTCAGATCAATTACCCGAGTCTTATCCAAGAGGATTCTAATCAGCTCAAGACCGACTGCTTGGCGGTCCAAAGAACATAATTGAAGGACCGATAATTTGAACAGCCAGCACACTACAAACATGTAGTTGTCCCTCGATTTATCTTTAACCTGCAGTCCCCTTTTCATGTTCACCTTTGCATTTGCATATATCTTGCCTGACAACATCCGACCCCCAGCCCTCTTCAACTAACATTACGAACATGCGCCCTGATACATTCGGTCCCTCGAGAGGGAAGTGCCCTTAATTGATCCCGTCCTTCGAATCAGAAGGCTTTTAAAGCACCGCACCAAAAGGCACCAACAAATCCCAACTTCCTGCCTCTCCCCAGCTCCCATCCAACTAGCCGAGCATTCAATGGCATAGGAATGCCCCTTGGCCAACGGACATTGCTACGGTGCCACTCGGGGAAATTGGCCGAGTCCATAACCAGCCAATAAAATAATCCTACAAATATGAATGCGAAGACCTCAAGTACCTAAATAATAGTTTTTTTTTAGCTGCTAGTCTTTTTATAAATGAGATCCTGCTTTATTATAAATGATGCTAGACTTGAACTACGACCCATATTTGACGAGAAAGCACTGCAATACGAGTTCGTTTTAAATTAATTGTAGGCGCGCCAACCTTAGACCGACAATAATCATTCATGATATTTGTGTTTGGATTTATCTTGATTCGCATTCATTCATGATCTTTGTGTTTGGATTTGTCTTGATTTAGATCCTTGGCTTGTAATAATGTTAGGATTTAGACGAAGAAGTAAGTACAATCTTACATCGGTGCTTATACTGAATGAAGAAATCTAATGTTTCAAGGTGGCCCTTTTACCGTTAGGTCTTAACAAGATCATTACCGTGGATTCCTTGCAAGTTTCGCAGTCCATCAATAAGAGGTGACGACTTCATCACATGGTGTCAAACACCTTGTCACACTCGATCCGCAAAGTTGCCCTATGCGCTTCTATTAAATGTTCCAATGGTTTATGATCCCTTGGGCCACCCACCAACCAATTGAGCGCGACCACTTCCTTCGATCGCAAATTGGTCCATTCCCTCTCGTCATGGGCCAAGGGTGGCATTTGATACCAGAACTTTTTATCAAAATTGCGCTTGATTTCCTTGTACTCCTTTCGTGCAATGTAGGGCTCCTTGACCGACCGTGACATCGATCAGTTGTTGCCTTTTCAAGCTTGAACGCGGCTAACCCAACCTACTTGGAACTAGATGCTAATTTTTTTGCCGGGTTTTAATCGGAAACTGCATCGTCACGTAAGGTATATTTCACCGTCAAGCATGACTTTGTATGCATTAGCATTAAATCTTTTTGAAGTATACTTAATCAGTACATATTCCCACGTTTCCTCGGAATATATGAAGCAGGTCCGATCCTATCTGTTATCTTGTGTACTCCTGATCAATATCAATGTAAAAACAGATCGGTGAAAAAGTATAATAATAAAAAATATATATCAGAATTTAACATGGTTTGGCAATGCAATTATATCCACGAGCGAAAATACATAATTTTACTACTATCAAAATTATAATAAAGGAGAAGCATTTTAACTCCCCAAAAATCTATACATCCAAAAATCTCTTTCAATATATATTAAATAAAATATTAATTTTTTTAAAAAAAAAAATATCGCAGAAACATAGCACCGCAAGAGAAGCCAAAAAGAGCTACAACAAAAGAAAGAGATTTTTTTCTATTAAAGCTTCCTCTCGTTATCTTTCTTGGTGCACGAAAAAATTGAACGAATTAAATTGAGATGTAACGGTGAAAAGAAAAAAAAGATGCATATTAGAACTCTTTTTAGGTGTTGACAGGCTCGAACACCTAACAAATCTCCTCCTTTTGACTTTTACAACACAAATGTACTTCTCAAAATAAAATAATCGTAAATACACAATAGTAAAAAATACTCATCTTCACCAAAATATCCCAAACGGTATCCCCAAGTATTGTAGATACTAAGTCCAAATAATACTTGAACTTAGCAACAGAAAGAGGCTTCGTCATCATGTTAGTTGGATTATCGATGGTACCAATTTTCTTAACAATCACTGTACATTTTCTAATTACATCCTAAACAAAATGAAACTTTACATCAATATGCTTTGTTCTTTCATGAAATACCTGGTCTTTAGATAAATGAATAGTACTCTAACTGTCTGAATATATAATAGTCGGCTTTCAACTAGAAGTAAGCTCTCCAAATAAGTCTCATAGCTATATAGCTTCCTTCAAACCCTTTGTCATAACAATATACTCTATCTTGATCATAGATAGGGCTACAATAGGTTGTGTTGCCACATACACCGCCATGGCCAGCAGCTCGAGGATGGCACCGGACACCGACCTCATCGACCAGAATCCTGCTCGCGCGCCATGGATCTGAAAAAAAGAGGAGACCCGGGCCGAGGATCCCAACAAGGGCATGCCAACGATCAAGTCAGTGGGCGATCTAGGAAAACAGATCCTTCCCAGTGGATCCTTGATCGGACTCCATGCTAAGAGGAGGTTTTGCTTTCAAAGAAAAGAGTAGGGTGAGAACGGCAGTGGTGGAGGAGAGCTCGAGCTATGATGGCTGTGTCCGTCGAGAATCTTCCGATGAGTTCTCCGGTAGCCTCAGAGCGCTTTGCCACTCCCTTCCCTTGCCTTTACTTGCTTACCTTATTCCATGGTCCTTGGAACTTCCTTTTAGGCCATGGATCCCTCCAGCTATCCACCTTGGGTTCCTCCCTCTCTGCAGGTGCCGGAAGGTCAACGATCAGCAGTGTGCCATGCGGTGCGCCCCAGTGCCTTTCCCCCTTCATGATAGGGAGTTATGTCACAGTCTTTGACTTCCCAGTTGGTCGCTACACTTTGAAAGATTTGGCAGGACCTCGATTTGGGGGCAGCCGCCCCCTAGTTTAAATCCCCTAGCATGGGTTTCTTCTTCTAGGTGGTGCAAACTGTCGGCTAGGAAGTGCGATGCCTTGGTCGGGGTGCCTTTTCCTATCTGGTATAAACAACAGCAGAGAGATCATGACACCCTGGGAGGTGTCCCTCCGTGGTTCTTGGGTGGCGCACTGCTGTCCAAGGGAGGTGGTGACGTCCCTTTGTTTATGCTTCTGAATCCCTTGAAGCATTGTGGACTTTGGCCATGGGGACGGCTTCCGATCGTCGGACCTCTTGACCGAAGAACGCTTGGCTCGAGGAGAGGGAGCTCGACTTTGGCCAAGGCGGGCTCGACCTTGAGTGAGCTGCCCAACGAAGGAGCTCGAAGAGCGGGAGCTCTACTATAGTCGAGGCGGGCTCGACCTCGAGGGAGCCGCCCGGCGAAGGAGCTCGAAGAGCGGGAGCTCTACTTTGGCCGAGGCGGGCTCGACCTCGAGGGAGCTGCCCGGTAAAGGAGCTCCGAGAGCGGGAGCTCTACTTCGGTCAAGGTGGGCTCGACCTCGAGGGAGCCGTCCGATGAAGGAGCTCGAAGAGCGGGAGCTCTACTTCGGTCGAGGCGGGCTCGACCTCGAGGGAGCCGCCCGATGAAGGAGCTCGGAGAGCGGGAGCTCTACTTCGGTCGAGGCGGGCTCGACCTCGAGGGAGCCGCCGGGTGAAGGAGCTCGAAGAGCGGGAGCTTTACTTCGATCGAGACGGGCTCGACCTCGAGGGAGCTGCCTGGCGAAAGAGCTCAAAGAGCCGGAGCTCTACTTCGATCGAGGTGGGCTTGACCTCGAGGGAGCCACCCGGCGAAGGAGCTCGAAGAGGGAAAGCTCGACTTAGACCGAGATGGGCTCAACCTCAAGGGAGCTACCTAGCGAAGGGGCTCGAAGAGGGGGTCTGACATGGCAGCTTTTGCCAGCATGGCATCCAGCTGGATCCGAAAGGGAATCCACGTCAGTAATCTTGCCACATCAGGTTGCAATGAAGCTTTCCATCTAACTGCACATCCATAAATAGAGAGAATATAACCTGAAAGTGATCTCCTCCTCTCCAAATCACCTACAAAATTTGAATCAACATATCCAACCATACCATCCTTATACCTTCCAAACTCTAGACAAGTGCTAGTAATACCTCATAGATATTTCAGAATCCACTTAACAGCCTGCCAATGAGTCTTACTAGAGTTGGTCATATATCTACTAATCATACACATTGCATAGGAGACATCCATCCATGTAAAAATCATGGCATACATAATGCTCCCAACAGTATTGAAATAAGAAACATATGACATGCACTCCTATTCATCATTGGACTATGGTGATAACGCAACTAAAAGTCTAAAGTGCACCGCAAGAGAAGAGCTCACCGGCTTTGCATATGTTATCCCAAAATATCGAAGAATTTTTTCTATGTATCTCTCCTTTGTCAAATGCAATAGTCCTGATTTTTAGTCTTGCTTAATTTTCATTCCAAGAATCTTCTTAGCAGCATCTAGATCTTTTATCTCAAACTCAACTTTCAGTAATGCCTTCAACTTATTTATTTCAACCATGTCACTGGAAGAAATTAACATTTCATTAACATAAAGCAACAAATATATGAAAGATTCATTACAGAGTTTTCTAAGGTACACAACTGTCATGCTTGCTTCTAAAATATCCATGACCTGTCATGAAAGAATCGAACGGCTCGTACCATTATTGAGGAGACTGCCTCAAGCCATAAAGTGATTTCTTTATCAAGCAAACATGGTCTTCTTTTCCATCAACAATGAATCCCACTGGCTGTTTCATATAAATTTGCTCCATATAAGAAGATGTCTTAACATCAAGCTACTCAAGATATAGACCATGCTTGGCTACCAATGATAAAAGAACATGAATAGAAGTAAACTTATGACTGGTAAGAAAATATCATTAAAGTCGATGCCTTCTACTTGAATGTAGTCTTAAGCAATTAAATGAGCTTTATACCATGTATCTTCCACACCAGGGATTCCTTCTTTTTCCTGAAAACTCATTTATAGCCAATAATTCTATTGCCTATAGGTAGTTTTACCAACTTTCATGTATGATTCTTATTAAGAGACTCCATCTCCTCATTCATCACCACTAACCACTCTATAGAGCTGGCACTAGAGATAGCTTGATTATATGTGGAAGGCTCGCGTTCTTCTTCTATATCATGTGCCACTGAAAGAGCATAAGTAACCAAATCCTCATATCCATATCTCTACGATGGTTTTATCTATCTCCTTATTCGATTAATAGTAATGCTTTGCCCTCAACTTGTAGAATTTCACTAATTGAGATGTTTGATGACTAAACTTGTTTTGACTGAGAAGAATTTTGTAATTGAACTGTACCATCAATCTGTACCTATACTTGCTTACTAGCACTCAAGATCTTATCAGAAGAAACATGGTTAGGATATAACATAGCAACTTATCCAATATGACATCCTTGCTAATGAGCAACTTAGATGATTCAGGACAACATAATCTATATCCCTTAACCCCCGATGCATAATTAATAAAAATATACTTCTTAGCCCTAGGTTCAAACTTTCCTTCATTTATATGAGCATAAGCAGAATAGCTAAATATTCTGTTGGCTTTGGCTCCTTAGTTTTGATGATTAACAAAAGATTGAGTATATGTTTGGACTAATGTTTCATTTCAAGATAAAGTTTCAGGCCTTAGGTTATTCAAAAAGAATATCAAGAGTACAATGATGAAACCAAGCTTGCTTGATTTGGGAAAGAGCTCTTCTACCTTAAACAAGATCAAATTTTTCATATTGGACCTTCATATTAAGAAGTAATTGACAAAAGAAACAAAGGCCTAGAGAAACTCAAGCATGGCACGCACCTCTCCAGAGTTTCAGAAAGTTTCAGACCAGAGGTCGACACCTTGCCAAAGGTCGACCACTAGAAGTCGACTCATGAAAAAAGAAAAGTTCAGCAAGGCCGGCATGGCAAAATTTCAGTGGCACGCTTCAAAGGTCACCACCTGAGGTCGACACCTGTCCAGAGGTCGACACCAGAGGTCGACTCATCGCCTGAGAATTCAAACTGGGCAGAACTATAGTTTCCTGGATTTTTGCCTAAGATAAACTGGAGGTCGACTCATGAGGTCGACACTTGACCCAGAGGTCGACTCATGAGGTCGACTCATGGCATAACGGCTAGTTTTTCTGAACTTTTGATTTGATTTCTAACGACCATAAACGGCCATATTTTTTATTCTAACGGTCTTGTGGAGTTGTTTCAGCTTGAATGAAGTATTTAACCTTCACCTAACTTCAAAAAAGTGGAGGAGACAAAGTGAAAAAGAAGAGAGTAAAAGTACAAAGCTTTCAATCAATCCTTAAGCCAAAAAGAGAGAAAATCCAAGAGATTCCTTAGCCAAAAGCTTTCCATTTTGAGGAATCCAGCTTTCAATCCTTAAGATTCCAAGAGGAAGACTTGAAGAGTCTCCAACAAGAGCTACATCGAATTATTTTTGCTCAAAAAGGAGTTTGTCTTGTTTTTATTCATTGTATTCATACTCTATTTATGCTAGCCTAGTTTCAAGGGAATTTGAAACTACTGTGAGATTTGTTGGTGAGCCAATTGATAAAACCAACTAGGGTTGCTTGTAAGCCCGAAGCCAAAACAAGTGTGTAAGGTTTGTTGGTGAGCCTAGGTAACAAAACCAACTTAGGTTTTGACTTGTGAGCCTTGTAAAACAAGTCGGCTGTAATCTAGAGAAGATTATAGTGAAAATTTCCAAGTGGAGCTTGGGGAATGGATGTAGGTGCTGGTGCACCGAACCACTATACGTTTTGTGTGTTTGCATTGCTTTATTCTCTATTGCTCTTTAATTGTTGTTATCTTTCATTGCTTCCGTTGCATAATTACTCGAGCACTATCACTCTTCACATTTGAAATTGATAGCACATATATTGCTTTAATTTTTAAAAAAGACCCAATTCACCCCCCCTCTTGGGCACCATATCTGGGCAACATATTCACAAATTAAAATAATCAAAAATGCTACCATACCATATCTCTTCTAGAGTTTTGTAATCAAGTACCGAATATGGAAATCGATTTACTAGATAACATGCTGTAGAAATTGTCTCTATCCAAAAGCTCTTCGCCAAGACAGCATTAGAGACATGTACCAAGCCCTCTCCAAAAAAGTCATGTTCATCTGCTTGGCCACCATGTTCTATTATGGAGTATGCCTATGGTCTCATGTCAGATGATCCCTTCTTAAAAAATTTCTCAAATTTTGACGAACATAATTCCAAACCATTATTGATTTTCATTTTCTTCATTTTCTTTTCAGTTTGCTTCTCAATTATAACCTTCCACTGTTTAAAATAATTGAACACCTCATTTTTGTTTTTCAGAAAAAACACCCTTATGAAAAAAAGTCATCAATAAAAATTAATATATATCTAGCACCACCAAAAGTAGGAATACAAGAGGGTCCCTAAAGATCTGAATGAATGTAGTTTAGAGTACCTTTTATTCGATGGACTATAGTCTTAAAATTGATTCTTTTTTATTTGCCAAGAGCACAATGCTCATAGAAGTCTAACTTTCCAAAACTCTGACCATCTAGTAGACCTCTCTCAATCAACTCTTTCATACCATGCTCACTCATATGATCCAGTTACATATGCTATTATCTAGTGCTATCTAAATCTAACATAAAAGAAGAAGTTGCCATCACTGAACCTGTCATAGTAGAATCTTATAGAACAAACAAACAAATCGGACAACATAGCCTTTGTCACTATGAGATTTCCTTTAGTGACCTTCATCAATCTATCAATCGAAGAATACTTGAAGCCCTTAGCATCAAGAGTCCTAATGAGATCAAATTTGTTCTCATATGTGGAACATACCAAACCTCTGATAAAGTCCTCACTACTCGATCGAACATTTTTATATGAACAATGCCAATACCAATAACTATACACCTGGTATGATTTCTCCTCAATATAACTCCACCTTGAATTGGCTTATATGTCGAGAACCACTCCCTATGAGTACAGATATAATAGAGCACGTAGAGTCCATAAGCCACTCATCTTGTCCATGTATCTTATCTATAGCTAAGGTTGGAAGTGGGTCGAGCCGGGCCATACCCCTACCCGAGCTTGGCCTAAAAAAAATTTTGGACTTCAAGCTAGGCTTAGGCCTGATTTATTTTGAAAAAAACTGGCCCAAGCCCAGCCCAAGCTCGAACTTGAGCCCAACCCGAGCTCGATTGGGCCAGCCTGAACCATACTTTGATTCATGCCTGCTTAAATTAAAGCCTAATTGGGCCTACCAAATTAAAGATGAAATGATAAAATAAAGTTCTTTTAACTACTAGTATATACTTTTAAAAAATCTAAAAGATTAAAATCCTAAAACTATCGAGCTAGCAGGTCAGGCTCAAGTTGGACCTTTTTCAAATTGGGCCGGGCCAAGGAAGTGCCTGAGCCTGGCTCGAAAATTAAATGAATTCTATTTTTAGGTTTAAGCCTGGCCTGATCTACTTCAAGCCTGGCCCGAAGCCCGGCCCGAGCCTAGTTCCAGCCCTATCTATAGCTGTGAAGATAATATCACCACCATCTATTCTCTTGTTGCAACTCTTACTTCTACCTCAGTATTAGTGCTTTTCTTATCTTGATACTTATTATCACCGTTCTTCCGCTATTCTTTATTTCTTAACTTAAAATAATCAGCTTTTATATGACCCTTCTTCTTACAATAACCACAAATCAAATTCTTATACTTTGACTTTAACTGGATGTATCTCTATTTCTAGAACCCTTTTCTTGGGATCTCCCTTTAGCAACCAAATCTTCTGCTAAAGCTCCACCTGTCTCATTACTAATCTATATATTAATCCTTTCTTTTGGAAGTAGAGAGGACTTAACATTACCAAGATATAAAATATCTCATCCAAACAAGGTCTCATGAAAATTCTTAAACAAGGACAGTAAAGAATATAAGAGTAAGAGGGCCTTATCCTCTTCTTTAATTTTAACATCTATTAAGCAGAGATCCATAACAATAGAACTAAATTCATTTAAATATAACTTAATAGAGGTATGTTTCTCTATAAGTAACATGAAGAGATATTACTTTAAATATAGCTTACTAGTGAGGGATGATCGCTGTCGTAGGTGATCAAAAATAAAACCTAACTCACTACTATAGCTAGGATGAGTAGGGATCATAACCTCGAAGATTAAAGGTAATTATTTGATAAAAAGTAAAGAAATAAATAAATATTTATATTTTTAAAGATAGATGATGATTAATTAAAATTAATCAATATAAATTAAATATGAGATCGAGAGGTTTAAATGATAAAAAGATGTCTTCAGGTTTCCAAGTAATCACAAATATAAATCAGGTATTTGTTCTAATCTAAATAATCAAAATCCATATTTTTTTGAAATCTTTCAAATTAATCCCTAGTATAGGCTATCTTGTCGAGTATGAACCATATCTTGATAAGATCATGGCCCGTCCCACAAGTATAGGCTATCCAACAATTGAGTTGAAAAAATCCTAATAAGATACATAAATAATCCTAGAATTAATTATCTATGTTGAGCATAGACCATATCGTATCAAGATTATGATTCATCTCACCTACAAGTAATTAATTAAGAAAATCAAACATAAAAGAATTGAAAAGAGAATTAAAAGTATTTATTCAATTGCATAGAAGAGAAAATAATTACCAAATTAATGGAAGGATCCATGTACTTCCCTATAAACTACACCTCAATCACACATGGCTCATGGATACATCTTCTTGGAGATTCAGAGCTCTGTCACAGTACCTCTTCTCCTGAAGAACTAGTTTTCTTTACTCCTCTCTCTCTCTCTCAAAGCCTAAACTAATTATAAGAATAATAAAATAAAATTTTGCTGGTGAAATTGATGATGCCTTTCTACTTTTTGAGGTCCTCTTTTTATAGAGCTCGCTAAGAGCTTTCTCCCAGTCAGATTTAGAGTCAATCTGGCTCAAAATTAGCTGTATATCGCATGGAGCAGTCTCAATCGTTCGATTTGCATCTTGATGGGGTGAACGGCGTTCCTTCCTTCTTGGGCAAATAGAGTCTTGACCTAGATTTCTCGTCGAATCTCGGATCCTGGGTCTACTTCTTTGATTGGGATTTGAACTTGCTTCTCCCAATTCCAGCGATAGTGGATGGATAGCAGTTAGTGATGGCAGCAAGAGGTGATGTGAGATGGTGTGGAGGAATGACAACATGTGCTTTAGGCGACTGATCAAGGGAAAGAATGGTGGCTGATATCTATGGGAGTGAAGGCACGTTGATGGGAACAAGGCCAGTGGTAAGGGACGGGCAACATCTCGGCTTCATGGTAGCTTCTCCGACATTGATGGCGATGGTGGGTGAACAGCAATGAAGTCGGGTGATGGCAATTTGTTGGTGTCTTTTTCGACCGTGAGGGAGCTCCCGGCGGCAAGGGACAGCTCTTATGGCCGACGGCTCAAAACGAGGTAGGTGGTCCACGGGCAAAGGTGATGGGGACATCTCAAGCACGGATCTTGGAGCAAGCATAATTCTTGGAGTGGCAGAGATCTTGAAGCATTTTTTTGAATAAATTTATTTAGGATTTATCTTTTGTTTAAAATTTAAATTAGGATTTGGTTGGTTAGGATTGATATATGGATAGGCTTATCTTATCCTATCTTATATTTGAATTTGATTCGTTCTTATCTTTTTATCTTGTATTCAAATTCAAATGAGGGTTGGAAAATCTATAAATACCACCCTAATCCTTTTGTAATAGGAGGATGGATGAATAAAATTTCTATTGTTCTGTGTGAAGGATCTGTGTGCTCCTAGGGTATATGTATGATCCCTTCTCCATCTTCCCAGGGTTTCTGTGTGATCCCTGATTTTGGGCATCTATGTGAGCCCAGGGCATCTATGTGAGCCCTTTGCTATGTGCTTGTTCTTCTAGGGCATTTGTGTGAGCCCCTTTGCTATGTGCTTGTTCTTCTTGGGGAATCTATGTGAACCCCAGTATTTTATCTTAACCCTGCATCCTCTTCTTTCCTCCTTTGCAAATCCTAATCCCTGGTGACTTTCATGCTCACCAGCGATCCAGTCCAATCCCTGTCCCGCATCAAATGGTATCAGAGCTAAAGGATTAGGATTTTTCAGTTCCATCAACCTCGCTCAGCCTGATTCGACGGAGTCGAGTTCACCCCACCGTAGGAGAATGATGGGGACATCTCAAGCACGGATCTTGGAGCAAGCATAATTCTTGGAGTGGCAGAGATCTTGAAGCATTTTTTTGAATAAATTTATTTAGGATTTATCTTTTGTTTAAAATTTAAATTAGGATTTGGTTGGTTAGGATTGATATATGGATAGGCTTATCTTATCCTATCTTATATTTGAATTTGATTCGTTCTTATCTTTTTATCTTGTATTCAAATTCAAATGAGGGTTGGAAAATCTATAAATACCACCCTAATCCTTTTGTAATAGGAGGATGGATGAATAAAATTTCTATTGTTCTGTGTGAAGGATCTGTGTGCTCCTAGGGTATATGTATGATCCCTTCTCCATCTTCCCAGGGTTTCTGTGTGATCCCTGATTTTGGGCATCTATGTGAGCCCAGGGCATCTATGTGAGCCCCTTTGCTATGTGCTTGTTCTTCTAGGGCATTTGTGTGAGCCCCTTTGCTATGTGCTTGTTCTTCTTGGGGAATCTATGTGAACCCCAGTATTTTATCTTAACCCTGCACCCTCTTCTTTCCCCCTTTGCAAATCCTAATCCCTGGTGACTTTCATGCTCACCAGCGATCCAGTCCAATCCCTGTCCCGCATCAAAAGGTCATGGACCGAAGTTCATGGCTACCGTGGACTGCACCCAGCTTTCGCAGATCGAGCGACCGATCTACCATGGACCAGCTGCTCTAATATTTGTACTATTGGACCAGCCACTCTAAAATTCATGCCATTTCTTTATTAAATTTTCAACTTCGATTTTGAGCATGTTTGAACTTCGATTTGAGTACCGTTTATACCATTAAACTCCAAAAATCAAGCTCTTTCCATCCATTAACTATTTTTTTACAAAATATTAATAAAAATATTAATTTTTAATAAATATAAATTAATTAATATTTATTTTAATATTTAAATTAGAATATTTAATAGACTTATCATACTTCCTAACTTAGTCATTACTAGTCCCTTAGCAATGCAATAAGAATATAGATATTAATTTATAACCATATGTTATTAAAATTCTCTTTTAGATCTAGGCTTAAGGTTAAAAGAAGTTAGCCAGCATCACTAACTAGGTATTGAGTTTTTAAAATAAATTTCGCTATCAAAACTATTAGAAACTTTCTTAGAATTTATCTAAAAGTCTACAACACTTATATTTGTGATGGCTAACTTAGTATTTCAGTACTAGATTGTAAGGAACAATTATAGCTTTGCTTATCACCTATTTTTGGTCAATTTTCTATACACCTTCCAAATTAAGCACACGAGCTAAGATAGCTTTCACACCATCTGAGTTTTTCTCTTTTTTTATTGGCGATGTCCTCACACTATCCACTTTTTGACATGAACAACAACACTTACTTAGATGAAGGTGTCCGATTACTTGATGGAAAACCAATATTTAGAACTTGTTCATTTTTTCTTTTCTTCATTTTTTCTCTTTTTTTCAGGTAGGTAGCTCTTTCCTCAAATTCAAGTTAAACTGGAGGGTGTGATGCAGAACGAAAGCTCTGATACCAAAATTGATGCAGAACAAAAAGATGATGCGATGCGGAAGTAAATTAAAATTAATGTATTTTTTTTTTATTTATTTTCAGAAGTCGGCTTTGACTTAAAGGAAAGATAAACTAATGCTGAAAGAAACTAAGAAATGACAGAAAGCATAATTAAAAGGAGTGGATTATCAGAGTAACTCAGAAGTAGAATCGCTGGGGATTGAGAAACCCCCTGACCTAGGATTTACTCCTCTTTCAAGAAACAGACAAAGAGAGAAGAGAAGGTTTTATACCTGACTGTGATATCTCTCGTTGCTTCAATTGAAGGACACTCTCGAACAGATTGTAGGATCCTTGGAGACGATGTATCTTCGCAATGGATCCTCGGATTGTAGTCCTATAGCAAGGTTGGCCTTCTTCTCGAACTCAGGATCTGGAAGAAGAAGAACAAAAAAAAAAAAAGAACCAGAAACTCAAAGAAAGACACTGACCTGAGGACTTAATGAAGATTGTTGGATGTAGAAGTTCCGGAGATCTTGATACTGATCTGACTCTTCTTTGAACTTGCTCTGTAGTTGAAACAGTTGATCTGAACCTGGATGCTGGTGACCGGCTTCGATGTGGAAGAGAGGGGCCGTGGGATTAAGATGGAAAATTAGGGTTTGGTGGTGGTGGAGTAGAGATGGGTGGACTAAGCTAGGGTTTTGGGGTTGGAGATCTCATACCTCCTCAAGGTTCCTAGGAAACCCGGATTTACTCCCTCACGGAGCTCAACACTTGAATACAAGTGCGGAAGAGAGAAACACAAAGTTGCTCACAAAGAAATTGATTTCATTCATCATTTTTTTCAAGAGTTACATAGAGTTGAATATATAGACATAACAAAGAAATAAAATTTCATACACTTCCCATGTGGGACTAATAGGACTAACCCACACTTTAGGCATCAAATTCTCTTCCCAAGACTCCTTCCATGAGTGGGCAGCCCAAAAACTCCAAGAAAACTTGAAAATCAGCTCCAAATGGCAGGTTATGGGGGTGTCTCCTAGTATCTCTCCATGAATCAAGGATTTTTCCTTCATGGTTTGGCTCTTTTGGACACCTCCTAGTCTTGCTCCACAAGTTTAGGCTTCTTCCTTTCATGGCTTTGGCACTTTAGGCAACTTTTGGGTGCCTCCTTGATTTTCTCCCCAAGACATTCTCTCTTCCCTTTTATAACTTGGGTTTTTATGGAGCATTGTGGGACACCTCCTTGATCCTCTCTTCAAGAAAAATTCTTGCCATCCTGGCTTGGATTTATCTGGAAAGAAGTTGGCTCCTCCTTGGATTGAGGTATCTTGATGGATTTCTCCCCCCAGTGATGCATGAAAGAAGGGACCTGCTTTCTTGTGGTGTGGGGACCAAGGCACACTGGATGGAGATGTGGCGCCTCCTGGACTCTGGCGTGTGGCTGGGAGTGTGGCGCCCACTTGCTTGGTCCTGAAAGAAAATGTGGCACCTTGGAGAAGACCTAGACCACTACTAGGACTTGTATTGAGTCAACATGACTCAACAAAATTTAAATTGCAGGGAAATACAGACTCAAACTAAAATTGAGTTGACCAAGTCAACCCTTATTACAAAACCAGAAAACCCTAATTCTTCGGGCAATGTCAATCAGAGATCCAGATGGAGCCCTGAAGTCTTCTTCTGAGTCTGGTGCCCGCACCAATTCTCCCGGGGTGGGAGGAACTCGACCCTGTCGAGTATGGATCAAGCTAGCTTTGGTATCTCTCCAAGAGGTCTGGGTCCAATTCTTGTAATTCTTCTCGGGAGATCCAAGAGTTATCAGAATCTGGCCTTCCTTGCCAGCGGACCAGGTATCTTTGGTATCCTCGATTACGAGTAGAGATAACCTGATCATCCAGGATCTTTTCAATCTGCTCTTTCCTCACAGGCCAGTTTGTTGGTGGACACACAGGGTTGGGTTCACTCTCAAGAGCAGGATTAGGCTCAAAAAGGCTCACTGGGAATCACAGCTGGCTCTCTATACTCTACTAGGTCTGTAATGTTGAAAGTGGAGCTAATGCCTAGTTCTGAAGGCAACTCGAGCACATAGGCATTGGACCCTACTCTCTTCACTACTCTAAATGGTCCAGCTCCTCTAGCATGTAACTTTCTAACAGTTCCAGGAGGAAACCGTTCAGGCCTTAACCTAATCATTACATAGTCTCCCTCAACAAAAGTTTTGACTCGCCTTTGAGAATCAGCCAACTTCTTATAAGTTTCATTACTTAAATTTATTTTGGCATGAATTTCTTTATGCAAGTCCTTTACATGCTATGCAAGTGCATCAAGAGACTTGTGTGTGGACTAATAGTGAAATCAGATCAAGTGGTGTGTGAGGCTTGTATCCATGAACAATTTCAAAGGGACTCTAGCCTATAGACCTATTGATCGAAACATTATATGCAAATTTAGTCCTGGACAAAATACAAATCCCAATTCCTGGTGCTCTCAATCAAACCAAAATCAGAGCCAAAGCCTAGTAAAGGGTCAAGAAAAACTAAACTAGACTGATGACGCATTCCTAAAGAATGGACTTTATTCCAAAGGAACCCTAGGTCTAAACCTAACAAACTAAGGCTCTCTAGGTTTGACCTTGGGTCGGAGGAGGGCATGCAAAGCATGAAAACTTATTATGGATGCCTAGTAGGTGCCATAAGGTCTTCCAGAAGTAGGTGGCAAACCTAATAGGTTCTAAGGAGTCTTGCAACCTAGAGATCTCAGTAAAGTGTAATCCCATAGCTCTAGAAACATGAGAAGATTCAGGGAAGGGTAGGAAATAAGAATCAGAGTTTTGAGGTGGCTTATCAGAAACAAGAAACAAACCTTGGTTATTCAGGATGACCTTAAAATGAGGACATTGTTCTATAGGTGCACTCATCCAAACCTCATGATTTGCTCTAGGAGGGTCTACAAGTGCAAGTTCTAGGATAGGCTGGGCGCTCCTAGAAGGTGGAAGGTTATCAGGAAGGTCTTTGGAATGTTTATCTAAAAAGTCCTCTAAGCTACTATCTTTTTCTTGTTCTTGGACCTTCTCAATGGGCAATTCTTGTGAACCCCTTCCTTCTTCACACTTCTCTACCAGATTTGACTCAGGGGTGTCTTCTTTGGATTCCTCAATGAATTCAGAGGTATTCTTACTTAAACTCTCATTGGGTGTAATTTCCTCTTCCTGAACTTCCTCAAAAGGGTCTTCTCTTAGGGTTAGCTCATGAATTCCTTGAGTGGCAGGGGTCCCCTCAATAACCCCATCAGGTAGGAGTTGGTTAATTGAATTATCGGGAGAGATATCCTCAAATTCTTCTTCTTCATATTCATCTATCAAACTTATGTCAGGCTCATATATTTCTTCCTCAATCTCACTGAAAGGTTCTAATCTATTCTCCTTTGATTCCTCTTTAAGTACGGCTCTGGTCAGGTCAACTAATTTTGGGATGGCCATGCCTAACTCCTTCTTAGTGTTATCCTTCTGGTCAAGAGGTGACACAAGTGGGAATTGACAAACAAAAGTCTGGTTCACTACGGGTGTCGGATCAATCGGAACTTGACTCAAGTTGGTAGAGGTTGGCTTTAAGTCCAAAGTACTTGATTGGTTATATCTTAAAGACCACTCATAGTCTTGGGTTTCTTGGTAGGCTCGGTCTAACTTATTGGTCTTTTCAAGGCATAGCTTCCTATAAATGTCTGGGTGTAACCCAACCCTAAACCTCAATGTGATCTGAGCTTCGGTCTTAATGGTAATGCATTTCATGTCAAACCACTGGAAGTCCTCAATATATTTAGACACAGGCCTATTACCTTGTTGCAATTGGTGCCATTGGTCTAAAAGTCTTTTCTCATAGGATCTACCTAGGTACCTATCTCTCAACTTACTTATCATATCTCTCCAAGTATATATTTCCTCTTTTCTTTGATAACACTCATGCTCAATAGCATACCAATGCGACCTAGCATGTTTGGTGAACTTGGTTTTGGCCAACCTAACTTGTCCTAATTCCGATATGTTAGTGCACTCAAAATATCGATCCATTTGTTCTTCCCACTTAATATATGTCTCTTGTCTTCCATCAAAAGTGGGTGCATAAGGTTCGGTGTTCCTAACAGGTCCCTTTTCTGAGTCAACCAAGTATGGATATAGGCTCCTAGGGTTATGCTCGGGATCACGGTATAAGGTCCTCCTAGGCTCCTGGCATGGGTGAGGTTGGGGCCTATTAAATTTTGGATCAGGGGTCCAATTTTGATGTCTACGTTTCTCAAGTCCCTGGGCTCCGTTTTTAAACTGGGCAAAACCCTCATTCATATCCTGACTCAATTTGGTCATACTTTTGGTAAGAGTTCTAATCATGGCCTCTAAATCAGGTTGGGTTTGACCAGGTTGGTAGGGTACTTCGTTCCGGGTGGACATGATGATGCAAGCAAGCACACCAAATGAGACTCGACTGAAACGACTACGGGCTAACTAGACCTAGAGCCCAAACTAGATGCCCAATCAGAGTGGCAAGCTAGCCTGTAGTAACTCGGGACTCAGCCAGGCAGGTGTAAGGGGAGTGTTAGGTCCCTAATTGCCAATCCTAGACACCAATCAGAGATTGGCCAGGTAGGCGGACCAGCACACAAGCCCTTCGGGATAAAATCCCTGAACCACCATTCTAGACACTGAGTACAAAGCACACACAGAGTAACTAGACAAACTGACTCAACATTAGCCTAGACCCGACTTGTTGGTGTCCCTAGCCCACTAGGGCAAATTAGGTCTAATCAATTTTTAGATTAGAAGCTTAGGTTCGAATGAGTGGGTGGTGGTTTTGGGCTAAGGAGAGGTTATCAACTCCTCCCCTTATCTTAGATGCTCAAATGCCCTTAAGATGAATTAAGAGATGAACACTCAAAAATAATTGGATTGCAGAACACAAAAATAGAGTTTCAATAATTTAATTCTCAGAAATCCCACGGAAACCAATAAATCACAGAAAAATTATGCAAAATAGTTTCAATTATACTGGCTTCAGCAAAACAAAAATCACCAAATTTAAAGTTACCTGCAGTGAGAAATAATTCCTGCAACAGGGCAATTACGGGCTGAAAATAGAGCACTTCCCCGTTTACAATTCCTGCTACGAAGTTATAACCCAACGGATCCCCTACACGCCCTAGGAACACCCCGTGGAATGGAAAGAGGAGGTTTGCACCTCGCTTCGTTCCTAGGACCGGACGTCCTGGGGAGTCTACTTCGAGCAGACAAAGTAAAAAGAGAGAGACTCAAACAAGCAATCAAAACAGAAACCCTAAACAGGGCTCTGATACCAAAATTGATGCAGAACGAAAGCTCTGATACCAAAATTGATGCAGAACAAAAAGATGATGCAATGCGGAAGTAAATTAAAATTAATATATTTTTTTTATTTATTTATTTTCAGAAGTCGGCTTTGACTTAAAGGAAAGATAAACTAATGCTGAAAGAAACTAAGAAATGACAGAAAGCACAATTAAAAGGAGTGGATTATCAGAGTAACTCAGAAGTAGGATCGCTGGGGATTGAGAAACCCCCAGACCTAGGGTTTACTCCTCTTTCAAGAAACAGACGAAGAGAGAAGAGAAGGTTTTATACCTGACTGTGATATCTCTCGTTGCTTCAATTGAAGGACACTCTCGAACAGATTGTAGGATCCTTGGAGACGAGGTATCTTCGCAATGGATCCTCGGATTGTAGTCCTATGGCAAGGTTGGCCTTCTTCTCGAACTCAGGATCTGGAAGAAGAAGAACAAAAAAAACAAAAAAAAAAAGAACCAGAAACTCAAAGAAAGACACTGACCTGAGGACTTAATGAAGATTGTTGGATGTAGAAGTTCCGGAGATCTTGATACTGATCTGACTCTTCTTTGAACTTGCTCTGTAGTTGAAACAGTTGATCTGAACCTGGATGCTGGTGACCGGCTTCGATGTGGAAGAGAGGGGCCGTGGGATTAAGATGAAAAATTAGGGTTTGGTGGTGGTGGAGTAGAGATGGGTGGACTAAGCTAGGGTTTTGGGGTTGGAGATCTCACACCTCCTCAAGGTTCCTAGGGAACCCGGATTTACTCCCTCACGGAGCTCAACACTTGAATACAAGTGCGGAAGAGAGAAACACAAAGTTGCTCACACAGAAATTGATTTCATTCATCATTTTTTCAAGAGTTACATAGAGTTGAATATATAGACATAACAAAGAAATAAAATTTCATACACTTCCCATGTGGGACTAATAGGACTAACCCACACTTTAGGCATCAAATTCTCTTCCCAAGACTCCTTCCATGAGTGGGCAGCCCAAAAACTCCAAGAAAACTTGAAAATCAGCTCCAAATGGCAGGTTATGGGGGTGTCTCCTAGTATCTCTCCATGAATCAAGGATTTTTCCTTCATGGTTTGGCTCTTTTGGACACCTCCTAGTCTTGCTCCACAAGTTTAGGCTTCTTCCTTTCATGGCTTTGGCACTTTAGGCAACTTTTGGGTGCCTCCTTGATTTTCTCCCCAAGACATGCTCTCTTCCCTTTTATAACTTGGGTTTTTATGGAACATTGTGGGGCACCTCCTTGATCCTCTCTTCAAGAAAAATTCTTGCCATCCTGGCTTGGGTTTATCTGGAAAGAAGTTGGCTCCTCCTTGGATTGAGATATCTTGATGGATTTCTCCCCCCAGTGATGCATGAAAGAAGGGACCTGCTTTCTTGTGGTGTGGGGACCAAGGCACACTGGATGGAGATGTGGCGCCTCCTGGACTCTGGCGTGTGGCTGAGAGTGTGGCGCCCACTTGCTTGGTCCTGGAAGAAAATGTGGCACCTTGGAGAAGACCTAGACCACTACTAGGACTTGTATTGAGTCAACATGACTCAACAAAATTTAAATTGCAGGGAAATACAGACTCAAACTAAAATTGAGTTGACCAAGTCAACCCTTATTACAAAACCAGAAAACCTTAATTCTTCGGGCAATGTCAATCAGAGATCCAGATGGAGCCCTGAAGTCTTCTTCTGAGTCTGGTGCCCGCACCTGGGTGTATATAAACTACCAATTTCTAGTAATAATTGAATCTTTAATTGACCTTACAACTAATACCTATTATACCTCATCAGTGTGCATATGCGATGGAAGTGCTAATAGTCTTTGGGTGACCTAAGTAGGCTGCTAAAAGTCTGACCAGCTAGTTTAGTTCTTGACTCGCTACAGTCATTAATGAATGCTTTCTAGCTCTATTATTCTTTCTCCTAGTATAATTTGCTCAGGAATTTCTTTCATGGCACATGATTTATTCAAGATAAAGTTTTCTTTTTAAAAATTTCAGGAGATTTGTCATAAATTTTTAATAATTTCCTAAGATTTGTGTTTTTTTTAAAAAAGTTTTTAAATGCTTGTCCTATCCCTACCCTCCAACTTAAATATCCTTGTTCCTATTGGTATAAATAAGTTAAAAAAATAAATTCAAACCATGAGGATAAAAAAAATATATAGGAATAAATGTTACCTGAGAAGAGGAGCTTATCAACAAGATAAAGCTGCAACAATTAATTTAGATTGGAGTTATTATTATTATTTTATTTTTTAGAGCATAAAAATAAATATTGGGTTGCCTCCCAATAAGCACTAAGTTTAGCATCTTCAACCGGACATTACGAGGGAGTCCATTGGATGATTGACTTTAATATATCCCTCATGTGAATAAAAGGATAGGGCCAATTAGGAGACCTTGTCATCATGGCAAAAAATCGTTCATGAGTACTCCACAATGACTAGCCCAAATCAATAAAGTAAACTAGGCAAACATGTTATTCCAGGATTTAAAATTATTATTATAGTTTATAAGATACTTAGAAAGTGATTATATATGTTGGGCCGAGATTGGAGGTGATAGTTTGAGAATTTTTTTAATTAAGGGTTGATCTACCATACTCTCCTTCTCGGGCATGATGTATTTAGTCAATATCCCTTTCCATTTTAAAGCTAGACACCTTTTTTATATTAATATTAAACCTGTCTCCATATATTGTTTTAATATCATGGACAGATTTTGGAAGCAATTCTCAAAATTGATGCCAAATACGGAGAAATCAATTATAAAATTTCTAAGATCATGATCCTTCATTTTAATAATATCACTTCTGATAGCTTCTTTATGTACTTTTAGAATACCAGTAAGTTGGGCTTCCTGGGTAAGGATCACTAAGAAAGTTTCAATGGGTGCATTAAGAAGTGATTTCAGTTTTAGATCGTGATTCTAACAAGGGGGTCATTGGTGGGCTTGATGATTGCTCTTATTGTTCATTAATCAAAAGTGGGGTGATTTCAAAGTAAGGTATTGTTGGGTCTTATATGGTGCTTCCAAGGCTCAGGGGACCAAGGCTAAGGCCAAGGTCCAATGATCATGATGCTGTCATGGAATTTCTAGGACTAGTTTAGACCCTAGGATGAAAGGATGTTAGCCTTTTGAGTCTTGAGGCTCAAGAGACTTGGGCCTCAAAGGGCCAACTTATATTGGACTGATTTTGAGTCTTAGATATGTGTGATTGGGCTGAGTCAAGGGTATACTTAGGCTTGGAAAAGTCAATTATGCATTAAGTTGGCCTATGGGAGTTTTGGGGTTAGGTCATGGTGACCCAGTATATATATACTTTGTATATGGGGCTGATTGGAGCCACAATAATGAAATAACATTTTCTCCCTGATATCCATCTTCTTCCTCCCTCTCTTCTCCTATGGTTTGTCACTCTCTATCAGGGTATTATCAGCATCCAAGCCGCCATACCCTAGGAAGGAGAAAATTTCTTAGCGCCTAGGCACTCCTAGTCCAAGTAGGAAATCCAACGCCTAGAATCTTTGGAGTCAACTCTCTCTCTATCCTTTTAGAGTTTGACCAGGAACTTTGAAGGATTGAGTCCTCACTAGTTGGAGGTCCTAAGAGAGGTGGTTTCATGTCCATATCATATCTAGAGCGTTCGGGGTACTCTGAACAACTTAGGAGGTTTCTACGCAAGATTGTTGAATTCCTGCCAGGCTGATTGCTTCAATCCCCTATTGCTGTCACTTCCAATATAATGTTCTGAGGTTGGTTGCTGGTAGAAGGTTGTCCATGCAGCTAGGAATGTCCTCCAATAAGTGGTATCAGAGCCTGAGTTGCATGGAGTTCATGGGAGATGCCAAAAGTTGCAGATCTTCAATTACTGAAATTTTAGCAAGGACCTATCAAGGTACTTCTCAATCATATGATATTTTTTATTATTATTGTATGTTTGGCTAGGACCCAGCCATGAGTATGACATGATGGTGGATTTCGAGAAGTTTGATGGAAAATGAAACTTTTTCATATGGAAAGTTTAGGTTGAAGATCTCCTTGTCCAGTTGAAACTGGATCAAGCTTTGGAGGAAAAGCCTGACGTGGTATTAGAGAAGCAATGGATGTCTATGAAAAGGAAGGCCTATGCGATGATCAGAGGGTGCTTAGTGGATGCGGCTCTCTATTCCGTGATAGAGGAGAGGATTCCAAAAGGTCTCTGGTCAAAGTTACATATACTCTACATGGGGAAGAACATGTGCAACAAGTTGATGCTAAAGAAGTGACTCTACAACCTTCGGAAGGAAGGTGGAAACATAGTAGATCATATTCAGAAGTTTGACCAGATATGCAATGAGTTGCTGAATATTGGGATCAAGTTCAAGGAGGAGGACAAGTCCTTGCTATTGCTATACTTGCTGCCCCCTTCCTTTGATGCTTTTGTTACCACGCTATTGTATGGCAAGGAGACCTTGGAGTATGAAGACATGGTCTCGGTGCTGCATTCCAATGAGCAGAAGGAGAAGCTAACCAAAGGAGTTCCCCAAGAGGGCTTGGTTATTGGGAAAAGGTCTGGAAGAAGAAGGGAGAGGTCCAAGCAGAGTGGACGGTCGAAGTCCAGAAGGAAGAGCAAGAGCAGGAAAGATGCAAGGTGCTTTAAGTGCAATGAGACTAGGCACTTTTGGCGGGATTGTCCTCAGTTGAAGAACAAGAAGTGAGACACAAAAAAATCAGATTTGGTGAGTGCCATGGCTGATAAATAAATAAAGGAAGATCTCTTAGGGGTATCAGATGACCATAGATTGTACATAGATGTATAGACCCTGGATTCAGCCTGTTCGTATCATTATACCCCAAATCGATCTTGGTTTTTAACCTATACCAAGATCGATGAGGAAAGTGTGACACTTGGAGATGATCACTCCTGCAAGGTCACTGATATTGGGAGTGTACGAGTGAGGATGTTCGATGGGATCATGAGGACACTGACCAATGTCAAACATGTTCTCAAGTTGAAGAAAAATCTGGTGTCACTGGGCTACCTGGAGCAATGCAGTTACAACTTCAGCAGTCAAGCTAGGAGTGGAGTACTTAATATCTCCAATGGAGCCATGTTTGTGATAAGAGGTAGAAGGATGGATAATAATCTTTACAGGATGGAGGGGTCAGTTGTGATGGGGCAATCTGATACAGCAGCGGTAGCACAAGACCCAAGGAAGACTACAGATTGTGGCACTATCGCTTGGACCACATAGGAGATCATGGGATGAAGGAACTGAGCAAGCATGGATCAATTCCAGATCTGGTTGGTGACATTTCAGATATCTGTAAGTCATGCTAGATGGGAAAGCAGAGGAGGATCCACTTCAGCAGTAGTTCAGCCCACTGTGTAGCTCCACTAGAGCTAGTTCTCACTGATGCGTGGGGACCATCTCTAGTTTCAACTAGAAATGGAGCGAGGTACTTCTTGACCTTAATAGATGATTTTTAAAGGAAAGTGTGGGTCTACTTCATGAGAAAAAAATCAGAGGCTTCTCAAAGTTCAAGATATGGAAAGCAGTAGTCGAGAAGAAGCAAGGTCGCAGTATAAAGTGCTTAAGGTTCGACAACGACAATGAGTTCACCAGCAAGGAGTTTCAACGCTTTTATGAGGAGTGTGGCATCAAAAGGCACTTCTCAGTCAGAGAGACTCCTTAGCAAAATGACGTGGTCGAGAGAATCAACCAAACCCTTATAGAGAAGGCAAGATGCATGAGGCTGCAGGCAGGGCTTCCTAAGGCATTCTAGGTTGATACAGTTGACACAGCCTGCTATTTGGTCAATCGGTCACCACATACAAAGTTAGATGGTGGTATTCCAAAGGAGAGATGGTATGGAAGGAGGATTGGGCTTTGCCATCTATGGGTTTTTGGGTGCACGGCATATGTTCACATAGGTGCTGGTGAGCGTAGTAAGTTGGATGTCAAGTAAAAGAAGATGGTGTTTTGGGATATCCACGAGGAGTCAAGGGGTACAGGATGTGGGATCCCTTAGAGAAAAAGGTTGTCATCAGTAGGGATATGACCTTTGATGAGAGGTCAGTTCTCTAGAGGTCAGGTGGCACGGAGGAGCAGCAAGAGGTCTAGCAGGGCAGTGCTAGATAGCTTACCTCATTTTCTATTTTGCCACTTGCAGGTGCATCGGAGGATTGGACATTCAGGTAAAGTACTCTCAGAGGGTGCCTCCATATATGGAGAGAGGTCAGATGGATGATTGAGGCCAGGAGCACCAGCGGGAGCAGGCTGGACCTAGGAGAGATATTGGGGTTGTGCTGCACACGCCCAAGAGGATCATCAGGCAACTTGACCGATATGGCTTCGGAGAGATGGTGTCATATACCCTGGTGATAGCCAATGGAAACCCATATACTTACCGGGAGGCTATGGAGAGCCCAGACAGAGAGAGGTGAGTCCAAGCAATGTCTGAGGGGATTCAATCTTTCCACAAGAATGATACATGGCAATTGGTGCAGTTACCACAGGAGAAGAAACCCATAGGATGCAAACGGGTTTACCAATGCAAGGATGGACCTTTGAAACAAGGAGGCATTAGATTCAAAGATCGTTTGGTTGCCAAAGGTTATTCACAGAGCAAAAGAATAGACTTCAGCAAGATTTTCTCTCCCGTTGTTAGACATCTTCCATTAGGGTGCTGCTGAGCATCGCAGCAGCTCAGGACTTGGAGCTAGAGCAGATGGATGTCAAGATAGTATTTTTTCATGGACACTTAGACAAGAGTGATAGGGATACTAGAGGTACCAGAATAAGATAGAGACTTCTCAACCCTCTGTGGATTACTTAGTCACATTTAAGTCCATTTGTAATAAAGCTTAGTTCATCTAAGTTATTTTTTTTACTTGAGTTCTGTACTAGTCAGCTCATGTTGAGCTAGTTATTTTTCGAAGATCAATACATGTAATGACTCATACAAGTGAAGACCAAGCTAGCCCAAGTGAATATCAACCCAACTGAAGCTGTGGATCATGGAAAGCCTAGGAGAAGAAATCAGAAGCCCGGGAGACAAGCCCGAAGTCCTGAAGC
This sequence comes from Areca catechu, assembly GCA_021397845.1. Lineage (NCBI taxonomy): Eukaryota > Viridiplantae > Streptophyta > Magnoliopsida > Arecales > Arecaceae > Areca > Areca catechu. Next base: position 49,644,659 of record CM038045.1, on the reverse strand, counting down.
CCTGAAACATAGCCTAAAGCAATTGGACCAGCCCAGGCCCAGGAGGGGAGATAAGTGGTGCCAAGACTTAAGCTTACCACCCTTAGTCGACCACTAGGGTCACCTCCCTTGGCTAGCCAAGGCAAAAGGAGGGAAAAAAGTTTTAGGGATTTTTTCTACATATTTTTTCCTTATTTTCTAGCTAGAGTTGGATGGGGATTCAAACTCCTATGTAATATCTCTTTTAGCCTTACTTAGAGGCCAAGTCTAGGAGTTTATTTAAAGGGCCCTAGTCTCTTGTATGAAGAATTAATTTTGATATGAAATAATATTTGATTCTCCAATTGCTGTGTGTTACCTTGCTGTGTGCTTGAAGGGATTCTGTGTGAGCCCTTCCTCTTCCCGGTGTCCTGCGACTACTTCCTGTCGCCATCCTGCTCTCCAAAACCCTAGCCGCCCACTCCAATGAACAACTTTCCCTTGCTATTTTTCCTTTATTTCTTCTTCCCTACCGTGTTTTCTAATCCTTGGAAGGTCGTTTGCAGGTCCCTCAACTCTGACGAATCCAACGACTCTAGCCGGGCCACAATCGGACCACCGAGCAAAAAGCCGGGTATCCGCGGGTCTCTAGCTTGGTTTTCCAGGCCGCATCCAGAGTGAGAGCGATCTCTTCACATATGACCTACACCAGGCACTTCCACCATTGCTAGGTACACCCCCTCTGCCTGCCAGACGCTTTATTGCAGATGAACTGGCCCAACCGAGACTTCTCAGCCTTGGCGGTCCTCTTTCCATTGCTTTTTAGGTCCTGTTATGCATGCTTTAGTTTCTTATTTTCATATAGAACCCTTTACATCATTACTTGGCTTGATATTTGGGATTAAAACTTATAACTTAATATTAAAAACACAAAAAAATAATTGCATGCATATCTAGTTCCGCATCATTTGGTATCAGAGCCTGTTTGGGCTCAGTTCTCTTTGGATACTCGAATCGGGCGCTTCACCATGGCCGCCCGGTCATAAGAGATTAGTAGGGCTTCGAAACCCACTTTCCTAATCGAAGGGATCTCCTATGGCGGTAGGGGTTCCGCTGTGAATTGGCTCTTGAAGAAGAACACAAAAAGTTCTTTAGGATTTTTTTTTCATTTTCAGCCTTTTGAAATATACACAGTTATTTTAATTGTTTCTACCTGCATAGGACTCAAAAAATTCTGAAATTTATTTTTGTGGATTCTTCATAATTCAAAGTATTTCTTAGAATTTTTCAAGAATTATTTAGGTTTTTGAATTTTCTCCCAACCGAAACACTGTCTAAGAACAATTTTGCTCTATTTTGGCAGCAAACCCGATTTCAGAAAGTTCAGGGTTTTTTTTAGTATAATCTTTGCATATCTTTATTTTTAGCATATTTCCTGCATATTAGAGCATAATCTGAAATTATCTTCCTATTTAAAAAAAATTTCAAAACAAAAAAATTACATATATTCAAAAAAATATCAAAACGTCGAAACCCTAATTTGCATCTTCATCTGCCTACCATCATTACATAAATTAATTTAAGAGCACTTTCTTTATGTCAGATAAGGGGAAGAGTTGATAACCTCTCTTTAGCCCAAAACCATATCCCTTGCATTCGGTCCCAAGCCTAATCTAAAATTAATTAGACTTAATTTGTCTTAATGGGCTAGGGACACCCATCGGTCGGGTTCAGTTTTTGTGGGACGACTAGTGCACCCAATTCACTTCCTATTACCTTGCATTCGGTCCCAAGACTAATCTAAAATTAATTAGACTTAATTTGCCCTAGTAGGCTAGGGACACCCATCGGTCGGGTTCAGTTTTTGTGGGACGACTAGTGCACCCAATTCACTTCCTATTACTGGATACTGGTGTCTAGGCAAGAGGTACAGAGTCAAATAACCTAAGCAGATCGGTGGTTCCTTAATTAGGTCCCTGCAAAAGCAGGGGAGCCTCCCACCATCCCACCTCTTACCTGGCCAAATTGAAGGATTAGGATTTGAGTTGAGTGTAAGTTGAGTCAACCCATTCTGATTGGGCTCTAAGCCTAGGCAGCTGTAGTCGAGTCAATGTTGAGTCTTGCATGAGCACTAGATCAGGAGCATCATATCATCCACCGTCTCCACCTTTGGTTGAACCCATGGATAAGCTAAAAATCCAAATTCAAGCCCTTGTAGACCAAATGGCCCAGATGACTACCCAGATGACTCAGTTGACCCAGTCCGATACACAAACCCATAATAGACTTGATCACTTAGCCCATTGGTTTGAACATATAGACAACCGACTAGGAACCCTAGAGAAAACCCGTAGGACCCATACTAGATCCAAACCTTAGCCACCTTTACCCACACTACCCAAATTATATGAACCTAGAACCTATATACCCAAAACCTATGAACATAGATCATATGCACCCACTCCCTATAAGCCTAATAGATCCATGACCTATAAATCTGAACCCATGACCTATGAGCAGAATGAACCCCTAGGCCATCGACCTAAATCCCATAAGACTAATATCCCTAGATATGAGCCCAATAGTAATCCACTATCCCTTAGTCAATCTGAACCCACTAGGAGCTGTGCCCATAATCCAAAACCAGGACCTAGCCAATTTTTTCTTAGCCAACCTACCCCTACTACTCCTTTGATTCACAAGGCTTACATTAAAGTGAAAGTGTATGAAGCTGATGTAAACTTAGTGGATGAGTATGAGGGAGAGGAGGAGATACCTCTAGAAGACCTAGAATTAGTTGACCCCGTAGGTATCCAGGTAGAAGCCAATCTAGAGTTAGCTAACCCTGATCATGCCCAGATTGAACCTGCAGTAGAGGACTAATTAGAGGAAGAGAACTCTGAGACTAGGATTTTACCTGAGGAAATACTAGAAAAGGGCCTAATTGTAAAGCCTAGTCCTAAATTCCATGAACTAGAAGACTATATTGAGGATTTGGCTTACTTACCCATTGCCCTCAGGATGAATCCCTTCCTGCCATTCCTATTGAAGATCTCTTCCCAGAAATTGTTGACCCATCCTGCCATAGCATAAACCTTTTCTTGCCCATAGATATAACTCCATATTCATACATTAAGGTTAGTCTCTTTAGCCCAGAACCAGTCCCTGAATCCCCTTCCTATTTTCTATCCTTTCCTGAGTCTTTTCATATATCTAGAACTATGAGATTACATTTTATTGAGGTTACTATGTTGCAAGAATCCATAGAGCCCATCCCATTTGCTACCTACTTTTGGCAGACCCTCTGGCATCTATTAGGAGTTACTAGCAATTTTTTTTCTACATGTCATCCATCAACCACAACTCATGCCCTATACCCAAGTTATAGTTAAGACCTAATAAACCTCTTTCGATAGGAATGCATAGTTGAGTTTCTTAGGTGTTGGTATGAGTCCTTTGTATCAACTGTTAGGAGTCTACATGTGCCTAGCATGTTCACCACCTGCACTAATTTTGAAACAAACTGGCTAATTCCAGAAGAAGGGCCAAGGAATTTGCTGCAGTGGATTCTATCATGGTTCGGCTTAGACCTAAAAGAAAGCTTCATGCTTGCAGAGCCGGACTTTTAAAGTGATAGAGAAGGTTGGACCAAATGCCTATGTATCAGATTTGCCTCCAAATTTGGGCATTAGTTCTACCTTCAATATCGCAGACCTGGTTGAGTATAGGGAACCGGCATCGATAACCAATGAGGCCTTCGGACCTACTCCTTCCATTGTGAGTGACCCTAATCCAGAGTGCCCACTAATAAATTTGGCCTGAGAGAGGAGAACGAATCGAGCGTATCCTGGACGATCAAGCCATAACGACCTAGGGCCACAACTATCAACGCTACCTGGTCTGATGGCAAGGCCGGCCAGAGTCAGATAATTCATGGATTTCTCGAGAGGACTTGCAGCACCTCGACCCAGACCTTCTCGAGAGATATATGAGCTAGCCTGATCTTCACTCGATAGGGTCGAGTTCGTCCCATCCCGGGAGAATTGGTGGGGATACCAGAGGTACCAGAATAAGACAGAGGCTTTTCAACCCTCTGTGGATTACTTAGTCACATTCAAGTCCATTTGTAATAAAACTTAGTTCATCTAAGTTATTTTTTTTTACTTGAGTCCTGTGCTAGTTAGCTCATGTTGAGCTGGTTATTTTTCGGAGATCAGTACATGTAATGACTTATACAAGTGAAAACCAAGCTAGCCCAAGTGAAGATCAACCCAACTAAAGCTATGTGGATCATGGAAAGCCTAAGAGAAGAAATCAGAAGCCCGGGAGACAAGCCCGAAGCCCTGAAGCCCTGAAACGCAGCCTGAAGCAAATTGGGCTAGCCCAGGCCCAGGAGGGGAGATAGTGGCGCCAAGACTTAAGCTTACCACCCTTAGTCGGCCACTAGGGTCACCTCCCTTGGCCGGCCAAGGCAAGAGGAGGGAGAGAAGTTTTAAAGATTTTTTCTACCTATTTTTTCCTTATTTTCTAGCTAGAGTTGGATGGGGATTCAAACTCCTATGTAATATCTCTTTTAGCCTTACTTGGGGGCCAAGTCTAGGAGTCTATTTAAAGGGCCCTAGTCTCTTATATGAAGAATTAATTTTGATATGAAATAATATTTGATTCTTCAATTGCTGTGTGCTACCTTGCTGTGTGCTTGAAGGGATTCTGTGTGAGCCCTTTCTCTTCCCGATGTCCTGCAACTGCTTCCTGCCGCCATCCTGCTCTTCAAAACCCTAGCCGCCTACTCCAATCAATAACTTTTTCTTGTTGTTTTCCCTTTATTTCTTCTTCCCTACTGTGTTTTCTAATCCTTGGAAGGTCGTTTGCAGGTCCTTCAACTCTGACGAATCCAACGACTCCAGCCGTATCACAATCGGACCACCGAGCAAAAAGCCGGGTATCCACGGGTATCTAGCTTGGTTTTCCAGGCCGCATCTAGAGTGAGAGCGATCTCTTTGTATACGATCTACACCAGGTGCTTCCACCATTACCAGGTACACCCCCTCTGCCTGCCAGATGCTTTATTACAAATGAACTGGCCCAACCGAGACTTCTCAGCCTCGACGGTCCTCTTTCCATTGCTTTTTAGGTCATGTTATGCATGCTTTAGTTTCTTATTTTCATATAGAACTCTTTACATCGTTACTTGGCTTGATCTTCGGGATTAAAACTTATAACTTAATATTAAAAACACAAAAAAATAATTGCATGCATATCTAATTCCGCATCAAAGAGCATCTACATGGAGCAGCCACCAGATTTCAGAGAACCAGGATCATAAGAGAAAGTTTGTTTGCTATAGAAGTTGCTGTACGGGCTCAAGCAATCACCGAGGTAATGGTGCAAGCAGTTCGATACTTTTATAAGGAGCATTAGACTTTTTAGGTATGATCATGACTCTTGTGTATATGTGAGGGCTCTTGATGATGGTTCTAAGATCTACTTACTCTTGTATGTGGATGACATGCTGATAGCATGCAAGAGTAAGCAGGCAGTGCTGGAACTGAAGACAGCTTTGTCTTGGGAGTTTGAGATGAAGGATTTGGGACCCGTGAGGAAGATCCTAAGCATGGAGATCTTTAGAGATTGGAACAAGAGGGTGCTGCATTTATCTCAAGGTGGCTACATAAAGAAGGTTTTGAAGAGGTATGGGATGAAAGAAGCAAAATCGATAGAGCTGCCTATAGCCGGACACTTCAGACTCTCGAAGACCATGGCACCACAAACTGAGGTGGAGGTTCAGGAGATGGAGAGGGTGCCATATGCCTCTGGTGTAGGTAGTCTTATGTACACCATGGTGTATTGTAGGCCGGATATCGCACATGTAGTGAGTCAAGTGAGCAAGTTCATGGCATAGCCTAGTAGGGAGCACTGACGAGCACTGAAGGGAGTCTTTAGGTACTTGGTGAGAACGGTTGGAGTTAGCATCTACTACAGATAGAGAGAAGGTGCTGAGAGACACTCCAACATGTCCAAGAAGGCTCGACGGCTGATAGGAGGGCTCATGGATGCAGATTTCGATGGAGATGTGGACATCTGTCGTTTGACGATAGGTTTCATATTTAGCTTATATGGAGATCCTGTATCATGGAGATCCTACTTGCAATCTATTACAACATTATCAACCACTGAGGTGGAGTACATCGGAGTTACAAAGGCAGCAAAGGAGGCCCTGTGGCTGAAGTGTCTAGCATTGGAGATGGGCCTCAAACAAGAGGTTGTCAGGGTGCACTGTGATAGCCAAAGTATACTTCTACTTGCGCAGAACTCTGTCTATCATGCTCGGACCAAGCACATTGATATTAGATACCATTATATCAGAGAGCTCGTAAAGGATGGCAAGGTAGAGCTGGTGAAGGATACACTAAGGAGAATCTAGTAGATGCACTGACGAAGGTTCTACCATGAGATAGCTTTCGCAAGTATGTGGCACTGATGCAGCTTGTGGACAAGATGGAGTTGGCTAAAGCCTTGAAGCACCAAGGTAGAGATTGTTGGGTCTCATGTGGTGCTTTTAAGGCTCAGGAGACTAAGGCTAAGGCCAAGATCCAATGATCATGATGTTGTCATGGAATTTCTAGGACTAGTTTGGGCCCTAGGATGAAAGGCTGTTAGCCTTTTAGGTCTCGAGATTCAAGGAACTTGGGCCTCAAGGGGCCAACTTGTATTGGACTGGTTTTGAATCTTAGGTATATGTGATTGGGCTAAGTTAAGGGTATACTTGAGCTTGAAAAATTCAATTATGTATTAAGTTGGCTTATGGGAGTTTTAGGGTTAGGTCATGGTGACCTAGTACATATATACTTTGTATATGGGGCTTATTGGAGCCGTAATAATGAAATAACCTTTTCTTTCTGATATCCATCTTCTTCCTCCCTCTCTTTTCCTCTGGTTTGTCCCTCTCTATCAAGGTAATATCAGCATCCAAGCCAACATATCCTAGAAAGGAGAAAATTCCTTAGCACCTAGGGACTCCTAGTCCAAGTAGGAAACCTAGTGCCTAGAATCTTTGGAGTCATCCCTCTCTCTACCCTTTTAGAGTTTGTCCAGGAGCTTTGAAGGGTTGGATTCTCACTGGTTGGAGGTCCCAAGAGAGGTGGTTTCATGTCCATATCATATTTGGAACATTCAGGGCACTCTGAACAAGTTAAGTGATTTCTGCACAAGAAGGCCGAATTTCTACTAGGCTGATTGCTTCAATTTCCTATTGCTGTTGCTTCCAATATAATGTTCTGAGGTTGGTTGCTGGTAAAAGGTTGTCCATGCACCTGGGAACATCCTTCAATAGGTATTTGTATTGGATTATTTACTTCTGAGGTATACCCATCTATATTAAAATTATCCATCCCAAAATGGGCCTGATAGGGATCTACTGAATCCTAGGAGAGAACTGTGGAGATGGCTTCCTCTATTATATGATGCATTTGTAGTTCTTGGGAGGCTCAATTTATTCCATCCTTGCATCTATTTGTTCTCCCATCCCATTAAAAAGCATGGACAATTCTAAGGCACTAGAGACTGGGGCCATAGGTTAGTTGGATAATGATGGAATTGGTTCGTCCCACAAGTTTAATTTCTCCATATATTTTTCTGCTTTAGCCAAATTGTCTATATTGGTCTTTATGGTTGTGCAAAGTTGTTCTAAGACCAGTTCATTCGCAGGAGTTAGAGTTGATTGTTCATGAAAGGATAAAAGGTCATTAAAGTTTTGAGCTAGGTGTGGTCCCTCTAGGTTGCTCTCAAGTTGGCTAGGCAATTCATCTCCCTCCTCTCTATTAAGTTCAATTAATTGTTGGTCAGCTTGATCCATTAGCTTATCGATAGATTGCTATTGGGCTATAATCATTTGTTAAAATTGAGCAAACCTATCGACATCTAGGTTGGTCTATATGGGAGGTGGTTATGATGCTTGCTGAACAATCTTTTCAAATAATGGACTATAATTAGTTGGAGAAGGTTGATAATGGGAATAGGGCTAATCATAATAGGGTGTATCTATGAACATGAATCCTTGGCTTGCCAGGATAACCATTGGATGTGGTTTCCACGAAAAATCTGGTTGAGCCCCCCAACATGAATTATAGGTATTATAGTATAGGTTATTTCCTAAGCTATAGACCATTTGCGTTTGATCTTGATAAATTTGGTCATACATAAACTTAAGTGGTTGGTACATGGTTGGGCATTCACTCTCAACGTGAGTGGGGCTCAAATAAACTTGGTATGCTAGAGAAAGGGTACTCTACATAAGGATTTATGCTCTTGGCACTGATTTAGTTTGTTGGATTGTTTTGATTATTCAGGTATGCAATCAGAGTCTTAGATCAAAACAATCCTTATTTATTTATATAATATATTTATTTTATTTTATTTTATTTTATTAAGAGGATATGAGATGAAGAAGATAGAAGAGTTTTAAAGATGAAAGCCTAAGGAGTCCTAGAGATAAGGGAGAAAAAAGAATTAATTAGGGTTTGATATTATTTACAAACAAGTTAGCATAATATGGACTCTCTATTCTAGGGTTATCCTAAATCTATACAGCTCCTAACTGTCAGGGTAACCTTGGAGCCCTCCAAATCAGAAACTAGCTAATCAACTGGTCAAGTAAGGATAAAATAGGTGGGGGTCCCTCCATTGCTTTCCTTAAATACCAATTGATGTGGCAAGATTGCTGACGTGGAGTCCCTATCAGATCTGGCCTGATGTCGCGTGCTGCATGTCAAACCCTTCACTAGGTGACTCCCCGGAGGTCGAGGCACCCTGGCCAGAGTCGAGATCCTTCGCTTGGTGGCTCCCTCGAGGTCGAGCCCACCTCGGTCGAAGTCGAGCTCCCGCTCTCTTTGAGCTCCTTCACCGGGTGGCTCCCTCGAGGTCGAGCCCACCTCGGTCGAAGTCGAGCTCCCGCTCTCTTCGAGCTCCTTCACTGGGTAGCTCCCTCAAGGTCGAGCCTACCTCGACCGAAGTCGAGCTACCGCTCTCTTTGAGCTCCTTCGCTGGGTGGCTCCCTCGAGGTCGAGCCCACCTCGATTGAAATCCAGCTCCTGCTCTCTTCGAGCTCCTTCACCGGGTGGCTCCCTCGAGGTCGAACCCACCTCAATCAAAGTCAAGCTCCTACTCTCTTCGAGCTCCTTCATCGAGTGGGTCCCTCGAGGTCGAGCCCACCTCAATCAAAGTCAAGCTCCTGCTCTCTTCGAGCTCCTTCACCGAGTGGCTCCCTCGAGGTCGAGCCCACCTCAATCAAAGTCAAGCTCCTGCTCTCTTCGAGCTCCTTCACCGAGTGGCTCCCTCGGGGTCGAGCCCATCTTGACCGATATCGAGCTCCTTCGCTGGGTGGCTCCCTTGAGGTCGAGCCCAACTCGGTCAAAGTCGAGCTCCCGCTCTCTTCAAGCTCCTTCGCCGGGTGGCTTCCTTGAGGTGGAGCCCACCTCAACCGAAGTCGAGCTCCCACTCTCTTCGAGCTCCTTCGCCGGGTGGCTCCCTCGGGGTCGAGCCCACCTCGACCAAAGTTGAGTTCCTTCGCCGGGTGGCTCCCTCGAGGTCAAGCTTACCTTGGTCAAAGTCGAGCTCCCACACTTTTTGAGCTCCTTCGCCGGGTGGCTCCCTCGAGGTTGAGCCAACCTCGGCTGAAGTCGAGCCCCCACTCTCTTCGAGCTCCTTCACCAGGTGGCTCCCTTGGGGTCGAGCCCACCTCGATCGAAGTTGAGATCTCGTTCGAATCCCACGATGCCACTTCCCTCGGGCAGCGAGCCACTGCCCAAGGACCATGGAGGAGCACCTCCCAAGATGCCATGATCACCCTTGCTACTGTTTACACCAAAAAAAAAAAGGCACCCTACCCAAAGCATCGCACTCTCAATCGATTGTCTACACCACCCCGAAGAGGAAACTATCCTAGAAGAGGAAACTATCTTGGAAGATTCAAATCCAGGGGGTGACTACCCCTCGATCAAGGCACTGGTAAGTTTTTCAAAGAAGAGCGACCAGATGGAGAGTCAGAGCATGCGACACAACCCCTTATCACGAATGAGGAAAGGCACCTGTGCACATGGAACGAAGCACTGCCAGACGTTGACCCTCCAGCGTCAGCAAAAGGGGAAAGATCCCAAGGTATGCCGCCGGGAGGGATCAAGACAAAAAGGACTCTCCGAGGGTTTCCAAAAAAAGGTAAGCAAGTCTAACTCGAGCAAATGGGAGAGAAGGTAGCACACAGGAGAGCAACAGCGAGACTGAGTGCTTTGGGCTACCGGAGACTCATCGAAAGGGTCTTGACGGACACAGCCACAAGGCTCGAGTTCTTCTCAACTCCTCTTACCCCAGCTCCATTCCCTCCATTTCAAACTAAATCTCCTTCTCCAAGTGTAGAGTCAGAGCAAAGGGCCCATAGGGGAGGATCTGTTCTCCTAGATCATCACTAACTTGATCGTCGGAGTGCTCCGGCTGGGATCCCCAGCCCGGTCTCCTCTATTTTGCACGTCCAGGCACACATGCTGGCTCCCGTGCAATGAGGTCAACTCTAGCTACATGCCACGATGGTGTAGGCAGCAATACTAATTAAATTAGTCAGGTTAGTTAACAAAACCAGTTAAAAATCACCTTTCTTTAGGGCTACATCATCCTTGAACCCCTTCCCTAGATACCAATCAATCAGTCAATCCTGACCCGGTCCAACTCTTCCGAGTTTCATGTCCTATTGAGCTCGAGTTCCTTAGGGGCTAACATCTAATTGATTTTAATTAACAAGCTTGGGTCAATGCAAGATACAAGATGATGGTTTGTGGGCCAAGAAAAGGTTATCAACTCCCCACCTTATGTTGTTTATGGGTTGATGCCCTTAAAATATTTTATGAAAATATGCAATGCAAAAAGAAAGATGTGCCAAAAAAGTAATTATCTTTTAAGTTTTAATTAGTTATTTTATTTTAGTTAAGTATTATACGGTGTTTTTGTTTTCTTCTTATGTTATGTGATTTAAAGCAAGAGAGATAAAAGGCAGGTTTTAATCTTGATTAATTAGGAGCGAGAAAAAAAAGACTAAAATCAGGTTAAGCAAATAAAGAAACTATAGATCTTATAATTAAGGAAAGGAATCAAATTAGTATTTAAGATAGTTAATTAAAAGATTAATTATTTTTTATGGTTAATTTTTAAAAAAAGAAACTAAAAAAGAATTTTTTTTCTTTTTATGTTAATTTGAAAAGAAGGCAGGCAATAAAAAAAGGAAACAAATCAAAAAAATTAGGTAGGTTTTTAAAAAAAGGAGACTAATTAAAGAAACAAAAAAAAGAAAATTTTTTTGATTAATATAAAAAGGCAAAAATTAATTAAAAGCAATTAAAAAAGAAAATTAATCTAGGGTTAGGATTGATCTCACTAAAAGTGTAGAACTTTCTTTCTCCTCTTTTTTTCTTTTTTTGATCTGCAAAAAAGAATAGAAAAATTAGTAAACTAAATTTATAAGAAATTAAAGATATCAAAAATGTTAACATTTGTGCCTTCTCCAGCAACGGCACCAAAAATTTGAAAGGATTATGATGTTGTCATTAAGATACCATGATTATCAGTTTAAAATTCTAAATTCTAATTAATTAAATTTGCATAGAAAGTAGCGAATCAGATCGAATCTACAAAGAAGGCAGTGCTTAAGATAATTTAAAATCTTTGATTTTAAAAAAAGAAAAAAAATAGTTTGAAGTTGGGAAAATAAAGATTAAAAGTATGAAAGAAAAATAAAACTCGGATATGTTCGATCTGCTAATCCGATCTTAGCATCTACTTGCAAGAAAAGCAAAGGACATAAATGAAAATAAATTTTGTATAAATTGAAACAAGAATCTGCATTAAAAATAACAATGGAACAATCTAAGAAAGCAGTAACAAAGCATCTGAAGTTGATTGGCGCAGCCTCATCGGGAAGTTGGTTGATATCACATCCCCTTCTTTCGTCATACTCTGTGGAGCAAACTAGGCTTCCTCTTCTTCTTCCTCTATGGATCTTGATCTGAAGATTAGAATAAACAAAAAGATGACATAAAAGATAAAGCTTCTCCTCTAAGAAACCTCACTCTTAGAGGCTAACCCGTAATCCAAAGCTAAGCCTTCTATCCTGTACCGTACTCCTCTTTCCAAGATGATTTTTTCTGTAGCTTGGGGTCCTTTAAATAAAGAGGGCTAGATAAACTCCTTCACTCATGACCATCGGATGGTTTGAAATCACAATGGATCATACACTATGTTAAAGTCTCCTTCACTTGTCAGATTGGCTACTTTGGATGGCTAAGATTTGTTAGCATTAGTGGCCATGGATCGAACTTCAAACATGCTTGGAGCTCCTTGTATCGAACTCATCAGCCATCGAATCATGAGGATGGAGGTAATGGATGACAATGATGGATGAAGACTGGTGGCTTAGGGTCTTGAGACAGGGAAGAGCAGCGAGGAGCTTGGCCAAGGAGGAGCGGTGATGGTGGGGAAGGAGCAGTGACAAGCACAAAATAATGGCTTAGAAGATGAAGAGGGAGGAAGTAGAGCAGGGGTGGACTGCATGGCATAGAGGGCGTGATGCGGGACTAATTTGCATGCAATTTTTTTTATATGTTTTATATGTGGGGTTGAGTGATTAATTCCCGAATTTCATATTAAAATAAGTTGTAGGAAATTTTATATGAATTTTAGAAGATCAGCATGCAGATTAGGACCTAGAAAAGTAGAAAAGAAGGATCGCCGGGGCTGAGAAGCCTCGGTTAGGGCAAGTTCTCCTACAATAAAACTACTGGAGGTAGAGGGGTGTACCTGACAATGTCTGTGAAGATCGCAGCAAAAGGGTCTCTCGTTCCTCGATGGATGCGGCCTGGAAAATCGAGCCAAAGACCCGCGGATACCCGGCTTTCTGCTCGGTGATCCGATTGAGGCTTGGCTGGAGTCGTTGGATTCGTAGGAACTCGGAGACCTGCAAACGACCTGTCAGGGGTTAGAAAACTCACAAAGGAACAAGAAAACAAAGGAAAAATAGCAAGGGAAGGCTTCTTTTGGAGTGGGCGTCCAGGGATCTGAGATGCTTATTGGTAAGGAAGATGATTGCAGCACTGGGAAGAAGAACTCTCGCAAACCCCTTTATGCACATAGCAGGGTATCACACAACTCAATAGAAGAACTCAAGGTTTTCATTCATCAAAAATTCTCCTCATACAAGAGGCTAGGGTCCCTTAAATAGACCCTTAACCTTGGGCTCCAAGTAAGGGTACATAAGTCTTTACATAAGAATCCTTTTCCCTCTCAAACCCTAGCTAGAAAATAAGGAAATATTAGGTAAAAAAATCCTTAAAAATTTTCTTGACTTGGTCAAGACTCCAAGGATGCCTAGGGGGGCGTGCTGGGCTTCTAGGAGAAGCAAAAGGCCGGACCAAAGGGGCTCGGGTGCATGGGTTTGGGCCTCTGGAAGCTGGGGTGGCCTGGTAGCCAGGTAGCAGGAATATTCCCTGCTATCTTGCTTCTTAGGGGCTTGGGCTTGGCACCTGGGCTTGATTTCTTTGGGCTAGGATGCAGATGGACCTCTGGAATCATGGATGCCCTTATCTATGAATATACTTTGGCATCTGGAAGGGAATCTGGGTATCTGGAGGGCATCTGCAAGAAATCAGGGTTTTCTGAATTTTCCTCCTAGGGTCTTCAAATCTTCAAGCTGGGTTGGACTTGTGCTATACTTCCATGTCTTCAATCTAGTTGGACTTGGTCTTCACTTGTATGATATAGTCTTGAGTCTTCAGTATGCTTGGACAGGACTCAAAAAAATAAAATTAGCTCAACATGAGCTGACTAGCATTGGACTGAACTAGCTCAACATGAGCTGACTAGTACAGAACTGAAATAACAACTAAAAATACTCAAATAACAACTAAAATGGACTCAGATGAGCTAATCCCTTATTACAGATGGACTCATAAATTATTGATCAATTTACAGAGGGTTGAAAAAGCCTCTGTCTTATTCTAGTGCCTCAGGTGTCCCCACCAATTCTCCCGGGGTGGGAGGAACTCGACCCTGTCGAGTGAAGGTCAGACTGGCTCACATATCTCTCGAGAAGGTCTGGGTTGAGGCGTTGCAAGTCCTCTCGAGAAATCCACGAATCGTCCGACTCTGGCCAGCCTTGCCATCGGACCAGGAAGCGTTGATAGTCATGGCCCTGGGTCGTGATGGCTTGATTGTCCAGGATACGCTCGATCCGTTCTCCTCTCTCAGGCCAAATTTGTTTGTGGACACTCTAGGTTAGGGTCACTCACAATAAAAAGGAATAGGTCCAAAGGCCTCACTAGGTAGCGCTGCCGGTTCCCTATACTCAACCAGGTCTGTAATATTGAAGGTAGAACTAATGCCCAAATCCGAAGGCAAGTCTAACACCTAGGCATTTGATCCAACCTTCTCTATCACTTTGAAAGGTCCGGCTCTGCGAGCATGAAGCTTCTTTTAGGCCTAAGCCTAACCAAGATAAAATCCACTACATCAATTTTTTTGATCCATCTTCGGGAATTAGCCAGTTGTTTTAACATTAGTGCGGGTGGTGAACATGCTAGGCACATGCAGACTCCTAACAAGATGATGCAAAGGACTCAAACCTACACCTAGCAGACTCGACTAAAGAGGTTTATTAGGTCTTAACTACCACTTGGGCATGGGGGCATGAGTCGTGGTTGATGGATGACATGCAGAAGAAAATTTGCTAGTAACTCCTAATAAGTGCCAGAGGGTCTGCCAAAAGTAGGTAGCAAATGGGATGGGCTCTATGGATCCTTGCAACCTAGTAACCTCAACAAAATGTAACCTAATAGTTCTAGACACATGAGAAAACTCAGGAAAGGGTAGAAAATAGTAAGTGGGTTCAGAATTACTCTGGTAGGGTGGAGAAAAAGGTTCTGGGTTAGTTGGATAAAGTAGAATCAAAGAAGGCATGTCAGGGACTAATCCTAGACTAATGAGGTTAACCTTATAGGGTTGCGATATATCTACGGGGTTTGTATAATGGAAGGATGGGTTATTAATCTCAGGAAAGAGGTCCTTAATGGGAACTATAGGAGGAGACTCATCCTGAGGGTACTGATTCAAAGAGATCAGGTCCTTAATAAATTCTTCTGGTTCTTGTATTTTAGGACTAGACTCTATAATTTGGCTCTCCTCTATGGGTTCCTCAAGTAGGGCTCTAGTAGCAGTACCTAGGTTCTCTTCCTCTATTTGTTCTTCCATTATAGCTTTAGGTTGGATATGGTCAAGGTCAACTAGCTCTGGGTTGGTTTCTACCTGGGCATCTACTGGGTCAGCTAATTCTAGGTCTACTAAAGGTGTCTTCTCTTCTCCCTCATACTCATCCACTAGGCTCACATCAGCTTCATACACTTCCGCGTTAATATAAGCCTTGTGAATCTCAGGAATGGTTGGAGAAGGTCGGCTAGCAGGAAATTGGTTAGGTTCTGGTCTCTGATTATGGGTACTACTCCTAGTAGGTTCAGGTTGTATAAGGGGTAGTGGCTCACTACTGGGTTTGTATTTAGGGATACTAATCCTATGGGGTTCAAGTTGACTAGGGGAAGCATGACTAGTACTAGGTTGATACTTAGGGGTTATGGGTTCTCTAGGCTCATAGGACAAGGGTGCAGATCTATGGGTCATGGGATTATAGGATCTGGGGTCATAGGATTTTGGGTCAGCTCTATGATCAGGTTCTAAGGATGGATCATGGTATGGGGTCCTCCTGAGGTTGGGCTCCCTATATGGATCAGGATATTGGGTCCTCTTAGGGTTGGACTCCCTATATGGGTCAGAATACTGGGTTCTCCTAGGGTTGGACTCCCTATATGGGTCAGAATATTGGGTTCTCCTAGGGTTGGACTCCCTATATGGGTCAGAATATTGGGTGTTGGGTCTACTAGGCTCATAGGGTGTGGGTGCATAGGATCTATGATAATGGGATCTAAAGTCATAGGATCTAGGTTCATAGGTTCTAGGTTCATAGGATTTGGAGTCATAAGATCTATAGGTTGTAGGTATACTAGGCTTGTAGGGAGAGGGTAAATAGGATCTATCTTCCTGGTCTATAAAATCCTGATTGAGTCTTCTAGGACTAACCTTAGGGATTGGGTCATGACGATGGGCTCTCCTAGGTTCAGCCTCAAGGTATGGATCAGGGTTTGGGGTCCTCCTAGGTTGAGGATTGTAGTACGGGTCAGGATAAGGGGCTCTCCTAGGTTCGACCTCATGGTATAAATCAGGGTTTGGGGTCCTCCTAGGTTGAGGGGAATCAGGATCTGGCTCAGACTGTGACCCATGGGTTTTTCTTGGGGTCCCTACCCGGAATTTTAACTGATCAAACCTATTGGCAAGATGGTCAATTCTATCATTGGTTTGAATACGAGACTGAGTTAACTGGGTCATCTGGGTAGTTATCTGGGCCATTTGATCAGCTAGGGCTTTTATTTGGGCTTGTAAATTTTCCATGGGTTCAGACATTTATGAAGGAGGTGGGTGATATGAAACTCCTGATCTAGTGCTCATGCAAGACTCGATCAGACCGACTATAGCTGACTAGACCTAAAGTCCAAACTAGATGCTCAATCAGGGTGGCAAACTAGCCTATAGTAACCCTGTACTCAGCCAGGCAGGTGTAAGGGGAGTGTTAGGTCCCTGATTGCCAATCCTAGACACCAATCAGAGATTGGCCAGGTAGGCGGACCAGCACACAAGCCCTTCGGGATTGAATCCCTAAACCACCGTTCTAGACACTGAGCACAAGGCACACACAGGTTAACTTGACACAGTGATCTAACACTAGCCCGGACCCGACCAGTTGGTGTCCCTAGCCCACTAGGGCAAATTAAGTCTAATTAATTTTAGGTTAAGGCTTGGGACTGAATGCAAGGGATGTGGTTTTGGGCTAAGGAGAGGTGATCAAATCCTCCCCTCATCTGATATAGCAAGAGTGCCCTTAAAAGTAAATTATGCAATGATGGCAGGCAGATGAGGATGCAAATTAGGGTTTAGATATTTTTTTGGTATTTTTGGAAAATATGTATATTTTTTTTGGTATTTTTTAAATAGAAGAAAACTTGCAAATCATGGCCTAATATGAAGTAAATATACTAAAATTAAAAAATATGCAAAAATTGCTAAACAAAAACCTAAAACTTCCAAACTTGTCTTGCTGAAAAAACAGAACTAAAAATTTATAGGATGTATTTTGGCTTGAAGAAAATTCACAGGCCATAATAAAATCTACAAAAAATTTTTAAAATTACTGTGAATTATGATGAATCCAGAAAAATAAATTTCAGAATTTTTGGAGTTTTTATCAGGGAGAAATAATTAAAATAACAGAATATATATGGACTGAAAAATTGGAGAAAACAAACCCTAATCTAAGCTCTGATACCAAATGATGCGGGACTAATTTGCATGCAATTTTTTTTATATGTTTTATATGTGGGGTTGAGTGATTAATTCCCGAATTCTAGATTAAAATAAGTTGTAGGAGATTTTATATGAATTTTAGAAGATCAGCATGCAGATTAGGACCTAGAAAAGTAGAAAAGAAGGATCGCCGGGGCTGAAAAGCCTCGGTTAGGGCAAGTTCTCCTACAATAAAACTACTGAAGGTAGAGGGGTGTGCTTGACAATGTCTGTGAAGATCACAGCAAAAGGGTTTCTCGTTCCTTGACGGATGCGGCCTGGAAAATCGAGCCAAAGACCCGCGGATACCCGGCTTTCTGCTCGGTGATCCGATTGAGGCTTGGCTGGAGTCGTTGGATTCGTAGGAACTCGGAGACCTGCAAACGACCTGTCAGGGGTTAGAAAACTCACAAAGGAACAAGAAAACAAAGAAAAAATAGCAAGGAAAGGCTTCTTTTGGAGTGGGCGTCCAGGGATCTGAGATGCTTGTTGGTAGCAGGAAGATGATTGCAGCATTGGGAAGAAGAACTCTCGCAAACCCCGTTATGCACACAGCAGGGTATATATCAGAGCGGGACTAATTTACATGCAATTTTTTTTATATGTTTTATATGTGGGGTTGAGTGATTAATTCCCGAATTTCAGATTAAAATAAGTTGTAGGGAATTTTATATGAATTTTAGAAGATCAGCATGCAGATTATGACCTAGAAAAGTAGAAAAGAAGGATCGCCGGGGCTGAGAAGCCTCGGTTAGGGCAAGTTCTCCTACAATAAAACTACTGGAGGTAGAGGGGTGTACCTGACAACGTCTGTGAAGATCGCAGCAAAAGGGTCTCTCGTTCCTCGATGGATGCGGCCTGGAAAATCGAGCCAAAGACCCGCGGATACCCGACTTTCTGCTCGGTGATCCGATTGAGGCTTGGCTGGAGTCGTTGGATTCGTAGGAACTCGGAGACCTGCAAACGACCTGTCAGGGGTTAGAAAACTCACAAAGGAACAAGAAAACAAAGGAAAAATAGCAAGGGAAGGCTTCTTTTGGAGTGGGCGTCCAGGGATCTGAGATACTTGTTGGTAGCAGGAAGATGATTGTAGCACTGGGAAGAAGAACTCTCGCAAACCCCTTTATGCACACAGCAGGGTATCACACAACTCAATAGAAGAACTCAAGGTTTTCATTCATCAAAAATTTCTCTCATACAAGAGGCTAGGGTCCCTTAAATAGACCCTTAACCTTGGGCTCCAAGTAAGGGTACATAAGTCTTTGCATAAGAATCCTTTTCCCTCTCAAACCCTAGCTAGAAAATAAGGAAATATTAGGTAGAAAAATCCCTAAAAATTTTCTTGACTTGGTCAAGACTCCAAGGATGCCTAGGGGAGTGTGTTGGGCTTCTAGGAGCAGCAAAAGGCCAGCCCAAAGGGGCTCGGGTGCATGGGTTTGGGCCTCTGGAAGCTGGGGTGGCCTGGTAGCCAGGTAGCAGGAATATTCCCTGGTATCTTGCTTCTTAGGGGCTTGGGCTTGGCACCTGGGCTTGATTTCTTTGGGCTAGGATGCAGATGGACCTCTGGAATCATGGATGCCCTTATCTATGAATATACTTTGGCATCTGGAAGGGAATCTGGGTATCTGGAGGGCATCTGCAAGAAATCAGGATTTTCTGAATTTTCCTCCTAGGGTCTTCAAATCTTCAAGCTGGGTTGGACTTGTGCTATACTTCCATGTCTTCAATCTAGTTGGACTTGGTCTTCACTTGTATGATATAGTCTTGAGTCTTCAGTATGCTTGGACAGGACTCAAAAAAATAAAATTAGCTCAACATGAGCTGACTAGCATTGGACTGAACTAGCTCAACATGAGCTGACTAATACAGAACTGAAATAACAACTAAAAATACTTAAATAACAACTAAAATGGACTCAGATGAGCTAAGTCCTTATTACAGATGGACTCATAAATTATTGATCAATTTACAGAGGGTTGAAAAAGCCTCTGTCTTATTCTGGTGCCTCAGGTGTCCCCACCAGGGCGGCTCGGTTGGGGAAAAGGTAGTGCTGGGATGATGGCCAGCGATAATGGGAGATTGAGCAACCGACGATGATGCAGCATTGGGTGGTGGCTAGGAGGAAGAGGAAGGAGGCTTTTTGGTGGCTCTTAGCAATGGCATCGTGTAGAGGAGAGATGGCCAGAGGAAATGGTGGTGAGAGGGAGCAGGGGATGGCTTGGTCAACGGTGGGATGGCTTCCAGCATGGTGAATTGGTGGCGGGGCAGTGGACGAGCAACATCTCAGGTCAAAAGAAGAAGTGGATATAACCATGGGGATCGATGGCCGGCAGTGGCTTTTAGTGCTTCTCCGGTGGAGGAGGTGGTGCTGGTGGTCTCAGTGGCAACGAGACGACATCTTGGGCGGTAGATCAGTGAAAACCTCTTCATGGTCCATGGCTCAGAGCCGTGAACTGTGAGCCATGGCATCCTATGGACCAGGTGAGCCTTCGTAGACCAAGTGGCCGATCCATGGTCGATTGGCTGCTTTAAAAGCTATGCAATAAAATGATGTTTTGTTCATTTCTCGATTCTAGATCTATTTGAACTTCGATTTATGTGTTGTTTACACCGTTGGACTCCAAAAATCGAGTTCTATAAATCTATAGACTTCTTTTCTACAAAATATTAATAAAAGTATTAATTCTTAATAAATACTAATTAATTAATTTTTATTTTAATGGTTAAATTGGAATAATTAATGAACTTATCATACCTTCCAACTTAATCATTGCTAGTCCCTTAACAATATAATTAAAATATAAGTATTAATTTAATAACCTTGTATCATTATGATTTTCTTTTAAATCTAGACTAAAGTCAAAAAGAGTTAGCCAGCATCACTAATTAGGTATTGAGTTTTTGAAATAAAGTTCATAGTTTGAACTATTAGAAATTTTCTTAGAATTCATCCAAAGCTCTACAGCACTTGTATTTGTGATAACTGACTTAGTATTCCAATGCTAGATTGTAAAGGACAATTATATGTTCACTTATCACCTATTTTGGTCAATTTTTTATACACCCCTTAACTTAAGCACATAAGCCGAGGTAGCTTTCACAATGCCTGAATTTTTTTCTTTCATTTTTCTCTCTTTTTTTGTGATATCTTCACACTACCCATTTTTTGATGCAAATAATTAGACGAAGATGCCCGGTTACTCAATGAAAAATCAATGTTTCAGACTTGTCCCTTTTCCTTTTTTTTTATCTTTTTTTTATTTCAGGTAGGTAGCTCTTTCCTCAAATTCAAGTTAAATGGGGGGTGTATGTCAACTACCAATCTTTTAGTAATAATTGAATCTTTAATTGACTTTACAACTAATACCTACATTACCTCATCAATTTGCATGTGCGATAGAAGTGCTAATAGTCTTTGGATGACCTAAGTAGGCCACTAAAAGTCTGACCAGCTAGTTTACCTCTTGACTCGCTACAATCAGTAGTAAATACTTTCTAGCTTTATCATCTTTTCTCCTAGATATTTTGATCAAGAATTTCTTTCTTGGCACATGATTTATTCAAGATAAAGTTTTCTCTTTAAAAGTTTCAGGAGATTTGTCACAAATTTTTAATAATTTCCAAGGATTTATATTTTTTAAAAAAAGTTTTTAAAAACTTATCCTGTCCCTACCTCCTAACATAAATACCATTATCCCTAATGGTATAAATAAGTTAAAGAAATAAATTCAAACCATGAGGACAAAAGAAAATATTGACTCTGGTCTTGATTTTGATGAATGACAAAACAATTAAGTATATATGAGTACTAATGTATGTTAAAAGTGTTTATTAGATATAGGTACTCATCAATATTGAAAGATTGAAAAGATTGTCATTCAATTGAAGAAGCCATGGATTTTCAAGTTATAAAGGCTTTAGAACATGAAGAAGATCTTGAAGAGCTCACAATTTTAATTTGGATGAGTTTTGGAACTTGGCATACCCAGCATGCCAAGTGTCGATCTAAGTGTCGACTCATAGGTCGACTCAAGGCCTGAGACCAAACAAAAGATAAAACAGGCTAATTTTTGAATTTTTGCCTTAAGTTGATCTAAGTGTTGACCAAAGTGTCGGCTCATAGGTCGACTCATGAACAAATCAAATGTCTGCACTTGGAGTAACGGCTAGTTTTTTTGAAGCTACAGAACTTCCCCAACTTGCTTCAAACGACTAGTTTTTCATCTCCAACGATCATAAACGGCCATTCAAGGTTCGGAGAGCTATTTAAACACCATAAATCATAAGGGGAAGTTATCCTTTGATCATTCAATTGAATATATCTTAAGGATCTAATATTTGTAAGGGAGTTGAGCCTTCAAGCTTCAAATTTCAAGAGAGCTTCCAAGTCCACATTTTTCAAGCAATCAACTAAGGCTTCAACAACTTTGAGACAAGCTTCTTCAACATCATCAAAGGGCTTCAAAGAGATATTTGATTTATTTTAGAAAGCTTTCATTTTATATTCTTACATTTATATTTATGCTTAAATTGTTTTATTGAGGTTGTTGATGAGCCTTTGTAAAAAGCAATGGAAATTCGTGGTTAGCCCTTATATAAAAACCAACAAGGTTGTTGGTTAGCTTAAGTTACAAAACCAACAAGATTTTTGATTAGCCTTGAAAAACCAAAGAGGTTATTGCTTAGCCTAAGTTATAAAACCAACAAGGATTTTGACTTGTGAGCCCGGTGAAAACAAGTTGAATTTGATTAGTAATCCCGAAAACTAATAGGCTGTAATCAAGTGTGATTATAGTGAATTCCCAAGGAAAACTTGAAAAGTGGGTTTCAAAAATTTAAACTTGACCTGTGCCAATTAACTTGACCTGTTGCCCAGTGTGATTTAACTTGGCCTGTTGTCCAGTGATGCAACCCAAGAGAGGGGGTGAATTGGGTTTCAAAAATTTAAACAAGTATGTGCCAATTAAAAGTAATGAATTAATTTAAGTAAAATAGGTGCTTATGTATTTCAAAAGTGTTTGTGTGATCAAGATAATATGCAGCAGAAATAATGATATAATTGCAAAGCAAATAACAAAGAGAAATAACCAATCACAAACACAATATATTTATAGTGGTTCAGTGCACTCCAAGGCATCTACATCCACTCCCCAAGTTTTCCTTGAAAATTCATTATAATCATACTTGATTACAGTCGATTAGTTTTTCAGGACCACTAATCAAATTCAACTTGTTTTCACCAGGCTCACAAGTCAAAACCCTTGTTGGTTTAATAACTTAGGCTAAGCAACAACCTCTTTGATTTTCCAAGGCTAATCAAAAACCTTGTTGATTTTGTAACATAGGCTAACCAATAATCTTGTTGGTTTTTATACAAAGGCTAACCAATAACCTCCGTTGGTTTTCACAAATGCTCACCAACAACCTCAATAAAATAATTTAAACACAAGTATAATGTAAGAATACAAAATAAAAGATTTCTAAAATAAAGCAAATATCTCTTTGAAACTATTTAATGATGTTGAAGAAGCTTGTCTCTATGTTGTTGAAGCCTTAGTTAATTGCTTGGAAAATGTGGACTTGGAAGCTCTCTTGAAATTTGAAGCTTGAAGGTACAACTCCCTTACAAATGTTGGATCCTTAAGATATATTTAATTGGATGATCAAAGGATTACTTCCCCTTATGATTTGTGGTGTTTAAATAGCTCTCCAAACCTTGAATGACCATTTATGACCGTTAGAGATGAAAAACTAGCCATTTGAAGCAAATTGGAAAAGTTTTGCAGCTTCAAAAGAACTAGCCATTACTCCAAGTGTTGCACTTGATTTGTTCATGAGTCGACCTATGAGTCGATACTTAGGTCGACACTTAGGTCGACACTTAGGTCAGCTCAAGGCAAAAATTCAGAAATCAGCATGTTCTATCTTTTGTTTGATCTCAGGCCTTGAGTCGACCTGTGAGTCGACACTTGGTGTGCCGGGTGTGCCAAGCTCCAAAACTTGTCCAAATTAAATTTATGAGCTTTTCAAGATCTTCCTCATGTTCCAAAACCCTTATAACCTAAAAATCCATGGCTTCTTCAACTAAATGATAATCTTTTCAATCTTTCAACATTGATAAGTACCTGTATCTAATAAATACTTTTAATATACATTGGTACTCATATATACTTAAATATTTTATCATTCAATAAAATCAAGACCATAGTCAATAATCTCTTCCTTTTTGATAATAACAAAACCTTTAAGTATATAAATATGAAAAACTTAAAAGATTTGCAATAAGTACAAGATATAGCTCTCCCTCAAAATATGATGCAAAAATATTTTTCAAAATTGTTCAAAGTTTTCAAACTTTCTTTCCCTTACTAATTATTTCCTTTAAATTTACAACTCTTTATATTCTTCTCCCCTTTTTGTACTTTCTTTTATTTCTCTCATATTTATCATCTCTCTTCCTTTTTCATGTTTATCATATATCTCTTCCCCTTTTTGTCATCATAAAAAAAGGTAAAAAGCAATACAAAGTGGGGATAAGATGGAAAGAATCACAAGTAGATCATCAAAATCAATACATAATACCAATTAAATATGATACCACAAAATGACATACATATGCAAAAAGAATTTAATTTTTTCCTTTTTTGAAGATTCTTAATGAAATAAATTTTGATAGCATTTGAATGTAACTTCTCTCAAAGAAAATAGATTTGATATCAAGGAGAAGGAGTATCGAGCAATATAAGTAAAGCATGATATCAAGAAAATATTGAAAGATCATACATGTATATAATGACAACAAATCTTTGGATGCTCCCTCTAAATATTATTCCTCCTTACAAATATGTATTCATTTGAGGAACAAAACATGAAAGCACAAGCATCAAAATTTGAAATTTTCAAGATATACATGATTTTCAAAATACAAAGGATTGATCATTTAAAAACTTTTAGCATGATTTCAAATTTATTTGAAAAGCTTTGATATCCATACAGATGCTAGAAGTAATTTAATAGCAAGTCTAGCTTTGATATCCATATAGATGCCAAAAATGAAAACATATAAATCATAACATTTCACTTGAAAAAGTTTAAAACTATATTAATCAAAATCAAGTGAAAGTCTAATAATCATAAGTTTAATCATGAGAGCATAAAATCTATCAACATCAAAAAGTTCATGATTACAATAAATAACTATTAGTCTAAACTTGATTCTAATTTATCAATTGAAATAATTTTTAAAGTAATTGATTCAACATTTATAACAAATATTTAACTATATTTTCAATTATGGAAGGAAATGTTCAGAATTTACCAATATCTATAGTCCTTCATTTACCATTTAGTCTAAAATGTAGTTGGTCCACTTCTTTAAATTGTCTTGTATAGCCATTTTTCAAAAATTTTATTTCTTCTTGTTGGGCTGTAAGATATCCCTACAAAACAAATTAAGTGGACAATTTTGGTATCCAAATTTTCTTGGATCCTTTAGGGTTAGTGAATAGGGTTCCTTTTGGAACCCAAATTTTTCTTAATCTACAAGGATATGGATTAAGTTCAAATTTTTCATATTTAAAACATGCAATATTGGAAGAAGTAGCAATAAAGAAATTCTTGTTTTTCAGCTCAAGATTTTTGTTTTGCTTTAAAAGCTCATCATTTGATACAAAAATCTTGGATTTTCTTAGAATTTCTATTTCATTTAATAAAATATTTTTCTCATTTGAAAACTTATTGATAACTCTTTCAAATCAAAATTCTTTTTTTCTAATTTTTTTTTCTTTAGAAAGATTATTCTTATTAATTTCTGAAACATCAATCTTTACATTTAAATCATAATTTTTATTGATAAGATTGGTATTCTCAAGAGAAAAAGAATCTACATGTATTTTTAATTTCTTGTGCTCATTTTTTAATACTTTGTATCCATGCACAAGATTATTAAATGCATCATGTAGCTTATCAAAGATGAAATCATATTCATTTTCAGAACATTCCTCTTCCTCATTTGCCATGAAGCAAAGATTGATAATTTTTTGTTCTTCATCTGAACTAGAATCTTCGTTATTGCTCCAAGTTGCCATCATTGCCTTGAATTTATTTTTGGCCTTGAGAGCTATTATCTTTTTTTTCTTGATCAGCAACCACTTCTTTGTGCTATAAATTCAACTCATGGGTCATGAGTGAACCAATAAGCTCCTCCAAAGACAGGGCATCAATATTTTTGGCTTCTTGGATCGTTGTTACCTTTGGATCCCATGATATTGGCAAAGATCTAATAATTTTATTAACCAAATCAACATTAGTATAAACTTTGCCAAGACTTTTTAATTCATTAATAATAGTCATAAATCTAGTATACATATCATATATAGATTCATAATATAGCATTTTAAATATTTCAAAAGAATGAACAAGTATATTAATTTTAGTACTTTTTACTTGAAGAGTACCCTCATGAGCAATTTTAAGTGTATCCCATATCTCTTTCACCGATGTACATATGGAGATCCTATTGAATTCATTAGAGTTCAATGCATAATAAATCAAGTTCATTGCTTTAGCATTAATTTCAGATTATTTAATATCATATTCATTCCAATCCTACTCAAGCTTTGGAATAGAAATGCCATTAACCAAAATGAAAAGAATATGAGGACTATTAACTATAACTTTTCAAAGATAATAACTAATAGATTGAAGATAGATATGCATGCGAGTTTTTCAAAAAGTATAATTAGTGCCATTGAAAAATGATGGTCTATTAGTTGCATGTCCTATAGCAAAACAAGCACCTTCTAAGGCTACCATGATCTTTTAACTCAAAACTGTTGGATTCTTTGCAAAGCACCAAATTCAGATACCGATGATTTTGGATTCCGGGCTCGGATACCAATTATTGCCTAGTGATGATGCAACCCGAGGAGAGCTTGGGAAGTGGATGTAGGTGCCAAGAGGTGCACCGAATCACTATAAATTTATTATGTTTGTGCTTGCTTGCTTCTTCTTGTTATTTGCTTTGCATTTATATTATGATTTTTGCTGCATATTATTAATGCTCACAAATACTTGTTTTGAATTGGCACATACCTTGTTTAAAGTTTTTAAAAATCCAATTCATCCCCCTCTTGAGTTGTATCATCACTGGACAACAAAAAATATGTAGGGATAGAAGTTACTAGAGAAGAGGAGCTTATCAACAAGATAAAGGCTGTAACAATCAATTTAGATTATAGTTATTATTATTATTATTTTATTTTTTAGAGCATAAAAATAAATATTGGGTTACCTTCCAACAAGCGCTAAGTTTAACGTCTTCAACCAGACATTATGAGGGAGTCCAGTGGATGATTGACTTTAATATATCCCTCATGTCAATAAAAGATAGGGCCAATCAAGAGGCCTTATTATCATGGCAGAAAACCGTTTATAGAGTACTCTATGATAACTAGCCCGAATCAATAAAGTAAACTGGGCAAGCATATTATTTCGGGATTTAAAAATATTATTATAGCTAATAAGTTACTTATGAAGGGATTGCATCTACTAGGCCGAGATTAGAGATGGTAGTTTGAGAATTTCTTCAATTAAGGGTTGATCTATCCTACTCTCCTTCTCGGGCATGATGTGTTTAGCCAATATCCCTTCTCATTTTAAAGCTTGGTACCTTTTCTAGATTAATATTAAATCTATCTCCATACACTGTTTTAATATCATGGATAGATTTTGAAAGCAGTTCTCAAAATTGATGCCGAATATAGAGAAATCAATTATAAAATTTTTAAGATCATGATTCCTTATTTCAATAATATCCCCCCCCCCCCCCCCCCCGTAGCTTCTTTATGTGCTTTTAGAATACCACTAAGTTGGGCTTCCTAGTTAAGGTTCACTAAAAAGGTTTCAATGGATACATCAGGAAGTGAAGGCACATTGATGGGAAGAAAGCCGAGGGTAAAAGACAGGCAGCATCTCAGCTTCACGATGGCTTCTCCAACGTGGATGGTGATGGTGGGTGAACAATGGTGAAGTTGGGCGATGGCGATTTGCTGGTGTCTTTCTGGCCATAAGGGAGCTCTCGACGGTGAGGGGGTGGTCTCCGATGGTGTTGAGATGGTGGGAGGCAGTAGGGGATAGCTCCGGTGGCTGGTGACTCAAAATGAGATAGGTGGTCCACGGGCAAAGGTAATGGACCGAAGTTCATAGCTACCATGGGCCACACCCAGCTTTCGCAGATTGAGCGGCTAGTCCATCATGGACCGGCTACTTTAAAATTCATGCTATTTCTTTAATAAATTTTTAACTTTGATTTCGGATCCGTTTAAACTCCGATTTGAGTGTCGTTTGCACCGTTGTACTTTAAAAATCAAGCTCTTTCCATCCATGAACTCTTTTATACAAAAAATTGATAAAAAATATTAATTATTAATAAATATAGATTAATTAATATTTATTTTAATATTTAAATTAGGATATTTAATAGACTTATTAAGGAACTTTGCTATATAGAGAGATTTCAATTTAAGCCATAATCTTGTATAATACCTCATCAAATAAACATTATTATATTGTTGTAAGAGCTTTCTTATCAATTTCCTCTTACTTTGATGTCAGCATCTTTTTCTTTCCTAACAGTCCTTCTACAATCCTTGTTGCATCAATATAACATGCATCTTGATTTACCATAATGCAAAGATGTTGGTCCTATCAAATTTTTGGATCTCAAACTTCGTCATCATCTTAATCCATCAAGAAAATAAAAATACTTTGATACCAATTTATAATAATAGATCGATAAAAAAATATAATAATAAAAGAAAATACATTAGAATTTAATGTGGTTCAGTAATGTGCCTACATCCATAGGCGAAGATGGGTAATTTTACTATCAAAATTATAATAAAGAAAAAGTACTTAAAATCTCTAAAGATCAGTACATCCCAAAATCTCTCTCAATATATATTAAATAAAAAATGAATTGGAAAGAGAAAAAATATCATGGAAATAAAGTACCACAAGGGAAGCCAAAAGGAGCCACAACAAAAGGGATGTAGATTTTTTTCTCTTAAAACTTCTTCTTGTTATCCCCTTTACCAAGAAACCGAACAAATTCGATTGAGATGGGACAGTGAAAAGAAAATAAAAGAGTCCTTTTAGAACTTTAGATGTTAACTAGGTCAAACACCTAATAACCCAACTATCAATAATCAAAATATAAAATTTAATTTTAGCACAAAAAATAAAAAATAAAAAATGGCATACATGCTTGGTTTTTGTTATGCCTAATATAACTTAGAAAAAAAAAATTCAAGTTACTATATATGGCAATCGTAAAAAGAATTGAGTGGCATCTAGTTGGGGGTGAGGGAGGCATTAAGCATCAAAATGCCCCTCATATCCAATAGAATATGTACTTACAAGAAGATGGATCCAGATGCAAAAACTCTAATTTTTTAGCCTGGTAGCTTCAAAGATTTCTATTTCCTTTTTACTACTATTTTTTCCTTTTTTTATAAGATAGAAAATTCATACATTTCAAGTATGAGTACATCTTAAAAAGTTAAAAAAAAGTTCCTAAAGAATATTGGTAAAATAGAAGTACCTTTCTATACAACTTCACCAGAATGTTAGGCAACAAAGGAGACCATTCAGTTCAGGACACTATTTGTCTCACGATAAATGTGATGAATGTTTGTGGAGATACATCCTAGTAACAAACTCAAGATATTACACATAAGGGGATAAGTAGTAGTAGCACGATCCTAATGCCCTTGCAACTAAGCCAATACTGTCAGTGAATCCCCCTTCACAATCAGTCAATCAACCCTTAGAATCATCCTCATATAAGTGATGCCCTCTCAGGCTACCCTTATCTCCACACCAAGCATAGTGATCTCTACTAATTGGACTTTCCTAGTCATAATAAGCTGAGAGTTAGGGCCTCGGATCATAAACCCTATGCCACTTCTCTCTTTAACCACACTACTATCAAAGTTGACTTTTAGGAATGTCTGAGAGAGGGGGCTCCTAAGAGATGAAGGCTCTCCTAAGCAATCTTGAGAGAAAAGGGAGTCCCAAGTATCTGAAGTCCTTAAGGTTATGTCGGATGATGAAATATCGACAATCTTCATAGTCTAAGTCATATCCCTCTCGAAAACAAACCTCATGATAAGACTATTAATTATTCCAATTAAACCATTAAAATTAATATTAATTACTTGGTATTTATTAAGAATTGACACTTTTTATTAATATTTTATAGAAAAGGAATCTATGAATTGAAAGAGCTCAGTTTTTCGAGTCCAACAATGTAGACAGCACTCAGATTATAGTTCAAACAGGCCCAGAATTGAAGTTTGAAATCTATTAAGAAAATAGCATGGATTTTAAAGCAGCTGGTCCATGGTGGACTGGCCACTCGATCTACGAGAGCTAGATATGGTCCATGGCTACCATGACTACCGGTCCATGAACTTGTTTCATGGACCAACTCCTTCATTTCAAGCCACCGAAGATGTCTCCCGCTGTCCCCCTCGCTCCCGAGAGCCACCCACCAACGAAGAGGCCGCCAGGAAATCAAAAAAAACCTAGTTTTTTTCTGGTGGGAAATTCATGTCAGTTGTTTTCTTTCCCTTGCCGCTCGTTATCGTCATCTACCTGTCATCGCCAGCCAACGACCACCCAACACCACCGCATGCCACCACCTTTTGCACCCTCGTGCTTGCCGGAGAAATAATGCCACCGCTTTCCCCTATAATCAATGTCTTCCCCCTAATTTTGTCCAACGTCGCTGCCTACAACAGCACCACCAACCAATGCCATCCACATCACTAGCTACCATCTTCCACTACCTCCATCCACTGCATTGGAATGGGGAGAAGCATAGTTCAAGTTCCAATCAAAGAAGGGGATCCCAGGGATCTGGGATTCAACGAGAGTCTAGTTCGAACTCTACTTACCAAGGAAGGAAGGAAGCAGCTATTTTGCATGATTTTCGATGCGATCTAAGGCTTGTGATGTAGAATAGATGGCTGAGAGGCGTTTTCATGATATTTGGCTAATTTTGAGCCCGATTGACTCCAAATTAGACCGGAAGAAAGCCATAGATGAGCTCTATAAAAGAAGCACCCCGGAAAGCTAGAACAAGATAGATTCCACTAAAAAAAAATTTATTTTGTTTTCTTCTTGTAACTTAGTTTAGGCTTTGAGAGAGAGAGGTAGAGGAATAAAGGAAAGAGATTCTTCAAAAGAGGAGGTGCTATGATAGAGCCCTGAGTCTCCAAGAAAATGTATCCAGGAGACATGCTCGATTGAGATACAATATGTAGGGAAGTACAGGTCCTATACTTTAGTTTTATATTTATTTTTATCTATGCAATTGAATAAAGCCTTGAATTTCTTTTAAATTATTTTTTATTTGATCTCCTAAAATTAATTATCATGGTGGGATGAATCATGATCTTAGCATGATATGATTCATGCTTAACATAGATAATTGATTCAAGGATTTTCATCCACTTATCCTATTAGGATCTTTTCAACTTAATCATTGAATAGCCTATGCTTATGGGACGAGCCATGATCCTAACAAAATATAGTTCATACTTGGCAAGATAGTCTATTCTAAGGATTAGTTTGAAGGATTCCAAAAATAATTATGGACTGTGATTGCTTAGATTAGGATATATACAATATTTATGTTCGTGATTATCTGGAAATCCATAGATATCTTTTTGTCATATAAATCCCTCATCTCATGTTTAATTTTATTTTATTAGTTTTAATTAAATTATTATCTCACTTTTAAAAATCTAACTATTTATTTTCTTTATTTAATTAAAAGGATCAACCAGATTGTGTGCCTCATCCATTTCTGCATGATTAGGTTGGCCAAAAGAACAAGGGTTGGCTAGACTGTGTGCCTCAACCATTTCTACATGACTGGTTAACCAGAAGGGCAAGGATCGGCCAGACTGTGTGTCTTGGCCATTTTTGCATCACTAGATTTGCTAAAAGAGCAAGGATCGGCCAGACTATGTGCCTCAGTCATTTCTGCATGACTAAGTCAGCTAGGAAAGAAAAGGTCGACCAAATTATGTGCCTTAGCCATTTTTGCTTGACTAGGTTAGCTAGAAGAGCAAGGGTTGGTCATACTATGTGCCTTAGTTATTTCTACATGACTGGATTGGCCAAAAGAGCAAGGGTTTGCCAGACCATGTGCCTCAAGCATTTATATGACTGGGTCAACCGAAAGAGCAAGGGTTGGCCAGGATAAGCCTTGGTCAGCTTAGATGAGCCTTAGTCAGCTTGATTGCATGACTTAGTCATTTTTGTATATTTTAGTTGCTTGAAGTACCTTGGCTCAAAAATTAAGTAATGTTGGAATAAAAAAATTATTGGCGAATTAATGGCCCATCCAATGATTAGAGAGCATGCAATGAGGACCAACTGAACTTGTTATCTTAGCTTCATATCCTTGGTCCAACCAAAATTATCCCCAATAGAAAGGAAAGATTGAGATGTTTCCAGGAGCAGGGAAGAACTAGTGAAGTGGAAGAACATAGAGCCCATAATGAGAAGATGACAAGGAAACCCTGGGAAGCCAGTATGAACCTGGTAGAGGGGTTTAAATAGGGCTGAGAGCCAAGGCTGTACAAGGCATTTTCTCCTAGAAAAAATAAATACAAGGGATGGTGAAAAGGCAAAAGTTTGATGGACGATGGCAGGATGACTAACACGTGTTGCTTCCATGCTAGGCAACAACATGCAATAGATCTGGCAATTATTTACAATAACAGATGGATCGTGCTCCATACAATATTCAAAACGGCACCGCTTTACTGCATCGGAATGATTCAAATCCCAACTAGTATCGCCCTAGTTTAGATCTTATAGCATAAACCCTGGATCGGACTTTGGGTTGGAATTAATTCACCCCTACCTCAAACTCTAGGTCGGATTCAATTGATTTGTCCACCATGTACCTTGGAAGGTTTGGGCTATGGGTTGGAATGACCTTCGTCCGGGCATATCTCCCTTGGAATGCCAAAACCTAAGATCAAAATTAAACTCTTGATTTTGCATTATGCGCTATGCTCCAAATTGCAGTTCGGAGCGACCTGAGCTTGACTTTTGAACTAGACTTAAGGGCACAGACCCTAGTGAATACTTCAATTGAGATATTATTTGGCTCGGATCAGCGAAAAGTTCACCATTACACCATGACAAAAACCAGACTTCGAACATTCAGAAAATATAGAGAGGAAGATAGTTCAAAATCAAACATATCAAGAAATTCCATTTTTATTAAATTCAAAATGAGATCATAGGGGGAAAATGATTACATGCTCGAGGCAAAATGAAATAAAAATATGTCAAAAAGAGAGATAAGGAAGCTTGAACAGGTGCATCTATTTGGAACCTAAAGTCTTATCTTCTTCAGGACATGCCCCAGGGTTGGTCTAAGTAGCCTGGTGGATCCTGAAATTGGGAGGAAGTAGATCGAGGCCTTTTGCAAACATCTTCACATTGTTGTTCACTTTGACCTTCAAGCTTTCGTCCAAAGGATCAACTCTTGGTAGTTCGGCTCCAAGAGTCAGAAGAAAGTTTGGAACTAGTGACTTGCATCGTTCAAAGCCTATGAAAGAGCCCTTCTGGCAAGCCTTGAAAATGATGTAAGCCCTAGCCCTCTCCAACCTTTTAACCCTTTTCTTGGCAAAGTCGGTCATCTACTCCTGGTCTATGAGTTAATAATAGAGAAGATTTCCTCTCCTCTTCACTCTATAGTATTTCCTCCACATGCTTGGCCTTTGAGGAGAACAATTGAAGTCTGTGTTGAAATTTAGATATCTTCATGATTGCTTGAGCCTCCCTTGCAGCCCAAGCAACTTCCCTAAGGGGAGCCCCTGTTTGGCAGCCCCCTGATGGATGTACCTCAGCTAGAATGATAGCTTGACTTTTCTTTTTCTTCTCTTCCAATTCTTCTCTCAACTGCTTTGTTTCCTCTTGAGCACTTGAGGGTCCCCTCTTGGCCACGGTGACGTGCTGCTCAAGTTCCTTTATTCGAGCCTCCACCTTAGTTCTTGTTGCATCCTAGTGCTCCACCATTCTTGAGCCTCCCAGATAGCCTCCTTATAGCCATCAATTTCTTTCGTCAGTTCGGTGCTGAAAGTTTTCTCCTGCTCCAACTGGTACTCCAACTGGTCCACCTTTTCTTGTGCCAGGGATTCCAAATCTACAAAATGGGCCAAATAATGCCCCATCTGTGCAAAACCCAAATGAAATAGTGATCATCATGCAAGCCAGATGAGATATGACAAGAAACTAAGAGAAGAGGGTTCAAGATTGCTTACCCGGATAAACACCCCCAAGGCATAAAAAACTTGGAGTGTTTGCCCCAATAACTACTATTTCATAAGTAGAAGAAAGCCCCTTAACATCTCGATGGCCCTATTGAGTTCTGCTTGCACTAAGGCCGGTAGACCTTCTAGTTCCACAGTTTCTCCTTGCATTGCGTCTAGTCGACCTTCTAGTTTTGGAGCTTCTCCTTCTGTTTCCATAGCTTCTCCTCCTGCTACATCCAACCAATCTTTTGTCTCTACAGCTTCTAGCTGACCTCCTTTCTCAATTTCTTCTGGAGCATGGAGCTCTATTCACGTCACTTCTAAAGCATAGGCTTTAGCTTCTTTTGCATGGGCATCAGCATCTTTTGCTTCTAGTGCCCAACATTCTCCTGCCAATGAATTTGCTGTGCCAAATATTGTGCCAATTAACATGGCAAGCCGGTCGACTGTCGATGGACTTGTTGCTTCAACCATCCCAGCAGGCAAGCTTATGGCTAGTAGACTAGCTATGCATGACACCCCCTTTGATAAATCGGCAACATCAATAGCTTCTATTGCAATCCTCCCTGGTGGTATGATTGCTTGCACCACAAAGGCCTCATCCAGTGGTGTGGGGATGTTTTTGACTTCCATCAAAATCACTTAGAATTGCCCATCATTTTGACCTAGGAATGGCAAAGCTTGGATGACCAGCAGGGCGATGTCGTCTTCCATCAGAGCAGGAACCATAGATAGTACAACTAGGGGGTCAACGAGTGCCAAGGGTTGCACTGCCTAGTGGGCAATCGTCGGCATAGCCTCCTGGCCCATTTCCTCTGAAGCACCTCCTTGAGTGCTATGCAGTCTTCCAGATTCATGCTGCCTTAGAAAAACAAGAGAGGAGAACAGTGAAAGACTTGGCTAAAAAGTCTCTAGGTAAGCCCTAAAGGGAGAGAGCAACGGATTTAAACAAAGGAAGTGAAGATGAAGATAGAAAAGCACTTTTATTATGATGAAATCCTCATATAACCCTTCAGTAATATCAAAAGGGGGCGGTCACTTTTAATTTCTAAATAGTTGGGGACTAAAAATGACCAGGCTCTACTCGCATTAAATAATGGTAGTTCACCATGAGTTGTGGCCAAGTTTTCTAGAATCCGAGACATGTCTTCGGCAATACTCTCTCAATCTAATCCGCTTCGGCTTATATTAGAGAGTATGGGGCAAGTATCATGGGGGTACTTCGAATGCCTCGGGTATAGATTCAGAACCCAACTTCAGAGATGGGTGCATCATCCACCGACCCACACACCGACCTACCATTTAGTCAAAGCCTATCTCCGAGGTATCATCATAGCATAGTGGCCAGGTGTTGAAGTTCATTCTACCAAGGCATGCAATGCTTAGCAGTCAACATGTGTAGCCCTGCAACACTCACCTCCTTACATGACTCACCTTCAAGATTCAAATGTTGATCATCCAAATCACAGGAATGGCTACCCCGCTCCAATGATGTCATCGATAACGATAGTCCCCATGATCCATGGGAGTGGATCATGGCTACGATCTCGCAATGGTGTGATCATGACCGAACATCCTTGGAGTTACCCGTATTGTTCAGAACTCTTCTATAAATAACCAAAGCCCCGAGGACCCCCAATAAGCATTCTTTTCCTTGCTATAACTCATATTCTAAATCTCTGACTTGAGTGTCAAAGTATCCTCGCTAGGGCCAATCTCAGCTAGGACCTTTTTTATAGGTTACTCCGGCGACGACTCCAGCCAGCCAACGCCTTCTCCAATCTTGAGCCAGAATCCGCAGCAACATTTTGATAGGCAGCGAGGGAGAACTTTTGTTTCTTCATTGATATTGTAAAATAAGAACTTCTAAATTTTGATATCATCCAATATTCTTGTCATCATTTGCTATTGGTAGCAGAAAATATATAGGTAAGATGAGACTTTTTTTAGTAAGATGGAGCATTCATACTACAAAAGTCTAGTATGAATACATTCAAGAAATCAGAATGTATAATATCATGAAGCTAGCCTGGGAGCTCTCCTAAATTAGTCTATAAAAGGTCTTCCGAATGCTCCGCAACATAAGAAGCGACCCAATCAGCTGCTGAATTTGCCTCCCAATACATATGCCAAACAATAATAAGTGTACATCCAATCAAAAAAGCTATAATATTACAGAGAAAGGGATGCACAGACTCCCTCTACATAAACTCCTGAATCCAAGTCATAACCATAGTGGAGTCACCCTCAATAATGAGGTGATCAATATATAAAGCCTTGCGTGCATAAGCAATTCCAGTCCATGCACCATAAAGCTTTGTTGTAGGGATCATCGGCTTAAAGACGTAGCTCCCCCCGTAGCCACCAATCCAAGCCCAGGGCCTCAAAGGATAAAGCTGGCACCATCATGCTTGTCTCTAACACTCCTGTCAAAATTGACCTTGATGTATCGCAAAGGTAGGACTCCCAGGAAATAAAATCCATCAGATCACTCCATGAACAAGATGGAGGCCCTGGGTCTCCACAATTATCGAGGTCATAGTCAAAGTTTTCTCAGCATGAGTATAGGCTCTCTCCAGAATGATC
This sequence comes from Areca catechu, assembly GCA_021397845.1. Classification (NCBI taxonomy): domain Eukaryota; kingdom Viridiplantae; phylum Streptophyta; class Magnoliopsida; order Arecales; family Arecaceae; genus Areca; species Areca catechu. The sequence continues at coordinate 49,608,294 of CM038045.1, read as the reverse complement.
TTAACCAGACACCTCCTAGAATAAAAAACAAAAGTATTTCTGGTTAATCAAATATAATAAACGATATAAGTAGCACGAATCCCAATAGCCCTAGCTCCATGATTTCTAGTACTTTATCTCAATAACTCCAAAAAGTTGGTCAGCATATCCTCCACCTCAAATATTGACCTATCAAGCACAGCGAAATGCAACACCTGACTAGCTCATGGGCATAAGAAAAGAACATTCTCTAGCATCTCACCTTCATCTCCATAGCCTGGATATATCGATGGAAGATAAATCCCTCTGGTAATAAGAAAAGATATGGTTGGAAGTCATCTCTAAGTAACCTTCCACAAGAACAGACTCATCCTCAATGGACACCTATCCTCCAAATCTAGCCAACACCAAGGCTTCTAAGGGGCTCCTCCCGATATAAATGGTAAAGGTCTGACATAATGTCTCTCAGGATATAAGAGGATCTCCAAATCCTGACATCCTGACTGGTGTGAATAGGAAGAGTAATAGATAAGACATGCATACCCAATATGTCCCCAAAGACTCAGGTCACTGCCACCAAGTTCCACCCTCTACTGTCCAAGAGTAATAGATCAGATATCATCATAGAGGTACAAATCTCGGTGCTAATGAAAATCGACCATCGGTTCAACGATAGATCAGCAATCCACGAGTCTAACATAAAATTAACTGACTGACCATCCTCCAAAATCCATCTCGTTTAAAAGATCACATCAGAAGCTCTAGCAATAATCTCTCACCAGATAACTGAGCTACTCCATCTAGCCTGAATCTCCACTCCTATAGACCCGAAACCATATCTGACTTTTATCATCAAACTCTACATACTGTCCGAACCTAGAACTAACATAGTCATATGTTTGGCAATCAAGGCCTCCCTCATCATGGCCAGGAATTGAATGCCAAGACTTTCTTTTCCAAGAAACTAGCATATCACATTCCAAGCAAGAAGATGTAACCCATGGCCTCCAATGCCCGAGCCCCACAAGAAACTTTAGAAGTATTGCTCAAGCTTGGACACCAAAGTTTTGGATAGGATGGTATTAGAGAGAAAGTAAATAGTCATGGAGCTGAAAACTAGCCTCACCAGGATGATTCAAGCCATTATGGACAGAGCTCTCCCCTGCCAACCCTCCAAGCACTCCTGGATCACCCTCTCCACTTGATCATAATATGCCCTCCTGAGCCTACCCCCAATAATAGGAACTTCCAAGTACTGTAACACTCCAATATGCTCAACAATTCCAAGTACATCTCAGATCCTACGCCAAAGCTGGATAGGTGTCTTGGGGCTGAAGTGAATTGCCAACTTGAAAAGATTCACCTTTTGGCTGGAAGTCAAAAATAATCCTCCAGTATGCTCCTGAAACCCATTACACTCGAAATAGTGGCACGTCCCATAAACAAATAATCATCTACAAATAATAAATACGAGATCAGATGGACTCCGGGAGCTGGGACATAAAGATCCAAAGTCGGGCCCCGAGATGCAGCACATAGAGGTCACGAGAAGGTATCAGTATAAATAATGAACAAGTACGAAGATAGGATATAATCTTGTCACAGATCAATAGTAGAGCAAAAGAAATCGAGGGAGTCCATTAATTAGAATGGCAAAGGATGGCCTTTCAATGCAAGCCATGATCAAACTAATCCAACAAGGGTGAAAACTAAAGTCCTCCAATGCTTTCTCCAAAAAGCCCCAATACATACAATCATTGGCTCGCTCCAATACATACAGTCATGGCAAAGGATTAACATCTCCACCCCGCATGGATTGGACTCTTCCAATTGGCCCAAGTCTATAACATCATCAAATGGGCCTAAGGCCTTGAAAGATGACTCGGTCCCCAGCATCAACATGCCCGAGTTAACTCATCGCAAAGCAAGATCCCCAAACCGTTCCACCACTGACCAACGGCAGGCAACCTTGGATGATTTCTACTACTCGTCGGAGTCAGGAGGAGATCCTTGCAAATTTGGATGTGGCCTCGATGACCTAGGGCGGGAGGGGGAAGAGTTTAGCTTGGACGAGTCCGGATTGGACTCCATCTCCTTCCTTGACTTTGCCAGAGCCCTAGAACCCATGGTTGCCGAATCCAGGAAATCATAAGCCAAGGACCATGCCTTAGCAACCCCCTCCAGCTCCACCCAACACCGTATCCTCCTTCCCACCCATGGTCATCAGAGACGAGGGCTCGGAGCACCTACCTCCACCATCTTCTGCATGAAAAATTTTCTGGCTGAAAAGACCCATCACTAGTATCAAAACAAAGCTCACCTTTGAAAAAATGATGACCATCATCGATATATCCCATATATCCACACCGATAACACATGAAAAGAAGATTCTCGTATATAAAAGATTACCAAAAGATACCTTTCTTCCTCCTCACCGAAATCCTAGGCTTCAATGACTTACCGAAATAAATCTCCACCCGTATTTGAATATAACTTACCTTTTACAGCAGATCCGTGAAATCATCCTTGACCAGTAGCTTATCAACCTCCGCCACGCTGGCTAGAATTATCAAGAGAATCCAAAATTTCATGGACAACCCCAGAACCCATAGCCAGACCACTATTTTCCTAATGACATTTATCCTCAAAACAAAATCCATCTCCCACACCTCATCACCAACAACTGCCTTACAACAAACCAAGGACCCCTTTTTAGCACTGCTCCATAGTTGACCTCTGACCAAAAATGAAGAATCAGATGTTCCTGCGCAATGATGAAAACCTCTGGTTCTTGATCCATTTTTATTTTCATCCTCATCTCTTTTATCACTCAGTCCACCGAAACTTTCCTTCCTAAGCTCCTCACAAACACCGCAAGCTTCTTCCATTGTCACCAGGAGTCCGATCATCATCTTCAAAAATTCCAAATTCTTGAAAAAATACTATTGAAGTTCATCAATCTCCTTCTCCAATATCCTATAGAAGGCTGCTTTTAAGACCCTGGTCCATCTTTGCCCATGAATGGCCACAATCTCTAGATTCCAACAAACCCGACCACCACCACCACCATCCGTACCGTTCTGCTTCTTCATCTGCAAACAGCGACCACCTTCGCTCACCACCAGCTCGATGGAAGGCCACAGATGCTGACGAATATTTAAGCAAGCACCCAAAGAGAACGAAATCCCAGCACACGTAAGATCAGACATTCAGAATACGGTTTAGAATACGGGAAACAGAGAAGAAGAAAAAAAATCTGTTTTTTTTCCCTCCAAAGGTCTACCCCTTGTGACTACCTTTCACTGTTATTTCCAGAGCAACCGAAACAGAGGAACCACAGAGAGAACGAGAGAAACAAACACTGGAACCAAAAAGAAAACCGAGAAGAGCAACACAAACACATTAAAAAGGGTAAACACTAGTAGACCGACAACCAGGCCCATCACTCCACGTGGTACTCAGTGGAGAATCCGGCGGCCATCGTCCGGGAGGGGGTCGGTCAGGTCCCAACGTCTTCTGTCTCTAAAACTGATGCGCGGCCTAAACCTGCTTCGAGCTCTAGTAATCCCTCAAGTTCGTTCAGAACTCGTTCCGGTACCAGAATACGCCCTTCTTCGCTCCCCCCTCGTCCGGCTCCACGTAGATGCACTCCTTCGCCTCCCTCCACACCGCCTTGAACACCGGCGTACCGTCGAACCGATAATACTCCCCCAGGATTGGACGGATAGCCTTGGTTGCCTCCATGGCGTGGTAGTGGGGCATGGTGGAGAAGAGATGGTGGGCCACGTGGGTGTCCGTGATATGATGGAACACCCGGTTCAGCACCCCGTAGTCCCGGTCCACCGTTGCCAGCGCCCCCCTGAGCCAGTCCCACTCGCTCGAGTCGTAGTGCGGCAGCGCCGGGTGCGTGTGCTGCAGGTACGTGATCGTCACAAGCCACCCGTTCACGATCAGCAACGGAACACCGTAGACCCGCACTACCCACCAGAACCCGAAAGCCCCCGCGAGCCGGTACAGCGCGTAGGACGCCGCGAGGACGCCGGCGTCGGAGATAGCGATCTGGGCCCGCTCCCGGTCCGAATAGATCGGGCTGTGGGGGTCGTAGTGGCAGGCGAACCGGGGGTAGGGGCGGCCGGACACGTTGAACGCGAGGTACAAGGGCCAGCCGAGGATTAGGGTCGCCGCCAGGGTGAGCACGCGGCCGGGGGGGTTGTTGAGGTATTTACTGTACCAGGGAAGGGCGGACTTGGATTTGGGGACGAAAACCTCGTCACGGTCGAGGGAGCCGGTGTTGGAGTGGTGGCGGCGGTGGCTGATCTTCCAGGAGTAGTAGGGGACGAGGAGGGTGGAGTGGAGGACGAGGCCGACGAGGTCATCGAGGAGGGAGGAGTCGGAGAAGGCGTGGTGGCCGCACTCGTGGGCGATGACCCAGATGCCGGTGAGGACGCAGCCCTGGGCGGCCCAGTAGAAGGGCCATAAGGCGAGGCGGAGGAGTGGCTGGGACAGGGCGGGGATGACGGCGAGCGCCACGTAGAGGAGGGCGGCAGAGATGGCGATGTCGCGGACGACGTAGGAGGAGGAGCGGAGTACGGAGCGCTCGAAGCAGTGCGGGGGGATGGCCTTCTTGATCTGTCCCAATGTGAATGGGGGCTTCTCGGTCGGGGTCCGCGGGAAGGAGTGGTTCTCCCCCTGGTGAGGAGCTGCCGCGGCCTGGTCCTCCCGCTCGTTGACCGTCATTCGTCCGCCGGCGCCCATTGTCGTTACTCGATTACGGCCGCTTTAGCGAGAACCCTGCCTCCATCACAAAAACAGACACCGCAGGTGACTAGATATAAACAAAAGCCAAAGGTACTGCTGGAAGCGCCTAGATATAAACAAAAGCCAATGTTTTTTTTTTTTTTTTCATCAAAAAAAAAAAAAGGTAGAATCATTTTTCTTTTTTTTCATTTTTTAAAACTAATTATTTTATTATTATATATAAATAAATTATTTAAAAAGACACGTAACAAGTGATGTTGACCAGACGACGCGAAAGAGAGTGATGGATTTGCTCGCATGAAGGCGAGGCCGTTTTAGAGTCTGAAATGGTGAATTATATTATACTAGAAAAAAACAAGAAAACAAACAAGATGACATGCTCGTACGTCTGACGGACATGGCAATTGCCATCCTTTACTTTGTTCCTTTTTCTAGTAAATAAGGACAACAAAGCCAAAGCAATGGAGGCGATTGCGTAATCTTGGACTATCCGCACCGCAAATTATAATTTTTTAAAATATATAAAAAAATATATATTAAATTTTTTTTAGTAAATTAGATAATCTTCTTTATTGCTAATCATTCAGATCCAACATGAAATATTTCGAAACCATTTCGTAATATTATTTTTTAAAATTATATTTATATTAAAATTATAAATAAAATATATTAATTTTAAAAAATATTAAAAATTTAAAAATAAATATTGATAAATACTTGTTTCAAATAATAAACATCATAATTTATTTTTCACATAATAAAGAATTAAGGACAGAACACCGACGATCACAGGTGCTCATGTAACGTTTCAAATGAACATTTTTTTTAAAAATTAAAAAAAAAAAAATTCTCTTAAAAAAAAAAGAAAATAAATTAAAAACATAAAACAGGTTGCAAAATTTTACTGTATCATTTTGTACTCAGCTCAGCTCCCTCGCAAGTGGCAACGTTGTTAGACTACCATCTGCCTACAAAGCGACTACCATGTACGAAAGCTTCAAAAACCATCCTCTCTTATATTAATTTTTTAAAAAAAAAAAAAGCCGCCAACTGCCGCGTCCACAGCCGTCCGTGCAAGGTGCGGCCACCTCGCGTTGCATAAGAAGCCTTTCTTGGGACCTAAATATTCCTCCCTCGTGGTCGGCGCTTGCATCTGCATCGTCCACGCCACTCGATCTGGGGACTCCCCGATCGGCGACGAACCATCTACGATGGCCGGTAAAAGCTGGTGGGTGCCACGGGAACAAAGTTTGAGGGTTTTTCCTAAATGAACGAAGAGGCCCCGGATCAACCTTGGCGTCCAAGTGAAGCGAAGGGAGAATATGGTACTAAAAACATGTTTTTTTGCCTTACGAAAAAAGATGTTATTTTGTTCTTGGAAGCCGTAAAGAAGAGCCGCCGGCAGCCGCTGGCCGACACGGCGATTCGACCAAATCCAACACTTTTGGCGTGGAAGAGTAGAAATAAATAGAAAAATAAACGGCGTGATCACTTTTGAGACCGCTTTCACCTCACGCGCATCTAAGAATTTAAACAAAATAAATGAGAATAAATAAATTTTAAAAATTTTAAAAAAACTCCATGATTTGTGACAAGCAAACAAGAGAAGTTTCTTCGAAACGCTTACAAATCTAAAGAGAAAAATTGATCACGAAGCTAGATGATGGCATGCGGTTCTCGTCCCACCCAGATTTGATAGTGGGTGAAACTAGGCACAAATTCTCCAGTAAAAAGGTAGGAACATCTTCTTTAAGAAAAATGAAATATTTTTTTTAAAATTTTTGATAGAGAATGTAAGTAAGATGGGATACGGACTTACCAATAAATGGACAAACTGGTGTCTCTAGAAAAAAATTGGAATGAAGAAGTTCGATTCTAGATCTATATAATCCAACAAAAAAATAAAAAAAAAATGTCATTTTCATCGAAAATAAATCCTAGAAGACAATCGCAAGACCAAATCAAACCAAATCTTGCAATGCAGAAATGGATTTCGATCCATGCAAATATTTTTTATCGACCGAAATATAAAAAAAAATTGTATAAATAATACAGAAATCTAACCAAAAAAGAAAGAAGGGAGAAAAAAACTCCGTACCTGAGAAAAGGAGAAAATTCTGGATTAATGGCGGAGAGAGTCGAAAGAGAGAGAGATTAATCCCTCACTCCCTTTCCCGCTTCGCCGTCCGCCGAGGACTTCTCTCGCCCCAGGCGGATCGGTATTTAAGCTCTCGCTCGGTCGGGTTTGTCCGAGGAAAGGGGCCCGCTCTTGGCCTGCGCGTAGGGGCCAGCCTGGGCAATCGGTCCCCCAAGTTAACCTCGCTGGACACGTGACCGGATCCGATTAAATAATCCAACGGAAGAACCGAGCGGAACGACGAGGAGGGCCCGCATGCGACAGACCTCCGCAACTGACTACATCTCCGCCGTTCGTGGCCCTCGACTCAGAACGCGAAAGCAATTGGACGGCTGGAATCGCACAACAGGAAAATATCTACAATCTTGCGCCTGAATGTACCCCGGTTGAAGGCCAAATCAGGTTTTGTAAAATACTTTTTTATTTAATATTTGATGGCGAGAACCCGGCGTTGTGGCCGAGGCGGACCACAGAGTACCAAATCACCATTTTACCCCTACGGCATGATCCGGTGTAAGGGTTAGGATAGCCATTTGTGTTAGGATGTCATGTAACAAAATATCTTTGCTCGTGACCCTTGCGTAACCTCGGTAGGAGTTTTTTTTTTATTATTAACAGGAAATAAAAATAATTCAGACTCTGAGCAGATGCTTTTCAAATATTCGAATACTGATATAATAATCTCATATTCCGCTTTGTTTATGCAAGGACTTGGATCTTTTCTTTGCAACTATCGATTTAGTATCACCAGATTGCATGCGCAGCAAGTTGACACATCGCCAACGAAGTTGCATCGCCCAAGGCTTAGGTTTTGTCTGGTTGTAAACAGTTAAAGATTAAAATTAATAAGATATTTGATAAATTAAACAAAAAGTAATATGACGTTACAAAACAATGAATATTCAATTATCTATGGATGTCGGCAATGTAAATTTTTCGTAGCAAATTGACAATCTCGAATCTGCATGTCACACTTTTAGCAATGTTAAGAAAGATTCAGAAACCTATGATGTTTGGTAAAGTAAAAATTTCATATGCAAGTTGGTAATATGTTCCATGAATCAACGTGTGGCACCAGTAATGTTAGGAATAGAGTTAATTCCCTCCCTCTAATGTTAGGAATAGAGTCAATTCCCTCCCTCCAATGTTAAGGTTAAGCATAGGGAGACCAGACACCGTATACAAATTTGGATAAGTGTGATGGCATTTGATTTTGTCTTGCAATTGTTTGCTCTAGATCGGTAGAAAGAAACATGTTCACATAGTATTGCATCCATTGCTCTAAACGGAAAGGATCGGCTAATGATCACTCGTAACAATTTTACGTGGTTGTATCTTAATGCAATAGAAGCAAAATCCCTCGTGCTACAATAATCAGATATTGTCTCCCTTCTTTTTGGTAGAATGTGCGCCACAGATATTTGTTCCGCATATGCAGTGTTTATGATAACTGATCTCGAGAAATACTCGACCAATAAAAGATATGCATGTGGTCACGGGCTTGTTTAGGTGAGCGTACAATAAAGCAAATATATAGAAGGGGTTGAAGATACCTCAAGATAAATTTGGTTTTTTTTTTTTTTTTTTTGGTAATACAAAATGAATTTGGTTGGAAGGAGACTGATTACCGAAGCACTGTAATTGAAGTAAATAAAACGAAGTAATAACCGTTGCCATCAAATCATTTATCACTGCGCTCCAGGGGTTATGAAAAAAAAAAAAAAAAACTTCGATCTCCTCCGATAAAGATAAAAAAAATTTTGTACCATGATAATTTATATAAAGATCTCTAAACTAGAATTACTATCCGGAAAACTCCGATGCTCAAATTAATGAATAAAAAATAATAAACTATAATGATCAGAGTTGAGAATCGATGGTAGTCCAATGAACATGTGAGTGATGGTAGTATAATGTATCTTGCGAGAGATTTCACTTACCTATTTGTATGGTTACGTAAAATAATAGAATGCTATTATAGAAGTAGCTATCTCTAATAGGTATAACAAACTCTACTGAGGTGGCAAATTTCGTCCCTCAAGATCTTCACCATTAGCATCTTTTTATTATAGTATCAAGATTTGCTGGTATTGCTGCCAAGACCGTCGTGGCCTGTAGTCGAGGTTGGATCGTCCCTCGGGTTCTCTTGAGATGTCCTACACCTTTGAACCTACAAAAATGAGGTTAGTGACCCGGGCTGGGGATTCCGGCGGGGGCACTCCGACGGTCAAGTCAATGACGATCCAGTGGAACATATCCTCCTGGTCGAGCCCCTCTTGAAAGACTCCACGCTAGGATGAGTGAGTGATGTGAGAATGGGATGCAAGTGTGTTGGGAGAATGGTGGCCGAGCTAGAGGGATCCTCTGTGTGGCCTTTTCTTCTTGACCTGCTTGAGCTTGATAGTAGTGTTCATGGATTAGCTTGTGTTTTCGTTCGCATTTGCGTACCTTCCCACTTTGGGGGTGTCGAACCTTCTTGTAAGCCTAGGTGACCGTTAAGCACCTGCATTGGGATCTCCCCCAGACTATCAGGCGTGTGCAGCGGTGTTCTGCACCATGGACGGGATGTCTTTCCCAATTCGTGATAAGGAAAACTGTCGCATACTCTGACATTCCTTCCGGTCATCCCATTCCGGGAAGCCTGGCAGTGTCTCGATCGGGGGGCCGCCGCTCCCAGGATTCGAATCTCCTGGTTGACTTCCTCTTCCTGGTGGTTCAGGTGGTTGGTGGAGAGCGTGGCACGTTGATCAGGGAGCTTCTTGCCCTTCTAGTGTAAGTGGTGGCCGCGGACGGTTATTATGGCGTGACAAGTGCTTCCTCGCGAACTTCGGGTTGCCCGCCGGTGTCTCGGGGAAGCGGCTCCGCCCCCCTGTTGGCCAGCGGTGCTGTCCGAGCTGGTTGCCAAACTGGATAGCTGGGACTCGGCTCTGACCTGGGAGGCTCGACCTGGCGAAGGAGGGCTGAGCTCGACTCCGGCTCAGGGGGCTCGATCCCGGAGGGGCCGGACCCGGTGAAGCTAGGACTTGACTCCTCCTCGGAGGGCTCGACCACGGAGGGGCTCGACCTGGTGGAGGAGGGATGAGCTCGACTCTGGCCCAGGTGGCTTGGCCTCGGAGGAGCTCGATCTGGCGAAGGAGGTCGCTCGACTCTGGCCAAGGCGCCCCGAGCTTGCGGGTGCCGACCTAGCGGAGGATGAAGCTCAACTTTGGCGGGCCGACTCGTTGATCCGGAGGAGCTCGGCTCAACCAAAGGAGCCTGAGATGGGGTGTCCACCGTGGCGAACTTCTGACATGGCATCCGTCAGAGAGTACACGTCAGCACGTCAGCTTTCAGCCACATCATTTGCCCCCCACTCCCAAGTCCCGTTGGTGCGGGGCACTCAGGGCGAAGGGAGTAAATGCGCTTGCTAACGTGGAAAGGAGGGGATCCGGTGCAATGATGATCATGATCGACGGTGTCTAGGGAAGCAATTTCTTCTGCCTACCCGGAGGAGCCACGTGGCCATGTCCGAGGAGCAGTTATTACGGGCGCAGAATCTAGAGCGGTCACAGTTGAAACCAGACACCAGTGCTACCGATGCGTGATGCGTGGCGCAGATCCGATGGCGGAGACTTGTAACGGTGCGGTCAGGCGCCGATCATTTCGAAAGGAAAAGTTATCTTTTCCAAAATACGTCTCCTTTCAAACCTTTCGTGCCCGCCACTGTTCCGAAGCTCCTACTTTCATCCTTCCGAAAGTCCTTGTCCATCCAAAGCTCCCGACAGGTCAGTCCCCTTCTTCTTCGTTAGGTTGGGTAGAGGTTCCTTCTTCTTCCTGTGACCTTCGTCTATCCCCTTTCTTCTTCCTTTGGTCTTTCCCCGTCATGTCTTGTTTCGAGCCTGACTTCCATCTTTCTACCTACCAGGGTGAAGCCGGGTCTTCTAAGCCGAGGCCGCCATCATCTTCTTCTTCCGATGAGGAGGGAGATGGGATGCGCTTCGAGCTTAGGGGGAGGCACCGCCCTGGTGGTATTGTCATTAGGGAGCCTAGCCTTAACCCTTCTGGTCCTTCTCGTCTTCCTCCCTAGCCTGAACCCATCCCTGAGTCTGTCCGGTCAATAGATCCTGGCGGGATCGCTTCGACGATCACTGTTGAGGAATTGGGGGCCATCCGGGATATGTACGGCATCCCGTACTCTGTCCGACTTTTGATCCCCCGATCGGGGGACGGAGTTACTTCCAGTAGCCCAAGCCGAATTATTTTTTATGAGGAGACCTTCTCAGGAGGGCTCCGTTTTCCCTTCCATCCATTCTTTCTGTCTGTGCTAAGCAATTACCGCTTGGTTCCTGCTCAGCTGGACCCCAACGTCATAAGAACCATTTTCTGTTTCATTGTACTTTGTTACTTCCACGAGGTCGTTGCCCATTTTTCTCTCTTCAGAGCCTTCTTCACTCTGAAGTGCCACCCCACTAAAGACGGGTGGTGGTCCCTCTCTTCTCGTCCAAGGGGGATCAGGTTCGAGCTCCCCTCTTCCATCAAAGGATGGAAGAGCAAGTTCTTCTTTGCCACCGTCGAGGGGATCGACTGGGTGTGGACTAACCCAGATCGGTCCCCGAATAGGAACTCTGTAGTCGATGAGGCTGATAAGGACGTCTACGAGCAGCTCCGGACTGCTTAGATTCCTTCTCTTGAGGTTCTGCTATCGGAGAAAAACCTTGTCGAGGCTGGGGTCAGCCCAATGGGGGAGTTGGGTGAGTTCGGCTTGAGTCTTTTTCTACTCCTTTCAACTTATTTTTTATGAACCAGAGCTGACACGTTCCCTGTTTTTCGTGCGCATGCATGAGGTTCTCCATGGAAGACCTGCTCTCCATTACCCAGAAGAGGCCTCCGACGGGACTGGCGGAGGAACCTTCCCCGAAGAGGTCCCGTGGCGAGGGCACATCGATGACCGTCCCCATCGAGCGGACTGAGCCGAGGAGGCGAGAGCCCGAGGCTGCTCCTGCATAAGAGAGGGGAAAGGCGGTTGCCACGCTTGAGCCTGAGCAGAGGTCGGCCAGGCCTATGGTGGAGCAGGTGAGGAGAAGAGAATTGGCCCCTGCCCCGGAGCTCGAGGTAGTCCTCCGGGCCAGGGCCGCCGCAGTAGCTGCCGCCTCCGTGCCGCCCCCTTCTCTAGAGCTCGTCGTCGTCGGAGTGGAGGCGCAAGAAGGACCGGACCCAGTGCCGGGATCATCGTCGGTGGGAGCACCGAGCTCTCATCCCGCCCGCAAGGGGTCTGCTGGCGGTGGTGTGGGCGACTTCGCCTCGGGGGCAAGCAGGAAGGATCATCGTCGGGTCCTGTTCAGAATGGGGCCTGACGTGTCATTGCTTCTGGATCCGAAGCTGATCGAGCGCATGATAGATTTCTCCATCCAAGCATGCGACCGGCGAGAGATGGCCAGGAAGGTACTGGGGGATGCGATCAGCAGCATCTTCCCCTTGCTTTTCATGGTAAGTGATTTTAAGCTTCCGGGGCTTTCTCCCTTTCTTCCGCTTTCCTTCTTGACACCTTGCTTATTGCAGGTTGGGGCCGAGATGCTCCTCATCCAGGATTGCTGCTGGAACTGGTTGAAGAACGACCAGTGACGTGCAGCCGAAGTCGAGGACCTGAAGGCCGAGCTGAAGGAGAAGACTGAAACCTCCCGAAAGCTTAGCCTGAAGAATGAGGATCTCCAGAGTGGGCTCACCAGCACTGAAAGGCACTCAAAGGAGCTTGCAGAGGAGCTCGACCGGGAGCAGGCTCGCTCCAAGGGCAAGGCCGAGGAGCTGGTGGACGCTGAGAAGAGGTTGACTTCGTTCAATGCGGACGCTGGGCTCTAGGACCTGTGGTCGGACAACTTGGTTCTAGGCTTTGATGCCTTGGAGCTGGGCTCGAAGACTTAGTGGCCGGAGATCTGAGCTTGGCTCCGAGCTTGGATGTCTTGGAGCTGGGCTCGAAGACTTAATGGCCGGAGAGCTTGGCTTCGGCTTCAATGTCTTGGAGCTGGACTCGAAGACTTGACAGCTGAAGATCTGAGCTTGGCTCCGGGCTTGGATGGCTTGGAGCTGGGCTCGAAAACTTGGTGGCCGGAGATCTGAGCTTGGCTCCAGGCTTAGATGTCTTGGAGCTGGCTCGAAGACTTAGTGGCCGGAGAGCTTGGCTCCGGGCTTGGATGTCTTGGAGTTGGGCTCGAAGACTTGGTGGCCGGAGAGCTCGATTCTGGGCTTGGATGTCTTGGAGCTAGGCTCGAAGACTTGTTGGCCGGAGATCTAAGCTCCGGGCTTTGAGGTCTCGGCGCTGGGCTCTGGGACCTAGTGGCCGGACAACTTGGTTCCGAGATTTGATGCCTTGGAGCTGGGCTCGAAGACTTGGTGGCCGGAGATCTAAGCTTGGCTCCGGGCTTGGATATCTTGGAGTTGGGCTCGAAGACTTAGTGGCCGGAGAGCTTGGCTCCGGGCTTGGATGTCTTGGAGCTGGGCTCGAAGACTTGGTGGCCGGAGATCTGAGCTTGGCTCCAGGCTTGGATGTCTTGGAGCTAGGCTCGAAGACTTAGTGGCCGGAGAGCTTGGCTCCGGGCTTGGATGTCTTGGAGCTAGGCTCGAAGACTTGGTGGCCGGAGAGCTCGGCTCCGGGCTTGGATGTCTTGGAGATGGGCTCGAAGACTTGGTGGTCGGAGAGCTTGGCTTCGGGTTGTAATATTCCTGCAAGGCAGATAATCGTTTGTGCAAAGAAAAATCTTTATTATTAACAGAAGAAAACCTTACACTATTGATAGTATCTTCTCAAATTGCAGGCATTCCATGTCCGAGGGAACCTGGCACCGTCCAGGTCCTCGAGGTAGTAGGCTCCATGTGAGAGGGCCTCAGCCACTTTGTAAGGGCCTTCTCAGTTTGGCGAGAGCTTGCCGCACTCCCGGGGTTGAGATGCTTCGGCTCGGCGCAACATCAGGTCTCCGGGCCTGAAGACTTTTGGCTTTACCCATGCATTGTAGCACCGGGCCACTCGTTGCCGATATGCCGCTATTCAGAGCCGAGCTTTGTTCCTTGTTTTTTCGAGGAGGTCTAAGTTGAGCATAAGGTGTGCCGAGTTCTGCGCTTCGTCGTATTGCTGTACTCGAAGCATGGGTACGTCGAGCCCCACTGGGATGACTGCCTTAGCATCGAAGGTAAGGTTGAATGGTGTCTCTCCAGTTGCCATCCTGGGTGTTGTGTGATAGGCCCATAGGATACTTGGGAGTTCTTCCGCCCACCTGCCCTTGGCTCGGTCCAGCCTGGTTCTGAGTCCTTAGAGGATGGTCCGATTGGTCACTTTGGCTTGCCCATTCATTTAGGGGTGGGCTACCGAGGTAAAGCAGTGTTGGATACCGTGTTCAACACAAAATCCTTCGAACTTCCGGTTATCAAATTGTCGCCCGTTGTCGATGATGATACAGTGGGGGAGTCCAAAGCGGCAAATAACTGACTTCCAAAAGATTTAGCAAACATTGGCTTCAGTTATCTATGCTAGCGGCTCCGCTTCAACCCACTTGGTGAAGTAGTCAATCGCCACTAGCAAGAACGTTCATTGTCCTAGCATAGGGGGAAACGATCCGAGGATGTCCATTCCCCACTGAGCAAAGGGCCAAGGGGATGAGAGCTGAGAGATCGACACCGCCGGCTGGCGCTATATATGGGCATGGTGCTGGCACTTGTCACGGCTCTTGATGAAGTCGGTGGCGTCCTCCCTCATGGTCTCCTAGAAGTATCCCTGGCGAAGGGCTTTGTACGCCAGCATTCTCCCTCCTACATGGTTTCCACAGAGGCCTTCATGTATCTCCTGGAGCATGAAGGCCATCTCTGTGGGCCTGAAGCACTTCAGGAGCGGGTATGAATGAGATCGGCGGTATAGCTGGCCTTCCATCAAAACGAACCGGGAGGCCTTCATTTTGATGAGACCGGCCTCCGCGCGGTCCTCTGGCAAGGTGCCATCAGTGATGTACCTAACGTACCTGTCCATCCAGCTCGGCTCCGGGATGACTTGCTACACCTCCTCTGGGCCTTCGTAGCTTCGATTCTTGAGGTACTCGATGTTGGCGCACCCCAGTGAAGAGTTCGGCAGGGTCGCGAGCCTTGAAAGTGTTTCCGCACGTGCATTCTCCCCCCAAGGGATATGGAAAATGCTGAAGCACTGGATGCCTGTCGTGCCTGAGCAGACTTGTTCAAGGTACTTCACCTTCTAGGGATCTCTGGCCTCATATTCCCTGGAGATTTGCCCGGCAACCAGTTGGGAGTCGGTAAAGACTTTCAAGCTTTGCACGCCCAGCTCGCAGGAGACTTTCAGACCTACGAGGAGCGCCTCGTACTCCGCCTGGTTGTTGGTCACGATGAACTTGAAGCGTAGGGCACATTCTGTCACCACCCCGTCACTGTTGGCGAGGATGAGGCCTGCTCCACTCCCGCTGGAATTGGACGCGCCATCCACGTGGAGGATCCAAGGCTCCTCCCCTGGTCCGAGCTCTACGTGTCGCTCCGTCATTGTCTACTTTAGCTCCTCAGCGAGCCCCGTGCATTCGACCACGAAGTCGGCTAGGACTTGTGCCTTCTGCGAGGACCTCGACTGATACGTTATGTCGAACTCGCTCAGCAGCAGGAACCACTTGGCTAGTCTTCCGAAGGTCTCGGGGTGACCAAGAATGGTCCTCAGTGGCTGGTCCGTCATGACCACGATGGGGTGTGCTTGAAAGTAAGGCCTGAGACGCTTAGCAGACATTATTAGTACAAAAATAAGTTTCTCGAAGCGAGTATACCTGATCTCCGCATCACGGAGGATTTTGCTGGTGTAGTACACTGGCTTCTGGGACCCGTCCTCGTTTGCGGGGACGAGGACTGAGCTAATTGCTCTAAGCGTGACCGCCAGATAGAGTAGAAGCTCATCCCCTTCCTCTGGTCTGGAGAGCAGCGGAGGAGTGGCCAGGGACTCCTTCAACTTTTCGAAGGCCGTTCTGCACTCCTCCGTCCAGGTGAAGTCGTTCATCTTGCACAGTACCTTGAAGAAAGGGAGGCAGCAATCTACCAACCTCGAGATGAACCAGCTCAGCACTGCGATCCGCCCTGTCAAGCGCTGGACCTACTTCTTGGATGTCAGGTGCTCCATATCGATGACCGCCTGGACTTTCTCCGGGTTGGCTTCAATGCCCCTCTGTGTGATCATGAAGCCAAGAAACTTTCCCGCGGCTATCCCGAAGGTGCACTTCACTGGGTTTAGCTTTATCTGATACTTTCGAAGGTTGTGGAAGGCTTCGACGAGGTCGACGATGTGGTCCGAGCTCGGCTTGCTCATGACAAGCATGTCGTCCACATACACCTACATATTCCAGCCAATCTGGTCTTTGAAGACTCTATTGACCAGACGCTGGTATGTAGCCCCGACATTCTTCAGACCAAAGGGCATCATCTTGTAGCAGTATGTTCCTTGGTCGTTGATGAAGGCGGTGTGCTTCTCATCCTCTGGATGCATCTGGATCTGATTGTATCTGGAGAATGCATCCATGAAGGAGAGGAGCCTGTGCCCCGAGGTGGTGTCCACCAACTGATCGATCTTCGATAGGGGAAAGCTGTCCTTCGAGCATGCCATGTTGAGGTCAGTGTAGTCCACACAGATCCTCCATTTGCCACTGCTCTTCCTTACCATCACCATATTCGCCAGCCAGCTCGGATATTGAACTTCCCGAATGAAACTGGCGATGAGGAGTTTGTCTACCTCCTCATTGATGGCCGCCTGCCTCTCCGGGGTAAAGCTTCTCTTCTTCTGCCGAACTGGCCTGCACTTCGGGTCAATACTTAACTTGTGAGTGATGATGTCAGGGAGAATACTTGGCATGTCGGCCACCGTCTAGGCGAACATATCTGCGTTCACCCACAGGAACTCTAATAGGGGGGCCCTCTTCTCCTCCTGCAGCTGGGCCCCAATCTACAATGTCTTCTCCTGATCAGTTCCAAGCGAAAAAGATAGCAGGCGCTCGACCGGGCCACCTCTGGGGTCCTGCATCCTTTGGTCGAGCTCATCCACTCTGGGATCTTCCCCGGGGATCCTGGTGCCCGGGAGGGTTTGGAAGCAATGATTGACTGGCTGAGGTACACCTCTCATCTACCCGATGTAAGGGGTTAGGAACTGCAAAAGTAGTCTCTTGGTGGAGATGACTACATCGAGTAGATTGAGTCCGATTCGACCAAGGATCACATTATAGGCAGAGGGGAGTCTAACTACTGTGAAAATCATTATGACAGTGCTCTACCGAGGTGGGGTCCCTATGGTGACCGGAAGAGTAATTTCTCTCTCAACTCTCACAGAGTCCCCTGTGAAGCTGACAAGGGGTGTGTGCACAGACCTGAGCCGTGCAGGAGACAAGTTCATTCTGGAGAAAGCATCATAAAAAAGCACATCCGTGGAGCTTCCACTATCAACCATGATGCGTTTTACAGGATGCTTAGAGATCGTCATCTCGACGACCACTGTATTGTTATTTTCATTTTTCCCCCAGCCTTCCCCTTCCCTCATAAAGGGGAGTATATTTTTAGATTGCCCTGCCCTTCGGGCCTTCTTGGATGCGCGCTCGGCTCCCCAACTTATCATCCCCACCGGCTTCTCGATAGGGCGGTTATCCACTGTAGGAGCTAGCGGGAGAGCAACGAGCACCTGAGGTTCTGCTTGAGGTTTGCCCCCCATGTACCTCCCGAGGTAGCCTCTCTTGATGAGTTCCTCGATCTCCTTCTTGAGGTTACGGCATTCCTCTGTGTCATGGTCGTGGTCATGGTGGTAGCGACAGTACTTCATTTTGTCACGACCAGAAGATGGCCTCATCGGAGGTAGGCGCTTCAGGTAGGGCTCACCTTCGATCTCCATGAGGATGTCCATCCTCGGGACGAGGAGGGGGGTATAACTCCCCTTAGGGATGGGAGCGCCTCTTGTCCTTGGTCTCTGCAAGAAGCTTGGAGCTGGAGGTCTCGGCTTCCGCATCCCAGATGCCTTGGTGGGGGCAGGTTTCTTTAGTGGCTTCCCGTCGAGCTCCCGTCTCATATGATCCGCCTCCTCGGTACGGATATACTTCTGAGCTCGGAGTAGCTCTTGGGGGGCTTCTTATCGAGTGAGTAAGTCAAGCGGGAGGTCTTGAGTCCTCACTTCAGAGCCAACATGGCAACTGGCTCCTCGAGGTTATAAATCTCCAACGCGGTAGCCTTGAAATAAGCCACGTAGTCCCGTAGGGGCTTGCGATCCTGCAGCCTGATGGAGAAGAGGTTATTTGCCTCTCGTGGCATCTTCTGACAGGCGTCGAAGTGGGCCACGAACTTCTGTCCCAACTGGGTGAAGGAGTTGATGCTCTCCGGCTCCAAACGGATGAACCACACCCGAGCTGCTTTCCAGAGAGTGACAGGAAAGGTGATGCAGAGGAGGGCATTGGTGGCCCCCTAGACTTTCATGAGGGCCCTGTAGCTTTCCACATGGTCTAGGGATCGATGGTCCCATTATAAGGATCCACCTGCGGCATACGGAACCGATGTGGGATCGGCTCCTCTTGGACTTCTTGGAAGAAAGGGGGACGGGCATCATAGCCCACTGGCTCGCTATTGGAGCCTAGTAGATTAGCAAACAGGCAGGATATTTTTGCCAGCTTGCGGTCATGCTCCTCCAGGCACTTCTCCGCCATGCGCCTGATGGCTTCATCAATGGACCCCTCCACCGAAGGAGACGAAGAAGGTGACATGGATGCATGGCAGTCGTAGTGGGGGGTCCTATCTTTCCTACCTTGGCAGGGTCTGGATGCCACCCGCTCAAGGTTCGATAAGCGACTCTCCCTGTTAGCAGACCCAGCTCGTTGTCTTTTCGTCGAAGTTTGGTGGCTACTTCGGTTGTCAGTAATGGCCCGCGGCTACGAAGGCCTTCCTTGGAAGGAACGCAGGCTATCGCGGGGTACTGCGGCATGGGCCACGGGAGTCCCTGGCTGCTGGTGAGTAGCCAAGGATAGGTGCTGGTGCTGAAACTGGCGCACTGCTATGGCAAGGATCTGCATCTGCTGGGTGAGTGCAGCCAGCTGAGACTCTAGCGAAAGCGATTGAGCTGGAGCGGGTGGTTCCACCTCTAGGTTGTGTGAGTTCTCCCAGGAGGGAAAGTCCCCCGCATGACTGGTGGAGACCTCCCTCGCTCGCATCGTCATCATCTTTCCGTCAGACTGCTTGCAAAGGGGTTAAAGGTGGATCAAAGATCACTTCGCTTGCCCCCCTACCTGGCGCGCCAATCTGTTGCCGCCAAGACCATCGTGGCCTATAGCTGTTGTCGAGGTCGAATCGCCCCTCGGGTTCTCTTGGGATGTCCTGCACCTTTGAACCTGCAAAAACGAGGTTAGTGACCCGGGCCGGGGATTCCGATTGGGGCACTCTGACGGTCAAGTCAGTGATGATCCAAGAGAACAGATCCTCCTGGTCGAGCCCCTCTTAATGGACTCCATGCTAAGAGGAGTGAGTGGTGTGATAATGGAGTGCAAGTGTGTTGGGAGAATGGTGGCCGAGCTAAAGGGATCCTCTGTGTGGCCTTTTCTCCTTGACCTGCTTGAGCTTGATGGTAGTGTTCATGGATTAGCTTGTGTTTTCGTTCGCGTTTGCATACCTTCCCCCTTTGGGGGTGTCGAACCTTCTTGTAAGCGCAGGTGACCATTGAGCGCCTGGCTTGGGATCTCCCCCAGACTGTCAGGCACGTGCAGCGGTGTTTTAAACCGTGAACGGGATGTCTTTTCCAATTCATGATAAGGGGAACTGTCGCATGCTCTGACATTCCTTCCGATTGCCCCATTTCAGGAAGCCTAGCAGTGTCTCAATCGGGGGGCCACCGCCCCCGGGATTCGAATCTCCTGGTTGACTTCCTTTTTCGGGTGATTCAGGTGGTTGGTGGAGAGCGTGGCACCTTGATCAGGGAGTTTCTTGCCCTTCTGGTGTAAGTGGTGGCCACGAACGGTTATTACGGCATGACAGGTGCTTCCTCGCGGACTTCGGGTTGCCCGCCGGTGTCTCGGGGAGGCGGCTCCACCCCCTGTTGGCTTGCGGTGGTGTCCGAGCTGGTTGCCAAACTGGAAAGCTGGACTCGGATCTGACCCGGGAGGCTCGACCTGGTGGAGGAGTGCTGAGCTCGACTCCGGTCCAGGGGGCTCGACCTCGGAGGAGCTCGATTTGGCGAAGGAGGTCACTCGGCTTCGGCCTAGGCGCCCCGAGCTTGCAGGTGCCGACCTGGCAGAGGGTGGAGCTCGGCTTTGGCGGGCCGTCTCGTTGATCCGGAGGAGATCAGCTCGGCCAAAGGAGCCCGAGATGGGATGTCCACCGTGGCGGACTTCTGACATGGCATCCGTCAGCGAGTACACGTCAGTACATCAGCTTTCAGCCACATCAGCTAGGATCTTGTCCACCGTGATCTATGTTGGGATGGCTATTATTGGGTGAGTCATAGGCTATTCAAATATCATGGGTCCCAGGTAAAAGAGGAACTTAGCAATGCATCATTGCACGCAAAGTTGGTCCACCTAACTAGCTAGTTGGTCCACCTAAATGCTAGTCGGTCTCGTGTGGAAAGTCGACCGGTGTGTGCGAGGAATACTTTACTAGTCGAACATGGCATGTTGGTGCCACTCGGCTTTAGAAGTAGCTACTCGGTTGGCTCCTTCTCTGGTCCTCTCGTCATGGTAAGTTAGTCGATCCAATACCTTTCCCTAGTCGATGGCTCAATCGCTCTAAGTTGGAGGTTCAGGTCCACCGTAGCCCATGGTATAGCCAGTGGTCCGAGAAGTCATCGAGGCTAAGTCAGCAATTGAAAATGCCAGTGGTCCGAGAAGTCATCGAGGCTAAGTCAGCAATTGAAAATGCCCCTCACTCCTGATTCCAAAAAGCTCCATGCTTTTGTCATTTCTAGATGAAAAGAGCAGTCAGCTTAATGACCTCGGGGACTGGACAAATCTTAGCATGATCGAGGTATTTGCTGGCATTCCTGGCAGAACGTCGCTAGCTATCTTGCCATTTCAGTCATGGAAGAGAAAAAGTCGCTAGTGCAAAGCGCCAAAGGACTCTGCATTTAATACCCAATGCGGCAAAGGTTGCACATCTTCCTTCAATTGCTAAGAAGTGGCCACGTGTTCCAGGAGTGGTGATTTGAAATGATTCGCTTGCATTCCCCAAGGCCAAGCATTGATTAGATAGGAAAGGACTCAAGGCAGTATGACACTTCTAAGCAAGTGTGTGCCAGGTCCGGATCCCAGGGCCTATGCCGGACTGGGGTTTGAATCCTAGCCATTGGACCAGGTTTAAGAAGGACTCTCCACTGCTATTACAAGGGTTTCCTTCTCACCAAGCCACAAATGGAAGATAGAGAGAGAGCTCAAGACCCGGTTCGTCCCCAAGAGTTCCCTCCCTTAGCAGATTGCTCCTCCATCCTTCTCTGTCTTCATCTTTCTCCCTTGTCCATGTTTCATCAGGATCCTTTTAGGATTTTCCTGGATAGGACTGTGCTTGACGGCCTTTATCTTCCATTTGAGTTCCCTTTTCTGCCACATTCTCGTTTTCTTCTTTTTTTTCCTTGTCAACATGAGTTCATTCAAGGATGAGAGTCATTCAGTGAGCTATGTCTATAGGCTTCAAGGCTCCGGGGAGCCTTCCTTGGTAGAAACCACTTTCTCGGACCACAAGAAAGTCGAATCCCCCTTTAAGGTGGTGCACTAGACTGGTCGATTGACCGGTCCAAGTGTTCCGATACCTATGGGTCCAGTGAGCATAGCCTCGACTATGACTAGGGAAGATGTCTTTTGCTTCTAGGGGATGTATGGGTTTCTGAGCCAAATTCGGGATTCTGCCTCCGGACCAGATAATAGGGTGACTCGAGCCTGGAAGGTGGAATCATCATGTATGAAGGATTTCTTCATGCGGGCCTCCAACTATCCTTTCACCCCTTCATCTATAACTTACTTGATGGCTACCAACCTGTCCCTGCACAATTGACTCCCAATGCCTTTCGAATCATTTGCTCTTTTGTTATTCTTTGCCATTTTCTTGAGATAGGGTTAGGTTATCCAGGTTCCAAACATTTTATATCCTGAAGTGGCACCCAACAAAGAGGGGCTAGTGTTTTATAGCCCTTAGCTAGAGTAGATCTATTCCCTTCAATTTACACTCCACCATCCATGGTTAGAAGAATAGCTTCTTCTTCATTTTTTGTGAGGTGAACTGGGTTTGGGGCAATCTAGATCAAACCTCAAATAAGAATCCCATGGTAGATCGTGCTAACGAGGAGGTCTACTGCCGACTTCTCAACACCAAGGTTCCTCAATAGTAGGACTTATTATCAAAACAAAACCTATTTGATGTTGAACACAGTCCAATGCATGCTTTAGGTGCATGTCACTATGTCCTTCCTCCGTTGATTGCCAGAACTAACCAAGTCTTCTGCTCAGTTTTTGTTGATATGAAGTTTTTAATGGGCAAGTTAAAAAGATATTGATTGGAAGAGAACCGTGGCCAGGAGGCCAAAGAGGGCGGTGTCGAAGAGGCCCCGCATAGAGCCATCCATTGTGGCATGGGCTTCTGAGCCCCAACTGAAGGATGTCCCCAAACCTTACTTCGATGAGGCCTCTGCTATTGATGAGGTGGTGGAGATTCTACCACCGTCGTTGCTGCCTACTCTAGTGCCTGCCTCAGCTTCAACTCCAACTTGGTAGCCAACTCTGCCTACTCTATCTCTATGCCATTGCTAGTGATGGAGGCAAGGCCTCTGAGTCCGATCCATGTGGGCCCTTCTACATTTAAGGAGGCTTCTCTCGAGACCAAAAAGGTCACCAAAATGATGGCAAGGGTGAAGCAGAGTTCCTCCATCTTAAAAAATACGGGGTTGGCCAAGAAACTTCTTGACATGATCCTTCTACCCTAGGATTAGGAGAAACAAAGATCCCGACCAGTCGAAGAAGTCTTCACCGATTTCTTCCCTCAAATACTAAGGGTAAGTATTTCTTGGTTTTTGCTTGGCTGGTGGTTTAGAGTGCTGAGTTGTTGGCTTATACTTTTTTCTTCTTTTGCAGCTCATCCATGATGCCTTCATTATCAAGGAGGCATTTAACAAGTCCACCAGTCGAGGAACTTTTTCGAGGACAAAGTTGAGTTTGCTGAAGCACTGGTCAAGGACTTGGAGAACATGAACATAGTAATCGATGCCCAAAAGGCCAAGCTCGACGAAGAGATGCAAACCTCCAAGGATACCATCTGGGAGCTAGAGGCCCAGATAAAGGAGGAGGAAAAATCACCAAGGGAGAGGAGTATGTCACCCTTCTAAAGAACAGGTACTCTGACACTGCCTCGAAGGCGATGGTGGTAGAGTCCCAGGTCAACGCCACCTACCTCAGATTCCAAGGGGCTGAGGCTAAGGCTAGGGAGGTTGAGGAGAGGGCCAAAGCTACTAAGGCCATGGCTCGGGCAGTAAAGGTAGAGGCGGCTTCAACAGGTACCCGAGCCATCAAGGAGTACAAGAATTCAACAAACTTTGAGGATGAAGTCGGAGAGGCCGCCTACGATGCCTACGTGAAAGGTTTCACATGTTGTAAGCTGAAGATCTCTAAGGCCTTCCCTGACCTCGACCTAGTTGGCATCGTAGTTGCTAAGTCCGAGCAGCAGGAGGCAAAAGAAGAAGTTAAGGCTGAAGCAGTTGAGGAAGCCACAGCCATGAAGGCTAAGGGAGTTAAGCTAGGGAGATGATAAATCCTATATTTATATATTTATTTTAAGTATTTGAGTTAATTAATGGTGCTAACATCTTCTAAAAATCCTAATTTCATAACTAAACTGGACTTTCTTGTAAAATTAATTACTTTTAAAATATTTTGAAAACCATAAAACTAGTGTGCATTTATGATAAGTAGATGTCGAGCCAAGTATCAATCTAAGTACAAAAATAATTTCATGCCCATTAAAATATTTAATAAAAAATTTAATTCATATTTTTCCTCTTTGAAATGTATATTAAATTAATGGAGATATTCAAAATTCTGAAAATCTAAAAAATTGTTATAATTACTGATTTAGAAGCTTGCCAACATGAAGAGCTCGATCTACAGGTTCTAAAGATGTAAATGAGAGTCAAATCGAAGGTCAAGTAGGTCCAAAATCAAGTAAAACATGATTTGCATGAATTTTAGAGCAGCTGGTCTATCATGGACCGGTCGCTTAATCCATAGGTCCATTCCCAGGGACCATTATCTTCCCTGACCCATGCTAAGCTACTTACCGCTTGATGATGCCGCTGCCTACCACCCACCACCGCTCGTCACCGATCTGAGACATTTCTAAGCCACCACCACTCCCTCTATCCTGTCAACAAGCCATCATAGCCATAGCTAGCAGTTCCCGAGATGCCGCCCAGCACCATCGTCCTCTTCCTTGAGAGCTACCCGCCATAGCCCACTATCACCCACTATCGCCCGATCCACCATGGCCGCTGCTGCCCCTCCCTATGTGCCTCTGCCCTGTCCCAAGCTTCCTATCACTTGTTGACCCTGGAATGATTTTGATGATCACAAAACATTGGAGCATGTATTTGATACTAATTCTTTCAAATTACTTGAGAGATTTTGCAAGAAATTGGTTACCTTTAGTTTAAAATGGTTTTCAAATTAATTGGAAGGTAATTCAATTGTGTATAAAGTTTTATGAACTTGAACTTGTAAAAGCCCTAGTTTTATCAATCTTGTAATCTTGTAAAAAGGGCTAAAAATTATGAAAATTAAAGGTATGTAGATTAGCTTCTATTTGATTCAATGTTGAAGAGTTTTGAAGAAGCTTGAAGCATTTATTGAAGATTTTGCAGGAGCTGACTCTTGGATCAAGAGCTGACTCGTTGTGGCACGGCATGGAGAAAGTTTCAGTATTTCAGCATCAAGAGCCGACTCCTATTCCAAGAGCCGACTCATGGAAGAAAATAGTTTTCTGAAACCTGAGATCTTGAGCCGACTCCTACCCCAAGAGCCGACTCGTCCAGAGTTATGAAGTTTAAGGTCTGAGAACTCGAGCCGACTCTACCCTGAAGAGCCAACTCTAGGTATTCATCATTTTGAATTGACTGAAAGCAAGAGCCGACTCTAGACAGAACAGCCGACTCTTACAGGATTTCATTTTGGGCTGTCTGAGACTTCGAGCCGACTCGTGGACCACGAGCCGACTCGTGGACCACGAGCCGACTCGTGGACCACGAGCCGACTCGTGGAGCCATTTTCTGCACTCCAACAGCTAGTTGTTGAAGTTGATTTTTGAACTCCAATTCATCTCCAACAGCTCTTTCATGAATCCCTAGGCCCTACAACGGCCATATCTCTTGGAAAACTATGAAAGGGATTATTTTTGAAGGATTAAAAAATTATTAGAGCATTATTGAGGAATTATCTTGAGATTTTGAAGAGCTTTCAAGTCTTTTACCTAACTACTTCAAAGAGCTTTCAAGTGAGGATTCCAGAAGAGGAATGGGACGATAATGATATGAAATTAGCTGAGATGAATGCCAAAGCAATGAACTTATTGTATTGTGCTTTGGATCCAAATGAGTTTAACAGAATCTTAACTTACAATTCTACTAAAAAAATTTGGGACAAGCTGAAAATTACACATAAAGGCACATCACAAGTAAAAACATCAAAAATCAATCTTCTTGTATATAATTATGAGCTATTTAAGATGGATCCTGATGAGACTATATCTGCTATGTATACTCGCTTTACAGATATTTTAAATGATCTCAAAAGTCTTGGTAGAACTTACTCTAATATTGATCTTGTCCAAAAAGTTTTAAGATCTTTGCCAGATAAGTGGGAAGCCAAAGTGACAGCAAAGAACTGATCATGCATGAATTGGCTATGCAACAAAGAACTGAGGAAGATGCCAAAAGAAAGAAAGCCATTTCATTTAAAGCTACAGAAGAAGATAAGAATGAAGAATCAGGCTCATCAGATGATGATGATCTTGAAAATGATAAAATTGTCCTTGTCATGAAAAAATTCAAGAGGTTTATGGGTAGAAGAAAAACAAACAGATGGAGAAAGCAATATAGAAAAGAAGATTTTGGAAAAGAAATGGAAAGAGATAAAGAAAAAGAGAAGGATAAAGATAAAGATCAAGTATCTATCTGCTATGGATGCAAGAAGCCAGGACACATCCGTCCTGACTGTCCTAAAGCAAAGAAAAAGATGTTTATCAAAAAGAAGAAGAAGGCAATGCTTGCTACTTTGAGTGATAGTGATGAAACTATATCTACTGAAGAGGATGAAGAGACAACAAAAACTGCACAAATTTATCTTATGGGTTTGGAAGACGAGGTAAATATATCTGAATCTAATTTAAAATTCACTTATGATGAATTGCATAATGCTTTTTGTGAATTGTTAGTAGAATACAAGAAAGCTGGTTTGAAAATGAAAACTTTGAAAAATCAATGTTATTCAATTGATAAAGAAAAAAATGAATTTGGTGAAAGAAATAAAATTTTGTAAAGGAAATTAAATTTAGTTTGTGAAAGACTTAAGATCATTCAATTTGAAAAAGAAGAGCTTCTTGAGAAAAACAAAGGTTTGAAAAATGAAAATGATGATTTAAAAAAGGAAGTTCAAAAACTCAAACCCTTGGTTGAAAAACTAACCCTAAATTCTAACAAACTTGAATTAATTTTGAATGATCAAAAAGAGACAAATAATAAATTTGGAATTTGTTATAAAGGTTCTATTTCAAACAAGTTTTCTGCATCTACTTTATATGCTCCTAAGTTTATTAGTTCAAAACAAGTTAGACCTAAATTTGCATCATCTCATGCTTATTACTCAAAGTCAAAAATTATATGCTATGCTTGCAATAATATTGGTCATAAAGCTTTTAAGTATCATTTAAAACATAATGACGAGAAGAAAATTAAGAAAGTTTGGGTTCCAAAAGAAACCATTTCCACTAACTTGCAATGATCCAAGAAAGCTTGGGTACCTAAATTTGTTAAATGATTGTTTTGCAGGGTTGTCTTGTAGCCACAAATATAAAGAAAAGATTGTATCTGGATAGCGGCTGTTCAAGACACATTACGGGTGATGCTGATCAATTCTTCATCCTAGAACAAAAGGATGGTAGAATGGTAATATTTGGTGACAATCAAAAAAGAAGGATAATCGGTATTGATAAAATCAAAATTACTCATTCTACATTTATTAAAAATGTATTACTTGTAGAAAAATTAAAGCATAATATTTTAAGTATTAGTCATCTATGTGACATTGGTTTTAATATTTTCTTCAAGTCATCAATGTATATGTAGTTGATCCGCTTGACTTTAGTACTAAATTCATTAGATACAGACTTGGTAATATTTATGTAGTAGATCTTAATGATCTAGCTATGTCAAGTAACACAAGTCTTGTAGCAATAAATGACAAAAGCAAGAAATCAAGTTTACTATGGCATAGGCGACTTGGTCATGCTAGTATGGACACTATAGCTAAACTTATTTCAAAGGATTTAGTCAAAGGTTTGCCAAAATTTAAAGTTAATTTTGATTATCTATGTAATGCTTGTCAGTTAGGAAAGCAAGTGAGGGGGAGTTTTAAATCTAAAAACATTGTTTCTTCAACTAGATCCTTAGAACTACTTTACATGGACTTATTTGGACCTACTAGGACTACAAGCTTAGGTGGTATGAAATATGACCTTGTGATTGTAGATAATTTTTCAAGATACACATGGGTTTTGTTTATTGCACATAAAGATAAAACCTTCCATTTATTCAAAAAGTTTTATAAAGGAGTTACAAATTTAAAAAATTTATCTATTATTTCAATTTGTAGTGATCATGGCACCGAATTTAAAAATCAACATTTTGATAACTTTTGCACAAAGCACGGTATTGATCATAATTTTTCTGCACCTAGAATACCACAGCAAAATGGTATTGTAGAAAGAAAGAATCGTACTTTAAAAGAGATGTCCAGAACAATTCTTTGTGAAGGAAATCTTCCAAAATACTTTTGTGCAGAAGCTGTGAATACCGCATGCTATATTTTAAATAGAGTTTTGATTAGACCTATTATCAGAAAAACCCCCTATGAACTTTGGAATAATAGAAAACCTAATATTAAGTATTTTCATATTTTCGAATGCAAATGTTTTGTTCTTAACAATGGAAAAGATAATCTTAGTAAATTCGATGCAAAATCCAATGAGGCTATTTTTCTTGGATATTCTTTAAACAGTAAAGCCTATTGAGTTTTTAATAAAAGAACATTGACTGTTGAATAATATGTGGATGTTGTTTTCAATGAATCTGATATTACATCTTCGAGAAAGGAAGATTTTGCTGATGATGGTGTAGGTACACTAGAGCATGGAATGAAAGACTTGACTCTTAAAGACAAACAATCAAGTGAACCACATGAAGAAGAGGTGAGTAAAAAGCATGATGATATACCTAAAGAATGGAGGTATGTACATTCACACCCTAAAGAATTAATTATAGAAGACCCATCTCAAGGTGTTAAAACTAGATCTGCACATAGAGATGCACATGATTTAATTGCTTTTGTTTCTCATGTAGAACCTCATAATATAAAAAAAGTCAAAACTGATCCTAATTGGATGTTAGCAATGCATGATAAATTAAACTAATTTAGGAAAAATAATGTTTGGACCTTAGTTGAAAGACCCAATGATCATCCTGTTATAGGCACTCAGTGGGTTTACAGAAATAAACTAGATGAAGATGGAAATGTAATTAGAAATAAGGCTAGATTGGTTGCACAAGGATATAATCAAGAAGAATGAATAGATTTTGATGAAACTTATGCACCAGTAGCTAGATTAGAAGTCATTAGATTGCTACTAGCTTATGCATGCTTTATGAACTTTAAATTATTTCAAATGGATGTAAAGAGTGTATTTTTTAATGGTTTTTTATCTGAAAAAGTTTTTGTTGAGCAACCACTGGGTTTCATTGATCACACTTTTCCAAATCATATTTTTAAATTGAATAAAGCTTTGTATGGTCTGAAGCAGGCACCTAGAGTCTGGTATGATAGACTAAGCAAATTTTTAATTACAAATAATTTTGTAAGAGGTAGTGTTGATACTATATTGTTTATTCAAAAAAAAAATGATGATATTTTAGTTGTTCAAATCTATGTTGATGATATTATTTTCAGATCTACTTATGAATCTTTATGTCAAGATTTTGCTAAGCTAATGTAGGGAGAATTCGAAATGAGCTTGATGGGTGAGTTGAGTTACTTTCTTGGACTTCAAATCAAACAAACTAAAGAAAGTATCCTGATCAACCAGGACAAATACATCAAAGAGATTATCAAAAAGTATGGCATAGAATCAAGCAAAAAAAATGGAACACCCGTGAGTCCTGCATGTAGACTTGATAAAGATGAAAATGGTATAAATGTTGATCAAAAGCTGTACCGAGATATGATCGATTCCTTACTTTATTTGATAGCTAGTTGACCTGATATTTTATTTAGTATTTGTATGTGTGCACGATTTCAATCTAATCCAAAAGAGTCACACATCATGGCTGTTAAAAGAATCATTAAATATCTGAAAGGCACATGCAATGTTGGTTTATGGTATTCTAAGCACACATCTTTGAAATTAACTAGTTATTCTGATGTTGATTATGGAGGCTGTAAAATTGATATAAAAAGCACAAGTGGCACCTGTCAATTTCTGTGTTAACTTGATTTTATGGCATTGTCGTAAACAGAACTCTGTAGCACTATCTACTGCTGAGACAGAATATGTGACTGCTGGGAGCTGTTGTACTCAAGTGTTGTGGATCAAGCAACAACTAGAAGATTATGGTGTTGTCCAATCTAAAATTTCTATCAAATGTGACAATACTAGCGCTATTAATTTGTCCAAAAATCAAATTCAGCACTCACAAACTTAGCACATTGAAATTCGATATCATTTTATTCGTGATCATGTTTTAAACAATGTTGTTGAACTAGAATTTGTACCCACTAAGGATCAACTTGCAGACATTTTCACTAAACCATTTTGTTTAGATAGATTTGAGAAGATTAGAGGTAAATTAGGGTTATGTGACCCATTCTGAACATTTCTTGATCTAATTTTTGAAAAATAAGAAAAAATTATCTAGATATCTCAAATTTTTCTTTTGACCATAGGACAACCTATTTTAATATCTAGAAACCTATAGAAACTGATTTTGACCTTTTTCGACTTTTAGAATTCTTTTTGGCTCAAGTCGACTCGAGTCATCAGGGTGTTCTGAGAGCCGACTTGAAGGTCGGGCCGAACATTTTTTTTAAATAGGGTTTCAGTGGATTGTTTTCACTGTGTTCTTAGGTTTTGGCCATTTCCACTTAGCCGACTCCTTATTTCATCCTAGAAAATCTTCCTAAAACACTCTCAAACCTCTCCAATCTCTTAATCTTAGCTAGATGGTACCCCGCAAAGCCTTAGCCAAGAAGCCCCGGCGGGTGGTTCGGACCGTCGCGGAAGAAAGGAGAACCAAAAGGTGCTTGGACACCTCCAATCTTGAGGAGGAGCAGTCGATTGAGCAAGAAAAAGAACCTCAAGCACCCAGACAAGTGATTCTTATAGGAAATTGTCAAGTAACTCCTGGTCGGTGCATTGATTTTAGTTTCTTGGAGCAAAAACAATTGCGTATTGGGGATTGGATAGAGAAACAGGGTTGGAAGAATTTTTGTCTATTGAATGTTCCTACATATCCTAACTTAGTCCGACAATTCTTTGAAAATATGTCATTAGGCGCATTTCATTTGGAAGGAACTGTTAAAGGGAACCATATAGAGATTAGTGAGCAAAAACTATCAAGTATCCTAAACATCCCAAAGGAAGGTGAATGCTATTTGGTTTTAAAAGAAAAGCAGAAGACCCTTAGACTCATACTAGAAAGATCAAATGTGAAGGGTGTTGTGCATGTGAGTGCAAATCAGTTATCGTTGGAGATGAAACTGTTACACAACATTATCAGTAGGATTTTCTTGCCCCGGACTGGGCGATTTGATTGGGTCAGCGAGCGTGACCTTGTGTTTATGATACATCTGATTGAGGGGGAGGCCCTCAACTTACCATTTATCATGCTCTTATAGATGAGAGAAGCGGTTCAGAGGACCCGAGCCTATCTACCGTATCGGATGGTCTTTATACTGTTATTTCAGGATGCCTTGATAAATCTGACTGTAGAGGATAGCCGACTATTGCTGCACACTGACAGGTATACTCAGAAAGCCCTTACTAGAATGGGATTTATTAAAGTTGATGGGCATTGGGTTCTGAAGACTTCAGGTGTTCCGATTGCACACTCGGATGATTCAGAGGACAACACTCAGGCAGCACAGGGACTTAGTGAGGAGGCTGATACACATGCTGATGAGGCTGGACTGTCAGAGCCAGCTCCTACCACACCTCATTCACTAGTTGGGAGATCTATAGTTGTTGGATCCGATGCAGATGACAGACTATAGAGGATATTGGATGAGATATCTTGTCTCAGATCTGACACTGATACCATGATTACTCTACTACAATCTGAGATGCAACATGGATTCCAGGAGATTATGACCATTCTAGGACTTCTTTCTGCCAGCCAACATGAACCATCGACTTCCACAGTAGCACCTGGCACTAGCACTAGCACTGATCGAGAGCAGGGACAGGCGGCACATTCCAGTGATGTACCTTCACATGCCACACCTACTGACTCCAGCTACCCAGATACTTTCTACCACCAGCACCTTGGCGTTATCCTTTGATCCACCGACTGTCAGACCCACTCCCATTATCATATCTTCAGAGTCCAAAGTAAAAGTCAAAGCCAAAACTAAAGTGTCTAGGACTACCACTCCTACTAGGACTATAATTAGGGATCTTAGACCTAGATTTCCTAAGTTTAAGCTTGGTCCAAGTATCTTAGAAGTTGGTTCCTCCTCTGATGAGGAAGAACCTAGTAGTGATGATCCTAGCCCATCTTTTTGATGTTTCTAGGCTTTTATCTTGATGTTTTTAGGACTCTATGCTTGTTACATTTTGGTTGTTGTGATACAATTTTGTAGTGCCGAGGCACATATGTACTGTATCACCTATGTACTCATTTTCATATATATAGATATCACTTTTTATGCTACATGTCTATCTTTGTTATAATTGAACTATTATGAATGAATGTTCTCTTCTATACCTTTTGTTGATGACAAAAAGGGGGAGAACGGAGCTTGTGCATGAAAAAGCTATAACATGAATGTTGTGATTGTTTGAAATGAAAATATGAATGTTGATTCATGTGATTCATGCAAATTTGATGAAACTTAGAAGCAATGCTATTACAAATAGTAAGGGGGAGCTTTGTTAAGTTTTTTGCCAAATATTATCTGAAATTTACTTCAAATGTTTGATAATTTTATAAGTTTCGATACGCGTTGTATAAATGATACTCTTGATACATTATATGTGTTAATACATTATGTTTCGATACCTATTGCTATTATGATATAGATAATACAGTGTATCAATACATATGATACTTTATGTTAAGAGTGTTCAATTTTATACATTTGATACATACGATACATTGTAGCACATTGTGTTGATACATTGATACTTAATCTGTGTGATACACATCATGTCTAATATCTTTTGATGAATGTGAATATATTGCAATTGTAAAGTGTTTTAAATTTTAATCATGCCCAGTATTTTGTCATCATCAAAAAGGGGGAGATTGTTGATCCTTGGAATGATTTTGATGATCACAAAATATTGGAGCATGTAGTTGATACTAATTCTTTCAAATTACTTGAGAGGTTTTGTAGGAAATTGGTTACCTTTAGTTTAAAATGATTTTCAAATTGATTGGAAGGTAATTCAATTGTATATAAAATTTTGTAAACTTGAACTTGTAAAAGCCTTAGTTTTATCAATCTTGTAATCTTGTAAAATGGGCTGAAAATTGTAAAAATTAAAGGTATGTAGATTAGCTTCTATTTGATTCAATGTTGAAGAGTTTTGAAGAAGCTTGAAGCATTTATTGAAGACTTTGTAAGAGCTGACTCTTGGATCACGAGCATACTGGTTGTGGCACGGCACGGAGAAAGTTTTAGTGTTTCAGCATCAAGAGCCGACTCCTATTCCAAGAGCCGACTCATGAAAGAAAATAGTTTTCTGAAACCTGAGATCTCGAGCTGACTCCTACCCAAAGAGCCGACTCGTCCAGAGTTATGAAGTTTGAAGGTCTGAGAACTCGAGCCAACTCTGTCCTAAAGAGTCGACTCTATGTATTCATCATTTTGAATTGACTGAAGGCAAGAGCCGACTCTAGCCAGAACAACCAACTCTTACAGGATTTCATTTTGGGTTGTCTGAGACTTCGAGCCGACTCGTGGACCTCGAGCCGACTCGTGGAGCCATTTTCTACACTCCAATGGCTAGTTGCTGAAGTTGATTTTTGAACTCCAATTCATCTCCAACAGCTCTTTCACGAATCCTTAGGCCCTACAACGGCCATATCTCTTGGAAAACTATAAAAGGGGTTATTTTTTAAGGATTAAAAAATTATTAGAGCATTATTGAGGAATTATCTTGAGATATTGAAGAGCTTTCAAGTCTTTCACCTAACTACTTCAAAAAGCTTTCAAGTGAGGATTCAAAGATTCAACAACTCTACTCCATCATTGAATCCACTCATTGAAGAAACAAGGAAGCAGCTTGAAGAGCATTAAAGAGCATTCAAAGCTGGGCTTGATCTGGATCTACATCGGCAACACTTAAACAAACTTGATTTGTTGTAGTTGCTTATTTATCATTTGTCTATCTTTGTTTTCTCTCTAAAAGTAGCAAGGGGCTGTGTCTTAAGAGAGGGTTGATAGTTTTTAGGTGAACCTTATAAAACCTAAGTTGGGTTCTTGGTGATCCCGGTATAAAACCAAGTATTTGGGTTTTCTTTGGTAATCCCGTTTAAAACCAAAGGGAGTTAGGGTTTCTTTGGTGATCCCAGTAAAACCAAAGTGTATAGGTTTGGATTATGAGCCTGGTAAAACAATCTGACTGTATTCCTATTGGGGGATATAGTGGAAATCCCAAGTGGTGCTTGGATAGAGGACGTAGGAGCCAGTTGCTCCGAACCACTCTAAATTTCTTTGTGTTGTGATTGCGTTCTTATTTTGTTATTACTTTTACTTAATTACTTCCACATTGCATATTGCACCACAACACTAAAAGAATTTGAAAGTGCACATTATTGTGAAAAGTTTTTTAATCATAATTCACCCCTCCTCTTGGGAAGCCACCTGGGCAACATCACTGCCTTGTCCCAAGCTGATGCCACACCACCACTACCCACTATTGCTCATCACAAGTCTGAAACCTTTCCAAGCCATTATGATGGGGACCCGAGAGTCTATTTGAGTCCATTAGTACCGAGTCACTTGTATTAAAGTGAGCCAAATGAGTCCTGTAATAAAGTGAGACAACCGAGTCCAGTTGAGTTCACTTAGTCAGGTCCAGTCATTTTTAGTCCAGTCGAGTCCAATCGAGTCCATATAGTTTTCATTCAAGTCATGTTCAAGAGGAGAGTCAGCAGACCAGGAGGTTCACTAGGCCCCACCAACTAGAGCTGGATTTCATGCACCTGGGCCCTTTCATGCCGCCAAGCCTACAAGAGAGAGCTCTAGTCCAAGACAAAGGCCCATTGTTAACCAGGTCCACCAAGGTTTCTTGGCCCACAAGTCAAGGTTTCTTAGCCCTCAAGTTATATAACCTAGGTGAATCTATAAATACCCACCCCTCCCCTCTTGTATGAAACATCTTTTTCTCATGAATACAAATTAAAAGTTATTTTGTCTGAGTTCTTCCTCCATATTGGAGTGGGTGTAAGACCCGTGTTCCCTGTTCTTGAGTGCACGCCCTAGCTGCCCTACTTCCTCTCTTCCAAGCAAGCCCTAGCTGCCCTGCTCCCTCTCTTCTAAGCAAGCCCTAGCCGCCATCATCCTCTCACAAGCCCCAAACCTACCATAATCCCTGGTGACTTCTACGCTCACCATTGATCCCTGCTTCCCCATCCCGCATTAGTTTGGTACCAGAGCCAGAGGATTAGGTTATTTATTTTCTTTTTCCCGAGCACCACCCCCTTCCTCCCTTCCAGATCCCCTCCTCGCCAGACCTTGCATTCTCTCTTCCCTGTTCTTGTCCCACTGCCCACAACCATGCCCATGACCACTAAGCCGCTCCCTCTGTCTCGCTCAACTCCAGCTACCGCCGCCCACCTCCACCTCCATCGTCCACACCACCGATCGGAGCACCCCGCCCAAATCCGAGCCCCCATCTCCTCCACTCCCAGCCGATGCCACCGACACTAACCGGAGAGCCCTCATCGATGCCTCGCCCATCCGGAACCCCACAGTCGCTCATCTCCAAGCTTGTTTGGCCGTCGGACCCCTCCAAACGCCCCACCATCCTTCTGTCCATGAAGCCTCGGAGAGCCACCGGCCAAAGGCGAAATCCACCTCCGAACCAACGAGAAGCCATTCCGCCTTCCGGCCTCCCGTCTCTTCACCCATAACCGACATCCATCACCCCTAACAGACTCCCCCCATTTCCTCCGCCTGCAACCGAGAACCCCCGATCGTCTCTGTCGGATCCTCCCTGCTTCCAGCTGGCCACGCGTGCCCATCGTCGACCATCATGACCTCCGTGCCCTCCACCGGCTATCACGACCTTCGCCGGCCATCATGACCTCCGCGTTTGCCATCGTTCAGCCCCCTTCGGTCCATGAAGAAGGAACCCAGCTGTTGCATGAACATAAAAGTGCACACTCCTCAAAGCACATGGATCTCAAAGCAGCCCAAAGATGGTGAAGCACGAATCTCGAAGCTGCATGATTTTTAGAGTGCATGATTCTCAGAGCAGTGGGAATTTCATAGTTGCACAGATCTCAAAGTAGAGCCTTTTCTTTGTTTCAAGCCTACTTGGTTATATTTTGGGTTTAATTGATCTAGTTTATTTTATGGATTTATCTCTTTTGATGTGCTTAGATTCGATTCCATCAAAACCCCCGCTGAGCCTGACTCGATGGAGTTGAGTTCTTCCCACTCCAGGAGAATGATGGGGACCCGAGAGTCTATTTGAGTCCATTAGTACCGAGTCACTTGTATTAAAGTGAGCCAAATGAGTCCTATAATAAAGTGAGATAACTGAGTCCAATTGAGTTCACTTAGTCAGGTCCAATCATTTTTAGTCCAGTCGAGTCCAATCGAGTCCATCATGTAGTTTTCATTCAAGTCATGTTCAAAAGGAGAGTCAGCAAACCAGGAGGTTCACCAGGCCCCGCCAACTAGAGCTGGACTTCATGCACCTGGGTCCTTTCATGTCTCCAAGCCCACAAGAGAGAGCTCCAGTCCAAGACAAAGGCCCACTGTTGACCAGGTCCACCAAGATTTCTTGGCCCACAAGTCAGGGTTTCTTAGCCCTCAAGTTATGTAACCTGGGTGAATCTATAAATACCGACCCCTTCCCTCTTGTATGAAACATCTTTTTCTCATGAATACAAATTAAAAGTTATTTTGTCTGAGTTTTTCCTCCAGTTTGGAGTGGGTGTGAGACCTGTGTTCCCTGTTCTTGAGTGCAAGCCCTAGCTGCCTTGCTCCCTCTCTTCCAAGCAAGCCCTAGCCACCATCATCCTCTCACAAGCCCCAAACCTACCCTAATCCCTGGTGACTTTTATGCTCGCCAACGATCCCTGCTTCCCCGTCCTGCATCAGTTAATAATTTTTCATGAATATAAATTGAGTTTTCCAACTTCTGCTGTGTGCTTGTTGTGTGCTAAGGGGAATCAATGTGAACCCCTTCTTCTTCCTTGTCTCCTGTGCCCTGCCTCTAGTCGCCATCAAAACCTAGAAGCCATCATCTCCAACCTTGGCCGCCCAACACAAAAACATCACTTTTCTTGTTGTTTTCAATTTATTTCTTCATCCCTACATTATTTTCTAACCCCTGACAAGCGATTTGCAGGTCCCTCGAAGTCTACGAATCCATAGCTTCCAGCCGAGCAGTGATTGGATCACCGGGTTGAAAGCCGCAAATCCATAGGATCTTTGGCTTGATCATCCAGGCCGCATCCGGGAGCGAAGAGCGACCTCTGCAAGGATTCATCTGCAAGATCCTGTCAGGTACACCCACCTACTTGCCAATAATGATATTGAAGGGGAACTAGCCCAATCGGGACTTCTCAGTCTCGGCAGTCCTTCTTCCTTATCATTTTAAGGATCTACTTGCATGCCGTTGCTTCTTATTTTTGTATAGAACTCTCTACTTTAATTCTTGTCCTAATTTTTGGGATTTAGATACCTAACTCAACATATAAAAATACAAAAATACTTTGCATGCATATTTAGTCCCGCATCATTTGATATCAGAGCCAGAGGATTAGGGTATTTTTTTTCTTCCTCCCCAGCACCATCCCCTTCCTCCCTTCCAGATCCCCTCCTCGCCAGACCTCGCGTTCTCTCTTCCCTGTTCTTGTCCCACTGCCCACAACAGTGCCCACGACCACCGAGCCACTCCCTCCGTCTCGCTCAACTCCAGCTATCACCGCCTGCCTCCACCTTCGTCATCCACACCACCGGTCGGAGCACCCTGCCCAAATCCAAGCCCCCATCTCCTCCGCTCCTAGCTGACAACACCGACACCAATCGGAGAGCCCTCATTGCTGCCCCGCCCATCCGGAACCCCATAATCGCTCATCTCCGGGCTTGTCTGGTCGTCTAACCCCTCCAAACGCCCCATCGTCCTTCAGTCCGTGAAGCCTCGGAGAGCCACCGGCCAAAGGCAAAATCCCCGTCCGAATCCATCATCACCAGCCACCGGAAGCAGAGCCACCGCATCCGCCTCCGAACCAGCGAGAAGCCATTCCGCCTTCCAGTTGCCCGTCTCTTCACCCATTACCGACATCCATCGCCCCTGACAGACTCACCCCGTCTCCTCCGCCTGCAATCGAGAACCCCCAATCATCTCTATCAGATCCTCCCAGCTTCCTGCTGGCCACCCGTGCGCGCCACCGACCGTCATGACCTCTGTGTCTACCATCGTTCAGCCCCCTTCGGTCCGTGGAGAAGGAACCCAGCTATTGCACGAACGTGAAAGCACATGCTCCTCAAAGTGCACGAATCTCAAAGAAGCCCAAAGATGGTGAAGCATGAATCTCGGAGCTACACGATTTCCAGAGTACATGATTCTCAGAGCAGCGGGAATTTCATCATTGCACAGATCTCAAAGCAAAGCCTTTTCTTTGTTTCAAGCCTACTTGGTTATATTTTGGGTTTAATTGATCTAGTTTACTTTATGGATTTATCTCTTTTGATGTGCTTAGATTCAGTTCCATCAAAATCCCCACTGAAACTGACTCGACGGAGTCGAGTTCTCCCCACTCCAGGAAAAATGATGGAGACCCGATAGTCTATTTGAGTCCATTAGTACCGAGTCACTTGTATTAAATTGAGCCAAATGAGTCCTATAATAAAGTGAGACAACTGAGTCCAGTTGAGTTCACTTAGTCAGATCCAGTCATTTTTAGTCCAATCGAATCCATGTAGTTTTCATTCAAGTCATGTTCAAGAGAAGAGTCAGCAGACCAGGAGGTTCATTAGGCCCCGCCAACTAGAACTGGACTTCATGCACCTGGGCCCTTTCAAGCCTCCAAGCCCACAAGAGAGAGCTCCAGTTTAAGACAAAGGCCCACTGTTGACCAGGTCGACCAGGATTTCTTGGCCCACAAGTTAGGGTTTCTTAGCCCTCAAGTTATGTAACCTGAGTGAATCTATAAATACCCACCCCTTCCCTCTTGTATGAAACATCTTTTTCTTATGAATACAAATTAAA
Source organism: Areca catechu (assembly GCA_021397845.1). Classification (NCBI taxonomy): domain Eukaryota; kingdom Viridiplantae; phylum Streptophyta; class Magnoliopsida; order Arecales; family Arecaceae; genus Areca; species Areca catechu. The sequence continues at coordinate 49,569,491 of CM038045.1, read as the reverse complement.
AGTTGTCTAAGTTTTTCTTCCAGATTAGAGTGGGTGTGAGACTCGTGTTCCCTGTTCTTGAGTGCAAGCCCTAGCTACCCTGCTCCCTCTCTTCCAAGCAAGCCATAGCCGTCATCATCCTCTCACAAGCCCCAAACCTACACTAATCCCTGGTGACTTCTATGCTTACCAGCGATCCCTGCTTCCCCATCCCGCATCACGTTGCCATGCCTTTACCCAACCATAGCTCCCTCTACCTTATCGACAAGCCATCATAGCCATGGCGGCTGATCCCGAGATGTTGCCCAGCACCACCATCTTCCTCTTGAGAACCACCCGCCACATCCCACCATCACCCGATCTACCATGGCCACTGCTGCTCCTCCATATCCGCCTCTGCCTTGTCCAAAGCTTCCTATTACTACCACCATCCCCCCTCCCAAGATGCACATCTGTAGCTCAAGGAGACGCTAACGCCTTGCCATCATTACTACCTCGATCTACCCGCTGCTGCCTCATCGCTTGCCAACGATGCTTGTTGCTGCCCCAACATTGCCACCCTCTTCATCACCTCCTTGCCATTCTACCAACATCACCATCATCGCCGTCCGATGCCAACGCCTCTACTCGATGCTACCGTCTTCCCTGTTCTAATTCGTTGCCATCTCCACCATCCATTCCACCGAATCTCTATCCATCATCACCATCCAATGTACTAACTGAAGGTGAAAAACACCTACACCTAGCATACAATATGCAAGAAAATAGGGCAGAAAGATATGCATTTTAAAATAATTTTAAATCATACACAGCGGAAGGCTCAGTAGATAGATCTAAACGATCTACCGATCTGCCCACAACAAGATCTAGCATAATGACCTAGCATGCATATAACATCAAAGCAAAAGAAACAGCAAAATAAAAGTACCATACCTTTATACCAAGAGAGAAGCAGTGGAAGTGCTGTAAAAAGGAGGAGGGTGCTCGAGCCACACACGTGTCTGGCCTCTACAAGATATCCATACCTGGGCTTGACTCTGATCAACTCCCTCGGAGTGCTAGCTCTTCGAAATCCTTGGCCAATCTTCTTCTTTCAAGAAGACTAGGAGGAGTGTAGGAACCCCTTCCCAAAACCACTCTTCCTAAGACCTAGCTTGACTGCTAGGTTGCTCATACCCAATCCCTAGAAATCTCACAACCCTTCTCTATCTTCTCTCTAGTAGTGTTGCAACTTGTAACCCCTTGTAGCCTATACAATGACCCTTATTTATAGGTGCAACCAAGAGAAGGAGAAAGAGGAAGGAGGAGAGATGAGGGGAGAGAATGGAGGAGAGGATCAAGGCCATACCAAATAGGTCCAACCCATTAAGGTAAGTATGACTTTCATACCATATAACCTTGGAGTCAAAACTGGTTTGAATTCGAAATTCAAACCAGGTCAAAACTTGCCCAAAATCCTTCCATGAAATCCTCCCATAATTCTATTCATCATAGGAAGTGTCGACTCACGAAAATTGCCAAGTGTCGACACTTCACCAAGTGTCGACACCTGCAAAGTTTTAAGTATCGACACTAGGAACCTGATCAATCAAATTGACCTCCAGCGACGTCAAATGATTCTCAATTATCAATTAGCCAAAAGATTAGATAGAAATCCTCTATGGTGTGTGACCCCATAGGTTCGAACACTAAGCCTGTAGCACTAGAACATTTCCAATACTAGTCAAAATCCTCATCTAGCAATGATACCCGACATCCGGATAGGTAAAAAATGCAGAGCACCTCACAAGAACCTCTGGCATATGGTTGCCATATAATTCATCCCTTTGACCTCATAATGCTCAGGATGACCTAGGGTTAGACTGCCAACCCTAATTTGGTTTATCCAGATTTTGTCTCAACCTCACAAGTTCTGTGACTCTTCATAAGAACTATTGTAGCCAAGGTTTTGCTGAATTGAGACATAGTGAGTCATTCACTCCAAACTATTTGGAGAGGTCAATTCCATCTTGATCCACCACCGCTCCTCAAGTACTTGACTATACCCAGAAACCTCTATCACTGGATTAGAAATCCAGGTAGTCCAGCACCAAAGTATAGTGAGTTGCTTGCAAGCTACCATGTGACCTCAGGTCTGAGGGATACAGATACCCATATCCCTTCGCGAGCAACCTTTTGGCAGAAGGGAGCTCCACAAATGGTCATGTTCAGTGAAATGTCATACATTTTACTTACATGTCACACTAGTGTCTCCACACTCCTTAGTTAAGAGGATAACCAACAAATGTGACATACAATAACCTACACTTGATACATCGTCGTCCTATAACAATATATCATTTGGTTGTGAATCAGTTTAAGAACTACTTGGTATATCCTCTCTATATCAAATAATTTAGTTCTAAGGACTCCATCATACAAGAGTTCATTTCAGGAAAATATAAATATGATGAACAACCAAAATAACTTTTATTTATTAAATAATTCATATACAAAATACAAGATAGCACAACCGTCTACAGCCTAGACGATTGGCTTTGGGACATAATTTCCAACAACTTCCACTTGGACTAAAGTCAATCAGTACAGAATCTCATTTCCATTTTCCATTTACAACAAACAAACTCTTGAACTCCGATGGCTTTAATGAAGGGGTCAGCCAGGTTCTCCTTTCCATCGATCTTTAGAAGGTCAATGTTACCTCGTTCCATGATCTCTCGTACAAGGTGAAAGTGCCACAGAATATACTTTGTGCGGTGATGAGACTTCGACTCTTTGGCTTGAGCAATGGCTCCTGTGTTGTCACAGTACACTGAACAGGATCATCCAAGGAAGGTGCCACTCCTAGCTCGTCAAGAAACTTTTGCAGCCACACAGCTTCCTTCGCTATATCAGATGCTACAATGTACTCTGCTTCGCATACTGAGTCCACCACAGTAGGCTGCTTGAAACTTTTTCAACAGACATCTCCTCCATTTAGGGTAAAGATAAATCCTGACACACTCTTGCTATCATCCTTATCTGATTGAAAACTGGAGTCAGTATACCTCACAAGTTTCAAGTCAGATTCTTCATAAATGAGCCATTGGTCCTTAGTATTTCGTAAATACTTAAGGATGGTTTTTACCACTTTCCAATGAGCTTCACCTAGGTTAGACTGGTATCTGCTCACTACACCTAGTGAGTATGCCACGTCTGGTCTAGTACACGTCATGGCATACATGATCGAACCCACTGCCGAAGCATATGGGATTCTACTCATGCGCTCTCTCTCCTCAGGAGTTGTCGCACAATTCCTTTTGGAAAGATCAATTCCAGTGCCTATATGGAGATAGCCATAGCCCTTCTTGAAATTTTTCATGCTGAACCGTTTCAGCACGGTGTCGATGTACATAGACTAGGACAGTCCCAGAAACCTCTTAGATCTATCTCTATAGATCTTCATACCTAGTATGTAAGAGGCTTCACCCAAGTCCTTCATAGAGAACTGAGATGATAACCATACCTTTATTCCTTGCAGTGCTACAATGTCATTCCCGATTAAGAGAATGTCATCCACGTACAGCACAAGGAATATAATCACATAACCATTAGCCCATTTGTAAATGCAAGGCTCTACTTTGTTCCTAACGAAGCCATACAACTTGATACACTTATCAAATTGCATGTTCCAACTCCTTGATGCATGCTTCAGTCCATAGATGGACTTTTGAAGCCTGTACACCTTTGACTCATTTATGGATGTGAATCCTTTAAGTTGTATCATATACACCTCCTCTTCCAGCTCACCATTCAAGAAAGCTATTCGGACAACCATTTGCCAGATTTCATAGTCAAAGTGTACTGCTAAAGCAAGCATAATCCAAATAGATTTGAGCATTGCCACAGGAGAGAATATTTCGTCATAGTCAATACCATAATGTTGACGATATCCCTTAGCAACCAGATGGGCTTTATAGGTCTCTACCTGTCTGTCTGCGCCCCTTTTCCTTTTGAAAATCCATTTGCACCCAATGGGTTTTATCCCTTCAGGTGGATCAACCAATGTCCATACATTGTTGATCTTTATGGACTCCATTTCGGATTTCATGGCTCCTAGCCATGATTCAAAGTCGGACCTCTGCAACACATCCATATAGGTGATCGGATCCTCATTGTTCTCATCGAGTTCAATGGGATCACCGTCCCGGACCAGGAAATCGTAGTATCTGTCCAGTTGACTAGGTAATCTACTGGATCTCCTTAATAGTTCCTGAGTGGGCTCAGGGTGTGATATAATCACAGCCGGTTCTATGTTGTCCCTTAAATGTGATGGTTCTTCTACTTGTTGAACTTCACTAAGTTCAATCTTAGTGGCTACAGTCCCTTCATCAAGGAACTCCTTTTCCAAAAAAATAATCTTAAGACCGACGAATAACTTTTATTCCTCAGCTAAGTAGAAGTAATCCCCCTTAGACTCCTTTGAATACCCAACAAATAGGCACCGGTCAGACCTAGGTCCAAGTTTGTCCATTTCCAAACATTTTACATAAGCCGGGCACCTCCAGACCCGAAGGTATGAAAGTATCGGCTTACGTCCAGTCTACATCTCATATGGTGTTTTACTAACGGACTTACTCGGAGCTCTATTCAGAAGGTAACAGACTAATTTTAGATCATATCCTTAAAAGGATATCGGCAGAGAAGCAAAGCCCATCATGGATAGAACCATGTCTAATAGAGTTTGATTCCTCCTCTCAGATGCTCCATTTAATTGAGGTGTCCACTGAGAGAGAATCCCATTCTCCTCGAGATACGTCAGAAACTCGCTGGAAAGGTATTCACCGTCTCGATTGGATCAAAGGATTTTGATACACTTTTCGATTTATTTTTCTACTTCATTACGATATCGTTTGAACATTTCAAACGATTCAGATTTATGTCTCATCAAAAAGACATAACCATACCTTGAAAGGTCGTCTGTAAAAGTAATGAAATAACCGTACCCATCTCTAGCACTAACATTCATAGGTCCGCATACATCAGTATATATTAGACTTAGAATTTCATTGGCTCGTTCACCTTTTCTAGTAAAAGATGACTTTGTCAATTTTTCAAGAAGACAGGACTCATAGGTTGGAAGTGAACTATCTTTACTAAAATCGAGGAGACCCTCAATTTTTATCCTATTTATCATGTTCCTGTTAATATGACCTAGCCTACAATGTCATAGGTACACTTCGCTGACATTATCAATCCTAGGATATTTGCTAGACATGTACATTACATTAACAGGTCACGATAGTACATAGATGCCATCATGCATTTGTCCATTCAAAATTACAAAACCATTCAAAATGATTTTGCAAATGTCATTCTTTATTAATAGTTCATAACCATACATGGCCAACTGGCCTACAGAAATGACATTCAAAATAAAAGGACAAAAATGACACTCGTTCAAAACGATAGTACAGGACTCGAAAACAAGTTTAAGGACTCCCAATGCCAGAACTGGAACTCGGCTTCCATTTTCCACATTCAAGAACCTCTCGTCATCCTCGAATCATCTACTAACTTGAAGTCCCTGCAAAGAATTACAAATATGAATTGGACTTCCTGTATTCAATACCCAGTTAGTAGTATCACAAACAGAGAACTACAAGGTATTATCATATAAATACATTGTCCATGACCATCTTGCAGCTTTCTCTTCTTAGACCTGTTCAGGTCAAGGGACGCAATGTAAAGAAAACAGTTCCTCTTCCAATGACCCTGCTTCTTGCAGAAGAAGCACTCTGCTTAGCCTTGATCAGCCTTCATTTTCTTGGCCTGACTGGGCCCAGAAGTACTAAGCATCTTTTTTCCTTTATTATTTTTCTTCTTCCATTTCTTAAAGGGACGACGCCCTCCCGAAGAACCTCCCACTAGATTCACCACCCCTTTATTCAACTGGTAGTTTTTCTCATAAGTCTGCAGCAACCCCAACATACCATGGTAGTTGACTGCAGGCTTATTCATTCTGTAATGATCGAGAAAGTCTAGATAGAAGGAGGGGAGAGAATTCAAAATCGCATCTTTTCTAAGCTGTTCATGCAAGGGACAACCGAGCTTGCCCAGGCACTCAATCATCTTGATCATGTACAGTACATGATCAGTGACTGAGGCCCCATCATGCATCCGCAAGTTGTAGATAGCACAGGAGACCCTGTACCTCTCAACATTGTCTGGTGTCCCGAAAAACTCCTTTAACCTTTGAAAGATTTCTTCCGGCTAGGCTTCCTCGAACTTGCGACTTAACTCGTCATTCATTGCCGCTAACATAATGCATCGGATAGTGATCTTATCAGAGAGCCACTTCTGATAAGTCACCGAGGTTCAGTCAGCTATCAACACATCGATAACAAAGCACCCTCTGCTTACAAATATAAAATAGATGGTGGGATCCTTAGGACATGGAAGGAAGTGAAGCACTATTTAGCCCATCCCATAAGTGGTCCATTTAGCTATCCTGCGAATTTAGCGTGGTCAAAAAAATTTTAAAATAAATAATAGTCCATTTAGCCAATTCTATAGTTTGCCTATTTGATAGAAGTCCAATATCTTACAAGTTGATAAATTGAACCAAACTGAACCTTTTTTTTTTTTTTTGGTTTGGTTTAAACCAATTTTTCTATGTGCTCAGCTTTGTTTCGATTTTAGAAAATCAATTCAAGACAGTGCAGTTTAAAATTGATCCCGAACCGATCCCAACGGAACAGTTACATATCCCTATTTTAGAGGAGACCAGTGAGCAGAAACAAAATCGGGACCAACCTAAAAAAAGTGCTCGTCCATTAATCCAAACCGAGGAAACGTGTTAGTGACAAAGATCGTGAATTAAATGGCCGAAGGAGAGAGACGGGAATGCCGCCTATTTTTTTATAAAATTGCCGGTGCATGCCATGCAGCGCAAATGATCATTTCTTTAGCAAAAGGAGACGGCAATGGTCTCAAGAACAACGAAGAGCTATATTGTATGAGGCAGTGTGAATGGCAATGCTTTCCGCTCACACTTTCGACAAATGTTGATGCCAACACTTCCTTCCTAGTTTGGATGCGAGAACAATTCGGGGAGGCATGCATGAGGGAGGGAGACATACAGGGTTTGGACAGGGATTTTGAGGAGGATGAAATCCGACCGTTTGTTTTTGTAAGTGGATGGGGATAAGGCTGCATGTCTGGATGTATCCACTCTGTTTCTATCAACATCTATGCCTGCTCGTAAAGGATATGATTTCACTTAAAATAGCCTTCTATTGCTTCCCTGCAAGCTTGCAGAGATTCCACGCAGCAACTATTGTTCTAATCAATCAACGGACCGGTTGATTGGACCGTTGGGTCTCGAACGGACAACATTTTAAAAAAGACTGGAACATAACTGAAGGAATAGTAACTGCAAAGATGGTCGTTAAGCATAGAATGACCCTTTGGTGTTCCATATCATCAAGATTCTCATTCTAGTGATCATGCTGATTAGATCCTGAGATCCGGGTCTCGAGCATTTGCTTAATTTTCTTCCATCTTGTACATATTCTACAATTATTATATTCTTTCGTAAACTTCATGGTCATGAGCATTTGCTTATCTTCCACCTTGTGCGTATTCCGTTAGAAATTCCTGGATCGGAGTATATACTGCAGAAGCACCGAAAGAGAGATCTTGACGAGATAAGGGCAGCCTTTTTGATTCACAAAAAAGCAGGATAAAATATACATAAGAGATTAGGAGAAAACAAATTGTATTATTATCCTTGGAGAAGATCTCGATACAGGACACAAGACACCAACCTCCTCTTTGAAATCCAAGAAGAAACTCCCAAACCTGCGGACTCCCTCACACTCGGTTTCCTTTTCCAAGCCCATGGAAGAACACCACGTCCCAAGCCATTCTTCCGCATTATGTATGTTGCCCAGGCGGCTTCCCAAGATGGGGGTGAATTGGGATTAAAAACTTTTTGCAAGTATGTACACTTTGAAATTCTTTTAGTGTAGAAGTGAAGTGAGCAAAGCAGAAGTAAACAAATTAAAGCAATCAAGCAATGAAAGTACAATCACAAATACCAAGAAGTAGAGTGGTTCGGAGCAACCGGCTCCTACATCCACTATCCAAGGACCACTTGGGATTTCCACTATATCCCCCAACCGGAATACAGTTGGATTATTTTACTAGGCTCACAATCCAAATCTATACACTTTGGTTTTACCGGGATCACCAAAGAAATCCAAACTTCCTTTGGTTTTACACGGGATCACCAAAGAAAACCCGAACACTTGGTTTCAAACTGGGAAAACCAATAACCCAAACTTAGGTTTTACAATGTTCACCTAAAACCTTCAACTCTCTCTAGATACAGCCCCTTGCTGTTCTAAGAGAGCAAATCAAAATAAAGAATATATAATAAGCAACTACAACAAACCAAGTTTGTTTTGATGTTGCTGATGAAGATCAAAATGAAGTCAAGCCTTAAGTGCTCTTCAATGCTCTTCAATACTGCTTCTTCCCTTCTTCAATGAGTGGATTCAATGATAAAGTAGAGTTGATGAAGCTTTGAATCTCACTTGAATGGTCTTTGAGGTGGGTAGAGGAATAGCTTTGAAACTCTTTGTTCTTTCAAGAATATTCAGCAATAAATCTCCATTAATTTGTTAATCCTTCAAAAATGATCCCCTTTATAGTTTTTCATGTGATATGGCCGTTGTAGGGCCTTGGGATTCGTGAAATGGCCGTTGGAGGTGATTTGGCATTCAAATTTCAATTTCTGTAACTAGTCTTGAAGTGCAGACAACGGCTCTACGAGCCGGCTCGAGCTCCAGGAGTGGCTCGAAATCTCAGACATGCCAAAAACAAACTTCTGTAGGAGCCGGCTCTTGGACTAGGAGTCGGCTCTTGCCTTTAAGATTTCAGTCTTGACAATCATGCATACCTGAAGTTTGCTCTTGATCTGGGAGTCGGCTCTAATTCTCAGAACTTCAAAAACTATACTTCTATAAGAGTCGGCTCTTGAGCTAGGAGTCGACTTTTAGTTCTGAAACTCTGAATCTTCCTCCGTGCCATGCCATTTTGAGTTGGCTCTTACAAGTCTTTAAACATTTGCTTCAAGCTTCCCAAAAACTTCATCATTGAAATAACTAGAAGCTAATTTATATACTTTATCAAATTATTTATACTTTTAAACCCATTTTTCATGATTACAACATTCATAACTTAGGGCCTTTACAAACTCAATTGAATTTCCTTAAGTGAATTTGAATACCATTTTAAAACCAAGATAATTCATTCCTGCAAAAACTTCTTAAACATTTGTAAAGAGTTAGTATCAAATACATGCTCCAATGTTTTGTGATCATCAAAATCATTCCAGGGGTCAACAATCTCTCCCTTTTTGATGATGACAAAATACTGGGTATGATCAAAAAAATTGAAATCACTTTACAATTGCAGTATTTTCAAGTCTATGCGTATCATATAGATTAGGTATCAATGTATCAATACAATGTGCCATAATATATTAAATGTATATAACTGAATACCAAATATTATGTATCAAGTGTATCGAAACATGAGATTTCATATGTATCATAACATGATGTATCGATACATGATGTATCAAAGATATTAACTATACAAAGCGTATCGAAACTTATAGAATTTTCAAACTTTTGAAGTAAACTTAAGTTTCATCAACTTTCTATGAATCAAACATTTATTTTATCAAAATTTCATAACATTCAATTATCCATATAGCTCTTGTAACCAATTTTTGAATAATTTTCATGAATCGAAAGCAAATTTTATGAAATCAATAGCAATTTTCATGCCCAATAGCAATTTTCATGCCCATACATACATAGTCTCCATTCTCCCCCTTTTTGTCATCAACAAAAGGTATATGAGAATTGGACAAACATTCACAACATATATTCATAACAAATGAGAAATATTGATTCAATCATAACATTAAGTCAAGTGAATATGTATCATAAGAAGTGAAATATATATATATGAGAAATAAGTCAATACATAGTATATGTGATACTTTACAAACGTGCCACGGCACAACAAAATAGTATCACATAACCAAAATACAACAACAAAAAGTCTCAAAAGATAAAACCTAAACATCAGAAAGAAGTGCTAGGACCACTATCAGATTCTTCCTCATCAGAGGAGGAACCAACCTCTAGAATACCTGGACTAGGCTTGAATTTGGGGAACCTAGGACGGAGATCCCTAATCCTAGTCCTAATGGGTGTGGAAGTCCTAGTAACTTTAGATTTAGGTTTAGGTCTGGTTTTTGATTCAGATGAAATGAAGATGAGTGTAGGTCTGGCAGTAGGTGGATCAAGAGATAGGGCCAATGTGCTGGTGGATGAAAGTATCTGAGTGGCAGGAGTCACTCCAACATCAGTAGATCCAGCTGCCTCCATAGTATCCTTAGCTCACCAATAGCAGGTGTGGCATGATAAGGTGCATCAGTACAATGTGTCTCCTGTCCCTGCTCAGCATGTGTGCCAATATCAGTCTCGGTGCCCGTGCCAGTCGCTGTGCCAGTAGAAGGTGCATGCTGGCTGGCCGCGGATAACTGTGTCAATATAACCATGATGTCATGAAAGCCCTGCTGCATCTCGGACTATAGAGAAGTAATCCTCCTGTCAGTATCAGTCCTGAGAAAAGAAATCTCCTCCAAAACTCTATGGAGTCTATCATCAGTATCAGCTCTAGCAGTAGCAAGAGTCCTGACAGGTGAATGTGGTGAAGCAGGAGCTGGCTCGGAAGGTCCAGCCTCATCAGTATGTCCCTCAGTCTGCTCACCATGACCCTGTGTAGCCTGAATATCATCACCTGAGTCCTCTGAGTGTGCTACAGGTACTCCTGAAGTCTTTCTGATTCAGTTCCCATCAACCTTGACAAATCCCATCCTAGTCAGGGATTTCACTGTATACTTGTCGGTGTGCAGCAACACCCGATAGTCCTCTCTAGTAAGATCTATGTCAGCATCCTGGAACAATAAAGTGAATACCATCCTGTAAGGCAAACAGGCTCGTGCCCTACGTACAGCCTCTCTCATCTGTGAGATCATAATGAATGGAAGGTTGAGGGGCTCCCCCTCAATCAGTCGCCTCATGAATACAAGATCTCTCTCACTAACCCAGTCGAATCTGCCTGTCTTGGGTAGGAAAACCCGGCTAATAATGTTGTGCAACAGTCTCATTTCCAATGAGAGCTGATTTGCACACACATGAATGACTCCTTTCACATTGGATCTTCCCAAGATAAGTCTGAGAGTCTTCACTCTTTCCTTCATAACCAAGTAACAGTTCCCTTCTTTAGGAATATTTAACAGATTTGACAATTTTTGCTCATTTATCTCAATCTGTTTTCCTTTTACTGTTTCCTCAATATGAAAAGCTCCTAGGGACATATTCTCAAAGAATTGTCTAACCAAATTTGGGTAAGTTGGAACATTTAATTGACAAAATTCTTTCCAACCCTGTCTTTCAAGCCATATTCCAATATTCAACTATTCTTGCTCAATAAAATTGAAATCTATGCACCTACCGGGGGTCACTTATCGATTTCCCATTGGAATGATATGTCGGGGTGCTGGAACAACTTCTTCTTGCTCAGGCTGCTGCTCTTCTTGCGGAAATGATGTATCCAAATGGCTCTTGCTTTTCCTTTCCTCTGCTACAGTCTGAACAACCCGGGTTGCCTTCTTTGCCACTGCCTTGCGAGGCCCCATTCTCAAAGATTAAGGATTTGAATAGGTAGAAAGGGTTTTTGGAGTGGTTTTTGGTGAGGAGTGAAGAGTCGGCTAGAGAGAAACGGCCGAAATCTAGAAAGTGTGATGAATAGGGAAAGTGGAAACCCTATTTAAAAAGTTTCGGTCCATCCTGCGAGTCGGCTCACCCAAAGTACTGAGAGTTCGAGTCGGCTCGAGCTAAAATCTATTCTAAAATTCAAAATGGGTCAAACTCAATTTCTAAGGGTTCCTAGAGTCTAAACTAGGTTGCCCTATGCTCTAAAGAGAATTTGGAGATTTCTAGATAATTTTTCCTTAATTTTCAAAAATTAGGTTAGATAGGTTCAAAATGGGTCACATAACCCTAATTCTCCTCTAATTTTCTCAAATCTATCTTGATTTAATGGTTTAGTAAAATGTCTGCTAGTTGGTCTTCAATAGGTACAAATTCAAGTTTAACAATATTATTCAAAACATGATCACGAATAAAATGATGTCGAATTTCAATGTGCTTAGTTCGTGAGTGCTGAATTGGATTTTTTGATAAGTTAATAGCACTAGTATTGTCACATTTGATAGGAATTTTAGATTGGACAACACCATAATCCTCTAGTTGTTGCTTGATCCATAACACTTGAGCACAACAGCTCCCAGCAGCTACATATTCTGCCTCAGCAGTAGATAAAGCTATAGAGTTCTGTTTGCGATAGTGCCAAGAGATTAAGTTAACACCTAGAAATTGATAGGTGCCACTTGTGCTCTTTCTATCTATTTTGCATCCACCATAATCAGCATCAGAATAGCTAATTAGTTTCAGTGATGTGTGCTTAGAATACCACATACCTGCATTACAAGTGCCTTTCAGGTATTTAATAATTCTCTTAACAGCTATGATGTGTGATTCTTTAGGATTAGATTGAAAACGTACACACATACAAATACTAAATAATATATCAGGTCTACTTACTATTAAATAAAGTAATAATCTGATCATACCTCGGTACAGCTTTTGATCAACATTTGTGCCATTCTCATCTTTGTCAAGTCTACATGCATGACTCATTGGTGTTCCAATTACCTTGCTTGATTCCATGCCAAATTTCTTGATTATTTCTTTAATGTACTTGGCTTGGTTGATCAGAATACCTTCTTTAGTTTGTTTAATTTGAAGTCCAAGAAAGTAACTTAATTCCCCATCAAGCTCATTTCAAATTCTCCCTGTATTAGCTTAGCAAAGTCTTGACACAAAGATTCATTAGTAGATTCAAAGATAATGTCATCAACATAAATTTGAACAACCAAAATATCATTTTTCTTTCTTTGAATAAACAGTGTAGTGTCAACACTACCTCTAACAAATTGATTTGCAATTAAAATTTGCTCAGTCTATCATACCAGGCTCTAAGTGCCTGTTTCAGACCATATAAAGCTTTATTCAATTTAAAAACATGATTTGGAAAAATATGATCGATAAAATCGGGAGGTTGCTCAACAAAAACTTCTTCAGATAAAAGACCATTCAACAATGCACTCTTTACATCCATTTGAAATAACCTGAAATTCATAAAACATGCATAGGCTAGTAGCAGTCTAATGGCTTCTAATCTAGCTACTGGTGCATAAGTTTCATCAAAATCTATTCATTCTTCTTGATTATATCCTTGTGCAACCAATCTAGCCTTATTTCTAATTACATTTCATCTTCATCTAGTTTATTTCTGTAAACCCACTTAGTGCCTATAACAGGATGATCATTGGATCTTTCAACTAAGGTCCAAACATTATTTCTCCTAAATTAGTTTAATTCATCATGCATTGCTAACATCCAATTAGGATCAGTTTCGGCTTTTTCTATATTATGAGGTTCTACATGAGAAACAAAAGCAATTAAATCATGTGCATCTCTATGTGCAGATCTAGTTTTAACACCTTGAGATGGGTCTCCTGTAATTAATTCTTTAGGGTGTGAATGTACATACCTCCATTCTTTAGGTATATCATCATGCTTTTTACTCACCTCTTCTTCATGTGGTTCACTTGATTGTTTGTCTTTAAGAGTCAAGTCTTTCATTCCATGCTCTAGTGTACCTACATCATCATCAGCAAAATCTTCCTTTCTCGAAGATGTAATATCAGATTCATTGAAAACAACATCCACATATTATTCAACAGTCAATGTTTTTTATTAAAAACTCAATAGGCTTTACTGTTTAAAGAATATCCAAGAAAAATAGCCTCATTGGATTTTGCATCAAATTTACCAAGATTATCTTTTTCATTGTTGAGAATAAAATATTTACATCCAAAAACATGAAAATATTTGATATTTGGTTTTCTATTGTTCCAAAGCTTATAGGGTTTTTTCTGATAATAGGTCTAATTAAAACTCTGTTTAAAATATAACATGCGGTATTAACAGCTTCTGTCCAAAAGTATTTTGGAAGATTTCTTTCACAAAGCATTGTTCTGGACATCTCTTCCAAAGTACTATTCTTTCTTTCTACAACACCATTTTGCTATGGTGTTCTAGGTGCAGAAAAGTTATGATCAATACCATGCTTTGTGCAAAAATGATCAAAATATTAGTTTTCAAATTCGGTGCCATGATCACTATGAATTGAAATAATAGATAAGTTTTTCAAATTTGTAACTCTTTCGTAAAACTTTTTGAATACATTAAAAGTATCATCTTTATGTGCAATAAATAAAACCCATGTGTATCTTGAAAAATCATCTACAATCACAAGTCTATATTTCATACCACCTAGGCTGGTAGTCCTAGTAAGTCCAAATAGGTCCATGTGAAGTAGCTCTAAAGGTCTAGAAGTTGAAACTATGTTTTTAGATTTAAAACTCCCCCTCACTTGTTTTCCTAACTGACATGCATCACAAACATAATCAAAATTAACTTTAAACTTTGGCAAACCATTGACTAAATCTTTTGCAATAAGTTTAGCTATCATGTCCATACTAGCATGACCAAGTCGTCTATGCCATAGTAAACTTGATTCCTTGCTCTTATCATTCATTGCTACAAGACTTGTATTACTTGACATAGCTAGATCATTAAGATCTACCACATAAATATTACCAAGTCTGTGTCCAATGAACTTAGTACTAGAGTCAAGTGGATCAACTACTATACACATTGATGACTTGAAAAATGCATTATAACCAATATCACATAGCTGACTAATACTCAAAAGATTATGCTTTAATTTTTCTACAAGTAATACATTTTCAATAAATGTAGGAGTAATTTTGATGTTACCAATTCCGATTATCCTTCCTTTTCTATTATCACCAAATGTTACCATTCCACCATCCTTCTGTTCTAGGGTGAAGAATTGATCAGCATCACCCGTCATGTGTCTTGAATAGCCGCTATCCAAATACCATTTTTTCTTTATGCTTGTGGCTGCAAGACATCCCTGCAAAATAATCATTTAATAGATTTAGGTACCCAAGCTTTCTTGGGTCCTTGCAAGTTTGTGAAAATGGTTCATTTTGGAACCCAAACTTTCTTAATTTTTCTTTTGTCATTGTGTTTCAAATGACATTCAAAAGCTTTATGACCAATGTTATTACATGCATAGCATACAATCCTTAAATTTGAATAATAACTACGAGATGATGCAAATTTAGGTCTAACATGTTTAGAACTAACAAATTTAGAAGCATATGAAGTAGAAGCAGAAAATGTGTTTGAAATAGAGCTTTTATAACCAATTTCAAATATATTATTTGTTTCTTTTTGATCTTTTAAGATTAACTCAAGTTGTTAGAACTAAGGGTTAATTTTTCAACTAAAGGTTTCAATTTTTGAACTTCTTTTTTTAGATCATCATTTTCATTTTTCAAATCCTTATTTTTATCAAAAAACTCTTCTTTTTCAATTTGAACAATCTTAAGTCTTTCACAAACCAAATTTAGTTCTCTTTGTAAAATTTTGTTTCTTTCACAAGATTCATTTTTGTCATTTTCAAATACATCACATTTACTTTTTAAATCTCTCAATTTCAAACTAGCTTTTTTATATTCTATCAATAGTTCACAAAAAGCATTATGCAATTCATCATAAGTGAATTCTAAGTTAGGTTCAGAAGTACTTACCTCATCCTCCAAACCCATAAGACAAATTTGCGCTGTTTTTGTTGTCTCTTCGTCCTCTTCAGTAGATGTAGTTTCATCACTGTCACTCCAAGCAGCTAGCATTATTTTCTTCTTCTTTCTAGGAAATATCTTCTTCTTTCCTTCAGGGCAATCAGGGCGGATATACCCTGGTTTCTTACATCCATAGCAGATAGGTACTTGATCTTTATCTTTCTCTTTATCTTTTTCTTTATCTCTTTCCTTTTCTTTTCCAAAGTCATATTTTCTGTAATACTTTCTCCATCTATTCGTTTTTTCTACCCATAAACCTTTTGAATTTTCTCATAACTAGGGCAATTTCATCACTTCTAAGATCATCATCATCTGATGAATCAGATTCTTCATTCTTATCTTCCTCAGTTGCTTTAAATGCAATGGCTTTCTTCCTGTTTATATCTTCTTCAGTCCTTTGTTACATAGCCAGTTCATGAGTGATTAAGGATCCAAGCAGCTCATACAGTGGCAGTGTATTCAGATCTTTTGCTTCTTGAATTGCTGTCACTTTGACTTCCCACTTATCTGGCAAAGATCTTAATACTTTTTGGACATGATCAGTATTAAAATAAGTTCTACCCAGACTCTTGAGACATTTATAATATCAGTAAAATGAGTATACATGGCAGATATAGTCTCACTAGGATCCATCTTAAACAATTCATAATTATATACAAGCAAATTAATTTTTGATGTCTTAACTTGGGAGGTACCTTCATGTGTGATTTCTAATTTGTCCAAAATTTCTTTAGTAGAATTGCAAGTTGAAATTCTGTTAAACTCATTTGGGTCCAAAGCACAATACAATATATTCATTGCTTTGGCATTTAACTCAGCTAATTTCATATCATTCTCATCCCAATCCTCTTCTGGCTTGGAAACCTCTACATCATTAACTTTAATTATGGGTGTGTGAGGCCCTTTCATGATAATTTCCATAGATGAAAGTCTATGGCTTAAATATATATCTTCATTCTTGCCTTCCAATAAGTGTAATTAATTCCGGTGAAAAATGGTGGTCTATTTGTGGATTGACCTTCGGCCAATGAAATGCTCATGGGATGTGCCATATGTCTTTACTCTAAGTAACTTTCAGAGACTCTGCTCTGATACCACTTGTTGCCCAGGTGGCTTCCCAAGAGGGGGATAAATTGGGATTAAAAACTTTTTGCAAGTATGTGCACTTTGAAATTCTTTTAGTGTAGAAGTGAAGTGAGCAAAGTGAAAGTAAACAAATTAAAGCAATCAAGTAATGAAAGCACAATCATAAACACCAAGAAGTAGAGTGGTTCGGAGCAACCGGCTCTTACATCCACTACCCAAGGACCACTTGGGATTTCCACTATATCCCCCAACCAGAATACAGTCGGATTATTTTACCAGGCTCACAATCCAAACCTATACACTTTAGTTTTACCGGGATCACCAAAGAAACCCAAACTCCCTTTGGTTTTACACGGGATCACCAAAGAAAACCCAAACACTTGGTTTCAAATCGAGAAAACCAAGAACCCAAACTTAGATTTTACAAGGTTCACCTAAAACCTTTAACTCTCTCTCTAGATACAGCCCCTTGCTATTCTACGAGAGCAAATCAAAATAAAGAATGTATAATAAGCTACTACAACAAACCAAGTTTGTTTTGATGTTGCCGATGAAGATCAAAATAAAGTCAAGCCTTAAGTACTCTTCAATGCTCTTCAATGCTGCTTCTTTCCTTCTTCAATGAGTGGATTCAATGATAAAGTGGAGTTGGTGAAGCTTTGAATCTCACTTGAATGCTCTTTGAGGTAGGTAGAGGAATAGCTTTGAAACTCTTTGTTCTTTCAAGAATATTCAGCAATAAATCTCCATTAATTTGTTAATCCTTCAAAAATGATCTCCTTTATAGTTTTTCATGTGATATGGCCGTTGTAGGGCCTTGGGATTCGTGAAATGGCCGTTGGAGATGATTTGGCATTCAAATTTCAATTTATGTAGCTAGTCGTTAAAGTGCAGACAATGGCTCTACGAGCCGGCTCGAGCTCCAGGATTCAGCTCGAAATCTCAGACATACCAAAAACAAACTTCTGTAGGAGCTGGCTCTTGGACTAGGAGTCGGCTCTTGCCTTCAAGCTTTCAGTCTTTACAAACATGCATACCTGGATTCTGCTCTTAATCTAGGAGTCGGCTCTAATTCTCAGAACTTCAAAAACTATACTTCTGTAAGAGTCAGTTCTTGAGCTGGGAGTCGGCTCTTAGTTCTAAAACTCTGAATCTTCCTCTGCCGTGCCATTTTGAGTCGGCTCTTACAAGTCTTTAAAAATTTGCTTCAAGCTTCCCAAAAATTTCATCATTGAAACAACTAGAAGCTAATTTACATACTTTATCAAATTATTTATACTTTTAAGCCCATTTTTTATGATTACAACATTCATAACTTAGGGCCTTTACAAACTCAATTGAATTTTCTTAAGTGAATTTGAATACCATTTTAAAACCAAGGTAATTCATTCCAACAAAAACTTCTTAAACATTTGTAAAGAGTTAGTATCAAATACATGCTCCAATGTTTTATGATCATCAAAATCATTCCAGGGGTCAACAATATCCTCACGTTGATTCCTCACGATGAGAAAGAGAGATCACGTACATCCCTCTTAAACTAAAAGAGAACCGACTATACCTCTGGACCTAAATCCATAACCCAACTGGGTTATGTTACAATATCTCAAAAACTCCTCTCTAAGTCACATGAAAAAACACTCAAACCTGGATCAAGCCCCCTGACCCAACATGACTCACATGTTCTCTCAACCTCAGACTCAGACTTAGAGTATCCCTAGAACACCTCCAAGACCTGCTTGGGAGATGCCCCCAAGTCCCAGGGATCCTCGAACATCCCTGCCATGGCCTTCCAAGTCTCTTGAAGGCTTGAAAGCATCACAAAACCCCTACAATCTCCATCTTGGTACCCCAAGCCTTGGCAAAACCGGCAATATCCTCCTGCACATCCTCACTGTAACTGCGTGTCTTGACATCCTCTTTTATGGATCTTCTTGCCTCTGCCAATACCCTTCAGCTATTTTGTACAACTTGGAGGCCTTTGGAATGACCGCCTCCTCAGCTAATGTGTATCATTATTTGACACAAGTTTTTGGTTATGAAGTTTGATCTATCTCTTGCAGAAATTGTTGATTATGATGTTTGAGCATCACATCTTGTTTCTCCGTAGGTTCGTTTTGTTTGCATTTAGAAATGCCTATCTCTTTTTCTTTATTTTGTCCTTTAAGTTTTTTTATAATTTCATGAAAGCTCTGTGCCTGCTATTGCTAGTATGGCGGGTGAATTAATGCCGGACCGTTAATTGGTTTCCATACTTGGAAAGTATCTTTTTTGATAATTTTTTGGAAGATGTTATTATGTTGCATTTTTAGGGACATAATGTTGATTGTGTGAATGTGGTAGAATCATGGGATTAGTTTGTTCTCACATAATCTCCAATCAGGTTGTTTTTTTTTTTGCTTGTAAGTCATCAGCAGGGTCACACCGGTCCAAATTCAAGTATAGGCAATTAGGCATGCTAGATGAACATGTGGAATAGGGGTTTGCATATCAATGGCCCTATGAATGAGTAATTATATGGGTTATTGTGATTATGCAAATTTTAATTTGGACAATCCACTTTTTACATAGGGATCCTTACCTTGGATGTTGCTTTCATGTCAAGTCTGCTAATCTGCTTCTTGACATTCAAGCACAGGTTTTATGATGACTGAGCTTTATTAAAATATTAGTACACTAGTAATTTTGTTTTTTTGAAATCTATGACATTAGAATGGCACTTCTAAAAGGATTAATTAATAAACTAATTGCCAAATAGGTGAAGATTTTTTCTTCTATCATATGAAGTTTAGCTCAGCAGTTGATGCTTTTGTATGAGCTCTTGCATCCCTAATTTTAGTGATTCGGTACCAAACTAGATACCTACATTTACTTCCTAAATATACTTTTTGAAATTTTACTATGATCTCTCTCAAATAATAGTATGATTGCTTTCTCGGCTGGCTCATAATCAAATTAATTAATTTTATAATAAAAACTAATCAAAATCACTTCCTCCGGCCACTCCTAAGCTTATACAAAGATACAATACAATTCAAAGCTTAGATAGGCCTTTTCCCTAAATTTAATTACAATTAAAACTTGTTATAGTAGTAATTAAGTGTAGAAGAATACAAGACAAAGCTTCTAAAGAGCAAGTATAAAGTCATTGAAGTTTGACATAATATTGTTAAGAAAGCTTGATAATGAATTCTCTTTTTTTTCTTGAAATTCTTTGAAATATCAAGAATTTAGCGGTTGAGAAGTAAATGCTCTCTTTTGAATGAATACTTAATATGTATCATGGATTTTTTTTCTTTATTTTTCTTTCTCTCTACCTTCTTTAATGTTTTGGTAAGCATTTAAAGCTTTTAGAAGATCCAAAAAATAGATATGTTAGAAGCTTTAAATTAGTTATGGAAACTTTTTGCATAATTTTATAGCTTTTGCAAAACTAACTGTTAATTAGAATTGTCTAACATAACAGAGTTGACTCAAATTAAGTTGAGGTTAACTCAATGTTGACTTGGAGTCGACTTGAGATAAATTGGAATCGATTTGGGCTCAAATCCATTTTTGGTATAGTTATATCTTATTAGAGAGTCAACTTGGTTGATTTAGGGTTAACTTATTATGGACTAAAGGTTGATCCATAATTTGAAGGAGTTAGCTTGGGAATCAAGCTGAAAAATATAGCTCTTTGTTTTACCCTGTAAGAGTCGACTCGTAATAAGATCAATTCACAGTTCTATGTCACTTGATATGCTATGTACTAGACTTTTCTCTTCAAAATTTTGCATTGACTTTTGGCTTCACCCATCGCTTATCTTACAATGTAGCTTCTCAAACTTGCTTTCTTTAACCACCAACTTTGATAATTTCTTGATCATTCTTGAACCATTTTTGGCTTCGTGAATCTTTCTCGACATATACTTCAACAAACTATTAGTTCCATTATATACTCAAATATTTTGCATTCATCAAAATCATTTCTTGAATTAACAATCCATTTCTTTTGGATGATGACACAACTTTGAGTATAAACAAGCAATGATCTTAATGCAAACAATATAAACATACTAGAGTATTACTTTTAGAAGGAAATTTTAGGCTATAGTTGCTAACATATCAGAGCAATACAAAAAAAAATGTTTGAAGTTTTTAGTATAATTTTATCCATGTGTCGAAAAGTATCAGGTGTTGCATATTTAATTTATATTAGAGTGAGGTTATTTTGATACTCAAGTATTATCCACTAGAAGTTAAGAAAGTATCAAAGCAAAATAAGTACGTATTAGAGCAAAGTTTTTCTTTCTTGTTGAAATTATATTCAACCAACTTGGTTTATATTATTGCTTATATTCAACCAAGCTTATATTCAACCAATTATATTATCTTGCTATGCCGCCATTTTGTCATCATGCATGCAAAAAGTAATAAACAAATATAACACAAGAAGTAATGACATTTGTAAAGTAAAGATGACCTTCACATTTGATAAAGGTATCTTTACAATTATATATCATACAAAATGAATAACTTGTTATATTTTTTATTATTTTTTAGGTATCAACAATGATGGAGAGAAATTATTTAGATAAATTAATAGCCCTGGCTTGAGGACCTAACAAAGTTATCATTAGATATAATGGTTTCATAATCAATGCGGGAGGTTCATGCTGGTCCTTCATCAGTATCAGACATTGCATTCAGTCCTTTGGCACATCAGTCTACTGCAGGTCCATCATCCTCGGGGCAGCATGATCCTCCCATCGATGTAGCAGATGGTGAGCTACATATTCAGGATAATTTATTTTTTTATCTTTGGTTAGATAAAATTTATTATACTTTTTACTATAGTTTACTTTTATCTATTTTTATGCAGACGGATCTGAGAGGGTTACACATACACACGGGCCCACGGTAGTATGGGATGTCTGGCAGATGTACGAGGATGAGAAGATAGTGGTTGAGTGCAATCAGCTGGGGAAGCCAATTAAAAAAGCTGCTAGCTTAGTGAGTCATTTTTAGGAACAATTGCACGGAGGCATTAGCTTTGTCCACTGAGTAATGCAAAATGGAATGACATGCTTCCAATATATAAAATTGAGATTCTACGAGTTGTACAGGTAAAAAATTGGTATTAAATTATTTGTTATCTTGCATAGTTGATATATTATGCTATATTTTATATTCTTTCAGTAACAATATTTTGTATCGACACGGTATTAGATGGAGGCTTGGTGGATTTTATATTTTTTTATTATCTACATGATTATTTCTAATATTTACTTGACTTACTAATTATTTTTTTCTACGGTCTAAGTTTGTACCCCCTCCATCCGCTCATGATTTTGTACTAAAGTCTCTCAACCGGAAATGAAAAGAATATAAAGCACAGTTGAAGATGAAGTATAAGTTGCCGAGTATGACAGAGGAGCAGGTAGTGGTACTTGACCTCTTGATATACCCCATCATCAGTGGGTGGAGTTGGTTCATTATTGGTTCTCCGAGAGAGAATAGGTATCTTCTAAGTTCTTTGAAGCAAGTTTATTAAAATATTTGGTTTATATTGTACATTATACATATATATACATTACTTTCAGGATATAAAAAATTATCTATTTGATTTTGTAGACATATTCTAATATTGGTAGAGCTACACGAGTAGCTCTATCTGTTTTCCATACATCGGGATCCAAGAGTTACGCGCGAGTCATACAAGAGTTCGTAAATTTTTTAAACTATAAACTTATATTTTTAATATTAAAATATTTATACATTTTAATGAAACTAATATTATATATCGTGAAAAATTATCGTGACATATATATAAATCGTAGACGATGTATCGTGGATGATGTATTGCGATATATATATATATATATATTGTAGATGATGTGTCATGATATATATGTATCGTGGATGATGTATCACGATACATATATGTATCGTGGATGATGTATCCCGATACAAATATGTATGTGGACAATGTATCCTGGATGATGTATATACATATATGCATTGTGGACGATGTATCGCGATACATATATATATCGTGGATGATATATATATCACGATACATATATGTATCATGATACTTAAATAATTTTAAATTTATTTGAATTATTTGTTTAAAATTATAATTTTTCTTGTAGATGGATGAGCATGGGAGAACTCGGTAAGGTGGAGTTTTACCGAATGACTCATACTCATCATGATAGTACTTTTGTCAGAGATGAGTCGAGAGATATATGTATAAGTTTTTATTATAATTTATTTCATGCAACAATTTAAATTTGATTTTGTTAGTCATTAAAATCTAACTAATTTTTCTAAATTAATACAGAAAAGAGCTACAGCTCTTATTGCTGAGCGTGTTGATGACTCTACAGCATCTATGCAGAGTAGTCGCATCGAGGCCAAGATGTTTATAGAGTTGATGGGACCGGAGTGCTACAATCAAGTGAGGGGCTATAGAGTTGAAATCATCCCCCTCAGTTATCTGCGGTCAGTAGATATACACGTGATGCTGCAGAGGGTACTTAGGATGCACGTGTTCGTAGACTTGAGGATGAGATAGAGGAGATGCGATAGAACTGTGCCACCGATAGAGCAGTGATGGAGATCATGAGAGAGCACATTGAGTGGCTTACATCTATCGTACAGATATTTATTTCACATCAGGTAAATATATATGATATTAAATATATATTCTTATATTAAATCAATAATTTATATAATCTATTATCATGCATAGTTTCATAAATTAAATATTTTAAATATTTTTTATAGGCTTCTGAAGCATCAGATCCTCATGGACAGGGTGACGACCTATCTCCTGCAGATCATTGACCTTGACTTTTTGTTATTTTATATCTTGTATTTCATATATTTTTTAATTTTATTAAATAGACATATGTGTAGCAAACTTTGTTATATTAAATCGTAATGAATTTTATATTTGGAATTTATATTTGGACGTGGAAAATGCATGCAATGCAATTGGAATATTTATTATTATTGCATTATATAGGTTAAAAAAATTGTATAGATTTTAAATTTATAAATAATTATTTTATTTTTTAAAAAAATAATGGATTTTCTGATACTTTAAAGCATCGAGAATTCCAGAGTTTTTTTCGATGCTTTAAAGCGTCGGAAATTCCAGATTTTTCTCGATGATTTAAAACGTCGGGAATTCCAGGTTTTTCTCGATACTTTAAAGCGTCAGGAATTCCAGGGATCTTTTCCAGGTTTTTCTCGATACTTTAAAGTGTCAGGAATTCCAGGGATCTTTTCCAGGTTTTTCTCGATACTTTAAAGCGTCAGAAATTCCAGGGATCTTTTCCGATGCTTTAAAGCGTCAAAAAATCCAAGGGTCTTTCCCGATGCTTTAAAGCGTCGGGAATTCCAAGGATCTTTTCTAATGTTTTAAGGCATTGAGAAATAGGGTTTTTCTCGACATTTTAAAGCGTCGAGAATTCTTCGATGCTTTTTAAAAATGTCAGAAAAAGTAACTCCACTCCTACATTGCCGGTGCTTTTTATAGCACCTGTAAAATTTTTTTCGATACTTTAAAATATTGAAAAAAATCTTTTTAGCATCGGAAAAACCTGTTTCTCTTATAGCGGAAGAACCATGTATCAGGTACATGGCTCCTACAACAGCGATTTCGTGCGAACTGTCCTTGATTTATAATAGTTATTTGTCGCAGATAGAATTATTTGTTGTTTTATCATTGTTCTTTATCATTTAGAATCATCAACTTTAAGTGAAAAAGCAAGGTCATATAGATGCTGATATTTTGAGAGTAAAATTTTGAAGCTATATTCTTATTAATTCGCAAAAATATGAACGACCTTAAATTGCCCGCCGGCTGATCACCAACATTGATTAAATAGGAATAAGCAACTATACAGTACTTGTTATATTCCCTCACCCTGGCATACAGTAATGCATGTCATGCATGCAGGTAGATCAGCCAGGTGGCTAAATTCCACGTAGAAACATGGCAACAGGAAATTAGAAAAGAAGAATGTCTTAGACAACCATTGTTCATCGATGCAAGTACTGCAACTTTAAAAAGAAGAGATTGTAATCGCATCCCATAAGTCGTTATATCACTCATCAAAGTTGTAGATGAGAGGGTGCTGGCAATTTTTCATAGAGCTGATGCTGTAACCATGCAGAGAATAAAGCAAAGAGACTGATCATAACAAGAAAGCAGAGAAAACTGTTGCACATGGAGACAGTGCATGCAATAAGGTTGTCCAATTTATTCAAGCTACTTGAAGTTTCTCATATAACAGCAAGCGCTAAAAAACCAGACTGAAAGAGCATCAATGAGCTCATTGTTCTGAATTATTCTGAAAGAAACTCAGACATCCGATGCACCAACTGAGCTAAGCATTAATTAAAAGAACCAGTCCAATATGCAAATAGGCCTAAAAGGGATCCTTATTAAAGTTTCCTCTAGACCTTCGCAATCATCTCCTCTTCTTCATCATTGCTCTCAAGCTTGATGCATTTGTACCACCTAGCACACACCAGGTACACAATGAAATCTACCACTGTTAGTATGGCAAGCAGAAAGTAGAACCTGTCGAGATGCCCATGGTTGAGGTTTCCCGGGATCCATCCAGGATTGCTGTCCCCAGAAGTCACGGTTGCAACAATTTTAACGATGATGATGCTGACATAATTTCCAAGAGAAATGGAAGCCATGCAGAGGGAGCTCCCAAAACTCTTGATGCCATCCGGGGCCTGCCCGTTGAAAAATTCCAGCTGCCCAACATACATGAAGACCTCCGACACACCAATTAATGCATACTGAGGAATTTGGCCCAAGATGCTGAGCGAGCTTGGCCCGTCGGGCACTGCGACACTTTTAAGCCTCTCGACTTCCACTACTCCTGCAGCCACCATGGCCAGCATCCCAATCACCAGGCCCACCCCCATGCGTTGGAGCTCGGTGAGCCCCTTGGGGTTCCTGGAGAGTCTGGACAAAACTGGTACAAGGACCCGGCGATATATAACGATGAAGACGAGAACGCTCAGGATATCAAACACGGACATGCTTGCAGGTGGGATGTGGAAAGTTCCAATGTTGGTGTTCATGGAAGCTCCTTGCTCAACAAATAGAGAGGCCATTTGGGTGAAGACAACAGAGTAAATGATGGTGCAGAACCAGATGGGGAGCATTTTTAGCACGCACTTCACCTCTTCCACCTGAGTCACCGTGCACAGCCTCCATGGATCGTTCATCTTTGCTTGCATACAGTAGTCATCAGCAGTGAGGGTTGCAGCCTTGTCCAGCAACCTGAAAATTAATTAGAGATGGCATTGTTTTTAGATCATAAACATCCAGCGCACAACTAAAACACTATATCTGACATGTTTATGTTTCATTCAACTTTAAAATTTAAGGCAAGAAAACTGTCAAAAAAGCAAGACAGAAAAACATGAAGATGAAAAATTCAGAGAAATGGATCATGACAAATACTCATCTCAGAGAACCTGGAAAAGCGATATATATATATATATATATATATATATCAGTCATCGTCATATAGCATGTTTCTTTTAAAAGCTTACCTAAACTCATTGCTATGGCGTATCTTCCTACTCCCAGCAATTGTAGACTCCTTTCCCTCCACTTCATAGAGCATTATTTCATTGCTAGGGACCTCAACCGCCCATTTTCTAGAAGCAGCAACAAAGACCTGAGCTATCCGTGTCAAGGGATTGCCAGATGGCTTGAAGTGCCTGAAACTTGGAGTACCTAGCAGGAAGAGCAAAAGGGCTAGCGCAGCCGAACCAGCTGAAGTCCAGAACCCGATCACCCACTCACCCGAATCCTCATAGTACACCAAGACAGTGTTGGAGAAGAGAGAGCCAACATTAAGAGCCAGATAAAAGTAGCTAAAGAAAGCTATTTTAGAGTGCCTTTCATAAGTGTCCATTTCATCAAATTGGTCTGATCCAAAAGTAGCGATGGTGGGCTGGTACCCACCATTTCCAAAGGCGATCAAGTATATTGATAAATAAAAAATGGCAGTTCCAATCGTTGTTGGGGCCTTGCATTCTAGTTGTCCATCTCCATCTCCACATCCGGATGGCTTCACCAACAAGAACCATGATGCAAATGATAAAAGCATTAAACCCTGTTCATAACACAACAAAATTATTATAAACCTGATGTCATGAAAACGTTAAGTTGCTTATTCCTATTTAATCAATGTTAGAGCACGAGCATGCAGTTGAATGGAAGAAGGGAGTTACATAAAGAATCTAGATATTTTCTCGATGGATGGAGCTATTATCATGTCATTTTGATGAATTTAAGTTTGTATATCATACCACGACATAGATCAACTGAAATATTGCACAGGTTAAGTACCGCCCCCAATAAGAATCACTGAGGAATGCCCCTATGAGAGAGAATATGTACACAGTGCCTGTCCATTTGCTGACATTGTTTGCTGCATCGGCATTCTCTTGCTTAAGTACCCTTGTTAAGAACAGAACCAGATTCACACCAACTCCAAAGAATGCTAGTGTTGCAAGCCCGTAATTCACTGAATCAGAAATTTTAAATTCCATTGATAATGAAGAAAGGGAGAGCAAAGTCAATCAGGATTAAATTTGCCATTGCAAAAAAAGGAAAATACACAAGCAACTTAAAACATGGTCCTGTAGGAAAAAACGATGAAGCTGTGCGGGATCATTCCTTCAAAAGTTGAAGGTCTAGAATAGATACATGGACCGGACAACCAAGATCACAGGGCCAGACTTGGTTTCCACGATGAAAGAAAGTAAACGATGAAGTTGGGAGCAGTCCGGGTATTCATAGAGCTTAGAACAATAATAAAACATCCAATTTCCCATTCAATCTTAAGCAGTGCTACACATGCCACTGAAAATGAGAAATAATTTAAGTAGGCTCATTCTAATGCAGGCAAAGCCATTCCACCCAATCACACATTAACTACGGTTAGCATTTAATCCGACACATCAACCATGATCGGATGGAAAAGCTTTGCCTACGGTAGAATGAGTCTACCTAATAATTTCTGGCAGAGGACATCTTGCAGACATGGCACTTCCATGCTTCATCATGATGTGCTGAGTATGACCCATCATCTGCTGACAAGACGAGAAGCGCCACATCTAGAGTTGCATTTTGAGCTACACACGCATGTGTTGTGGAGGAAAAAGAAGAGGGTAGAAGTAGAGCTACTTTAATAAATCTTTGTTTCTAATAAAAAAAAAAAAAAAAAAAAGCTAAATTAACGGTTGATATTCTAGTTACCTAGCAAAAGAAGTGCTGATTTCCACCTTCCTGTTCTTGCTTTGACTGCAGGATTCCCCTTTCGATCCACAGAGCCATCTTCAGTTACGGGACAGATCATCTTATCTTCATTGTTTTTAGAGTTGTTGGCAGCTTCTTCAACCTGAATCGCAGAAGGGAAGGTAATGAAAAAGATAAAATGGAAAAAGTTCAGGGATGCCACCTGATATCCATTCGGCAATTAAATCACGAAACAAATCAGAATAATCAGCAATCAGGATGTGAATGGATCAGGTCAAACTTTTCTGACCCAATGTTAATACGATCCTAACTTGACAACAGACTTGCCATTGATCAAATCAAAGCATCTGAGTTCATCCAGGCCACACTGATGACTAACCTAATCCATTAGAAGCAGGTCTGGCTTGGGTTGGGTGCCTGGAAAATTAGGAGACTCGGATACGAAGCAAATTGCATCCAGATTTGACCAACCCACTTGCATCCTAATTAATGGGAAATATGATGTGCGAAAATCTTATAACCTTTTAAGAAGAGCCTGCTCTTAAGATCATATCGGTTCATCAATGACTCCATTGTTTAACTATTTTGCTCTGACATGAGTGGGTATAATTTTGCTTTCTACTCACCTTGGAAGGAATGCTCCTGAACTCTGAAGCAGCCATTGTCTAAAATCAAGAATGAAGAAAAAACAGATGGGAAATCCAGTTAGAGAAAAATTCAAAACTGAGCTGATACAAATGATAAGAATTTTTTCTGAGGAAGAAGACTGTAAACAATTCTAAATATTTGGGAAATAGAACTAAATCTCTATCTTATTGTACCCACAAATGGGCTTTTAATTTTTAGAACCAACAAGCAACAGAAAAGGAAAGGCAGGTAGAATTTATAATCATATCATTGGAAATAGTTTGAGATGCCTCTTTGTGTGTGAATGTTTTTAATGCGAAAGTGTCACAACTGGATGGTTTGACAACAAAATCAAGCTAAATGGCGAAAAATATCATTATCACATGCAATAAGCTAAAGATGGAAAGTGCTGCGGGGATGGTGTCTCTCAAGGCTTATTTGAGTAGTCGGCCTTCTAGCCTTACTTTTAGATTGGAAATAATTTGTTAATATGACCAAGAAAACACAAATATCAAATTATACAAGAACTAACGTAAGTTTTATGCTTTCTGATTTGTGATCACTTATCAATCAGCATGAGCTGGGAAACAAAGCAAATAGGTTAAAGTAGATAGCCTTTCTTTGTGCTTATATATATATAATACAACCAGGAAGAATGACCAAATAAGAACAAGGAACAAGTAAGACACGGAAGAAGGTTGTCAACATCATAATTACTAATCTCAAGAGGAGTTTTCCTCGTTTAAATGGTTTCCTGGGTGATGCTTACTATTCATGTCATAGCCTCCCTACTTGTACAACTGAAAGCAATATATAACCAAACCAGAAAAGTTTAGATACCCTGAATATAAAGGAAAACTGAACAAGCTTAATGGTGATTGATGTTAACACGGTGTATCCACTTCTCATCACCTCCATAACTGCTGAACCTCAAGTGGGCTCTCCTCCAATCCATGAAGAAGGCCTCCAAATATGTCGAGCTAGCTGTTTTAGTAGTATAACACTTCTCTCTGTATAAATAGGACTTTGTCAGAGTTCCTAAGTGCAAGTCAAAGTAATTTTAGGGATTTCAAATGCAAAGAACTTGCACAGAAATGAAAGTTTCATTGATGTAATATGCTGACCAAAACCAGGAGAGCTTGCAGCCAAACTTAAGCTTTTAAATAAAGATAAAAGATCTCCTTTCTTGGATCTTATAAAGCATTAGAAATAGCAATCCTGAAAAGGGGTGCAGTATAGTAAATAGAATCTATTGGAGAAACAAACGACCACAAATTTCTACTATTTTCCAGTATGAGGGATCAGATGAATGTTCTTTCCCATTGAGCAGCTAGCAAAGGAGTTTCTGATAGTCGGTGAAGACAAAAATGTGAGCTTTCCTCTTGTTTATGAACAAAGAGATATCATGGCATGTATAAACAATTATACTTATGGTTCTATTTTTCCTCCAAAAATAATGAGGGTTCATCCATGAAATAATTCAAAAGAAACATAGATACTATTGTATTCAGTTATGTTATAAATAGGAGCAGTGCAAACCTGGCTTTTCTTCTTGTCCTCCTTCTTGCTCCTATTATCCACTCTCTTATGAAAATCAGTGGTTTGTACAGTTTTCTCCCTGCTCAAAACCAGAGCAATACCTGCAATTCACCTTCTCTAGTGTAAATAAACACAACCACAGATAGAGAAGTACACTAAATTAGCCAAAACTTCCTTTCATGCATTTCTTTCTAGTGAAAGAGACTTCAATTGCAAGGAAAGATGTATTAACTACAAAACATTTCACTCTATCAACAAAAAGGTGATAAATCACTTACTGTAAACTCAAACAAATACTCCAGAAAAACAGGGGAGATCTAAAAAATTCAGTACTTGATTTAAGAAAGCAGGAATGCTGGTTATATGGCATATATGTAGAAGCCAGAAGGTACAAGTTCTTTTGAAAATTAGATTCCTTGAGGTGACAAAAAAAAAAAAGAAAAGAATTTACATGGCTAATATAGAAGGATAGCTCCTCTTGGCATTGCCTTACCTACAAACTAGGTCATCTATTACAAGCGCATTAAGTTCGGATTGCCTATAATAGCTTGATATCATTTTTTCTCAGATTGACGCTTGATGACATAAGCATGCAAGAGGGCTTTAATGAATAGAAGTGTCGTCTAAATATTTTAAACAGAAATTAGATAAATTACAATGGTAGCGTATAAAGGGAGAAGGCTGATTGCTTAACAGGGCTAGTGTGAATAATACCAACACCATAGTTGGGTAAAAGTACAATGAACTCTTGCAGCTCTTTTCACACAGCTCATAATTAGTAAAACATCATAAGCTCAGGAGAATAGGTAAACAAAGTGACATAACAACAGATTGGTACAAATTAATCTTTGATTGAGCTCTCATTGTAATACAAAACATGACAGACATGGCAGTATGACTCCATCATACAAATAAAGGATTCTTATTGTTCTATGCTGATTTGTTCTATCAAACAAGAATTTCTTCTCTCCATCAACAAAAATTGGCAAACAATTACAAGTTTACAACCAGTTTTTCAACCCGAAAGAATATAACAGCTGCATCTTATCTTCACTGTTTTCAAAACTATACATGCAAAGCCATGCGTCTTTAGCATGGGTAACATTTTCTTTATTTCTTTTTGAGTATAGGGTAACAAAAATTTATACAAGATTCAATTCGAATAATTGGCAACCTTATTATCAACTTATGGTACTTTTCTACCACTAATATA
Source organism: Areca catechu (assembly GCA_021397845.1). Classification (NCBI taxonomy): domain Eukaryota; kingdom Viridiplantae; phylum Streptophyta; class Magnoliopsida; order Arecales; family Arecaceae; genus Areca; species Areca catechu. The sequence continues at coordinate 49,537,826 of CM038045.1, read as the reverse complement.
TTGAAAAAATAATAAATGGCAAAAGATAGATTAAATAAAATTGTGCATGATTTTCTCCTAAGTAATGAAATATTAAATTGGAAATGTTAGGAAGTGGCCTAGAATGGAGGCACACCTAACGGCATGGCCTTAGAAGCAATATTGCCCCCCTCCATGCGTGAGGCTACTGGCGGCCACTTCCAGAAATACAATGACACGATGGATGACCACTCACTCCCGCTATTAACCTTTGTTGATAACAAGTGGATATATCGATAGTAATTATAATAATAAAAAATATCATCACTAATATTAAATAACGAAAAGAATAATTATTATTATTAATTTTTAAAATTTTAGATTTTTTTTTTTTATAAAAGATTATTGATAATGCAAGATGACTCTTAGTGATAGTAAACATATCGTTGCTAAAAAGTTATCACATTTTAAAAAATTAAATTTTAAATAAAAATTTATTATCAATTGTATTTTAATTATTAGTGACAGTATTTTGTCATCGCTAATAAAATACTTGAAATTTAATTATTATCAACAAAGCTAATAGCAACAAAAGTTTGCTGTCGGTAATACTTATATTACTGATGGACAACAATAAATAGCAACGGCATAATGCCATCGCTAATACTTCTACTTAAAAACCCCTGCGATGTCCATTTCATTTCTTGCTTTTAGTTTTTTTCCTCTTCATCTTCCTGGCCCTTTGTCGCTTCCCGTCGAGCACTTGGCCTCCCTCCCCCCAACACCACCAAAATTCCATGTCCCCCCATGCCGATGCCACCAGCTATCGTCTTCCTGGACACTCGCCTCTTCCCGCCAAACAGTGAGGCATCCCCTATGGCAACCAAAATCCCACACCCCCCAGTGCCATCGGCCATCGTCATCCTGGGTCCCAGCCCCTTCCTGCCAAATAGTGAGGCATCCCTCCTCCCGGTGCCACCAAAATCCCATACCCCCTAGTTGCTACCACCCATCATCTTCCCGACCCCTCTCTCCTTTCCGTCGAACTCCCATGCTTCCCTCTCCCCAATGCTACCGAACTTCCAAGCAACCACCAGTGCCACCGACCATTGTGCGCCCCCCTCCTGCGTGCTTTAATTGTCGTGATTCTCCTATGCTCTGCCAGCCGCCTTGCTTCCCCCTACACATGGCCCCCTCCCTACACCATATGGCCTCCCCTCATCATCCTGCCCCCTCCCCTCATCGTTCGACCCCTTTCCCGTGCCATCTGGGCCCTCTTCCAGTACTGAGCTCACCATGCCTTAAGGCCTCTCTCTGCACCGAGCTCGTCATGCTGTGTAGCCCCCTTCTTGCACCAAGCTCACTGTGCCATAAAGCCCCCTACACAAGCCAAGCTCACTGTGCTGTCCGGCCCCCTCCCTGTGCCGTGCAATCCCATCCCATTACCAAGCTTGCCATGCCGTGAGACCCCTCCCCTCCTCTCTAGTAAGCACCTCTATCTATAGATGGTACTACTGTATCAGCTAAAAATCTTAAGTCAGGATATAGATTAATTTTTATTTTATTTTTATTTTTTATAATTATGGGGATGTTATATTAGTGTTTAATATCTTAGTTTTTTTATTGTTTGATTTTATCTAGAAATTTAATTTTGGTATTATTTTTTAAAAATTTACTATATTTTTTGAAGTGAATTGGTTATAGCATTTGAACTTGTTTCTATTTTTTATTTTTATTTTTATTTTTATTTTTTAAAACTATTTTGAGTGATTTTTTATAAGATTTTGTTATATTTTTATCCTGACAATAGAAATTTTTATCAAGATGGTATGTGATGAGTACTAAGACTATGTTACTATTCCAAATTAGTGGAATAGTAATCACTTCTTTCCAAATCTTGGTACATATCATTAGCAATGACTGTAGCACAGTACCAGTCATCATTAAAAATTAATTTTTATATTAATAAAATTTAATTAATTAATTTAAAAAGTAAATTTAAAAAATATTTATTTACTTAATTAATGAATTATTTATTTAATTAATTAGTTATTAATTTAATTATTTAGATATTTAATTAATTAATTAAATATTTATTTATTTATTTATTATTTATTTAGTTAAATAAATAAATAAATAAATTTTAATTTAATTATGTGAATAATTAATTAGGTGTATTTTGATACATGCCATTAATGCACGAGATTCGAATCTTGATGTGCAGACAGAGTTCAAACTGGGCTCAGGCCGGTCTGATGGATTTTGTGCTGGTCCAAAGCCTGGCTATGCTTTGGATCATGTTTGAAGTAGATTAGGAAGGGCTTGGTTCGATTAATAGAGCTTATTTAATTTTCGAGTCATGCTTGAACATTCAAAAAAAATAAGATCCACAATGAAAAAGCACTCGAGATCACTTTGAAAAGATCTCAAAGCCATCAATCTTCTACGGTGGTCATTTTAGAGTGGAGTCCTAGAATTATTCTTTTGGTTCATATCCATTTAACTAGTCTAAGTTATAAAAGGGGCACCATCTGATGCCACTTTCATATTTTAGGGCAATTAGATAGGCATGGACCAGAAGACCGACTTTAGGGCTTCCTCTTCGAAACAACCATCATAGAAGATCGATTGTTCGAGATATTCTCCTATGATCTAGAATGCTTCTCCAACTAGGATATTGTTTTCTTCTTGGAATCATCTTTTCAAAAGTTGGAGCCCTTTATGATCTATGGAGCACTGAGAGTTTGGATCCAATAACTAAGGTCGGGTCTAGACCTAGATATATATCTAGGTTTCAATTCGAATATGATCCATCAAAGCAAGGAATAAGAGAAGACAAAACCAAACTCTCTCTCTCTGTGCCAAAGTTAAAGAAAACAAAGTTAAAGATGAAGAAAAACAAGAAAACAACAGGGATTGGACATTCTATCTTACTATTGACTTCATTTATTATTGATATTTTAATTCTTTTTTCATCTTTAGTTATATTATTTGCATGATCATCAACTGGTCTAAATAATCTAGTACAATATTTGGTTATTGATTAATTCATGTGAACTGAACAAAGTTAACAGTTCATATATATTAAAATATAAATTAATAAATAACCAAAATTTATACTAGATGATATTATACTAGTCAATGATACAAATGATATAACTAAAGATAAAGAAATAGTTAAAATTTTCATAATGAGTGAAGTTAATATTTGAGTTAAAATCTTCAATTGATGTTGTCTCATTACTGTTCTTCGTTTTTCTCTTCCTTTTTTAGCTCTGACAAAGAAAAGTTTGGTCTTATCTTCTCTTATTTTCCTTGCTTTATTTTAGAACTCTCAATGGATCTAGTTCGGATCGAAACCTTGATATATCACACTGGGACCTAACCTAGACCTTAGATATATCAACAGGACTAAGCATCCCTTTTGGCCTTGCCCGATTCGATCCAAATCCAATCCAAAAAAATGCCTGGTCAAGACAAGTATTTTAAATTATTCAAGGATTTAAAGATAGAGAATCCTTACGACCTTCTCATACTTTGACTTTTAGAATGAGGATTCCAAGAAAAAAAATGAGATCCTTAGTGGAGAAGTGCTTGAGATCATAGGAGAAGATTTCGAAGCTGTCGATCTCCTATGGTAGCCATTCTGGAGTAAAAGTTCTAAAATTATTCTTCTAGGTTATGTCCATCTAATAACTCTAAGACACAGGAGTGGCACCACCGATTATCGCAGTGATGTCACTGGGGTTTCATCACCAAATACTATTTTTTGCTAGAAAAATTAGAAGCTAGATATGCTGAATTGGTCAACAAAAAGTATCTTTAATTGTACTTAAGATGTTGCAGTCCATTCCAACTTTATCATTTGGTCAGTGATAGTAGCAATGCTGCAGTTATCACACCGACTATTATGATAGCTCAAATCCAAGGTGAGCATCCTTGGCATCGAAGGGCCAAGTGGTGATTAGTTCGTTGTTGACTTCATTCACTATCAAGATTTTAATTTTTTTAACTTTAATTATGTTATTTGCACAATCATGAGCTAATTTAAAATTATCTAGGATAATTTTTTATTAATGATTAATTTATATTTAATACGTATAAATTGAACAAAGTTAATAGTTTATTTGCATTGAAATATGAATTAATTGATGATCAAAGATTGCACTTGGTAATATTAGGCTAGTTCATGATTAAAATGACATAAATAAAGATGAAAAAAGTTAGAATTTTAATTATAAATAAAATCAACAGCAAGCTAGTTACTATTCAGTCCTAAGCTTTTTTGGTGCTAAGATGTGATGATGGATGTTCATCTTAAAGTAAAAGATATCTGGTATAGTTGGTGTGAGAGTTGCATTGCTGTTAATATCGCCGGACAAATGATAAAGTTAGAATAGACTGTGGTATCTTAAGTATAATTGAAAAATCTTTCCATTTGCTAATTTGGTATATCTAACTTCTAATTTTTTTAGTTTAAACTAGCTTTTGATGATAAGGCTCAGTAGCATTGCTAAGATAGTTGGTGGCACCATTACCATGTCTCAGAATAATTAAATGGGCATGGACTAGAAGATCGATTTAATTTTTTTTGGAATGGCCATCACAGAAGATCGACAATTTCGAGATATTCTCCTATGATCTCAAGTACATTTTTATCAAGAATTTTATTTTTTTCTTGGAGTCCTAGAAGATAAAGTATAAAAGGTTGCAAATATTTTCTATCTTTAAATTCTTAAATTATTTGAAATACTTATCTTCCATCATATAATTTGGTGAATATGATAAGTAAGAATCGAAGGGATGAGTAAGAGTCGGCTTATAGAATTCGACCACAACTTTGACCCTCTGATAACTCGGTATCTTCAGTGTCTTCATCTCAGGCTCTGATGATCCAGATATAGAGTGATGCACATATCGAGGATATCGTGATTCAGATATTTTGTCCAACAATCTTAGGATATTCGGGATGCCATCCATATGTTGATCGTCGATACTCTTCGGGATCGACATAATGAGCGATTAGCTGGTCTCATTATGACAATCATTGTAGTAGGTAAGATTATTAATAAATTTCTTTATTTTTTTAGTTTTTTATATTTAAGAATTTGTTAATAATATTTTTTATTTATTTTTTTATTTATAATTGTACTTGTTAATTATTACTTTATATTAATATAGTTTAAGAAATTTAATTATTTATTATTAAAATAGATTTTTTAAAAAATGTTTATTTTTTAAAAAACTTTAAAAATTATTAGCGATGGCATTGGTGACAACAAATACCATCGCTAATAAATTATTATCGATGACTTTTTTAGCGATGAAGTTTTTTAGAATGCTAATAATAATTTTTTTAATTATTTTTTAAAAAATAAAAAATATTATTATGACGGACCTTACCATCGCTAATAACAACTATTAGTGATGGTGTTTAAGCCATCTTTAATGGAATTAGTTACAACAGGATTTTATGCGATGGCCTTTATCAAGCCACCATCACTAAAAGTATTAGCCACGGAGAATCTAATATTAGTAACGGCTGTTAGCCATCACTAATACTTTTTTTTCTTATAATGGAATAAGGTTCATCTATAAATTGAATGAAAGGTCTCATTTTAATTTATAATGATAGATACATTTTAATTTATAATGATAGATAAAGATTCAAGGAAGAAATGTAAAATCTAAAAATAAAGAGCAATAAAATAAATTATAATTATAATATATGCAAGTATGTAGCACTTTTGTAATCTAAATGATCAAGACCTATCAATTGCCTATGGATATCGCTTTACATTATTGAAAAAATAATAGTAGGCAAAAGCTAGACAAAATAAAATTATGCACGATTCTCTCTTAAGTAATGAAATATTAAATAAAAAATATTTAAAAATGGCCTACAATCATAGAAGTGATATCACCCTCTCAATGTGCGAGGCAGCGATTGCCTAAGAAATACAACGATCTAGTGAATAACCACTCGTTCCTTCCATCAGCATGGCTTCTAGGAGGCTAAATATGAACTAGGGATAAAAGTGGATAGGATATTATCTGTTTGAATCCACTTTCATATTTAAATCTATCTGGATATGAACAAAGATTTGAGCATCCGATTAATATTCATATTTGTAAAAAGAAGATATGGATATGAATAGCTAACAATCCAATCCATATCTGAATATCTAATTCTAGTTGTAATCCTATTTAATTTTATATAGTAGTCGTTAACTTTTACAAAATATATATAAATATATTAATATATTATTAACTTGATTTATCATCCATTTAGTAATATTTCTAAGTATGTAATCATAAAGTTTAATTATCTGACTTCTATCCATATTCGTATCCATATTTTCAGTATCTGATTTGTATTTGTATCTATTTAAAATAAATATGAATATAAATTTTTGTATATGATTTATGCCCATATCCATATCTATATTCATTAAATAAAATAAATATAAATATGGATATACTTATCTAATTTCGACTCAAATACAAGCAAAAGAAGTTTGAGGGCTCAATAATATGAGAGAGCAAGAGAGCAGTACAAAGCAATGGAATGTATAATGTCTTCCTTATTTTTTCCTCTCACATTCAAACCAATATATGACTAGCTGCAACAGGGAAAGAAGAACTCAAAGATAAAGATGGCTGACAAAGGGAAGCTCCAAATTGCCCACCTAATAGAAGAAGCCAAATGAGAAAGCTCCAATGAACAGATCAAACCATTCTCAAGTCTTTTAGATGAGCTTATTAGGTCTAGACTTGTATGGACTAACCAAATATAGCAAGATATGAATGATCCAAATTAACACAATAATAAAATAAATAAAAATATTCACAAGATCTCCTTTCATTTAAAATTTTAAATTACAAAAAATAATAAATCCAACGTAATATACATCAATATCAGAAACAGGTCGTATGACTATCTTAACATCTCAGTTATTAACTTATTATTGTCGTACGTGGTTACTTTATATTATAAAATTCAGAAAATTAGCTACTTATATCACATTAAATAAAATCCATCATCTTCTTAACAGATTTGAATTAGCATCAGATTGACAACCAGCTGCAAAATATGTTGATTGGTTCAATCCTTCCATATAATCTCCTTGACTTAGAGCAATGCTGCATAGCGCTAACAAAAAAATACATCTTTTCATCATTAAAACCAATCCCACCTCAACTTATAATTATGCTACATTACCTCCTTGTGTTTATGGAGGCCCGTCGGATTCCGGCGAGGGGAAGGAGAGAGAGGTCAGGAAGGGAGAGGCCGCCGCGGGAGCCAAACGTGGAACGATCGGAGATGCCAACGTTGCAGCGCGTGGCTCCAGCAAACCTGTAGACATTTACGGCTTCCGGCGTTTGATCGCCCGGTGGACGGAGAAGCTTTCTACGATCACCACCTTCCTCTCTTCGCTCTCTCTTATTGCTCTCTCTCTCTCTCTCTCTCTCTCTCTCTCTCTCTCCCTTCTTCGAGAAATAGAATCTATCACGGCTTTGGTTTTGGATGGAGATTTCGGGGGAGTCGTCGCTCAGATTGGCTCGGATTTGGAATGGGAGGGAAGAGTACGAGAGGGGAGAGAGGAAAGGGGGTATTTGATTCGGAAGAGGAGGTGTCTCTGGCGAGTTCGAAGGGGTTGCGACACGTAATGGGGGGGGACTCGCCACCTGTAAGTTGGTTACCGAACACTTGCCTGAAGATCGGGGCCCGTGACGACGATTCGGTGGTTTAGAGTATGAGCCTTGCGGGTCGGAAAGAGCTATCGGTAAACCAGGTCCACCACGTTATTTTTTAACAAATTTAATTAAAACTCGACACGTCACGTGCATTGGCCGGGGAAAGGGGAGTCGTCCGATGAAAACCAACAAAAAGAAATCAACCGTGATTTTTAGCGATACGAAAAGGTCACGTAGCCTACGGTGGCCTTTGAGGGGAAGACTGGGGGATCTAAAAGTAAGGGTACTTCTTTCTACAGGAACAGATGAAAGAAGTCTAGGGGAAATGTACGTGATAGCAAAGGTCAGGTATATAAGGAGAAGGCGAAGAGGTACAGAGGCCGTTGTTCTGGTACGGACTTTGGTGAGAGCAGGAAGACAAGAAGCAAGCAAATATGAGAACTCCACTCCGTTCCTGCAGCAGTTTTGCTATTGTTGGAGCCGAGAGGTATAAAATAATACAAAGTCGAAATATTAAGATGCTTCTATGGAATGAACTAGAAGCATTACAATTGTAGATCCCATTAATTAAAGATGATAAATTGATGTGAGGGAGAGGGGTGATGATAGGAACTATCCGCTGGTGAGTTGCATGCGTACGAGGGAATTAAAAAATATAAAAAAGCTTGCCGCTGTGAGCGCTTTTGTGGATGGTTTTGCATGTAGTGATCCTCCTTGGTAAAGCTCATCTAACTCGGTGTTCATATATATATATATATATATATATATATATATATATATCGGGTAACTCAAAATTGGAAGGCTTTGAAACCCTCTACGTTTCTGTCATCTTGGTGGGTGATTGGTCGAGGGTTGAAGCCCAAAGGCTGGGAAGCGATGGGGAGCAGAGAAGATGTAGACGAGAAGCTAGGCAATGCCTTCGGGTTCGGGAAGAGATGAAGATGACGACGTACACTCGTGGAAGGATAATATGCCAGCGGGTATGATGAACATTGGTGGAGGAAACGGACCCCAAATGGAAACGTCCGCTTGCTCGACCAAAAATGTCGAAGAGACGGCCGGTAAACTGACTCCAACGTTCAAAAAAAAATCGCGATCGATGGTTCCCTCGGCAATTCCTTCTTTCAACGTGTCAAGTCCTGGGTTGGATGGTCCAAAAATGACGCGGTGGACCCTGTTTAATCCATATTTTTCCGTGGCGTGATTTTATTTTTTAAAGCGTCACGTGATTTAATTGAGGGGTTATTCATTAATCCATATTTTTTCCGTGGCGTGATTTTATTTTTTTAAAGCGTCACGTGATTTAATTGAGGGGTTATTCATTAATCTGCTCAACTACTGGCTTGACCGAGTTTCCATCCAGTTTATGTTAGAAGATTTCTTGTTTCACATGGAGTATTCATACTCCACAGGATAAAGACCACGCCAACTTTTCTACTTCATCTTAGATTGGGACAGCAGCGTTATCTTAACAGATCGAGATGCCAGTTTTCGTTCGTTCGTCCCAGCTTCTCACGCCTCAAGGAAAAGCGGTTAAAAAAGAGACACGGATATGAAGTGTCTAAACAGTATGCTAATTAAACATTAGGATATGGGCCTTTTGGGGATTGAGATACTTTTCCTGCTGGATTCATGATTAGATAGCCCATTTAGCATGGCCCATACCAATTCAACACTCTCCAAATCTAAATCCTGTGGGAGAACAAAATCTTCAGGCATGTTTGGATAATTAATTGAATCCAGAATTTCATGAGATTTGTAGATTAGACCAATACAATCAAAAGATTAAACCCAGATAGGAATGCTGATTTTGATATGGGTATTTATAAACATTAGTCCAACCTAGCCTAATTTTCTTGGTTGTACTGGGCCAATTTAAATTTTCATACAATTTCGATCCAATCATCCAAACATGTTCTTGATGCACTTTTTTTTTTTTTTGGTTAATATAAACCTACAAACCCATAGTGGGACTTATATGTCCTTGGAAGAGTGTAGGTTGGGCAAGCCAACTTGCCTTGTTTTTGCATAATATTTATACAAGAATATATAAACATGCCATAAATTTATTCTTTTCAAAAAAAAATTTATGCCACCTAAATTAGCTAAGTTATCAAATTTGTTGACCGGCAAAGAATTTCGTATTATTTTGATACGGATTCCTGATCTTTCTCATGCATCTCATGTTTCAACCTTTGGAATATAAGCTCTTTACCATTACAATGGATCATCACTGACTTGATTATCAGAGTACCCCCGTCAGAATCCCTGGCCTGGGTCACTAACCTTTATTTTGCAGGTCCCAGGAAGTAGGACGTCCCAACAGCGGAGAAAGCGCACTTCGGCACCGTCAGTAGCTACGGGCCACGACGGTCTTGGCGGCAACAGATAGATTGGCACACCAGGTAGGGGGAGAGCGATCTTTGATCCAATTTGAATCCCCTTACAAGCAGTCCGACGGGAGGATGGTGACGACGCGGGCAAAAAAGGTCTCCATCAGTCGTGCGGGGGACTCCCCTTCCCGGGGGAACCCGCACAACCTAGAGGTGGAACCACCCGCTCCAGTTCAACCGCCTTCGCCGGAATCCCAGCTGGCTGCACTCACCTAGCAGATGCAGATCCTAGATATGACAGTGCACCAGCTTTAGCACCAATAACGGTCCTTGGCCACCCATCAGCAGCTAGGGACCCCGCGACCCATGCCGCAGCACCCCGTAGCCTGCATTCCTTTCAAGGAAGGCCTTCACAGCCGCGGGCCATCACTAACAATAGGGGTAGCCACTAAACTCCTGTGAAAAGATTACGAGCCAGGTCTGTCGACAGGGAGAGCCGCTCACCAGACCTTGAGCGGGTAGTGTCCAAACCCCGCCAAGGCAAAAAGAGCAAGACCCCCCGCCATGGGCGCCATGCATCCATGTCACATTCTCCGTCTCCTTCGACGGAGGGGTTCACTAATAAAGCCATCAAGCGCACGATGGACAAGCGCACGATGGACAAGCGCACGATGGAGAAGCGCCTGGAGGAGCATGACCGCAGGCTGACGGAGTTATCCCACCGGTTTGCCAATCTACCGGGCTCCACTAGTCAGCCAGCGAGCTAGATGCCCATCCCCCTTTCTCCCGAGAAGTCCAAGAAGAGCCGATCCCAGATCGATTCAATATTTCGCAGGTGGAGCCTTACGATGGGACCACCGACCTCCTGGACCACCTGAAAAGTTACAGGGCCCTCATGAGGGTCCAGGGGGCTACCGACGCTCTCCTCTGCATCACCTTTCCTACCACTCTCTGGAAGGCAGCCCGGGTGTGGTTCACCCATCTGGAACCGGAGAGCATCAACTCATTCACCTAGCTGGAGTAGAAGTTCGTGGCCCACTTCGACGCCTATCGAAAGATGCCACGAGAGACAGACAGCCTCTTTTCTATCAGGCAACAGGACCGTGAGCCCCTGCGGGACTACGTGGCCTGTTTCAAGGCTACCGCGTTGGAGATCTACAATCTTGAGAAGCCAATTGCTATGTTGGCTCTGAAGCGAGGACTCAGGACCTCCCGCCTGACCTACTCGCTCGACAAGAAGCCCCCCAAGAGCTACTCCGAGCTCCTCCTCCGAGCTTAGAAGTATATCTATGCCAAGGAGGCGGATCATACGAGGCAGGAGCTCGATGGGAAGCCGCTGAAGAACCAGACCCCGTCGAGGCATCCGAGATACAGAAGCCGAGACCGTCAGCTCTGAGCTTCCGGCAGGGACCAAGGCCGAGAAGCACTCCCATTCCCAAGGGGAGTTACACCCTCCTCCTCGCCCCAAGGACGAATATCCTCATGGAGATCGAAGGCGAGCCCTACTTGAAGCGTCCGCCTCCGATGAAGCCGTCTGCTGGCCGTGACAAAACAAAGTATTGTCGCTTCCACCGCGACCACGGTCATGACACTGAGGAATGTCGTAACCTCAAGTGGAAGATCGAAGAACTCATTAGGAGGGGCTACCTCAAAAGGTTTGTGAGGGGCAGACCTCAAGCAGAACCTCAAGCGCTCGTTGCTCTCCCACCAGCTCCAGCAGTCGACAACACCCCTACCAAGAAGCCGGTTGGGATGATATCTTGGAAAGCCGAGCACGCATCCAAGAAGGCCTAGGGGGCAGGGCATTTCGAAAATATACTTTCCTTTATGAGGGAGGGGGGAGACCGGGGGGAAAATATAAATAATGATGCCATGATTGTCGAGATGATGATCGTGAAGCATCCTGTAAAATGCATCATGGTTGATAGTGGAAGCTCCATGGATGTGCTTTTCTACGATGCTTTCTCCATAATGAACCTTTCCCTTACTCAGCTCAGACCTGTGCACACTCCCCTGGTCAGTTCACAGGTGATTCTGTGAGGGTTGAGTGAGAGATTCTCTTCCAGTAACTACTGGGACTCCATCCCGGTAGAGCACCGTCATGATGACCTTCACGATTGTCAGGCTCCCTTCAGCCTACAACGTGATCCTTGGCCGACCTGGACTCAATCTGCTCGACGCCGTCGTCTCCACCAAGAGATTACTTGTGCAGTTCCCAACTCCTTACGGCATTGGGGAAATGAGGGGAGCACCCTAGCCAGCGCAGCACTGTTTCCAAACCCTCCCTGGGGCCAAGATCCCTGAGGACAACCCCAAGGCGGATGAACTCGACCAAAGGGCCCAAGACCCCAAGGGAGGCCCAGTCGAATGCCTGCTCTTCTATCCACTCGGAGACAATCCTGCAAAGACGGTGCAAATCCGGGCCCAGCTGCAGGATGAGGAGAGGGCCCACCTTTTGGAATTCTTGTGGACGAATGCAGATGTGTTCGCCTGGATAATGGCGGACATGCCAGGTATCCCCCCCTGACGTCATCACCCATAAGCTGAGTATTAACCCAAAGCACCGACCAGTTTGATAAAAGAAAAGAAGCTTTGCCCCGGAGTGGCAGGCGGCCATCAATGAGAAAGTAGACAAACTCCTCGCCGCCAGTTTCATTTGGGAGATGCAATATCCGAGCTGGCTGGCGAATGTGGTGATGGAAAGAAGAGTAATGGCAAATAGAGGATCTGTGTGGACTACACCAACCTCAACAAGGCATGCCCGAAGGATAGCTTCCCCTGCTAGAAATCGATCAGTTGGTGGACACCACCTCAGGGCACAGGCTCCTCTCCTTCATGGATGCATTCTCTAGATACAATCTAATCCAGATGCATCCAGAGAATGAGGAGCACACCGCCTTCATCACCGACCAAGGAACATACTGCTACAGGATGATGTCCTTTGGTCTAAAGAATGCCAGGGCTACATACCAGCATCTGGTCAATAAGGTCTTCAAAGACCAGATTGGCCAAAACATGCAGGTGTACGTGGACGACATGCTTGTCATGAGCAAGCTGAGCTCGGACCACGTCGCCGACCTTACCGAAACCTTCCATAACCTCCGAAAGCATCGGATGAAGTTGAACCCGGCAAAGTGCGCCTTCGGAGTGGTGGCTAGAAAGTTTCTTAGCTTCATGGTCACTCAAAGGGACATTGAAGCCAACCCGGAGAAGGTCCAGGCGATCATCGACATGGAGCATCCGACGTCCAAGAAGCAGGTCCAGTGCCTGACAGGACGAATCGTAGCGCTGAGCCGGTTCATCTTGAGGTCGGCCGATCGCTGCCTCTCTTTCTTTAAGGCACTGTGCAAGATGCACGACTTCACCTAGATGGAGGAGTGCAGAATGGCCTTCGAAGAATTGAAGGAGTTCCTGGCCTCTCCTTCGCTGCTCTCCAGGCTGGAGGAAAGGGAGGAGCTCCTACTCTATCTGGCGGTCACACCCAAAGTAGTCAGCTCGATCCTCATCCTCGTAGATGAAGATGGGTCCCAGAAGCTGGTATACTACACCAGCAAAAATCCTCCGCGATGCGGAGGTCAAGATACTCACTCTGAAAAACTCATTTTTACACTAATAATGTCTGCTAAGCACCTCATGCCCTATTTTCAAGCACACCCCATCGTGGTCATGACGGACCAGCCACTGAGGACCATACTTAGCCATCCCAAGACCTCCGGGAGACTGGCCAAGTGGTCCCTGCTCCTGAGCGAGTTCGACATAGCATATCGACCGAGGTCTTCGTAGAAGGCCCAAGTCCTCGCCGACTTCGTGGTCGAATGCATAGGGCACGCCGAGGAGCCAGAGCAGACAATGATGGAGCCCCAAGCGAAGCTCAGACCAGAAGAGGAGCCCTGGATCCTTCACATGGATGGTGCATCCAATTCCGGCGAAAGTGGAGCAGGCCTCATTCTCGTCAACAGTGACGGGGTGGTAACAGAGTGTGCTCTCCACTTCAAGTTTGCCACAACTAACAACCAAGTGGAGTACGAGGTGCTCCTCACGGGTCTGAAAGTCTCCTGCGAGCTAGGCATGCAGAGCTTGAAAGTCTTTACCGATTCCCAGCTGGTTGCCGGGCAAGTCTCCGGAGAATATGAGACCAGAGATCCCCAGATGATGAAGTACCTAGAACGAGTCCTCTCGAGCACGGCAGGCTTCTGGCGCTTCAGCATTTTTCACATCCCCCGGGAGGAGAATGCACGCGTAGATGCACTGTCGAGGCTCACGACCCTACCGGACTCATCACTGGGGCGCGCCTACATCGAGTACCTTGAAAACCCGAGCTACGAAAGCCTAGAGGAGGTGCAACAAGTCACCCCGGAGCCGAGCTGGATGGACAGGTACATCAGGTATATCACTGATGGCACCTTGCCAGAGGACCGCATGGAAGCCGGCCTTATCAAGAAGAAGGCCTCCCGTTCGTTTTGATGGAGGGCCAGCTCTATCGCCGATTTCACTCCTACCCACTCCTTAAGTGCCTCAGGCCACAGAGGCGGCCTTCGTACTCCGGGAAATACACGAAGGCCTCTATGGGAACCATGTGGGAGGGAGAACACTGGCATACAAATCTCTCCATCAGGGATACTTTTGGGAGACCATGAGGGAGGACGCCGCCGACTTCGTCAAGAGGTGTGACAAGTGTCAGCGCCATGCCCAAATACAGCTCCAGCCGACGGTGCCAATTTTCCAACTTTCATCTCCTTGGCCCTTTGCTCAATGGGAAATGGACATCCTTGGACCATTTTCCCTGTACCAGGACAACGAAGGTTCCTGCTAGTGGCAATTGACTGCTTCACCAAGTGGATCGAAGCAGAATCACTAGCTCGGATCACCGAAGCCAACGTCCACCAGTTCTTCTGGAAGTCAGTTATCTACCGCTTCGAACTCCCCAACTGCATCATCACTGACAACCGGCGACAATTTGACAACCAAAAGTTCGAAGGATTTTGCATTGAAAACGGCATCCAGCACCGCTTTACCTCGGTAGCCCACTCCCAAACAAATGAGGAGACTGAGGTGACTAATCGAACCATCTTCCAAAGACTCAGAACCAGACTGGACCTAGCCAAGGGCAGATGGGTGGAAGAACTCCCGAGTGTTCTGTGGGCCTACCACACAATGCCCAGAACGACAACCAACGAGATACCCTTCAACCTTGTCTTCGGTACTGAGGCAGTCATCTCGGTTGAGCTTGGCGTGCCACGCTACAAGTACAGCAGTATGACGAAGTGCAGAACTCAACACACCTTCTGCTCAACTAAGACCTCCTCAAAAAAATAAGGGACAAAGCTCGGCTCCGAATGACGGCATACCGGCAACGAGTGGCCCGGTTATACAATGCGTGGGTAAGGCCAAAAGTCTTCAGACCCGGGGACCTGGTGCTGTGTCAAGCTGAAGCATCTCAACCCCGGGAGTGCGGTAAGCTCTTACCAAATTGGGAAGGCCCCTACAAAGTGGCTGAAGCCCTCTCACATGGGGCCTACTTTCTCGAAGATCTTGACGGCGTCAGGTTCCCTCGAACATGGAATGCCTGCAATCTGAGAAGATACTATCAATAATGTAAGGCTTTCTTCCAATAAGTAATAAAGACTTTCTTTTGCACAAAAGGTTATTTGCCTTGCAAGAACATAGCCACAAGTCTTCGAGCCTAGCTCCAAGACATCAAGACCTGAGCCCAGCTCTCAAGCAATCAAGACCCGGAGCCCAGCTCTCCAGCCAGCAAGTCTTCGAGCCCAGCTCCAAGACACCAAAACCTGAGCCCAGCTCGCAAGCGACCTTGGATCGGGGCCCAGCTCTCCATCCAACAAGTCTTCGAGCCTAGCTCCAAGACACCAAGACCCGAGCCCAGCTCTCAGGCGATCAAGACCCGGAGCCCAGCTCTCCAGACAATAAGTCTTCGAGCCCAGCTCCGAGATATCTAGACCTGGGCCCAGCTCTCAGGCAATCAAGACCAGGAGCCCAGCTCTCCGGCCAGCAAGTCGTCGAGCCCAGCTCCAAGACACCAAGACCTGAGCCCAGCTCTCAAGCGACCTTGGACCGGGGCCCAGCTCTCTGGCTAACAAGTCTTCGAGCCTAGCTCCAAGACACCAAGACCTGAGCCTAGCTTTTAGTCGATCAAGACCCAGAGCCCAGCTCTCCAGCCAACAAGTCTTCAAGCCTAGCTCCAAGACACCAAGACCTGAGCCTAGCTCTCAGGCGATTAAGACCCGGGGCCCAGCTCTCTGGATAATAAGTCTTCGAGCCTAGCTCTAAGACATCAAGACCTGAGCCCAGCTCTCGGGGGATCAAGGACCGGGGCCCAGCTCTCTGGCCAAGAAGTCTTCGAGCCTAGCTTCGAGACACCAAGATCTGAGCCCAGTTCTCAGGCAACCATGGACCAGGGCCCAGCTCTCCGGCCAACAAGTTTTCGAGCCCAGCTCCAAGGTGCCAAGACTTGAGCCCAGCTCTCAGGCAATCAAGACCCGGGGCCCAGCTCTCCAGACAACAAGTCTTCGAGCCTAGCTCCAAGATATCAAGACCTGAGCCCAGCTCTCTAGCCAACAAGTCTTTGAGCCTAGCTTCAAGACACCAAGACTGAGCCCAGCTCTTAAGCAACCATAGACTGGGGCCCAGCTTTCTGGCCAACAAGTCTTCGAGCCTAGCTCCAAGACACCAAGACCTGGGCCCAGCTCTTAGGCAACCATGGACCGGGGCCCAGCTCTCTGGCCAACAAGTCTTCGAGCCTAGCTCCAAGACACCAAGACCTGAGCCCAGCTCTCCAGCCAGCAAGTCCTCGAGCCCAGCTCTCGAGCCATCAAAGTCCTGAGCCCAGTTCGCCAGCACTGAAGTCCTTGAAGGTTAAGTCCCGGACAAAGTGGAGCCCTCCTCTCTGATCTCACCACATACCTCAAAAAAAAAAAGAGACAGAAAGAGAAAGAAAAAAGAAGAAGGAAAAGAGAGAAGAGAAAATGGGAGAGGCAAGCAGTACTCAGGAATAGATAGCGAGGAAACCTTATTTCATTAAAAGTCTTCCAACCATCTACAAGCATCCTTGGGCCCTCGACATGCCGGGCGACCCAGATCAAAAGCAGAAGCAGAAAAACTAAGAAAAACCTAATCTACCCAAGCTCCCCCCTCGGCAGGGTTGTGAGGCTATGAAGTTTCATCCCCAGGTGCTTCTGGTCGTGCGGCTCTAGCCTCAGCAACCACCATAAGCTGGGAAGATTCGGGAGTAGCGACCTCTGCAACGTTTGCGTCCGGGTCCGGCTCCATGTCCGAAGCTCGAGGATAGCTAAGGCAGTGGCGGCCCTTATCGGGAACGAATGCCTCGACTCGGCCGCACAGGTACATAAAACCCTTATAGAAGGAGTCCGACGCCGTTTGATAGAATTCGGTGGCGAACTTCTCTGAGGCTTTGTACTTGGCCACGGTCCCTTCGACCTCCTTTTTTGCCTCGGTAGCTTGTTCCCTTGCCACCTCCACCGACTTGGACGCCTCCGTCGCATCCTTCTCGGCTACAGCCAACTTCTCCTTCGCCATTGCCAGATCAGTCTGAAGGGACTAGGCGATTCCCTTCTGCCGAACTGCCTCGACGTTGAATGAAGTCAGCCTCTTCTCCATGGCCGTGAGTTCTTCGGCCTTGCTCCTTCGCTCACCCCTCAGCATTGGTGAGCTGTTTCTCAAGGTCCTTGACCCGCAGATCAAGGACCCCGTCGGTGTCAATCCTCTTCTTCAGGTCAGCCTTCAGAGACTCAACCTTCGCTGCCCATCGCTGGTCGTTCTTTAGCTAGTTCCGGCGGTAGTCCTTGATCAAGAGGATCTCGGTACCGATCTGCACCACACAAGAAGTCAGCCACCAATGTGAAAGAAGGAAAGGGTGTAAAAAGGATAGAGTCACTTATCGAGAAGAGCTGGGGGAAGATGCTGCTGATTGCATCCCCCAGCCGCTGCCCGGCCATCTCCTAACGGTCACATGCTTGGATGGAAAAATCCATCATGCGCTCCGCCAATGCCTGGTCTCGGAGCAAAGAGCTCTCTGGCCCCAGTCTAAAAGGGATCCAGTGGTGTTCCCTTTCCTTTCTGCTCGCCTCAGGAGCTGGATCACTTGCCCCTCCGGTGGAGGCACCCTCCGAGGCAGGTTGGGAGCTCGGCCTCCTCTCAGGCAGCGCCTCGGTCACAGGTTCGGCTCCCCCTCGAACCTCCTCCTCCTCGACCTCAACGACAGCAGGCCTCGGGGAATGGGGGGACACGGCGGTGGTGGCAGCTGTGGCCTTGGCCCGGACTACCACCTCAGGTTCCGGGACAGGAGCTGCTTCTTGTTGCCTTGACCGCTCTGGCACCTTCCTGACTGCCCTCTAGCTTGGCCCCAGTGTGGCGGACACTGTCCTCCCTACATGTGTGGGAGTGGCCTCAGCCTCCCTCCTACTCGGATCGACCGATGCGGCGGGGGCGACCGCCAACGCACCCTCGTCCCGAGCCCATTCGGGGGGAGGCTCTTCAACCAGTCCAGCCGGCGGCCTCTTCCTGGTAATTGCAAGCAGGTCGCTCTCCGAGAAAATCATGCCTGCATACAGATCACACGATGCTTAAAACTCAGAAGAGACAAAGTGAAAGGCATAGAAAAAGAAGAGCTTGAGCCGAACTCACCCAACTCCTTTGTCGGGTCGACCCCAGCTTCAAAAAGGTTCTGCTCTGATAGCAGAACCTCAAGGGATGGAATCTGGGTGGTGCAGAGCTGCTCGTAGTCATCCTGGTCAGCCGCATCAACCGTAAAATTTCGGTTAGGGGACTGATCCGTGTCGCTCCAGACCCAGTCAACCCCCTCGACCGTTGCGAAGAAGAATTGCTCTTCCATCCCTTGATGGAAGAAGGGAGCTCAAACCTAATGCCTTTGGGCGAGAAGATAAGGACCACCATCCATTCTTAGTGGGATGGCGCTTTAGGATAAAGAATGCCCTGAATAAGGAAAACTAGGCAACAAACTCGTGGAAGTGGCAGAGAACAATGAAGGAAAAGATTATCCTAATGGCATTCGGTACGAGTTGAGCAGGAACCAGACGGTAGTTACTCAACACAGACATGAAGAAAGGATGAAAGGATAAGCGAAGCCCTCCAAAGAAGGTCTCCTCGTAGAAGGCTATTTGACCTAGGCTACTGGAAGTAACCCAGTCCCGTGGTCGGGGGATCAGAAGCCGGATAGAGTGCGGGATGTCATAATTATCCCGGATGGCCCCCAGTTCCTCGGCGGAGATCGTCGAAGCGACCCCACCAGGACCTGTTGACCGGACAAACTCGGGGACGGGTTCAGATGGGGAAGAAGGATGAGAAGGATGGGAAGGACCAGGCCCAGGTTCCCTAATAGCTATGGGACCGGGAGGACACCTCCTGCTGAATTCGAAACGCACCCCCTCCTCCTCCTCATCGGAGGAAGAAGATGGCGGTCTCGGCATGGAAGGACCGCCTCAGCCTGATTGGTAGAGGGACGAAAGCCGGGACCGAAACGAGACATCTGTGGAGGTGGAGGAAGCAAGAAACTCAAGTGGAGGAAAGCCCTAGATGTGGCAGAAGAGCCCTACTTTGGTGGGGGAAAGAAGAGAAAGAAGACTAACCTGGTTCCTTACAGGGTCTAAGGCAATCGGGAGAAGAAGCTTGGGTACGGTGGCGGGCACGGAGAATTTGAAAGAATAGATGTTTTGGATAAGAACTTCTTTTCATTTCGAAGTGACCCGGTATAACCGTACCGTTACAGCCTCTTCACCAACGGATTTACGCCACATGCTAGCCATCAGTCAAATGGGATGCCCTTGCCGCTCTAGATTCCATGCTGGTATTAACTACTCCTTGGACGTGGCCATGTGGCACCCCCATAATGGCATGGGGAACCGTCTCGCGAAGCACCGACGATCAAGACCATTATTGCACTGGATCTTCACCTTTCCATGTCAACATGCAATTACTCCATTCGACTTGAGTGCCGCACACTAACAAGCCTCAGGAGTGGGACAAATGATGTGGCTAAATCGCTGACATGGAGTAACTGTCAGACGCCATGTCGGAGAAGGCCACCATGTCAAATACTCTACCCGGACTCCTTCGCTTGGCTGAGCTCCCTCAGAACAACAGGGCCACCAGTCGAAGCCGAGCTCCACCCTCCGCCAACTCAGGCCCGCGAGCTCAGGACGCTTAGGCCGGAGCCGAGCGACATCCTTCATAGCGAACCCCTCGAGGTCGGGCCCTGTGGTACGAAGTCAACCTCGGCCTCCTCTACCATGTGGACCCCCTCCGAGGTCGAGCTCCCTTGGTCCGAAGTCGAGCTCAGCCCTCCTCCGCCAAGTGGAGCCACCTCGAGGTCGAGCCCCTCAGAGTCGAGCCCTGCCCCTCCAGCTCGGTTTTAGCTCAGGCGAAGACACCAGCAAGCGCGGGGGCGGCACCATCACCCCAGGAGGCTGGCGAGCCGCCCGAGGGTCGCAAGAAGGCGCCCACCTGGCCGCAATAACTGTCCACAGCTACCACTTATACCAGAAAGGGGAGGAGCCCTGTGATCGAGGCACCACGCTCCTCACCAACCACCTGAACCACCCGGAAGAGGAAGTCAACCAGGAGATTCGAATCCCGGAGGGCGGCGGCCCCTCGATCGAGGCATTGCCAAGTTTTTCGGAATGAAGCGACCGGGAGGGATGTCAGAGCACATGGCAGGTTCCCCTATCACAAACCAGGAAAGGTGTTCCGTCCACGGCATGGGACACCACTGCACGCGCCTGCTAACACGGAGGAGATCCCGAGGTAGGTGCCCAACAACCATCGGAGTTTAAAAGAATTATCAATACCCCCAGTAGGAAGGTAATCACAATCACTATCTCACCACAAAACTCAAGCAAGTAACAGAGAGGCAAGTGCAAACTCAACCATAGAGCATCACACCAGCGAGTGAAGGAGGAGAAGCCATACAAGAGGATGAGCCCACCTCGGCTAATATCTCTCCTGGCACACTCGCATCCCCACTCACACATCACTCACTCCTCCTTGAGTGGAGTCAATCAAGAGGGGCTCGACCAGGAGGATCTGTTCTCTTGGATCGTCACTGACTTGACCATCGAAGTGCCCCCGCTGGAATCCCCGGCCCAGGTCACTAACCTCTGTTTTACAAGTTCCAGGAAGCAGGACGTCCCAACAGCGGAGAAAGCGCACTCCGGCGCCATCAGCAGCTCAGGCCACGACGATCTTGGCGGCAACAATATATATCCAACAGACAATAGTCCAAACTTGAGTAAGTTATTTAATATAGTTTTGTCTTTGGCATGTTTCTTTTTAGAATTAAGCAACCCTTGAAATAACTAGTTTATATTTTTTTCTTTTTATTTTTTCATTTATATTAATACTCATGGATGTCTAAAAGTTAATCATACTATCAACTTTTTCTCTTTATTTATATGTAAAATAACTATGAGTATAAAAAATTAGTGATTTTTTCAAGAAAAAAGTAGCAAAAAAAACTGATAGTAGAGCTATATAGCCTATACCTAATATTGAGACTGAAATTGAACTTTATCAACCAACTCCAAGAACAAATACTATTCCTACAGAAGAAAGGCCATCTAAAAAAATAAAAGTTGGAACCAAATATATTGATATTCATGAATAGGAAGGAGATCCTGGATTGCATAAATAAATTTAAAAATATCATGTGAATTAATGTGATGAATATCAACGTGCCTATATTAGTTTTGGTCCTTATTAGCTAATATTGGATAAGTATGATCCTATTGGTTTAGAAAATTATCGTAGATATTTTCAATCATATTGGTTCAATCAGTATCCTAGTTGGCTCGAATATTCTCTAACTACAAATGCTGCTTATTATTGTTTTTGTTATCTCTTTTCAAAGCCAAGTGAAAAAAAAAACAAATTTATAAAAGATGAATTTCAAAATTGAAAAAAATTCAATGATAGAGAGAATTGTGCATTTTTTGGACATGTAAGAAAATTTTGAATTCTTTGTATAATGTTACTATGAAGAGCTACCATAATCTGATAAATAAGAGAAACATATTCAAAAAGTAATCGAGAAACAAACCTCTGAATAGATTGCTTGGAATCATTTACAGCTCAAGATCTCAATGGATGTAATTAGATAGCTTACATTTTAGGCTTATGCCTTTCGAGGACATGATAAATGTCTAAATTCAAAAATAAAGATAATTTTCTTGAACTACTCCAAATTTTGGCATATTATAATGAGAATGTTGGAAAAGTTATTTTGAAAAATGCTTCTAGTTATGCTTCTTATACTTTATCAAAGATATAAAAGAAAATTTTATAATTTTTTCAAAAAAAGTGAGAAGAGCCATTATGGACAAAATTGATGATGCTAAATATTATATAATTATTGATGAAGTTCGGGATAAATCAATAAAAGAATAAAAATTATTATTTTGAGATTTGTTGACAAGATGAATTCATAAATTAGCGATTCTTTGATATTGTCCATGTCTTAGATACAGCTTCTTCAACTCTAAGAGATGCTAATTAGAATATTTTCTCAAGGCATAATTAAGCATTAAGCATATCAGAGATCAAGGTTATAATGGGGCTAGCAATATGCATGGTAATGGAATAGTTTGAAAGTTTTGATTAATAATGATTGTCTATATACTTATTATATCCACTGCTTGACTCATAGACTTCAATTAGCACTGGTGATTGCATCAAGAGAAGTTATTATTGTTCATCAATTTTTCAATGATTTACTGAATATTGTTAAGTAAATACAACCACAAAACGTCATGATAAATTGAGAGCAAGACAAATAACGGATATTATAAATTCATTAGCCATTGATAAACTTGAATCTAGAAGCCGATAAAATTAGATTAGCAGTTAAAAAAACCTGGCAAGACTAGATAAGTTCATATTTGAATTTTGTTCGTAGCTTGAAAAGCTTTTTTCAGTTACTTATTCCATTCTTGAAGATGTTACTTGTGATGGAGTTGGTTATGTTCAACGTACAAATGCTGATGGTGCACTACATTGCTTGACTCTTTTTAATTTTGGTGTGGCGAGACCGCTGACATGGATAGCTGACAGGCGCCACGTTAAGGGAGGCCACCACGGCGGATGCCAAGGCGACGCCCCAGCCCGGATCACTTTGCCGAGCTGAGTTGAGCTCCTACAAGGCTATGAGCTGAGCTCCATCCTCCGCCAGGTCGCGCCCGCAAGCTCGGGACGCCTAGGCCAGAGCCGTCCTCCGCCCTCCAGAGCGAGACCCTCGGAGGCTAGTGCCCCGTGGTCGAGGTCGAGCTCAGCGCTCATCCACCGATGTGGAGCCTCTCCAAGCACGCGCCCTCTGGATCGGGTCCGTCCTCCGCCCTCCAGAGCGAGACCCTCAGAGGCTAGTGCCCTGCGGTTGAGGTCGAGCTCAGCGCTCACCCGTCGATGTGGAGCTTCTCCGAGCGCGTGCCCTCTAGACCGGGTCCATCCTCCGCCCTCCAGAGCGAGACCCTCGGAGGCTAGTGCCCTGCGGTCGAGGTCGAGCTCAGCGCTCACCCGCCGATGTGGAGCCTCTCTGAGCACGCGCCCTCTGGATCGGGTCCGTCCTCCACCCTCTAAAGCAAGACCCTCGGAGGTTAGTGCCCTGTGGTCGAGGTCGAGCTCAATGCTCACCCGCCGATGTGGAGCCTCTCAGAGCGCACGCCTTCTGGACCGGCCCGCACTCTCCCCTCCTCCACCAAGGTGACCGCACGAGCTCGGAGCGCTCAGACCGGAGCAAGCCCTGCCATCGTAGGACACCGGCGAGCCACCCGAGGACCACGGAACGGCGCCCCCCATGCCGCCATAACTACCTGTCCGTCCATACTTCCAGGGGATGGGCCAGCCAAAGAGCATGCATCCCTAGAGCGGTGACCCCCGGATCGAGGCTCTGCCAGGCTTCCCGGAATGGAGCGACCGGAGAGGATGTCAGAAGGAATGGAAGCTTTCCCTACCACCTGTCAGGAAAGGCATCCCGTCTACGACACAGAATCCTGCCGCACGTGCCTGCCAACTCAACGAGGATCCCAAGGCAAACTCCAAACGGCCAATTTTCAACTACAAAGAACAATCGGCATCCCCGAAAGGGGGAGGTAACACCCAGTAACAACACAGTAACCATGATCCACCACCAACACAAGCGCAAGCTCGACAAAGAGGGAAAAGTGCCACCACCAACACCACAGCAAAGGAAAAACGAGGGAAACAAGAAGAAGCGGAGGAACAGGGAACTCCTCTGTCCCCGCCATTAATCTCTCGTTGCTACGTTTCCACCTACACTCATCTTTCACTCCTCCTAGTACGGAGTCCATCAAGAGGAGCCCAACCAGGAGGATCTGTTCTCCTGGATCGTCACTAACTTGATCGTCGGAGTGCCCTCGCCGGAAACCCCGGTCCGGGTCACTAATTCCTGTTTCGTAGGTCCAGGAGCAGAGGACCGGCAGGCAGCGAGAGGAGCGCACTCCGGCGCCGGGAGCAGCTACGGGCCATGACGGTTTGGGCGGCAACAAATTTATTTTTATATTGAGTTTAATGACATAAATCTTAGAGATAACTAATGACTTTTGTTAAGCTTAAAAGAAAGTCCAAGACATTTTCAATGCAATATATTTGGTAAAAAATACAGTGATTTTATTTCAAAAATTAAAAAATGGATGGGCAAGTTTATTGAGGATGTGATACTACTTTGAGAGAAATGTGATATTGATATTCCAGATATGACTGCTACTTATAAGCATAGTAATCGAGGTCGTCGATAAGATAATATTATAAATGAGCATCATTTTCATATTGATATATTTAATGCTACTTATTGCCGATCTCACCGCCGTGCCTGTGGCTTCGAAGTCGCCTATCCGACTAGACCGTCTCGTCCCGGGGGTCTCCTGGCTTGTTCGAACCTGCAAGGCAAGGTCAGAAACCCTGGCCGGGGATCTCGGCGAGGGAGCTCCGATGGTCAAGTTAGTAGACGGCGAGGGAACAGAGTCTCTGAGATAGGCCCCCGAAGGAGTCCCAGATTTAGAGATCGTGCTAGCAAGAAAGGTCCCAGAAAGAATAGAAACCCGGCCGGGTTCCTTCACCGAGCTCACGCCAAAGGTCCCCTCTCGGGATCTTGGATCCTGCTCTTGGAACGGAGTCTCCTCCTCCAGCCTTTATTTCTTGCTTACCTTATCGTCTATTCTCTCCTTCCTTGTATCTCCTCCTGTTGCCTTTTTGTTTTCCCGCCCCTGGGAGGCTCCTTCGTCGCTTTCACCTTCTCCCCTCCATCTCTTTCCCTTTTCCTTCTGGATCAAAGAACCAGGTGGCTTCCCGGCCTTGCTTGCCGAGCCTAGCGGGAAAGAGTAAAGGGAGGGCACCGGTCAGACCGCCGACCAGACCTTGGGCCGAGCGTGAGCGCTCTCCTTCCCGGGCGCCGACAATATCTGTTATCGGGTCCTGTTTTGTCAGGGCCTCGCCTCTCGACTGCGGAACCGGTCGAGTTGATGTAAGTGATGTTTCGCGTGTCACCGCCGACCGTACGGGGCGCTACTCTCTGGGTGCGGCGCGCACGGCTCGAGGGGCAACCTTGGAGCCCGGGATCCTGCTCCTCGGAAGCTTTTCCGTACAGGTTGGCCTGCTTCGGCCGAGGTGGAACCATCTCAGGATGCCACCTGGCGAGGGAGCAGGGAGGCCGCCGGCTTCAGCCGAGGTGGACCCCTCCTTGGTGGACACCTAGCGGAGCGGCAGAGGGGCGCCTGACTTCGGCCGAGGCAGTCCCGTCTCCGGGCGCCACCTGGCGAAGGAGCGAGGGGCCCGGCTCGACCTCGGGCGAGGTGGAACCATCTCAGGATGCCACCTGGCGAGGGAGCAGGGAGGCCACCGGCTTCAACCGAGGTGGACCCCTCCTGGGTGGACACTTGGCGGAGCGGCAGAGGGGCGCCCGACTTCGGCCGAGGCGGTCCCGTCTCCGGGCGCCACCGGGCGAAGGAGCGAGGGGCCCGGCTCGACCTCGGCCGAGGTGGGACCGTCTCAGGGTGCCACCTGGCGAGGGAGCAGGGAGGCCGTCGGCTTCGGCCGAGGTGGACCCCTCCTGGGTGGACACCTGGCGGAGCGGTAGAGGGACGCCCGACTTCAGCCGAGGCGGTCCCGTCTCCGGACGCCACCTGGCGAAGGAGCGAGGGGCCGGCTCGACCTCGGCCGAGGTGGGACCGTCTCAGGGTGCCACCTGGCGAGGGAGCAGAGAGGCCGCCGCTTCAGCCGAGGTGGACCCCTCCTGGGTGGACACCTGGCGGAGCGGCAGAGGGGCGCCCGACTTCGGCCGAGGTGGTCCCGTCTCCGGGTGCCACCTGGCGAAGGAGCGAGGGGCCCAGCTCGACCTCGGTCGAGGTGGGACCGTCTCAAGGTGCCACCTGGCGAGGGAGCAGGGAGGCCGCCGGCTTCGGTCGAGGTGGACCCCTCCTAGGTGGACACCTGGCGGAGTGGCAGAGGGGCGCCCGACTTCGGCCGAGGTGGTCCCGTCTCCAGGCGCCACCTGGCGAAGGAGCGAGGGGCCCGGCTCGACCTCGGCCGAGGTGGGACCGTCTCAGGGTGCCACCTGGCGAGGGAGCAGGGAGGCCGCCGACTTCGGCCGGTGGACCCCTCCTGGGTGGACACCTGCCGGAGCGGCAGAGGGGCGCCCGACTTCGACCGAGGTGGTCCCATCTCCGGGCGCCACCTGGCGAAGGAGCGAGGGGCCCGGCTCGACCTCGACCGAGGTGGGACCGTCTCAGGGTGCCACCTAGCGAGGGAGTAGGGAGGCCGCCGGCTTCGGCCGAGGTGGACCCCTCCTGGGTGGACACCTGGTGGAGCGGCAGAGGGTGCCCGACTTCGGCCGAGGCGGTCCCGTCTCCGGGCGCCACCTGGCAAAGGAGCGAGGGGCCCGGCTCGACCTCGATCGAGGTGGGACCGTCTCAGGGTGCCACCTGGCGAGGGAGCAGGGAGGCCGCCGGCTTCGGCCGAGGTGGACCCCTCCTGGGTGGACACCTGGCGGAGCGGCAAGAGGGCCTGGGTCGACCTCGACTTCGACCGAGGCGGAGCCAAACCTGATTTTGACGAAAAACTTCACGTGGCCCGAATCACGTCCAGCGAAATCTGAGACATGCCACGTCATCGTTATGGCAGTAACACTACTATTGATGTTCAATTATATAAATTACATAGTAGATTCAACGATGATGCAATTGAGTTATTAAGTTTTAGCAGTACTTTGAATCCTAGATAGTTATATGTTATTCAATTTAGATAGTATAAGTCAGCTTGAAAATTTATCCAAAAGACTTCAATAATAATGGAAGAATATTTTTTATAAATCAATTATAACATTATCATATTGATGTTCCGAAGAATCCTGAGTTTCAGAATATATTTATAATTTCAAAATTATATCAAAGATTGGTAAGAACAAGAAAATTAAATATTTATTCATTTATTGATAGACTGATTCGTCTTGTTGCCATCAAGATCACCATGGCCCGTCGTTGCTATCGGCATCAGATCGCCCCTCCTGTCTTCAGGACCGGCCTGCTCTTCTGAACCTGCAAAACAGGGTTAGAGACTCGGGTCGGGAATTCTGGTGGAGGCACTCCGATGGTCAAGTCAGTGACGATCTAGGAGAACAGATTCTCCTGGTCGAGCTCCTGAGATGGACTCCACACTAGGAGGAGTGAATAATGTGTGAGAAGGGTGTAAGTGAGTCGGGGAGAATAGTGGATGAAATGAACTGGAGCTGGATGGATGTGTCTGGGTGACCCTTCCCACGGATCTCCGATAGCCTTGGATTCTCAATCTCCTTGGTGGTTCTCCTCACTCTCAGTGTTTTCTTGCTTGCTTGAGTATTTTGCTTTTTTGCTTACTTGCTTACCTTCCTGTTGGGATTGTCGATGGCTCTTTTAAGTCCAGGTGGTTGCTAAACGCCTACCTCGGGATCTCCCCCGTGCTAGCAGGCACGTGCGACGGTATTTCGTGCCATGGACAAGACGTCTTTCCTAGTTCATGATAAGGGAACCTGCCATGCACCCTGACATTCCTTCCGCTCGCTCCATTCCGGAAAACTTGGTAGGGCCTCGATTGGGGGCAGCCGCTCCCGGGATTCGAATCTCCTAGTTGATTTCATCTTTCGGGTGGTATAGACGGTTGGTGGAGATCGTGGCACCTTGATCAGGGGGCTTCCTCCTTTTCTGGTGTAAGTGGCAGCTGGGGCGATCATCACGGCATGGTGGGTGCTTCCTTGCAATCCTCAGGCGGCTCGTCGGCATCCATGGAGGACGGCGTCACCCCTTCAATTGCTAGCGCCTTCGCCTAATGTGGAGGCCGAACTAGGGAGGCAGGCCTCGACTCCAGTCCATGGGGCTTGACTTCGAGGGGCTCGACCTGGTGGAAGAGGGCAGGGCTCGACTCCGAGGGGCTCGACCTCGAAGGGCTCCACCTAGCGGAGGAGGGCTGGGCTCGACTCTAGACCAGGGGGCTTGACCTCGCGGAGGAGGGCAGTGCTCGACCTGGCGGAGGAGGACAGGGCTCGACTCTGAGGGGCTCGACCTCGAAAGGGCTCCACCTGGCGAAGGAGGGCAGGGCTCGACTCCGGACCAAGGGGCTCGACCTGGCAGAGGAGGGCAGGGCGCGACTCCAGCTCAGAGGGCTTGACCTTGGAGGGGCTCGACCTCGGAAGGGCTCAATCTGGCGGAGGAGATCGCTCGGCTCCGGCCTAGGCGTCCCGATTAGGGGTGCAAATGGGTCGGGTCGGATCGGGTCATGAGTGACTTCGATCCGACCTGGTTCTTTGATCGGGTCCTAATAGTAGACCCAGACCCAATCCACTAAAAAATCGGATCGGGTCGGGTCGGGTCCGCTATCTGAATTTTCAACCCAACGGGTCATTCGAGTTTGATCGGTTCCATAAATAATCTAGTTCTAATATACAAAGTTTGGATCTAAATATAATCCGAATAAAATATAGACAACTATATTTTAATTATTACATAGATAATTATTATTAACTATAAAATAGATAACAAATAATATTATTTTTAAAATAAATTAAGATATAAAAATAATTCTAACCAGTTCCATACAATTTTTAAATTATAATTTAAAGGTCTAAATAGATATAATTCTACGTATGTTCGAATCGGGTTGGGTCGGGTCGGGTCGGGTCCAAATTCAGTAAACCCGACCCGACCCAAAAAATGGAACGGGTCTAATTTTAGGACCCAACCCGGATCCACAAGTCTATAGAAACGGTTGGATCGGGTCTAAATGGGTCGGGTCGGGTCGGGTCACGGGTCAACCCGACCCATTTGCAACCTTAATCCCGATCTTGCAGGAGCCGACTTGGTGGAGGACGGAACTCGATTTCGACTGGCCGCTCCGATATTCTGAAGGAGCTCGATTCAACGAAGGAATCCGATAAGGAGTGTCCATCGTGGCAGCTTTCTCTGACATAGCATCTGACAGTGATTACACATCAGCATTTTGCCACATCATATTATGTATTAAATTTTTAAATTTTAATTATTACTATAGAGAGTATTTATAAGAATAAAGATTGTCAAAACTAGATTGTGCAATAAAATAAAAAATAACTTTCTTACTTATTATTTAGTTATACATATCACATCGAGGAAGAATTAATTAAAATTTTTATAATAAATTTTATTATTGATATTTTTAATTTTATAAAACAACATCCAATTTAATTTGAATAATATTTATAAAAAATATTTAAATTAATTTAAATTATTTATTATTATTATTAAAAAAAAGTTGACGTGATCTCCTGTCTCTTTCCCGGTCCTCGCGGTAGCTGAGCAGCTCTAACCGTGACCAGAGCACGCGGCAATCCGGCGAAAGCTAAAGGAAAAAAATTTTAAAAAAAAAACTCCGTGCCTTCCGAGTTCCCGGCAGTCGTTTTCCACAAGGCAACCACGTTGAGCGAGCCAGAGAGAGATCAGTCCAATTCGGCTATTCGAATCCAAATCCCACCCAGAGCCCTGACCCAAGCCACGGACATGGGCCCGCTCCCTCGTTCTCTCCAAAGCGCCGCGCCTCGGTCTCATCGAAACCGATTTCGGCCGCTTCTTAAATTCTCCTCTGTCATTCCTCCTCCTGGCTTTAGATCTTGGAGAGGCTCGAAGGAGCTGGGAGTCGACGGCAACGAGGTGGGGAGGGCGTTCTCTCTACTTGTAGTCTGGATCGGAGGAGAGAACCCCGCTTGGGAGTGGCGCGGCTTATTCGAGAGGTAAAGTCTCCCCATGTGGGAATGGTGTAGCTTTATTTATGTATAAATGTATATAATGATGGTTTATATTTGGTCTTCTTTTGTTCTTTGGATTTACGATAACAATGCGGTTTTGAGTTAATCCGTAGCTTTAAATACTGGTTAATTGGCCTTGTTTGTGTTACTCGGGGCTTCCTGGGGGCACTTGGTTTCTGTTTGGCAGACCGCAAACGGATTCGAGCCTATTCTTACTCCTCGTTAAATGTTCTTGTTCTTTTATTTCTGTCATATTTTATATTGTGTTTTTTAGGGTTTGGATTTTTCCTTTGGAGCAAATATGAGGAAAATGTTCTTGACAACCGTAAGCTTGTGTTTTTTAATGTGGAAGGTTTTAGTTACATAATAACTCGATCCATTATTTGCGAACAGATGAGAATTCTTCTGTTGACGTTCTAGTGTTTTTTTTTTTTTGGTCTATTACTAAAGTGATGCTTAGTTTGGCATTTAAATAATTTTCACATTCTACATAATTTCACGCCTACGATTTCTATGGCGAATCACAAATGATTTTTTTCCTTCCAAAGCTTTCCCAACTTTAAACAATGTTATTATGGTGATAAGTTATGTTGGGATATGACAGATTTGGTTTACTTATCTTGATCTAATGAAGATTGAACTTAGTTGATCATTTAATATATCGGCGATCAACATCCAAGAGACGTAAGGCCGATCAACATCCAAGAGACGTAAGGCCGATCAACGTCCAAGAGACGTAAGACCGATCAACGTCCAAGAAGCGCAAAGCTATCAATGCCCGATAGGCATAAAGCTGATCAATGTTCTATGATTGATGACGATTGCTGCACGTGCTAATTTCTTAACAAACTAACCGTTTACAGCTGGATTTGGCTAGAATCGGTTAGGATTGAGGTCTATAAATACTAGTGAATGCGAGAAAAAAGGATTTGAAAAGGGAGAAATTCCAAAATACCTTTTGCTTGATTTTTCTTCAGACCTAATCTGTCTAGTCCAAACTTTATTGATGAGCTTGAGCATAGAAGTATTTACTCACTCAGAGCTACAAGAAGATGAAGAGTAGCAAGATTAATTAACTCAACTTGACTTCCATCAATTTGATCTAAGCTTAAGCATTGTTGTAATTTGTCTGGACACAACAGATTGGCATGCCAGGAAGGGTAAACTCAGCGAAAGAGTTTTTCAAGAATCTGAAAGAAAACATGATAAAAGGTAGGAACCGGAATCTTCCCGTCGAAGAAATTCCTCATTCTCCAAGAGAGAATGATCCAATTCTTGACGGACTCGGTGTTGTTCCTACTGGAAACCTGGATCAATAACGATTAGATACTCTTTTGAATAAGATAGAAGTGCTTACTGCAGCAGTTCAAAATCTCCAAGAAGTCGCTGCAAGTGAACCATCGCGACCTGCTGCTTCAAGGAATAGCCAGCGATCTTCTCTCCAGGTAAGTAGACGCCTAAGTCCAAGAAGGCACTCACCTTATCAACACTCTTCAAGACAATACTCTTCTCCGAAGCAACTCCATCGGTCTCACCATCATGCTAAGAAGCGAAACAAGGAAAAGTGCCTGCGATTTTATTCAACGTCTTCTGGTGAATCAACTCCTGATAGTGCTCAGACTCCAAATTTTGGAAGAGTTAATGATTTTGAGAAAAAATTCAGAAGACTGGAACTGCAAATCGCCAAACTTGGCGAGCAGAGGAAGACGGAGGATACAGCACCAAGCTACGACATCTTGCCTTCCTTTTAAAAAATTATGGAGGAAAGGATTCCTCACCGTTTTAAAATTCCACAAGTTAAGCCATATGATGGATCAGCTGATCCCTTGGATCATCTAGGCAGCTTTAAAGCCCACATATTGATCCAAGGAGCATCATACGCACTTTACTGTCTTGCTTTCCCAGCGACTCTGAAAAAGACTGCAAGAATGTGGTTTCAAGTTTCCTGCCAGATACCATTCATTCTTTCGGTCAGTTAGAGAAGTTATTCGTCTCTTACTTCAGAACAAGCAGAAGAATGCCAAGAAACTCTGATAGTTTGTTCTTCATTCAGCAACTAGAAGGAGAGTCTTTGAGAGACTAGATAACAAGGTTCAATTCTGCCATGTTAGAGATTCCAGATCACAATGAATACATGGCAATGTCAACTATAAAGAAGGGACTGCGAGCCTCCAAGTTCACATTCTCTTTAGACAAAATTTTTGACCAATTATTCTAAACTTCTGGCTCGCGCCCAAAAATATGCTCAGGCTGAAGAACAAGCCTTGAGCCGACGATAAGTAGAAAGAAAATCGATGCCAAGCAAGAAGAACTCCAAAGAAAATGAGTTTTGATCTCCTGGAGTCCGACCAATTCAACGGCAAGTTCAAAGGCCGAAGGACTTGGTCAGCAAGAACTATGTTAATAGATTTGACGCTTACACCTCCCTAACTCTTCCAAGAGAAAAAAATTTTGATGGAAATAGAGAAAGAAAATTTCCTTCAAAGGCCGAGGCCAATGGAGCTCCACCTGCTGTGCCCAACAAAGCCAAATATTATCAATTTTATCGTGATCATGGAACACTATAGAAGAGTGTATCCAATTGAAGGACGAGATTGAAGATCTGATTAGATGTGGTTATCTGGGCAGATACGTCCAAAACCAAAACCAAAACCAAAACCGACCAATTGAGGCAGCAGCACCTAGGCCAACGGCCTCAAGAATGATTATTGATGGAACGGAGCTTTCAAATCAACAACCAATCGACGGATCAATCGGAATGATTCATCAAGTATATTATGAAGATGACCGGAGTGCCAAAAGGCTTCGAAGAAGCATTAGCTTTTCTGATAATGACTTACAAGGCGTTCAGATGCCACATAATGATCCTGTAGTAATTTTCGCAATAATTGTGAATTATGATGTACACAGAATTCTAGTTGATAATGGAAGTTCTACTGAAGTCTTGCTTTATGATGGTTTTGTCAAGATGAACTTACCAATTAATAAACTACGAAGAATTCATATGCCATTAACTGGATTCGACGGAAATTCTGTGGGAGTAGAGGGAGAAATTACACTCCCCGTAACTCTTGGAACAATGCCGAAGCAAAGGACTTTTCCTCTTACTTTTATGGTTGTTCGGATTTTCTCTGCATATAATGCAATCTTAGGAAGGCCTGCTCTGAATAAATTCCAATCCAAAATGGGATTGGAGAGGTAAGAGGAAATCAACAGATGGCTCGTCAATGTTTGACAATTCAAAATCAACAATCACCAACAATTCAACTTCAGAGCAAATGGATCCGCATGATCCAATTGAGGGAATAAGCATATCAATAGAAAGAACTATTCATGTTCCTCTAACGAAACATGATCTGACTAAAACTGTTCAGATTGGAAATTCCCTCAGTGAAGATCAAAGGAAGGAATTGATTGACTTTCTACAAAAGAATGCTGATATATTTGCATGAACGACTGCCGATATGCTAGGGATTCCTCCTGAAGTGATCATGCATGAACTTAAGGTAAATCCACTTAATCGGCCTGTCCTTCAAAAGAAGTGGAACTTTGCTCCAGAAAGGCAAAAAATCATCAATAAAGAAATAGCCAAATTACTTGATACCGGATTTATTAGAGAGGTTCATTATCCTGATTGGCTCATCAATGTAGTAATGGTAAGGAAAGCCAACGGAAAGTGGAGAATATGCATAGATTATACTGACCTTAACAAGGCGTGTCCTAAAGACAGTTTTCCTTTGCCTAAAATTGATCAACTTGTTGATGAAACAGCAGGATATAAATTCTTGAATTTTATGGATGCTTTTTCTAGATATAATCAGATACGAATGAATCCATAAGATGAAGAAAAAATATCCTTTGTTACAGACCGAGGGATATATTGTTACAAAGTAATGTCTTTTGGTCTAAAAAATGCCGGAGCTACATACCAGAGGTTAGTGAATAAGATCTTTGAGGATCAGATTGGTAAGATCATGGAAGTATATGTAGATGACATGATTGTTAAAAGCAATCAGTCTGATGATCATATTAAAGATCTGCAAACAGCCTTTGATATTCTACAGAAAAATCACAAGAAGTTAAATCCAATTAAATATGTTTTTGGTGTAATTTCTGGAAAGTTTTCGGGCTTCATGATCACAAAGCGAGGAATTGAGGCTAATTCAGAAAAGATTCGAGCCATATTAGATGTGAGGCATCCTAGAAATAAGGAGATTCAACAGTTAGCCGGACGAATCGCTTCATTAAGTCGATTTATTTCTTGTTCGGCTGAAAGATATTTGCCTTTCTTTGAAGCCCTACAACAAACTAAGGAGTTTAACTGGTCGGATGATTGTCGGCTGGCATTTGAGGAACTTAAAAAGTATCTAATGAATCCGATCATATCGTCTAAATCCGAAGAAAGAGAAGATTTGTATCTTTCCTTGGCTGCATCTAATGAGGTAGTTAGTTCAGTGTTGGTAAGGACAGAATCTGATAGATTACATAAGTCCATCTATTACATCAGCAAAGTCCTCCATGATGCTGAAATAAGATATCCAAAACTTCAGAAGATTGTTTATACCTTGGTAATATCAGCGAAATGCCTAAGACCATATTTTCAATCTCATCGTATCATTGTATTGACTGATCAACCTTTAAGGACTATTCTGCAGTGTCCTGATACATCTGGTCGGATGGCTAAGTGGATAATTAAACTGAGTGAATATGATATTACCTATTAATCTCGCTCTGCAATGAAGGCCCAAGTGTTAGCTGATTTTCTAACTGAATGTACTTGGGATGATAAGGAAGATGGAGATCAGGCATCTGTTGAAGCATAGAAGGTTGATTGTCCTTGGATTCTTCATGTGGACGGAGCTTCAAATTCTTCAAGTTGTGGAGCTGGATTGATTTTATCTAGTCCAAATGGGGATGTCACAGAATATGCACTCCGATTCTCTTTTAGAACTTCTAATAATCAAGTCGACTATAAGGCTCTCCTGGCTGGATTAAGAATTGCAAAGGAACTAAATGTTCGGAGATTAAAAGTACTATCTGATTCTCAGTTGGTCGTTAATCAGATAAAAGAAGATTTTGAAGTTTATGATACAATTTTTGCTTTATATCTGAAGAAAGTTCGAGAACTTGGAGCTTTATTTGACTCTTGGGATGTTAGTCATATTCCTAGAACTGAAAATTATCGAGCTGATTCATTATCTTGGCTAGCTACTTCGACATCTAATCTAATGAATCGAACTTTTGTGGAACATTTGGAAAATCCAAGTATTTCGGAGGATGAAAAAGAAAAGGTCCTTCAAATAGAACCAGAAATGAATTGGATGAATCCAATAATCAGATATTTGACCGAAGGAGTGTTACCTGAAGACAATGTAGAAGCCAAACAACTCCGAAGGACTGCTTCTCAATATATTATTTTGGACGGATTGTTATATAAAAAATCATTCTCCCAGCCACTATTGAAGTGTTTATCTCCTTCGGATGCTTAATATGCTCTCAGAGAAGTGCATGAAGGGATATGTGGTGACCATTTAGGAGGCAGATCATTGGCTTATAAAATCATAAGGCAAGGATATTACTAGTCGATTATACAAAAGGATGCAACAAATTTTGTAAGAAAATATGATCCCTGTCAAAGATATGCAAATATTCAAAGGCGTCCTGCCAGTCAGTTGACACAATTAACTACTCCATGGCCATTTGCTCAGTGGGGAATGGATATTCTTGGTCCGTTTCTCCTAGCTTGTGGACAACGAAGGTTCTTGATTGTTGCCATTGATTATTTTACCAAATGGATGGAAGCCGAATCCTTAGCCCAAATCTCTAAAAATAAAGTTGAAGCATTCGTTAGAAATGCCATCATATATAGATTTGGAATTCCTCATGCTATCATTACTGATAATGGAAGACAGTTTGATAATCAGAAATTTAGTGATTTCTATGTCCAGTTCCACATTCTTCACAAACTAACATCCATCGGACATCCATAAGCTAATGGAGAAGCTGAGATAACAAATCGGACAATCCTTCATGGATTGAAGACCTGATTGAATGAAGCCAAAGGATCTTGGGCTGATGAACTCAACTCCGTTCTATGGGCTTATCGGGCAACTCCTTGGTCTACAATGGGAGAATCTCCGTTTAACCTTGCTTATGGGAGTGAAGCTATGTTACCTATAGAAATTGTTCTTCGTTCTAGAAGAACTGATTGCCTTGAAGAGTCGAATAATTTTGATCAAAGGAGTTGATTTGGATCTGCTCGAAAGTTTCATATTACAAGCACAGTTGAGAATGGCGGCATATCGACAAAGAGTGTCGCGATATTATAATTCAAGAGTCAAGGCTCGAATTTTTCGGATTGGCGATCTTGTTCTGCGCAGAACAATAATATCCCGACTAACTAATCAGGATAAACTTGCTCCAAATTGGGAAGGTCCTTATCGCATCATTGAAGTTATGCGACCTGGGACCTATCGACTTGAAAGTTTGGATGGTTATCCTATGGCTAGACCATAAGATGTAGAGAATCTTCGTAAATACTATCAATAAAGAGATTTTTCTCTTCCATCCCTTCCATTTGAAGGAAAAGTATGAAGTTGATACATTCTCTAAAAAAAAGGGGGGGGTTGGCCTGATAAGCTGACCATAATCCAACAAACTGAGCTGGTCCGACCCACTAACTCATCGATATATTATTATCGGAAAAACCAATCAATTGGAGGGTTGGCCTGATAAGCTGACCACAATCCGACAAACTGAGTTGGTCTGATCCACTAACTCATCGGTATATTGGTATCGGGAAAACCGGTCAATTAGAAGGTTGACTTGATAAGGCGATCTTAACTTAGGTAATAAGAGTTGATCTTATTTGCCATTCTATCAATATCATTACCTTAAAATATCAAAAACATTGGAAGGATTACCCAGTATACTAATATGATTATTGATATTGGATTAATATGCTAACTGCAAAGCATCAGAAAGAAAGAGAGGAATTCATTGATATTCAACTAAAAAAGAACAGTGATTCATCAGAAACTTGTGATTACAAGAGCTATTCAGTCTTTTCTTGATTAATTGTGGTGAAGTAACTTTCTTTTGAGTAGATGTTTCTTCAGCTGCGGGAACTACCGGATCAGTGGACGGTTCTTTCCCTTCATCTTCTTCTGAAATATCATCTATAGCAATGGAGGAAATGTTGAAGTCGGGATACAACTTTTTGATCTTCTCAATGCAATCTTCAAACCGATCCTGTACCCTTCCGCGCCTGCTTCATCTATTTCATTGTTGAAGGTTTCAGAATGTTTGAACTCTTCAACTACATGAAGATTGTGTTGAATTGCCAAAGTGGCTTACTGCTTAGTTTGCTCCAATTTTTGTTTAAGAGAAGTTACTTCATCTTCAAGTTTGGATTTCTGATTCATAACTTCTTCATAAGCCTGAGCTTTTTTTCTATGGCTGTGTCTGCCTGTCAAAGTATTTTTCTCCTTTTCTCTGTATCAGCCAGAAGTTTCATGGAGTGGTCTTCGATCGTTCGCAATTGTCTTTTTAATGACAGATTCTTCCCGGTTGCTCGAACTAATTTTAATTCTAAGGTTTTTCGGTAAATAACGGCCTTATCTTTCTCTTCTGTGATTGATATCAACCGATTTTGGAGATCTGTCTGAGATTTGGATGATCGAAGCCATTTTTCTTCGATCATGGAAATATCATTGATAAACTGAAGGAAAAAAGAAAAGTCAGGTTGCCGTTAAATGGGAACAGGTGATTTTCTAAAATGAGCATTCATGCTTACCTT
This sequence comes from Areca catechu, assembly GCA_021397845.1. Lineage (NCBI taxonomy): Eukaryota > Viridiplantae > Streptophyta > Magnoliopsida > Arecales > Arecaceae > Areca > Areca catechu. The sequence goes on along the minus strand of CM038045.1, from coordinate 49,499,734 downwards.
TAGTACTCCTGGATAAATAGAAGATAAAATATCTTCTACTCCGCGTTTGTGTTATTTCTCGGTCTTTCCGCAGAATTGTGGATTGTAACATAGTTTTGGCTAACTTTGGACCGTCAAAGCTTGCATTTGCGACAATCATTCGGACACCCTTGCCACTATCTGGATCGGATGGTTCTTCATGAATTGGAGTTTTACCTTTCTCTATCAGGGTAGGTTTGGTGGATGGTTCAGGTAGTTGTAGTTCTTCTTCATCAGATAAAGATGTGATATATTCAGGAGATTCTTGCCTGTTGGAAATGCTTTTCGCTAAGTGACTCCTTTTTACACATGACCTTTGTTCTTTGAATCGTATGGATCCGACTTTTCTCTTGGCTGCCTGATGAAGTCTTTCGCTGTTTGGTTTCATCTTCGAGGTATGATGAAAAATTTTGAAATCTTTTGAAACAGAGAAATTCGAGGAAGAAGACACTTGGGTACTTGGAGTAAAGTTGGCTTGAGAGGTGAACTTAAAATCTCTTTATATAGGAGGTGTCAATGATCAGGATTTATAATTCAAAGTCCGAGATATCTGGAGATTATGACACGTTTATAACCTTGATTTGGTGGGAATTCTCGTGCCGTTACTGATTCTCAGAAAGTTGATTATGAAGATAGGAAAAAATATTATATGATTTGAATTTGAATCATGTGCGGTTTCTGGAATACTGATCGGTGCAGTTTTACAACTTGCGTAATAACTGCCCCTCTAAGGAGAAAGCGACATCTGGCAAAGATAATATGCCCATTTTATTATGGATTATCAGGGTTAAAAATATTTCATGAAAATTCTTCTTTTCAGAAGATAAAGGAAATATATACACATTTGATAAGTCCAATCAAAATATCGGGTTGTCATAAGTCTTAATAATCTTGAAGAGTTAAATGACTCTTTCACTACGATTAATTTAAAGGCCAACTGATTAAAAGATCAGTTCCCTGCAATATTCGCTGACTGATAATCTCCTTGAGAGGAGCTAGTAATTGAGATTGTTGATAGCCCTTTCTTATCAATGATTTTAGTTTGACGGATTTGTTCAAAATTAATTCAATTGGATATTTCCGAATACTTTGTCGAGTTCTGTCATTCGACAATATTGAGGAGTTGTTCGTATTGATTCGGATAATTTTTTTATTTAAAAATTTCTTTGAACAATCCGATGGTTCTATACTTAGAAAATTTTTTTATTTGTAAAACTTTTACTCACAACCTTTCTATTTGTCAAACAATTTATTGTGTCGCCTTTTGAAAAAGATGTTTATTTTGTTGAGGTTTGACGGACTTTCTTAAAAAGACTTAAGAAAGAAAAATTCTTCATTCCATGGTAAAAATGGGACAGGTCCCTACATTGCTTACACAGATTGATTATCTACGTTTTTCTCAGTTACATTCTCTTCTTCAATCTGATCTACAACAGGGACCGTTGTTGTTTCTTCTTCTTGAGTCTGGGAGTCTAATGTTGGCTCTTCAGATTGATTTTCAACTTGATCTTCTTCATCGGAGTCTTCATCAGAATCTTTCTCAATTTTGGATGTATCTAGATTAAGGTAAAATCTTTTCACTTTCTTTAAACAATATGCACGGCCATAGTCGTAGCTCGCGATCCCAGCTTCATGAAGTTTGTCCTCAAAAGCCGATGATTGCACATATTTTTTCACGGCTTTATTAATAGCCTTTTCGACAGCTTGTTCTGCTTCCTTTCTTGCTGTCAAAACTTTTTCTTCAGCTTCCAAAACTTTTCTTCGGCTTTTTCCAATTTGACAGCAGTTGATCGGAGTTTCTTTTTCTTTTTCTTTAATTTTGATTCCATATTCGCTATTTTTGATCGGGCTTCTCTAAGCTCTGCTTCTAGAGTTGATGTTTTGGTTGCTTTTTCTTCTAATTTCTTTTTCATAGCATTTTTTAACTCTTCAGCAACCTCTTTTTTTCACCTTCGCAACATTTACTTCGTTGCGCATAACCTGGCAGAGTTGATCGAAGCTTTTTAAACTTTCTTCCATGATGGTGATTCCATGGATAAGGTGCATATTTTCAAGTTAAATTGGTCAGATTTGAGAAAGAAAGAAGATTGATTACTTAATTGTTTGAAATACAATTTAATTCCATACCTTCAGCATTGTCGGATGAAGTGACAAAATTATGTCGTCGATTTGCTGGACTTGGTAATCTCCCAGTCTCTCGGAATGATAGTGGATCTCAAAATACGACGAGCCAGTGTTGGGTCATTCAGATCCAATTCGTCGGCATAGATATGAAAGTCAACTGTGACATCTTCAGCTGGCAATCTTTCTTCTTCCTCCTCCATCATCGAAGCTTTCTCTTTATCAGCTCGATCGGTAGGAAATGATGATGGACCGGCCCCAGAAGTTCCTATTGATTGCCTCTCTTGCAACGGAGGCTGAAGAGACTCTGACAAGATACTTCATCATCTTCGAATATACTAGCTATTAGTATCAGAGATACAGGATCTGTTGAAACAGCCGGAGCCGTTGGAATGGCCAGCTCTATTTTCTTCGATTTTTTGGTTCTTTCTTCTTGATCAGATAGGGTGGTCGCAGCTCTTCTTTTCTTCGACATCTTTCGGAGTCTACGAACGTCTATCATGACTGATGTATCTGTATTAGCTAAAGAATCGGATGTTAGAATTCATTATCAGTAAGTGAATGAAAGGATAACATCAGCAGTAAAGATACCTAAAGAGGGGCTGGGGCTGATTTCAGCCTAAAACAGTCCTCTTTCATTAAAAAGCTCTTTTATCGGAAAAATCTTCATCTCCGTGAGCTTCTCATAATCTTCTTTATCGGCTGTCAGGATCTTTTTGCCATCATTTGGAGTTAGTCGGGATCTCTATGGCTAATAATGAAATCCCAAGAGATTTTGGAAATAATATAGAAAAAACAAGGCTTCCAGCTGTGAATGGCCGAAGGAAGCCCACGGATAAGTTTCTGACCATGGCATGGATTGATTATCCACCACCCCTGGCCATGGAAATTTATCTTAAGTACGAACAAAGCTGTGAAAAGAGAAGTTTTGGGAGTGATATCTGCATCCTTGAAAAGAATCAAGAAGGCGCAGATTATTCGGATGCTATTGGATGTTAATTGAGCTGGTAGTACACGATATAGCCTAAAGATCGTAAGAAAGAAGGGATGGAGCGGAAACCTAAGTCCGGTTCTTAAGTGTTCTTCGTAGATTGTCAAACTACTAGGAGGAGGCTGATCTATTCGTTCTTCGAAGTTTGGGACAACTACAGCATAATCATCAGAAATATTATAATATTTCTTTAGTGCAAGGATCCGATGTTCTGTTAAGGATGACCTAACGGCATCTATCCTTACTGATTCGGCTTGATTTTTCTTCTTTTGAGACGAAGAATCTTCGGGTTCATCAGTACGACTAATTTCTAATATCCTAGCCATGGAGAAAGGAAGAAGAAGAGGAAGATTAACTTAATGAAAAAGGTGAAAGAGAAAGGAGGCCGACCTGGAAGGGTTCTTTTGCTCCTAAGGTGAAGAAATTGTAATGGCGAAAAACCTATTTTCCTGAGAGAAGTGATGCTTTTATAGAGCCGTTCAGTGGTTGAGATTTTTTCCCTCGAATGTTGAAATTGACTCTGATCATGCCACCTGTCCATAATATTCAATAAAAAGATACGGCTCTTTGGGAAACCGAAATGACTACTCATGATCCGATGGCGAATATATCGGTGATAAGATGTTTACATTTATTTGACGATGATCCTTCGTAAATTTCAAAATCGTAATGATGACAACAGACTACGGCTGTTAGTTTATATAACCGTTCCTCCTATCAGAGATCGACATGTCATTAAGACGCGCTGTCCAAGAATAGGAGTGTCGGTTTGAAAAAAATAATAAAAAAGGATAGAAAGAGATAAGAAGCTTCGACAGCTTCTGACATTTATTTAATGAATTCAGAAGCTAGGTGGACTAGTGTTGGGATATGACAAATTTGGTTTACTTATCTTGATCTGATGGAGATTGAACTTGGTTGATCAAGTAATATGTCGGCGATTGATGCCCAAGGAGCACAAAGCCGATCAACGCCCAAGAGGCGTAAAGCCGATCAACGTCCAAGAGGCGTAAAGCAGATCAATGTCCAAGAGACGTAAGGCCGATCAACGGCCAAGAGGTGTAAAGCTGATCAACGCCCAAGAGGTGTAAGGCCGATCAATGCCCAAGAGGCGCAAAGCTGATCAACGCCCGAGAGGCGTAAAGCTGATCAATGTTCTATGATGGATGATGATTGCTGCATGTGCTGATTTTTTAATAAACTAACCGTTTACAGTTGGATTTGGCTGGAATCGGTTAAGGATTGAGGTCTATAAATACCAGTGAACGCAAGAGAAAAAGGGATTTGAAAAGGGAGAGATTCCAAGGCACCTTTTGCTTGATTTTTTCTTCAGACCTAATCTGTCTAGTCCATACTCCATTGACGAGCTTGAGCATAGAAGTATTCCCTGACTCAGAGCTACAAGAAGATGAAGAGAAGCAAGATTAATTAGCTCAACTTGACTCCCACCAATTTGATTTAAGCTCAAGCATCGTTGCAATTTGTCTGGACACAACAAGTTATATCGTGGTTTAGCATTTTCCTTGGATATTTGGAATTGGTGTTTCGGGTAAAGTGATACGTTCAACTTGGGGTGAATATTTCAATATGTAGTATTAGTTAATCCATGGATATACCATGTTACTTTTCTTTATATATGTTCTTTATGATGTGATCTAGGTTTTGATATAATATGTTCGCATACAGTTTTTCCCTCATAATTATTTTTTTTTCTCCTTTTGTTCATGATAGATGCTGTTTTCTTTTTCTACTGATATTTTTCCAACATTTATCATTTTTGTTGAGTGGCAGGGAAACAAATATATTGTGCTTACCATTCCTTACAGCAGGGTTTTGTGCAGATTCGCAATTTTGTAATCAGAACCTTATCTGATAGAAAATGGCGACGTTGGCAGCTGGGGGGGTGCAAATGGCAGCCACAAGGTCCCGCATCTCTTCTTCTGGTAGAATGCTCATGTCAAGTGCGGCAATTTTAGGGGGGGATGTAAAAGGAACGTGCCAAACTAAATTTGTGAGCTCTTCTCATATCTCCTCTGTTAAACCTCTTTGCCAAAGTTTCATGTCTGCTCCTTTGAAGTTCACTAGCGTTGTTACAAGGGCTATGTCTGGTGAAACTGAGAAAGAGGTTGCTTCAGGGTTGCCTATTGATCTGAGAGGTAAAGGATCTATTGTTTTTCTACTTATTTTCTTATACTCAATTAGATTTTTGTGCTATTTGTTTACTTACTTTATTGCATGGCTCAATTTACATGAGCCCACCTTTCCTTAGCAGAGACTTCGAATTTTTACATATTTGGTTTATTCTTGATTGAAAATCAGTTTAGGAATTAAACTTGCAATGCTTGCTTCAAATTGGATTTTCCAAGGAGCTTCATATAAATAATTTAATGTGAACATTTAGCTGTATTTAATTGAAAGCTGCAACCAGTGTACAAGGCTTGATTTTTATGGTTATATTTTAAATGAAACCATACAAGGTGGCTTTTTGTTATCCCCCTTTCCCTTTTATTAACTTAACAACTAATGAGATGGAGTTCAGTCAATATATTGTGTGCCATGCTAAATCTTTATTGTTTATATGACCCGAGTCTTATAAAGGTCAACATGGGTCTCAATCCTACGTACAAGCCTGGTTAACAATCCATTATCTTGACCACCAAAAAATAATCTGTCACCTTTGCTGTCTCTTGCTGCCCTTAATTTGTTGTCTCACTCTCCCAAGTCCTAGTCATCACATCACTGTTTATTCATTTTATTCTTCTTCCACAAAAATATGACAGGTTAAATATGAAAAATAAAAAACCTGCGAAATGTGAATATTGTGCACTCATTATGGGAAATGTTCATGTCTTTCTAAATTGCAGTTCTCTTTGAATGCATTGGTTTAAAAGTGTTTCTGAATCTGCTAGGATTTTACTGTGATATTGATGCAAACTTGTTTGGCATTAATGTGATGTTGCTTTGAATTTTCACTGATGACTTATGTCTCTTTCCTGTTCCCCTTGGCAAGCTTTTTCTCTTTTTCTTCATTTCCCATAAATTCTATGCTTTTTTCTAATAAGAACTGATTAATTCTCTGAAGAGCACGAAATGTTGGAGAAGAGCTGGAGAGAATTCTACTTCTGCCTTTGTTTCTGACATGTACCGCATGATTTTCACCATATAGATATGAATACATCACCAATGATATGCTACTGCAGCTCCCTTGGACCTTTGAACTTACAAATATCTGCTTGGCCTTTCTTATGCCATGATTGCTTATTCTTTTTTAAGAAAAAAAATTAAAAAAATTCTACAATGCTAGACAAGGTAGTGTCCCGATCTGATTAATTGGAATAATAGATTCTTCATCATTACACATTGTGGATGAGTTCTCCCAGATGCTAATTAAGGAGACCCAAAGGGTTGACAAGCATGGTTTTCTACAGTTAGTTGCACTGGCAAATCCAAAATACCATGTCTATTGTGATTGATAATTCCTCAATAAGGATTATGTTCTACGTCATATAAGCTGACAAAATATCCAATGGTTTTTATGGGCATCAAACTAGTAAGGAAGAGAAATTAAAGTTTTTTAATCATTTGGTTGCTTGTTTTAATTAAGGATTTTTTTCCATGGATGTATTAGATAACCAAATCACCTTTGTATGTTTCTATTTGGATAGACCAAACTCATAATGATTTAGTCCTGGTGCAAGTTTTCAACTTTTTGATCAGCTTTATGAATGATCCTTTTTTTCTTTGCCAATTACACTTGTTTTATTTTCACAATCACAGGCATTAATGCCTTTCATATCCATTCTTCTGGGTCTGCTTTATGTATTCAACTGCAACATTGGTCCCAATCTGTTGCAAGTTTTCCATATGAGAGATGCTTGTGAATTGAAATCTACTGCTGTTATTAAAATAAATCAATATTTCCCTTCTATTTTTAGTTGGACACAACCTTTAATGAGTTAAGTTTCCAACAATATGTTGTGTTTTCTACTTGCAAATGCTATAATAGATTTTCCCGGAATAATTACTTAGTGCAATGCATGCAAGTCAAAATACATTTTCATGCATAAACTTGTTGACTTGAGTTCTACTAAATGCCAAAAATCCCATACGTGTGGTTTCTATCATCATGCTCATGTTTTTTTAATCTATTTTGCATCTGGTCTCTGATAGTAGTGAAATCCATTAGCACATTCACAAATGTGGACTATCTAGTTATTATTCCTACTATGGTTTCTTTTAAAGGCTAGTCACTTGGCAAACCTCTATTCATGCTTCTTATTTGTTGTGCTTTTTCCCATCTATTCATAGTTAAGCCCTTCTCCCTATCGAGACATCTACCAGTTTTTGTTGAACATGATGGTTTCAATCCGTTCTTTACTTTCTTTTCTACAGATGCAATTTGTAAGCTTCCTCCATTGCACTAAATTTCAAATGCTATCTTTGTTTTGTTGCCAGTTCACACAACGTACCCATCTTTGAGTTGCTCATCCTATGATTACAATGCAATATCTGTATCACCTGAAATGATGACATACTACATCATTGTTGGCCATTTTGATGTCATACTCATAATTCCCTGCTGTTATCACACATATTTTGTAATATCTAGACTAGGATATTTTCCCCTTAACTTCATTCTTTACATCAGGATTTATTCAAATAGCAGAGTCTGTGACATACATTAAAATCAATTTTAAAGAAGGATTCGAGAAAAGATAGTTGGAGCAGATGCTTACAAGCTTTTGAGATTCATGTTAAGGAGGTGTTCTTCACTGTTATAATGCAGGATAAAAACAAATATTGATAATTTTACTATGAAGTTCTCTTAAGTCCTGCTGCTTAGGGAGATCCTGATGAAGCTAATATCCTGTACCCTGCTTGGAGCTTTGATTTCATTATAAAGTCACCTGCTCGTTAGTTGAATGTTACTGATGGCTGCAATTCTGGTGTTATTGTTGTCTTCATCAAAGTATCTGCAAGTATCTTTTATTTTTTGCTTAACTTGGACAGCGAGAACATGTTTTTACCACAATATGATTTTTTTAAAAAACTCCTTTCAGTTGCAACCTTGTTGTATCATAAATGATTATGCATAGCAAGATGAGTGACAAAAGTTTGTATTATAGTCCTGCATGTATTCTTGTTCTTCAGGTAAAAGGGCATTTATTGCTGGTATAGCTGATGATAATGGCTATGGTTGGGCGATTGCTAAGGCTCTTGCTGCTGCTGGTGCTGAAATTCTCGTTGGTACATGGGTGCCTGTATGTGATCTGCATTCTGTTATCTGTGACCATAGGGGGTACTGAACTAGCTTTTATTGTTTGACTCATAGTGAGAGCTTTACCAATTGCAGGCGCTTAACATTTTTGAGACTAGCTTAAGACGTGGCAAATTCGATGAGTCACGCCGGTGTGTACCAAGCTCTCTATGTTATTCTACTTTATTTGCATACTTAGATCTCCTCATCGAGTGGTAGCACAAGTTGGTGAGGGCATTGATTTTCCATATCATGGGATAGGTGATGTTACTCATGTTGCAGGTTGCCCAATGGTTCTCTTATGGAGATAATCAAAGTATACCCATTGGATGCAGTTTATGATACTCCAGAGGATGTGCCTGATGATGTAAGATGGAAAAAGTCCTTTTTTTAAAAATTTTTCTTTTCCCTCCATCTGGTTGGTTGGCTACAAATCCTACTTTGCATGTTTTTGTACAGGTCAGAACTAATAAACGTTATTCTGGTGCCTTGAATTGGACTGTGAAGGTAGGGCAATACATCTGTGTTTTGATTCCTTCGATATGTTCATGGAATGCTTGGGGCTTTTCCATCATTTTACAACCATATATCTTCATTCTCCTTGACCCCTTAATTCTATGATGAGGATTCCCATATTATTCAAATGCCATTGTCTGCTTCTTATCATGCAATCTCCCTTGTAGGAAGTAGCTGAATCTGTCAAGAACGATTTTGGAAGCATAGACATTCTTGTGCATTCACTTGCAAATGGTCCAGAGGTACGTTAGGCCGCATTTCTTTTCCTTCTTCATTTTGAGCATCAACTATATATGTATATATGGTTCTGCATATGCAGGTTACCAAAACTCTCTTGGAGACATCAAGAAAGGGATACCTTGCTGCCATATCTGCATCAAGTTACTCTTTTGTATCATTACTTAAGCACTTCCTTCCAATAATGAATCCAGGTTTGATAAAGTGGTTTATTTATTGTTTTTCCCTTTTTTGTTTGTTGATATGGTCTCCTATGCTTCTTGAATTCCCTATTATGTATTACCTGTAGGAGAATAACTGCCTGGATTAGGCCTTCACCTTATTTTATTGATCATTTACAATCATCACCATGAGTTCGGAGGCTTTTACTATAGGCCAAATTATCTGGAATTCAGGAACATTTTTGGGGTCTAAAGCCAATTGTCAGCACTCAGCATAGCAATATTTACCTATTCACTCTTTTGCTAGATGATATAGTGCAAAATTAAATATTTATAATTGTTCTTACTGCAGGTGGTGCGTCCATCTCCTTAACATACATTGCTTCTGAAAGGACCATTCCTGGGTATACTCTCTCTTCACTGACTGAAGGAGCAGTTAAGGCATTGAGTGTATGTCTTCCAGGCTAGGCATGAAGCTTTTGTGTATAACTTTTGCAGGTATGGTGGAGGCATGAGCTCAGCAAAAGCAGCCCTAGAGAGCGATACCAGAGTATGTTCATGACTCCAGATGGTTCATGTTTCATCTTTTTAACTGCTTTTTTTTTTTTGGTCTATAACTGCATTTTTTTAATGCATACTTTTTGGTTATGCAGGTGCTAGCTTTTGAAGCAGGGAGGAAGGGCAAGATTAGAGTGAACACGGTATCTGCAGGTATGTGTATCTTCTCTTGGAATTATTCATATGGCATATGTCAAAGGGGGACTACAGGATAAATCTCAATCAATCTGCCCAATAAAATTTAATTGTGTTATGAACACAAGCCCCTGATTTGATGGTTGAATTAGTGGCCTTATGAATACTGTTGAAAGGTTTTGGTTAGAATCTTGATTTTGGTGTTACTCATGCACAAGTGGGTCTTCTACTACTGAGCTGCTTAATTTACATTTCAAAATTAAAAACATACTTCCAGGCCCCTTGGGAAGCCGTGCTGCAAAGGCCATTGGATTCATCCAGAAGATGATAGAATATTCTTATGCCAATGCACCATTGCAGAAAGAATTGTTAGCAGGTGAAAAATTACAAGACTATCCTAGTGTGGCTTTAGTTTTTTTCTCCCTTGAAGTTTCAAATGTACTTATTCTCGTTTGGGGAAATGGCACAGATGAAGTTGGCAATACGGCAGCATTTCTTGTGTCTCCTTTAGCTTCCGCAATAACTGGCTCCGTGGTTTATGTTGACAATGGGTTAAACACCATGGGACTTGCCACCGACAGCCCAACACTAGCAGTGTAGATTGCCGGGGCATATTTATTAGGTTCTCAAATGCCCGGCTTTGATTTTAGTTTCCTTCTCGGAGGCTTTGCATGCTATGAATAAAGAGTGAGAGGGTTTGACCTATGTCTTACTCTGAGATGACAATCACCTACTTTCTTTAGATGAACCGGATACCAAAAGCTCAAGTTTTGTCAGTAGCTCCATATGACAGTAAAATTCGGGAGGAAGTCATGGCAGGTGTTCACTTGCTTCTTTTGGCTGTGATTTCAGGTTTGAACACTTCCAAAATCAGGCTATGCTTCACATGGTTCATCTTTCTGATGTTCTTAGAATCTTCAAGCTTCTTTAGTTTACTATCTTGGGCTTGTGCATGTAGCAATGAGGTGGGTGATAGACATTAACTTTACGTTTATGGTGAACTAATAAGAAAAGGTGAAGAAAGTCCTGCACTTTAAACTAAACTGAAACAAACAAATCATTTTTGTGTTTTCTAAAACAAACTTCTTAAATGTGCACAAATAATCAACTATGAAATGTGCTTATTGACTAATTGAATTGCCATTCGATAGCTTTTTATTGTGAAGCTGCTCATGCTCTTTTGTTTGGAAATCTGTAGTAATTGCCAGGAAGGCTTTACTTAAAAATTGTCCTGTAATGAAGGGCCAGTTTAGTTTTGTTTGACTAATATCCTGTTTGGCTAAATTTTTAGAAGGCTAAACAGTACTTTCTGATCTTTTAAAAGTACTTTAGATAGTTAAAGTAATATTTAGTAAAAAAATATAAAAAATATTTTGATTTTATCATAAAATTGAAACTATTTATTTGAGAAAAGTTTTATTTTGGAGCTTCTCATCAAAAATATTTTTAAGATCATATTGGAAAGCAATTTTAACTTTATTAAATATATTTTAGAAATACAGTTAAGAAACAACGAATAGTTTTTTATAAAAGTTTTACTTTTCAATGGCTCAACTTTCCAGAACTCTATTTTCACAATTTCAAGAGTCCTACCGCAAAAAACTTAACCAAATAGGATCTAAATCTGCTATAATTTTAGTTGTTGCAACTAGCTTATTATTTCTGATACTAACGTGTAATTACAACTATATATTTGCACCATCTGGTAACATTCCAGTGTTGCAAAAGTAGCCCTTATTGACCATGGTGGTTGGTTTGCTTCTCGATGTAGAGCTGTCAATTGGTCGGATTCGGGTCGGAACCCAGATATTCAGATCCGGACTCGATTTTAGCTACCGGATCCGGATCTGGACCCGAATACCCGACGGGTCCAATTTTAAGATATCAGATTCGGACCCAATGGATCTCGGTATCCAGACCCGAACCCGGATCCGAATACCACTATGGCACATGGGCTTGTAAGAGTGGAGGATTCTATTCTTTTATTTTTTAATCGTTCGATTATGATCCAACGTCTTATATTTATATAAATATATATCATATTATTTTATTTAATCGGGTTTCGGGTCCGTCGGGTCTGGATATGTAATATCCAGATCCATTTAACTATGATTAATCGGGTTCGGGTTTGGATAAATGGATCCAGATTGAGATCCAGATCCGGACCCATTAGGTCCAGACCTGCGGGTCTCAGGTCTGGACCTGATCCGTTGACAGCTCTATCTCGATGTAATACTTTTGAAGGGAAAATATACAATGTAAAATATTTACTATTATGATTTAAATGCGATATCGCTTATCATACAATACCATGTATGTAAGACGTATTATAAAGCATAATGTTAAATCATCATACAATATGATACAGGATGTTAACATGGTATACTAAAAATAAAATTACTAATAATAATGTTAATAATATGATTGCTGCAGGAAGAATTTATTTTTTACATCTTTTTACCATAACATCAGAAAAAAAGATCCCTCTTGGACTAAAATGCCCACACTCATATTAGAGACAGCAAATGTAGTATGCCTTATCTTTTTACCAAGTGACTAGATGTTATGTCAAAGGACAAATATTGAATGAGTAGCACAAAATTTTTCTTTTTCCCAATTCACCAAATATTGTAATGTATTGTTTGGATGCTTTAGAAAAGTACTGGAGAATAACGATTAGCTAGTAATTGAGTGATGCAACATCTAATTACTCTAGGAAAAATTTGGATGTTGACAGGATTTGTTATAAGAAATAATCTCTGGCGGAATTAGCTATTATAGCAGCTAGCAGTACCTATTATACCTAGCTTCAAAGTATTTAGCTCTTCTCCCACCGGACCGAACTGGCATTTTCTAGGCATTATGAAGCAGAGTTTCAAAGACGAAAATCCATAAATTATGGTTGCCACTAGATCACCCTATAGTGGATTAAGGTAGCATCGAGGAGTCCTCCAATCTTCTTTGATGGAAAGGGATGTTGTGCCTAGTGGCTCTCAAATAAAGACCTACAAGAAAATTTCTAGATTGAGATTATCAATGGTGACATTTTAATACTCAAGCCAGTAAGGAAGAATGAAAAGAATAATAGCAGCCGAAACTGAGAGCCCTGGTCATTGTATGAGCTTAAGCATAGAGGAGTATGTAAAATCATACCTTGCCAGGTGTTCCTTTTATTTATTTATGCATTATGCCAAGTAACGAAAGGCTACTTGGAAGGTGGCTTTGATAAAAATAATGGGCTTTAACAGGTTGTTGGGATCTTATCTCTTGAGACCCCTCTCATTGGTATCTTTTCTGTTAGGGATCACTGATTCTAGAGAGATGCTGCCCCCCAAACTTGCCTACCATGATTCTGCTGGCCATGATCATTGCAGGAACATGTGGAACGATTGGGATAGCTAGGATAGTCGAAGCCAGTTGTTGCCTGATTCGAGTGCTAAGAGAAGGCTAGGCCAAGAGAGAGTTTGACCAAGAGAGGATTGGGCCAAGAGCTGGACAAGTCGAGAGAGGACCCCCGACCCCACATGCACTTGACTAAGGGTGGGCCTCAATCAGGCCTGACCGTGTAACCTCTCAATGTAGACCACCACTAGCACCATTTATTGTCCGACTAGCATCATGCTTGCTGTCTGATGGGAGTCTCTGCTTGTGTCGATGGTCCAATGGAAGTCTCGAGATCGAGTAGGTAGTTGCTATAATAGATGCCCCTCATTTTCGAGTTCAAAGCAACACCGAGTTGACCCATCGAGATTTGTCGCCTCTAGGAGAAGGGAGTAGCTGCTCCACCGGTCATGAGAATTGGGAATTGCCCCTCTTGTTCTTTTGTTTTCTAGGCATTGATTAGCGCATCGGGAATTGCCAGTCATTGCTTTGTCACTTTGGCATGATGCTTAGGTGGTTCGGGAGAATCATTAGCATGGCAATCGAAAAGCTATGCCATGACCTTTGATGATTTATGCGATCTTGATTACTATCATGGGCAATCAAAAATAATTCATCAACTCAAACTTTATAGCTATGATGAGTTGGGATTGTATTCTCAGGGACCTAAGGACTAAGTTGTGATTGAAAAAGAATATAAGAAAAAGAAAATAATTTACTTTATTTGAAAGAAAAATAAAAAGCAAATAGAAATTAAATTATTCTAACAGTGGGATCTCATAAAAATATGTATCTCGAAGGTTGTGAGTCAATCTTGTAATTAACAAAGTTATATTTCTTTTATAATTTAACGTAGGAGAATACATATCTTTTCTTGGCATACTTCGTATCCATAACAGATCACGGTGCATTTCTGAAAAGTATAAAGTGTATCTCTTTTACAAAGTAATTGTAATTAAGCTTAAGAAAATATTTGTCCATATCTGGAAAGTATAAAGTATATCTCTTTTACAAAGTAATTATAGTTAATTTAAGAGAATAACTGTCTTCCCTCGGCATGCCCCATATCCATAGATCATGGCGTGTCTCTGAAAAATACTAGGTGTTCAACTCTTCTTCGCTCGGTACGCTCCATATCTATAGATCATGGCACGTCTCCGGAAAGCAAGAGTTGTCCTTAATCTTAAATTAACATGAAAGCATAGAAGAAAGCTAATAAAAGAAATTAGATAAATAATTCATAACTAAATACACAATCTTTTATTGTATATAAAAATAAAAGAAATATAAAAATGTGTAGAATAAAAGAATCACTTTGCTTGGTTACAAGATCTCTTTTTTCCTTCCAAGATTTATGTACTAGTCGTTCATGGATTGATCCCTTCCTCTCCATGCAAAGGCTCTAGAGGGATTCCAAGGAGTGGTGCCTCCAAGTAGAGGTATAGGTGCCTTTTTATAGAATTTAATAGGGGAGAGGATTTCATGTTTTTTCGGTATAGGATTAAAGAAAAGAATACATGAGTGGTTTAGATCTATTTTTATAAGAAATCAATGGGCAGATAGATGTGAGTAGGAAATAGATATAAAGAGAACTCTTACTCGTGATAGAGATCAAATTCCGATAGAATTTGGTTTCAAAATCCTATCCAAATCAAGGTGTGATCATGTGAAGCATCATAATGTTGGATTTCTAATCACTTCTGAAGCTCTCTGGAATGCATTGGTGTGTCGACACTTCTTCTGGTGAGTCGATACTTCATTTTCATGAGTCCACACTTGATCAAAATCCTGAAATCAATATGTTCTATATTCTGTTTGGTCTCAGGCCTTGAGTCGACACTTGGCTGTCCATGAGTCGACATTTGAGTCAATACTTGGTTGTTCATGAGTTGATATTTCTGCATGTCAGCTAAAATATTTTTTGCATATCAGCTCAAGCTTCTGTGAGTCAATACTTGAATCATTTGATGATGACAAAATCTTTAAGTATATAAACATAGTAAGCTTAAAAGATTTGCAATAAATATCAGGGCAATTGGCTATAAATATTAGAGCAAAGTTGTAATGACTATTATAAAGCAAATAACCTGAATGAATTCAATTCATATAACTACAATGTATTAGAGTATATGCTTATATATAATGTTTAAAAGGTGTATCAGAGCTAAAATAGATTTGAAAGATTGAGCATCAGAGCAAAAACAAGTTTAAAATGAAAAGTGAGTGATCGAGCAAAATCTTTAAGGAATAAGAGTATCAGAGCAAATAATACAACATAAAGATAGAGCTCCCCCTCAACACATGATCTGAAAATATTTTTCAAATTTTTCAAAAAGGCTCATAAGAATTAGCATTTTTCAGAAAAATATTTTCAAAAAGTTTAAAAGTCTCCCTCTTTAATACTTTCTCCCCCTTACTTATTTTTCCTTCTTGTTTACTACTTATTGCTTTCTTCTTTCCCTTTTTTGTACTTTCTTTGGTATCATAAAACCATTTTGCCATTCTCCCCCTTTTTGTCATCATGAAAAATGTGAAAAAGTAGTACAAAGTGGAGAAATAAGTAACAAACCTCCCACTCAAAGTAAGGATAAGGTGGAAAGAATAGTAAGAAAAGTATCAAAAGCAATAAAGAATGAAGCATAAACATACAAGAAAAAATACTGAAAGTAATATATATATATATATATATATATATATATATATATATATATATATATATATATATATATATATATATTCAAATATTGTGATACAAGAGAGATGTATGCAGTAATACATTAATACAAACAACATACAAAATTTGATACACTCATACAAAATTTGATACAAATATAACATACATCTAACTGATACCCTGACCAATCCTAGTGGGCGCTATCCTCATCAGAGAAAGACTCAATCTCTAATATAATAGGTCTAGTAGTCCTAGAAGGACGAGGTCACGGTCACATGGGCCGAAGGTCTGCTAGTCTGGTACGGACGGCTCTAGGAGTGTCTCCATATTCTTGGCCTCTGCCTCTAGCTCGTGCTCTCCCTCTGGCTCATGCTAGAGGGGAACCAGTGTCAGGAACAGGGTCAGAAAATGGGACAGGGTCAGGAATAATATGATCAGTATCAGTGATAGAAGGTGTGATGTCGAAAATAGGTCCAGACAAAGTGGAAAGAATATGAAATCCAGGAGTGTAGAAACCTAACTCCCTGGATAAGGAAGAAATGGGTAAAGAAGTAGAATGTACAAGAGATGTCCTATTAGAAAAGGTAGGGGGAACAAAGATAGATGGTGTAGGTAAGTCAATGAATGTATCGGATGGATCTGAAGATAGAACGAGTGTAGATATAGTAGATGTGTCTAGAGGAACAGTATCAAAAGGACTAGATTATGATAGGTGTACAAGATAAGACAGGGCTATGAAGGGTAGGACTAGATGGAGTAGGAACAGCCTCAGATTTCCTCATGTCATCAACAGTAGGCATAGTGTCTTGATCAGCTCGTGTCTCCGGCTTAGGCTCCGTCATAAAATCATCAATATCAAAATCTGCTGACGAATCATCCTGATAAGCACCCATCTTCGGATCATCTGCTGGTGGTGCTAGTGATGCAGGTGGAGAATCTGGCGATGGTTGAGGGGAAGATGGTCCGCTAGGAGTCAATCTCTGCAAGGCAGCCATCACAGTAGCAAACCCCTCTCGTCTCCTGAAATTTAGTCCTCATCTTTACATGGATCTGATCAACTCGCTGTCTCATGGTCTGTATCTGTCTCTAAGTGAGTGATCCTATCCTTAGAAACATCTGCTGGAGGTGGCACCTCAGTATGTGCTGAGACAGAAGGCTTAAGCTACATCTCTGGTGAATCATAAAGTAACTCAGACGGCCCGGCCTCATCTCCCTGTATCTCCTCCTCCTCAGTAATAGCATCCTCATCCTCATTCAAGTCAAGCGCCTACCAGAAACTCTGTGCCTCCAGTGACCTCGGTATCTATGGTAACCCATCCGATGCAATGATCTCTCATCATATGTGTTAGTGTGAAGAAGCTCTCTGTACGGCTCTCCTACAAGATCGACTCCATAAGCTCGAAATAGTCTCATAAGTCCCATGCCATAAGCAAGCAGAGTCATCTGCTTGTCGCTGCCTCTGTCATCTGGTGAACCATCAGTATTGACAAGTAGACGGGCATCCTCCGAATTAGAGCAATCATAACTAAGAGCTCTTTCTCTATAATAAAATCAAATCTCTCGGTCTTCGGCAATAGAATTCGGGCTACAATATGATGGAGAAGTCTCATCTCTATAGATAGCTGCAAGGCAACAATAGTGGCTCCCTCACCTAAGTCATCTCTCTCCATAATGCATCTATAGCCGTCGATCCGGTCTCCAAGTGAATCGGCTACCGTGCCTCTCATGGGTATCTCCCAGACGCAGCTCAGAATCTCAGCTGACAGAGGGAATGGAGATGCCTCTGACCTCTCCAATCCATCCATCACCACCCGTGACCAAAGTCCCATAGAACCGTCTCATCGAGCCTTGGTAAAATCGCTCTTGGAGAGTGCAGAAATGAACCAAACTAGCATCCCTCAACCACTTTCCGATCATGAAATGCTACGATCAACAAAATCAAATCCACCCTACGTCCACCTACAATGGCCTTGGAGGCCATTCGATCTGCTCTTGAGACTGGTGGTGGTCGAACGGGAACATCACGTTGTATTGGAGTATCTGCTGGCTGATTATCATGCCTCGCCTTGGTGCGTCGCACCGTATCCTAAGAAATTGATCAAGGTCTCCTCACAAGCTATTTCCTCGGTCCCATTGTCCAGAAAATAAAGAAATACCAAAATGGAGAGGGAAACAAACACTAGAATCATGGTCAAACCGTGAGGAACAAAGAAATGCGAGAGAAAATGGACTCAATCTTAAAATGGAAATGTTAGAACCCTAAACGAGGACTAATGGAAGCTAGGGCACAAAGGGGGTAGGTGTCAGCTCAGAGAAAGTGCCAAGGAAAAAGATCATCGACCCTATTTGAAATTATTCACTCCGATCAAGTGTCGACACTTCAGTAAGTATTAAGTGTCGATAATTTAGTGAGTCGACTCTTCCAAGTGTCGACACCTGAAGAAAATCAAAGAAAAGTAAGAAAAATCATAGAAAAATCAGGAAAGATGATTTGAAAGGTCAATTATGATTGATCATAAGTTTCAAGATCAAGAAATTTTTAAGGAAATCTCAAGTCATAAAGGATGATTGAGATCTAATCAAAAGAATCAATGATCTCTAATTCTCTTCTAATCATACAAAACCTATCTTCATTGAGTGGCTTGGTCAGTATATCAGCTAGTTATTTTTCAGTACAAACAAATTCAAGCAAAACATCATTATTCTAAACATGATCTCTAATAAAGTGATGTTTAATCTCTATGTGTTTACTTCTTGAATGTTGTACAAGATTTTCAGTTAAGTTGATTGCACTTATGTTGTCACATCTAATAAGTATTTTAGTTAATTTAATGCCAAAATCTTCGAGTTATTGTTTAATCTATAAGATTTGAGCACAACTTCCAGCTACAATATACTTAGCTTCAGCTATAGATAGTACAACTGAATTTTGTTTCTTGCTAAACCAGGAAATTAAATTTACTTCAAGAAATTGGCAAGTTCCAGATATGCTTTTTCTATCTAATTTACAACCAGCAAAATCAGCATCAGAATATACAATCAAATCTATTGATGAGTCCTTAGAGTATCACAAACCAATGTCAATAGTGCTAGATAGATATCTAAATATGCGTTTAACAGTCAATAAATGAGATTCTTTAGGTTCAGACTGATATCTTGCACACAGCATACACTAAACATGATATCTAGCCTACTTACTGTTAAATACAATAAAGAACTAATAATGCCTCTATAAAATTTTTGATCTGCATTCTTGCCAGACTCATCTTTGTCAAGCTTACATGAAGGGCTCATTGGTGTGCCAAGAGGTTTAGTCTTCTCTATCCTAAATTTTTTCAGAATTTTCTTGATGTATTTAGCTTGGTTGATGAAGATTCCTTCATTAGTTTGCTTGATTTGGAGTCTAAGAAGTAGCTTAATTCTTCCATCATGCTCATCTCAAACTCATCCTATATAAGCTTAGCAAACTCTTGACAAAGAGCTTCATTAATGGTACCAAATATAATATCATCAACATAGATTTGTACTACTAAGAGGTCATCAGCATTTTTCTTTAGAAACAAGATAGTATCTACATGTCCTCTAGTAAAGCCATTATTAATTAAAAATTGCTTAATATTTCATACCATGCACATGGGGCCTGTTTTAAACTATAAAGAGCTTTATGCAGTTTGAACACATGATCAGAATATACATGATTTTCAAAACCAGGAGGTTGTTCTACATATACCTCTTCTGCTATGTATCTATTTAAAAAAAATACTTTTAACATCCATTTTAAATAATTTAAAATCCATGAAACATGCAAATACTAGCAAAAGTCTAATTACTTCAAGTCTAGCAACTGGAGCAAAAGTTTTATCAAAATCAATACCTTCCTCCTGATTGTAGCTTTTAGCAACTAGTATAGTCTTATTTTTAGTTACAATTTTATTTTGATCCAACTTATTTCTATATACCAATTTAGTACCTATTATGGAAGTATTGGATGGTCTTTTTATTAATATTCAAACATCATTTTTTTCAAATTGGTTTAATTTTTCTTGCATAGTGTTGCCGATCCCGCCGCCGCGCATGTGGCTTCGGAGCCGCCGATCCAACTAGACCGTCTCGCCCCTGGGGTCTCCTGGCTTGATCAAACCTGCAAGGCAAGGTCAGAAACCCTGGCCGGGGATTCCAGCGAGGGAGCTCCGACGGTCAAGTTAGTAGACGGCGAGAGGGAACAGATTCTCTGGGACGGGCTCCCGAAGGAGTCCCAGACTCAGAGAATGTGCTAGGAAAAAAAGTGCTAGAAAGAATAGAAACCCGGCTGGGTTCCTTCGCCGAGCTCATGCCAAAGGGCCCCCTCTCGGGACCTTGGATCTTGCTCTTGGAGCGGAGGCTCCAGCCTTTCCCAGCCTTTGTTTCTTGCTTGCTTCCTTGTCGTCTATTCTCTCCTTCCTTTTATCTCCTCCTGTTGCCTTCTCGTTTTCCGCTCCTGGGAGGCTCCTTTGTTGCTTTCATCTCCTCCCCTCCGTCCCTTTCTTTTCCCCTTCTGGATCAAGGAGCCGGGCGGCTTTCCGGCCTCGTTTGCCGAGCCTAGCGAGGAAAGAGTAGGGGAGGGGGGCGCTGGTCAGACCGCCAACCAGACCTCGAGCCGTGCGTGAGCGCTCTCCTTCCCAGGCACCGACGCTGTCCGTTATCGGGTCCTATTTTGTCAGGGCCTCGTCTCTCGACTGCGGAACCTGTCGGGCCGATGTAAGTGATGTTTGCGTGTCGTCGCCGACTGTACGGGGTGCCTTTCTCGGAGTGCGGCGCGCACGGCTCGAGGGGCAACCTCGAAGCTCGCGCTCCCATTCCTCGGGACCTTCTCTGTACAGGCTGGCCCGCGTCGGCCGAGGTGGACCCCTCCTGGGTGGACACCTGGCGGAGCGGCAGGAGGTCGCTCGACTTCGGCTGAGGTGGTCCCGTCTCCGGGCGCCACCTGGCGAAGGAGCGAAGGAGCCCGGCTGGACCTCGGTCGAGGTGGGACCGCCTCAGGGTGCCACCTGGCGAGGGAGCGGGGGAGCCAACGGCTTCGACCGAGGTGGACCCTCCTGAGTGGACACCTGGCGGAGCGGCAGAAGGTCGCTCGACTTCGGCTGAGGTGGTCCCGTCTCCGGGCGCCACCTGGCGAAGGAGCCCTGCTCGACCTCGGCCGAGGTGGGACCGTCTCAGGGTGCCACCTGGCGAGGGAGCGGGGGAGCCGCCGGCTTCGACCGAGGTGGACCCCTCCTGGGTGGACACCTGGCGGAGCGGAAGAAGGTCGCTCGACTTCGGCTGAGGTGGTCCCGTCTCCGGGCACCACTTGGCGAAGGAGCGAAAGGGGCCCGGCTCGATCTCGGCCGAGGTGGGACCGTCTCAGGGTGCCACCTGGCGAGGGAGCGGGGGAGCCGCCGGCTTTGGCCGAGGTGATCCCTCCTGGGTGGACACTGGCGGAGCGGCAAAGGTCGCTCGACTTCGGCTGAGGTGGTCCCGTCTCGGGCGCCACCTGGCGAAGGAGCGAAAGGGGCCCGGCTCGACCTTGGCCAAGGTGGGACCGTCTCAGGGTGCCACCTGGCAAGGGAGCGGGGGAGCCGCCGGCTTCGACCGAGGTGGACCCCTCCTGGGTGGACACCAAGCGGAGCGGCAGAAGGTCGCTCGACTTCGGCTGAGGTGGTCCCGTCTTCGAGCACCGCCTGGCGAAGGAGTGAAAGGGGCCCGGCTCGACCTCGGCCGAGGTGGGACTGTCTTAAGGTACCACCTGGCGAGGGAGCAGGGGAGCCGCCTGCCTCGGCCGAGGTGGACCCCTCTTGGGTGGACACCTGGCGGAGCGACAGAAGGTCGCTCGACTTCGGCTGAGGTGGTCCCATCTCCGGGCGCCACCTGGCGAAGGAGCGAAAGGGGCCCGGCTCGACCTCGCCGAGGTGGGACCGTCTCAGGGTGCCACCTGGCGAGGTAGCGGGGGAACGGCCGGCTTCGGCCGAGGTGGACCCCTCCTGAGTGGACACCTGGCGGAGCGGCAGAAGGGCCGGACCGAACTCGACCTCGGCCGGGGCGGAGCCGCATCTGACTTGGCCAAAAAAACTCCACGTGGCTCGAATCACGCCCAACGAAATCTGAGACATGCCATGTCATCGTTATGGCCGTAACAGTTGCCCCCCAACCCCCCGTTCCGTTAAGGTGTCGTGGAACGGGACGTGGGGATTAAATGCGGAGATGACGTGGGGAGGCGAAGATCTTGCATCATAATTGCCACGATCCTTGTCACCATTCCTCGATGCGCCCAAAGCCCTATAAGAGGCTGCCACGTGTTGCCTATTCGGCCGCAATTAATGCGTCGCTTCGAAACAGAGGCCGTTTCTCTGCTAACGAGGCGTCGGTGTCGGGCGTGCGTCCACGCGGCATCCATCCGATGGCCCGGACCGGAATGACGGGTACGGCTGCTGTCGATTGAGTTTGAAAAGGAGGGGACTTTTCGGAACGAGGCCCTTTCCCTTGCTCCGTCGGCGGTTTGCAGCAGGCTATCTCCCACTCCCCCGCATTGCACAATGCATTTCGGTGAGTGCCTCTGCTTCCTTCTTCGCTCCACCCCTTTCCTCTAGGGTCCTTTCCTCACCATTTTCCTTTCCATGGCGCGCCGCCGCCATGTTTCTTCTAACCCGGACGAGGCCGGTCTATCCCGGCCGAGGACTCCATCGTCTTCCTCCTCGGACGAGGAAGTGATCCTGGAGGAGACCCGCAGGCGACTCCAGCCTGGGGGCATCACCATAGGCATCCCTAGGGGTGTTAGGTCTCCTCCCGTCATGTCTGCCCAACCTATCTCTTCTCTTCCTCCTCCGGTCCTTCCTTCAGTCGGTCCCTCCGGTCACGTTTCGACGATGATCGAAGGTGACCTTTCCTTGCTCCGGGGGTCTATGGCATCCCGGGGTCAATCCGTCTTTCTCTTTCGCGGCCTGGGGATTGCGTCACCATGAGTGGCCCCGGCCGCATAGCCTTCTACGAGGACTTCCTCCTTGGGGGTCTTCGATTTTCTCTACACCCCTTCTTCCTTTCTTTCTCAGCCATTTTCGTCTGGTCCTGGCCCAGTTGGCTCCTAATGCCATCCGGGTCATCTTCTCCTTCATCATCTTCTGTCACTTTCACAGGTTTGTTGCCCGTTTCTCCCTCTTCAGGGCTCTGTTCACCCTGAAGAGGTACTCCACTGATGACGGCTGGTGGTACATCTCGCCCCGGCCTAGGTGTCTCCGGTTCGACCTCCCTTCTTCCATCAAGGGTTGGAAGAACCGGTTTTTCTTTGCCTCGGTCAAGGATGTCGACTGGGCCTGGAGCGAACCGGATCGGTCTCCGAACCGGAACTCCCAGGTCGAAGCGGCGGACCAGGAGGCTTACTCCAAGCTGCTGAGCGATGTGGTCCCCTCGCTCGATGTTCTGCTCTCGGAGCAGAACTTGTTCGAGGCGGGGATTAGTCCCATCCGGGAGCCGGGTGAGGCTCAGCTTTTCTCTCACTTCTCCGTTCCCCCCTTCTTCTCTTCTCCTTCTATCCGAGCTGACCGATTCCCTTTCTATTACAGGCATGAAGTTTTCCCTAGAGAACCTTCTGGAGGGCGCGGCTCAGAGGGACACCGCCGAGGGAGACGAGCCCGTGGCGAAGAGGGCTCGCACCGAGGTGAGCCAGGAGACCGTGCCGGTGCCCGCGCCTAGTCCGGCAGTTGCTGCTTCCCTGCCCAGTCGCCTCGGGCCTGGGCCATCGATGCTCCAGCCGCCGACCTAACGGGGCTACCGCAGAGGGAGGCCCACTGACAGCGGTTCCACCCCGTGCTGGCCCCATCATCACCGCAGCCCCGACGGCGCCGCCCGTGACTCCAGCCGGTGCTTCGACGGTGGTAGTCCCGCCCGGGGGGTTGGTCGCCCCTGCAGCCGACCTGACAGCTTCGCCGCCGACGATCTCCAACCGGTGCTCCGTGATCCGCGACCAAAGGCTCGCGGAAAAGGTGATGGAGTTTGCTTGCACCTCCCGGGATCGCCGACTTCGAGGTGGCCGGGACTATGCTGATGCCCTGCTCGGGATCCTCCCGCAGCTCTTTACGGTAAGTCCGAGCTCGGATCCTTCTCCTTTTCGATTCCAGTCAATTTTTTTTTTTTTACTAACCCATTCTCCTTGTCGTGCAGATCGGGACCGACGTGCTCCTGTTGAAGAACTTCCTCGCAGGGTATGCAAAGAAGGACGCCAAGAAGGAGGAGAAGCTCGGCAATCTCGCGGCCGACGTGAAGGACCTCATGGAGAAGGGGGTCGAGCTGCGGGGGAGCAACCAGGCCCTTCAGTCGGACTTGGCACGCGCCGAGGGGCGCGTCAAGGACCTGGAGTCCTCTCTATCCGAGGAGAGGATCTCCAACCAGCGGCGCACGGAGGAGGACGCGACGGAGAGGGCTCGCCTTCGAGCTCATTCCTAGATGCTAGAGCGCCAGCTAGAGGAGGCCCGGCGGGAGGCGAGCGCGGCCAAGGAACGGAGCGCCTACATCAACGGGCTCCTGGAGGCCTCGAAGCGGGAGGCGCAGGAGGCCGTCCCGAGATTCCGGGCTTCCGATGCGTGCATCTCGGAGGTCCGGGAGGCCGCCGTGGACTCCTTTCTGAAGGGGTTCCAGGTGTGCCGGGAGAAGGTGGGCTCCTTCTACCCCGGGCTCGACCTCAGTCGGGTGGTGCTCGGGGGTAGAAGGCAGGAGCCCACCAGCGAGGCTCCAGCTGCGGTGGGCGATGCGGCTGCTGCTCTGGAGCGGCCCTCCGAGCAACCAGTCACCAACGACAAGGAGGGGGAGCGCGCGCGCCAACCTGAAGATCCCGCCACTGCTCCGAACTAGGCCTCCAGCCGTGTTCTTTCTTCTTTTTCTTTTTTGTTTTTGAGGACTCCCGGCCTGTCGGGACTCCTTTGTTGTAACTCTCCCTTTTTGAATCAATGAAGACTTAAATTTTGCTAAGTCCCGACCTCGTCTTCCTTTTCTCTCTTTTTTTTTGTTGTTGAGGTGTTGGTGTCGAGTGCCGAGATGAGGCACTGCGGCTTGCTCTGGACTGAGTTCGCAGGTGGACCGGGTCCCATCCAGCGTTTAGATCAAAGTTCGGAGCGAGCCGGACTGGACGACAGAAGAGTAGGCCTTGCACGGGCCCTTCGGGCTTGCCGGGCCATCCTTTGTGATCGCGTGGGCGAGCTGGGCTCTGCCCCGCCTTCCAGACCGAAATCCGGGACTTCCGAACTGAACCCCGGGGCCGCAGGCTTTGTTCAAGCCTTGCACAGCTTGCCGAGCTGTTCTCCGTGATCGCGTGGGCGAGCTGGGCTCTGCCCCGCCTTCCAGACCGAAGTCCGGGACTTCCGGACTGAACCCCGGGGCCGCAGGCTTTGTTCAAGCCTTGCACGGCTTGCCGAGCTGTTCTCCGTGATCGCGTGGGCGAGCTGGGCTCTGCCCCGCCTTCCAGACCGAAGTCCGGGACTTGCGGACTGAACCCCGGGGCCGCAGGCTTGGTTCAAGCCTTGCGCGGCTTGCCGAGCTATTCTCCGTGATCGCGTGGGCGAGCTGGGCCCTACCCCGCCTTCCAGACCGAAGTTTGGGACTTCTCGCTTTCTCGGGTCTCCGGTCGCAGCCTTGTATGCCGAACTCAGAGCCAGGCGCCGATTTTCCTACGAGGCGAGAAGAAGCGTTTGAAGCAAAAGAACTTTATTGTAGGAGTTGGAGGAACCTTACATTATTGATAATACATCCTTAGGTTCGAGGCGTTCCACGTCCGAGGAAATCTGGATCCTTCCAATTCCTCCAGGTAGTAGGCCCCGTGAGAAAGGACTTCCGCTACCCTATACGGGCCTTCCCAGTTCGGGGAGAGCTTCCCGCACTCTCAAGGCTGAGAAGCTTCAGCGCACCGGAGCACCAGATCTCCGGGGCGAAAGGACTTTGGCCGCACCCAGGAGTTGTAGTACCTGGCTACTCGTTGCCTGTACACCGCCATTCAGAGTCGAGCCTTGTCCCTCGTCTCTTCAAGAAGGTCCAGGTTGAGCATCATCCTGGCGGGGTTCTCCGCTTCATCGTACTGCTCCATGCGCAGGGTGGGTAGACTAAGTTCAATCGGGATTACCGCTTCGGCTTCGAAGACGAGATTGAATGGAGTCTCGTCGATGGCCGTCTCGGGGTGGTGTGGTACGCCCACAGGACGCTCGGGAGCTCTTCTGCCCACCGGCCTTTGGCCTGATCCAGCCTCGTTCGGAGGCCTTGCAGAATGGTTCTATTCGTGACCTCGGCTTCTCCATTTGTCTGCGGGTGAGCCACCGAGATGAAGCGATGGTGGATGCCGAGGTTATTGCAGAATTCTTCGAACTCCCGGCAGTCGAACTGACGTCCATTATCGGTGATGATGGTGTGGGGGAGGCCGAAACGGCAGATGATCGACTTTCAGAAGAACTTGGCGACGTTTGCCTCGGTGATCCGTGCCAAGGGTTCGGCCTCAACCCACTTCGTGAAGTAGTCGATGGCCACGATCAGGAACTTCCGCTATCCGGATGCCGGTGGAAACGGTCCTAGGAGGTCCATTCCCCATTGGGCGAACGGCCACGGAGCTGAGAGCTGGGAGATTGGAGTAGAGGGCTACCGTTGCACCACGACGTGCCGTTGGCACCGATCACACTTCTTCATGAAATCGGCGGCGTCCTCCTTCATCGTCTCCCAGAAATAGCCTTGACGGAGAGCCTTGTAGGCTAGCGTTCTGCCCCCCACGTGGTTCCCGCAGATGCCCTCATGAATCTCCTGGAGCACGAGTGTGGCCTCCGCGGGTCTCTGGCACTTGAGGAGGGGATAGGAGTAAGACCTTCGATACAGTTGCCCATCTATCAGGACGAACCGCGTGGCCTTCTTTTTGATAAGGCGGGTCGCTGCACGGTCCTCCAGCAAGGTACCGCCAATTATGTACTCGGCATACTTGTCCATCCAGCTGGGCTCACGGCTGACCTGTTGGACCTCCATTGGGATCTCGTAGCTTGGGGCCTTGAGGCGCTCTATATGAGCGCGACCCAGCATCGAGTCCGGTAGGGTCGCCAGCCGGGAAAGAGTGTCCGCACGGGCATTTTCCCCGCGGGGATGTGGAAGATGCTGAAGCGCCGGAACCCGGCTGTGCTCGTTTTGACAAGCTCCAAATACTTTGCCATTTGAGGGTCGTGCGCAGCGTATTCTCCGGAGATCTGTCCAGCCACCAGCTGGGAGTCAGTGAAGGCTTTGAGGTTGGCCACGCCCAACTCGCGGGAGACCCTCAACCCGGCGAGGAGTGCCTCGTACTCCGCTTGGTTGTTGGTTTTGGCGAACTGGAAACAGAGTGCGCATTCGGCGACGACCCCACCGCCGTTGACGAGAATGAGTCCGGCTCCGCTCCCGCCGGAGTTCAAGGCTCCATCCACATGAAGGATCCAAGTGTCCTCCTCGGGTTCCTCGGGTCCTGGTTTCAACTGCCAGTGCGGGGAGTCCCCCTCCAGCTCCTTGCCTAGGCCCGCGCACTCGACCAAGAAGTCGGCTAGCACTTGCGCTTTCATGGCCGACCTCGGCTTGTAAGCGATATCGAATTCGCTGAGCTTGAGTGCCTACTTCGTCAATCGCCTCGATGTGTCGGGTCGGCTGAGTACCGCTTTCAGTGGCTGATCCGTCAGGACGGCAATGGGATGCGCTTGGAAATAGGGCCTGAGATGCTGAGCAGACACTATTAACGTAAAAATGAGCTTTTCGGGCCGGGAATACCTGAGCTCTGCATCGCGGAGAAGTTTGCTGATGTAGTACACCGGCCGCTGGACTCCCTGGTCGTCGGTCCGAACTAGGACCGAGCTGACGGCCTCCGGGGTGACTGCCAGGTAGAGGATGAGCTCCTCTCCCTCTTCGGGCCTGGAAAGCAGTGGGGGCGATGCAAGCGTCTTCTTCAGCTCTTTAAAGGCCTCCTGGCACTCCTCGGTCCAGGCGAAGTCGTTCATCTTCCTCATCACTTTGAAAAAGGGTCGGCAGCGGTCAGCCGACCTGGAGATGAACCGGCTCAGGGCGGCTATCCGACCAGTGAGTTGCTGCACTTGCTTCTTGGAGGCGGGCTGCGCCATGTCCAGGATGGCCTGGACCTTCTCTGGGTTGGCTTCGATCCCTCTCTGGGTTACCATGAACCCCAGGAACTTCCCAGCGGAGATGCCGAAAGTGCACTTCGCCGGGTTCAGCTTCATCTGATGGAGTCGGAGGTTGCCGAAGGTCTCCGCCAGGTCGGCAACATGATCCAAGAGGGGCTTGCTCATCACCAGCATGTCGTCCATGTACACCTGCATGTTGCGACCGATCTGGTCCTTAAAGACTTTGCTGACCAGTCGCTGGTACGTGGCCCCGGCGTTCTTAAGACCAAACGGCATCATCCGGTAACAGAAAGTTCCACGATCGGTGACGAAGGCAGTGTGCTCTTCGCCCTCCGGGTTCATTCGGAGCTGGTTGTACCCGGAGAAAGCATCCATGAAAGATAGGAAGCGATGCCCCGAGGTGGTGTCGACCAACTGGTCGATCTTTGGAAGAGGGAAGCTGTCCTTTGGGCAGGCTCGGTTGAGGTCGGTGTAGTCTACACAGATCCTCCACTTACCACTTCTCTTCTTCACCATGACCACATTCGCCAGCCAGCTGGGATACTGGACTTCCTGCACGAAGCCAGCGGCGAGGAGTTTTTCCACCTCTTCGTTGATGGCCCTTTGCCTCTCCGCGGCGAAGCTCCTCTTCTTCTGGCGGACCGGGCGGCACCTCGGGTCCACGTTCAGCCTGTGCGTAATGACCTCAAGGGGAATGCCCGGCATGTCGGCCGCTGATCAGGCGAACACGTCTGCGTTCATGCAGAGGAATTCCAGCAGGCGGGTCCGTTCCTCCTCCGGGAGCTGGGCCCCTACCTGCACCGTCTTCAGTGGGTCCGAACCGAGGGGGTAAGTCAACAGGTACTCCACGGGTCCTCCCCTGGGTTCCTTCTCCCTTAGGTCGAGGTCGTCGACGTTGGGGACGAGCTCGGCGCCCCGGGCACCCGGGACCGTCTGAAGGCAATGCGGGACTGGCTGGGTCGTCCCCCTCATCACCCCAAGTTCGGAGGCTGTGGGGAATTGTACTAGCAACCGCTTCGTAGAAATCATGGCGTCTAGCTGGTTGAGCCCCAGGCGCCCGAGGATCGCATTGTAAGGCGAATGAAGCTTGACGACGGTAAACGTCATCAAGACTGTAATCTGCCGAGGTGGGGATCCAGCGGTGACCGGGAGTGTGATCTCCCCTTCGACCCCCACCGAGTCCCCGGTAAAGCCTACCAGGGGGTGTGCACCGGCCTGAGCTGATCATGGGACAGATTCATTCAGGAGAAAGCATCATAAAAAAGCACGTCAGCCGAGCTCCCATTATCTACCATAATTCAGTGTACAGGATGCTTCGCGATGGTCATCTCGACCACCACGGCATCATTATTTACATTCTTATTTTCACTCCCCTTCTCAGAAAGGGGTACATCCTCTGGGTTCCCGACCTCCCGGGCTCTCTTTGTCGCCCGCCCGATCCCACATGAGATCATGCCCACTGGCTTCTCCGTTGGGCGGTTGTCGATTGCGGGAACCGGGGGTAAGGCCACGAGCGGCTGTCCCTCCGCCGGGACCTCGTTCCTGACGAACTTCCTGAGGTAGCCTCTTTTGATCAGCTCCTCGATCTCCCGCTTCAGATTGCGACACTCCTCCATGTCATAACCATTCTCGCGGTGGAACTGGCAATACTTCGACTCGTCTCGGGTGCCTCTTGGGTTCTGAGGAGGAAGTCGACGGAGGTAATGCTCGCCCTCAATCTCCATGAGGATCTTCGTTCAGGGAGCGAGGAGAGGGGTGAACCTTCGCTCCAGGGTGGCCTCGCCCTTTGGCCTCAGATTTGGACGAGGGTCGGCGGATGGCCCAGGCCGACGGGGCCCTAGAATGTCTCTCGGGGCCGGCTTCTTCAAGGTCCTCCCGTCCAGCTCTCGACGGGTGCGGTCGGCCTCCTCCGCTCGATGTACTTGTGGGCACGGAGGAGGAGCTCGGAGTACGTCCTGGGGGGTTTTTTGTCCAGGGAGTAAGTTAGGCGGGACGTCTTGAGCCCGCGCTTCAGGGCCAGCATGGCAATGGGCTCATCCAGGCTGTAGATCTCCAAGGCAGCGGTCTTGAACCGGGTGATGTAGTCCCGAAGCAGCTCCTGGTCCTGCTGGCGGATAGAGAAGAGGCTATCCACCTCTCTCGGCACCTTCCGACAAGTGTCGAAGTGTGCCACAAACTTTCCTTCCAACTGATGGAAGGAGCAAATAGATCAGGGCTCGAGGCGGGTGAACCAGACTCGAGCAGCCTTCCGGAGGGTAGCGGGGAAGGCGATGCACAAAAGAGCGTCCGTGGCCCCCTGGACTCTCATGAGAGCCTTGTAGCTCGCCAGATGGTCCAGAGGGTCGGTGGTCCCGTCGTAGGGGACCACCTGCGGCATGCGGAACCGGCTCGGAATCGATTTCGCCTGGATTTCTTCAGAAAAGGGGGGACGGGAGTCGTAGCCCGCCGGGTCCGCCGAGGAGTTCTGCAGGTCGGTAAATCGGTGGGCGAACTCCGCCAATTTGCGCTCGTGCTCTTCCAGGCGCCTCTCGGCCTGGCGCCTGATGGCCTCGTCGGTGGAATCTTCCATCGAGGCCGCTGGTGAAGGGGGCGCCGATCGATCTCGGTGCAGGGTCTTGCCGCGGTGTCGCTTGCTGCGACGCGCTGTCTCGGCTTCATCGGTCGGGGATCGACTCTCGTGATCCACCGAACCGGAGTAATTTCTTTTCACGGGAGTTTGATGGCTCCCGCGGGGGTTGGAGGCTGCCCGTGATTGGGATGGCCTGCCTTGGATGGAGCGCAGGCTCCTGCGCGGCCCCGCGGCCCGAGCTGCGGGGGTCCCTGGCTGAGGCTGCGTGGCCAGGGAGCGCTGCTGATGTTGTAGTTGCAGAACCGCCTTAGTCAAGGTCTGCAGCTGCTGGATGATGGCCGCGAGAGGTCCGTCCGCCGAGGCCGGCTGTGGTGGAAGAGGAGGGGGAGCGGGGAGCTCCCTCTCCGGGCTGTGGGGCCCCTGAGGGGAGGGGACCTCCCCTACTCGGCTGGTGGACACTTCGCGTCCACGAGTGACCACCATGGTTGGAGCGCGCTTCGTTCACAGAAAGCTAGCTCCCACTGGGGGTGTTGTCCTGCCCCCCTATCTGGTGCGCCAATCTGTAGCCGATCCCGTCGCCGCGCCTGTGGCTTCGGAGCTGCCGATCCGACTAGACCGTCTCGTCCCTGGGGTCTCCTGGCTTGATCAAACCTGCAAGGCAAGGTCAAAAACCCTGGCCGGGGATTCCGGCGAGGGAGCTCCGACGGTCAAGTTAGTAGACGACAAGAGGGAACAGATTCTCTGGGACGGGCCCCCGAAGGAGTCCCAGACTCAGAGAACATGCTAGCAAAAAAGGTGCCAGAAAGAATAGAAACCTGGATGGGTTCCTTCGCCGAGCTCACGCCAAAGGGCCCCCTCTCGGGACCTTGGATCTTGCTCTTGGAGCGGAGGCTCCAGCCTTTCCCAGCCTTTGTTTCTTGCTTGCTTCCTTGTCATCTATTCTCTCCTTCCTTTTATCTCCTCCTGTTGCCTTCTCGTTTTCCGCTCCTGGGAGGCTCCTTTGTTGCTTTCATCTCCTCCCCTCCGTCCCTTTCTCTTTCCCCTTCTGGATCAGGGAGCCGGGTGGCTTTTCGGCCTCGTTTGTCGAGCCTAGCGAGGAAAGAGTAGGGGAGGGGGCGTTGGTCAGACCGCCGACCAGACCTCGGGCCGTGCGTGAGTGCTCTCCTTCCCAGGCATCGACGCTGTCCGTTATCAGGTCCTGTTTTGTCAGGGCCTCGTCTCTCGACTGCGGAACCTGTCGGGCCGATGTAAGTGATATTTCGCGTGTCACCGCCGACCGTACGGGGCGCCTTTCTAGGAGTGCGGCGCGCACGGCTCGAGGGGCAACCTCGGAGCTCGCGCTCCCATTCCTCGGGACCTTCTCTGTACAGGCTGGCCCACGTCGGCCGAGGTGGACCCCTCCTGGGTGGACACCTGGCGGAGCGGCAGGAGGTCGCTCGACTTCGGCTGAGGTGGTCCCGTCTCCGGGCGCCACCTGGCGAAGGAGCGAAGGAGCCCGGCTCGACCTCGGCCGAGGTGGGACCATCTCAGGGTGCCACCTGGCGAGGGAGCGGGGGAGCCGTCGGCTTTGGCCGAGGTGGACCCCTCCTGGGTGGACACCTGGTAGAGCGGCAGAAGGTCGCTCGACTTCGGCTGAGGTGGTCCCATCTCTGGGCGCCACCTGGCGAAGGAGCGAAGGAGCTCGGCTCGACCTCGGCCGAGGTGGGACCGTCTCAGGGTGCCACCTGGCGAGGGAGCGGGGGAGCCGTCGGCTTCGGCCGAGGTGGACCCCTCCTGGGTGGACACCTGGCGAAACGACAGAAGGTCGCTCGACTTCGGCTGAGGTGGTCCCGTCTCCGGGCGCCACCTGGCGAAGGAGCGAAAGTGGCCCGGCTCGACCTCGGCCGAGGTGGGACCGTCTCAGGGTGCCACCTGGCGAGGGAGCGGGGGAGCCACTGGCTTCGGCCAAGGTGGACCCCTCCTGGGTGGACACCTGGCGGAGCGGCAGAAGGTCGCTCAACTTCGGCTGAGGTGGTCCCGTCTCCGGGCGCTACCTGGCGAAGGATCGAAAGGGGCCCGGCTCGACCTTGGCCGAGGTGGGACCGTCTCAGGGTGCCACCTGGCGAGGGAGCGGGGGTGCCACCTGGCGAGGGAGCGGGGAGCCACCGGCTTCGGCCAAGGTGGACCCCTCCTGGGTGGACACCTGGCGGAGCGGCAGAAGGTCGCTCGACTTCGGCTGAGGTGGTCCCGTCTCCGGGCGCCGCTTGGCGAAGGAGCGAAAGGGGCCCGGCTCGACCTCGGCCGAGGTGGGACCGTCTCAGGGTGCCACCTAGCGAGGGAGCGGGGAGCCGCCGGCCTCAGCCGAGGTGGACCCCTCCTGGGTGGACACCTGGCGGAGCGGCAGAAGGTCGCTCGACTTCGGCTGAGGTGGTCCCGTCTCCGGGCGCCACCTGGCGAAGGAGCGAAAGGGGCCCGGCTCGACCTCGGCCGAGGTGGGACCGTCTCAGGGTGCCACCTGGCGAGGGAGCGGGGGAACCGCTGGCTTCAGCTGAGGTGGACCCCTCCTGGGTGGACACCTGGCAGAGCGGCAGAAGGGCCCGGACCGAACTCGACCTCGGTCGGGGCGGAGCCGCATCTGACTTGGCCAAAAAAACTCCACGTGGCTCGAATCACGCCCAACAAAATCTGAGACATGCCACGTCATCGTTACAGCCGTAACACATAGCATTCATCCAATTAGGATTTTTGTCAGCTTCTTCTATACTTTTATGTTCTATTTGAGATACAAAAGCAAAATAATCACATTTCTTTCTAAGAGAAAATCGAGTTCTTATCCCTTTTGATGGATCATCTAAGATTAGTTCCTTAGGATGTCCATAAGCATACCTCCATTTCTTAGGTAGGTCCTTGTGCTTTGGTGAAGGTCTTGAGATTTCTTCTTCATTCTCCTTGCTTTGATCTTCCTTGTTCTCTTTAAAAGGAGGATCATTCAAAGTCAACTTCTCGAGTCCTTGAATACCTGCAACATCATAAAAACTATCCTCTTTTCTAGAGAACTTGTTAGTAGATTCTTCGAACATAATATGCATAGATTCTTCCATAACAAGTGTTCTTTTATTGAATATCCTATATACCTTGCTAGATGTTGAGTATCCTAAAAAGATACCTTCATCTGACTTGGCATCAAATTTGCTAAATTTATCATTGCCATTGTTTAATATGAAATACTAACACCCAAATATATGAAAATACTTAATGGTGGATTTTCTTCCTTTCCAAAGTTCATAGAAAGTTTTCTTTAAAATCGGTCGGATTAAAATTCTGTTTAAAATGTAACATGCAGTGTTGACTGCTTCAGTCCAAAAATATCTAGGGAGGTCATTTCATAAAGCATAGTACATGCCATTTCTTCTAAAATTCTATTTTCTTTTCAATTATCCCATTTTATTGAGGTATTCTAGGTGCAGAAAAATTATGTTCAATACCTTTTTTATTGTAAAATTCTTCAAAATCTTGATTTTCAAATTGATTCCATGATCACTTCGAATGCAAATAATAGAAGTACATTTTTCATTTGAAACTTTTCTATAAAATTTTGT
Organism: Areca catechu; assembly: GCA_021397845.1. Classification (NCBI taxonomy): domain Eukaryota; kingdom Viridiplantae; phylum Streptophyta; class Magnoliopsida; order Arecales; family Arecaceae; genus Areca; species Areca catechu. The sequence goes on along the minus strand of CM038045.1, from coordinate 49,465,410 downwards.
AAAAGCAGAGAAGGATTTATCTTTATGTGCTAAGAATAAAACCTAAGTAAAATACGAGAAATCATCAACTATAACTAAACCATATCTCTTGCCTCCTAGGCTTGTGATCCTAGTTGGCCCAAAAAGATCCATATGAAGTAGTTCTAGTGGCCTAGTAGTTGAATCAATTTTCTTAGATTTAAAAGAAATTCTTGTTTGTTTACTATACTAGCAAGCATTACAAATCTTTTCTTTTTTAAATCTAAGTTTTGGCAAATCTTTAACTAAATCTTTTTACATAATTTGAAAAGTAAATGCATGCTTGCATAACCTAATATATGATGTCATAACTAGCTAGTCTTATTGATTTTAGCATCCATTGCAACTAGACATTCACCATCTTGTGTAGGAAGATTGTCAATATCAACAAGATAGATGTTGCTATGCCTATTTTCAATGAATTTTAGCCCATCATCACTAAGACTAGATACTATGCAAAGTGATGATTCAAAAATAACTTTAAAACCTTTATCATAAAATTGGCTAATGCTTAGTAAATTATGCTTTAAACCTTCTACTAATAATATATTATCAATAAAAGTAGATAGAGAAATGTGAATTTTACCAACATCAATGATTTTTTCTTTTTCATTGTCTTGAAAGGTCACTTTTTCCCCATTTAAAGCTTCAAGAGAAGTGAATTGCTTCACATCTCCCATTATGTGTCTTAAGCAACTACTATTAAGGTATCATATTCTTCTTTTCTCCTTGGTTGCAAGACACACCTGTAAAAAAGATCAAGTTGATGCTTTAGGTACCCAAGCCATCTTGGGTCCTTTAGGATTAGTAGTGATGGTTCCTTTTGCAATCCAAACTTTTCTGTATTTGTTTATCTTTCTTAAATTACATTGATATCACTTATGCCTAAATTTTTCACAACAATAACATGTAATACTAGAAGATGCAGGAACAAAGAAGCTTTTGAAATACTTTTATTATTTTTGAAGTTTATATCCCAAACTGGCTTTGTTGAAAACTGCACGTTGACTATTTAATAATAAATTCAGTTTTTCAAAACTAAACGTGGGTTTTTCAACAAAATGCTTGACTCCATCAAGCTCTTCTTTAAACTTCTTGTTCTCTAACTCAATGTCTTTGTTCTTCTTTGTAAGCTCATCATTTGAAATAAAAGTCTTAGGCCTTTTTAAAATCTCTATCTCTTTTGAGAGATCATTATTTAACTTTTCCAAAATAGCAACATTGGTTTTTAATTCTTTGTTTTCATTTTCAAGATTATTATTTTCAAAAGAAAAAGAATCAGCTTGCTTTTTCAATTTTTTGTGCTCAATTTTCAATAATTTATATTCATGCACAAGTTCATCAAAAATATCTCTAAGTTCTTTAAAGTAAATTCAGATTCAGATTGTACCTCATTTTTATTTACCATGAGGCAAAGGTTGGCAACTTCTTGCTCCTCTTTCTCTGAACTAGAGTCTTCACTTTTGCTCCAAGTAGCCATCATTGACTTTTTCTTGTATTTCTTTTTGAGCTTCTTGAGGAGAGGATAATCAAACTTGTAATGATCGGGCTTCTTGCATTCAAAGCAAATGGGTTGGTCATTTTCCTTCTCCTTCTCTTTTTCTTTGCCCTTGCCTTTATTCTTGCTAGGCTCTCTTTTGTATGGCTTCTTTTTGTATGAGTACTTCTTTCTCATAAATCTCCTAAATTTTCTAGTCACTAGAGCCTCCTCATCTTCATTTTCACTTTCTTCCGACTTCTCACTTGAAGGTTCCATTGGTGTAGTGGATCTGAGGGCAATTATCTTCTTTTTTCTATTCGCATCCACTGCTTTTTGCTTTATGTTCAATTCATAGGTCATGAGTGAACCAATGAGCTACTCCAAGGGTAGGGTTTCAACATCCTTCGTTTCTTAAATCGCTGTCACCTTTGGATTCCATGAAGATGGCAAAGATTTGAGAATTTTGTTAACTAAATCAGCATTAGACATTGCTTTGTCAAGACTTCTTATTCCATTAACAATGTTAGTAAATCTTGTATACCTATCAATGATGGATTCATTAGGTTCCATTCTAAACATTTCATATGTATGCACAAGCATATTTACTTTTATATTTTTTACTTGATAGGTACCCTCATGTATAACCTCAAGTGTGTCCCATATTCTCTTTGTCGATGCACATGTGGAAATCCTATTGAATTCGCTAAGATCCAATACGTAATAAAGCAAGTTCATTGCTTTGGCATTAAGCTCATATTACTTAATGCTAGTTTTATCCTAATCTTCTTCCAGCTTTGGAATGGAAACGTTATTAACCATAATTGAAGGAATAAGTGGACCTCTAACTACTACTTTCCAAAGATTATAATCAATAGAATGCATGTAAATGCACATGCATATTTTTCAATATGTGTAGTTTGTGCCATTAAAAAATGGTAGTCTATTTGAGGCTTGACCCTCAACAAAACTAGTACCTATTGGGGCTGTCATAAAATTTTACTTAAGGCAGTTAGACCTACTTAGCTAAGTACCAAGCTTTGATACCACTTGTTGCCCAGCTAAAGCAATCCAAGAAAGGGGAGGTGAATTGGGTTTCTAAAAACTTTTTGAATGAATTGAAAATAGGTGCTAGTATGTTTTCAAAGTGTTTGCGTGCTCAATAATAATATATAGCAGAAGTAGTAAAGCAAATACAGAAAGAGTAATAAGCAATTACAAACACAGAAATTTATAATGGTTCGGTGTATCTCAGAATATCTACGTCCACTCCCTAAGCTTTTCTTGGAATTTTACTATAATCCAACCTTGATTATAGTAGGTTAGTTTTCTGGGCTTACTAATCAAAACCCCTTGATTTTCGTTCAAGGCTAACCAAAAATCTAGTTGGTTTTCATACAAGTTTTACCAACAAACCAAGTTGGTTTTCACTTAAGGCTTACCAACAAACCAAGTTGATTTTTATTCAAGGCTTACCAACGAACCTCAATACTAGTTTCAATCCTCATGAAACTAGTAACAATAAAATAGCTCAAGTATAATGTAAAAATAAATAAGCTTTCTCAAAAAGCAAATAAACTCGATGAAGCTCTTGAATATTGTTGAGAAGCTTGTCTTCAAGTTGTTGAAGTCTCAATCAATGCTTGAAGATGTAGACTTGAATACTCTTGAATGCTTGTAGTCTAAACTCACTCAAAAATATTGAATGCTTAATTAGTTCTTCAATGAGTACTTAATAAATTCTTAATGAATGCTCAATAATACTCAATAATTACTTTTCTATTGTATTTGGTGGAGCTTAAATATCTTTCTAACCCTTAAAAATCTGTTTATAGCTGTTTGAGAGGAGAAAATAGCCATTAGATATAAAATGGAAAAGTTCTGCACTTTAGAAAATTAGCTGCTACTATGCTGTTAGACTTACAAGTGTCGATACTTCAGTCCATGAGTCGGCACATGAGTCGACATTTGAGTCGATACTAGCTCAAATAAGTCTTCTGAAGCTCTCTGGAATGTACTGGTGCATTGACACTTCTTCTGATAAGTTGACACGTGAGTCGACATTTCATCTCTATGAGTCGACACTTGACCAAAATCCTGAAATCAGCATATTCTATATTCTGTTTGGTCTCAGATCTTGAGTCGATACTTGGCTGTCCATGAGATGACACTTGAGTCGATACTTGGTTGTTCATGAATCGATACTTCTGCGTGCCGGTTGAAATATTTTTCTATATATTAGCTTAAGCTTCCGTAAGTCAATACCTGAATCGACACTTGATCTTCATGAATCGATACTTGGCTGAATCAATGATGAAACTTATCCAAATCCAAAATTTGAGTCCTTAAAAATCTTTTTTATATTGCAAGATCCATATAACTTGAAAATTCATTAACTTAAGTGACTTCATCAACTGATTGACAAGCAATTTAATCTTTTCAACACATTCTAACTTTAATGAGTACCTTATTCTGTTAAACATATTTTTAACACATAATTAGTACTTAAATATATTTAAGTATTTTGTTATTCATCAAAATCAAATTAGAAGTCAACAGTTAGCATGGTCATGAACTTGTCGAGATGGAGAGGATTGGAGCCTAGTTGCCACGTTGAACCATCGAACCTAACGTATCAATAGGTAGTGGAGGAGGTGGAGTGACCAACTCTGGTGCCTGGCTAGACTGCTCCTCGCCAAACAGGAACCGCTCGATATAGCTCATAGTGAACTCCTATGCATGGGTAAGCACCATGGCTTCAAGCTTCAGCGATTAGGGAGTGTTGCTAGTACACCAATCTGCCCCCTCTCCCTTCCTAGTATGCCAATCTATTGCTACCAGATTACCTTCCAGTAGGTTAAGGCAACATCGGGGAGTCTGATATTCTCCAGCGAGAAGGGATGCTACTCCGATAGCTCACGAACGAAGACCTAGAAGAAGGTCCCTGAGTCAAGGTTATCGACGGAGACACTCCAATGCTCAAATCAGTAATAGATGATGAAAATAGCAACAGCTAGAACCGAGGGCCCTGGTCACTGTATGAGCATAAGCATAGAGGAGTGAATGTAGAAGTATACATTATCAGATGTCCCTCTTATCTATTTATAGAGCTACGCAGAATAACGAAAGGCTGCTAGGGAGGTGGCTTTGACAAGAATGATGGGCTCTGATAAGTTGTTGGAATCTTATCTCCTGGGGCCCCTTTGGTTTCTTTTCTATTAGGAACCACTGATTTTCAGAAGATGCTGCCCTCCACAAACTTGCCTGCCACAATCCTACTGGCCACAATCACTACAGGAACATATAGGACAATTGGGATAGCTAAGGCAATCAAAGCCAGTTATTACCGGATTTGAGTATCAAGAGAGGGCCGGGCAAAGAGTGGGCCTGACTGAGAGGTGGACTGGCCGAGAAAGGATCCTAAGCCCCACATGTGCCCGACTAAGTTAGTCTGGTTCGATTGTGCAACCTCTCGATGTAGATCACCACCAATACCAAGAGTATTGCTTGTTTGTTCGATGGAAGTTTCCCCCAGCATCATCGGGGGTCCAATAGAAGCCTCAGGACTAAGTAGGTAGTTGCTATAACAATTACTAATAGTTAGAACTGGTCATTCCAATTAATTATCCATCATAAATAATCATTCCAACCAGCAATTATAAGCTAGTTTTAACCGGCCAATAACCAACAACGATTAGGTACCTGCATACATCCTTCTTTCAGAAGAATGACTTTCTCCTATATCCTAATTCACCTACCTATTACTCGAATTTCTTTTATCCAATATGGACATGATATCATGATTCACAGACGAGGAATAAACGACAAAGATAAGATGTAAATCGCTCTACCAGATTATTTTTACTATTCCCTTGTTAACCACTCGAGTCGATTTTGGAGTAGCTAGCTGGTAAGTGGCAGGTGGTAGCATCTAAATGATGGGAGGATTCATGTCATTCAATCCATATTCGATAATCACCATCTTGCAACAATTACAAGTAAGAAACAAAAATACGAATTAATACTAGGGATAAAACAAACCATATGCCGCAATTTCAAGAAGGGATGGTCTGCAACAATTGTAGTGCTAGAAATGACCAGAACTACAGAGAATTAAAAAAGTAAACTCAAAAGGAAGCAATAGCCTAAAGATGAATTGAATTCTCAGAATGTTCCTTCGGGTCAGGGGGATCACTGGCATCGGCACCATCATGGCCGGTGAAGGCTGCCGGTGCCTGCCTGTGTGACCAGTGTCATCCAGATATGGCTGCATGGGTTTGTGGATGGGTGCGATACCAGAGCGTTATATAGTACTCTAGTATTTTTAGGTACCCAAAGAATGCCTAAACATAAAACTGAGAAACAGACCCACAACCAAAAGGGTGCCAACAAATGTTCACAAACACCTGGGAACCGCATACAAGCATTTCCATTAACGGGTTTCTAAAGCAACCAAATTTTGCAAGCTTTTGCCGTGCGATTAACACAGTGCACAAGCATTACAGAAACTGCAACAAGTCCATTATTGTTTTGCTTAAACCAAGAGGTTGTAACAGAGCATAAAATACCATGGAATCAGCCAATAGAAGATTAGAAGGATTGATTAGGAACAGCAGAAGTCCAGCGAACAGGTATGTCAACAAAATTAGTAACCCAGTCAGCTGGAGAAGTCAGGTCAGTATTCCATGCAGCTTTTTACACCAAAAAGATGGTTCTGATCTTACAGCTCATGCTTTGCAATTGGCTGCGACCATTGCTTGACAAGTAGTTAGGAGATGACAAGAATTTAGAAATAATGAATCTATAAAGAAACATCAATCCACCATCACCTGCCTGTGTAAAATTAGGCATACAAAGTGGCAATTTATAAAAGATACCAGAAACAGAAAGAAACATCTACTGCATCGTAGAATTCCTCCCAAATAATTCATTGCAGATTTGAAATTAGGGATGCAAATGGACCAGCCAGCAGGCCAACTTTAACTCTGTTCGAGCCAGTTATCAGGCCAGACACATTGAAAATTCTGCAAATCCTTGGCCCTGAACTGGGCTATTTGCATCACTAATTGGAATATAATTAAACCGCATGACATCTTTTTAGAAAATGAATTTGACATGATTCCACTGTATCAACAGAAGAACCATGTAATAATGTAGCAGAAGAAAAAAGAAACAATATGATATGACAAATAGGTTTATGGTAATGACTAATGGGATACACGCTGACCATTCTGGGGGCTCGCTTGACTAATATATGTACAAATGAAAACCAGTGTACGTAAGTTAGAATAAAGTAGCTAATGAAATGGAACAGCGGTGACATGCAGGTATATTGTCAAGGACCAGCTCAGAGTTGCCTACCCTTGCACCTGGGTGGAGGTTCACCCGAAGGATCTTTTTCTGGTGTATCCTCAACGACAGTTTCTTCTTGTATTATCAAGCCCCTATTTCGGGTCAACTTTCTGATTGGCGTTGAAGGTGCAGCAGACTGAGAATCCCCATCTGGTGGCTCTGCTTGTAAAGAGGTGCTGCACATACCTGGGGCACTCCTATGAGGCATCAGCTCTTCCCCAGACACAACACTATCCATCATTAACTGCACACCAGGATAACAAATGAAAGAAACATTTAACAGATGAGACTATTTGCTCCTGCAACGAGGGGAGAAGAGGAAGGAGATCAGAAAGAAGTAAATTTTGGCAATAAAAGCAGGGGCGTTTTCCTACAGTACTTGTGAGGTAGCTCCTTGCAAACTAAAAGATGATAAAAAGGAAAGATAAATCTAAACATAACAAGAAAGAGAACAGGTGATCCTTCAAATATTGAAAATCATCTTGTTTGTGTTGCAACCTGAAGGCAATGTACTTGGACAAAATTGAGAAGACCAACAAGAATCGAGACCTTCACATAAAACAATCTGTTTGCGCATGAGTTTAGGATTCCTTTTATTATTCCTCACAACATTGTCCCACTTTTGATGCTCTATTCAAAATAAACAGTTTCACACGTTGGCTTCACTCCAGTAACTATGCTATAAATCATACAGTTTGTTATCTCTTTACAAGTTCCAAACAGAAATCATTTTCATGAGCACTAAAAGTAGGTACCCTTGACCACTTTAAATAAATAAATGATGCAGAGTAATGAAATTCCCGAGAAAGAGAATGTGTTTTCATACCTTCCAATCTTTAAAATCAAATCTGAATACGAAATGGTTGTAAGACACATCCCCTGAAGCTACTGCAGTAGCAGCAGGTGCATTCCTTGGAGCTAAAAGGCAGAGACATTTTCATTAGGATCGATACAAAAGAAACTTCAATCGAGTGGTGTAAAAGCCTAATTTTTTTTATAAAGAACTTACAAACAAAATGATGTCCATCATCATTCACAGATATTTCAGCTCTCCCATCTTTCACCAAAAATGACAGGGCAAATATGTTCTCCACAGTTTGCGCAAAAGATACTCTGTTTAAAACCAGGTTCTCAAGTCTTACATGTCTCTTCTTTCTCAATATGTCGAACATAGTTGCCATGTTCTTATCTGTATCAGTTTTTTCTTCTGGGCGAGCCTCATCAAGCTGTAAAACAGGAAAAAAAAAGTCATCTAAAAGAAAACTAAGTCATTGATTACAAAATCATGAAACCATATTGTTTTGATACTGGAGTGCAACCAGCCTGATAGTTTGTTCTTACTGGAGGTCTTGTTGTAAAATCTCATTTTACAAGCTTCAAGATTCCAACAAGGTGCTGCTCCATGGTGGATGTGCTGCTGTTCTGCTGGCAATGCAGGGTAGTGCACAGAGAGCAGCTTGTTGGGAGGATGTGCACAAACAGCAAACAATGATGTTTAAAAGGTTCTCCAACACGGACTGTCCATAGTTCATAAGGTGGACTATGGGGCCCTTGTGATCTACATGACATAGCCCATTGGGCCATTTCCTAGGCCCCACCCCACAACTCCAAGAGCAAGCAAGCCACGAAGCAAGCGTGCGCATCATTGGGCAATTTCCTAGGCCCTCAACCCAAGAGCGGGCAAGCATGCACTCAGAAAATTTTGTTAGCATCTAAAGAATCCTTATTTTGCATTCATCCTACAAGATGGGAAGATTTTTTTGGAAACTGCATATGTGATGGACCAGCAGCAAATAGAGTCCTTGCCACTTGATTGACTAGGTAGGGAACAAACTTGATAGATAACAGAAATTCCATGATAAAAAAAAAAAGGAATAATTTTTAAAATACGTCAGCAACTAAAAAAATCTTTAAAAAAAAGGAAAAAACTCTATAAGGTACAAAGAGAGATAGGGAGAGCTAGAATCTTGGAGCGACTAACCTCCTCAGGATGACTGTTTTCAGTTGGCCTTGTCCGTTTTCTGTGAACAACAGCCTTGCGTTGTTTCATTTGAGTACTCATAGGACCAATCCTGCATCATATATAACAAGAAGAGAAAAGTTAATAGACAGAAACAATTGCACATAAATCAGCTTAAGTTCCTAAAAATTCAGCCCCAGCAAGCTAAATTCACCCAAAAGAGAAACAATATTTAATATCTAAATTGGTATAACAGTTAGGAAAGTTCCTTACATTGTGCAGCATCCAGGGACCTTTCTAAATATATGAGATACAGCAATGCCAGCTTCTGCCCAAGAAATCATGTTAAAAGCACTATCAACATTAGCATGTCCATCTCGTTGTCCAAAGTTCCTTAGCATTGCAGTTACAAAATCTGCTGGAGTCACTCCATCATTGCTTTGAGACCTAACTGATGTTACCAGTGTGTTAGCAATGTCCAATAGAGCCTCCGCATCTGCTACTTGTTCTCTAGGCTTTTGAACTGCGGCCACATGAATACAATGAGAATGAGGAATTTGGCAGTTATTACATGATTATCTCCTACTAGTAAAAAGGTTGCAAGCGGAAGAAAGAGAGAAAGAATGGGGAAAAAAAGAATAATGAAGTTCTAAAAGAGTAAGGGATCAATGAGTCAATGCAAATACCAAAATACTGCATTCTAGGTCTCATCTCAGGGCCAAATAAATGTATTGATCTCAAAAAGCCACTAAGAGAGTCCACTTTTCAAAAGGCTTCATGTAATGGATTTTTTTTCATACTCCAATGAACTAGACCATACAGTATGGGGTAGGCTACCAGTGGTTCATAAATCATCACTCTTCAACCATGAGTCATATCTAACATAATGTCTCATAAGCATCAATGGAGCCACAAAAATATTATATCTCCATCATGTTGTTTAGAATGCATAGAAGGGTGAAATTTAGCAGAGTCATAGGAGGTGTTAAAAAAATTAGAAAATGCGGTTAGAGAGCTTTGTTCAAAAAAAGTGAGTGAAAAAAGTTTCATTCCACTAACAGATATATCAATAGGCCAAACCTAGACTATTTTTTTTTTCTTTTTTGAGAAGTAGGACAAGAGAAAATGGACCCAGCATATTCAAAGTAATAAAATGGCAATGTCATTGCCTGAGATTTAAGAATCATAATGAAAACCTTGAGGTATGAATCCCTAATTGCTTGTTTCAATAGGAAGCTGCTGTTAAATGCTTTCATCGTAGATATTGATCATTTGAAAATATTCCAGCATTTCCTCGCTTCAGGAAATTATCTTCCACTGACATCAGAACACCAAGTGTTCTAGCAAAATAATAATATTCCACTTTAGGATAATCAACAACGATGTAGTTGTTGTCCATTAAAAAATTCATATACAGAGTAGGCAGTAAAATCATATCAAAATATTTACATGCTTAAGAAAGTAAACCATTTGTTCCTTGGGGATTGCTATGGTGCATTTTCACCATTTTTTTTTCAAAAAACGAAATTAATCTTAGCTGCTCATTGTCTAAGGTTATGATAAAAAATTTACATTAACCGGTAGAGACAGTATCCATCCTCGCCCTGCAAATCAATGCTCCTCCATCCCATCTCTTGCCCTCTTCCTCCATTGTCAATTCTCTTTCCTAAAATTTCTCCCATGCTCTTTTCAAAGTTCTCCCTCCCTCCATTCCCTTCTCGATTGCCCTAGAACTCTCCCCCCATGGGCAACAACTTCACAAAGCTCACCCGCTGCTTCTTCAGCGATGCCCATCACAGCCACAACACCACCACCATCACATCAAAGCCCTATGATGAGGGCCTCGAGCACTTTCTACTACATAAGCCTCGATGCCCCTACCACCACCGCCATCGCCTCCTCCAAGGTCCACCACAGCAAGGAAACCACCACCGTCCTCCATTAGAGTCAACATAGCCACTATTCTCTCCACCACCCTCGCCAACCTCGACCACCCACAGACCGCCAACATCATGAAAGGAAGCAACGTCAAGCATTTGTGGGAGGAAGCAGCATCAAAGCGGACGAAGAATCAGCTTGTTTTTTCACAAACATTTTATAAATTATAGTCTTCATTAGCAATATAGAGAGCAGTACCACAAACAGTGATAGCTAATCCCAAGTTTCTATGTAGTTTTGACATCATATGGCATAGTACTTTTGGAACTTAGCTTTAGTCTTCTCAAAAACCAGATCAACAATGACAGATTCACTGTCATCAGCTCATTTGATCTCCAAGTGGGACTTTTGATAGACTCCAGTACCTCTTAGTGTCTCAGCAATAAAATCATCAAACCCAATTGCTATTGGTGCCTCTACATTAGCTTCATACACCAACCACAAAGGAGGGTTTGCAAGATGGATCCTCATCAGAAAAAGGAAAAAATCGGTGCTTATAACCATCCCATTCTGACCCCTAAAAGCCACCTAAATTACCAGATTATCCACACACATTTTTCAAATATTAACCCATGGCTTTTGTCCAAATTATTGTACATGCCATCCGTACCTAAACTTTCCACCAGCTATAATGGGTTGCTTTTGAGAAAAATTTGTATCATTCATCATCCAACAAATGGTGAACAAATATTAAAAATCTATCATGTATAACATTTCAGGAAGCACTGTAGCAAATCCCTTGTTCCCTTAAATCAATATGTGACCTCACTCTTTTTTGCAGCCAAGGACAGCCTAAGGCCTTGTATCCGATAAACTGTATAAGAAATAAGTGGACCAGATAAATTTACTGAACAAAGATGACCAATGAGTACATCATTCACCGAATTATATAACCATGGACCTTGCACATTATAATGACATAAACTTGTCAATCAATTTATAAAAGACTTTGCTAAACATGTGAAAAAAAAGAAGATTAAGAAAACTATGTTTCACCTTCTTATTTCTCCTTAGTCATTAGCCATTGATTTTCAATTAGATTCAAGATTGTCAGTACCCTTCTATCCTCTATCCTGACTCTCTTCTACTTATTTCTTGACTTCATCTCTAAACTTTCAAATCCATTCACTATTGTTTTCATTTTAAAAGAAATTTAAAAAGAAACAGAAAGGAGAAATTGCAGGTCAGTTTTTCCCAGTTTTATCTAGGTTAGAAAGCTATGTTTCTAGCCCAAATGCATATTAACTTATTGGTAAAAAAACAAATGGACATAGAAGCATCTAGTAAGATCGCATAGCTATACCTTCTTTATTTCCTTTACTGTTAGGTCTAGACCTTTTATGTCAAAAAGATTACAGCTTAACATGTGGAACAACTTCCAAAAATACAAATTTCCAGGGGATTACTGCATGGTTAAATTATTTCCAGCTTAATTCTCCAACTGTCAAATCCTGGTAAGTAAAAACTGAATTAAAACATTAGCGAACACAATTTAGATGGCAGGTCAATTAGAGAAGACAACATGACCTTAACTCAAAGTCTAAACAATTATGGCCTCAATTGAACCTCCACATGCACGTCTTGCCCTTGACCCAAAGGACATGGATAATATAGACAACTGACTGAACAACGCCAAGCACAGCAGGTAGTGCTGCTCAATTAGACCACTATTGTTGAAAACAAGAAACATATCAGTTCAAGTGAAGAAGAACCTTCTCAAAAACACAAAGTATCATTAATAAGTTAAAGGAGAAACGGATAAAACTGATATCCATCCAAATCTGCTTGTGTATCCAAAATAATCCAGATTAGTATGCAGATTTCAGCACCTAAACTATGTCTGCAGACATATCCATAATCCAAAAAATAAAAACAGGTAGAAACATGGATTAACATATAGCTGATCTATAATTGAACCATCAACATTGAGACTTTTAACCCAAAAATGTACTCTAGTAGTGTTTTTAGGATTTAGCAAAAGAAGATGTTATTAAGTGAATGTAGGCAGCTTCCTGCAGTTATTTGTAGTTTATACAATTATGTAAAAGCGTCCTTGTTAAGTGTGCTAACCAAATAAATAAAAGGCTATCAAGTATGTCAATTGTAGAGCAATGCCAGCAATGTTACTGAACCCTTTAGAACAACAATAAGTTACCAAATCTGAAGTCATGATCTGCCTGCTTCCTAATTCCTAAAATTAATAAAGATTTCAGCAAAACTAATTCACAGATACTATACTAGTTTAGCTAAGCTAAGGTCATTAGATTCACCAAAAAGAGGCAAAGTACAGAGGCATACAATTTAAATGTTATTCTAAAATTCTGCAAGTAGATTCAAGATAATCCGAAAACAAATTTAAAAATACGTGCCTAGATGATGCAGACTCTCCACTTCACTGATGATCGAGTTGAACTTGTTGGAATCCACTCTGCTAATATCCTCCCTCTCATCTGCAAACCACACTAACTGATTCGCAGCAAAGAAAGCAACCAAGAAACCAGAAAGGGGGGGGGGGGGGGAAGGAAAGGAAAAGAAAGACTGGTTCAAACCTAAGAACTTGGCAGAGGAACTAGAATACATACCACTGATTAGATTCCTGACGGCCAAGTATCGAGACCTAAGAACCCGCCGCTCCGTCACCCCTTGCGAAGCTTCTCCCTTGCTGCCCTCCCCCGCTTCCCCTCTCCTGGTCTCCTCCCTCCCTCTCACCCCCGTCTCCCTCTTCACCGCCCTCACCATGGCTGAAGATCCTACGACCACACAAAGTAAGGCCGGAAAAACCTAGAATCTCATCAAGCAGGCAACTTACAGGTCGATATCAAGAGAATTGCAAGAAATTAAGCTCGGATGCCAAGATATTACCTTGGAAGCTCGATCTCGAAGCCCTAACCCTAACCCTGACCCAAAACTGTCAAGATTGGGATGGAGGAAACGGAGTGCGGCAGGAGAAGCCTCGAGGTTTCCAGCGCGAAAAGGAGTGCTCCGCCACTTCTGACACTCCGAGTGATCTAAAGGCGCCTTGAACTTGGAAAAGATTTCAATGGCGCGCGCACTCCGCTAGAATTATTTTTTGGGTATCCTGGCCGGTTGCATACGGTGCCCATGGAGGCTCCCTCCTGCATACACATACGCCGTTATTTAAATTAAACTATAAAAAACAAATTGGGTTTGATACATGTACCCCCTCTTGCTGAGCTTATGCGTGAGAGTCCCTATGTTTCTCCCAATCGAAGAGATGCATCGAGAGAGGATCATTAGAGGAGGGCGTTTATCAAAGATACCCGACGGCGGCGGGTTTGCATCCATTGCTCAACTGCGTGGCAGAGATCTATTTGCTACTTGATCGGTTCGCTGTTTCAGATGAGACAGCCTAATGGATTGGATTTATTCACGCGGACGGCTCCGGACTCCTCAGGAGTTCAAAACTTGGAGGCCCAACCATGGTACCAAATTATTCTCTATGCCAACTATCGTGAGATGATGGATCATCTTGGAGTTTGGTCACCAGCCACCGTGGCAGCGGAGTATGGGCAACACGGTTGGACTTCAATTAGTAAAAATATCCTAGCGCTCTTCCACCGCTTCACTTAACCGGTTGCTATTATTATTTCTAAGTCAGGCTAGTCCTCTTAACTTCTTCATGATATTCATGCAAATACATCGTACAGAAAAAAAGATATGAAAAAAAGCATCGATCTTAATTGATCAAGGAATTCGACAATGATTGCTGGATTTCAACTCTATTGATAGGCTGGAGGACAAGCGAGGAGATAAACCTTTTGCTCAGGATGTGATACTAAGAGTTTTCTAACTTCATTCAGAATAATGGTATGATGGATTTAGGTTTCCTGGGTCCTCGCCATACTTGGTGATATGGCGGAAGGCTGACATGTGATCCACATCAAGTGCCATGCCAGGAAAATTGTTACGATGAACATCTCGTCTCGGATTCCTTCGCCGAGCCGGGCGAGACTGATTCGTCGGAGCCGAGCTCCGTCCTCTTCCAGGTCAGTGCCCGCGAGCTTGGGTCGCCTAGGCCGGAGCCAAGCGACCCCCTTCACCAGAGCGAGCCCCTTCGAGGACGAGCCCTCTGGGCAGGGGTCACGTGCTGACCTCCTCCGCCAGTTCGGTGCCCGCGAGCTCCGGTCGCCTAGGCCGGAGCCACATGACCCCCTTCACCATAGCGAGCCCCTCTCAAGTCGCGCTCTCTGAGCAGGAGTCGAGCCTTCCTCCTCCGACCCAAGCTTCTCCGAAGTCGAAGTCAGGCCCCCTCCGGGCCAGAGCCGAGTTCTAGCTCTCCAGCTCGACGAACGCCTCGGACAGTGCTGCTGGTTTCCAAGAGAGTGGAGCCACCTCCCCGGGGCACCGGCGGGCCACCCGAGGGCCATGAAAAAGCACCAGTCAAATCATAATAACTACCTGTGGGTTCGGCTTACACCAGGAGAGGGAGGAGTTTCCCCCTAATTAAGTCACTGCCAGGCTTCCCGGAATAGAACAATCGAAAGGAATGTCAAAACGCGCAGCAGTTTCCTCATCGCCAACCAGGAAAGACGTTCCGTCCACGGCACGGAACGCCGCCACACGCTCCTGACAACGCATCGGGAGAGACGTCCCATCTGCAACATGGAGCGCCACCGCACGCGCCCGACAATACAGGGGAGATCCCGAGGTAGGTGCCCAGCAACTGCCCCGACTAAAAAGAACCTTCGACATGTTCGGAAAAGGAGGGTGACAATTTCAACTACCACCAAAGACACAAAAGAAAAACCTCAAGCAGGTGGCGGAGGAGAAGGCCACGTAGAGAATCCCTCTAGCTCGGCTACCATCCTCCCGACACGCTTGCATCCCATTTTAACACTACTCACTCCTCCTAGCATGAGCTTATTGAGAGGGGCTCGACTAGGAGGATCTGTTTCCCTGGATCGTTACTGACTTGACCGTCGGAGTGCCCCCGCAAGAACCCCCAACCCGGGTCACTAACCCTTCTTTTTTGCAGGTTCGAGGGAGCAGGACATCCTAAGAGCTCAAGAGGGACGATCCGACCTCGACAGCAGCTACAGGCCACGACGATCTTGGCGGCAACAGATTGGCATGCCAGGTAGGGGGACGGAGCAATCTTTGATCCAGCTTGAGCCCCCTATAAGCAACTCGAAGGAAGGATGGTGACGACGCGGGCGAGAGAGGTCTCCACCAGTCGTGTGGGAGACTTCCCTTCCCGGGAGAACCCGCACAACCTAGAGGTGGAACCACCCGCTTCAGCTCAACCACTTCCAGTGGAATCCCAGCTGGCTGCACTCACCAAGCAAGTGCAGGCCACGGCAATGCGCCAGCTTCAGCATCAACACCGGTCCTTGGCTACTCACCAACAGCCAGGGACCCTGTGGCCCATACCGCGGCACCTCGCGACAGCTTGTGTTCCTTCCAAGGAAGGCCTTCACAGCCGCGGGCCATCACTGGCAACCGGAGTAGCCAGCAAACTCCGGCGAAAAGACAACGAGCTGGGTCTGCCGACAGGGAGAGCCGCTCACCAAACCTTGAGCGGGTAGTGTCCAAACCCCGCCGAGGCAGCAAGGGCAAGACCCCCTGCTACGAACATCACATACCCATGCCACCTTCTCCGTCTCCTTCAGCAGAGGGGTCCAATGACGAAGCCATCAGGCGCACGACGGAGAAGCACCTGGAGGATCATGATCGCAGGCTGGCAAAGCTATCCTGCCAGTTTGCCAATCTACCGGGCTCCATTAGTGAGCCGGTGGGCTACGATGCCCGTCCTCCTTTCTCCCGAGAAGTCCAAGAAGAGCCGATCCAGATCGGTTCCGCATGCCGCAGGTGGAACCTTATGATGGTACCACGGACCCCCTGGACCACCTGAAAAGCTACAGGGCCCTTATGAGGGTCCAGGGGGCCACCGATGCTCTCCTCTGCGTCACCTTTCCTGCCACTCTCTAGATGGTAGCCCGGGTGTGGTTCACCCATCTGGAACCGGAAAGCATCAACTCCTTCACCCAACTGAGGCAGAAGTTCGTGGCTTACTTTAACGCCTGTCAAAAGGTGCCACGAGAGGTAGACAGCCTCTTCTCTATCAGGCAGCAGGACCACGAACCCCTACGGGACTACGTAGCTCGTTTTAAGGCCGCCACATTGGAGATCTACAATCTCGAGGAGCCCGTCGCTATGTTGGCTCTGAAACGAGGACTCAAGACCTCTCGCCTGACTTACTCGCTCGACAAGTAGCCCCCAAAGAGCTACTCCGAGCTTCTTCTCTGAGCTCAGAAGTACATCCGTGCTGAGGAGGCAGATCGTACGAGGTGGGAGCTCGACAGGAAGCCGCTGAAGAAACCAATTTTCACCGAGGTGTCCAGCACGCGGAAGCCGGGGCCTCCAGCTCCGAGCTTCCGGCAAGGAATAAGGACGAGAAGCGCTCCCATTATCGAGGGGAGTTACACCCCCCTCCTCGTCCTAAGGATGAATATCCTCATGGAGATCGAAGGTGAGACCTACCTGAAGCGCCCATCTCCGATGAAGCTGTCCGCTGGCCATGATAAAATGAAGTATTGTCATTTCCACCATGACCATGGCCATAACACCGAGGAATGCTGTAACCTCAAATAGGAAATTGAAGAACTCATTATGAGGGGTGTTGCCGATCCCGCCGCCGCGCCTGTGGCTTCGGAGCCGCCGATCCGACTAGACCGTCTTGCCCCTGGGGTCTCCTGGCTTGATCAAACCTGCAAGGCAATGTCAGAAACCCTGGCCGGGGATTCCGGCAAGGGAGCTCCGACGGTCAAGTTAGTAGACGGCGAGAGAGAACAAATTCTCTGGGACGGGCCCTCGAAGGAGTCCCAGACTCAGAGAACGTGCTAGCAAAAAAGGTGCTAGAAAGAATAGAAACCCGGCTGGGTTCCTTCGCCGAGCTAATGCCAAAGGGCCCCCTCTCGGGACCTTGGATCTTGCTCTTGGAGCGGAGGCTCCAGCCTTTCCCAGCCTTTGTTTCTTGCTAGCTTCCTTGTCGTCTATTCTCTCCTTCCTTTTATCTCCTCCTGTTGCCTTCTCGTTTTCCGCTCCTAGGAGGCTCCTTTGTTGCTTTCATCTCCTCCCCTCCGTCCCTTTCTCCTTCCCCTTCTGGATCAGGGAGCCGGGCGGCTTTCCGGCCTCGTTTGCCGAGCCTAGCGAGGAAAGAGTAGGGGAGGGGGCGATGGTCAGATCGTCGACCAGATCTCGGGTCGTGCGTGAGCGCTCTCCTTCCCAAGCACCGACGCTATCCGTTATCGGGTCCTATTTTGTTAGGGCCTCGTCTCTCGACTGCGGAACATGTCGGGCCGATGTAAGTGATGTTTCGCGTGTCGCCGCCGACCGTACGGGGCACCTTTCTCAGAGTGCGGCGCGCACGGCTCGAGGGGCAACCTCGGAGCTCGCGCTCCCATTCCTTGGGACCTTTTCTGCACAGGCTAGCCCGCGTCGGGCGAGGTGGACCCCTCCTGGGTGGACACCTGGCGGAGCGGCAGGAGGTAGCTCGACTTCGGCTGAGGTGGTCCCGTCTCCGGGCTCCACCTAGCGAAGGAGCCCGGCTCGACCTCGACCGAGGTGGGACCGTCTCAGGGTGCCACCTGGCGAGGGAGCGGGGGAGCCGCCGGCTTCGGCCGAGATGGACCCCTCCTGGGTGGACACCTGGCGGAGTGGCAGAAGGTCGCTCGACTTCGGCTAAGGTGGTCCCGTCTCCGGGTGCCACCTGGCGAAGGAGCGAAAGGGGCCCGGTTCGACCTCGGCCGAGGTGGGACCGTCTCAGGGTGCCACCTGGCGAGGGAGCGGGGGAACCGCCGGCTTCGACCGAGGTGGACCCCTCCTGGGTGGACACCTGGCGGAGTGGCAGAAGGTCGCTCGACTTCGGCTGAGGTGGTCCCGTCTCCGGGCGCCACCTGGCGAAGGAGCGAAAGGGGCCCGACTCGACCTTGGCCGAGGTGGGACCGTCTCAAGGTGCCACCTGGCGAGGGAGCGGGGGAACTGCCGGCTTCGGTCGAGGTGGACCCCTCCTGGGTGGACACTTGGCGGAGCGGCAGAAGGTCGCTCGACTTCGGCTGAGGTGGTCCCGTCTCCGGGCGCCACCTGGCGAAGGAGCGAAAGGGGCCCGGCTCGACCTTGGTCGAGGTGGGACCATCTCAGGGTGCCACCTGGCGAGGGAGCAGGGGAGCCGCCGGCTTCGACCGAGGTGGACCCCTCCTGGGTGGACACCTGGCGGAGCGGCAGAAGGTCGCTCGACTTCGGCTGAGGTGGTCCCGTCTCCGGGCGCCGCCTGGCGAAGGAGCGAAAGGGGCCCGGCTCGACCTCGACCGAGGTAGGACCGTCTCAGGGTGCCACCTGGCGAGGGAGCGGGGGAGCCGCCTGCCTCGGCCGAGGTGGACCCCTCCTAGGTGGACACCAGGCGGAGCGGTAGAAGGTCGCTCGACTTCGGCTGAGGTGGTCCCGTCTCCGGGCGCCACCTGGCGAAGGAGCGAAAGGGGCCCGGCTCAACCTCGGCCGAGGTGGGACCATCTCAGGGTACCACCTGGCGAGGGAGCGGGGGAGCCGCCGACTTCGGCCGAGGTGGACCCCTCCTGGTGGACACCTGGCGGAGCGGCAGAAGGGCCCGGACCGAACTCGACCTCGGCCGGGGCGGAGCCGCATCTGACTTGGCCAAAAAAACTCCACGTGGCTCGAATCACGTCCAACGAAATCTGAGACATGCCACGTCATCGTTACGGCCGTAACAGTTTCTCCCCAACCCCCCGTTCCGTTAAGGCGTCGTGGAACGAGACGTGGGGATTAAATACGGAGATGACGTGGGGAGGCGAAGATCTTGCATCATAATTGCCAAGATCCTCGTCGCCGTTCCTCGGTGCGCCCAAAGCCCTATAAGAGGCTACCACGTGTCGCCTATTCGGCCGCAATTAATATGTCGCTTCGAAACAGAGGCCATTTTTCTGCTAATGAGGCGTCGGTGTCAGGCGTGCGTCCACGCGGCATCCATCCGATGGACCAGACCGGAATGACGGGTATGGCTGCTGTCGATTGAGTTTGAAAAGGAGGGGACTTTTCAAACGAGGCCCTTTCCCTTGCTCCGTCGGCGGTTTGCAGCAGGCTATCTCCCACTCCCCGCGTTGCACAGTGCATTTCGGTGAGTGCCTCTGCTTCCTTCTTCGCTCCACCACTTTCCTCTAGGGTCCTTTCCTCACCATTTTTCTTTCCATGGCGCGCCGCCGCCATGTTTCTTCTAACCCGGACGAGGTCGGTTCGTCCCGGCTGAGGACTCCATCGTCTTCCTCCTCGGACGAGGAATTGATCCCGGAGGAGACCCGCAGGCGACTCCAGCCTGGGGGCATCACCATAGGCATCCCTAGGGGTGTTAGGTCTCCTCCCGTCATGTCTGCCCAACCTATCTCTTCTCTTCGTCCTCCGGTCCTTCCTTCAGTCGGTCCCTCCGGTCACGTTTCGACGATGACCGAAGGTGACCTTTCCTTGCTCCGGGAGGTCTATGGCATCCCGGGGTCAATCCGTCTTTCTCTTCCGCAGCCTAGGGATCGCGTCACCATGAGTGGCCCCGGCATAGCCTTTTACGAGGACTTCCTCCTTGGGGGTCTTCGGTTTCCTCTGCACCCCTTCTTCCTTTCTTTCCTCAGCCATTTTCGTCTAGTCCGGGCCCAGTTGGCTCCTAATGCCATCCGGGTCACCTTCTCCTTCATCGTCTTCTGTCACTTTCACGGGTTTGTTGCCCGTTTCTCCCTCTTTAGGGCTCTGTTCACCCTGAAGAGGTACTCCACTGATGACGACTGGTGGTACATCTCGCCCCGGCCTAGGTGTCTCCGGTTCGACCTTCCTTCTTCCATTAAGGGTTGGAAGTACCGATTTTTCTTTGCCTCGGTCGAGGACGTCGACTGGGCCTGGAGCGAACCGGATCAGTCTCCGAACCGGAACTCCCAGGTCGAAGCGGCGGACCAGGAGGCTTACTCCCAGCTACTGAGCGATGTGGTCCCCTCGCTCGATGTTCTGCTCTCGGAGCAGAACTTGTTCGAGGCGGGGATTAGTCCTATCCGAGAGCCGGGTGAGGCTCAGCTTTTCTCTCACTTCTCCGTTCCCCCCTTCTTCTCTTCTCCTTCTATCCGGGCTGACCGATTCCCTTTCTATTGCAGGCATGAAGTTTTCCCTGAAGAACCTTCTGGAGGGCGCGGCTCAGAAGGACACCGCCGAGGGAGACGAGCCCGCGGTGAAGAGGGCTCGCACCGAGGCGAGCCAGGAGACCGTGTCGGTGCCCGCGCCTATCCCGGCAGTTGCTGCTTCCCTGCCCAGTCCGCCTCGGGCCTCGGCCACCGATGCTCCAGCCATACGACCTGACGGGGCTGCCGCAGAGGGAGGCCCACCGGCAGCGGTTCCACCCCGTGTTGGCCCCATCATCACCGCAGCCCCGACGGCACCGCCCGTGACTCCAGCTAGTGCTCCGACGGTGCCAGTCCCGCCCGGGGGGTTGGTCGCCCCTGCAGCCGACCTGACAGCCCCGCCGTCGACGATCTCCAACCGGTGCTCCGTGATCCGTGACCAGAGGCTCGCGGAAAAGGTGATGGAGTTTGCTTGCACCTCCCGGGACCGCCGACTTCGGGGTGGCCGGGACTATGCCGATGCCCTGCTCGGGATCCTCCCGCAGCTCTTCACGGTAAGTCCGAGCTTGGATCCTTCTCCTTTTTGATTCCAGTCAATTTTTTTTTTTTTTACTAACCCATTCTCCTTGTCGTGCAGATCGGGACTGACGTGCTCCTGTTGAAGAACTTCCTCGCAGGGTACGCAAAGAAGGATGCCGAGAAGGAGGAGAAGCTCGGCAAGCTCGCGGCCGACGTGAAGGACCTCATGGAGAAGGGGGTCGAGCTGCGGGGGAGCAACCAGGCCCTTCAGTCGGACCTGGCATGCATCGAGGGGCGCGTCAAGGACTTGGAGTCCTCTCTGTCCGAGGAGAGGATCTCCAACCAGCGGCGCACGGAGGAGGACGCGGCAGAAAAGGCTCGCCTCCGAGCTCATTCCCAGACGCTGGAGCGCCAGCTGGAGGAGGCCCGACGGGAGGCGAGCACAGCCAAAGAACGGAGCGCCTACATCAACGGGCTCTTGGAGGCCTCGAAGCGGGAGGCGCAGGAGTCCGTCCCGAGATTCCGGGCTTCCGATGAGTACGTCTCGGAGGTCCGGGAGGTCGTCGTGGACTCCTTTCTGAAGGGGTTCCAGGTGTGCCGGGAGAAGGTGGGCTCCTTCTACCTCGGGCTCGACCTCAGTCGGGTGGTGCTCGGGGGTAGAAGGCAGGAACCCACCAGCGAGGCTCCAGCTGCGGCGGGCGATGCGGCTGCTGCTCTGGAGCGGCCCTCCGAGCAACCAGTCACCGACGGCGAGGAGGGGGAGCGCGCGCGCCAACCTGAAGATCCCGCCACTGCTCCGAACTAGGCCTCCAGCCGTGTTCTTTCTTCTTTTTCTTTTTTGTTTTTAAGGACTCCTGGCCTGTCGGGACTCCTTTGTTGTAACTCTCCCTTTTTGAATCAATGAAGACTTAAATTTTGCTAAGTCCCGACCTCATCTTCCTTTTCTCTCTCTTTTTTTTTTTTTTGTTGAGGTGTTGGTGTCGAGTGCCTAGACGAGGCGCTGCGGCTTGCTCCGGGCTGAGTTCGCGGGTGGACCGGGGTCCCATCCAGTGTTCAGATCAAAGTTCAGAGCAAGCTGGACTGGACGACAGTAGAGTAGGCCTTTCGCGGGCCCTTCGGGCTTGCCGGGCCGTCCTTTATGATCGCATGGGCGAGCTGGGCTCTGCCCCGCCTTCCAGACCAAAATTCGGGACTTCCGGACTGAACCCCAGGGCAGCAGGCTTTGTTCAAGCCTTGTGCGGCTTGCCGAGCTGTTCTCCGTGATCGCGTGGGCGAGCTAAGCTCTGCCCCGCCTTCCAGACCGAAGTCCGGGACTTCCGGACTGAACCCCGGGGCTGCAGGCTTTGTTCAAGCCTTGCGTGGCTTATCGAGCTGTTCTCCGTGATCGCGTAGGCGAGCTGGGCTCTGCCCCGCCTTCCAGACCGAAGTCCGGGACTTGCGGACTGAACCCCAGCGCCGCAGGCATGGTTCAAGCCTTGCACGGCTTGCCGAGCTGTTATCCGTGATCGCATGGGCGAGTTGGGCCTTGCCCCGCCTTCCAGACCGAAGTTCGGGACTTCTCGCTTTCTCGGGTCTCCGGTCGCAGCCTTGTATGCCGAACTCAGAGCCAGGCACCGATTTTCCTACGAGGCGAGAAGAAGCGTTTGAAGCAAAAGAACTTTATTGCAGGAGTTGGAGGAACCTTACATTATTGATAATACATCCTTAGGTTCGAGGCGTTCCACGTCCGAGGGAATCTGGATCCTCCCAATTCCTCCAGGTAGTAGGCCCCATGAGGAAAGCTGAGCCTCACCCGGCTCCCGGATGGGACTAATCCCCGCCTCGAACAAGTTCTGCTCCGAGAGCAGAACATCGAGTGAGGGGACCACATCGCTCAACAGCTGGGAGTAAGCCTCCTGGTCCGCCGCTTCGACCTGGGAGTTCCGGTTCGGAGGTCGATCCGGTTCGCTCCAGGCCCAGTCGATGTCCTCGACCGAGGCAAAGAAAAATCGGTTCTTCCAACCCGAGGTCGAACCGAAGATACCTAGGCTGGGGTGAGATGTACCACCAGCCGTCATCAGTGGAGTACCTCTTCAGGGTGAACAGAGCCCTGAAGAGGGAGAAACGGGCAACAAATCCATGAAAGTGACAGAAGACGATGAAAGAGAAGATGACCCGGATGGCATTAGGAGCCAACTGGGCCGGGACCAGACGAAAATGGCTGAGGAAAGAAAGGAAGAAGGGGTGCAGAAGAAACCGAAGACCCCCAAGGAGGAAGTCCTCGTAGAAGGCTATGCGGCCGGGGCCACTCATGGTGACGCGATCCCCAGGCCACGGAAGAGAAAGACGGATTGACCTCGGGATGCCATAGACCTCCCGGAGCAAGGAAAGGTCACCTTCGGTCATCGTCGAAACGTGACCGGAGGGACCGACTGAAGGAAGGACCGGAGGAGGAAGAGAAGAGATAGGTTGGGCAAACACGACGGGATGAGACCTAACACCCCTAGGGATGCCTATGGTGATGCCCCCATGCTGGAGTCGCCTGCGAGTCTCCTCCAGGATCAATTCCTCGTCCGAGGAGGAAGACGATGGAGTCCTCGGCCAGGACAGACCGACCTCGTCCGGGTTAGAAGAAACATGGCAGCGGCGCGCCATGGAAAGGGAAATGGTGAGGAAAGGACCCTAGAGGAAAGGGGTGGAGCGAAGAAGGAAGAAGAGGCACTCACCGAAATGCACTGTGCAATGCGGGGGAGTGGGAGATAGCCTGCTGCAAACCGTCGACAGAGTAAGGGAAAGGGCCTCGTTCCGGAAAGTCCCCTCCTTTTAAAACTCAATCGACAGTAGCCGTACCCGTCATTCCGCTCTGGGCCATCGGATGGATGCCGCGTGGACGCACGCCCGACATCGATGCCTTGTTAGCAGGGAAACGGCCTCTGTTTCGAAGCGACGCATTAATTGCGGCTGAATAGGCGACACGTGGCAGCCTCTTATAGGGCTTTGGGTGCACCGAGGAACGGTGACGAGGATCGTGGTAATTATGATGCAAGATCTTCGCCTCCCCATGTCATCTCCGCATTTAATCCCCATGTCCCGTTCCACGACGACTTAACGGAACGGGGGGTTGGGGGGCAACTATTACGGCCGTAACGATGACGTGGCATGTCTCAGATTTCATTGGGCATGATTCGAGCCACGTGGAGTTTTTTTCGGCCAAGTCAGATGCGGCTCAGTCCCAGCCGAGGTCGAGTTCGGTCCGGGCCCTTCTGCCGCTCTGCCAGGTGTCCACCCAGGAGGGGTCCACCTCGGTCGAAGCCGGCGGCTCCCCCGCTCCCTAGCCAGGTGGCACCCTGAGACGGTCCCACCTCGGTCGAGGTCGAGCCGGGCCCCTTTCGCTCCTTCGCCAGGTGGCGCCCGGAGACGGGACCACCTCAGCCGAAGTCGAGCGACCTTCTGCCGCTCCGTCAGGTGTCCACCCAGGAGGGGTCCACCTTGGTCGAAGCCGGCGGCTCCCCGCTCCCTCGCCAGGTGCCACCCTGAGACGGTCCCACCTCGGCCGAGGTCGAGTCGGGCCCCTTTCGCTCCTTTGCCAGGCGGCGCCCGGAGACGGGACTACCTCAGCCAAAGTCGAGCGACCTTCTGCCGCTCCGCCAGGTGTCCACCAAGGAGGGGCCACCTCGGCCGAAGCCGGCGGCTCCCCCGCTCCCTCGCCAGGTGGCACCCTGAGACGGTCCCACCTCGGCCAAGGTCGAGCCGGGCCCCTTTCGCTTCTTCGCCAGGTGGCGCCCGGAGACGGGCCCACCTCAGCCGAAGTCGAGCGACCTTCTGCCGCTCCGTCAAGTGTCCACCCAGGAGGGGTCCACCTCGACCGAAGCCGGCTGCTCCCCCGCTCCCTCGCCAGGTGGCACCCTGAGACGGTCCCACCTCGGTCGAGGTCGAGCCGGGCCCCTTTCGCTCCTTCGCCAGGTGGCGCCCAGAGACGGGACCACCTCAGCCGAAGTCGAGCGACCTTCTGCCGCTCCGCTAGGTGTCCACCCAGGAGGGGTCCACCTCGGCCGAAGCTGGTGGCTCCCCCGCTCCCTCTCCAGGTGGCACCCTGAGACGGTCCCACCTCGGCCGAGGTCGAGCCGGGCTCCTTCGCTCCTTCGCCAGGTAGCGCCCGGAGACGGGACCACCTCAGCCGAAGTCGAGCGACCTCCTGCCGCTCCGCCAGGTGTCCACCCAGGAGGGGTCCACCTCGGCCGACGCGGGCCAGCCTATATAGAGAAGGTCCCGAGGAATGGGAGCGCGAGCTCCGAGGTTGCCCCTCGAGCCGTGCACGCCGCACTCCGAGAAAGGCGCCCCGTACAGTCGGCGGCGACACGCGAAACATCACTTACATCGGCCCGACAGGTTCCGCAGTCAAGAGACGAGGCCCTGACAAAACAGGACCCGATAACGGACAGCGTCGGCGCCTGGGAAGTAGAGCGCTCACGCACGGCCCGAGGTCTAGTTGGCAGTCTGACCAGCGCCCCCCTCCCTACTGAAAGCAACAAAGGAGCCTCCCAGGAGCGGAAAACGAGAAGGCAACAGGAGGAGATAAAAGGAAGGAGAGAATAGACGATAAGGAAGCAAGCAAGAAACAAAGGCTGGGAAAGGCTGGAGCCTCCGCTCCAAGAGCAAGATCCAAGGTCCCGAGAGGGGGCCCTTTGGCGTGAGCTCGGCGAAGGAACCCAGCTGGGTTTCTATTCTTTCTGGCACCTTTTTTGCTAGCATGTTCTCTGAGTCTGGGACTCCTTCGGGGCCCGTCCCAGAGAATCTGTTCCCTCTCGCCATCTACTAACTTGACCGTCGGAGCTCCCTCACCGGAATCCCCGGCCAGGGCTTCTGACCTTGCCTTGCAGGTTTGATCAAGCCAGGAGATCCCAGGGCCGAGACGGTCTAGTCGGATCGGCGGCTCCGAAGCCACAGGCGCGGCGACGGGATCAGCAACAGCAGGGTTCCTGGCGATCATCATCTCGACAACCACAGCATCATTATTTACATTTTCGTTCCCAGTTCCCCCTCCCTCATAAAGGGGAGTACATTTTCTGACCTCTCCTCCTCCCGAGCCCTCTTAGAAGTGCACTCTATTTCCCAGCACATCATACCCATAGGTTTCTCAGTGGTTCGATTATCGACTAGAGGGACAAGAGGAAGAGTTGCAAGCGCTTGAGATTTTGCCGAGGTCTTGCTCCCCATAAATTTTTCGAGGTAGCCCCTCCTTATCAAATCTTCGATCTCTTTTTTGAGGTGGCGGCATTCCTCGGTGTCATGGCCATGGTCATGATGAAACTGACAGTACTTTATCTTGTTGTGACCGTTAGATGGCCTCAGCGGGGGAGGGTGGCGTAAGTAGTGCTCGCCCTCAATCTACATAAAGATTTTCGATCTCGGGGTGAGGAGAAGAGTGTATCTTTTTTCTAGGATGGGGTCGTTCTTTGGCTTCGGTCCTGGTCGGAAGTTCAGAGTCTGTCCGGGCCTTCACATCCCGGATGTCTCTCCTGGAGGTTGCTTCTTCAGTGGCTTCCCGTTTAACTCTATTCTGGTGCGGTCTGCCTCCTCGGCATGGATGTACTTATGGATGCAGAGGAGGAGATCGGAGTATGTCTTCAATGGCTTCTTGTCCAAGGAGTAGGTCAGGCAGGAGGTCCTGAGCCTCTCTTCAGCGCCAGCACGGTGAAGAGCTCATCTAGGTTGTATATCTCCAATGCGGCAACTTTGAAGTGGGTCACATAGTCCCACAAGGACTCATAGTCCTATTGCCTGATGGAGAAAAGACTATATACCTCTTGTGGCACCTTCCGACAGATGTCGAAGTGGGCTACAAATCTCCTTTCTAGCTGTGCAAAGGAGTTGATGCTTTTAGGCTCGAGGCGGGTAAACCAGACTCGAGTGGCCTTCCGAAGAGTGGCTGAGAAGGCGATGTAGAGAAGGGCGTCGGTCGCCCCCTGGACTCTCATGAGAGCCTTGTAGTTCTCTGGGTTGTCCAGGAGGTCGGTGGTCCCATCGTAAGGATCCACCTGGGGCTTTCGAAACTGACTTGGGATGGCTCCTCTTGGATTTCTTGGAAGAAGGGGGGATGGGCGTCATGGCCCACTGGCTTGCAGGAGGAGCCCTGCATGTTTGCAAAATGGCAGAATAGTTCCGCCAGCTTACACTTTTGTTCCTCCATACGCTTTTCGACCATGCGCTTGATGGCCTCGTCGGTGGAACCTTCCATTGAGGCCGTCGGAGGAGATGAAGATGATAGCTAAGGGGGGTCACGACGGGGAGCCTTGCCTCGACAGCTTCAACGGTGCTTAACAGCGGCACGCTCGAAGGCTAGAGACCGGCTCTCCCGGTCAACTGACCCAGTCCACTGTCTCTTCGTCGGGATCCGGTGGCTTCCCCGGGGGTCAGTCGCAGCCCACGATAGCGACAGCCTTCCTTGGAAGGAGTGTAAGCTATCACGCGGTACAGCGGCTTGGGCCGCAGGGGTCCCTGGCTACTGCTGGGTGGCCAAGGATCGGTGCTGATGCTGTAACTGTCACACTACCGCGGTCATAACATGCATCTACTGGACAAGCGTGGCTAGCTGGACATCCATTGGAGATGGTTGTGGTGGAGCGGGGGGTTCCCTTTCTGGCTATGTGGGCCCCCGTGAGAAGGAGGGTCTCCCGCAAGGCTGGTGGAGACCTCCCATGCACGTGTCACCACCATGCTTCGGATGAAGTTGTTTGCGAGGGGATTGGCTTGAATCAGACTATGTCCCGTCGGTGCACCAATTTGTTGCTGCCTATACCGTCGTGGCCTACAGCTCGAGTGTGGCACCGGACGTCAGCCTCGTTATCCAAAATTTAATGCGCATACCCGGACCTGCAAAAGAGAAGAGACCTGGGCTGGAGATCCTGACGGGGGCACTTCGATGATTAAGTTAGTAGGTGATCTGGAGGAACAGATCCTCCTCGATGGATCCCTATCCGGTTTCCATGCTTGAAGGAGGTTTCGTTTTCAAAGGAAAGAGCAAAGTGAGAATAGCAGTGGAGGAGGAGGGCTTGATCTGTGGTGGCTATGTCCGTCGAGACTCTTCCGGCGAGTTCTCCGGTAGCCTCAGAGTGCTCTCTCTTGCTTGCTCCCCCTCTACCTGCTTTGCTTACCTTGTTCGAAGGCCCTTGGGATTTCCTTTTAGACCATGGATCCTCTCAGCTACCCACCTCGGGTTCTCCTCCTTCTGGGGGTGCTCGAAGGTCAACGACCGGCAGCGCCCCGTGGATAGACCTGTCAAAATGGGCCAGAGCCCATGGGCCAGCCCATTTGTCCTTATAAATGGGCCGGGCCGGGCTGAAAAAATTTGGCCCATTTATGTAAGTAGGCTTTTTGGCCCGGCCCCTGTAGCCCATGGGCTCAACAGGGTTAGGGCCGGGTCAGCCCATGGGCCAAGAATTTTTTTTAAAAAAATATATATTAAAATTAAAAGACTCAAAACGAAAAATGGCAAACAAGTTATGGGTTATCAGGTCTACTTACCAGAGTAAACCACGGTCCACGTTAAATTAAAAGTTTAAAACATTAAACTTAAAACGAAAAGATATTTTGATTTTTTTTTCCAATCTTCCTCGTCGTTCCCACTTCCCTTCCCTATTCGCAGTGTTCGGCTGTTCCCATTCCCATTTTCATTTTGATACGACGATACTCGATAGTCCGGGGCTTCCGGCGATTCAAACTTCTTCCGAATTTTCGATTCATTGGGAGTTCTAGACCGGCCGATCAGGGATTTGCTGCTGCTCTGCTCTCCTATTCTGGCGGAGGAAAGAACAGCCGGTGACGTCAACGGTGATGCCAGCTCTTTTGTGACATCGATAGCCATCATCGTGCTGCTATTGGTGAACCAGAGCTTCTTCCATGCTGAGGTGATGGCTATATACTTATATGATTTCAATGTCCACGGCCCAACCCTAGCCCACGACCCTAGTCCATGGCCCTAGCCCATGGCTCATATAGGGGGCTGGTTCGGCCCTAGCCCACGACCCATATAGGGCCGTGCCGGGTTGGATTTTTTTAGCCCATTTGTGCAAGTAGGCCTAGCCCGGCCCGGCCCATAAAATGCAAGCCCATATGGGTTAGGGCTGGGCCGGGCCAGCCCATATTGACATCTCTACCCATGGGTCGTGCCCCGGTGCCCCCTCCCTTCATGGTAGGGAGTTACGTCGTGAATTCTGACTTCCTAGCCGGTTGCCACATTTTGAAAAATTTGGCAGGACCTCGATCCGGGGGTTGACGCTCCCAGGTTTGAATCCCCTGGCACGGCTTTCTTTCTCTGGGTGGTGCAAATAGTCGGCTGAGGGGTGCAGTGCCTTAATTGGAGCGCCCTTTCCTATCTGGTGTAAACAACGGTGGAAGAGATCCTGGAGCCTTGGGGAGGCACCTGTCTGTGGGCCGGCGCACTTCCCCTGCGTAGGCCTTGGACGGTGTGCCGCCGCCTAAGGGATGTAGTGGCGTCCCTTTCTCTCTGCTTTAGGGTTCCTTGAGGCGCGGCGGACCCTGGCCATCGGGACAGCCTCAGGGCGACAGACCTTTCCACTGAAGGGTGCTTGGCTTGGGGAGAGGGAACTCAACTTCGGCTGAGGTGGGCTCGACCTCGGAGGAGCCACCCGGCGAAGGAGCTCGAAGAGGGGAACTCAACTTCGACCGAGGCGAGCTTGACCTCGGGGGAGCCGCCCGGCGAAGGAGCTCGAAGAGAGAGACCTCGACTTCGACCGAGGCGGGCTCAACCTTGGGGGAGCCGCTCGGCGAAGGAGCTTGAAAAGAGGGAGCTTGACTTCGACCGAGGCGGGCTTGACCTCGAGGGAACCGCCCGCCGAAAGAGCTTGAAGAGGAGGAGCTCGACTTCGACCAGGGCGGGCTCAACCTCGGAGGAGCCGCCCAGGGAAGGAGCTCGAAGAGAGGGAGCTCGACTTGGCCAAGGCGGGCTCGATCTCGGGAGAGCTGCCTGATGAAAAAGCTTAAAGAAAGAGAGCTCAACTTCGGCTGAGGTGAGCTCAACCTCCGGGAGCCACCGGGCGAAGGAACTCGAAGAGGGGAAGACTGACGTGGCGATATTGCCAGCGCGGCTGCCAACTGGATCCGAAGGAGATTCCACTTTAGCGATCCTGCAATATCAATTAATATATAATATATTAATAATATATACATATTATATGTGTATATAATATATATACATATATATTATGAAAATAAAAAAATATCATAATTATGAAACTAATAATTTTATTAATAAAAAATATTTAACCCTTAAATTTATTTTTAATAATTTTTAAAAAATATAATAAATTATGAAATCCATTTTATATAATATTTTATTATGTCGGTCCTATTCCACGTGTGCTCAGCTGGAGCCGATCCGGGTATCGGCAAACGCCAATCCAATCTGCTACCGAGTCGTAATTTCAGTGCAAGCAGAGGGCTATTTCTTAGCTTTTTGAGCCATCACCGCCTCGAGAGCGTCCTCGCCGGCCCTTCTCCCCGAATCCAGAACGCCTGCCGAAATCTCCGCTAAAAAATTATCGACCTCCGATTTTTGAAACCCCAAATCTAATCAACCCTCCCTCCATCCATCCATTAATGGTGACCTAGAATTCGAATTCCCCCTCTTCGATCGGCCGGTCTATCGAGAGATCCGAAGTCGAGCTCTGAAACCCTAGGCCGAGGAGGACGCCATGAAGGCCTCCATCAAGTTCCGGGAGGACCGGAATCCCCTCGTGAGGGCCAAGATTCCCATCAGTATCCTCGGCCTCCCCTTCCTCTCCGGCGTCGCCGCCGGCGAGTCCCGGGAGCTCCGCCTCGACCTCGCCACCGCCTTCGACTCCGGCCCATCCTTCCGCGTCTCCTACCGCCCAAATGACTCCAGGAACCCCTTCAGCCTCGTCGTCAAGACCGGCACCGGGGCCTTCGGCTCCCCTTTCGGCACCCCCATGGCGATGGCAGCCGAGTTCAGCCTCCTCGGCCGCGGCAGTGGGAGCGGCCCCAGCTTCTCCATCCTTTTCAAGCCCCGCCTTGGCGACTTCAGCATCAAGAAGACCACCGGATCCGCAACGGCGCCGACCGTCGGGAAGAAGATCGCTGTCGATGCTGAGTCGGACGCGGAGGTATCGGTCACGGGGATCGAAACGCCCGTCATCGAGTACCGGCCGGAGAACGGGATCCACATCGGTAAAAACGTGAACGGATTTCCGACGGATTTGACTGCTAGCGG
This sequence comes from Areca catechu, assembly GCA_021397845.1. Taxonomy (NCBI): domain Eukaryota; kingdom Viridiplantae; phylum Streptophyta; class Magnoliopsida; order Arecales; family Arecaceae; genus Areca; species Areca catechu. The sequence goes on along the minus strand of CM038045.1, from coordinate 49,433,791 downwards.
CGGCGGTATCCAAGGCCTCCTCTCCGACGTGGAGGTCACTGCAAGGAGCGTCCTCCCCCTCCGGACCCGCACCACGGCGAGGTTCCGGTGGGGGTTGAGGGTTCCGCCGGAGGTCCGCACCGCGTTGGTGGAGGACGCCGGCGGGAGGGTGCCGGCGGCCGGGATCTCGCTGAGCAAGCTCCCGCTGCTCGTGATAAGCAAGATCTCGATCGAACACGTGGCGGCGGACGAGGGGAAGGCGAAGGAGAAGAAGGCCGTCGTGGCCACCCGCGGCGGCGCCGTCGCGGACGTGGCAGAGGCGTGCCTGTCAGTGAAGCGGCAGCTTGAGGCGCTTCAGGCTGAGAATGGGCTGCTGAGGAAGGCCATGCAGGAGCTCCGGGCAGAGCTCGTCGGCGGGAAGGTGGCGCCGGCTGCCGGAGGTCAGGTTTTCAGCGGGGCTGACGCTGGCAAGGGTGGGAATAAGGTAGCGGCGGGGAAGAAGGACCGCCGGAGCGAACGGAAGTCGCCGGAGAACTCCGGGAAAACAGCGGCGGAGGAGGCGAACGAGGAGCTGAAGAAGGCTTTGATGGGCGCCGGAAAAATCTGATAGCAGAATGAAGTTTGGACTAAGATGCGTGCTTGCATTCGCATAGTTTGTTTCGTGCGTCATATTAATTTTGATGTTTTTATGTGTAATATTGTTGTGCTGTACAATCTTTTTCTGGTCTTCTGTATAAAATCTATGTTTTTGTAATGGTAGTTTTATTCGATCGATTTTGGTCGTCAAGTATTCTTTTTATTGTGTTCTCAGTGAAGTCGGCTTGTGAGAGCATACCAATTTTCAACTCTTTTGGAGTGCAATTAAGTAATTAACCAAACTTCATATCACAATTAAATAAATAAAAAAAAAAGGGAACTGCTACCCCTTCCAAAAAAAAAAAAAGGGCTGGCACTTCATGTATCACAGGATCCTATGGTGCGTCACAAGGTCCCCGTGGATGACGAAGACACGTTTCCCATTTTTTTTTTCCTTTTGTTTTACGGAGATTTAAAGTCTTGCTTCAAAAATAAAGAATCTTAACTCTATTTTAGATATTTAACATGTATTTTGTTAGCTAGATATTAATATAGAATGCTTAGCTGTTTTTTTTAATGTTTGAAAAGTTTTAGGGTCAGCTGAGGTCCTGGATCATCTACGTAATTGTGGGCCGTTCAGATATCCAACACATCAGCCATTAAAAACAAGTAGTGCATACTTGTAGGATCAATTGAGGTTTTCATTCATGGAAATTAACATATTAGATTGGATAATATATATATATATACTTAAATAGATGTGTTTTAAGGGCAATAATCCATGATTATAGGATAAATTGATTAAATTATGTACAAGCATGTTGAAGCAGCACAAAAAGCCAAGCCATGTGCATTTCCGAGTGCTGCTACACTCGTGGCACAAAGGTACGTGCAGGCCTGTCAATGTGGGCTGGCCTGGCCCAATCCTATTCCATATGGATTGACATTATATGAGTCAGGCCAGGCTAGGCCTACTTATATAAATATATCATGAAAACCCAGCCCAGCCCGGCCTTATATGGGTCGTGGGCTAGGACCGGGTCAACCCACTTGCACTTCTCTCCAAATCACCTCTCCCTCTAACCAAAAGTCTCTTGTCTCTTTTTTGCCATGGAGATTGACGAGCCTAAACAGGCGATGGGATCTGATGTGGCAAAGACCGCTGACGTGGGTAGCTGACAGGCGCCACGTTAAGGGAGGCCGCCACGGTGGATGCCAAGGCGACGCCCCAGCCCGGATCACTTTGTCGAGTTGAATTGAGCTCCTACAAGGCCCCGAATCGAGCTCCGTCCTCCGCCAGGTCACGCCCGCGAGCTCGGAATGTCTAGGCCGGAGCCGTCCTCCACCCTCCAGAGCGAGACTCTCGGAGGATAGTGCCCTGCGGCCGAGGTCGAGCTCAGCGCTCACCCGCCGATGTGGAGCCGCTCCGAGCGCGCGCCCTCTGGACCGGGTCCGTCCTCCGCCCTCCAGAGCAAGACCCTCGGAGGCTAGTGCCCTGCGGCCGAGGTCGAGCTCAGCGCTCACCCGCCGATGTGGAGCCTCTACGAGCGTGCGCCCTCTGGACCGGGTCCATCCTCCACCCTCGAGAGCGAGACCCTCAGAGGCTAGTGCCCTGCGATCGAGGTCGAGCTCAGCGCTCACCCGCCGATGTGGAGCCTCTCCGAGTGCGCACCCTCTGGACCGGGCCCGCACTCTCCCCTCCTCCACCAAGGTGACTGCACGAGCTCGAAGCGCTCAGATCGGAGCAAGCCCTGTCATCCCAGGACACCGGTGAGCTGCCCGAGGACCACGGAACGGCGCCCCCCCATGCCGCCATAACTACCTGTCCGGCCGTACTTCCAGGGGATGGGCCAGCCAAAGAGCATGCACCCTTAGGGCGGCGACCCCCGGATCGAGGTTCTGCCATGCTTCCCAGAATGGAGCGTTCGGAGAGGATGTCAGAAGGAATAGAAGCTTCCCTTACCACCTGTCAGGAAAGGCGTTCCGTCCATGACACGGAATCCTGCCGCATGTGCCTGTCAACCAAACGAGGATCCCGAGGCAAACTCCAAACGGCCAATTTTCAACTACAAAGAACGATCGGTACCCTTGAAAGGGGAGGTAACACACCAGTAACAACACAGTAACCACGATCCACCACCAACACAAGCGCAAGCTCGACAGAGAGGGCAAAGTGCCACCACCAACACCACAGCAAAGGGAAAATAAGGGAAACAAGGAGAAGCGGAGGAACAGGGAACCCCTCTGTCCCCGCCATCAATCTCCCCTGCTACGTTTTCGCCTACACACATCTTTCACTCCTCTTAGTGCGGAGTCCATCAAGAGGGGCCCAACCAGGAGGATCTGTTCCCTTGGATCGTCACTAACTTGATCATCGGAGTGCCCCCACCAGAAACCCCGGTCTGAATCACTAACCCCTGTTCCACAGATCCAGGAGTAGAGGACCGGCAGGCAGCGAGAGGAGCGCACTCCGGCGCCGGCAGCAGCTACGGGCCACGACGGTCTTGGCGGCAACAGGATCCATCGCAAAGATGATGGAATCATCGAGGATTCGGTGGCTGGACGAGTCGGTGGTGAATCGGATCATAGTATGGGAGGTGATCTAGCGGCCTGCATCAGTTATGAAGGAGCTAATGAAGAAGTGAGAACAACCTCGATGTCAGGGCCATCTTTATCCCTGTTGTTATCAAGGACGGCGGGCAGTAGCTTTAAGCTCATCCAGGTCTCGGACAATGGATGCGACGATGGAGGAAAAAGAGGTCCTAACCTGGTGAGCCCGCCCAGTAGGCCAGCAGCTCCACTAATGGCCTGAGCCCTGTCTCTAACCATCCGACGCTCCATTAAGAGAAAATAAAAAAATTGAGGACTCACTGCTCAACGCCATGTTTGTTGCCGCCGGCTTGTTGCACACCGCAGCTGCTTTTCTCCTCTTCCACCCTTTATCACTGCCGGCACCGGATATTCTTTTCTCCTCTACCAAATTGTCAAAGCTTTTCTAAGCCTCAGGTGAATCACTGAATCGGAACAGAAAAGTGAGATTGCCAATAATTTTTCTCTTGGCCCATTGGCTGGCCTAGCCCTAACCCTGTTAAGCCCATGAGCTACAGGAGCTGGGCCAAAAGTCCAGTTATATAAATAAATCAATTTTTTTAGCCCAGCTCAATCCATTGATAAAGCCTAATAAGCTGGCCCAGGGGTTTTAAGCCATTTTGACAACTCTAGGTGCATGTCTGAGTGGCTGTAAGAATGTGTTATAAATACTAGTATTCTGCACATATGATGGATGTGTTATGGCTAAGATCAGAACAAGGCATGAGTTTGACTTGTAAGTATTTGCAATTCTAAAAAATGATCATTTATTAGATTAAATAAAAATATTATTTATTAGAGTCAAACTTATCAAATATTTTGCTAAATAGGAGCCTATCTCAATGATCTCACCAAGTCTACTTGGACCCTAATTAGTTTTGCTTTCGATAGTGGGGTTTTGGAAAGTAAAACTTTTTTCATAAATTCTTCTTTTTACTATTTGGTAATTAATTTATAAAGTATTGTAAAACTTTAATATCTACATAATAACTACATACAGAAAGTATTTTTGATAGAAAAATAGCATTAAAGATTATTGTATAGTACCTATTAATTTTCTAACTCTTCGTACTATAAATAACTACTATTTTAAAATATTTTTAATTTACAAAATACTTATTTTAAATAGCATAATATTGAAACATATAACATTGTCATAATATATATATATATATATATATATGATATAATCTATCTATTATTAGTTAATAATTATTATACATCATTTTGATATAAAAAATTACAAGTATTATTATTATGCATTAATACACTATTACATAGTATAATATTAATATAATATATTAAGGTGGTATTATATTTTTAGTATAATATTATAATATTATTTTTATGTTAACTGAATATAGTGTAAAGTATTGTTAATCTATGATTTATATATTTTATTTAATCAATATATTATACTAGACAATGAAATGACTACAATGTTTAGAGATATTTTAGTCATACAAATAGTTTTCTTGTAGGCTTTAAAGAGAATTTTGAAAAAAAGTTCCAAATTAGTGCTTTTGTCAAAGTAGAAATTTTTTTAGCTCACGAGAAGAACAGAAAAATATTTTAGATTTTTATCAAATATTTTTACCATTTTTTTTTGCTTGCGAGAAGCTCAAAATTAGAGCTTTTATTATCTAGAATTGCTTTATAAAATCTAGAAAATGCTTTTAGTCCCTCCATAGAGATGGCAATGGGTCGGGTTCAGGCCGGCGCATAACTATCCAAACCCAAACCTAAATACTCAATAAACTATCCAAACCTGGCCCAAATACTATCGAGACTGGAATTTTTTTTATCCAAACCCATCTCAATTGGATATCGGGTAATTCAGGTTTAAAAATCTGAAAAAAATACAAAAAAATAATCTCTATTTTTCTTTGATAATTAGGACTTATTCACAGTAATTTAGTTTTAATTATTGTCTTGCATCAATAGAGTCTCAAGTCCCTTCTCACTCAGATGACTAAGCCACCGATGCCACACATCTGTAGAGGTTTCTTCAACTGCATTTACCACTCCACTGCATACTTTAGCCTGCAATCTGTAAAAGCAATTTTCTTGCCTTTTGCTACAACCAGAGAACCTTTGGTGAGCTTCCATTTTCCTTCGCCAAAGTGACTGGAGTAGCCCTCATCATCTAGGACACATGCAGAAATCAAATGCAATCGAATATCAGGAACATGCCTTACATTTCTTAACAGCAGTCTGCACCCGGTATTGGTCTCCAAACAAATATCTTCCATGCCAATAATTTTAGCTACTGCATCATTTCCCATCCTAACATGCCCAAAATCACCTTTGGAGTAGGACGAGAAAAAGTCTCTCCGAGATGTAACATAATATGTGGCAGCTGAATCAATTACCCAACTGGGTTCTTAACATGTGAGGTTAATACATGCATCATCACATGCAATCATGACCTCATCATCAAATACAACTGCAGTCGTACTCTGTCTCTTCTTTCTTTCCATTAGTTTTATCCTGATCCCTTTTGTATTTTCTGCACTCTCTCTGAAAATATCCTGGCCTTTTACAGTAGTAGCAAGTAACATCCTTCCTGGACTTTGATCGGCCTCTGGATTATTCATGGTTATTTTTATCATGGGACCCATCATCTCTTTTACCGTGGAAGGATCTATTTTTATTTCTCCCCCTCTACTCTGTAACCAGTGCCTCAGAATTTGTATCCATCAAACCCTGCTCCTTTCGTCTGTTTGCTTCATTCAATATACTATCCTTCACCATAGTTAGGGTAAGTTTATCACTGGCAGTGAAATTACTCAGCGTCACCACCAACGTCTCCTAGCTATCTGGTAAGGAACTCAGCAAGATCAATGCTTGCACCTCGTCATCAAGAAGCAACTTCATTGTAGCCAACTGATTCAGAATCTCTTGGAAATTATTTAAGTGCTCTAAAGCATTATGCCCATCTTTATACTTCAGGTTCACCAGTCTTCTGATCAGGTAGGCTTTATTCTGTGCATTCTTTCACTGATATAAATCTTCTAGCTTCTTCCAGACCTGATAATCATCTGTTTCTGTCACAACATCATTAATACACTCACATCAATCCATTGTCTGATCGTAGCTGTGGCTTCCCTGTTCAACCTTTTCCACTCATCAGCTTTCACATTGTTTGGCATTATTCCCCGTAATTCAATTGGCTCAAACAGATCTCGGCAATATAATAAATCTTTCATCATCATCCTCCATAAGAATAATTTGATGAAGTTAATTTAACCATACTGGATTTCTCCTCCATTTTAATTAGCACAAATTACTGCCTAACCTGGCTTTGATACCAGTTGTTGGGATTAAAGAGGGTCACAAATAATTATATTCAGGATAAATTATAACCCTTGTGTGCTAATTAAAATAGGCAATAACTCAACAATATCAATCCAGCAAAAGCAAATCAAACCAAGTACAAGAAAATCGGATTTACGTGGAAAACCCTCCAATATGAAAGTAAAAACCATGGGGCGTGGAACCAGATCAAACTTCCATTATAATCAAATAATAGACACAACAAGGTTTTTCCCTCTAGCAAACTAGAGGCTCTCCAAACAGCATATGATAATTATCTCAGTATAATATATATAAATATTATTAAGGAATACAGGAAGAAAACAAGGAAGATCCCACCAGAGTCAAATATTTGCTGATTACACAAGAGGAATCATAGCGATCCGAACTGTTCACTTTGTAGAGCTCGCTACCGTGAACAACATACTAAAATTTTGTCTTGATCGGGTTTTGAATCGCCATCCGATCAAAACCTGAAAATTCTCTCTTTGTTTTTGGCGCCGCTCCCGTCTTCTGTTCCCCCTTCTTTGCTGTCGCACGTCCAAAAAACTCGGTCTCAGCCCTAAGCCCTTTTAATATGGTGGGTCCCATCACATGGGTGGGACCCACAATATATATAATATCCCAAAGGGATTTTATGATGTCCTAAGAGGTTTCTATAATACCTTGGTGTTACCCAGTAAGCAATCCAAGAGGGGGGGTGAATTGGGTCTCTAAAAATTAAGTTAATATGACAAGGCAAGCTACTAACTTAATAAAACTTGATGCTAAGCAAAGCAATCCAATTCAACAAGTATATATATAGCAAGGTACTATGATTCAAATGCAATGTTCTAAATAAAAGTGCAGCGAAAATTAAGAACAATAAATAAAGAGCAAGGAGAGAGAGATCAAGCAATCACAAATACTAAAAGCTATAGTGGTTCGGTGCCAACCAATGTACCTACATCCACTCTCCAAGATCCCCTTGGAAATTCACTATAATCACGTGATTACAGCCGATTAATTTTCTGGGCTCACTAATCAAAACCCAACTTATTTTCACAAGGTTCACAAGTCAAACCTCACTTGGTTTTACGGGCTAACCAAGAACCTAATTAGTTTTTACAATGCTAACCAACATCCTCCCTTGGTTTTCTGGGCTAACCAAGAACCTTAGTGGTTTTGTGGGCTAACCACCAACCTAATTGATTTTCCAAGGCTTACCAATAACCTTACTTGGTTTTACAATAGGCTAACTAAAAACCTTTACAATGTAAGCTTTCAATAACAAAGCAAATATGTCGATGTAGCTCGATGTAGAGTTGCTTTGTACTTGTTGAAGCCTTTTAAATGCCCAAGATTGAATGATCTTCAATGCTCTTGATGGCTTTTGAATGCTTTGAGGCTTCCTTTAGCTTGAGAGTGGTTGAAACTTGAATGAATAGGAGTTAAGGCTCTTCTCTCTTCTTTTCTCTCAAAACTCTTTAATGGTATTCAATATCATGTGTTTAGATTTGATTTAGAGCATATAAATACCTTTCCAAGGCCTTAAAATCGAATTCTAGCCGTTAGACTTGAAAAACTAGCCATTGGGGGCAATTTGGATGAATTCTGTATTTGAAAAAACTAGCCATTACTGTTAACTCCATGTGTCGACACTTTCTCAGTTGAGTCGACACATAAGGTCGACACATGTTCTTCTTAAGTCGACACTTAGTTCAAAATGCTCCATTCAGATTCTCTGAAAATTTCAGATGTGTCGACACCTTCTCAGTTGAGTGATACCTTGCTTTCATGTGTCGATACTTCAGCTGTTCCTTCAACTTCTACAAGTTCTGTGGCTTGAAAGTCTCAGGCGATGTGTTGATCCATTTGTCGACATCTTGAGTCGACACATTAGGTCCATGTGTTGACACTTAATCTGTGCTATTTGAAACATTGCTGCGTACCGGCCTGAGTCGACACTTCATCTCCATGTATCGATACTTCATGTCATGTGTCGACACTTTGAGTCGACACTTCTCTGAAAAATACACAGAAACTACTGAATTTGAGCTGAAACAAGTTTCCACTTGACTTAGCCATTCATTCAACCAACTCTTAAGTGTCCAAGTTTTCTTTTGAGCAACCTTTTCATTCAAACTTGGTTTCTTCAAAATAATTAGGCTTCTTCAAATTTTATGAGTATCCTTTCAATAAAAACATACTCAAAGCAAATCATTAGTCTCCAACTTATACTTAACTGTTTTGCTTATCATCAAAATCAATTAGTGAAGTCAATAATCTCCCCATTTTTGATGATGACAAAACCCTTAAGTAAAATTGCTTTAAAAATAAAGCTTTAAGAGAATTGATCAAGGTGCATAACATTGAAAGCATTAAGTATATCAACATTACTTGCATTAAAGATATGACCATTCAGAACATAAGTAATAGTATTAGAGCTTGTTATAAAGATAGAGAGTATCAGAACTTTGGAATTCATTTAAACGCATAGAGAACATGTATCATGATACTCTACAAGAGAATTTTAGCAAACAACAAAGCTCCCCCTGAATCAATGATTCATAACAAAATTTGTAAAAATCTTTTCAAACATTGAAAGAGGGGTTGTAAGGGTTAAATTCGCTTTGAAAGGATTTTCAAATGAGCAAAAAGTAAAGCTCCCACTTTCTTAAGAAATTTTGTAAATGATTTTAATTCAGGTTTTCAAAAAATTTGTCTATTATTTGCATATCACAAAATCAAAACTAGAATTTATACTTAAATCTCACTAAATTACTCCCCCTTTTTGTTATCATTAAAAAGGTAGGAAACAAATAAATCGAATAGTCAAGATATAGCATTGAGATAATAAATTCATTTTCTAAACTGCTCCCCTTTTGTTTTTAAGAAATTCACTCAATTAAGAGTGAAGACATTGAAGCATAAAAGCAATTTAAGATATAACATTCATTTTCATCAAACACAGAGATGAGGAATCAAAAAGTTTTTCATATATGCTTGAACTTGTACAACAAATACATAACAAAGGTAAAAATATATAGGAGCATGAAAGTAAATTATCTAGAAGTACAAGAAAGTCCTAATCCTCATCCACGGAATCATCAGAAGATGAATCGATCTCAATCGGTCCTGTATCAGTGAAAGATCGAGGTCGCGGCCATCTCGATCGAAGATCTCGAAGTCTGGTCCTGATCGGCTGTGGAGGAGTACGACGACCACGTCCCCTATGACGAGCATATGTCTGACCTCTGGCTGGAACAGTAGAGGTAGGAACTATGTCTTCTGCAGGAACGGAAGTGATCGGGTCAACCAACTCAGCCATCGCTGAAAGAGGTGTGCGATCAAATAAAAGTCCAGAGTCAAGATACTGAAAGCCGGGTGTATAAAACCCAAGCTCTCAAATAACTGATGATGTATGAAGGGAAGGAGTATCAGTAATCTGAGTATCAAAATAGGGGTAACAACTGATGATACAGGCATATCAAGAACAGAAGTATCAGCTGTAAAAAGTATCGGTGTATTTAATGATGGGTGTATCAACAGTGGGGGTCTCAATAATAGGTGTATGAACAAATGAAGTATCAATGTCAGGAAAGTCAATAACAGGTGTATCGATAACAGGAGTGAGAATAGGAATAGGAATAGGAACTGGAGTGCGATCATCCGATCTAGAAGGAGAGAATGGAATAGGAGTCTGGGCAGGTGAGATGGATGGGTCAACAGGGCTCTTAGGCAAGTCATCCGTCATCTCCGAAACTGGCTCTGACGTAAGATCAACAATGTCAAATATGTCTGAGTCAGTCTCCTTGTCTCCATCATTATCTCCAATAACTGTGTCACCAACAGTGTCACTATCTCCAACAGTAATATCAACACCAGTATCGATATCCTCAATGTCATCAGCTGGTGCAGGAGCAGGAGCAATATCTGCAGCCGGAGTACTCGTCGTAAATTTGGACAGTGCAGAAAGAGTAGTCGAGATGCCATGACTAAGTCCAATATGGCTCTCTCGTCTCAGCTATGAATACGTCAAGACGCTGCCTCATGATAAATACATCTATCTCGATGCGTCTGACTCTGTCCTCTAAACTATCTGATATACCAGGAGTCTCCGTCTATGCTGGCTGAGGCTGTGTAGATGTAGAAGGATCAGACTGAGGTGCAACCGCTGGCTGCACTACCGTCTCAGGCTGAGTCTCGCTGGGTCCTGCCTCACTGGAGAGAATCCGCTCCTCCTCTGTTGTGTCATCATCATTAGCTCTATCCTCGGCCTGACCTAATATCCTGCGAGTCCACTGGCCTCGGAACAAGTGATAGCCCATCTGATGCAATGACCTGATGTCATACACATCAGTATGAAGCAATGTATGATAAGGCTCATCCTCAAAGCTGACTCCATACTCCCGAAATAATACAGTCAATCCCATGCCATAAGGTAAGCAGAGCCGCTGGTTAGTCGACGCCTCTGTAATCTGATGTACCATCAAAACTGGAATGCATACTGGCATGCACTGAGCCAGTGAGACCATCACGAGCAACTCCTACTCGGTGATATAGTCGAAATATCCGGTCTTCGGCAGAAGAATCCGGGCAACGATATGGTGCAGTAGTCTCATCTCCATAGATAACCTGGATGCTGGTACAGTGGCTCCCTCTGGTAGAATGTCGGACTCAAAAATATACTAAGGACCACTGACTCGATCCATCAGACTGTCAACAACAGATCCTGTCATCGGTATATCCCATACTCTGCTTAGAATCTCTGAAGTAACAGGGATATCTCGTCCTCTGACCTGTGCCAACCAACCATCTGTCCCGCGGGCAAGTGATCCATAAAACTCTCTCATCAGCCCGGGATATTATCTCTCACTGAGTGAACAGAATGTGGTCAGACCAGCCTATCGAATCCACTCTCCAATCTGAAAATGCTGCTGGTCGACAAAAGAAAAATCCACTCGGTGTCCTCCAACCACTGTCTTCGAGCTCATACGGCTAGATGGAACAAACAAGGATCGTGCAGGCAGATCTGCAGCTCTAGACTCGTGTCGGGCCTGCGTCCTTCGCTCTTCCTCTTGGTTTGACTGCGAGGTCGACGAACAACTTGCTTGCGAGGACCCATTGCTTAGATTCAAAGTTTGGGCAAGGTTTTTGGTGGAAATTTGAGATTTCTAGGGTTTAGGAATTAAAACCTAGGTAGAATCCAAACAAAAACGGCTACCAAACATCCAAATCTAAGAAAACGTCGAGCAAACATAATGAAATAGAGAGATGAACAATATGGGTACCTTGAATCCTAGTGTCGGCTCGGAGGAGAAAAGATTCAGGGGAAAACAGTTCAGAAATCCCTTAAATCTCAGTCTGCTATCGTTCATGTGTCGGCTCATGCATGTGTCGACACATCGATGTATCGACACATCGACTTAAAAACCAAGAAATCAGGGATTTTGCAGGCAGATCAAAATCAATTAAAATATGATAGATCTAGAGTCAAATCAACAATGATTAAACATGATTCATCATGAATAAGGTCAAATTGATCTAGTTTGAGTCAAATTATGGAAAAAATTTAATCAAACAGATTGATGATCCCGAGCTCTCTTCTAATCATATACAATCGATCTTCCAGAAGAGGTTTAGTTAAAATATCTGCTAATTGAAATTCAGTACTGATAAACTCAAGCAAAACATCATTGTTTTCTACATGATCCCTAATAAAATGATGTCTAATTTCAATGTACTTACTCCTAGAATGTTGAACAGGATATTTGCTCAAGCAAATAGCACTGGTATTATCACATTTAATAGAAGTACTAGCCAACTTGATTCCAAAGTCTTCAAGTTGTTGCTTAATCTAAAAGATTTGAGCACAACAACTTTCCGCTGCAATATACTCAGCCTCAGCTGTGGATAGTGCAACTAAAGTTTGGTTCTTGCTAAACCACGAGATTAAGTTCACTCCAAAAAATTGGCAAGTTCCACTAGTACTCTTTCTATCTAATCTACAACCAGTAAAGTCTGCATTAGAATATCCAATCAATTCAGTAGATGAAATTCTAGAATACCATAAATCAATACTAATAGTACCAGATAGATATCTAATAATGCGCTTAACAGCCATAAGATGTGATTCTTTAGGTTTAGACTGATATCTAGCACACATGCAAACACTAAACATTATATCTGGCCTACTAGCAGTCAGATACAATAAGGAGCCTATCATACCTCTGTATAACTTTTGATCTACAGATTTACCATGTTCATCTTTATCAAGTCTATAAGAGGGGCTCATAGACGTACCTATTGGTTTAGTAGTCTCCATTTCAAATTTCTTAATAATTTCTCTTATATACTTAGCTTGGTTGATGAAGATACCATTTGTAGTTTGCTTGATCTGGAGTCTGAGAAAGAAATTGAGTTCTCCCATCATGCTCATCTCGAACTCACTCTGCATTAGCTTAGCAAACTCTTGACAAAGAATTTTATTAGTAGCACCAAAAATAATATCATCAACATATATTTGTACTACTAATAAATCATTATCTTTCTTTTTCAAAAATAGAGTCTTATCAACATTTCTTTTAGAAAATTTATTTTCAATCAGAAATTTGCTTAATCTTTCATACCATGCTCTAGGTGCTTGCTTTAATCCATAAAGTGCTTTGTGTAATTTAAAAACATGATCAGGATGTGCATGATTTTCAAATCCAGGTGGTTGTTCAACAAAAACCTTTTCAGATATAAAATCATTTAAGAAAGCACTCTTAACATCCATTTGAAATAATTTGAAATTCATAAAGCAAGCAAATGCCAATAATAGTCTAATTGCTTCAAGTCTAGCAATAGGAGCAAAAACTTCATCAAAGTCAATTCCTTCCTCCTGATTGTAGCCTTTAGCAACTAGCCTAGCTTTATTTCAAATAATAATACCATTTTTATCTAATTTATTCCTAAATATCCATTTAGTGCCAATAATTGAAATATTAGATGGTCTTTCTATAAATGTACAAACATTATTTCTATCAAATTGTATTAGTTCTTCTTGCATAGCATTGATTCAATTAGAGTCTTTTTCAGCTTCTTCAAAATATTTAGGTTCTACTTAAGATACAAATACTATATAATCACATTCATTTCTAATAAAAGCTCAAGTTCTTACCCCTTTAGATGGATCACCTAAGATTAATTCCTTAGGTGTCCATGAGCATACCTCCACTCCTTAGACAGATCTTGATACTTTGGAGTGTCATATTCTTTCTCATCCTTATCTTGATCTTCTTCATTTGGTTGAGCTTGATCATTCAATGTCAACTTCTGAAGCTTGTCAGCACCTGCACATTCATCATATGTATCATCTTTTCTCGAGGACTTGTTAGTAGATTCTTCAAATACAACATGTACTGACTCTTCTATAACAAAAGTTCGTTTATTAAATATTCTATATGCCATGCTTGATGTAGAGTATCCTAAGAAGATACCTTCATCAGACTTGACATCAAACTTTCCAAGATGATCCTTTCCATTATTCAAAACAAAACATTTACAACCAAAAACTCGAAAATATTTCAATGTCGGTTTTCTTTGGTTCCAAAGTTCATAAGGAGTTTTCTTTAAGATAGGGCGGATTAAAACTCGATTTAAAATATAACAAGCTGTATTTATAGCTTTAGCCCAAAAATACCTTAGCAAATCGTTTTCACAAAGCATAGTATGTACCATTTCTTCCAAAGTACAGTTTTCCTTTTTACTATCCCATTCTGCTGAGGTGTCCTAGGTGTAGAAAATTGTGTTCTATGCCTTTTTCATTGCAAAAGCTTTCGAAATCTTGATTTTCAAATTCAATTCCATGATCATTATGAATACAAACGACTGAAACACCTTTTTCATTTGAAACTTTTCCATAAAACTTTATAAATACAGAAAATGATTCATCTTTTTAAGCTAAAAAGAAAATCCAAGTAAATCTTGAAAAATCATCCACAATGGCTAATCTATATATCTTACCTCCTAGACTTGATGTTCTAGTTGGTCCAAAGAGATCCATATGAAGTAGTTCAAGTGGCCTACTAGTAGTTACAAATCCTTTTGGTTTAAAAGAAGTTTTGATTTGTCTTCCAAATTGACATGCTTGGCAAATTCTATCTTTTTCAAAACAAATTTCAAGTAAATCTCTAACTAAATTCTTTTTGCAAAGTTTTGAAATAATGTACATACTAGCATGCCCTAACCTTCTATGCCATAACCAACTAGTCTCTTCCTTAGTAGAATTCATTGCAACAAGGCATTCTCCATTAGATAAAGATAAATCATCAAGGTCTACCAAAAAATTTTTCCATGCCTTTTTTCAATGAATTGTACTCTATTTATATCCGAACTAATAATCATGCAATATGATGATTTAAAAACTACTTGAAAATCTTTATCACAAAACTGACTGATGCTTAAAAGATTATACTTTAAACCATCTACTAAAGTATATTACTAATACTATTAGAAGGAGTTATGTGAACCTTACCAATACCAATGATTTTTCCTTTGCCATTATCACCGAAGGTCACACTTCCTCCATTCAAAGCTTCAAGAGAAGTAAATTGCTTCACATCTCCAGTCATGTGCCTTGAGCAACCACTATCAAGATACAAACTCTTTTGTTCTCCTTGGTTGAAAGACACACCTGCAATAAGATCAAGCTTTGTTTTTAGGTACCCAAGCCAACTTGGGTTCTTTAGGGTTAGCATTCAAAATGGTTCCTTTTAGAACCCATATTTTACCAAAAAAATGATTTTTCTAAAATTACATTAATATGATTTATGACCTAGCTTTGTGCAAGTAAAACAAGTAATATTAGATGATGCAGGTACAAAAAAGTTTTTAAAATACTTTTGTTGCTTCTGTGGTTTATATCCTAAACCTGTCTTATTAAAAACTGCTCTTTGATTGTTTAGAAGTAAATTCAACTTTTCTGAACTATAAGTAAATTTGTCAACAAAAGGTTTTATCTTTTTAAGTTTATTTTTGTATTTAGCATTTTCAAGTTCTAAATCCTTGCTTTTTTTTAAAAGATCATTGTTAGAAACAATATTTTTAGATCTTTTAAAACTTTATTTTCTATACATAAAGCATTAATTTTCTTTTCTAAAATATTTAATTTAGATTTCAAAGTACTAACATCATTTAATAAAGAATTGTTTTCAAAAGAGAAACTATTTGTATGCTTTTTTAATTTCTTGCTTTCAGATAAAACTAATTTATAATCATGCATAAGCTCTTCAAAAATATTTCTAAGTTCATCAAAAGTGAAATCAATTTCAGTATCTGAACATACCTCATCATTGTCCTGATGTGCCATGAAGCAGAGATTTACAACTTCAATCTACTCTTATTCTGAACTGGAGTCTTCGCTGTCACTCCAAGTGGCCATCATTGCTTTCTTCCTTAATTTCTTTCTTAATTTCTTGAGGAGAGAACAATCAAACTTGTAATGTCCCGGCTTCTTGTACTCGAAGCATATCGGTACTTCCTTCTCCTTTTCTTTTTCCTTTTCTTTCTCTTTTTCTTTTCCCTTTTCCTTAGATTGGTATTTCTTTTTGTAGAGAAATTTCCTCCTCTTCATGAATCTTCTAAACTTTCGTGCAATGAAGGCTTCTTCACCTTCTTCTTCTTCTTCATCTTCGGACTCATCAATCGAGGATTCTTCTTGAATATTTGACTTGAAAGCAATCCCCTTTTTCTTCTTATCAAGGTCCATAGATTTCTGTTTCAAGTTGAGCTCATAAGTCATGAGCGATCCCGCTAGTTACTCAAGAGGTAGCTTGTCCATATTCTTTGCTTCTTGAATTGCAGTCACATTTGGATCCCACGACGTTGGAAGGGACCTAAAAATTTTATTCACAAGATCATCATTAGATATGACTTTACCAAGACTTCTCATAGCATTTACAATATTTGTAAAACATGTATACATATCAATAATAGATTCATTTGGTTCCATCCGGAACATTTCATATGTGTGCACTAACATATTGACCTTAGTGTTCTTCACTTGATTGGTACCCTCATGGGTAACTTCAAGTATGTCCCATATTTCTTTGGCGGACATGCATGTAGATATCCTATTAAACTCACTAGGATCTAATGCACAATACAAGAGATTCATTGCCTTAGTATTGATCTCGGATTGTTTAATATCATTTTCATCCCAATCCTCTTCGAGCTTTGGGATGGAAACACCATCAACCACCACTAAAGAAATATGAGGACCCTTATCAACTACTTTTCATAAATTGTAATCAATAGAATGCATATAAATTCTCATCCTAATTTTTTAATAAGTATAATTTATTCCATTGAAAAATGAAGGTCTATTTGAGGCTTGTCCCTCAACTATACTAGTACCAATTGGGGCTGCCATAGATCTTTACTCAAGGTAGTAAAGCCTATACTCTGAGAACCTGGCTCTGATACCACTTGTTGCCCAGTAAGCAACCCAAGAGGGGAGTGAATTGGGTCTCTAAAAATTAAGTTAATATGACAAGGCAAGCTACTAACTTAATAAAACTTGATGCTAAGTAAAGCAATCCAATTCAACAAGCATATAAATAGCAAGGTACTATGATTCAAATGCAATGTTCTAAATAAAAGTGCAGCAAGAATTAAGAGCAATAAATAAAGAGCAAGGAGAGAGAGATCAAGCAATCACAAACACCAAAAGCTATGGTGGTTCGGTGCCAACCAATGCACCTATATCCACTTCCCAATATTCCCTTGGGAATTCACTACAATCACACAATTATAGCCGATTAGTTTTCCGGGCTCACTAATCAAAATCTAACTTGTTTTCACAAGGTTCACAAGTCAAACCTCACTTGGTTTTACGGGCTAACCAAGAATCTAATTGATTTTCACAAAGCTAACCAACAACCTCCCTTAGTTTTCTAAGCTAACCAAGAATCTTAGTGATTTTGCGGGCTAACCACCAACCTAATTGGTTTTTCAAGACTTACCAATAACCTTATTTGGTTTTACAATAGGCTAACTAAGAACCTTTACAAGAAATAAGGTTTAGAAATAAAGAACCAATGTAAGCTTTCAATAACAAAGCGAATATATCGATGTAGCTCGATGTAGAGTTGCTTTGCACTTGTTGAAGCCTTTTGAATGCCCAAGATTGAATGATCTTCAATGCTCTTGATGGCTTTTGAATGCTTGGAGGCTTCCTTTAGCTTGAGAGTGGTTGAAACTTGAATGAATAGGAGTTAAGGCTCTTCTCTCTTCTTTTCTCTCAAAACTCTTTAATGGTATTCAATATCATGTGTTTAGATTTGATTTAGAGCATATAAATATCCTTCCAAGGCCTTAAAATTGAATTCTAGCCGTTAGACTTGGAAAACTAGCCGTTGGGGGCAATTTGGATGAGTTCTGTGTTTGAAAAAACTAGTCGTTACTGTTGCCAGAACTCCATGTATCGACACTTCCTTAGTTGAGTCGATACATAAGGTCGACATATGTTCTTCTTGAGTCGACACTTAGTTCAAAATGCTCCATTTAGATTCTTTGAAAATCTCAGATGTGTCGACACCTTCTCATTTGAGTCGACACCTTGCTTCCATGTGTCGACACTTCAGCTGTTCCTTCAACTTCTGCAAGTTCTGTGGCTTGAAAGTCTCAGGCGATGTATTGATCCATATGTCGACACCTTGAGTCGATACATCAGGTCCATGTATTGATACTTGATCTATGCCATTTGAAACATTGATGCGTACCGGCCCGAGTCAACACTTCATCTCCATGTGTCGACACTTCATGTCATGTGTCGACACTTTGAGTCGACACTTCTCTGAAAAATACATAAAAACTGCTAATTTGAGTTGAAACAAGTTTTCACTTGATTTAGCCATCCATTCAACCAACTCTTAAGTGTCCAAGTCTTCTTTTGAGCAACCTTTTCATTCAAACTTGGCTTCTTCAAAACAATTAGGCTTCTTCAAATTTTGTGAGCACCCTTTCAATAAAAATATACTCAAAGCAAATCATTAGTCCTCAACTTATACTTAACTATTTTGATTATCATCAAAATCAATTAGTGGAGTCAACACTTGGTATCTAAATAAGTTCTATAATCAGGTTTGGCACCATTCTATAACTTCCTGAGAGGATTATATGACATTCTAAGAAAATTTATAATATCTTAGTATCTACATAGGTTCCAAAATCATGTTTGATACCATTCTATGATATCACAAAAGAATTTTATGATATCCTAAGGGGATTCTATGATATCTGGGTATCCAAATAGGTCTTATAATCATGTTTGACACCATTCTATGACATCCCAATGGAATTATATGACATCCTAAAGGGATTCTATGACATATTGGTTTCCAAATAAGTTCCAGAATCGGTTTGGCACAATTCTATGACATTCCAAGAGAATTCTATGATATTCTAAAAAAAATTTATGGTACCTTGGTATCCAAATAGGTCTTATAATCTAATTTGACACCATTCTATAACATCCCAAAAGGGTTGTTATAACATTCTAAGAGGATTCTATGGCATATGGCTGGTTCGATGGGTGTCATAGAATAGTGCACAAAGACATCTACCATCACCACAAAGTCGCATGCCACTATTTTGACATCCCGTAAAGGTGCACGCCACCATCCTGACCACCCTTGACACCACTATAGTTTCGATACCCATATGTAAGCTGGGACATGCACAATAGTGTTAAATCAGAGAAGGAGGAGGAAAAAAGTATATATTCCATTAAGACAATTAGAGGCTAATTTATAGCCTACAAGAAATCATAATACACAGCTATTATGGTTAAATATAATCATGCTTAATTAGGTATTTCATATTTGGGTCAATCCAGCTACCATACAACCAAACTTCCAATACTCCCCATCAAGCTGGAGCATAAATATCATGAGTACCCAGCTTGCTATATAATAAATTCAATTGTTGTTTAGATAGTGCCTTGGTGAAACCATCAGCAAGTTGAGATGTGCTTGAGACATGTCGAAGAATAATCTCCTTTCGTTGAACGTAGTCTCGAATAAAATGGCAGTCAACTTCAATATGTTTCGTTCTCTCATGAAAAATAGGATTGTGAGCAATATGTATCGTAGCTTGATTATCACACCAGAGAGTTATAGGAGTAGAAAGAGTGACTCCTAAATCAAGTATAAGAGCCTTAAGCCATATTATCTCAAATACTGTATGAGCCATCGCTCTATATTCTGCTTCAGCACTAGATCGAGCAACAACCGATTGCTTTTTGCTTTTCCAAGATACTAGGTTACCTCCAAAGATTATGCAATATCCACTTGTAGAACGACGGTCATCCTGAGAACCAGCCAATCAGCATCAGAGAATCCACTAAGGTCAAGGTTTTTAGCCGATTGAAATAGTAGGCCTTGTTCAGGAGACTTTTTTAGATATCTAACAATACGAAGTACTGCCTGCCAATGTGTTTCAGTAGGAGAATGCATAAAATGGCTTACTTTACTGACTGGAAATGAGATGTCAGGCCTAGTGACAGTCAAGTAGATTAATTTACCAACAAGACGACGATAACAACTAGGATCACTGAATGGAGAGGAGCCATCTAAGGAGGTGAGTTTGGTATTAGGATCCATTGGTATGTCAATAGGTCGAGAGTCCAGCATTCCTGTTTCATTTAATAGATCAAGAACATACTTTCTTTGAGAAAGGTTTATGTCATTTTTTGTTCGAGCAACTTCAATTCCCAAAAAATATCGTAAGGGTCCAAGATCTTTGGTTTGAAAGTGATGAGCAAGAGATGTCTTGATAGATGATATACCAGTGGTATTACTACCAATAATGATAATGTCATCAACATACACTAGTAGAATCACAATTCCTTGTGTGTTTTTTTTGATGAAGAGGGAATGATCAGCTGTGCTTCGAGAGAATCCATAAGAGAGTACCACCTTGCTAAACTTTTCAAACCATGCTCGAGGAGACTGCTTGAGTCCATATATTGTCTTTTTGAGATGACAGACCATATACTCCCCCTCACTCTCAAAACCTGGGGGTTGTTGCATGTACACGGTCTCCATCAAGTCCCCGTGGAGGAAGGCATTTTTGACAACAAGCTGATGAAGAGGCCAAGACTTATTTGCTGCAAGAGAGATGAGCACCCTAACTGAAGTGAGTTTGGCAACAGGAGAGAAGGTCTCCTCATAGTCTACCCCAGGTATCTGAGTAAAACCCTTAGCAACAAGGCGAGCCTTTAATCGCTCAATAGTGCCATCCGGATTGTGCTTCACAGTGTACACCCAACAGCAACCAACCGATTGCTTTCCAGAGGGTAACCTGACTAATGTCCAAGTATCATTTTTTTTCAAAGCATGTATTTCTTCTTCCATTGCTTTCCTCCAACCACTGTGTTGTAGTGCTTCCTGAATATTTTTGGGAGGAGAAATAGACGAGAGAGAAGTAACAAAGGTATTGAAAGCATGTGATAGACGATGAGTAGAGACAAAGCCAGAAATAGGGTACCGAGCAGGCATCCGATGAGGTCTAGATCCCTTACGAAGAGCAATGGGTCTATTATCATCAGATATTAAAGGATTATTGTCTTTGGAAGGACTGCAATGACTGGACTTGTCAGAATCAGAGGGTGGTGGAGGTAGTGACACATCAGCAGATCCCTGTTGTTCATGTCTATCATACACCTGCAATGGCACAACTGGGGAAACATCCACAGAATCGATCACAGGTCGAGGAAGAGTGATTGAAGATGGAGCAAGTGGAGAAAAATAGGGGATAGACTCGGAAAAGGTAACATCGGCGGTGGTGAAAAACTTTTTAAGAGAGGGTGAGTAGCAAATATATCCTTTGGACAACCTGGAATATCCCAAAAAAATACATTTAATAGCATGAGGATCAAGTTTGTCCTGTCCTGGCATAAGAGTATGAACAAAACAGGTACACCCAAATACCTTGGGTGGAATAGGGTATGGTGTTTGTGAAGGGAATAATACGGAAACTGGTGTTTTATTCACAAGCACCGTAGAAGGCATGCGATTGATTAAGAAACAAGAGATAAGGACGGCAAAACTCCAAAAACTCTTAGGGACCTTCATATCAATAAGGAGAGAGCGAGCCACATCAAGCAAGTGACGATTTTTCTGTTCGACTATCCCATTTTGTTGAGGTGTGTAGGCACAAAATGTTTCATGTAGAATCCCTTTTTCTTCAAAAAAGTTTTGAAAGGACTTGCTCAGATATTCTTTAGCATTGTCATATCGTAATTTCTTAATTGGAACACCAAACTGGGTTGATATTTCATTATAAAAGATGCGAAATGTGGAAAACAATTCTGAACGATCTTTTAATAAGAAAAGCCAAGTCATGCGAGAGTAGTCATCAATAAATGTGACAAAGTACTAAAATTTATTAATACTGGGAGTTCGAATAGGACCCCAAATATCCGAATGGATTAAAGTGAAAGGACTCTCACTACGTTTATCTTTGCGAGAAGGAAAAGTGACACGATGATGTTTACCAAATTGACATGACTCACAAGAAAAATTTGGAGATGACACAGAACCTGGAACCATATGACGCAGGGAAGACAAGGATGGATGGCCGAGACGGTGATGCCATAAAGCAGATGAAGTAGACAAGACCAAAGCAGGTGATTAGACAGAATAATCCATCAGATAGAGACCATGCTGTTCACGTCCGCCACCAATCACCCTCTTCGTCTTTAAGTCCTGAAATTCACAATATGACGGATAAAAAGTGATAGAACAATTCAAAGAGTTTGTCAGTTTACTAACAGATAAAAGACTGATAGGAAATTGTGGAACACTGAGAATGAGGAAAGAGATATGGTAGGAGACAATGAGAGGTTACCAATACCCGTGATAGGAACAGAGGATCCATCGGCCAACGTGACTACACGAGTAGAACAAGGAGTAAAGGAGGAAAGATTGGTGATAGGTGTCATATGATCGGAGGCACCTGAATCAATGATCCAAGGCTGAGAACAAGAGAGATAGGCATTACCTGTAGTGGCTAGAGTAGCAGAGGAATTAGACATGCATTTAAAAGATTGGTACTCTTCATCAGTGAGAGTGATCTGGTGACTTTCGGAAGGCGTGACTGGAGATGGAGCAGCAGGGGAAGATGCTTGGTGTACGGATGGTGACTGATTCAATCGTTCCCAGCAACTGTTGTATTCATGATTAGTACGGTGACAAAATGTGCAATATCGTGATGTAGTAGAACGACCACGACCAACCAAACGTCCACTATGGCCATGACCCATACCACGTCCAGATTGACCACGTCCACGATCAATCATGGAAAGTAAGGCAGAAGTCTCAGATCGATCAAAGGAGTCGGGTTGAGTAGTAGGAACCCGAGTAACAGCAGCAAAGACATCTGATAGGGATGGAGATGTCTGAGCAGATAAAATATGAGATCGTACTCCTGTGAGATATGGTTTAACGGTGGCAAGAAATATAACAGCTACCAAGGCCTCCCGCTGCTTTGCCTGAACAGTGATGTCGGAGGAGAATGGTTGATATGCTTTCCACTCCTCCAGAAGACCACGAAACTTTGCACGATGAGAGTGGAGATCATCTCCCTGAGAAGTAGAGGTCATATCACGGAAGATATCATAGAGCCGTTGTAAATTATCTTCAGAAGAGTATAGTTTCTGAATAGTCTCCCATATTTCTTTAGCAGTATCCAAGAAAATCACGCCACGGTAGACCTCCTCCTCCATACAGTTGATCATCCAATTGATGATCAAGGCATCCTCTTGTTGCCACTGGCAGTAGGCATTGGATGTGACATCTGGAGGGAGTTGGAATAGATGATCATGCTTTTCCTTACTCATGAGAAAGCGTTGCACAGATCGAGCCCAAACAAGATAGTTGTTGGCCCCTTTGAGAGAGATGGAGGTAATTTTCTGAGTCTCAATTTTGAGATCATTCATGGGAGTAGGTAGAGTAGTGTCTCCCATTAGAGAATCTAAGAAGAAAGTTAGCCACAGAGAGTCCAGCGGTTGCACGCGGTGATGGAGGCACGGATCGAAGGCCAGGTGTAATCGGTGAGGGCCGCAAGCTGGCGGGGTTGGGTGACGCCAAGACCGCTGGGGGAAACGTCGGGCAGGAGCCGGGACCATGGGATCCAAGAAGAAATACCGCCGATCTAAGAGCAAGGGGGGTCGTGGGCAGTCGTGGAGATGTCGGCGAGAGGTCCAGGAGGTCCGACGGAGATGGGAAACTCGGAAGATGTCGAGAGAGGAATCGGGAGCAGTGGGATTTAAGCTGGAGAGGTTAGGAACGATAGGAACCTTGCTCTGATACCATGTTGAATCAGAGAAGGAGGAGAAAAAAAGTATATATTCCATTAAGACAATTAGAGGCTAATTTATAGCCTACAAGAAATCATAATACACAGCTATTATGGTTAAATATAATCATGCTTAATTAGGTATTTTCTATTTGGGTCAATCCAGCTGCCATACAACCAAACTTCCAATAAATAGCACTCGAGTGGATGGTGCAATCACTGGATGCTGCCACCGCTGCTGCACAAAGACATGGCCATTCCAGTTATCGCCACCATGCCCACTCGAACGGATGGCCAGATGACACAATGCTATGTGCCTGCTTGCCTACTAAACTTGATGATGATGCACGTGAATGAGTCGGTCGGCCTGGCTACCATCTCCAAAACTCATTATAGCTGAAGATATTTTTATCGTATAATTTTTTGAAATTTGATACAGTTCGGACTGGTCACATGCACTTCCACTTTTTATTACTTTAAATGCATGATTTGATGCCGAAATGATGGAAATCCCATCACGCCATCCCAGCACAATGTGGCTCAATCGAGAAGCATGTGGTGCGCACCATGTGGGATTTTCTACACCGCTCCCGGTGTACAAAGAATTAGTCTTATACAAACATTCTCCACGTATCGCACATGTCCATTTAGTAGATCCACTGGCCCATGTAGCATCTAAAGCATACATGATTGCTGAGTTGGTTCAAAATGGACATCGTCATAGGAAACAAAGCCACGCTACGCTGTGAAGGGGTTTGGATCCCCTCTGATTCAAGCTTGAATTGGAAGATTGGCCCAGGTTATGAGAATGCAACATGTTTGAAGATCTGGCAAGCAAAAATTGTCAATAGCTCACAAGCTAGCTTGGAAAAATGTAATTTAGGAGGCCGCTAAGCTCAATCGCTGGAAAAATAAAGCAGAAGAATATTAGCGATTTTTGATGTTGATGAAAGCCAGATTATTCTGCGATCCCGAGCTCCCAAAGCTTTGATAAAGTTTCATCTCGGGCATTTAAATTAATAAAGAATCATTCAGTTGTGGTTCCATGATTATTTTGTGAACAAGAAATCAACATGAAGTGCAAACTAATAATGTCATGTGTTGCTGGTGGTTGTGCTAGCTATCTCAATACTTTCTTTCGCCTCTTCCATACTCGATTTTATTTTTAAATAAATACATAAAAAAAATAAATTATGCTGCTTTTTGCTCTCACATAGAGAGAGAGGGGGAGAGAGAGTCATTTGCACTATAATTACCTAGATGATATAGTTGGGGTGGACAACCCAACAATCAAGCCTAGAACCTAAAGTTTACCGAGGAGTATAATCAATAGATTAAGTCCCGGTTACTTATCATGCTGCAGTTTTTGGATATCCTTTATTTTTAAGTTTTTTTTTTTTTTTTTTTCTCAATTCTTGACATATTTTTACCAAAGTCTTCTGATTTCTCCTAACACGGGATCCCAGTCCATGGCCAAATGCTTCATATGCCGCTGTTAGAGATCAATTACAGGCAGGGTACAGAGTACTCCATATAGGTCAAATCTAAATAGAAAGGAAATATGCTCCGCCCTTGTTGAGACCCTTCTCGAGTGTGGCTCCACCATTAATGTTTGCCAAAACCTTGAAGACAATGTACTATCCTCAGCTGAGCCAGCGAACCTCGGCAATTGTAGACTAGCAAACGTTGTAATCGCTCTTTTTAGAGCTGCCCATTCATCTACTTTAACTCTCTTGCTTGGACCAAAAACGTAGGCTTTTGGGAGCTACCCAAGAACCGGAAGACAGACTCGACCTCCATTACTAACCTTAACTGAAATATGAGATGTAATGCCCAAGTTTGCAGCAATATTAATACCGGTACAATATTAATATAGAAAGTTATGGAAAGCAAGATCCTGACATTACAATAGACACTATCTCAATAAAAAAGATATAGGAGACAATATCCCCATACTATCCTAGCATATCCTGATATTCTATCAGAACCTGTCAGAAGGGCTCTCTGGCTATTTTCTCTCTTGACTGTTGTCCATCTCATCCCCACTTCACTGATTTGAGTCTTAGAGTGCTCTGTTGGTAATTCTAGTCCAGAAGCTTTTTACAGGTTTTTGTTCGAGAGCTATCAGTAAAGAGCATCCGTACCTGCCAAAGAGGTTGAAGGAATTCCTAGCACTACTGTGATCTATCAAAGAATAATCTAGCAGCAACAAACATGTTTTTCCACAAGCAATACCAACACAGCATAATCCATGCCAACAATGGCCACACCGACGATATCCATGATCAAAACTTTCCTTTTTATTACCATTGATCATGATGTCCACTATCACTAGCTAATTGGTTCATGCATTAAACTCATCCGAACGTTCTTGCAAGGAAGCTCCTTGCTTCATTGTCATAGTGAATAGCTATCTCTAGGGAAAATTTTATAGCATAAACTTGCTTTTGTATATACTTCTCAATTTTAACCTTTAAGATCTGTCTAGATGGTTGGTTGTCTGCTCCAAAATTATATATATATATATATATATATATATATATATATATATATATATATATATATATATATATATATATATATATATATATATATATATATATATATATATATATATATATATATATATATATATAAAATTTAATCTGTAATCTTATAATTTTTTTTTATTGTACTAGCCAAATTTATGAATTCTATAAAATTTTCAATCTAATCATCCAAATAAATTTTTAATAATATTTTAGATGAAAAATTAAAAAACAAAGACCCATCAAGAGCTTTCGAGTGGTTTAGCTGCAGCTAGCTGGTTACGTACTTTTCATTAGCTGTAGCTTGTTGATCCTTCCTTGCGTATTTTTAATCCATCATTTTTGCGGGTTTTTTCACCTTGCTGCCTTTAAAAGCAACAGCACCCTCGACTTTCACGAACATTCTGTTCATCTTTAATTTCCACAAGAGTAATTAAATTGGCTCCGCTGAACTCGAAGATCTCAATCCAGCTAAGCCGCTGCTTACATCTATTTTTTAATGCTGTTGAACCTGATATTCTAATACCTATTATTATAATCAAGGGCAAAATAAATAGTAATAAAAAATTAAAATGGGACAGCATATGTACCAAATTATACCTGGTTCGGCAAAATAGCCCGTATCCATGGGCAACGTCTTTTACTCTTTTCAATTAATACAGAGAGAATTACAACGTACAAGAAGTAATAAATAAATATGACAGCCAAAAAAAAAAAGACAGGTCCTCCAATGATGCTTCTTTCAAAGCTTCGAAACAGTCAAATCGATGCTCCAATCTCGCTTTCCATCAGACAGTAGACTGCATCTTCTTACAGTTCCTCTAGAGCAGCCCATCACTCAATTTGTATATGATTCTATGTATGAGGAATAGAAGACATGATAATGGAAAGTCCTTGAGAAAGATATGTTATTGGTGGTCCATGAGAAAGATATGTTATTGGTGGATAGGCCAGGGATATCAACGCAGGAATAGATGCCCGAATATTTTATCAGTCTCCGAACCAAACGAGGTGATTTTAACTAAAATGGGAATCGTTTCGGTAATGGTTTAAAAATCGCAAACCATTTGGTTTTGGTTTTCGTAAATTTCTATGCTCGAATTTAATTTAAAACCACTAAAACTAAACATCCCTGATATTCCTTAGTATTCTAGTATAAATTCTAATTCTCTATCCCATTCAATCTGGATTATCCATGACTATAAATTGATAAATGATTAACTGGACAAATCCTAGTGGCTAGACAGCAATTAAGCTTGTTTTCTTCCCTCCAATCCTTCGCAATTGTTGTATTTGTTGGATTTGTTTTCTTTGATATAGCTCGTTGGACTTGGTTTTAACGTGGATTATTATATTCGTTAGATGATTTATTATTATCTTAGAATTATTGGATTTATTAGATGGTTATATTATTATTTTAATGTTATTGAGTTTGTCGGATGATTGTATTATTATTTTTAGATATATTTATTAATTAAGCTGATATGGATTATGTAAAAATTATAGATGATGTCTTTAAGTTGGATATAATTATATAAAAATTTTGAAATAATAAAAATAAGTTAAATATTTTTCGGTTCTGTGATTTTTTTCGGTGGTGATTATGATTTTTAATTTCAAAAATCATTCCATTTTGATTTCGATTTAAGAGAGCGGTGGTGGATTTTGATTTTATTTTAGTTTTATTATCTGCACCGTATCCATTCTGTTGACATTCCTATTAGCAAGGGAGTGGGACACTAAGATGGGGAGACATAAGAGAGGATTGGAGTGTCCAGGAATAGAGGTTATATCTCTTATGCAAACAAATGAATCATCTTTCATTGTATGAATCCATTACTATATCACATAATAAGTACTTGAAGATCTATGTAGATGGATGATGGAAAGGATTTAGATTGCTTATACATGATATTGATCCAACATTGTGAAAAAAAAAAAAAAAAAAACCAATCACTCTTTTGAGATAGATACCGTTGGCGTAGAACCTTCGTCAACCGGTCGAAGCTACTGAAGTGCCGGTTCGCTCCTCTGGATACTTGCAAAACAAGTTCTTGACCGAATTCTCTCCGGTGGGAGACACTCCGATACCTAAATTAGAGAGAGGTTCCAACAATAGAATAGAGAGTTTTCTGAAAGGAAGAAAGATGGTAAAAGTATTGTCTTGCCATGCTTATCTTGAATGTCCCCTCTTACCAGTTGCTAGCGATAGGGAACAGGGGGATAGGATCGTTGGCGAGCTGAGAAGTCGTCGAAGATTAGAGTATCCTTTTTTTTTTGGATTTTATTTTTCTAGGGATAGCGAAGGAACGATGGAGATGGAAGGTAGGAAAAATGGATACTTTAGGGACTTGGGATTTACATTCACGGAGAGATCTCTCATCTCTAGGGCATCTCACCCATCCCACTATATATAGCCTAGGGCATCCCACCCATCTCACTACATGCGGAGCCTAGGGCATCCCACCCAAATCGCTACCTGGGATCGTGAAGGAAAATTCCTGAGACCAAAGAGGGGACTCGACGTAGAAGGGGATAACTAGGGCCTCACGTCCCTCGACGCTCGAAAACGAAGGCATAGGGTCTCACATCCCTCGACGTCCGAAGGCGAAGGAAAGACGGGCCTCTCACCCTCCCCATGCGGGGTGAATGAAAAGAAACACTCTTTTCCTAAAAACAAATCTTTATTGGCCAAACTGTTTTTTACAAAGGACTGATGGTGGTATTTATAGACCTGTCCAACCCTCATTTAAATTTGAATACAAGATAAAAAGATAGGGAAGATTCAAATTCAAATACAAGATATGATAAGATAAGCCTATCCATATCTCAATCCTAACCAACCAAATCCTAATTCAAATTTCAAACAAAAGATATATCCCAAACTAATTTATTCTGGATATACTCCGAGATTCATGCAGCTCCAGGATTCGTGCTTGCTTTGGGATCCATGCTGGCGATGTCCATATTATTTTCCTGATGTGGGGAGAACTCGACTCCATCGAGTCAAGATCAACAGGGGGCTTTGATGAACCACATCCAAAGACTCTGCTCTGAAATCTGTATGGCATTGAGAATCATGCAACTTTGAGGAGCGTGCAATTTTGAAGATCGTGTGCTTCGAAATTGGTGTTGCTTTGAACTCCGTGCAACTTTGAATCTCGTGCAGCTATGAAATCGGCAACAGGATAGGCAAGTGCTTTGACGACCATGTAGTGCTTCTTATCCCTTCTCCATGAAAAAAAAAACAGGGAACAGGGGAGGCTCGTGGAGGGTAGTCCGGTGGGTGTTCGCCGATGGCGGTGCTGGGGCGGAGACGGCGACTCGGATGGCAGTGGTCACGATGGAGGCAGTTGGCGATGGAAGCAGGTGAACGGAGAGGATGGAGTTCAGCTAAGATCGATCTTCTCCCTTGGATCCGATAATGGGAAGGTGAAATCGAGGGAGTCCGGCATCGGCGGTGGCCTGGCCGTGGGTTTTTCGAACGGGAGGAGATCCGATGGAGGCGCCGATCTGAGGGGCTTCGGCCGCAGAGGAAAACGATGGCTACTGGCAGAGAGCAGGAAGATGGTGTCGGGCGTCGCGGTAGTAGGGAGCCAGGCAGGGCGGTGTCGATCGGCTACCGGGATGGATGGCATCGATTTGCCGTCAGTGGGTGAAGAGAAGGGTACGACGAGGGCCTCGACATCGTCGGTATCGGCAGGGTCGGGAGGCGGCCGCTCCTCGAGCCAGGTGATGCTGGCGACCGGGTAGGGCTTGGTGTGGAGAAGCAGAGCAAGAAGGAAAAGGGATCAATGAATTAAGGGTAAGATTTCATGACGGAGAATGGGGTACCGAGCTCTCTCTTCCTCCATTAATGGAGATCACGAGGAGAGAAAGAAAAGATCCCAGCTCGGGACGAGGAAGAGATCAGGGGAGGAGGTAAGGCCATGAGCAACGTGGAGGCGGGCCCTGCGATGGGCAAGGAGAGGCTCTGTTGCAAGGGCTTGGCAGTTGATGAGGTTGGTCGGCGGGGAAGATTGGCTGGGTTGGCCAGTGGCAGTAGGGGTGTTGGTGGGATGTGGGAGGAGTCACGGGAGAGAAAGGCATTGGTTGAAAGATCTAATTTATTTTTTTATTTTTATTTTTTTTTCTGGGATCTGGGAAGTGGAGGGACGGTGATACGAAGGTACCCTAATTTTCTAGCTTTGATACCAATTTGATGGGGGACGGATCAGGGGAAGGATCGTCGGCAAGCTGAGAAGTCGTCGAAGATTAAGGTATCTTTTTTTTTAGATTTTATTTTTCTAGGGGTGGCGAAGGAACGATGGAGATTGAAGGTAGGAAAATTGAATACTTTATGGACTTGGAACTTAGATTCACGGAGAGACCTCTCACCTCTAGGGCATCCCCTACTGCCACCGGCCAACCCAACCAATCTTCACTGCCAACCAACCTCGTCGATTGCCAAGCCCTTGCAACAGAGCCTCACCCTGCCCGTCGCAGGACCCGCCTCCACGTTGCTCACGGCCTTACCTCCTCCCCTAATCCCTTCCCTGTCCCGAGCCGAGATCTCCTCTTGCTCTCCCCGTGATCTCCATTAATGGAGGAAAAGAGAGCTCGATTTCCCATTCTCTATCACGAAATCTTACCCTTAATTCATTGATCCCTTTTCCTTCTTGCTATGCTTCTCCTCCTCACCAAGCCCTACCTGGTTGCCAGCATCGCCTGGCTCGAAGAGCGGCCACCTCCCGACCCTGCCGATACTGGCGACATCGAGGCCCTTGTCATACCCTTCTCTTCACCTATTGATGGCAACTCGATGCCATCCATCCCGGTAGCCGATCGACACCGCCCTGCCGATCTTCCCCACCAAAGCCCCGCCCAGATTTGCCCACAGTCGAGTCGAGCTCCACCGCCCTGCCCGGCTCCCTACTACCGCGATGCCCGACACCATCTTCCTGCTTTCTGCCAGTAGCCATTGTTTTCCTCTACGGCCGAAGCCCCTCAGATTGGCGCCTTCAACGGATCTTCTCCCATCCGGAAAACCCACGGCCAGGCCGCCAATGATGCCGGACTCCCCCGAATTCACCTTCCCATTATCGGATCCAAGGGAGAAGACCGATGTTAGCCGAACCCCATCCTCTCCATGCACCTGCTTCCATCGCCAACCGCCTCCGCTGTGACCATCGCCGTCCGAGCTGCCGTCTCTGCCCCAGCACCGTCGAATGCTCGCCGGACTACCCTCCGCGAACCTCCTATTTCCTAGTTTTTTTTTCCATGGAGAAGGGAGAAGAAGCACCACACGATCGTCAAAGCACTTGCCTATCCTATTGCCGATTTCACAGCTACAAGAGATTCAGAGTCGCATGGAGTTCAAAGCCACACCAATTTCGAAGTGCACGATCTTCAAAGCTGCACGCTCCTCAAAGTTGCATGATTTTCAATGCCACAGATTTCAGAGCAGAGTCTTTGGATGTGGTTCATTAAAGCCCCCTGTTGAGCCTGACTCGATGGAGTCGAGTTCTCTCCATCCCAAGAAAAATGATGGAGACATCGCCAGCACGGATCCTGGAAAAAGCACGAATCCTGGAGCTGCACGAATCTTGGAGCATATCGAGAATAAATAGTTTGGGATTTATCTTTTGTTTCAAATTTAAATTAGGATTTGGTTGGTTAAGATTGAGATATGGATATGCTTATCTTATCCTATATTGTATTTGAATTTGAATCATCCCTATATTTTGATCTTGTATTCAAATTCAAATGAGGGTTGGACAGGTCTATAAATACCACCCTCGATCCTTTGTAAAAAATAGTTTGGTCAATAAAGATTTGTTTTTAGAAAAAGAGTGTTTCTTTTCGTTCGCCCCGCATGGAGAGGGTGAGAGGCCCGTCTTTCCTTCACCTTTGAGCATCGAGAGGATGTGAGACCCTATGCCTTTGCTTTCGAGCGTCAAGGGCATGAGGCCCTAGTTATCCCCTTCTCCATCGAGTCCCCTGTTTGGTCTTAGGGATTTTCCTTCATGGCCCCAGGTAGCGATTTGGGTGGGATACCCTAGGCTCCGCATGTAGTGAGACGGGTGGGATGCCCTAGGCTACATGTAGTGGGATGGATGAGATGCCCTAGAGGTGAGAGGTCTCTTCGTGAATGTAAGTCCCAAGTCTATAAAGTATCCAATTTTCCTACCTTCCATCTTTATCGTTCCTTCGCCACCCCTAGAAAAATAAAACCCAAAAAAAAAAAAAATAGGATACCCTAATCTTCGGTGACTTCTCAGCTCGTCGACGATCCTTCCCCTGATCCGTCCCCCATCAAATTGGTATTAGATCTAGAAAATTAGGGTACCTTGCAACAGAGCCTCTCCCTGCCCGTTGCAGGGCCCGCCTCCATGTTGCTCATGGCCTTACCTCCTCCCCTGATCCCTTCCCCGTCCCGAGTCGAGATCTCCTCTTTCTCTCCTCATGATCTCCATTAATGGAGGAAGAGAGAGCTCGGTCCCCCGTTCTCCGTCACGAAATCTTACCCTTAATTCGTTGATTCCTTTTCCTTCTTGTTCTGCTTCTCCTTCGCACCAAGCCCTACCTGGTCGCTAGCGTTGCCTGGCTCGAGGAGAGGCCGCCTCCCGACCTTGCCGATACCGGCGACGTCAAGGCCCTCGTCGTACCTTTCTCTTCATCCACTAATGGCAAATCGATGCCATCCATCCCGGCAGTCGATCAACACCTCCCTGTCATCTTCCCCACTAAAGCCTCGCCCGGAGTCGCCCACAACCGAGTCGACCTCCACCGCCCTGCCCGGCTCCCTTCTACCGCGATGCCCGACACCATCTTCCTGCTCTCCGCCAGTAGCCGTCGTTTTCCTTTAGGCCGAAGCCCCTCAGATCGGCGCCTCCATCGGATCTCCTCCCATCTGGAAAACCCATGGCCAGGCCACCGACGATGCTAGACTCCCCCGATTTCACCTTCCCATTGTTGAATCCAAGGGAGAAGACCGATCTCAGCCGAACCCCATCCTCTCCGTGTACCTACTTCCATCGCCAACCGCCTCCATCGTGACCACCACCGTCCAAGCCACCGTCTCTTCCCTAGCACCACCGCCGGCGAACGCCCGTCGGACTACCCTCCGCGAGCCTCCCTTGTTCCCTATTTTTTTTTCCATGGAGAAGGGAGAAGAAGCACCACACGATCGTCAAAGCACTTGCCTATCCTGTTGCCAATTTCATAGCTGCATGAGATTCAGAGTTGCACGGAGTTCAAAGCTGCACCAATTTTGAAGTACACGATCTTCAAAGCTGCATGCTCCTCAAAGTTGTGCAATTTTCAATCCATACAGATTTCAGAGCAGTCTTTGGATGTGGTTCATCAAAGCCCCCCACTGATCTTGACTCGACGGAGTCGAGTTCCCCACATCAGGAGAATGATGGAGACATGGCCAGCATGGATCCCGGAGCAAGCACGGATCCCAAAGATGCATGAATCTCGAAGCATATCTAGAACAAATTAGTTTGGAATTTATCTTTTGTTTGAAATTTGAATTAGGATTTGGTTGGTTAGGATTGAGATATGAATAGGCTTATCTTATTTATCTTGTATTTGAATTTGAATCATCCCTCTCTTTTATCTTGTATTCAAATTCAAATAAGGGTTGGACAGGTCTATAAATACCACCCTCGGTCCTTTATAAAAAACAGTTTGGTCAATAACGATTTGTTTTTAGGAAAAGAGTGTTTCTTTTCGTTCGCCCCACATGGGGAGGGTGAGAGGTCCGTCTTTCCTTCACCTTCGGGCGTCGAGGGGTGTGAGACCCTATGCCTTCGCTTTCGAGCATCGAGGGGCATGAGGCCCTAGTTATCCCCTTCTCCATCGAGTCCCCTCTTTGGTCTTCGGAATTTTTCTTCATGGCCCTAGGTAGCGATTTGGGTGGGATGCCCTAAGCTCCGCACGTAGTGAGATGGGTGGGATGTCCTAGGCTACATATAGTGGGATGGGTGAGATGCCCTAAAGGTGAGAGGTCTCTCCGTGAATGTAAGTCCCAAGTCCATAAAGTATCTAATTTTCCTACCTTCCATCTCCATCGTTCCTTGAAAAGTAGGATATCCTAATCTTCGACGACTTCTCTCGCCAACGATCCTTCTCCTTGATCCGTCCCCCATCACCAGTATTTATAGTTGTCATGCCAGTGTATAGTTAGGCTCACCCATCTATGGTTAGGACGGGATTAATTAACTTTACCCCACGTATAACCATAAGTGGTCGCCAATTGATTCTGGCTAGTCTGGAATCATTAGAATTGGAGATAGTAGCCACATGGCCATCCCGATATGGTTGAAATTGGAAAAAGTGGCCACGCTGTCGATCGTAACAACCGTATCCATGTTCAAAGATTTGAGATCAACCGGAGATTCACTTTTGGACCTCTTCTTCAGGAGGGATCGGCGTTGAATCGGTGAAATATCTTCGGTTTATCCTCTTAGGGACAAGCCGAAGATACCTCTATCATTTGCATCGAAACTTTTCCCTCGGAGTGGGTTGTGGAGCGAAGCTGGCATTGTCTTCAGACCAGTCTTGTTCGGATCGACCTTCTTCGGTCGATGTGCAGGAGATTGGTTAGTAACCGATCATGGTGGTACTCTTCGGGACTAACGCCTTTGGCTAAGGCCGAAGACAGACCCTGCGATGTGACTGGGGCAGGGCCGTCACTTTATCTACCCACGTGGCTTCCTTCGGGTGCTTCGATTTAGAAATCTGGTTCAGTAAGAATTTGGTGAGCGGTTGAACCAATAATTAGCCTGTGCTGAACTGATATATCATAATAGTTGCCCCCCACTCTCAGTTTTCGAAGCAATGATTTGCTTTGAAGACTGAGAGTATTAATGGATTGTCATTTTCTTCCAGAAAAAATATAACCAATGATGATAAATCTTCAGTCTGGCCGCTCGCCATAACTGACATCTGATTCGAAGATCAAGTTGAAGACATGTATCGCCTTCCTATTGAAACATATAAAGGAAAGGGCCAGTCGACGGGTCACGTCTCTTCCTTCCATTATGGCGATTTGATCGATCTTTAATGGGGATCTGGGTAGAGGACGTGGCCTCATCCTGTCCCTTGAAAAGAAGGTACAGGCTTCATCTCCATCATCGGGTGAAGTCATGCAGATTATGGCTCTTAGTTCTTCCCGTGTCGAATCAGCTTAGCATCGCTTGGAGTTTCGCACCCGTCTTCGGCGCCTACATACGTGGTGCAATCAGAGAGAGGACGCCTCTTCTTTCGAGGAGGCGCACTAAAGCACTTCTTGTCCCCTATAAAAGGGGGGAGGACTAGTCGAAGAAGCTTCTCCGCTTCTGTTTGCTTTTGCTTTTTGCCCAGCCCTTCTTGCTTCTAGTCTCCAGTTTCTTCCGCAGGTAGGGTCTCCTTACTCCTTCCTCTTTTTTTCTTTTTCATCATGGTTAGATCTCTAGAGGTTCGTGCCACCGGCAGGATCCCCTTTGACGGGGGAGAGGCTGGGCCTTCGGGTGCTTCAGGTCTTGCTAGGAAAATAGCCTTGTCTCTCTTAGGAAAATAGCCGACCTTCGTTGCCACTATCGCATTCCCTAAGTTCCTGGCATCGCAAGCCTTCAAAGATGAGGTCGCTGAGCCCGTCTTGGACTCTTACAATTAGGACTGGAACTGGACCGGCCCAAAGCCCATTGCCTGGAACTGGACTGGGCCAACTCAATAAATTTCGGGCTGGCCCGAAATCGATTCGGGCTTCGAACCAAATTTTAAGCATATCGGGCTAGACTTCGGGCCATAAAATAGAGTCCATTTAATTTTTGGGTCAAAGGGATGCCCGATTCGATCCAGAAATTCTTAAAATATGGTCTAAAACCTGATCCAATTTTAGACTGGGCCAGCCTAGTTCCAGCCCTACTTACAATCATGGATTCTAGAGCATAAGAACAAGGTATTCCGCTTCCACCACTTGAAGGGGCTGGAAAATATAAGGCCTTCTATTCCGTCCCCGGGGAAGAGGACGAGCCTAATTTTGACGAGGAGTTAGAGTCAAAGGAGACGATGGCAGAACCTGAGGCCTCTCCGAGCGCTCCACAAGGGCCTGATATCGTCCGTCGGTCTGGAAAGGGGCCGGCGGCTGATCTTTAAATATTCCTTTCCTGTTATCCCCTGCTTTTTTTTAGTAATCCTGTTGATCATAAGATGGCCTGGTTGGGCATTCCTTTACGCTCGTCGGACACACCGATAAGGCGAGTGGATCAAACCCACCTTTGCATTTTTTATCGGTTTCATCGGGTGGGTCATTGGGATCATCCTTATGTATTGATCGATGATAAGACAGGCTGACCAAACCTATCATCAAATGGACTTTTATTGAAGTCTTCCCTGGTGGGAACTTTCATTGATAGTACTTGTAGAGATTTTCTACATTCCAAGACCGAGATAGCATAACACCATCCAAAGTCTCGAGTCGATACGTCCCTGGATATATGACCTCTTTGATTCGACAGGGGCCTTTCCAATTGGAAAAAAGTTTGCCTTGTTCTGTCGGCCTGAACAATTCGGACCTTCACAGTACCAAGTTTTTAGGATGAAAGATTCGCTCCTTCACCCTAGAATTGTAATATTTAGTGACTTTCTGTTGATATGCTGCCATCCTCATTTGAGCCTGAAGTCTGGTGCCTTGTAGTAGATTCAGGTCTACCCTTCGGCGCCAAATTTTCAAGTTTCTTGTACTTGTTGATCCTTAAAGATTGCAGTGTAACCTCTATGGGGAGGACTGCTTCAATGCCGTATGCCAAATTAAACAGGGACTCGCCGGCAGCCATTCTAGGGGTTGTCCGATATGTCCAAAGAACAAAATTTAACTCTTCGGCCCAAAGTCTCTTGGCGTCATTCAGTCAGGTTTTCTGACCGTGGAGAATAGTCCGATTCGTTACTTCGGCTTCTCCATTGGATTGCGGGTAGAGTTGTCATTATTGGGGGGTGCATGGGGGTTCAGCCCCTTGTTGTTCTTCTTCTTCGGAATAGATTTTCTTTCAGCCAGTTGTCGATTCGTCGCTTGCTCTTCAGCATCGGCATATTTCTGAGCTTTTGACAGAAGCTCAGCGTAGCTTGTTAGAAATCTTTTTTTATACAAGAAAAAACTGAGCCTGGATGACTGGAGCCCCTTCTTTAGAGCGGACATAGCTACGTACTCGTTGAGATCTGAGATCTTGAGAGTAGCTGAATTGAATATGGAGATGTAATCTCGAAGGCTCTCTCCTTCATTCTGGTGAAAGAGAAATAGTGTCCGTGTTCCAAGGCATCTTCCAACAAGTCCTGAAATGCAAGATAAACAGTTTTTTCAATTCAGAAAAGGAGTTGATGGTACCTGGGCGTATGCTTGAATACCACATTCGAGCCGCCTTCTTCAAAGTAGCAGGAAAAGCAAGGTAGTGCAATGCATCGAAGGCCCTTTGAATCATCATGTGGGTTTTGAAGCTGCCCAGATGATCGAGCGGGTCGATGGTCCCATCATAAGGTTCCATTTGAGGGACCCAAAAGTGCCGAGGGATAATTTCGACCATGATGCGAGGAGTGAATGGGGGGCGTGAATCGTAAGCCACGAACTCGCCATCCTTCTTCTGATCATGAAGCCTCGCAACCTATGATTCGAGGACCTTGAGCTTTTCCTCATAGTTGAGGCGGACTTCTTTCGGCACATCCCTTTCGGGAGTAGAGTCTTCGGAGGAGATGGAGAGAGATCATCTAGATCTCTTTTCCCTTTACAGAGCATCGGTCGGCTTCGGACGCCGAGAGCTTCGGCCTTCGAAAGAAAGCCGATCATGGGAGAAAAATTGGGTAGATCCAAGATGCTGATCTCCCTTCTCTCAGGACCGATGACTATGTTTGGAGGTGGCTGGCGGGTGCCCCACCTGGAAGGCTATATCCAGGAAGTTATGAACCATAGTTATCAGAGATCAACTCGGTTCAGAAGAACCTCGAACTGCTGTTGTCCCATAATAAGTGTAGGAGGTGGAAAATTATTCTCCACCAGGGGTTGTTCCTCTAGGAGGGAGGACAGCCCCTGCTTGTCGAAGCATTTTGAGTTCTTCCTTTCGCCATTAGGGTCTCTTCTCACTCTCCTTTCTTAAAGAGGGGAGCTATCAGTAGATGGTTGGTTCGAGCTACTGCGGACTACTGATACCTCATACATGGTGTGCCAATTTGTTGGCATAGAACCTTCATCGACCGGGCGGAGCAGCTGCATTGCGGGTTCACTTCCCTGGATACCTGCAAAACAAGTCCCTGATTGGATTTTTTCCAGTGGGGGACACTCCGATGCCCAAGTTAGAGAGAGGTTCCTACAATAGAATGGAGAGTTTTCTGAGAGGAAGAAAGATGGTGAAAGTATTCTCTAGCTAGGCTTACCTTGAGTGTCCCCTCTTACCAGTATTTATAGTTGTCGTGTCAGTGTATAGTTAGGCTCACCCATCTATGGTTAGGACGGGGTTAATTAACTTTACCCCACGTATAACCATAAGTGGTTATCAATTGATTCTGGCCAGTCTAGAATCATTAGAATTGGAGATAGTGGCCACGTGGCCACCCCGATATGGTTGACCCCTTCCTGGCGTGCCAATCTGTTAGCGTAGAACCTTCATCAACCAGGCAGAGCTGCTGGATTGCCGGTTCACTCCCTTGGATATCTGCAAAACAGGTTCCTGATCGAATTTTCTCCGGTGGGGGACACTCCGATGCCTAAGTTAGAGAGAGGTTCCAGCAACAGAATGGAGAGTTTTTTGAGAGGAAGAAAGATGGTGAAAGTATTCTCTTGCCAAAATTATTTTGAGTGTCCTCTCTTACCAGTATTTATAATTGTTGTGCCAGTGTATAGTTAGGCTCACCCATCTATGGTTAGGACGGGATTAATTAACTTTACCCAACGTATAATCATAAATGGTTGCCAATTGATATGGCCAGTCTGGAATTGTTAGAATTGGAGATAGTGGCCACGTGACTACCCCGATATGGTTGCGATTGGAGAAAGTGGCCACACAGGCGATCGTAACAACCGTATCCATGTTCGAAGATTTGAGATCAACCGAAGATTCGCTTCTGGACCTCTTCTTCAGGAGGGACCGGTATTGAATCGGCGAAATGTCTTCGATTTGTCCTCTCAGGGACAAGCCGAAGACACCTCTATCATTTGCATCGGAGCTTTTTTCCTCGGAGTGGTTGTGGAGTGAAGCTGGCATCGTCTTCGGACCAGTCTTCTTCGGATCGGCCTTCTTCGGTCGATGTGCAGGAGACTGATCAATACCGATCGTGGTGGTACTCTTCGGGACCAACGCCTTTGGCTAAGGCCGAAAACTGACCCACAATGTGACCGGGGCAGGGTCATCGCTTTATCTACCTACGTGGCTTCCTCTGGGTGCTCCAGTTTAGATATCTGGTTCAGAAAGAATTTGATAAGTAGTTGAACCGATAATCGGTCTATGCTGAGCTGACATATCACAACAGATACAATCCAAACTCACCTTCCATCCTTCCGATCACGAGTGTGGATCCTCTGTAGCATACCATAATATATATGGTGCCTCGTACTAACCATTCATTGTATGGTTGATAACTCACAAATAATGCTTATATATATATACGGGTTATGTAGTGCATATTACTTACTGGTTGTCTATGATGCGATGAATGGTAGCAAAAGAGCCGGTTTCCTTATCCACTCGGACCACTCTCGCTTGGACACTGAGCAGGATAGGGCCCACCTTCCAAGTCTTCGCTTCCATAGGATGGCTGTAGGAGGGGAACGACGGGAATTAAACCCCTTAATTTCCAATAATTTCAAATAAGAAGATGCAAAGAAAGTTAAATCTCTTTAGGGACATTAAGTCTTGCATGCAACTGTCCAAATAAGCGTCCAAAGAGGGCACGGCATGGGACGCGCATCTAGTGCACCCCAAATATGAATTCAAGATGATCAAGATTTGCATCCCTTGCATAAGTAGCATGACGGTACTTGTACCTCGCATATATATGATTCAAATGCCAGTAGGCACGATATGAACATGTGCTCAACATATTTTGAACACGAATTTAATTAAAATAATATTTATAAAAAATATTTAAATTAATTTTGATAATTTAATAATTGTTATGATATTTCTATTTTATTTTAATTAATTATCGGATCATTCTTTGAACCAATTTTAATTTTTGATTTATTGGTCAAATCAACATATAAAGGAAAATGTTTACTGGACTTGATAAAGATTCTGATCTATAAAAGGATATTCCGTCTTCGGCTTCGTATATTTATCTTGGTCCGAAGACCTTGTCTGATATCTATGGCTTCGTATCCTTATCTTGGCCCAGGGGATAAGTTTATTAGCCTTCTTTTCGGCTTCGTATCATTATCTTAGTCCGAAGATCATGCTTAATATCTCTACATTTATGGCTTCAAATCCTTATCTTGGTCCAGGAGATAAGTTTATTAGCCTTCTCTTCGGCTTCGTATCATTATCTTAGTCCAAAGACCATGCCTAATATCTCTACATCTATGGCTTTGAATCCTTATCTTGATCCAGGAGATAAGTTTATTAGCCTTGTCTTCGGCTTGGTATCTTTATCTTAGTCCGAAGATCATGCCTAATGTCTTACATCTATGGTTTCAAGCCAAACTTATTAACCATATATCTTCGGCTTCGTACTGCCACCTTAATACGAAGACCTAGCCTTTCAAGTGAATATCTTCGGCTTTATTTATTCAATATAATCCGATGAGCATATTATCTCATTTTCTGGACTGTAAGTGCTTACTTTCGTTATTTTCAAAGAAACTTCTCTGAAGTGTGTAGCTAACATTCCCTTTAGGAGCACTACTAAAGAGAATGTTGAGCTCACTTCGATCTACTCTAAAAAGAGAGGCTTGTTAAGCATGTGGGTCTTTTCAATCTTAGAACAGCCAACCCTGTTCTAGTTATTGCAATCACTCACATAGTCGAAATCCTCAGATCAGATAAGCTCCAAAATAACTGATCTTCCGATCGCCACTACTTACAGTTATGAGGTGGTTACATTTGTCAGCTTTCATAACTGTAAGTAGTTATGTTGGAGCCTATAAATACTGATAAGAGGGGACACTCGAGATAAGCTTGGCTCATTCCTATTGTTGCCGCTTGGATCGTCGTGGCCCGTAGCTACTGATGGTGTCGGGTGGTCTGCATCCGCCCGCCGGGGATGCCTCCGGTGCCTCGTGACCTGCAAGACAGCCAGCATCAGTGACCCGGGCCG
Organism: Areca catechu; assembly: GCA_021397845.1. NCBI lineage: Eukaryota > Viridiplantae > Streptophyta > Magnoliopsida > Arecales > Arecaceae > Areca > Areca catechu. Next base: position 49,392,215 of record CM038045.1, on the reverse strand, counting down.
GGGATTCCGGTGGGGACACTCCGACGGTCAAGTCAGTAACGATCCAGGAAAATAGATCCTCCTGGTCGAGCCCCTCGGGATGACCTCCACGCTAGGGGAGTGAGTGGAGTGAATGAGAGTATGAGTGAGCTGAGAGATGTGGTGGCCGAGGTGGTCTTGCCCTCCTCTCTAGCCTTCCTCCCTTGTGTTGCTTTGGTTCCTCTCTTGGATTGAAAAGTATGCAATGGATGTTGTTCTGGGTCAGATGCCGATACCTCTTTTGCTTACTCTGGCAGGATCTTCTACCTTGGTTTGCTTTGGGATCTCCCCCTGCTTTCGTGTATGGTGAGGTACCGTGACGTAGACGGGACGTCTCTCCTGTTTTGACAGTTGGGGAAGCCTCCGTAGATCTCTAACATTCCTTCTGCCCATCCCTCTCCTGGGAACCTGACAGGGCCTAGATCGGCGGGCCACCGGTCTTGGGACCCGTGCTCTCCGGTAGGGTATTTTCTCCGGTTGTATGGCAGATCGGCGAAGGGCATGGCGCCTTGATGTGAGCTTTCCTTTCTTTCTGGAGTAAGAGACGGTCGTGGGCATTAATTGCGGCATGGTTGGTGTTGTCGCACGGCCCTCGGGAGTATGGTACTGTCCTCGGAGGAGAGGCATGGCTCCCTTGGTGGCTGGCGCATTGGTTTGAATTGAGGGCCGAGCTGGAGGGGCAGGGCCCGTCTTCAGTAGACTCGCCTCGGTGCTGCTCGGCAGGACAGAGGTGGACTGAGCTCGGACATGGAGGGGCACCTCGTGGTGGAGGAGGCTGAGCTTGAATCCTGACCATGGGGCCTGACTTCAGGCGAGCTCGGCGCCGGGGTGCTGCCTAGCCAAGGGGACCTAGCTCGGAGGGGCGCCTCATGGCGGAGGAGGCTGAGGTCGACTCCTGACCACGGGGCCCGATCTCGAGGGGTCCGCCTTAGGCGGGCATTCGGACTCGGCTCCAGCCTAGGTGTTCCGGGCTGGCAGGAACGGACCTGGCGGAGGATGGAGCTTGCCTTCGGTGGGCAGAGGTGTTGCTTTAGGGAAGCTCAGCCCGGCGAAGGCGCTCATGTTGAAAGCTTGTCGTGGCGTCTGATGGGGGCTCCACGTCAGCTGCCTCATGCCACATCAGCGTTCTAGCCACATCATTTGCCCCCCACACCCGAGGCCCATTGATGCACGATACTTGGGGCGAAGGGCATAATTATGGCGCTGACATGGAAAGGCGGAGAAATCGGGCACAATAATGGCCAAAATCGACGGCGCCTCGCTCTGCGGTCCTATGAGCTTGTGGGAGGACGCCACGTGGCCATGCAGGGGGGGCCGTCGAGGCAGGAGCGGAAGTCGGAGCGACCGCGGTCGGATGGGCGTGTGGGCCCAATGGATGGTTGACACGCAGCGGGCACCTTTTGGGGGGCGCAAAGGTACGGTCGGGCGTAGGCAGTTTAGAAAGGAGGGGTAAGTCTTTTCGAAGCTTACCCTCGTTCAAACTTTGCACGCCAGGCATCCCGCAGGAGCATTCTCCCTTTTCTTTTTCCCTTCCAGCTGCTGGCGACTCTTTAGAGGTCTAGCAGGTTAGCCCCCCCTTCTTCTCGTTCTCTAGGGGTCATCTTAGGGTTTCTTTTGTCCCTTTCTCTCTTTTTCTTCTTTCTTTTCTCCATGGATCGCTTCGGTCCGGAGTTCCGCCCCTCTTGCCAGGCCGAAGCTGGACCCTCCCGGCCAAGGACTCCCTCCTCCTCCGACTAGGAGATGGAGGCGGCGAGGTATGAGTTTAGTAGGAGGCCCGCCCAGGGTCCGGTGACCATTAGGGAACCCGGGTCTTCTCCTCCTACACTTCGAGTCCTTCCTGCTGCTCCCCTTCCTAAGCCTGAGGCTTCTCGGTCGACAGGTCCAGGAGAGATTACTTCGGTGATCACCGTTAAGGACCTCGTGTCTATCCAGGAAGCTTATGGCATCCCCGAGTCCATCCGGCTCTTCGTCCCTCGTCCCAGGGAGCGGGTTACCTCCAGTAGCCCTCGGCGGATCGCCCTCTACGAGGAGCCTTCGCCAGGGGTCTCCGCTTCCCTGTACATCCTTTCTTCTCTTCCTTCTTGGCCAACTACCAGCTTGTTCCTGCCTAGTTGGTCCCCAATGCCATCAGAACAATATTTTGTTTCATCGTTCTGTGCCACTTCCACGAGATTGTTGCCTGTTTTTTCTTGTTCAAGGCCTTCTTCACCCTGAAACGCCACCCTACCGAGGACGGATGTTGGTCCCTCTCTTCCCGCCCTCGGGGTATCAAGTTTGTGCTCCCCTCTTCTATCAAAGGATGGAAGAACAGGTTCTTCTTTGCCTCGGCAGAGGGGATCGACTGGGTTTGGAGCGACCCAGATCGATCTTCGAATAAGGACTCCTCTATCGAAGCCACCGACCTCGACTTGTACGACCTGCTCAAGTCGGCTGAGATCCCTTCGCTTGAGGTCTTGCTGTCAGAGCAGAACCTTCGCGAGGCCGGGGTCAGCTCGGCGCAGGAGTCAGGTGAGTTCGACTTGACCACCCCTTTTTATTCTCTCTTTTTTTTTTCGGGATATGACCTTATTTCTGTCTTGGTGCAGCATTGAAGTTCTCGATGGACGAGCTGCTCTCATTCTCTGAGGAGCGGGAGCAGACCACTGAGGCTGCTGAGCCAGCACCGAAGAAAGCCCGAACTGAGGATGGGGCGAGGCCGGTGCAGGCTAGGGCGGACGTGCGAGTGCAGGAGCGTAGACGGAAGAGGGCGGCCGAGCCTGTCCCTGAGCCTTCTGGGCGGCGCGAGCCGGTAGCGGTGTCCGAGCCCGAGGTGGTTGTCCGCACGAGGTCAGCCGCCGCTGTCGCCAGGTCGGCGGCCCCCACCTTGGAGGTCACCAGTGCGGAGGAGGACGGGGGGGCGCAAGAAGTCATGCCGGCACCCCAAGTCCGGTCCGATGTGGTTCCAATCTCCCAGTTGGCATCGAGGGAGCCATTCACCGTCGAAGGAGCTGAATTGGCGAGAACACAGGAGAGGGACTACCACCAGTCCCTTTCCGGCTAGGCTCGAACGTGTCCTTGGTGAAGGATGCGAGCCTAGTGGAGCGCATGATGGACTTCTCGGTCCAGTCATGCGACAGGAACGAGGGGAGCGGGCGACTCCTTGGTGATGTCATCACGGTGTCGTTCGCCCAACTATATTCTGTAAGTAGCTTTTCTTTACTTTGGTGTCCTTTTACCTTCCTCTGTTGCTAATTTGGATCTTCCCACTACAGCAAGGGTGGGAGCTAATTCTTATAAGGGATTACTGCTGCAACTGGGCGAGGAGGGACAGAGAGCAGGGAGCTGAGCTCATGTCCCTCAAGGCAGAGGTAGGCTGGAAGGATGCGGAGGTCCAGGAGGCTGGCCAGAAGGTGAAGAGCCTCCAGACCGAAGTTGTTGATGCGGCCAGAATGAGGAAGGAGCTCAACAGTGAGCTCGAGTCCAAGCGGGCCCGGTTGAAGGAGCTCCGGGCCGAGTCGGAGGCGGCCAGAGAGAGGGCCACCTCCGCTGAGAAGAAGGTGTCTGCAGCTGAGAAGAGGGCTGCCGATGCGGAGGAGAAGGCCGCTCTTTCCCACCGTTCCACCGAGATCGCCGAGAAGACACTGGCGATGGCCGTCCGTCTGTCCGAGCACCTGAAGGTGGAGCTCGAGGAGGTCCGGCGCCTGGCCGAGGCTGCAGAGAAAGTAGTTGCTGATGCTGTGGTTGCTTTCAAGGTGACCCTAGAATACCTCAAGGAGTTCCGGGAAGCGGCGACGGATTCCTTCGCCAAGGGGTTCGCATACTGTCGGTCCCAGCTGCAGGGAGTTCTGTCCGGGGAGCAACTGGCCGTGCTCCGAGTCCCTGGGAAGAAGGCTTCTTCTGCAACGACGACAGTGGCGGCAAGGCAGGGAGCTGCTCCGATCGAGGCTCGGGCTCCAGTGACCTTAGAAGCACCCGGCCCTGGGGAGCTGACACTGGCGACGGCGAGGGCAGCACCTGCGCCACAGCCGGAGGCAGCTGATCCGGCCCTAGCGACTCCAGCAGCTGAACCTGCTCCTCCTGCAGAGGTGGAGGGAGAGATCCTAGCCGTGCGCCGCCCGGGGAAGGAGCCAGCCCCTTAGGATAGGATCTTTCTCTTTTTTTTTTTTTGACCGAGTCACCCGGCCTGTCGGGGTCCGGAAGATAGTGTAACCAATTTCTCCAGTAATGAAATCCATTTTTGCAATCACTATGTCTCCATTCTTTGTAATGTGGAGTGTCTCTTCTCTCTCTTCTCCTCTCTTTCTTTGCTTCTTCTTCTTCTTCGGTGCGAGGAGGTCCAAGAGAGGAACCGAGGACTCCAACTGGCACGGACCTGGCATTGAGCTTGAGGTCATGCCAGTGATGGATGTTGACCTTGGACTCAGCTGCTGAGGGGCATACTTCAGTGGTCGCCGCCTTGGAGCTGGGCTCGGAGACGTTGGAGGCTGAGGTCCCTGGTATTGGAAGTTTGAGTCTTGAACCTTAGTGTCTCGGAGCCAGTCCCAAGGACATTGACGCTTGAGAATTGCGGTGCTAGGAATTTGAGTTCTAGGCCTTGGTGTCATAGAATTGGGCTCGGAGGCACTAAGTGCCTGGGGGCTTCCCAGGTCCTTTGCCAGGGTGCTGGGCTCGCCGGTTCCGGAGGGTCATCCGGCCTTCGGTGCCGGAGGGTCATCCGGTCTTTAATGCCTGGGAGCTAGGCTCGCCGGTGCCTGGGGGTTTCTCAGGTCTTTGTGCCAGAGGACTCTTCTCTGGGCTTTGGTGCCGGGGAGCTGGGCTCGCCGGTGCCTAGGGGCTTCCCAGGTCTTTGTGCCAGAGGACTCTTCTCTGGGCTTTGGTTGGCAATGATACTGCCCGGCCCAGGGGACCTGAGCTCGGAGGGGCGCCTCGTGGCGGAGGAGACTGGGCTCGACTCCTGACCACGGGTCCCGACCTCGAGGGGTCTGCCTTGGTTGGGAGTTCGCGCTCAGCTCCGGCCTAGGCGTCCCAGGCTAGTGGGAGCTGACCTGGCGGAGGACGGGGCCCAGCTTCAGCTGTCATCGTAGAGCCGGGCCTAGGGGCATCATTGATGATGAGCTGCATGGTTCCGAGATGCCCTTGGCCAGAGCTCTGAGCCCCGGTCGTGAGTAGGTGTCCTGGAGCTTGGCTTGGGGACGTTGATGATTAGAATTTCTGGTGCCTGGCGTCGAGGTTCCGGACCTTGGCATCTTGGAGCTGGGCTCGAAGAATTGGCGCCGGAAGACGTCTTCCCAGATTTTGATGTCGGAGAGCTGGGCTCGCCGGTGCCTGGGGGCTTCCCAGGTTTTTGTGCTGGAGGACTTTTCTCCGGGCTTTAAGTAGCGACGACATTGCCTGGCCCAGGGGACCTGAGCTCGAAGGGGCGCCTCGTGGCGAAGGAGGCTGGGCTCGACTCCTGACCATGGGTCCTAACCTCGAGGGGTCCGCCTTGGTTGGGAGTTCACGCTCGGCTCCAGCCTAGGCGTCCCGGGCTAGTGGGGACTAACCTGGCGGAGGACGGTGCCCGGCCTTGGCTGGTGTCGTTATGCCGGGCTCAAGGACGTGGTGGCCGGAGGGCTAGTCTCCGGGACTTGACGTTCTGAGGTCGTGCTACAGGAATTGTCGCCTTGGAGCTGGGCTCGAAGACGGTGATGGCTGAGGTGATTCTTTTGGCCGGAGATCTGAGCTCCAGTCTTGGACTGGCATCTTGGAGCTGGGCTCAGGGATGTGAGAACTTGAGATGGCACCTTGGAGTTGGGCTCGTAGGCGCATCGGTTGAGAGAATTCCCTTGACCAGAGATCTAAGCTCCGGTCTTGGGCAGGCATCCTGGAGCTGGGCTCGGGGACGTGAGAACTTGAGATAGTGCCTCGGAGTTGGGCTCGCAGGCGCATTGGTTAAGAGAATTCCCTTGGCCAAAGATATGAGCTCCGGTCTTGGGCAGGCATCCTAGAGCTGGGCTCGGGGACGTGAGAACTTGAGATGACACCTCGGAGTTGGGCTCGCAGGCGCTGAGTGCCTGGAGGCTTCCCAGGTCCTTCGCCAGGGAGCTGGGCTTGCCGGTGCCGGAGGGTCATCCGGTCTTTGGTGCCGGAGGGTCATCCAGTCTTTGATGCTGGGGAGTTAGGTTCGCCGGTGCCTAGGGGCTCCCCAGGTCTTCGGTGCCAGAGGGTCGTCCGGTCTTTGAGGCCGGGGAGCTAGGCTCGCCGGTGCCTGGGGGCTTCCCAGGTCTTCGGTGCCGGAGGGTCGTCCAGTCTTTGATGCTGGGGAGCTAGGCTCGCCGGTGCCAGGGGGCTTCCCAGGTCTTCGGTGCCGGAGGGTCGTCCGGTCTTTGATGCTGGGGAACTAGGCTCGCCGGTGCCTAGGGGCTTCCAGGTCTTCGATGCTGGAGGGTCGTCCGGTCTTTGATGCTGCGGAGCTTGGCTCGCCGGTGCCTGGGGGCTTCCCAGGTCTTCGGTGCCGGAGGGTCGTTCGGTCTTTGATGCTGGGGAGCTAGGATCGCCGGTGCCTGGGGGCTTCCCAGGTCTTCGGTGCCCCTGCAAGGTAAATAAACCATTGCACAGGAAAAGGACCCTTATTTCAAATGGAGGGAGAACTTACACTACCGACAGTAGCTCCTCAGATTACAAGCATTCCATGTCTGCGGGGAATTTGGTTCCATCCAGGTTCTCGAGATAGTAGGCTCTCTGTAGGTGGGCCTCGGCCACTTTGTAGGGGCCTTCCCAATTCGGCGAGTGTTTACTATACTCTTTGGGTTGAGACGTCTCAACTCAGCACGACACCAGGTCGCCAGGTCGGGGGTCTTCAACTTCTTCCGGGAGTTATGATGTTGGGCGACCCGTTACCGGTACGCTGCCACCTAAAGCCAGGCTCTGGCCCTCGTTTCCTCGAGGAGGTCCAGGTTGAGGAGGGGGTGCGCCGAGCTCCGTGCTTCGTCATACTGCTGTATGCGGAGCGCGGGCACGCCGAGCTCAACTGGAATCACTGTCTCCATGCCGAAGACAAGGTCGAATGGTGCTTTGCCTATTGCCGTTCTGGGCGTTGTGCGGGGGGCCCACAGGGCGCTCAGGAGCTTTTCCGCTCCTTGCCCCCCGGGCCTTCTTAAAGGCACACCCAGTCCCCCAGTGTATCATCCCCACCGGCTTCTCGATAGGGCGATTGTCGACCATTGGGACTGGTGGAAGGGCAACGAGTGCTTGGGATTCCAACTGAGATCTTCCCCCCACATACCTTTCGAGGTAGCCCCTCTTGATGAGCTCCTCAATCTCCCACTTGAGGTCGCGGCATTCCTCGGTGTCGTGACTGTGGTCACGATGAAAGCGACAGTACTTTGACTTGTCATGGGTAGCGGACAGCTTCAAGGGCGGTGGGCGCCTCAAGTAGGTCTCGCCCTCGATCTCCATGAGGATCTTCATCCTCGAGGGGAGTGAGATTCCTTTCAGGGACAGGAGTGCTCCTTGGCCCCGGTCCAGGGCGGAAGCTCCAAGCTGATGGCGCCGGCTTCTGTGCTCCAGGCACCTCTGCGGGTAACGGCCTCTTCGGTGGCTTCCCGTCGAGCTCTCGCCGGGTACGATCCGCCTCCTCGGCATGAATGTACTTCTGAGCACGAATGAGGAGCTCAGAGTAAGACTTTGGAGGCTTTTTATCGAGCAAGTATGTCAAACGGGAAGTCTTGAGCCCTTGCTTCAGGGCCAGTATGGCGACTAGCTCCTCCAAACAGTAGATCTCCAGGACGACGGCCTTGAAACGAGCCACGTAATCCTGCAGCGGCTCGTGATCTTGTTGCCAGATGGAAAAGAGGCTATCCGCCTCGCGTGGCATCTTCTGGCAAGCATCGAAATGAGCCACGAACTTCTGCCCCAACTGGGCGAAGGAGTTGATGCTCTCTAGCTCGAGACGGGAGAACCATACTCGAGCCGCCTTCCGAAGAGTAGCGGGGAAGGCGACACACAACAAAGCGTTGGTGGCTCCCTGGACCCTCATGAGGGCCCGGTAACATTCTAGGTGGTCCAGGGGGTCGGCGGTCCCGTCATAGTGGTCCACCTGCGGCATGAGGAACCGACGGGGAATCGGCTCTGCTTGAATCTCTTAGGAGAAAGGAGGACGGGCTTCATGGCCCACTGACTCAATAGTGGGGCCAAGCAAGTTGGCGAACCGGTGAGACAGCTCCGCCAGCTTGCGGTCATGCTCCTCCAAGCGCTTCTCCGCCATGCGCCTGACGGTTTCATCCATAGACCCCCGCACTGAGAGGGGCGGGTAAGGCAACGCGGGTGCATGGTGCCCACGACAGGGAGGCCTTGCCCCCCTTCCCCTAGCGGGGTCCAGATGCCCCCCGGTCAAGGTGCGGTGAGCATCTTTCTCCGTCAGTGGATCCAGCGCGGCATCACTTTAACGGCTTCTGGTAGGTACCCCAAGGATCTGCCATGGCCCGCGGCTGCGATGGCCCTCCATGGAAGGAATGCAGGCTGTCGCGGGGTGCTGCGGCATGGGCCGCGAGGGTCTCCGACTGCTGATGTGTAGCCAAAGACCAATGTTGGTGCTGAAGCTGGCGCACCACTGCAGTGAGAGTATGCATCTACTGAGCGAGTGCAGTCAACTGAACTTCCAGTGGAGGTGGTTGAACCGGGGCAGGTGGCTCCGTCTCCAAATCGTGCGGGTTCCCATGAGAAAGGGATGCCTCCACGCGGCTAGGAGTAGCTCCCCTGGCCCGGGTGGTCACCATCTTCCCGGTGGACCGGTTGAGCGGGGCTTGAACTGGATCGAGTGTCGTTCTTGATCCCTTCTTAGCGCGCCAATCTGTTACCGCCTGGATCGTCATGGCCCGTAGCTGCTGATGGTGTCGGGTGGTCTGCGTCCGCCCACCGGGGATGCCTATGGTGCCTCGTGACCTACAAGATAGCCAGCGTCAGTGACCCGGGCCAGGGATTCCGGTGGGGGCACTCCGACGATCAAGTCAGTAACGATCCAGGAGAATAGATCCTCCTGGTCGAGCCCCTCGGGATGAGCTCCATGCTAGGAGGAGTGAGTGGAGTGTATGAGAGTATAAGTGAGCTGGGAGATGTGGTGGCCGAGATAGTCTTGCCCTCCTCTATGGCCTTCCTCCCTTGTGTTGATTTGGTTCCTCTTTTGGATTGAAAAGTATGCAATGGATGTTGTTTTGGGTCAGATGCCGATACCTCTTTTGCTTACCCTAGTGGGATCTTCTACCTTGGTTTGCTTGGGATCTCCCCCTGCTGTCGTGTATGGTTAGGTACCGTGACGTAGATGGGACATCTCTCCTGTTTTGACGGTTGGGGAAGCCTCCGTAGATCTCTGGCATTCCTTCTGCCCATCCCTCTCCTGGGAACCTGACAGGGCCTTGATCGACGGGCCGCCGGTCTTGGGACCCATGCTCTCCGGTAGGGTCTTTTTTCCAGTTGTACGGCAGATCGGCAGAGGGCATGGTGCCTTGATGTGAGCTTTCCTTTCTTTCTGAAGTGAGAGACGGTCGTGGGCATTAATTGCGGCATGGTTAGTGTTGTCGCACGGCCCTCGGGAGTATGGTCACTGTCCTCGGAGGAGAGGCATGGCTCCCCTGGTGGCTGGCGCGTGGGTTTGAATTGAGGGCCAAGCTGGAGAGGCAGGGCCCGTCTTCGGTAAACTCGCCTCGGTGCTGCTCGGCAGGACAGAGGTGGACTGAGCTCGGCCGCGGAGGGGTGCCTCGTGGCGGAGGACGATGAGCTCGACTCCTAACCACGGGGCCCGACTTCAGGCGAGCTCGGCGCCGGGGTGCCGCCCAGCCCACGGGACCTGAGCTCGGAGGGGCGCCTCGTGGTGGAGGAGGCTGAGCTCGACTCCTGACCACGAGACCCGATCTCGAGGAGTCCGCCTTGGGCTGGCATTCGAACTCGGCTCCGGCCTAGGTGTTCCGGGCTGGCGGGAACGGACCTGGCGGAGGACGGAGCTTGCCTTCGGTGGGCAGAGGTGTTGTTTTAGGGAAACTCAGCCAGGCGAAGGCGCTCATGTTGAAAGCTTGTCGTGGCATCTGATGGGGGCTCCACGTCAGCTGCTTCTTGCCACATCAGCATTCTGGCCACATCACCTATAATTTGAATTTCTCTTTTCCCTCTCTGCTTCTAAAAACTCTTTATTTTGATACTGCCGGAGTTTCTTCTGACTTTGGCATTGGAGTGCCCCCCGTCGAAAAATCTCCGGTCAGGGATCTATTTTGCAGGTTCCGGTCTATGATAATCCAGCGAAAGAACCACTCCATCCGATCGACGGAGATTCAGCATCAATAATAATATTTTTGTTTTTTATATTATTTTGATTTTTTTAAAGAAAAAATTGGTATAGTCTGTTCCCAAGTAATAATAATTTCTATCACATATTGACTCATTGGTACGAGCTTTGGATGCCATGATGGTCCATGGGTTTGGATGTTGTGACTGTGACTCACTGGTTCTCTTCTTTTTTTTTTTTTTTAGAGGGAGTCCTGCTTACTTGCGGAAAGCAAAAGTAGCTCGAACCGGGAGGTATTGTGGACCAATTTTTGAATATTGAAAAGCAAGTTAAAAAAACACTTCATAGCTACCATGTGAATGGCTAAAGGTGACGGTGAACTGAATAATATTTATTTAGATATATTTTTATATTTAAATATATTTTAATATAAATAAAAATTCAAATATTTAATTAATATTTATATTTATATTTGTAAAAAAAGAAAAAAACCATTAAAGAATAGTAGCCATCAGCAAAATGTAAGCCGGAGAGAAAGGGGTGATCAACCTGCCAAATCGCATCCAAGCCCGTATCCACTGCATGACCACTTGACCAGCTAGCCAGTCGATCACCTGGTTCTTTCTCCAAGGACTTTGAGAAATATTTTTATCCAAGGTTATCAATTCAACAGAGGTCGGAACAAATCCATGTAGGTGCTTCTGTTGCAGGTCAATGTACAACTCCTGTACCGAAGTTTTTTACTTTCCTGCTCTTGCGTAATCGTGTCGATGAAATGATCCCATTTAGGTGATTTTTGCTTACCAGCCCATTCCACTTGCTGCAGCTCGCTAACAACTTTTTTTATTTTTTTGATTAAAAAAAAAATGAAAGGGAGGAGGGGATTAATCCCTATATAGCTATCCTTTTCAGATCCCAATCCTGTCAAACTATGTTCGATTCAAACCGCACGTTTACACGTACTCTTCCCATCCATGCGTTTACACATACTCTCCTCACCACCAACGGTGATTTACTATCCTCATCACCAACGGTGAGTATGATACCACTAAGATACTAAAATAGTGCACTTTCTCACTATGCCGATCACGTATCCCAAGAAATATCTAGATTTAATCGAGTCACCCGAAGAATCATGTCTCGAATCCGTAATCTATGGAAGGTAAGTTTAAGTTGTTAGGAATTATTCCCTTTTTATGGGAATTATTCTTAAGCCTATTTGAAAGCAAATCCAAAAAATAAACATGTGATATCATTGAGAATAACCAAACAATAAGCAGAAGCGTACCTGACTCCTGTGTCGCACGGCTAGTCTTTCATATTCACACGGGTTTCATAAAGAGCCTTTTCTTACTGGTTTTCTTCTCCGATAATGGGATATCGGGGGAAAGGAATAACACCGTGTAATCTGGGGATCATAACCGCTTTTATATGACAACAGCATTATTATGATTTCTATTTTTGCCCATCATAAAAATAGAAATTATCCTTAAGTCTCTACACATTAAAAGGCCCATACCCTATTAGATACATTAACGCCCCAAATAGTTCAAAACATAATTGATCACTTTTAAGTGGGCCAAACCTTAAATGACAGCCCACAAAGCATTATTATTTACATATAAGTCCAATATTGGATTAAGGATCCAACAATCTCCCGCTTGGACTATATGTATAACCTTATAACATGCTTTGCAAAAATAACCGAATGAGCTCAACTTTATTTTGTTGTCCTTATTAAAATATATCTATAACCAATCCGGTCCATCAACCACACTAACATAGGATCAAAGCGGTCTTTATTACAATTAACGTAACTCAACCCATCAATGGTCACGTATATCAATGCAATTGAATGACATGGATTATGATGTGGATGTGTAGCATGGAAATTTCATGCAATGTGACCTTAACATGCCTATTTCCAACTGGTCCACCCTTAAACCTCAGTGAGATCAAACCAAACAAAAAATAGAGTGTAAATAAGCCGAAACTTTATTTCTGCAGAAAACTGAAATAACTGAAATAATTGAAAATTATCTGTATTACAAGAGCATCTAAAATATACAAACTCCCACAAAAAATGAATATCCTCTGCTGACATGACACCCATATGAGCAGTGTGTTCATGAAATATCTTGGGTGGCACTCCTTTAGTAAGCGGATCCGCAACCATGGAGTTTGTACCTATGTGCTCAATAGATAACTTTCCACTCTGAACTCTTTCTTTAACAACCAGGAACTTGATATCTATATGCTTTGATTTCGTTGAGCTCCTATTGTTATTAGAATATAAAACTACTGACTTATTGTCACAAAATAACTTGAGTGGCCTTTCAACACCGTCCACTATACGTAGCCCCGTGACAAAATTCCGAAGCCATATTCCATGATTGGATGCCTCATAGCATGCTTTGAACTCTGCTGCCATGGTAGAAGAGGCTATAAGCGACTGTTTAGCACTCTTCCAAGAGATAGCACCTCCGGCAAGCAGGTAGATATAGCCCGATATAGATTTCATACTATCTTGGCATCAAGCAAAATCGGAGTCAGTATAACCAATGATCTCAAGTTGATTCGACCTCCGATACATGAGCATGTAATCTTTTATTCTCTGTAAGTACCATAAGACCCGTTTAGCTGCTTTCCACTGCTCAACTCCTGGATTGCTCAAATATCTGCCCAACATCCCAATGACGTACGCAATATCCGGACGCGTACAAACTTAAGCATACATTAGACTCCCTGCTACTGATGCATAGGCAATCTTCTGCATTTTCTCTTTCTCCAAGTTATTCTTAGGACACTGATATAGACCAAACTTGTCTCCCTTAGCCATAGGGGTATCTCTTGGTTTGCAATTTTGCATACCATACCTTTTTAGAACCTTCTCGATATAGCTCTTTTGTGATAATCCTAGAATACCCCGAGAACGATCCCGGTGTATCTGTATGCCTAATACAAAAGAGGCGTCACCAAGATCTTTCATCTCAAAATTTTTAGCTAGAAATCTCTTGGTTTCGTGCATTAAGCCTATATCGCTGCTGGCAAGCAATATATCATCGACATATAAAACCAGAAAAATATATTTATATCACTTGTTAAAGACAAATCTCATCTCAAGATATCGGGCACTCCATTAATAGTTTATCTTTGGATAAAATATTAACTTGTAAGTGATATCTTAGTGCAGTAATCAAACACTGATAATAGGAACATGTCAAACAATAAACCTTCCTTTGGGCCGATTTACTATTTACATGCAAAACTAAATAATTATCACGCATTTATTACCACAAGTACACATGTAATTTTATTAAATATTTACCATCCTTTGGGCTGACAAATATTCACAAATTACATATATACAGCCGTTTATATTTCAAAACAAATTAATTTTCACAAGAGAGGTCACTTTGGCGACATGTTGCTTCAATTAATTTATCTCAAAATATAAAAAATACCAATATTTGAATTTAAAATTGTATCCAAAATAAATAATATTAAAATTAATCCCAAGGGTTACTATCTTAATCACAGTAGGCGATCGCCTGCTGCATTTCCTTCCATTGAACAACGCTGCCGTAGTCAACCAGGCCACGACGTCCCTGTGGTGCGGCCAAGCAGGCCACGCCTATCCTTTTCGACGTCGGCAATGGTGAAAAAATCACAGATACCCAAAATAAAATACCAAAACAAAATCTTAAACCGAAAACACAATTTTATTCTCAATGATTCAACATGAATAGGCTCTGATACCACATGTTAGGAATTATTTCTCTTTTATAGGAATTATTCTGAAGCCTATTTGAAAGCAAATCCCAAAAATAAACATGTGATATTATTGAGAATAACCAAACAATAAGCAGAAGCGTATCTGAAGCCATATTTGAAAGCCTGGATTTGAAGGTCTACTCCTGTGTCGCACGGCTAGCCTTCCAGATTCACACGGGTTTCCTAAAGAGCCTTTTCTTACTTCTCTAGGATTTTTTTCTTCGATGATGGGATATCGGGGGAAAGGAATAACACCGTGTAATCTGGGGATCATAACTGCTTTTATATGACAACAGCATTATTATGATTTCTATTTTTGTCCATCATAAAAATAGAAATTATCCTTAAGTCTCTACACATTAAAAGGCCCACACCCTATTAGATACATTAAGACCCCAAATAGTACAAATCATAATTGATCACTTTTAAGTGGGCCAAATCTTAAATGACAGCCCACAAAGCATTATTATTTACATATAAGTCCAATGTTGGATTAAGGATCCAACATAAGTCTCTACCAATCGGGTTACCGTCTTAGCGATAGCTCGCTTCCACCTTTAAATATATGAAGTGCTCATAGGCCAGCCTTGTGTAGCTAACATTTGTTTAATAGCACGGTATGGGTTGCTTTTACCTACAACGTTTATAAAGAGCTTGTTTATCTCACCAACTACCATATGGGAAATTGATCGATCTAGCGCTTGCATGGCCGTTAAAAATCAGCTTGTTCGACCCTTCAAAAACCTCTATTTTACTTTAAAGCGCTTGAGTATGTCATGTATACAGAATAACCTAATAATTTTTAAAAATTAATTTCAGAAATAAATAGTTTTTTATTATATTTAGTTAGCAATTTTTTTGATATGGCTACATCGCTGACATGGGGTGCGTGTCAGGTCCGGCTGGACACGGTCAGTACCACGTATTTTTTTTTTCAAAAGATCCCCTGTTTGGGGAGAAGTATTTCTGCTCCTCCGCCAGGTGTCCATCCAGGAGGGGTCCACCTCGGCCGAAGTCGAGCACCTCTCTACCACTCCGCCAGGTATCCACCCAGGAGGGATCCACCTCGGTCGAAGCTGGCGGCCCCTCGCTCCCTCGCCAGGTGGCACCCCAAGACGGGTCCACCTCGATCGATGCCGAGCTGGGCCCTCCAGCTCCTTCGTCAGGTGGCACCCGGAGACGGGTCCACCTCAGCCGAAGTCGAGCACCTCTCTGCCACTTCGCCAGGTATCCACCCAGGAGGGGTCCACCTCGGCCGAAGCGGCGGCCCCTCGCTCCCTCGCAGGTGGCACCCCAATACAGGTCCACCTCGGCCGAGGTCGAGCCAGGCCCTCCTGCTCCTTCGCTAGGTGGCACCCGGAGACAGGTCCACCTCGATCGAAGTCGAACACCTCTCTACCGCTCCGCTAGGTGTCCACCCATGAGGGGTCCACCTCGGTCGAAGCTGGCGGCCCCTCGCTCCCTCGCCAGGTGGCACCCCAAGACAGGTCCACCTCGGCTGAGGTTGAGCCGGGCCTCCTGCTCCTTCGCCAGGTGGCACCCGGAGATGGGTCCACCTCGGCCAAAGTCGAGCACCTCTCTGCCACTCTGCCAGGTATCCACCCAAGAGGGGTCCACCTTGGCTGAAGCTAGCAGCCCCTCGCTCCCTCGCCAGGTGGCACCCCAAGATGGGTCCACCTCGACCGAGGTCGAGCCGGGCCCTCCTGCTCCTTCGCCAGGTAGCACCCGGAGATGGGTCCACCTCGGCCGAAGTCAAGCACCTCTTTGCCACTCCGCCAGGTGTCAACCCAGGAGGGGTTCACCTCGGCCGAAGCTGGCGGCCCCTCGCTCCCTCGCCAGGTGGCACCCCTAGACGGGTCCACCTTGGCCGAGGTCGAGCCGAGCCCTCCTGCTCCTTCGCCAGGTGGCACCCGGAGATGGGTCCACCTCGGCTGAAGTCAAGCACCTCTATGCCGCTCCGCCAGGTGACCACCCAGGAGGGGTCCAACTCGGTCGAAGCTATCGGCCCCCCACTCCCTCGCCAGGTGGCACCCCAAGACGGGTCCATCTCGGCCGAGGTTGAGCCGGGCCCTCCTGCTCCTTTGCCAGGTGGCACCCGGAGATGGGTCCACCTCGACTGAAGCCGAGCACCTCTCTGCCACTCCGCCAGGTGTCCACCCAGGAGGGGTCCACCTCGGCCGAGGCCGAGCCGGGCCCTCCTGCTCCTTCGCCAGGTGGCACCCGAAGACGGGTCCACCTCGGCCGAAGTCAAGCACCTTTCTGCCACTCCGCCAGGTGTCCACGCATGAGGGGTCCACCTCGGCCGAAGCTGGCAGCCCCTCGCTCCCTCGCCAGGTGGCACCCAAAGACGGGTCCACCTCGGTCGAGGTCGAGCTGGGCCCTCCTGCTCCTTCGCCAGGTGCCACCCGGAGACGGGTCCACCTCGGTCGAAGTCGAGCACCTCTCTGCCGCTCCGCCAGGTGTCCACCCAGGAGGGGTCCACCTCGACCGAAGCTGGCGACCCCTCGCTCCCTCGCCAGGTGGCACCCCAAGATGGGTCCACCTCGGTCGAGGTCGAGCCATGCCCTCCTGCTCCTTCGCCAGGTGGCACCCGGAGATGGGTCCACCTCGGTCGAAGTCGAGCACCTCTCTGCCACTCCGCCAGGTGTCCACCCAGGAGGGGTTCGCCTCGGTCGAAGCTGGCGGCCCCTCGCTCCCTCGCCAGGTGGCACCCCAAGACGGGTCCACCTCGGCCGAGGTCGAGCTGCGCCCTCCTGCTCCTTCGCCAGGTGGCACCCGGAGACGGGTCCACCTCGACCAGAGTCGAGCACCTCTCTGCCGCTCCGCCAGGTGTCCACCCAGGAGGGGTCCACCTCGGCCGAAGCTGGCGGCCCCTCACTCCCTCACCAGGTGGCACCCCAAGACGGGTCCACCTCGGCCGAGGTCGAGCCGGGCCCTCCTGCTCCTTCGCCAGGTGGCACCCGGAGACGGGTCCACCTCGGCCGAAGTCAAGCACCTCTCTGCCGCTCCGCCAGGTGTTCACCCAAGAGGGGTCCACCTCGGCCGAAGCTGGCGGCCACTCGCTCCCTCGCCAGGTGGCACCCCAAGATGGGTCCACCTCGGTCAAGGTCGAGCCGGGCCCTCCTGCTCCTTCGCCAGGTGGCACCAGGAGACGGATCCACCTCGGTCGAAGTCGAGCACCTCTCTACCACTCCGCCAGGTGTCCACCCAGGAGGAATCCACCTCGACCGAAGCTGGCGGCCCCTCCCTCCCTCGCCAGGTTGCACCCCAAGATGGGTCCACCTCAGCTGAGGTCGAGCCGGGCCCTCCTACTCCTTCGCCAGGTGGCACCCGGAGACGGGTCCACCTCGGCTGAAGTCGAGCACCTCTTTGCCGCTCCGCTAGGTGTCTACCCAGGAGGGGTCCACCTCGGCCGAAGCTGATGGCCCCTCGCTCCCTCGCTAGGTGGCACCCCAAGACGGGTCCACCTCTGCCGAGGTCGGGCCGGGCCCTCCTACTCCTTCGCCAAGTGGCGCCCGGAGACGGGTCCACCTCGGCCAAGGTCAGCCCTACTCTACGAAGCCTCGGGGAAGCAGGGGCACGGGTTGCAAGATTGTCACTCGGGCTGCACGCGCCGCGCCCCATAGGGGGCGCCAGTATGGTCTGCAGTGACACACGAAACCTTATTTACAACAGTTGGATGGGGCCCCGCAATCGAGAAACGGAATCCTTGCGGACAAGTACCCGAAATGACTGGACGCTCACTGTCAATGCCTCGAAAGGAGAGCTCCCGCACTCGGTCCAAAGCCTCGCCAGTCTCCCCCCCTTTTTTTCGTGATGCACGACAAATAAGGTGGTCCGACCACTTAGTTTCCGGACCCGAAGAAGAAGGGGGGAGAAGGACGAGAAGTGGGAGGGAGCCCCCGGAGAAAAAGGCGAGCTGGAGGCAGTTTAATGGTATAAAAGGGATGGTGAAAACGGGCAGAGAGGTAAGTCGAAAAAGGAGAAAAAATACCAAGAGAACGATCCTGGGAGTCCTCAGGGAGTCCCCAGGCATGATCTCGGTGAACTCAGCGCAGGGAGCTGGGCATAAACTCCACTCTTCCCCATGCTTATTTCATTTACATCTCCTCTAAGCACGGGAATCCTTCGAGAACCCACCTTAGGGGATCTGTTCCATCTCGCCGCTCTCTAACTTGACCGTCGGAGTGCCCTCGCCGGAACCCCGGCCAGGGTCTCTGACTTTGTTTTGTAGGTTCGGAAGCTTGGAGATCTCGAGGTGAGAGAATCTGAGACCGGTGCCAGCTCAAGAGCCACAGGCCACCACGGTGAGATCGGCAACAAATAGCACGGTATGGGTTGCTTTTACCTACAACGTTTATAAAGAGCTTGTTTATCTCGCTAACTACCATATGGGAAATTGATCGATCTAGCGCTTGCGTGGCCATTAAAAATCAGTTGGTTTGACCCTTCAAAAACCTCTATTTTACTTTAAAGCGCTTGTATATGTCATGTTTACATAATAACCTAATAATTTTTAAAAAATAATTTCAAAAATAAATAGTTTTTTATTATATTTAGTTAGCAATTTTTTTTCTTTAAAAAAATAATACTGAAAAATATCACTATATTTGATTAAAGTATATATTACTATTATTTAAAAATTTATCAAATACTAATTTTTCATGATATTTGTTTTACATTTTTTCTAGAAAATAAATATAGAATTCATCAGTTTTTTTATCATTTTTTTATATCAAAAAATTTATTTTTTTATGCTAGATTATCCCTAACAAAATAGAACCTAAGTTAAAAATAAAATATTTGACAAGTGATAACTAGCTTTGTCAAAATCTAATTTACTGCCCCAGGTGTTTTATGTTCTCTATATCCAAACGGATCCATGCAACTAAATTCATCTTCTTTTTTTTTTGATAAAGGCGTTGTATTCATTTCAAGGAGCGAGTATGAATAGAACCAAGAAAGTAGAAAAGAATAATGTCCCTAAACTGTATAAAAACAGAATGCCAGTCAGACCAAACAATAGAAACAGTATGGAAAGCAACGTAGGAGGCTACCCAATCAACTGCTGAGTTAGCCTTTCGATAAACATGCCGAACTGCAAAGTAGGCACAATCTCGGAGCAGCGAGCCGATGTCCCGAATGATAGGGTGTGGCGACGGAGCTGTCAATGACTGTCTAATCCAGGAAACAACGGTCACCGAGTCCCCCTCAATAATCAAGCGGTTTAAACGAAGGACCTGTTGAGCAAATCTAATGCCTGCCCAAGCAGCATATAGCTCCACTCCAGGGACAGAAGAGTCGTAGACCGAGAAACCACCTGCAGCCAGAAAGTCGAGATGCGAGCCGTGAATGACAAATGCAGCTCTCCCGTGTCTACCCGGAGACTCCCATCAAAGCTAACAGTGAAGAAATGCGGAGGAGGGGGTTTCTAAGAGATGAACAACGTACGGGATGCTCGAAGAGCAGAAGAGGAATCCCATATCTCCGAAGATCTCGTTGTCGAGATTTGATACTGCATGACACAAGCTCGAGCCCTCTCCAGAACCACAGTGGGAGAAGAGATAACATAATTGAAAAGAATCTAGTTCCTAGAAAGCCAGATGTTGTAAGCAACATAAGCAGGAATAGAAGGACCAACCTCGGCAGGGGCCAAGCGCAAGTGAGTCATGAAGAGATCGTCTACGTCGTCAGCCTGCCAGAAGGTCGCGTGGAATCCTGCCATCCTCCACATAACTACAGCCCGGTGGCACAGGAAGAGGGCATGGGCCTACGTCTCGCAATCGGACCCATAGATAGGGCAAGTAGGAGGGAAGGATAGACCTTTGGAGCTCAAAAGGTCCGCAGTAGGAAGGCGATGCCAGGCGAGTTTCCATAAGAACATGGAAACCCTAGGATGGATCGATAAAGACCAAATCTACTCAAAGTCCTGCGGCATAGTAGGCTCCGAGTCCAAAATAGTCATCAGATGAGACATCGATATCTGGGTGGAAGTCGACTGTCTCTAGACTCTGGTATCAGGACAAGAAAAAATCGGTAGAATAATGGATAAAACCCTATGACTGACGATGTCCCCAAAGATAGCAGTAACAGCCCCGTGATCCCACTCGGTACAACCTGGAAGAAAGAGATCGGCGATAGAGATCGAGTCCGGCGTGTGCATAGATATTGTTGCCGCTCTCGTCGCCGCGCCCGTGCCGCGGATCCGTCGATCCCTCCTGACCGCCTGGCGAGGGAGCCTCCTTCCCGCGGCGAACCTGCAAAAAGGGGGTTAGAAGACCCTGGCCGGGGATTCCGGCGAGGGAGCTCCGACGGTCAAGTCAGTAGACGACGAGAAGGAACAGACTCTCCAGACGGACCCCCGGAGGGGTTCCAGACTTAGAGAGTTTACTTAGTGAGGGAAACGCTCTGGGGACCAGAATCTCGGTTGGGCCTCCTAGCTGAGCTCACACCAGTGTTCCCCTCTCGGGATTTCTGGGCTTTCACCCTCGGAGCAAGGCCTTGTGCCGGTGCTTCTTCTTCTTCCCCAGGCTTGTTCACTTACCTTGTCGTCCCCAGATTCCTCCCTCTTTATCTCCTTTCGTCGTGCGCTTGTTTCTTCCTCCTTGGAGACTTCCCTCCCCCGTCCTTTTCTCCTTTCCCTTCTCGGTGAAGGGGGCCAGGCGGCTTTCCGACCTCGTCCGCCGGGCCCAGCAGAGAAAAGGCAAAGACAGAAGAGAAAAAGGGGAGGGCGGCGCTGGCAAGGCGGCCGGCCAGGCCTCGGGCCCAGCGAGAGCGCTCTCATCCCCAAGCGTGGGCGCCATCCATTTATGGGGCCTGCTTCGTCAGGATCGCGTCTCTCGGCTGTGGGACCTGTCGGGCCGATGCAAGTGATGTTCCGCGTGCCGCCGCCCTCCGTACGGAGCGCCGTCTGGGGTTCGTACGGTCCGAGGGATGGCCTCGGGGCTCGTTTCTCTCCCTGGGACCCTCTCCGTACGAGCGGTCTGACCTCGGCCGAGTTGGACCCGTCTCTGGGGGCCAATTGGTGAGGAGCGAAGGACCAGCCGACCTCGGCCTAGGTGGACCCTCCCGGGTGGACACCTGGCGAGGTGGCAGGAGGTCGCCTGGCTTCGGCCGAGGTGGGCCCGTCTCCGGGTTGCCACCTGGCGAAGGGCGAAGGACCGGCCGACCTCGGCTTAGGTGGACCCCTCCTGGGTGGACACCTGGCGAGGTGGCAGGAGGTCGCCTGGCTTCGGCCGAGGTGGGCCCGTCTCCGGGTTGCCACCTGGCGAAGGGCGAAGGACCGGCCGACCTCGGCTTAGGTGGACCCCTCCTGGGTGGACACCTGGCGAGGTGGCAGGAGGTCGCCTGGCTTCGGCCGAGGTGGGCCCGTCTCCGGGTTGCCACCTGGCGAAGGGCGAAGGATTGGCCGACCTCGGCTTAGGCGGACCCCTCCTGGGTGGACACCTGGCGAGGTGGCAGGAGGTCGCCTGGCTTCGACCGAGGTGGGCCCGTCTCTGGGTTGCCACCTGGCGAAGGGCGAAGGATTGGCCGACCTCGGCTTAGGCGGACCCCTCTTGGGTGGACACCTGGCGAGGTGGCAGGAGGTCGCCTGGCCTCGGCCGACCTCACTTAGGCGGACCCCTCCGGGTCCGGGTGCCAGCGGGGTGGTAGAGGAACTCCGAGCCGAGCTCGACCTCGGCAAGGACGGTTTGCCTTAGACAGTCGTCGGGCGGTGTAGTCTTGCCGATCCTGGCCTTGAAGACGTGGCGCCGACTCGGCCTGGGAAACTTCCACGTGGCTCGATCGCATTTGGCGGTACCTAAGCCTGGCCACGTCACTGTCACGGCTGTAACAGATATAAAGGTCGGCCACCTGATCAGAGGAATATCTGAAATCCAGGAATCCTGCATAAATCTGATAGTATAACTGTTTCTAATAACCCACGAAAGTAGAGGAGTAATAAGCGGTGCCCTGGCAATCGTCTCTCTACATATCGCTGAGCACTGCCTCGATCGATGGTGTGAGTTATCAGGATTGAGAAAGATATCACCATATCTGGCTTACATAATAGAGGACCACATGCTTTGAGGATACAAAAAAATCTGGCGACATACCTAGCCATCAAAGTCTCCCTCCTGAGCATAAGAGAATGAATCCCCAATCCCTCCTGGTGAGTCGGCTGACAGACAATATCCCATCTCCAGCAGGTGAATCCTCCAGTGGTCCGAAGAAAGAATCCCAAAGAAAAGCACGGATCATCTACTCTAGCCTGAGGGTGACTGTCTTCGGGGTTATGGAATTGGAAAGGAGATAAATAAGGAGAGAGGTGAGAACCAAACAAATAAGGGTGACCTATCCCGTAGAAGATAGGGATCTACCCTGCCAGCCCTCAATCCTCTCCTGGACAGCCATCACCAGCGGAGCACAATCCCCCTGCTAAGCCTGGAGCCGAAAATAAGAACACCCAAATATAAGAGCAGACCACCTCGCTCCTCCACACCAAGAACATCCCTGATTTGGTGTCGCAGTTTGGCCGGGGTCTTTGGATTGAAGTAGATACCTGATTTAAGATGATTTACCCTCTGTCCCGAAGCCAAGCAATACTCCTCTATCACTCTACGAAAATCATTGGCACAGAGAACCGAAGCCCATCCAAGAAGTAAGCAATCATCTGTAAACAAGAGATGCGAGATTGAAGGAGCAGCAGGGCAAGAAGGTATGGTTGGATCACCGGCCATGTATCGATAGAGCCATCATCCATTTTTTTCTTAGATATTGGTCATTTGAAAGTGCTGCCTCACTAGTGATCCAACATGTTTACCATGAAATAAATTTTATAATTACTAGGCCATCTCATTTGTGCACGACATTTTGGTGATGCGATTTGAAATTTTTTTTTTTTGGATAAAAAAAAGGGATATGAAGAGATAAATCCTGATGTAGCTATCCCTGCAGGCCCCTACCCCGCTAGATAATGTTCGATATGAGGAGCTCAGATTCGTGCAGCCTCTTCCCATCTAATATCTAATGATGAGTACGTCAACCTGACACCACTAAGACGCCGGCCAGTAGGGCCAGTAGATCGAGGACAAAGGAAGGATTCTGACCTCTCACTCGCGCCAATTGTCGAGGGCTCCAGAAAAATCCTGAATTTAATCGAGTCACCCGCGGGATCATGTTTCGAACCGCCGACCTATTGGTTGTTAAGCAAGACCTCTACCAACCGGGCTACCGTCTTAGCAATAAACTGCATTCCTTTATCGGGAGCATCGATATGAAATTATTTGAAAGTTATCCCTGATTTATTTAGAAATATTTTATTTTTTAATTTTATGGATTATATTTATATCAATATGCATGAATGCCCCATTTTATTTAAAAAAAAAAAAAATTAATGGCCTACGGTATGGTTCCACCGATAGGAGGTGTAAATCTCTTCCCACCGCTCCAAACCTTTGCTCATTATTTTTACCAAACCCAAAACAAAAATGGTAATTAAAGGAAACACCCAACGCAACATTTCCATCATTCCGTCCCGAAGATTCTCCCTGGATCGCATAAAATTCTTGACCAATCGCGTAATTGTCCATGAAAATAGGGGTAATTTTGTCATACCAAAGAAAATCGCTAGCTCTCATAACCGGCGTGCTCGTTTTCACACCCCTACATAACGCCCAGGCTGGAGCGGGGGAGGAGTTGAAAAGAAAGGGAAGAAAAAATAAACCGTAAATTAAAAAAAAGAGAAAAAAAAATAAAAAACGAAAACAAAGCCTAGAAACAGGGAGGAGGAAGGGGAAACCCTTGGTCTCGCAGCAGAGGCGACGAGAGGACGATGGAGGCGGCAAGATGAGCATCGTCGATGGCGAGATCGGTCGATCCGGAGCGCGAGATCTGGGGCACGTGGGAGGAGCTCCTTCTCGCCTGTGCCGTTAACCGCCATGGCACACGGAGCTGGGACTCCGTCGCGATGGAGTTCCAGGCCCGGAGCCCCTTCTCCCACCTCCTCACCCCGCAAAACTGCCGCCAGCGCTACCGCGACCTTCAACGCCGGTTCGCCGTCGCGGCCACCACTGGGATTGACGGTGGCGCCGACGCCGCGGGCGATGACTCGGCAGCGGCGAACGTCCCCTGGCTCGAGGAGCTCCGGAAGCTCCGCGTAGCCGAGCTCCGGCGGGAGGTCGAACGATACGATCTTTCGATCGTGTAAAGAAATCCATCTCTCGTCTTCTTTCTATTTTTGACAGTTTTTTTGGATAATCTTTTTTGCCGTTGGATGGGAATCCGACGGTTTTGGCTCACGACGTTCGAGATATTGGATATGAGTAGTTATTTTCTTTCTTTTTTTTTTAAGGTCTCTGGAATTAAAGGTTAAAAAGCTCAAAGAGGAGCGCGGCGAGCGGAGCTTGCGGGAGACGGAATCCGGCAAGCGAGAGGACGATCCGAAGGACGACGATAAGAAAGTGGGGGGATCGCCGGGATCTACGCCGGGGTCGTTCGCCGGAGATCGGATCTCCGGCGGAGATTCCGGCAGGTCGTGCAATGAGTCGAACTCGACAAATCCGAAGGATGAAGGAAAACCCGACGGGGAGGACGGGAAACCGGAGGAGAATCCCGGATCCGGCGGAGGAGAGGCCGATCCGACCGCCGGTAGGGGCGAGAAGGCCGCCGGGGAAGGGTCATACAACGGCAGCTCAGACACGCTAGCGAAGGGAGAGCCGGCAGCCGAGGCTGACCTTCCGCGGCCGCAGACGGGCGAGTCTGGCGAGTCGGTGGCCGAGTCGAAGGGTGGCGTGGCGGAGGCGGAGGGGGAGAAGGAGAGCAGCGACGTCCAGAGCTCCGCCAGCCTGTCGAGGCGGCGAAAAGGGCGGCGGGGGAAGGCGGCGTCCGGCAGTAGCAGCGGCGGCGACGAGCCGGAGGCGGACGAGGACTCCCTCGTCGCCAAGCGGATAGCCGCTGAATCACAGCCGTTGGTGTCCTTCCTCGAGATTATCCGGTCGCACGAGTACGGTTCCGTTTTCGAGCGCCGGCTCGAGAGCCAGGTAATTTCAATTTATCGCGTGCTTTTTTCCGATAAATAGAAATTCGTCTGCCGTCTCCGTAATGAAAGTAAAATTGACTTTTTCACCAAAAAAAAAAGAAGTAAAATTGACTGTACTCCGTGCGGGTACCAGGCTACCAGTCCTTAGGGGAGCTTAAGTTTTGGTTTCCACTTTCCAAGGATAAATTAGAAACTCGTTGGATTTAACGCGCGATATTGGAAGTTCTTATTTGACCTATAATATCGTGATTTGGTCGTCTCGGAGTTTTAATCGACTTAAGCAAAGCGTATATCAAAAAAAAAAAAAAAATTGACTTAAGCCATGATCATTGAGAGATTGTCTTGATTCCTTCATGATTCCTATTGTTGTGTGAACCATAACCGTCCGAGTGAGATCACACCATTGTAGAGCAGACACGTGTGAATATCATGTGGACCTCCCATGGACTACCATTTGCAGGTTCACTGTTGTACACTTCGAAATTTGAGATGAGCGTTAACGGAGATGATTGCTAAGCTGTGTGTAAAAAACCATGCACCACCTAATAGTCGGTCTCCCATCAGAAATTATTAGTTAAAACAGGACTATCGCTGTATCGCATATAGATGGCAATCTGATAAAAAATTATCATGTCATCTAAAAAATTTATTTTTTTATTCAAAATAGAATCTTGATTTATTATTGGACGGCTCTGGTGAAACTTTAACCAATAATTTCTTTCCGGCGTGAAAGATAAGCGTGTCTACGTGGCAGAAATCAATTTAGCGGCAGCATTGTTGCCGTGGCCAATCAGGTGCTGCTACGTAGTCGAACCAAAGAACCTTCCCCATTGTCCGTCACATACAGTTACATTTACGCTGGTCGATCATGCTGGGACGTGATATCGAGCCCCTTGGTAAATCGAGCTGGGATTTCTGCTATTGCCAACTTTACTTGCAATCATGGACGGGCCTTTTCATGTGGCTAACTTTGAACGACGGATGGTGGTTGCGATCGAATCGAATGGTTATGTGCTTCTGATCGGGACAGCCATTCTGATTTAGGGAGCTCTCATTTGTGTCCGTATGGAACCTTATATCCTGGTAGTTGTGCGTGATCGCCAGTAGGGGGTCGTGTGACGGTTTCCAGCCCACCCAAGCCGTCCACCTAAGACGTCGTACATCTAGGAAACGTACCGGCATACAGAGTGTGTTACGTTTAAAACTCTCCCAATCCTACTCCATTTAACTAATGGTTTATTATATATAATTAAATTCTACTACCTTGAAGGCAACGTGTCATTTTTGTATTGAGTTTTTTCTGTTTGATTTTTTTATAACTTTAATTTTTTAATTTTTAATTTTAAATAAATTTATTTTTTAAATCTGTTTTTTTCTTTTCATATTTTTTTATTTTTAAATAAAGTTTTAATTTTAAAATTTAAAATAGAAAATATTTTTTTTTAAAAAAAAATCTATCAGTTTTTTCTTTATCATTTTTTTCTCAAACATTGTAACGAAATTTTTTTAAAAATATCGATACAAATCTAGTAAGTAATAATATTTTTCCGGAATAATTTTCAGGAAAGTGGTCGATACCGGAGTGTGATACGTCAACACGTGGACCTAGCGATGGTGCGGGCGAAGCTGGAGCGCGGAGTCTGGAGGGCGTATAGGAGCGTGGAGTTCTTTCGCGATCTGCTGCTCCTTTGCAACAACGCCATTGTCTTCTACCCCAAAGACTCCTCCGAGTCCACCGCGGCAGTTCATCTCCGGCAACTCATTGCCAAAGAGATGGCCGCCACCATCCGGAAGCTGGCCCGACTGCCACCCGATGCGGTGGAGTCAGCGCCGCCGCCTCTGCCGCCGCCTCCTCCTCAGCCGAAGGGGATCGTGTCTAAGCTCAAGAAGGATCCGGACCTGGCCGGCCCGTTACCTGAGAAGCCTTCTTCCTCGACTCCCTTAATCGCGTGCCGCAAGCGTAGCTCCATCTCCAACAAGGCCAAGAAGGAGGAGAGGGACGAGAAGCTTGATTTGGATCGGAAGGAGCGGGAGAGGGAAGAGCAAAACCTCAGCACCAAGAAGAGTAATACCAAGGAAAGATCCACGGCAAGAGGCTTGAGGACCAACAAGAGCCGCAGCGGAAACAGAGCAGGAGGAGAAGGAGATGCGGCGGTAGGAAAGAGCCCGAACCCCACTCCTCCCGCTCCCGGCCACAAATCCAAGCCTGCGGAGAGCACAGTGGCGGCGGAAGCGGCGGTTAAGGCAGAGAAGAAGAGCGGTGGCGGGGTGGGCGGGGCGTCCATGGAGAAGAAGCGGAGTCCCGCGAGCTTCTTGAACCGGGTGAAGCGGGGCTCGCCCTCGTCCAACGGCACGTTGCGGGAGACGCTAAAAGGATCGTCCTCTGAGGGCAGCGGAAGAGGAGTGGAGCGGAAGAAGGGGGGAAAAGGAGACAGGAAGGACCAGGGCTCCCGCCAGGAAGCCGGCGCCACCTACGCGAAGAAAGCATCAGAGCCGAGCGCTCCGGGGAAGAGGAGCGTAGGCAGACCGCCAAAGAGGGCGGCGGCTCCGTCTAACCCGACGTTGGCGAAGAGGGCGAGGGAGGAGCCGGAGGCAGCGCCTGCTAGGCCGCCAACAGCGTCTTCCAGGAAGCGGCCGAGGAAGTGAGGGCCGCAGGTTGGAATGCCGTTATGCATCCTACTGGAGGCTTAGTTGTAACTGTCTCACGTTGTTATTGTTTATTTTGGACCCTTTTTTTCTAAAATATTCACGAATTTTACTGAATTAGCATCCACCGTGACATGCCGTTGGTTGTGAACCGGAGAAATGAGCATTTTTCTGAAATATTGTAAATAAAAAGATTTATCAAAATACGGTGATTTGAAAATTATTTATCAAATTACCGTTGTTTAGCTATAGAATGCCATGTCCGAAATTATATATTCAATTCACAATTTTAGGTGGTCACTTGCTGAAATGGCCATTTTAAAATTGTAGGTTCAACTTATAATTTGGATTTTTTTTTTTTTTTTGTCTCATTGCTCCCTTTTCCAAAACCTCTCAGCTCTGCCAGTCCCTGGCAGCGTTCTCTTCCCACGGTGGCGTTCACACCTGCCCCCCCCCCCCTCCCCCCCCGGCGGCGGGTACCGTTCTCCTTCCCCATCTCACGGTACCGCACTTCCCCTCCCCCCTCCCTCCACGGCGGCCGGGCCCCTCACGGCGTTCTCCTTCTTCCCTATCTCTCGGCGCCGCGCTTAGCATCCCGCCTCCCCCCGCAACGGCAGGCCCCCCCCCCCCCCCCCCCGCCCCACCAACCTCACGGCGCAAGTCCGATGCTTATAGTATTCTCTCCAAAATGCAAGGCATCCAAGTTATGGGGAGTGATGTCAAATGCCTCCGCCAGGGCCCGTTTCCTCTCCAGCTTCGCACAGTTAGCTTCCTCTGTCCAAAATGCACCTTCTTGTTTGACCTTGCTGGAGGATCACCATGGAAAAGAGAACCAATTGAATACCAATGCTGCTGGGAATTGCAAGCAATCACCATTAAAAATAGTTTAAAAAATGACGATGCTTGCACCACTGGAAAAGGACCCAGATGCTAAGGTGAATTACTCTCTGAATTCAAAATTGTATCTAGAGATAGTCTGCTAATACTTTTTATTAAATTTTGGTGAATCTAGTATCTGTACTAGCTTTTATGCCATTTGTTCCAGCCAGGGTGCGAAGTAATGAACGGAGGAATGGAAGAGGGATTTTGTGGTGCTTCAGGTGAAACTAAAGAATACAGTGGAAAAGCCGGAGATGTCTCCATACGTTATATCTAATCAGCTTTTCTCTACACAGGATTAGAGCTGACGGTCCTTCAACCTGGATGGATCAAAGATCTGACCGATTCACTTGAGGCCGACCGACTCGCTAGAGGTCCCGCCAACCCACTTGAGGTCCGACTGATCCATTGAGGTTCGACTGACATGCTTCGGCCAGGCCCATACTAACTAGAAGGCTCAAGAAGTCCCTTCTAGCTGGTACCAGAATTTTGTTACAACAGATCCCGCGACACAGCCATGTCCTGGTACCACCTGGCCACCACCATGATTTTTCCAGGGACAGATCGGGCATTTCTAGCCTAGCCCCTAACAGATTCTGGCAGTATTCCGCGCCTATATAAGGTAAATGGAAAACTCCGAGCGGTAAGGGCACTTTTCCTTCTCCATGAGCAATCTCCTTTTAATTCCTCCATTATGTTGCTCTAAGCTTCCCACTAATTTAGCCATCGGAGTGTCCCCCGCCGGAACACCACCGACCCGTGGAATTTCTTTGCAGGAACCGGGAGAGACGCGCTTCAGCTAGGCCGAAAGAACCTAGTCCAAAAAATTCAGCAGCAACAGATTGGCACCAGAGAAAGGGCCGCCTGAACCTTCGTTCCTGTTTTCCTTATCTAAAAGGATGAATCCGCCGCTAAGACGATTGTGAAAGGAAGAGCTTAGAACACCTCCAATAGGAGGGGCTACTCCCAGTCAAGATCGGGAGAACGTCCCAGGGAGAATGATACTGCTGAGCCTACCAGCACTATGGGATAGCAGCAGTTCCAGACCCTCCTGAACCGCAATGACACTCTTACCACTGCGGTTCAGAACCTCCAAGATGCGGTCAATGATAGACAGCGGCCGCCCGCGGCATCCCAAACTGACCATCAACCTACTGTCGAGGGAAATCGACAACAAGGAGTTCCTTAACTCCGCTGCCACGCAACCCCAAAGCCTCAGAGGTCACAAAGGGCTCATGCCAACGGAAAGAGAGTGAGGTCTGCCTCACACTCTTTCGCAGACTCGGTCCCTGACGATGATTACCGCCGCGATGAGGACCCGAGGGACTACACCAGCAAGCTCCAGCGCATGGAGGAGCAGATTGCTGAGTTGGTCGACCGGCAGAAGGGAGAAGGGGCGTAGGCATATGACTCTCGTCTACCTTTCTCCGCCAGAATCATGGGGGAAGCTATCCCCCGTCACTTCAAGATACCTCAGGTGGATGCCTACGATGGCACCACCGATCCACTAGATCATTTGGGCACTTACAAGGCCCACATGATGGTACAGAGCATTTCTGATATCCTTCACTGCATTGCCTTCCTAATGATACTCAAGAAGGCAGCTCGAATGTGGTTCTCTGCCATCCGACCAGGTATGATCCATTCCTTCTCCCAGCTGGAAAAACTTTTTTTGTCACATTTCAGGACTTACAGTCGGACGCCGAGGAACACGGATCGCCTCTTCCTCGTGCAGCAGAAGGAAGGAGAAACCCTCCGAAATTACATGGCCCGATTTAATTCGGCGACCATGAAGGTCCCGGACCTCAACGAATATGTAGCTATATCAGCCTTCAAGAGGGGGCTGCGATCATCCAGGCTCACCTTCTTGCTGGACAAAATGTTTTCGACGCCAGGCTGAAGGGAGGTCGGCTCCAAAGAAGAGGAGCGACAAGGCTCCCGAAGTTCGACCTCTCAGTGATGGCACCAACTCGGCCCGACGCCATAGCCCTAAGCCGAAGGACTTCCCTAAGAGGTTCGAGACTTATACACCTCTTTCCTTGCCGAGGAAGAAAATCCTTATGGAGATAAAGAAGGAGACCTTCCTGTAGAGGCCTCGCCCAATGAGGAGCTCCTCTACATCAAGGAGCAGGGATAAGTACTGTCGGTTCTATCATGACCATGGGCACAACACAGAAGACTGCCTCCAATTGAAGGACACGATCGAATATCTGATTATGCGAGAGTACCTGCACAAGTACGTCCGACCCCAGAGGAATTGGGTTGAAACTTCTACTGCCAGAGATCCCCCAGACGAAATAGAGCTGCCTAACAGCACCCCACCGACGAAAATGTTGGCATGCTCCACCGTCGGTCCGACTGGAGGTATGAAGAAGGCCAGGACATCTTGAAGAGGCCCCGGAGTTCTAATGTAATCAACTTCTCCGACGAAGACCTCCTAGAGGCCCAGATCTCTGGGAATGATCCTGTTGTTGTATCGGTAGTAATTGCCAATTGTAATGTAAGGATGATCCTCATTGATAATGGAAGTTTCAATGAAGTTTTACTGTACGATGCTTTTGTCAGAATGAACCTGCCTAGAACCAGGCTGCAAGAATCTCCAATACCGTTGATAGGGTTCGGGGGAAGCTCTATCGGCGTAGAAGGAGAAATAACTTTGCCAGTGATAATCGAGTCAGAGCCTTGTCAAAAGACCCTCCCCATCAATTTTGTGGTCGTACGCACGACATTGGCTTACAACACATATTGGGACGACCAGCCCTTAATAAATTCCGTGCCATTGTGTCTACCTACCACTTGCTGACAAAATTTTCGACTCGAAATGGGGTCGGAGTGATGAAGGGAGATCGTAGGATGGCCAGGCAGTGTTTAACTATTTAGGATAAGCAATCAGAAGACCGTTCCATCTTGGAACAGCTTGATCCTAGGGCCAAAGCCGATTGCTACGAATAACCAGTCGAGAGGATCTTATTTGTACCCCTCCGGGAGGACGATCCCACTAGGGTCCTGCAGATTAGAAGCACACTCAGCGAAGAAGCCAAGTTAGAGTTGGTCAATTTTTTATAGGACAATGTCAATGTCTTCGCCTGGTCGGCGTCGGACATGCCAGGTATCCCGTTGGAGGTCATAACCCACCAACTCAAGGTGGGCCCAGCTTACAAACCTGTTCAGCAGAAGAAGAGGACTTTCGTCCCTGAGAGATATAGAGCAATTAATGAGGAGGTCGGGAAGCTCCTTGAAGCTGGCTTCATTAGAGAAGCCCACTACCCGACTGGCTGGCGAATGTCATGATGGTGAAGAAAGCTAACGGAAAGTGGAGGATATGTGTGGACTACACTGACCTCAACAAGGCCTGCCCGAAGGACAACTTTCACCTCCCAAAGATCGACCAACTGATGGACACCATTGCCGGTCACCAGCTCCTGAGCTTCATAGACGCTTTCTCCGGGTACAACAACCAAATCAGCATGCACCCGGAGGATGAGGAGAAGATAGCCTTTATCACTAACAAAGGGTTGTACTGTTACAAAATGATGCCCTTCGGCCTGAAGAATATCAGATCTACCTTTCAGAGACTAATCAACAGGGTCTTTAAAGAGCAGCTGGGAAGGAACATGGAGGTATACGTTGACGATATTATAGTCAAGAGCCTTCGAGTGGTCGACCACATCAAAGATCTAAAAGAATTTTTCAGTGCCCTGAGGTGCCACCGCATGAAGTTGAACCTAGCCAAATGCACCTTTGAGGTGACCTACGAAAAATTCCTTGGCTTTCTGGTTAAATAGTGAGGAATTGATGTCAACCTTGACAAAATTAAAGCCATCATTGACATAGGGCATCCAACCAGCAAGAAGCAGGTACAGGAACTCACAGGCTGGATAGCTTCTCTCAGTCGCTTTATTTCTAGATCGACCGAGAAGTGTCTCCCTTTCTTTAAAACTCTGAGACAGTCAGATCGCTTCCAGTGGACCGATGAGTATCGATCGGCCTTCAAAGAACTGAAGGCATATTTGAAGACTCCTCCCTTATTTGCTAAGCCTGTGGAATGAGAGCCTTTGTACCTATATTTATCGACGTCGGATGAGGCAGTGAGCTCCGTCCTCATTCGGATAGGAGAGAATAATCAGCAAAGGCCTGTCTACTATATCAGCAAAGTACTCCATGACATCGAAACAAGGATCCCAAGATGCAAAAGCTTGTTTACTTCCTGATCATGGCAGCCAAGCGACTGCGGCCTTACTTTCAGGCACATCCGATTATAGTCCTGATTGATCAACCTCTTAAGACGATCCTCAGAAATTCCGATACTTCGGGTGACTTGCCAAGTGGGCCGTAAAGCTTGGTGAATTTGATATTTCCTTCTAGCCTCAATCGGCCATGAAAGCTCAAGTGATCATCGACTTTATAGCATAATGTACCTGGAAACAAGAAACACCTCCACAAATAGCCGACACACCTGAGGATGACATTGTTGAAGAATCAGAACCCGCCTGGACACTCCATGTAGACGAGGCTTCTAACCTTGCTGATTGCGGAGCAGGCTTAATCCTGGCCAACCCCAACGTATAGAGCCTGAAATATGTCCTGCATTTTGCATTCCAGGTATCAAACAACCAGGCGGAATATGAAGCCCTCCTTGCAGGACTGAGGATAGCCGACGAGCTAGGTATCGGTCAAATCAGGGTCTTCTTCGATTCCCAACTAGTGGTGAACTAGGTGAAGGACGAATTTGAGCCGAGAGATCCAACCCTGGGCAAATACTTGAGCAAGGTACAAAGCCTCGTGACTTGATTTAAATCTTTCAAGAATTTTCATATACCTCGAATGCAGAATTCTCAGATGGATGTCTTGTCACGGTTGGCTACTACCATCACCAACTCCTCTGACCAGACCTTCGTCGAGTACCTGCAATGCCCAAGCATTGCTGAAGAGATGGCTAAAATCCATCAAGTAGACCAAGAAGCCTCTTGGAAAGACCCCATCCTTGCGTTCCTCATTGGAGGAACCCTACCGGAAGATAAGATCGAAGCCAAGCATGTGCACTGGTCTACCTCAAAGTACGTCATCATTGATGGAACTCTCTATAAACGATAGTTCACGCAACCATTGCTGAAGTGCCCGGCGGCCATCGGACATCAATTACGCACTCAAAGAGGTGCATGAGAGCATATGTGGCGACCACCTGGAAGGTAGGTCCTTGGCCTACAAGATCATCCGACAGGGCTACTACTAGCCGACCATCCAGAAGGACGCGTCGGACTTTGTCAAAAAGTGCGATGCATGCCAGACAAAGTCTGATGCATGCCAAAGGTACTCCAACATTCAAAGATGACCGGCTAGTCAGCTAACCTTGCTGACCACCCCCTGGCCGTTCGCATAATAGGGAATGGACATCCTTGGGCCGTTCCTACCAGCGTCCGGACAACGGAAGTTCTTGATCGTAGCCATCGACTACTTTACCAAATAGGTGGGAAGCTAAGCCGCCGGCATAAATCACAGAAACCAAGGTGGAAGACTTCGTCCGAAACTACATTATTTTTGATACGACATACCACAAGCAATCATCACCGACAATCGAAGACAGTTTGACAACTTAAAATTTTGAAACTTCTACCGGCAATACCATATTTTCTATCAGCTAACTTCAGTCGGACATCCCCAATCCAACGAGGAAGCCAAAATCACCAATCGGACAATCCTACATGGGTTGAAGACCCGATTGAACGACGCCAAGGGACTCTGGGTAGAAAAACTTCATTCGGTGCTCTGGGCCTATCGGACCATCTCCCGGACAGTGACTAGAGAAACTCTATTCAATCTTACCTACGGGAGTGAGGCAGTCATACCGGTGGAAGTCTCTCTGCAATCCTTCCCGATCGATCATTTTGCCGAACCAGCCAACTCTGAACAGAGAAGGATTAACCTTAACTAGCTCGAAGAAACCCGACTCCAAGTTGACCTGAAGATGGCGACATATCGCCAAAGGATGGCCAAATATTATAACTCTCGAGTCAAGGCTCGAAGCTTTCGGGTCGGAGACTTGGTTCTACGGAGGACAGAGATATCCAGGCCGACCCAATAAGAAAAGCTCTCCCCCAACTGAGAAAGCTTCTATCGGGTGGTTGAAGTGATCCGAGCCGGAACTTATCGACTCGAGCATCTGGACGGATGACAAGTGGCGCATCCTTGAAATGTAGATAACCTCCACAAATATTATTAATAAAGGCCATAATTCATTCTGTGAAAAAGTCCGACCCTGCTCGGTAGAGGCTCTAAGGTAGCCCACTTAAAGTTCGATCTCGTTCGTTAAAGGCTCTAGGGCAGTCCACTTAAAGTCTGACCACGCTCGGCAAAGGCTCTAGGGCAGTCCACTCAAAGTCCGACCCCGCTTAGCAAAGGCTTTAGGGCAGCCCACTCAAAGTCCGACCCTGCTCGACAAAGGCTCTAGGGCAGCCCATTCAAAGTCTGACCCCGCTCGACAAAGGCTCTAGGACAGCCCACTAAAAGTCCGACCCCGCTCGGCAAAGGCTCTAGGACAGCCCACTAAAAGTTTGACCCTGCTTGGCCAAGGCTCTAGGACAGTCCACTAAAAGTCCAACCCCGTTCGGCAAAGGCTTTAGGGCAGCCCACTAAAAGTTCGACCCCGCTAGGCAAAGGCTCTAGGGCAGCCCACTAAAAGTCTGACCCCGTTCGGCAAAGGCTCTAGGGCAGCCCATTAAAAGTCCAACCCCGCTTGGCAAAGGCTTTAGGACAGCCCACTAAAAGTCCGACCTCGCTCGACAAATGCTCTAGGGCAGCCCATTCAAAGTCCGACCCCACTCAGCAAAGGTTCTAGTATAGCCCACTAAAAGTCCGACCTGGATCGAAAAATATTACCTGAAGTTCCTAAATACTTGAGGGATTTCCTTACAAACGGCTAAGTTCAAAATTTTCTTAGAAATATTTCTAAAAGAGATGAGTTCGGACTAAACCAATTCTCAACACTTAGAAATATTTTTAAAAGAAATGAGTTCGGACCAGGCCAACCGCTCCACATTCAGAAAAATAAACATTAAAGACACATATCAAAAGAATAAGTCATTTTATTCATTGACAAAAGATTTTTACAAAAGCGAGCAGACTTTTACAAATATTCTTAAGTTTGGCCCTATGGGTGCATAAGGGGACTGACTAGAGGGACTTCAGCTTCAGCCTCTTGCACCGTATCCGAAGTCTCGACCAAAATATCTGTCGGTTCCATGTCAGCAGCAGCTTGGACATCAGCTCTGATGTTGTCGGGCCCCCTGCCTCTCTTGCTACAGCAGTAGCTTGGACGTCGGCTCCGATGTCGGTCGGGCTTGCTTTTTCTTCCACTGGCTGCATTAGTTATAGGGTGAACAGGTCAAGCTCCGGGAAGGCCTCGGCTACTTTCTTCAGGCAGTCATCGTGGTTGTAATCATAGCTTACCGCTCTGACCTCTTCCATCTCTTCCTCGAAGCTGGCAGAAGTCTTGTACTCCGCCATGGCATTACTGACCTGCTCCGCTGCCTGCTCTTTGGCCTCCTTCAGTAGGGCCATGTATTTTACCGACATAGCTTGGTGGGCTTGGGAGTTCCTCTCAGCCTTGGCAGACCGCTCCTCCTCCTCGCTCAGCCGATGGATTAAGGAGCCCACCCTCTTCTTCTTATTCTTCTTCAATCTGGCCTCCCGGTCGGCCAGTTAGACCTGCAGGTCTTCTGCTTGCTTCTTCAAGGATTCAACTTCGACCCGACTGGCCGACAGCCCCTCTTCCGAGCCTTTTGCGATGCCTCCGTCGCCGCTCTAGCCATCTCCAACTCCTCGACCTTCTTGGCCGAGGTCTCTGCCACGAAAAGCATCTCGCCAAGACCCTTGTCCATTAACGAGATCTCATGGAGAAGCTGCAAACAATGAAACAGTGTTAGTCACATACAAGGAATGAGGAGAAGAGGGCAGAAGTTGGAAGGCTAAGGACTTACCCTCAGCAGGTTAAGGTAGGAGCTCTTCGCTACCTCATTTAGATTCCACCGACTCGACTCTTCCCAGTCGACTTCCATGATTGCCCCATTGAGCAAGTCC
The DNA here is from genome assembly GCA_021397845.1 of Areca catechu. NCBI lineage: Eukaryota > Viridiplantae > Streptophyta > Magnoliopsida > Arecales > Arecaceae > Areca > Areca catechu. The sequence goes on along the minus strand of CM038045.1, from coordinate 49,355,568 downwards.
CTAGCTTGCCTGGGATCACGGAGAGCGTGCCAGCACTGAAATGTTTCATAGCTGACTCCGCCAGCCTCCGCTCCTTCGACCGCTCCCTTCCCTTTGTTTGCTGGGTGAACCGCCTCTATCAGCTCAGCTGATGATGGGGTTGGGGCTGTCGCCACTTCGATCGGCTCATACGGCACTTGCTTCGGTCGGGCAGTTGATTCCCTAGTGATGGGCGAAGGTCCTAGCCCTTTTGCCGCCAACCTCTTTGATAGAAGCACGTTATCTTCTTCGGAGTCTGACGCTACTATGATTGCGAGCCGCTCCTCCACCCGCTGTTTCTTTGCCTTGTCCGCGGTCTGCTCCGCGGGCTGGGCGACCCTCTTCCTTGCCGCCTGCTATGCTACATTTGCTCTGTTAGGTTTCATCTTTCCTCCTGTTACAAGGACAAAGCTAAAGTAAATAAAGAAAGCCTATAGAACAAAAAGAAGACTGACGGCAGCGGCTTCTATCCTACCTAAACTTCCATGGTGGCTAATTTCGGCCAACTGAAGGTTGTCCTCCCAAAGCAGCTTATATACCATGGTGACGCCGGCCGCCTCCATCCTATTGAAGTCTTCCTGATCGGCCATCAGCACTGTCCTCCCATCGTTGGCCGTCAGCCTTCGTTCCCCCTATGACAGAGCAAAACCCCAAGGCTAAATACTATCTACGAAAAAGAATCTGGACTTCCATCTGTGGATGGCCGACGAAAGACCCCCCAATATCTTCCGTCCAGGACGAGGGCTAAACATCCACCATTCTTGGTTCCTAAAGTCTTTCTTCAGGATGAAGAAGTTGGTAAAGAGGAAAGTTCTGGGTTCGGCTCTGGCTCTCCGGCACAGAACCGCGAAGCAGCTGATCGTCCAAATGCTGTTCGGGGTCAGCTACGCAGGGGAGATCCTATACAGGTTGAAGACCTCTACAAAGAAATCACACAGGGGGAACCTAAGTCCTGCCTTAAGATGGTCCTCATATATCGGAAGGGCACCCGGACTTAGTGGCCCGGTCACCCTTCCTTCCCGGCTTGGGACGGAGAGGTGCAAGGTAGAAGAGATGTTATATCTAACCTGAGAGCCTCTACCCTCTCTCATGTTATCTCAGACTGGATTTTGCTAGGGCCTAACTCCCTTTGCCTACAACTGGAACTCCAACTACTGGAGAACATCATTATGGAGTTTGAAGAAGAGAGAAAAGACTTGAAAGTTGGTTTCCTAAGGGGACGGTGACAACAAAAGGAGGTGCTCTATCTCTTCAAACACGAATGCAGGGAGCTCCACACAGAACCTCGGTACCTCCTTTTATAGCCCCTAAGAGAGTTGGTTCCCACCGCCCCTCGACCCTTACGACCCAAGTGCCAGGCGGTACGACTCCCCATGCGATGGAAGCCGATGCGATATAAGGGAGCACATTCAAGCCACGATCCGCGTGATCGCTAGATCAGTGACGAAGAGTTTGCCTCCAGTATGGCGCCGACCGCCCAGATATCACTACGTCACTCAACTCACTTTCGAAGCCCGACGGCCGAGCGGGCCAGGCTAGCCCTTCATCATTGGGCCCCTTTCACATTAACTGCTCCTCCCTTGCCTCCAATACGGGGTCGACACCTATCTTATGCGCAAATCTTTGAAGATTGGAAATGACCAGATGCAGCATGCCTGATCAAATCTGCAATCATTTCAAGAACGATTATATTAAATGCAAGGATGGTGCTCTCACCCTTCGAAGCCACAACTCCTCCCGAAGGCCAAGAGCAGGGGGAGGGGAGGGCAACGTTTATAGTTCTTCGATACTAGATCTCGACCCAGTTAAAGAGATCCTCTCTGAGTCTCGGCAGCTCCACGATCTCCCTTAACTCGTAGAGGACTCGTCGGGATCCGTTGGGGTAGCGGCGGAGGGAAGGTCCATGGAAGCGGTGGCAGCCTGGACGTTGTGAGGGGTGGGGAGGGAGGCGCCGAGATCGGGGAAGTTGTGGCCCGGGACTCCGGTGGCGTTCTTCTCCCCCACCCCCGGCGGCGCTCTCTTCGGACAGCTCGGTATCCCATTCAAAAAACGGCTATGTTCTGAAAATGCCAGGAGGGTTGGATGGTTTTGGATGGATCTAAAACAAACAATGAACTCGTGGGTACAACCAACGAGCTCATCTTTTCTTGTCACTTCACCATCAAAGAATTGCGGATTCAACCCGTAAGTCTAACATCTGGCAGCCACGTCAATCAAGAACCATAATTTGACAAATACTTTAAAAAATATAATATTTTAAAAAATATTATATTAAATAATAATATTTTTTTCAAAAATCATGAAAAAATTATATCCCATATCAAATGTCAGCTCAACAATATACCACATAGGTAAAATATTTCCGCATGATATTTTGAGCCTACAGCACAACTCTCTACTTATCATTAAATTATTAGTTTGAAAGGTTCTATCTATATATTTTGAATCATCCAATAAAAATAATTTTATTTTGTGACTGATAGTAATATAAATAATATAATAGATAGCATTGCTTTCTTTGCATAATATTTGGATAATATTTTTTAAATTAATTTTTATTTTTAAAAATATAACTGTTGTCGATCTCGTCACCGTGCCGGTGGCTTCGGAGCCGCCGATCCGACTAGACTGTCTCGCCTCTGGGGTCTCCTGGCTCTTCGAACCTGCAAGGCAAGGTCAGAAGCCCTGGCCGGGGGTCCCGGCGAGGGAGCTCCGACGGTCAAGTTAGTAAACGGCGAGAGGGAACAGAATCTCCAAAACGGGCCCCCGAAGGAGTCCCAGACTTAGAGATCGTGCTAGCAAGAAAGATCTTAGGAAGGATAGAAATCCGGCCGAGTTCCTCCGCCGAGCTCACGCCAAAGGTCCCCTCTCGGGATCTTGGATCCTGCTCTTGGAACGGAGTCTCCTTTTCCAGCCCTTGTTTCTTTCTTACCTTGTCGTCTACCCTACCCTTCCTTTTAACTCCTCATGCTGTTCTTTCGTTTTCCGCCCTTGGGAGGCTCCTTCGTTGCTTCCAACCCCTTCCCTCCATCTCTTTCCCCTTCTGGATCACAGAACCAGGCGGTTTCCCCGCCTTGCTTGCCGAGCCTAGCGAGGAAAGAGTAAAGGGAGGGCGCCGGGCAGACCGCCGACCAGACCTTGGGGTGAGCGCGAGTGCTCTTCTTCCCAGGCACCGACGAAACCCATTATTGGGTCCTGTTTTGTCAGGACCTCGCCTCTCGACTGCGGGACGTGTCGGACTGATGTAAGCGATGTTTCGCGTGTCGCTGCCGACCATACCGGCGCTGTTCTTGGGGTGCGGCGCGCACGGCTCGAGGGGCAATCTTGGAGCTCGTGCTCCTGCTCCTCGGAAGCCTCTCCGCGCAGGTTGGCCTGCCTCGGCCAAGGTGGGACCGTCTCAGGGTGCCACCTGGCGAGGGAGCAGGGAGGCCGCCGGCTTCGGCCGAGGTGGACCCCATCTGGGTGGACACCTGGCGGAGCGACAGAGGGGCGCTCGACTTCGGCCGAGGTGGTCCCGTCTCCGGGCGCCACCTGGCGAAGAAGCGAGGGGCCCGGCTCGACCTCGGCCGAGGTGGGACCATCTCGGGGTGCCACCTGGCAAGGGAGCGGGGAGGCCACCGGCTTCGACCGAGGTGGACCCCTCCTGGGTGGACACCTGGCGGAACGAGAGAGGGGCGCTCGACTTCGGCTGAGGTGGTCCCGTCTCCGGGCGCCACCTGGCGAAGGAGCGAGGGGCCCGGCTCGACCTCGGCCGAGGTGGGACCGTCTCAGGGTGCCACCTGGCGAGGGAGCGGGGAGGCCGCCGGCTTCGGCCGAGGTGGACCCCTCCTGGGTGGACACCTGACGGAACGACAGAAGGGCGCTCGACTTCGGTCGAGGTGGTCCCGTCTCCGGGCGCCACCTGGCGAAGGAGCGAGGGGCCCGGCTCGACCTCGGCCGAGATGGGACCGTCTCGGGGTGCCACCTGGCGAGGGAGCGGGGAGGCCGCCGGCTTCGGCCGAGGTGGACCCCTCCTGGGTGGACACCTGGCGGAACGACAGAGGGGCGCTCGACTTCGGCCGAGGTGGTCCCGTCTCCGGGCGCCACCTGGCGAAGAAGCGAGGGGCCCGACTCGACCTCGGCCGAGATGGGACCGTCTCAGGGTGCCACCTGGCGAGGGAGCGGGGAGGCCGCCGGCTTCGGCCGAGGTGGACCCCTCCTGGGTGGACACCTGGCTGAGCGGCAGAGGGGCACTCGACTTCGGCCGAGGTGGTCCCGTCTCCGGGCGCCACCTGGCGAAGGAGCGAGGGGCCCGGCTCGACCTCGACCGAGGTGGGACCGTCTCAGGGTGCCACCTGGCGAGGGAGCAGGGAGGCCGCCGGCTTCGGCCGAGGTGGACCCCTCCTGGGTGGACACCTGGCGGAGCGGCAGGGGTGCTCGACTACGGTCAAGGTGGTCCGGTCTCCGGGCGCCACCTGGCGAAGGAGCGAGGGGCCCGGCTTGACCTCGGCCGAGGTGGGACCGTCTCGGGGTGCCACCTGGCGAGGGAGCAGGGAGGCCGCCGGTTTCGGCCGAGGTGGACCCCTCCTGGGTGGACATTTGGCGGAGCGGCAGGAAGGCCTGGACCGACCTCGACTTCGACCGAGGTGGAGCCACACCTGACTTTGCCGAAAAACTCCACGTGGCTCGAACCATGCCTAGCGAAATCTGAGACATGCCACGTCATCGTTACGACCGTAACAGTTGCCCCCCATCCCCCATTCCGTTGAGGCATCGGGGGTCGGAACGTGGGGATTTAATGCGAAGATGATGTGGGGGAGGCGAAGATCTCGCGCCATGATTGCCACGATCCTCGTCGCCGTTCCTCGTTGCGCCCAAAGCCCTATGAGAGGTCGCCACGTGTCGCCTTTCCGGTCGCAATTAATACATCGCTTCGAAACAGAGGCCGTTTTCCTGCAACCAAAGCATCGGTGTCGGGCGTGCGTCCACGCGGCATCCATCCGACGGTCTATAACGGAATGACGGGTATGGCTACTGTCGATCGAGTTTGAAAAGGAGGGGACTTTCCAGAACATGGCCCTTTCCCTTGCTCCGTCGGCGGTTCACAGCAGGCTATCTCCCACTCCCCTGAGTTGCCGCCTCTTTTGCACAGTGCATTTCGGTGAGTGCTTCTGTTTTCTTCCTCGCTCCGTCCCTTTCCTTTAGCGTCCTTTCCTCACCACCTTCTTGTCCATGGCGCGCCGCCACCATGTTTCGTCTAACCCGGACGAGGCCGGTCCGTCCCGGCTGAGGACTCCATCGTCTTCCTCCTCGGAAGCGGAGATAATCCCGGAGGAGACCCGCAGGCGACTCCAGCCTGGGGGTATCACCATAGGCATCCCTATTGGTCTTAGGTCTCCCCCCGTCTTGTCTGCCCATCCTATCTCTTCTCTTCCTCCTCCGGCCCTTCCTTCCGTCGATCCCTCCGGTCACGTTTCAACGATGACCGAAGATGACCTTTCCTTGCTCCGGGAAGTCTATGGCATCCTGGGGTCGATCCGTCTTTCTCTCCCGCGGCCCGGGGATCGTGTCACCCTGAGTGGCCCCGGTCGCATTGCCTTCTACGAAGACTTCCTCCTTGGGGGTCTTCGGTTTCTTCTGCACCCCTTTTTCCTTTCTTTCCTTAGCCATTTCCGTCTGGTCCCGGCCCAGTTGGCTCCCAACGCCATCCGGGTCATCTTCTCCTTCATTGTTTTCTGCCACTTCCATGGATTCGTTGCCCGTTTCTCCCTCTTCAGGACTCTTTTCACCCTGAAGCGGTACTCCACCGATGACGGCTGGTGGTACATCTCGTCCCGGCCTAGATGTCTCCGGTTCGACCTTCCTTCCTCCATCAAGGGTTGGAAGAACCGGTTCTTTTTCGCCTCGATCGAGGACGTCGACTGGGCCTGGAGCAAACCGGATCGGTCCCCGAACCGGAACTCCCATGTCGAGCCGGCAGACCAGGAGGCCTACTCCCAGCTATTGAGCGACGTGATCCCCTCACTCGATGTTCTGCTCTCGGAGCAGAACTTGTTCGAGGTGGGGATCAGTCCCATCCGAGAGCAGGGTGAGGCTCAGCTTTTTCTCTTACTCTGCACTTCTCCCCTTTCTCCCCTTCTTTCTTTAACTGGGTTGACCGACCTCCTTTCTATTACAGGTATGAAGTTCTCCCTGGAGAACCTTCTGGAGGGCGCGGCTCGGAGGGACACCGCCGAGGGAGACGAGCCCGCGGCGAAGACAGCTTGCACCGAGGCAAGCCAGGAGGTCGTGCCGGCGCCCGCGCCCGTACCAGCAGTTGCAGCCCCCCTGCCCGGCCACCTCGGGCCCGAGCTGCCGACACCCCCGTCATCCGCCTTGACGGGGCCGCAGAAGAGGGAGGCCCGGTTCCCTCCCGTGTAGTGCCCGCTTCCACCGCAGCTACGACGGCGCCGCCCGCGACTCCAGCTGCCACGCCGGTGACAGCCCTGCCCCGGGGGGCGGTCGCTCTTGCCGTCGATCTCTCCGCCCCGCCGCCGACCATCTCGAATCGATGCTCCGGGATCCGCGACCAGGGGCTCGCGGAGAAGGTGATGGAGTTCGCCTGTACCTCCCGGGACCGTCGAATGAGGGGCGGCAGGGACTATGTCGATGCTCTGCTCGGGATCCTCCCGCAGCTCTTCACGGTAAGTCCAAGCTCGGATCCTTTACCTTTGCAATTCCTGCTAACCCCTTACTGACCAATTCACTTCTTCATGCAGATCGGGACCGACGTGCTCCTGTTGAGGAATTTCCTCGCAGGGTACGCTAAGAAAGACGCCGAGAAGGAGGAAAAGCTCGGCAAGCTCTCAGCTGATGTGAAGGACCTCATGGAGAAGGGGGTCGAGCTGCGGGGGAGCAACCAGGCCCTGCAAATGGACCTGGCGCGCGCCGAGGGGCGCGTCAAGGAACTGGAGTCCTCTCTGTCCGAGGAGAGGATCTCCAATCAGCGGTGCCTGGAGGAGGATGCGACGGAGAGGGCTCGTCTCCGAGCTCAATCGCAGTCGCTGGAATGCCAGCTGGAGGAGGCGCGGAGGGAGGCGAGCGCGGCCAAGGAGCGGAGCGCCTACGTCAACGGGCTCCTAGAGGCTTCGAAGCGGGAGACGCAGGAGGCCGTCCCGAGATTCCAGGCCTCTGACAAATATGTCTCGGAGGTCCGGGAGGCCGCCATGGACTCCTTTTTGAAGGGGTTCCAGGTGTGCCGGGAGAAGGTGGGCTCCTTCTACCCCGGGCTCGATCTCAGTGGGGTGGTGCTTGGCGGTAGAAGGCAAGGGCCCACCGGCGAGGCTCCAGTTGCAGCGGGCGACACGGCTGCAGCTCTAAAGCGGCCCTCCGAGCAACCAGTCGCCGACGGCGAGGAGGGAGAGCGCGCGCCTCAGCCTGAAGACCCCGCCACCGCGTCGAACTAGGCCCCCAGTTGTATTCTCTTCTTCTTCTTTTTTCTAAGGACTCCCGGCCTGTCGGGACTCCTTCGTTGTAACCCCTTTCTTAATGAAAACTCAGATTTTGTTAAGTCTCGACTTCGTCTTTCTTTTATCTCTCTCTTTTGTTGAGCTCCTGCGGCTTGCTCCGGGCTGAGTTCACAGGTAGACTGGGTTCCATCCAGCGTTCAGATCAAAGTTCGGAGCTTCCGGGTTGGGCGACCGTAGAGCAGACCTTGCGTGAGTCCTTCTGGCTTGCCAGGCTGCCCTCCATGATCGTGTGGGCGAGCTAGGCTATGCCCCGCCATCCACACCGAAGTCCGGGACTTCCGGACTGAACCCCGGGGCCACAGGCTTCATTCAAGCCTTGCGCGACTTGCCGAGCTGTTCTCCATGATCGCGTGGACGAGCTGGGCTCTACCCCACCCTCCAGACCGAAGTCCGGGACTTCCGGACTGAACCTCGGGGCTGCAGGTTTTATCCAAGCCTTGCATGGCTTGCCGAGCTGTTCTCCGTGATCGCATGGGTGAGCTGGGCTCTGCCCCGCATTCCAGACCGAAGTCCGGGACTTCCGGACTGAACCCCGGGGTCGCAGGCTTTATCTAAGTCTTGCGCGGCTTGCCAAGCTGTTCTCCGTGATCGCGTGGGCGAGCTGGGCTCTGCCCCACCTTCCAGACCGAAGTCCGGGACTTCCGGACTGAACCTCGGGACCGCAGGCTTTATCCAAGCCTTGCACGGCTTGCTGAGCTGTTCTCCGTGATCGCGTGGGCGAGCTGAGCTCTGCCCCGCCTTCCAAACCGAAGTCCGGGACTTCCGGACTGAACCCCAGGGCCGCAGGCTTTATCCAAGCCTTGCACGGCTTGCCGAGCTGTTCTCCGTGATCGCGTGGGCGAGCTGGGCTCTGCCCCGCCTTCCAGACTGAAGTCCGAGACTTCCGGACTGAACCCCGGGGTCGCAAGCTTTATCCAAGCCTTGCGTGGCTTGCCGAGCTGTTCTCCATGATCGCGTGGGCGAGCTGGGCTCTGCCCCGCCTTCCAGACCGAAGTCCGGGACTTCCGGACTGAACCCTAGGGCCGCAGGCTTTATCCAAGCCTTGCGCGGCTTGCCGAGCTGTTCTCCGTGATCGCGTGGGCGAGCTGGGCTCTGCCCCACCTTCCAGACCGAATTCCGGGACTTCCGGACTGAACCCCGGGGCCGCAGGCTTTATCCAAGCCTTGCGCGGCTTGCCGAGCTGTTCTCCGTGATCGCATGGGCGAGCTGGGCTCTGCCCCACCTTCTAGACCGAAGTCCGAGACTTCCGGACTGAACCCCGGGGCCGCAGGCTTTATCCAAGCCTTGCACGGCTTGCCGAGCTATTCTCCGTGATCGCGTGGGCGAGCTGGGCTCTGCCCGCCTTCCAGACCGAAGTACGGGACTTCCGAAATGAACCCCGGGGCCGCAGGCTTTATCCAAGCCTTGCGCGGCTTGCCGAGCTGTTCTTCGTGATCACGTGGGCGAGCTGGGCTCTGCCCTGCCTTCCAGACCGAAGTCCGGGACTTCTCGCTTTCTCGGGTCTCCGGTTGCAGCCGTGTTTGTCGAACTCAGAGCCAGGCGCCTACTTTCCTACGAGGCGAGAAAAAGCATTTGAAGTAAAGGAATTTTATTGCAGGAGTTGGAGGAACCTTACATTACTGATAATACATCCTTAAGTTCGAGGCGTTCCAAGTCCGAGGGAATCTGGAACCTCCTAACTCCTCCAGGTAATAGGCCCCTTGAGGGAGGACTTCCGCCACCCTATACGGGCCTTCCCAGTTCGGGGAGAGCTTCCCGCACTCCCGTGGTTGAGAAGCTTCAGCGCGCCGGAGCACCAGATCTCCGGGGCGAAAGGACTTTGGTCGCACCTGGGAGTTGTAGTACTTGGCCACTCGCTGCCTGTACGCCGCCATTCGGAGTCGAGCTTTGTCCCTCGTCTCCTCAAGGAGGTCCAGGTTGAGCATCATCCTGGCGGGGTTCTCTGCTTCGTCGTACTGCTCCACGCGCAGGGTGGGTAGACTGAGCTCAATTGGGATAACCGCCTCGGCTCCGAAGACGAGATTGAACGGTGTCTCGTCGGTGGCCGTCCTCGGGATAGTGTGTTATGCCCACAGGACGCTCGTGAGGTCTTCTGCCCACCTGCCCTTGGCCTGATCCAGCCTCGTTCGGAGGCCTTGCAAAATGGTTCTATTCGTCACCTCGGCTTCTCCATTCGTCTGCGGGTGCGCCACCGAGGTGAAGCGATGGTGGATGCCGAGGTCGCTGCAGAATTCTTCAAACTCCCGGTAGTCGAACTGATGCCCGTTATCAGTGATCACGGTGTGGGGGAGGCCGAAATGGCAAATGATTGACTTCCATAAAAACTTGGCAACATTTGCCTCAGTGATCCGCGCCAGGAGTTTGGCCTCAACCCACTTCGTGAAGTAGTCGATGGCCACGATCAGGAACTTCCGTTGTCCGGACGCCGGGGGAAATGGTCCTAGGAGGTCCATTCCCCATTGGGCGAACGGCCATGGAGCCGAGATCTGGGAGAGTGGAGTGGAGGGCTGCCGCTGCACCACGGCGTGCCGCTGGCACCGATCACACTTCTTCACAAAATCGGCGGCGTCCTCCTTCATCATCTCCCAGAAGTAACCTTGATGGAGGGCTTTGTAGGCTAGCGCTCTGCCCCCCACGTGGTTCCTGCAGATGCCCTCATGGATTTCCTGGAGCACAAGTGAGGCCTCCCCAGGTCTCAGGCACTTGAGGAGGGGATAGGAATAAGACCTCCGGTACAGCTGCCCATCCATCAGGACGAACCGCGCGGCCTTCTTTTTGATAAGGCGGGCCGCTGCACGGTCCTCCGGCAAGTTGCCGTCGGTTATGTACTCGGCGTACTTGTCCATCCAGCTGGGCTCATGGTTGACCTGTTGGACCTCCACAGGGGTCTCGTAGCTCGGGGCCTTGAGGCGCTCTACATGAGCGCGACCCAGCAACGAGTCCGGCAGGGTCGCCAGCAGGGAGAGAGCGTCCGCACGGGCATTTTCCCTACGGGGTATATGGGAGATGTTGAAGCGTCGAAACCCGGCCGCGCTCGTTCTGAAGAGCTCCAGGTATTTCGCCATTTGAGGGTCGTGTGCGGCATATTCCCCGGAGATCTGTCCGGCCACTAGCTGGGAATCGGTGAAGGCCTTGAGGTCGGCTACGCCCAGCTCGCGGGAGACTCTCAGCCCGGCGAGGAGGGCCTCGTATTCTGCCTGGTTGTTGGTTGCGGCGAACTGAAAATGGAGTGCACACTCGGCGATGACCCCATCGCCGTTTGCAAGAATGAGACCAGCTCCGCTCCAGCCGGAGTTCGAGGCTCCATCTACATGAAGGATCCACGCGTCCTCTTCGGGCTCCTCGGGGCCTGGCTTCAATTGCGGACGCAGAGAGTCCCCCTCTGGCTCCTTGCCCAAGCCTGCGCACTTGACCAAGAAGTCGGCTAACACTTGCACTTTCATGGCCAACCTCGGCCTGTAAGTGATATCGAACTTGCTGAGCTTGAGTGCCCACTTCACCAATCGCCCCGATGTGTCGGGTTGGTTGAGTATCGCTTTCAGCGGCTGATCAGTCAGGACGGCAATGGGATGCGCTTGGAAATAGGGCCTGAGACGCTGAGCAGACACTATTAAGGCGAAAATGAGCTTTTCGGGCCGAGAATACCTGAGTTCAGCATCGCGGAGAAGCTTGCTGGTGTAGTATACCAGCCTCTGGATTCCCTGGTCGTCGGTCCGAACCAGGACCGAGCTGACGGCCTTCGGGGTGACCGCAAGGTAGAGGATGAGTTCCTCTCCTTCTTCCGGCCTAAAAAGTAGTGGGGGTGATGCAAGCGTCTTCTTCAGTTCTTCAAACACCTCCTGGCACTCCTCAGTCCAGGCGAAGTCGTTCATCTTTCTCAGCACTGTGAAGAAGGGCCGGCAGCGGTCGGTCGACCTTGAGATGAATCGGCTCAGGGCGGCTATCCGGCCGGTGAGTCGCTGCACTTGCTTCTTGGAGGTGGGCTGCTCCGTGTCCAGGATGGCCTGGACCTTTTTCAGGTTGGCTTCGATCCCTTTTTGGGTTACCATGAACCCTAGGAATTTCCCGGCGGAGACGCCGAAGGCGCACTTCGCCGGGTTCAGCTTCATCTGATGAAGTCGGAGGTTGCCGAAGGTCTCCACCAGGTCGGCAACATGATCCAAGAGGGGCTTGCTCATCACTAGCATGTCGTCCACGTACACCTGAATGTTGCGGCCGATCTGGTCCTTAAAGATTTTGTTGACCAGTCGCTGGTACGTGGCCCCGGCGTTCTTGAGGCCAAATGGCATCATCCTGTAACAGAAAGTTCCGCGGTCGGTGATGAAGGCGGTGTGCTCTTCATCCTCCGGGTTCATTTGGATCTGGTTGTACCCGGAGAAAGCATCCATGAAAGAGAGGAGGCGATGCCCCGAAGTGGTGTCGACCAGCTGGTCAATCTTCGAAAGAGGGAAGCTGTCCTTTGGGCAAGCTCGGTTGAGGTCGGTGTAGTCCACACAGATCCTCCACTTTCCACTACTCTTCTTTACCATGACCACATTCGCCAGCCAGCGGGATACTGAACCTCCCGCACGAAGCCGGCGGCGAGGAGCTTCTCCACTTCTTCGTTGATGGCCCTCTGCCTCTCCGCGGCGAAACTCCTCTTCTTCTGGCGGATCGGGCAGCACCTCGAGTCCATGTTCAGCCTATGCGTAATGACCTCGGGTGGGATGCCCGGCATGTCGGCCGCGGACCAGGCGAACACATCCGCGTTCATGCGAAGGAATTCCAGCAGGCGGGTCTGTTCCTCCTCCGGGAGTTGGGCCCCCACCTGCACCGTCTTCAGAGGGTCCGAACCGAGGGGATAGGTCAACATACGCTCTACGGGTCCTCCCCTGGGTTCCTTTTTCCTTAGGTCGAGGTCGTCGACGTCGGGGCCGAGCTCGGCGCCCGGGCACCTGGGACCGTCTGAAGGCAATGCGGGACTAGCTTGGCCGTCCCCCTCATCACCCTAAGTCCGGAGGCTATGGGAAATTGTACTAGCAACAGCTTCGTAGAAATCATGGCATCCAGCTGGTTGAGCCCCGGACGCCCGAGGATCGCGTTGTAAGGCAAAGGAAGCTTGACGACGGTAAATGTCATCATGACCATGGTCTGCCGAGGTGGGGATCCAGCGGTGACCGGGAGAGTGATCTCCCCTTCGACCCCCACCGAGTCCCCGGTAAAGCCTACCAGAGGGGTGTGCACCGGCCTTAGCTGATCATGGGACAGATTCATTCGGGAGAAAACGTCATTAAAAAGCACGTCAGCGGAGCTTCCACTATCTACCATAATTCGATGTACAGGATGCTTTGCGATGGTCATCTCGACCACCACAGCATCGTTATTTACATTCTTGTTTTCACTCCCCTTCTCAGAAGGGGGTACATCCTCCGGGTTCCCGACCTCCCGGGCTCTTCGTCGCCCGCCCGATTCCACAAGAGATCATGCCCACTGGCTTCTCCGTCGGACGGTTGTCGATCGCGGGAACCGGGGGTAAGGCCGCGAGCGGCCGTCCCTCCGCCGGGACCTCGTTCCTGATGAACTTCCTGAGGTAGCCTCTTTTGATCAGCTCCTCAATTTCCCGCTTCAGGTTACGACACTCCTCTGTGTCATGGCCATGCTCGCGATGGAAATGGCAATACTTCGACTTGTCGCGGGTGCCTCTTGGATTCTGAGGAGGAGGTCGGCGGAGGTAATGCTCGCCCTCAATTTCCATGAGGATCTTCGTCCGGGGGGCGAGGAGAGGGGTGAACCTTCGCTCCGGGGTGGCCTCGCCCTTCAGCCTCGAATTTGGACGAGGGTCGGCAGATGGCCCAGGCCGACGGGGCCCTGGAACATCTCTCGGGGCCGGCTTCTTCAAGGTCCTCCCGTCCAAGTCTCGACGGGTGCGATCGGCCTCCTCCGCTCGAATGTACTTGTGAACGCGGAGGAGGAGCTCGGAGTACGTCCTGGGAGATTTTTTATCCAGGGAATAGGTCAGGCGGGATGTCTTGAGCCTGCACTTTAAAGCTAGCATTGCAACGGGCTCGTTCAGGCTGTAGATCTCCAGGGCAGCGATCTTGAAACGGGTGATGTAGTCCCGAAGCAACTCCTGGTCCTACTGACGGATAAAGAAGAGGCTGTCCACCTCTCTTGGTACCTTCCGACAAGTGTCGAAGTGCATCGCGAACTTTCCTTCCAACTGATGGAAGGAGCAAATAGATCCGGGCTCAAGGCGGGTGAACCAAACTCGAGCGGCCTTCCGGAGGGTAGCGGGGAAGGCAATGCACAAAAGAGCGTCCGTGGCCCCCTGGACCCTCATGAGAGCCTTGTAGCTCTCTAGATGGTCCAAAGGGTCGGTGGTCCCGTCGTAGGGGTCCACCTGCGGCATGCGAAACCGGCTCGGAATCAGCTCTACCTGAATTTCTTCGGAAAAGGGAGGATGGGAGTCGTAGCCCGCCAGGTCCACCGAGGAGTTCTGCAGGTCGGCAAATCGACGGGCGAACTCCGCCAATTTGTGCTCGTGCTCCTCCAGGCGCCTCTCGGCCTGGCGCCTGATGGCCTCGTCAGTGGAATCCTCCACCGAGGCCGCTGGTGAAGGCGGCGCCGATCGATCTCGGCGCAGGGTCTTGCCTCGGCATCGCTTACTTCGACGCGCTGTTTCGGCTTCATTGGCCGAGGATCGACTCTCGTGATCCGCCGAACCGGAGTAACTTTTTTTCGCGGGAGTTTGGCGGCTCCCGCGAGGATTGGAGGCCGCCCGTGGTTGGGATGGCCTGCCATGAATGGAGCGCAGGCTCCCGCGCGGCCCCGCGGCCCGAGCCGCGGGGTCCCTGGCTGAGGTTGCGTGGCCAAGGAGCGCTGCTGATGTTGTAGCTGCCGAACCGCCGTTGTCAAGGTCTGCAGTTGCTGGATGACAGCCACAAAAGGTCCGTCCGCCGTAGTCGGCTGTGGTGGAAGAGGAGGGGGAGCAGGGAGCTCCCTCTCTGGGCAGTGTGGCCCCTGAGGGGAGGGGACCTCCCCTACTCGACTGGTGGATGCTTCGCATCCACGCGTGACCACCATAGTCGAAGCGCGCTTCGTTCACAGAAAGCTAGCTCCCACTGGGGGTGTTGTCCTGCCCCCCTACCTGGCGCGCCGTGCCTGTGGCTTCGGAGCCGTTGATTCGACTAGACCGTCTCTCCCCTGGGGTCTCCTGGCTCTTCGAACCTGCAAGGCAAGGTCAGAAGCCCTGGCCGGGGGTCCCGGCAAGGGAGCTCCGACGGTCAAGTTAGTAAACGGTGAGAGGGAACAGAATCTCCAAGACGGGCCCCCAAAGGAGTCCCAGACTTAGAGATCGTGCTAGCAAGAAAGATCTTAGGAAGGATAGAAATCCGGCCGAGTTCCTCCGCCGAGCTCACGCCAAAGGTCCCCTCTCAGGATCTTGGATCCTGCTCTTGGAACGGAGTCTCCTTTTCCAGCCCTTGTTTCTTGCTTACCTTGTCGTCTACCCTTCCCTTCCTTTTAACTCCTCATGCTGTTCTTTCGTTTTCCGCCCTTGGGAGGCTCCTTCGTTGCTTCCAACCCCTTCCCTCCATCTATTTCCCCTTCTGGATCACAGAACCAGGCGGTTTCCCTGCCTTGCTTGCCGAGCCTAGCGAGGAAAGAGTAAAGGGAGGGTGCCGGGCAAACCGCCGACCAGACCTTGGGGTGAGCGCGAGCGCTCTTCTTCCCAGGCACCGATGAAACCCGTTATTGGGTCCTGTTTTGTCAGGACCTCGTCTCTCGACTGCGGGACCTGTCGGGCTGATGTAAGCGATGTTTCGCGTGTCGCTACCGACCATACGAGCGCTGTTCTCGGGGTGCGGTGCGCACGGCTCGAGGGGCAATCTTGGAGCTCGTGCTCCTGCTCCTCGGAAGCCTCTCCGCGCAGGTTGGCCTGCCTCGACCGAGGTGGGACCGTCTCAGGGTGCCACCTGGCGAGGGAGCAGGGAGGCCGCCGGCTTCGGTCGAGGTGGACCCCTCCTGGGTGGACACCTGGCGGAGCGACAGAGGGGCGCTCGACTTCGGCCGAGGTGGTCCCGTCTCCGGGCGCCACCTGGCGAAGGAGCGAGGGGCCCGGCTCGACCTCGGTCGAGGTGGGACCGTCTCGAGGTGCCACCCGGCAAGGGAGTGGGGAGGCCGCCAGCTTCGGCCGAGGTGGACCCCTCCTGGGTGGACACCTGGCGGAACGACAGAGGGGCGCTGGACTTCGGCCGAGGTGGTCCCGTCTCCGGGCGCCACCTGGCGAAGGAGCGAGGGGCCCGGCTCGACCTCGGCCGAGGTGGAACCGTCTCAGGGTGCCACCTGGCGAGGGAGCGGGGAGGCCGCCGGCTTCGGCCGAGGTGGACCCCTCCTGGGTGGACACCTAGCGGAGCGACTGAGGAGCGCTCGACTTCGACCGAGGTGGTCCCGTCTCCGGGCGCCACCTGGCGAAGGAGCGAGGGGCCCGGCTCGACCTCGGCCGAGGTGGGACCGTCTCGGGGTGCCACCTGGCGAGGGAGCGGGGAGGCCGCCGGCTTCGGCCGAGGTGGACCCCTCCTGGGTGGACACATGGCAGAACGACAGAGGGGCGCTCGACTTCGGCCGAGGTGATCCCGTCTTCGGGCGCCACCTGGCGAAGGAGCGAGGGGCCCGGCTCGACCTCGGCCGAGGTGGGACCGTCTCAGGGTGCCACCTAGCGAGGGAGCGGGGAGGCCGCCGGCTTTGGCCGAGGTGGACCCCTCATGGGTGGACACCTGGCGGAGCGGCAGAGGAGCGCTCGACTTCGGCCGAGGTGGTCCCGTCTCCGGGCGCCACCTGGCGAAGGAGCGAGGGGCCCGGCTCGATCTCGGCCGAGGTGGGACCGTCTCAGGGTGCCACCTGGCGAGGGAGCGGGGAGGCCGCCGGCTTCGGCCGAGGTGGTCCCGTCTCCGGGCGCCACCTGGCGAAGGAGCGAGGGGCCCAGCTCGACCTCGGCCGAGGTAGGACTGTCTCGGGGTGCCACCTGGCGAGGGATCGGGGAGGCCGCCGGTTTCGGCCGAGGTGGACCCCTCCTGGGTGGACACCTGGCGGAGCGGTAGGAAGGCCTGGACCGACCTCGACTTCGGCCGAGGTGAAGCCACACCTGACTTTGCTGAAAAACTCCACATGGCTTGAACCACGTCCAGCGAAATCTGAGACATGCCACGTTATCGTTACGGCCGTAACAATAATCATATTTATATTATATAAATTATCTATTTTATTAAAAAAATATTTTTATTATGGTATTTGCTTATTCAATTTCGAGGATCAACAAGATCACCGATTAAAATTGAAAAAGCTAAGTCGGCGATTGTACCGGACAACCATGGCATCCAAATCCAAGAGACTATCAATGATTACACGGCAAACTAACATGACACCCTCTTTTACATGCATTAATCAAATAATTACTCTGCTCCAACTAACAATCAAAAGAGACTTAGCATGCCAGGATACAATATCTGGACTGGCATAATCGGTGATAAGCAAGTAATTATGATGCTTGAAGTCCATGATGCCCAAGCATATGCAGTAAAAGCAAATATAGGAGTGTAAATAGATCGGGTTGGATCGGATCATATATAATCATGATCCAACCCGATTTTTTAATCAAATTTTAATATTAGACTTAGACTCAATCCACTAAAAAATCGAGTCAGATTGGATCGAGTCCACTATCAGAATTTACAATCCAACAGGCTATTCGGATTGGATCGGATGCATAAATAACGCAATTCTAATCTAAAAAATTTGGATTTAGATATGATCCGGATAAAATATAAACTATATTTAAATTATTATATGTCAACTACTATTAACCATAAAATAGATAATAAATAATATTATTTTTAAAATAAATTAAGATATAAAAATAATTATAACTCTATCTCTATATTAAAAATAAGTTTCATATAAATTTTAAATTATAATTTAAAGGTCCAAATAGATATAATTCTAATAGTATTAGTATGTTCGAGTCGAGTCGGGTCGGGTCGGGTCCAACTTCAGTACACCCATACCTGACCCGGAAAATGGAACGGATCTAATTTTAGAACCCGATCCGAATCCATAGATCCCTAAAAAATGGGTTGGATCGGGTCTAAACGGGTTGGATAGGGTCGAGTCACGGGTTAACCCAACCCATTTGCAATCTTAAGTAGACAAAACACAACCATTCCAATAACAATTATGGTAGACAAGACATCGACAACAGCTATTACCCAATAGAAAAATCCTAATAAAAAGGTCCGAAGGAGACAAAATCCCAACATCTAACAAAATACTAGGAGGCCATCTTCTAACAAAATTTAGTTATTCTAAGTAATTCTATAAATAGATAAGAGAGGACTTTCGACAAGTATATTTGCTACCACTTCTAAATGCTCATTCAGCAATTCTCTCGCCATTGCTTTCAATTCTAACTATTGTTCATTTCCTCTCACTAATTTGAATATCGAAAGGTTCCCTACCATTAACCATCGATCAAAGCATAATTATTCTGGCAAGTTTCCATTTAAACAATATCCAAGAGCAAGCATCTTCCTATTGCAGAAGGTAACAGATTGCTAGATACCACCAAAGTTTCAAAAAAAAAAAAATTTATCGGCAACAATTTTAATTATAACCGACCAACTAACAACTTTTACTATTTTTAATAAAAATTTTATTTTCTTGTATGTTATAATAATTTCTTATTTTATGATTCAAGATACATAAAGTAAAATTGCTCTAACTAATACTTCCTCGTCTTTTGCACTCGAGTGACTACCATCACCGTCGTCACTATCTCATCTACCATTTATCATGAATTAAAAAAATTGGTATTAAATAATATATAGTTTGGTTGACAATAGCAAAGATCAATTTTTTTGATAATTTTATTTTATTAAAAAAATGAATGGAGTGGACATTACTTTCTGAAAATATAAATTTTTGCTATATCAATATTCAAAGAAATAAAAATTTAATATTGGCTAATAATAGCATAAAACCATTTATCTATCAATTTTTATTCTATCATTTAAAAAATATTTAATCTAAAATTAAAAAAATATCAACTTTATTGTGTCATTTTTTTTGAAAAATTAAAAATATTTTATAGAAGTTAGAGAGCAAAAAGAAAATTTGCGGGAAGCATGGATCATCTTAAAATGATAAAACATATTTATCCTAATTAAAAACAAACTTTCAAATTTTTGTTCTATAAATTTTAAAAATAAAAGGTTTTATTATAAAAGTTATTAAAAAAGCAAATTGCGATGAGTAAAGACATTTATTTAAATATAAAAAAATATTTTTAAAAAATTAAAATTATAAAAAATATTTATTATAATTAAAAAGCAAGATTTTAATTTTAATTTTTTAAGTTTCGAAAATAAAAGTTTTTATTATAAAATTATATTAAAAAAACAACTTAGAGTGAGCAAAAATGTTTATTATATTTAAACACTTTATTTTAATGAATGCAGTGAGCGTGGATCGAACACACTATAAAATATATTTATTCTAATTAAAAACAAACTTTCAAATTTTTGTTCTATAAGTCTTAAAAATAAAAGGTTTTATCATAAAAGTTATTAAAAAAAGCAAATTAGGATGAGTAAAGATATTTATTTAAATATAAAAAAAATATTTTTAAAAAATTAAAATTATAAAAAAATATTTATTATAAAATTATATTTAAAAAATAACTTAGAGTGAAGCAAAAACGTTTATTATATTTAAGAATGCGGTGAGCGTGGATCGAACACGCGACCTTCAGATCTTCAGTCTGACGCTCTCCCAACTGAGCTATCCCCGCAAATTTTAATAAAGGTAATTACGCCGTTTTAAAAATCTGATGCTGGCGAAGCCCAATATCTTCCCCGATTAGAGAATACATGCATCCATCCGTTACCAAACTAAAATGCCGACAGGCTATCCAAAAAGCTATTTTTATCCACAAAATTAAAAAATATATTTTTTAAAAAATATATAAAAGAGATAGAGATAATAAATTCGATATAACTATTCTTGCATGTCCTCATCTCGCTAAAAAATTTTCGATTCAATATGCAGGATTTTCACAATCTTTTTTCATCCAAAAATGAATACATCAACTCGACACCATTAAGATATCAGCCGGTCAGAATGGAAAAAAAAAAGAACTCATGATTTTTTTGATTGTGAGGCAAGATACCAGCAGCTCGGTTACCGTCTTAGTGATTAATATTTTCTTTAAAAATTTGCTAGAGTAGTTATTTTAGAACATCACGTTATCTCGCCCGCTTCAGAAATCCGTTAGAACTCTTGCATCAGATCATGCCGCAGTTAAAGAGGTTAGATATCCTAAGTTTGAGTGATGATTTCATGGATAATTAGAATAAACCTAGGATTAATCCTACGGGCTGGATACTGAGATGTTGGAGTATTTTTGGGATCGGCTTTTGGAAGTTATGTCCTATCGATCCAACAAATACTGAGCGGTGCTGGATGATGTACTTATTATACATTATAATGGAAAGGACTACTTGAAAATCGAACATTTGCTGATATGGTCATAACGTCCCGAGAAGAAGTTATACTAAAAGCTCCCATTCTTTTTAGTCTACCAAAAAAAAAAAAAAAAAATAGTTGTCCGTGCTTCACCTTCAAAACCAGTTACACATAAATATTTAAGTTAGATTTTTTTTTTATTTTGATAAACAAAAAGAGGAGGAGTTATATCCCAGACATGGTCATCCCCAGACGGTCTCCCAACCCCAGCCAGAAAATGTTCGATATACGGTGCATTTTAATTTTTTCGCAGCCATTCCTCACCCGAAGGTGAGTACGTCAACTTGACTATCACTGATGTCAGCCGAGTAAACGGGATTTATTATATATATATCTCTAATTTTTTCACTATCATCAATCAACAGGGACTTCAGAATTATTTTATTAAATTTTTTTTTGATTTTATTCTTGAACTATTTTTTTATTTTTATTTTATCCCCGGACTTTCTCATCAAAATATATCGAAACCAAGACTCGAACTCTTACCGGTTGATTATAAGAAAAGTCTTCACCACTCACTAGTGGTTAGATCTTTGCCTGCATTAAGTGCACTATATAGACTGCATTCCTTGGTAAATTACAGGCACAACCAATACATGCAGTTATAACTTTCCCTTGAGGTTCATAATGAAGCTCAAATATTTTTTTTAAAAATAATTTAACCCAAATGAAAATATATCAACCTATCCAAACTAGTAGATTTGAAATGCATCACCCATCCAACTTGCTAGATATGCTAACCTTCTCCAATATCACATGGCCGTTTAAAAGGATTTGGTGCATAAAATGTATGATTTTTTTAGATAAATTATGTTTGTAATTTTTAAATTATATTATATTTTTAAAATATTTTTTAAATTATAAAATATTAATTTTTGATTTTTAAGATTCTTAAACCATTTTAATATTATCATTCATCTCATTTTTGGTAACTTTTTTTATTAAAACTATGCATATATTACTGGTTTTACTTAAATAGATAGAATCAGAACTAAGTTGAGAGTAAATGAATTTAAAAAATTTGATAGCATGGCTATCCTATTCGATTTTCTTTCAAAAGGATGATGTTATTTTCTTTTTTGTGCTATTTTTTTTGTCTTTATCATAGTTTTTCTAGGGCCCCTCCTCCGGTTATTTTTTTCTCTAAAAAAAAATTCTTCTCCTTTTTAAGAAACAGAGTTCTTGGTGGGGGTCAAGCTTGGCGTGTCGAAGCCTGAACTCCCCAAAATCCGGATAGAAGAACTCTTTGCTAGGGATCATAGAGTCCGACGATAGCTTCTGGAATGAGCTCATGTCGATGAAGCAATAGTGTTATGCCCCGTCCTAATGCCCGAGCTAGGCATACGGCAGACAACCTCATCTCCTCATGCTTCAATTTTAAAGGAAATACAAGGCCTATCTTACTAATCAACAATCATGCAGTGGTAAAAAATAAATTCACTAATTATTTATCTATTTCTAGAGTTTTCCATCAAAACTAATAAGTAGATAAAATTCAACTAAAAATCCATGATACATGATAAATAAAGTTTAACTAAAATTTAAGATAAACCCAAAGCGCGATTGATCTTCCGAATATGTAACAAAAATATAGGAAATAGGAGATGAACTTTACAGGCTCAGTAAATAATCATCACATTTAATATATGCATAAATATGTCAACAACAATTTACAAACATATACAAATCATACATCATAGAACAACCAACTCATGACAAAATAAAATGCAACATCGTGTTAATATGAACATTCATTTAACAAACAACACAACTATGGATGGCCAATCATTTACTTTACTCTTCTAGTCCCTCTAACTATGGCCATGATCGGCCCATGGCTAGCCTTGAAAGAGACTAAATCCTGATTATACATATCGACAACCAGTCATGTACCAGTGATCGTTCCATTGGAGATTAGGTAGAAAACTAACTCTGATATCATACGAGAAAATATGCATCCTCAGTATGTGCCAGTAACCACCATGCATGCTTAAAACTAAAAGAGTTAGCTCTTGAGTACACATACCGTATATCAGTTATATGCCAGTGATCGCCCCACTAGAGGATCGAAAGGAGGCTAGGTACTCATGTGATCATAGTCGGAGTAGAGAGCATCAATATCAATACACATAATAATATATGCAACCCAATGCATATCAAATTATATTATACATATTTAACATTCTATAACATTCATAATATATTTAGCATATAACATTAGAGATTAAGATAACTTATTTGAAAAAACTCTATCAATATATGGACTGTTCGAGTCTCAACTCTGATACTGCTCTATCGACAGGAAAGATGAAAACCATAACAAGATTAATTATGTAATTAATTTTTTATTTAAAATAAACTAGCATAGAAAAAAATGGATCTTAATTTAGTCTAGATCTTGACCTAAATCACTAAAAGAGTTTGTTCAAACTTTATTATTATTATTATTATTATTATTATTATTATTATTATATTTTTCTCTTCTTCCTTCTCCTTTTTCTCTCCCTTCTCTCTCCTCTTTCTCTCTCCTCTCTTTCTTTTCTCTCTCTCCCTTCCTTCTCTCTCTTCTCTCTCTCCTCTTCTCTCTCCTCTCTCTTCTTTCTCTCTTCTCTTCCTCTCTCCTCTCTCTCCCTCCCTTCTTCTTTCTCTCCTCTTCTCTCTCTTCTCTCTCCTTCTCTCTCTCTCCCTCCCTTCTTTCTCTCCTCTCCTTCTCTCTCTCTCCCTCCCTTCTTTCTCTCCTCTTCTCTCTCTTCTTTCTCTCTCCTCTCTCCCTCTTCTTCTTCTTCTTTCTCTCTCCTCTTCTCTTTCTATCTCCTCTCTCTCTCCTCTTCTCTCTCTTCTTTCTCTATCCTATTCTCTCTCCTTTTTTTTCTCTTCTCTTCTTCTTTCTCTCTCCTCTTCTCTTATTTCTCTATCTTGTTCTTTTCTCTCTCCTTTTTTTCTTCTTTTTCTTTTCTCTTTTTTTTTTCTCTCCTTCTTCCTTCTTTCTTTCTTTTTCCTCTACTTTCTCCTTGGCTCAGCCAAATAGGTCTCCCATGGTTCTCAAAAGCCATGAAAGATGGTGGACGAGGAAGGGGGCTCATCGGCATGGCTGGATGGAAGGGGGTTGAACAGCGCGGCCACCGGCGACTGTCTATCGGAAGAAGTCGGAAGAGCAAGAGATAATGAGGCATTATTCCAAAAATTCGACCGACAAAAAGGGCTTATCGGTGACGACGGAACTCTTGGCTGCTCATCGGAAAGGAGGAAGATGGCGGAAAAGAGCTCGGTCCATCCTTGCTTGGTGGCAGTGAGGGTAGAAAATTTATAGGAAAACGAAGGGATTTTCTTTGCCATTCGGGGAAGAAATTTGATCGAGCCTCACCTCCGTCCAAACCCCTTATGCCATGGACTCTCCCTCCCTATTTGCCACAGCGGTTGTCAAGGATTCTAGCGAGATTATTGCTCGAATAAGAAGAGAACGAGATCCCCTATTCTGCCTCTCTTTTTTTTTGGTTTTTTATTTGAAGTTGGCACACCTTGCTGACTTCGGCACAAGATAGCCTAAAATACAAATTGGGCTGGGCTTTACAAGTAGTCTATGCGAACCCATGACTCCGACGATCAACTCCAGCATGGATCGCCGGAGCTCAGCCCTCTTCAGTTCCCCACCTCCTCCATCGCCGATTTCGACGTTCGCTGCTCTTCTCTTGTTTTCTCTTGTTGTCGGGCAAGAGTTTTGAGTAACATCTCCGCCACTAACATGTTGGATTCTGTAACCTAAGATCATGCTTTCCGAGCCTTGGAGCGGCATTGCATTGGTGTTGTGTACGACATCTCCCTCCCTGCGAATCTATCGAGCATGATGGCTTCGATCTTGAGGCCGAAGAACAATAGCTTACAGAGAAAGGGTGCCAATTTCATTGCATTTCATATTTCTCCGGGAACTACTGCGATGATTTCATCAGGAGGTTGATTGTTGCCTACCAGGACTAGGGCAATTGGTCTGCTTCTTATTACAATATGACGGGCTATAAACTTGTTGGGCTTGTCATCAATTTCCTAGCTTATGATACATCTGATGGAAGCCCCATCAGTACCATAAAGATCAATTTCAGGGTGACCGGAGGTGCCATTTCAATTAGCTTCCCCATAGTTGTATTGGCAAAAGGGTCGAATTCTACAGCAAAGTGTGCAAGTTTGGGTCAAATGGAATAGTGCATTATAGCAATCTAGCACCGTCAAATGTATGTATAACAACGAATGCATGCCACTTTTCAATCGTTGTGCCATTAGAGGATGCGGACTTTTTTTTTTTTTTTTATTCAAAAAAGGGATGGGGGGGGATAAATCTTGGTGTAGCAATCTCCACAGGGTCCCATCAGATAATATTCGATTCAAGATGCTCAAATTTTTGTAGTCTTTCTCTACCTAAAAATGAGTATGTCAACCGACACCACTAAGGCATCGGCTAGTAGAACGAGAATAAAGAGAGAGATTCGATTCAAGATGCTCAAATTTTTATAGTCTTTCTCTGAGATTCGATTCAAGATGCTCAAATTTTGTAATCTTTCTCTACCTAAAAATGAGTATGTCAACCTGACACCACTAAGACATCGGCTAGTAGAACGAGAATAAAGAGAGAGACTCTGATCTCTCAGAGATATCAACGAGTCAACCTGACACCACTAAGACATCGGCTAGTAGAACGAGAATAAAGAGAGAGACCCTGATCTCTCAGAGATATCAACGATCATGGATCCCAGATAAATTCCGTTGGGATCATGCCTTGAACCCACGACCGGTTGGTAGTGAGGCAAGATCTCTACCAACCGGGCTACCATCTTAGCGGTACGCGGACTATTCTTTGGTCATAGGAAAAGGTAAGAAGAAGTGGTGGATTTGGGTAGCAGCAATTGGTGGTTGAGTTGTTGGGTTGGTTTTGGTGAGTTTGATTGTTATGGTGATGTTCAAGTTGGTTAAAAAGAGGAAAAAGGGAAAAGATGGTAAGGCAGGCCGAAGAGGGTGAGGCTCTAAAGGCAATTTGGATGGGGAGGAGTAGGATGCCTTCTGCGATAATGATTAGAACTCAACCAGTACTTGAGAATGGAGGTGTACCATGTGTGAGATGTCTTCTTCTTCTTCGGATCTCCCGCAGGCAAAGCTTGTCCCTGGCATCCATGACGGTGTGGTTGTCAACGGAAAGCCTCGATGCTTCTCGTAGCCTTCAGGAGGATCTCAGCCCATCCTAGAAACCAAATACAGGGAGCGAAAGTGGGAGAGACGGCCTTGCCGGGTCCTCCTCCTTCGGAGCCCAGCTCTCCAGCGAGGACTGGCATGCCTCCGGTAATGGGAAACAATGGATCTCATTTAGTAACGAAACCAAGGAAATCTCGAATCTCTCCAACAGCGACATTGATCCAGCGACCTACATGCAGTCACCAATGCACCATCAGAAAACCCTAAAAAACCAAATCAAAATCATAACTTTATCAAGAAAACGAGTTCAGATTTGAACCAGAGGGGAGGCGCCGAGCAGCATAGATCCACTTTCCGGCGAGGACATGCTAGCGATCGAATAGCTAGAGGAATCCGGCCAGGCATCCCATTTGCCTCTCGATCTGCTTCTCGAGGCTCTGGTCACTGGCGATCCCTCAGCCAATGCCTGGCATCATATCACGTCCCGAATCCAGCACTGGAATTAACTACACGACTGGCCGTTCAAACTCTAGGTTTTACTCTAGAGATCATGCAAGACCTAGGTACACAAGAGTTACTTTATTTTAAATCATAGCAATTATACCAATATTTTTTTATTTTAAAAAATATAAATATAACTAAATAATTATTTTATTCAAATCAAAAATTACTAAATGGTCCACTGATCCATAAATATTAGTAATCGAACTAACTGAACAAAACTAACTAAAAAAAATCTACAATCCTGGTGTTTGATCTCATGCCCGGCCCAATTCTTACTATGCATCATCTCACCATGAGTCCAATTCACTACCAAGCTCGAATATCCTGCACAACTCTAAGAAGGAAGAAAATAGGGGTTATGAGCTTTACAACCTAGTAAGGTCTCCAAAAAATCATACCAATAATAGTATAACTTAAACATAATAGGAAAACAACAATTTATTAGATCACTTAACCAAAACAACTCAAATGTCAAGTTTAACAAAACCAATAATAACATCATATTTTCTTTTAGTGTTTTCATTAGTTAACCTTTATCTTTAGGGTTCTAGACTAGCCACGATCCCACTACAGCCTGTAATTGGCATACTATTATCACACTCCTGCCTGTGACTGGCACACTATTTGTCATAATCCCGTCTATGACTGGCACACAATTTATCACATTCCAGCCTGTGACTGGCAACCTGAGTAACCACGATACCGCCATAATATGGCTAGTCCAAATACTGTATTCTCTTAATTAACACTTCAGTTTTTATTAGATATCTTTCTTTTTTAGGGTTCTGGATTAGCCACGGTCACACTATAGCCTGTGACTGGCATACTATTATCACAATCCGGCTTGTGACTGGTACACTATGCCGGTGATTTGCAATATTTATCATAATCCCGCCTGTGACTGGCAATTAGAGTATTGTGGTACTGCCATGGCATGGCTAGTCCAAATATCGTATTCACTTGATTAATACTTTATCATTTCACATCACATAATCAAATCATATTATTTATAGATTTTCAAACAAACCTAGCATCATGGTCCAACCATCAAAAGTAATTTTACTTGATAAAACATAGTATACAAGAACATAGCTTGTAACAACAACAATTATACCGTCCAACATAAAAATCAAACTATTCCATGCAAAACTAATCATGCATGCCGATGCTCAAATGCACGGATCAAATCATGTCATAATAAACACATATATATAACGGGTGATCAGGTCCTGAAATCCTTACCTTCCAGAAGCTAATCATAATATAACTGATATTAGTCTGTATCCGAAGCTCGTTCAACACTTTTCTGCTCAGAAAGCTGATCCCCTACAATAACAAATTTTTTAAACATAGATAATCCTAGGATAATTATGAACCCAAAATCTTTTACCTGTAAAATTCTAACTTCACGAATTCCAAGAAAGGTAGCTTTTCGATCTCCCCCCTTCTATTTTTTTCTCTTCTTTCTCTCTCCTCTTTCTCTCTCTCTCATCTTCCTCTCTACTCTTTCTCATCTTCTCTCTCCTTATCTTCTCTCTTCTTTTTCTCTCCTCTTTATCTCTCCTCTCTCTCTCCTCATTCTCTCTCCTCTCTCTCTTCATCTTCTCTATCCTCTTTCTCTCTCCTCATCTTTTTTTTTTTCTATTTTTTCTTTTCTTTTTTTCTTTTTCTCTTTTTTTTCCTTCTCTTCTCTCTTTTTTTTTCTTCCTCTCTTTCTTCTCTTCTTTTCTCTTCTCCCCGAAACCCCTTCCCCTTGCTGCTCCTTCTCGGCTCAACCGAGCTGGCCTCCCCATGGCTGCCAACAGCCAAGGGAGATGATTATCGGGTAGAGCTCGACGGACCGGAGCGGACGGCGGTGCGGCCACGGTCATGTATGGCCCAACAAAACTCAAACCAAAACCCCGATTAACCCTCCCTAAAAATTAAAATAAGGCAAACGAACTCATCGATGTTTAAAGGGGCCCTCCGCCGCTCACCAGAGAGGAAGAACGATGGCTTGGAAGGGTTTAAAGAGCTCGATTGGCCAACGTTGAAGGGAGATTTAAAGAGAACTCCTGATGGCTTTTCCTCGCCGTTTGGGGAGCAAACATTGCCCAATCAGAGTTTCGACCCACTCCAACCACGACGCCAACAGAGTCCCTCTCCTCCACGACCTCTCCTCCATCCTCTCTGGCAAAAAAATCTGATCGGATAGTAGAGAACGAAAGTCCCTTGTTTTGGTCTCTATTTCTTTTTTTTCCTTCATTGGGTTGAAGCCGGCAGTACTTGCCGACTTTGGCCCAAAGCTGGTTCTCACATTCTCCCCTTGTTAAAATAATTTCATCATCGAAATTAACTTGATTAAGATTTTAACCTTAAAGTATCCAACCCTTATATCATCCTCAAGCTTCCAATTAGTCTACCTCTTAGGTACTCGCTTCCCAAGTCTCAACGAAATTAATATAATATTCAAAACTTGATCTTTTCCATTTACAATCCATATTAAATTTCCTCGAGCTCTTCAAAAAGAATACTAAACTTTCAATATCAATTAATTAATTATGCTTGATTAATTTCACAAAAAATTTATGATGCTCAAACCTTGGATATACATAATTTAACATGATCCTCAAGCTTCTGCATGATCCCTTTCTTAGAATATTTCTTCATAAATCATAATAGAATTATATCATATTTTCAATTCTTACTCCTTATGATTTACGGTACATACTGAATTCTCTTAGTCTCTTTAAAATGAACATTAACATCTCAACCTTGAATTAAGTACACAATTCTTTGTCTCTGAGATTTATTTCTCTTGATTAGCTCTACATAAAAATCATAATCAGGCCACTTTATTCTTAATCAACAACTAACACTTACAATGGTCTTTAGCATTCTTTCTTCTTTTGAATTTCTCTATGATTTTACAATTAATCTTTTATCTTATGGAAACCTCGAGCACTTTTTAAATAGAGAAATCATAAGGTCATAACTAAAGGAGTTTAGTGTTACAATATCCCCGATCCTAGCTGGGTATTAGAAGCATAACTCCTTTATTCTAGATTTAGAGATGTCCAAAATTTATACTATAGTCCTTTATACTAGGAAGACCTATTGAAGGCAATTGCATGGTAACACCCATAGACTAGCTCAAAGATCAATGATATTATCTTTTAATTTAACACTAAAATCTTGTTACTGAAATTCAAATCAGTACTTCCATCATAACACTTCTAAAGCTAAAGTTAGCATTATTACTTGATTTCAGGATAACTTAGACCACTACGTTTCCACTGCACACTCTGATAAAATTTTCTAAACCATTTAGGTTCACTCAATGAATCCCTCCAAAAATTTATCTTATTTTGGTACTAGGAAGATCTCAAGTTATTAAAGTAAGGTTGTTGAGTCTCTTTATCTTATTCTCATCTCAGACATATCATATCAAGGTTTATTTTGATCCAATTTCTATATTGAAAGTCTGTGCATACATTTCATCATCCTTTTAAAACACCAATAACTCTTTTTCAAATCCGGATTAATCATACTTTCCTTAACATTTCAATTAGACAATCTAGATAATCTTTTCTCTAGAAAAATTATCATTAACTCTAACAAGGTAAGAAACTTCCAATCAATGCTCTTATGTAAAGAATCAATCATCTTATTGCTCATAGAACCATATTACCATACTCTTAGCATCAATTAACAAACTACTTAAAATATTGTCCCTCATAGGCTAAACTCATATACATCTTCCAATACCAATTTCTCTACTTAATACAATGCAGTAGTAGGATAACTTAGACCTTCTGATAGATCTTAAATTTAACTCAGAATTTAACAAACCAAATAATCTCCAACAAATATAAGGAGGATCAAGTAATTCAATCCTAAACTACTAACCTAAGCCATCAAGGATACTATCAAGATGTGCATGACATGTTCATATAATATAATTTAATCCGCTGATAACAATTTACCAATCTATGCTTCATCGCAAATATATTTTTCATTACATATTTTCAACAATAATCCCCAATAATTATAGGATAGATCTAGTAATCCAATCCAAAATTGCAAACATTGGCTATCAAGATTCTTATCAAAATATATATGCCATGTCAACATAATATAACCTAATCCACCAATAGAGAGCTACTAAGCTATACATCATCCCAAACATATTTTTCCTTATATATATCCACATATAGATTCATCGAAATGTATCCTTTTTAATATCCTTAAACTCTTACATAACTTATACCCTAACCATCATCTTACAACAATCCCAACTATTTATAATCCAATAATTAACAACAGAACTAACATGTTATCATAATTTGCATCCTTATCAAGTTCAGGATTCCAAAGTCATTTAATTTATAAGTGGACCTACTTATTTAGCATAATCTATTAACATAACATATAATAATTCTAGGCCAGTACTCTTGATGCTTGGATCAAACCCACTTATCAAAGGCAATGACGCATCTTATCCAACTCTACAATATCTATCATATGATTACTTATCATGATCTTCATTCATATCCAGTTTAGGATTCCCACATCATTCAATTAATAATTGACCATCCATGTTTAGCACACCATATTTTTCAGGCCAACACTTTTGAAGTTAGATCAAATCCATTTATCTCATCTTATTTAGCTCTTAATATTCATAATATGCTTACTTATCATAATTAAAGAATATAAGTCATTCAACTCTTTACATTTATCTCAATTCAATCCCATTACGCATATTACAAACCAAAAATCGTGTTCCTTCCTTACACCAATCATATGTCAGATCCCATGCATAATACCTAGAGATCACAAATCCAACTTCAAATCCGTTCCTATAACTTTTATCATATCCTAACTGATCATGTTACTAAGTTCAAATATCTTCCATGTCATGTCCTAATAACCACCATGTGATTTCCAAATCACTTATATCTTAGTCTCGAACAATCATAACCTGAATTCCGATATCACTCATGTCTATCATAATCACTTTTACCATAGTCCCAAGTCATTATAACCTAAGCTCTGACACTATTCTTGTCATATCCTAATAACCATCATGTTATTATTATTATTATTATTATTATTATTATTATTATTATAACCACTAGTATCACTGTCCAAAATGATCATAACCTAAGCTCTGATACTACTCTATCACATCCCGAATCCAGTACCGGAATCGGCACGCGACCGGCCGCACAAATCCTAGATTTTATCCTAGAGATCATGCAATGCCTAGGTATACAAGTGTTACTTTATTTTAAATCACAGCAATTATACCAATATTTTTTATTTAAAAATATACAAATATAACTAAATAATTATTTTATTCAAATCAAAAATTACTAAATAGTCCACTGATCCATAAATATCAGCAATCGAACTAACTGAACAAAACTAACTAAAAAAATCTACAATCCTGGGGTTTGATCTCATGCCCAGCCCAATTCTTACCATGCATCATCTCACCACGAGTCCAATCTACTACCAAGCTCGAATATCCTGCACAACTCTGAGAAGGAAGAAAATAGGGGTTATGAGCTTTACAGCCCAGTAAGGTCTCCAAATAATCACACCAATAATAGTATAACTTAAAAATAATAGAAAAATAATAGTTTATCATATCACTTAATCAAAATAACTCAAATGTCAAGTTTAACAAAACCAATGATAACATCATATTTTCTTTTAGTGTTTCCATTAGTTAACCTTTATCTTTAGGATTCTAGACTGGCCATGGTCACACTCTAGCTTATGACTGGCACACTGTTATCACACTTCCACCTGTGACTGGCATACTATTTGTTACAATCCCGCCTATAATTGGCACACAATTTGTCACACTTCAGCCTATGACTGGTAACATGAGTAACCACTATACCACCGTGGCATGGCTAGTCCAAATATCGTGTTCTCTTAATTAACACTTCAGTTTTCATTAAATATCTTTCTTTTTTAGGGTTTTGGACTAGCCACGATCACACTCTAGCCTGTGACTGGTACACTATGCCTATGATTGGCAACATTTATCACAATCTCGCATGTGACTGGCAACCTGAGTAACCATGGTACTGCCATGGTAGGTTAGTCCAAATACCATATTCACTTGATTAATACTTTATCATTTCACATCACGTAATCAAATCATGTTATTTACAGATTTCCAAACAAACCCGGCATCATGGTCCAACCATCAAAAGTAATTTTACTTGGTAAAACATAGTATACAAGAACATAGCTTGTAACAACAACAATCGTACTTTCCAACATAAAAATCAAACTATTCCATGCAAAACTAATCATGCATGTCGATACTCATATGCACGGATCAAATCATGTCATAATAAACACATATATATAACTGATGATCAGGTCCAGAAATCCTTACCTTCCAGAAGCTAATCTTAGTATAACTGATACTAGTCCCTATCCGGAACTCATTAAATACTTTCCTGCTCAGAAAGCTAATCCCCTTCAATAACAAATTTTTTAAACATAGATAAACCTAGGATAATTATGAATCCAAAATCTTTTACCTGTAAAATTTTAACTTCGCATATTCTAAGAAAGGCAGCTTTTCGATCTCCCCCCTTTTATTTTTTCTCTCCTTTCTCTCTCCTCTTCCTCTCTCCTCTTATTCTCTCTTCTTTCTCTCTCCTCTTTTTCTTCTCTTCTTTCTCTCTCCTCTTTCTCCTCATCTTCTCTCTCCTCTTTCTCTCCTCTCTCTCTTCATCTTCTCTCACCTCATTTTTTTTCTTTTCTTTTTCTCTTTTTCCTTTTTTTTCTTTTTCTTCTTTTCTCTCCCTATTTTTTTTCTTCCTCTCTTTCTTCTCTTCTTTTCTCTTCTCCCTGAAGCCCCCTCTACCGCTCCTTCTCAACTCAACCGAGCCAACCTCCTTACAGCTACCGACGGCCAAGGAAGATGATCACCAAGAAGAGCTCGATAGACTGGAGCGGACGGTGGTGCGGCCACGGTCATGTACGGTCCCACAAAACTCAAACCAAAATTTTGATTAACCCTCCCTAAAAATTAAAATAAGGCAAACGACTCACCGATGTTTGAAGGGGCCCTCCACCGCTCGCCAGAGAGGAAGAACGATGGCTTGGAAGGGTTTGAAGAGCTCGATTAGCCGACGTTGAAGGGAGATTTAAAGAGAACTCCCGACGGCTTTTCCTCGCAGTTTGGGGAGCAAACATTGCTCGATCGGAGTTTCAACCTACTCCAACAATGACGCCGACAGAGTCCCTCTCCTCCACAGCCTCTCCTCCATCTTCTCTGGTGAAAAATCCAATTGGATAGGGGAGAACGAAAGTCCCCTGTTCTGGTTTCTGTTTCTTTTTTTTTCCTTCATTGGGTTGAAGCTGGTAGTACTTGCCGACTTTGGTCCAAAGCCGGTTCTCACCCATCATTTTCAATACCGGCGGAACTCGTCTGGTCTCCGATGAAATTGCCTCTTTCTCACATTCTCTCCCTGTTTATCTTTTTCTCGGTTCATACACACGGGACACCTATGCAAGCTTTCATCAAAGAAGAAGAAGGGTTTTAGAAAAAGGTGATGAAAAATAAGAAAAATATTTTTTCTTAACACGTTGATGTAATTTTATAAGATAAGCGTGGCAGTGCCGTCAATTTAAAAATTAGTCATATAAGCTTTAATCCAAAAAAAAAAAAACAGCTGAATCCATTAAAACAAAAACATCAAAAATCGATCAAAGAGTAATATAAAATCAAGGCCGAAAGTTAAGATTTTATAATTTAACAATCATTTAGAAAAAAACAATTAAGGATTATATATATATATATATATATATTCTCTATCAGATATATCTTTTTATTATCTTCATAAAATAAATAAATAAATAAATAAAATAGAATCCCTTCTGACCTGATTGATTATTGATGATGTTATTTTAATGATTTGACTTGCGCATGGAACCAAAATCCTCCGGGCAAAAGCCCAATTTCCCGTACCAAATCACATGCCAGGTAGCAGAAACTGCAGCCTTTGACGATGATACAAGATCTTTGTTTTCAAATAATTGCTAAGTTGGCTTTCCTCTCAGTTACATTGATCAAAATTTTGAGTACTGCCAAGAGGGAAAACTTCACAGGCCATGGGAGGTAGGGCATCCACGCCATAAATCTTGGCATGCTCATTTCAGCAATGAAATGTTTCAATGTAGATAGACAGATCTGGTATCCTCAGCTATATCGGAACATCTAATCAGAGCATGTAACAGCCTCTTTTTTTATTTTTTTTATTTTATTTTATTTTTTTTTTGCCTTAAAGCAGAATATTGACATCGCTACGATGGTAGCACGATCGGTTAAGGCTCGACTCAGCTCTGGTATATAATTCACTGGTCATGGATTCGAGGAATGATCCCGCAGTTGACTCGATTAAATTCGAGATTAATTCTGGAGTACGTGACTGGGAGGCTGAGCGGCCGAAATTCCAGCACCTTAGTAGGGTTAGACTGACATACTCATCCAATTGATGGAAACGGCATGCAAAAAAATTTATGGCCTGAATCGATCAAAGATCTAACGGGTTGGGACCGAGTGAGAAGCTACACTGGAAGGGGTTCGCCCCCCTCCCCTCATCCTTTTGTTCTATCAAAAAAAAAAAAAAAAAAAAAAAAAAAAAAAAAAAAAAAAAGCAGAATAGTGACGCAGGGCTTGTTTGTTTACGTCAATTAATCACAGAAATCAAATCCGAAGCAATGAAGCCACCTAGAAACTTATATTTTGTAGTTACCCAGCTGCACTTCAGAAATATTAACATGCAAGTAGATACCCTGAGCTGAAAATCAGATAAGGTTGGCATGCACAGCATTTCCTTAATACAATCAGGCTTGCAGCATGCACTACACAGGCACAAATTTTACTTTTTCTTGCATATCAATTAGAAACATCCATAACCCATGTTAAAATGGCAACCTAAGTATGCACGATATACAAAGATTTTGCAATAATTTATAGTGAATTCCATCTTATTCATATCAAGCAAAGAAGAGGTTTTAGGGCCTATTTTCATAACTAGATTCAAAATTGTATTGGCTTCGTGGATTAGGCCAACACTTGCTAGGCTAGATCTATATTTAATAAAACTTTTAGTCCAGTCATCCTAACGAGCTCCAGGAAGTCGAAAGTATCTATCAAATGAGTACGGAGATCTCCATAGCAGAAACTTAAGGCCCATAAGTAACAAACGTAAGGTCCACATGTAACAAGAATAATGATAATTATATTCTTCTATTGGCTTGACCGTCCCAAGTCAGACACTACCTGATGGACGGAAAAATCCAGAACCCGTTGAAACTTAATTGGTGCCTATTAATCTATTTCATTCACCCAAGGAAAAGTCAATAATGGACTAACTACGTTTGCTTGACCACAATAAAGAGATATACAAAGCAAAATTTTCAGATCCGATTATCACAATGAATATGCCATGACTGTCTATTAAACTAAATTCCAAGAGCGATCATACTTGACTTTTTGATTCATCATAAGTGTGTGTTGCATGAGATGAATCTTATTATATATTATGTCTTTTTTCTGCCACTTTTTGATAGCAAGTGGGCTTCCAGTTACTGAATCCATTGATACATAGATACATACATAGAGACTTCATATACATAGAGACTTTTGGAAATCAGCTTATCGAGTGGCCCAACCCGGTAGAGATGCTGGGTCGCGGACGCTGATCCGTAAACACACCACGTTAATCATCAAGAAAATACTAGAAACATTTTAAAACCATACCATGAAGAACGAAATGCATGATTCCACCGTCGCATGCAAGCGTCAAATCAATTCACATGAAACGAAACGCCTCAAAATATTACTACTCGTTGAGAAATAGGCTTTTCCATCATTGAATATAAGAATGAGGGGGTGATTAAGCTCGAACAGAAAGTCTTTAAAAAGCAACGGATCATAGAACTTATATGATTGCTTAAAAACAGTGCACCTATATCATTACCATCCTTTCTAAATTGCAAAACAAAATAGATCTTAGGGATCATTAATCTGCCATTTCCTAGTTCCATCACCATGGTCACGATGGATTGGGATTTTTTTCCTTTTATTTTGACAGAGAAATGTCGAGTTTATTAATACCTCTATATGGCCCGGAAAAAACCTAAAATAAGGTCCAGATTATTTGAATCTAGCCCAGAAAGAAACCAGGCCTAGCCCCATATGGACGCGCACAGCCAAGGCAGCTCCCCTGATGCCATCCTTCACAATACAAAGGTAGTTGCCGTGCATGGAGGGTTGGGGCAATCTATGGGGCTTATCACCGGTCTATAAGAGTTTTTCATGGTCTACGCACATCCCTTGTGTTATTGAATAGCTGGAAACTCAGCTAAGGCCAAGCACCAATTGAAAAAGATTTTAGAATCCATTTCCAATACGTTTGGACCAAGAATCATAGAGTTTTAACCTCTATTTGAAGAGAGGCCACGGCAGAGAGTAGTAGCGCAGCAGAGGGGTCTTCAATGGTGGAGAAGGATTTTGAAAGACCAGGAGGCTTTTTCAAGAAAGGTTTGAGAGCTTTGTAAAGAATTTTTTTATTCCTTGTTAAATTTTTATACAGGATGAGAATGCAATATCTTTTTTATAATTTTTTTTATAATAAAATCTTGCATGTCTTATTAATTTTATTTTTTATTTTATTTTTTTATTTTTTTATAATATTAACATTAATATCATAATTTTAAAAATAAAAATACATATTTGATATGTGAAATTTTTTAAAACATAATATATGTACAAATAATACTATAATAAAAAAGAAAGAGAAATTTGTTCATTTAAATTATGTACCATAATTAAGTATCGTCAATTTTAGATAGGAAAAAACTACAAAAATTTGAATATTTTGAATCCAACATTATCTAACGGGATGGAAGCCTGCATCTTTATCATTCATCAAAATCAAAAAAAAAAAAGAAAAAAAAGAAAAAAGCATCATCCAGACCATGCTGCCAAGGTCAGGACGAGAAATTTTTTTTAAAATAATATTTTTTAAATAAAAAATTATTAAAATAGGTGTATCGGGATATATTTATTGAAGTAGGTGTTTTGTATCGACGTGACGGTGATGGGGCATCTAAGTTCGGCTTTTCAAAAGATGAAATTGGATTTCGGCTTTTCAAAAGACGAAATTGGATTTCGTCGTTTGAAAAGACGAAATTCTTATAAATCAATATTTTTTTATTTTATTTTAAAATTTAATTTGACACGTAATAAAATTTGATTTGACATGTATTCAGGCAACACGACGTTGAAATCGTTTGTTGGAAGGAATTCGTCTTTCCAACGAACGAATTCAAAATCAATTTTTTTTATAATTTTATAAATATTATTATTATTTTTAAATAAAATTAATAAATTTTAATTTTAAATAAATAAATAATAAATAAAAAATTAGTATTAGTTAAAATTTATATATTATTTTTTGATAATATTAATTATTATATTATTTTAAGATAATATTAATTAAAAATAATATTAATTAACTATATAAAAATAATATTAATTTAAAATTAATAATAATTTAACTAAAAATAATATTAATCGAAAATAATATTAATTAAAAGATATTATAATATATATTATATTATATTATTATTTTATATTCTAAAATATAATGAATATATTATAATTTATTATATTATATATTATAATTTTATAATATAGTATAAAAAAAATTTAAAAAATAAAAAATAATAAAAAATAATCATCATGTCGATACTATTCGGTCGCTAGCCCGGTACCAGTTCGGTCGACAGCCCGGTGTCAGTCCGATCCCTTGCTCATGAGCGGTGGCAGGACCCCGACGACCGGACCGGCGATCGGGTCTGTGGCATGACTGGGGCTAGACCGGTAACAGGATCTTGGCGGTCGGATAAGTAATCGGATCCGGGTGGCCGGACCGGCTGCCGGATCGGGGCCGCAACTGGGGTCGGACCGGGGGCCGGATCGACGGCCGGACTGGGACCCGCATCGGGGGCCGGACCGGCGGCCAGACTAGGGCCCGCATCGGGGGCCGGACTAGCGGCCGGACCGGGGTCCCCGATCCGGCCCCCGATGCGGGCTCCGGTCCGGCCCCCGGTCCGGCCACCGATTCGGCCCTCGGTCCGGCCCCAGTTGCAGCCCCGGTCTGGCCACCCGGGTCCGACTTCCTATCCGGCCCCCGGTCCGGCCGCTAGTCCGGCCCCCGGTGCGGGCCCCGGTCCGGCCGCCGGTCCGGCCCCCGATGCGAGCCCAGTTGCGGCCCCCGATCCGGCAGCCGGTCCGGTCACCCGGGTCCGATTACTTATCCGACCGCCAAGATCCTGTCACCGGTCTAGCCCCAGTCATGCCACAGACCCGATCGCCGGTCCGGTCATCGGGGTCCTGCCACCGCTCCTGAGCAAGGGATCGGACTGACACCGGGCTGTCGACCGAACTGGTACCGGGCTAGCGACCGAATAGTATCGACATGATGATTATTTTTTATTTTTTTTATTTTTTTTAAAATTTTTTATACTATATTATAAAAATTATAATAATAATAATAAATTTTAATATATTCATTATATTTTAGAATATAAATAATAATTATAATATAATATATATTATAATATCTTTTAATTAATATTATTTTCGATTAATATTATTTTTAGTTAAATTATTATTAATTTTAAATTAATATTATTTTTATATAGTTAATTAATATTATTTTAAATTAATATTATCTTAAAATAATATAATAATTAATATTATCAAAAAATAATATATAAAATTTTAACTAATACTAATTTTTTATTTATTATTTATTTATTTAAAATTAAAATTTATTAATTTTATTTAAAAATAATAATAATATTTATAAAATTATTAAAAAAAATTGATTTTGAATTCGTTAGTCGGAAAAGACGAATTCCAAATTGAATTCGTCTTTCCAAAAAAATGATTTCAACATCGCATCACTTAATTACGTGTCAAATTAAATTTTAAAATAAAATAATAAAATATGGATTTATAAGAATTTCGTCGTTTCAAAAGACGAAATCTAATTTCGTCATTTGAAAAGTCGAACTTAGATGCCCCGTCACCGCTACGATGCAAAACACCTACTTCGATAAATATATCCCGAAACATCTATTTTAATAATTTTTATTTAAAAAATATTATTTTAAAAAAAAATTCCCAGGACGAGAGGACACCGAAATTCCCGGTGCAAAAGTACTATAATGAGCTCGTCCAATCATGGCTACCATGCCAAACATAGACGGCCATGATTGACAAACAAGCTCTCTTGTCCAAATGTGGACCGGAGAGGACCCAAACTCGTTATTTAGTATAATAAATTAACATCTAAATTTTCTAAGCACGTACATTAAGAGATATATAGACGTGACATTCTCCCATGTTCTCAAATTTATATTGACAAGATAACAACACCTTAGAAGATTCTGGATATTTCATTTCATCGTTCAAAATTTTTTTGTGTGAAAAAAATAAGGGGTCTTAATGCAAATTCAAAAGCAATTACCATGATGGAGGATTTGGGCCAAAGATGGTTTTATTAATTATAGCATATGCATGGTTGCTGCAGGAACAAAACAGTATACACATGCTAATAGCATATCACATCTACTCTTTTACCAAGCTTCCATAACTAGCAAGATGATTCTATTAGGAGCAGCATGCAGCATGCTCTTGTTTACAAAACTAAATTATAAAATATTTTTAAAGTTCTATGAGATCGGCATGATATAATTGAATCAAAAATCAAGGTGAAACTCATGTCTATATAGGTGATGTAGGTGAACACTTGAAAATCCAACAATTTGTAATCAATGCTATTTGAATTATTATTGATAGATAAATTGTATACGTCCCGTTCACGGGTGTCCTAAAGACGATGCCTCCACATCTAAGCACTCTTTATGAACCGTACCAAGAAATAGTTTTCAGGCAACATTTATCTGCCACTGCAGAATTTATAAATATATATATATATATATATTCTTTTGGTAGATGGTTGAGGAATTCATCCGTTGGCGACCTTTGCTAGGCCCAGATCGCATGGCATTTCCGATGCAAAAATGGATGACCAGATGGGCGAGCTCCACGCCTGAATCACTATCGACTCACAGACCTTCGTAACCTTCTCGACCGGCTCTCGCAGCGGGTTTTAAGCTATCCAGTCTGGTTTCTTTACCCATCCTTTAGGCTATATTTAGATAGCCCTCGTGAAAGCAAGAGGAGGAAAAAAAAGAGAGAAAGTAATATATATATATATATATATATATAATTCTCATTAAAAATAAATAAATAAATAAATAAATTTAAAAGATTATGTTGCCGCTCTTCCTTCTGAATCGAGTTTGGTGGACGCGCTGGAGGGCTTCTCGACCGGGCAACCTGCAAGAAGTCCCTAAGTACCGGAGGGGGCTCCGACAGGGGACACTCCGATGCTTAAGTTAGAGGATGATTGGAGCAACAGGACGAGAAGAACTCAGGAAGAGGAATCAGAATGGGAAAGAAGAACGTTACCCCTCACGAAGGTCCCCCGGGTGCCTTTTATAGGCACAGAGCGCTGCCAAATTCTGTTAGAGGCAAGCTGAGAAAGTCCAGAAATGCCTCCAAGAGAATAGGCGTGGCGGCGAGATCATGGGTGGTGGCGTGATAGGTATGTCAGAGTAGTGGCCATGCGGTGGAGTTTGTTATAACAGAATGTCAGAACTGTCGGAGAGAAAGGGTTCCTGGAAGCTTCGGTGATTCCTTCAGCGGCGGATCGGCTGGCTTCCATGAAGCCGACCGGGACGTTCAGTAGGGTCGAAGGGGCGCCGCACGGGCAACGAAGTACCTGTCAGCTCCCGAAGCCCCAGGGCCGGCTCTTTGGAAAAGCCGACCGGGGAGTCGGACTCCGCACGGGGACCAGCCGACCGGATGCCGGGGCCGGTCCGACCAGGGGCTAGCAAAAGGGGCGCATCAGTTGCCCCCTGCTCCTGGGCGTTGAGGGGCCACGTGGCACAAAAGGACAGGAGCATGATTGTACGCACCTGCGGTGGACTCCGGACCGAGGCAACGGGTCACTTCGAATCCGCCTCAAACGGTGCCCTGAACAGCTGTCAGCCGCTCGATGGGGCATAGGCGGGGCAGTTAATGCAGGTCCGGCGCCATGATGAGAGCCAGGTTGTCCCACGTCAATTTGGGGCCAGACGCCACGCGACAGCATCTGGCCGACCGGCGTCGCCTTTTGGGCCAGTCTTGCACCGCTGATCCAGCGCGCACGTGGATCACGATCCGCGTGAGAGGGTGATTCAGCTGCTACGATTCCCGCGATGCTGGCGGTTGCGGTTTTCGACGGGACGGCTGGGATGCTCCCGAGGTAGGTAATAATTCCTTCTCCGGCCTCTCTCCTCCCCCGAAGGCCTGTAAAAGGGGGAGGAGGCAGGGCGAGAGGCTCTTTCTGCTTCGTCTGCGCTTCGAGCTAGGGTCTTCCTCTTCCGCAAATCTCGTCATCTAGGAGTTCATCCCAGGTTAGTCCCAGTCATTCCTCTTTTCCTTCTAACTCCCGATGGCGTCTAGCAGTAGGGGTTCGTCCCATAGACCTAAGGACCCAGGGCCGAGCGGGGTATCCTCGACCATGACCCGGGAACAGGTTGAAAACCTTAGAGCAGTGTATGGCATCCCGTCCACCCTGCACCTCACATTACCTGGCCGAGAGGGGAGAGCAAACAACCCACTAAGTCTAGGGACCCTTCCAATGTACGAGTCCCATCTTAAGGCCGGCCTTAGGTTCCCACTGCATCCCTTATTTGTAGCCATCTTCAACCATTATAGGGTGACCCCGGCGCAGCTGACCCCGAACAGTATTCGGGTGATATGCTACTTCATAGTACTCTGTCGTAGGGTCGGGTCCGACCCCAGTCTGTCCCTCTTCGGTAACTTCTTTTACCTGAAGAGAGGCTTTAGGAGCCAGGAGTGGATCCTATTCGTCCCTCGTCAAGGGAGAAAGCTATTGAAAAGCCTCCCATCAGCTGTCCACGGGTGGAAGGCTAGGTTCTTCTTCGTCAGCAGTCTCGAATGCTAGGGGTTCGAGCCGTTGTGGAGAGAGCCGCAGGCGAGGGTCCACGAGGGCAGGACGGTATCAGCAGCCGACCTGGGCTCATTCACCGTGCTTAGTAAAGCCGGCCCGGTGGCGGCATATGAGCTGTTGGGGGAAGAGACCCTTCATCAGGCAGGGATCAGCCCCCAAAGATTTCTAGGCAAGAGCCGACCCCTCTTCTCACCGTTCTTTTAATCTTTCCTCCCTCTTTCTCTGACTCTGGATATGTGGTGACAGGAGGAAGGATGCAGCGGATCGACAAATCCAAGGTCATCCGACGGGCGGTGCGGAAGCGCGTCGCTCCAGAATCGGCCCCTGCGCCAGCTGCCAAGCGACAGAAGAAAAGGCGGGAAGAGGAGTGACCCGCCCCCGTCGTTGACATCCAGTCGGACGGGGATGACATCCCCCTTACCGAGCATAGGGCGAGAAACGCAGCGGGGGCGTCAGCCCCACAAGGAGAGCCAGCCCCCGGGTCAGAGCAGGAGTGTCCGGAGACGCCCGTCGTGGCCGCAGCGCCTGCCGATCCGGAGGAGGCAGCACCTCCAACCGATAAAGGCAAGGGACCGGCCGTTGAAGGGACAGCCGGCGGCAAGCTCGAGCTGTCAGAGAAGGAGGTACGCCAGGAGGAGTTCTAGCACTGGCATGCACTGGACCATCCCAAGCGGGCACGGAGCCTGTTGAGGAGGGCGATGACCGATGCCGACTGGGAGGCATCGATCAAGAGGAACTTGGTCGATGTGAACGTGGAGAGCTACCGTAACCTTATGAGGGTAAGGATTTCACCTTACTTTTCTTTTTTTTTTCTTTTTTTTTTTCACTACCTTTCCGTCTTCAAGTAGAACACTGACTGGGTCATGCTCCTACAACTTCTCCACGGCATCTCCCTCATGGACGACGCCATCAACCAGGTGGTGCAGGCCGCCAAGACCTCTACGAAGAGGGCCTAAGAGCTGGAGGCGGCCTAGGAAGTTGCTGCGGCATCCTTGAAGTTGGCCAAGGAGAGTCTGGTGGCAGCCTAAGAGGAGACAGAGTCAGCGAAGGCGGCTCTGAAGAAGGCCGAAAGCAGGCTGGCCGGCTGCGAGGCTAAGTTAAGGAAGAAGAAGACGAAGGCCAACTCTCTTGCCCGCCGGCTGGGCGAGGAGGAAAAGCGATCGGTAGAGGCCGATGAGTAGGTTCGGGCCGGACGGGCGAGGGCAGCACTGCTAGAGGCCCAGCTCGAGGAGTCCAAGCAGCTGGCCGCAGAGTAGGTGCGAGGGGCCGTGGTGGCATACAAGGCCTCCAGCGGTCGATTTATATCGGGAGGGCTATGATGATGCCCTGAAGAAGGTGGGTCGGCTGTTCCCGGAGCTGGACCTGGAGGGTGCCGAGCTTCGGGACCCCTCCGAAGGGGAGGAGGCCAAAGCGGAGCCCCCAAGAGAAGGTGGAGCAGAAGCGGCCAGGGTCGAAGCTCCGGCACCGGCTGACACGGAGGTGATGGCCCTCTCGGAGGACTCTCCCATCGCAGTAGACCCGGTTGACCTGCCAGTTGTAGCTGACGGGGCCGAGGTTGTGGCCCCTGAGGCATCTCCCGTGGATCAGACCTAAGGGGTTTGTAAAGGTCCGACCCACCTTTTTTGTAAGTACTACTTTTGGAAATGAATGAGTAGACCTGTTTCTGAAACTCCTTCACTGTGTGCAAAATGCTTTTCTTTTCGAAAATCTTTCTAAGTACCCTGGGTCGACCTTACGGCATTGCAGGGTCACCAACCACTTTGAAACGGCCGACGGGCACAGGGCAAGTGCCCTTTTCCCGGAATTTTCCTAAGTACCCCCGGTCGGCCTATTCGGGCCAGGAGCTGGTAGGATAGCTGAGAACAGTGATTTGATTCAGGCTGAATACCTGGGTGCTTGCTCTTGGTCTCTGTCTGCGAGTCGGCTCGAAATGCGGTCCATCTTCTTTGAGGTCCCGTCGGAGCTGATGGTTGTCCTAGAGCCTCTACCGACCGAGGTCGGGCTTTCGAAGTGGGCTGCCCTAGAGCCTCTGCCGACTGGGGTCGGACTTTCAGAGTGGGCTGCCCTAGAGCCTCTACCGACCGGGGTCGGACTTTC
Source organism: Areca catechu (assembly GCA_021397845.1). Taxonomy (NCBI): domain Eukaryota; kingdom Viridiplantae; phylum Streptophyta; class Magnoliopsida; order Arecales; family Arecaceae; genus Areca; species Areca catechu. The sequence continues at coordinate 49,311,611 of CM038045.1, read as the reverse complement.
AAAGTGGACTGCCCTAGAGCCTTTGCCGACCGGGGTCGGACTTTCGGAGTGGGCTGCCCTAGAGCCTCTGTCGATCGGGATCGGACTTTCGGAGTGGGCTGCCCTAGAGCCTCTACCGACCGGGGTCGGACTTTCGGAGCGGGCTGTCCTAGAGCCTCTGTTGACCGGGGTCGGACTTTCGGAATGGGATGTCCTAGAGCCTCTGCCGACCGGGGTCGGACTTTCGAAGTGGGCTGCCCTAGAGCCTCTGCCGACCGGGGTCAGACTTTCGGAATGGGCTGCCCTAGAGCCTCTGCCGACCGGGGTCGGACTTTCGGAGTGGGCTGCCCTAGAGCCTCTGCCGACCGGAGTCGGACTTTCGGAGTGGGCTATCCTAGAGCCTCTGCCAACCGGAGTCGGACTTTCGGAGTGGACTGCCCTAGAGCCTCTGCCGATCGGAGTCGGACTTTCGGAGTGGGCTGGTAGAAGTTGAAGGAGTTTGAAGAAACTTGTAGACTTCACTGATAATATTTACGAAGATTGTCTACACTCCACGGGCGTGCCATCTGTTGCCCGTCCAAGTGTGCTAGGCGGTAAGTTCTAGCCCGAACTATCTTGATAACCTGATAGGGGCCTTTCCAATTGGGGGAGAGCTTCCCCTGTTCGGTTGGCCTCGAGACCTCCATCTTCCGCGGGACCAGATCTCCAACTTGGAAAGTGCGCGCTTTAACCCGCGAGTTGTAATACCTTGCCATCCTTTGACGGTAGGTCACCATCTTCATACTTGCCCGGAGTCGGGTTGCGTCTAGTAGATCTAGGTCATTCCTTCGTTGCTCCGAGTTGACCGGCTCGGCAAATTGGTCAGTCCGCAAAGATAGTAGAGAGACCTCTACGGGGATGACAGCCTCACTTCCATAGATCAGGTTGAACGGGTTTTCCCCCATTGCCGACCGTGCGGTCGCTCGATATGCCCAAAGCACTGAATGGAGCTCCTCCACCCAGAGCCCCTTGGCTTCATTCAGCCGGGTCTTCAACCCATGCAGGATCGTCCTATTGGTGATCTCGGCCTCCCCATTAGACTGAGGATGGGCGACCGACGTGAGCCGATGGGCGATGTGGTATTGTTGACAAAAGTCCCGGAACTGGGAGTTGTCGAACTATCTTCCGTTGTCAGTGATGATCGTCTTCGGAATCCCAAACCGAAAGATAATGCAGTTCCGGACAAAGTTCTCCACTTTGGCCTCGGTTATCTACGCCAATGCCTCTGCCTCCATCCACTTGGTGAAGTAATCAATGGCCACAGGGATGAATTTTCGCTAACCGGAGCTGGGAAAAAGGTCTCAGGATATTCATCCCCCACTGGGCAAATGGCCAAGGCGTTGTGAGCAGGGTCAGCTGACTGGCTGGCCTCCTTTGGATGCCGGAGAACCTCTGGTAAGCATCGCACCTTCGTACGAAGTCCAAGGCATCCTTCTGGATTGTAGGCCAGTAATACCCTTGGCGAATGATTTTGTAAGCCAGAGACCTTCCTCCAAGATGATCGCCACAGTTGCCCTCGTGCACCTCCCGAAATGCATAGTCCGCATCGGTCGACCCCAAGCATTTCAGCAATGGTTGGGAAAACGAGCGCTTGTAGATAGCCCCATCAAGGATGACGTATTTGGAGGCCGTGGAGCGGATGTGCCTGGCTTCCGTCAGATCGTCCGGAAGGACCCCTTGCGCCAAGAATGTGCGGATTGGGTCCATCCACGAGGCCTCTTGCTCAACCTGATGGATCTCCGTCAGCTTCTCAGTAATACTTGGGCACTGGAGATGTTCTATGAAGGTCCGGTCGGAGGTGCCGACCGTAGTGGTAGCCAGCCGCGACAAAGCATCCGCCCGGGAGTTTTGCTGCCGGGGTATATGGAGAATCTCAAAGAATTTAAGCTGTGACACCAGGTTTTGTACCTTGTCTAAGTACTTAGCCAAAGACGGATCCCTCGTTTCAAACTCGCCCTTCACCTGATTAACCACTAGTTAGGAGTCGGAGAAGGCGCGGATCCTACCGATGCCTAGTTCATTCGCTATCTTCAACCCTGCAAGTAGAGCTTCATACTCCGCCTGGTTGTTCGACACCTGGAATGCAAAATGTAGGGCATACTCCAAACATTGCCCATCGTGGTCAGCTAGGATTAAGCCTGCACTGCACCCCGAGAGGTTGGAAGCTCCATCTACGTGCAGGGTCCAGGCAGGCTCGTCTTCCCCCACCAGATTGGCCTCTCCCACAGACTCAGCCATGGACGTCTCGACCATCGTCGGGGGCGGATCCGCCCCCCAGGTGCATTCCGCAATGAAATCAGCTATCACCTGGGCTTTCAAGGCTGACCGTGGCCGAAAGGAGATGTCAAACTCGCCCAACCTGATGGCTCCTTTGGCGAGCCGTCCAAAGGTATCAAGGCTTCGGAGAATCGCCCGGAGGGGTTGATCCGTCAGCACAATGATGGGATGCGCCTGGAAGTAAGGTCGGAGGCGCTTCGCCGCTATAACCAATGAGTACACCAGCTTTTGCATCTTAGGATATCTGACCTCGGCATCATGGAGAACCTTGCTGATGTAGTAAATAGATCTTTGTTGGCCACCTTCCCCCACCCGCTCAAGGACGGCGCTGACGGCCTCACTAGAAGTCGACAGGTACAGGTACAACTCTTCCCCCTCCGTTGGCTTGGCTAGGAGCGGAGGGTTCCTCAAGTAGTCCTTCAAGGCTTCAAAGGCCGTTCGGCATTCATCAGTCCACTGGAAACGGTCCGAGCGGTGCAAGGTTTTGAAGAATGGGAGAGATCTCTCGGCCGACCGGGAGATGAAGCGGCTAAGAGAAGCGATATGGCCCGTAAGCTCTTGTACCTGCTTCTTATTGGTCGGATGAGTCATGTCAATGATGGCCTTAATCTTCTCGGGGTTGACTTTGATGCCTCTTTGAGTAACGAGGAATCGAGAAACTTTCTGGAGGTCATCCCGAAGATGCACTTAGCAGGGTTCAGCTTCATCTTGTGGCGCCTCAACGCGTCAAAGGACTCCTGAAGGTCTCTGATGTGGTCGACCTTATAGAGGCTTTTGACTATCATATCGTCGACGTACGCCTCCATGTTTCTCCTAAGCTGATCCTTAAAGACTGATTGATCAGCCTTTGGAAGGTGGCGCCCACGTTCTTCAGGCCGAAAGGCATCATTTTGTAGCAATACAGCCCCCTGTCCGTGATGAAGGCCATCATCTCCTCATCTTCGGGATGCATCCTGATCTGGTTATACCCAGAGAAAGCATCCATGAAGCTCAAGAGTTGGTGGCCGATCGTCGCATCCACCAGCTGGTCAATTTTTGGCAGGGGGAAGCTGTCTTTGGGGCATGCCTTGTTGAGGTCTGTGTAATCTACGCAGATCCTTCACTTCCCGCTAGCCTTATTCACCATGACGACATTGGCCAGCCACCCGGGTGTGAGATTCCCTGATGAAGCCAGCATCGAGGAGCTTCTTTACTTCCTCTTCGATAGCCCTCTGCCTTTCGGTGGCAAAGCTCCTCTTCTTTTACCGGACGGGCCTGCAAGCGGGATCCACCCTGAGCTGATGGGTGATAATGTCCGTCGGGATGCCTGGTATATCGGACGCCGACTAGGCGAAGATGTTCGCATTCTTCCTCAAGAAGTCGACTAGCTCCTACCTGGCTCTCTCGTTTAGGGTGCTCCCTATTTGGAGGACCCTCGTTGGATCATCCTCCCTAAGGGGCACAAATACAATCTTCTCGATGGGCCGACCGTGGCTGTCGGCCTCGTCCCTAGGATCCAGCTTCTCGAGTGTAGGGCGCTCGTTCAACTACCTGTCGTGGATAGCAAGGCATTGCCGAGCCATTCTACGGTCTCCCCTCAGCTCTCCAACTCCGTCGCGGGTCGGAAAATTGGCCAGCAGGTGGTAAGTAGACACAATAATCCGGAACTTATTGAGGGACGGCCGTCCTAGGATTGCGTTATACGCCGAGGTCGTACGGACGACCACAAAGTTGACGGAGAAGGTCCGCTGGTAAGGTTTCGTTTTAAGGGTCACGGGTAAGGTAATTTCTCCTTCGACCCCGATGGGATTCTCTCCGAAGATGGTGAGCGATGCCATGAACTCCCGCAGTCTAGACCTGGACAAGTTCATCCGGATGAATGCATCATACAGTAAAACCTCTGCACAACTTCCATTATCGATAAGGACACGCTTTACATCATAGTTGGCGATGACAGCCGACACAACCACAAGGTCATCGCCTGGGAGAGGAGGCTCCAAAAGGTCCTCATCAGAAAAGCTAATTACATTAGATCCCCTGGGCCTCTTTACAATGTCCTAGTCCTCCTTCCATCCCTAGTCGGACCGTCGATGCAGCATGCCGACACCTCTATCTGTCGGGTGCTAGTTGGGGAGCTCAGCCTCCCCCGGGGGGTTTCTAACAATTGAAGTCCCGGCTCGATCTCGATGGGGTCGAATGTATTTGTTCAAATACCCCCTGTGGATGAGATCCTCGATGGCATCCTTCAGCTGGAGGCACTCCTCCGTCTCGTGCTCATGGTCCTTGTAGAACCGGCAGTATTTGTTCTTGTTTTTGGAGGCAGAGGGTCCTCTCATCGGTCGAGGTCTTTGAAAGAAGGCATTGTTTTCAATCTCCATTAGAATCTTCTCCCGCGGCAGGGAGAGGGGCGTGTAGTTATTGAACTGCTTGAGGTATTCCCTCGGCTTGGGGCTCTGGTGCCGAATGGATCGATTGTCGTTGTTGGGGGGTCGGACCACAGGGGCCTTATCGCCCCGCTTCTTCGGGGCCGACCTTCCCTCAGCCTGGCGTCGGCTCGCTGCTTGCTCTTCCGCCAAGGCATACTTGTGCGCCTTGGCCAGTAGATCGGTATAACTTGTAGGGAGCTTCTTGTCCAGGAAAAACGTGAACCTAGACGAGTGGAGCCCCCTCTTAAAGGCTGACATGGCCACCGCTTCATTTAAGTCAGAAATCTCTATAGCAGTCGAGTTGAAGCGGGCCACGTAGTCCCGGAGGGTCTCTCCCTCCGTTTGCTAGATGAGGAAGAGGCAGTCGGTGTTCTTCGAAGCCCGACTGCAGGTCCTGAAATGAGAGAGAAAAAGGGTCTCGAGCTAGGAAAAAGAATGAATCGTACCTGGGCGGATGGCGAAGAACCACATCCGCGCAGCCTTCTTCAGGGTTGCAGGGAAGGCGATGCAGTGGAGGGCGTCAGATGCGCCCTGCACCATCATGTGGGCTTTGTAGGCGCCCAAGTGATCCAGGGGATCGGTGGTACCGTCGTAGGGGTCCACCTGCGGGATCTTAAAATGACAGGAGATAGTCTCCCCCAGAATCTCCGTGGAGAAAGGCGGGCGGGTGTCGTGCACCGGCCTTCCCTCGGCATTCTGCCGCTCGGCTATCTTGGCAATGCACTCTTCCATGCGCATGATCTTGCTGCCGTAGTCGTGCGGGTCCGCAGCAGGGCGCCGGTCGCCGAGATGAGCAGAGTCAGCGAAAGAGGGGGAGGCGACCTCATCCTCTTTCCTTCAGCGCGGGCCCTCATGGACCCCTTGGGTTCTGGGACTATTGGGGACGGCGACGGAGGTGTGTCCAGCTACCGGCTAATGCCGGCGACCGGCTAGTGATTGACGCAGGAAGCCCCCGGCGGCTGCTGCTGATGGTCCGCCATCTCCTGGAAGCGCTGGACCGTCGAGGTAAGCGTCTCAATGTGATTTACCAGTGTTTGGAATTGTTGTAGCCCCAGGGTGATGGTGGGCTTGACGGCGGCGGCAACATTGCTCTCCACGGGGGGTGCGCTGGGCCCTTGGTGGGAGCGTCCTCCCCTCGCGGAGATGCTCTGGGTTCTTCCTCTTGCCATAGCTGGATCCTTTCCGTTTATCTTCCCATGTCGAGTAAGGAGCGCAGCGGAGGTTCGTGCCTCCTTCTAGCGCCAATCTGTTGCCGCTCTTCCTCCTGAACCGAGCTCAGTGGACGCGCTGGAAGGCTCCTCGACCGGGCAACCTGCAAAAAGTCCCTAAGCGCCGGAGGGGGCTCCGGCGGGGGATACTCCGATGCTTAAGTTAGAGGAGAATTGGAGCAACAGGACGAGAAGAACTCGGGAAGAGGAATCAGAATGGGGAAGAAGAACGTTACCCCTCACGAACGTTCCCCGGGTGCCTTTTATAGGTACAGAGTGCTGCCAAATTCTGTTGGGGGGTAGGCTGAGAAAGCCCAGAAATGCCCCCAGGAGAATAGGCATGGCGGCGAGATCGTGGGTGGTGGCGTGACATGTGTGTCAGAGTAGTGGCCATGCGGTGGAGTTTGTTATAACAGAATGTCAGAACTGTTGGAGAGAAAGGGTTCCTAGAAGCTTCGGTGATTCCTTCAGTGGCGGATTGGCTGGCTTCCACGAAGCCGACCGGGGCGTTCAGTAGGGTCAAAGGGGCATCGCACGGGCGGCGAAGTACCTGTCAGCTCCCGGAGCCCCCGGGCCGGCTCTTTGGGAAAGCCAACCCGGGAGTCAGACTCCGCACGGGGACCAACCGACCGGATGCCAGGGCCGGTCCGACCGGGGGCTAGCCAAAGGGGCCCATCGGATTATTTACTTTTTTTACCTATTTTATAGAAGATCTAAAATTTTAAGTATTAAAAAGAATATTTTTATCCGGTTTATATTTCTTTCCTTTCTAATTTTTTTCATTTTTTTTTATGAAATAAAAGAAAATGAGGATAAATCTCGGTTGTAGCTGCTCCTTCGGATCTACTATATTTGATATGAGCCGTACTTGACATTACTAAGATGCCGGAGTAGAGTACTCTTTCATCATCCCGTCAGGTACTTCAGAAAAAAATTCTGGATTTAATCGAGTCATCCATAAAAAAAAATTTTGGATTTAATGGAGCCATCCATAGGATCATGACTCGAATAAAAAATCTATGGATGATGGGTATAAGTATCCACTAACCGTGCTACAACTGTAGCGGTAAATCTAAATTAATATCAAACAAGGAAGAGGCTTTTTTTTTTTTTTTTAACCTGATCCCTCTCCAAACAAGGCCTTCCTGAACAAAACTCTCTGCTCACTCCGTGCGATAATCTAACTCGCCGCGCCCCCCTGATCTCTCGCTGGGTCCTGGGGTAGAATGGAGTCGCTGTCGGTGGAGACAAGCGACGGCGTGAATCTCCGGGCGCGGCTCTTCAAGCCGGCGGCGGATCCGGCGAGGAACGTGGCCATCGTGCTGGTCCACCCCTACACCGTCCTCGGGGGATTCCAGGGCCTCCTCAGAGGCATCGCCGCCGGCCTCGCCGAGAAGGGCTACCCGGCGGTCACCTTCGACATGCGCGGCGCTGGCAAGTCCTCCGGCCGCCCCTCCCTCACTGGCTTCGCCGAGATCCAGGACATCTTCGCCATCTGCAACTGGGTTTCTCATACCTTATCCCCTGACGGGATCGTCTTGGTCGGCTCTTCCGCTGGTACTCTCTATCTCTGTGCGTAAAATTTTCATCTTTATGAGAGTTTGGGTTTGATGACCTTAAAGGTGTTTCTTTTGCCTTCTTTTATGCTTGGAGACATTCAAATTGGGTTTAGATTTCTTAAAGAGACTGTTTTTAGTTCTATGTGTGTATATTTGGTTTAGGATATTTTTTTTTCGGGATAATTGATGGAAATTTCAAGCGATAGAGTGTTTTATGCGATGTGATGTTCTGATTTTTGACATACTTATCATTGGCAAAAAAAAAGACTTTTTTTTTTTTAGTGTTCTTGAATTTGCGATTCTCTGGCTTGCGCCTCCTTTTCTGTATTTTTATTTTCTTCTGGATTGCATAGTTGATTAGTTTGCATAATGGAATGTTGCGTTTGATAGAGAGACTGATTGTTTGACGAGATGGGATATTCAGTGGTTTGAGGCTGGATTTGAAGGTGGATTTAGAGAAATTGGCTCTAGAAGACATGGTATAACTAGTTGTGCTGTTAACTTAATTCTCTGTTGAAATGAACCTGTGCTATATTTTCTCTTCAAGTTATATAGTTCAGTATCAGATCCATCTTGTTGTCACTTTTTTATATGAATAATTCATAATTCTGTGATGATTGTTTGTTTTCATGGTACAAGATGGTATTAATCGTTCCAGGATTGTGTGTTTGGTAAAGTATCATGGAAGATCTAAGTGGTGGAAAGCATGAGAATAATTTTTATGTTGATTTTTTTTTCTTTTTTTTTTCTTTTCTTTGCTTTTTTTTACATGAGGGGAGCTGTTGCTTGTATACTTAGTGTTTAGGGTTAGAGACTTGGTCCTGGGATTATGGTCGAAACAGTGAATAGATAAGCTTGCCAGTCAAAGTTATTCCTTTGATTTTGATCATGCTATTGAGTGCTCAGACATGCAACTTGGTAGGAAATCCATGGATTAAACACAAAAGCATTATGAGAAGGGATCCAGTCCCACAAAATAGGAGGCAAGTTCTTGTCAAGTTTCTGCTATCATATTTTGCTAAATGTTGTAAATGAAGGATACTGAAATGGGCAAAACTAGAGAGTGAGCAAATTGGACTGCATTTTATATGATTGGGCTGAAATTTTCATTGCTACTGTTCTATGTAAGAGCAAAAACCATGAAGCTTCTTATCTAATGTTTGAGTTTGGAGCTACAGCAGCACTTCTTGCCAAAGATTCCTGATGCTTTCTTTTGCTAGGTTTGCGTAATTAAAGCTTTTTCTCAATTTAGTCACTAGCGTACTTTATTTGTGTTTTCTTGTTGGATAGAGAAATAGTTTAGACATTTTCAGAAATTTTGGTGGAGAGAGTAGATTTTTAAATTGCCCTACCTTTCACAATCGAAAACATATCTAGATTTTCAATATATTTATAGGATTATTTAATGAGTCATGACATGTTGTGGATAATTTGAATGTGGTGTAACGAAAGTATTCTTCAGCTTGATGTTTATTCTTCACATTTGTTTTCTCATAGGTTTGTTGGCTGTTGTTAGGAGTTTGGTTGCTTTCCTTCATGTATGAATGATATGTGTTCAAAGCACAATAGTACTATTTCTAAAGTTGAATGGTTAATATTTATTTGATTATGTATCTAACTTTAGATTGGGTTGATGATGGATGCTATGTTACCTAAAAAGTTACTAGCATCTTTCTCAGCAACATGCTTTCATTGATGCTTTTCTTTATTTCATTTATGTGGAGTCTAGTTCTGCCTATCCAATAAAAAAATTATCCTGCAGAGATTACTAAGGAGAGAACACATAATTGTAGATATGAAAAGAGTTCAGTTCTTATGCACTAAAGTTGCAGATCTTTCATTAATATTAGTTTTATATTTAGCCAAATAAAATTAGATTTTCAGATTGTTTATTTTGTTCAAGATGGCTACTTTACAAATTCCTTATTTTCTATAAATTTCATATTTGAAGTTTTAGTACAAAATTTCTAGTTTTTCTTTTAAACATAGTAGATTCCAGGTCTTATATTTTTCTTCTTGATCATGAACTTGATTAGAGACCTGATACTCTCTTCCTTTTTCCCTTCTTCTTTTTCAGTCTGATAAAGAACCAGATTGTATTTGTGTAAATCAGATACTTAGATTCGTTTTACATTGTCTATGCTTACATATGCTGGAGAAACAATAAGGTATCTTTGGGATTGTTACTTGCACACTCCTTGTTTATGTGATGCAGAAGGAATGTTCATAATTCCTATGGTTTCCCGACATATTTGTGGAATGTCTTAGATCATGTTAAAACCTTTTGTCCAAAGATGTTTCATGCAAATCGAAACCAGATTTAAACGAAATTGGGATAAAATAGTTTTGTTGCTTGATGATTAGATCCCCATTTTCCTTTTAAAGTTATTTTTAAATAGAATGGAAGGAGTCATGGAGGGCTACAAAGTTTCTCTCACAAAGAATTTTGACAGTTGGGAGTGGCTTTGAACATGCATGGAGTGGAAGTAGTGAGGCAAACAAAGAATTCCATGCTAAAGGAGGTGAAATCTGAAAGGAGAACAAGTAATGTACCTTAACAAAGACATTATCGATGGAGGGAAAGTGGATTCCAGTGATTAAGGATATGATGGGAGTGCCATTCATTGAAATGCTAACTTTGAGGAACAGCTCATAGTTCTTTATAGTCAACTTTACTTTCCTTATCTATGAAATGGTGAGGATTTTTCAAAATAGTTGGGGTTGACCATCTTGAAGCTATTTTATGGAGATTGCATTACCTGTGTAAGATTGTCCTCTAACCTCAGATCTGGCAGGGCATTAGGGCTATTGTTATGAATTCATCAGACCTCCAAATGTATGAGCATCCATGTCTATGTTAAGTTGGTTGTGTCAAAAGTGAACGTGGTAGAGTTATGAACGGCTAGACAGAAACATTATGGACTGAAACTGATGAAAACATAACAGTGTGGACTTGATGAAAATGGCTTGCTTATGTGCATTCAGGTTAAGACATGTCTTTAAAGAGTAAAGGATTGATTTGGGTCAAAGTACTTTGGAAAAGGCAGTCAGGAAGCTGTCATAAGCAGGGGGCATCTCCCACACGTGGGAGTAATCTGAGGAAGTTTTGTGACTGTTTTTGTGGTCAAGGACTGCAACCATGTGGAGAAATGTCAGCTGCTGAAATCAGGGTCCTGGAGGATTCATCACAGTAAGCCAAAGCCTCAAGGGCATGCCTTCCAATTCATCTGGGGCAGGTGTTCTATGGTTATCAATCCAAGCCTCTTGCAATTCATATCAGGGTTGGTACCTTATAATTATCACTCCCAGCCCACTAACAAGATTCTGTAATAAGAAATACTGAGTATCGAACATTTTGGCCATGTTGGATGCCCTCATGACTGCTAAAAGTGAGATCCTAGCTGTGGATTATCAGCATCAAGAACTTCAGAGAATCAAAGAATTGCATCAAATGATAATTCACTAAAGATACGTCCTTAATGGAGAAAGAAATGTGTAACGAGTGAGTTTTATGCCCTGTATTCATATTTATTTTGCTGCACCTGACTGTATCAAACTTATGGTTGCACTTGCTTAAGGTCATTGTAAGAACCTATTCTTCTTCTTCTGAGAAACCAGAGGACAAAACTTATAATGCTCATGGGTATTGATGAATGGCTAAACAAGGTATTGTGTTTGCAATGATATTGGTGAAGCAGCAAACAAGTTTAAGTTTCTGGCATATACTTGAGATCTTTCTGGCACCTTCACCCTACAGACCGGTTAATGGATAGACAGGATGATATTATTGCAATAGTGCATCTAATTGTACTTTCTGAATATCAGATTGACATGGAACAGTACTTTATTGGGATGTTAATTGTCTATCCTAGGCACTTATTCTAATTTAATTATTTTTTCAATGGTTTGCATCTTGATCGGTCATTATGACAAGAACGTCTATCCACCCTTATTTCTGAAAGGTGAGTAAATGGATGATTTGAAGCTATCGTTGTTTCTCTCAGCTTCACAACCTGAAAAGAAGTTTCATTTTCATAGTTGTAGCTAAATATGCCGTAGAACTTCGCATTAGCTAAATAATGCCTCATGTTCTAGCGTATTATTACATGCTTCTAACATATTTTCCCGTGGACAGGAGCACCAATTGCAGGCTCAGCAGTTGATAAAATAGACCAGGTCGTGGGTTTTGTGAGTCTGGGTTACCCTTTCGGCTTGCTAGCTTCAATCCTTTTCGGCAGGCATCATGAAGCCATCCTACGGTCCACGAAACCTAAGCTCTTCGTCATGGGCACCAAGGATGGGTTCACGAGTGTCAAGCAGTTGCAAAATAAGCTGAAAGCTGCAGCTGGCCGAGCCGAGACCCATCTACTCGAAGGAGTAGGCCATTTCCAAATGGAGGGCCCAGATTATGATGCTCAGATGGTCGATCTCATTTCCTCATTTGTTCAATCCCTGCAGGTAAAATAGATCACATGCAAGCATTGGGTGACTTGAAGCTGTAGGGAAGTAACCTCATCCTGGTGTGTTAAGGACAAATTTTTAACATATGAAGTGATGCAGGTAAAGTAGATAACATGCAAGCATATGTTATCTTTGGTGTCTCGAGCAATCATGTAAAATGGAATTTCTTTAGTGTGCAACTTAAATCTTACATACTGCATTCATGGAACAGTTAGTAAGCATTCTTAAAGTTTCGAATTATGATTGTCTACGTACCCATTTATTTCAACAAAAAAACTGTGCCATCACAAAACGTACCAGATGATACCACCTGATAAAATATCAGCCTTCAAAACAATAGACAGCGTCACAAGCTAGTCAATATTCATTAATATTCAATGAATAATTTTACAGTTTCATCCTGGCTTCCCCCGGCATATTCTACTGGAAGGGGCGTGGACCAAAAAAAAAAAAAAAAATTCCCTCCTTGAAGGTATACTTGAGGGCCTTAAAAAAATCATCGTGGCGGTCTGCCAAGCAATGGTGCTGAAAGCAGTTCTTAGGGTGCCATTTCGACTATTGGTAGCCGCAAGGTTGCAGCTGATTGGCTGGGTAAGCACGTGTTAGATGTCATGCTCGCCGCCATCTTGCCGATGGCCTGAGGCAATGATACCATCCCCAGCCCAGCGGTCGCCGTAAGCACCTACCGGGCTTTCCCCACCCGCGTCCTCGTAATTAGTTCCATGCCGATTTGCAACATGACGCCTGTTTTTCCACCCCTGTCCCCCGTCCATCAATCTTCCACGTGAGAACCGGTCCTCGCCCTCTTCTGCTTCATCGAAAACGTGAAGACGTGGGTTACGGTCCAAGGGTTGGAAGTGCGAATCTTTAATAACAGGGTAACTAGAGGATTAAAATGCCAAGGACACTGGTATTGGGCCTTCCATGACCAGTACATAACATACGTTTAGATGATGGGTTCTTGAAATATAACAGGTTACACCTTTGTGGTTTAGGCAACAAAATACTGATATGAATCAGGTTACACCCCTGCGGTTTAGGCAACATAATACTGATATGAATTATGTAATCTTGTTAAGAACAATTCCCTTGTTATGCGGTAGTTTATGGCTTCCAGTTATCATGATTTTAAGAAGATTTCATTCTACTTGCATCATTGAGATGCTATAACACTTCTCCAGCCTATCAAAAGAGAATTATTTTACATAAATAACTCAATGTGGTTCACAGTTCACCGAAGGGATACTGTAAATTGGCAAGAAATCTGTGACTGAAAGATGTATTAACAGTACAGATCAAAAGGCCATATTGATATTTGGGAGCCATTACAAGAAGTATGGAGTAAAAAGACAAGCCTATATATATTTACCACTTTCACCGTCGGAAGCATCAGCAAGCCTTGCAATTGCATCGATTAGTGATTGTTCGTGCTCCTGTAAAAACATCATCAAACACCCTCTATGTTTGGCAAAGAAAATAAAGAGCATGAGGAAAATGAAAGTCGGATGAGATGTTTTCTTACTTTAAGCATTTTCTTTGCCTTCTCAATTTCAAGAGGATCTGGATGACCTGCACCAAAAACCCTCTCCACCTGCATGAAATCAGGAAGTTAAAAAAGGAACAATTAACCAAACATCTCTGACATTTCATATATGATTTCTTCATGCACAAATAGATAAACCCACCTCCTTTAGGAGAGTTTCTGTGTGAAATATTTCTATGTTATCAGATGCCTTCTTCCCAATGCCATTTTGTGCTGCTGCAAAATCTTTCTTCGAATAATTCTTTGACAACCCTCTACCCCTGCCTGCACCTGGAATGGCCCCATTGCCACCTGTAGGCTTTTTAGTCCTCGGGCTTGGTCCAACCTGACCCACTCGACTTGAGATACCGGGATCCTCGCCTTCCCATCGGATGTCTTCAGGAGGAATCTGCCATTATAATTTTTTTTAAAAAAAATATATCAAGTGAGATATCAAGAACACATCTGCATTGAACGTGTCCTCACAATTTTAAAACAGCAGTAAGTTTAATATCATGCATCATCATCAGTCATGGAATTGTCCAAACTCTTGCGTGGTGAATATGAATTTGGAAATGAATAATAATCTCATAGCTTCACAAGGATTCTAAAACTACCCAAGCTGTTGTTTTAACTTCTAGCTATAGACTCTACAACTTAAAGTATGGAAGGTTTCATTAACTCTCTATGGAAGGTTTCATTAACCCTGACAGAGGAATATCCAAGGACTGATAACTTTCACATACTCTTTTTTTCTGAAGAATAAAGAGGCGCAAATCAATTGAGACAGGGTTTGGAGTCTCTTTGCACAGGAGTTGGAAGAACTGTACATACGGCTGATGTTGTAATGACAACACGAAGGCTTTTGCAGACAGAATCTGAAGATGTAAAGCAATTTTGGGAGTAGAGACTTGTGAATGAAGACTTCAGCTCCCTAGTTTAAAAAATCAAATGTAGTCAGAGATTGAAAGCTTCCAAGAAAAATTTATGTGATGAATCACTGGGTGCTGCCACAAGGTTTGTGTCAGAGTAAGTCAAGTCTTGCTCATATATTTGACATACTTGTACATGCACCTTTTTTACGCTACAAAAGGCTTCCACCGTGCCCCTTTCCGTCTGTACGAATATCTGCTCATGATTCTTCAAACAATAGAAAGAAATACATTTTTCCGCATAACCTTTGAATGCTACATGCTACTAAAGCCATCTGGCTCCGTTCACCTCTATGTATTCTTCTGGTAATTGTAGGTGACTTCCCATCCTTGCGTGTGATCGCCTCAGGCCAAAGTTCCAGCTCATCCCCATAGTACAGCTACTTGCGACCCATTCCACATTGAACCAACTTGACACGAACAAGTCCCAAGCAGTCTACCTAATTTACAGCCCCACCTCCCGCTAAACCCATAAAACCTCCTGGGTCCTTCACCTAGACACTCTAACCCAACATCCTCTGCTACTCCCAGGAATCCCAACGTCTGATAGCACTCCAGGCAAGCAAAGCTCCAACGATCTTTAATCCATTGAATACTTCTCGATGCTTAGGCATGCTCTTGGCTTTTCACACTTTCAGATACCTGGTCGATGTGGTCTGTCTTTTGCATGCTTTTGCCTACCCATGCATGCTACATCTGCGAACACATCTTATTGCATGCCACAGTGCACCATCTATTCATTTGCCACCTGGCATGTACATCTCCAGCAGAGGGTGGTAAGCACCATCTTCATGCTCTATGCTGCCTACTTCCTCTATTGCCCCACATATGCAAGTGATTGTTTTCAACACCTTCATCACTAGTTTTGGTTTCCCTTCTGATCACACGCATCCTTCAACTACTGTGATTCCTTCTATGAGTCGTTTTTTCTTCTTTTCGATTAAGAGGACGACACCATCATTACAGATGTTCGATTTCACATCCCTGAAGTCCAGAGTCCACCTGAGTCTAAAGGGTCAGATACAGCGGGAAATTTGAAGGTAGCTCTGGAAGTAGAGAACAGGTGATCCCAGCAAAATAATCAATCATTTGGTTGTTTGCTAGTACACAAGCAAAGCATAGAATAGACCAAATAGCTAACTAGAAAACCGATATTAAGCAGGTAAGGGTGTTGATCTGGGTTCCACGCAGCCAAGCAATGATGGTACTAGTCTCCTTCAATCCAAATGTTTTTTGTACACAATGAATCAATAGCATAATTGACTCCAGTGCTACTCAGTGTTGGACCCATGATGGCACTTTACTCAAACTCCTAAGTACTTCATGATTCATTTACAGATGGCTCTTCATTTTGTTTTTTTTGTTGCGGATTCATTTTTCTAGTTATTTAACCCTTCTCATCCCTAGTTTGTCCATGATTTAATTTTTTGGCCGCTAACATGTCAATCAAGATTTTTGCATCACCTTAACTTCTACCCAACCCTCCAACTTCCATATCAGTCTATTGGGCAGGAGATAAAAATAATTTGGTTGGTTCTAATGTTGTTAATATTTTCTACCTCTATCAGCCTCGTTTATCTACAAGATCATTGTCTAGGCCATAGCTGTTGCTCATCTTTATTATTTAGCTTCTTCAGGTGCTCCAAGAACTATGCCACTAGATGCTTTCTTGCACTGGTTGCACAATGGTGGGATTTTACTCCTTTGCTTTTCTAGATACTGATATATGGACCTTCCCAGTAAATTTCAAAGGACTATCATTTTGTTATTTATCTTTATTGATATACATTATTACAATAGCTAAATTTATCTTGTGCAACAGCTGCTTTAAGGTCACGTTTATTTTCCTGATTATGATCCATAAACTATTTTTCATCATGGTTTAAACTTTTTGCATAAACTCTAGTAGAAAATATCCTTTTTCCAATATTCATGTTCTAATTCTTTCTTGTGATACCAGTGAGCACTTGCCGTTGTTGTCACACCTTAATAGAATGGTGTTTCTGGGGGAAAGCACAAGAACATCTTAAACGAATCTCTTACTTTCAGCTCTTTTATTCAATCTGCTGTTTCTCCCTGCAAGTATTCACTCACGGTCTCCTACCAATTCATTCTTTTGGGTATTTGTATACACCTATTTCAGTCTTTTGCCCTCTTGCATTCACTCTTCGGTCTCTATTTAACCTGGTTAAGGAACTTTTGAAAAGTGGCATCACTGTACTTTGTAGCTAGTTGCCTTCATGCTTCATGTCACCTCTTGTGACAAGAATCAAACTAGATGGTCCATTCCATGAGTACGGATCTAAAATCCATGGTAGATTTGTATCTATTACAGATCTATGCACAAAATAAGTAAATATCTTTGCAACAATCAATTCCAGGATCAAGCTTGCCTTCTCAAGCCTGAAGATTGAAGAAAGAAGTAAATAAGAAGATAATGAAGAGAGAAGCAAGAGATTAATATTTTCATCAGTCCAAAATTAATCCAAAATTTTCTCTCTTCACCCTTTATAAAGCAACTGAAACCCGTATAAACTGTATCCAAATAACCCTTGATAAGTGACTTATAGTAGGGACTATAAATGTAGACTATTACTACAGAGAATAAATCAAATAACATTTTTTTCAAAACCTTCAAATCATATCCTAAAAACGATCCTATCAAAAGAACTGAAAAAACAAAACAACTAAGATTGAATAATTAAATAGAGAATACAAGGCAAATCAATATTATCTATTGAAACATTTCTCACCTAATAATAATAATAATAATGACATGATCAGGCAATTTCCATAATTTATTTATTCATATGGACCCAAAGGTAACGAAATCTACAACTCATGGTTATGCTCCTAGAATTCTCAAGTCCATTTGATCAAAATAGTACTAGCAAAAGTATAGATTAAAAAGGGGGCAGTTTGAATCTTCCAATAGATTTCATTATCAATTTTTCTTCCCAAAACTGTCATTAGTGTTTTACAAAACAAACTTCACAAGTGAACATGATATCACATGGCACATAATTGCAAATATAGATGAGATCAGAACTTTTTTCCACAAGTCACCCCTAGATCTCACCACCCACAATACCAATCCCACTCAGCCCCTCATCTTTTTATATCACTAATTGAAAAATCATAAGGAACAATATACAATATAAATTTGCTTATTCAGAAATGCCCTTGACACCAAAAAAGAGAGGAGATGGGGATGCAAAAGAGACATTCCAGTCATCATTGAGGTGGACGACATCATCCCTCCTATTCTTCTTTCTGCCTTTCTATCTATCTATCCATCTATCTTGCATAAGCTCTCACTTTTGTTACTGCTGTTGGTATCAGTTTCTAAATAGTACTAAAGTTTACTTAATCTCTTTTTAATGCCTTTCTAAAGTTTTGCCTAACAGTCTTTCCTCACCCATTTTTAATGCCATTTAATTAGTATACTCACAAACACCTGCTTAATATAATGCCTATGTCTAAAGAAAAAAAGCTACCATTTATATCAATTATTCATCTAAAGATGTAATTAACTTCTCTTTGACTCTGTCAAGCCCCCATCATATACATAAATAAGCAAAATATCAAGATCATTAATTTTAATAGGATTAAGTGTAACACATATATAATTTCTTTATTTCCTTTTACGACCTGCACTGCACATTCTTGTCTGCTAGTAGTAGCAAAAATACTAGAAGAATAGCCAATTCTTTAAGATCTGGTTAGGAGGACCTAGGATTCCTTCCTAAAAGATGTAACATGAGAAGACTATGATGGCAAAAGAGCAAGAAGAAATGGTGATAGAGATAGACATGTACGTATTTTCCCCTATAAGGTATAGGGGAATATTTAATTTGATCATCCCTCTTCTATGTATTAGGGAGTTAGAGAAGTCCTTCACCTGCACACATGTAGGCATTTTTGCTCTAAATGTCCTATGATAGGTCCCCTAGCATTACATTAAGCAGCATCTAGGCCATGATTATCTATCGGCTGGGAGGCTTTGGATGACTAATTGGAGGTTTCCAACTGGTAAAGACTCCTTCCAGAAAGCCTCTCAAGTTTCACTCTGTCATCCTTTACTTTGATCCACAAAAGACTCCATTGATTTGACCATGGGGGGGTGGGGAGGACACTACCTGTGTAAAACAGCATCTGTACATAAATATTCTATACTTTTTTCAGAAAAGTTTTTGACTGTTTAATATCAAGGTTTCGATAACACCAAATCTATCCATTATATCAAACCTCTTGTGCAGCCGTTGTTTCCCATTATAAAGGAAATAATAATTGTTACCTACCCACTTAAACTCTGAAGTAGAATTTCAAGGAACAAAATGATAGTTTTTATAATAACTGTTATTAGTCAATGTTATGGGAAAGAACAGGCAATGACAATAAAAATAATGATGCTGTTCAACAATGTCATTATTAAATCAGAACTTTGTTTTTAACCAATACAAAAATTTGAATATCAAAAATTATGATTCTGATCAATCCCGTACGTCCTGTATGGTGAACCGTGCCCCATCATGCTTAAATCGTAGGCTCCTAGTGTATCAGGTATATGCCCCCACATACAAATGGTGTTGTTTGTGATCACATGACATGCAGAATATAAAAATATAATGAAGGTACAGTGGCTGCTCTTATACAAGATTTTTGAAAAATAATAGTTGTTATATCATTGTAATGGCTGTTTTGATGGGTTTTTAGAGCCTCTTGGTCACATTGCATGCGCGCATACACACATATAACAGGTTATTATCAATGGTTATTATGAAGTTGTTATCTTGTTAAGTAATGGGAGCAATAGCTGTTATTTCACTATCTTGACACCTATGCAGTTAAAATACTAATTTTTAATGTTCAAATTTTCATATTTCTTTAAAAATAATATTATTATTTGAATGTGATTACATTACACAACATTGTTATTCTAAGATGCACATGTCAAATTCCCATTGCAGAAACAGCAGTCATGATAACAATATAATTTAATTCCCACAAAACCCACCCCAAAGTTGAACGAGGAAAGCAAGATCTTTGTTTCCACTAACTGTTTCAAAGGAGATTTGATATGTGGGGATACATATTTTATTGGAACCTACCTTTTTATCAGGTTTTAAAAAAACTTTTCATTGAATTCTTTACAGAATTTTTGTTTAAAGAAAAGAAAAATGTCTTTGGTTCTATTTTTGACAGATAAAAACTTGTTCTTACTTTTCCTTGATGGGGAGTACCTTTGCTTCATTGATGGAGTCTTTCAAGAGCCTTGGGCTAAAGTGAAAGGATAAATTTGAGAGGCTTTACTGGTTTGGAATAATCATCCAGAGGCAAATGATAGGAGCTGTAGAGCTGCCTAAAGGGGTGATACATGGACCTATCAAAACATGCATAGATGTTTTGGCCAACATGTGCATGAAGTTGTAGCATTCCCTGCAGTTTAAGGTATCATTGGATGGATAAATGAGTTAAGAAAATCTAATGGGCCTTAAAATATTTTTTCCAATTCATATCTCGAGGGAACATGAACCCCTAAGTTATTCTAGATCATATTTGAAGTTAGGGGGAATAGTCAAGGGTGTGTCTAAAAGCAATTAAATGTTTGAGCGAGAACCCACACACTATAAATAGGAAAAAATATGAAATGGTCAAACATAAGAGAGTGCAGAGCCATGTGGCAAATTATAAATAGTTGGATGACAATATTTCATGAGATGCCTAATGACTTAACCAATTAGTACTCCCATGAAAGCCGTTTTACATTTATTTCCTCTATCTCAAGAACTACTCGGACTCTCTCCCTACTCTCCTTTCTTTTATAAGGAAAGGATTGTAGTTAGAGTTCCACAACTAATGAAAAAAGATACAGGTTCTGCTTCATCACCTTGGTAGTTCCATAGCTGATGTGGCGCTTGGCATGACACATCATGATTCAACCACCCATTGTGTATTGAACTAGCCACCCTAAATTGCATCAATTTGCTCGTGGAGGAATTTACAGATGAATAGTTCCCCACAGCAATTCTCATAACTAACAGGCACAGCACTCTATCTGGTTGAGTAATAGAATAAATCACCCCATACTGAACAATCTAAGCAAAAGAGGTCTCTGTATGAGAGGAATTGATTTAGTTTAAAAAGATATCTTCATGCAAATTCTGGTTTTTGTGATTTAAATGATTGGTATGTATAATCTTCTCAAATCAGATGACCAGCATATGGTATCAAGATCCTTTCTTTTGAAGAATTCATTTCTAAGAGTATCGATAGTACTATGGGTGCTGATGTCTCCAACAGCTTCACCTTAGCCTCAGCAGAAGAAAAAAGAAAGAAAAAAAAAAAGTTTAAGGCAGATTCATTAAAAATTATTTATCATCTGTAATTAGAAAATAAGTCATTCTACTTCATTTTATGATCAAGCGGGTCAAGTTAGTTCCATCAAATACAAAGGTCTCATCAGTTTTGATAGGAAAGATTCAAGCTAAATCATTAGCCAGATCAGATTTGAGCTAAATCATTAGTCAGATCAAATTGATATTTATGGTGCTTAAGAAATCAAATGGCTTAAGATATAATACTATATGTGATAGAATGTAACTCTCGTATAGCACATAGTTACATAGAACCAAAGGCTCGTAAGATGAAGAAATGCAATTTTTGTAGTGAACAAATTCTTCTTATATAAAAAGAAGCCGATCTATTGCACTGTTTTTTCCTTAAAAACAATCTGCTTAAAAATGAATTTGACTCCTAGTATCGTAAAAATATTATAAAGCACAAATCCTTTCTCTGAAATGATCTTAAATTTGGGCAACAATAAATAACACAGAGAGATCAAAGTAGATCTACACAACAAAGCTATAAGGTTATCAATTTTACTTGTCAAAAGATGACGCAGATACATGGCCTATGATGACACATCAGTGAGCAAAAACATAATCTGCTCCAAATTATTCCCAGCAAAACCTCACCACAACTATTAATTAAAAAGAAAATAAAAACCAGAAAAATTTCAATCACATCTGCAATAGAGTAAATTAACTCACCTCTTTGAGGTTGACCCACTCCCATGTTTCATTCTTTGTGTTCATATCATAAACAAGAGCATGTAAATCCTGATAGTGATTGGAAATAGTAAGGACAACTAATACACCATTACGAAACAGAAATGACTAGGACAAGCACCATACACTCAACAGGGAAACAAACCTCTCGAGCATTATAATCTGTTATAACAGCCTTATAGAAGTTATTATCTTCGGGCCACCTTGTCATGACCTTCCGCCCAATTAGTGGATCATATGCTGCAGCTTCAGCAGGTTCAGTTGTTGCAAGAGCACCAGAAGAATTCCTGTTTGTTACCTGGCCCCTTCCACTTGGACCTGTGGAAGGGTACTGCAAATATTTGCACAAAAATACAGGACGATCAAACAAAGAGCAAGCACATTAGTTTACCAAACTTAAGTATATTTATACTAATCATTAACATACTGGTTTTGGCTTCTTGCCCTTGGTTCCTGATATAACTCCCCACTTTGCACCTGATGATGATGGCTGAAGGGAAGCAACTGGTTGTGAGTGCCGAGCAGGAGATGGTGCACCCAATGATTGGGAAGGTATTGAGTGAGATGTTTTTTGCCTCTTGCGAGAAGCTGAAACAGTTGGACTTGGTGCTGGGTCATGAACAGGTTGAGCATTATTGTGCAAACTAGACTGAAGCCCACCTGCCTGTCTCCACTCCCTGGGAAAATTTATCAAACATTAATCTTAACAATCAGACCTGAAAAAGAAATACTTCCTCACTTCAAATTGTGTACTGCGAGAAGGCTTTAAAAAAGTGTATGACATCCAATCATCAAAGGACCTTATTCTCCGGATGATGTCATCTGCATTGACTCTGCTTAACAACTCCCTATGTTCCTCATCAGATACTCTCAACTCTTTCCTCAGCTCAGTAATTAGACTTTCCTTCTCCTGGAGAGATGTACTACAAGTTGATATCAGCAAGAAAAACAGAACAAAAAAACAGTAACAAGGTCAATCAATTAGAGTTGCTGCATTGTCAAATACCCAAGTAATGGCATTAGATTGAGCCTTAAATGCCCGAAGAACTGAACTGTATGCTTCTTGCTCAAGTCTATGTATTTCACTCTCCATATCATTCTGAGGCCTTGAGTATGGAAAAGCACCAACAGCAGCTCTTCCATTCCCAGTTATACGCCCCCCTCTTGCACTCTTATTTTGATGTGATGGTGGAAGATCATCATCAGTACCTGCAGCCATGTTTCAAGCAGGGCAGGATATATTCAAATAATGTTTTACTGGCAAAACATAAATAATTTAATTAACAGTTCACAATTTTAAGTGCCAGGGATGAAAATATCAAATACTTTAGCCACTTAAGGTTATCGTGTAATTTGGATTTCAAGAGATGTCAAGAATATACATTGCATATGGTTGCAGTTTGCAGGCATTCAGTTGGCAAGGGAATTATTGAAGTCTGAGTGGTTGTATTGCTTTCTGAAGAAGGAACAACATCTAATCTCTAGATGCCAACACATTTTTTTCACATTTTCTTGGACTCAGTTCAAGCCATAAATGCATGAGACAAATTTACAAACGTAGTCCCCAGTTTAGGGTCCATGAATACTGAAGCCTGTTTGAAACTTTAATTTTGATTAAGTTCAAAGAATTCCTTTCTGATTTACAAGAAGTTTCACTGGAAGAAACTCCACCTCCCACTGAAATTTTCTACATAAGTTATTTTGTAACTTATTGCATACAATCATAGCTTGTCCCAAGTCTGAACTTGTTATTAACATGATTTCTCTAAAAATGAAATTTCCCTGACATAAAATAAAGAAGGAACAGCTAATGTCTATGAGAATTAAAGTGATCTGCCATCCCAAAAGTATCATGCTATCACCATATGAATCGTATTATATGGTTATCCACCTACAGGCATGTGACATGCACATGCTTCAAGTCCAGAACAACGTACTACTACATTCCATAGGATACCCACCCATGCAAGAGAAACTAGGAAACCAGCAGAGCAGGCTACTGATGTAAGCAGAAATATTAATATGTTACTCAGCAAGTTGCAAGCATATAATTGGTTCTTATCTACTAATAGTATTAGCACTAAGAGCAGCTAGGCTAGGGAAGATCAAATTAAAATCTCAATTTTTGAGTGTATCTTGTTTTGAGAATTAGAGGAAAAGCTGCAAAGCAGCAAGTTGGCCTTCCCAAAGTATGAATTTGAAGAAGTGGCGTTGAGACAGCTTTTATTTCTTTAAAAGACAGAAGACAAGTAATTACCATTTCCTCGGACAAGTAATACAATTATATATGAGGAAAACAAAATCTAATCATTCTAAAATTAACTTTAGATTGCTGCACATAACTACTTGTCGCAATTTGTTTACACCAATAGAACCAAATCATACCAATTAATGACGGTCTACTTAGCAACCCTTCTTTGCCAATCAACCATATTAAATACTACATCTGATTTTGCTTATCATCATCATCCTTGATATATACTCAACTTCAAGTCCCTCTTCTTATCAGAGCTTCCTTGAAACTTTCTAGGACATGCCCATGCTATCTCAATCAAATCTCCAATTCTACATGACTTGGCCCTCAACTAGTATGATGTTAATGCTTCCCCTAAATGCACCCATCCCATAGCTTTGCCAATTGTTTTGTCATACAAACACCTTAGCATACTTATTACTGCCTCACGCATCTAGTGTTATTCTTCTTTGTCCAACATCATAAATCATACAACACAGTGAAGGTTATTGCCATTGTATAAATTTTTGCCTTAAGCTATAAAGGCACGTGAAAATGACATGGAACAGATAAAGAATCACTCCAATTCACCTATTTGATACTTATAACATTAGATTGGTCAATGTCTATTCACAGTTTTTGTATAATCATACCAACAAATCAGAGAAGATCAAAGCATAGCATCCTTCAGCCATCAATTATGATTGTAATGGAGACCAATTTATTTCTTCCTCTGTTTAAATCTGATTTCAAATAATATTTTTATAGTTGTAATTTTTAACATTATCCTAGACTAGACTTGAGCAAATCCAACCAGACTCACCCAGCCCAACCTGTTGAACCTGGTATTGGCCAGGCTTGAGCAGATGTTTCAAGCCCAACATGTCAAGCTCAGCTTTGTTCAAAACTAGCCCGGCCCAACCACACAGACACATTAAGCACACAAAAGGGGAAAAAAAGCACCTTTCCAGTTTGACAGTACAAAGAGAAAGAGACTACTTGACTAAGTAAGTTGTAGCTAACATAATTTCTCAGATCCAGATGATCAGGAACTGCACAAGGGATAACCTCTTATGTCATGATGCTTAAACCCTATAAGCGTAAGACTAAAACCAAACCATGATGTAAGCAAGGCAATCAAAAGAGATTGTTGGCTGCATATGAGTAAGAAAGTTAATCATATGTCTCCAAAAGTGTCCATCGGTAACAAGGATAGGGAAAAAAAATCACAAGACAGCAATGAGTAAGTTATAGAGTGTTCTTAGTTTTATCAATTAGCATGATATCTAGCAGAGCTGACCATCTGACAAATAATCATAGCTTCTGTGATAACAAGAATTGTCATGGTAGTTGACATGGCAGACCTGGAATGTCTCGTGTCTAGTGGAAGTCTTTGTTAGTAATTTTTAGGCCATCTCATTAAGTTAAAAGTAATCAACATTTTGAAAAGCTATAAAAAATGATACAGATTGATATTGATATTTTTTCGAGGTTATAATACTTGCTCAGTAATAAATGGCAGAAGATCAAATCCTGACACAAAATGTGTGACATTTGGATACAAGAAAGCATTCAACATTATATATGGGAAGAAGAAAGAGGAATAGCCACAAGCAAATAGTCCAGCCAAAAATAATATTTTTATTGAATCAAACGTTATGGATTCTCAACTTATATCATGAATCATCATCACCACAAAATCCTAACCAGTGACTTTGGTAGCTAATGATTATACGACCTCCAAATGTCAGACATCTTCATTTAAGCTATTGATCATATTATAAGTCCAATAGGAGAAGATATTAATGACACCTGAAGACATACTTTTAAAAAGATTCTTGAAACAAAAGTGTGTAAAACCAAATTAAACAAATGCTCAAGCTCAGAACCCCTCCTTAAGGAAGAAGGTAAATGAAAAATGCTGAGACAGTTATATTCCATGCAACTTCACATTAATTATGGTGCCAGAGATCAGTTTGCACAGATATAGTCAACGGAAAGAAACCAGATTCCTACGCCAAAGATTTCTAAGGATAACATAACTGCATCTATACCTTTCAAGCTTCTAATGCTGATGCCTGCATGCATGCACAGAAATTGACATGTTGGTGAATCATTAACACAATTTTTTAAATATGCCCATGATAATTCTCTATGTGTAGCCCCCAAAAAAAGCAAGATAACAAATAATTTGAATCACCGAAGAGCCACTTATGTGTTGAACAGACGGCATCGTCAAATAAGATAACCCTGGTTATCCCTCACAGCGAGCTGAGAATCATCTTCTCAGCACGAATCGTGGAATTCTTACAGATGCTATTTTTCTGAACTTGTTCAGACTAATATTTGTAAAATCCTAATTCTTCCTGAAGTGGAGCTAACTCGTTCAGAGTGGAGAAAGAAGCAGCCAGATAGCGGACAGAGAAAAGGGAGAAAACTTTCATGTAGAATTTAACGAAACCCTGGATCTAATGACTGACAAATAAAACTATTAACCCTAATTTTATCCATCTTTCTTTATTCACGGGCTACCCGAGCTAGTCCTCCAACACCTCCCATCAAATTCGTTCTAAGATATAATGCCAGAATATTTCCACCTATTCCAACCCTAGAACCTTTTGAAAACACATTAGAAACGGCTATTGCATTGAACAAAGACCAATGCTACTCACCGCTGCTATCAGAAGGACCGTACTCCATGGCCAAATACTTCTAGCTTCGTGAAACCCGGGCCTGAAACCCTGGAAGCAACCGCTATCGGTGGAAATAAGAAGAAAAGAGGGATCTTTTGCCTCAACTGGAGCAAATACCCATCTACAAAGAGAGATCCCCCTCTTTTTGATTCAATTATCCTCGAATCATAACAAGAAACTACACGATCCGAGATTCGGGAATTGGAATTTGTTCGAGAATTTGAAGCTGAGGAGGGATATTATCAAGCATGTGAAAGTTTAGTGGAGGGGGCTTGCGAGCCAATGGGATGAAGAGAGGGAGGCGCAGTCGGGGTTCCAAAGAGAGGGAGGCGCAGTCGGGGTTCCAAAGAGCGAGGAGAGGCCAGAAGATCAGGCGGACTTCAAACCCGATATATTGCCGAATTTGGACATGTAAAATAGTTTTTTGAGTTCCGTCTTTCAGTCGACAGAAGACCATGACATCTACGTTTGACTACTTTTTGAATCGAAGAAAGCTGGCCATGATATAGGTGTACATAGCACGTGCTGAGCCCAGCTTTCATGTCGCCAAAAGTCCACGGTGCGTGCGTTGGACCACGGATGCCTGGTGGTGAGAGAAGAAATTTTGAGAAAAAATTTTGAGCCTTCCAGATTGAATGGAGGCGTCTAGTGGGATCCAAACGGAAGACAGGTGCTTCTTAAAAAATAAAATAAACTAAAATAAAAAGAGACAACGCGAGCTTAACATTCGACAACGGGCTGAACCCCAAAAAAAAAAAAAAAAAAAAAAAAATCATACGGGCGAGCACCATAGAGCATTATATGAAACTGGCTTCCAGGTCTGTCATATTTTCCTTAACATTAATTTTAAAAAATAAATTTTAAAATTTAACATTAGAATTATTAATTTTATAATATTTTTTTATTTTTAATATATATTTTTTATTGATATATATTGTATGGTTTTAAAATATATATCAAATAAATTAATTATCAAATAAGTTAATATATATTTCTAGATATATAAATATATAGTTTGTAAATTACGGTGCTCATCAATATACAGTATATAATTAAAAAAATATATACTTGACGGCTTATTGATATATACTGTAAACTTTTTTGATACATGCTTAAAATAATTCAATATATTTTTATAAATAAATTGATACATAGTTTTTCGGATATAGTATTTATCAATATGTAATATATGATTAATTAATATATACTTAGAAAAATATTCATTTGAAATTTTAATATGCACCTCTAGATAAATAAATATATAGTTTCTAAAATATGGTACTTATCACAATACATGACCAAATTGTACAAACTTGATGGCTTACTAATACATACTGTAAGCTTTTTTAATACATACCTAGAAACAACCTAATACATATCTATAGATAAATTGATAAATAGTTTTCTAAATATAGTATTCATTAGCATACAATATATGACTAGTTGATACATACCTAGCAAAATATTGATCTAATATCCGACTATATATCTTTAGATAAATCGATACACAGTTTCTAGAATATGACATGACGCTCATCAATATACAATACATAATCAAATGATACATACTAAATAACTTACTAATACATACTATATATTGGTAAAAAGTATGCATTAAAAATAAGAAAAAAAATATCATAATTATAGAATTAATAATTTTGTTAATAGAAAATGTATTTGACTTTTAGGCTTACTCTTTAAAATTGATATTAAAAGAAACATGACAAATTATGAAGCCCATCCAATACGATATTCTATAATACCCACTCCATATAATTTTTGTTCAAACAAGTTTTTCAAAAATAAATAAATAAATAGATAGATCAAGTCTAATGGATCGGTACAAATCTTGGAGTACGTGCACTAGAATAACAAAATGAATCATAATTTTGTAAGGTTTAAATACAAAAAGGGTAATAATTTCTCCATTAGACATATTTAATTGGTCCATTAGACATGGTTTAAGTAATAATTTCTCCTACATTAGGGTGTTGGTATATGTTGTATTCTTGGACATTTTTACAAAAGCTACGCTACTTTATCATGCAAGGTGTTATGGCACCATTAGGTCTATTTGGCCCAAACGAAGCACCTCCAAGATAGCAGATTTATTCAACAACATAAGATACCAGTTTCGTTCGACCCAACAAAGTAACAGGAACTCTCTCACAAAACTCCCATGGATGTTACTATGAGGCTCGGCCCACCTGGACCCATTTAAGCTGAAGTCAGTAAGGCTTGCCAACTTTAGTTTAAAAATTCAAAAAAAAATTAACCAAAATAGGGGATGCAATCTCTTGCTCAATCGGGCCTTGAGAACCACATGAACAACTAGATCGATTGTCGCGAGTGGGAGTGTAACGGCCGGAGGGCTATTTAGAATTGTTGGAGGTGAACAACAGACTTATCCATCGTTGAGTCGGGTTAATCCCCTTCTGAGCCATTCCCTTTAAATCCTCTACCAACCTTCGATCCTACCTCTATCAAGCCTTCTCCACTTTCCTCCTCCTTCTACCCCACCTCTAGCAGCCTTGGTCTACCGCATCTAAGCCCCCCACCACCAAAATCTTTTCCCTTTTCTTCCTTCTTCTTCATGCCAAACTTTTTTTTTGAAGCCTTTCGACCTCTTTTATTGTCAAAAATCAGTATCGCTGGTCATGCCCCTGTTATTGCCACCTTGCCAGTAAGCTCTCCCCCTCCCCACTTTATTTTCCTTTGGCTTGGGTGTTGTTGTTCGAAGAGCAAGGTGTGGAGCCCCATTCCTTTCTTTCTCTTCCTTGCTTCTCCTGTTGGTGGCCAAGTCACCATTGGATGTGGTGTGTTGTCTCCCCTCCCTTTCATGGCTATCCCTAAGTCGGACCACCGCTCCCTCTTCCTCCTTCCTCAATTTTTTGGAACCATGGGAGGGCCCTGTTCGGGCTGAGCAGATGAAGAGAAAAAGAAAATAGAGAAAGAAAAAGAAAGGAAAAAAAAAAAAGAGAGAAAAGAAGAGAGAGAATAAGAGAGGAGAGAGAATAGAATAGAAAGAAGAGATAGAAGAGAAAAGAGAGAAAAAGAAAAAAGAAAAAAAATAATTGATTTAATCTGGACTAATTCTTTGTCAATCAAACTAAATTCTAAGATCAAATCTATAATCAAACCTAAACCTAGACTTGACTAAGAATCTTTCTCATCATTCTAATTTTTTTTCTTAGATTAAAGATTAATTGTATAAATAACTTATTTTACCAGTATCTTTATCATTTTTGTTGGTAGAGGTATGCTAGCATAGGGGTTGAACCATGTATTACTGATAGAATCATTTTCTATAAGTTATTTCTACCTTCAGTATATTATACCATGCATGATAAAGATTGATTTATTATTGTGTTATATTTTTCAGAATAAGTACATTATTTGCTTTATGAAATGTTGAGCATGCATGTTGATAATGAATTGTCATACATCAAAAATATGTTATTTGTTGATATTAGTACTCTTTAGTCTGACTATGATCACACGGTTAGAATCTAGTCTT
Source organism: Areca catechu (assembly GCA_021397845.1). Lineage (NCBI taxonomy): Eukaryota > Viridiplantae > Streptophyta > Magnoliopsida > Arecales > Arecaceae > Areca > Areca catechu. The sequence continues at coordinate 49,281,716 of CM038045.1, read as the reverse complement.
CTTCTGGATCTCCAATTGTATGATCACTGGTACATGACCGATGGACGGTATATGTAGTCAGGAGCTAGTTTCTTTCTAGGCCTAGCCAGGTAGGATAATTGCTGATACATGTTAAGGAAGCATGTTTTCTCGTGTGATATCAGAACTAGTATCCTTCTGGGCTTCCATTAGGGTGATCACTGGTACATGACTAATGGATGGAATGTGTATAGTGGCGGACCGCCAAGGAACAGGGGCCCTTGGCTTTCCTCAACTTTTTAGTAACTTTTATTTATAAATTATAATTTTTAGGTAAATTTTTTAATATATAGGTATTTGCTTATTAGGCCCCCCTAAAATTAACTGATATTAAATACAACTTTGAAATTCTTAGAAAAAGTTTAAAGGTAAATTAGTTTTCTCTACTTGAAAGTTAGATCACTTCCAACTTTCTCTTTTCTTTTTATTAATTTTCTTTTTCTTTTCCATAATTATTTAGGAGAAGTCAAAGGATTTTCTTCTTGTCGCTCGATCGAAACCCATCTTCGGAACCCACCATATGTGTGTGACAGTGCCATCCCATTCACTATATCGATAGATGCCATGGTAGTCAGACCCTTCGCGTGGCGCGACCAGCTGGAATGCCCCCACGGTGCAACTAGGTAGTGCACATGTGTAGGGCTAGATACCATCGATGCACTGGGTGGTGGCTACTATCCTAGTGGCCTCTATTAGCTTTGCTGTACTAATGGATGCCACATATGGTAGAGACATAGATCGCCCTAGTGGTCGGACCCGTTGCATGGTACGATTAAATCTCAGGGGCATGGGTGGGCCTGCACTAGTCGTGCCCTGAGCTTACACCGATGCAGTCGTGCTCATTCCCTGTTGCCTCCGGCCCTACCATGCTCATACCCCGTCACCTCTGACCTTGCCATGCTTGTGCCCTGTCACCTTCGATCTCATCGCTCGATGGATATTCCAACCTATCATGCTGCACCGATGACATTTGGTGAAACACCGCTACCACCATGGTCGATGCACGCGCATCCTTCATGAATCCGGGGCACTTATAACTCTTTTAGTTTCAACTACTATTATAGAGAGAGTATTTCCAGTAATAAAGATTATGAGGATCATATTGTGCAACAAGATGGAAGATGACTTTTTTGTCAATTATTTAGTTACTTACATCGAGAACGAGATAGCTGAAAATTTTACAGTAGATTCTATTATTAATGAATTTAGTTTTATGAAACAATAGCAAGTATAATTAAAATAATATTTATAAAATAAATTATATTAAATTAATTTTAATTATATATTAATACTTTTATTTTATATTTTCTTGGCCTTTCTAGAAAAGTTAGTGTAGTCCATCCCTGTATGTGTAATCAGGATCTAGTCTCTTTTGGGGCTAGCCATGGGTCAATCATAGCCGTAGTCAAAGAGACTAGGAGAGTGGCAGTGGATGGCCATCTATGATTATTTCTGAAAATATATTATAGTCAAATATGTATAATTAGAAATTTGTGTTGATTGATTTAACATGTCTGATTGGTTTATGCTTTATGGATAATCATTAAATTATATATTTCATAAATTAATGATTTTGATAACTTACTAAGTCTGTAAAGCTCATTTTATTTTTTATATTTTGTTACAAATCCAAAATATCATTTGGACAGTGAGACCTGTCAATAAGGAGCTTAGGATTTAGATGTCATATATTTGATTTTATTTTAAATTTATAGTTGAACTTTATCTTGTTACTCATCAATCTTGATGAACAATTCTATTATTGAATAAATGGATTAGTGAATTTACTTTCTACCATTGCCTGATTAATTGGTTCATGATTTGAAAATTGTTGTAAAGGCAGGCCTTGCATGTCTGATGGGATTAAATCCTAAGGAGATATAGTTGTATGTCTATATCTGGTTTAGGCCTCGAGCCGGGGTGTGACATGTCACCCTCCATCATTCTAAGTCCAAAGAAGCATATGGACTCGAACTCCCATGGATGTTACTCCCCATCATTCAATAGGTCAACCGTACCTCCCTCCAACTTCAATATGGGAGCCATCGCTCCCTCTCTCCTGTAGAACTCTTTTCTCCACAAAGTTTCATGGAGAGTAAAAGGATGGAAGGCCTTCGTGAGTAGAGTCTTCCCCTCCCACATATTGATCGTTGTGGTCCGACAACTACCTCCAACCTCACCCTTGACATGTTTACTCTCACCACAGCCCATCGAAGCTCCCTAAGCCTCGCCACCGTCTGCTAGAATTCTGTCACTGCAGGATGACCCGCGAAGCCAACAGCCTTCGGCATGTCCAAGACTACCTCTAGCGTCAGCAACCACCTCCAACATCCCCGAGCACCTCCAATACATCAAAGATTGCCTTTGGCATCTATAATCACCTCCAGCACACGTCCTACCTCTGGCACAGCATCTCGACCTCCTTCATCAGGCATGGTGACCCATCTCGAGGTTTCGACTGCCTCTGACATGGCATCCTAATCTCCTCCATCTGACATGGTGACCCATTTTGGCATCCCGGCCACCTCCGGCATGGCATCCCGCCGTTAGCACGGCATCCTGACCTCCTCCATCCGGCATGGTGACCCATCTTGATGTCTTGACTACCTTCGTTTGACTTTGGGATCCTGCCTTGCCAAGCTCTTTAACGATGGTCGCCTCCTCACTAATCTCTTCAACGATGCCTCCCATCAATTCATATGGTGCATGGCTCCCATCACCCACATGGTGCACAAATTCCATCACCCACATGAGGCACCTGGAGTCCTACATCCACTGCCATCGAACACAAGGGCTGAGTAGCCCCATAGGCCGAGCAAAGCTTCCAGGCCAAGAAAAGCCTCACAGATCAAGTAGAGCTTTCAAGTTGAGCAGAGCCTCATAAGCCGGGTGGAGCCTTACAGGCCGAGTAAAGCTCCTAGGCTGACTAAAGCTTCCAAGTCAAGCAAAGCCTCACAAGCCAAGTAGAGCCTCACAGGTTAAGTAGAGTTTTTCCCAACAAATCATTGCAGATAATGTATCAACAAAGGTTGTCATCCTAATGGATACTATCTTAACAGAAAAGATATAGGAGACAAGATCCTAACACTTTACTAAAATCTGTTACATGTCAGAGGAGGCTACCTTCCAAATAATATTCAATTACACGGAGTAACTCCATAAATAGGTAAGAGGGACCTCTGATAGGTATGCTGGTTACTTCCCACATACTTTTATTTATGGCTCTTAGGCCATCTTCATTCTTAGCTATGCTTGTTATCCAAATCACACCACTAACTTGAGCATTGGAGTGTTCCCACTAGTAACTGTGGCCTAGAGACTTTTTGCAGGTCTCCCCATCCATGAGAAATGCCTATAAGAAGGACTTCATTATTGTGATTGCCATGCTCATGCATCGACCTGAGGTTCATGACAATCCGTGCATGGACCAATGATCATGCATGGACAAGTGATGAACTTCGTTACCAAGTTTTATGACAATCCAATATCATTTGGGTAGCCAAATACCAAGCCCTAGGTCACTGCACGTCAAGAAATGTACTACAGTGACATAGTTCATGTCTCCATGATTCATCAGACCTTGGACATGCTTCCAGATCTCAAATTCTACCTAGACATTTAAAACTTAGTGATGGACACCTGCACCAAGTTTCGTGTTGATCAAAATTTATTTGGGTAGCCAAACACTAAACCCTAACAGCTCTTCATGTCCTTCCTAGGTGTAGAAATCTTCTGTAGCCTAGTACATCGCGCGCCAGCATCCAATTCCCATTTCGTTTGACCCTAGATCCTCTTGGACGTGTCTCCCTTGGTTTTAGACTAGAAACCCTTCTTTCCATTTCCTGGAGGCAGCCCAAATCAAATTAGGATAGTAGCAACCAAAGAATCCTACTTAGACTAGGATTCCTAATTCAAATCCAACTCCACATGCATGCTATTTTTGCACCCAAACTAATCCACCTCTCCAAGTCTGGTTTGGACATGAAATCCTTCTTAAAGAAGGCTCTTTAGATGACCTTTCACCTGCTAAAATCTGATATGAAACAAAAATTAAGATGGCTACCAAATATGCAAGCAAACACCTGGATGCACATAATTCTGTAGAACTCTGTTCTGCGACTAGCAACTTACCAATGATGCTGATACTTCTTCGAAGGTTTTTTGGATGTAAAATTAAAATTGTAATATCATCAAGAAGTGCCCTCCTTGCTATTTTAATTTCATCCAAAATGAATATTATAGAGAGAGAAACAATCCTGAGAATAGGGATCTGTCTCTGCCAAAAACAAAATGTTAAAATCTATTTTGAATGTCTTGCTTTCTCTTGGCATGAATATTCCTTTATGGCATGAGTAAAGAGAGGGGAGAGAAAGGCTTATAAAGAATATAGAGTTTACATTTAACCCACTCCAAAATATTAGGTATATGCTGTGCCCTTTTATAGACCAAAGGGCCCTCCTAATCTAATTAGGAATAGAACATATAAATCTAACTTTAATTCTTCCAAAACTAATTCAATTAGGAGAGCACTCACTCAAGCCCATGTACATCCATGAGTTGACTGGTGCGGGCACTAGACTCAGAAGAAGACTTCAGAGCTCCATTTGGATCTCTGATTGACATTGCCCGAGGAATTAGGGTTTGTAATAAAGGTTGACCTGGTCAACCAGTTTATTTATTTCTTGAGTCACCATTTAAATTTTGTTGAGTCATGTTGACTCGATGCAAGTCCCGATGTGGTTTCAATTTGGTCCAAAATGGTGCCACATTTGTCTTCCAATCAAATCAAGGTTCAAGCAAGTGGAGGCCACACTCCAAGCCACACGCCCAGCCACACTCCGAGCACATGCCAGAGTCCAGGAGGCGCCACAGAGGCATCCCAGTGTCATGGTCCCCACATCCAAAGAAGAAAAAATCAAATTGGAGGCTACTTTAAAGGAGGCGCCCATACCTGCCTATTTTACCTAAGCAAAGAAGGAAGAAGACTTCTCTTGGAGAAGAAATCAAAGAAGGACATCCAACCTACTCCTAATTGAAGTTCAAATCAAAATCAAAGAGCTTAACTTGGAGTGGAAGAAAAGAAGAAATACCATAAGAAGAAGAGGACTCCAAATCCAAATCCAACTCCAAAGGAGGCACCAAAAAAATTCAAAAAAATTCCTTTATGGCCGTCCCAATTTTTTTTGAACTCTTGGTCGGCCAAGAGAGAAGATTTTCTACCTAATCTAGTGGTTGGAGGAGTTTAGTCCCACATGGGAATTTGTACAAGCTTGGAGAAAATTTTAGGTCTATATAATAGACCTCTCTTTGTAACTTTAGAAAATCAATGAAGAAAATTATTTTTTGCTATTCTCTTGTGTTGAGTGACCTAGGTTTCTCTTCTTCCGTACTATTCTAAGTGTTGAGCTCCGTGAGGGGGTAATCCGGGTTCCATTGGAGCCTTGAGGAGGTGAGAGATCTCCATCTTTATCCAAAACCCTAGGTTAGCCACTTGAAATTCCAAAACCCTAGCCACCCTTCATTATTTTCAATCCATCAAACCCTAGATCCATCCATCTCCCACGGCCTCTCTCTCTCTACAAGTCCAGGCCGTCCACCTTCATCCAGATCCAGTCCGGCTACTTCAGATCCAGAGCAAGTTTCAAGGAAAATCACATCAACATCCAGGAGAATCCAGTTTTCAGCAATTTCAATCTTCAAGTTCATCAACCTGGTAAATCTTTCCCTTGACTCTCTGATTCCATCAATTGTTTTTCTTCTCTTCCAGATCTTGAGTTCAGGAGAAGCCAACCGGCCAAAGGACCAGTATTGGAGGATCCATTACGAAGATATCTGAATCCGGGATCCAACAATCTGCTCAGCAGAGTTCCGCCACCAAAATCTGTGAAGATCATTGTCTGGTTAGATAAACCATCTCTCCTCTTTATTTCTGTTCTTTTGAAAGTTCGGAGCGAAACCCTAGGTCTGGGAGTTTCTCAACCCCCAGCGATCCGTTGCTTCTGAACTACTCTGATAATTTAGTTTCCTTAAAATTGTGCTTTCAATTATCATATTAATATCTTTCAATGTTAGGTTAACTTTTCTTTGATTTGAAGCCAACTTCTACAAACATATAAAAACAACAAAAAAATTAGTTAATCTTAATTTACTTCCGCATCGCATTCCTTTATTTGTTCTGCATCATTTTTGGTATCAGAGCCCAGTCTAGGGTTTCTGATTTGCTTGCTTGCTTGTTTTGATTGTTCTCTTTTTATTTTGTCTGCTCGAAGTAGACTCCCCAGGACGTCCGGTCCTAGGAACTAAGCGAGGCGCAAGCCTCCTCCTCCCATTCCACGGGGTGTTCCTAGGGCGTGTAGGGGATCCATTGGGTTATAACTTCGTAGCAGGGATTATAAACGGGGAAGACAATCTAGTTGCAGCCCGTAATTGCCCTGTTGTTTGAATTATTTCTCCCTGCATAAAATTCCGAATTGCATGATTTTTGCTTCGTTGAAACCATTATAATTGAGCCTATTTTCCATAATTTTTCTGTGATTTATTGGTTTCAGTAAAAATTCTGAGAATTAAAATACAGTAACTCTGTTTTTTTGTGTTCTGCAATTCAATTCTTTTTGGAGTGATCATCTCATAATTTACTTAAGGGCAATTGAGCATCTAAGATAAGGGGAGGAGTTGATTACCTCTCCTTAGCCCAAACCACCATCCAATCATTCGAACCTAGACCTAATTTAAAATCAGTTAGACCTAATTTGCCCTAGTGGGCTAGGGACACCAATTGGTCGGGTCTAGGCTAGTGTTGAGTCAGTTTGCCGAGTTATTCTGTGTGTGCTTAGCACTCAGTGTCTAGAACGGTGGTTTAGGGACTACGTCCCGAAGGGCTTGTGTGCTGGTCCGCCTACCTGGCCAATCACTGATTGGTGTCTAGGATTGGCAATCAAGGACCTAACACTCCCCTTACACCTGCCTGGCTGAGTCCTGAGTTACTACAGGCTAGCTTGCCACTCTGATTGGGCATCTAGTTTGGACTCTAGGTCTAGTGATCCAGTAGTCGATTTAGTCTAGTCTCATTTTGTGTGCTTGCTTGAATCATCATGTCTACCAGAAACGGAGTGCCATATCAACCTGGTCAAACCCAACCTGATTTAGAGGCCATGATCAGAACTCTTACTGAAAGTATGGCTAAAATGAATCAGGATATGACAAACACTGTGGCCCAGTTTAGCGCACAAATTCATGAGGATCTTACCCAACTTAGGGACCGAGTCCAAGTACTTGAAGAACCTAGACATCGGAATTGGACTCCTGACCCCGATTTTAATGTTCCTCAACCTCACCCACATCAGGAGCCTAGAAGGCCTTTATATAGAGATCCTGAACCTAATCATAGGAGGCCTGACCCAGAGCCTGAAGATAGAGATGATAGGTTCATCAGGAACATCAAATTAGATGCACCCACTTTTGATGGTAGTCTGAACCCTAAGGTGTATTCTGATTGGGAGGGTGAGATGGACCAATACTTTGAGTGGTATGCTATGTCTGAGGAGAGGAAATACAAGTTTTCCAAGATGAAATTAGTGCGTCAAGCTAGGTTATACTGGGGGAACATTGAGCTAACCACTAGGAGACGGAATGTTGAGCCCATAACCACTTGGCAGGGTATGAAAGAAAAACTGAGAGATAAATACCTACCCATTTCATACCAGCAAAACCTGTTAGACCAATGGCAAAACCTGAAACAAGGAAACCGATCTGTCTCAGACTACATAACTACTTTTGATGAATACCTAATGAGATGTGATGTGAGTGAAGCCCACGAAGTCACTTTGTCTAGATTTAGGGCTGGACTGAGGGAAGAAATCAAGAGAGAACTATTTTTGAGAGAGGTTACTGATCTAGACCAAGCCTACCAGATTGCACTGAACACTGAGAAATTTCAGAGAGGACCTATACCTTCTAGGGTTAGTGCCCCAATCCCAAGGAATGGACCTAGCCAAGTTATCCCTAGTAAACCTTTTCAGGGTACTTCTACCCCTAGACCCATGGACAAAGGTAAGGCACCTGACACCCAGAGAACCCCTAGTTCAAATATCACCTGTTTTAAGTGTCAGAAACCAGGTCACATTTCCAGTCAGTGTACTGCCATAGCCTGTTTCAAGTGTCATAAGGTAGGTCATGTTGCTAGCCAGTGCCCACGAAGATCCCTTTACATAGAAGAGGGAGAGAATGATAATTCCGAGCCCAGTGAGGAATTTGAAGAAGAAGTTTATGAGGCCGGAATGAATTTGGTTGAGGAGTATGAAGGAGAGGAGGAACCCAATGAATCTGACCAATTAGGAGTTGTAAGATGCATCCTATCCCAGAATCTAGTTCAAGAGGATTGGCGTAGGACTAACATCCTACAGACTTTTCTTAAATTAGGGGATAAGGTATGTAAGATCATCATAGATAGTGGGAGCTGTGTAAATGCCATCTCTACTAGCACTGTCAAGATGTTAGGCTTAATCCCAGTTCCCCATCCCAACCTCTATAAGGTTTCTTGGGTAGATTCTACCTCCATACCCATCCAGTCTAGATGTCAAGTCCAAATCCAAATGCAATCTTATCATGAAAAGATTTGGTGCGATGTTTTACCCATGGGGGTGAGCAGTATAATTCTCGGAAGACCTTGGTTGTATGATCATGATGCCACCCTCTTAGGAAAATCCAATACCTGTGTCTTTAGTTTCAATGGGAAGAAGATTACGATCCATTCCGTTCCCCCTAAGGACAAGGTAACTAAAGGAGCCGGTAAGGTTAAGGAGATGAAAACTGGAGTGAACCTAATCAGTGCTAAGGATCTAGAACAAGAAATTCATAGTGGTTCACCCATCTGGATGTTGACTGCTAAGGAACTTAGAACTTCGGAACCCTCAGAGCCTCCTCAAGAAGTTAAATCTGTGTTAAAAGAATTTGAGGATGTCTTTCCCGAAGATTTGCCAGACCACCTTCCACCTCTTAGGGATATCCAGCATGCCATAGATCTAATCCCAGGAGCGACTTTGCCCAACTTGCCCCATTACAGGATGAATCCATCTGAGCATGAAGAACTGCAAAAGCAGGTTGGAGAATTATTGAGGAAGGGTTTATTAGAGAAAGTCTTAGCCCTTGTGCAGTCCCAGCCTTACTGACCCCAAAGAAAGATGGCACGTGGAGGATGTGTGTTGACAGTCGTGCCATCAATAAAATTACAATCAAATATAGGTTTCCCATCCCTAGACTAGATGACATGCTTGATATGATAGCTGGTGCAATGGTTTTTTCTAAGATTGATCTCAAAAGCGGCTATCATCAGGTTAGGATTAGACCCGGGAATGAATGGAAAACTGCTTTCAAAACTAAGGATGGTCTTTATGAATGGGTTGTTATGCCTTTTGGGTTGTCCAATGCCCCTAGTACCTTCATGAGAATTATGACCCAGGTACTTAGAGCTTTCATAGAAAAATTTGTGGTGGTCTATTTTGATGACATCCTGATCTATAGTAAGACCCCAGCAGATCACCTAGGCCACCTTAGAGCAGTCTGCCAAGTTTTGAGGAATGAGAGACTCTACGGTAATCTTAAGAAGTGTGAATTCATGACTAGTAGAGTTATCTTTCTTGGTTTTGTAGTAACCCCTGACGGCGTGGCGGCCGATCCTGAGAAAATTAGGTCCATAGTAGACTGGCCAGAGCCAACCAATGTGCATGAAGTTAGAAGTTTCCACGACTTGGCTACCTTCTATAGGCGATTCATCAAGGGGTTTAGTACTTTAGCTGCTCCTATCACTGATTGTATTAGGAAGGGAGAATTTCATTGGACTAAGTCAGCCCATAAAGCCTTCCTAGATCTTAAGGATAAAATGACCCAGGCACCCATTCTGAGATTACCCGATTTTTCTAAAGTATTTGAGGTTGCCTGTGATGCTTCAGGTGTAGGAATAGGTGGAGTCCTAAGCCAAGAGAATCATCCCATAGCATTCTTTAGTGAAAAACTTAATGATGCTAAGCTTAGGTATTCTACCTATGATAAGGAATTTTATGCGGTGGTGCAAGCTTTGCGTTACTGGAGACATTATTTGCTACCGCAGGAATTTGTACTATTTTCGGACCATGAGGCTCTTAGATTTCTGAACTCCCAAAAGAAGCTTAACCCTAGGCATGCTAAGTGGGTAGAATATATCCAGTCCTATACTTTTGTCCTGAAACATAAGGCTGGAATTGAGAATAAGGTAGCTGATGCCCTTAGTCGCCGATCTCTGTTATTAACTTCTGTTAGAACTGAGGTCATAGGGTTTGAGCAAATCAAAGAGGAATATGAGTCTTGTCTGGATTTCACAACTGTGTATCAGGATCTAGTTCAAGGACCATCTAGTAATCACCTGGATTATACCCTTGTAGATGGTTTTTTGTTCTTCAAAAATAGGCTTTGCATCCCTAGAACTTCTCTTAGGGAATTTTTGATTTGGGAAATCCATGCTGGAGGTTTAGCCGGCCATTTTGGAAAAGACAAGACCATTCTAGCTATTGAAGACCACTTTTTCTGGCCTAGCTTGAAAAGGGATGTAGCTAATATTGTAGCTAGATGTCGAACCTGCGCTGTTGCCAAACAGCGAAAACAAAACACTGGTCTTTATACCCCACTCCCTGTCCCAGATCGTCCTTGGCAAGATGTGAGTATGGATTTTGTGTTAGGTTTACCTAAGACCCACAGGAGACATGATTCTATCTGTGTCGTAGTCGACCGATTCTCTAAAATGGCCCACTTCCTGCCTTGTTCCCAAACCTTTGATGCGTCTAAGGTAGCCACGCTTTTCTTCAATGAGATAGTTAGACTCCATGGCCTACCTAAGATAATCGTTTCAGATAGGGATGTCCGGTTCACCAGTTACTTTTGGAAGACCCTTTGGCATAAGTTAGGGACAAAACTTAAGTTTTCAACTGCCTATCATCCCCAAACTGATGGCCAAACTGAAGTAGTGAACCGTAGCCTAGGAAATCTGCTGAGATGTCTTGTTGGTGAAAACACCAGAAATTGGGATTTATACCTACCAAGGGCAGAATTTGAGTACAATGACTCAGTCAATAGGTCTACGGGTAAGAGTCCATTTGAAATTGTACATGGGTACAAACCTCACACACCTCTTGACCTAGTCCCTTTACCTGTCCACACTCGAGTCTCCAAATCTGCTGAGAATTTTGCACAGCATGTAAAAGACTTGCATAAAGAAATTCATGCCAAAATAAATTTAAGTAATGAAACTTATAAGAAGTTGGCTGATACTCAAAGGCGAGTCAAATCTTTTGTTGAGGGAGACTATGTGATGATTAGGTTAAGGCCTGAACGGTTTTCTCCTGGAACCGTTAGAAAGTTACATGCTAGGGGAGCTGGACCATTTAGAGTGGTAAAGAGAGTAGGATCCAATGCCTATGTGCTCGAGTTGCCTCCAGAACTAGGCATTAGCTCTACTTTCAACATTACAGACTTAGTAGAGTACAGGGAGCCAGCTGTGATTCCTAGTGAGCCTTTTGAGCCTAACCCTATCATTGAGAGTGATCCCGACCCTGTGTGTCCACCAACAAACTGGCCTGTGAGGAAAGAGCAGATTGAAAAGATCCTGGATGATCAGGTTATCTCTACTCGTAATCGAGGATACCAAAGGTACCTGGTCCGCTGGCAAGGAAGGCCAGATTCTGATGACTCTTGGATCTCCCGAGAAGAATTACAAGAATTGGACCCAGACCTCTTGGAGAGATACCAGAGCCAACTTGAGCCTTACTCGACAGGGTCGAGTTCCTCCCACCCTGGGAGAATTGGTGCGGGCACTAGACTCAGAAGAAGACTTCAGAGCTCCATTTGGATCTCTGATTGACATTGCCCGAGGAATTAGGGTTTGTAATAAAGGTTGACCTGGTCAACCAGTTTATTTATTTCTTGAGTCACCATTTAAATTTTGTTGAGTCATGTTGACTCGATGCAAGTCCCGATGTGGTTTCAATTTGGTCCAAAATGGTGCCACATTTGTCTTCCAATCAAATCAAGGTTCAAGCAAGTGGAGGCCACACTCCAAGCCACACGCCCAGCCACACTCCGAGCACACGCCAGAGTCCAGGAGGCGCCACAGAGGCATCCCAGTGTCATGGTCCCCACATCCAAAGAAGAAAAAATCAAATTGGAGGCTACTTTAAAGGAGGCGCCCATACCTGCCTATTTTACCTAAGCAAAGAAGGAAGAAGACTTCTCTTGGAGAAGAAATCAAAGAAGGACATCCAACCTACTCCTAATTGAAGTTCAAATCAAAATCAAAGAGCTTAACTTGGAGTGGAAGAAAAGAAGAAATACCATAAGAAGAAGAGGACTCCAAATCCAAATCCAACTCCAAAGGAGGCACCAAAAAAATTCAAAAAAAATTCCTTTATGGCCGTCCCAATTTTTTTTGAACTCTTGGTCGGCCAAGAGAGAAGATTTTCTACCTAATCTAGTGGTTGGAGGAGTTTAGTCCCACATGGGAATTTGTACAAGCTTGGAGAAAATTTTAGGTCTATATAATAGACCTCTCTTTGTAACTTTAGAAAATCAATGAAGAAAATTATTTTTTGCTATTCTCTTGTGTTGAGTGACCTAGGTTTCTCTTCTTCCGCACTATTCTAAGTGTTGAGCTCCGTGAGGGGGTAATCCGGGTTCCATTGGAGCCTTGAGGAGGTGAGAGATCTCCATCTTTATCCAAAACCCTAGGTTAGCCACTTGAAATTCCAAAACCCTAGCCACCCTTCATTATTTTCAATCCATCAAACCCTAGATCCATCCATCTCCCACGGCCTCTCTCTCTCTACAAGTCCAGGCCGTCCACCTTCATCCAGATCCAGTCCGGCTACTTCAGATCCAGAGCAAGTTCCAAGGAAAATCACATCAACATCCAGGAGAATCCAGTTTTCAGTAATTTCAATCTTCAAGTTCATCAACCTGGTAAATCTTTCCCTTGACTCTCTGATTCCATCAATTGTTTTTCTTCTCTTCCAGATCTTGAGTTCAGGAGAAGCCAACCGGCCAAAGGACCAGTATTGGAGGATCCATTACGAAGATATCTGAATCCGGGATCCAACAATCTGCTCGGGAGAGTTCCTCCACCAAAATCTGTGAAGATCATTGTCTGGTTAGATAAACCATCTCTCCTCTTTATTTCTGTTCTTTTGAAAGTTCGGAGCGAAACCCTAGGTCTGGGAGTTTCTCAACCCCCAGCGATCCGTTGCTTCTGAACTACTCTGATAATTTAGTTTCCTTAAAATTGTGCTTTCAATTATCATATTAATATCTTTCAATGTTAGGTTAACTTTTCTTTGATTTGAAGCCAACTTCTACAAACATATAAAAACAACAAAAAAATTAGTTAATCTTAATTTACTTCCGCATCGCATTCCTTTATTTGTTCTGCATCATTGACCCACTCTCATATCTAGTTGGATCCAAATCTAATCCAACATTGAACTAGCATCCTCAAGACCCAAAATCTTAGACCTTGAACCCGTGAGGGCCGAACCTTTATCCTAGGACTAACCCGATCCTAGTCTTAGGATCCAAATCGATCCTAGGCACTTGAAGTCATCATCATGACTCTTATCCTAGCCTTCCAAGGTTTGAAAGTACTATATTTGTACCAATAATCTCTACCTTGGTTCCCATAAGACTTAGCATGCTCCATGCGATTTGTTTGCACCAACCTACTGTCGTCGTGCTACTGCTGCACACCTTGATAGCTCCCTGTGCAAACTTCCATGCCAATGTTGATCCCTTCAACCCTATAGGCCTTTGATATGACCACTTTCACTTGGACTAAATCTCCTTGCTTGTATCAGGGCATCCTCTTGTATCATGTTGGCATCTTCTTCTTTTGCACCTACACCAACCATCATTTCAACTTCACCTAGAGGAATTGCAACTCGTCTATCCTGGCTTGGACTCACCTATCTCTCCCAGGACTCGTCTAAGCCTCCTCATGGGTATCTGGTCCTCTCTTGTTATAACCAAATCATTTAACATGGTCTTCCTAAAGCCATGCCTCTTCAGCGTGAACACATCCCACATTGACCCATGTAGTAAATCATCATCGTTGGTATTAGAATATGGCACCTTTTCCTGCATTTCTTGGCTCTGAACTGATACCAAATCTTCCTTTACCTATGGAGGAACTTCTAGCCAGTACTCCACCAAATTGACGGGTCCTCCTAGTGCTCTTATGAAGAAAAAAAGCAAAATCAAGGTCAGCTACCCAAAGCTATCATGTTAGACCTCTTGCTACACCTCCACTATCGTTACTTCTATTTTGGACCCTCCACACTCCAAGGATCCCATCAAAATAATCACGAGGATCTCCTCTTCCTTTGAACTAACAATGACACTTCAGAAAAAAAGCCCTCTCCATCATTCCAAGACTCCATAAATCATGCTCTGGTCTAACTGCTGAAGGTACCCCAACTAGTTCTCTACCTTGCATCCGAAGGCCATATAGTTGCTTCTTTAGCTCTACCTTGACCATGATCTCTTGGATGACCTCTCCTCTAGCATGCTAAACACTCCTCATCTATCAAAGACTAGCCCCTTATTGCCCATCTTCACCAGAGAACTCTGTTGTGAATTTGTCATACGCCCTGGCTTTTCCTCTAAGACCAGATCCAATCAAAGTTGGATCTGAAAGTTTGCCACCAAAACCTTCCACCCTGAGAAGTTTCCCTTCTCGTTAAGCCTCTCAACCTCTACTTTCAACCTGCTACTCCCGGTTGGCCAAATCACAATAGAAAAAGTAGATCCAAAGCATACCCAAAATAGGTGTAGATTTCAACAAACCTGAACAGAATCATAGTAGCCTTCTTCCTCCTTTCTTGGATGCCTCTTCCTACTTCCCACCCTTAAAACCTAACCTCCAAGGGCTCCTCTCCTTGCCTCCTACTTGGGCTAGGAGTCCCACTAGGTTTTGAAAACTTGGGACTATTAGAGAGACATAAGAATGGCTTGCAATACAAATTTCATTTTGAATAGAATTTCTATAGCACCCTGTTCCTCCCTTCCATGCTCACATGGCTCTGATGACAATTGTTGTGACTATTATGCTCATGCATAGACCTGAGGACACCAGTGGGAAGATCTCTATCAAGTTTTATGATAATCTGATAATATTTGGATAACCAAACACTAAGCCCTAGGTCACTATACATCAAGAACCCTGTTGTAGTAACCTAGTTCGTGTCTCCATGATTCATCAGAACTTGGACCTATTTCTAGATCTCAAACTATACCTAGACATTTGAAACTCAATGATGGACACCTCTAATAAGCTTCATGTCAATCAAAGTTTGTTTGGATAGCCAAACACCAAACCCTTGCAGCTCTTCACATCCTTCTTAGGTGCAAAAATCTTCTATAGCCTAATACATCATGCGTTGGTGTCCAATCCCACTCCATTTGAGTCCTTGACCCTTTAGGACATGTATTCCTTGGTTTTAGACCTGAAACCCTTCTTTTTACATCCTGGAGGGAGCCCAAATTGAATTAGGATAGAAGCAACCAAAGAATCCTACTTGGACTAGGAGTCCTAGTTCAAATCCAACTCCACTTGCATATTATTTTTGTACCCCAACTAATCTACCTCTCTAAATCTGATTTGGACC
Organism: Areca catechu; assembly: GCA_021397845.1. Taxonomy (NCBI): domain Eukaryota; kingdom Viridiplantae; phylum Streptophyta; class Magnoliopsida; order Arecales; family Arecaceae; genus Areca; species Areca catechu. Next base: position 49,266,021 of record CM038045.1, on the reverse strand, counting down.
TAGAATCCTTCTCAAAGAAGGCTCTTTGGATGGCCTTTTACCTGCTAAAATTTGATGTAAAACAAGAATTTGAGCAGCTACCAAATATGCATGCAACAATCTTGCTGCACAGAATTCTGTAAAACTCTGTTCTATGACTAACAACTTACTAATGATGCTAGTACTTCTTTGAAAGTCCTTTGGATATGAAATTAAAAGTGCAATATAATTAGGAAGTGCCCTCCTTTTTATTTTAATTTCATCCAAATAGAGTATCATAGAGAAAAAATAGTTCCAAGAATAGGGATCTATCTGTGTTGAAAACAAAAGCTAAAATCTGTTTCATACGTCTTACTTTCTTTTGCCATGATCTTTCTTTATGGCATGAGGAGAGAGAGAGGAGAGAGAAAGGCTTAGAAAGAATATAGAGTTTATATTGAATCCACTCTAAAATATTAGGTTACATTGTATGCCCTTTTATAGACCAAAAGGCATTTCTAATCCAATTAGGAATAGAACATATAAACCTAACCTAACTCTAATTTTTCTAAGACCAATTCAATTAGAAGAGAACTCACCCAAGTCCATGTACACCCATGAGTTAACCCACTCTCACACCTACTTAGATCCAAACTGATCCAATACTGAATTAGCCTTCTCAAGATCTAAAATCCTAGACCTTGAGCTCATGGAGGGCCGAACTTCTATCTAGGATCAATCCAATCCTAATCCTAGGACTCAAATCGATCCTAGATACTTGGAGTCATCACCATGACTCCTCTCATAGCCTCCTAAGGCTTGAAAGTACCGTATCTATACCAATACTCATCTCACCAGAGAAGCCAGCGACATGACTGGTGATGCCAAAGCTCCAAGGGCAGGTGATTTCTTTGCAACACAAGGTTTTCACTAAAGTAAGGTTGGAGTCTATGATTTCTAATTAAAAATTTGGAGTAATTTCTATTTATTTTCAAGCAAAATCTTGAATAGTAAAACAAATCAAGAGTCAACCTCGATATTATTTATAAATGGAGGGGTACAACAATGATCTAACTAATGTCATGCTTAAGCCGCTCGTGACTATAGGCGGAAATGTGTTTGGATATATTCGAGCCATTTTAATAAATAGATAGGTTTAGGACCTATTTGGCTGGTAGAATGGTTAATCCAGAAATATCATTTTTCAATAAAAGAAATGCTAAAAGAAATTAATTACAGTGAAGAAGCTTAGTGTATCAATAGATCTTGATTCTGTTATTTGGATTTTGTAGGTATTACAATAAAAAATAACTTTTGTTCATATCAATCATCCAAATATTAGGAGTAATGAAGCTTGCAACCTCTTGCAATTTATACAAATTTAGTTTTAAAATAGGTTCTTCATGTGATATATCTAGCATCCCACTTAAATCCATGATTGCTCACGATCGTGAATTATTTTGTTTTTGACATCATGCATGTTTGGAGGTAAATTTGTGATTGTCAAAAATGATTATAGATTTAAAAGTAGAGTATTTAATTACAGTTCAAAAATAATTCGGATTGCATTGAAGATCTTAAACCCATGATTTATGTAAATTTGATTCCCTCCTACTTTTTGTGAATGTAGTACTATCTAGATAAATATTTCTTAGACAATATTTAGATAGAAAAATAATTTATCCATATTTTTTTGCATATAAAAAAGTGGCTTTGAAATATATTACCCATATTATTTTGCATTACTATTTTTTGGATAAGTTATTAAAATTTATTCATATTTTTCATAATACCCTTTATATTTTGTAAGTATAAATGGTAGTGGACAACTAAGTTGTTGAGTATAAATAATGGAGATATTAAAAATGAGATTGAGGATATTTTAGAAATAAAATTTAATATTTACCTTTACTCGTTAGTGGAAAAATGATTTAACCATCTCCTAGATGGATAAGTTTTTCTCTCATTTTATGGATAAATATTATTTAGGAAAATTAACTTACCATCTTAAAAAGTATGAAAATATGGATAAGTTGATCAATAAAAAATTGACCAACTTTTTTATGATATTTATCCAGAAAAGAATGAGCCCTAAGAAAATAATGTATTGCCCTCTTATCCCTCGCACGCCCTTTTTTTTTTTACCTCTTTTTTTTTCAAATTAATCTCCTTCCCATTAATTTCCTCTCATCCTATTAACGTCTTCATCCGCTTTCCTTGATTTCTTTTGATTTGTTAATTATAAGTTGCTCCAAATTATAATCTTTGAAGGGGTTTCTGTAAAATACCTAAAACATATTTAATTTGTATCAACTTCTTTTCAATAGAGTCGGGGAACGATGCACATCTTCATTATTTAGGACTCTTCTTTGATTGGATTGTCTCCGAGAAATTCGGCATTTGGCATTGTTGCCGATCTCACCGCGGCGACCTGTAGCTTCAAAGCTGGTATCGGTCTCAGACCGTCTCACCTCGAGATCTCCGAGCTTCCGGTCCTGCAAAATAAGGTCAGAAACCCTGGCCGGGGGTCCCGGCGAAGGAGCTCCGATGATCAAGTTAGAGAACGGCGAGATGGAACAGAATCCCTAAGGTGGGTTCCCGAAGGAGCCGCAGACTTAGAGAAGATCTTAACAAAAGAGGTCTTAGAAAGAGTGGAAATTGGGCCCAGCTCCTTCACCGAGCTCACGCCGAAGGACCCCTCTCGGGTCCCTGGATCCTTCTCTCGATGCCTTCTTTTTCCCAGCTTTTTTTTCACTTACCTGGCTATCCGCTCTTCCCATCCTTTTATCCCATCACATTGCCTCCGGCTCTCCCCCGGGAGGCTCCCTCTCAGCCTTTACTTTTCTAACTCTCTTCCCCCTTTTTCTTTTCCCCTTCGGGTGCGGGAACCCAGTGGCACCCTTGTCTTGCTTGCCGAGCCTGGCGAGAGAAAAGGGGAGAGGGAAGATACTGGCGAGGCCTTGGGCCGAGCGCGGGTGCTCTCCTTCCCAGGCATTGACGATGTCCATTGCTGGCTCCTGCCCGCCAAGACTCCGCTTCTCGGTTGCGAGGCCCGTCGGGCCGATGTAAACAAGGTTTCGCGCATCACTGCAGACCGTACCGGCGCTCCTCGCGAGGCACGACGCGCGCTACCTAAGTGGAGACTTTGAAACTCGCGCCCCCACTTCCTGGAGGCCTCACTACGCAGGGCCAGCGTCAGCCGAGGTGGGTTCCCCCTGGGTGGACACCTGGCGGAGCGGCAGAGAGGTGCTCGGCTTCAGCCGAGGTGGACCCGTCTCCGGGTGCCAACTAGCGAAGGAGCAAGAAGGCCTGGCTCGACTTCGGCCAAGGTGGACCCGTCCCCAGGCGCCACCCGGTGAGGGAGCGAGGGGCCGCCAGCTTCGGTCGAGGTGGACCCCTCTTGGGCGGACACCTGGCGGAGCGGCAGAGAAGTGCTCGACTTTGGCCGAGGTGGACCTGTCTCCAGGCACCAACTGGCGAAGGAGCAGGAAGGCCCGGCTAGACCTCGGCCGAGGTGGACCCGTCCCCGGGAACCACCCGGCGAGGGAGCGAGGGACCGCCAGCTTCGGCCGAGGTGGACCCCTCCTGGGCGGACACCTAGCGAAGCGGCAGAGAAGTGCTCGACTTCGACCGAGGTGGACCCATCTCCGGGCGCCAACTGGCGAAGGAGCAGGAAGGCCCGGCTCGACCTCGACCGAGGTGGACCCGTCTCCGGGCGCCACCCGGTGAGGGAGTGAGGGGCCGCCAGCTTCGGTCGAGGTGGACCCCTCCTAGGCGGACACCTGGTGGAGCGGCAGAGAAGTGCTCGACTTCGGCCAAGATGGACCCGTCTCCGGGAGCCAACTGGCGAAGGAGTAGGAAGGCCCGGCTCGACCTCGGCCGAGGTGGACCCGACTCCGGGCACCACCCGACGAGGGAGCGAGGGGGCGCCAGCTTCAGTCGAGGTGGACTCCTCCTGGGCGAACACCTGGCGTAGCGTCAGAGAAGTGCTCGGCTTCAGCCGAGGTGGACCCGTCTCCGAGCGCCAACTGGCGAAGGAGCAGGAAGGCCTGGCTCGACCATGGCCGAGGTGGACCCGTCCCCGGGCGCCACCCGGCGAGGGAGCGAGGGGCTGCCAGCTTCGACCGAGGTGGATCCCTCCTGGGCGGACACCTGGCGGAGCGGCAGAGAAGTGCTCGACTTCGGCCGAGGTGGACACGTCTCTGGGCGCCAACTGGCGAAGGAGCAGGAAGGCCCGGCTCGACCTCGACCGAGGTGGACCCATCCCCGGGTGCCACCTGGCGAGGGAACGAGGGGCCGCCAGCTTCGGCCGAGGTGGACCCCTCATGGGCGGACACCTGGCGGAGCGGCAGAGAAGTGCTCAACTTCGGCCGAGGTGGATTCGTTTCCGGGCGCCAACTGGCGAAGGAGAAGGAAGGCCCGGCTCGACCTCGGTCGAGGTGGACCCGTCTCCGGGTGCCACCCAGCGAGGGAGCGAGGGGCCACCAGCTTCGGCCGAGATGGACCCCTCCTGGGCGGACACCTGGCGGAGCAGCAGAGAAGTGATCGACTTCGGCCGAGGTGGACCCGTCTCTGGGCGCCAACTGGCGAAGGAGCAGGAAGGCCCGGCTCGACTTCGGCCGAGGTGGACCTGTCTCTGGGCGCCACCCGGCGAGGAGGCGAGGGGCCGCCAGCTTCGGCCGAGGTGGACCCCTCCTGGGCGAACACCTGGCGGAGCGGCAGAGAAGTGCTCGACTTCGGCCAAGGTGGACCCATCTCCGGGTGCCAACTGGCGAAGGAGCAAGAGGGCCCGGCTCGACTTCGTCGAGGTGGACCCGTCTCCGGGCGCCACCCGGCGAGGGAGCGAGGGGCCGCCAGCTTCGACCGAGTTGGATCCCTCTTGGACGGACACCTGGCGAAGCGGCAGAGAAGTGCTCGACTTCGGCCGAGGTGGACCCATCTCCGGGCGCCAACTGGCGAAGGAGCAGGAATGCCCAGCTCGACCTCGACCGAGGTGGACCCGACTCCGGGCGCCCCCCGGTGAGGAAGCGAGGGGCCGCCAGCTTCGGCTAAGGTGGACCCCTCCTAGGCGGACACCTGGCGTAGTGGCAAAGAAGTGCTCGACTTCGACCGAGGTGGACCCGTCTCCGGGCACCACCCGGCAAGGAAGTAAGGGGCCGCCAACTTCGGCCTAGGTGGACCCCTCCTGGGCAGACACCCGGCGGAGCAGAAGAGAAGTGCTCGACTTCGGCCGAGGTGGACCTGTCTCCGGGTGCCAACTGGCGAAGGAGCAGGAAGGCCCAGCTCGACCTCGGCCGAGGTGGACCCGTCTCCGGGCGCCACCCGGCGAGGGAGTGAGGGGCCGCCAGCTTCGGCCGAGGTGGACCCCTCCTGGGCAGACACGTGGTGGAGCGGCAGAGAAGTGCTCGACTTTGGCCGAGGTGGACCCGTCTCCGGGCGCCAACTGGCGAAGGAGCAGGAGGCCCAGCTCGACCTCGGTCGAGGTGGACCCGTCTCCGGGCGCCACCCGGCGAGGGAGTGAGGGGCCGCCAGCTTCGACCGAGGTGGACCCCTCCTGGGCAGACACCTGGTGGAGCGGCAGAGAAGTGCTCGACTTTGGCCGAGGTGGACCCGTCTCCGATCTCGCTCGCCGAAAAAAAATTCACGTGGTTCGGACCACGTTCGGCGGGACCTGAGACACGCCACGTCAGCGTAACAGCCATATCAGGCATGAAACTTGTGGAGTTCAAGTTCGAGTGTGTTTTATTGGTTTTTTATTTTCCCGTTAAAAAATAGAGAGTTTCGTTAGTTCATGATGCTTGGTTCCCTTGATTGATCTCCCTCTTGGTTTGGTCTATGCTTTGGCCGCCTCTATGCTTTGACCACTGAAGGATCTGGTTGTTCTTTTGCATGCCAATGACCCTAGTGCCAAGGTTGCTTTGTTTCTTCGTTCCTCTTTGTCTTGAGATCGAGCGCCTCTATTCTTTGGTGTTCTATTCATCACCAAATAATACTCCCTCTTGATCTATTGCCAAGGTCGAGAAGGGTGTTGGTCCATCTCTCTTGGGTACTCTCTTCTCTTGGTCTGTAGCCAAGATCGAGAAGGGTATTGTCTATTCGGTATATTTATTGTTGCCTCCTTATGATTTATTTGGCGGCTCTTATTTAGATATTTCATATAGCCTTTGTATCCAATTCAGGATAGTTTATTAATGGATTAATCCTTCCTATGGATGTATGTATATCTATCGAACCATTTAATTCAGGATAGTTTATTAGTGGATTAATCCTTTCTATGGATATAGGCATAGTTATCGAACCATGTAATTTTTTTTATCTTTTTTGTACTTATTTATTTATACCTATGATGTATTCGATGAAATGTTTGAATGAGATGGAATGCTAATTTAGAAACCTAAAGTGATCCAATATGCTACATACAATCTTAGAAGGCATGAAATGGTTGTATTTGATATCACAGGAATCAAAGTTTCCTGTAATACAATCTTAATAATTGGTATTAGAGCATTTGGATGGCTAGCGACGGGAATCAAAGTTTCTCAATGGCTAGTGATTTGGTATCTATTTTTATTCTATCATTAGAAGGCATGAAATGGTTGTATTTGATATCACAGGTAATTTCTTCCAATGGAAGATAAGGATGAAATGCTTATTGGTCAAAAAAGGCATAGCAAAAGCCCCAAGAATGGATGCAATTCCAGGAGATAATAAGGCAATCAAAGAGGAAATCAACGAGAAAGCACTAGAAACTTTATTTTTAGGCTTGAATGATAAAGTCCTATACAATATTATGGATCTTGATATAGCTAAAAGTGTATAAAAAAATGGACAGTTTGTATATAGTAAAATCTCTTACCAATAAACTGTAATTAAGAAAAAAAGTTACATACATTTCATATGGCAAAAGGAACTTCACTCAAAAATCACTTGGATGAGTATAATAAGCTCTTACTTGATTTAGCAAATATTAATGTTGATATTGATAAAGAAGATAAGACTTTAATCCTGATCTATCTTTACTTAGGTCCTTCGCATATATTACTACTACCATACTCTATGAAAAAGAGACCATAAGTTTTAAAGAGGTAGCATCCACTTTATTATTCAATAAGCTTAGATTGAGAGTATAACTATAATCTCAAACTCAGACTTCAGCTCAAGGACTTACAGTTAGAGGCAAAGATGAGCAAAAGAAAGGTGGACAAGGTAGAAGCAAGTCCAAAACCAGATAAAAGTCTAAGTCTAAAAGATTAGATATTTGTCATTATTGTAAGAAGCCAGGTCACTGGAAATCAAAGTGTAGACTTCTATAGTTTGAGAAAGAAAAGAAATAAAAAGATAAAAGAACAGTCTCTAATTCAATATTCGTTGCAGTTACATTAGGAGATCACAATAGTATGATAGATGATGTAGTATTTATAGTTTCTTGTAATATTAGTATCAGTTAAGTTGATACTTGAATTATGGAGTTTGGAGTATCTTTTTACATGACACCTCATAAAGAATGGTTCTTATCGTTCTTCTCAGGAATGATACCATCTACAAAGTAAAAAGTATTGGTATAATTTAGAGCAAATTTAATACTAATATTATATTGATTTTGGATGATACCAAATATGTTCCTTAATTGAAAAAGGAACCTTCTCTCAGTGCATGCCTTTGATAGTGTAGGTTTCGAGGGTAGATGAAGTAGAGGATCAATAACATCATTAAAGGAGCATTGACTTTATTGAAAGGCAAATTGAATGGCACCCTCTACTATCTTGATGGTAGTATAGTAGTTGGACAAGCTTAAGTAGTACAGTCTTTTATTGAGTAGTTGACACATTTATGACACCAGAGGTTAGGTCACATATCAGACAAAGGTCTACATGAACTGAGCAGACATGATCTACTAAGTGGTCATTGGTTAGTATACTTGGATTTTATAAGTACTATATATTTGAAAAACAATATAGAGTCGGCTTCTTTATATGCGTGCACAGGGCATTTGGTATATTGGATATATTCATTCTAACCTATAAGGACCTGTACCAATTATATCTAAGGGTGGATCCAAATACTTATATTATTAATAACTACTTTCACAAAGTCTAGATATATACTATCAAGATTAGGAGTATTGTGTTTGACACATTCAAGAAGTGGAGGGCTATGGTCGAAAGACAAACTGAGAAAAATGTGAAAACTTTCCAGACTGATAATGAACTAGAATTTTGTTCTAAGAGTTTGATGAATTTTACAAATCAAAAGGCATTATTAGATACAGAACCATGGTGGGTATATCTCAAGAGAATGGTATGGCAGAATGCATGAACCGTATATTATTAGAGAGAGTTAGATATATTTATCCAGTTTTGGATTAAGTAAAGATTTTTGGATAGAGACTACATACATAGCCTACTATATAATAAATCGATTTCCAACATCAGCATTGAGCATCAAGACTCCAAAAAAAAAATGGATTAGAAGACCTGCTGACTATTTAGTGCTTAAAATCTTTGGATGTCTAGCTTATGCACATGTCAGAGAAAAAAGCTGGATCCAAGGCTAAAAAGTGCATATTTATTGAATACGTACATAGGATAAAGGGCTATAGATCATGGTGCACAGAGCCTGGATTCCAAGATTTTCTAATCAGTAGGGATGTAACATTTTATGAGATAGCTACTCCTTCATGATAGTTACAGCCCAATTCTTCTCAAAGAGATCAAGTTCAGGATCAGCAGGATTGGACTGTTATGGATATTAATCAGATTGTTCGATCATAGCAGCAGCAACAAAATGGAGATAGTTATATTCAGAATGAGCAGCAATAGTAGATAGATATAAATATATAGATCAAGAGAAGGTTACCATGTAGAGTCAAGATCAGATTGATAGTATTACCACTCGTAGATCCAAGTGTCACATCGAAGTATCTCAAAGGTATGGTTTTAAAGATTCTACTTGTACTAAGTTAGTTTATTATACTTTGAGTATTGTAGATATCATTGGTAATGAGCTGACTATAATCAGGATGCTATTGATAATTCATTAGCTGAGTAACGAACCATGAATATAATTGAAGAGCTATTTTTTTTAAAAAAAATCAGACTTAGAAATTAGTCCAATCATCAAAGGGTAAGAAGGTAATTAGTTGTAAATGGATTTTCAAGAAGAAGAAAGAAACTAGTCCTCAGGATTGTTGATATAAGACCAGGTTGATGGCTAAGGACTATAATCAAAGGAAGAGTATTGACCATAATAAGGTATTTTCTCCTGTAGTCAAACATTTTTTTTATCCATGCTTGTTTTAGTTGCACTCAAGACTTGGAGTTAGAACAAGCTGATGTAAAGACAGTTTTTTTGCATGATGACTTAGAGGAGTAGATTTATATACAACAGCCATCTGATTTTGAGGTCTAAATAAAGAAGATCATGTATGCTTACTCAAGAGATCATTGTATGGTCTCAAGCAGTCTCCAAGATAATGGTACTATAAATTTGATAGGTTTATGGTTAACCATAGATTCAACAAATATCCGTATAATAATTGTGTGTATCATCAATGGCTGTCAGACAGGTTCTTGTGTTATTATTGCTGTATGTGGATGAAATGATGATTACAACTAAAGATATATTAGTTATCTAAAAGCTAAAAGTCGAGCTCAATATTGCATTTAAGATAAAGAATCTTAGACCAGCAATGAAGATACTTAGAATAGAGATAATTTATGATAAATATTCAGGTAGACTTTTTCTTACTCAGCATGATTATATTGAAAAAGTCTTGAACAAATTTGGTATGTCTGTAGCTAAATCAGCCACTACTCCCTTTGCCAGTCAAGCCGGCACACACCAGAGAATATAGGAGTTATTCGGTGGGGGACCCTTTGATAACTAAGTTAGAGAGGGAAAACAATAAAAGAAAAATGAAGTGAGAGTTTGTTTGAGTTTAGAGCCCATCCCCTTTGAAGTCCCCTTTCCTCCTTTCATAGAGGGTTTTAGACTGTTTGTGACTATCCAATGTTGTTAGGCAGTTATAACCACATAATTCTATTAGGCAATTTTATGACCATCTAATTTTGTTAGCAAGCTATTATAACAGAATTGCCAATCCATGAGTAGCGGAGAGATGGTTCTGTTATAACAGAAATGGCCAACTATTTGAGCTGTAATGATTCAAAACTTTAAGTCCAGGTCGGCTTACAATTGATCTCATAGGCCAACTTAGGAATGGCTTGTTGCTACTATATAAGTTGAATATAATACAAGGTGAAGGCCAATATCTTATCCAAGCATATATCAGCCATTATTAAAAAGGGTTTTGCCATCTATGCTTCTTCACATCAGATTTCTACCGACATACCCTTATCACATCATCCAAGATCAGACAAGTCATATTTATCCATAGTAGTTAGAATGGCTACTTTTCTTTTATGCTCAAGAAATGATATCCAAAATATTTACCAAGTGAGTTTCTATTCAAAAATAAATTAATATTTTTAAAGTCGGACCGGACTGCAAATCATCAAACTATCTGGTTCTTAGGTTGACCCATCTGATTGGCTGAACTAATTGATAGCATCAACTAGTGTCATTGTGGCATCACAATTATATTTTATTTTTCAAAAAAGTCTAAAAATGTGAGAAAGATTATGTAGGATTCTTGAGACCAAGATAGTGCTCCGCATCTTACCATGTCCAAGTACCTATATCCCAACCCTCTGTCAGCCCCATTTCCCTCTCTTACCACCATCGCTATCACAATGAAGCTCCATTTTTTTCACCCCTTCCTTGAATGCTAGCTTCTTCGCTCTCGCCATCATCACCACTCCCTTCATTACCTCCACCTTGGTTTTGTACATTGCCTCTGCACTTGCCCTCACCATTTATTGCACCATCTTGCTCTAGATGCAACTCTTTGCTACTATCGTTCTATTGAGTACCATTGAGATTGAGGGATAGTTTAGGTTCTCTAATACTGGCTACTTTGCCAAGGAGATCGCTGACATGTGGTTGGTCCCCTAGATAGCATTCGACTTGTACCCCAGGGTACAAAGGAAGGCTACATAGTCTTGATCCTTGAGGTCATACACCAAACCACTACCGTGTTCAACCCATTCCTGGCCCTGAAGTCTAGTGGCATTGCTACCTTGTAAGAAAATAAAATCTACGAGAACTAGAACAAGTCTAGAAATGGGCTCGGATTGGCCAAACTTCAAATCAAACTATGGGCTAGGTTTGAATAAAATCTGGCCATATTCGAACTCAAATATAGAATTCATTTCATTTTTGAATCAGGCTTGGGCTTATCATTGGCCTGATCTAAGCCTGAGTACGATGCAAGCCCAAGCCGAAGCCCAAAAATAGCTCAAGCTTCCTTCTTCTTGCCCAATTGGGTTCGGGCTCTCCTCCTTACTCATGTGGCTTCCACCAAGGTTGAGGGCACCACGTCGGTGCCGACACTTCATTCTGATGAGTCAAATCCCCCCCCCCCCTCCTAAGGAACTACCCCTTTTGCTGAATCCCCTAACTCTATATCTAAAGCTTTCGCTCCCACTTCGGGTCCGACTCTAGTTAAGAAGACCGCCTCAACTCCAGCCAAGACTTCCACTCCTGTCGCCACCCTCGTTAAGGCTCTAGCTACAGCCTAAAAAGACCATCCCTACTTCATGATGTCTCCGTTGACTGCCCTTGGATCCTCTCCTATTGTTGGCTTCAATGTTCTCGAGGTTCATAGGTCACCAAGCCCTCCCATGCCATTCGCTGAAAGCTTGTTGGTAGAAAAGTCGACTCCATATGCCATTGACGAGCCATCCAGGGTTGTCAAAAATGGGGTAGCTAGAGCCATGGTCACCTGGGAAGATAATAGGATTCGATCTTCCTACTCGCACGATGAGTTAGGGTCACGGTACAATTTCTCGGACAGGCCTAAAGGGTCCGAGCCTGAGTTTTTTCAAAATTATTGGGTCTAAGCTGGGCCCAAGCCCGAAAATAATTTTTGGACTGAGCTAGGGTATAGGGATAAGGCCCGACTCGGCCCTGTTCCAACCTGGACTAGATCGGACTGAATAATCCGACTTTTTCTTTCAATTGTCTCATTTTAAATCAAGTTTTGAGCACTTTTAAAATTATCATTTGAATCGAATTGGATAGATGACTCATTCTCAATTTAGCCGATCGAACTGGCCATTCTAGTTTGATTTTAGAAGTATTGAGTCAAATAACTGGTAGCTTTTTTGATAGGATAGAAGTATTTTACATTCCTCATATAAGTATATTCATAAGAAATAAGGCATAAAAGATTAAATAGTTGGGTTGAGAAGAGAAGCAGAATCTCGTTGTTTAGTCTGAATATACTTAACCATAGAAGCGCCCACTTACTTCACCATTGTAGAACGGTCCTTCTAAAAATGTATGGGGGCTCTCGAAAGTATGCATGGTACACCCTAATCCTTCCTGTGCTGCACTTAGTTCAACTATTGGGTGGTAAAGTTAATTAACTCAGGTAACATTGTGGCATTCACGGGGTTCTTCACTTGTGTCCATGGAAGACCATTCATAACCTTTGTACGAACACTCATCGATTGTTGGATCTTCCATTTCTTTGAGAGCTTTTTTTTTTTTTTTTGATAAAATGATGAATTCAATTAAGAGAATGAGAGTCAATGCAAACTAGAAAGTTGGAGAGGAGAAGGTCCCTAAGCCATACAGGAGCTACACGCCAATTCAACCACAAAACAGGAGCAAATGATAAGCCACATAGAAGGCGACCCAATCTATGACTGAGTTAGCCTCCCTGTAGGCATGGCGGACTGCAATAAATGCGCAGCTCTGCAATAGATAACCAATATCCCGAATAACGGGATGGACCGATGGAGATCTCAACGACTAGCGTATCCAGGAAACGACAGTCATTGAGTCCCCCTCGATGATGAGGTAGTCCAGGTACAAAATTTGGCGGGCATATCGAATTCCTGCCCAAGCAGCCATTAACTCCATGCCCAGGACCGAAGACAAAATAGAAGGGAGGCCTCCCGCCGCCAGGAACTCGAGGTGATAATCATAGATAACAAAAGCTGATCCTCCTTGCCTGCCTCGAAGGCACCCATTGAAGCTGGTCCTCCTTGCTTTGAGAGCTGTTTATTAAGATAAACATGAGTTCGGGGAGCGCTTTGAGTGGGTGTTCCATTAGTCGCCGGGTGCATTGGAAAGGTGCATTTTATTAGTTATGATATATAAAATAAATATATATTTATATAGTTTGAAAGTATTTAAAAAATATTTTTTTATGATATGTATGGTAGATTATTTGAAGTGATAAATTATTTTAAAAAATTAAAATCTAAATAGAACAAAGTTTGGAATCCTGATCTAGAAGGCGAATAAAACTGCTATTTTAAAGAGATTTGGCTCTCTTCACGTACGAAGAATAATTGGATCATTCACTCTCCTTTAAGATACAACTTGGTTTTAATACTCTAATGTTTGTCGATGGCACAATCTTGAATGAATGCTAATCAAACCCATCTTCAACCCAATTAATAAAATGTAAAATAAAAATATAAAAAAGAGAGAATTTTTGGAGAATTTTGAAAGAGAATGAGTGTGAGGTAGAGAACTTGGGATAAAGAGAATAAGAGAGAATTCTTGGATAGTTTGGAAGGCTAGGAGAAGGAGCCTTTTAAGCTCAAAAATCTCCAAAAGCCCAAAAATCCTTCCAAGAGACATTTACAATATTTAAGAAAAAATAAAAAAATGGTGCACAAACGGTCGAATGATCGTGCACGGATCGTGCGCTTGCGGTCATCCAAGCTTTCGGTCTGTTAGAGTTTTGATACTCTAAAGTAAAAAAAAGTATGATAATTCCTTACAAGTTTCAAAACTTATAAAATATTTAAATTCAGTAAATAATTTAAATAGTAAAATTTTTGGACTTTTACTATGTTTAGTACAAATACCTTCTAAGTTTGAACTTGATTTAGTATCAAAATACATACTGTGTGAAGATGAACTGATCCTAATATAGGATAGTGCTATCTAGATCATGCGCTTGCCTTAATTTTTATGAGAGTTACTAAAAATTTGTCCTGATTTCATGTCGCGGTCTTAAGACTACTCTCACTAAAGTAGATTCCTCTAAAGGTACATGCAAACGGAATCATACTTTGCTGAACTCATGGTCATGGATCTATTATGAGTTATGCTCAACCTAACTGTTATAATAAAGTACCACATCATAGGGACAGAATGTATATAGATTTCAAATCGATACTCCTAGATATCATCTTAGAGGTTGTTTTCCTTTGAACCTTAACTATGGGATTACCATGATGATAAGAGTTCACTCTGGTAACTAATATATGGACTTAAGCCACATCCTCTTTGATATCTCAGATATGGTAACCTTTGAAAGGCCTTTGATCAAAAGATCTGCCAAGTTATTCTTTGGTCTTATAGATTGTAGTGATATCACTTCTTTTATTTTATTTCTTACAACTTTATACCTAGTCAAGATATAATTGTTTATCTTTTTATTAGTTATCTATTGATTTAAAAGATTAATTAGAGCTCTATAATCATATTTTTTAAAAAAATAAAATTTTTAGTAAAAGAAATTTTAAATTATTTATTAAATCTTTTAACCACTATGTTTCAATACATGTAATATCAAGAGCAGTTAATTTAGATTTTAATGTACTTTTAGTAATTATCATTTATTTACAAGATCTCTAAGATATTGCAGCTCCTCTTAGCAAGAAGAGATACTTTGTAATGAACTTAATATCTAAGGTATTCATTATTCAATTAGCATCATTATAACCCTCAAGTATTTTTGGATAATCTGAGTATACTATAGAGTAATCTAAGATTTCATGAAGATATCTAAAGATTATTTCTAGAGCTTTCTAATATTATTTACTAGGATTACTAGTATACCTACTCAGTCCGCCTATTGTATAAGCTATATCTAGGTGGATTCTATTTAAAATATATAATAAAGATCCTATCTTTTGGGAATATTCTAATTGACCTACAAGTTCTCCTAAATTTTTAATTAAGTAAGAATTATGATAATAAAAGGTAGAGATATGATTTAAATTAAAATATTTAAATTTTTTAAAGTATTTTTTTTATTGAGTGTATTAGACTTATTGCTATTCTACTATCTATTCTTTTAAGCTTTATTTCTAAAATTAAATTAGCTTCTTCTAAGTCTTTCATATCAAAATTATTTGATAAATAATTTTTAGTTTCTTAAATTATTTTCATCGAGGTTCTAAATAATAATATACAATCTACATACAAGCATAATATTATAAAATGCATACCATGTCTTTTATAATATACATATTTATTATATTTATTTATTTTAAAGTTATTTTTTTAGATAATTTCATCAAATTTAATATGTCATTGTCTAGGAGCTTGTTTTAAATTATAAAGTGATTTAATTAGTCTATATACTTTATGTTATTATCCTTTTACTTCAAATCTTTGAAGTTGGTTTATATAGATTTTTTTTTCTAATTCTTTATTTAAAAATATAGTTTTTACATTCATTTGATGGATTATTAATTTATGAATTGAGACTAAAGCTACTAAAATTTTTATGATAGTTGTCTTGGCTATAGGATTGTTGGTGTTAGAGTAATTAATGTCTTTCTTTTAGTTAAACCTTTTTATTACTAACCTAGTTTTATATCTTTCTATTATTCTATCTTATCTTAATTTTTTAAAAAAAAATTATTTTATTCCAATAGATTTGTTGTTTAGAGGTAAATCAATTAAAATCCAAATTTTATGTTCTATGATTGATCGAATTTCATTATTTATGGCTTTCTTTCAATATGATGATTTTAATGATGATATTGTCTCATCATACGTAGAAGTTCATCCATTACTAAGAATGTGGAAAAGTCTTCTCCAAAATTAATTTCAACTCTTTTCTTTTTACTTCTTAATTCAGGTTCAGTATCTAATTCTAATTCTATAGCTCTAAAGGAAGATGGTTTACTTTCTAGAAATCTAGAAATTCATGTCTTAAAAAAAGTATATTTTCAAAGAAAGAGACATCTCTAGCTTCAAAGATTGAGTTGCTTGCTATATCACTAATCTCAAATTTTATTACTAAGAATCCATAGATATTGTTATTTTAGGCATAGCCTATAAATATAGCATCCATAATCTTATATCCTAGTTTTCTCTTTTTAAGTTTAGGAATATAACCTTGGCTAATTACTTCTATACTTTAAGAAAATATGGATTAAAAATCCTTCATTTCCAAAGTTCATAAGGAGTCTTACCACTATCCTTAATAGATATCCTATTTAGGATGAAGATAGAAGAGCTTTCCCAACAAGTTCTCAAGTAAGCCAGAACTGATAAACATAGTGTTTACCATATCTATAAGGTACAATTTTTATAGTCAGCTATATCGTTGGACTGTGAAGAGTAAAGAGTAGTTACTTGATGAATTATACTATATTCTTAGTAGAATTAGAAGAATTCATTTGAGGTATACTCCTTCTCTCTATCAAATCTAAGAATTTTAATCTTCTTTTCTTATTGATTTTCTATTTCACTCTTATAAATTTTAAATTTATTGAATATTTGATTTTAAATTTAATTATATAACAATAACAGTATCTGAAAAAATTATCTATAAAGGTCACTACATATCAAGTGCCACTATAGGTTGCAATTTTGGTGGAGTCACATACATCACTATGTATCAATTTTAAGATTGTAAAATTTTTTTTAACTGATTTGATTAGTTTCTTAGTTATTTAGATTCAGCACATATTTCACACTTAGATGTATCTAAGTTTGATTGGGGAATTAGTTTTAACTCAATCATATGTTTAACTTTTTCTAAGTATATATGATCCAACCTATCATGCCGCATATTTTATTCAGATTCATTCACAAAATAAATTTGATTCTTAATTTTATTTAATAAAAAAATTATTACATTTAATTTGAATAAACCATCACTTACATATTCTTTTTCTCTAAAGGTATTATTCTTAGTTATTGCAACTTTGTTATAATCAAGAATTATTTTATATTCTTTTTAAACTAGCCAAGACCCACTAATAAGGTTCTTCCTAAGATCTAGAACATATAACACATCTATTAGGATAAGAATTTTTTCTGCTATCATCTTTAGGTTGACTCGACCTTGTTTCATGATCTTGATGGCTATATTATTCCCTAAGGTCATACCTTTTCGACTTGAGTCCTGAAAAGTAGTGAACCGGGAGCGATTAAAATAAATATAAATATTGGCTCTTGAATTCAACCACCAATCAAGGTTGGAAGAAGTAATATTAACTTCAGGGTTTAAGCTTACTGACTTAAAGGTAAAGTCTTATGAACCTTCAACTATATGAGCTTGGGGTCCGGAGGAATCAAAAGGTAAAAAGGCTCTTTCTTTTGATGAAAATAGTCTCTTCAAGATAATTTATCCTCCTGTATACAAAACAAAATCTTTTACTTGGACCTTGGGCAGGCTTGCTGGATCTAGTATTATTGGCTTTAAAGGTTTTACCCTTGGGTTTGAACTTATTTGGATTAGGATAGTAAGGTTGGTTTGATTGGTATTGTTGGTTTAGTTGAAATCTAGACTTTAATTTTGGTTTAGTATTGTTGTTGGTCGGGTATTATTGAGTTAGGTTAGCTTGGGCACTTGAAATTCTAGTTTGCTGGAATTTAGACCTATATTGCTCTTTTATCCTGATTGAGTTCAAAAACTGGGCTAGGGTTAGCTCTCTTTGCTTTTGGAGCTAACATTTGACAAAGTCATTCTAGGAAAGAGACATTTTATCGAGAAGGCTAGAGACCTTAAATTCTTTTAAGAATTTATCTCTATTGGCTTGAAGTTTTCTAAGATACTCTTATAATTGGTAAAGCTAGTCATTGATAGATTTGTCTTCTACCATATTATACCTAAGAAATGATGCAGTGTTGAATCGTTCCGATCCTAGCATCATTAAGGTCGTACTCAGACTCTAGATATCTCATAATTACTTTGCACTCCTAGTTAACAAGTAAATATCTAGAGTGAGCCAGAAAGGGTACTAAGAATTTTACTTTTATATAGGTAGTCCTTTTCTAGGATAGTAGGTGTGGTTGAACTAAAGGAATTGATGGACTAGTTGATCATTAATCAAAATCTTAAGGTGGTTAGCCAAAACTTCGTTTGGCTTGGCCATCCCCTAAAACAAGATTCATCAAACTTTTTGGTTTTAGGCTAATGATATCATTATTAAGGATTGTCATTAGATCCAGATAGGTTCAAAGAAAATAATCTAAAAAATAAAAAATAATTTTATTAAAAACTTATTTAATTAATTTAAATATTATTTATTTATTTATTTATTATTATTTATTATTTATTATTTTTATTTTATTTCTAGAAATTAAACTTTTATTAAAATGATCACTAAAGTGATTGGATCGATGATTTATTAAGATTTTTATTTAAGTTATTTGATCTTAAATCTTAAAAGCTTTGATTAATTTGTTTGTATGGTCTTTTAAAGATTAATTTGCAAACTGCAATATAGGTTTAGTGAATATCTTCAATTAATTTTGTACAATACAAAATGAATAGATATGATGCTATAGATAACCAAAAAAATATAATTATAATTTTTTTATCATATATAAATATAAAATATACAAGGTAAATAAACTATAATTAAGTACAAATAATTATATTTATATACATGCATTGTAAAATATTTATAAATCTTCTTTAGATTTTTAGTTATAATATATGGAAACTATATATGTATTTATATAGTTTGAAAGTATTTTAAAAATAATTCTTCAGCAGAATATTTGGAGTGACAAATAATTTTAAAAAATAAAATTAAAATAGAATAAAGTTTGGAATCCTGATCTGGGAGATGGATGAAATCACTATCCTAAAGGAGATTTGGCCCTCTTCTCATGTGAAGAATAACTGAAATACTCACTCTCCTCCAAGGTATAATCTGAAAGCTAACATTTCAATGTTCTTCAATTACATGATCTCAAATGAATGCTGATCAAACCCGTCTTCAACCTAATTAATAAAATATAAAATAAAAATTTGAAAAAGAGGGAATTTTTGGAGAATTTTGAAAGAGAATAAGTTTGAGTGGGAGAACTTGGAATAAAGAAAATAAAAGAGAATCCTTGGATAGGTTGGAAGGCTAGGGAAGGAGCCTTTTTATAAGCTCAAAAATTTCTAAAAGCCCAAAATATCCCTCCAAGAGCCATTTATAATATTTAATAAAGAAAAAAAAATGGTGCACAAATTGTCGAATGGCTGCATGTGGAGCGCGCATCTATGCTCATGCAGGCATTCAGCCCATTAGAGTTTTGAAACTCCAAAGTAAAAAAAAATGTACAACATATTTTTCTTTTGAGGGATATGAGAAATTATTGGATAGACAAAGTCAATAAAAAAATTTGTTTACCATAATAATGTTCTTTATTTCTTAGACATGGTTGCATAATTTTTAAGTTCAAAATACTTGTATAACATATTTTTTCATTAAACTTTATACACACACACACATATATATATGGTTATATTTGTAACGATTTGGAGTCAAATCTAGTCATATTTTTATCATCTGATTTATATAAATTTTCATAAAAAAAATTATTGGTATAGAATAAATACAAATATAAATGAATAAAAACGTTCCAGAATTGTTGCTGCAACTTCTTCCAGACTGGGTTCAGTCAACTTGGCTGGAGCGCTCCTCTCCCGGTTCCTGCAAAAAAGTCTCCAAGGGCCGATGGCGTTTCGGTAGGGGACATTCCGATGCTTAAGTTAGCGGGAGCTTGAGGGCACAGAATGGAGGAATCAATGGAGATGAGCTTGAGGAGTAGGGAAAGAGTCCTTGTGCTTATCGCCCAAAGTCCCCCGGTTTACCGTATATAGGCATGGAACATTGCCAGAATCTGTTAGGGGTGTAGCCATGAAAGACCGATCTGCCTCCAGGAGAATCTGGAGAGTGGCCACGTGGCGCCAGGATGGGGCGACATCGTGGGAGTAGTGGAGTAGTGGCGTTGATGTGTTAGAGTTCTGTTGTAACAGAATTCTGGTACCAGCTGGAAGAGGCTTCTGGAGCCCTTTGGACCATCTTCAAAGTGGCCCTTTGAGAATGGGTCGGTCGGACCTCAACAAGAGTAGGTCGGTCGGACTTCAGCAAGAGTGGATCAGTCGGACCCTAGCAGGAGTAGGTCGGTCGGACCCCAGCAAGAGAGGGTCAGCCGAACCTCATTAGGAGCGGGTCGGTTGGACTTCATCAAGAGTGGGTCGGTCGGACTTCATCAAGAGTGGGTCGGTTGGACCTTAGCAAGAGTGGGTCGGTCGGACCCCAGCAGGAGCGGGTCAGCCAAACCTCGGCAATAGAGGGTCGGTCGGACCTTAGCACTGGTCCGGTTCGAAGGTGAGCCAATTGGGTATAACAGTTGCTTCCTTGCTCTTGGCCTTCGAGAGGACCTGCGGTTTTGAAGGATAAGAGTATCATTTAACCTTTAATACATCTATCCTTGGGACGATCATGAATCTGATCAGGCGTACTGTGACTAGTCGTTCCCCCACTTCGAAATCTTGCGATCAGGATAGGTGTCAGCACCGCGTTGGAGGCGGTGGAAGAGGTAGTTAATGCAGATGGGGCACAATGATGAGAGGCCAGCCTAGCCTGCTTGGTCGTCGGGCCTCAGACGTGACTTGGGCAACGTGGCGAGATCCAGACGGTTGGCACCACGTCCGAAGCAGTTCATCCACCACTGGTTTGGGGATCACGCGGATCATGGTTGGACGTGGTTCGTCGCGTCTCATCGGCTTCTCCATTGGATTGGAAAGCCGCACCATCTGACGACTGATTGCGGTGCTCGAGGACAATGGGAAGCGGTCCTTCGAAGGCTATAAAAGGAGAGGGTGAAGGCCCGGGAGAGAGTCTTCTGCTGCAGCTACGCTTGGAGAGAGAGCATCCCTCCTTTGCCGCTCTCGCCCTTTTAGGAACCTCAATCACCAGGTTAGTTTCCCCCATCTTTCCTCTCCAACTTCAATTAGAATGGCTTTCGACAGCCGGAGCTCCGCCCATAGGGATAGGGAACCAGGTCCCCATAGCATCTCGTCGGAAATGATCCAGGAGAGGGTAGAAAATCTTAGGGTTATATACAATATACCTTCCACTCTGCACTTAACCGTCCCCAATCGGGAGGGAAGGGTGACTGGTCCATTGAACCTAGGAGCCCTTCCGATGTATGAAGATCATCTCAAGGCCGGCCTTAGGTTTCCACTTCTCGATTTTTTCGTCCGGATCTTCAACTCCTATAGAGTGACTCCTACGCAGCTGACCCCAAATAGCATTCGGGCAATCAACTGCTTCATGGTCCTTTGCCAGAGGGCCAAAGCCGAGCCGAGAGTGTCTCTTTTTGCAAACTTTTTCCTCCTGAAAAAAATTTTCGAAGCCAGGAGTGGTGGATGTTCAGTCCTCGCCCTGGTCGGAGGATCTTGGGGGGTCTTCCGTCAGCCATTCACGGGTGGAAGTCCCATTTCTTCTATATAGATAGCCTGCAACCTTAGGGCTTCGAGCCGACGTGGAGGGAGCCGAGGCCGAAGGGTGTTAACGGGAGGAAAGTGCTGAGGGCCGATGAGGCCGATTTTAATAGAATGGAGGAGGTCGGCCCAAACTTGTACATGACCTACTGTGGGAGGATAGCCTCCATTTGGCTAGAGTCAGCCAACACCAATACTTGGGTAGGGTAGAGGCCACTGTCGTAAGTCTTCCATTTTTTCTGTCAGCTTGGTTTCTCTGTTGCTGACCTTGGCTTATCATGTAACAGGAAAAAAGATGAAGCCAGACCGAGTGATAATCTTGGCACAGGCAGCCAAGAAGAGGGGCATCTGCATCGTGGAGCTGACGGCCGAACGACAGAAGAAATAGCAGACGGAAGAATCAACGGCTACCATCATATCGGTAGTCTCCGACGATCACATATCTCTGTCGGAGCGCCAGGTGGCGAGGGTGCCTGAGCACTCATCTTCGATCGAACAGTCGGCCGCCTAGCTCGGAGAGGAGCCATCGGGTCTGACTGATATGGAGACGGCCCTAACCTTGCCGCTTATCGAGCTGATAGAAGAGGCTCCACCGACGGCCAAAGGGACAGGGGCAACCATAGAAGGGGGAGCCGATAGGGGGGAAGCCGGCCAAAGTAGTGGTGAGGCACACCAGCACTAGCGCGCCCTTAACAACCCTGAGCAGGCCAAAGACCTGTTCAAAAGGGGCATCACAGATGCCGACTGGGATGAGTCGAGTCGACGAACCCTAAATGAAGCCGCGAGGAGTTCCTACCCCAATATGATGGGGGTAAGTCACTTGCTCTTGAGTCTGTCTTTTTCTTCATTTTCTTATTCATGACTAACACTGCCGTGCTATTTGCAGCTCCTCCATGACATCTTACTGATGGACGATGGCCTCGGCGAGATGCTCTTCGTGAGAGAGTTGACGATCAGGAAGGCCGAAGGGGTGGAGGCGGCCAGAGCTATAGCCGAGGCGGCGCGGAAGGCTGCTGAAGAAGAGCTATCTACCTGTCGGGCCGAGGCAGAGGCCAACAAAAAGTAGGCGAAAGACCTGCAGGCCGGCTAGCCGACCGGGAGGCCAGCCTAAAGAAAAGGAAGAAGAAACTGAAGTCCTTGGTGCATCGGCTAGCCAAGGAGGAGGCGCGACTGATCGAGTCCAAGCGGCACTTGCGAGGCCACCGAACTACGTCGAAGAAGTATATGGGCCTGCTGAGGGAGGCCCAGGAATAGATGGCACAGGTGGCCAATGACGCCATGAAGAAATACAAGGCCTCCCTCGACTTCAAGGAAGAGATGGATGAGGCCGGAGCTGTTGGCTATGACTTCGACTACGAAGATTGCCTGTCAAAGGTCGGCTTTGCCTTCCCAGAGCTGGACCTCGCTTTCCTGCAGTTGCAGAGGCAGGATGAAGAGGAGGGCGTGGAAGAAGAAGCGGGCCCGACCAATGGAGGGGCCGGACCTCAAGCTTCAGCCGATGCAGAAGAGACACAGGGCCCCCCGGAGTCCGAAGCTGAAGCCCAAGTTGTAGCTGATACGGGAATGGCATATGTCCCAATCGAAGCTTCGATCGCGATGGGAGGGGCCAAAGCCGAAGTCTCACTTGTATAGCCGGAGGGTCAGACTTAGGGGGTTTGTAAAAGTCTGACCCGCCCCTTGTAAATAAAACCTTTTATTATGAAATAGAAATCTTTCTTTCTTTGGTACATCTGTTGTGTACATCTGTGAATGTGGGGTCAGTCAGATTGACTGAAACCTTTTTTCTTCCAAAAATATTTCTAAGTATTGACGGTCGGCTTAATTAAACTGCATGTTCTCAGAAATAGATGTCGAATAGTTGTTCAGTCGAACCCAAATCTTTAGAAATTTTTCTAAGTGTTGGTCCATCGGCTTGTCTGAACGCGAGTCCTCCGAAGTAGCTGCTGAATAGTGGCTCAGTCCGAACCCAATCCCTTAGAGATTTTTCTAAGTGTGGGTCCGTCGGCTCGTCTGAACGTGAGTCCTCCAAAGTAGCTACTGAACTGTGGCTTAGTCCGAACCCAATCCCTTAGAGATTTTTCTAAGTGTGGGTCCGTCGGCACATCCAAGCATGATGTCGGATCTCCATGGGCCGTTTTGAAGCCTCTACCGACCGGAGTCGGACTTTCGGGAGTGGGCTGTCCTAGAGCCTCTACCGACCGGAGTCAGACTTTCGGGAGTGGGCTGCCTTAGAGCCTCTGCCGACCGGAGTCGGACTTTCGGAAGTGGGCTGCCCTAGAGCCTCTGCCGACCAGAGTCGGACTTTTAAAAGTGGGCTACCCTAGAGCCTCTGCCGACCAGAGTCGGACTTTCGGAAGTGGGTTGCCCTAGAGCCTCTGCCGATCGGAGTCGGACTTTCGGAAGTGGGCTGCCCTAGAGCCTCTGCCGATCGGAGTCGGACTTTCGGAAGTGGGCTTTATAGAATAAGTCATGGCCTTTATTGATAGTACCTACGAAGGTTGTCTACATTCCACGGACGCGCCACTTGTCGTCCATCCAAATGCTCAAGTCGGTAAGTTCTGGTTCGAATTACTTCAACAACTCGATAAGGGCCTTCGAAATTTGGAGAGAGCTTCCCTTGCTCAATTGGTCTTGAGATTTCTGTCCTTCGTAGAGCCAAGTCTTCGACCCGAAAGATTCGAGCCTTGACTCGAGAGTTATAGTACTTGGCCATCTTCTGACGGTACATCGCCATCTCCAAGCTTGCATGGAGCCTGGTTTCTTCAAGCAGGTCTAGGTCAACCCTCCTTTGCTCTGAATTGGTCGGTTCGACGAAATGATCAATTCGCAGGGATTGTAAGGAAACTTTCACAGGGATGAATGCTTCACTTCCGTAGGTCAGATTGAATGGAGTCTCCCCAGTCACCATTCGGGAGGTCGTTTGATAGGCCCAGAGCACTGAGTGAAGCTCTTCTGCCCAAAGTCCCTTGGCGTCATTCAGTCGGGTCTTCAATCCATGTAGGATTGTCCGATTGGTGACTTCGGCTTCTCCGTTGGATCGAGGATGGCCGACTGAGGTTAGCCGATGAGAAATGTGATATTATTGGCAAAATTCCTGAAACTTGGGATTGTTGAATTGCCTTCCGTTGTATGTGATGATGGTCTGCGGTATGCCAAACCGGAAGATGATGCAATTCCGGACAAATTTCTCTGCTCTGGCCTCTGTAATTTGTGCTAGCGACTCAGCTTCCACCTATTTGGTGAAGTAGTTGATGGAGACAATCAAAAATTTTCATTGTCTGGAGACAGGTGAGAATGGCCCAAGAATGTCCATTCCCCACTGTGCGAACGGCCAGGGGGCGGTGAGTGGGGTCAGCTGACTAGCCGGCCACCTTTGAATGTTGGATTATCTTTGACAAGCGTCGCACTTTTGGACGAAGTCCGACGTGTCCCTCTGGATGGTCGGCCAGTAATATCCCTGTCAGATGATTTTATAAGCTAGTGATCTTCCTCCAAGATGGTCGTCGTCGATGCATTCATGCACTTCTCTGAGTGCGTAGTCGGTGTCAGATGGCCCCAAGCACTTCAGCAATGGTTGCGTGAATGATCGTTTGTAAAGAGTATCATCAAGGATAACGTACTTCGTGTTGGAGTTCTCCCAGGAACAGGAAAGTATGTTGCATAAAATCAGGCATCAAAAGCCTGACCAGCGA
This sequence comes from Areca catechu, assembly GCA_021397845.1. Lineage (NCBI taxonomy): Eukaryota > Viridiplantae > Streptophyta > Magnoliopsida > Arecales > Arecaceae > Areca > Areca catechu. The sequence goes on along the minus strand of CM038045.1, from coordinate 49,240,812 downwards.
AAGCAAATATAAAAAAATGATTTTATATCTAATCATGCAAATCATAAATAAATCTAATTTATTTATCATAATTTCTTAACATGCTGAATAACATAAAAAAAATATTAGATCTGAAATAAAAATTATTTTAAGCATAAAATACTTACTTGGATTGTTATCCGGGCCTGCTCTGAAAGTCGTGCAGATCCGTTACTAAAAAGCTCGGATTCTGTTGGAGCCACGCAATCGCCTGACCTCTGCTGGTATCTACAGAAGCTCTCACAACCGAGTCATAGAGGGCACCGGACTGCTAAATCCTTGCAACCCTCTCCTCTTTCAGCAAACTGCCTGCTTTAAGAACTGTGCCAATCCGAATCCGGACCGGCTTTCGGCTTCTGTCTTGCAATCTTATATCTGCAAGACCTTGGACCCTTTTCCCTCTTCTTTCTCTAGTAGAGCATCTCTCTAGATCTCTCAGAAGGAAGAAGAAATCATATAAAAGGAAGAGGAGATGTTGGCCTTAGGAGAGAGACTCCCTGGAAGACGTCCAAGAAGAAGCACGCCCAAAAAGAAAGCTCATGGCCGAGAGGGATTTTTCATGCCAATATTATTTTGGTCAGCCACCCCTCTCTCTTTTTATTTTTCTCACGGTGAAACTCTCCAAGTCCTCCATGCCAAAACACCGTTGTTTTATTTCAAGTGGTTGAAAATTAAAAGGAGTAAAATAGAAAGACTCCTTCTCCCCTCTTTCTCTTCACGTTAAAACACTATTAGCGCCCACCGAGTATTCACGCCCTATATTTCTTGTCGCACAAAATTCTTGGGACCCACTTAGGCTTGTGGAGGGAAGAGGAGACAAGGAGAGAGAGTCCCAGTCATACTGGACTCTAAGTCATGGTCCAAATGAAGTGATTTTACAATCAACTGAAGCTGATTTTAAATCCAATCAAACCATTTCGAAGCGGACATTGACTCGAATCAATTAGGATTAATTAATTGAGTCTAACTCAATTAAATTAAACCTAATTTAAATTAATTAACAATTAATCCATAATCTATTAATTGTAACATTTATAATTAGGTCAAAGATTAATTATAACACTTATAATTATGTCCAAATTGATTTACTGATCGGTTACTTGAGCTCCTAATGTATGTGACCCCTCAGGTCCTATCCTGTCTGGTAATGAGACATGCTATAATCTCCATTATACATTATCGAAACTCTTTTCGATGGACTGAAACAATTTCAACTCAACCCTAATTAAGATCATCAATCCGAGAATGATCCTAACGGGCTCTCATAATCCACCAGCGATACCTAGCAGTATGTAGTGGCAACCCAGCATAATAAGATTGGAACTCCTCGGTATAGTTACCATGTGATTCGGTTCCTCTATCAAAATTTTGACATGATGTTGGTTACGGATACTTGTCAAACCCATCAGTCATATGCTTAACCTAATTGACTCAAGTCCAATTGTGATACTAATGAAAACACCTTTTCATTATCACCCTACTATGGCCATAGATTTCTGGATTTAGTCTCATTAAGCTTGCATAGGATTATACCTTACTACTAAGGCTGATAGATCCCTATAAGTGAATACCCTACTCCTACAATAAACTTACTGTAGCCAATGAATACCACAAGGTCCCGTATAGATAGGAACCATGTAATTGTACTGTCAAACTACAGCAACCTTATTATGAGTAGCCGAGACACTCTAGGTGAACTATTCACACAACTACAGCATCAGGAAGTTATCGATGAGTGAGTAGTCATCTGTATAACTTCGTGTACTTGGTCACGTTCAGTATCGTTGATCTCTATCAACTACCTGCACTCTCACTCCAGTGTCATCACACTGTAGGTCAGAGACTCATCTATCCAGAAATGGAAGTGATCTGTGCACCGATTTTAATGGATCAATCACCGTCCTCGTGATATTCCAACAATCGGGAGCCTTTAAGAGTTAATCTATAAAGACACATGCCTCATATTCTCAACTCTTGAGAATATGTGTCATTGCCCATTAACTTTATGAACGATTCATAGACATATCAATATGAATGAAATTAATGCCCTTTAAATTAATAAGAAAGAATTAAGTAAAAAGTTAATGCCCTAAAAATTATAATATGTCAAGCCAACATGGCTTTCGGGGCATACATCTAACACTTCAAGGCCGTCCATCATATGTGCTTGGCTTCGGCTTTATCTTTCGGCAGGGTTTTGCTGGTGAGAAATGCTAAAATGGGGTCTATCCAATAGGCTTCTTGCTATACTTGGTAGACTTCTGCCATTTCTTCAGCAATACTTGGGCACTGTAGGTACTCCATGAAGGTCCGGTCAGAGGTGTTGGTGACGGTCGTAGCCAATCATGATAATGCATCTGCCCGGGAGTTCTGTAATCGAGGTATATGGAAAATTTTGAAAAACTTGAGCCGAGTCCACATGGAGAGTCCAAGCTAGCTCTGCTTCTTCCATGTTATCATCCTCAGGTGTGTCGGCTGTTTGTGAGGGTGCCTCCTGTCTCCAGGTGTATTTTGCAATGAAGTCAGCAATTACCTAAGCCTTCATGGCTGACCGAGGTTGGAAAGAGATATCAAATTCGCCAAGCTTAACGGCCCACTTAGCCAGCCGACCGGATATATCTGGGCTCCTAAGAATCGCCTTAAGAGTTTGGTCGGACAGGATGACAATCAGATGTGCTTGGAAGTAAGGCCGCAGTCACTTGGCTGCTATGATCAAGGAGTAAACAAGTTTCTGCATTTTGGGATATCTTGTTTCAGCATCATAGAGAACTTTGCTTATATAGTAGACATGCCTTTGTTGGTTGTTTTCTCCTACTCGAATGAGGACGGAGCTCATCGCCTCGTCCGACACCAACAGGTACAAGTACAGGGGTTCTCCCTCCGTCGGCTTAGCAAGCAAAGGAGGGTTCTTCAAATAAGCCTTCAGTGCTTCGAAGGTCGACCGACACTCGTCGGTCCACTGAAAGCGATTCGATCGTCGCAAAGTCTTGAAGAAACGAGGCTCTTTTCATTCGACCGGGAAATGAAGGAGCTGAGAGAGGCTATTCAGCCTGTAAGTTCCTGTACTTGCTTCTTGTTGGCCAGATGTCCCATTTCAATGACAGCTTTGATCTTGTTAGGGTTGACCTCAATTCCTCTTTGTGTGACTAGAAAGCTAAGGAATTTTTCGGAGGTCACCCCAAAGGTATACATGGCAGGATTCAGCTTCATCTGATGATGCCTCAAGGCATCAAAGAATTTCTGCAAGTCTTTAATGTGGTTGGCTCTGTGGAGGCTTTTGACTATCATATCATCAACATACGCCTCCATATTTTTTCCAAGTTGACTTTCGAAGACCCAGTTGATCAATCTTTGGAAAGTTGCACCGACGTCCTTCAGGCTGAAGGATATCATCTTGTAGTAGTACAATCCTTTATCTGTGATAAAGGTTGTCTTCTTCTCATCTTCCGGATGCATCTTGATTTGGTTGTAGCCGGAGAAGGCATCCATGAAGCTCAAAAGCTGGTGACCGGCCGTGGCATCCACCAGTTGGTCAATCTTTGGCACAGGAAAGCTGTCCTTCAGACAAGCCTTGTTGAGGTCGGTGTGGTCCACACATATCCTCCATTTTTCATTAGCTTTTTTCATCATTACAACATTTGCCAACCAGTCAGGGTAGTGGGCCTCTCTAATGAAGCCGACATCAGAGAGCTTCTTGACCTCCTCGTCAATTACCCTCTGCCTTTTAGGAGCGAAGCTCCTCTTCTTCTGTCTGATAGGCTTATAAGTTGAATCCATCTTGAGCTGGTGGGTTATGATTTCCAACGAGATGCCTGGCATGTCCGACGCCGACCAAGCGAAGACATCGGCATTGTCCCGCAGAAAACTGATCAACTCTGACTTGACCTCTTCACTGAGTGTACTTCTAATCTGTAGGACCCTGGTGGGATCGTCTTCCCGAAGGGGTATGAACAGGATCTTTTCAACTGGTTGTCCACAGCAGTCGGCTTTGGCCCTTGGGTCAAGTTGCTCCAGAGGGGAGCGATCTTCCAATTGCCTGTCATGGATGGTCAAGCATTGTCTGGCCATCCTGTGGTCCCCCATCATAACTCCGACTCCATTATAAGTTGAAAATTTCGCCAGCAAGTGGAAGGTGGAGATGATGGCTCGGAACTTGTTAAGGACCGGTCGGCCCAATATGGCATTGTAAGTCGAAGTCGTACGTACGACCACAAAGTTGATGAGGAGAGTTTTCTGGTAAGGCTCTGTCCTAATGGTCACGGGCAGAGTTATCTCTCCCTCCACTCCGACGGAGTTTTTCCTAAAGCCTGTCAATGACATAGGGGATTCTTGCAGCCTTGACCTGGACATATTCATTCTAATAAAGGCATCATACAACAACACTTCCGTGGAGCTTCCATTATCAATAAGGATCCTCTTTACATCATAATTGGCAATCACTGCCGACACAACTACAGGATCATTCCCTGAAATGTGGGATTCCGAGAGGTCTTCGTCGGAGAAGCTAATTACATTAGAGCCCCTAGACCTCTTCACAATATCTTGATCTTCTTCGCTCCTCCAATCTGACCGACGATGGATCATGCCAACATTCCCTTCGGTCGGACACTGATTGGGTAGCTCCACCTCCTTCGGGGGGTCTCTAGCAGTTGAGGTTTCAGCCCGATTCCTTTGGGGTCAGACAAACTTGTGCAAGTACCCCTTTCTAATGAGGTCTTCAATGGCGTCCTTCAACTAGAAGCAATCTTCAGTGTTGTGCCCGTGGTCCTGATGGAATCGGCAATACTTGTCCCTATTTCTGGATGCAGAGGGGCCCCTCATCGGACGAGGCCTTTGCATGAAGGTTTTGTTCTCAATCTCCATGAGGATTTTCTTCCTCGGAAGGGTGAGGGGCGCATAAGTCTAGAATCTCCTAGGGAAGTCTTTCGGCTTTGGGCTGCGGCGTCGGGCCTAGTTGTTGCCATCGCTGGGAGGTCGGACTTTGGGAGCCTTGTTGCTCTGCTTCTTGGGGGCCGACCTCCCTTTAGCCTAGTGTCGGCTCGCCACTTGCTCTTCTGCCAGGGCGTACTTCTGTGCCCGGACCAGCAGCTCGGAGTAGCTTGTCGAAAATTTCTTGTCCAGGAAGAATGTGAGCATGGATGAGTGCAGCCCCCTCTTGAAGGCCGACATATCAACGTCTTCATTGAGGTCCGGGATCTCCATAGCCGCTGAGTTGAAGTGGGCCATGTAGTCCCGGAGGGTCTCTCCCTCCTTTTGCAGCACAAGGAAGAGGTGGTCGGTGTTCCTCGGCATCCGACTGCAAGTCCTGAAATGGGAGAGAAAGAGTTTTTCAAGCTAGGGGAAGGAGTGAATTGTACCTGATCGGATGGTGGAGAATCACATCCGAGCCGCCTTCTTGAGAGTCGCAGGGAAGGCAATGCAGTGGAGGGCGTCGGAGGTGCCCTGCACCATCATGTGGGCCTTGTAGGTGCCCAGATGGTCTAGTGAGTCGGTGGTGCCGTCGTAGGGGACACCTATGGAATCTTGAAGTGATGGGGGATAGATTCCTCCATGATTTTAGTAGAAAAAGGCAGGCGGGAGTCGTATGCCTACCCTCCATCGACTTTTTGCTGATCGACAAGTTTGGTGATTCGCTCCTCCATGCACTGATCTTGCTGGTGTAGTCTCTTGGGACTTCGCCACAGTACGGTCACCATCAGGGATTGAGTCGGTGGAGGAGGGTGAGGTGTACCTCACACTCTTTCCATCAGCATGAGCCCCCTGGGACCTTCGGGGCTCCGGTACGGCGTAAGAGCGGGGCGAGGGACCCCTTGCTGTCGGCTTCCCTTAGCGGCAGGTTGGTGGTTGGTGCGAGACGCTGCAGGTGGTTGCTGCTGATTGTTAGCGCATCCTAGAGGTTCTGAACTGCGGTGGCGAGTGTGTCGATGCGATTCAGAAGGGTCTGGAACTACTATAGTCCCAGAGTGTTGGTGGGTTCGGCGGCGTCATTCTCCATGAGAGGTCCTTCCGACCTGGATGGGGAGTGACCTCTCCTGGCAGAGGTGTTATGGGCTCTTCCCTTTGCCATTGCTCGACTTAGTGATTGGATTCCTCCTTTTAGAGAAAGGAAAACTAGGAACGAAGGTTCAGGCCCTTTCTCTAGCACCAATCTGTTGCTGCAACTTTTTCTAGACTATGTTCAGTCAGCTTGGCTGGAGCACTCCTCTCCCGGTTCTTGCAAAAAAGTTTCCAAGGATCGGCGGCGTTCCGGCAGGGGACACTTCGATGCTCAAGTTAGCGGGAGCTTGAGGGCAACAGAATGGAGGAATCAATGGAGATAAGCTTGAGGAGCAGGGAGAGAGTCCTTGTGCTTACCGCCCAAAGTCCCCCGATTTACCTTATATAGGCACGGAACAGTGCCAGAATTTGTTAGAGGTGTAGCAAGGAAAGACCGATCTACCTCCAGGAGAATCTGGAGATTGGCCACGTGGCACCAGGATGGGGCGACATCGTGGGAGTAGTGGAGTAGTGGCGCTGATGTGTCAGAGTTCCATTGTAACAGAATTCTGGTACCAGATGGAAGAGACTTCTGGAGCCCCCTGGACCATCTTCAAAGTGGCCTTTTGAGAATGGGTTGGTCGGACCTCAGCAAGAGTGGGTCGGTCGGATCCTAGAAGGAGCGGGTCAGCCGGACCTCATCAAGAGTGGGTCAATCGGACCTCAGCAGGAGCGGGTCGGTCGGACCTTAGCAAGAGTGGATCGGTCGGACCCCAGCAGGAGCGGGTCAGCCGGACCTCAGCAAGAGGGGGTTGATCGGACCTTAGCACCGGTCCGGTTCGAAGGTGAGCTAGTTGGGTATAACAAGAATAAATATAAATATTTTAAAATAAATATAAATCTTTTTAGAATAAACTTAAATACTTTAGAATAAATAGAAATACTTTCGTATGTTTAGATTTGTATTTATTTTAAAATATTTTTATTTATTCTAAAAAGATTTATATTTATTTTAGAATATTTATGTTTATTTTAAAAAAATAAATTATTTCATCATTAATGGTTCCAACAATCATTAGAACCATTAATATGAGTGAAAAAAAGTATATTTATTATGAAAAGCTATATTTTTTCTAAAGCATTTTTATTTGTTTCTATTCGTGTTTATTCTATACCATTAATGCATCATAGATTTTTTAAATTTATTGTATGGAGATCAATATAAATTAGACAATAAAAGACTTAACTAGATTTGGTTCCAAATTCTTTCGAATATAGCTAAGTTCACCTCTTTCTATATATAGTTTCTCAAATACAATAGCACTCATCTTCCTTAGAGACGTTTAGGGATGTAAATGGGTCATATTAGATCGAATCATAATTGATCCCGATCTAACATGATTTTTTGATCAGATCGTGATGTTGGATCCAAATGGGTTAGATTAGATCAGAATAGACCTAATCTAATATAAAATGGGGTTTGGTTCGATTTATACCTAATTTTTTTATCAATAGACCATTAGGTCATATAGGATCCATGTATAATTCAATCTCAACTTGAAAAATCTAAATTCGAATTGATTAAATATAATTAATTATATTTTAATTATTACATAATTAATTATTATTAATTATATAAAATAGATAATAATAAATATTTTTAAAATAAATTAAAATATAAATATCATTTTGAATTTATCAAAGATATTATTCATGCCAATTTTACATTATAATTTAAAAACTTATATGAATTCGGATTTTAATAATATATTAGATTTGGATAGTATCGAATCATAGAGTAGGCCATCTAAAATTAATATTGAAATCAAATAGGTCAGGTTGGCTATAAACTTCATAAATTTAGGTTCACTTCAAAAATTAAAATTGATTTAATTTTAAAATCCGATCCAGTTTTATGCGTCTTTTAAAATGGATCGCGACAGATTTAAATGGGTCGGGTCATGGATCGACCCATCCTGTTTGCCGCCTCAGAGACGCATGGATCTTTTAATACCACGTGTGACGTGACACTTATGAAGTGCACATAAGCCACCCTTATTACCAAAAATTAAAAAAGAGGAAATAGTCACCAGATGGACGGTCCACATAATCCAATCATCCACGATTTCCCAAAATAAAATCACGCGGTCCCGCTCCCGTTTCACACGAGGGACTAGAAAAGAGAGCCGACATGCTCCATGTTCCTCTTCTCCCCTCCCTCTGTCTCTCCTCCGCCGCCGCCTTCTCCGAGAATCTCCTCGCTTCCCTCCCCCCTCTCCTCCTCGCCTCCTCCTCTAATCTAACCCTCACCTCTCCTCCGGCCCTCCACAGGAGATCCCATTCGCCGCAGCCCGTACGCCGGAGCCACCAGATTTCCTCGGCTGATAGGCGTAGAGGGCCTCTCCGTCGCCTGAGTTGTATCGCTTTCGGTGCTGGAGAAGGGTTTACCGGCGTTGCTCCTATGACATCTCCGGAAGAGGGGCGACATCCGGCATCGGAATTTTCTGCGGAGGGTAGTGGAGACGGGAGCATGGGGGAGGGAGGGGTTCCTCGGAAGCTTGAGGAGTTGAATTGGGATCACTCGTTTGTCAGGGAGCTACCGGGCGATCCAAGAACTGATGCAGTTCCTCGAGAGGTAATTCCAAATTCTTTTTGAATTTATTGGTAGAATTCTGTCAAATTTATTTAATCGCGAAATCTTTTCGGTCACTTAAGGCTTAATTAGTAAAGGAACAGATCTCTTTGTTATTATAAACATGGCATTCTTTATTCTTCTCCATGTTCACCATGGGAGTGTCCTTAGCGATGAAAAGGGGCTTTTGACGGAGTTTTCTCAAGAGAGATGTTGTAATCATCCAGGATCACTGAAAAACTGTGCTTTAAAAACACGACGTGGGATTATAAATTAGTGCGTTGGAATTGCCATGGTTGATGTGACATTGTTTCAACAAATCCTCAAAGCATGTTCAAGCTAACACTCATTTTGGATGGTGAGTTTGAAGTGAAGAGAAGAGAAAGTCGAAATTTTTTGTTTGGCTTGCAAAAGATAAAGAGACTGGGAGAGAAGAGGGTTCTTTCCTTACACTGTTTGGATGCATGAGGAAGAGAGGATGGAAAAGTAGGAAACTGAGAGGAAAAAAAGAGAAACAAAGAGAAGAGAAGGTGAATCTTGTCACCTTCGTGTGGGTGCCCATTAGATAAAAGAGAACTTTACTAGTCCCCAAGGAAATAAATAGTCTCTGTGTATGTAACGTGAAACTCGTGGTCCATCACCAACACACCAATACTTCACATTCCTAAAGTACCTCTAAGCTGTTATGGGCCTTGTTTTTCCTTCAACTCATCCTGAATTATCCTTCTCAAAGATATGACACTGCAAAATCAAAAATCTCATATAAGACATCTCTCTCTTTCCATATCCCTTTCAGAGATAAAATGGGCATGATAATACATCTATTCTCTCCTTTTCTATTCCCTTCTCTCCCATTCTCTCCTCGTTGTAAAATCCAAACAAGAGATTCCTGCTTTCCTTCCTTTTTCTTTCTCTTTTCTCCAAACCTCTCAAAACATAATTCAGAAAGAAAAAAGAGATATGCCCTGGATATATTCTTAAGACCATCTTTCAAAGTGTAGCAAGGGACTGACTTTTATAGTTATTGTTGATGATAACTTGTAGAATTTCTCTAGAATGGCGAACATAATCATCATCATGATTTAGCCTGGAATATCAAGCTATTAAGGATCACATTTGATCTTGGCTCATGGTTCTCCAATGTGCCCTTCTTACTGCTGATTTACCACTTGCAATGTATCCAACCAAATTTGGTCACTCCTTTCGAGTTTCACCACAAGTAATTCTTTCTTTCACTATTTAAATGACCTAATGTGCATATAGAAGTAAGCATGATAATGTGATTCTTTATATATGTTTTACACCTATCAACTAGATTTGAATAAAGAACAAAGATACACATGAAATTAGTAGAGGCCACTTGGGTATCCACAAAGATCAGCAATTAGGGCTTCATTTATGACACATATTCTATCATATCTTAGCTTTCTTGCTTCTTTCTTCTTGATGGATTTATTGCTGTAACCTTGTTTTCCTGCATTTCTTGGCCTTTGTCGGCTTAGCATGCAACTACAATTTCCTCATATGCTCATATTTTTGTTGCCTATCTTTTAAATTAGTTCAACTTTCATTTTGTGACTTGAAGCTTGGCACTCGGCAACTGCATGATCTAATGCCTATCATTTGAGAGTGTAGTTTAGTTTTCTTTATCATGTAAAGTTGTTTGCTCATTGTCTTTTGTTTCATGAGAACATGTGTTTATCTCAGTTATATCATAACAGTCCCCCCCTTTTTTTGTCATTTAATTCCATTTTGGTGAAAGCTCTTATTATTCAAATTGTATGTCATTCACATAGCTAAATGCTGATAGTTAGGGCTGCTAGCATGGCTTAAAGTAGGAAATTCGTACCAAGATCAGCTCATTCCTGTTGCAACAAGCTTGATTGAGCCTAATATTGAGCCATGCTGGACATGAGCCTTTTTTGAGAGGTTCCTTACCCTTAAACAGAGTTGAACTTGAGTTAGAACTGAAATAAAGCTTGAATTAAACTTGATTCAAAGTCGGCTCAAGCTCAATGGAAGGCCTTTTAGCCTGGAGGTGAATAGAGGGAGAGAGAGAGCCAGGAGGTTGAGGGCATTTAATGCTGATAAAGGAAGAGCAGCAGGGCTCAGGTGTGCCAATGGAGGAGCAATGACTTTGATGAAAAAGGGAGGGGGAGCTCAACACGGACAAAAGTCGCATGCCTTGGGATAAGAGAGGAAGGGGGAGTGTGGCATTGGAGGAGGCATGGGCCTCATTGTGGTAGAGAAACAAAGATCTTGGTGCTAGTGGAGGGCCAAAGGGGTTGTTGCAGCTGGCAGAGGAGTGAAGATTAGCTCGAAGGTGGAGAGAGGTAGAGCAAGGTGATGGAAGATGGAAGGATTTGATATCAATGAGCTTAGTATCTTTAAAATCAGTTCACCTATAGGGTTGGTTGCTTATTCTTCTTGATTTTGGCCATTATATTTGTCTTGGTTACATTTAGGTTGTATCTTATAATGTATAATGCATAACATTTGACTTTCTTTTTTTTTTTTTGAGTGAAAACAAGCTTAGCTTGATTATTATGAGGGTTGCTGAAGCTTGTTGGAAATTAGTTTTTTGAGCCTAAAACCTAGGGTCAAGCTTGTCTCATTTACAATTGATTCGAGTTTCATCTTATTTATAATTGAGCTATACATGAGCCAGACGTGAGCTGTTTATGAGTAGCTTGAACTAATTCTCATCCTTTTAGATGTTGCTCCAGAGTCTATGGTTCCATGCCAAGAAGCCCCCAGTTTTCGCTTGCTCAGGGAGCATTTCATGCACAGTTGAGTCTTTGTGAAGCAACCGTAGGCAATAAAAGCGCCAGCATAGTTTTCACAAATCCTAAGAAGTGAAATGAATGCCATCTTAATATTCTGGCATAAGTAAATTGTTCTTTTTAATGATATTTTGACTCTTCAACAGATGCGATATTAGACTTCACAAACTGCTTGAAGCAGTTTTAGAACTTCAAATATTTAGTCAGCTTGTGTCACAGTATGAGGTTTCTCTTTCCAACTCACACAAGGAAGAAGATTTCTAGGTTGTGACAAGATTGTGATTTTTAAAACTCTTAGATGAGGTTACAATTGATTTCACTTTCAGGTCCTACATGCTTGTTACACAAAAGTTTCCCCATCTGCTGAAGTAGAGAACCCGGAGCTTGTAGCATGGTCTGAGTCAGTTGCCAAGTTGCTTGATTTGGATCCCAGAGAGTAAGTGGCTCTGAACCTCATAACTGTTTACCTTTTTGGTTGTCTAATAACATTCATGTTGTGCTACTGAATCAATCACGCTGCCAGTCAAATTACCAGAGTTCATTTATAATTGAGATTTCTCTCTGTGAACAATCAGAGTATTTTAGTTTGAATAAGATTTCCATTTTTCTTTGTCTTGGTGATGATGTTACTGAAAGCTCATGCAATCTCTATTCTTGCAATAGTTTTTATTGGTATTACTTCCTCTCCCAGTATAATAGAGTACTCTGGGCATATTGTTAATCAAATAACATGATATCTATTATTCTTATTCCCATTCCCTGGATACAGCTTAGTGTTTCAGCATGCTTTGGCAGGACTAAGAAGCCATGGAGGATTCAAAGTGGATGATCTGTTTCCATTAGTATCGTATTTTCTTCTATTTCTTTTTTTGCAAATACATTTCTTGCCAATGTTCTCCCAGAAAATGGCTGTTTGTACATTGATTTGAAGTTTCCTGCATTTGTGTCACCTTTCATGATATATATAAACATAGGCTCGGAAATGCCTTTGGTGGAACCTTCCTATGTATAGTTCTGCTCCATAACTGACCTCATCCTGATCGGATGAGGCTGGGGTCACTTTTTGAATATCAAAAGCATTAAGTCATTTCAGTTACTTGGTTAAACAATCTTTTCTTTTTGTCTCTATGGTACATCAGTTTTAGTGGGGTCAGAGGTCCTTAGTCCATGGTGGACTTACGTTGTATGTTTCATAATTTTATATTAGTTTTTGTTGGATATATTGGTGACTTGTCTAAACTTGGTTCTCTAATATTGTAACACATGAGCCTTAGTGGGGTTTATCTGACAGACAGGACAATGAAGTCAATTGTGCCAAATGAATGGGGACAGGATATATAATTTTCATTTTTCATAAAGTATAACAAATTCACCTAGATATTTTATGTCTTTGGTTATTATGGAAGTTCATTGATTCTGCTGGCTGGATTCACCCTGGATCCATCATAAATTTAGTTCTTTCATGGATCATGTGCATTTAGCAGGAAGGATGGCATGAACATATACTCACATTTATTTGATTTTTCAGATTTGAAAGGCCAGATTTCCCACTAATTTTCTCTGGAGCACTGCCTTTGGTGGGAGGGTAAGTTTTAGGCTGATTCTTCATTGTAAGTCTTCTCCTTTTTCATGCAACGAATTTCACCTTTGATGATGTGCGTTAAAGTTTGAATATTTTTTATATCATCTGCAGGTTGCCATATGCACAATGTTATGGTGGACATCAGTTTGGTGTATGGGCTGGTCAGCTGGGGGATGGTCGTGCCATAACTTTAGGAGAGCTTTTAAATTCCCTAGGTGAAAGATGGGAGTTGCAGCTCAAGGGTGCTGGCAAGACTCCATATAGTCGATTTGCTGATGGTCTTGCAGTTCTGCGTAGCAGCATCCGGGAATTCTTGTGCAGTGAAGCAATGAATGGACTGGGAATTCCTACTACCCGAGCACTTTGTCTTGTCACAACCGGCAAAAATGTCATCAGGGACATGTTTTATGAGTATGCTCTCTAATTTGATAAGTTATGAATTCTTTGCAGGGAGCTGCTTTACATAATGTCTATTTTTTACATGTGTCTGTCTGGAGCTGCTTTATATAATGTCCATGTTTATGTGTCTGTGTGTATAATGGTATCCATCTACTTATGTGTATAGAGGAAGGAGTTAAAGTATAATTAGCTGTTAGAACATTCTCAATTCTCTGGTCTTCTTTGATGTAGGAATTCATTTTTTCCATATTTGAGTTGTGCTAGCGTTCAATATGTAAGTGCTAGTTATTTTATTTTCTAAATTTCTGTGATAGTAAATAAAGAAAATTTGAAATTATGAATATCCTTGAAATCTTCATTTTCCAATTTTTGTTTATGGAATACCCTAAACTGCATTATATAATTGCAAATCCTTAGCCTAAGTCCTCTATCTCAATCTATTACCTACCTAATAGTCTATGATCATCACTCTTCAATACACCTAAAATCTCTTTTAATGCTTTCTCCATCATGTTTCCTATTAATCACCTTTGGTTGTATGAGGTTAACTAATGATGCTTTAAATGCTCCATTTTAACGTGAAACTTCCCAACAAAGACCCTTCCCACATAAGCATTGTCGTCTTTTACATAACTTGCCACATCCACCCTTTTGTTTCTCATTATTTTCTAAGTATTCTGAGTTGATATTTTTCTGTTCATGTTATTTTACTGTATTTTATTATGTATTTTACTTAGTTATTTATTATGTTCTATTACTCTTAGTCTAGTCATCTAGTTTCCAATTTTCTTTTTGTATTAATATCCTGTTTTACTGTACAGTTTTCAATGTCCTTTGTTTCTGCTTTTTGTTTTATGGTTTACATTTTTATTTAATATATTTTATAATCTTATACTTTTGTTTGTATGAGTTTTTCTGCCTTTAATCTTATATTTTGTATTCTTATTGATTTTGTTCTCTAATTTGATTTTATATTTTATATTATTTTTCGTTTTTGTTTAAATTTGATCTTTTATTCAATTTTATGAAATCAATTCATTTCTTTTTTTATTTTCAATTTGAACTTAATGTTATCTTCAAATCCTTCCCTTTGAAGCATGCGGTGCACAAGCCTGTTTATGAGCATTTTAAATAATTAAGCAGGTTTAGAATGAATTTAGAACCCAATTAAAGGACTTGGAAACATCCTAGACTTCCAGAGGGCCCACAATTTAAAGTAACTTTCAGCATTACAATTAAAATATTTTATGGTTGCTTGATGACACGAGGTCATTGAAGCTAAGCATTATAAAAAGATCCACTGCCTGACAAGTGATTAATACATGTTAATCTTGCTTGTCATTTGGTTTCTTTTTGACAATTAGGATTTACTTTGTTCTAGTTAAGATTTAATTGGGTCATGTACTATCTAAGATTTAACAAGGCCTGGAATATTAGAGTTGGTTATTGATGGACTAGTAAATGACTCCCAAGAAAAGCCCATTAGTGTGTCTGATGTCTGGCTCAATAGCATGCTTGCTTTAAGGCTTTGTTCAAGTACTTGGTGTGCCAGTTTCATATTAAATGCTAGAACAGAACCAAGTTGATAGTTGCTGAAGTTTTGGTTATTTTTTTGCTCGTGTTAATGATAACAAGCTGCAGCTGTTCAGTTCTTGTTATAGCAGTTGAAGGCCATCTTTGATTTGGTTGACAGTCCATGTTGTGATATCTGACAAGTGTTTATGGTGGATCTGTTAACAACATAAGGATGCCTATATGATATTTAGATGGACTGGGTACTGCTTTTGTGCATGTGCATTTTCACTTATGTAGATATATACCTTCCCTGTGTGTCAGCTGCTCTCTTGCTAACCAATCATAGAAAGAGATGATATCTTTGGGTTACTGAAAATTTCTTGCATAAAGTATCATGCTACCTCTCTTTATTTATCCCACAGCACTCTCCCTATCCCAATCTCAATAGCCCATGATTAATTCTTAAATAGAAATCACTACCAAGCTGTCCATGCACTAGACTATAAGGTGGGCCCAAGTGTCCGACTACTTGGCCTAACCTCTTAATTCTATATGTTGCATGGTCAAGTGAGATATGGAATGCTTGAATTCTGATTACTACCAAATATTGTGCATTTAAAAAATAAATTTCAAATATTTCTATCACTCATTTTTTGATATAGAAGGAAATCTTTATAGTTTTAAAGGGGCCATGAAATCATGTTTCAAATGCACTTGTTTTTACATGATAAGAAATGTCTGCAGTCTAGTGCAGTTCTTTGCAATTTAGATATCAAATTTAGAGTTCAAACAGGGTGATCTTGTTGAATAAATATGTTCATTCTTCTCTGGTCACTCCTGGTACAGTGGCAATCCAAAAGAGGAACCAGGTGCAATTGTTTGTCGCGTTGCACAATCCTTCCTGCGTTTTGGCTCATATCAGATTCATGCATCAAGGGGCAAAGAGGACCTTGCCATTGTTCGTATTTTGGCAGACTACACAATACGACATCATTTCCCTCATCTTGAAAATATGAGCAAGAGTGAAGGCTTGTCATTTGAGACTGGTCAGGGAGACTTGTCACATATTGATTTGACATCTAACAAGTATGCAGGTAAGATTCTTTATTTGTACATTTGTTTTTGGTTGCCGTGTTTCAGTATCATCCATGCTACATACATTTTAAATTGATGTGAAGGAATTTTTGGAGGAAATGCAATCTATATTTTTCTGTGGTTTTATCAGCTTGGTCAGTTGAGGTCGCTGAACGTACTGCTTCCTTGATTGCAAGCTGGCAAGGGGTTGGCTTCACCCATGGTGTGCTGAACACTGACAACATGAGCATCTTAGGCCTAACTATTGATTATGGACCTTTTGGCTTCTTGGATGCATTTGATCCCAGTTATACTCCAAATACCACCGACCTTCCAGGAAGAAGGTATTGTTTTGCAAACCAACCAGACATTGGCTTGTGGAATATTGTGCAGTTTACCACAACTTTGTCCACTGCCAACCTGATCAGCAAAGAAGAGGCAAACTATGCTATGGAAAGGTATTTTCTTCTTCTGTTTGACCATGGATCCAGTGCGGTTGATTTTATTGCTATTGATGCTTTTTTTTCACTGTTACAGATATGGAACTAAGTTCATGGATGAGTATCAATCTATAATGACCAGAAAACTTGGTTTAGTTAAGTACAGTAGACAGTTAATCAGCAAACTTCTCAGCAACATGGCTACTGATAAAGTTGACTACACAAATTTCTTTCGGTTACTTTCAAATATCAAAGCAGACCCCAACATTTCGGATAATGAGCTGCTTATCCCTCTTAAGGCTGTGTTGCTAGACATTGGCAAGGAAAGAAAGGAAGCCTGGATCAATTGGTTGAAGACCTATATTCAGGAGGTATTATTGTCATGATTTGAAGCTACCTTTGCTTCCCTCATCTTTGATAGTCTTTTATTAGAAGTTATGGTTGTGTGGTTTTGCATTTATTGCAGTCACCCTACTTGATGTGCATTGTCCACCATTTGGTTCCTCTTTTTGTTAAAAAGTTGCTTATAAGTATTGTAATGATGAAATATATAGAAATTTATACTTCAAAGACAATACTCAAACGTGAAGGATAATATTGCAAGAATTTTGAGAGGAAGCTATAAGTTGCATCAATAGAGTATGAACTGATGGACAAGTGATTGAGATGGATGTTAAACCATAACCATAGCCTAAACTTTCTGATCGTTGTCTCGTTTTCTTTTGATCCTTGTCTCATTTATTTGGGATAAGCTCTATGAAATCCTTTGTATTTATAACCATTTCAATGCTATTTGCAGTTTCTCCAGGTCTTTTGGAGGTCTGCACAGCTGGTACCGTGAGCTGTACTTATGATATTGTACCATACGAACACACATTACATAACAATGTACTGATCAGGTACCGGGTTCACCATTGTAGGATTTGGCCCATATTTTGATAGAGGGAGGTAGGTTTCCTACCAGTGGCTAGCCAAGACATAAACAAGGTGGTGGGAAATGTAGTGGAGGAGAAGGCCCGCATCCTATTAATGGTGGAGGTGGACTAGGATGGTGGGGAGGTTCCAAGCTCATTTGATCTAGGGGTGGTTGATCGGAGGAGCTCTGGCAGTAGAGGGTGATGAGCCTCCAAGGATAGATCTGGAGAGACTAAGAGAGGGAGCGACCAAACGAGAAAAGAGAAAGCGGGTCAAATGAGGGTTTGGGGGGAGGGGGGGGGGGGGGGGGGTTCAGTTGTTTTATGTAAAGGGATGTGTTTGGCCCTGACCTGGCATATGCCAATTGGAATTAAACTAGATTGGTAATTCTGCTCATTCGGACTTGATTTACACCTATTCTGAACTAATATTATGACCTATCCAGTTCCATGGTAGTTAGGTTTGACATGCCTTGATCTAGGCAGTTCAGGAAGGTTCAGCGAACCTTGTTTCCATCCATGTTGCTTTAACCCTGCCTCTTCTTTCACTATATGCCTTAAACAATGATTAAACCACCCCTTTTTTATGGTGACTGCTCGATTCTTCATGGCACATGCCCATGCCTTCTTACTTGATTTGCCATTTGATGCGGGATGGGTATGCAAGGGATGAACATAAAAAAAACAGTAGATTAAAGTGAACAATTAATTTTCAGATTTTATATGAATTTTATTCCCGAAAGAGAGATGAACAAATTAGGAGGTGATGTAAAGACTAAGAAACTACTACCCGCAGATTAGAACTATCAAAAAGATAAAGAATAGGATCCCAGGGTTAAGAAACCACTAATTAGGGCATATGCAACTTCAATAAAACAGATCTAAAGAGAGGGTATGGTTCAAATACCTGGCAACGATGTCTTCCTTGTCGTAGACGGGGTCTCTTAGCTCTTTGGATCGGCGCCTGGGTGACAAAGCCTTGTTCCCGCTGATCCGTCGGGTTTTTATCAGTTGGTCTCGGGGCAAGGAAAACCTTCTTTCTGGGACTGTTTCATCAGAGGGATCTTGTAAACGTTAGAAGTTAGATATGTAGAATCTAGGAAAAGGAACGAGAAGTAGAAGAAAGATTTGGCTAGAGAAAGGCTGCAGGGGGGTTGGTGGCTTGATTGAAGATGGGTGTCTGGATCCTGGAGTTGGCGGCCTGGGGCTGAAGGGAGGATGCCTGGATGCACTTTGGGGTGGCGGCCAGGAGGTGTGAGAATATCTGGCGGGTTAGGGTTTGTGGAGGGTTTGATGTAGGCGGCCTAAAAGGAGATGGATGGGGCGGCTTGGAAGGATGATTGATGGGGCGTTCTAGGGTTCTTGGAGATGATGGTTGGGCGGCTAGGGTTTGTAAGAATGCTAGGGTTTGAAAGATAACAGGGCCTCACACCCACTTCCTCACGGAGGTCGATGTTCTCAAAGAACAAAGACAATTAGAAAAACACTTCGATATTATTCATCAAAAGTTATGAATTACAAGGGGGAGGGGGTGGGTATTTATAGATTCACCCAGTCCTCCCTGTTAAAATTCGAGTACAAATCTTTATTAAAGTGGGAGTACAAATTCTTGTCAAAGTTGAGTACAAAATTTGATTAGAACTAGTATACTGAACTCCTTGAAGAACTGTGCTGGTTGACTCCTTGTTGGATTGCAGTATCACTCCTCTTGGGCTTGGGCTGGGATGGGGCACCAACTTGGAATGGGCTTGGACTGGGGGGGCGCCAAGGGGCCTGGAGTGGGGTGCCAAATATGAGAGGGTCTGGGGTGCCAAGGGCCTGGAGTAGGGCGCCACTCATGGATGGGCTTGGGGTGCCAATGGGCCTGGGGGGCACTAGATGCTTGTGGACCTGGGGCTCCTCTTGGGAGCCTGGGGCACCACTCCTTCAGGGTTGGGCGGCATGAGTGGAGTCCAGATGCTTGGCTGGATGACTTGAGTGGGGGTCCAATGGCTCTTTTCTTGAACATGACTTGAATGAAAGCCAAAATTACAGGACTCATATGACTCGACTGAATTTCAAAGGACTTAGATGATACTTGACTGAATTGAAACAACCGGACTCAAGAGACATGACTCAACTGATTGACTTAATTTATTACAGGACTCAATAGACTCATTTGGCTTACTTAGTACAAGTGACACAGGACTAATGGATTATAGGACTCAAAACTCTAATCAGAAATCCATAACGGGTCCAGTAATCTCTGTCCGATCCTGGTGCCCGCACTAATTCTCCCGGGGGGAGGAACTCGACCCTATCAAGTAAGGGTTATCTCGGCTCTCGTACTGCTCCAATATGTCTGGGTTGAAGCGTTGCAGATCCTCTTGAGTGATCCACGAATCCTCGGATTTCGGTCGACCTTGCATCGGACCAAGTAGCGTTGGTAGCCTTTGTTCCGGGTATTAATGGCTTGGTCATCTAGGATACGCTCAATCCTCTCTCAGGCTAATTTGTTGGTGGAGACTCTGGGATGGGCTCGCTTTCAAGATAAGGGTTAGGTCCAAAGGTCTCACTGGATATCGTTGCTGGCTCCCTGTATTCAATTAGATCTGAAATGCCCAATTCGGGTGGTAACTCGAGCACATAGGCATTAGGTCCAACTTTCTTTATCACTTTGAAGGGTCCAGCTCCACGAGTATGTAATTTCTTCACGGTCCTTGGAGAAAACCGCTCAGGCCTAAACCCAATCATTACATAATCCTCCTCAATAAATTCTTTAACTCTTTTTCGGGAATTAGCCAAATTTTTATAAATTTCATTGCTCACATTAGTCTTTTGCCTAATTTTCTTATGCAAATCCCTAATATGCTGTGCAAATGACTCAGCTGAATCAGAGACTCGTGCATGTATAGGCAAGGGGATTAGGTCTAAGGGTCTGTTAGGCTTCTAACCATGGACAATCTTGAATGAGCTCTTATCTGTGGACCTATTGATTCAACTGTTATAGGCAAATTCGGCTCTAGGTAAAAGGTTCCAATTCCCAGTGTTCTCACCTACAAGGCATCTCAACAGGTTTCCAAGGCTTCGGTTCACTACCTCGATCTGGCCATCAGTTTGAGGGTGGTAGGAGGTGGATAATTTAAGCTTGGTTTCTAACAAGTGCCAAAGGGTCTTCCCAAAGTAACTGGTGAAGCGGACATCCCTATCAGACACTATGATTTTAGGAAGGCTATGTAACCTAACCACATGATCAAGAAAAAGTTTGGCTACCTTGGAAGCATCAAAAGTTTGAGAGCAGGATATTAAATGAGCTATTTTGGAAAACCTATCGACCACTATACAGATTTAATCATGTTTCCTTAAGGTCTTAGGCAATCCTAACACAGTCCATACTGAGGTCTTGCCAAGGGCGGTTAGGTACAGGTAAAGGGATATACAAGCCAGTGTTTTGCTTCTGTTGTTTGGTAGCACAAGTTCGACACCTGGACACAATATGGGCAACGTCCCTTTTCAGGCTTGGCCAAAAAAACTGGTCCTCTACAGTTAAAATGGTCTTGTTCCTAACAAAATGATCAGCTAGACCTCCTGCATAGGTTTTCCAAATTAAAAATTCTCTAAGTCGTGGGGATGCATAACTTATTTTCCTTAAAAAGGTAACCATCTAGAAGGGTATACTCATTATGTGAACTAGATGGTTCTTGTCTCACAGATTGGTAGATCTCACTGAAGTCAGGGCATGTCTCATATTCTTCTTTCAGTCGGTCAAACCCTATGACTTCAGTCCTAACAGAATTCAGGAGCAGGGCATGGCGGCTAAAGGCATCAGCTACCTTATTCTCGGTACTAGCACGATGTTTCAGCATAAAGGTATATGCTTGAATGTACTCTACCCACTTAGCGTGCCTAGGGTTCAGCTTTTTCTGGGAGTCAAGGAATCAGAGTGCTTCATGATCAGAGTAAAGAACAAACTTTTGGGATAGTAGGTAGTATCTCCAGTATCTAAGGGCTTGTACTATCGCATAAAATTCCTTATCATAGATTGAGTACCTAAGTTTAGTCTCATTGAGTTTCTCACTAAAGAAGGCTACAGGGTGACTCTCTTGGCTCAGTACTTTTATGCTAACTTCCGAAGCATCACAAGCAATCTCAAAAACTTTGGAAAAATCAGGTAACCTCAGGATGGGTGCTTGGATCATTTTCTCCTTAATGTCTAGGAAGGCTCTATCTGCAGCTTTGGTCCACTCAAAATTTTCCTTCCTAGTGCAGTCGGTGATGGGTGCGACAATGGAACTAAATCCTCAAATGAAATGTCTATAGAAGGTAGCTAGACCATGGAAACTATGCACATTATGAACGCTAGTAGGTATTGGCCACTCAACTATGGACTTAACCTTTTCTGGATCAACTGAAACTCCTTCGGCGGTCACTACGAAGCCAGGAAGATGACTCTATGGGTCAGAAAATCGTACTTCTTCAAATTGGCATAGAGACTCTCCTTCCGAAGGGCTTGACAGACTTGTTGATGTGGTCCAGATGGTCTTCCTTAGTCCTATTATAGATCAAGATGTCATTAAAGTAAACCACTACAAATCTTCCAATAAACATCTTTAGGACTTGGGTCATGATCCTCATAAAGGTACTAGGGGCATTGGACAATCCGAAAGGCATTACTATCCATTCATAAAGACCATCCTTAGTTTTGAACGTGGCTTTCCATTCATTCCCAGGTCTGATCCTAACCTGATGATAGCCACTCTTAAGGTTAATCTTCGAGAAAATGGTTGCACCGGCCATCATGTCTAACATGTCATCCAAACGGGGGATGGGGAACCCATACTTCACCGTAATCGTATTTATGGCACGACTGTCGACACATTTTTTAAGTGCCATCTTTCTTAGGGTTAGTAGGGCAGGTACTACACATGGACTTAGGCTCTCCCTAATAAACCCTTTTCTAAGTTCTGCCTGTTTTTGCAGTTCTAGATGTTCAGTTGGGTTCATCCTATAATGTGGAAGGTTTGGTAGGTAGGCTCTTGGAACTAAATCTATGGCATGCTGGACATCCCTTAATGATGGTAATTAGTCAGGCAAGTCTTTAGGAAACACATCCTGAAACTCATCTAAAATTTCCTTATCTTCCTGAGGGTGTGTTCTTTCTGGGTTTGATCAGGTACTTCCTTAGTAGCTAACATCCAAATGGTCGAACCCTCGGTGATCTCTCGTTCTAACTCTTTAGCAGTGATCAAATTGACTCCTGATTTTTTCTCTTTCAAACTACTAGATCCCCTCTTGACATTGTCCATAGGTGGGGTGAGGTTAATCACAATCTTTTTCTCATGAAAATTAAAAGAACATAAATTTGATTGGCCGTACAGGGTAGCATCATGGTCATAAAGTCAAGGTTTGCCTAGGATAATGCTACTAACTCCCATGGAAATGACATCACACCACACATTTTTCTGATAAGATTGAAGCTGGATCATGACTTGGCTCCTAAGTTTGATGGGGATGGAGGTTGAGTTTATCCAGGAAACCTTATAGGGGATGGGATGGGGAACTGGGGTCAAGCCTAAGGTTTTGACTGCACTAGTTGAGATGGCATTTATACAGCTCCATTATCTATGATGATTTTGCATACCTTATCCCCTAATTTTACAAAGGTCTATAGGATGTTGGTCCTACGCCAATCCTTTTGTATCTTGGTTTGGGCTAGGATGCACCTGACAACTCCTAATAGGTCAGACTGCTCAACGACTTCCTCATCTCCTTCATATTCATCTACCAGATTCACCTCAGTTTCACACTTCTTCCTCGAAATCATCAGTGGGTTCAGGGTTTTCCTCTTCGAGTTCTTCTATATGCAGGGATCGGGTTGGGCATTGGCTAGCATAGTGTCCCACCGTATGATATTTAAAACAAGTATTAGGGTTGGGACTTGGGTTTCTCTGGGCTTCCGGTGCCTTACCTTTGTCATCTCTAGAGGTTAGTGGGTTGCTAGGACTAGGTCGGCTCGGGGTAGGGTTGGGTCGGCTCGGGTTGGGTCGGCCCGGGTATACTTGGCTAGGACTTGGTCTTGGAACAGGGGCACTGTTCCTAGTGGGCTCAGGTCGATGGTACATGGGTTCCCTCTGGAATCTCTCATAGTCTCTAGCTATCTGGTAGGCTTGCTCAAGATCATGGACTTCCCTCAAAAACAACTCTCTCTGGATGTCATCACGAAGTCCAGTCCTAAACCCAGATAGGGTGACAGATTCATACTCGTCTATGCTCCACCTCATGGCAAACTCATCAAACGTGGCTATGTACTCAGACACAGTCCTATTCCCTTGACTTAACCTCTACTATTGGTCTAGGAGTCTCTGATGGTAGGATGCAGGAAGGTACTTATCCCTAAGTTTCAGCTTCATTGCTTTCAGGTGACTATGGGAAGTTCTCCTCGTCTAATTATGCGCTCAATATTTTTCCAGTATAGCCTAGCTTGGCGGACTAACTTGAGTTTGGCAAATTTGCACTTCCTTTCCTCACTCATCTTATACCATTCGAAATATTGGTCCATTTCTCCTTCTCAATCTATGTAAATCTTAGGATCAAGACTGCCATCAAATGTGGGTGCTTTTAGCCTGATATTCTTAATGGCTCTCTCATCCTGGTCAAAGAAATCATGATTGGGTCTCCTATGGTTGGGCTCCAAGAATGGATTAAGGTATGGGGCTCTCATAGGATTGGGCTCCAAGAATGGGTCAGGGCGTGGGGCTCTCTTAGGGTTAAGAGGTGTGGAAATAGGTGACTCAGGCTCGGGTCCAGTGTTGGACTCTTGGGTTCTCTCTAGATTTTCTAAACGATCTTCCACTCGGTCAAACCTATGGTTCATTTGGTCATACTTATGGTTCAGCCGGGCAAACTGTTCAGTCATGGTCTTAATTAAAGTCTCAAAAGTGGGTTCCATGGTTGACTGGGTTGGGGTTGAGATTGATGGTACTGGACTCCTGAACTAGCGGTCATGCAATACAAGAGTTATGCGCTCCAGGGTTTGTTAGACCTAGAGCCCAAGTAGAGTGAGTCAACTCAACTTACATCCAACTCAACAATTAATCCTTCCACTGGCCAGGTAAGAGGTGGGGTGGTGGGAGGCTCCCCCCGCGTATCACAGGATCCTAATTAAAAACCACTGGTCCACTTAGGACGTTTGCCATTGAATCTCTAGCCTTAGACACCAGCTTCCAGTAATAATTGCAGGGTTGAATGAATTAGTTTTCTGACAAGACTCGAACCCGACCTGTTGGTGTCCCTAAGCTGTATTACGTTGCTACTCGATTTTAATTAGGCTTGGGATCGAATACAGGTTGGTTGTTTTGGGCTAAGGAAAGGTGATCAAATCCTTCCCTTATTTAACATAGTAAAAGTGCCCTTAAGTTGATTTCAAAGATGATGCATATACATGCAACCCTAATGCAAGATGAAACTAAAAATCAAAAAAAACTGCAGAATTTTTTTTTTGTGTGTTTTATGCAGATGGCGAATCTAATTTCAGTTAATTAAGTGCAAGAAAGGAGGCTTAGGTTTGGGGGGTTTGATTGTAAATTAATTTCAGCCCTAATCTAAGCATGCAGAAATTTCAGCAAGTATTTTTTCTGTCAGGGTTTTTGTATGTAGATTTTTTTTGATTTTCAGAACTGTAAAATTAATCAAAAATAGCAGAAAATAAGAGGACAAATCAGAGATCAATTGATGCAAAAAATCAGATGAAAACAACAAGGTTTTAATGGGTAATTAGCCTATGTTTAGATTATTAATGCAGAATTCAGCATGCAGGAATTTTTTTGGTGTTTTTTGTTTATAGAAGATGCACGAACATGCCCTAATCCTAAGCTCTGATACCAAACTGATGCGGGATGGGTATGCAAGGGATGAACATAAAAAAAAAACAGTAGATTAAAGTGAGCAATTAATTTTCAGATTTTATATGAATTTTATTTCCGAAAGAGAGATGAAGAACAAATTAGGAGGTGATGTAAAGACTAAGAAACTACTACCTGCATATTAGAACTATCAAAAAAATAAAGAACAGGACCCTAGGGTTAAGAAACCACTAATTAGGGTATATGCAACTTCAATAAAACAGATCTAAAGAGAGGGTATGGTTCAAATACCTGGCAACGATGTCTTCCATGTCGTAGACGGGGTCTCTCAGCTCTCTGGATCGGCGCCTGGGTGACAAAGCCTTGTTCCCATTAATCCGCCGGCTTTTTATCAGCTAGTCTCAGGACAAGGAAAACCCTTTTTCTGGGACTGTTTCACCAGAGGGATCCTGCAAACGTCAGAAGTTAGAAATGTAGAATCTAGAAAAAATAAGGAACGAGAAGTAGAAGAAGGATTTGGCGGGAGAGGCTGCAGGGGGTGCTGGCGGCTTGATTGAAGATGGGCATCTGGATCCTGGAGTTGGCGGCCTGAGGTTGAAGGGAGGACGCCTGGATGAACTTTGGGGTGGTGGCCAGGAGGTGTGAAAATATCTGGCAGGTTAGGGTTTGTGGAGGGTTTGATGTAGGCGGCCTAGAAGGAGATGGATGGGGCGGCTTGGAAAGATGATTGATGGGGCGTCCTAGGGTTCTTGGAGATGATGGTTGGGCGCTAGGGTTTGTAAGAATGCTAGGGTTTGAAAGATAACAGGGCCTACACCCACTCCCTCACACGGAGGTCAATGTTTTTAAAGAACAAAGGCAATTAGAAAAACACTCCAATATTATTCATTAAAAGTTATGAATTACAAGGGGGAGGGGGTGGGTATTTATAGATTCACCCAGTCCTCTCCTTGTCAAAATTGGAGTACAAATCTTTATCAAAGTGGGAGTATAAATTCTTGTCATAGTTGAGTACAAAATTTGATTAGAACTAGTAGACTGAACTCCTTGAAGAACTGTGCTGGTTGACTCCTTGTTGGACTGCAGTATCACTCCTCCTGGGTTTTGGCTGGGATGGGGCACCAACCTGGAATGGGCTTGGACTGGGGGGGCGCCAAATATGAGAGGCCCTGGGGCGCCAAGGGCCTAGAGTAGGGCGCCACTCATGGATGGGCCTGGGGTGCCAATGGGCCTGGGGGGTGCTAGATGCTTGTGGACTTGGGGCGCCTTCTCTTAGGGGCCTGGGGCGCCACTCCTTCAGGGTTGGGCAGCATGAGTGGAGTCCAGATGCTTGGCTAGGTGACTTGAGTGGGGGTCCAATTGCTTTCCTCTTGAATATGACTTGAATGAAAGCCAAAATTACAGGACTCATATGACTCGACTGGAACTTAAAGGACTTAGATGATACTTGACTGAACTGAAACAATTGGACTCAAGAGACATGACTCAACCGATGGACTTAATTTATTATAGGACTCAATAGACTCATTTGGCTCACTTAGTATAAGTGATACAGGACTAATGGACTACAGGACTCAAAACCCTAATCAGAAATCTATAACAGGCCCAGTAATCTTTGTCTGATTCTGGTGTCCGCACTACCATTACTTCACTATTAATTTTTGTAACTCCTATAGCTTCTACAGTATAATACCCTTTTTTTCATTCTATTCTTTCTACATTTGCCACACATCCTTCGTAAAGTTCCAATGTTGTTACTTTTGATTTCTTGGGAGCTCTTTATAACATCCTGATTCCTGAACCATACAGCATCATATGCCTTGTTGACTTATGATACACAAAAACACAAAAAAGACAAAAAAGAAATAAAAGAGATAGAGATGAAAGATGTCTGGGATTCATGTGCATGTGCGTTGATAGAAACGAATGATGAAAATCAGTGCAACATAAATAAGAAGAAATCCTGTGACTGAACATTGGAATTTGATGCACTGACATTCTAATGGAAGCCTTAACTCCACTATGCCATCTCAGGGTGTAAATGGGTTAAGTTAGGTTCAGATACTACTAAGATCTGTGGTTAGATTATTGAGTTAGCATGCAGTTTCAGATCTTCCTGGCAGATTTGACTTGGATTAGGATCGATGTTGGAACATTCAATAACTCTATAAAATATATTAACTGATTTTTATTTATTCTTTTAGCCTAAAACAACTTTATAATGATGAAACTTATAGTTCAGTTCAGCTGATTGGCTGGCTAAAATGACATTAGCTATGGGCTGACAGTTTTTGTCAGGAGTTGTTAAGCTTGTGTTGTTAGGATGCTCAAAGAGTCCCTTATTTGAGAAACTAGGGGTTTTCCCTTGATCTGCAACCAATGTAAAAAGAAACTTCTGGATCAATAACTAGACTGGACATATTTGTATTTTTTTTTTTTTATTGTGGTCCTAAATGGTTTCACATAATGGGAACCAGCTGTCACAGTCTGTTAGTTTTTTAAAAATTTTTTTAGAGAGACCCACCAACACTATGATGATAAAATCTAATCTTTATGTCAATAGTTTCAATCTAACCCAAAAGGTGATATGCTAATAGTGTAGCATATAAAATGCGAATTGAAGTACATACATTAATTTATCATGCATGAAATTTCTTTCAATAGCTAATATATGTCTATATTTGTGCACATAAACTATTATAAACTATTATTAACTTATCCATTGGGCTATCGGGTTGGATATGGGTCAAATGCAGATCCTACTTAGTGAGCGGTTGGTCATCAGATTATCAGATTGTCAGGTTACATTAGCAAATTTTTAACTATCATTT
Organism: Areca catechu; assembly: GCA_021397845.1. Taxonomy (NCBI): domain Eukaryota; kingdom Viridiplantae; phylum Streptophyta; class Magnoliopsida; order Arecales; family Arecaceae; genus Areca; species Areca catechu. The sequence continues at coordinate 49,212,807 of CM038045.1, read as the reverse complement.
TGCAGCTCTAATGTCATCCAGTTCATACATGTTGATGTGGCAGCATATTCGTAGTGTGCACTTGTTGAAAGAAAGGAAATACTCTCTTTTAGAAGGAAAGTAATGCCATTGTTAACATAATCTTTTTTTCTTCAATTTCAGTTTTAGTGGGAGACGAAAGGGGTCACCTGTCAAATGTTATTTCTTCATTAATTGCAATTTTGAAAGGGAGGTGAGCAGAGGAAGGGAGGAAATAGAAAACTGCCAAGAGAGTGGAAAGAACAGGAGGTTCATTTTCTTCTATGGACTCCCACTCCTCCCTTGCCTTTGTGGATATCGTGCATTGCATGAGGAGAACACTACTATTTGTAAAGTTAGCCCCAAGGTGTTGGGAGATTTCACAGTAGTTTTGATTTCTATTATTTTCCTTATAACTTTGATTTAAAGATTTAAAACCATGAACTAGTATTTTCTCCAAGGTTTGTTTTACCGATCGTACCACCTCGTACCGAGCATACTGTACCATACCAACACAAGGTACAGGTGTGGTATGAAGGTTTGGTTCAGTATATAAGTAGAATCGGTCTGCTCGCACTATAACTGGCAGATTCACACCATACCGCCCAGTTTAAGGGTTTACCATGGCTGGGCATGGGAAAATGCTGTATTGGTACAGTGTATGTACCGATAAGTTGGCCAGTATCAGTATGGTGAATCTTGTTTCTTTCTGTCACCATATAATGATGGTTCCAATTCTAGGAACATGTTGTGGAAAGGAACATAGATCATTCAGCTTAAATGGAATGATGTCAACTTCCGATGGAAAGACAATAACAATGAAATTATGTGATACATCAAGGATATGAATTCATGAGTCTGTTTGCATTACTGAAGTTGCTCAGTCTGTTATTTTTTTGCCTGGGTATACTTCATAAAATCATTGAAAAATCTAATTTTAGTTTAGACATGTTAGACATCAGTTCGTTCAGTCAGAAAAAAGAAATTGTGATTTCAGTCCCATCTCACAGATAATTTTTTTTATGCTACTTATTGTGAAGCTGGTCGCTAGTGGCATTCCTGATGAGCAAAGGAAAGTTGCAATGAACTCTGTAAATCCGAAGTACATTCTTCGGAATTATCTATGCCAAGGTGCCATCGATGCTGCTGAGCAAGGTGATTATGAGGAGGTTTGCAGGCTGCTGAAAGTTATGGAACATCCATTTGATGAACAACAGGAAATGGAGAAGTATGCACGTTTGCCCCCTGCATGGGCCTATAGGCCAGGTGTGTGCATGCTATCTTGCTCATCCTGATGTTAGCTTCTGTCTTTGCTTTTGTAAGACATAATATTATTGTATATATTCAGTTTTGCTTTGATAAGCAAGTCTGGTGGGGGAGGTCACCGCTATTTTTTTCATAACTCCTAAATACAGATACATTGATTTATTCAAGTAGATTTTGAATAAGGTACTTATAACAATTGCTTTGCTTTTCATGAAAAGCAATGTCTTCTACATTTGTCCTGGTAATGAGATGGACTGCTTTTCTTTTATCTACTTCTATTCTTATGTGCACGTAAATGTAACTGTAAGCTAGAAGCAGGTGACAAATATTGTAATATTCATGGAGTATAAAACCTACTACTACCCCCCAAGAGCTGAAGGTATAGGACGCAAACAGTTAATTGATCAAAAGTTTTGAGGAAAAATAGGGAAAATTAATAAATATTTTCTGGCTTATCTGAGGATGCTGGTTAGAATGTAATGTGCGTGCTGCCAAACATGGTTGTATAAAGTGTATTCGTTGAATTGTTTCCCTTGCAGTTTGCACGGAAGTGTTTTGCTTGCATGCAGTTATCTATTCTAAACATTATGCGATCATCATATGGCATAACTAGCTTGGAAACAGGAGTCTAGGATGTCAAACGCTTAGATCTGGTTTCCAATTTTCTGCCTTCTGCAATATCATTGCTTTCATGCTTGTACAGTGCCAAATAACCGATGTTGATTTATATTATCCTTCCTTGGGGCTTTCCCCCCACTTTTCTGCATGCATCCCGAATAGCCCAGAATGTACAGAAGCTCAACCAAGAAATTCGAAAAGTCAACTATGATACGTTAAGGATTTCATAGCTTTAATGATCTCTCATTTGGCAGTTAAATAGTTTGTGCTGGTGTTTCTCAGACCTTCCTTTTTTTGAACTTTTAATGTCAGATAAAGCGGTTTCTGTGCAACTACAGTCATTTAGCAACTTCCGTGTATTGAAGGAAGCACCAAGCTTTCACACGCATCTTGTTTTCATTCAAACAAACTTTTCGCAACACCTGCCAGCCCCTAGACATGTTTGATAGAGACACGTTTTACCTTTGCAACAAAATATACTCCTTCCACGGACATTTGGCATGTCTGAATCTTCAGCTCGGTTGAGTTAAATCCTTACTCTAGTCCAAATTCTTATTGGTGATAATGTTTACATGCACGCCATCAATGACAGACTGATCATCGAGTTTTTCGGTAGCCATTTCCAGCACCATCTCAATTACCGAGATTTTCTCGCAGACAAAAAGGATTCCTGGTTTCTAAGAGAACAACTGTCTTCCCTATGCATGGAACATGACACGTTTTTACCTTTGTTTAGTAATTAGTAAATCTCGTCTCTCTCTCTCTGTGTGTGTGTGTGTGTGTGTGTGTCTGTCGCCCCCACCCCCCTAGCGCGGGGGTGAGCGAGAGAGAGAGAGAGCTCTTGTGTATGTGCGTGGAGGAGGGCTTTATCCCCACCCAGCTGCCCATATCCACCACATCCAGGCTGGAGCTCATGGCTCTAGCCAAACTGAGTCAAAGCTCACTGCTTTGTTAATTAGGTATTGAGGTAAAAGCCGACATTGGGAGTCCGTATCCTCGAGCCTTAGTTGCATCCCGGATCATTTTCATCAGCTGGGCCCCCACTCATCTTTCTCAACGTTCAACTACGATGGCAGCATTGTTGTTGGAGGCAGCTAAGATGGTGCTGGGTTTATGATTAAAGGGCCATATTCCAGATTCATGGGCACTGGCAACGATCGGTTATACGGTACCTTTGCCTCCAGAGCGGAGCTGAGAGGGGCGTGGGAGGAATCAAGCATGCAAAGCTAATATTGTGGGCCAACTGCATCCTCTTGGAGAACGATTCTGCGATCGTGATAGGATGTATTTCGAGATAGACATAGCTGATAGATGGGCACCCCCTACTGCCAGATATGTGGAGGATAGTCAACAGTGGTGTCTTGCTCTGTGCCACTCATGTATACTGGTAGATGAACAAAGTTGTGGACTAGATGGTCTCACATGTGGTGTGGCATTTTGATCATACTTCATAGGTGAACGCTGCGATTATTATCTTTCAAGTTTCTGATATTTTATTTTCTAATTTTTATTTAATGTATTTATACATATAGATGGATATGGCATATCCATCTTATCAATAAAAATGAAGCCTGACATCTCTCTTGCCTAAGAGGTAATAAGAGTAAGTCTTTATCACCGCATGGGGTATAAAATCATATCCGGCCTACATCGTTGTTTCTTATAGTTTACGTCGATCCTAACTGGCTTGACGGGATGGGACGGGAGTCCGTATCACTGGCAGGATAACAGGTTAAATGTTGAGTTCATTAATTCCTGTTCATCTTTTTCTTAAATTTTTTGTGCAGATCAAAATACCCTTTCCCTCCAACTACTTTTTTCCGTCATCTTGCTTGGATTTTGATGATTCTAAAATATTGTTCATAGCATTTCTAGCTAAATGCTTCGGTTTTCTGAAACATGGTCTGGCTTTAGGATCCAAGAAATCGGTCAAAGGTTGAAGGAAAAATCTCCCTCGCATTGAAATATGCTCTGAAAGTCCTGTTGTAGGAATCAACTTTCGAATATTAATATAAGCTTCTTCCTCGCTCTGAAAAAATGCTTTATTTTTTCAATCTAAGGATCAAGTAGTGTTCGAGGATGAAGAAGATTCTTCCTGGGTCTGAAAAGTATTCTGAGTTATGGGTATAAGGAAAAACTTTTGGTCCGAGGTTGGAATAAGCCACCAAAGACTTCTTCTATAACTTCAAAACAAAATGTCATCTCCAACAGGAAGTAAAAAATCCTTTATAGAATTTTGTTTTCTTTTATAGTTTCTTTATTACACAAACTATTTTGGTAGTTAGAGAAAGTTAATACATTAAAAAATTATATAATATTCCTTTAGCATGCATGAAATTTTATGACGCTATGGGAGTCATAACTCAATCTACAGGTGATAGGTATTCCTGGTAGGAGGGGATAATAAATATAGTTTTATGTTTTCTGCAGGATGTCATAATCTTTTGACTATTGTGTCATAATTTCTGAACTAGGATATCATTATCCGATTTTTGCATGCGGTTGTAATTCTTTAACATCAGTGGCATGTTATAATATTATGAAAGTCATAATTCAGTCACAAGTAATAAGTATTCCTCTTAGGAGTCAATACCTTTAGGTTTACATTTTCTACAAGGATGTCATAATCTTTTAACTAAGGTATCGTAATCTTTTAACTTTTAATTAGGATGTCATAAGTTCAAATATCATATTTTAAAATATTATTTTTTCTGATCTTTTTATCATAATCGAACAATCTAATTCAAGCCAATGCATGGTTGAAAAGTTTTATGATGGAGGATAAAAGTCTTCATTTTCTGTTTTGTACCGAGTTATTTATGTTTCAAAGTTTTTGATACTGAAATTTTCTCAGAAGCATTTTATTATAATGTGGATATTATATATCAGTAATGCATATTTAAACACTTCTGTTATGCATGATCAAAATATATGGTTTATGATTTTATATAGGGATGTCGTAGTTTTCTAACTAGGATGTGTAGCTTTTAAACTGGGATGCTGTAATACTTTTTAGCATATATTTATGATCCTTTAGCATCTGTAGCATGCTATGACATCCTAGAAGTAACTACTAGAAAAAAGGTTTTTCCCAATCAAAAATTTCGTTGGAAAAAGTAATGAAAACCATTAGAAAAAGTTTTCTTAATGAATTTTAAGTCCGTTGGGAACCGTTGGCAAAACTCTTGTGGGCAAAAAGAAAACGACGACATAAAAAGCCGTTGGGAAAACTTCAATTTTATAATGGAATTTATCCCGTCGGAAAAAGTTATATTTATGACGACAAGTTATCCGTCGGAAAAAATAAACTCTTTCGTCACGGATTTATTACCGTTGGGAATGATTGAAAGTTTTACCAACAAATATATATCCGCCGGCAAAAGGTTTAAGTATCAACCGTCGGGAAAAGTGTAGTTTTTTATGACAAAAATTTTTTATTGGAAAAAGCTATATTTATGACGACAAGTTATTCATCGGAAAAAAATAAACTCTTTCACCACAGACTTATTACCGTAGGGAATAATTAAAAGTTTTACTAACAAATATATATCCGTTGGCAAAAGGTTTAAGAAAACATATATATCTATTATTATCAATGGCTATTGATGTGGCTCGATCGCTGATGTGGAGGAACCGGCGGGCGCCACGTCGAGAAAAGATGCCGCATCAACTCTCCAGCTCGTATTCCACTACCAAGCTTAGCTGAGCTCTTTCAGAACAGCAGGCCAAGCTCAGTCCTCCGCCAGGTCGAGCTCATGAGCTCAACGCCTAGGTCAGAGCCGCCTTCCGCCCTCCAGAGCGAGACCCTCGGAGGCTAGTGCCTTGCGATCGAGGTCGAGCCAAGAGCTCACCCGCCGATGTGGAGCCTATCTGAGCGTGTGCCCTTTGGACCGGGTCGCCTTCCGCCCTCCAGAGCGAGACCCTCGGAGGCTAGTGCCCTGCGGTCAAGGTCGAGCCAAGAGCTCACCCGCCGATGTGGACCCTCTCCGAGCACGCGCCCTCTGGACCGGGTTTGCCTTCCGTCCTCCAGAGCGAGACTCTCGGAGGCTAGTACCCTGTGGTCGAGGTCGAGCCAAGAGTTCACCCATCGATGTGAAGTCTCTCTGAGCGCGCGCCCTCTGGACCGGGTCTGCCTTCCGCTCTCCAGAGCGAGACCCTCGGAGGCTAGTGCCATGCGGTCGAGGTCGTGCCAAGAGCTCACCCATCGATATGGAGCCTTTCCGAGTGCACGCCCTCTGGACCGGGTCCGCCTTCCACCCTTCACCACCGAGGCGCCCCCGCGAGCTTGGAATGTCGAGGTCGGAGCGAGTCATGCTGCCCTAGCTCGGCCCCAGTCCGGACGAGGTTTTCACCAGCCCAGAACACCGGCGAGCCACCCGAGGATTGCACTGAAGCACTTTTCAGGCCGTACTGACCACCTACGACCGCCAGTTATACCAATCCGGGGATTCAAATCCCGTGGGCGGCGGCCCGCCATTCGAAGCACCCCCAAATTTTCCAGAATGAGGCAACCAAGAGGAGTGTCGGAGCGCCTGACAACGTCCCCTATCATGAATAAGGAAAGGTCCCTCGAGACACCGGCACATGCGCTTGACAACCCGGCGGGGATCCCAAGACAAGCACCGAACGGTAACCTGGTTCATAGCAAACCAGAGGTAACACACACAACTCCAAGAGACAGAGGAGAAAAGAAAAAGAGGAAGAAAAAAAGAAGTGCAACCCCCACTAGCAAGAGGGGATAGCACCACCACCATCACCACAAGCACAAGCGCAAGCCCAACCAAGAGGGCGAAGCGCCACTACCACCACAGTGGAAGGGAAAGCGAGGGATACAAGGAGAGATGGAGGAACAGAGCATCCCTCTGTCCTCGCTATCATTCTCCCCTGGCAACGTTTTCACCTTCACCCACATTTTACACTCCTAGAGCGGAGTCCATCAAGAGGGGCCCGACAAGAAGGATCTGTTCCCCTGGATCATCACTGACTTGATTGTCGGGGTGCCCCTGCCGGAAACCCCGGCTCGGGTCTCTAACCGTTGTCTCGCAGGTCCAGGAGCGGAGGACCGCCGGGCAACAAGGCGACCGCACCCAGCGAGGAGATCTGGGAACCGAGAGCGGCGGGCGGCAGGAGGAGCACACTCCGGCGTCGATGCAGCTACGGGCCACGACGATCTTGGTGGCAACAGATTAGCGTGCCAGGTAGGGGGGAAGACGGGCATGACAAAGTCCTTCATCACTCCCCAAGTCAATATACCGCAGAATGACGGTGATGACACAAGCTAGAAAGGCCAGCAGAGTGGCAATCTTCCCTAGGCTTCTCTAGGATGTCACTTCCTCCATCCCTTTCGATGGGGAACCCACTGATGAAACCATCAGGCACACAACGAAAGTGTGCTTGGAGAAGCGTGAGCACAAAATGGTGGGATTCTTCCGCCAGTTCATTAGCATGCGAGGTTCGACCGGTGAGCCACTAGGCTACAACGCCCACCACCGGAGGAGCCATTCACCGATCACGGTGAGGCGGAGTATCATCACTTCCACCGTGATCATGGCCATGGCATCAAAAAATGTCGCAATCGTGAGTAAGAGACCGAGAAGCTCGTCAAGGAGGCCCACTTTCGAAGGTTTGCGGGGGGCAGGCCTCGAGCGGGGCCCCAAGTGCTCGCCACTTTTCCATCAGCTTCAACCACCAACGGCTACCTCACCGCGAAACTGGCAGGCATCGCCGCCTGGAGGGTCGTGCGTGCATCTAAGAAGGCTCGGGGGGCAGGGGCACCCGAGAGTCATCTTCCCGCCATAAGGGGAGGAGAAACCGAAGGAGGAAGGTAAATAAAGCTGCCGCGGTTGTCAGAATGACGATCGTGAACCACTGCAGGAAGGCCCCCACGAGGCGGCCTAAGTTCCATCAGGAGGGGTCCGTTATCTCGAAGAACTCGGCGGCGTCAGACTCCCCGAGGGAGGAAGGCCTACAACCTATAAAGACACCCCCAATGAGGTAAGTTCCCCCACCAATGATCATGGTATCGATTTTTTCCCTTGCATGGGTATGCGCATGTTTTGCAGGAAAGGATCAACGGCGTCCCCGAGCCCAGCTCCAGGACGTCGAAGAATCTCCGAGCCACGTAGCTCCAACTTTCCAGCATCCCCGGGACCAGCTCCAGGATGCTAGAGGAACCTCGAGCCATGTAGCTCTCCAACTCTAAGCATCCCCGAGCCCAGCTCTAGGATGTCGAAGAATGTTCGAGCCACATAGCTCTCTAACCCCAAGTGTCCCCGAGCCCAGCTCCAGGACGTCGAAGAATTCTCGAGCCATGTAGCTCCATAATTCCAAGCATCCCCGAGCCCAGCTCCAGGATGTCGAAGAACGTTCGAGCCACGTAGCTCTCCAACCCCAAGCATCCCAGAGCCCAGCTCCAGGACACCGAAGAATATTCGAGCCACGTAGCTCCACAATTCCAAGCATCCCCGAGCCTAGCTCCAGGATGTCGAAGAACGTTCAAGCCACGTAGCTCCACAATTCCAAGTGTCCCCGAGCCCAGCTCCAGGACGTCGAAAAATGTTCGAGCCATGTAGCTCCTCAATCCCCAGCATCCCCGAGCCCAGCTCCAGGACGTCAGAAAATGTTCAAGCCAAGCAGCTCACAGTCATCAACGTCCCCGAGCCCAGCTCTAGGATGCCCCTCTCAAGACCGGAGCTCAGATCTCCGGCCAAGAGAACCCTGAGCCAAGCAGCTCTCTATCTCAAATGTCTCTGAGCCTAGCTTCGAGATGCCAAGAGATCACAGGGCCACGCAGCTCCCGTCAATGCCTCAGCCTAGCTCCAAGGTGCCAAAGACCTGAGCCAAGATCTCAGGCAACCCCCTGGGCCCGAGCCTAGCTCCACGTCCAGGAAGGCCTCGAGCCTAGCTCCAAGGCAATCAAGACCGGTAACCCCCCTTCTTTGATCTCCCCACTCGAAAAGAAGACGAGAGGGGAAGGAAAAAAAGAGAACAAAGGGAAAAGCCCGACAGCCCTCTTCTCTGATCTCCCCACTCAAAAAGAAGATGAGAGGGGAAGGAAAGAAAGAGAACAAAATGAGGGTACAACCAGCATCCTCTCCTTGATCTCCCCACTCCAAAAAAAAAAACAAACAAAAAAAAAAAACAAACAACAACAAAAAGAAAAAGAGAAAGAAGAAGGGTGGGGAAGGAAAGAAAGAGAGAACAAGAAGAAAATATAGCATCATTGAAGCAGCTCTCAGTCATCAACATCCCCGAGCCTAGCTCCAGGACGCCCCTCTCAAGACCGGAGCTCAGATCTCCGGCCAAGAGAACTTCGAGCCAAGCAGCTCTCAGTCATCAACGTCCCCGAGCCCAGCTTCAGGATGCCCCTCTCAAGACCGAAGCTCAGATTTCCGGTCAAGAGAACTTCGTGAACTTCGAGCCAAGCAGCTCTCAGTCATCAACATCCCCGAGCCCAGCTCCAGGATGCCCCTCTCAAGATCGGAGCTCAGATCTCCAGCCAAGAGAACTTCGAGCCAAGCAGCTCTCAGTCATCAACGTCTCCGAGCCCAGCTCCAGGACGTCCCTCTCAAGACCGGAGCTCAGATCTCCGGCCAGGAGAACTTCGAGCCAAGTAGCTCTCAGCAATCGACGTCCCCGAGCCCAGCTCCAGGATGCTAACCCAAGACCGGAGTTCAGATCCCCGGCCAAGGGACCTTCGAGCCGCATGGCGCTTAGTCAACAACGCCTTCGAGCCCAGCAGCTCTCAAGATTACAACTTGTCCCCTAAGCAAGGTGCAGTCGTTCTCTCTGATCTCCCCATACAAAAAAAAAGAAGAGAGAGAAAAGGGAGAGAAGAAGAGAGGAGTTGAAAGAAAAAAAAGGCAAAGAGAACAAATGATAAAGAAACTCGGATTTCACTTCATTGATCAAACACAAAGTACAAGTATCTTATGGGCCCCCGACATACGGGTGACCCAAACTGAGTACAAGAAATGAAAGTACAAAATGAAGCAAGGAGTAAAAAGGGTCACTCCGCCCCGGCTGGCCTCCTCGCTGGGTCCTGAGGCTGGGAGCTCTCACCCTCAGAAGTCCCGGCTGGGCTGCCCCGACTTCGGTAGGATCACCCTCGGCTGGTCTCGAAGGCTCTGAGTCCGCGCCTCCCGCGACGACCTCCTCATCAGCCTCCTCCTCCATGGCCGAAGGGTACCTGAGGCTACTGCGATTCTTATCAGGAATAATCGCCTCGACCCAACCGCACAGGTACATGAATCCCTTATAAAAGGAACCCGACGCCATCTGTTGGACTTCAGCGGCGAAGTCCTCCGAGTCCTTGAACCTAGCGATGGCATCCTCAGCACCTTTCATGGCCTCAGCGGCCACCCTCTTCGACTCGGTGGCCTCCAGCCTGGCTATTTCCGCCGAGTTGGCAGTCATCTCTGTCGCCTTCTCAGCCGTGGCAATCTTCTCCTTCACAGCTGCCAGTTTCGCCTGAGCAGCTTGGGCAGTCTCCTTGTGCCGATCGACCTCGGCACTGTACAGTTGAGCTTTTTCTCGACGACGGAGAGGTCGTCGATCGCCTTCTTTGAACGACTCCGCTCCAGGTCGCGAGCCGTCAAGAGTCCCTTTGCTCGCCCCTCAACATCGGCGAGCTCCCTCTCAAGGTCCTTGACCTTTTGCTGGAGTACCCCGTACACCCCGGCCTTCCCCTTCAGGTCGGCTTTGAGAGACTCGATCTCGATGGCCTGTTGCCGCTCGAGACGCTCCAGCTCTGGTAGTGGCCCTTGATGAATAGGGCCTCGACACCAATCTGCACCATGAAAAGAAGTCAGCAAAAAAAAAAAGAGAAAAAAAAAGAAAGAAGAAAGAGGAAAGAGAAGCGAAAGAGCTCACCGAATACAACTAAGAAAAGAAGATCTTGAAGACATCGGTCACCTGCATCCCGGCCATCTCTTGCCGGTCACACGCTTGGATGGAGAAGTCCATCAAGCGTTCGGCAAGCTCGGGGTTCCGGAGGACCGAGTTCTTCGACCCCATCCTGAAGGGGAGATGGCATCGCGCCTCCTCCCTCTAGCTCTCTCCATAAGTGGGCGGCCTTGCACCGCTAACTGAAGGACCCCGGGAGGCAGGCTGGGAGGCCAGCCCCAGCGCAGGCGGCGCATCTGTCGTGGCCCTGGGAGTGCCTCGGATCTCCTTAACCCCGACATCGGTGACAGACAGACTCGGAGGATGGCAGGGAGCAACAGTAGCAGCGGCAGCCCTCGCCCGGACTACCACTTTGGGCTCTGCAGCGGGGGTTGGGTGGGCGGACCTTGGAGCCGCGGGAGCTGCCCTCTCCACCGGCACAGGAGCAGCGTGGGGCACCTCTGAGCTCAGGCCAGCAGCTACGGTCGAGCTCAGACCGATCACCACCGTGGGAGCGGCCGCAGATGCGTTCTCACTCCGGACCCGCCTGGAAGCAGGTTCCTTGTCCAGCCCGGTTGGTGGCCTCTTATTGGTGATGGCCATAAGATCACTCTCGGAGAAGATCATACTTGCATACAAATTACACAACAGTTAGAGCCTGGAAGAAGGAGGAAGCTTAGGCGCAGCGGCAGCAGGCACGGAGAATTCAAAAAGAATAGATGGTGCGGGTAAGGCCCTCTTTTCATTTCGAAATGACCTGATGGAGTCGTACCAGTTCAGACTCTTCGCCAACAGAACCGCGCCACGTGCTGCCCATCGACGAGAATGGCATCCCGGTCGCTCTGAATTTCGTGCCCACATTAACTGCTCCTCGGACGTGGCCACATGGCATCCCCGCATTGGATTGCAGGGCCAGCCTCTGAAGCGCCAGCAATCATGGCCATCATCATGCCAGATTTTCTCCTTTCCACGTCAGCACCGCAATTACTCCCTTCGACCCGAGCGTCGCGCACTAACGAGCCTCGGGAGTGGGGGGCAAACGATATGGCTAGATCGCTAACATGGAGGAACCGACGGACGCCACGTTGAGAAAAGACGCCGCGTCAACTCTCTAGCTCGTATTCTACTACCGAGCTGAGCTGAGCTCTTTCAGAACAGCAGGCCGAGCTCAGTCCTCCGCCAGGTCGAGCTCATGAGCTCGATGCCTAGGTCGGAGCCGCCTTCCACCCTCTAGAGCGAGACCCTCGGAGGCTAGTGCCCTGCGATCGAGGTCGAGCCAATAGCTCACCCGCCGATGTGGAGCCTCTCCGAGCATGCGCCTTCTAGACCGGGTCCGCCTTCCACCCTCCAAAGCAAGACCCTCGGAGGCTAGTGCCCTGCGGTCGAGGTCGAGCCAAGAGCTCACCCGTTGATGTGGAGCCTCTTCGAGCGCGCGCCCTCTGGACCGGATCCGCCTTCCGCCCTCCAGAGCGAGACCCTCGGAGGCTAGTGCCCTGCGGTCGAGGTTGAGCCAAGAGCTCACCCGCCGATATGGAGCCTCTCTGAGCGCGCGCCCTCTGGACTGGGTCTGCCTTCCGCCCTTCAAAGCGAGACCATCGGAGGCTAGTACCCTGTGGCAGAGGTCGAGCTAAGAGCTCACCCGCCGATGTGGAGCCTCTCCGAGCGCGCACCCTTTGGACCGGGTCCGCATTCCGCCCTCCTCCACCGAGGCACCCCCACGAGCTCGGAATGTCGAGGTCGGAGCGAGTCATGCCGTCCCAGCTCGGCCCCAGTCCGGACGAGGTCTTCACCAGCCCAGAACACCGGCAAGCCGCCCGAGGATTGCACTGAAGCACTTTCCAGGCCATACTGACCACCTACGACTGCCAGTTACACCAATCCGGGGATTCGAATCCCCGGATTTTACGAAGTACTAAAAGTCCACTTGCTAAAAAAAATATAGAATGACATAAAATTTGAGTAATAAAACCATTCAATATTCTCAAAAGCAATTATCTTCCAATATACATAAATATTCACATACCATTTTTTCTTCAGTTGCAGCATCAACTAAAGAACCATTCTTATGCATACGGGTCTTTTCAAACATTTCCAACCTACTTGGTCGCACCCCATTTGCAGCCTGGGTCTGTAATTAAAAAATTTAGTAAAATAAAAAGAATCCACAACTATAAGGTTAGAATTATAAAAGAAATTAATATTGTTTCTATTATTAATACCAGCAGTTGCTCAATTACACTGAAAGCAGTCCTACCGGTACAAGGAACCATATTGAGTTTTGATCTATTTTCAACATTTGTCTTGCTCATTTTCTGCAAGTAAATATTAATGAATTAGTTAAATTAATACTAGAAAGATACTTAAAACAATTATCTTTCAATTGCTTCATGCTGTTGGCTTTGACTCCTTAGTTTTGATGATTAACAAAAGGTTGAGTATATGTTTGGACTAATGTTTAATCTCAAGATAAAGTTTCAGGACTTAGGTTATTCAAAAAGAGTATCAAAAGGACAATGATGAAACTAAGTTTACCTGATTTGGAAAAGAGCTCTTCTACCTTGGACAAGATCAAAATTCTTAAGAAATATTTGACAAAAGAAACAAAGGCTTAAAGAAACTCAAGCATGGCACGCATATCTCAAGAGTTTCAGAAAAATTCAGATCAGAGGTCGACCCCCAGAGGTCGACACCTTGTCAAAGGTCGACCACCAGAGGTCGACTCATGAAGAAAAGAAAAGTTCAGCATGGCCGGCACGGCAAAGTCTCAGTGGCACGCTTCAGAGGTCGACCACCAGAGGTCAACACCTGTCCAGAGGTCGACACCAGAGGTCGACTCATAGCCTGAGAATTCAAAATGGGCAGAACTATGGTATTCTGAACTTTTGCCTAAATTTTACTGGAGGTCGACTCATGAGGTCGACACTTGATCCAGAGGTCAACTCATGAGGTCGACTCATGGCATAACGGCTAGTTTTTCTGAACTTCTGATTTGATTTCCAACGGCCATAAACGGCCATATTTTTGAATCTAACGGTCTTGTGGAGTTGTTTCAGCATGAATGAGGTATTTAACCTCCACCAAACTTCAAAAAAGACAAGGAGACAAAGTGAAAAAGTGTTGATTCAAAGTACAAAGCCTTCAATCACTTCCAAGCCAAAAGTGTGAGAAAACCAAGAGATTCCCTACCCAAAAGCTTTCCATCTTTGAGGAATCCAACATTCAAGTATTTGGCATTTAGTGAGGTCCAAGATTCCAAGACAAAAGGCTTGAAGAGTCTCCATCAAGAGCTTCAACGAATTTATTATTGCTCAAAAGGAGTTTGTTTAGTTTTCATTAATTGTATTCATACTCTTTTGTCTTTAGCTAGTTTCAAGGGAATTTGAAACTAGAGCGAGGTTTGTTGGTGAGCCAATTGATAAAACCAATTAGGGTTGCTTGTAAGCCCGAAGCCAAAACAAGTGAGTGAGGTTTGTTGGTGAGCCAATTGATAAAACCAACTAGGGTTGCTTGTTAGCCCGAAGCCAAAACAAGTGTGTAAGGTTTTGACTTGTGAGCCTGGTAAAACAAGTCGGCTGTAATCTAAAGATTATAGTGAAAATTTCCAAGTGGAGCTTGGGGAGTGGATGTAGGTGCTAGGTGCACCGAACCACTATATTTCTTGTGTGTTTGCATTGCTTTTCTCTTTTACTTCTTTAGCTCTTTAATTGCCATTTTATTTCATTGCTTCCGTTGCACAATTATTAAAGCACTATCACTCTTCACCTTAAAACTTGATAGCACATATATTGCTTTAAATTTTTAAATACCCAATTCACCCCCCCTCTTGGGCACCATATCTGGGCAACAAGTGGTATCAGAGCACCGGTACTCTCTTGTAGGTCCAACGATCTTGAGTGAAAGATCATGGCCGCCCCAATTGGAATGGTATAGTTGAAGGACAAGCATCAAATCGTCCTCCTTTCTTTAATGGCATAAACTACACATATTGGAAAACTCGTATGCGTATTTATTTACAAGCTGTAGATTATCATATTTGGAGAGTAATCACTAAAGGGCCTCATCAGCCCACTACTTGATTAATGGCATTATCACCCCAAAATCTGAAGAAGAATGGGATGACAATGACATCAAACAAGCTGAGTTAAATGCTAAGGCGATGAATTTGTTATTCTGTGCACTTGATCCTAGTGAATTCAACAGAATATCAAATTGTAGTTCCGCCAAAGAAATTTGGGATACACTTGAGGTTACCCATGAGGGTACACATCAAGTGAAGACCACTAAGGTGAACATGCTCATTCATACGTATGAGATGTTCAGGATGGAACCAACTGAAAGTATAAGTGAAATGTATACTAGATTTACAAATATAGTAAATGGTATGAGGAGTTTGGAAAAAATTATATCTAATGGTGAACTGGTTAACAAACTTCTCAGGTCTCTTCCGGCTTCATGGGATGCGAAAGTTACAGCCATAGAAGAAGCCAAGGATGTCAACACTCTACCTCTCGAGCAGCTTCTTGGATCACTAATGACCTACGAGCTTTCACTAAAGCAGAAGACAGTGGACAATGACAAGAAAAGAAAGCCATAGCCTTCAAGTCCACTACAAAAGAAGAGTCAAGTGATGAATCAGAAGAAGAAGCTGATGATGATGAGACAGCCATCATTACAAGAAAATTTAAAAGATTCATGAGAAAGAAGAAGGGCTTCTACAAAAAGAGACCACAAAAGGGTGATCACAATAAGGAGAAAGAGAAAGATAAAGAAAGGGATCCACCCATCTGCTTCGAGTGCAAGAAGCCAGGTCATTACAAAACGGATTGCCCTTTGCTTAAAAAGAGTAGAAGGATGTTGAGAAAGAAAGCCATGATGGCTACCTGGAGTGAGAGTGAAGACTCCAGCAGTGAAGAAGAGCAGCAGGTAGTCGCCAACCTATGTTTCATGGCCAATGAAGATAATGAGGTAAATTCTGAACCTGAAACTGAATTTACTTTCAATGAATTGCATGATACTTTTGATGACTTAGTAATGGAATATGAAAAATTAAAATTGAAAAATAAGAAATTAAGAAAGCAAAATTTTGAGCTTACCAAAAATTAGAAAAGTTTTCAAGTGAAATTGAAAATTTAACTCAAGAAAACAAGAAATTAAAAGAACATGTAAAGACTTTGACAAATGATAAAGATAATCTTTTAAAAGAGAATAATTCTTTGAAAAATAATAGAAGTCTTAAAACTAATGAGAACATTGAAAAACAAAATAAAGAACTATTGCTTCAAAATAAGAATTATAAGGAAGAGTTAGAAAAAGTAAAACCTTTTGTAGAAAAGTTTACTTTTAGTTCAGAAAAACTAAATATGCTTTTAAATAGTCAACATGCAGTGTTTAATAAAGCTGGACTTGGATTTAAGCCACACAATCAACAAAAGCTTTACAAAAACTTTTTCATACCAGCATCTTCTAATATTACCTGCTATGCATGTGGTAAAGTAGGTCATAAATCATATGTTTGTAATAGAAGAAAATTAAATACCTTTAAAAAGATTTGGGTTCCAAAAGGAACCAATTTGACTAACCCTAAAGGACCCAAGATGACTTGGGTACCTAAAGTTTCTACTTGATCATTTTTTTTTGCAGGTGTGCCTTGCAACCAAAAATAAAAGAAGAATGTGGTATCTGGATAGTGGTTGCTCAAGGCACATGACTGGGGATGTGAAGCAATTCTCATCACTAGCTGCTATTGATGGTGGAAACGTTACCTTTGGTGATAATGGAAAAGGCAAAATCGTCGGTATTGGTAAAATCCATATCACCCCTAATGCTTATGTAGATAATGTATTATTTGTTGATGGCTTGAAGCATAATCTTTTTAGCATTAGTCAGTTTTGTGATAAAGGCTTTAAAGTAACTTTTGAATCATCTTTGTGCATGGTATCTAGTCTAGATGTCGATGGCATCAAGTTCACTAGTCTTAGGCATGGAAACATTTACATGGTTGATCTTGATGATCTAGCCATGGAAAGTGGTCAATGCCTAGTGGCTAAGGAAGCCAAGGCAAGTGAAACTAGTTGGCTTTGGCACCGTAGGCTAGGGCATGCTAGTATGCAGTTGATTTCAAAATTAAGCAAAAAGAATCTTGTAAAAGAATTGCCAAAACTCACTTTTGAAAAAGATAAAATTTGTGCTGCATGTCAATTTGGAAAATAAACTAAATCTACTTTCAAACCTAAAGGAGTAGTATCTACTACTAGACCCCTTGAATTATTGCATATGGACCTCTTTGGACCAACCAGAACAACTAGTTTGTGAGGTAAAAAATATGGGCTAGTAATTGTAGATGATTACTCACGATTTACTTGGGTAATGTTTTTAGCTCATAAAGTTGAAACATTTTCAGCTTTTGTTAAATTTCATAAAAGGGTTTCAAACGAAAAAGATCTCACTATTGTTTCTTTGCGTAGTGATCATGGAACTGAATTTGAAAATCATGATTTTGAAACTTTTTATAATGAAAATGGTATTAGTCATAATTTCTCTGCACCTAGGACACCTCAACAAAATGGGGTGGTAGAAAGAAAGAACAGGACTCTTGAAGAAATGGCACGCACAATGCTTTGCGAAAACGATTTACCTAGATATTTTTGGGCAGAAGCATTAATACTTCCTGTTACATTTTAAATCGTGTTTTAATTCGACCTATTTTGAAGAAAACACCATATGAGCTTTGGAAAAATCAAAACCTAATCTCAAGTATTTTCGTGTATTTGGTTGCCGCTGTTTCATATTAAACAATGGCAAAGATAATATCAGTAAATTTGATGCCAAGTCAGATGAGGGTATCTTCTTAGGATACTCTACTTCTAGCAAGGCATACAGGGTCTTCAACAGAAGAACACTTTTTGTTGAAGAATCAATTCATGTAGTGTTTGATGAATCTAATGAAAAATCTTCTAGAAAAGAAGATTCTATTGATGTTGAAACAGGTACAAAGAAACTTGAACAATTGACAATCAATGAAGATGAGCCCAAAGGAGATGATGATAAGAAAGTCAAGATCAAATTCAAGAAATCAATGCAACTTCACCAAAACCATTACCTAAATAATGGAGGTATGCTCATGGACACCCTAAAGAGCTAATAATAGGTGATCCATCAAAGGGGATAAGTACACGCTCTTCTATTAAAATGTTTGTGATTATTTAGCTTTTGTATCTCAGATAGAGCCTAAGTCAATAGAAGAAGCAGAAAAAGATTGTAACTAGATTAACGCTATGCAAGATGAACTAAATCAATTTAAAAGAAATAATGTTTGGACTTTAACTGAAAGACCCCTTAATGTTTCTGTAATTGGCACAAAATGGGTATTTAGAAATAAACTTGATGAACATGGTATTGTAATTCGGAACAAAGCTAGACTTGTTGCTAAAGGCTACAACCAGGAAGAAGGGATCGACTTCGATGAAACCTTTGCTCCTGTTGCTAGGCTAGAAGCAATTAGACTTTTACTTGCTTTTGCTTGTTTTATGGATTTCAAGTTATTTCAAATGGATGTAAAGAGTGCCTTTTTAAATGGATTTATTGAAGATGAGGTTTATGTTGAACAACCTCCTGGTTTTGAAAATCATGAATTTCCTAATCATGTCTTTAAATTGCATAAAGCATTGTATGGTTTAAAGCAAGCTCCTAGAGCTTGGTATGATAGATTAAGTTCATTTTTAATGAAAAATGATTTCTCTAGAGGTAATGTAGATAATACATTATTTTTGAAAAAGAAAAATGATGATCTCTTAGTAGTACAGATATATGTAGATGATATTATTTTTGGTGCTACTAACGAATATCTTTGTCAAGAATTTGCGAAGTTAATGCAGAGTGAGTTCGAGATGAGCATGATGGGAGAACTCAACTTCTTCCTCGGACTCCAAATTAAGCAAACCAAAGAGGGGATCTCCATCAACCAAGCCAAGTACACAAGGAAAATTTTGAAAAAGTTTGGGATGGAGACTACGAAACCAATAGGTACCCCTATGAGCTCTTCATGTAAATTAGACAAAGATGAATGTGGTAAATCTGTAGACCAAAAATTATATAGAGGCATGATTGGTTCATTGCTATATCTAACTGCCAGTAGACCAGATATAATGTTTAGTGTTTGTATGTGTGCACGTTTTCAGTCTGCTCCTAAAGAATCACATCTCTTAGCTGTAAAACGTATACTTAGATACTTATCTGGGTCTATCGAAATTGGTCTTTGGTACTCTAGAGAGTCATCATATGAATTAATTGCATATTCTGATGCTGATTTTGCTGGGTGTAAACTTGATCGAAAAAGTACTAGTGGAACTTGTCAATTCCTAGGAGTTAATTTGATTTCATGAAGCAGTAAGAAACAGAATTCGGTTGCTCTATCTATGGCGGAAGCCGAATATATAGCAGCTGGAAGCTGTTGTGCTCAGATTTTATGGATCTAACAACAACTCGAGGACTTTGGCATCAAACTAACTAAGACACCCATAAGATGTGATAATACTAGTGCAATCAATTTAACGAAAAATCCTGTACAACATTCAAGAAGCAAACATATTGAAATAAGACATCACTTCATAAGAGATCACGTTCAAAACTCTAATGTGTTGTTAGAATTTATATGTACTGATTATCAATTGGCTGATATATTCACAAAACCATTGAATGAAGATAGATTTTGTATGATTAGAAGAGAACTAGGAGTCATTGATCATTTTGCTTGAAACTCTTCAATTTTCATCAAAATTCCTCAAAAATGATTTATAAATTCTCAAATATGTTTAAAGGTTATTTTTCTAAATTTTATCAATTTTGTAATTTTACAGAATTTTATTTTGGGTGATTTATTGTTGGAGGTCGACACTTGAGATTTTCGCAGGTCCACACTTGAGGTCGACACTTAAGTTTTGGAGGTCGACACTTGAGGTCGACCCCTGAAAATTTTCAGAGGTCGACACTTGAACGGAAACCTGCTTTTTAAAAAAACCCGTCCGCAAGCCTTGTTTTTCCAATTTTTTCCTTCCTCTCCTTCGTGTGGTCCCCCTCCAACATTCCTAAACCCCTAAATAGTAGATTTCCACCCTTCTCCCTCAACTTTTTGGGAAATCCTCTCCTCTCCTCTTGCATTTCTTCGATTCAACCCTCTTTTTAACCGTACTCTTGATTTTGGACAACCGAAAGCCTTCGGATCTATCTACCCTCTAATCCCGGTTGTTTTTCAATAGAAAACACTTGTTTCTACCCTCCGTTTCTCACTTTTTCTCCATTTATTTTCTATTTTCTCCACTCTCACAAACCCTATTTCACCATTTCACAATTCTTCTCTTTTTCCCAATCCGTGAACCTCTCTTTCCCTCTCTTTTCCTCTTAGCCTTACCTCTTTGCATTTCTCCCTAAGTTACCCCTCATCCTTACACATGGGTCCGAGAAAACACCAGGCAGTAAGGAAAAGGAGATTGGAACAGGGGCAGGGTAGTACTGAGCGGCGAAGGAAAGTCAGACATGAGCGTGAGCCGACCCCAGAGCCACCTGCACCAGTGCCAGCCAGCCTAGTCCGGAAGAGCATTGCTAGTGGGAGGCGCGTGGATATTCCATTCTGGGATCAGCATCACTTCTTCATAGGAGATGTACTGAGAGATGCAGGTCTGGTTCATTTTTGTACCATGTCCGAGAGATTCTACCCAGACCTCATCAGAGAGTTTTATGGATCCATGGCCACTGATGGCATTGGATGGTCTGCTACAGTTCGAGGGATTGAGATTCCAGTGACACCTGAGGTCATCAGTCGCATCTGGAGGATTCCACTTCATGGCACTGCTGCCACTACGATCAGCGATAGAGAGCACGCCTTCAGGTGTATCCTAGAGCGTGAGGATGTTAGCGGCATTTCCACAGTGTCCGCTAACCAGCTTTCACTGGAGATGAGAGTGCTGCATCACATCATCGCCCGTATCTTGATTCCGAAGAGCGGGAGATTTGATTTTATCACTGAGCGTGAACTGATGTTGATGGTGTCCCTGAGTCAGCGGACTCCCATCAACCTCCCCAGGATCATGCTTCAGCAGATGGGTGAGGCAGCTTCTCACAGGAGACTTGTGCAGCCGTACGGCATGGGACTGACTCAGATATTCAGAGAGCATGGTGTCTCATTCGACGGCATACCCTTCAGTCAGCTACAACACACAGATACTTATGGAGAGAAATCCCTACATAGGATGGGATTTCGATTGATTAGTGACCGATGGGTACGACGAGAGTCTGGCCAGGAGCCAGATGAGGAGGATGAGATTCGTGCTGCTGAGGCAGGGCCTTCAGGGCCTACTGATCATGGTACACCTCCTCGCCCAGCACCGGAGACAGAGACTGCGGAGCCTGAGCCATTCACGCCACCACCTTCATCAGCTCCGGCACCTACTGCTACACCACGGAGGACTTCAGTGAGGATATCGGACTTCGAGCAGCGAGTGACTGATCAGATTTCAGAGGTCCGGACAGAGATCACTGGTGTACGGCAGGAGCTTCATGATCTGCGGATACACACAGACACACGCATTAGTGCTCTCTCAGCTAGTATGGATACAGGATTCAGACAGATCCTCAGCTTATTGAGATTAGCACTGCCATCAGGGACTGCAGATCCGACAGTATCTCCTCCACATGATGATGATGATGATGATGATGATGATGATGATGATGATGCTGATGACTCTAGTGGATACAGTGACAGTGATGGAGATCAGCCTGGAGCAGATAGTTCTGATGTTCCACCTGCAGAGCCGATTCCAGAGATTCCCCCTTCAGCTGACCCTCCTTCCACTGATCTTCCGAGTTCAGATCCTCCAGCCACAGCTGTGCCAGTTGATATTGAGCCTACAGAGTCACTATTTGAGACTATCACTGGGATTCCGGATGACATAGATGAGCATACAGAGACAGACATCGATGATCCCACAGCTTATGAGCTAGTCAGCAGGCAGACTCCAGCTCAGTCTACTCAGCATGCTGATCCGTCCACTCCTTCAGCTACTGCCTCTATCTCGACATCTGTGGAGCCCTTACCTAGGACATATAGATATCGTAGGACTACCCCTAGGTCTGGTCCCTCTCTGAGGACTCGGAGTTCCTCTCATAGGACTCCAAAATCCTCATCTAGGATCATGGCTCCTGTATCTTTTGACATACTTCTGATGAGGAGTAGCCTCATAGTTTTATTTGTTGTACTTAGTTTGCTTGTGTATGGTCTGTTGTATCAGTATTTTGTGCCTACTTTGTAAGCAATTTTGTAACTGAATACATTTGTTTTTATCTACATTGTGATATTTTATCTATCTTGTGCCATTTTATCTGATACCAGCTCTTAACATTTACCTTTTTAAAAAACTCTCGAGTTAGAATATTTTATTATATTGAATGCACAAATTGAGGGGGAGCATGTGTTTTATGCACCTAAATACTTCATTATAATTGAACATAAGTTTCATTAATATATCTTTCACTACAAAAATGAACTTTTTGATTCCTGACAAAAAGGGGAGTAGTAAAGTATATATGTATTTATGAGATCAAATTTAGTAAAGTATATATGTATTTATGAAATCAAATTTAGTAAAGTATATATGTATTTATGAGATCTCCGTCTTATGAGTAGTACAGTTTATATGATTCTTACATGATTCTTACCTTTTTGACTCATGAGAATGTTTTCACAAAAAGAAAGAAGTAAATAAAAAGTAACTCTTGAAAATATTTTTCACAAAAAGAAGATGAAAAGTAAATTTTTATGATACACTCATGCATGTAAGGATTCTTTGAAAATATTTTATTATTGCTATATCTTGCTTTTGGACTTAATTGCATATATACTCAAGGTTTTGTCATCATCAAAAAGGGGGAGATTGTTGGCTTTGACTCCTTAGTTTTGATGATTAACAAAAGGTTGAGTATATGTTTGGACTAATGTTTAATCTCAAGATAAAGTTTCAGGACTTAGGTTATTCAAAAAGAGTATCAAAAGGACAATGATGAAACTAAGTTTACCTGATTTGGAAAAGAGCTCTTCTACCTTGGACAAGATCAAAATTCTTAAGAAATATTTGACAAAAGAAACAAAGGCTTAAAGAAACTCAAGCATGGCACGCATATCTCAAGAGTTTCAGAAAAATTCAGATCAGAGGTCGACCCCCAGAGGTCGACACCTTGTCAAAGGTCGACCACCAGAGGTCGACTCATGAAGAAAAGAAAAGTTCAGCATGGCCGGCACGGCAAAGTCTCAGTGGCACGCTTCAGAGGTCGACCACCAGAGGTCAACACCTGTCCAGAGGTCGACACCAGAGGTCGACTCATAGCCTGAGAATTCAAAATGGGCAGAACTATGGTATTCTGAACTTTTGCCTAAATTTTACTGGAGGTCGACTCATGAGGTCGACACTTGATCCAGAGGTCGACTCATGAGGTCGACTCATGGCATAACGGCTAGTTTTTCTGAACTTCTGATTTGATTTCCAACAGCCATAAACGGCCATATTTTTGAATCTAACGGTCTTGTGGAGTTGTTTCAGCATGAATGAGGTATTTAACCTCCACCAAACTTCAAAAAAGACAAGGAGACAAAGTGAAAAAGTGTTGATTCAAAGTACAAAGCCTTCAATCACTTCCAAGCCAAAAGTGTGAGAAAACCAAGAGATTCCCTACCCAAAAGCTTTCCATCTTTGAGGAATCCAACATTCAAGTGTTTGGCATTTAGTGAGGTCCAAGATTCCAAGACAAAAGGCTTGAAGAGTCTCCATCAAGAGCTTCAACGAATTTATTATTGCTCAAAAGGAGTTTGTTTAGTTTTCATTAATTGTATTCATACTCTTTTGTCTTTAGCTAGTTTCAAGGAAATTTGAAACTAGAGTGAGGTTTGTTGGTGAGCCAATTGATAAAACCAACTAGGGTTGCTTGTAAGCCCGAAGCCAAAACAAGTGAGTGAGGTTTGTTGGTGAGCCAATTGATAAAACCAACTAGGGTTGCTTGTTAGCCCGAAGCCAAAACAAGTGTGTAAGGTTTTGACTTGTGAGCCTGGTAAAACAAGTCGGCTGTAATCTAAAGATTATAGTGGAAATTCCCAAGTGGAGCTTGGGGAGTGGATGTAGGTGCTAGGTGCACCGAACCACTATATTTCTTGTGTGTTTGCATTGCCTTTCTCTTTTACTTCTTTAGCTCTTTAATTGCCATTTTATTTCATTGCTTTCGTTGCACAATTATTAAAGCACTATCACTCTTCACCTTAAAACTTGATAGCACATATATTGCTTTAAATTTTTAAATACCCAATTCACCCCCCCTCTTGGGCACCATATCTGGGCAACACATGCTTATCATTTTCATACCTGAAAAGTTTCACTATTCCAATGTGCAACAAGCCATTCCCAATCATCCTTGGTGATTACCTCGTCCAGTAAGTGCTTGAATTTTCCTTGATCTTTATATCGATTCTTATAAATTTCATACAACTCATTCCTATACACTCTATATTGATCACTAAGTTTCCTTATCACATATCTTATCCTTCTTATAACTTCAGCCTTATCGAGTCCTTCCTCAAAGAGAATAAAATAATCCTACAAAAAGATAACACAATTAAGCAAATGTTAAGATTATTGATGTTCTAATTAAAAACTTGACAAAAATCTTACCATGATACGGTTAATTATATTCCTTATTTTATTCTCAGGAATTTCACTCCATCCTTTAACTTTCAGGGGTGCAAAGGATCGATTTCTAACTATTGTACCACACCAACTTGCAAATTGAGCACGATTCTCTCCTGCAATTCTTTCCTTGTGATCCCACTCCACTATTTTCTTGGTCTTTGAATTTTTCAGCTCATTGTTCAAAGTCCTCCCTCGTCCTTTTTTTGTAGTATTCATCACTGATATGGCTACATCGCTGACGTGGAACGTGTGTCAGATCCAGCTGGATGCCTCCGATGCCACGTGGATTTTTCTTTCAAAATTCCACTGCTTGAGAAATGGCGCTCCTGCTCCTTCGCCAGGTGGCACCCCAAGACGGGTCCACCTCGACCAAAGTCGAGCCTCTCTCTGCCACTTCGCCAGGTGTCCACCCAGGAGGGGTCCACCTCGGTCGAAGCTGGCGGCCCCTGCTCCCTCGCTAGGTGGCACCCCAAGACAGGTCCACCTCTATCGAGGTCGAGCCGGGCTCTCCTGCTCCTTCGCAATGTGGCACCCCAAGACGGGTCCACCTCTGCCGAGGTCAAGCCAGGCTCTCCTGTTCCTTCGCCAGGTGGCACCACAAGACAGGTCCACCTTGGTCAAAGTCGAGCCTCTCTCTACCACTTCACTAGGTATCCACCCAGGAGGGGTCCATCTCGGTCGAAGCTGGCGGCCCCTGCTCCCTTGCCAGGTGGCAACCCGAGACGGGTCCATCTGTCGAGGTCGAGCCGGGCTCTCCTGCTCCTTTGCCAGGTGGCACCCCAAGACGGGTCCACCTCTGCCGAGGTCGAGCCGGGCTCTCCTGCTCCTTTGCCATGTGGCATCCCAAGACGGGTCCACTTTGGTCGAGGTCGAGCCTCTCTCTGCCACTTCGCCAGGTGTCCACCCAGGAGGGGTCCACCTCAGTCGAAGCTGGCAGCCCCCTGCTCCCTCGCCAGGTGACACCCCAAGACGGGTCCACCTCGACCGAGATCGAGCCGGGCTCTCCTGCTCCCTCACCAGCTGGCACCCCAAGACGGGTCCACCTTGATCGAGGTCGAGCCGGGCTCTCCTGCTCCCTCACCAGGTGGCACCCCAAGACGGGTCCACCTCGACCGAGGTCGAGCCGGGCTCTCCTGCTCCTTCGCCAGGTGGCACCCCAAGACGGGTCCACCTCGACCGAAGTCGAGCCTTTCTCTGTCACTTCGCCAGGTGTCCACCTAGGAGGGGTCCACCTCGGTCGAAGCTGGTAGCCCCCTGCTCCCTCGCCGGGTGGTACCCCAAGATGGGTCCACCTCTGCCGAGGCAGGCTCTCCTGCTCCTTCGCCAGGTGGCACCCCAAGACGGGTCCACCTCGGCCGAAGTCGAGCCTCTCTCTGCCACTTCATTAGGTGTCCACCCAGTAGGGGTCCAACTCGGTCGAAGCTGGCAACCCCCTGCTCCCTCGCCAGGTGGCACCCCAAGACGGGTCCACCTCGGTCGAGGTTGAGCCGGGCTCTCCTGCTCCTTCGCCAGGTGGCACCCCAAGACGGGTCCACCTCGACCGAAGTCGAGCCTCTCTTTGCCACTTCGCCAGGTGTCCACCCAGGAGGGATCCATCTCGGCCGAAGCTGGCAGCCCCCTGCTTCCTCGCCGGGTGGCACCCCAAGATGGGTCCACCTCTGTCGAGATTGAGGTAAGTCAGGAGGGGATGTGGGCCAAAGGCGGTCCAGTGGTATAAAAGGGACAGTAAAAGCGGATGGAAAGGTAAGTCAAAAAGGAGAGAGGGAAAAAGAATATCGGGAGAACGATCCTGGGACCCCCAAGAAGTCCTAAGGCGTGAGCTCGGTGAACCCAGTGCAGGAAGCCGGACTTCAACCCCTCTCTTCCCCACACTCCTTTCATCTACACCTCCTCTAAGAACGGGAATCCTTCGGGAACCCGCCTTAGAGGACCGTTCCATCTTACCGCTCTCTAATTTGACCGTCGGAGTGCCCCCGCCGGAATCCCCAGCCCAGATCTTTGACTTTGTTTTACAGGACCGGAGGCTTGGAGATCTCGAGGTGAGAGAGTTCGAGAACCGGTGCCAGCTCACAAGCTACGGGCCACTGCGGTAAGATCGGCAACAATCACTAAAGCTGCAAAATCAGAAGCATAAAAAAAAAAAAATTAAATAACAACTTCGAACTAAAAGAATTAAGAATATATATATAATATAACATTTAAAGATACTTACTAGAGTTATCATTTTCACTTTCTTGCTCACAATCAACATTATCTCAAGTAGTAGGTGGAAGGCCTTATTGGATGATAGCATTAACTTCTTTGCCTCTACCTTTAGTAATGCATCTCCCTTTGCGATTACAAGCTTCAGCCATAATTATCTACCTTTATACATTAAGTTAGTAAACCAACATACATATTTCACATGGTATTACAAACTTAGTAAAGAAACAAGAACCATGTATCATCTAAACAATGCAGTTAATAAACATTGAAATAAATTTCATTAAAGGGCTTTCATAAAAATGGCCAGTCCAAAGTAAAAAAAGAATAAAACCTTATAAAATTATGAAAATATATAACATTTAGTGCTTGCATAAGTAAATAACTTCTACAAAAGCTCACGCCATCATAGTTCTTCCTTCCCATTATCATTATCATCCTCATCTTCATCAGAATCATCTTCCATTGCAAATTTTTCAATATTTTCAAGCCTATCCTCATCCAACAACTCTGCATCGATACTTCGAGGAGGAAGGCCATTCATAACCCAATTATCCACTTCATCATAATTTTCTGTCATATTTGATATAGCTTCAGGATGGGATGATTCATTTTGCTAAAATGCACATTCTTCCTCCTAATCGATACTCTCTTCCTCAATCGGCATATCATAGACGGAGCGAGGTTGTGTCTTAAGGACCACAAGAAAATCAAGCTTAATATTGTCTTGAACATAGAAAACTTGCTCCACCTGATATGCAAGCACATATGGCTCATTAGTATTCAATTTTCATTTAGTATTGATACTTATGTAGCCATAACGATCTTTCTCGATTCCTCTGCCAGGGCTATGAACATCCCACCAGATACATTTAAACGAAATAATTCGATTTCCTCCCATATAATGCAATTCCACAATGTCGGTTAGTACACCATAATAATCCATGTTCATTGTGCCTACAATTCCCTTGACAAAAACTCCACTATTTTGAGTTACCCTTCCACTATCACGTTGCATGGTATGAAATTTGAACCCATTGATTTTGTAGCCATCATAAATTGTGACCACTGAATCTGGACCACATGCCAACTGATATAGTTCTTCACTCACTTATTCTTTTTCTTTGAAGTACAATTGTGTTACCTATCATAGTTAAAAATAGATCGTTAGCACATCATTCAGTATAATTTATATAATTTTTTGTTTCTCATATTTGAATAGTATATTATTTTTAAAAAGAGAGATTATATCACTTACATGTTTTTCAAACCATTCAGATAATTGAGTATCTTGAGGTTGCCCAGCATTATGAACTTGGAAATTTGACATCATGTTGTCATACTCACTAAACAATACAATCATTTCTATCACAATGTTGCATATTAGCTACAAGTCATATATATATAAATATCAAATAAAAAGTGCTTACTTACCTTAAATATGGCAAAGCTTCGTTGCAATTTTTTAGCACATATATATGAGCTTATAGTAGCTCCATTCTACTTAGC
Source organism: Areca catechu (assembly GCA_021397845.1). Lineage (NCBI taxonomy): Eukaryota > Viridiplantae > Streptophyta > Magnoliopsida > Arecales > Arecaceae > Areca > Areca catechu. The sequence continues at coordinate 49,184,608 of CM038045.1, read as the reverse complement.
TTACGTCTGAATCTAACATTCTTCTCATTATTTTGAAAAGTATAACCAAGTTGTGCAAAAACTGCTAACCCATGATGTGATTTAGCATTTGAGCCATCATAGTTCCTCTCCAATCTATCGAATCTTGTTTCAATACCGTGTAGATACCTAGAACAAAATATGACAGATTCTTTTGCAATATATTCCTCTGCAATTGAACCCTCAGGATGACTTTTGTTATGCACAAAATGTTTAAGTGTGCACAAGTACCTATAGTTATTGAAAGTATAAAGCAATAATAAGAATAATACCAAGAAGATGGATAAATATATTATCTATATTATAAATATGAAAATTTTAAAATGGCCTAACCGTTCAATTGGGTACATCCATCAATATTGTATCGGTCCAGCAATTTTAGCCTCATTCATCAAATATAGTGGCAAATGCATCATAATATCAAAAAATGATGGTGGAAAGAGCATCTCCAACTTACAAAGAGTTATTGCAATAGCAGACTCCAACTTTTGCATATCCTCCATCCACAAAACCTTTGAAGACAACTCTTTAAAGAAAGTGGAAAGCTCAATTAAGGCTTCTGATAGTGGTTTACATAACCTTCCATGAATTGCAAGCGATAAAAAATTTAATAAAAGGATATGGCAGTCATGACTTTTCAATTTAGATATCTTGCGCTCTTTGGAATGAATGCATCTTGAAATATTTGAAGAATATCCATCAGGCACCTTAATATCCTTTAAAAAATCACATAAAGCAGTTTTCTCTTCCATAAACAGTGTATAACATGCAGTAGAAAATATCCATTTTCCTTCATTTAGTGTTGGATGAAGCTTTTCTCTTATACCCATATCCGTAAGATCACGACGAGCTTTAAGACTATCTTTTGTTTTTCCTTCAATGTCCAAGAGTGTACCAACCATGCTATCATATACATTCTTTTCAATATGCATGACATCTAAATTATGATGCAAGAGAAGGTCCTTCCAACATGGTAATTCAAAGAAAATACTTTTCTTTTTCCAATTATAGCTTTGTATGAAATCTCCCCGTTCTCTTTTTACCAATCTTACCAAATATAATATATTTGAGCCCATGCAATTGATCAAGCACATCATATCCTGACAACTGCTTAGGAGGTGGCCTTAGCTCTTTCTCATAATTAAAGTCCTTTTTAGAATTTCGCCATTTATGGTTAAGGGCCAAGAAACGATGACTACCAATATAGCAGAACTTACCACAATCTTTCAGCCAATATGAATATGTATCTTTATTACAGCAAGGACATGCTAGCTTCCCTTTAGTACTCCATCTTGATAAATTGCTATATGCAGGAAAGTCATTTATAGTCCATAAGAGTACTGCATGCATTCGAAAGTTTTGTTTCATTGAGGCATCGTAAGTATCGACTCCTTTTTCCCATAACTCCTTTAACTCCTCAATTAATGGTTGCAGATACACATCAATATCATTGCCTGGAGCTTTTGGACTAGGAATGAGCAATGCCAAAATAAAGGAAGGTTGTTTCATACATAATCATGGTGGTAAATTATAAGGAACAAGTACCACAGGCCATGTATTATGTATAGTACTCATATTTCCAAATGGGTTGAATCCGTCACTTGCTAATCCAAGACTTACATTACGAGGCTCTATAGCAAATGATGGATACAACTCATCTAAATGTTTCCATGCTTGAGAATCTGCTGGATGCCTTAAAGCCCTATCCTTAAGATGTTTGTCATGATGCCATTTCATGTCTGAAGCAGTTTTCGAAGATATATACAACCTTTGAAGCCTTGAAATCAATGAAAAGTTTCATAAAGTCTTAATAGGAATTTTTTCGCCACTTTTCAAAGATGAAGATTTAACAAAATTTGCTTTGCCTCTACTTGTTTTCTATCGAGATGCCCCACATATAACACAGTGATTCTCATTAGCATATTCTTTCCAAAACAACATACAATCATTGACGCATACATCAATTTTCTCATAATAAAGGCTGAGATTTCGAATCATCTTTCTAGCTTCATAAAATGAATTTGGTAATGTCTCACCCTCGGAAAGTGCCTCCTTAAATAATTTAAGCAAAGCATCAAAAGCTTTGTTACTCAATCCATGAAGACATTTTAGTTGCCATAGCTTTAAAACAAAAGATAGCTTTGAAAATTTCTTGCAATTCAGATATAAACATGTCTCGATCTCACTTAGTAGTCTATGAAACTTTGAAGCTTCCTCATGAGGCTCATCTTGGTCATTTATATTTAAATTTGTATAGTCGTCACCCTCTAAATAAGGGACTCCACATACATCATGTATCAACTCTTGCATATCATCAATCTCTTCATCTTCTATATCAGTTTCTTCATTGACATCAACATTATCACTTTCAATGTTACCCGCACCTTCACCATGTAAGGACCACTGAGTATATGATGGGACTATTCCATGAATCACAAGATCAGCCTCAACATCATCTCGATATTTATATCGAGTATTGTTACATTTGATACAAGGGCACCAAATTTTATCCCCTAGATCTGTGTGCTCGAATGCAAAGTCAAGAAAATCTTTTACTCCATTTCTATACTCAAGAGATAATCTATTAGTAATCTTCATCCATTTTTTACTTATTCTAGCCATACTGTCCTATTAATTAAGAAAAAAAAGTAGAAAAACATTAACAAGTTGCAAAAGCATATTATCAACAAAACAATAAAATGGTTATTACTCATCCATGGCAAATAGAACCATATATACAAGAACACTAAAAAGAACAATTCAAGGCCTATCAAAGTAAATTTACCAATAAATCCCAACAAACACTTGAAGTTTAATTCATAATACTATATTGTGGTCTTATAATTAATATAAACATCATAATAATTCTTAGGCATTTTATAACATCGATTGTAACTCATTATAGGCCAAAAAATAAACATTAGTCATTGCAAAATTAAATCCACAAAGGCACAAACCATCCACTCCACTTACCAAGACAACAAGAAAACATTCTATAACCAAATTACTGGTATTAATTTGCAATTCATGGCCCCTACACCAAAATTTCAGCTCGGGAAAGTATCAAAGTAGTTTGGCAAAAAGCAAAACAAATGAAATCAAATCATGCATAAGAATCAAATTGAAATCCATTTGATTTTCTTTAACTACAATATATGAAGGTAAACTCTTTAAATAAAAACTTTTCCAAGCCCATGAACCATTCCAAAACTTTTCCTACTAACCAATTACATTGACCACAAAATCCATAAAAAACTGTTAGCCTTCCCAACCCATTTTTTTTAATAACAAAACTCAATTGGCTTAAATTAATTCCATGATAGAAAAATAAACGTGATGGCAAGAATACAACCCATTTTTTTTAATAAATGAACCCATCGGCTTAAACTAATCCCGTGGTAGAAAAGGGATTGAGGATGGGTAGAACCGGAACCATCTTCTAAGACAAAAAAAATTTAGATAGTAGAGGGAGGAGCTCCTCCTCGGTTGGGTGGAATTGGAACCCCGGTGGCACTTCGGAGTTCAATGGCGACGACGACGACGATGCGATTCTCCCCCCGCCCTCTATTTCTCTCTCCCTAAGATCACGATCATGTCGGCCTCCCGCTCTGTTTTTCTGAAAGTTTCCCTCTCTCTCTCTTTTGGACCATCGGCCCCCCTCCCCTGATGGCCCCCCCTCCCCTGGTGGCCCCCTCGCGGCCCCACCCGTCCCCATCGCCGCCGACGACCATTCCAATTTTTCTCAGTTTTTTCTTTGTCTTTGCCATTACTCTGTTTTGGATCACCGGCCCCCGCTCCCCCGGAAGCACCCCCGCGGCCCCCCCTCCCCCGGCAGCGCCCCTACGGCCCCGCCCCTCCCCACTGTCGACCTCAACCCCCCTCCCCCGGCAGCCCCCCTGCGGCTCCGCCCCTCCCCACTGCCGACCTCAACCCCCAAACAACCCCGACGACCCCGCCCCTCCCCATTGCCGATGTCAATGGCAGTTCTCCAGTTGAGTCCGAGTAGAAGGTCCCCTCGTCGTTACCTTCATCGACCCGCACCTGCCCCCCGGCACCGTGATGATCTTCCCTCGTCGGATCCATCAAAGAAACCAAAAAAAAAAAAACATATCAACCAATAATGGAAACGAATTACTCACCTTCGCCGCCACCACTGACGATGATCTCCATCGCCTTCACCGCCGCCACTGACGATGATCTCCACCGACGGGTTGCCGATCGACGTCATCCTAGGGCGGGAAATGGAGAAAAGCGGGAAGAAAAAAAAATCGCAGATATGTCGCGGGGGTTTGCGTGCGGCACCAAAAAAAAAAAAAAAAAGTCTGGCCCATTCCCTACGCCCAGCCCATACAGCCCCTTGGAATAAAACTATTCTCCATAAAAAAAATCATACATAGAACGAAAAAAAAATTGATCCATTCCCTACGCCTAATCGAGAACCCATTAGAAATAATATTATTTTCCACAATTATCCCTCATCCATCGAAAAAAATCATACATAAAAAAAATTCAATCCATTCCCTCCGCCCAATCCAGATGGCACGTTGGGAATAAAATTATTCTCGATGATTATCCCTCATCCGTCAGAAAAAATCATACGCGCTCAAATTGAGATGGTCACGGGAGTTTGCGGGCCGCGCCAAACGAAAAAAAAATCCAGCCCATTCTCTATGCCCAATCCAGATGGCCCGTTGGGAATAAAATTATTCCCGATGATTATCCCTCATCCGTCAGAAAAAATCATACGCGCTCAAATTGAGATGGTCACGGGAGTTTGTGGGCCATGCCAAACAAAAAAAAAATCCGGCCCATTCTCTACGCCCAATCTTGATTGTCCATTGAGAATAAAATTATTCTCCTAAATAATTCGACCCATTCCCCATGCCCAGTCTAGACCCTATTGGGAATAAAATTATTTTCCATAATTATCCCTCATCCATCGCAAAAAATCATACATAGTGCCAAAGAAAAAAAAAATCAATCCATTCCCTAAGACGGCCCATTGGGAATTCAATAATTATTCCCCATTATTATCCTTCATCCGTCGGAAAAAATCATACATAGCGCCAAACGAAAAAAAAATTCAGCACATTTCCTATGCCCAATCCAGATGGCCTGTTGGGAATAAAATTATTTTCCATAATTATTTCTCATCCGTCGAAAAAAATTATACATAGTGCCAAACGAAAAAAAATTCGATCCATTCCCTATGCCCAATCCAGATGGCCTGTTGAGAATAAAATTATTCTCCATGATTATTCTTCATCCATCTGAAAAAATCATACATAACGCTCAATCTGAGATGGTCGCGGGAGTAGTTTGCGGGCCGCACCAAATAAAAAAAAATTCAGCCCATTCCCTATGCCCAATCCAGATTGTCCGTTGGGAATAAAATTATTCCCTACGATTATCCCTCATCTGTCAAAAAAAATCATACACAGTGAAAAAAGAATTCAGTCCATTCCCTATACCCAATCCAGACCCCGTTGGAAATAAAATTATTCCCCACAATTATCCCTCGTTCGTCGAAAAAAATCATACATAGCTCCAAAGGAAAAACATTCAGTCCATTCCCTACGCCCAATCCAGACGGCCTGTTGGAAATAAAATTATTCCCCACGATTATCCCTTATCCGTCGGAAAAAATCATACATAACAATATATTTCCAACAAACAAAAGTATTTATCGGAAAAAAATACTTTTACCTACGTATAATTTATTATCCATAGAAAATAATTGTTGCAAATATCCTTTTCTCTTGTAGTGAGTCATAACTCAGTCCACAAGTGATAGGTTTTCCTGGTAGAAGGGGTTAATATATTTAGTTTCATGTTTTATGATTGGGTGTCATAATCTTTTAACTAGGATGTTGTAATCTTTTAACTAGGATATTGTAAGTTCAAATATCATATTTCAAAATATTTTTTTCTCCTAGTCTTTTTATCATAACCTAACAATCTTATTCAAGCCAATGCACGGTTGAAAAGTTCTATGATGAAGGATAAAAGCCTTTATTTTCTGTTTTATATCGAGTTAATGTTTCAAAATTTTTGAAACTGAAATTTTCTCAGAAGCATTTTATTATAATATGGGTATCATATATCAGCAATGCATACTTAAATACTTCTATTACATATGATCAAAATATCCAGTTTATGATTTTGTGCAAGGATGTAGTTTTTCAACTAAGGTATCGTAGCTTTTAAACTGAGATATCGTAATACTGTTTCGGCATATATATGTGATCCTTTAGCATTCGTAGCATGTTATGACATCTTAGGAGTCATAACTCAGTCCACAAGTGATAGATTTTTCTGGTAGGAGGGGTTAATATATTTAGTTTCATATTTTATTATCGGGTGTCATAATCTTTTAACTAGGATGTCATAAGTTCAAATATCATATTTCAAAATATTATTTTCTCTTGGTCTTTTTATCACAATTAAACAATCTTATTCAAGTCAATGCACGGTTGAAAAGTCCTATGACAGAGGATAAAATACTTCATTTTCTGTTTTGTACCAAGTTATTCATGTTTCGAAATTTTTGATACTAAAATTTTCTTAGAAGCATTTTATTACAATATGGGTGTTATATATTAGTAATGCATACTTAAACACTTCTGTTACATAGGATCAAAACATTCAGTTTATGAATTTATGCAGGATGTCATAATTTTTTAACTAGGATATCGTAGCTTTTAAACTGGGATATAGTAATACTGTTTCAGTATATATTTATGATCCTTTAGCATTTGTAGCATGTTATGACATCCTAGGAGTCATAACTCTATCCATAAGTGATAGATTTTCCTGGTAGGAGGGGTTAATATATTTAGTTTCATGTTTTATGATTGGGTGTCATAATCTTTTAACTAGGATATTGTAATCTTTTAATTAGGATGTCGTAAATTTAAATATCATATTTTAAAATATTATTTTTTCCTGATTTTTTTATCATAATCTAATAATCTTGTTCAAGCCAATGCATAGTTGAAAAGTCCTATGATGGAAGACAAAAGTCTTTATTTTCTGTTTTATATTGAGTTGTTCATATTTCAAAATTTTTGATATTGAAATATTTTTATAAGCATTTTATTACAATATGGGTGGTATATATCAGCAATGCATACTTAAACACTTATGTTACACAGGATCAAAACATCCGGTTTATGATTTTGTGCAGGGATGTCATAGTTTTTTAACTAGGATGTCATAGCTTTTAAACTGGGATGTCGTAATCCTATTTCAGTATATATTTATGATCCTTTAGCATCCGTAGCATGTTATAACATTCTAGGATTCATAACTCAGTCCATAAGTGATAGGTTTTCCTAGTAGGAGGGGTTAATATATTTCGTTTAACATTTTATGATCGAGTGTCATAATCTTTTAACTAGGATATCGTAATCTTTTAACTAGGGTATCGTAAGTTCAAATATATATTTTTAGAAATATTTGGTTCTATGTTTGTATTATCATATTGTTGTGTCATATTCTATCCAATGCATAACACAATAATTATTATGCTCTATATAAAATGTCATCTAAAACTATGGATATCAATGTTTGTAATTTTTTTACAGATATTTGTATATATGGTATTGAAATTATAGATCTGGAAAAAATCAAACATGATCACTTGGATGAGGTTACTGGTATTGTTAATAAGAATGTACCTTCTCCTATCATCCCGAATGTAGAGAACGAGTCTATTGATCTTTAAATTGGAATGGAGTTTAATTCTATAAATGATGTATATAATTTCTATAATGGATATGCAAGGAGAGTAGATTTTGGAATCATAATTAAAAATAGTAGGTCCAATAATAATAAAAAATATACTTCAAATACCTGGCATGTTGGAGGCAAGGAAAATTTTGAAAAATCGATAACTCCATGAATCCGAGGGATACTAACAAAATTGATTGTAAGGCTTCGATAAAAGCAAGACTAAATTTTAAAAATGGTAAGTGGATATTGGATGAAGTTTTTCTAGAACAAAACCATGAGTTGTCCATATCATCAGCTGGTTATCTACGATCCCATAGGAGGATTAGCATACCAGAAAAGGCGGAGATTAGTAATTTACATGCTGTAAATATTTTTATAATTTAAATATACTCTGCCATGGCTAGAAGGAAATGGGGTAGAAGATAATTAGATTTCACAGAGAATGATGCTCATAATTTTATCTATCGGGAACATCAAAGTCAATTGAAAGAAGGAGATGTATAGTCAGTCGTAATCTATTTCACATAAATGCATGTAAAAAATTCAAATTTCTTTTATACTTTAGACCTGAATGATAATGGATAGCCTAGGTTTGTCTTCTGGATCCATCCTAGGTCAAGATTGGCAATCACTTATTTTAGTAATGTACTGATCTTTGACTCAACCTATTTGATAAATACATATCAAATACCTTTTTATCCATTTACCAGAGTCAACCATCATGGATAGTCCATATTACTTGATTGTGCATTATTATCAAGTGAGAGGACCGAGACATTTAAATGGATATTCCAATCATGGTTAGATGCAAATGGTGGTTAACCACCTGATGCCATCATAACTGATCAAGATAAGGTAATCGAGGCTGTTGTTAGAGATATTTTTTTCAATGCATGATAGATATTTTATCTTTGTCATATATTGAAGAAGATTCTTGAAAAGATTGATCATATTTGCACTATAAATTTTAAATTTATGGTTGAGTTTGAAAAGACGACATATGATTCAGTTACTATAGTATTTTCCGAGGAAAGGTAGGCACATTTAATGGAGAAGTATAAAGAATGCAAGGTTGTAGATTGGTTAAATGACATTTATCAATGTCGGGATAAATGAGTTCTAGTCTACCTTAAGAATACATTCTTCGTAGGTTTGTAAGTCATTATGATTGATTAATGTTCATGTTTGTAAATTTTTAACAAATTTTGTATATTTAATGCTTTTTTCTTTTAATAATTATGAACAAGAATGTCAATTTCACAAAGAGGAGAGCATTAATTACTTCTTTGATGACTTTATAAACTTGAAGACTATACTCAAGGAATTCATCGATAAGTACGAAGATGTCTTGGAGAAAAGATATGAAGTATACAATGAGGAAGACAATAAAATGTTGTAAACAAATGCTTTTCTAAAGATATCCTCTCCTTTTGAGAGGCAAGCAGCAAGAAAATATATAAGACGCATATTTAAAAAATTTCAGAATGAGATCCTTGAAATGGCTGCATCAAATGCTAAATTAGTTAAAGAAATTGACAACTATGATGTATATTCTATTAAATCATTTGAAAGAACTGAAGTTGATGGAATGAAGATGGAGATTATAAAAAATTATGTGATTTCATTTGACAAAATTTTGAAGGATGTTCAATAATAGGTGGATCCTTGTAGTACAAGGAATACCTGTGTAGGCATGCCTTATTGGTTCTTCATCAAAGCGACGTATTTCGCATCCCAGATAAGTACTTCTTGAATAGATGGTGCAAGGATATGAAATATCAATTCGATGATTTCGAATACAATACTCAATTTTGTGATAAAAGCATACGAAAATCACGATATACAGTTAAGAAATTATTTAAATTCAGATATCTTATTTTATGTTTACATAAACCTATCATATATCATGAAATCCTAATACAAATGTTATATTTTATTGATTGTAGATATACTTTGATGAGTCATCGGATGATGAAGCTTGCAGAGATAGTCTTCATGTCTGAAGATGCATTTAATTTAGTGATAAAAAATCTTATACCATTATTCAGAAGAGCTATAAATGCTAACTATGTAGCTAAGTAAATTACACAACTTTTATCCAATATTCTGACCAAGTTACTATGAAAGGTCATCCAAGAGATAATAGAATTAAGAGTGGAGTCGAGAAGAAGTTAAAGAGATCAAGAAAAAATATGGATAAGACTTCTGTTGACACTCCTATGCAAAATGAAAGAAAAGCTAGTACAAGCAAGAGGCAGACTTTCCATAATATAGTGAAAGTACCCAAACAAGCAATTGAATCCACTATACTATCTTCTGATCCTTTTTTAGATGAATTTGATGCTTATGTATACAGTCAACTAATATAGGAGAGGATATGAAATGCTAAATTTTTGTACAGTCATGTGTATATTTATATTATCTAGAAAAATTTAAAATAGGATGTATTGGACATGTGATTGAATATATTTATTTCAAATATAAATTTTAGAACTATTTTATTTATCTAAAGACTAAAACAGGGATAACAGAATTATGACGCCCCTTGATATAATAGATGACATCCAATTACAAAATTAGAATATCGTAATATGAAACAAGAAAGTGAAGGAAATAACTGCTCCTAACAGGACTTCCCATCATCCATGTTCTGAATAATGACTTCAATAGTATCATAAAATGCCACTGATGCTAGAAGATTACTTAAATAGACCAAAATAGTATTACAACATCTTAGTTTAAAAGCTACAACATCCTAGTTAAAAAGCTACGATACCAATGCACAAAATGTAAAATAAAACTTTCTAACTCCTTTTACCTGTAATATATATCATCCGTGATTTGATTTATGACTCTCAAAGTATCATAAAATTCCACGGATGCTAGAAGATTACTTAAATAGGTCGAAACAGTATTACAACATCCCAGTTTAAAAGCTACGGCATTCTAGTTAAAAAATTATAATACCCATGCATAAAATATAAAATAAAAGTTTTTAACCCCTTCTACCTATAATATATATCATCCGTGGCTTGGTATATGACTCCCAGAGTATCATAAATCTCCATGGATTCTATAAGATTAATCAAATAGCCCGAAACAGTATTACGACATCCAAGTTTAAAAACTACGACGTTCTAGTTAAAAAACTACAACATCCATGCACAAAATATAAAACAAAACTTTCTAACCCCTTCTACCTACAATACATGTCATCCGTGACTTGGTTTATGACTTTCAGAGTATAAAAAAATGCCACGGATGCTATAAGATTAATCAAATAGTCTGAAACAGTATTACGACACTCAAATTTAAAAATTACGATATCCTAGTTAAAAAACTATGACACCCATGCATAAAATATAAAATCAAAGTTTCTAACCCCTTGTACCTGTAATACTTGTCATCCGTTGCTTGAATAATTACTTTCAATATATCAAAAACTGCCATAGATGCTAGAAGATTATTCAAATTGACCGAAATATTAATATGACATTCTAGTTTAAAAACTATGATATCCTAGTTAAAAAACTATGATACCCATGTATAAAATATAAAATAAAACTTTCTAACCCCTTCTACCTATAATATATATCATCCGTAGCTTGGTTTATGACTCCTAGAGTGTAAAAAAATACCACGGATACTATAAGATTAATGAAATAGCCCAAAATAGTATTACGATATCTAATTTCAAAAACTACGACATCCTAGTTAAAAAACTATGACATCCATACAGAAAATATAAAATCAAATTTTCTAATCCCTTGTACCTGTAATACATGTTATCTATTGCTTGGTTTATGATTCCCAGAGTGTCAGAAATTATCACGGATGTTAAAAGATTACTCAAATTGGCCGAAACAGTATTACGACATAGTTTAAAAACTACAACATTCTAGTTAAAAAACTATGATACCCTTGTAGAAAATATAAAATCAAATTTTCTAACTTCTTCTGCCTGTAATACATGTTATCTGTGGTTTGAATTAAAACTCTTACAATATCATGATAGACCTCTAAGAAATAAAGTTTAAGTAAATGTTGAAACATGATTACGACACCCTAGATCATAGTTATGACATTTCAATTGAAAAACTATGATATCCTATCAAGAAACATAATATTCCTTTATAACATCATCACATCAATGAAAAAATTTGATATTCTAGAAGTAAACATAACATCTAAAATACAAAAACTTAATGTAATAAGAAAATGATATTTATAACATTACTGTTTGAATGAATTACATAATTTTTTTTGGAATGATGCTTAAAATATAACGTTAATTGACTTACAAATTTTTATAACATATTATAGAAATACATGAATTGAAGATAATAAGTATATTAAAAAAATACTTTTACATGCTAAATTTTAACAGCACTATCAATCTTCTGATTGAGGCTCTCTTAATAATCTTGCTGCTAACAGGCATCAATAGACACTGATATCTTTTTCCATGAAATCTCAACAATTAGGCTTATCCCTGTGAGTAAGAAATTCTATGTATTTCAAGCAATACAATCTGCAATCTAGTGATTTTGCAGGTTGGGAAGGGCATTCAGTAATCTCTAGCATGGACTAATTCTTTACCTCTCCATTATGATAGAATATATGGAACATTGGCCTGAGTATATTGTGCCACTTCCTTGCAATTGCTTTGTACCTGTAATTGCATTTTATGAAATTCATATGTATTAATATTTTTTTTTGCATGTCAACCACAACCAGGTGCCAATGCAAATTGTCTGAGTTGATGATGGTAAACAGAAACCAAAATTCCTTCTTATCTTGATCACTAACTGTCGCGCCCCAAACCCAAGACCAGGGCCAGAAGTGCAACAGACGACCGTATGTTTTGGGAATTCAATATTTCCCAAGAACATACCAGGCCTGTACCAACCATTTCTTACAAAAAAAAGAAAATGAGTACCAGGCATTATATTAATAAAGCAAAAGTAGACAAGTAGATTCAAATGTCATAAAGCCAACCGTCATACATTGATCATGATCTAATTTCATGAAATAAATAAAAAAAAATAATGATAGTGTCCACTAGATCCTATGCCTCACTGATTGAATCCCTGGCCCATATGTTCCTCTGATCCTGAAAAAAAATGCAAGGGAAAAGAATGAGTTTCCCTTAAACTCAGTAAGTCAACACATGTCACAAATATATATTTTACCATGAATCTAGAGTAATTCCATACATAGGAGCAACCAAAATATATAAGCCATTTCCTATTATTAACCTTTTTATTTATTTTTCTGACAGAATACAATTTTTTTTTTTTTAGGATGGCCATCCGTACACACTCACTTAGTCCCTCATACTATGGCCACGATCGGCCCGTGGCTCGCCCCAAAAGAGCCTAGACCCTGTGTCACATGCCGCATATCGGTCATGTGCCAGCGATAGCCCCGCTGGAGGCCCAAAAGGAATCTAGCTCTGAGTATCATACGAGGGACATGCTTCCCAGCATGCGCTAGAATAAAATAACAACTCCTGTGTCACATACCGCACGTCGGTCATGTGCCAGCGATAGCCCCGCTGGAGGCCCAAAAGGAGTCTAGATCCTCGTGTGATCATAGTCGGACTAGGGAGCAATTACAACCAACTCACCCCATGACTCGTTACATCTTAGTTTATGGTTAAATTTCATAATGCATTAAGATATGTGTATGTAGCATGAATATAACAATAAAATTCATAACATAACAAATAATGGGTTCACAACGTGCATGGCAAAATTTTATCGGTGAGTGATAACTTACAGTTTCACCAACTCAGCACTAATCCCGATTTTCCAAGGAGGATGACGATCCTGCATCACAATTTATTTTATTTATTATTTAATATCATTAATTTTTAAAAAATAAAATAATTCTCTTGGGGCAACCCCAAATAATACCTTCCTTCTTGCTGGTACTGGGTTGGCCCATTCAAGATAAAAGGCCTAGCCCAACAGGGCATGGCTCAACCAAGTCCGGCCCAACGAGGCCCGGCCCAGCCAAGCCCAGCCCAGCCCGGCCCGGCCCAGCCAAGCCCGGCCCAGCTAAGCCCGGCCCATAACAGGCTTGGCCCAGCCAAGCCTGATCAAACCGAGCCCAGCCTTCGTCGGCCATGGCCTTTGCCCGAACCCCTGGGAGAAGCAGGAAGGATCGACGGCGATCCTCCCTTCCGACCATCATGGAGTTCTCGCCGGAGAAGGAAGAAAGTCCGGCGACCCCTACGGTGGCCGTCCGACCGACAGCCGGCGAGCACCGAGCCGGAGACTGTCGCCTGCAACAGTACCTCTCGGCCGACCAAAATCCATCTCTCCCTCCTCCACTCTCCTCCCCCCCCCGAGCAAGCGAAGGGACGGCGGAAATCCCCGCGATCGGCCGCTCAAGACGGTTGCCGGAGAGGAGGAGTCCGGCGATGGCTTTCTCACTGCCGGCCACAACCCAAGGCTTCAACGGAGAGAAAAATCAGCCGGATTCTCCCGTCCGTCGAGCCGCACGAACACCCACTGTCCATACCAGGGAGAGAGGACTTACCGGCGAGGGCGACTCTGATCGCATGACCTCCGGCGAAGGGGCGTTCCGGCGAGGGCAGGGGCACTCGAAGAACCGTCGCCGCTCCACCACAGGAAGATATTCCTGGATTCAACAGAGGTAACCCCAGTCCTTTTAAACCCGAGGAAGAATCCTTATCTCCCCCCTCTCCGGCGGCGTCGTCGGATTTGTCCGGATTTCTCGCCGGAAAATCCGATCTTCCGAACCATAGAAATTTTGAACTGAAGTCGGCAAGGGCCGCCGACTTCAGCCCAAATCCAGCCCAAAAGAACCGGTCCTCACATTCTCCCCACCTAAAAAAAATTTCGCCCTCGAAATTTACATACCTGGGTTCTGGAAAAGTTGAGGATATTTAACTTTCATGATTTCTTCTAACTCCCAAGTGGCTTCTCGTTCTGAATGATTACTCCACTGGACTTTAACATAAGGAATGACGCGTCGCCTCAAGACTTGTTCCTTTCTATCCACCACCTTCACTGGTTGTTCCTCATAAGACAAATTTTCCTTGAATTGAAGTGGTCCCAATTCGATTACATGATTTGGATCAGGTACATACTTCCTCAGCATAGAAACATGAAAAATATTATGTACACCAGCAAGAGATGGTGGTAAAGCAAGCCGATAAGCCACAGCTCCAATTTTCTCCAAGATTTCAAAAGGACCCACATACCGAGGGCTTAGCTTCCCTCGCACCCCAAATCTCATAACTCCTTTAGTAGGGGACACTTTAAGTAACACATGGTCCCCCACCATAAATTCCAGTTCTCTTCTTCGATTATCTGCATAACTCTTTTGTCGACTCTGAGCTGTAAACAGTCGCTTCCTAATAAGTTAGATTTTATCTGTGGTTTGCAGCACAATATCTGGTCCCAAAAGTTTCCTCTCGCCAACATCATCCCAACATACCGGGGTCCTACATCTCCTCCCATAGAGAGCTTCAAAAGGTGCCATCTTAATGGTTGCTTGATAACTGTTGTTATATGCAAATTCTATCAGTGACAGATGATCATCCCAAGACCCTTTTAAATCAAGAACACATGCTCTCAACATATCTTCTAATATCTGAATCGTCCTTTCTGACTGCCCATCTGTTTGAGGATGAAAGGCTGTACTAAACTCCAGCTTGGTTTTCATAGCTTGATGCAAACTCCTCCAAAATTGAGAAACAAATCTAGTGTCCCTATCAGATACAATTGATACAGGAATACCATGCAATCTAACAATCTCATCGATATATAATTTTGCTAGCCTTTCCATGGAGAAATTGACCTTGATAGGTAGAAAATGAGCTGACTTTGTCAATCGATCTACAACAACCCAAATAGCATCAAATCCTCTGAGAGTCCTTGGCAATCCTGAAACAAAATCCATTGTGACATTCTCCCATTTCCATATAGGGATAGCTAGGGGTTGTAGAGGTCCTGCTGGTCTCTGATGCTCAGCCTTTATTTGCTGACAAGTTAAGCATTGAGCCACAAACATGGCTATTTCCCTTTTCATACCTTTCCACCAGAAGTTTTCCTTAAGATCTCTATACATTTTTGTGCTTCCAGGATGAATAGTGTAAATAGCATTGTGGGCATCAATCAAGACTTCCTTCTTTAGACTTGCATCCCCTGGAACACACAACCTGTTTCAAAATCTTAAGGATCCATCCTCATGAATTCGGAATTCTGAGATTATCCCAGATTGTATTTTCTCTCTAATCTTTTGAAATTCTGAATCACTCATCTGTGATGCCTTAATTTTATCGATCAGGGTAGATTGTATCTTAAGAGTAGCAAGTGAGAATGTAGAGTTATGCATCTGGATCTCCAAACTCAGCTTTCTAAGATCTTGAAGAATTTCTCCTTGAGAAGTGATTAAGGTTACCAAGCTACCTCCGGCCTTTCTGCTCAACGCATCAGCCACTACATTTGCTTTTCCCGGATGATAACTTATTTTCAAATCATAGTCTTTGATAAGCTCCAACCATCTCCTTTGCCTCAAGTTTAACTCTTTCTGAGTAAATAAATACTTAAGACTTTTATGATCAGTAAAAATTTCACATGATACACCATACAGGTAATGTCTCCAAATTTTCAGGGCAAAGACTACAGCAGCTAGCTCCAAATCATGAGTAGGGTAGTTTAATTCATGTGTTTTAAGCTGCTTAGATGCGTAGGCCACCACCTTCTCCCTTTGCATAAGAACACATCCTAACCCTTTTCTGGAGACATCACTGTAAATAGAAAAACCCTCACTTCCAGTTGGTAAGGTAAGAATAGGAGCTGATACCAAGCGCTTCTTTAACTCTTGGAAGCTTTTCTCACAATCATCAGACCAAACAAATTTAATCCCTTTATGGGTTAGCTGGGTCAGTGGCAAGGCTATACGGGAAAATCCCTCCACAAACCTTCGGTAATAACCAGCTAGACCCAGAAAACTACGGACTTCTGTCACATTAGTTGGTCTATTCCATTCAACAATTGCTTCAATCTTTGCTGGATCAACAGATATTCCTTCCTTAGAGACTGTGTGGCCAAGAAAAGAAATATTATCAAGCCAGAATTGACATTTCTTCAGCTTTGCATACAATCTCTGCTCCCTTAGTATTTGTAAGATTTTCCTTAAATGTTTTTCATGCTCCTCCGGATTCTTGGAATAAACTAGAATGTCATCAATAAAAACTACTACACACTGATCCAAATATGATTTGAATATCCTGTTCATCATGTCCATGAAAGCTGCCGGGGCATTCATCAGTCCAAAAGGCATCACTAGAAATTCATAATGCCCATATCTAGTCCGAAAGGCTGTTTTGGATATGTCTTCATTCTTAATTTTCAACTGATAATATCCGGACCGCAAGTCGATTTTTGAGAACACCTGAGCGCCTTGCAACTGGTCAAAAAGATCATCAATTCTGGGAAGGGGATACTTATTTCGAATTGTCAATTTGTTCAATTCTCGATAATCAATACACAACCTCAGACTCCCATCCTTCTTCCTGACAAACAGTACCGGAGCACCCCATGGTGAAACACTCGGCCTGATGAATCCCTTATCGAGCAGATCCTAGAGTTGTTCCTTGAGTTCTTTCAATTCAGCTGGTGCCATTCTATAGGGAGCTTTAGACACAGGTTCTGCATTAGGTAAGAGATCAATAGAAAATTCCATCTCTCTGTTAGGAGGTAATCCCGGCAATTCATCTGGAAATACATCCGAAAATTCTTTCACAATAGGAATATTTTCCAACCCTTCTCCTTCTTGCTGGAGATCCATAACATTGGCCAAATATCCTGCACAACCTTGCCTCAGCATCCGTTTAGCTTGCATAGCTGTAATCATTCTCGTAGGGGTCTTCCCTTCACCGCCAAAGAAACCAAAAGGTTCCTGACCTAGAGGGTAGAAAACTACTCTCTTCCTGAAACAATCTACTGTGGCATGATAAGAAGCTAGCCAATCCATTCCCAAAATAATATCAAACTCTTCCATTTCCAATACCATTAGATCGGATGAAAATTCATGGTTTCCAATGCTTAGAGTACAGGATGGACAAATCATGTTAACCATGATAATGCCCCCATTTGGAATGGATACTCCGATCTCGAAATTTAGAGGTACTGGTTCCATACCAGCCTTCTTAGCAAATCCGGTTGAGATAAAAGAGTGTGTTGCTCCGGAATCAAATAAAACACGGGCATATGAAGAGACTACTTTGATGGTACCTACCAGATAATTCTTACTTATAATTATTTGCACTCAATTAAATCAATAAATAAAAAAAAAACTTGCGAAATTACCTGTCACCACAGCATTCGATGCCTGAGCATCTTGCTGAGTTAGAGCATACACACGAGCCTGGGTCTTCTGCTTCTGACGCTCACCAGATCCATAAGCTATAGGTTGTCCTTGGATAAAAGCTGGTACATTTGAAGGAGGAGGTGCTGGCGGTCGCGGTGCATTCTGAAAGGTATACTGATTTCCAGGATTCAGAGAACGTGGGCAATTCATAGCTTTGTGGCCCTGCTGACCACAATTAAAACAAGCCCCAGAAAACCAACGACAATCCTGCTCTAGATGAAAACCTTGACATCTCCTGCAACGAGGACCATTACCCTGCTGAGAGCCTGGATCTTGTCTTTGATTTCCCCTTTGTCTAGGTTGTTTGCCAGAGTGTTGGTTCCCTCGCTGCCCATCAGGTCTGGATCTCTTCCTCAGCTGCCGTTCCCTCTCCTGTTGCATATTATCAACCTCTTGCTCTACAATTTTTGCTTTACTAACGACGTCCCGGTATGAGGCCAGCTGCATGGGTCTTACTCCAGCACGAATCCTGGGTTTAAGTCCTTTCTCAAATCTCCGTGCCTTGATATAGTCCGTGGCCACCAACTCCGGAGCGAAGCGGGACAGTTCAATAAACTTGGCTTCATATTATGTCACGGTCAAGCCTCCTTGTATTAATCTGGTAAATTCACTCTCCTTCTCAAATCTGAGACTTTCAGGAAAATACATATCCAAAAACTCTTGGCGAAAAATATCCCAAGTTATCGGCTCTTCATTGCCATATTGTCTTCTGACAGCATCCCACCATTCCGAAGCTTCACCTTGTAGTTGATAAGCTGCAAAGCGAACTTTTTCCCGATCCGTGCAGTCCATGCTGACAAAGACCTTCTCCATTTCTTTCAGCCACTTCAAGGATTCAGTAGGTTCAGTAGAACCCTCAAATGTAGGAGGCGCCAACTTCTTAAATTCAGTGATCCCCCGATCCATTTTAGATGACTGACCACCCCTATTCCCTTACTGCCTCAATTCCTGCACAAGTCCAGTTAGAGCCTGGATAAGACCTACCACCTGACCATCAAAATTGGCTGTCCTCATATCAGGCTGCAGAGGAGGAGGACTAACTGCTCGACTCTCGCCCTGATCAGGTGATAGGCTACGAGTCATGTAAGCGCCGGTCGCCCGTGATGGACCCGCTGCCTGCGAAGTATCATGAGCTCGAGATGCATGATCATTTTGATTCGATGTCCTCATGGATCGGGTCCAAGCCATTAAACCTATAGCACAAATGTTAGTTAGTTAAATAATATGACCTTACTTGTATTTTATTAATTTAAACTTGCCCTAATTATCTCTACCCCGCTCTCACTATCTAAAACATTTTAGTTTCTGAGGCAAGCCTGGCTCTGATACCACTAAATCTGTCACGCCCCAAACCCAAGACCAGGGCCAGAAGTGCAACAGACGGCCGTATGTTCTGGGAATTCAATATTTTCCAAGAACATACCAGGCCTGTACCAACCATTTCTTACAAAAAAAAGAAAATGAGTACCAGGCATTATATTAATAAAGCAAAAGTAGACAAGTAGATTCAAATGTCATAAAGCCAACCGTCATACATTTATCATGATCTAATTTCATGAAATAAATAAAAAATAATAATGATAGTGTCCACTAGATCCTATGCCTCACTGATTGAATCCCTGGCCCATATGTTCCTCTGATCCTGAAAAAAAATGCAAGGGAAAAGAATGAGTTTCCCTTAAACTCAGTAAGTCATCACATGTCACAAATATATATTTTACCATGAATCTAGAGTAATTCCATACATAGGAGCAACCAAAATATATAAGCCATTTCCTATTATTAACATTTTTATTTATTTTTCTGATAGAATACAATTTTTTTTTTTTTTTAGGATGGCCATCCGTACACACTCACTTAGTCCCTCATACTATGGCCACGATCGGCCCGTGGCTCGCCCCAAAAGAGCCTAGACCCTGTGTCACATGCCGCACATCGGTCATGTGCCAGCGATAGCCCAGCTGGAGGCCCAAAAGGAATCTAGCTCTGAGTATCATACGAGGGACATGCTTCCCAGCATGCGCTAGAATAAAATAACAACTCCTGTATCACATACCGCACATCGGTCATGTGCCAGCGATAGCCCCGCTGGAGGCCCAAAAGGAGTCTAGATCCTCGTGTGATCATAGTCGGACTAGGGAGCAATTACAACCAACTCATCCCATGACTCGTTACATCTTAGTTTATGGTTAAATTTCATAATGCATCAAGATATGTGTATGTAGCATGAATATAACAATAAAATTCATAACATAACAAATAATGGGTTCACAACGTGCATGGCAAAATTTTATCGGTGAGTGATAACTTACAGTTTCACCAACTCAGCACTAATCCCGATTTTTCAAGGAGGATGACGATCCTGCATCACAATTTATTTTGTTTATTATTTAATATCATTAATTTAAAAAAAATAAATTAATTCCCTTAGGGCAACCCTAAACAATACCTTCCTTCTTGCTGGTACTGGGTTGGCCCATTCAAGATAAAAGGCCTAGCCCAACAGGGCATGGCTCAACCAAGTCCGGCCCAACGAGGCCCGGCCCAGCCAAGCCCAGCCCAACCCGGCCCGGCCCAGCCAAGCCCGGCCCAGCCCGGCCCGGCCCAGCCAAGCCCGGCCCATAATAGGCTTGGCCCAGCCAAGCCTGATCAAACCGAGCCCAGCCTTCGTCGGCCATGGCCTTTGCCCGAACCCCTGGGAGAAGCAGGGAGGATCGACGGCGATCCTCCCGTCCGACCATCACGGAGTTCTCGCCGGAGAAGGAAGAAAGTCCGGCGACCCCTACGGTGGCCGTCCGACCGACAGCCGACGAGCACCGAGCCGGAGACTATCGCCTGCAACAGTACCTCTCGGTCGACCAAAATCCATCTTTCCCTCCTCCACTCTCCCCCCCCCCCGAGCAAGCGAAGGGACGGCGACAATCCCCGCGATCGGCCGCCCAAGACGGTTGCCGGAGAGGAGGAGTCCGGCGGTGGCTTTCTCACTGCCGGCCACAACCCAAGGCTTCAACGGAGAGGAAAATCAACCGGATTCTTCCCTCCGTCGAGCCGCACGAACACCCACTGTCCATACCAGGGAGAGAGGACTTACCGGCGAGGGCGACTCCGATCGCACGACCTCCGGCGAAGGGGCGTTCCGGCGAGGGCAGGGGCACTCGAAGAACCGTCGCCGCTCCACCACAGGAAGATATTCCTGGATTCAACAGAGGTAACCCCAGTCCTTTTAAACCCGAGGAAGAATCCTTATCTCCCCCCTCTCCGGCGACGTCGTCGAATTTGTCCGGATTTCTCGTCGGAAAATCCGATCTTCCGAACCATAGAAATTTTGAACTGAAGTCGGCAAGGGCCGCCGACTTCAGCCCAAATCCAGCCGAAAAGAACCGGTCCTCACTTTATCAAATATCATAGTCTCGGCCATTCTAGCAAGTTCTTGAAATAGTGATACTGATATCAGATACATGTTAGAGGTCATTACAGGTGCAATGATGTACTTATAATATCTATCTTGATGCTCTACCCAGTTATTTCTAATGAACTCTTACTTGGCATCAATTATCTGGCAATGCAATATGAACCGATTAATTAAAAGTAACATGCTTTCATACAATTTTAAAAATTAATATAAAAATTATTAAAAAATATATCATAATATACATAAAGAATAACAACAAAATAAAGTATTACTCCGTTGCTTACATCATCAACTATCATGTCATTGCTAAGGAGATCGAAAATATTTTTTCTTGTGATAGTGCTTCTAAGTTTATTAGTATTGATGACCTCTCTAAAATAAAAAACATAAAGGATATTATATATTTTGGACCATAAAATAGTATACATAATAGAAAAAATAGATATCACTTACGAGTTGATCCTTTCTTTCAAAAAGGGTTTGATCAAATTTTTATCTTCAAATTATAGATTCAAATTTGATTCATCAGACTGAAATTTATCCACTATCTTCATCTTTTTTTGGGTTGGCTTGTTTTAAAAGTAGAATCTGCTATCATTTGTGAGGCCTTCTATAGCCTAGGTTGGTTTTTCACCCTCTTGATAAGTGAAGGAACTAGAGAGATTTCTTTGACCCCCTCAGCATCCTCAGTTATAGGAGCGTCTTTCAATTTTTTTCTATCCTATGTTCAATCTCAGTCACAGGGGTGTCAAAATTTTTTTTCACCATCTTAGGTTGATCTTGTCCCATTACTTCCACCTCCTCCTCTATATCATGTCCCTCTGCCCCTTTGTGCCCTTCTTTATTGGCATTGCTATCTTTTTTTAGCAATGAACCGAGGAGGGTTTCTCAACTATGGCAAGCCTCTTCTTTATATTTTCTACTTCATTCTTCAACTATGCATAGCTTGCACAACTATTTTTGGGTTCCAAGGATGCTACTGTTTCTTTAATAATAAGCCACCGTTCCGTTATCATAGGCTCAGTAGCTCCTTCCAACTGCAAGCTAAGAACAATAACAAGTTAACTTTATATTAATGATAATAATTTTTTGTTCATTATATTTATGATATAATGGATTATCTTACCAACTCATGAGGCTGCATGTTGGCAAGCTGAATATTCTATATCTTTAACTGGTTGTCATACCATTTCAATAGCCTAGATAGCTTATTAGGATGTGATGGGGCTCTTAATATGCTATACTCGAGAAACCAAACCTGCATATAATAATTATGTATTTTAAAGATATGGAAGATTTAAAATAAATATAATTATACTTTTATTGCATATTAATGATCCTTACCATCAGAGTAGCTGAACATTCAATAGGGTTGGCTGCCTTCTACCCTTGTCACTTCTCTTATATTGGATTAGCTCCTCAGATCTCAAGCAAGCAGCAACATCTGGGAAAGCCATAACAGTCAATACCTTTATTTCAGAAGTTCAATCGATTTGCCCCAGCTGAGATAAATCATCCAAGTAAGGGATGATATATCTTGGACAAGCTTGATTTAACTTTGAAGACAAAAATAGTCTAAACATGTATATGATCCAAAGTCTTACTGTGTCCTCAACATCCTCTTGTATGTTTGATGAATGAAGTTGCACTATCAACTTCTCCAACCTTTTATTTTGGAGATTTAATTTCCTACCAAATCTTCGAAATAACCTGCCCTTTTTATCTTGGCCTTCCATTGCAATCTTATTTCTATGGCATGGCAAACCCAAAATCAGGACCATGTCTTCGATGCTAAATGTAAGTATCTTATCACAAAAAATAAACTCGTCATCTTTCTTGTAACATCTAATAATATCATCTAGGAGTCGCCAATCGACTACGAATGGCTGCATGTCAACGAAGGCACCAATAGATTCTTTTGAATGATTTATAAATGAAGACTAGAAAAATTCATCTTCCACATTTTTTTAACGAACATTGCCGGCTTGTAACAGTTTTTAAATAGTTGCAAAGCCTTCACACTAGGTAGTCAAATAATTATAAGATCACCTGAAGTATAAGTAAAAAATAAATGTAAGTTATGAAACAATAAATTCTAACTAATTATTATAAAAAATATAAGCCATCCCAGCTTAAATATGTACAGGGTGCCATAATATTTGAAGTAGGATATTATGAATCCTGAACTAGGATGTCACAATCCTATTTCAGACTTAATTACTCTTGATTCTTTTCACACTGGCTTGTTATAACATGGGGGTGTTATTATGAGATTCTAAGAGTTTTAATTTAGATCACATGTGATATGTATTATAGGCAGAAGAGGTTAGAAACTTTTATTTTACACTTTTTGTAAGGGTGTCTGATAGGTCACGATGTTGTTGTTAAGACATCATGGCTATCAGTTTAATAATCGACTTCTAAATAAAATAAAATACATAAAAAGGGTGAGTCGGGTCGAATCCATGGAGAAGGCAGCTCTTAATATAATTTAAAATCTTTGATTTTATAAAAAAAGAAAGATGGTTTGAAGTCGGGTAAATAGAAATTAAAGTGCAATAGAAAAATAAAATTAGGGTATGGTCGATCTGCTAATCATATCTTAGCATCTACTTGTAATGAAATTAAAAACATAAATTTAAAGTGCATAAAAAAAGAATTACATTAATTAAAAGAGAAATTCAATTATAAGAAATTAAAATAATAATTAAATAAACTAAGAAAGTGATAACAAAAACTCAGAAGTCGAAGGGCGTAGCCTCATCGGGAAGTCGGTTGATGTTACGTCCTTTTCTTCCTTCATACTCTATGGAGCTAACTGGGCTTCCTCTTCTTCCTCCTCTTTGGGTCTTGATCTGGAGATTGGCGTAGGCTTAAAGATGGCGTAGGCTTAAAGATTGGCGTAGGCTTAAAGATTGGCGTAGGCTTAAAGATGGCTTAGGCTTAAAGATGGCGTAGGCCGCGATGTTGTCGTTAAGACACCATGGCTATCAGTTTAATAACCGACTTCTAAATAAAATAAAATATGTAGAAAGGGTGAGTCGGGTCGAATCCACGAAGAAGGCAATGCTTAATATAATTTTAAATCTTTGATTTTAAAAAGAGAAAAGAAAGATAATTTGAAGTCAGGTAAATAGGAATTAAAGTGCAATAAAAAAATAAAATTAAGGTACAGTCGATCTGCTAATCAGATCTTAGCATCTTCTTGCAATGAAATTAAAAACATAAATTTAAAGTGCATAAAAATAGAATTGCATTAATTAAAAGAGAAATTCAATTACAAGAAATTAAAATAATAATTAAATAAACTATGAAAGCGATAACAAAAACTCAGAAGTTGATTGGCGTAGTCTCGTCGGGAAGTCGGTTGATGTCATGTTCCCTTCTTCCATCGTACTCTATGGAGCGAAGTGGACTTCCTCTTCTTCCTCCTCTTTGGGTCTTGATTTGGAGATCGACATAGGCTTGAAGATGGTGTAGGCGGCACATCATCTCCTCTAAAAAACCTCACACTTAGAGGCCAACCCGCAACCCAAAACTGGACCTTCTATCCTGTACCGTACTCCTCTCTCCAAGATGCTCTCTTCTGTATCCTAGGGGTCTTTTAAATAGAGCTCATCCAAGGCTTCATCTCAGTCGAATTTGGACTCAATCGGGTTCTAGATCGGGCAGATATCATATGAAGAATTCTTGACCATCCGAGGTCATCATGATGGATTGATTGGCTTTCCCCTTCCTTCTCTGGCTACCCAGAGTCTGATCTGGGCTCTTGCGACATCAAATCCTCAAATCCCTGGGTCTCCAAATCCTAGATCGAACTTGGACTCCTACTGGGATTGTGCTTCTCTTGGTATGGCATTTTGGTGGTGTCAAGCAGTGGTGCATGGCGGATGGCGGACGATGGCGAGAATGGGGTGGCTGAGGCAGTGATGGTGGTGGCAGAGGAGAGGCACAGGCTGAGAGGGGGATGATCGGCGGTGTTGCTGCATTGGGCGGTGGCGCTGTGGCAGCGGGAGATGGCCAACGGCTTGGGATGGAGGAGATGGCCGATGGTGATGATGGAATGCAGGGAGGTGAAGGTGGTGCTAGGCGACAGTGATGGTCGTGCTGGCATCTAGCGAAGCTGGGGACGGTGATGGACGGTGTGGTAGTGGGATGTGGTGGCCAGTGGCTATGGGTGCTCGGCGATGTGGCGGACATGGTGGCGGGTGGTGGTGAAGAAGAGAAAAAAGAAACGATGAAGATGGTGGCTGGCTTCTCCCATGGTTTTTCTGGCGAAGGAAGGTTCCTGACGACGAGGGGAGGCTCCCGGCGGCGAGGGAAAGCTCCTCAGCAGCTTTTCCGGTGAAGACGGGGCTTGAGAAGGAAGATGGTCCATGGACAGGGTCCGTGGACTAGCAGCAATGGCTGCCTATGGACCAAACACGCTCCCGTAGACCGAACGGCCGATCCATGATGGACCGGCTACTCCAAAAATCATACAATTTCCTTAATAAAATTTAAAATTCAATTTCGAGCCCATCTGAACTCCGATGTAAGAGCCATTTGTGTCGTTGGACTTCAAAAATTGAGCTCTTCACAATGACAGTCATATTTCATACAAATAATATGTAAAAATATTAATTTGATGTAAATAAAGATAATTTAATTATTAGTGTCATAGTTTTTTAACTAGGGTGTCGTAGTTTTTATGCTGGGGTGTCGTAGTTTGTTAACTAGGGTGTCATAGTTTTACATGTATTATAGGTAGAAGGGATTCGAAAGTTTTATTTTATATTTTATGCATGGATGTCGTAGTTTTTTAACTAGGATGCCATAGGTTTTTAATTAGAATATCATAATACTATTCCGGGCTATTTGATCTTATAGCATATGTGATAATTTTTGAAATTCTGAAAGTCATAAACCAAGCCATGAATGACATACATTACAGGTAAAAAGGGTTAGAAAGTTTTATTTAATATTTTGTGCATAGATGTCATAGTTTTTAACTAGGATGTCGTAATACTATTTTGACCTATTTGAGTACTCTTTTACCATCTGTGGTATTTTATGATACTCTAGGAATCATAAACTAAGCCACGGATGATATGTATTACAGGTAGAAGGGGTTAGAAAGTTTTATTTTATATTTTGTGCATGGATGTCGTAGCTTTTTAACCAGGATATCGTAGCTTTTAAACTGGGATGCTGTAATACTATTTTGGCTTATTTGAGTAACTTCTAGCATTCATGGTATTTTATGACACTCTAGGAGTTATAAACCAAGCCATGGATGATATGTATTATAGGTAGAAGGGGTTAAAAAATTTTATTTTACATTTTATGCATGGGTATCGTAGTTTTTTAACTAGGATGTCATGGTTTTTAAATTGGGATATCGTAATACTATTTCGGCCTATTTAAGTAATCTTCTAGCATCCATGGCATTTTATGACACTCTGGGGGTCATAAACCAAGCTACGAATGACATGTATTACAGGTAAAAATGGTTATAAAATTTTATTTTATATTTTGTATATGGATGTTATAATTTTTTAACTAGGATGTTATAGCTTTTAAACTGGGATGTTGTAATACTATTTCGGTCTATTTGAGTAATCTTCTAGTATCCATGACATTTTATGATACTTTGGAAGTCATAAATCAAGCCATGGATGACATGTATTACAGGTAGAAGGGGTTAGAAAGTTTTATTTTATATTTTATGCATGGGTATCATAGTTTTTAAAATGGGATGTCGTAATATTGTTTCGGCCTACTTGATTAATCTTCTAGCATCCATGATATTTTATGATACTCTGGGAAACATAAACCAAGCCACAAATGATATGTATTATAGTTAGAATGGGATAGAAAGTTTTATTTTACATTTTGTGCATGGATGTTGTAATTTTTGAACTAGGGTATCGTAGCTTTTAAACTGGGATGTCGAAATACTGTTTCGGCCTATTTGAATAATTTTCTAGCATCCGTGGCATTTTATAACACTCTAGAAGTTATAAACCAAGTCACGGATGACATGCATTATATGTAGAAGGGGTTAGAAAGTTTTATTTTACAGTTTATACATGGATATCATAGTTTTTTAACTAGGATATCGTAGCTTTTAAACTGGGATATTGCAAATTCTGAACTATAGTGTCATGAAATTATGCATGATGTCATAATTTTATACTATAAAGACTTAATATTTTTGACAATTATATCATGATATCCCTCTATAGACATAAATTTTAAATATTTATATTAAAATATATAATTTTCTTATCTATTTTTTGTTCTGTAACTTCTTTTGGAAGGGAACTTAAAGGGGTATCATCCTCTCTTGAATAAACAATAAGTGCAGTGCTTCATTTCTCCATTTGCATTTCTTTCTTACGGTGTTTTCTTGTTCACTGTCTACATTGAAATACGAAACCACTTTTTTCATTGACTCAAGATTTCGAAGGCGTATATTTCGTGGTATGCTTGAGAACTTCAGCTCACCAGCAGTTACTCGATCATCAAAAAGAAGAGAAAAAAATACAAATATGAAAATACTCTGGAGGTATCGCTAACTTTTTTTTTTCTGTTTATAGAAAAGAAGAAACGCTTTCAGCTCACCAGTGCTACTCGACCACCAAGGATAAGAGAAAAAACAAAAAAATGAAGGGAAAACTAGGGGTTTCACTCTGATATTGATGGGTAGGCAAAAACAATGGAAGGAACTCTGGGGTGTTGCTTTGGTCTGAAATTTTTTTTCGTTTATAGAAAAAGAAGAAACGGTTTTGGTTCGAGATTTTTTTTTTTTTTTTTTTTTTTGTAAAAGAAGAAACGGTTCCATCTCAAAAACACGTATCGTTTTCCGGAAGATAGAATATCAAAAAAAATCATTTTCTATGTTTGAAATGATCATAAATGTGGCGATACTCAGATCATATAATTTCAGTGATACGAACTCTCATCTTGTCCTGTCAAGTTATGTAAAATCAATATAGATCAATAATAAATAATGGTACGGGTTAAATTAGATTTTCTGCACTGTACATGATGCATAAAGATTTACTCGAGGTAATAATATACCCCATGGGCTAACACCACGAACCTAAGCAATCTCATCTGTTAAACCTAATAGTGTACCCAGATTCATGTCTTGTTATTCTTAGGAGACTGCTCTAGATAACATCGTTAGTCAATCCAAGGACTTAGTAACGATCCATTTTTACTGACTGCAGGAATGGTCCTGGAAATGTTAATAATTTAGTTTTCAGTTTAACATGGCTTCAAGATTTCATCAGGAAATCCGATGGCCCCACGAGTCACGTCATGATCCCCAGGTGAAGCAGGTGGGGGCAGTGTGATTAACCGAGGGCCCTGTCGAACCCATTGGCATCCAAATGGAAGTTGTTGAAGGAGAAAGCTTGTATGTAAATAATAAAAAATATAGACCTTATTGGCAACTACTTATTTGTACCTGCTTTAGGACGGATATAGGTCGGAAAAATTGCTGGTTGAAGCATGTTGCGCGTGTCACAACTTGTTTTAAATAATAATAATAATAATAATAATAATAAATAAAAAAATATAGAATTTTTGTTAGCCGGCGATAAAAAATTTATAAATATATATAATAAATTTTGTTCACCGGTAAAAAAAAAATATTAGAAATATATATAATAAATTTTTAATCCATCTGGGTTGAACACATCCAGGATCTAATTCCTTCATTTTTTTTATTTTTATTGGCCAAAAATAAAAAAAATCATGTTATCTATAGCATTTTTGATTCAATTCAATCAAGAATGGACACTTGGCAAGACATTGATCGGATGAAAAAAATCTCCGACCGGAACCGAAAAAAATCTCCCTCTAGCATCTCCGACTTCGTTTGTTTTTTCCGAAGGCCACAACAATGAAGAAAACCTTCGCCCCACCAGCTCCGCCGCCGTGATGTTCAGGGGCACTCGCATCGGCGACGATGTTGGACTCATCCGGCTCTGGCGTCGTCATGGATCTGTTTCCGGGAACGGTCGAGGACAAAGTGGGATCTCGGCGGGAGGTGGGAATTCGAAGGGGCGACACCTCCACCGTGCCGGAGCCAAGGAGGCCGACGAAGCGAAGCGCTCGGGCATGGGGTGGATCAGGAGAGAGGAGACCCCTCTTTGCCAACGAAGGTGGGAGTTGGAGGTGAAACTTGGGGGTAATGGGGACGAGAACGGGGCGGAGGTGGGAGTTGGAGGGGACGGCAGAGTGGGAGTTGGAGGAGTTTTTTAATTATAATAGTTACGAGTCACTCGGACTGGTACCGATCACTGATCTAAATTTTTTAAAATTTTTTTAAAAAAAATTAAAAAGTTCGGCCATGTCTGATCACTGATCTGATTGGATACTGATACCGATCAAACTGCCAACCGGATTGGTATCGACCTGATGACCGGACTAGCAGTCGGATTAGCATCGATCAGATCGTCGGACCATGGTGGCGAACCGGTGGCCGGACCGGTGATCGAATCGGTGGCCAGATCCTCGCAATCGGATCGACCGTCAGACCGGTGATCAACTGCCAGACCAGTGGCCGGACTGGCAGCTAGACAGGCAATGACCTAGCAATCGAACTGACTATCGAATCGATGGCCGGAGCCAGACTGGCTATCAGGCCGGTGGCCGGATTGGTGACCAGACTGCGAAATCGTAGGTTATAATAATTTTTAAAAAATTATTATAGTATCATATTATTATTTTTTATTTTTAGATTTTTTTTTAATTTTTTTTTTATTTTTTTTGTTTTTTATTTTTTATTAAAATTTAAAATAAAAAAAGATGGAGAGAAATCACGGGTTGGACTCGCGATTCCAAGAAATTGAAATCGCGGGTTGGACTTGCGATTCCAAGAAATCGAAGATGCGGGTCCAACCAGTGATTTCAAGCATTTTTAATTTTTTTTTTGTTTTTCTTTTTGAAATCGCGGGTTCAACCCGCGATTTCACTTTTTGTTTTATTTATTTTTTTGGCGCCATACACCTAAATCGATAAATAAAATCCAACCGGCGTTAATTTGAGAAATAATTTTTTTTTTAATATTATTTCAGTCAAAAACCCCACTCCTGGTGATAAAAAAAGATGACTTAATTATTTTTAATTTAATTTTATTTTTATAAGAAGGCTCAGTCATCTTTTTTTTTTTTTTTTTGGTGAAACGGTGTATTCATTCATTAACGATAGTGAATACAACCCAAAAGATCAGACCCCAAAATACCCCGAAGCTGTGAAGGAACAAAATGCCAATCGGTCTACAAAACTGGACTAGAGTGATTGGCTATAAATGAAGCGACCCAGTTAGCCGTCGAG
Source organism: Areca catechu (assembly GCA_021397845.1). Lineage (NCBI taxonomy): Eukaryota > Viridiplantae > Streptophyta > Magnoliopsida > Arecales > Arecaceae > Areca > Areca catechu. Next base: position 49,153,704 of record CM038045.1, on the reverse strand, counting down.
TTCGCCTCTCTATACACATTTCTGACCATCAAAGAAACACAACCCTGCAACAAAAGATGTATGTCTCTGAGAATAGGATGGGAAGCAGGCATCGAGATCTTCTGATCAATCCAGGAAATAACCGTGGTGGAGTCTCCCTCAATAAAAAGGCGATCCCTCTGAAGGATATGCCGAGCATATTTGATCCCCGCCTAGGCCACCAAAAGCTTAGCCTGAGAGACCGAGGTGTCCCAAATCGAGATACCCCCCATCGCTAAGAAACCACGAGAGGAGTCCCGAATGATGAAAGCAACAGCTCCACTACCCTGGCGGAGGCTACCATCAAAAGTGACAGTACAGAAGGATGGAGGAGGGGGTTCCCAAGCGACAAGCACCCGACGGGTCGCTAAAGGAGCAGAAGGGGAACCCCAGGTCTCCAATCTCAAGTCTGTCAATCCCCAATACTCTGTAGCATCAGCCCTGGCTCTTTCGACCAAGAACCTGGAAGGAGAAGAAGTAGAAGAGAATATGCGATTGTTCTTGGACAACCAAATATGATAAGCAAGATAATCGATAAAAGAGACATGAAATGAAGCCGAATGATGTAGGGAGGAGATGAAGAAGTCGTCGACCTCTTGGGCCTGAGCCCCCAGGTCAAGAAATCCTGCCAATCTCCAAACAGTCAACGCTCTGGTACAAGTAAAAATTGCATAAGTCTGGGTCTCACTCTCCACGACATAGAACGGGCAGTCCGAAGGAATAGAGAGACCCCTAGATGACAGCATATGGCGGGTCAGAAGCCATCCCCAGATTACTTCTATATAAACAGAGCCACTCTGGGATGAACCGGCAAGGACCAGATCCAAGCAAAAGAGTGGGGTGACGGGGGCTGCGGCATCATAATCCTCGTCAGGTCAGGAATGGATGCCCTCTGGGAGGCAGAGTGACGCCAAACCCTTAAGTCCGGGCCAGAATAAACTGGAATAGCTATAGATAGAACTCGGAGGCCAAGAATGTCGTCGAAGATAGAGAGCACAGCTAGGCGATTCCAAGAAGTCCGATCCGGAGTCATAATATCAGAGATAGAAATAGAACCCGGTGTGTCCACTGAAATAAAAGTGGGCCACCATATGAGCAGAATCTTCGAGATCCAAGGGTTAGCCATAAATCTAATAGAAGCACTGTCCCCTATGACTCAAGATAAATACGGAATAACAGCAGGGGCCCTCCTAATCATCTCCCTCCAAATAACTGAGCAGTTCCTAGGAGGTGTCATGGATACATTGAAGTCAATAGAAATATCACCATACTTAGCTCTCATGAGGGAGGACCAAAGACTGTCCGGATTAAGAAGGAACCTGACAACATGCCTAGCAAGAAACGCCTCACAGCGATCCAGAAGAGAGGGAATACCCAAACCCCCCTAGCCCTGGATTGGCACACCTTGTCTCATCTCAATAAATGAATCCTGCGACGAGCGGGCGAGGAATCCCAGAGGAAAGATCTCATCATCTGCTTAATGTAAAGGATGACCCGCTTCGGGATGACAACGTTAGATAACATATACACTGTAAGAGAAGCAAGCACTGCCCGAATAATGATGATTCTGCCCATAGAAAAGAGAGCTCTACCCTGCCAACCATTAATCCTTTGATGGACACATGTCGAAAGTTGAGCACAGTCAGCCCTAGAAAGTCTGGCTCCTGAGATAGGGATACCCAAATAATACAAAGCCCCCTGCTGGTTGGTAATCTCCAATATGTCACATAGTCTATGACGAGTTCTGATAGATGTTTTAGGGCTAAAATAAACTCCTAATTTATGCAAATTGATACTTTAGCCAGAAAGATAGCAGTAACCCTCCATGACTCTCCGAATACCACGAGCATTGACCGAGGAGTAAATAGTCATCAGCAAATAATAAATGAGAAATCGGCTGGGCTCCCGGAGCAGGAATATATGGTTGAACAACCGCATTCCTAACAGCTGTAGATAAAGATCTAGAAAGATAATCAACCGAAATAATAAATAGGGATGGAGAGAGAGGGCAACTTTGGCGAAGACCTAAAGAGGAATAAAAGAATTCCGTTGGAGAGCCATTAACCAGTATGGAATAGGAGGGGCTAGAATTACAGGCCATCAGCTAGGAGATCCAGTCCTGATGAAATCCTAGATCTAGCAGGGATCGATATAAGAAGGTCCAGCTGACCCTATCATAAGCCCTCTCCATATCTAATTTGATGGCCATTAAACTCCGGCACTTAGGAGCCCGATGGAGATCATGCATGAATTCCTGGACAATGAGAATATTGTCAGAGATGCTCCGGGTAAAAACAAAAGTCCCTTGCTCCGGGCTAATCAACTTCGGCAGAACTGCCCTCATCCTATTTGCCAGAAGTTTAGTACAAACTTTATAGAGGGTAGTACATAAAATTATCGAACGAAAATGAGCCGGCTTGGAAGCATCCTGGCGCTTGGAAATAAGAATAATAAAAGTCTGCTTCCATTGTTGAGGCATCCTCCCAAATAGGAAGAAGGACCGGATAGCATTGACCAAATCGGAGCAGAGAATATCCCAACAAGATCGAAAGAAGCAATGGGGGAAACCATCCGGACCCGGAGCTTTGTCTTCCCCCACAGACCAGAGAGCAGATTTAATTTCATCCTCAGAAGCCTGAGTCAATAGCAAAGAATTTTGGAAAGAAGTAATAGGATCCTGAGGAGGCAAGGAATCAAACAATAGAGGAGTAGGAGTAGGAATAGTCCACCTGGAAGAGAAAAAATTGAACAGTTCCCTTCTTATAGCAGCATCATCCTGAATCCACCCAGCACGATCCGAATAAAAAGCCCAAATAGTGTTGGAATGCCTCCGAATAATTGTAGCATGGTGAAAGAATTTAGTATTTTTATCACCCTCCTGTAACCATTAAACCCTGAATTTTTGCCTCCAGAAGACCTCCTATCTCGACAACAGGGAATGATGAATAGAGAGGCATTTATGGAGAGAGTCCATATCAGCATCCGAAAGAGAGCCAACCGCATCCTCCTTAGCTCGCCAAGAATCAATAGAGGCTTCGACGGACCTCAACTGATCATGAAGGTTGCCCACCTCCATCCTATTCCATTGAAGCAATCGATATTTAAGAATAAGCAGCCTTCGAGTAATCCTATAAGAAGCATCACCCCTAATTGGCATGTTCCACACATCTCGGACGATATCCTTCAATTTAGGATAGGATTGCCAGAATTTTTCAAATCTGAAAGGCGACCGACCCCTGATCTTTTGATCAATTGAAAGGAGAATGGGACAATGATCCGAGGCGATCCGCCTAAGATGTTGCACCTTATGATTCGGGAAAAGAGACAACCAAGACAGCGTGGCAAAGAATCTATCAAGTCTCTCCCAAACTCTGGCCGCCCCAGCACGATTATTGCACCAAGTGAATCTAGGGCCAAGGAAACCCAAATTAATCAACCCATTATTCTGTATAAAATCAGAGAATTCCTTAGAAGAAATGTCCTGAGTAAAGGGTCTGCCTCCCCGCTTGTCCTCAGGACAATCAATAACATTGAAGTCACCAGCGACCACCAAAGGAATCCCCTGATTCATCAACATAGAGGCCTCCTCCCAGATAGTTCTCTCTTTATATGATGTACTAGCATAAACACCACATAGGAGCCATGTGGGCTGACTAGGTTCGGAGACCACAATAGCAACCAATTGGTCAGATATGTGAAAGACATTGACCTTCAGGAGACCGGAATTCCAGGTGACAATAATGCCCCCAGCCAAGCCCTGGGACGGCATTGAATAGAACCCCTAGTCATGGGAAACATGATGCCTAATTCGGTCGACACTGGGACCAGACACCCTCGTTTCCAGCCAGACACATATAGATGGATTATACAGTTACATATACCTGTGATAAGTAGAAACAAAGGAGGGCTTCCTAAGCCCCCTGACATTCCAAACCAAAATCTTTATTACAAGATTAAGACATAGGAGATCCGGTGCCCTGCCGATCCCCCTTCCCTTTCCCAGAATACACCCCTTCATTTTTTCCTGAAACACTTCTCTGAGGTAGATCACTTGCCGACAGCACCAGAGCAGCAGCCTTCCCTTTCCTCGGCTCAAGCACTCCCATAGAGGACAGGATTTTGGATACCGCATTGCATACCTCATATGACCCTTCGAATGCCCCTACAGAGCAATGGAATTATCTCCCTATGGCTTCCCCAGCTCCCTAGACTGCACAACCAACCCCCCCGCTGACTTACAACCCGCTTAGCATCAGTGTTGATCTTGGCCAATGGCAGCTGGATGTTACTCGAAGATTGGCCCAGCTTGGACTGGAACCCTGAAATCTCAGCATGACCCCTCAGAGCCCGAGAGACCAAGCCCCCCAGAGTTTCCATCACTCCTAATTCACCAGTAACACCCTGCCCCCCGATGGCCCAATCCCAACTATAGCCCTCCCCTGATCCCCTAGAGCCGGGGAGATCCCAGAAACTGCCCCCTCCCTCCCACCCTGCCCAACCACAGAACTTAAAGCCCCTGGCATCACCTTACCCTTCCCAACACCCTCGAACCCCCCCCCCCCCCCCCCCCCCCCCACACCAGAAGCCACCGCAGGCAAGCCACCCCCACGGAATTACCTCCGGACACCCCAACCTTGGACAGGGCCTCCCTCACCTCTACGCCCTTCCCCTCCACTCTCCTCCATTCCATCTTCCTATCCCCTCTCCTACCCAAACTCTCAGTGGCAACCGGCAGCCGGGACGACGACGGATTAGTAGGGGAATCAACATCCACAGGAGAGATAGGATGACTGACCTATTCCAGGAGAGATGGAGTAGACTTCGAAGAGGAGGGGGAAGTGGACCTTGAAGGGCTCCTGCTCCTCTTCAGAGAGACGGTCCCATATTCGATCATAAGTTGATCCTTGTGCCCACCTTCCGCCGGGACGATCTCCATGCAATCCGTAATCGGCGCGAAGAACCCACCCCTCGGCTTTAGACCTCCGCCACCATCCAACACATCCGATGCATAGGCATCCGAGGACGGCGCCAGGCAACCTTGGAAGGCTTCTGCCAAGTCAGGAGGAGAGTTAGGAGAAGAAGACGGTCTAGCCAGAGAAGACCGGGAGGGAGAAGAGGATGGGGCCTCAGAAGAAGATACCAGTCCCTTCCCTTTCTCCCCGTTCAGCCCACCTTTGAGAGCAACAGCGGCCATGCGAGGCCGGACTCTTGCGGTCGCCAACCATGGACCGAAGGTATAGTTGCCCTCCACAGCCCCTGATTTAGAACTATCCTCCTTAGTCACCTTCCTCGGAGCAATGCCTTCCACTTGGGGGTTCTCCACAAGGTTGTCCTGGGATAGACCGGAGCCTGAAGCATCCTCGGGCGAGCTGCTTCGAGGGAAGCTGCACTCCATCACCGTGTGACCAATCCGGCCGCAGTAGATTCAGACCAAAGGAAGGCTCTCAAACACGAACTGCTGCCAGAAGACTGATTCACTCCCCTGTATCTGGACCCCTGGGAGCAGCGGCTCGGTGGCATCGATCTCCACCTGCACCCAGGCGAACCCTATTTTTTTCATTAAATCCATGAAATTGTCGAGTAAAAGGGGGGTACCTGCCTCCCCCGCCACTGCCATTATCGTTCCTGGCTCCTAGTATTCCAGCGGCAGCTCAGGCAGGCGCATCCACACCACCGTCCGGGTCACCGGACTCCTTCCCGGAAGAAAATCGGGGTACCAAGGAACGAAAGCCATGAGTTGACCCGCTACATACCAGGGACCGGCAGCGAGGACTCGATCGCAATCCTCCTTGGAGGCCGCCCTCAAGATAGTCGATCCTTCAACAGTGATCTCTTTCTTTAGATAGTCGATTCCATCACTGCTGATATATTTGTTGTACTCTAGTTGAGTTAGTCCAAAAGTGATATGATCCGACCAATAACTATTTTTTCCACGGAGATCAGAACCTGCACCGGCAGGTCCATGGTCTAGCAGGATGACCATACTTTTGGAACAATCACCATCCTTCTAACCTCTGCGGACATCCACGGAACCACTTCAATCCAACATCAGCACAGCATGATTTTTTACAATTACCATCCTTGTGACCTGGGCTTGATCCACGTCATTTGCGGGCATCCAAGGAACTAGTTCAGTCCCGTACCAAAACAAAACCAGTTCAATCCGTAGAAGCATGGCTCGATTTTTCCCCTTGGTAGATGAGCATGATAGCTCGATTCCAGTCAGGGTTTTTGAGCTAAAGATAATGCTGTTCACAAATTCATCAAACGAAAACCTGTAAACACCTCTCACACGAGGACAATATATAACGTCCATTACTCATCAAACCAACATCTGGAGCAACAGAACAAGTTCTATTAGGTTCTTTTGCTTGTTATAAGTGCATTTATGATCTCAATCACAACAAGAAATGCATAGTTTCATTCTTCAATTTTAGCCAATGATCTACTAATCAAAAGAGCCTTTGAAGAGAATGGTAGTAGCGAGTTCAAAGGTTCCCAGAACACACAACGAGCAATTAACCAATGGGTTTTAATCAAACAACCGCCGGTCCTCACGAGAGGACCAGTTGACCGACTAACAAATACTATGCTACCAAATAACCCGTACAACAACAAATATTGTGTACATCATTACTGATTGAAGCTCAGTAAGAGGAAGGCAGGAATTGAAAAACGCTGATCTTCAGATCTCCTCAGAAGCAGTAAGAGAGACGGTGGATTTCTGCTAAAAATAAACCTCCTTCAATCTTTTCCACAAGCAACAAAAACAAATGGGCAACTGTGAGGCAGTCCTTTGCGCGTCCACTATAACACCACGTTATGAACACTAGCAATATCTCGGCTTGATTTTCAACTGCACTTCAGAAACCAGCCCATCCAGCTGGTTGGCTGGTCTCCACATTCTTTGTTCCCCTACTACTGAATCTCTGAGAAGTATTTGCCTGAACAGAAGTCCTCGATGCCTGCACACCAGATGATGCTGCTGTGAAGCTTTCCAGATTGAACCCCCACACATCACCAGGGGGCCCTGCCACTGATTGCTTGGTCAAATCTTGGTGACCATTGGTTGTACCAGCTGCTCTAGACTGGGCTTTTGGCTCCCCAGAAAATGCCTGCCATGGCCTGGGCTCGGGGCTGGGTGACCGAGAACTGTTTGTGAGCATCCCTTGCTGGAGTTCCCACACAGTTCCTTCAATCTTATCCTTTTGCTGCCACCACACAAGCATTATGTAGAGTTAGTTTGCAGCAACTGTATGGGTGGGTAACTTTTCAAAGCTGGAAAACAAAAAAGAGCATATGATAGGAAGTCACGGAGATTGAAAATGTACCAGAGTTCCAGACTGCAATCTTCCAGGAGAGACATGGCTCTTTGAGCTGTCCTTACTTGGTAGTGATGGGGTTGCTGCTGCAAGGGCACGCTTCAGCTCCTGGATCTCCTGCCGCTGAGAACGGCAAATGGCTGACAACTTTTCATATTTGGATGTAATTTCGGCTTTCTTCAAGTTGGCTTGCTTCAACTGTTCCTTTAGCCTATCCACTTCTGCTTCTATCTCCTTTCTCCCTGATCCGTTGTTATTGTTAATACTACCACTCTTAATGGAGTCAAGCTTGGTGGTATCAAACTCAGCAACGAAGGTGTTAAATGCCTCGTTCTGAAACATCTGTATGGTCTCAGGATGTACTGCTTTTGTTTTCAGAGAACTCTGTTGCGGCTCCTCTTGGAAAAAGCTTATTTCAAAGCCTTTAGTAGGAACCTCTTCAAATTTCTTGAGAGGGTTCGCAGCCACACTTTGTCCAGTATGAACATGTTCTCGTGGAGGGCTAGTCTTGCTATCCAGACTATTCTGATTGTTCTTGGATATCCACTGTTTCAATGGTTCTTTGTCAACCAAGGAACCTTTGTTTTCTACAACCTGAGGATCATGTGCATACTGGGTAGACCAAAATGAACCAATCGAACAACCAGAAGCTTTTGAACCTCCCTGGGAGGGTCCAGAGTGTGACATCTTTTCAGATTGCGTTGAGAAATTTTGCACCTGTTCTCTTGATGAAGGTGGTGGTGGAGGGCTCCTTCGAGGCATCAAAGATTTCTTTGTAAGATCTGTAGAACCCATGTTTGACTAATATGATCACATGGTACATAAAAATTCTTATATTGAAAAATGAAAGCAATATTAAGAAATGCCAAAGTTTTGTGTTGAGATGTTGCTTTCATATTAATTCCAATTACAGTTGCTAATATACATATTGTCTGGGATATAAGTTCCAGGCATTAAACAAACAAACCAGGACCAACAACCAGGGTAATATCTTTCAGCATTCATGTGCTGTGAACAGCTCAGTGATATTCAGTTCATACTAACCTTCGTCATGCATACTTGAAGTAGGATGGCGCATGCTGATAGATGATGATGATCCATCAGGCAGGTGTTTCTGCAACTCCAGGGGCAATTGTTCATTAACACGAAACCACACCTGAAATGTGAAAAAGGCTGGGCATCAGTGAGATGAGATTTAAGGTCCCTTCAAACCCTAGGCCTATCACATATGCAACAATCTATGACTAACCTAGTTTGATGGAGATGAATGGCCAATCAAGCAAAGCCCTTGCCTGCGTGATGTCTGGTCTGGCATTTGGAGAGGCTTCAAGCATGTCTTTAATCAGGTTGGTTATGGCAGCACCGTATTTTGGTAACTCCGGAATGCGATAGTTTCCATTCAGTATCTGAAGCTTTGATTCACCATCAAATGCAGATTTGAGGTAGCAGATTCTGTACAAAAGACATCCAAGAGCCTGAAAAATGTGAATGAAATAACTTTCTTTTAGTTTCTATAAAGTGAACACTGCTTATATGCAAGGAGGAATCACAGACAAGTACTTCAGTGAATTCCTGAAACATCATAGTGGCAAATCGACTTTATTTACTATGAATCGTCATGCTAAAGCAATTAATTTGAACTTATACTATCATTTTTTTAATGCATGGAATGAAATTGAAACTTGAAAGAAAAGAATCTTAGGATGGTTAGAAGAGAGGTAAGCACTCAATACTGTAGCTAAAGGTATAAAAAGATCAAGTTTCATTACATACCCAAATGTCCACCTTCTCACTGATAATTTCTCTTCGAAAAAGGTCCCACATCTGGATCAAATGAAAAGAATTTATTGTCATTCGCTCCAATAATTATCATTAGCATGAATCTTGTTAAATTGCAAAATGTGAAGTCATTCTCTAGTTAAACCTCAGGGGCTCTATATGCAGGGGTTGTATGCTTTCTGATATTGTCTTCTTCAATCCCCATCTCTTCAGGCCTGTCAAAACACTTATGATTGGTTGAAGTGCTGCCAAAATCACATAATTTCCAAGCTCCATCAGATCCAATCAGCACATTTTCAGCTTTCAGGTCCCTACAGGATTTAATAAGAAGGATGACCATGAATGAGAAGTTCAAGTAAAGGAAAGAAAGTTAAAAAATTGCACAATTTTTTTTCCTTTTCTAAGCAAGTGTTATCTCCATAATGTATCATGTACAGGTGTAATAAAAATGAGTTCAAGGTTAGACAACAGGCATTTCAACAAAATAAAGGAAAAAAGGGATTTACTTCAGTAAAATCTATCATAAATATAGAATTATTAAGAAACATAACTTTCTTTTGGTAAATTTCATAATGCAAAAAGATTAATGTTTTTTCAAAGCTAATGCATTGGTTCTGACCACATATCACGAGAATGCAGATCGAAATTATTGAATTTTAGATCCAATAGACATGGACAGTATAAGTAGCTATTAGCATAAAGACAGCATGCTTCAGCTGGAACTATATGAATCACCTGAATACTTCAGGAAGAAAGTACCTGTGAGCAATAGGTGGTGACTGAGAATGCATGGCAAACACTGCATTGCAGACATCCCTGAAGATCAACAAGACCTGCTTCTCCTCAAAGTACCCAGTTCCTCTGTTATCCAGCACAGCAACCAACGACTTCTCACAGAATTCCATCACAATCAACACCTCCTTCGTACGACCCATGTCCAGTATGGTGTGGGCCACGAGCATGACAACATTAGGGTGCCCTTTAAGCAGCCTCATCACCGAAATTTCCTTCGTTGCAAGATCCAGTGACTCCTCGTCATTGCAGATCATGTGCTTCAAAGCATATTGCTTTGATGCATGCAAGACATCACGAGCGAGATACACACAAGAAAATCCACCTTCTGCCATGGCATTTCGAACATGGACCTTTACATTGCCAACATCGATCGTACGACCTTCCAAGCCAGTCGGTTCTTTTGCCGTGAACGGCTTGAACCTCCACATGACTGAATTGTCCCAATGATTCTGGCTGCAGATACTAATGAAGTATAGATCCTCGTCGATATATCTTCAATAAATTCTAGACTCTGTATAAAAGAGGTCCAAACATTATTATCAGAAAAAAATAAAAAAACGAGAAAAGGATCCAAACACCAATACTCAAATGAACTTTTTCGATCCAGAAGTTCAGGTTTCCACACTAGCATCAGTACCTAATCTGGATAACTAGCGATCTTACACAACCTAGAAAAAGATCCACCGCATTAAAAGTGTAGGTATTGTTATCCGATCAAGATCCGAACCTAATCACTATAATTCTTGCCCTGGGTATGAACTTTGATTCCTTGAAATGCGGTGCTCTACTGATTCTGACATAGTTAAATAAGCAGGGAAAACTCGCATTGGTATCTACTTACGGATGTAGGAATTCAAAGAACAAGAGCCCGCGAATCATTTATCAATCAATCCATCCTTCTCTCATCATACACTCTAGATCCAGGGAAAATATTCCAAACAGTCAGATCGAGCCAAAAAAATTCAGAATCTTCGCGAAAGAACACGAACATTCGCTCCAAAGTTCCGATCGCAATCAGAGAAAACCCTAAGAAGCGGAGATCGACGCACCTTTCAGATCTGATGCAATAGGAACTTCGATTCTTGTGGCCGAAGCGAGATCGGAGGCATTTCCCGTGCGATCCCGCATCCAGATTCCTAACTTCACGGAAAGGGAACGCCCAAAGGGGAAAAAAAAAAAAAAATTAAAAAAACGATAAATGGGGGAGATGGTTTGCAGAAGCGACGCAACGTGCCGGCAACTAATAGAGAGCGAATACTTATAATAGGCTACACCTCGGCAACGAGCGGCGTGGAGGGAAAGACGCGTGGCCCAGTCTCGACTCTCGAGCCAGGGTGGCGCGATCAACTCTTTCTGCGAGGCCGGTCACATCTATAGCGTCCGATGTGTGGGGTCTTTGATTAGGATTAATCAGGATCGTCCAACGGAGTATGAGAAGGCCCCAAACCCAAATACCGAGTCCGGCAAAAAAGGTTTTGGGGCCCAATCCGGTCAAAGCAAGTCCTATATAGCGCCAACTTATAGATACTAGGGCCGGCCCAGTAACTAAGTTAGCCAGAAATTTGTTGCATAAATATAATTCTAATGTGGAGTGAACTTGGGAGGAAATATGGATGATGGTGATCCGTATTGATAACGATTCTCTCTCTCTCTCTCTCTCTCTCTCTCTCTCTCTCTCTCTCTCTCTCTCTCTCTCTCTCTCTCTCTCTCTCTCTCTCTCTCACTAGTTTATTCTTACATATTTCTGGAGATATGTTGAATTATTTTTATTAAAAACTATAATACACATGGAGATAGAATTATTTGGCCTTGTTTTTGCATTGCGGAATTATGTTTATTAAAAACTACAGTTTCATACACATAATTATACATGGAGATGCATGAGTGGCCACATTTTTTTGTAGCATCACATAAACATCAGGGTCTAAAGTCAAGAAGAGGGACAAAAGAAGAGTCATATTGGTCCCGCAATGCTACCTGGGCTAATGGCAGACTTTTGTTCTTGATACTTGGCAAACTCCTCTTCTAGATTGAACTGAATCAAGAATTGAGAATTCAAGAATTCAAAATTCAATTTTGATATGCAATATTTTTGCAATTGATTGATAAGGAAATTTAAGTTGGATCAAGTAATTGATAGGGAAACCATGCTGAATCAAGATCTGAGGTTCAAAAATTAAATTTCTGATTCTCTCAAAGTGATCAGAGACCGCTTTTTTGAATTCAATCGTGATTTAAATTGCTATAAAAGTTGCGATATTGTTTGTTTTAACAAAATTATCATCGTTGAGCTCCAATGAGAGTTGAATTCCCCACTTTCTCAGGACGCAATCTAATCTTAATATTTCAAACTCAGCCTTTATGTTACCCCTTTGCCGATCAAGACTTGAGATTCAGATTTTAAATTCAAAAATTTAAGTTTTATCTCTATTAGTGTAGAGTCCCTTTTTTGATCGGACGAAGCTACTGGATCGCAGGTCCGCTCTTGGTTCACCTGCAAAACAAATTTCTGGCCGGAGTTGATCCGGCGGGACACTCCGATGCCTAAATCAGAGACGGGCTCCAGCCACAGAATGGAAAAGATTCTGAGGAGGATAAATGGGGAAAGATTCTGAGGAGGATAAATGGGGAGGAAAAGACTGAAATTTTCAGGAGTATCTTCTTCCTTACCTCAAATTTTCAGGAGTATCTTCTTCCTTACTTCAAGTGTCATCTCTTACCAGTATTTATATTGAGTTGTCCGGTCTACGGTTCCGCCCTCCCTCTTGCGGTTACGATGGGGAAGTTAATTCCTTCCTCTCTATTCGCAATCGTGGATGGTTATTAAACTGTTCCAGCTATGTCGGAGACGTTGCCGCTGGAGTTAATGATCACTGTCATGATCGCGCTCTGGAGGTAGTTAGGTAGTCGATGATAACCGTTATTTACCATATTCGCGGAGATCTGAGACAGATCGGAGGTCTGTCTTCAGGCTTCTTTTTTGGAAAAATATTTGTAGCCGAATTGAAGGGCGCCTTCATCTTCAGACTCCTTTGAGACAGATCGGAGATCATGTTTTCGGCACAGGTTGAGGACTGTCTTTGACATAGGCTGAAGACTGTGTCTTCGGCTGATAGTAAAGATCATGTCTCGGTTCAGGCTAAGGGCCCTGTCTTCAGCAGGGGCCACAGACTGATTCTTCAGATGAAGTTGAGAGCTTCAACTTCGGCTTGTCCGTCAATTATTCGGTTTCATTCGGATACTTTGGTTTAAAGTACATGGTTCGGGAAAAATATCTTCGCCCGGTCAAACCGGTGGTTGATCTGTGCTTGAACCGACATATCCCAACAGTTGCCCCCACTCTCAGTTTTCAAAGCGACGATCTGCCTCGAAGAGTGAGAGTATTACTGGTTTGTCGTTTTTCTCTGGGGAATGGTGCGGCAAATGATTACGAAATCTCTGATTGGACCGTCCACCAAACTGCCGGTTGATTCGAGGATCAGGTGACGGACAGCTATCATCTCCTGATTGGGGTGTGAAAAAGGAGCGGGTGGATCAGGGATTATCCCTCCTTTTTCTGTTGTGCGACGGTTCAGCCAGCTTTTGGTTGAGATTTGGGCGACGGTCGTGGCCTCTTCCCGTCCCTCTGATAAGAAGTGCGTTCCACCTTAGCCGTTGATTTGCGTGGATTATGACCTTCGGTCCATTCCGCGTCAAATCAGTTTAGGGCTGTTTGGAATTGCACACCCATCTCGAGCATTCGTGGTGGATTTGGAGAGATGGTTTCGTCTATCGAGATGTCGCCCTGGAGTTTCCTTGTCCTTTTTGAGAAGGAAAAAAGGTTTGGCTGAGGAAGTTTCTTCATCCTTGCATACCTTCAACTTTGGCCCAGCTTTCCCTGTTCTTGGCCATCGGTCCATTCCACAGGTAGAATCTTCCTTTTATTTCTTTGTTTCATTCTTTTGTCATGGCTGAGACCGTAGGAAGTCAAGAGAAAAAAGTTGGGCCCTCTGGGACTGATGATGTGGTGAGTCCGGAGTTAGTTTCCAATTCCGTCTCTCCGGAAAAGATCGCTTACCTTCGAGAGCGTTATCACGTTCCCAAAAGGTTTCCTTTAATACTTTCCACATCTGAAGAGCGGGTACATAAACCTCCTGTCGGGTGTCTTGTCATATACGAAGACCATTTAAAGGCCGGTCTTCGATTTTCCTTGCATCCCTTCTTCGTCAAGGTCTTTCGCATGTACCAAATAGTGCCTGCGTAGTTGACTCCGAACAGCATTCGGAATATCTGTGGATTTTTAGTCCGGTGCCACATAGCCAACGTGAATCCTGGGATCATTTGTTTATTGCTCTTTTTGTTCTCAAAAGGGATTTCCATGGTCGTGGATGGTGGGTGATCGGTCCTTGGCCTGGTCGCAAGATCATAAAAGATATGCCCAGCACCATCCATGGGTGGAAGCCCAACTTTGCTTTTGTGTCATCTACCGAACCGTGGGATTTCAGTAGTGAGTGGAGGGAGCCATGCCTAGTTGTCAATGATAGAAAAAAGGTTTTGGCGGCCAATCAATCTGATTATATCTTACTGACTAGTTCAGAGGCCTCTCCCATCCACGAACTGTTGGAGGAGAGGAATCTCCATCTCGCAGGGATCAGCGAGTTCCCTGCATTAGGTATAAATGGCGGAAGTTTTCACCTCTTCTCTTTTATCTCCTTTATAGTTCAGTTGATTCAGATGGGCCTTTCTATTTGCAGATGGTGGAATGAAGCCTAACTTGGGCTGGCTCCGCCAGTCTTCCAAAAAGAGGATGGCTCCACCCCCTCCTTCAAGATCAGAGGCCTGGAAGAAGATCCGAGAGGATGATCCTGAGAGAAGTAGAAGCACCTCGTCCTCCAGAGGAATCTCTAGGGGAGACGGGGTATCGATGATGGAGGCCCTAGCAAGGCCTCTGCTAGTTGAATCTCTACCAACGGCTAGCTCTCTAGTTCAGATGAGGGAGAGTCCGTCTCCGGTGGTTGATGCGCCATCGCCTTGCCCCCCTGCGGTGGATAGGGGCAAGGCACCGCAATCTAAGGAGGAGTCCGTTCGGGAGGCTTCTCCGAGTGGGAGCCATCCCGTGGGCCCTTCAGAGCTTTCCCCTACGGGGGCCTTTTGGTTCCCGCCGTGGCTAGGTGGGCACTGAAGGATACTTTGCTGCTTCATGACTTGGCAGTTGTCCGAGGTCGAAGCCTCGCTAGGATATCTGATTCTGCCTATTCTTCCCTGCAATAGGTGAGATATTCATTGTTCCTTCTTTGCCCGATGGGTCATTCAGTCTGTGACTGATCTTATACCTTGTTTTGTTGGTGTAGCTGGTCTATGACATTACCTTCATGGAAGAAGGCATGGGAAGTGTTGATAGCCTCATTCATGGTTTGAAGAAGGAGCTCCAAGTGGCTGGGGCCGAAAGGGAGGTGGCCGAGGAACTGAAGCAGTCCATGGAGAATCGGCTTACTTGCGTGGACGCCGAAGTTCAGGGCTTGAAGGGCAAACTGAAGAATGCCCACTTGACGATCACAGGGCAAGAGGCAGAGTTGAGGAGGAATAAGAAGCAGATTGACTCGGAACAATCTGCCAAGGAGAGTCAGGAGAGGGCTGAAGACCTGACCAAGGCGGCTGGGGAGGCGACCAAGAGGGCCGAGGAGGCATCATTGAGAGCCGAAGAGGCATCTTCAAGAGCCGAAGAGGTGGCCTTGGAGGCTGAAGCAGCCAGGAGGGAGTCCAAAGTCATGAAAGAGCAGGCAGCTAAAGCTGTTGCAGATTTCAGGAAGTCCTCATAGTTCTAACAAGAGATGAATGGAGCGAGTTTATATAGCTACCAGCATGGCTTTAATGATGGACTCGCCAAGGTCAGTGCAGTCTTCCCGATCTTGATCTTTCCAACATCTCTGCTTTTGACATTGAGGAGGAAGAAGAGGAGGAGATCGAGGCCATAGAGGAGGCTGAAGAGATGTTAAGCCGGAGAGAAGAAATCCCAATCATAGTCGAGGACTCGAGTGTAATTCTGGTCCAGGCTAAAGAGATGCCAAGCCTGAGGGAAGAAATCCCAATCGTAGTCAAGGACTCGGGTGTAATTCTGGTCCAGGTTGAAGAGGGAGTTCAGGCTGAAGAGGGGGTCCAGGCTGAAGAGGATGTCCAAGCTGAAGGCTCTCTGGATCTAACCCAAGTTGGGGAGACCCTTTCTGCCCAGATTGATAGGATACTCTAATCTTGCGATGCTGGATCCCTCTGGGTTGATCCTCAGGGACTTGTTAGGCTTTGGGGCACTATATCTCTTCTTTTCCTTCCTTTGGCATACAACCGACAAACTCTCCTGAATTAACGAGCATTTTTTCTTTTCTGTGTACACTATGATGCTTTCCAAGTGTTGTATTTTTTGAACTTGGTTTAGGTAGAGTTATTGGTTTTGGTGATGGCTTAAATCACGTTGCCCTTTGTGGAGTCTATTCTTGTGAATATAGGCTTCTCCTTTTGGACTGCAAAACAAATAAGAAAGTTCCTATATAAGGGAACCCCTAGCTTATCGGCTTACCGGGGGTGTAGTGACCGCCACGTCGTCACTTGGAGAGGTAGTGGCGATCAAGTCTATAATGACTGTGCATGAAAACAGGGATCATCGTGGTTACAGCCTTTTGGTGGTCCCTCCCAGCACATTAGTTGAGGCCTTGATTCATTAGGGCGACCGTGCATGGCGTGCCTAGGAGCCCTTTGCGAATGAGGGCTTTTAAATTTTGCTAGTCTTGATATAAGGAAGGAAATTTCCTTGGATCAACTATCATTCGCCTCTAGCAATGCCATTTCTAACGCCATTCCTGTTTCCTCATCCTCGTGTTGCTCTGAGGGTTTGTTGTGCCATGAGGCCGAACCTAGCATAGCTTAGGCGAGCAACCAAGGGGAAACTAATGAGAAGTTTCCAGGTGAGGAGATCAGATCGAAGGCGAAGATATGTATTGGCATTATCGTGCACCAAGTCCAGGAGTAGCGATCCTATCGAGATAGGTTCTTCCTCAGGGGAGGAATCGATTTCCCCTGAGAGAGCCATGCCGGTCGAGCCATCTGAAAGGTCGAGCCCACGAGATGTTGATGGGGCTTCCCCATATGTTGAAGGTGCCAAGCCTGCGGCTCCGGTTGCGAAGAAAAGAAGTCCAGTGGGGTGCAATACCCCTGTCACCAGAGCTGGGAGGCAGGAATCTGGGAATCCTCTTCCTGCTATCGTCCTTGGGATACAACAGGTAGCCTTCGGCATGCATGTTACCTATCCACATTCGTCGATTGAACTGACCTTGTATGTGTTCCTCATTTTGTAGGTTTCTCGCGACCTTTCTTTGCTGGAGAAAGGTGCTCATGAATCTATCAGTTACACGAAGACCTTCGAAGCCATATGGCTTTAGCCGTAGCTGAAAAAGATGTCACCGAGAAGCTTCAGGCTGCTACAGAAGAAGAGAGGGACAAAGCAGTTGTCTCGAATGATGTCTTGAAGAGACAGATGGGTACTATTCAGGCGCAGGTGGCCGAAGTGTTGATCATTGCGCAGGAGAGAAGGAGAAAGGTAGTCTCTCTTGAATGGATGCTGAGGGAGACCCTATGGGATGCTGAGGAGCCGAAATCTCGTCTAGTTGAAATGAAGAGGAGGGTCAAGGAGCTGGAGACAAGCCTTTTGACAACCATCTAGAGGGCTGCGTAGGCCGAAGAGAGGTCTTCCGAGGCCCGGCCTGGTCTTCTCCTTGCTGGCCATTCTGGAGGATAGATCTATGGCCTCCAAGGTTCAGCCTGAAATGACGTCGACCCTTATTCTTATTTCGACAGCCGAAGAGGCTGACAAGAAGTAAATCTGTTATATTTTTTCTTTTTTAGATATCTGTAATATCCTCCTTTTGGATGAGATTTTTTATCCTCAAAATAAATGACTAATTTCTTTCAAACTAGTCTCTTTTGGGCTGATTCTTTTTGGTTGATGGGTAAGCCAAAGACTATTCAATTTGAGGTTGATGTTGAAGATGAATTCCGAAGTAAGATCGGAATGCTGCTGCCGATGATTGACCTCGATTAGGTTAGGCTGACGTCAGTTACCCATCATAATTATTCCTTCTATCTTGGAATGGACGTGGCAGACAAGTGTCATTTTCCCATTGACCATTGATTAAGTAACATTGAGCATAATTTTCGTTGCCCATGTCGAGTGCATGGATATTTGAATGGTCGCGTCCCTGCACGTCCTGGATGCCGCCATATCTTCCCTTTCCGATAGAAAGCCATTAATATTGTAACTATCCGAGGGAGACCATTCTGGGTTCCTAGCACCGACGGTCTCCATCCCCGAGAGCAGTTATTGACGATCACACCGTTCCCAGGTGGCCACCTGGGTTTCGAGGCATCATTTCAACACGTGGCACCCTTTGGCATGCCTGGAGAAAGGTGTAGAGCACGTTTTCTTGTAGCCGTTAGTGGGTGTAGGATCCTTTTAAATAGGACCCTGTCTTTCCCTGTTGTAGGTCATCAGAATTTCAGACTCCCATTTTGAAAATTGCCTTCCTTCCCTCAGCACACCAACAAAATGAAGTTTAATATTTTCGATCTTCAGAAGGCAACTATGAAGAGGGCCTCCAGCACTCGAACAGAGGGTGAGCCTAGTTCAAAGGATCCCCGGAGAGGCGACGATGACGACCCGCAGGGGGTCTTTGCTCACTTGGAGAAGAAGATTCGGGTCTTGGAGGCCCGTTTGGAGGAGGCCAGGGCTTGAGTCGAGGTAGCTGTTGCAGAGGCGGAGGAGGCTAGGAAGAAGGTGGCGGAGGCCGTCTCAAATTTCATGTCGTCTTCTACCCATAAGGATGAAGTCGTCGAGGTGGTCCTGGATTCATACCACCAGGGGTTCTGGGAGTACCGGGACAAGGCTTTCAAGTTCTACAATATGAAGGGCTTGGAAAACATTAAGCCTTTTGTCTCCTTTCCTGGTCACGAATTTGACTCCAACTTCGAAGAAGAGTCAGAGTTTGAATCATAAGGGAACTCCAGAGCCTCTCCATCCTCCTTCTAAGGCTTCAACATCCCCCGTCAGCATGGGAAAGGGCCGGCAGGTGGTCTCTAGATCTGCTTTCCCATTATTTGCACTATTTTTTTTTTTTTGTAAGATTGTAAGAATGAAATGAAGAAATCAATTTTCTTCTCACTTCTTTCTCTGTGAATTGTATATCTTAAGGTACTACAAAATGTAGACCTTGTGATACAACGAAAGCATAGATTTTACAAAGCCATTAGGGATCTGTAGAGGGGATGGGATCGGTTGAGCCATCTCACCAAATGTTTGCTGCTGACAGGGTGAGTGATGTAGATTCACTTCAGCATGTTTTCGGATTTCTCATAGGGTAGGTCGTCTAAGCCATCCCTGTGCATCCCTGTCATGATTAAGGTAGCTTTTCAGGCCCGCCTCGGTGCATCTTCGGAATTATCATAGGGTAGGTTATACGAACCATCCTTGCACCTTCTTTGGTGTAAGGTAGGCTGATTAGGCCCGCCCCGACACGTTTTCGGATTTACCGTAGGGTAGGTTACATGAACCATCCCTATGCCTTTGATCATTTTGGCAGCCTGAATGGGCTGTCCATCATGCTCATCGATCATACCGATAAGGTGAGTGGATTAGACTCTCCTTTGCGCTTCTGGTCGATTCTTTTGATCGGACCATTGAACCGTTGTCATTCTGCTAGTACGAGTTGTTTAGAGTTGAACAGATTTTCATGAAAGACACTGAGGTCTGTTTATTGATAGTACTTGCAAAGATTTTGTATATTCCATGACCAGGATAGGCTTTACCATCCAAGGTCTTGAGTCGATACGTTCCTGGATATATGACTTCTTCAACTTGGTATGGTCCTTCCCAATTGGGAGAAAGCTTGCCTTGCTCCATTGGCCTGGATACTTCAGTTCTTCGCAGCACCATGTCCCCAGTGCAGAAAATCTACTCCTTTACTCTGGAGTTGTAATATTTGGCGACTTTTTGTTAATATGTCATCATTTTCATTTGGGCCTGGAGCCTGGTGCTCGGCAATAGATCCAGGTCAACTCTTCTGCGATCGGAGTTTTCAGGCTCTTCATACTTGTCGATTCTCAGAGATTAGAGGAAGACTTCGATAGGAAGGATGGCTTCGATACTGTACGCCAAGTTGAACGGAGATTCGTCGGTAGCCGTTCTTAGGGTTGTCCTGTATGCCCAGAGAACGGAGGTCAGCTCTTCTGCCCAAAGTCCTTTGACAGCGTTCAACCTTGTCTTCAGGCCATGAAGAATGGTCCGATTAGTTACTTCGGCTTCTCCATTGGACCGTGGATGGACGATGGAAGTTAGCCTATGTTGCACATGGTACCGAGCACAGAAGTCTTTAAACTTTGGATTATCGAACTACCTCCTGTTATCGATGATAATTATATGTGGAATCCCGAACCGATATATGATGGAATTCCTGACAAAATTCTTGACTTTGCCTTCCGTGATGTAAGCCAATGGTTCGGCTTCAACCCATTTAGTAAAGTAGTCGATTGCCACAAGGAGGAACTTTCTCTTCTCGAACGCCGGTAGAAATGGGCCAAGGATATCCATGCCCTATTGGGCGAAAGGCCAGGGTGCTGTTAGCTAGGTCAAATGACTCGCTGGTTGTCTCTGTATGTTGGCATACCTCTGGCATTGATCACATCTCCATACAAAGTCAGATAAATTTTTTTGAATGGAGGGCCAATAGTATTCCTAGCATATTATTTTGTACAGCAGAGACCTGCCCTCCAGGTGATCACCACATATTCCGTCATGGACCTCTCACAAAGCATAGTCAGCATATGATGGTCCCAAGCATTTCAGCAGAGGTTGAGAGAATGATCTTTTGTAGAGGGTTCCGTCTAAGATGACATATTGGGAAGCCATCCAATGGATCTTTTTGGTCTCTGTTTTGTCTTCTGGCAATACACCCTCATTTAAGAACTTGAGGATGGGATTCATCCAACTTGGTTCGGTCTCGATTTGGTGCACCTTCAAAGTTTCTTCAACTATACTTGGGGTTTCGAGGTGTTCAATGAAGGTGCGACCAAGGAATTTCGGGATGGTGGTAGCAAGTCTGGACAATGCATCCACCCGGGAGTTCTTTGATCGAGGAACATGAATGATTTCGAAGAACTCCAGTTGAGAAGATAGGGCTTGTACCTTTTCCAGGTACTGTACCATGATGGGATCTCTAACTTCATATTCTTTTTTGACATGGTTCACCACCAACTGGGAATCCGAAAAGGCCTGAAGTCTTTGAACTCCTAAGCTCTTGGCGATCCGAAGTCCTGCAAGTAGGGCTTCGTATTCGGCCTAGTTGTTCAAAGCACGGAAAGAAAATTGAAGTGCATACTCCACTATATGCCTATCTAGTTCAGCCAGTATGAGACCAGCTCCACACCCAGCGAAGTTGGAGGCTCCGTCTACGTGGAGCACCCAAACAGACTCCATGTCCTTCAAATTTTCTCTTCTGCTGGATGCGCTTCATCTTCGGACTTCCAGGTGCATTCAGCCAAGAAATCTGAGAGCACCTGGACCTTCATAGCTGATCGAGGCTGGAAACTAATATCGAACTTGCTTAGCTTTACAACCCATTTGGCTATTCTTCCTGAAGTATCAGGGCATCGAAGAACGAACTTAAGAGGCTGATCAGTCAGCACCACGATGGCGTGGGCGTGGAAGTAAGGCCATAGTCGCTTTGCCGCAGTTATTAAAGAATAGATCAGCTTTTACATTTTCAAATATCTCATTTCAGCATCATGCAGGACTTTGCTGATATAGTAGATCGGCTTGTAGGAGCCGTCTCATTCTCTTCGGATGAGGACTGAACTGACTACTTCGTCCGAAGCGGAAAGGTATAAGTAGAGTACTTCCCCTTCTTGAGGTTTAGAGAGTAAAGGTGGGGTCTCTAAGTACTTCTTTAGCTCTTCAAAAGCAGTACAGCAGTCTTCGATCCATTCGAAGACTCGAGATTACCAAGTACTTTGAAGAAAGGGAGGCATTTCTTGATCGATCGGGAGATGAATCTGCTTAAGGAAGCGATCCTTCCTGTCAACTATTGACTTCCTTCTTGCAAGATGGATGCCTCATAGCTTTAAGGGCCTGGATTTTCACAGGGTTTACTTCAATCCCCCGTTTGGTAACGAGGAATCCTAAGAACTTGCCTGAAGTTATCCCGAAGGTGCACTTCGTTGGATTTAACTTCATGCGGTGGCGTCGCAAGGTACCAAATGATTCTTCCAGGTCCTTAATGTGATCTTTTCTAAGAAGACTTTTGACGATCATGTCATCAACATAGGCCTCCATGTTTCTCTCCAATTGCTCCTTGAACATCTTGTTGATCGATCTTTGGAATGTCATCCCAGCATTTTTGAGCCCAAACGACATCATTTTGTAGCAATATAGACCTTTGTCTGTGATGAAGGCCATCTTCTCTTCATCATGAGGATCCATTCAGATATGATTGTATCCAGAGAAAGCGTCCATGAAGCTTAGCAGCTGGTGCCCAGCAGTGGTGTCAACCAGTTGATCGATCTTTGGGAGAGGAAAGCTATTTTTTGGGCAAGCCTTATTGAGATCTATGTAATCAATACAGATCCTCTACTTGCCATTAGCTTTCTTCACCATTTCCACATTGGCGACCACTCAGGATAGTGAGCTTCTCGAATGAACCCTGCCTTAAGGAGCTTGCTTACTTCTTCATCTATTGCCTTCTGTCTTTCGGGGATGAAACTCATTTTCTTCTGCCGGACTGGCTTATATTCAAGAGCAACTTCTAGCCGATGAGTAATTACTTCGACTGGAAATCCTGGCATGTCCGAAGCTGACCAGGTGAAAACATCAGCATTACTTCCAGGAAAATAGATCAGCTCCACTTTGGTTTTCTCATCAAGCATGCTTTCGATTTTCATGACCCTAGTGGGGTCCTCTTCAGTCAATGGTACTGAAATGGTTCTCTTCATGGGTTCACCAAAGTCTGCGGTCGGGTCCCTCGGATCTAATTGACCCCAAGTTGTAGGATCGTTGGAGTGCTTGTCTTGCATCATCAAGCACTGTCGCGTTGTTCTCTGATCTCCTTTAGCTTCTCCGATGTCATTCCTGGTGGAAAAATATACCAGGAGGTAGTAAGTTGACACTATGGCCCGAAATTTGTTCAGAGCGGGCCATCCCAGAATCACGTTATAGATTGAAAGGGTTCGGACCATCGTGAAATTGATTAGCAGTGTCTTCTATCAGGGTTCGGTGCTGAGGATTACAGGCAGTATTATTTCTCCCTCGACATCAACCTGGTTACCTCCGAAGCCGGTAAGTGGTATAGGAGATCTTTGTAATTTGTTTTTAGGCAAACACATTCGAGAGAATGAATCGTAGATCAAGACATTGGCTGAGCTTCCATTATCAACCAAGATTCGTTTTACATTGTAATTGGCCACGACGACCAAAATTACAACAGGATCATTGTGCGAGAGTCGAACCCCCGCAAGGTCATCATTAGATAAGAGAATAGAATTATTGTCCTTGAGCCGCTTCGGGGCATTGTCTTCGGCTCTTTTCCAGTTGGTAGGTCGATGTATCATCCCCACATCTCCGTTGATGGGCCTCTGATTCGGTAGTTCAGCCTCTTCCGGGGCTCTCTGAGGAACTGTAGCTTCTAACCGAGATTCTTGGAGACCAATGTACTGCCCCAGATATCCTCTCTTGATAAGATCCTCTATAGCATCTCTCAACTGGATGCATTCTTCAGTATTATGGCCGTGGTCCCGATGGAATCGATAGTATTTATTCCTGTTCCTTGCGGAAGAGGATGCCTTAATGGGACGTGATCGTTGGAGATAGTTTTTTTTCTCTATCTCTAAGAGGATCTTTTCTCGAGGAAGGTTGAGGGGGGTATAGGAGTCGAATCTCCCGCCTGATGCTTAGGGCCTGGGACTCCATCGTCGGTCGGTATATTTGTTGTTGTTGGAAGCAGGGGGCCTTGTCCTCTATTGTTCTTATTTTTTGAAGGATGCTTCCCTTCAGCTAAACGCCGATTTGCCACTTGTTCTTCAGCATCGGCAGACTTATGTGCTCTCGACAGGAGCTCAACATAGCTTTTAGGAAACTTCTTGTCCAAGGAAAAGGTGAGCCTGGACATACGAAGTCTCTTTTTTAAGGTAGACATGCCACGTGCTTATTGAGATCAGGGATCTCGAGCATGGCTGTATTAAATCTGGAGATATAATCTCGCAGACTTTCTCCTTCATTCTGGTGAAGGAGGAACATCATATCTTCTGGAGAGCTGGGCCCCGAGTCTTGATCGCCTGAGAGCTGGGCTCAAGTCTTGGTATCTTGGAGCTGGGCTAGAAGACTTGTCATCCAGAGAGCTAGGCCCCGGGTCTTGATTGCCTGAGAGCTGGGCTCAAGTCTTGGTGTCTTGGAGCTGGGCTCGAAGACTTATCGTCCAGAGAGCTGGGCCCCGGGTCTTGATCGCCTGAGAGCTGGGCTCAGGTCTTGGTGTCTCGAAGCTGGGCTCGAAGACTTGTTGTCCGGAGAGCTGGGCCCCGGGTCTTGATTGCCTGAGAGCTGGGCTCAGGTCTTGGTGTCTTGGAGCTAGGCTCGAAGACTTGTCATTTGGAGAGCAGGGCCTTGGGTCTTGATTGCTTAAGAGCTGGGCTCAAGTCTTGGTGTCTCGGAGCTGGGCTCGAAGACTTGTCATCTGGAAAGCTAGGCCCCGGGTCTTGATTGCCTGAAAGTTGGGCTCAAGTCTTGGTGTCTCGGAGTTGGGCTCGAAAACTTGTCATTCGGAGAGCTGGGCCCTTGGTCTTGATTGCCTGAGAGATGGGCTCAGGTCTTGGTGTCTTGGAGCTGGGCTCGAAGACTTGTCATCCAGAGAGCTGGGCCCCGGGTCTTGATTGCCTAAGAGCCGGGCTCAGGTCTTGGTGTCTTGGAGCTGGGCTCGAAGACTTGTCATCCGAAGAGCTGGGCCCTGGGTCTTGATTGCTTGAGAGCTGGGCTCAGGTCTTGGTGTCTTGGAGCTGGGCTCGAGGACTTGTGGCTATGTTCCTACAAGGCAAATAACCTTTTGTGCAAAAGAAAGTCTTTATTACTTATTGGAAGAAAGCCTTACATTATTGATAGTATCTTCTCAGATTGCAGGCATTCCATGTCCGAGGGAACCTGACACCATCAAGATCCTCGAGGTGTAGGCCCCATGTGAGAGGGCTTCAGCCACTTTGTAGGGGTCTTTCCAGTTTGGCGAGAGCTTGCCGCACTCCAAGGGTTGAGATGCTTCAGCTTGGTGCAGCATTAGGTCCCCGGGTCTGAAGACTTTTGGCCTCACCACGCGTTGTAGTACCGGGCCACTCGTTACCGGTATGCTGCCATTCGGAGCCGAGCTTTGTCCCTTGTTTCTTCGAGGAGGTCTAAGTTGAGTAGAAGGTGTGCCGAGTTCTACGCTTCGTCGTACTGCTGTACTCGTAGTATGGGCACGTCGAGCTCAATCGGGATGACTGCCTCGGCACTGAAGATAAGGTTGAAGGGCGTCTCGTCAATTGTCGTTCTAAGTGTTGTGTTGTAGGCCCACAAAACACTCGGGAGTTCTTCCGCCCATCTGCCCTTGGCTAGGTCTAGCCTGATTCTGAGTCCTCGGAGGATAGTCTGATTAGTCACCTCAGCCTCCCCATTTGTTCGGGGGTGGGCTACTGAGGTAAAGCGGTGCTGGATGTCGTGCTCAGTGCAGAATCCTTCGAACTCCCGGTTGTCGAATTGTCGCCTGTTGTCGGTGATGATACAGCGGGAGAGTCCAAAGCGGCAGATGACTAACTTCCAGAAGAACTGGTGGACGTTGGCTTTGGTGATCCAAGATAGCGATTTTGCTTTGACCCACTGGGTAAAGTAGTCAATTGCCACTAGCCGGAACCTTCGTTGTCCCAGTGCAGGGGGAAATGGTCCAAGGATGCCATTCCTAACTGAG
This sequence comes from Areca catechu, assembly GCA_021397845.1. NCBI lineage: Eukaryota > Viridiplantae > Streptophyta > Magnoliopsida > Arecales > Arecaceae > Areca > Areca catechu. The sequence goes on along the minus strand of CM038045.1, from coordinate 49,127,795 downwards.
CAAAGGGCCAAGGGGACAAGAGCTAGGAGATCGGCTCTACCGGCTGGCGCTGTATTTGGGCATGGCACTGGCACTTGTCGCTCCTCTTGATAAAGTCGACGGCGTCCTCCCTCATGGTTTCCCAGAAGTATCCCCGGTGGAGAGCTTTGTATGCCAGTGTTCTCCCTCCCACATGGTTCCCATAGAGGCCTTCGTGTATTTCCCGGAGTACGAAGGCTTCCTCTGTGGGCCTGAGGCACTTCAGGAGAGGGTAGGGGTGAGATCGGTGGTAGAGCTGGCCTTCCATCAAAATGAACCGGGAGGCCTTCTTCTTGATGAGGCCGGCTTTCCTGCGGTCCTTTGGCAAGGTGCCATTAGTGATATACTGGACGTACCTGTCCATCCAGCTCAGCTCGGGGATGACCTATTGCACCTCCTCTGGGCCTTCATAGCTTGGATTCTCGAGTACTCGACGTAGGCGCACCCCAGTGATGTGTTTGGCAGGGTCACGAGTCTCGATAGTGCGTCTGCACGTGCATTCTCCCCCCGGGGTAAGTGAAAAATGCTGAAGCACCGGAAGCCTACCGTGCTCGAGTGGACTCATTCCAGGTACTTCATCATCTGGGGATCTTTGGCCTCATATTTCCTGGAGACTTGCCCGGCAACCAGTTGGGAGTCGGTAAAGATTTTCAAGCTTTGCACGCCCAGCTCGCAGGAGACTTTAAGATCCATGAGGAGGGCCTCGTACTCTGTCTGGTTGTTCGTTGCGGCGAACTTGAAGCGGAGAGCACATTCTGCCACCACCCCGTCGCTGTTGGCGAGGATGAGGCCTGCTCCGCTTTCGTCGAAATTGAACGCGCCATATACGTGGAGAATCCAGGGCTCCTCCTATGGTCCGAGCTCTGCTTAGGGCTCCATCATTGTCTGCTCTGGCTCCTCGACGAGCCCTATGCATTCGACCATAAAGTCGACTAGGACTTGGGCCTTCTACGAAGACCTCGATCGATATGCTATGTCAAACTCGCTCAGAAGTAGGGACCACTTGGCCAATCTCTCGAAGGTCTCGAGGTGGCTAAGTATGGTCCTCAGTGGCTGGTCCGTCATGACCACGATGGGGTGTGCTTAAAAACAGGGCCTGAGGTACTTGGCAGACATTATTAGTACAAAACAAATTTTTTGGTACGAGTATACTTGACCTCCGCATCGTGGAGGATTTTGCTGGTGTAGTACATCAGTTTCTAGGATCCATCCTTGTCTGCATGGACGAGGATCGAGCTGACCGCTTCGAGTGTGACTGCCAGATAGAGATGGAGGTCCTCCCCTTCCTCCGATCTGGAGAGTAGCAGAGGAGAGGCTAGGAAGTCCTTTAACTCTTCGAAGGCCGTTCTGCACTCCTTCGTCCAAGTTAAGTCGTGCATCTTGTGCAGCGCCTTGAAGAAAGGGAGGCAGCGATCGGCTGACCTCGAGATGAACCGGCTCAGTGCTACAATCCGCCCTGTCAAGCGCTGGACCTGCTTCTTTGATGCTGGGTGCTCCATGTCAATGATCGCCTGGACCTTCTCCGGGTTAGCCTCAATGCCCCTTTGAGTGACCATGAGCCAAGGAACTTCCCTGCCGCTACTTCGAAGGTGCACTTTGCTGGGTTCAGTTTCATCTGGTGCTCTCGAAGGTTGTAAAAGGCTTCGACGAGGTCGGCGAAGTGGTTTGAGCTCGACTTGCTCATGACAAGCATATCATCCACGTATACCTGCATGTTCCGGCCAATCTGGTCTTTGAAGACCCTATTGACTAGATACTGGTATGTGGCCCCAACGTTTTTCAAACCGAAGGGCATCATCCTATAGCAGTATGTCTCTTAGTCGGTGACGAAGGCAGTGTGCTCCTCGTCCTCCGGGTGCATCTTGATTTGATTGTATCCGGAGAATGCATCCATAAAGGAGAGGAGCCGGTGCCCCGAGGTGGTGTCCACCAACTGATCGATCTTCGGTAGGGGGAAGCTATCCTTCGGGCATGCCTTGTTGAGGTCGGTGTAATCTACATAGATCCTCCATTTGCCATTGCTATTCTTTACCATCACCACATTCGCCAGCCAGCTCGGATATTGCACCTCCCGAACGAAACTGGTAGCGAGGAGCTTGTTTACTTCCTCGTTGATGGCCGCCTGCCTCTCCGGGGCGAAGCTTCTCTTCTTTTACCGAACTAGCTGGTGCTTTGGGTCAATGCTCAGCTTGTGGGTGATGACATCAGGGGGTATACCTAGAACGTTCGCCGCCGTCCAGGCGAACACATCTGCATTCGATTACAGGAATTCCAAAAGGTGTGCCCTCTCTTCATCCTGCAGTTGGACCTCGATTTGCATCGTCTTCGTAGGATCGTCTCTGAGTGGATAGGAGAGTAGCCGTTTGGCCGGGTGTCCCCTAGGATCTTGAGCCCTTTAGTCCAGTTCATCCGCCCTGGGATCGTCCTCGGGGACCTTGGCCCCAGGGAGGGTTTGAAAGCAGTGTTGCACCGACGGGGTACTCCCCTCATCTCCCCGACACCATAAGGAGTTGGGAACTGTACAAGCAGTCTCTTGGTGGAGGGCATCGAGCAGGTTGAGCCCGGGTCAGCCTAGAATCATGTTGTAGTCGAAGGAAGCCTGACAACCGTGAAAGTCATCATGACAGTGCTCAGCCGGGATGGGTCCCGGTGGTGACTGGGAGAGTGATTTCTCCCTTCATCCCTACATAATTGTCTGCGAAACCAAGAAGGGGAGTGTGCATCATGCACATCCTGGAACTTCCACTATCAACCATGATGCATTTTACAGGATGCTTCGCGATCATCATCTCAACGACCACGACATCATTATTTACATTTTTTTTCCCGTCTCCCCCCTCCCTCATAAAGGGGAGTACATTTTTGGAATGCCCTGCCCCCTGGCTTTCTTAGATGCGCGCTCGGCTCCCCAGTATATCATCCCAACCGGCTTCTCGGTCGAGGTGTTGTCGACTGCTGGAGCTGGCGGGAGAGTGGCAAGCGCTCGAGGTTCTGCTTGAGGTCTGCCCCTCACAAACCTTTTAAGGTAGCCCCTCCTGATGAGTTCTTCGATCTCCCATTTGAGGTTATGGCATTCCTCGGTGTCATGGCCGTGGTCGCGGTGGAAGTGACAATACTTCATTTTGTCATGGCCAGCAGATGACTTCATCGGAGGTGGGCTCTTTAAGTAGGGCTCGCCTTCGATCTCCATGAGGATATTCATCCTCGGGGCAAGGAGGGGGGTATAATTCCCCTCGTGAATGGGAGTGCTTCTTGGCCTTGGTCCCTGCCAGAAGCTCGGAGCTGATGGTCCCGGCTTCCGCATCCTGGACACCTTAATAGTGGTTGGTTTCTTCAGCGACTTCCCATCGAGCTCCTGCCTCGTACGATCCATCTCCTTGGCACAGATATACTTATGAGCTCAGAGGAGGAGCTCGGAGTAGCTCTTGGGGGCTTCTTATCTAGCAAGTAGGTTAGGCGGGAGGTCCTGAGCCCTCGCTTTAAAGCCAACATAGCAACTGGCTCTTCAAGATTGTAGATCTCCAACGTGGCAGCCTTGAAACGGGTCACGTAGTCCCGCAGGGGCTCGCGGTCCTGCTGCCTGATGGAGAAGAGATTGTCTGCCTCTCGTGGCATCTTTTGATAGACATCGAAGTGGGCCATGAACTTCTGTCCCAGCTAGGCGAAGGAGTTGATGCTCTCCGGTTCCAGATGGTTGAACCACACCCGGGCTACCTTCCGGAGAGTGGCAGAAAAGGCGATACAGAGGACAGCGTCAGTGGCCCCCTAGACCGTTATGAGGGCCCTATAGCTTTCCAGGTGATCTAGGGGGTCAGTGATCCCATCGTAAGACTCCACCTATGGCATGCGGAACCGATCTGGGACCGGCCCTTCTTGGAATTCTTGGGAGAAAGGGGGACGTGCGTCGTAGTCCGCTAGCTCGCTAGTGGAGCCCGATAGATTGGCAAATCGGTGGGATAACTCTGCCAGCATGCAGTCACGCTTCTCCACCGTGCTCCTGATGGCTTCGTCAATGGGCCCCTTCGTCGAAGGAGATGGAGAAGGTGACATGGGTGCATGGCGCCCATGGCGGGGGTCTTGCTCTTTATGCCTTGGCAGGGTTTGGACACTACCCACTCAAGGTCTGGTGAGTGGCTCTCCCTATCGGCAGACCCGGCTCGTAGTCTTTTCGCAGAGTTTGGTGGCTACCCCTGTTGTCAGTGATGGCCCACAGCTGCGAAGGCCTTCCTTGGAAGGAATGCAGGCTATCGTGGGGTGCTGCGGCATGGGCCGCGGGAGCCCCTGGTTGCTGATGAGTAGCCAAGGATCGGTGCTGGTGCTGAAGCTGACGCACTGCTGGGCGAGGATCTGTACCTGCTCGGTGAGCGCAGACAGCTGAGATTCCGTCGGAGGTGGTTGAGCTAGAGGGGTGGTTCCACCTCTGGGTTGTGCGGGTTTCCTCTGGAAGGGGAGTGTCCCGCACGACTGGTAGAGACCTCTCTTGCCCGCGTCGTCACCATCCTTCCTTCGAGCTGCTTGTAAGGGGGCTCAAGCTGGATTAAAGATCGCTCCGTGCGCCCCCTACCTGGCGCGCCAATCTGTTGCCGCCAAGATCGTTATGGCCCATAGCTGCTGACGGCACCGGAGTGCGCTTTCTCTGCTGCTGGGACGTCCTGCTTCCTGGGACCTACAAATTAGAGGTTAGCGACCTGCGCCAGGGATTCCAGCGAGGGCACTCCGATGGTTAAGTCAGTGACGATCCAGGGAAACAAATCCTCCTGGTCGAGCCCCTTTTGATGGACTCCATGCTAGGAGGAGTGAGTAGTGTGAGGATAGGATGCAAGTGTGTCGGGAGGATGGTGGCTGAGCTAGAGTGGGTTCCCTGCATGGCCTTCTCCCTGTTACTTGCTTGAGTTTTGTGGTGAGATAGTGAATGTGATTACCTCCCTGCTGGGGGTACAGATGATTCTTTTAAACTCCTGTGGTTGTTGGTGTTGGGAATTGTATCCCAAGCCAATCGCCTGGGTTGTAGGCGGTTGTGCTAAGTATTGTACTTTTTCAATGAATTAATAAAATATTATTTTTGGCAGCTCATCACATATTGAATTTCCTGAAATGAACTCTTTCCTATGTGATGAAGTCCTTAGGACTACACTGACTTCGATACAGAGAGGATGTATCGAGTGGTCCTTAAACCCGGTTCACAACCAAAAGATATATTGTACTGGACGGCAATATATCAAGTATAGGTTGTTGTAGTTCACATCATTTGGTTGTCCTCTTGACCAAATGAGTGTGGTGACACTGATGTAATCTGCAAGTGGGATATATGTGATATCTCATTGAACGTGACTCCGTGCAGTCCGTTTCTGCCAAAGGGATACTCATGATTGGATATGGGTATAAGTGTCCCTCTGATCTAAGATCATCGCGGTAGCTTGCAAGCAACTCCCGATGCTTTGGTGCTGGACTACCCGGATTTTTAATCCGGTGATGGAAGGTTTCTGGGTACAGGCATGTACTTATGGAGCAGTGATGGACAAAGATGGAATTGACCTGTCCAAACAGTTTGGATTGAATGTCTCGCAGTATCTCAATTTAGCAAATCCTCGGTCGGGGTAGCCCTAGTGAAGAGTCACTAGGCTTGCGAAGTTGAGACACGTAGTCGACTGACTCAGTTGGCAGCCCAATCTCAGTCGTCCTGAGCATTTGAGGTCAAAGGGATGAATTATACGGTAACCATATGCCAGAGGTTCGATAGTTTGCTCCCGCATCTTCGACCTATCCGGACGCCGGGACCCATTGCTAGATGGTTTCCTGTGCTGGTACTAGAATTGTTCTGGTGCTACCGTTTAGGTTCGAACCTATGAGGTCACACGCCACAGAGGATAACTCTCTGATCCGGATACCGATTACGATTGGAAATCGTCTTGGTTTTATGGTCACAGTATTTTTGAGCACTCTTTTTCCCGTCTTGCCCTTGTCTGTGTCGACCGGAAAATATTTCGGGTTGACCAGCACTGCGCTAGGATTTTTCTGAATCAGTTTTGAACTGATTCGGAGCTCGTTTCGGCCTCCAATTGGTTGTGAACCAATTGAACCAAATCAAATTGGGCTTGGACCGGTTCAATTGAATTGAACCAAGTGGTTTTATTGGTTTGGGCCGGTTGATTGAACCGACATTTTTTTTATTTCTCTTGGACCGGTTCTCACGGTGATTTTGACGTTGTTGAATCTTCCTTCGTTGGAATTTTTTTCCAACCGCTGGGAGTGGAACTCCAAGCGTTGGCAGGCCCAACGTTTGAACTTATTCCAAGCGTTCCTTACCACTCCTTGCTGGACGTTTCTTCCCTTCCCTCCACCCCCTGTTTTATTCACTCTTTAATCCATGTTAATGGCTGTTAATTGGGTGATTAACAGCTACTGCAGCCTCCCAGCCTCTTCACCTCACCGTCTCTCCACCTCCCTCTCTATGCTGCCTATTTATACAACCCATTGCTGTCCCTGTTGAAAGAGATCAGAAAATCCACCGTGAGAACCAAGAAAGGCAACAAAATTCTTTGTACTTTGAGAGGTTGAGAGACGCTGGTTGAGAACTTAGTGATTGCTCTTTTAGGCTGGGTTTAGGAGGGTATGAGGGAGTGTTTTCCCATTGTTTCAAGTGCTCCCAAAATCCCTGCCGCAGCAATTCTATTTTGCTGCAGCAACCTGTGACCGTGAACCACCTTCCGGCGGCTAGCACCGCGCGTGGAGAGGGATCGGAGAGCCCCGGGCATGTCTCCCCTCTAGAGGGAGTATTCTTCTACTCCTCGGAGCAAACCACGCGAGCCGGGATCGCTCCAGTTGCCCGAAATCCAACGACGAAGACAGCTACTCCGTTCTGCTGCCATTTTCATGCAGCAGACTTCGACAAATTTTTACGATTTATTGGCTTAGTTTTTCTTGCAGAAACCAGTTCCAATCGAAGAGGACTTCCTTAAGAATCTACAGCTCAAATTTGGGAGCGATCGGAGGTCGGAAGGCGGCGTTCCGGGGACTTTTCGGAAGCCTTGTTTTCAGCCCAAGGTGGAAGACGACTGGAATAACTTTATTCCAGTTATTCCAGTCTATTCCAGGTTTATCCCAGACTTATTCCAGCTGGGAATAAGGTATGTTTTTGGGTTTTAATTTCGGTACATGTGCAGATCTAGATTTATTAAAATATTTATAAATATTATATGTCCTGTATCATGCCAATACATGCATCTTGCATATGCTAGATCCTGTGCGGAGTAGGTATTTTTCGCATTATTTTAAAATATTTAAAATATTTACCTGCTCCCTGTGCTGTTGCATGCTTAGCGTAGGCACCTGCACCACTTTTTTACTTACAGTGGTATCAGAGCCAGGTTCTAGAGTAACATATCTTGATGCATGTATAGTAGATTAAATTGTTTAATCTTGGGATTAGAGAGTACTTTTAGGAACCTAGTTGAGACCTTCACCATGGCCGTGTGTCTTTGACACGATGCGGTTCGTCTGTGTTGGCCTCTTTAGAAGGATCCTTTAAGGAAATCAAAAAAAAATTAAATTTTTTTTTTATAAATTTGGCATGATTTATAATTTTGTTATTTGGGTCATATAATATTTATAAAAGTATAAATCTAGATATGATGCATAATTTAAGATGTAAAATTGTTTTACATAGAGACTTAATTAAAAAATATTTTAATTAAGTATTTGGCTTAATAAAAATTTTTAGGTTTATGAAATCTAATAAAATTTGCATAAGCCAAATTGGGTTAATTGGGTTAGCTGATTAGTTGGGTCCATCACTGGGTTAGACCTGAGTTTAGTTGAATCGGATTAAAAGAAGATTAAACAAAAGTTGTTTAAGGTCTTTTTTTAGAACTATCTAATAGTTAGATTAGTTGATCCGTTCATCTAAAATGGATCCAATTAGTGGCTCAGTGAACGCCCGAGTCTTTAGGCTAGTCTGATCGAGTCTGGTGAACCGACTGGTATCGAGGTAGGTTTGGTAATTGTGATCATGGTTGTATGAGGCTACCTCTTTCCTGGCCAACTTGGTTGGTGTCTAGGAAAGATGGTTAATGGCGGATACTCACCCATGATCTCACCTACCTGGCTAGTCGAGTCGACCAGAACTGATTGGAAAAGCTCAATGACTCGAGTTAACCCATGTCACCCAGGTTGATCGGTCTGACTGATCAATAGGTGCCCATGGATCAATTGTTGATTTAATTCAACCCTCCTGGAATCTGATTGATTCAGTGGGAGGATGATCCATGTCCTTACCTTTTCTTCTGTCACAAAAAAAAAAATCCTCTAAAAATTATTAGGTCCTTAAAAAGACTAAGTCAAGGAGTTGACAGTGTCTTAGCCTCCCATTAAGTTGGATAGAAATGTGTCCACTAGCTTGGTGTGCATCGGCAGTTCCATAGAACGGGTGTACATCCGACGACTGGAATTTCTATCTTATCGATGATGGTTCAGTGCAACCTCCTTAACGGGACCAGGTGGGCCGGCCATAGTCGGGCTTGGTCTTTAGTTAGCTGGAAGCATTGGATTAGTCATTTTAATGGTTGGACCTAACCAGAGATCCGCAATAGAAGGCTCCTAGGCCGATTGGGGTGTTCTTTGGGGCAAAATAAAATACTGAAAATTATTTAGGAAAACAATTGGTTTACGAACCTAACTTTAGGCTCGTATGGGTGAGCCGGCCATAGTCGGGCTCATGCGTGGCCTATTAGATTTTAGTACCCACTTGAAAAATGTTGTTTTCACGGATTGGAGTCAGAGGCTACCAATCTGAAAAATTAGTGGGAGAAACCTTTAGACTAAAGTCCAAGTCTTTTGGTTAAGTTATTAATTCATAAACTAATTTGGTCTTGTTTTCTTTTCAGATGTCTTCAAACTTGTCGCTCCAGTCACTTCTCGATAACGAGAAGTTAAAGGGTCACAACTTCGATAGTTGGTATCGAAAGTTGAGAATAGTTCTGGAGCACGAACGGATCCTGTATGTGATAACGGATCCGGCACCTGAAATCTCTCCCGCTAATGCACGGAGTGCGGTCATAAGTGGGTCTCTGATCGAACTACTGTCCGTTGCATAATGCTAGCGGCAATGAATGACGAGTTCACTCGCAAATTCGAGGAGGCCCAACCTGATGAAATCCTTCAAAAGTTGAAGGAATCCTTCGGCACCCCGGATGATGTAGAACGGTACAAAGTGTCTTGTGCCATCTACAACTCCAAGATGCCGAATGGCGGTTCAGTCACTGATCATGTATTGTACATGATCGAGTTGATTGAAAAACTGGGCAAACTCGGATGCCCCTTGCACGAGCAGCTCGGCAAGGATGCGATCCTGAATTCTCTTCCCTCCTCCTATCTTGACTTTCTTGATCATTATAGAATGAGCAAGCCTGCAGTCAACTACCATGGTCTTTTGGGTTGCTGCAGACTTTCGAGAAAGACCACCAACTGAATAAGGGGGTGGTGAATTTAGTGGGAGGAAGTAGAGGTCGTCGTCCGGTGAATTTAGTGGGAGGAAGTAGAGGTCGTCGTCCCTTTAAGAAAGGGAAGAAGAAAATAAATAAAAAGAAAGAAGGTGCAGAATGCTCCTGGCCTGAGTCAGACCAGGAAGTTTAAGGCTGATCAGTCTTCTGCAGAGTGCTTCCACTGCAAGAAGAAGGGACACTGGAAGAGGAACTGTCCTCTTATATAGCGTCCCTTGATCCGAACAGGCAGAGAAAGCAGAAGTCTGCTGGACAAGGTATTTATATGATAAGACCTTGTAATTACTCAATTGTTAATACTGCTAACTGGGTATTGGATACTGGTAGTCCAATTCATGTTTGTAATTCGTTACAGGAACTTCAAGTTAGCAGAAGATTTGGAGATGGAGAACAGTTTCTGAGCGTCGGGAATGGAAATCGTGTTCCAGTACTGGCGGTTGGAGTCCTGCGTCTTGTCTTTGAGTCTTGTACTGTCGAACTAGTCGACTGTCACTATTGTCCTAGTTTCATTATGTGCATAATCTCTGTAGGCCTTTTGGCCAGTTGTGGTTTTGAACTATCAATAAAAGGAGATTTTTGCAATGTTATTTTGAATAACTCTGTTATAATGAAAGCTAGATTAAATAATGGCATATACGTACTATCAAGGCCTGTTAGTGTAATGTACACTTCTAGCAAACGTCCAAGGTTAGATAATGTCAACGATTTGTATCTTTGGCACTGTAGGCTAGGTCATATTAACCAAAATAGAATAAACAAGATGCGAGGAGATGGACTCCTCGAGGTCAGTGATTCTGAATCACTGCCCAATTGTGAATCCTGTTTACTTGGTAAAATGACCAAGTCACCTTTTACTGGAAAAGGTGAACGAGCTATTTTCATTACTTTTACAGACAACTTTTCAAGGTTCGGTTATGTCTTTTTAATGAGACATAAGTCTGAGTCGTTTGAAATGTTCAAACGATACCGTAATGAAGTAGAAAAGCAAACTGGAAAAAGTATTAAAACCCTTCGATCTGATCGAGGTGGCGAATATTTATCTGGTGCTTTTTTGACATATCTTGAGGAGAATGGAATTCTCTCTCAGTGGACTCCTCCAGGAACACCACAGTTGAATGGTGTGTCCGAAAGGAGGAATCGAACCTTGTTGGACATGGTTCGATCCATGATGGGCTTTGCAACTCTGCCGCTATCCTTTTGGGGATATGCGCTTTAGACAGCCTGTTACTTATTAAATAATGTTCCAAGTAAATCTGTTGTCTCCACTCCGTATGAGATGTGGAATGGACGTAAACCATCAATCTCACACCTTCGGGTCTAGGGTTGTCCGGCTTACGTAAAGCATTTAGACTCAGATAAACTTGGTCCTAGGTCTGATCGGTGTTTATTTGTTGGTTATCCTAAGAAAACCAAAGGGTATTTCTTCTACTTGGAGAATGAACAAAAGGTGTTCGTTGCTCTTAGAGCTATCTTTTTGGAAAAGGAGTTCCTTGGAGAAGGAACTATAGCCTCTAAGATTGAACTTGATGAAGTTCAGCCAATAGAAGAACCTACACACTCTAAGGACATCGTAGAACCGGCTGTGATTGAATCACACCCAGAACCCATTAGGAGATCCGGTAGAATACCGCGTCAGCCGGACAGATACTACGGTTTCTTGGTCCGGGACGGTGATCCCATTGAGCTCGATGAGAACAATGAGGATCCGATCACCTATATGGATGCACTTCAGAGATCTGACTCTGAGGCATGGCTTGGAGCCATGCGATCCGAAATGGAGTCCATGGAAATCAACAATGTTTGGACATTGGTTGATCCGCCTGAAGGAATAAAACCCATCGGGTGTAAATGGATCTTCAAGAGAAAAGGAGGCACAGATGGGAAGGTAGAGACCTATAAAGCCCGTCTGGTTGCCAAGGGGTATCGTCAACGATATAGTATCGATTATGACGAGACATTTTCCCCTGTGGCAATGCTCAAGTCTATTCGGATCATGCTTGCTTTGGCAGCATATTTTGATTACGAGATTTGGCAGATGGATGTCCGAATCGCTTTCCTAAATGGGGAGCTGGAAGAAGAGGTGTATATGATACAGCCTGAAGGGTTCACATCCACAGATGAATCAAAAGTATGTAAATTGCAGAAGTCCATCTATGGACTCAAGCAAGCATCTCGAAGTTGGAACTTACGGTTTGATAGGTGTATCAAATCGTACGGCTTCGTTAAGAACAGAGAAGAACCGTGCATCTATAAATGGGTCAATGGTTCTGTGATTGTATTCCTAGTACTGTATGTTGACGACATTTCTTAATCGGGAATGACGTCGCAGCATTACAAGGAATAAAGGTCTGGTTATCATCTCAGTTCTCCATGAAGGACTTGGGTGAAGCTTCTTACATACTAGGTATGAAAATCTATAGAGATAGATTTAAGAAGCTTTTGGGATTGTCCCAGTCTATGTACATAGACACCGTGCTGAAACGATTCAGCATGGAAAATTCCAAGAAAGGCTATCTTCCGATAGGTTCTGGAATTACTCTTTCCAAGAAGGATTGTGCGACAACTCCTGAGAAAAGAGAGCGCATGAGTAGAGTACCTTATGCTTCTGCAGTAGGCTCTATCATGTATGCTATGACTTGTACTAGACCAGATGTGGCATACTCACTAGGAGTAGTGAGTAGATACCAGTCTGACCCAGGTGAGGCGCATTGGAAGGTGGTTAAGTCCATCCTCAAGTATTTGAGAAATACTAAAGATCAATGGCTGATTTATGGAGAACCTGACTTGAAACTTGTGGGGTACACTGACTCCAGTTTCCAGTCAGATAGAGATGATAGCAAGAGTGTGTCAGGGTTTGTATTTACCCTGAACGGAGGAGCGATCTGCTGGAAAAGTTCCAAGCAGGCAACTGTTGCAGACTCGGTATGCGAAGCAAAATATATTGCAGCATCAGATGCAGCAAAGGAAGCTGTGTGGTTGCGAAAGTTTCTTGGAGAGCTAGGGGTGGCACCTTCCCTAGATGGTCATGTTCCGGTGTACTGTGACAGCACTAGAGCCATTGCTCAAGCTAAGGAGCCAAAAGCTCATCACCGCACCAAGCACATCCTGCGGTGCTACCACCTCGTATGAGAGATCGTGGAACGAGGCGACATCAATCTTCTAAAGATCGATGGAAAAGAAAATCTGGCCGACCCCTTCACTAAAGCCCTCGGAATAAAAGAGTTTGACTATTGTAAATGGGAAATGGGTATTAGATACTCTTCTGATTGGCTTTAGTATAAGTGGGAGTTGTTGGGAATTGTGTCCCAAAGCCAATCGCCTGGGTTGTAGGCGGTTGTGCTAAGTATTGTACTTTTTCAATGAATTAATAAAATATTATTTTGGCAGCTCATCACATATTGAATTTTCCTGAAATGAACTCTTTCCTATGTGATGAAGTCCTTAGGACTACACTGACTTCGATACAGAGAGGATGTATCGAGTGGTCCTTAAACCCGGTTCACAACCAAAGGATATATTATACTGGACGGCAATATATCAAGTATAGGTTGTTGTAGTTCACATCGTTTGGTTGTCCTCTTGACCAAATGAGTGTGGTGACACTGATGTAATCTGCAAGTGGGATATATGTGATATCTCATTGAACGTGACTCCGTGCAGTCCGTTTCTGCCAAAGGGATACTCACGATTGGATATGGGTATAAGTGTCCCTCTGACCTGAGATCATCGCGGTAGCTTGCAAGCAACTCCCGGTGCTTTGGTGCCGGACTACCCGGATTTTTAATCCGGTGACGGAAGGTTTCTGGGTACAGGCAAGTACTGTGGAGCAGTGATGGACCAAGATTGAATTGACCTGTCCAAACAGTTTGGATTGAATGTCTTGCAGTATCTCAATTTAGCAAATCCTCGACCGGGGTAGCCCTAGTGAAGAGTCACTAGGCTTGCGAAGTTGAGACACATTTGAGGTAGTCGACTGACTCAGTTCCGGACGCCGGGACCCATTGCATGGTTTCCTGTGCCTAGAATTGTTCTGGTGCTACCGTTTAGGTTCGAACCTATGAGGTCACACGTCACAGAGGATAACTCTCTGATCCGGATACCGATTACGATTGGAAATCATCTTGGTTTTATGGTCACAGTATTTTTGAGCACTCTTTTCCCCGTCTTGCCCTTGTCTGTGTCGACCGGAAAATGTTCCGGGTTGACCAGCACTGCGCTAGGATTTTTCTGAATCAGTTTTGAACTGATTCGGAGCTCGTTTCGGCCTCCAATTGGTTGTGAACCAATTGAACCAAATCAAATTGGGCTTGGACCGGTTCAATTGAATTGAACCAAGTGGTTTTATTGGTTTTGGGCCGGTTGATTGAACCGAAATTTTTTTTATTTCTCTTGGACCGGTTCTCACGGTGATTTTGACGTTGTTGAATCTTCCTTCGTTGGAATTTTTTTCCAACCGCTGGGAGTGGAACTCCAAGCGTTGGCAGGCCCAACGTTTGAACTTATTCCAAGCGTTCCTTACCACTCCTTGCTGGACGTTTCTTCCCTTCCCTCCACCCCTGTTTTATTCACTCTTTAATCCATGTTAATGGCTGTTAATTGGGTGATTAATAGCTGCTGCAGCCTCCCAGCCTCTTCACCTCACCGTCTCTCCACCTCCCTCTCTATGCTACCTATTTATACAACCCATTGCTGTCCCTGTTGAAAGAGATCAGAAAATCCACCGTGAGAACCAAGAAAAGGCAACAAAATTCTTTGTACTTTGAGAGGTTGAGAGACGCTGGTTGAGAACTTAGTGATTGCTCTTTTAGGCTGGGTTTAGGAGGGTATGAGGGAGTGTTTTCCCATTGTTTCAAGTGCTCCCAAAATCCCTGCTGCAGCAATTCTGTTTTGCTGCAGCAACCTGTGACCGTGAACCACCTTCCGGTGGCTAGCACCGCGCGTGGAGAGGGATCGGAGAGCCCCGGGCATGTCTCCCCTCTAGAGGGAGTATTCTTCTACTCCTCGGAGCAAACCACGCGAGCCGGGATCGCTCCAATTGCCCGAAATCCAACGACGAAGACAGCTACTCCGTTCTGCTGCCATTTTCATGCAGCAGACTTCGGCGAATTTTTACAATTTATTGGCTTAGTTTTTCTTGAAGAAACCAGTGCCAAATCGAAGAGGACTTCCTTAAAAATCTACAGCTCAAATTTGGGAGCGATCGGAGGTCCGGAAGGCGGCGTTCCGGGGTCTTTTCGGAAGCCCTGTTTTCAGCCCAAGGTGGAAGATGACTGGAATAACTTTATTCCAGTTATTCCAGTCTATTCCAGGTTTATCCCAGACTTATTCTAGCTGGGAATAAGGTATGTTTTTGGGTTTTAATTTCGGTACATGTGCAGATCTAGATTTATTAAAATGTTTATGTTTATAAATTTATATGTCCTGTATCATGCCAATACATGCATCTTGCATATGCTAGATCCTGTGCGGAGTAGGTATTTTTCGCATTTATTTTAAAAATATTTTAAAATATTTACCTGCTCCCTGTGCTGTTGCATGCTTAGCGTAGGCACCTGCACCACTTTTTTACTTTCAGTTGGGCACCTACCTCGGGATCTCTCCTGTGTCAGCAGGCGCGTGTAGTGGTGTCCCGTGCCATGGATGGGATGCCTTTCCCGATTCGTGATAGGAGAACCTACCATGCACTGACATTCCTTCCGGTCGCTCCGTTCCGGGAAACTTGGCAATGCCTCGATTGGGAGGCCACTGCCCTCCGGGATTCGAATCTCCTGGTTGACTTTCTCTTCTAGGTGGTTCAGGTGGTTGGTGAGGAGCGTGGTGCCTCGATCACAGGGCTCCTCTCCTTTCTGGTGTAAGTGGTAGCTGCGGACATTTATTGCGTCTAGGTGGGCATCTTCTTGCGACCCTCGGGCGGCTCGTCGGCCTCCTGGAGTGACGGTGCTGCCCCCGCGCTTGCTGGTGTCTTTGCCCGAGCTGGAGGCCGAGCTGGAGGGGCAGGGCTCGACTCTAAGGGGCTCGGCCTCGAGGTGGCTCCACTTGGCGGAGGAGGGCTGAGCTCGACTCCGGACCAAGGGAGCTTGACCTCGGGCGAGCTCGACCTGACGGAGAAGGGCAGAGCGCAGCTTCGTCCCAAAGGACTCGACCTCGGGGGGGCTCCACGTGGTAGAGGAGGGCTAAGCTCGACTCCGTACCATGGGGCCCGACCTCGAGGGGTTTGCTCTGGAGGATGCCGCTTGGCTCCGGCCTAAGCATCCCGAGCTCGCGGGCCCGACTTGGTGGAGGGCGGATCTCGGCTTCAGCGGGTGGCCCCGTTTTTCTGAGGGAGCTCAGCCCGGCGAAGGAGTCTGGGTAGAGTATTTGACATGGCGGTCTTCTCTGACGTGGCATCTGACAGCTACTCCACGTCAGCAATTCAGCCACATCAGATTGCATGACATGAATTGATAAAGTTATAACCAAGAGAAAGAGATATTTGGACTAGCCATGCCACGGGATCATGGTTAAAGATATTTCCAGTCACAGGCAGGATCATGATAAATATTGCCTATCACGGGCATGGACAATAATATTGCCGGTCACAGGCGGATTCGTGATAAATATTGCCAATTACAAGCATGGACAATGATATTGCTATGTCACAGGTTGAAGTGCGACATCAAGGTTGCCAGTCATGGGCTAGAGAATGATCGTGGTTAGTCCAAAATCCTAAAGAAGATGGATGATTAAATGGAAACACTAAAAGAAAATATGATGTTATCAAAGGTTTTGTTATATTTGACATTTTAGTTGTTTTGGTTGCATGATTTGATAAACTGTTATTTTCCAGTTATTTTTAAGTTATACTATTATTGGTGTAACTGTTTGGAGATCTTATTGAGCTGTAAACCTCACAACCCCCTATTTATTTTCTTTTCTCAGAGTTGTGCAGGATCTTCGAGCTTGGTAGTGGATTGGATTCGTGGTGAGATGATGCATAGCAAGGATTAAGCCGGGCATGAGATCAAACACCAGGATTGTGAAATTTTTGTTAGTTTTGTTCAATTAGTTCGGTTGCTGATATTTATGAATCCATGGACCATTTAGTAGTTTTTGATTTGAATAAAATAACTATTTAGTTATATTTATATTTTTAAAAAAATGTATTGGTATAATTGCTGTGATTTTTAAATGAAGTAACTCTTGTGTACCTAGGCCTTGCATGATCTTTATAATGTATTCTAGGATTTGTGCGACCGGTCGCGTAGCTGATTGCAGTGCTGGATTTGGGGTGTGACAAAGATATCAAATTAAAAGTGAACAAATCTCAAGTAGAAGAGAATTAGGATCTTTTTGTGAGCAATTTGGCTACAACCCGATAAAAACATCAAAAAAACATAGAAAATTCACCAAAAACAAAAATTATAAAAATTATCAAATAAGGAAAAATAAATCTTTTAGATAATATAACAAAGATAAAACTAACAAAACCCTACATAAAGTCCGAATGTGTTACAGATGTGGAAAGGTAGGACATTACAAAAACCAATGCAAAATGGGAAAGAAAATAAGTGAGTTAGAAATAGATGAACTAAACATTAAGGAATCTATTAAACAATAATTACAAAAATTATTATTAAACTTTGAAATAGAGCTAGAACCTGAATTGGACTAAGAGACCGAAGATGATTTAATAGATGATATAGAAATATCTTCCTCAATTTATGTGATAACAAAAGATATTTAATATAATTAAAAGAAACAATATTTAATAAACTGAAAACCCAAACTTAAGGAAAGAATATTTAATAAAATTAAAAAAAAACAATAAGTGAAAAAAAAAAAACCACCAACCCAAAATATATACAACCTTAAAGATACTTTAGAACAATTTAATCATTCAAAGAATAGTGAAAAAATAACCCTCCAAGACCTACAAATAGAAATAAACCAAATAAAAACTGCAATAAGTCAAATAAAGGAAGAGATAAGACATATAAAAGATTATGAAGAAATTCAGGAAGAAGAAAATCAAAACTTTCTAGAAATATTATCACAAATTACACTCCAAAAGTGGTGCATTAAAATAACAATAATGATTAATAAAAATTTTAAGACTGAAACAGTATCCTTGATGGACTTAGAAGCTGATCTCAATTGTATGTAAGAGGGAATAATTTCCACAGAATATTTTCAAAAGATGAAAGAAAAATAGAACATAGCAAATGGGTCAAAGCTGAATATCAAACTAAGCTACCTGAAGCTTATGCCCACAATCAAGCCATATGCTTAAAGACTCCATTCATTTTAGTCAAAAATTTAAACAAAGAAGTCATTTTAGGAACACAATTTTTAAATTTATTAAAGCCATTTTAAGTAGATGATGAGGGAACTAGAACAAACTTACTAGGACAAGATATATTATTTGAATTTCTAGATAAACCTTGTTGCCAACAAGATCGTCATGGACCGTAGCTACTGTCGGTGCCGGAGTGCGCTCCTTACGCTTGCTGGCAGTCCTGTGATTCCGGACATGCAAAATAGAGGTTAGTGACCCGGGTCGGGGATTCCGGCGGGGGCACTCCGATGGTCAAGTCAGTGACGATTCAGGGGAACAGATCCTCCTGGTCGAGCCCCTCTTGGTGGACTCCATGCTAGGAGGAGTGAGTAGTGTGAGAGTGGGATGCAAGCGCGTCAGGAGAATGATGACCGAACTAGAGGGATTCTCTAGGTGGCCTTTTCTCCTTCCCTTGCCTGGGTTTTCTGGTTGTGCTTTGCCCTCCGGTTGAACTTGCACTTGTATTTGTGTTTTTGATTCGCATACCTCTCCCCTTTCGGGGGTGTCGAACATTCTTTGTAGCCAAGGTGGCCGTTGGACGCCTACCTCGAGACCTTTGCTGGGCTGGCAGGCACGTGCGGCGATGTCCCGTGCCGTGGACGGGACGTCTTTCCGGATTCGTGCTAAGGGAAGCTGTCATGTGTTCTAACATTCCTCCTTGTCGCCCCGTTCTGGGAAGCCTGGCAGCGCCTCGATTGGAAGGCCACCGCCCCCGGGATTTGAATCTCCTGGTTGACTCCCTCTTTCGGGTGGTTCAGGTGGTTGGTGAAGGACATGGCACCTCGATCGGAGGGCTCCTCTCCTTTCTGGTAAAAGTGGGAGCCACGGGCAGTTATTGCGGCATGGTGGGCATCTTGCTGCGATCCTCAGGCAGCTCGCCGGCGTCCTAGGGTGGCGGTGCCGTTTCTCTGTTCGCCAGTGTCTTTGCTCGAGCTGGGATCTGAGCAGAAAAGGTAGGGCTTGATCTGGCGGAGGGCAGAGTGCGGCTCCGGCTCAGAGGGCTCGACCTCAAAGAGACTCCACATGGCGGAGGAGGGCTGAGCTCGACTCCAGATAACAGGGATCGATCTCGAGGGGCTCGATCTGGTAGAGGGCAGAGCGCGGCTCCGACTCAATGGGCTCGACCTCGGAGAGACTCCACATGGCGGAGGAGGGATGAGCTCAACTCCGGACCATAGGGCTCCATCTGGAGGGGCTCGATTTGGCGAAGGGCAGAGTGTGGCTTTGACTCAGAGGGCTCGACCTCGGAGGGACTCCACATGGTGGAGGAGGGCTGAGCTTGACTCCAGACCATAGGGCTCGATCTGGAGGGGCTCGATTTGGTAGAGGGCGGAGCGCGGCTTCGGGTCAGAGGGCTCGACCTCGGAGAGACTCCACGTGGCAAAGGAGGGCTGAGCTCGACTCCGGATCACAGGACTCAATCTCGAGGGCCTCGATCTGACGAAGGGCAAAGCACGGCTCCAGCTCAGAGGGCTCGATCTCGGAGAGACTCCACGTGGTGGAGGAGGGCTGAGCTCGACTCCGGACCACAGGGCTCGATCTCGAGGGGCTCGATCTGGCGGATGCCGCTCGGCTCCGGCCTAAGCATCTCGGGCTCGCGGGCCCGACCTGGCGGAGGATGGAGCTCGACTTCGACGGGTTGCCCCCTTATACTGTGGGAGCTCAGCCAGGCGAAGGAACCCGAGTAGAGCATCTGACGTGGTGTCTGACAGCTACTCCATGTCAGCGATCGTGCCATATCAAACCTCAACCCAAAGATATAAATGTTCTAAAGGATCAATTGATTAACAAAACAATCAATCAAATTGTAAGAAAATAAAATCATATAAATTTCTTAAAAGAGGAATTATAACATGAAATGATTAATCTGTTGAAAAAACTCTAATCCTTTATGCATGAATCGTGCTTTTATATTTATACAAATCTAAAAATTATGGAAGACATACCTTGCATCATTGTCCCAAGTATATGGATCACATAGTCCTCGAGGTATCTGATCTTCGTCTTGAGATATCTAATCTTCTCTCTCCTCACCCTCTTCCCCTAATATGGATGATAGATGGGAAATCGTTCACCAATATTATGACAGTTGAAGAAAGGAACCATGGTACCTCTATATTTATACCTATACATGTCTCTCCTATTATAAGACTAAAATCTTAATTAGAGTTTAACTCCAGTTCTATTTGATTAAGAAGATCAATTTAATCAAGAATAGTTTTTTTAATTAATTGAACTCTCTATAATTGATTCAGTATATATGGTTGATCTAAAGAGTTAAGCCTAAGTAGTAGTTAGGTCACATTAGATGTCAAATCTAACATAACCAATAGCTAAAATCTCCAAAATAATCCAATAAATACAAAATTTAAAACAAAAAATAGAGGAGACTATGTGTTTAGATATCCCTAATGCTTTCTAGAATAAAAAAAAAAAAACAGCAGAATTACCATATGAAAAGGATTTTAATGAAAAACAAATCTCCACCAAAGCTAGACCAATTCAAATGATTAAGCAAACCTTAGAATTCCGTAAATAGGAAATCAAAAAGGACTAATTAGGAAGAGTAAGTCATCTTGGAGTTGTTTTGCTTTTTATGTAGAGAAGAATGCTGAATTAGAAAGAGGAACCCTAGACTTATCATAAATTATAAACTTCTAAACCAAGCCCGACAATGGATTAAGTATCCATTACCAAATAAAAAAGATTTGCTGTACAGGATTTGTGTAGCAAAGATCTTTTCAAAATTCGATGTGAAATTTGAGTTTTTGATATATCTAGATCGAAGAAAAGATAGATATAAAACAATATTTACCATTCCATTCATTCATTATAAATGGAATGTCATGAAATTTGGTCTCAAGAATGTTACTACGGAGTTTTGAAATATAATGAACGATATTTTTACACATTTCATAAAATTTTCAATAGTCTATATTGATGATGTTTGGAATTTTTCATCATCAATAAAGCAACATTTTAAGCATTTAAAAAAATTTCTAAATATGATCCATCAAATTGGACTTGTACTTTCAAAATCAAAAATGGATTTGTTCCAAACAACCACCTGATTCTTAGGACACAATATCTTTCAAGGGACCATAATCCCTATTCAAAGATCTATAAAATTTGCAAACAAATTTTGGATAAAATTATAAATAAAAAATAACTTCAAAGATTCTTAGAAAGTTTAAACTATATCTCAGACTTCTACAAGAATATTAAGATAATTACTAAGCCATTGTATGAAGGGCTCAGTAATAAAAATCCACCATGGTCAACTGAACACACAAAGATAGTTCAAACTATCAAAAAACAAGTAAAAATGTTGCCCTGCCAATACTTGGTAGACCCTAATGCTTCCAAGATAGTAGAAACAGATGCCTCGAAGAAAAAGGATGTAGAGGCATTCTAAAACAAAAAAAGATGGAGTAGAACAATTAGTCCAATTTATCTCAAGAAGTTGGAGTCCAACTCAAAAAAATTGTTCCATGATCAAGAAGGAAGTTTTGTCAATAGTTTTATGTATTTCAAAGTCTCAAAATGATTTACTTAACTAGAAGTTTTTTGTTAAAAGTAAACTATAAATTTGCAAAAGAAATTTTGCAAAAGGATGTTAAAAATTTAGCTGCAAAACAAAATTTTGCTAGATGTCAAGTAATTTTGTCTATTTTTGATTTGGAGATCGAATATATAAAAGGAGAGTCCAATCCCTGACTTCTTTTCCCATGAATTTTTGCATGGATGGTAAACCTAAAATGCTTTCAAAGAAAATACTATCGGTAACCCAAAAACACCATAATAAAGTTGGCCTCCACCAAAACTAACAAGGTAGGACATAGTTATCCAGAAAAAAAGTATAGCAAACCCAATTTAATGAGCCTAGAACTATTTCAAAAAGTCGTTGCAGATTTTAAAAATCTACAATAAATTAATTTAAAATAAAAAATAGAAGTTGTAATTTTTGACCCAACTGCTTTTCAAAAAATCATGCCTAAAAAGTCCTTTGCCAAGTATTTTGAAAGAAAAAAAATTCAACCAATAATAATCATAAATATTTTGACCAAAATCTATGGATTATTGTCAAGACAATATTTCCACCACATTGGCATTATCGACTAAAAGACTTATAAAAGAAATAAAAGTTTTATAAATTTATTTTAGTCAATTCTAATTCTATGGCAATCAAATATTACAAAGATCGTATTGATCAATCCAGTATGACACACTTAACAGTTCAAATCCTTCAAGTCTTATCCCTATCTACTTAGAGGGATAATTCTAGTAATCATAAAAACTTTCTCAAAAAAATTAATCCATAATATTATAATTAATGGGACTACCAAAATATCTCGTATTTGGCATTTTTATTTTAAAAACTTAGTCATCGCTGTTCTTGGATTTTTCTTTTTCAAAACCGGAAGTCAATATCAATTTTTCTACTGGTTTGCAAACCGGTAAAAATATTATGGTCCAATCAAAGAAATCTTTTTGTCTACTGCTTCGGAATAATTAAAGTATTATCAACAATTTTTTTTTTTTTTTTTTTTTGGTAAGAAACCAAAAGTTTCCGATCCTCCATTTTTTTTCCAGTTCTCATTGGCATGGATCACTTGCTGGAAGTATGCAATAATTCTAGTACCAAATTTCTAGCCGATACTAGCAAGAAAATTTAAAACAAAATGGTGACGGGAGTTCAACCCAAAAAGGGCTACTAAATCAAAAGTCATAGACCGGTTTGCAAAAAAAATCTGAGCTATCAACAACAACTAAGCCAATCACAATAAGATTTTTAAAACAAAAAACATCCTCTATCTTAAAATTGGCCATAGCCAAATCCAAAATAGATACAAGAAATTTTTGCTAGGGACCCTCCCAGAGTTAGACACCGATGAAGAAGAGGAAGTCAAAAGCAATCCAAGCCCATCATCAATAGAGTATGTCGGGAGAAATTAAGATGACTGCTATGTCATACAACTGCAATGAATACCAATCTCAAAGCCAGTACCAAATCTAGGAGCCAGTACCAAATTTGAATCAGCACAAATTCTAAAGCACAAAAGCACAAAATAACATCAATCTTTTTGGGATTCTAGTAGCAAACTCAAGGTAGCACAAATTTCAAAACTTCTCAACATGCATTGGATCTAGAACAAAGGATAGCTCGCTCAATCAAAAGCAAAAGCCAATGACTCAACCAAGAATGGATGTGGGTCGGATAAAGCCCCCATTCAGCAAAGGACAGGTGGCCAACAGTCAGATAAATTACCTGACAGCAGGACAGGTACCACGCATCAAAGGACAGCATGACTGACAGTCGAACAAAGCATCCACTCGACAAAGGATAGATTCACATGACAAAGCATTTCCCAGAACTCAAATGTTTCAAACCTGAATGAAAGCTCAAGACTATAAAAGGAACACAAGACCTCAGTGGGAGGGGACTGACTTCGGAACCCAACCCAGACAAAACCCAAACCCTGTAATCCTTCAAAAATCCTCCAAAAAGCCCTTTTATTCTTCCAAAAAGCTTTACTTTGTCTTATTGTATTCCAGTATTGGGAGAAGAACCACCGATGTGTTTGACATGATGGTTGAATGCATTATTTTCCATTCAGCAAAATCTTCAATTATCAAATCTTTTCATTTTCTATCTATGTTCAATGTAGTGATTTATTCGTCAAAGCAGTTCTACGTTTAAAAAGGTACAAATATTCTCATGCGCAATATTTATATCAATAGTTTTTATCTTATATCTAATTTCTTTTACAATTAATATTTAGCTTTTCTTTTTTCTTCTGATAGGATGGAGTATTCATGTAAGTCCGGTATGAAAATAACTTACAAGATCAGAAAATAAAATACTCTTAAATCGGCCAGGGATAGACTCCAGGCAAGTCCAGATTACATCACCAGAATGTTAAGCTACGAACGAAGCAATCCAATCGACAGCTGAATTTGTTTCGCGATAAATATGTTGTATCACTAGCAAACTAATACCCCTAAGCAACAGACTGATATCCACAACAGAGGATAAGTGATAGCTCCCTTTATATAAGACTGAATCTAGCCAATGACAGTAGAAGAGCTACCCTCAATTGCCAACTTATCAGTTCAAAGGTTAAGTCTCGTATAGACGATACCAGTCCAAGTAGCACATAGCTCAGCCTCCAGAATCGAAGTCTCAAATAGCCGACTACCTTTCGCTGCTACCGGTCTTGAGTCAGGATCTCTGATGATAAAAGCCATATCTCCATCACTGCTTATAATGCTGCCATCAAAGTTTATCTTGAGAAAAGTCTAGGATGGGAGCTTTCAAAAAATAAATAGCCTATGGGTAGCTCCACTAGCAAAACGAGGGATTTAGTAATCTGAAGTCTTTGTGATTATATCAGCAAACTTCGAATGAATCATCTTAGTTGTCTAAATCAAAGTACGCTCCAAAATTGATCGAACCCTGCTCTATTCAAAGTTAGGAAGCTTTTCCTTTAAAAAGCCTGGTTTTGCTTGACATAATGTGGCCTTGGTATAGTCATAACCGGTGAAAGCTAGTTATACTGTAAGATTGTTCCGAGTAGAATTTTGTAACTCTACTCGTTTTTTTTAATCTCTATCAATTATTTACTATTTAGCAAATTTACTATTTTCCAAATGAAGTGCAAGCCTATTGACATAGGCTTGCCCCGGAATTATCGAGTAATAAAAATCGGTTATGTTATAAGGTTATCCTGACATGGCCTCTAATATTGTTTTTACAATTCTAATAACTATACATTTCTGTAGTTCTAATTTTACTATTTCTATTATTCTTCTTTATCCTTTTATATACTCTTAAAATCATACCTTTCTGTTTCATTACTTTTCGTGGGCCTTAGTTGGCATCACAGCCAGCACCAAATTTGAAGCAACACAAATTCTAAAGCATAAAAAGCACAGAAAGTTTTCTTGGAATCCGGTAGCAAACTCAAGGCAGTTTAAATTTCAAAGCTTCTCAGGATGCATTGGATTTCTAATACAAAGTTTAGCGCAACCAATCAAAAGCAAAAGCCAATGACTCACTAAAGGACGAATGTGCTAGACAGTCGGACAAAGCACCCACTTAGAAAAGGATAGACATGGCCGAAAGCCAGACAAAATAAAATACTCAATAGCAAGATAAGGCACCCACTCATTAAAGGACATCATGACCGATAGCTGGACAAAGCATGCACTCGGTAAAGGATAGACTCATATGACAAAGCATCTTCCAAATTCAGAGGTTTTAAATCTGAAAGAAAGCTCAAGACTGTAGAAGGAATACAAAACCTCAAGAGGAAAGGACTTCTTGGCTGAGCTAATTGTGGTAGAATTTTTGGAGGTATTTCATGTTGTCTAAAAATTGGAATCTCTTGAGATTGGTTTTCTTCCTTTTTTTTCTTTTGAAATAGGTTTTCTATCTATTATGGTAATCCGGTTTGATACAAAATAATTGCCGGTTCATCAGTTGGATCGGTTTTATCTGGACTCGTCAATTAAGCCGGTGTACCTGAAGATGTGTCTTCTGAATTTAACGAAGGTTACTATCTATCTCAATAAAAAGAATTCTAACTACACCTTCCTGACAGTTATATCTTGTGAATCATGTCTTCAGCTTGGTCCGAAAAAAATATTTCTAAAATATATTATTACTTCATTCGGCTTCATGTCTTCAGCCTGGTCCGAAGAGAATATTTCTGAAATATATTGCTTATCCCTTTGGCTCCATGGCAAACAGTTCTTTATCTTCCGACTCACTTCGAATGAGATAAATTCGAAGCATATAGCTAGCACTTCTTCGGCCCATTCCAAGTAAGATGGTCTGAAGTAGTTAGACTCTTTTCGGATCTCCTCTAAAGAGAGTGTATCTGAATCATGTGAACGATCTCTCAACCTGAAGCAGTTGAAGGTTATTTTAGTTGTTATAACCACCCACATGATCGATAGCTCCAGCTTCGATAACCATGGACTAACTAATTTCCGACTGCCACTACTTACTGTTATGAGAAAGTTATATTAACTAACTCCCATAACCATAAGTAGTTACACTCACGCCTATAAATATCGATAAGAGGGAACACTCAAGGTAAGCCAACTTCAGGCAAATTAGAGCCAATCCATGACTAGCTCTTTCAATGCCACTCCACTCATTTTCTTTTCCATTCCACTTTATTCTGCTCTCAAGTTCTCCATTCTGCTGCCTAAATTCTTGTTGACTTTGGCATTGAAGTGTCCTCCACCGGAGAAATTCCGGTCAGAGAATTTGTTTTGCAGGTTTTCATCGAAGGTGAACCAACAAGCAGGTTGCTCCATCCGGTCTGCGAGGATTTAGCGTCAACAAATTGGCACGCCAGGAAGGGGTCGAACCTCGATACTTCGTAGGATAGATCACGTAGATCATCCCTGTACCTTTAATAAAGAATAAGATAGAGTGACTAGGTCCATCTCGATACTTCAATATAACTCTATGAATAGGAATTTTTATTGATAATACTTGTAAAGATTTTCTACATTTCAAGGTCGAGGCAACAAAATACCTTCCAAAGTTTCAAGTCGATAAGCTCCAGGATGGATGACTTCTCTGATTCGATAAGGACCTTTCCAAGTAGGAAAGAGTTTGCCTTGTTCAGTTGGCTTGGACACTTCAGATCTTCGAAGACTAAGTCCACAGGGTGAAAAGCTCGTTCTTTCACACGGGAGTTGTAATATTTGCCAACCTTTTGGTGATATGCAGCCATCCTCAGCTGAGCATAGAGTTGGGTGCCTTGCAATAAGTCCAAATCAACTCTTCGACGTTCCGAGTTTTCAGGTTCTTTATAATGATCAATCCGTAAAGATTGTAAGGAGACATCTACAGGAAGAACTGCCTCAGTGCCATAAGCTAAGTTAAATGGAGATTCGCTGGTAGCTATTCTGGGAGTAGTTCGGTATGCCCAAAGAACTAAATTCAACTCTTCAGCCCATAATCTCTTAGCATCATTCAACCTGGTTTTTAGACCATGAAGAATAATTCTATTGGTCACTTCAGCTTCTCCATTAGACTGAGGATGGTCCATGGAAGTTATTTTATGAAGTATATGATATTGGGTATAAAAGCTTTTGAACTTCGGGTTGTCAAATTGCCTTCCGTTATCGATAATAATGGCATAAGGATGATCTACGTGATCTATCTTATGAAATATTGATGTGGGCTTGATTAGCCTGTTTTATTCTCTATCAAAGGCACAGGAATGATCTATGAACCTATCCCATGGTAAATCCTATAAAGTGTTGGAGGAGTTCATGAAATGATGAATTTAATTACTTCGGATCTTCTCATTTTCTAAAGAAGAAGAAATAAGATTATGGTATCTCATTTACATGATTATTTTATCATATCTTCTTGGAAGAAGGGAATAGTTTCACGTATCAAGTTCTCTTATTTGGTATATTAATAGTAGAATTATCCAAAGCCTGGTTTTCTATCCAGCCGATTTTATTTAATGTGATTTGAAGAATCTGAATTCTGAAATTAAGAAGATCACCTATATGATGAGCTGACTTATTTGGATTCTTCGAAGCTCATGTTTACATTATGACTAAGTCTGAAGACTTGGTATTATTTTAAGTCCAAAGATTTTATCCTAAAACGAATTTTTGTTCAATATTTCAGGGTTGAAAATTGATATACTTATCAGGAATGTTGCTTATTCACAAATTTTATATGATCGATAAGATCATCATTCAACATTTCACCTTCGATGAATCCATACTTGGTAAATTTCTTAGTGCAGCATAATTCATTTGGAAAGAAAGATGTTCTATCCATAAAAAGTAGTAAATGTATATTATCTTTCTTATAACATGATAAAAGAAAAAAGTGAGGCTACAAAAATTGGGCATCTTTTACATCAGCCATCTATGGATCAGCTTTAGCCAGAGTATCTTCAGCTTGGGTTGGATCAATTGGGTCAGCAACCATTAATATTTCCTCTCTAGCTGCTTCTTCAGTTATGGCATGAACTTCTTCAGAATGACCTGATATTGCTTTTGGCAATCCAGGTTCTTCTATTTCTTCAAGTTCATATAGCTGAATACTCAAAATATCGAGGTTGGGGTAAAGTTTTTATACTTCATTTATCCCATCATTATAGCCCTCTCATTACCTGAAAGTTCCTGCTTTGGTCATTTCATCATCGAATGTCGAAGACTTTTTATTGTGCTCGACCGCCCTACTTGATCTTTTAAAGCTTCTATTTCTATGGCCACTGCTTCAACTTTTCTGACCGCTTCATTGGCCTTTTCAACTGCCTCTTCGGTCTTCTTCTGAGATTCCTTTGTCGAATGTTCCGAGGACCGAATTTTCTTTTTTCTCTTTTTAAGTTTTGCTTCTTGTTCAGAAGCCCTCAGTAGAGCTTTTTCCAATTCAGCCTTCAAATTTTGAATCATGACATCACTTAAAGCAAGCTTCTCCTCCATGGCCTTCTTTAACTCTTCAGCTACTTCCTTCTCGGCTTCGACCGTTTGGAGTTTTTCTTGGGTTCTTTTATTATAATCTCTGAAGTCAAATATACTCTTTTCTATAAGGGTAATATCATGAATCAGCTGCATTGACAATGAATAATATGAAGTTAACCAGGTTAAGTACTGTATAAAACGAAGAGAAGAGAAGAAGAAAAGAAGTGATATTTACCTTCAGCATAGATGAGAATGCAGAATCAGATATCTCCTCAATATTTCGAGTTTTGCTGACTTCCCAGTATCGAGGGAGGAGAGTATACTTCAATATCTTCCTAGCTAATTCGGGATGCACCAAGCCTCATCCATCAAAAAAGACTGCAAAATTTATGTTGCATTCCCTATCTATTGGTTTGTCTCTCACCAGACCTTAAGTTCGAGGAGCTTTTCCTTTGTCTCTTGGAGAACGATGATTCGGCTCTTCGGTAATCAGATCTGGAATAGGTTATTCTGGGGAATGCAATGGAGGGGAAATCCTTGGTGAAGGCTCTATCGTAAGAGCATCGTCTTGATCTGGTGTAACCCATGTTGGGCTTGTCCATGAGTTTCTTCGGACCTGATTTTCTTTCAGACTTATGTTTCCTTTTGAGGAACCGACATTGCTCTTTTTCTGGATGCTTGTCAGAGTTTTTCAAGATTGGGCTTCATTTTTTCACCTGCGAACAAAGAGAAAAGGCTTCTCAGATCAGCCATTGGAGATACGAAATAGATTTTGGGAGAAATTAAAGTTAGCTATTTACTACACCTAGTGTTGGGAGCTCACTGATATGAGCGAGGTAGAGGTTTTGTTCTCTCAGCAGTTCCTTGACCAAAGGAACTTCTGAATTGGATAGTGTCTCGAAATCCTTCTGATCAACTTTCAAGATTCTTTTTTCAGCATTTGCATCTAAGCGTGAAGTCTTCCATTTGGGATTAAAACCCCATGATTGGTAATAAATAAAAAGAAACAGGGTTTCCACACATGTATGGCACTAGGCATTCCTTTAATTAATCTTTGGCCCAGATGGGGGTCGATGACCCACCATCCTTCACCATGAAAATCTTTATTCAGTACAAAGAGAGAAGTAAATAATGAGGTTCTGGGCACTACCTTACAGAGTTTGCAAAGAACTAAGAATCCGCAGATATTCTTAAAGCTATTTGGTATCAACTGAGCTGGGACTACCTGATAAAAGGTGAACAACTTTACCAGGAAGGGATGAAGAGAAAATCTAATGCCAACCTTTAAATGATCCTCACATATGGCAATAGCCCCAGGAGGAGGACAAGTGACCCTTTCATCGTGTTTGGGAAGTAGTGTTTTATAGGTCCTAGGAATGTGGTAACGTTCCTGGAGACTCTACGCTGGTATGAAATAGAGAACTGACAACCGTTTATGGAGAAAGTTCAGAAGTTTTTCTTCAAGTAGGACCTCTGCTCCTAGAAGGTTCTTCACCTGCTGAACCTTTACCAGTGGTCGAGCTATCTAATAACTTAGACATTATAAAAATAGTGAGGAAAAATACCCCTACCTCCAAGACAAAGATAGGATAACTTGTAAGATAAACATAATGGTGTCTAGTCAAAGGAAGAAGAAGGAAGTTTCCACAAGGAGCACGAAAGTTTATTTCACGGGATGATCCCCTTTTTATATATGCGGGGTGGTGGGGTTTTCTCAAGAAACTGATGATCTTCTCAGTCGCACGACATATCGGCGGTGCCGATCTTGGGTACGAATTACTAAGGGACGTCAATCGATGGATTATCAGTTATGATCCACGAGGAATGCTATAGACGGCCAAGATGAGTTTTCAACATCATGACTAAGGCTTTAGATGTTGTCAAGTGTAATATCTCAATCGAATAAGAGTCCCATAAAAGTCTTTTTAATGAGAGGATCGGCCAGGCTTTTGAATTTGCACTATCTTTTTGAAGCATCAATAAGGGGCTGACACCTGTCCTCGGCACGATCTTTGAATCATGAATCAATTATTATGAGAGGAAGGGTCAGCAATTCGCTATCATTGATTATCTTATTTTCAACCATAAATGACAAACTCTAGCTACTCCCATTTTTTGAAATAAAGTTATTTCAAAATTGGGAGTGGGGGGCAGCTGTTGTGGTAATTTGGTTTGATACAAAATAATTGCCGGTTCATCAGTTGGATCGGTTTTATTTGGACTCGTCAACCAAGTCAGTGCACTTGAAAATGATGTCTTTTGAATTTAACGAGGGCTATAATCTATCTCAATGAAAAGAATTCTAACTACACTTTCCTGACAGTTATAACTTGTAAATCATGTCTTCAGCTTAGTTCGAAGAAGACACTTCTAGAATATGTTATTACTTTATTTGGCTTCATGTCTTCAACCTGGTCCGAAAAGAATATTTCTGAAATATATTGCTTATCTCTTTAACTCCATGACAAATAGTTCTTTATCTTCTGGCTCACTTCGAATGAGATAAATCCGAAGCATATAGCTAGCACTTCTTCGGCCCATTCCAAGGAAGATGGTCCGAAGAAGTAGTTAGACTCTTTTCAGATCTCCTCTAAAGAGAGTGTATATGAAGCATATGAACGATCTCTCAACCTGAAGCTGTTGAAGGTTGTTCTAGTTGTTATAACCAGCCATATGGTCGATAGCTCCGACTTCGATAACCATGGACGAATTAATTTTCGACTGCCACTACTTACTGTTAAGAAGAAGTTACATTAACTAACTCCCATAACTGTAAGTAGTTACACTCACGCCTATAAATATCGGTAAGAGGGGACACTCGAGGTAAGCTAACTCCAGACAAGTTAGAGCCAGTCCACAACTAGCTCTCTCAATGCCACTCCACTCATTTTCCTTTCCATTCCACTTTTTTCTGCTCTCAAGTTCTCCATTCTGCTGCCTAAATTCTTACTGTCTTTGGCATCGGAGTGTTCCCCACCGGAAAAATTTCGGTCAAGGAATTTGTTTTGCAGGTTTTCATTGAAGGTGAACCAGCAAGCTGGTTGCTCCATCCAGTCCATGGGGATTTAGCATCAACACTATCCTAGGATTGATCAGCCTCCAATATTTTTAAATTTTAGTTTGTAGAATTATTTTGCCCTATAATATTTTTTTATATCTCCACCGGTAGGGGGTTCTCGTGATTCTACCTTTATCTTGAATGGAAAGGTTGTGACCTAAGTGCCTGGAATTTTAATTTCTTTGTAATGGTGGATGTATGTTTTCTATTACTCTACCTTGCTATGCTGCCACAAAACCATTATCTTTGTTTTTATCATGTTCACTTCTTTTTTATTAATTTTAAACATTTCTTACCAATCAAAGAATTTCATTTGAATTTGATTTTTGTTTAGAAACCCATAATATATATTCCTTTTGTAATTCATCTCTTTTTTATTTTTCATATGTTTTGAAGAATTGGTTTCTTTTTGTTTCTTTTTCTTCGGAATAAAAATCTTTTCTTAACATTCTTTGTTTATAGTAAATGGCTTTGAAATAGTATATATTTCTGCTTTCAGTTATTTGAGAATATATTGTTGAAACTAGTGATGATTTTTGGTCCTTTTGTTGGTCTGTTGTGGATTCTGTGTAACTTAGTTGGGGTATGTTTTGAATATTTTTATACTTTTTAGATTTATGTTTGGCCCTGGGGTTGATGAGTTCACAGATGAACATGAACTTCTGTGAGGAATTGCTGGTAGAAAGGATGAACCCATTCTACAGGTTTTACTTTAAAAATTTGATCTATTAAATCTAATCGCTACATCCCCATCTGGTAATGCGGTGATTGTTTCTAAAGGCCTCATCTCCTATCCAGGAGCTGGAACTGCTCTTTTGATGAGCGAGTCTTCAGGCAAATTGATTTGGTCCTACATAAAGGTTTTTGGAATGTGGACATTACCTTTTGTTAGGTCTGTTGGAACATACATAGTTTTTCCTACTATGTTATTTTTCCTACTACTCTTTTGCTTATTGACCTTATGTGATCCAGAGTGTTTACTATTTTGTAACACACCCTGTAAGTGATAGCTACCACGTACGATCTAGGTAGCATCTTAAATCCGTAGAGCTTGTGTCACATCCCAACCTTATACCCGGGCTAGGCGTACGACAGACGCCGTATATTCTTAGGATTTAATCTCATCGAATATGCAACGCCTAGTTTTTAACTATCAAATCCTTCAAAATACTGAAAGAAGTCAAACTCATCAAAACTTCATCCAATTCCTAAGCTTCTCACAGCATGACCCCAAACCCTAATTACTCCATAGCATCTGAAAAAGGTAGATAAGTATAATGAGCTACACGAGCCCAGTAAATTATCACAACCTTTAGTTTACAAAATATAAAATTTAATATTTATTCATAGAATATAAACCGATGAAATAAATCAAATCAATCAATATAAAAATTTCATAAAGCATAATCAATATAAGATTTCTATAATGCATAGCTAACAATAATACATTTCCAAAACACAACAATCAAGGATGGCCATCCACTCTCACTCTTGCTCTCCTAGTTCTCTAACTATGGCCATGATCGATCTATGGCTAATCTTAAAAAAGACTAGATCCTGATTACACGTACCGGCCACCGGTCATTTGTTAGTGATCACCCCATTAGATACCCAGAAGGAATCTAGCTCTGATATCACATGAGGATTCATGTATTTGCCAGCGATCACCATACATGGCTAAGTCCAAAAAGAAGCTAGCTCCTGACTACACATACCGTCCATCGATCATATGCCAATGATCGTCCCATTGGAGGCCCGGAAGGAGCCTAGATCCTAACTTGTGTGATCATAGTTGAACTAGAGAGCATAACAACCAACAAATAACATAGTTTTTGATGCAAATAAATACAATCATATTCAAAATAAATGCATATTTAACTTAACATTTTACTAAAACATTTCATGCATAAAGTACTTATTTGAATAACTTAACAATAATTAAATCTTTAAATCAAATCAAATATAATAAAATATACCGGTGATAGAGATAACTTATGGAAACTGATTCTATCAGAAACATGCGACTCGAGATTTTAGATCCTCCACACTCTCTTACTGATAAAGACAATGAAGGCTTCTTCAATTAATGCCCAATTAAATTGATTTCACGAAATTCAGATCTCTCTTTTTAAATATTTATTTATTTATTTTTACTCTTTCATCGACTTTTACAAATAGACATGACCGTTTGAGATTCCTGACAGCCCTCGATACTCTGTCGACCTTCTTCTTTTTCTTCTCGATAGCCTCGCCAGTCTTCTCGGTGAGCTTTTCGCTCGAACAAGTAGGGAACGAAGTTCCCTATTTTATTTTTTGTTTTTTGGGTTGAGGTCGATTGGGTTTGCCGATTTCGGTCCAAGGAGGTTGGGTTTCATAGCTTGACATCTAGTTCAAAATAGATTGGCCTCTCCTAGATGCTTGTCTCTATCATTTCTAATAGTGAGTCTTGGAAGTCTGTTAACATGCTATCTCTTAAACTGAGAAAAATTACAGTATTTAGACCTCTCATTAAAAATTTTACTATTACTTGGATGAGTCCAATGTAAATGAACTCATATTTAGATTTTCATGTTTGATCATTTCTTCTGATAACAGAAAAATAATTTCAAGCTCATTTGGAATTGAAAGTCTTTTTGATAGTTTTGACGGTATGATCAGGAATAATCCTAAATCTGTTTCTTTTGTAAATGTTTGATTTTGAGACTTTTGACGTAGTCCAATTTTCTATGCTTTTCTCGGTACTATTTCCCTCCATTTTCATGACCTCTCCCTTAAAGGAAGAGCTGGTCGAATGGGAGCTTGATAAGAAACTACTCATATTTAGCTATGATAGTTCTTTCTAAATCCTATTAAGATCTAACTTTAGGTTACCGTACTTCTCCTTCTTCTAGATGGTCAATGACTTATGCCACACGTACGCCTTAACACCCCACTAGCAAATGGCTAAAGGGCTGCGCGACTTAAAGCTAGGTAGAAGAAGCTGATACCTTGACCCTACGTCTTAATAAGACCTACAAATGATATCCTATATATTTATATATATAATATATTATGCAACCATATCTCTATACCTTTTCTTTATATATATATATATATGAAAAGGAGAGAGAAACTTCGACCTTCTCTAATAATTTTTTTAAAAAAGAAAAAAATTATTGAACAATTGGGACTTCTAAATTATTTTTGGATGTGTTGACGCTGATCCCTGCAAACCGAAGAGAGTGCTTGAGTTGCTAGTTCGCCTTCCAATATTTCTGCTAAACAAATCCCTGATCGGATTTTCTCCGGTGGGGAACACTCCGATGTCTAAATCAGTAGAGTTCATGCCACATAATGGAGAGCTTAAAGAAAAAGTTTGAGATGGAATGAAATGGATGTAGAGCTTAAAATGGCATAGTAAGAGCTAGTCATGGACTGGGCCGGACTTGCATGAAATGGCTTACCTTGGAGGTCCCCTCATATCGCTTTTTATAGGTATCGTTGTAACTGAAAGTAGTTAATCTTTCATGATTTCTGTTAGGAGAGTTAGTTAATTTAACTTCCCACTGAATGTGGTTGTTGTTGGAAGTCGGTTACCTCAGTTTTATTGAAGCCGGGGCTATCAATCATTTGGTTGGTTATGACAACTACATTAGCTTTTGGTGGCTCTAGGCTGAGGTAAACCATTTTCTTATTTCAAAACCATCCTTTTCGGAAAGGGCCAAAGTTGAGCTAACCATCTGTTTCGGAACCATCCTCTTCGGATTGGACCGAAGACAGATTGGCCATTTGCTTCGGAACCCTCCTCTTCGGATTGGACTGAAGAAAGACTAGCCATTTGCTTCGGAACAGTGTGGATCAGGCATATACTTCGGAATTATCCTCTTCGGAGCAAGCCGAATACCGATCCTACGCTGTGCGATATCGTTGGCTAGAATGTAGTGTCAAATCGCAACTCTGTCGGGCTTCAGAATCATCCTTATATCCATCGTCTTGGTCGACCGATTCGAACAAGATCAATTGAACCTCTGGATCAGTAATCACATTTCTTGAGCCGGTTTATTACAACAGGATGTCATGCAAAAAATTTTAAAAAAAAATCTCATATTTTCCTCAACGCACAAAAAAAAATTGCTTCTTAACTAATTTAGAAAGTTCTTAATAAAAGAGAAAAAATTCTGCCATAAATTTAATAGGACTCTTCATAATAAATTTAGGAAATCAACACATAAAAAAAATTAATTAATTTAATAAGTTAATAAATTTGGGATGTCCACATGCAACAAAAAAAGAAAAAAGAAAAATCCTCCACCTAATAAACAAATTTACTTTCAAATTTGTTCATAATGTTTTCCTCCATGCATACAAAGAAAGGGAAAGTCATAAGTCATGAAAAAAAGGAAAAGATATCTCATTCCGAATATTTTTCTCCACATGCATAAAAATTCAAAAAAACAAATTTGAATTTTAGTGGGACTCATCTTAAGTAAATTTGGAAGTCTTCCAAAATAATAAATTTGGAAAGAGTACTGGCATAAAAAAAATTTAGAAATTCTCCACACGAAAATAAAAATCATTTTCAAATTTATTCCTAATATTTCTCTCCACATGCACAAAAAATGCAAAATTCTAAATCATGTAAAAGAAGTGCACAAATTTTAGTGAGACTCTTCATAATAAATTCAGGAACTCCACATGCCTAAAAAAAGCTGAAAAATCCTCCACGGATGAAAAGATTTTCACATTTGAATTTGTTCCTAATATTTTTTCTCTACATACAAAAAAGTAAAATCCTAAGTTGTGTAAATTTTAGTGGGACTCTTCATTATAAATCTGAGAAGTCCACAAACACAAGAAAATCCTCCACGCATGAAAAATTTTGCTTTCAAATTCATTTCTAATACTTTTCTCTGCATGCACAAAAAAGAAGGAAAATCCCAAGTCTTGCAAAAAAAAAAAAAAAGTTTCTAGTATTTTAGTAGGCCTCTTCGTAATAAATTCAGAAAGTCTAGGTGTACAAAGAAAAATTTAATGCATTCAATAATTAGAAATATAAAATGCATATTTTCACTTCTTAATAATCTATTTTTATTCTTAGCATGAGTTCAGTGCCACAATGGTTCTAGTAGGTGACCAAAACAAAAAAATCTTGCCTCTAGTTGTTCGTGCATTTAAATTTTAAAGTGACAATTGAAGCAATTGAAATGATTAGTATTATTTTTTTATTATTTATTTTCTTATAATAAAAATAATTGAAATGCTATATATAGATCTAAAATGGAAATATTTGAAGCCTGAAACTTGATTGCTGCAACTAGGAGTGAGTTTTGCCATAGGTACCATGTGAATACTCATAATTCACAATGTTTTACATAATATGATCAACTCTACGTTTATAAATTTTAAAAAAATAATGAACAATTCTATCTGATGTAACCGATATGGATGATGATGAATATTGCATTAATGACATTAATATTAATTTACCTAAGTAATTTGAAGTAGATGAGTCTACCATGCATCAATTTAAAAGAATTGCAGGAGAATTTGGTGGACGATCTAACCTGCAACTAAAAGGAGAAGATAATCAAGATAAGTAATCCAATGAAAATATCTTACTTAAAATAATGATAGACAATAATTATTAAATACATCTCACTTATAATATATTTTCATTTTATTTTTTAAGTTTTTGATTATTCTTATATAACATAGAATTATATTTATATTTTCATCTTCTTCACACACATTGTGGGTATCATTCTTGTATTTGTATTATAACACAAATATCACGAATACGATTTTTCTCCAAAAAAGTGTTATGAATGCAAAAATTGTGATTTTCTAAGGGAAAATTGAGAAAATTATATCCTAGCTTCTATTAGATATATTTTGGCATTGGATATTTTGTCATCAATTATTTTCAGAGTTTCAGACTTTGTTCTAAGTAAATTATTGTTATATTTTCGTGAAATCATTTTTTTTAAATCACATTTGCTGCACAAGCTAGGCGTACGTGACTTTTCTTTTTTCACTGTAGATTCACTATTAAGTCTCAATCATCTGTTGGAGTCAAGATTTTGACCAGATACTTCACCAATGTGGGGTTGATATAATTTGTTACTCAAAAGCTTCTCACTATTCTTTAATTTAGAGCTGATCGACATGCATATAATCCAAGATGCTTTTCTTCCATCTCAATACATACTACTTTGCCAATTTTTGTTCTTTGCTACATAAAGAATATATTTAGAATTATTCACTTATTCCCAAATTTTATGAAAAACTCATGCTTACAAAATTTATTTCTTACAAAATAATGATATATACCATATATTTTAGTTACTGGCAACGTGCTTCACCATTATTTGTTGTTATTGCCTATCCTATATTTATCTTTAAATAAACATATAAATATTTTTGAAAATATACATTTTTAAAATTTTATGGCAAATCTATTATATATTTTTTTCTCATTTAACCATTATCCTTTGGTTCAATTTTTTTTGAAGATAGGACTTATGATATAAAAAATTATACTCTACACCGCATGCACTACATGAGCAGTGCACCATATTATATTACAAGTGCATGATAAACAAATCTACAAGAAATTGAAGATCAAACTTGTAATTTAAGAAATTATATGCTATACCATACGTATCATATTATACTACTTACTTG
Organism: Areca catechu; assembly: GCA_021397845.1. NCBI lineage: Eukaryota > Viridiplantae > Streptophyta > Magnoliopsida > Arecales > Arecaceae > Areca > Areca catechu. The sequence continues at coordinate 49,089,793 of CM038045.1, read as the reverse complement.
TATCTACTGACTAAGAGTACTCGGACTTGCTGATTAATGATATCAAATCGATAACTTAGCATGTGACAACTGAATAACTCAATTCTAAATGAGCAAAGTCGAGTAACATAATATTGAAGTCTGACTAACTATATATAATCTTGAGTTAGTTTGTTGCTTATTATCCGAAACATAATGTCCGAATAGCTTACTCAGATTCAACTGATTCCCGAGCAAGTGCATGATAAAATAACTTTCTAAGGTGCCAAAGCAACGTTGACGAGTAAGGCGCATGCGCCAATTATCTAAAGATGTTCAAATAAGGGACAAAAAGGTAATAAAAAGTTATTACGTCAGGCTGTTAACTACACCAGAAAGAGATTAACTTCAACAAAAAAGCTGTTCATCTAACAGAAGGAGATTGATTATCTCCCAACATAATTTAGTTACTAAGAGCGCCCATAAATTTTGCTAAGAGAGGACCTTTAGGGGATAAGTTGATTCTAAGCTAGGAAACTCTACCATTTTATCTCTTCTTATTTCTTATATGTTCCATAAACTTTGCTAACTTATGCATCGAAAGGTCCTCCACTTGAAAAACTTTGATCAGAGACTTTTTTTTGCAGGTGAAGGACATCTCTAAGATCTTAGCAAGAAGCACTTCTGGTGGTTGTCCAGTCACTCCTTGTTTCCCACTTACTCGTCTCCATCCGAGTAAGTCCCCAGCATTCACCTATTGGGGGTTTGGCAATAAGATATTAGTGCACCAGAAAGAGGAGAAAGCATCTCCAAACTATGAAAAGGGAACTGGGAGAAGCAAAAAATAATGGTAAAAGAAATGGCATAGAATGCTTCCACCAGTAGGAGCCATTGTCATCCAATGAAACGATCAAACTAGTCAGCAACTAGAAATCAATGATGCACCCTCAATGATAGTAGCAAATCAATAGCAGTTTTCTACCCTAGTGAATCAAGTACAAGCCCTGGCTGTTGTAGTTCAAAGTCTTCAACAAGCTATAATCAACAACCAACAATACCCATGAGAGCTAATTTCCCTAGCTGTTCCTTCAAGACATAGCCGGCAGTCTCCACCAAGAGAGTCTAGACATCAGCCCACTGTTTGACGATTGCAATATTGATGTTCTTCTACATGACGGACTCATTCATGATGACTAAGTCTAGAACAAGATAGACTAGGAGAAAGTCAGCATAGGAAAAAGAAACCCATGGTCTTGCTCAAAGTCTTCAGGAGAAGGCTCCACTATGGTAGATATTTGGCAAGACAGAAAAACTTGTCGATTTGACAATTATGATAGAAAGCTGTAGGAGTTCAATCGATAACTTGTAGAGCTCCAAACTAACAATCAAGGACCTACTAACTCCCTAGGTTATAATTCTTAGCCTCCATTCTCTTGGTGGATCATAGAAGAATTGATACCATTGCACTTTAAAATGTCTCAACTGGAACCTTATGATGGATCTACCGATCCACTAGACCATCTACGGGGCTATAATGCTTATATGATGATCCAAGATGTCAACGATGCTCTTCATGACCTTGCTTTCCTGGCAACTCTAAGAAAAGTTGCCCGAGTATGGTACTCGGGCCTCCAGTTGGGTAGCATTCATTCTTTTAACTAGTTGGAGGAATTATTTGTAGCATGTTTGAAAACAAGTAGGAGAAAGCCATGGAATTCAGACAGTCTCTTCTTCATTTGGCAAAAGGAAAGGGAGTCTTTGAAGGATTAACGCTACCATGCTTGCGATCCAGGATCTCAATGAATCCGTGGCCTTATCGATCATGAAGAAGAGATTTTGATCATCCAGATTCACTTTCTTCTTTAACATTAAGAAGTTTCTAAAAGTTATTTGACCTCCTGGCATGTGCTCAGAAATACACGTTAACTAAAAAGGAGCAATTAGTCAGTGCCAAGCTAAAGAAAAGTCGGTGCCTAAAAAGAAGGCTCAAGAAGACACTTCTTGACCCTATCATGACAAGGATTCCCTGCTGCGATGATAAAGTTCAAAGTCGAAGAACTTGACCTACAAGTTTGATAACTACACTCCTCTATCTCTCTACTGAGAGAAAATTCTGATGGAGATGGAAGAGAAATCTTGCAAAGGCCTTAGTCTAAGCATGCATAACCCATTTCCAGCAACAAGGACAAATATTGATGCTTTCATCATGACCATGGCCATACTAGTGAGGAATATATTCAACTGAAGGATGAAATAGAATATCTGATCCATTGTGGCTACCTTGGAAAGTATGTGCACATGATGGAATTTCAACCTAAAGTTGCTGCCTCAAAGAAGTCTTCTGATGAACCTGAAATTATCAAAAACCCACTGAAGGAAGGGTCAACATGATATCTTGGGGAGTAAGCTGCCAAGGAAGATGCTCTAAAGAGGCTTCGAAGCAGTAATGTAATTAGTTTTTATGATGATGATCTCTAAAAAACTCAAACTCTCTATGATGATGATCATTGTCTTAGCAACGATAGCAAAATATGATGTAAAGAGAATTTTAATTGATAATGAAAGCTCTATGGATATGTTATTTTATGATGCATTTATCAAGATGAATCTTTCTCCCAAATGACTCAGGAAAGTAGTAACCCCATTAATTAGATTTGCTGGTAACTTAGTCGGTGTTGAAGAAGAAATTACTCTTCCTATAACCATAGGTATAGAACCCTGACAAGAAACTCTTTGTCTTAATTTTATGGTAGTTCGGGTTCCATCACTTACAATGCAATACTCGGATGACTAGGATTGAATAAATTTTGAGCAATTATTTCAACTTATCATCTTAGTATGTTTCCTAACTAAGTCTAGAATTGAAGAAATGAGAGGAGACTAGCGACTTTCTTGGGAATGTCTAATGATATAAGACAAATAGTCAAAGAAGGATTTATCTCTTGATCGGCTAGACCAAAGGGAACCTAAAAGATATGGAAAGCCTACTGAGAAGACTATTTCTGTGCCTCTAACAAAAGAAGAGCCAACTAAAACTGTGCAAATTGGAACTCTTCCAGAAAGAAATACAAAAGAGCAATCAAGGACTTTCTATGATGCAATCAATGCCAACGTCTTCTCTTGGTCAGCTACTAATATGCCTGGAATATCCTTAGAAATAATCACTTATAAACTACAAGTTGATCCAGGATTTAAACATATTCAGAAAAAAAGGAGTTTTGCCCTTGAGCAATAAAAGGCCATCGACGAAGAAGTCGACAAACTTCTCAATGCTGAATTTATCTGAGAAACTCATTATCCTAATTGGCTAGCCAATATGGTAATGGTTAAAATGACTAATAAAAAATAAAGAATTTTCATTGATTATACAATCCTTAACAAGGCCTATCCTAAAGACAGTTTTTTCTTGCCAAACATAGATTAGCTGGTCAATGCGATTGTCGGGCATAAACTCTTAAGTTTTATGGATGCTTTCTTGGATTATAATCAAATCTAAATATGGATCTGAAAATGAAGAAGAAATAGTTTTTATAATCGAGAAAGGCTTATATTGTTACAAGGTAATGCCGTTTGGCCTAAAAAAAGCTGGGATAACTTACTAGTGACTAGTAAATAAGGTGTTTGAAAAATAACTCGGGCAAAACATGGAAGTTTATATCAATGACATGCTGGTAAAAAAAATCAAGATATTAGATCACATCAAAGATTTGAAGGAGGCTTTCAATGCACTACGACACCAACCAATGAATGACTAAGTGTGTCTTCGAGGTGACATACAAAAAAAATCTCAGAATTCTAGTTACCAATTAAGGAATTGAAATCCTGTGAAAATAAGAACGATTCTCGACATGAAGCACCCCTCTACCAAAAAAAGTCCAACAATTAACTAGGCACATTATTGCATTAAGCCCATTTATTTTTCAGTCGGTTGAGAGATGCCTGCTATTTTTCAAAATGTTGAGGCAAATTGAAAAACTTTGAATGGACATAGATTGCTGACAGGCTTTGAGAAATTAAAAAAGTATCTTACTCTCCACCCTTACTCTTAAAACCTGAAGGAGAAATCTTGTATTTGTATCAGTTTGCTTCATTTGAAGCAATTAGTTCAGTGTTAGTTAGAGAGGAAGGTAAAGGAGTGCAAAAGCCAATCTACTATGCTAGCCGAGTGTTGCATGATGCAGAAACAATATACTCCAAGGTGGAGAAATTGGTCTATACCCTAATAATTGTGACACAATGCTTAAGACCATATTTTTAGGTCTACTCAGTGGTGGTATTGACTGACCAACCATTGAAAGCCATTCTACAATATCCCGATACATCAAGATGAATAGCAAAATGGGATATCATGTTGAGTGAATTTGACAACTCTTGTTGACCTTGTTTAATAATAAAAATGCAAGTTTTAGCCGACTTCATTATAGAATGAATGTGGATCGAACAAAAGGTCAACCAAAAAGAAGCTAAAGGAGAAGTCAGCCAATAAAAAATCAATGAAGAATGTCTAGAGCCCACATGGATACTTCACATGGATGGAGCATCTAACTTTTCGATAGTAGAGTAGGTTTAAGTTTAACAAAATCTTGAAGGGATTGTTGCTGAATATGCACTTCAATTTACTTTTAAAGTATAAAATAACTAAGTTGAGTATAAAGCACTCTTGGTCGGATTGAAAATTGCTAAAAAAATGAATAAAAAAGCTGAGAACATTCACAAACTCCCAGCTGATGGCTAGTCAAACAAAGGAAGAGTTTGAAGCTTGAGATCTAATTATGATTAAGTACCTGGAAAAAAAGCAAACTCTTATATCTAAATTCAAGTCTTTTGGAATTTTCATATTCCCCAAGTTGAAAATACTCAGATCGACACTCTTTCTCGGTTAGCAACATCAACCATTGATTGACTCACTAGGGAGGACATATTTTGAACATCTTGAAGTACCCAACATTGATAAAAGTGTGGAAGTGTACGAAGTGGAACATGAATCAAGCTGAATGAATCCAATCGTCAAATACCTAATTGACGAAGTTTTGCCGAGTAATCATGTAGAGGTTAAAAGAGTAAAGTGGATGGCCTCCTAATATATACTCGTAGACGGAACCCTCAACAAAAAATCTTTTACTCTGCCCTTATTGAAATGTTTGGATCTGACTGACATTGATTATTGTCTTAGAGAGGTTTATGAAGATATGCATGGAAACCACCTGGGGGGCAAATCCCTGATCTACGTACAAAATCCTGAAACAGGGATACTATTGATTGACAATATAAAAGGATGCAATCGACTTTATTAGATAATATGACCAATGCTAATGATATTCGAATATCCAATGGCAGCCAGCGAGCCAACTAACTTAGCTAGTAACTCCTTGGCCTTTTGTTTAGTAGGGAATGGATATACTTGGCCCATTTTTTCCGTTCGTGATCAGAGAAAATTTATTATTGTGATAATCAACTACTTTACTAAATGGATAGAAGTTGAGCCTTTCATATAATTAAAGAAAAAGTTAAAAAAATTATCCAAAAGTTGATTATTTATCACTTTAGGATTTCTCACATCATCATCACTAATAATAGGGGTGCCAATTTATGACCTGACCTGCTAATTCAATCCATGTTTGACTTGTCATAAACAAATTTGGATTTGAGATAAATGGTTCGGGTCATAAATGGGTTAACTTGTTAACCCATTTAATAAATAGACCGGGTTCAAGTTTTTTAGGCCTAACCTGTTTAACTCGTTTAACCTATTTAATATATGGTCGGATCATGTCAAGTTGGGTTAGGTAAATAGATTATCTATTTATTAAATAGGTTGGGTTAGGTTGGATTGGATAAACAGGTTATTCAATTATTAAACGGGTTAAACAGGTTGGATCGGATCGGGTTAGCAAGTTATCCATTTAGTAAATGGGTTAAACGTATTAGATTGGATTACCTATTTATTAAATGGATCAAGTTTAGATTTTAAATTACAACCATTTAATAAACAAGTCTAGTTCAGGTTGAGACTTTTCTGACTTGACACATATATGACCCGACCCGTATATGGCTGACCCGACCCGATTGCCATCCATAATTAATAATAAAAGATAGTTTGACAATCAAAGATTCAAAGATTTTCGTGCTCAATATCATATTATCCACAAGCTGATTTCTGTCAAATATCCCCATCAAATGGTGAAGCTGAAGTGATAAATAGAATAATTCTATATGGCCTCAAGACAAGGCTAAATGAAGCTAAAAGATTATAGGTTGAAGAACTAAACTTAGTACTTTGGGCTTATCGATCAACTCCTCAGATTTCGATAGGAGAGTCTCCATTCAACTTAGCATTTGGAACTAATATAAGATAGTGATACCTGTGGAAATAGGTTTTCCCTCTATAAGGGTGGAGCACTTTGAAGAGTCGAATAATTCAGAACGGTGAAGGGCTGATCTTGATCTAATAGATGGTGCAAGGCTAAAAGCTTATTTAAGGTGTCCTCTTACTGATAAAGAGTTGCCTGATACTGTAACTTTAGGATAAACCCAAAAACTTTTTGACTAGATGACCCTGTATTATAAGAGCTAAAGTTTCAAAGCCTATGGAGCAAGAAAAAATGTCTCCAAATTGGGAAGGCCCATATAGGTTTTTAAAGTACTACACCCTGGAGCCTATAGAATTGATAACTTAGATGGATTTCGAATTTATCATCCATGGAATGCCAAGAATTTATGCATGTATTACCGATGAATTAACAAAGTTGCTTATAGTATTTTCAAATGCTTAACAAGAGTACTTTGTGATGTGAATTAGGATAGTTGATTGATACCCAACTATCTAAATTCAATTGATATGTCTGATGATATCAATATAATTGGCTAATACCCGACTATAATCGGTATATCCGATAATATTAGAATAGTTGGCTAATACCTGACTATAATCGATATATCCAATAATATTAATATAGTTGGCTTAATGTTCGACTATAATCAATATATCTGACAATATTAAAATGATTAACTAATACTCAACGACTTAAATTTAATTGATGTATCCAACAATGTCACAAGGGTTAATCAATTAATTGACTACCAAAGATAATCAGTGTTCTTGATAGGGATTTCTAAAAATAAACCAAAGGATACTTAGCCAATCAAGCATAAGATTGTAAAAAAAAAGAAGTTCAGTTATTCGGCCAATGCTAGTCTTTCAACCAAGGCTACCATCAATGTTTCTATACTTTGAAAAACTTTTAAGAAACAAAGGCATCGATAGAAAAGATAAACTTCATCGATATTCAAAAAGTTTTTACACAATCGAGTCAAAGCCAACTATCAAAAAGTTGTAAGAAGCTAAAGAAGAAGATTACAAAATAAAAGTAAAAGCTTTAAGCTTCTTCCTTGGGTGATGGAGTTGCTTGACGGGTCCCTCAATATTTGGGTGGACCACTTCTTTAGCAAAAACTTCCTCAAGAGCAAAAGGAGCAACTTCTTTGACCAGGATTTTCTCAGCATTCTTTTCCTGAATCTCTTCTTTTTCTATAGCTTCTTCAATGAGGACCCCGCCGAGGTCCAGTTTCAGGAAAAGTTGGGTGACTTTTGCCTTGTAGTCATCAAAACCATATTGGTATCAATATGATGATGCTTTAGTCGCTTCTTTATCAAAAGCTGCTGACTTTTTATAGTTGTCAACTGCTTTGAAATTATTGGCCTATACCAATTTAGATTTTTCTTAGCCTCTTCCACTCGGGCAATGGCATCGCCAAGTTTCTTTTTCAGATCCTTATTGGAGGACTTTTCAGGCAGCATCTTCTTCTTCTTCTTCTTCTACAGCTTGTACACCAAACTTGCTGCATGATCTTTTATCAAGAATAATTCCTTCTAAAGCCAGGAAATTTCTTCAAGGTTCTTCCCTACTCAGGCCTCCAAGCTCTAGTTTAGTTCCGATGACTTCTTTCTGGGCCTTGGTAGTTTAGAGCTGGTCCTCCAAAGACTGACTAAGGTCCATAAAGCCTTGAAAACCCTCCTCTATAATGGCCACCTCATGAGCAAGTTGAAACAACAAAATTCTCTAAGTTAGATATTCGCCAATATAACAAAATCAAAGAAGAGTAAAACAAAAGAAAATTTATCTTGAGGAGGTTTGGGTACAATGAAGATACAATCTTGTTCAGACGATGAGATTTGATTTCCTCCTAGTCTTTCGAAAGGAGGTTTGCCTTCAACAATCGATGAGCAAGTTGGGGTTGTGGAGCCTTGCCTTGTCAGAATAAACATTCAGATCATGGACTCAGGTTCTCTAGTATCCCGAGTAGTTCTCTTGACCCTCGAAGAAGTCTAAGGCGCCTTCCCCTAAAGTAGTTCTCTGCAGTAGCTCGAGTAGTTCTCTTAGCCCACAAAGAAGTTTGAGGCACTTTCCCTAAGTCGATGCCTACTCAAGGGGTAGGAGCGGCCAGTTGATTAGGAGTAGCTGACCGCCTGGGAGAAGCAGTAGCTAGAATTGAAGAATCTATTAGCTAGGGTTCGACAATGATGATGTTGTTGGTGGTCCGAGAAGTGGTGGCCATTGCCTCCATTTTTGCAATGGTCAGGGCAACAGTAGCTAGAGTTGAAGAAGCTCCGGGCACCAAAGAATTGGGTGTCGGGTGTGGTTTTCTTGATGGTTAGGAAGTTTTTGACTATCTGGCAAGTCTCTTCTGGATTGCCTGTTGAATGTTTTGAAGGTTGGTCCTCGTCTCTGCAAAAAATAAGAAAAGTCAAGTAAGATACTCGATTAAATTTCAAAAGCTATGAAAAAGAGGAACTACAACTAAGTTACTTGGACTATGACTAGGCTATGTACCATGCTAATTTTCATAATGAAAAGGTTATGCTATTTCAGTAGCTCTTTCTATAGTGGGACTTTGACTTCAAGAAGTCTCTCAAAGTCATCTTTATCGACTCTAAGAGCTTACTTATCATCATTTGAAGTAAGTCGGGGCTCATTCCATTTGAAACTGAAGCTCCAAGATAGCCAGATGATAAGAAAAAGAATCTAGACTTCTACTCGTGAATGATAGAAGGAAGATCCTTGATGAATGATCGGCCATGGCATGATCTGATAAACCACCACCCTTTGCCATAGGGATGCCTCTTAATCATAAAGAGGGTGCATGAAAGAGATGTCTTGAGTTCTAAATAAAAATCGCGATACAAGACAATAAAAGAATAGATAACCCAAAAGGTATTTGGAGTGAGTTGTACTAGAACGACATGGTATAAGTTAAGCATCCTAATGATAAAGGGGTGAAGTTGGGAATGAAGTCCAGCCTGAAGAAACTCCTCATATATGGCAAAGTCTCTGGGGGGCCATTAGCCACTCGGTCATCAAGATCGGAGATATGAACTTGGATGTCCTGCGAAATCTGATATTAATTCCATAGGTGTGCTATTTTTGAGTTGGTCAGGACAGTTTTCACTTGACTCAGGCCCAACTCGGCATCTAACCCTCCATCCACTGAGATTGAGGGTTCTCTTAGGGATTCTATAAGTAGTCTCCTTGGAAGAAGAAGACCTAATACTTGCAGGGACCTTTAAAGTTCTAACCATCTTAAAAGATTAAAGATCGAAGAAGGTAAAAGGAGGTAGAATCTACAAGGAAATTCCTAAAACCCTAAAAGAGTCAAAGAAACTAGTGAAAAGGAAAGAAGAATTAGTAAAAAAAAAGGAACCTAACCTTTGGGAGTATCGAAAAGGGATGAGAACTTAAAGAAAACTCTAAGAAGGAAACTCTGAAATCAGAGAGAACAAAGAGTTCAAATAGAAGAACATTTGAGAAGGAAAAGAATGTTTTTATATAATCAGTAGGAATGATGATGATATGGTCTTCGAATGACGAAAATATCACTAGATTATAATACAAGGCTTGATCAAGGCCGAAGGAGTTATCCGTCTTTTTATCGCACCTCTTGTGTGATGTTGATATGTTGGCCAAATCTTCATGAACAACCGGTCTCCAATAGTGGTCCAACACATGGCGAGGTTGGAATGGCCAAGAAAAAAGCTTCTAGATCCCTAGAATCGCCTACCATTTTAGCCATTAGTAACAAACTCTTCAACATGATACCTACAATAAAGGTAGTTCTAACATTGAAACAACAAAATGATATTTCTATAACTTTTTTAGGAGATATTAATAGTCACCGGTGTAAAGAAAAAGGGTGGTGGAGTTTGAGGAAGGATAAATCATTAATGCTATTCCATTCTTCCAAGATGACAAAATGCCTTGGAATTGAAAGTAAGGGGCAATTGTTACACTACTTACTCAGATCTATTGACTAAGAGTACTCGGACTTACTGATTAAGGGTGCCAAATCAATGACTCAGTATGTGGCAACCAAATTACTCAATCTTGAATGAGCAAAGTTGAGTAACTATAATATTGAAATCCAATTAACTATACATAATCATAGTTAGTCAGATGCTTACTCTCCGGAGCATGTTTGAATAACTTGGATTCGATTAATTTCCAAGTAAGTGCAAGATAAAACAACTTTGTAAGGTATCAAAGCATCGTTGACGAGTAAGGCATATGCGCTAATTATTCAAAGACATTCGAATAAGAGATGGAAATGATACAACTGTCATAAATAAAAGGTTATTACAACAGGCTATTAAACAAAGATGTTAACCTCAATGAAAAGTTGTTATATCTCAACTTTGTAAGGTATCAAAGCATCATTGACGAGTAAGGCATATGCGCTAATTATCTAAAGACATTTGAATAAGGGATAGAAAGGACACAGCTGTCATGATAAAATGTTATTACAACAGGCTATTAAATAAAGATGTTAACCTCAATGAAAAGTTGTTATATCTAATAGAAGGAGGTACGTTCCAATAGAATTGGATTACTAAGAGTGCTTATAAATACTAGAAAGAGAGGACCCTCAAGGGATAAGTTGATTCTGAGCCAGGAAACTTAACCATTTTATCTCTCCTTGTTTTCTATTTACTTCTCTAATTTAGACATCAGAGAGTCTTCCACCAAAAAAATCTTAATCATTTTTTTTTTTTTTTTTTTATTTATTATTTATTATTATTATTATTATTATTATTATTATTATTATTATTATTATAGATGAAGAATATCTCCAGGATTCTAATAAGAAGCGCCCCCGGTGGCTACGCGGTCACTTCTTGTTTTCCACTTACCCGGCCCTATCCGAATAAGTCCTTAGCATTTACCTACCGCGGCAACACATCACATAGGCAATGCACCGTATAAAGATGAGACAAGCTGGATGCTATTACGCGACAAGCTTATGATAGATGAGACCTCCGTACCGGGAAGTATGATAAGCGTGGTGCACCATTGCACGTGGTGTTAGGTGAGAGGATGTTGCCAGCCACGCGTTCTTGGCTGACCATCTTTTCTCGTCCAATTCTCGTGTGGAACATGGTCACCCATTCTTTGGCTAGGGTGATCGCATCAGGCGCCACTCTCCAGGAAAAGAAAGCAACGTATGAAAAACCCAGTTGACATAAAATATCGCATTATTTTCCATGTAAAAATGAAATACCACATTATCGAGAAGCCATGCGATACACGGGGACGGAGGAAATTGGCTGATGGTGGGTTTCCAAAGTGACACCATGGTGAGAACGACTCCGGTGACTAATACATTTTTCTTTTTTTTTTTTGATAAACAAAAAAAAAAGGGAGGGATAAATCCCGTCATAGCTATCCCTATTGGAACCCCTTCCCCATCATATCATGTTCTATACAGACCGTATTTTTCGCTTGCCCTCCTCATTGTAGGTGAGTGAGTATGTCAGCCTGATCCCGCTAAGCCGACGGAGTAGTGCGCTCTCCTCCTATCCCGGTCACGTGCTCCAAGACGCATCCTGAATTTAATCGAGTCACCCGCAGGGATCATGCATCGAATCCATGATCGATGGATAAGGGGTTACCAACCGGGCTACCGCCTTAACGTCAGCATTCTTTTTTTTTTTTTTATTTAGATGATTTATTTATTATAAGCGACCGTATATATTTTCAATATCTTAGGAAAAAGAATGCTGGATTCGTTGTCTTTATTCCAAAATTACATGCATGTATGTTCATTAGACTGGTACCGCAACCTCTAAAAGCATATATAATCGATTCTATTAGAAAGTAATTTGCAATCAATTGATCATGCACATGACTCTTCGGTATTGATACGATTTCTTTATCCAAAGAGTCATTCTAAAAAATCATTTTAGTAATCCAAAAAATCATTTTAGTAATTCAAAGAGTCACTTTGAAAGACATGCATTGTATAAATCAAAGTTTTTTTCTAAGATGACTATTTTTTAGACATTAAATATTATTTAAATTATCATCCTTCATGACTATATAAGGATATCTTTGGCAAGGTTGTAAAGTGTGGAGGGATTAAAAAAAAACTATGAATGAGAAATATCTTTTGCTCCATATTATTTAGTATCCTATCCCACCAGTTTTTCATCTTGTTCCAACAAATTTGGTATCAGAGCTCTAGAAGAAGTACTTGTCAAGATGGCATCTTCATCAACTACCATGTTCTCTTACATTTCAAACCAAGTTCCTATCTTTGATGGTGAGCATTATAATTATTAGAGTAGTCAAATGCAAACCATATTCATCTCCCAAAACCTTTGGGACATAGTTGAAGGTTCATATGTAGAGCCACATCAACCACAAGATGCTACAACAAATTAGATAACAGAACAACAAAGAGAGTATAAGGAGAATATGAAGAAAGATGCAAGTGCTCTTCGATATATTCAACAAGGAACAAGCAAAACCATCTATCCTAGAATTTTTGGAGCAAAGAAAGCAAAGAAAGCTTGGAAAATACTCAAAGAAGGTTTCCAAGTTAATGAGAAAGTCATCTCACTAAAATTACAATCACTTTGGAGAGATTTTGGCAACATGCAAATGAAAAAAGGCCAAGGTATGCAAAGCTTTTTTACCAAAGTTACTGAAGTTGTTAATCAAATTAGAAGCCTTGGAGATACCATTAAAGATGAAAAAGTTGTTCGAAAGGTTCTTGGAAGTCATCATACAAAATATGATCATGTTGTCACTACAATAGAAGAATCAAAAGATCTCTTTACCTATACTTTTAATGAACTAATGAGTTCTCTTTAAGTTCATGAGGAAAGAATGATTAGGTCTTTTACTCAACCTCTTGAGCAAGCCTTCCAAACCAAGCTCAACACCTCAGAGAAATAGAATTTTAAATAGAAGTACAAAGGAGGACCATTCCAAAAGAAGGAAAAGGCAACAATCAAGGAGAAGCAAACCAACAACAATCAGGTGGTTTCAATCCTCGATACCGAATTTGCAAGAAGAACAATCATGACTCAAAAGATTGTCGATACAGATGCAATAAGTGTAAGATTTCCAACCATTCACAAAGGAGCTGTTGGTACCAAAAGAAGAATGAAAATAAAGAAGCCAACTTCACTAAAAATGAAGCAGAAATTCAACAACTCTTTTCTTGCATGGATGTCTAAGAAGATTCTCAAATTGTATGGTACTTGGATAGTGGGTGTAGCAACCACATGATGGGGAACCAAAAGATCTTTGTCTAACTTGACAAAAATTATTCTTTTCAAGTCATGCTTGGAGACGGCAAACTCCAAACTGTTGAAGGCAAAGGAACTATTAAGTTCTTACCAAAAGAGGTAACAAAAGGCTTATTGATGTTCTTTATATGCCAAATCTATCTCATATCCTTTTAAGCATTGGGCAGCTTACTCAAGAAGGATATGATGTCAACTTTAATAACAATAGTTGCAAAATTGTTGATAAAAAGAATAACCATCTAATTGCTAGTATTCCCATGAGCACAAACAAGGTTTTTTCTCTAATCTTGTTATCGAAGATATTGTATTAAAAAATTAAGCTATCAATATGTCAACTTTATGGCATCTTTGATATGGATACTTGAACATGAAGGGGCTGCATCTACTCAAGCAAAAAAATATGGTGATTGGTCTCCCTCCCATCGAAGGAAGAAGCCAAGTATGTGAAGGCTGCATATATGGAAAAATGCACAAGCTACCATTTCCAAAGTTTTCATGGAGAACCAAAGCACCTCTTAAACTTGTTCATGCTGATATATGTGGACCCACAAGAACTCCATCACACAACAACCGAAGGTACTTCATTCTATTTGTTGATAATTATACTAGAATGATGTGGGTTTACTTCTTGCATGCCAAGTCTAAGGCTTTCTCCATTTTTTATAGTTTAAAGTACTAGTTGAGAAACAAAGTGGACTCCAAATCAAGACTCTTTGATCTAATCGAGAGTTCATCTACAAACCATTCATGGAGTACTACCAACAAAATGGTATCCAAAGACAACTCACAATTCATATGAGTCCTCAACAAAACGGAGTTGCTGAAAGAAGAAATCGCACCATTATGAAAATAGCTCGAAGCATGTTGAAAGAAAAAGCCTTACCAAATAATTTTTGGACTGAAGGTGTGCATACTACTATTTACATTCTTAATATATCTTCTATAAAAACAGTGCTTAACAAAACTCCATTTGAAGTATGGCATAAAAGAAAATCAACGGTACATCATCTTAAAGTATTTGGTTGTATTGCTTATTATCACATTACATCACAATACCAGGAGAAATTTGATGAAAAAGGAGAAAAAACTAATATTTATTGGTTATAGTGATGAATCCAAAGGTTACAAGTTATTCAATCCAAAATCCAAGAAGCTTGTCGTCTCAAAAGATGTAATTTTTGATGAAGTAACTAACTGGAATTGGATATATAACTCATCTCAAATGCTAAACGCATATGAATACATGGAGCCACAAGCTAAATAAGAAGAGCATCAACAAATTCTTTCTACACCAATACACACTTCACCATCTACATCACAAGCCTCCTCTTCATCACCAAGTTCAATTCATTCTCCTCTTTCATTACCAATACAAACTTCACTATCTACATCACAAGTCTTCTCTTCATTACCAAGTTCAATTCATTATCCCTCTTTCTTAGAAACCATGGATACAGATTCTTCACCAAGAAGTTCGATCCATGCAAGATATTTATACCACTTGTCACTTTGCTTCCTTTGATTATGAACCTTAGGATTTTGAGGAAGCTGTGGTGAAGGAAGAATGGAAAAAGGTAATGGATGACAAGATTGCAACAATTCAAAAGAACAAAACTTAGGAGCTCGTCAACTTGCTGGAAGGGAAGGATGTAATCGAACTAAAATGGATCTACAAAATTAAGTATAAAGAAGATGGATCTATTCAAAAGCATAAAGCTCGACTTGTCGCTAAGAGATACTCGCAGTAGCCTGGCATCGACTTCATCGAAACATTTGCACCGGTTGCAAAAATGGAGACAATCCATATTATCCTTGCTCTTGCTGCACAACTTGAGCTTCATGTCTTCCAACTTAACGTCAAATCTACCATTCCTTAATGGCGAACTTAAGAAAGAGGTATACATCAAACAATCTCAAAGGCTATGAAGTGGCAGGTATGGAACACAAAGTCTATAAACTTCATAGAGCTCTATATGGCTTAAAATAAGCTCCACGAGCTTGGAACAACAGGATCGACAAATACTTTTATTCAAATGGATTCCAAAGAAGTCCAAGTGAACTATCTCTTTATATAAAGATATTTGATGCCACTAACTTTCTTGTTGCTTGTATCTATGTTGATGATATTATCTACATGGGTACTAACATGTAAGTTGTAGAAGAATTCAAGCAAAACATGATGAAGGAATTCGAGATGTCAGATCTTGGATTAATGAGATATTTTCTTGGCATCCAAGTAAAGCAAGCCAAAGAAAAGATTTTTATCTTACAAGAGAAGTACATTAAAGACATATTACAAAAATTCCAAATGGACAAAAGTAAACTAGTTTTAACTCTAATGGCATTGAATGAAAAGCTAAAACAAAATGATGGTGTTGAAAAAGCTGATGCAAAGCTCTACAGAAGACTATTTGGTTTATTAATATATCTAGCCAACACACGACCTGACATTATTTATGTTGTGAATATTGTTTTAAGAATTATACAAGAACCAAGCAAACTACATTATGCTGCCGCAAAACACATCCTGAGGTATCTCCAAGGAAGTCAAAGGCAAGGCATAAAATATGTTAAAGAAGAAAATAACAAGCTCGTTGGTTATTCTGATAGCGACTGGGCTGGTTCAATTGATGACAGAAAAAGTATGTCTGGCTATATTTTTTGTCTTGGTTCAAAGATGATTTTATGGAGTTCAAAGAAATAAAAAATAATTGCTTTATCTTCGGCAGAAGTAGAGTATATTGCAACTACAGATGTTGCATGCAAAGCGGTTTGGTTAAGAAGAGTTCTCTTGGACCTACAACAAATCCAAGATCAACCAACTATCATTTATTGTGACAATATGACTGTAATTGCATTGTCCAAGAATCCAGTCTTCCAAACAAGGTCCAAGCATATTGAACTTCGACATCATTTCATTCGGGATTTGGTAAATAAAGAAGAAATCATTTTGAAGTATGTTGACACAAACGAGCAAGCTGCAGATTTTCTTACCAAAGCTATCACCATAAAAAAATTCAAAAAATTTAAGGATCAATTGTAAATTAAGGAGTATTAGGAAGTAATTTAGAATCAGTTGATCATGTACATGACTCTTCGGTATTGATACAATTCCTTTATCCAAAGACTCATTCCAAAGAGTCATTTTAGTAATCCAAAGAATCACTTTGGAAGGCATGCATTGTATAAGTCAATATTTTTTTTCCAAAATGACTATTCTCTAAACATTAAATATTATTTAAATTGTCATCCTTCAGGATATCTTTGGCAAGGTTGTAAAGTGTGGAGAGATTAAAAAAAAAATATGAATGAGAAATATCTTTTACTTCATATTATTTAGTTCTTGATCCTATTCCACCAACTTCTCATCTTGTTCCAACACATTCAAGGTCTGTTGTACACATACATGCTCGGATTGCTGCTACGATGGAAGATATTCTTGGGCAACTTCTCTATTGGTCTTACATGATGGGCAACCATCCTATGTTTAGCATCCAACGCAGCATTGCTTTGATTTTCGAAATAGGTGAGAGCTCTTCGTTTTTTGAGATGGATAGCGAAGCAATAATCCAAGCATGCACTACTTCCCGCTATTGGATCCTTAATCCAACATTGGGCTTATATGTAAATAATAATGCTTTGTGGGCTATCATTTAAGGTTTGGCCCACTTAAAAGTGATCAATTATGTTTTGAACTATTTGGGGCCTTAATGTATCTAATAGGGTATGGGCCTTTTAATGCGTAGAGACTTAAGGATAATTTCTATTTTTATGATGGGCAAAAATAGAAATCATAATAATGCTGTTGTCATATAAAAGCGGTTATGGTCCCCATATTACATGGTGTTATTCCTTTCTCCCTGATATCCCATCATCGGAGAAGAAAATCCTAGAGAAGTAAGAAAAGGCTCTTTAGGAAACCCGTGTGAATCTGGAAGGCTAGCCGTGCGACATAGGAGTAGAACTTCAAATCCAGGCTTTCAAATATGGCTTCAGATATACTTCTGCTTATTGTTTGGTTATTCTCAATGATATTACATGTTTATTTTTGGGATTTGCTTTTCAAATAGACTTCAGAATAATTTCCAAAAAAAAGGAATAATTCCCAACAAGTGGTATCAGAGCCTATTCATGTTGAATCTTTGAGAATACAATTATATTTTCAGTTTAAGATTTTGTTTTGGTATTTTATTTTGGATATTTATGATTTTTTCACCATTGCCGACGTCGGAAAGGATAGGTGTGGCCTGCTTGGCCGCACCACAGGGACGTCGTGGCCTGGTTGGCTACGGCAGCGATATTCAATGGAAGGAAATGCAGCAGGCGACCGCTTACTGCGATTAAGAAAGTAACCCTTGGGGTTAATTTTAATATTATTTATTTTGGGTATAATTTTAAATTCAAATATTGGTGTTTTTTATATTTTGAGATAAATTAATTGAAGCAACATTATGCCAAAGTGACCTCTCTTATGGAAATTAATTTGTTTTGAAATATAAATGGCTGTATATATGTAATTTGTGAATATTTGTCAGCCCAAAGGATGGTAAATATTTAATAAAATTACGTGTGTACTTGTGGTAATAAATGCGTGATGATTATTTGATTTTGCATGTAAATAGTAAATCGGCCCAAAGGAAGGTTTATTGTTTGACATGTTCCTATTATCAGTATTTGATTACTGCACCAAGATATCACTTACAAGTTAATATTTTATCCAAAGATAAACTATTAATGGAGTGCCCGATATCTTGAGATGGGATTTACCTTTATTTGAATTTATTTTTGTTGTGATACTGATGTAAGCTTGTTTTCTTTGTTGTTCTCTGTTTAGATATGAATCCTGCTAATATAACTGCCAACATCAATTCAATTCCTATGTTGAATGGCTCTAACTTCAAGTCATGGCAAGAGAACCTTTTAATAGTTCTTGGATTCATGGATCTCGACCTTGCGATAAGGAAAAATGCTCCTGCACCTCTTACGGATAAGAGTACCTCTGATAAAAAGAGAGAGATTGAAAGGTGGGAGAGATCAAATCACATGTGCATGATGATCATGAAAAAGTCGATTCCAGAAGCATTCAGAGGCACAATATCTGAAACAGTTACTACGGCTAAAGATTTCCTTGTCGAAATTGAAAAGAGGTTTGTCAAAAATGAAAAGGCTGAAATTGGTACACTCTTGACAAACCTAATTTCAATGAGGTATATGGGTAAAGGCAACATCAGGGAGTACATTATAGAGATGTCTCATCTTGCTTCTAGATTGAAAGTACTTAAGCTTGAACTCTCTGAGGACTTGCTAGTGCATCTGGTTTTGATATCTCTTCCAATCCAGTTCAACCAGTTTAAGATGAGCTATAACTGTCAGAAAGAGACTTGATCTTTGAATGAGCTCATCTCTCACTGTGTTCAGGAAGAGAAAAGGTTTAAGCAAAAAAAGGCAGAAAGTGCTCACCTGGCCTCAACCTCTAGGAAAAAGGGCAAGGAAAAGAAAATGAAGAAGGATAAAGGAGCTACAGATACAGTACATCCTAAGAAACAACAAAAGAAAATTGCTGACTCAGATGGTAAGGAAACCCAGTATAAATCACTTACATGTTTGGGGATGTCCAGCTTAGGCAAGGCCTTATAGGCCTAATGAAAAGAAATTGGACTCAAAGACGGTAAGTTGTTATTTTATTGGATACTCTGAAAGATCCAGAGGGTATAAGTTTTATGATCCCATGACTAAGTCAATTTTCGAGTCGGGAAATGCACGGTTCTTTGAGGATGTTGAGTTTGTGGGAGGAGATATAGCTAAGGACTTTGTCTTTGAAGAGAAATATATTAATATTCCCACTAGTATCATTGGCATTGGTCAGGATTTTATTTCTGACATTGTTCAAGACACAACAAATCAAGACAATGTCGGAGAACCTCCCATCAAGAAATTATTCCAGAAGAACAAACTCTAGTACCTCAAGAACCTATGCCATTAAGAAGATCCACTGGAGAGAGGAGAAGTGCAGTGCCAGATGATTACATTGTATTTCTCCAAGAACATGAGGTAGACATTGGAGTGATGGAAGATGATCCAATCAACTTTCATCAAGTCATGGAAAGTTCTGACTCTCAAAAGTGGATTGATGCCAAGAATGATGAGATAAAGTCCATGAAAGACAATGATGTATGGGATCTTATCTCATCGCTAGAAGGTACGAAACATGTTAGTTGTAAATGGATATTTAAAACTAAAAGGGATTCGAAAGGCAATGTGGAGAGGTACAAGGCTCATCTTGTCGCAAAGGGCTTTACACAGAAAGAAGGCATTGATTATAAAGAGACTTTCTCTCCAATTTCTTCGAAAGACTCTTTCAAGATTATAATGGCATTGGTGACACATTTCAATCTTGAGTTATACCAGATGGATGTGAAGATAGCGTTTCTCAATGGTGATATTGATGAGACAATTTATATGGTGCAACCAAAAAACTATGTCGGGAGATCCAAAGAACATGGTTTGCAAACTTAAGAATCCATCTATGGACTCAAACAGGCATCTCGACAATGGTATTTCAAATTTCATCAGGTGATCATCTCGTTCGATTTTGAGATAAATTTGGTTGATGATTGTATACACCATAAGTTTTATGGGAGTAAATATAATTTTCTGGTTTTATATGTCGATGATATATTGCTCGTCAGCAGCGATATAGGCTTAATGCACGAAACCAAGAGATTTCTAGCTAAGAATTTTGAGATGAAAGATCTTGATGACGCCTCTTTTGTATTAGGCATACAAATACACCGGGATCGTTCTCGGGATATTCTAGGATTATCACAAAAAGCTATATCGAGAAGGTTCTAAAAAGGTATGGCATACAAAATTGCAAACCAGGAGATACCCCTGTGGCTAAGGGAGACAAGTTTGGTCTATATCAGTGCCCTAAGAATAACTTGGAGAAAGAGAAAATGCAGAAGATTCTCTATGCATCAGTAGTATGGAGTTTAATGTATGCTCAAGTTTGTACGTGTCCGGATATTGCGTACGTCATTGGGTTGTTGGGCAGATATTTGAGCAATCTAGGAGTTGAGCATTGGAAAGTAGCTAAAGGGGTCTTACGGTACTTACAGAGAACAAAAGACTGCATCTCATGTATCGGAGGTCGAATCAGCTTGAGATCATTGGTTATATTGACTTTGATTTTGCTGGATGCCAAGATAGTATGAAATCTACATCGGGCTATATCTACCTACTTGCCGGAGGTGCTATCTCTTGGAAGAGTGCTAAACAGTCGCTTATAGCCTCTTCTACCATGGCAGTAGAGTTCATAGCATGCTATGAGGCATCCAATCATGGAATATGGCTTCGAAATTTTGTCACAGGGCTACGTATAGTGGACGGTGTTGAAAGGCCACTCAAGTTATTTTGTGACAATAAGTCAGCAGTTTTATATTCTAATAACAACAGGAGCTCAACGAAATCAAAGCATATAGATATCAAGTTCTTGGTTGTTAAAGAAAGAGTTCAGAGTGGAAAGTTGTCTATTGAGCACATAGGTACAAACTCCATGGTTGCGGATCCGCTTACTAAAGGAGTGCCGTCCAAGATATTTCATGAGCACACTGCTCATATGGGGTCATGTCAGCAGAGAATATTCAGTTTTAGTATGAGTTTGTATATTTTAGATGATCTTGTAATACAGATATTTTTCAGTTATTTCAGTTATTTCAGTTTTCTGCAGAAATAAAGTTTCGGCTTATTTACACTCTATTTTTTGTTTGGTTTGATCTCACTGAGGTTTAAGGATGGACCAGTTGGAAATAGGCATGTTAAGGTTACATTGCATAAAATTTTAATGCTACACATCCATATCATAATCCATGTCATTCAATTGCATTGATATACGTGACTATTGATGGGTTGAGTTATGATAATTGTAACAAAGACTGCTTTGATCCTATGTTGGTGTGGTTGATGGACCGAATTGGTTATAGATATATTTTAATAAGGACAGCAAAGTAAAGTTGAGCTCATTCGGTTATCTTCTCAAAGCATGTTATAAGGTTATACATATAGCCCAAGTGGGAGATTGTTGGATCCTTAATCCAACATTGGGCTTATATGTAAATAATAATGCTTTGTGGACTGTTATTTAAGGTTTGACCCACTTAAAAATGATCAATTATGTTTTGAACTATTTGAGGCCTTAATGTATCTAATAGGGTGTGGGCCTTTTAATGTGTAGAGACTTAAGGGTAATTTCTATTTTTATGATGGGCAAAAATAGAAATAATAATAATGTTGTTATCATATAAAAGCGGTTATGGTCCCCAGATTACATGGTGTTATTCCTTTCTCCATGATATCCCATCATCGGAGAAGAAAATCCTAGAGAAATAAGAAAAGGCTCTTTAGGAAACCCGTGTGAAGGCTAGCCGTGCGACATAGGAGTAGACCTTCAAATCCAGGCTTCCAAATATGGCTTCAGGTACGCTTCTGCTTATTGGTTATTCTCGATGATATCACATGTTTATTTTTGGAATTTGCTTTCAAATAGGCTTCAGAATAATTTCCAAAAAAGGAGAATAATTTCCAACACCTGCATCATGTCTGCTATATTTTCTTTGCCCAATCTTTTTTTTAAAAGAAATGAAGGAAATATAAAATTGAGAAAAAAATGAAAGGAAATATGACAAAAAAGAGTTGAAAGAAAGGAAGGAAGAATAAATTTTTTTTTTTAAAAGGAAAGGAAATAAGGGAGAAAGAAATGAGAGAAAAGAAGAAAAGGAAAAAAAAAAAGAAAATGGTATAAGGGGAAAAAAGGAAAAATGAAAGGAATCTGGAAAGTAGAATAAAAATAAACAAAGAAAAATAAAAAATAAAATAAAAAAATAAAGAAAGAAAAATAAGGAAAAATAGAGGGTATCTATCACAATTAGAGATGAAAATAGATCGGACGATATCCGTTCAAATCTGTTATCTATTTGAAACTGTGGTTAGGGATAGAAATTTGAACATCCAATTAATATTTATATTCATCCATCAAAGAAGAGTGGATATGGATATTAATAAACAACTATTTGATTCGTATTCAAATATTTGATTCTATTTATAATATCATAATTTTATATAATTTTATATAGTACTCAATTTTTTATGGGAAATATATAATCATATATATTATTAATTTAATCCATGATCCACTTAATATTTTTGATTTTGTGGTAATAAAATTTAGGTATTTAATATATACATGTATTTATAACTAAACTTTTAGTATTTGATTTATATTTATATCTCTTTAAAATAAATATAATTATAAATTTTTATATCTAATTAATATTTTTATTTATATTTATTAAATAAAATAAATATGTATGCAGATACATCAGTATTCGATGTTGTTTCAGTTGATGCATGATTGAGATTATTGTCAGGGATAGGATAGGATGGAATGGGATGGGATGGGACAAGAAGATATTTAAAAAATAAATCATGATTTCCATCCTTAGTGTCAGCCATTAAAGCAATATAAAGGTATGGCTCACTCACGGGGAAGAGGCTTGGCGAGAGGTGAATGGAGTGGTGATCATTGTCATGGAATCAGTATTTTATAATAATTCAACTAAATGTAATAGTTTAATATCTTAAAAATCT
Source organism: Areca catechu (assembly GCA_021397845.1). Lineage (NCBI taxonomy): Eukaryota > Viridiplantae > Streptophyta > Magnoliopsida > Arecales > Arecaceae > Areca > Areca catechu. The sequence goes on along the minus strand of CM038045.1, from coordinate 49,066,606 downwards.
TGAAATTTTAAAATTTATGAAATTTCATATAATAAAATCAGAAAAAATAAATTTCTAAGATAAATCTTTTAAAATATTTTAAAATTTATACTTAAAACTAATATTGGAGAGATAAAATAGTAAACAATAGCAAAAAACAAAAACAACACTATATATTGGTACCATAAACTCGAAGCACATAAAAGTTTTAAAGTTAATTTTGAACTATTCATGAACAAACCATAAAATTTGTGTATAACTCGATGAGAATTAAAAGTTTTGGCTCGATTAATTTTTGAAGAATAATTATAGAAATTATCTAATAAAGAAAAAAATTAAGAATAACTTGAATTTTTTTAATAGTTAGAATAATATTGTAACCTCCGGGTTTTCAGATAGATTAGTTGAATGTTTTGGTTCCTCTTGCCAGACGAAACCGCCGTGCGTTTGGGGAGCTGCTTCTACCAAAGCGAGCGACTGATATAAAACTATTCCACGGTTCCACCAACGGCCTCAGAAGTCTCAGTCGCTATGATTATTCTAAGACTTGACCGTCGAAAGCCCGTCTTTGGACACAAAATAATAATGATAAATAAATAAATAATAAAATATATGCGTTCAAACTACGGTCTTGATTCAAGTTCATACGGTCTTGACTCAAGTTTATGGAACTTGTGTTGACCGCTGTCAAGTGGGAGAGGGTTGGTGGGAGGGCCCGGAGAGCAACCGAATACGTGTCAGGATCCGGCTGGTCTGAAAGAAGGGGCCTACACATTTTCAAGCGATCGACTTGCGTTACGGGATTCTTCCCTTAGTGGTCAATTGAACGTAAAATTCTGACTGCGGGTCCTGTAATTACGAAGCAACATCGTCTCGGTTGAGGTCAGGGGCATTCCGATTCGCCCGGGATTTTTTTTAAATATTATTTTTTAAAAATAATATTATTAAAATACTACCGAAGGTGCAGGTTCTCATAAATTTTTTTTTTTAAAAAAAAAGCAGTCCTGCACCTTCTCATAAAATGTGAAAAATTCGCTGAAAGAAAAAAAAAAAAATCAACCGTTAAATCTGTACCTTCTTATAAAACTTAAAAAAAAATTAATATAAAAGTACATGTTATCGCAGGCAAATAAAAAAAAAAAATTACATAAAAATTCAAAAAAAAATTTAAACATGTGACAGGACCTTGCAGGTTGGATCGGTGGCAGGATCCTTATGGTCGGACCGGCAGTTTGATCGGTGATAGAACCCTAGCGATCGGACCTGTGGTAGGACCTTGCCGGCCAGACTGGCAATCAGATCGATGTTAGGATCCTGGCAGCTGGACCTGTGGCAGGACCCTGCCGGCCAGACTGGCAATCAGACCGATGTTAGGATACTGGCGATCAGACCGGTGGCATGACCCTAATGGCCGGACTGGTGACAGGATCCTAATGGTTGGACTGGTGGCAGGAATCTGACGACCAGACCGGTGGTTTGATCGATGACAGGATCCTAGTAGCCGGACCTGTGGCAGGACCCTGGCGATTTGACTGGTGGTAGGACCTTCATTGCCGGACCGGTGACAGGATCCTAGCGACCAGACCGGTGGCAGGACCTTGCAGGCTGGATCGGTGACAGGACCTTGCTGGCCGAACTGGCGGTTAAACTAGTGACAAGATCCTAGCGATTGGACCGGTGGCAAGACCTTGATATCTAGACCGATGGCAAGATCCTAGTAGCCGGACCGGTGGCAAGACCATGGCGGCCGAACCGGTGACAGAACCCTGGTCCGGACACCGGGGTTATGCCATCGATCTGGTCACAGGATCCTGTCACCGGCCTAACCAGGGTTTTGCCACCTGTCCGGTCGCTAGGGTCCTATCACCGGTCTAACCACTGGTTCGGCCGCCAGGGTCCTACCACCAGTCCGGCAGCCAGGGTCCTACTACCGGTTCGACCGCTAGGGCCCTACCATCGATCTGATCATCGGTCCAGATACCAGGGTCTTGCCACCGGTCCGGTCGCTAGGGTCATATCAGTCTGGCTAGCAGGGTCTTGCCACCGATCCGGCATGCAAGGACCTGCCACCGGTCTGATCATTGGTTCGATAGTCAAGGCACTGCCACTAGTCCGGCTGCTAGGGTCATGCCACCGGTATGATTGCTTGTCTAGTCGATAGGGTCCTGCCATCGATCCGGCTGCTAGGATCTTGCCACCGGTTTGATCGCCGATCCGGATACCATGGTCTTGTCACCAATTCGATCGCCAGGGTCCTGTCACCGGTCCAGCAGCCAGGGTCCTACCACCGGTCTGGCCACCAGGGTCCTGCACCTGTCCCGTAGCCAGGGTCTTGTCACCGATCCTGTCGCCAGGATCCTGCCACCGGTCTGGCCACCAGGGTCCTACCATCGGTCTAATCATCGGTTTGGCAGGCAGGATCCTGCCACAGGTCTGGTCACTAAGGTCTGTCACTGATCAAACCGTCGGTCCGATCGTCAGGATCTTGCCACCAGTCCATCCATCAGGGTCCTGCCACCGGTCTGATCATCGGTCTGGCTGGCAGGGTCTTGTAACAGGTCCGGCTAGGATCCTGTCATCGGTTAAACCACCGGTTCGGTCACCAGGATCGGTCCAGCTGCTAGGGCCTACCACCGGTCTGACTGCTAGGTTCTGCTACCAGTCTGATCGCCAGTTTGGCCAGCAGGATCCTACCACAGGTCCGATCACTAGGATCCTGTCATCAATCCGGCACCAGGATTCTATTACTGGTCCGACTTGCAAGATCCTGCCACCGATTTGATTTTTTTTAATTTTTATATAAAATTTAATTTTTTTATTTATCTTCGATAATCTATATTTTTATGTCATTTTTTTAAAAAATTTTATGAGAAAACGCATGTTTAACCTGTGCCATTAGGTTGAACTTTTCTTTTTTTACGTTCAGTATATATATATTTTTTGGCATTTTATAAGAATGCGCAGGTTCAGCCTAGGCTTTAAGCTTAATTTTTTTTATAATTTTATGAGAAGGTGCGCACCCAAAATTTTTATTTAAAAATTTTATGAGAAGGCGCTTTCTCCACGTGGCTAAAACAAAAAAAAGAAAATCCCGTATGACAACTTTTACAGTAAAAGGGTAAATTTGTTTGAAACCGCCATACTTTGATCGCATTGTTTTTAAAAAATAATATTTTAAAAAAACCACTCGCCGTTTTCCCCGTGTCGTCCTCCGCTCCTATAAATATCACCTGTTCCAGTGTAGCGCTCAATCTCGCCGTGCAGAGTGAGATACCCGGAGGCTTCGGGTTACCGGTGATGTCCATGTCGGAGGAAGCGGCGGCGGGGGGATCTCCTGTGATCCGGCCGCCTTGGAGCGTCCTGGAGGGTAAGGTCGTGATGGTCACCGGCGCCTCCTCTGGCATCGGCCGCGATTTCTGTGTCAATCTCGCCAGGGCCGGCTGCCGGATTGTCGCGGCAGCCCGGAGGACCGACCGCCTGAGATCCCTCTGTGAGGAGATCAACGGTGGGTCGGGGTCGTCGTCGGCTTCGTCGGATCGGGAGCCCTCCTCCGTCCGGGCGGTGGCAGTCGAGCTCGATGTGAGCGCTGGAGGCGCTGCTATCGAGGCCTCCGTGCAGAAGGCGTGGGAGGCGTTTGGTGGGATCGATGCCTTGGTGAATAACGCCGGGGTCAGAGGTAATCTTGAAGTATTAAAACCCGTCACAAAATTGTTTATAAATTTACTTTTTATGTGTGAGACCAGGAAGTTGTCTGGATTTGTTTGTTTGTTTTCTTTTTAAAGCATATATTGCTGGACGACAATTAGGGTTTTCATGGTCGTGCCTCTAGAAATTGCTTCTCGGGAGAATCTTTGATACGTAAATAATTGGAAATTTCTTGGCTGTTGTTCGATTTCGAGAGCACGGCCTTTGATTTAATGTTTGGTTCATGTTTTGTTTTTCTCTAATATTTTCTAGATTTGAAGCATTTGATGTTGGATTTTTTTTATTTTTTATTTTTTTATGAAGTTTGTGCGGAGTCAGCTGTTAATAACTCAATAACAGCCACACGTCTTGATGCCTCGAAGAGTAACAGCCACACGTCTTGATGCCTCGAAGATACCATTCATTTTCTTATTTCTCACCTCATCCAACATAATTCCAACAACTACTGCTTAAAAAAGGCTTAATTAGGTAACCATATGCTATGGACATTTGCAGGTCAATGAAGATCTACCGCATTTCTTGAACCTTAGTGGAGTTGAACCAAAATATTGGCCCATCTTTTAATCATCTTCTCTTGCGCGCCCCCCCCGTGTTACAGAACGGCGTGTTAGATGGCTCCTAATTTATTGTTGGAAGAAGATGATTTGGCTGTTGTAGTCTTTAGTAGCCAAAGTGGAGGGAAGTAAGAAGATGCGAGTGCTGCTGGGGCATATACCTTAAATTTATCAGATTACCACGAAAATGGATCACCTCATCTCGAGTTGGTTTATTAATGACATATGTGACGAGCAAAAATTAAATTGAATCAAATAACTGGACCAGCATTCAACTTGTCAATATGATTTTGATGTTTGATGGAAATTTAATGACAGGAGTGCTGATAGGATAAAAGATGGGAAAAAAATGTGATTATATCTGAATCATATGTATATGTTTATAACTTTTATGTGACCTATGGTATTAAACAAGGAAATTGTAGGATATATTGAGTTGTGATGCAGGAAGAGTTGCTTTGGTTTTGCATAAAATATCTGCAGTATGAGCAACATACATATCGATCTCTTTGTTACTAGCTTTGATTGGATAATTAGATAAATTTTTTCTAATATCATCACTCTTCTTAATTATTTAAGAAGGGAAATAAAGAGTTGCGGTTTTTCTTTCTTTCCATTCTTTTTTTTTTTTTTCCTGTTGGAGCACAACGGTGCGAAGCCACCTCACCATGAGAGCTGATGATTTCAAGTTTTAAATTTGAATATTATATTCTTAACCTCTTATTTTCTTTCCTCTATTTCTTATTGGCATGATTGATTGGTAGGTTGCCCATATATGCATATAAAGGTTTTAGTACGTCTTTGCTTTCAGTGTCTTATGTCCTCTATATGGAGCCTTTTTTTAAAAAAAATTATAATATCCTTTCTTTTCTAAGGGCTATGCATAGCATGACAGTTTGTCTTTTCTTTTGGCATTAAAAACACCAAACAACAGATATATGGTCTAAAACTTGATAACTCAGTAAAGAAAACAACGACATGCTGATTCTAGTTATGTGCATTTCTGCTATCTCATGGACCATATTTTGTTCTCAATGCTTTGTAATTATGTTTTTATCTTAAGTCTGCTTTGATGTATCAACTTTAGTTGATTCCTAATCTGCACTCTATTTTATGCTTCTCTGTGTGCCTCAGGTGGTGTATATTCTCCACTAGATTGGCCTGAAGAGGAATGGAATCATAATATCGCAACTAATTTGACTGGTTTGTGGCTGGTATCCAAATATGTATGCAGACAGATGCGTGATGCAAAACAGAAAGGTTCAGTAATCAATATTTCATCTATCGGTGGTATTCATCGTGGACAGCTACCAGGAGGAATTGCCTATACTGCATCAAAAGCCGGTGTAAATGCTATTACCAAGGTAATATTTCTAGAGGATGTAAATTCCCAATGCTGACAATTTTTCATTTTCAGAAGCTCAATTCATTTTGTTGAAAAAAAAATGTAGCTCAATTCATTTTGTTGAAAAAAAAATGAACTTCAATTCCCTATATACAATCCAAAAGACCAATACTGCTTACATTCATAGACAGGGCTGCACCTTTTGAGTTGTATTAGGGAAACATGAAGAACAACATGATATTAATAGCTGCAAATTAGTGCACATAATTTTCCCTGACAATTTGATGCCCCTTGTTCCAAAATCTGATCTCTTTCTTATCATGCTTGATGTTGTCCATAATTGTAATTTGCTTTTTTGTAGCATGCTTGCATGCATGCATACATACATCCAACTGATCAGAACTAGGAGGTATGTTGTTCAAATGTTTTCAGGCGGCATTTTTCTGTTTTTAACTTATAATACGTACTATGGAGATAAATATGTTGTCAAATGTCAAAGTCTTCATTTTCTCTCTTGACTCTTTTTAAGTCTAGTAAATTTAAGAGGATTGCTCTTTGTTTCTGTAACCTTGCTATGACCATTAAATAAAATCTTTCTACTTGCCATTTGGTCTAGATTTCATGAATGCCTTCTGTCTGGTGGCCCAGCAGAACCTTGCACCAATTCTTCGACGGGTTACCATCAAGTTGATAGCATTCATGAAATTGTTTAATTATCGCATGGCACCTTCTCGACTTAAAGCTATGCTCCATAGCTTCTTATTATAATGGTAAAGGGCTTGCATAATCGTAACCATTGCTTTTGTTCTTGAGCTTTAGGCCATGGTTGGTGATGCTATGGGACCTTCATTGTCCTTACTCCTGTCTGTCCTTATGTGAACTGTGCAGGTGGTAGTGAGTGGGACTCCATGAATTTTGTCCCTGCATAACATATCTCGTTCTCATTTCAATTCAAATATAATATCTAGGAAGTTGGCTGGTTTTATGTCTGGTTGGTCTGCATTTACTTTCAGATTCAAACATCTCCTACACTGCAAACATCTTTTTGTCTTGGAAACTTTAGTAATCATATTCATGACTTAAAACTGATGCTCATCTTTACAAAGCTTATAAAGTTGGTGGATCTTGAGCTTAGTTGAATTTATGCATGTTAATGAAAGTAATATCCAAGAAACTTTATATTGAATAGTTTGTGTTATATTAGATCCTTACCCTTTATTACTGGGATTGAAGTAATTGAGATTTCTGCAACGGTAGGTTATGGCCTTGGAGCTGGGAGCATATAACATTAGGGTCAACTCTATAGCACCTGGACTGTTTAATTCTGAGATTACGGCAGGTCTTATGCAGAAAAAATGGCTCAATAATGTGGCTAAAAAGACTGTTCCGCTACAAACATATGGAACATCGGATCCAGCATTGACATCACTTGTTCGTTATCTGATTCATGATTCATCAGAGTATGTGACAGGCAACATTTTCATTGTTGATGCAGGTGTCACCCTGCCTGGCATTCCCATTTTCTCCTCCCTTTGATTTTTAGCTAATGATTCATTGGATTTGGATTTATATAAACTGGTATACCTGTGGAGGAACTCCATGGATCTCTTATGGTTAATTTAAGAATATCAATAAGTAGTCAGTCAGCCAGTTTATAGTGTAATTGCATGGCCGTTTCTATATTTAATGGGTAATAAAATTTATAGTGTTCCTATTTCCCCCCTTTCTGACAGCAGGATGCATTTGCAGCTCTTAGTTATAAATATTTCTATTTTGCAAGCTGTAAGTATTCTTCACTGATTGCTGTTCTGTCTGACATGTTTCAGCAGTGATGTGGAATCGGTTGCTCTGTTTAATGTTTTAATATTTTTTCTAGCTACAAGATTTGAAAACTTGAGGCTTCCAATATATTTGAATCTTTGGCAGGCGAAACTCCAGGATTCTTTGCACAATTTGGATGGAATAAGATTTTTCACCTTCTGAATATTTTTCCTTGTAGAAGAAATCTGGGCTTATTCTCCTGTGGTATACTTCAATTCAAAAGTTCCCGGTAGGATACATTAACTGTATCATTTATGTGCTACTTTTGAATCGTTGACATCAAGTAGATCAAAGGAGATCCCCTATTAAAGGTCTTTAACTGGTGTAACGTCACTACGTAATGTGTAAATGCATTTGGGGATAGAAGAATTGATCTCGTGTCGTGGCATTTCCATAGGATAATGATGTTGCAAAGTTAATATCCCATGGTTGATAAATGCTCAAATTACTGCATCTTCTTGTAACTTGTCATCGCTGCTTCATACGGGACCTCATGGTTGAAATATGCTCAAATTACTGCATCATTTTGTGACTTGTCACATCTGCTCATTACAAAAGACCGGATCTAAACAAAATTTCTGTTTGGTATCTCGAACAGTACCTGCTTCATACCAGGTCTTTCCATAAAAATTATAAGGTTTCTGGGACATGGAGCTCAGAATTTTGTAATTCCTTAGGCCCTGTTTGGATCTTCCATTGCCCAGGCAAAGTCTTATAGAATTTCTTATGATTAGAGATCGATGGAAGAAGAGATAGGAGAGTGATTTCGAGTGATGGATGAAGAGATAGGAGAAGTGATTTCGAGTGTCATGAATTGTTCTCTTAAATTGATTGGTTGGTGTTGTGACGATGATTCAGCTAATTGAGCTAATCGATCTCGATGAACCAATAAAAAAGTATATAATGAAGTTGGCTGATGACGAAGTTGGTTGGTCGAAAAATATGACCAATTATTGGCCGACCAATTATCGGCCGATCAATTCATCAATCATTATAACAGGTTCAGGTTAGTTCTTAACGGAATAACGTCAGAAATAACTACAAGAAGTTCTTTCAACTAAATTCTGTTAAGACCAATATCTATAAATACCAGTAAGAGAGGATTTCCGGGAGTAAGTAAGAATAATTAGTTGAAGCATTCTCTTATTGATGTCCATCTTCTCTGAGATTCTCTATCGTTACTCGAATTTTTGCTGACTTAGGCATCAGAGTATCCCCATCGAAAATTTTTCGATGAGTTGTTTATTTTGCAAGACCTCAAAGGGAATATGATCGGATGAATCTTGACAGTGAGGAAGGATCACTTAGGTTCGATGACAATAGATTGGCGCACCAGGTTGATGATTTCAAAGAGATCGTTCGTCATTCAAGAAGAATGATCCATCCTTGAAAGGTGATGACGCCGCCCCCACGATGAATATAGGACGACAACAGATCGGCATTCTCTTGGATAAAATGGAGGTTCTGATTGTTATTATTCAGAATTTTAAGAAGTCACGGTCAGTGGGCAACAGTGATCGGTCGCCTCAAGATATAGCCGACGATCTCCTTTGGAAGAGGCTCGACGACGAGAGCCAAGTCAGTATTTTTGGCATCATCACTCCTTGAATCGGTATTCTCCCATGCGACAAGGCTCCTGACTTCATGAATATAGAGAGAGCTGGCTCAGGAAAAAATGCCAGAGATATTTTTCTGTGTCCTCCAATGATTCTATCCCAAGAAGTTCTCACTGGAGCAAGGAAACTCGACGACATGATGACTTCAAAAGAAAATTCCGAAAGTTGAAACTACAAATTGCTAAGCTCGACGATCAATAGAGGAATGATGAACGATTGATAGTCTATGATTCATGACCATCTTTTTTCAGAAGAATTATAGATGACATGATCCCATCCCACTTCAAGATCCTACAGTTGGAACCTTATGATGGAACCACTGATCCTCTCAATCATTTGGACAACTTCAAAGCCTATATGATGATTCAGGGTATAATTGATGCCCTCCATTGTCTTGCTTTCCCAGCAACTCTCAAGAAGGTCGCACGAATATGGTATTTGAGTCTCCGGCCAGGTACCATTCATTCTTTTGATCATTAGAAAAACTATTTGTGGCTTATTTCAGGACTAATAGAAGAATGCCACGCAACTCAGATAGCCTTTTCTTCATTCAGCAACAAGAAGGCGAAACTTTAAGAGAGTATGTGACCCGTTTCAATTCTGCTACACTCGAGATCCCAGATCTCAATGAGCATGTTGCCATGTCTGCTATGAAGAAAGATCTTCGATCATCCAGATTTACTCTCTCTAGACAAGAAATTCTCCACCAGTTACTCTAAATTGTTGACGCATGCGCAAAAATATGCGCTAGCTGAAGAGCAAGCAACAAGCATGCACCAAGTAGAAGGGAAGACATCCCTAAAAAAAAAAGCCAGAAGAACAAGGAGTCTCAACCTCCTAGCAATATTGGACTAATCAACCAAAGACTGTGCGGCAAACCCAAAGACTGAAGCTGATAATATGGTGTTCGGTCGATCTCCAGAGTTCATTAATCCGATTAACTCATAAAGACCGACCAACTCATAAAAACAAAACCGACTAGTCTCTACATCGAAAGTTTGACCAACCCAGTTTATAAGAAATATAGGCTGGACTGCCAATAGATGGATCGACGATCAAACTTTACCAGCCAACAAAGGAAAAAGAAGAAAAATGTTCAAATGAAGAGTTGGCCCAATTTACTGACTCAATCGATATGTCCGACAAGTAAAGAGTTGATCTAATCCATTGATTCAATCGGTATGTCCGACAAGCAAAAGAGTTGGCCTAATCCATCGACTCAATCAATATTTTCGACAAATAAAGAATTGATTTAATCAACTGACTCAATCATATGTTTGACAAGTATAAGAGTTGGCCTAGTCAGCCTACTCAATTGATATGTCCGACAAGCTCAGAAGCTGACTTCATCACCCTACTCAATCGGTATCTCTGATAAGTATAAGAGTTGGCCTAGTCAGCCTACTTAATCGGTATCTCCGACAAGCTCAGAAGCCGACTTCATTAGCCTACTGAATCGGTATGTTCGACAAGATTAATAGTTGGTCTAATCAGCCTACTCAATCGATTTGCTGATAAGAATAAGAGTTAGCTAATCAGCCTACTCAATCGGTATGTCTGATAAGAATAAGAGTTAGCCTAATCAGCCTACTCAATCGATATGTCCAATAAGCAAAAGAGCTGGCCTAATCCACCAACTCAATCAGTACTTTCGATAAATAAAGAGTTGGTCTAATCAACTAACTTAATCGATATTTTTGATAAATAAAGAGTTGGCCTAATTAACTAACTCAATCAATATTTTCTTTAACTAAAGAGTTGGTCTAATCAACTGACTCAATCAGTATTTTCGACAAAAATAATGTTGGCTTAATTATCCAGCTAATTAGTGTATCCAACAAAAATATAGTTGGCTTAATTTATCCAGTTAATCGGTATGACCGACAATATCAGAATAGTTTATTTATCAGCCAAAAGATAGTTGATTCAATGCACCTGACAATGCTATGAAGACTAATTGATCATCAAAAGATAGTTGAAGCTTTTGAGAAGGTTCAATTGGTCAGCCAAAGTTTGTTCATCAGCTATTATTTATTTATTAGCCAATGTAGAGGCCGAAGAGATGACACCACTCCCTTAGCCCAAAAAAGAATAAAAGTCGAAGACTTCATTGGCAGCATTTTGAGCTCGGGAGGAGGGGGCAATGTTGTAACAATGACTTAGCTACTTGGCCTTGATGAACCAACAAGAAAGTATATGATGAAGTTGGCTAATGACGAAGTTGGCTAGTTGAGAAATATGACCAACTATTGGCTGACCAACTATTGGCTAACCAACTATCGGTCGACTAATTTATAAAGTCCGACCAACTTCAAGAAGAATGAGGACGGCAAGAAAAGAGTTGGTTGTTCTACCAGAATAGCCACCAATCGTTATAACAGGCTCATGTTAGTTATTAATGGAATAATGTCGGAACTAACTGCAAGAAGTCCTTTCAACTAAATTCTATTAAGGCCAATGTCTATAAATATCGGTAAGAGGGGACCTCCGGGGATAAGTAAGAATAACTAGTTGAAGTATTCTTTCATTTCTGTCTATCTTCTCTGAGATTCTCTATCTGTTACTTGAACCCCTGCTGACTTAGACATCGGAGTGTCCCCACCAAAATCTCTCCGGTGAGTGGGTTTATTTTGCAGGAACCCGAAGGAAACCTGATCGGGTGAATCTTGATGGTATGGAAGGATCATTTGGGTTCGGCGACAATAGATAGAAAGTAGCAATTATAAGGCATCATTCTTTTTAACCCCACTGCTATAGATTTTGGTGTGGAAGATTATGCTAAAGCAGATTTGTAATGCAGAAGAGCTGATTGCAAAATTTCCTACCCCTACCCCACCTTGCCCTTGGAGAAAAGAACCCGGGGTGCAGTTAATCTGATGATGTCTTAGATTTAAATTATAATGTAAAATTGAATGTGACCTCCAACTATTTAATGAATTATCTTAAGTGGAATGCACTTGCTTAAGAACAATCATGATACAAGAATATTCATTTGTGAGCACCACCAAAAACAGAAAAAAAATCAATTGTGAGAGATGATATACAAGGGATCTATGGGTGCAAGGACTTCTGTTGTTCCATCCCAAGTTAATTGCCCTCTCACCTTAATCTTGTTCTCTAGTTCCAAAGGGGGGCAATAGAGATGTTTTGTTTAATCATACTTCGGTAGAGCCTTTTAAAAAGAGCCTTTTAAAGAGAGAGCAACGTGGAGATGGGTCAATCCTGCAATCTTCCCAAAAATGAATAAAGTCCCCGTTTCTTAATTTAAAGTTGAGACTGTTGTCAGCAAATCACTCCTTGCTGAAATTCTGGCGATGCTTGCAAATTTTTTGGTTTTCTTTGACAGGAAAAGGATATTTCTTTTGGCTTTTTTCTAGCAAGGATCTACAAAAACAGTCTTTAACTAGTGATGATTGACGGGATCCTCTAATATTCAAGTCAATGAGAATAGTAAGATGGGCTACAATAACTGGAGCTGAAAGCAACGAGAAAAATAATAAATACCAAATATGTATTCGGCATCAAATAAGTACTCGACTAGTTGTGCTACTTGACATAATTATCTCTTTTATACTCAGTACTATAGTCAGTAGTCGGGAGCTCCTTGGTCATCTCTAAAGAGATGGGATACTGTCAGTGTTTTTCTTTTTGTTCTCATGTCAAATTTACATCATCCGTAGTGTGTAGCTTTGATTTATTTATACCTGTGACTTTTAGAGCCTCTGAGATATTTCCATTCCTATTCGGCCTAAAAGGCCTGGCTCATTTGGTTCAAGATGTTATGCTCAGACCACTTTGCTCTTTTATATGTGAACCTTGTGCTAGCTTTCCACATGGTGGAATCCACTAACATGATCAAATTCTTTCTAGAGGAATGCCCTCCTCATTTTCTCAATTATAGGGATGACCGATTTTGGGAGTTTAAAGTGGACATAGAGTAAGATGGGATGGCGGACGGTACTGAGTTGATCAACGTAGTGTTGCCCTTCAAGATAAAAGTCGATTTTTTTTATTTTTGGTAAAGCGGGTCATTCCCAATAAATTTGAAATGAATACATCCAAAAAAAAATATGAAAAAAATATAATTTTTAAAAGCTGAAGAAATGTCGCCGGAGTGAGTCCAAATAACCTGATCAGAAAAAGTCGACCTTTCCGGCGGCAAGCTTAACACCGATCCTTTCAATCAAAGGCATCCACCAGAATTTTGGTAATTTCCTTGAGTGAAGGGGAAGATCCAAGTAGGCAAGGGGAAAGTCACCTTTCTTGCAGTTCATCCACCTTGATTCTATTCTTTAGATTTTATCATGGAAGTTGACTCCCAATGGAAGTTTCATAGTAGACTCCTTCAAGTTCCTAAACAATGGTGGATTGCAATGCCCTAGTCACAAGATTGCCTGGAGAGCCAACATCCCGGGGAAGGTTAGAGTCTTTTTGTGGTTAGCCTTAAGAAACAAGATACATATCGGTGATCGACTTGTGAGAAAGGGTTTGGATCTCTAATATTCGCTACCTGTTTTGTGGAAGAAGCTCTGAAACTGTCCCATTTGTTCATCAGGTGCTCTGTTACTCAAAGTATTTGGTCCACAAACAATTAAGCTGAAACTCAACTTAAAAGGCTGGCCGTCTACCTTTCATGACCTCTGGAAACGGTGGAAATCAGGGAACAAACAGAGTTTAAGCAAAAGCGCAGGGGATCAGTTGTTTGCTGCAATCTTCTGGGAGGTATGGTGTGGGGCCCAGTTTTTTTTTTTTTTGGGGCTGTATTTGGGCTGAAGTCGGCGGCCCTTGCCGACTTTAGTTCAAATTCAATTTGACTCGGAAGCTCAGATTTTCTGGCGAAGATTTCGGAAAAGCCGGTTGTTGTCGTCGGGGGTGGGGGGGGGGGGGATAAGGGTCTTCCGCGGGTTTAAGGGGGGGAGGGGACCTCGTGAGTCTTCGTTGGATCGAGTTCTCTTTCCTTCGGAGGACGCCGATGTCTCCTTCGTGTGTCTCGGCCATCTTTGGAGCGCTTCCTCCTCCAGTGGCCGCTACGACCCGAGAACCCACCTCGCTGGTAAGTCCTTCTTCCTCGTTTTCCCTTGGAGTACGTTTGGTATAGGGGTGTTTGGCGGGGAGGAAGGGAGAATCCGGTCGGTTTATTTCTTTTCCTTTGGAATCATGAGAAATGGCCGGTGATAGTTGGTCGCCGCCGGTTCCTTCTTCCCTTCCGGCGATCCATTCCGGGCGGTTGATCACGGGGATCGTCGCCGTTCCTCCGCTCTCTTGGAGGGGGATGTTGGTCGTCCTGTTAACAGAGAGTGATATCTCTGTTAACAGGAGAAGGGATTTAATCCCTGTGCTCTCTGGCAGGCGATCGGACGGCTGTCGTTGGGACCGCCGGTCCCTTTCCTTCCTTCCGGTGACTCTCCTTGGCAGTCGGTCAGGAGGATCGCCGTCGATCCTCCTTGGTTCTTCTCATGGAACCACGTATGGGCACTGTGTCTGTGTCCTGGACGCGGTTGGGTCGGGCTTGGTTGAGCCAGGCTCTGTTGGGCCGGGCCTATTTCCTGGATGGGCCGGCCCAGTAAAAGCACAATTAAGAAAATAAATAATAATAATAATAATAATAAAAGTGAAAGAAAAAGGAAGGTGGAGGAAGGGAGGAAAGGAACTGTCTGGGGATGTTCCAAGGAATTTAATTTCTATTTAATTTCTTTTTATAGGAATTAATTATATAATTAATAAATAAAATAGTTTGTGATACAGGGTCGTCATCGCCCTTGGAAAACCGGGTTTATGCTTAGTTGGTGGAACTGTAAGTTATCACTCACCTATATAATTTTTGCCATGCATAATTATTTGACTTATTATTGAATTTCACTGCTTATGTTTTTACTGCATATATGTATCTCGACGTGTTATGAAATTTAAACACAGACTAAGATGTAAGAGTCATGGGTTGAGTTGATTTTAGCTGCTCTCTAGTCCGACTATGATCACACGAGGACCTAGACTTCTTTTGGGCCTCCAGGCGGGCTATCGCTGGCACATGATCAATGAGCGGTATGTGACACAGGAGTTAGTTACTTTATTTTAGCACATGTTGAGATGCATGTTTCTCGTGTGATACTTAGAGCTAGTTTTCCTTTTGGACCTCCAGCAGGGCTATCGCTGGTACATGACTGATGTGTGGTATGTGACACAGGATCTAGACCCTTTTGGGATGAGCCACGGGCCGATCGTGGCCATAGTCTGAGGGACTAGGTGAGTATGTATGGATGGCCATCCTAAAGTTTGTGTGACGTAGGAAAAATAATAAAGAAGGTTAATAATGGAAAAATAACTGAAATGGCTTCTAATTTATGGCTACTTGTATGCATTGAGTTAATTTTTGATTCATGATAAATTTATATTCATGACATATGATGACTTACTGAGTTTAAGGGAACTCATTCCTTTCCTTTGCATTTTTTTTCAGGATCAGAGGAACATGTGGGCCAGGGATTCAGTCAGTGAGACTTAGAATCTAGTGGACATTATGATTTTTATGCTTGATATTTAAATAATGTTAAATTTATGACCATTGGTTTTATGAACATTTGAACCTATTTGCCTAGGTATAAATCTTATGGTTTAATTGCCTGCCTAATAAAAAATCTTGCGATTGCCTGGTTATTCATTTTATTTGAGAATGTTGGTACGGGCCTTGTATGTCCCTGGGAAGGTTGAACCCAAGAATATACGGTCGTCTGTCGCACATCTGGCCCAGGTCTTGGGGTTGGGGTGTGACATATTTAGTGGTATCAGAGCCAGGCTTGTCTTAAAATCAAGATGATATAGATAGTGAGAGTGGGGTAGAGATAATTAGGACAAGTTTAAATTAATTAAAGTACAAGCAAGGTTATATTATTTAACTGACTATCTTTTGTGACATAGGTTTAATGGCTCGGACCCGATCCATGAGGACATCAAATCATAATGATCATGCTTCTCGAGCTCATGATACTTCGCAAGCAGCGGGTCCATCTCGAGCAGCCAGCGCCTTCAGGACTCGTAGCCCATCACCTGATCAGGGCGAGAGTCGAGCAGTTAGTCCTCCTCCTCTGCAGCGTGATATGAGGACATCCAATTCTGATGGTCAGGTGGTAGGTCTTATTCAGGCTCTAACTAAACTTGTGCAGGAAATGAGGCAGAGGGAAGTAGGGGTGGTCAATCTTTTAAGATGGATCGAGGGATCACTGAATTTAAGAAGTTGGCACCTCCTACTTTTGAGGGCTCTACCGAACCTACTGAATCTTTGAAATGGTTGAAGGAAATGGAGAAGTTCTTTGCCAGCATGGACTGCACAGATCGAGAAAAGGTTCGCTTTGCTGCTTATCAATTGCAAGGCGAAGCTTCGGAATGGTGGGATGATGTCAGGAGACAATATGGTAATGAAGAGCCAATTACTTGGGACATCTTTCGTCAAGAGTTCTTGGATAGGTATTTTCCAGAAAGTCTCAGATTTGAAAAAGAGAGTGAATTCACAAGACTGATACAAGGAAGCTTGACAGTGGCACAATATGAAGCCAAGTTTATAGAACTGTCCCGCTTTGCTCCGGACTTGGTGGCCACAGATAGTATCAAGGCTCGGAGATTTGAGAAAGGGCTTAAACCCAGGATTCGTGCTGGAGTAAGACCCATGCAGCTAGCTTCATACCAAGACGTCGTTAGTAAAGCAAAAATTATGGAGCAGGAGGTTAATAATATGTAACAGGAAAGGGAACGGCAGTTGAGGAAGAGACCCAGACCTGATGGGTAGCGAGGGAACTAATACTCTGGCAGACAACCTAGACAGAAGGGAAATCAAAGGCAGGATCCAGGTCCTTAGCAGGATAATGGTCCTCGTTGCAGGAGATGTCAGGGTTTTCATTTGGAGCAAGATTGTCGTTGGTTTTCTGGAGCTTGTTTTAATTGTGGTCAGCAGGGCCACAGAGCTATGGATTGCCCTCGTTCTTAGAATCCCATGTATCAACGTACCTTCCAGAATGCACCGCGACCGCCTGCACCTCCTCCTTCAAATGTACCAGCTTTTATCCAAGGACAACCTTCAGTTTATGGATCTGGTGAGCACCAGAAGCAGAAGACCCAGGCTCGTGTGTATGCTCTGACTCAGCAAGATGCTCAGGCATCGAATGCTGTGGTGACAGGTAATTTCAAAGATCTTTTCTTTTTAAAGTTGGTTAAATTGAGTTCATATAATTACAAGTTAGAATTTGACTATCTGGTAGGTACCATCAAAGTAGTTTCTTCTTTTGCCCGTGTTTTATTTGATTCTAGAGCAACACACTCTTTTATTTCAATCGGATTTACTAAGAAGGCTGGTATGAAACCAGTACCTCTGAATTTTGAGATCGGAGTTTCCATTCCAAATGGGAGCATTATCATGGTCAACATGATTTGTCCATCCTGCACCTTAAGCATTGGAAATCATGATTTTTCATCCGATCTAATGGTTTTGGAAATTGAGGAGTTTGATATTATCTTGGGAATGGATTGGTTGGCCTCTTATCATGCCACTGTGGACTGTTTCAGGAAGAGAGTAGTTTTCCACCCTCCAGGTCAGGAACCTTTTGGTTTCTCTGGCGATGAAGGGAATGCCCCTATTAGAATGGTTACAGCTATGCAAGCTAGCAGGATGCTGAGGCAAGGCTGTGTAGGATATTTGGCCAATGTTATAGACTTCTAGCAGGAAGAGATAAAGTTGGGAAACATTTCGATTGTGAAGGGATTTCTGGATGTATTTCCAGATGAATTACCGGGATTGCCTCCTCATAGAGAGGTGGAATTTTCTATTGATCTCATACCCAGTACAGAACCTGTGTCTAAGGCTCCCTGTAGAATGGCACCAGCTGAATTAAAAGGACTTAAAGAACAACTCCAGGATCTGCTTGATAAGGGATTTATCAGGCCGAGTGTTTCACCGTGGGGTGCTCCGGTACTTTTTGTCAGGAAGAAGGATGGAAGCTTGAGATTGTGTATTGATTATCGAGAACTGAACAAGTTGACAATCCGAAATAAGTACCCTTTTCCCAGAATTGATGATCTTTTTGACCAATTGCAAGGTGCTCAGGTGTTTTCAAAAATTGATCTGTGATATGGATATTATCAGTTAAAAATTAAGAATGAGGATATATCCAAGACAGCCTTTCGGACTAGATATGGGCATTATGAATTTCTGGTGATGCCTTTCGGATTGATGAATGCTCCGGCAGCTTTCATGGACATGATGAATAGGATATTCAGATCATATTTGGATCAGTGTGTGGTAGTGTTTATTGATGATATTCTGATATATTCTAAGAACCAGGAAGAGCATGAAGAACATTTGAGGAGAATCTTACAGATACTAAAGGAGCAGAGGTTGTATGCAAAGCTGAAGAAATGTCAATTCTAGCTTGATAATATTTCTTTTCTTGGCCACACAGTCTCTAAAGAAGGAATATCTGTTGACCCAACAAAGATTGAAGCAATTGTTGAATGGAATAGACCAACTAATGTGACTGAAGTCTGTAGTTTTCTGGGACTAGTTGGTTATTACCGAAGGTTCGTGGAGGGATTTTCTCGTATAGCTTTGCCATTGACCCAGCTAACTCATAAAGGGATTACATTTGTTTGGTCTGATGACTGTGAGAAAAGCTTCCAAGAGTTGAAGAAGTGGTTGGTGTCAGCTCCTATCCTTACCCTACCATCTGGAAGTGAGGGTTTTACTATTTACAGTGATGCCTCCAGAAAAGGGTTAGGATGTGTTCTTACGCAAAATGGGAAGGTGGTGGCCTATGCATCTAGGCAGCTTAAAACACATGAATTGAACTACCCTACTCATGATTTGGAATTAGCTGCCGTAGTTTTTGCCTTGAAGATTTGGAGACATTATTTGTATGGAGTATCTTATGAGATTTTTACTGATCATAAAAGTCTTAATTATTTATTTACCCAGAAGGAGTTAAACTTGAGGCAAAGAAGATGGTTGGAGTTGATCAAAGACTATGATCTGAAAATAAGTTATCATCCGGGAAAAGCAAATATAGTGGCTGATGCATTGAGCAAGAAGGTCGGGGGTAGCTTAGCAACCTTAATCACTTCTTAGGGAGAAATTCTTCAAGACCTTGGAAAGCTAAACTTGGAGATCCAGTTGCATAACTCTAAATTCTCACTTGCTACTCTTAAGATACAATCTACCCTGAATGATAGAATTAAGGCATCTCAGAAGAGTGATTCATAATTACAAAAGATCAGAAAAAAGATACAATCTGGGGCAATTTCAGAATTTCGAATTCATGAGGATGGATCCCTAAGGTTTAGAAACAGATTGTGTGTTCCAAGGGATGCAAGTTTAAAGAAGGAAATCTTGATTGATGCCCACAACTCCATTTACACTGTTCATCCTGGGAGTACAAAAATGTATAGAGATCTTAAAGAGAACTTTTGGTGGTGGTATGAAAAGGGAAATAGCCATGTTTGTGGCTCAATGCTTAACTTGTCAACAAATAAAGGTAGAGCATCAGAGACCAGCGGGACCTCTACAACCCCTAGCTATTCCAGTATGGAAATGGGAGAATGTCACAATAGACTTTATTACAGGATTGCCGAGGACTCTCAGAGGATTTGATGCTATTTGGGTTGTTGTAGATCGATTGACAAAGTCAGCTCATTTCTTACCTATCAAAGTCAATTTCTCCATGGAAAGGCTAGCTAAATTATATATTGATGAGATTGTTAGATTGCATGGTATTCCTGTATCAATTGTATCTGATAGGGATACTAGATTTGTTTCTCAATTTTGGAGGAGATTGCATCAAGCTATGAAAACAAAGCTGGAGTTTAGTACAGCCTTTCACCCTCAAACAGATGGATAGTCAGAGAGAACAATCCAGACACTGGAAGATATGCTGAGAGCATGTATTTTTGATTTGAAGGGGTCATGGGATGAACATTTGTCACTGGTAGAATTTGCATATAACAACAGTTATCAAGCAACCATTAAGATGGCACCTTTTGAAGCATTGTATGGGAGGAGATGTAGGACCTCGGTATGTTGGGATGATGTTGGCAAGAGAAAACTTTTGGGACTTGACATTGTGCTGCAGACCTCAGATAAAATTCAACTCATTAGGAGGTGACTGCTTACAGCTCAGAGTCGACAAAAGAGTTATGCAGATAATCGAAGAAGAGAACTGGAATTTCAGATGGGAGATCATGTACTTCTTAAAGTGTCCCCTACTAAAGGAGTCATGAGATTCGGGGTGTGAGGAAAGCTAAGCCCTCGGTATGTGGGTCTTTTTGAGATCCTAGAGAAAATTAGAGCTATGGCTTATCGGCTTGCTTTGCCACCTTCTCTTGCTGGAGTGCATAACGTTTTCCATGTTTCTATGCTGAGGAAGTATGTACCTGATCCAAATCATGTAGTTGAATTGGGACCACTTCAATTCAGGGAAGATTTGTCTTATGAGGAGCAACCAGTGAAGGTGGTGGATAAAAAGGAACAAGTCCTGAGGCGACGCATCATTCCTTATGTTAAAATCCAATGGAGTAATCATTCAGAACGAGAAGCCACTTGGGAGCTGGAAGAAGTCATGAAAGTTAAATATCCTCAACTTTTCCATGATCCAGGTATGCCAATTTCGATGACGAATTTTTTTTTTTTAGGTGGGGAGAATGTGAGGCCTAGTTTTTATTTATTTATTTATTTGGGCTGTATTTGGGTTGAAGTCGGCGGCCCTTGCCGATTTCAGTTCAAATTCAATTTGGCTCGGAAGCTCAGATTTTCCGGTGAAGATTTCGAAAAAGCCGATCGTTGCCGCCGGGGGTGGGGGGGGGGATAAGGGTCTTCCGCGGGTTTAAGGGGGGGGAGGGGACCTTGTGAGTCTTCGTTGGATCGAGTTCTCTTTCCTTCGGAGGATGTCGATGTCTCCTTCGCGCGTCTCGGCCCTCTTCGGAGCGCTTCCTCCTTCGGTGGCCGCTGTGACCTGAGAACCCACCTCACCGGTAAGTCCTTCTTCCTCGTTTTCCCTTGGAGTATGTTTGGTGTAGGGGTGTTTGGCGGGGAGGAGGGGAGAATCCGGCCGGTTCATTTCTTTTCCTTTGGAATCGTGAGAAATGGCCGGCGATAGTTGGTCGCCGTCGGTTCCTTCTTCCCTTCCGGCGATCCATTCCGGGTGGTCAATCACGGGGATCGTCACCGTTCCTCCGCTCTCTTGTGGGGGATGTTGGTCGGCTTGTTAACAGTGAGTGATATCTCTGTTAACAGGGGTAGGGATTTAATCCCTGTGCTCTCTGGCAGGCGGTCGGACGGCCGTCGTTGTGACCGCCGGTCCCTTTCCTTCCTTCCGGCGACTCTCCCTGGCGGTCGGTCGGGAGGATCGCCGTCGATCCTCCTTGGTTCTTCTCGTGGAACCACGTCTGGGCACTGTGTCCGTGTCCTGGACGCGGTTGGGCCGAGCCTATTTCCTGGATGGGCCGGCCCAGTAAAAGCACAATTAGGAAAATAAATAATAATAATAATAATAAAAGTGAAAGAAAAAGGAAGGTGGAGGAAGGGAGGAAAGGAACTGTTTGGGAATGTTCCAAGAAATTTAATTTCTATTTAATTTCTTTTTATAGGAATTAATTATATAATTAATAAAAAAAATAGTTTATGATACAGGATCGTCATCGTCCTTGGAAAACCGGGTTTAGTGCTTAGTTGGTGGAACTGTAAGTTATCACTAACCTATATAATTTTTGCCATGCATGATTATTTGACTTATTATTGAATTTCACTGCTTATATTTTTACTGCATACATGTATCTCGACATGTTATGAAATTTAAACACAGACTAAGATGTAAGAGTCATGGGTTGAGTTGATTTTAGCTGCTCTCTAGTCCGACTATGATCACACGAGAACCTAGACTCCTTTTGGGCCTCCAGTGGGACTATCGCTGGCACATGACCGATGAGCGGTATGTGACACAGGAGTTAGTTGCTTTATTTTAGCACATGCTGGGATGCATGTTTCTCGTGTGATACTCAGAGCTAGTTTTCCTTTTGGGCCTCCAGCGGGGCTATCGCTGGTACATGACCGATGTGCGGTATATGACACAGGATCTAGACCCTTTTGGGGCGAGCCACTGGCCGATCGTGGCCATAGTCTGAGGGACTAGGTGAGTATGTATGGATGGCCATCCTAAAGTTTGTGTGATGTAGGAAAAATAATAAAGAAGGTTAATAATGGAAAAATAACTGAAATGGCTTCTAATTTATGACTACTTGAATGCATTGAGTTAATTTTTGATTCATGATAAATTTATATTCGTGACATATGATGACTTACTGAGTTTAAGGGAATTCATTTCTTTCCTTTGCATTTTTTTTTAGGATCAGAGGAACATGTGGGCCGGGGATTCAGTCAGTGAGGCTTAAGATCTAGTGGACATTATGATTTTTATGCTTGATATTTAAATAATATTAAATTTGTGACCGTTGGTTTTATAAATATTTGAACCTAGTTGTCTGGGTGTAAATCTTATGGTTTAATTGCATGTCTAATAAGAAATCTTGTGATTGCCTGGTTATTTATTTTATTTGAGAATGTTGGTACAGGCCTTGTATGTCCCTGGGAAGGTTGAATCCAAGAATATACGGTCGTCTATTACACATCTGGCCTAGATCTTGGGGTTGGGGCGTGACATATGGCGAGAAAGAAATGAGAGGATTTGTTTGAAAAAGAGTCACACAATCCATTTTACGTTGTTAAAAGCAATCTAACACTTTTTGCTCGCGGAAGTGTCTCTACAATCAAAAGTCTAAAGGCTATTACTTGGAGCTAAGTTCAAAACTCGCTTCTCTGTATGGGAGAACTGTACTTGCTTTTCAAAGTTCAATAGTACATTGAGGTTTCTTTGTATTGCCGTTCTATCAGGTGTCTTTGGAGTCCGTTCACGAGTCTTCCCCCATCTCGTCCTTTTCTTTTATTCTCTTGTAAATAGTTTTCCATTTAATAAATTCTGGTGGTAGTTTCATGCTACTTCCATTTCTATAATAAAAATAAAAAAAAAGGAGTACTTTCTGTTGTTCTTTCCAGATTGAGGACCACCTTTTTCTTGAAGGTGGCAATGAATTGGATCCTCATGAGTTCACCAAATAGCAATCCTCACCAGTATCTCGAGCCTCGCAGCATCACACCTGGCCTCTACAACATCTTTCCCGTCTCCTTTCGATATAGGAGTCGTAAGCCCAATCCGCAAGCACAACCTTCTCATCAAATCCCATCTCCAATTCCAAGTTATTCCTGCAACAAATGATCTCCAGCAGCATGACCCGAAAACTATAAACACCCCTTTGCTGTGATGTGCCTATTCTTGAACCACTCGGGCACGACATACCCCTTAGTTCCGCTAGTATCAATACTTGTTCGGGCCTTTTTTAGTAGTTAAGTATGAGTTGGCCATCGCTAGTGTTGTCGTTTGCTCCCAGCACCGGCAGCCACGAAACAAAGACCCGTGAACCCTGACCCACGGGTGACGCGCGGCCCAGGCCCACGCGCAGCACACGGGCATGCGCGTGGGCTCGGCCCAGCCACTTGCGATGCCTACTTGGAGCATTTTTCCAGTTTCCCGGGCGGTTTTTCCTTGGTTTCTCGTGGTGTACGCACG
This sequence comes from Areca catechu, assembly GCA_021397845.1. Classification (NCBI taxonomy): domain Eukaryota; kingdom Viridiplantae; phylum Streptophyta; class Magnoliopsida; order Arecales; family Arecaceae; genus Areca; species Areca catechu. The sequence goes on along the minus strand of CM038045.1, from coordinate 49,042,932 downwards.
GTCCACACGATTTCTCGCATTCTAGACCGTCCGATCGGTCGATCGGACGGCTAAGATTAATCCGAGCTTGATTAGGCTTGATCTGAGGATATCTTGCATGAATTTTGATGCGATCTGAGCCTTTATTCATTGATCTGATGGCTTTGAAGTGTTTTGGACTTTCTGAACTCATTTTAGGTCTGTTTTGGATGCCGTTTCAGATGATTATTTAACCAGAGAGCCTGCGGTCTTTGATACACATGGACAGAGAGAGATAGAGAGAGAGAAAAATCCAGAAAAATTTCAGAGAGATTTCTTCTTCGATCCAGGCACCAGGAAAAGCTAGAGGCCTGGTATTTGGGATTTTTCTCGTGCTTCTTTCATCATCTTTTGTTTATTTATCATGTCTCTTTGTTTTTAATCTGGCATTTGTTATCTGGATATTTGTATTCCTTTTGTACCCAGATTTGGGTCAGATTATAGTGGATTACTCATTTCCTCTTGGTGGATGTAGGCAATATTTTGTCGAACCACGTAAATCTCATCTTCTTTTGATTTGATATTTGCATGTGTTGTGATTGGTTAATTGCCTAAGTGAGTAAATAGGAATTATTTGGAGGCCTAAACTAGTTTAATCCACTGCACACATCCCAACAATTGGTATCAGAACATTGGGATGGCATCTGACGGGCAACCAAGTTCTCCGGCTTCTGAGACGGTTATTTTTCATTCCACTACCTCTAGGAATGAGGTAGCGATATTTGATGGCACAGGTGATTTTGCACTATGGAAGGTGAAAATGAGATATCTGTTGGTAAAGGAGGGCGCTGCAACATCTCTCAAAGGAATATATGCAATTCCAGGTGATACAGAGGCTGCAAAAGAGGAGATGAATGAGATAGCACTTGGGACTCTGTTTTCGGGATAGAGTGATAAAGTCCTCCGCAATGTAGTGGAACTTGATACAGCTAAAGGTGTATGGAAAAAATTGGATACTTTGTATATGATAAAATCTAGACTGTATTTGAGGGGCAAGCTTCACACATTTCGTATGGTGGAAGGGATCTCACTCAAGGATCACATGGATGATTATAATAAGCTCATGCTTGATTTGGCAAATATTGGTGTTAATGTTGATGAGGAAGACAAGGCTTTGATCCTGATTTATTCTTTGTCTAAGTTCTATGAAAATATTACTACTACCATGCTCTATGAAAGAGAGACTATAAGTCTCAATGAGGTTGAAGTCACTTTGTTATCTAATGAGCTTAGGTTGAAAGTACAGTTGGAGCATCAGGCTCCAAATCCGGCACAAGGACTTACTGTCAGAGATAGAGATGAGCAAAGAACAGTTGGACAAGGTAGAAACAAGTCCAAGACTAGATCAAAGTTTAGGTCTAAAAGACCTGGTGTTTGTCATTACTGCAAGAAGCCAGGCCACTGGAAAAATGAGTGTAGACTTCTATAGTCCAAGAAAGAGAAGGAACCGAAAAATAAAGGAATAATCTCAGATTTGGCATCAGTAGCAGTTTCTTCTGCAGATCATAGCAGTGTTGCAGATGATGCAGTATTTACAGCTGCATGCAGTATCAGTCAGCCTGATACCTAGATTGTGGACTTTGGAGCATCTTTTCACATGACATCCCATAAATAATGGTTCACTTCTTTTAGATCCTGTGATGGAGGTTATGTTCTTTTTGGGGATGACGCCATTTGTAAAGTGGAAGGAATTGATACAGTTCAGATCAAATCTCATGTTAATATTGTGGTGACTTTGGATGATATCAGATATATTCCTCTATTGAAAAGAAATCTTCTCTCAGTACATGCTCTTGATATTGCCGGTTTTGAGGGCAGATGGGGTAGAAGATTTATTACAATTAGTAAAGGTGCATTGACTTTATTGAGAGGCAAATTGAATGGCACTCTTTATTATTTGGATGGCACTACAGTGGTTGGCGAGGCTTCTTCAGCACATTCCTCTATTGTTCAATTGACATAGTTATGGCATCAAATATTGGGCCACATGTCAGATAAAGGTTTACAGGAGCTGAGCAGACGTGGTCTGCTAGGAGGTCAGAAAGTTGGTGCACTTGGATTCTGTGAGCATTGCATATTTGGAAAACAATACAGAGTCAGCTTTACTACAGGTGTGCACAGGACAGCAGGTATATTGGATTACATACATTCTGACCTATGGGGACCTGCCCCAGTTACATCCAAGGGTGGATCTAGATATTTGCTCTCTTTGATTGATGACTATTCCCGTAAAGTCTGGATTTATACTATCAGAAATAAAAGTGATATGTTTCACACTTTTAAAGGGTGGAAGGCTATGGTCGAGAGGCAAACTGAGAGGAAGGTGAAAACCTTCCGTACTGACAATGGACTGGAATTCTGATCTATAGAGTTTAATTACTTTTGCAAGTCAGAGGGCATTGTCAGACATAGGACCACAGTGTATACTCCTCAGCAAAATGGTGTTGCGGAATGTATGAATCGCACACTATTGGAAAGAGTCAGATCTATGCTGTCAAGTTCTGGATTAAGTAGAGACTTCTGGGCAAAGGCTGCACATACAGCCTGCTTTATAATAAATCGTTCTCCAGTATCTGCTTTGAATATGAAGACTCCGGAAGAGATGTGGACAGGAAGACCTGCAGACTATTCAGTTCTTAGAGTATTTGGGTGTTCAGCATATGCATATGTCAAAGATGGAAAGCTGAATCCCAGGGCTAAGAAATGCATATTTCTTGGATATGCATATAGGATGAAGGGCTACAGATTATGGTGCACTGAGTCCGGATCCCAGGATTTTCTAGTCAGCAGGGATGTGACTTTTAATGAGTCAGCCACTCCTTCACGGCAGCTACAGCCAAGTTCTTCACTGGGAGATCAAGTTCAGGATCAGCAAGATAGGACTGTTGTTGATATTAATCAGACTGTTAGATCACGGCAGTTGCAACCTACTGGTGACATTCAGAATGAACAGCATCAGTAGATAGATCCAGAGATACAGACTCAGGAGGAGGTTATTGGACAAGGTCTAGATGATAGTATTGCCACTCGAAGATCCAGGCGAAATATCAGAGCACCTCAAAGGTATGATTTTGAGGATTCTGCTTGTGCTAAGTTAGTATATTATGCTCTGAATATTGTAGATACTATAGGTGATGAGCCGACCACATTTCAAGAAGCAATTGATAGTTCACAGGCCGAGCAATGGACCATGGCTATGGTAGAAGAACTTCAGTCTTTGGAAAAGAATCAGGCTTGGGAATTAGTCAGATTACCTAAGGGCAAGAAGAAAATTGGCTGTAAATGGATCTTCAAGAAAAAGGAAGGAGCTACCCTTCAAGATTTGAAATATAAGGCAAGGTTGGTGGCTAAGGGTTACAGTCAACGAGAGGGTATTGATTACAAGGAGGTATTTTCTCCTGTAGTTAAATACTCTTCTATTCGTGTGTTCCTTGCTTTAGTTGCTTCTCAGAATTTGGAGTTAGAACAGCTGGAAGTCAAGATAGTTTTTCTACATGGTGACTTGGAGGAGCAGATTTATATGCAACAGCCACCTGGTTTTGAGGCTCCGGATAGAGAAGATCATGTATGCTTGCTCAAAAGGTCTTTGTATGGTTTGAAGCAGTCTCCAAGACAATGGTACCGTAAATTTGATAAGTTTATTGTTGACCATGAATTTGATAGATCTCTATATGATAGTTGCGTGTATCATCAGCAGTTTTCAGATGGGTCCTTTTGTTATTTGTTATTATATGTTAATGACATGATGATTGCAGCCAGGGATATGTCAGTCATCCAGAAGCTGAAAGCTGAACTTAGTACTGCATTTGAGATGAAGGACCTTGGACCGGCAAAGAAGATACTTGGGATGGAGATCATTCGTAACAAGCAATTATGTAGACTATTTGTTACTCAGCACAGTTATATTATGAAAGTCTTGGAAAGATTTTGTATGTCTATAGCTAAGCCAGTCACTATGCCCTTTGTCAGTCACTTTTGTTTATCTGCCAGGGATTCTCCTCAGACTGATGATGAGAGAAGTATATGTCTAAAGTACTTTATGCAAGTGCAGTTGGCAGTATCATGTATGCAATGGTCTGCACTCGTCCTGATATTTCACAGGCAGTTAATATAGTGAGCAGATATATGGACAAGCCTGGAAAAGCTCACTTGTCAGTTGTGAAATGGATTTTTCGATATTTGAAAGGTATTTCTGATTTGGGATTGGTATTCTCCGGACAGAGTGGTTGCACTGTTACAGGATTCTGTGATTCAAATTATGCTTGTGACTTGGATAGGAGGAGGTCATTGACCTCATATGTATTTACTCTCTCTGGTTATATAATTAGCTGTAAGGCTATTTTGCAATCTACAGTTGCTTTGTCTACTATAGAGGCAAAGCATATGGCTTTGACAGAGGCAGCAAAGGAAACATTCTGGCTAAGAGGGTTAGTACAAGATTTGGGTCTCAAGCAGAATTCTTTGGTTATTCACTGTGACAGTTCATAGTGTGTTATATCTCGCCAGAGATCAGATGTATCATGAGCGTACTAAGCATGTTGATGTCAGGTATCACTTTATCAGAGATTTGGTAAAGGATGGTGATATTCAACTTCAGAAAATTGGCACTGCTAATAATCCGACTGATATGCTCACTAAACCAATTCCAGTAGTCAAGTTCAAAACATTCCAGAACTTGATTGCTTTGAGCACTTGGTGATCCCCTTTGAGGTCTTTTGATGAGGTGGAGGTTTTATAATCCATATTTGATAGAGGCATTTATTTTTGGTCGCAAAGAGGAGGATTGTTGTCGTTTGTTCCCAACGCCCGCAGCCACGAAATAAAGACCCACGAACCCCGACCCACGCGCGACGCGCGGCGTGGACGGGCCCTCATCCCAGCGCGCAGGCACGCGAGCGGCCAAGGCCCATGCACAGCGTGCGTGCGCGCGCGTGGGCTCGGCCCAGCCGCTTGCGGTGCCCCCCTTGGGGCGTTTCCCCAGTTTCCCATGCGGTTTCCCCTTGATTTCTCATGGTGTACGCGCGATCCATGCAATTTCTCGCATTCTGGACCGTTTCTCACATTCTGGACCGTCCGATCAGTCGATCGGACGGCTAAGATTAATCCGAGCTTGATTTGGCTTAATCTGAGAGTATCTTGCACAGATTTTGGCACGATCTGAGCCTTTGTTCTTTGATCTGACGGCTTGGAAGTGTTTTGGACTTTCTGGACTCATTTTAGATCTGTTTTGGATGCCGTTTCATATGGTTATTTAACCAGAGAGAGCCTGCGGTCTTTGATACACACAGACAGAGAGAGATAGAGAGAGAGAAAAAATCCAGAAAAATTTCAGAGAGATTTCTTCTTCGATCCAGGCACCAGGAAAAGCTAGAGGTCTGGTATTTGGGATTTTTCTCGTGCTTCTTTCATCCTCTTTTGTTTATTTATCATGTCTCTTTGTTTTTAATATGGCATTTGTTATATGGATATTTGTATTCCTTTTGTACCCAGATTTGGGTCAGATTATAGTGGATTACTCCTTTCCTCTTGGTGGACGTAGGCAATATTTTGCCGAACCATGTAAATCTCGTCTTCTTTTGATTTGATATATGCGTGTGTTGTGATTGGTTAATCGTCTAAGTGAATAAATAAGAATTATTTAGAGATCTAAACTGGTTTAATCCACTGCGCACATCCCAACAGCTAGCGAGCTTGACTTCAAAGCCTCTCTACATGGCCTCAGATACCAAATGATAGTTTTGTCAGCAATTTGTCAAACCATATTGCAGCAAGATAGAGGTTTGTGTTAGTGATGCGGCGATAGCCGAAGGCAAATTCTCCAAAGGGAGCCCGTGAGGTTTTTTCTTAAAGGGTGGACAGTGAGGAGCCCAAGGTTATTCTGCCATTAGTTTGAGCAGAGAGGGAAAAAGAGCAGGAGATACAGAATAAGAGGATCAGAATGGAAGCCATGCATGGCCATCCCTATGCCAAAGACAAGCCTTGTAACGAAACTTGCCTAAAGATGACGACGTTCAAAGTCTCTGTGCTTACGACAGAGTTGACCAGAAATAGAGTCCTTTAAAAACTCAACACTGGAAACTTCCAGGGAAGATGCATTGCTCTTTTAAGCCAATCTTCCCTCCAATATGCGATCATTGTCGGAAAAAAAAAGGGGGGTATTGATTGCTTCATAGTCGAATCATATACAGAAGAACCAATTGGAACAATTAGGGTACGTTCGACTGCCCATCCCTTTTCTTTATACAAAAAAAAAGCGCTCTTTTTTTCTGATTTTTTAAAAGTAAACATTAAAAAGCAATTAGAACCATAAAAAAAATTAAAAGATAAAATTTAAAAAATATATATATATTTGTTTAGGAAGTAATTTTTTTTACTTTTTAAAATTTATTTTTTTATTTTTAAAATAACTAACACAAAATTTTAGTAAACGTACGTGTTGCCGCCAGGACCGTCGTGGCCTGTAGCTGCCGCGCCGGAGTGCGCTCCTCTCGCTGCCCGCTGGTCCTCTGCTCCTGGACCTGCGAAACAGGGGTTAGTGACCCGGGCCGGGGTTTCCAGCAGGGGCACTCCGACGGTCAAGTCAGTGACGATCCAGGAGAACAGATCCTTCTGATCGGGCCCCTCTTGATAGACTCCGCACTAGGAGGAGTGAACATGTGTGTCTGTGAAGGAGAAAAGCAGCAGGGGGAGAGTGATAGCGGGGACAGAGGGGTTCCCTGTTCCTTCGCTTCTCCTTGTTTCCCGGCGACTTTCCTTCTATCGTGGTGTTGGTGGTGGCGCCCTGCTCTCTCGGTTGAGCTTTCGCTTGTATTTTTTGTTGTTGTTTTGTTGTTTGTTTGTTACCTCCCCCCTTCCGGGGGTGCCGATCGTTCTTTGTAGTTGAAAATCGGCCATTGAGAGCTTACCTCGGGATCCTCGCGGGGTTGGCAGGCGCATGGGGCAGGATTCCGTGCCGTGGACGGGACGCCTTTCTTGACAGGTGGTTGGGAAAGTTTTCATTCCTTTTGACATCCTCTCTGGTTGCCCTATTTTGGAAAGTCTGGCAGAGTCTCGATCCGGGGGCCATCGCCCTAGGGGTGCGTGCTCTCTGGCTGGCCCATCCCCTAGAAGTACGGCCGGACAGGTAGTTATGGTGGCATGGGGGGCGTCGTTCTGTGGTCCTCGGGCGGCTCACCGGTGTCCTGGGACAGCAGGGTCTGCTTTGGTCTGGGCGCTCCGAGCTCGTGCGGTCACCTTGCTGGAGAAGGAAAAAGTGCAGGCCCGGTCCAGAGGGCACGCGCTCGGAGAGGCTCCACATCAGCGGGCAAGCTCTTGGCTCGACCTCGAAGGCAGGGCACTAACCTCCAAGGGTCTCACTCTGGCGGGCGGAGGATGGACCCGGTCCAGAGGGCGCGCGCTTGGAGAGCCTCCACATCGGCGGGCGAGCTCTTGGCTCGACTTCGACCGCAAGGCACTAACCTCCGAGGGTCTCGCTCTGGAGGGCGGAGGACGAACCTGGTCCAGAGGGCACACGCTCGGAGAGGCTCCACATCGGCGGGCGAGCTCTTGGCTCGACCTTGACCGCAGGGCACTAACCTCCGAGGGTCTTGCTCTGGGGGACGGAGGACGGACCCGATCCAGAGGGCGTGCGCTCGGAGAGGCTCCACATCGACGGACAAGCTCTTGGCTCGACCTCGATCGCAGGGCACTAACCTCCGAGGGACTCGCTCTGGAGGGCGGAGGATAGACTCGGTCCAGAGGGCGCACGCTCGGAGAGGCTCCACATCGACGGGCGAGCTCTTGGCTCGACTTCGATCGCAGGGTACTAACCTCTGAGGGTCTCACTCTGGAGGGCGGAGGATGGCTCCAACCTAGGCGTCGAGCTCACGAGCTCGACCTTGTGGAGGACTGAGCTTGACTTGATGTCCTGGGGGAACTCGACTCAGCTTGGCGAAGTGCCCCGAACTGAGGAGTCACCTTGGCGCCCAACGTGGCAGTCTCCTTTAACATGGCGCTCGTCAGCTACCCACGTCAGCAGTCTTGCCACATCATTTGCCCTCCACTCCCGAGACTCGTTAGTGCACGGCGCTCGGGGCGAAGGGAGTAACTGTAATGCCGACATTGAGGGGTGAAAATCTGGCGCAATGATGGCGCAGTCGCTGGTGCTTCGAGGGACGGCTCCACAAGCCAGTATGGGGAAGACGCGTGGCCATGTCCGAGGAGCAGTTAATGCTAGCACAGAATTCTGAGCGGCTGGGATTCATTTTTCGTCGATGGATAGCACGTGGCACATATCCGTTGGCGATGGGGTCTCAACAGTGCAGATTTGACGAGGCTTTTCGAAGTGAAAAGAAAAATTTCACCCAAAAGTCCCTTCCTTTCAAATCCTTTGCACTCATTGCTACGTCCGGGCCTTTCTTCCTCCACGATCTGCATCTGTTCTTTCCTTCTCTAGGGGTCTAGACCAGCTTCATCTTCCTTCTTTCTCTCCTTCTGGGATAGGCTCCTTCCCTCTCGATTCAGCATGTCTCGTCTTGAGTCTTTCGCCCGAAGGGTGGTGCTCTCCTCCTCCGACGAGTAGTCGGAGGGGGAGTAGTTTAGGATTAGTGTGAGACCAGCCCTTCCTGCCCCTCTGGTGTCTATTGGAAAGTTGGAGGTCATTCCTTCTCTTCTTGTCAGTCCTTCTCTTTTGCTTGAACCAGTCCCCGAGTCGGTACGGTCAACAGGTCCGAGCGGGGTCGCTTCGATGATCTCTACCGTGGAACTGGAGGCCATCCGGGATGCCTATGGGATCCCGTCTTTCGTTTGACTCATGGTTCCCCACCCCGGGGAATGGGTCACATCCAGCGGACCCAGGCGTCTCGCTTTCTATGAGGGGACCTTCTCCGACGGTCTTCAATTCCCTTTCCATCCTTTTTTTTTGTCTGTTTTAAGCAATTATCGCCTGGTCCCCACCCAGTTGGTGCCGAACGCCATCAGGGTGATCTTTTCTTTCATTGTACTCTGCCACATCCACAGGTTCATTGCCCGGTTCTCCCTGTTCAGGGCATTCTTCATCCTGAAATGCCACTCGACCGAGGACGGGTGGTGGTCTTTGTCTTCTCGTCCGAAGGGCATCAAGTTCGAGCTTCCCTCTTCCATCAAGGGATGGAAGAGCAAGTTCTTCTTTGCGGATGTCGAGTTCTTCTTTGCGGATGTCGAGGGGGTCGACTGGGCCTGGAGCGAGCCGGACCGATCCCCAAACCGGATCTCTGCGGTCGAAGCTGCCGACCAGGATGACTACGATCAGCTTCGCACCGCTCAGATCCCTTCCTTGGAGGTCCTGCTACCAGAGCAAAATCTCCTCGATGCCAGGGTCGACTCGTCAGTGGGGCAAGGTAAGTTCAGCTCTTTCCTCTGCATGCAGCTTCTCTTTTCTCCATTTTGGGTTGACTTTCCTAGTTCCTGTGTGCAGGGTCGAATCTTCTGGAGGGTGAGCCATCACCGATCTCCAGGAAGAGGCCGCCCACCGGGGTGGTGGCCGAGCCCCCTTCGATGCAGGCCCGGGTTGAGGGCATGCCGGTGTCTGCCCCTGCTGTGCCGGCAGCCTTGAAAGGAAAGGGGGTTGTGGGAGCCCCTGTGCGACGGATAGAGCCGCAGGCAGAACCCCCTGTCCCGGAGCCCGCAGTGGTCGTCCGAACCGATGCTGCTGCTGCTATTCCGTTCCGCTCTTCAGGTTTGGTGACGATCGAAGTTGATGGCTTTCCGGTCATGACGGTGCCAGGTCCTCGGCCGATCTTTGGGAGTCCTATCGCTGGAGTGGCGGGCGCATCTGCCCCTCGGGAGAGCAGGAGGGATGAGGCGAGGCGTCGCCTCCCATTCATGCTGGGGCCGGAGAGCTCCTTGGTCGACAACCGCACGCTGGCCTACCAAATGATGGACTTCTCCATCCAGCGGTGTGACCGAGAGAACATGGACCGGCTGCTAGTTGGACTCTTGATCGACAGCATTTTTCCCCATCTGTACACGGTGAACAGCTTCGTCCTCTCTCTCTTCCTTCTTTTCTTCTTCTTCTCTTTTTTCTTTTTTTATTTTTATTTTGACCTTTCATGCACTGCAGATGGGTGTTGAGGCCCTCTTCATTAGGAGCTGCTACCGAAACTGGGAGCAGTCTGCGCAGCAGCAGATGGCCGAGATCGCGTCGCTGAAGACCGATCTGAAGGGGAAGACCGACTCCGAGGAGGCGCTTGACCGGTGGGTCAAGGACCTCGAGGGGCGGCTCATCGACTCCGAGGGGCAAGCAAAGGAGCTCCAGGAGAAGCTGGACCACGAGCACGGGGAGTCGAGGAAGAAAGCTAAGGAGCTTGCCGACTCGGAGCAGAGGTTGGACATGGTCATGGCTGAGGCGGCCCAGCAGAAACAGACCGCCCAATCTCTCCAAGCTCGACTGACGGCAGAAGAGGAGAAGTCAGTTGCGGCTTAGAGGGCAGTGGATGAGGCGGCCAAGTCGATCGCGGATGCCAGGCACGAGGTGGCTACAGCAAAGAAGGAAGCCGGGGAGGCGGTGGAAAGGTACAGGGCCTCGGAGGAGTTCCTTGCCGAAATCCAGCAAACGGTGTCAGACTCCTTCTTCAAAGGCTTCATGTACCTGCATCACCTGGTCGAGGGATTCGTCTCGGTCGAGGGCCGTGGCTACCTTGACTATCCCGGTACTTCAGATCAGGAGGCGGGCGTTGAGAAAGCCACGCCAACTGAGTCTAAGGCCACGCAGTCGGAAGCCCCTGCTGATGGAGACTCCCGGCCCGGTGACCTATCTAGTGGATAGCCATTTTTTGCTTCTTCCTTTGTATTTAGCAGGGCCAGTCGGCATGTCGGGGGCCCATAGGATTCTTGTACTCGATACTTGATCAATGAAATGCAAATTTTTCTTGCAACTGTTTTTCTTGCTTGGCTCCTCCCCTCCTTCACTCCCTTTCCACTTTTATCTTTCTTTTTAATGTATGGGGAGATCAGGTAGGGTGTACCTGAGAGCTGCTAAGCTCGGTGGTCTCTATGCCGGAGATCTGAGCTCCGGTCTTGAGAAGGTGTCCTGGAGCTGGGCTCGGGGATGGTGGTTGCTGAGAGCCGCCTGGCTCGAAGTTTCCTCGACCGGAGATCTGAGCTCCGGTCTTGAGAAGGCATCCTAGAGCTGGGCTCGGGGACAGTGGTTGCTGAGAGCTGCTTGGCTCGAAGTTTCCTTGGCCGAAGATCTGAGCTTCGGTCTTGAGAAGGTGTTGTGGAGCTGGGCTCGGGGATAATGGTTGCTGAGAGCTGCTGGGCTAGAAGTTCCCTTGGCCGAAGATCTGAGCTCCGGTCTTGAGAAGGTGTCCTGGAGCTGGGCTCGGGGATGGTGGTTGCTGAGAGCTGCTGAGAGTGGTAGCTTCGATGATGTTGTATTTTCTTCTTGTTCTCTCTCTCTCTTTCCTTCCCCACTCTTCTCTCATTCATTTTTCATTCATCTTTCATTTTTCTTTTCATTCATTTTTATCTCATTTTTTTTTTAGTGTGGGGAGATCAGAGGAGAGGATGCTGGCTGGACCCCCATTTTGTTCTCTTTCTTTCCTTCTCCTCTCATCTTCTTTTCGAGTGGGGAGATCAGAGAAGGGGCTGCCGGGCTTCCCCCTTCATTCCCTTTCTTTCCTTCCCCTCTCATTTTCTTTTCGAGTAGAGAGATCAGGGTAGGGGGGTTACCGATCTTGATTGCCTTGGAGCTAGGCTCGAGGTCTTCTTGGATGTGGAGCTAGGCTCGGGCCCAGGGATTGCCTGAGATCTTGGCTCAGGGCTTTGGCGCCTTGGAGCTAGGCTCGAGGTGTTGATGGGAGATGCATGGCCCCGTGATCCCTTGGCGTCTTGGAGCTAGGCTCGGAGACATTTGAGATAGAGAGCTGCTTGGCTCGATGGTTCTTTGATGTCCTGGAGCTGGGCCTGGGGATGCCTTGAGTTGAGAGCTACGTGGCTCGATGGTTCTTCGACGTCCTGGAGCTGGGCTCGGGGATGCCTTGAGTTTAAAGCTACGTGGCTCGATAGTTCTTCGATGTCCTGGAGCTAGGCTTGGGGATGCCTTGAGTTGAGGGCTACGTGGCTCGATGGTTCTTCGACGTCCTGGAGCTGGGCTCGGGGATGCCTTGAGTTGAGAGCTACGTGGCTCGATGGTTCTTCGACGTCTTGGAGCTGGGCTCGGGGATGCCTTAAGTTGAGAGCTACGTGGCTCGATGGTTCTTTGACGTCCTGGAGCTGGGCTTAAGGGCGTTGTTGATCGGGAGCAGCATGGCTCCTTGACCCCTTTGGCATCCTGGAGGTGGGCTCGGGGATGCCATTGGCATTCTCCTGCAAGACAAGCAGACACGTGCACGGAAAAAAACCATTATTATTCAATGTTGGAAAACCTTATATTATTGATAGTATTTCCGCAAGTTGCAGGCATTCTATGTTCTGGTGAACCTGACGCAGTCGAGATCTTCGAGGTAGTAGGCCCCTTGCGAGAGGGCTTCAGCCACTTTGTAGGGGCCCTCCCAGTTCGGGGAAAGCTTGCTGCACTCCCTAGGCTGGGACGCTTCCGCCCGCCGCAGCACCAGGTCTTCGGGCTTGAAGGCTTTTGTCCGGACACGGGCGTTGCAGTATCGGGCCACCCTTTGTCGTAGGCTGCCATCTGTAGGCGGGCTTTATCCCTTGCTTCTTTAAGGAGATCGAGGTTGAGCAAGAGGTGCATCGAGTTCCGTGCTTCATCATACTGTTGCACCCGCAACGTAGGCATGCCGAGCTCGACAGAGATGACTGCTTCAGCATCGAAGACGAGGCTAAAGGGCATTTCATTGGTCGCCGTCCTGGACGTTGTGTGGTAGGCCCACAGGATGCTAGGGAGCTCTTCTGCCCATAGGCCCTTAGCTTGATCCAGCCTAGTTCGGAGCCCTTGCAGGATGGTCCGGTTGGTCACCTCAACCTCCCCGTTTGTTTGGGGGTGAGCTACCGAGGTGAACCGGTGTTGGATGCCGTGGGCTGCACAGAACCCTTTGAACTCGTGGTTCTCGAACTGTTGCCCGTTGTCGGTAATGATGCAATGGGGTAGCCCGAAGCGGCAGATGATTGACTTCCAAAAGAACTGGCGGACATTGGCTTCTGCGATCCGAGCCAGCGGCTCTGCCTCGACCCACTTGGTGAAGTAGTCGATTGCCACTAGCAGGAACTTTCGCTGCCCTGATGCTGTGGGGAATGTCCCCAAGATGTCCATTCTCCACTGGGCGAAGGGCCAAGGGGCTGAGAGCTGGGAGATCGGTGTCGCCAACTGGTACTGGATGTTGGCGTGGCACTGGCATTTGTCGCACCTCTTGACGAAGTCGGCTACGTCTTCCCTCATAGTCTCCCAAAAGTATCCCTGGAGGAGAGCTTTGTAGGCTAGTGTCCTCCCTCCCACGTGATTCCCGCAGAGGCCTTCGTGTATCTCTTGGAGCACAAAGATTGACTCGGCGGGCCTGAGGCATCTCAAGAGTGGGTAAGAGTAAGATCGACGGTAGAGTTGGCCCTCCATCAGGGCGAACCGAGAGGCCTTCTTCCTAACGAGGGCGGCTTCTGCACGGTCTTCCAGGAGGGTGTCGTCAGTGATATACCGGATGTACTTATCCATCCAGCTCGGCTCGGGGGAGACTTGATGTACCTCCGTTGGGCTCTCGTAGCTGGGGCTTTCAAGGTGCTCGATGTAGGCACGTCCGAGTGACGAGTCCGGCAGGGTCGCGAGTCTAGATAGCGCATTCGCGCATGCATTCTCTCCTCGAGGGATGTGGAAAATGCTGAAGCGCTGGAGGCCTGCCGTGCTCGCTCGGACTTGCTCCAGATACTTCATCATCTGGGGGTCCCTTGCCTCATATTCCCCGTATACTTATCCGGCAACCAGTTGGGAGTCAGTGAAGACTTTCAAGTCCTGCACACCCAGCTCGTGGGAGACTCTTAGGCCCGTGAGGAGTGCCTCGTACTCCGCCTGGTTATTGGTTGCAGCGAACTTGAAATAGAGGGCGCATTCCGCCACAACCCCATCGCCATTGGTCAGGATGAGGCTAGCTTCGCTCCTGCCGGAATTGGATGCTCCATCTACGTGAAGAATCCAGGGCTCTTCTCCTGGCCTGGGCTCCGTTGCTGTCTGCTCTAGCTCCTCAGCGAACCCGGTGCACTCGACCACGAAGTCGGCTAGAACTTGGGCCTTTTGTGACGACCTCGGTCGATATGCTATGTCGAATTCGCTGAGCAGCAGGGACCACTTAGCCAACCTCTTGGATGTCTTGAGTCGGGTGAGGATGGTCCTCAGCGGCGGTCTGTCACCACCACTATTGGGTGTGCTTGGAAATAGGGCCTGAGGTGCTTAGCAGATATTATTAGTGCAAAAATGAGTTTTTCGGAGCGAGTATACCTGATCTCCGCGTTGCGGAGGATTTTGCTGGTGTAGTACACTGGCTTCTGAGATTTGTCCTCGTCTGTGCGGACGAGAACTGAGTTGACATCTCCCGGTGTCACCGCCAGGTACAGTAGGAGTTCCTCCCCCTCTTCCGGCCTGGAGAGCAGTGGGGGGAGGCGAGAAAGTTCTTCAGCTCCTCGAAGGCTGTCCTGCACTCCTCAGTCCAGGTGAAGTCATGCATCTTGCGTAGTGCCTTGAAAAATGGCTGGCAATGATCGGTCAACCTTGAGATGAATCTGTTGAGGGCGGCGATGTGTCCCGTCAGGCGCTGGACTTGCTTCTTGGAGGTCGGGTGCTCCATGTCGATGATGGCCTACACCTTCTCCGGATTTGCTTCAATGCCCCTTTGGGTGACCATGAGTCGAGGAATTTTCCTGCGGCCATCCCAAAGGTGCACTTCGCCGGGTTCAGCTTCATCTGATGCTGCCGCAAGTTGTGGAAGGACTCGGTGAGGTCGGCTACATGGCTCGAGCCTGGCCTGCTCATGACGAGCATGTCGTCCACATACACTTGCATGTTGCGGCCAATTTGGTCCTTGAAGACCTTGCTGACCAGGCATTGATAGGTGGCCCCCACATTCTTCAAGCCAAAGGGCATCATCTTGTAGCAGTACGTCCTCTGGTCGGTGACGAAGGTAGTGTGCTCCTCGTCCTCCGGATGCATACGGATTTGATTGTATCCTGAAAACGCATCCATGAAGGAGAGCAGCCGGTGGCCCGAGGTGGCATCCACCAGCTGGTCAATCTTTGGAAGAGGAAAGCTATCCTTCGGGCAAACTTTATTGAGGTCGGTGTAGTCTACACAGATCCTCCATTTGCCATTATTCTTCTTGACTATCACCACATTCGCCAGTCAGCTCGGATATCGGACCTCTTGAACGAAACTGGCAGCCAGGAATTTTTCTACCTCTTCTTTGATGGCCGCCTGTCTCCCCAGGGCAAAACTTCTTTTCTTCTGCCGAATTGGTTTGTTCTTTGGGTCGATGCTCAATCTATGGGTAATGACATCAGGGGGAATGCCCGACTTGTCTGCCACCGTCCAGGCGAACACGTCCGCGTTCGCCCGCAGGAATCCCAGCAATTGGGACCTCTCCTCCTCAGGCAGCTGGGCTCCGATCTGCACCATCTTTGCTGGGTCATCTCCAAGCGGGTAGGAAAGTAGGCGCTCGACCGGGCCTCCTCTAGGGTCTTGGGCCCTTTGGTTGAGGTCATCTGCGCTAGGGTCACCCTGAGGGACCTTGGCCCCAGGGAGGGTTTGGAAGCAATGCTGCACCGACTGGGGCGCCCCTCTCATCTTCCCGACACCGTAGGGAGTTGGGAACTATACAAGTAGCCTCTTGGTGGAGACAACGGCGTCAAGCAAGTTGAGCCCGGGTTGACCCAATATCACGTTGTAGGTGGAAGGGAGCCTCACAATGGTGAAAGTCATCATGACAGTGCTCTGCCGAGGTGGGGTTCCAGCAGTGACCGGGAGAGTGATTCTCCTTCTACTCTCACGGAATCACCCGTGAAATCGACAAGGGGTGTGTTCACGGGCCTAAGCTAATCGGGGAAAAGATTCATTCTGGAGAAGGTATCATAAAAAAGCACGTCTGTGGAGCTTCCACTATCAACCATGTGTGCTTTACAGGATGCTTCATGATCGTCATTTCGATGACCATGGCATCATTGTTTACATTTTTCCTCCCATTTTTCCCCTCCCTCATAAAGGGGCGTACATTTTTGGAGTCCCTTGCCCCCCGGGCCTTCTTGGACGCGCGCACTACTCCCAAGGAGATCATGCCCACCGGCTTCTCGATGGGACGGTTGTCGATGGCTGGAGCTGGTGGAAGAGCGACGAGCGCCTCGGACTCTGCTTGAGGTCTGCCCCTCACGAATCTCTTGAGGTAGCCTCTCTTGATGAGTTCCTCAATCTCCCACTTGAGGTTGCATTATTCTTCAGTGTCGTGGTTGTGGTCGCGGTGGAAGCGACAGTACTTTATCTTGTCACGGCCAGCATAAGGTTTCAATGGAGGTGGATGCCTCAAGTAGTCCTCGCCCTCGATCTCCATAAGAATTTTTGTCCTCGGGGCGAGGAGAGGGGTGTAGTTTTCCTCAGGGATAGGGGTCCCTCTTAGTCTTGGCCAGTCCCTCCGGGAGCTCTGAGCTTGGGGTGTTGGCTTCCAGGTCCCAGACACTTCAGCAGGGGCTGACTTCTTCAGGGATCCTCCGTCGAGCTCCCGTCTTGTGCGGTTCACCTCCTCGGTGCGGATGTACTTTTGGGCCCAGAGAAGGAGCTCGGCGTAGGTCTTGGGGGGCTTCTTATCCAGCGAGTAGGTCAGGCGGGAGGTCCTGAGCTCTTACTTTGGTGCCAGCATTGCCACTGGCTCTTCAAGATTATAGATCTCCAACACGGTGGCCTTGAAGCGGGCCACGTAGTCCCGTAAGGGCTCGCGGTCCTGCTGCCAGATGGAGATGAGGCTATCTACCTCCCGTGGCAATTTTCTGCAAGCATCGAAGTGAGTCACAAGCTTCTGCCCTAGCTGGGCAAAGGAGGTGATGCTCTCCGGCTCCATATGGGTGAACCACACCCGGGCTGCCTTTCGGAGGGTAGCAGGAAAAGAGACGTAGAGAAGAGCGTCGGTGGCCCCCTGGACCCTCATGAGAGTCCGGTAGCTTTCCAGATGGTCCAGGGGATCGGTGGTCCCATCGTAAGGATCCACCTACGGCATCCAGAATCGGTGCGGGAACGACTCCGCTTGGGTTTCTTGGGTGAATGAGGGATGGACGTCGTAGCCCGCTGGCTCACTAGCGGAGCCCGGCATGCTAGCGAATCGGTGATCAATCTCTACCAGCTTGCAGTCATGTTCCTCCGGGCGCTTGCCCGTCATGCGCCTGGCGGCTTCATCAGTGGACCCTTCCGCCGAAGGAGACGGAGAAGGTGACATGGATGCATGGCACCCGTGACGGAGGGTCTTGCTTTTCTTTTCTCGGTGGGGTCTGGGCACCTCCTACCCGAGGTTTGGTGAGCGGCTCTCACTGTCGACAAAGCTGGCCTGTTGTCTTTTCGCCGGAGCTTGATGGCTTCCCCGGCTTTCAGTGGTGGCACGCGGCTGCGACGGACTTCCTTGGAAGGAGTGTAGGCTATCATGGGGAGCTGCGGCATGGGTCGTCGGGGTCCCTGGCTGCTGGTGGGTAGCCACGGACTGGTGCTGATGCTGAAGCTGGTGCACTACCGTAGCAAGAACTTGCATCTGCTGGGCGAGTGCGGCGAGCTGGGCTTCTAGTGGAGGTGGCTAGATCGGAGCGGGCGGCTCCACTTCTTGGTGGTGCGGGCTTTCCCGAGAGGGGGAGTCCCCCGCACGACTGGTGGAAGCCTCCCTTGCCCTCGTCGTTACCATCCTTCCACCTGGCTTGCTTGCGAAGAAATGGAGGGCTTACTCGATGCCCCTTCCTAGCGCACCAATCTATTGCCGCCAGGACCGTCGTGGCCCGTAGCTGCCATGTCGTAGTGTGCTCCTCTCGCTGCCTGCCGGTCCTCTGCTCCTGGACCTGCATAACAGGGGTTAGTGACCCGAGCCGGGGTTTCCGGTGGGAGGACATCATCGGTCAAGTCAGTGACGATCCAGGAGAACAAATCCTCCTGGTCGGGCCCCTCTTGATGGACTCCGTACTAGGAGGAGTGAACGAGTGTGTCGGTGAAGGAGAAAAGTAGTAGGGGGAGAGTGATAGCGGGGACAGAGGGGTTCCCTGTTCCTCCACTTCTCCTTGTTTCCCGGTGACTTTCCTTCTACCGTGGTGTTGGTGGTGGTGCCCTGCTCTCTCAGTTGAGCTTGCGCTTGTGTTTTTTGTTGTTGTTTT
Source organism: Areca catechu (assembly GCA_021397845.1). Taxonomy (NCBI): domain Eukaryota; kingdom Viridiplantae; phylum Streptophyta; class Magnoliopsida; order Arecales; family Arecaceae; genus Areca; species Areca catechu. The sequence continues at coordinate 49,024,635 of CM038045.1, read as the reverse complement.
GTTGTTTGTTTGTTACCTCCCCCTTCCGGGGGTGCCGATCATTCTTTGTAGTTGAAAACCGGCCATTGAGAGCCTGCCTCGGGATCCTCGCTGGGTTGGCAGGTGCATGGGACAGGATTCCGTGCCATGAACATGATACCTTTCCTGACATGTGGTAGGGAAAGCTTCCATTCCTTCTAACATCCTCTTTGGTTGCCCCATTTCGGGAAGTCTAGTAGAGTCTCAATCCGGGGGCCGCCGCCCTAGGGGTGTGTGCTCTCTGGCTGGCCCATCCCTTGGAAGTACAACCGGACAGGTAGTTATGGCGGCATGAGGGGCGTCGTTCCGTGGTCCTCGGGCGGCTCGCCGGTGTCTTAGGACAGCAGGGTCTGCTCTGGTCTGGGTGCTCCGAGCTTGTGCGGTCACCTTGGTGGAGATGGGAAGAGTGCTGGCCCGATCTAGAGGGTGCGTGCTCGGAGAGGCTCCACATCGGCAAGTGAGCTCTTGGCTCGACCTCGACTGCATGGCACTAACCTCCGAGGGTCTCGCTCTGGGGGCGGAGGATGGACCAGGTCTAGAGGGCGCGCGCTCGTAGAGGCTCCACATCGACGGGCGAGCTCTTGACTCGATCTCGACCGCAGGGTACTAACCTCCGAGGGTTTCGCTCTGGAGGGCGGAGGACGGACCCGGTCCAGAGGACGCGTGCTCGGAGAGGCTCCACATCGGCGGGCGAGCTCTTGTCTTGACCTCGACCGCAGGGCACTAACCTCCGAGGGTCTCGCTCTGGGGGGCGGAGGACGGACCCGGTCCATAGGACGCGCGCTCGGAGAGGCTCCACATCGGCGGGCGAGCTTTTGGCTCAACCTCTATCGCAGGGCACTAACCTCCGAGGGTCTCGCTCTGGAGGGCGGAGGACGGACCCAGTCCAGAGGGCGTGCGCTCAGAGAGGCTCCACATCGACGGGCGAGCTCTTGGCTCGACCTCGATCGTAGGGCACTAACCTCCGAGGGTTTCACTCTAGAGGGCAGAGGACGGCTCCGACCTAGGCGTCGAGCTCACGAGCTCGACCTGGCAAAGGACTGAGCTTGGCTTGCTGTCCTGGGGGACTCGACTCAGCTCGGCGAAGTGCCCCGAATAGAGGAGTCGCCTTGGCGCCCGCCATGGCGGTCTTGTTTAACGTGGCGCTCGTCAGCTACCCACGTCAGCGGTCTTGCCACATCAGCACGTACACACACAAATATATATATATATATATATGCATGCATACATTATGCATGTATTTAAATATGTATGCATGCATAGATACATGCATACATCCATATATACATACATGTATATACATGCATGCATCCATGCATCCATGCATGGATACATATATCCATTCATGCATACATTTTCATGTGTGCGTACAAACTATGTACATAGATACATATAAAGATATACATATACATATATGCATAGATACATATATACATTAATCCAATCAAGGAAAAGAAAATATTTTCTTTGACCTGCTCTATTTAGATCTTTCAAAAGAAAAAAAAGATGATGCAAGAATTGCAAAATAGGGTTTAAGTCTCTTTCATTAATTGGTTAATTCTGCATATCATAAATTGAGATACATAATCTCTATTTATAAAAATGAGATCCATCCTTTTATAGTTATGATCAAATATCTCTTCTTTATCTTCTAGAAGGATATCCATCCTTAAACAAGTTTAATTAGATTCCTCATCCTAGCTTATATAGGACTAGATCTCTGAAAATATAATAAATATAAAATATCATAAAAAATATTAAAATTTTATATAAGATAGATATCGATTTTTAAATCAACTTTGCCTTCTATTGCTTAATCTGATTCTTTATGGATTAAAAGATAACCTTCAATCAAAATCTTTTTTGAAAAGTTTTAATTTGACTAGCTTTTTTCAAGGACAAAATAATAAAAAATTGGCTTGATTTAGCCTATTTTAGAGATTAGTCCAAAATTATAGATCTTAAAAAGATATCCAATTTTTTAAAAAAGATCATCTTAAATAAATATTGTATGATCAAGATATGGTCTCCTAAAGTCTAACTTGCGAATAGACTTCTTGAAATGAGGGATTTTATCCTAGATCCAATCTAGCTCTTACTTGTAGTAGCTAAAATGGTCTACATCGAGTTTGAGAATTTTCATCGAGTTTAAGGGATTTAGCTCTTGATAAATCAGAACTGTATATGGAAAAATGTAATATTGGGCTTGGGCTAAAGTCGGCAGGCCCAGCCGACTTCAACCCAAACTCATAAAAAAAAGAAGAAGGAGAAGAAGAAGAAACGGGATGTTGGCTGAGACCATAACAGGGGAGGAGTTTTCTCCCTCATCCGGTCGGAGTTTCCACCGAGGGTCTCGGTGGGAGAGTCGTGAGGGGAGAGGGGATTGGTTGGCGATGTGTTCGTGTAGGGTTGGGACTCGATTGGTCGGTGGTAGAGTTTCAAATGGCAAGGAAAACTCTCCTTGTTCTCTCTTTAAAAACTCCTCACCACCGCCTCATCAAGCACCTCCACGCACTTCTCCCTCTCCGACGAGCGACCGGGAACTCTCCAACGCCGGCCGGTAAGTCCTTTCCTTTTATTTTCAATTTTTTTGGGAGGATTTTTGATGTTTTTTCTTGGGTTTCCATTTCGGTTTTGGGGTCGTTCGTCATCGGAGGTCGCACCGCCGCTTGCTTCCGACCTGTCAGGGTCTTCCGGTGACCTCCTCCCATTGGCCACCGCCGGTGACCATGGGAGGTGGGCTCGATTTAGTTGGGGGGAAAGCCAGGGGGGTTCGGGAGAAAGAAGAAAAGAAAGAAGGAAAGAAAGAAGAAAGGAAAAAAAAAAGAGAATGTTTCTGTACGATCCAGGGAAAAAAAAATGGAGAGAGAAAGAGAGGAGAGAGGAAGAAGAGAGAGAAAGTCAAGTGATTTTCTCGAGATTCATGAAAAATTGAGAATTTAGTTTTTAATTAAAATTCTTTATTATTCAGAGAGTCAGTCTTCTGTGCAGGAAGGTGTTGCGCAGATTTCGGGGATGGATTAGTTCAAGCGTGGATAGTTAGTTTTTGAGAGGTAAGGACTTCTAGACTTGATCACCCGTAATATAAATATATTTTACATGACTTGATTTGATCCGAGCATATATTTAAATAGTTTTCATGCATGGTTGTTTTCGGATAGCATGATTTGATTTCCTGGGATACAGAATGAGTTTGTTGTTAATATTGTTTATGTTTTATTTAATATATCATGTTTACCAAGTGATCTTTGAATGTGTTTGATCGTGATATCGATCGTTGAAAGGTGACATGTTCTGATTATGTGAGATGAAATGATAAAGTGTTAAGTGAACTGGTATTTGGACAGCCATGCCACGGCGGTACCGTGGTTCCTCAGTGTGCCAATCATAGGCTGGAGTGTGACAACAGTGTGCCCGTCACAGGCTAGAGTGTGACAACAATGTGCCCATCATAGGCTGGAGTGTGACAATAGTGTGCCAGTCACAAGCTGGAGTATGACCGTGGCTAGTCCAGAACCCTAAAGATAATGGTTAAATAATAAAAATTCTAAAAGAAAAATGTAAAGTTTTCAAAATTTTTGTCATACATGAAACTTGAATTGTTTGACTGTGACACATGATATACTGGTGTTTTGCTATTTTCATATATATATATTATTATTGGTGATCACATGGAAACCTTACTGGGTTGTATAGCTCACTCCCTACTATTTATTTTTTTCAGAGACTCAGGATACATAGCGAGGATTTGGGCTGGGTGTGAGACGGAGTTTCATAAATGTTGAGCTAGTTAGTTGGTTAGTTTTAGTTTCGGTTACTGATGTTTGTGAATCAGTAGACCAATTAATGATATCGACTTAATAAATGGATTATTCAATTGTTACTTGATTGTTTATATAATATTAGTTTTAATTTGATATGTTTGACTCTTGTGTAACTAGGCCTTGCATGATCTCTAGGATAAAACCTTGGGTTTGTGCAGCGGTTGCGTAATCGATTCCGGTGCTGGATTCAGGACGTGACAGAGTGGTATCAGAGCAAATCAGGTTCTAGGATCTTAGGGTATAAGCTCATCGAGAGAGAGTGTGGGTTGATTCATAGGTGGGGTAGATAATGTGTCATGTTTTTTTTGATCATCTGAGTGTTAGTTGTATATAATAATGACTGGTATAGGATTTCCATGGTGCGTGGAAGTGGGCATGGACGTGCTAGGAGGCCCACAAGATTTGCGGATAGATCAAATGCTTGGGATCCTATAGAACAGCACGAGGATACTAGAATTTTATCTGGTGATGAGGAACATCCACAAGAACCAACGCCCAATCCCATGGACAGCACCGGTGATGAGGAACATCCACAGGAACCGGCACCCAATCCTTTGGACAATATCCCAGAGACTGGGACTGTAGAAATAGGAACACCAGGAGGATCTGGAGTTCAGCCTGGGGACCAGGTGGGTCTTTCTCAGCTATTGCAATATTTTATGCAGCAACAAGCTTCTGCAAGAGCTGATACACTGAGATTAATGGAAGCACAACAACAACAGCAATAATTTATGCAGCAGCTATTATTACAGTAGCAACAGCCAGAAGTTAGAATTCCACAAGAATGACCAATCACTTTAATAGATTTCAAAAAGTATGCGCCACCGATATTCAAGGGAACATTTGATTCCATGGAGGCAGAGGGTTGGCTGAAAGTCGTTGAGAAAGTTTTCCAAGCCTTGTAGTGTCCGAAAGGGGAGAAGGTTACATTCGCTACCTTTTTATTGCAAGATGAGGAAGCTGCTTGGTGGGAGTTGGAGCTTGGAAAGCAAGGACCGACTGATGTACTTTTTATATGGACAGATTTCAAAAAGGTTTTCTATGAGAGGTACTTTCCTCAAAGTGTTCGGATACAAAAATTTCAAAAATTTGATCGCTTGGAGCAAGGTAACTTAACTATTTCTCAGTATGCTATAAAATTTGAAGAATTATTGAGATATACTTCATCACTCTTAGCAGATGAAGGGATCCGGGCCAGGAAATTCGAAAATGGACTTAGAGGTCGGATTCAGCATCAGGTGACTGCCTTTGAGCTACCAACTTATAAAGAGGTCATCAATAAGGCATTGATTATAGAAATGAGATTGGATGTGGCTCAAGCTGAAAGAGAAAAAGCATTGAAGAAGAAATCCGAAACAAGAGGGTATCAAGGCCAATCCTATAAAGATACCAATGCAAAAACAAGGAAGCTTGACAATACAACTTCAGATGACAAGACTCAACCAAAGAGTGACGTCAAGTGCTTTAAGTATGGTGGTTCTCACTATAAGCGGGATTGTACATGGCCAGATGAGTGGAAGTGCCATAACTGTGGCAAACCGGGTCATAAGGCAGTTGTGTGTCCCTATGGTCAAGGGTCACAGCACCAAGTACCTCGTGGAAGACAGCAACATGAAGGATAGCAGAAATCAGTAACTCAGGGACGGGTTTATGCACTCACCCAGCAGGATGCTAATGCATCAAATTCAGTAGTGACAGGTATGATCAGATTATTTTCTAGCAATGTTTATATTCTATTTGATACTGGTGCCACACACTCTTTCGTCTGTGTTAGATCGGTTAGAGAAAGTAATGAGTTAACCTCGACACCTTTATAATTTGAACTCTGTATTTTCACTCCTAGTGGGGATATTTTTGTGTTTAATCAAATCTGCAAGGAGTGTAGATTGAATATCGAAGGTAGGGAGATGGAAGCTGATTTGATAGTCATGGATATGAAAGATTTTGATGTGATCCTTGGAATGGATTGGCTTGTAGCACACCATGCTTCCATTAACTGTTTTGAGAAGATAGTGAAATTTCAGATTTCTGATCAATCAGAGTTTTATTTTGAGGGTAACAAGTTAACCTTTATGAGAAGGGTAATTTCGGTTTTTATTGCCAAGCGACTCCTCAAAAAAGGTTATGAAGGATTTCTGGCAGTAGTGATAGATACTTGACAGCAGGAGCTTAGATTGGAAGACATACCCATTGTGAAAGAATTTTCGGAGGTCTTTCCCGATGATTTGCCAGGATTACCTCCTGATAGAGAGATTGAGTTCTCTATTGATCTTATACCAGGTACAGGTGCCATCTCCAAAGCTTCCTATAGAATGGCTCCGACAGAATTAAAAGAACTTAAAGAGCACTTGCAAGAACTGTTGGATAAAGGATTTATCAGACCTAGCATGTATCCCTGGGATGCTCCGGTCCTATTCATAAAGAAGAAGGATGGGTGTTTCCGGCTCTGCATTGACTATCGGGAGTTGAATAAAGTGACCATAAGGAACAAATATCCCTTATCAAGGATTAATGATCTATTTGATCAACTACAGGGAGCACAAGTATTCTCAAAGATTGATCTTCGTTCTGGTTATCATCAATTGAAGATAAAGGTAGAGGATGTGCCAAAGACAGCTTTTAGAACCAGATATGGGCACTATGAATTTTTGGTTCTACCTTTTGGTTTGACAAATGCACCTGCAGTTTTCATGGATCTCATGAACCGAGTGTTTAGACCATATCTGGATCAATTTATAGTAGTATTTATTGATGACATACTGATTTATTCAAGGAGTCTACAGGCACATGAGAAACACTTAAAAATAGTATTACAAATACTCAAGGAGAAGAAGTTGTATGCCAAGCTTAAAAAATGTGACTTTTGGTTAGACAGAATTTCTTTCCCTGGCTATGTTATTTCTAAGGATGGTGTTTCTGTAGATCCAAAGAAAGTGGAAGTAGTGGTAGAGTGGGAGAGACCTACTAACATGTCTGAAGTTCGTAGTTTCCTGGGAATGGCAGGATATTATCGAAGGTTTGTTGAAGGATTTTCTCTTATTGCTATACCTTTAACTCACCTGACCCAAAAACGAACAAAATTTAAATGGACAGATGAATGTGAGCAGAGTTTTCAAGAATTGAAGAAACGGTTAGTCACTGCCCCAGTGTTGACTGTTCCTACAGAAATTGAGAATTTTAGCATATATAGTGATGCATCTAAAAAGGGTCTCAGTTGTGTTTTAATGCAAAATTGAAAAGGTGATAGCCTATGCTTCTAGACAGCTGAAATCATATGAGTCCAATTATCCTACTCATGACCTGGAGTTAGCAGCTATAGTTTTTGCCTTAAAAATATAGAGGCATTACCTGTATGGTAGTTGTGAAATCTTTACAGATCATAAAAGTTTAAAATATATATTCACTCAGAAGGAGTTGAACTTGAGACAGAGAAGATGGTTGGAACTATTAAAGGATTATGATCTGACTATCAACTACCATCCAGGCAAGGCAAATGTTGTAGCAGATGCCCTGAGTAGGAAGTCCCCAAGTAAATTAGCAGCTTTAATTACTAATCAAAAGCATATCATAATGGATCTGGAGAGGTCTGAAATTGAGGTACGAATTCATAATTCTAGGATTCAATTAGCAAGTATTATGGTACAACCTATCCTGATTGACAAAATTAAATCAGCTCCGAAGGAAGATTTAGAGCTTCAGAGAATTAGGGAGACAGTTGAATCGGTGCTCAGTCAGAATTTACTATATATGAAGATGATACCCTGAGGTTTGGTAATAGATTATGTGTTCCTAAGCTTCCAGAATTAAAGAATGAGATTATGGAAGAGGCGCATGGTTCAGCATATACGATGTATCCGGGTAGTACAAAAATGTATCGAGATCTACGTGAAAATTTTTGGTGGACTGGTATGAAGAAAGATATAGCTCAGTATGTGGCTCAATGTTTGGTATGTCAACGGGTAAAAGCTGAGCATCAAAGACCTGCTGGACCATTGCAGTCTCTTGCGATTCCTTAGTGGAAATGGGAACACATTACCATGAACTTTGTGACAGGTTTGCCCAAAATCCCTAAGGAAAATAATACGGTATGGGTGATTATGGACCGGCTTACGAAATCAGCTCACTTCTTATCCTTTCGTGTTGGCTCTCTCTGAAAAAATTTGCAAATTTGTACATGGAACAAATTATGAGATTACATGGGATTCCAGTTTCTATAGTATCGGATCGAGACAGTAGGTTTGTTTCATAATTTTGGAAGAGTCTTCATAAAGCATTGGGGGCCAAATTAAGTTTTAGTACAGCATTTCATCCCCAAACCAATGGACAGTCAGGGCGAACCATCCAAATTTTGGAAGACATGTTGAGAGCTTGTGTTATGGACTTGGGTGGTGCTTGGGATTGTCATCTATCATTAATAGAGTTTATCTACAACAACAGTTATCAAGCCAGCATTCAGATGGCGCCTTTTGAGGCTTTATATGGTAGGAAGTGTAGATCTCCTATCTGTTGGGATGATGTAGGAGAAAAAAAATTGTTGGATCCAGAAATAGTACAACAAACAGTGGAAAAGGTATAAATGATCAGGGAACGTTTGCGTACTGCTCAGAGCTGACAGAAAAGTTATGCTGATAAGAGACGAAGAGAGCTGGAATTCAATATTGGTGATCATGTCTTTTTGAAAGTGTCTCCCACAAAGGGTATGTTGAGATTTGGTGTACGAGGCAAGTTGAGCCCGAGATTTGTGGGACAATTTGAAATTTTGGATAAGGTTGGTGAGGTGGCCTACCAATTAGCGCTACCACCAGTTTTATTTGGAGTGCACAACATGTTTCATGTGTCTATGTTATGGAAGTACTTTCCCGATCTCAATCATGCAATAGATTACGTACCCTTGCAACTTCTGGATGATTTGACCTATGAGGAGGTGCCTTTACGAATCGTCGACAGCAAGGATCAAGAATTGCGACACCAAATCATACCATATGTGAAGGTGCAATGGAGTGATCACAGTGAAAGAGAAGCTACATGGGAACTTGAAGCAGAGATGCGAGCAAAATATCCACAGCTTTTCGAAATACCAGGTACATAAATTTCGAGGATGAAATTTTTTTAACGTGGGAGGAATGTAATATTGGGCTTGGGCTGAAGTCGGCAGGCCCAGCCGACTTCAACCCGAACTCATAAAAAAAAAAAAGAAGAAGAAGAAACGGGATGTTGGCTGAGACCGGAACAGGGGAGGAGTTTTCTCCCTCATCCGGTTGGAGTTTCTGCCGGGGGTCTCGGTGGGAGAGTCGTGAGGGGAGAGGGGATTGGTCGGCGATGGGTTCGTGTAGGGTTGGGACTCGATTGGTCGGTGGTAGAGTTTCAAACGGCAAGGAAAAATCTCGTTGTTCTCTCTTTAAAAACTCCTCATCGCCGCCTCATCGAGCGCCTCCACTTACTTCTCCCTCTCCGATGAGCGACCGGGAGCTCTCCAACACTGGCCGGTAAGTCCTTTCCTTATTTTCAATTTTTTTTGGAAGGATTTTTGATGTTTTTTCTTGGGTTTCCATTTTGGTTTTGGGGCCATTCGTCACCGGAGGTCGCGCCGCCGCCTGCTTTCGACCCATCGGGGTCTTCCGATGACCTCCTCCCATTGGCCACCACCGGTGACCATGGGAGGTCAGCTCGGTTTAGTCGGGGGGAAAGCCAGGGGGTTCAGGAGAAAGAAGAAAAGAAAGAAGGAAAGAAAGAAGGAAAAAAAAAAGAGAGAAGGTTTCTGTACTGTCCAGGGGAAAAAAATGGAGAGAGAAAGAGAGGAGAAAGGAAGAAGAGAGAGAAAGTCAAGTGATTTTCTCGAGATTAGTGAAAAATTGAGAATTAATTTTTAATAAAAATTCTTTATTATTATAGGGAGTCAGTCTTCTGAGCAGAAAGGCGTCACGCAGATTTCGGGTACGGATTAGTTCAAACATGGATAGTTGGTTTTTGAGAGGTAAGGACTTCTAGACTTGATCACCCGTAATATAAATATATTTTACATGACCTGATTTGATCCGGCATATATTTAAATATTTTTCATGCATGGTTATTTTCGGATAGCATGATTTGATTTTTCGGGATACAGAATGAGTTTGTTATTAATGTTGTTTGTGTTCTATTTAATATATCATGTTTACCAAGTGATCTTTGAATGTGTTTGATCGTGATATCGATCATTGAAAGGTGACATGTTCTGACTATGTGAGATGAAATGATAATGTTAAGTGAACCGATGTTTGGACTAGCCATGCCATGGCGGTACCGTGGTTTCTCAGTGTGCCAGTCACAGGCTAGAGTGTGACAATTTGTGTGCCAGTCATAGGCTGGAGTGTGACAACAGTGTGCCCATCACAGGCTGGAGTGTGACAACAGTGTGCCCGTCACAGGCTGGAGTGTGACAATAGTGTGCCAGTCACAGGCTGGAGTCTGACCGTGGCTAGTCTAGAACCATAAAGATAATGGTTAAATAATAGAAATTCTAAAAGAAAAATATAAAGTTTTCAAAATTTTTGTCATACATGAAACTTGAATTGTTTGACTGTGACACATGATATACCAGTGTTTTGCTGTTTTCATATATATATATTATTATTGGTGATCACATGAAAACCTTACTGGGCTGTATAGCTTACTCCCTACTATTTATTTTTTTCAGAGACTCAGGATACATAGCGAGGATTTGGGCTGGACGTGAGATGGAGTTTCATAAATGTTGAGCTAGTTAGTTAGTTAGTTTTAGTTTCGGTTACTGATGTTTGTGAATCAGTAGACCAATTAATGATATCGACTTAATAAATGGATTGTTCAATTGTTACTTGATTGTTTATATAATATTAGTTTTAATTTGATATGTTTGACTCTTGTGTAACTAGGCCTTGCTTGATCTCTAGGATAAAACCTAGGGTTTGTGCTGTCGGTCGCGTAACCAATTCCGGTGCTAGATTCGGGGCGTGACAGAAAATGCTTACCTCCCCGTCTCGAGGGTAAATCACTTGGCTTTGCTTGGAGATGGTTTTCTATTTTTATTTTTTTAGTAGATAATAGATCTTGATCTCTAGATAGGAGTTAATTTCACTATAGGAGTTGCTAGTGCTTATATTAAAGGTATCGCCAATTGAGTCATAACTTGGGTGAGTTAGATAATTTTCTTTTCTAATTATGTTAGATGTCCTCTCATCTCATCATCCATTAAAATAGAACTAATAGCCAGACTTGCATTTGTTGTTCAATGTACTTCTAGCATGAATAGCTTTTCTCCTGATTATTTGTATTACTCGTGCATCCGAACCTTCCATAGATATAGAGGACTAAAGCTCGAATACCAACTTGATCCGATCGGGAGGAAGGAAATATTTCTTTCAACCCGCTCTACTTAGATCTTTTAATAAAAAAACATAATAGAAGAATTACAAAAGTAGAGTTTAAGTCTCTCTTTCTTTTATTGATTAATTATTCATATTATGAATTGCTATTTATAATAATGAGATTTGCCATTTCATAATTAGGGTCGAATTTATTTTCTTATCTTCTAAAAAGATGTTTATCCTTTAACAAATTTAATTGGATTCATCTTTTTAGCTTAAAGAGGACCATGTCTTTTAAAATATGATAATTAAAATATCATAAAAATATAAAAAATTATAAAAGATAGATCTTCATTTTTATGTGCATATATATATGTGCATGCATACATACATGTATATATATGTATATATGTGCATGCATACATACATGTATGCATGCATGCATACATGTATACATCAAGAAGCAGTTTTGAAGTTTTAGAGTGCTAAAAAAGACGTTTCCTATCTTAAAAGAGATGCCTCCATATTCCTTGCAAAAGCAAGCATGACTAATTATAACTGCATGTACAATTCATAATTATATTAGGAAGAAGGTACAAGAGGATTGTCTCTTTAAGTATGCAGATAAAAATATGATTGTTGAAGATGAGGTTGACACTTTCAGTGAAGCTACTGCATGTGTTGATAGGATTGCTAACTCTCAATAAAAGATGGGTGTAATAAGAGATAGAATTGCTAATATATAGGCTTGAGTGTATAGTTTGATTGAATGATTTAGATCTCATTTTTTAATATATAGAATAATAGCAAAATCTTGTATACTTATCAAACATCTTTTTGCCTTTTGCTTTATGGCAATGTAGTTATCAAAAATATATATTTTTATTTTCTAATAAAAATCAAAAAAATCAAAATTATTTTTTAGAAATCAAAAATTAAAAATTAAGAATCAAAAAGTGTAATCAAACACACCCTTAACTATTTTGCTGCATTGGGAGCACATCAAGAATTAACATCTCTTATGGACTCCCCTTTGTCTCAACTCTTCATTCTTTCTTTAGGACTAGAATAGGGGACCAGATGTGGCAGGATGCACAAGGGACTATAGGTGGAATTATAATTGGATGGAATCCTTTATCCTTCTCTCTGACCAAGGTTTTAGTTAGGGGTGGCAATTTATGATCCAACCCACCAACCTGACCAACGTTTGACCAGTCATAAACTAGTTTGGATTTGGGATAAACATATTTGGATCATAAATGGGTCGACCTGTTTAATCTATTTAATAAACGGGTCGGGTTCAAGTATTTTAGGCCTAACCTCTTTAACCCGTTTAATCCATTTAATATACGGGTCGGGTCGAATTGGGTTAGATAAATAGGCATCTATTTATAAAATAGGTTAGGTCGGGTTGGGTCAGATAAATAGGTTATTCAATTATTAAATAGATTAAACATGTCGGGTCGGGTCGGGTTAGCAGGTTACTCGTTTAATAAATGGATTGGGTTGGGTTACCTGTTTATTAAATGGATTAGGTTCGGTTTGAAATTACAACCCATTCAATAAACAGATCAGGTTCGGTTTAAGGCTTTTCTAACCTGGCCTGTATATGATCCGATCCGACCCGATTGTCACCCTAGTTTCAGTGGAACTACATGGTAGATCTTTGGGCAAATCTTTGGCTATTTTTATAGTTCATGGCCCTAATGAAAGAGCCCTCATAGACACTTTCTTTCAAGAGTTAATTGATGTCAGAGGTGAGCTTAGTAGCCGTGGATGCCAGGTGGGGACTTCAACATCACCAATGATCTTGCTGATGGGAGAGGGAACCCACAAAATGTAAAGGACTCTCAAGCTTTCCTTGATTTCATATCCTTCATGCAACTATAGACTTGTAATTAAAAGGGCGAAGTTTCACCTGGCCTAATGGAGGGAGCGACCAGCCATGGCCAGATTGGATAGATTTCTTCTTTCCTCGAAGTGGGATGACCTTTTTCCATTTTAGAACTCTATGGTAAGTTCTACGTCTGATCATGTCCCAATCACCCTAGATTGCAAAGGGAGGTTGTTGACTACACCAATATTGTTCAAATTTGAATCTTGGTGGAACAAAGAAGCAGGATTGGATGATATTATCACACGCATGTGGGTGAGGATTAGAGGCAATAAGAACATTGCAGCTAATTTGATGAATAATCTTGGGCGATTAAGGAGAGAGCTAAAAAAAATGGTCAATGCTCCGAAGAAACTCTAAAAAAGGGATCAAAGATAAGCTTCTGCATGACATCGAGGTTCTCAATAAGAAGGAAGATACATCAGATCTTTAGCCCACTGGAGCTTAACACTTGAAGGTTCATGTATAACTCATTGCAAGAGATCTATGAAAAGGAGGAAACTGTATTGGCACCAACGATCAAGAGCTACTTGGTTGAAAGAGGAGGATAGGAATACAATCTTTTTCCATAAAGTTGCTTTAGGTAGAAAAAGAAGAAACCTAATCACTACATTATTTGATGGAGATGTGGAATTCTCTAGTCAAAAAGACCTTAATTGAAACGAAGCTCCATGAATTCTTCAAAGTCTCTTCGGCATCTCTCACACTTCATCTCTAGACATTGACTGTATCTATTATATGGCAGCCCCTTGGTGGATTTGGAGCCTCTTGTAGCAGACTTCACCTACTGTATTTTCTTTGGTTGCAACCAAAGCCTTTGGCACTGAAGTTTTCCCCTTGCTTTTCTTTCACAGGTATTGAGATATCCTTGAAGATGACATTCTTGCTCTTTTAGAAGGGTTTCACAAGGGTTCCTTTTTTTTTTTGATAAAGAAAAAGGATAGGGGGGGATAAATCCCGATTATAGCTACTGCCTTAGTGGTCGCAAGGGTTCCTTTGATCTAAGTAGTTAGGCTCAATTATGCACATGCAGCTCTTATTCCCAAGGAAGATGGCCTTCTCACAGTGAGAGACATCCATCCCATCAGCCTCTTCAACAGTCTTTATAAAATTATCTCCAAGTCTACATTCCAATCAGTCTTGATAGATGCATGATTCGCAGTCTTCTTTCATGGAAGTTAGGTCAATAACTGAACTTCCTCAGTGCTCATGAAATCTTGGCCTACTGCAATATAGAACAAGGCATCCTGGGGTTCTTTGCAAATTGGAGTTCGAGAAAGCCTTGGACAAAGTAAGTTGGAACTTCTATCTCTTTTTGAGAACCTGGATTTCCTCCAAAGTGGTGTGGCTGGATCAATGCTCTCCTATCTTCTGCTTCAGTGGCATTATTGGTAAATGGCAACCCTAGTAGATGGATCTGACACGAGAGGATTAAGACAAAGTGAGCCTTTTTCACCGGCTCTTTTTAGTTTAGTTATCGACGCTCTCTCCAATCTAATATAGAAAGCAAAAGTGCCATAAAAGGCCATAGTATTCTTGTAGCTAGCTAGCTCTCAAAGATGAGCTGCACACTGGTGAGATCCTTGCCGAAAAGGGTTTAAGAATGTCTTCGGGCTGCTCTCTTTATAGTGTTCGGGAAGAGAGTCTCCCACATATCCGTTAGGTGCCCATGCTGGTCACCTACTCTCTTTCATGCTTAAATGCTTTGAGATATGACTTCCAATTTTCAGGCCTTTTGGACTACACGGAGGAAGAGATTGATTCAGCCACGATTCTGAAAGGGATGTACACAACTGGCCAGCTCCATTATATGGCATGTATGACATGAGCGGAACTATAAAAATATTCTTGAAAAGAAGTATGATGGAAGTCTTGGTTTTACACAAGACTGTTGAGGCCGAATTTTAGCGATCTCTTTGTATTGCCAAGATTCAACTAATTCTTTTTAATTCTCTGCAAAATAGATCTATACACCGGAGGATTTTTGATTGGAGACACTTCGATGCTTAAGTCAGCAAGGATTTATAACAACAGATATAGAATTTTAGAGAAGATAAGTAGAATCGGGAATACTTCAGCTAATTTTTCTTACTTATCCCCGGAGGTCCTCTTTTTTCGATATTTATAAGCATTTGCCTTAATAGAATTTAGTTAGAAGGGGTTTCTTGTAGTTAGTCTCGACATTATTCCGTTGAAAACTAACTCGAACCTGTTATAACGATTGGTTGTTATTTTAGTAGAATAACCATCTCTTTTCTTGCCGTCCTCATTCTTCTTGAATCAGCCGGTGCATTTGGTCCCATTCTTCTGACCTGGAGTCGATCAGACTTTACAAGTTCATTGGTCTTTATGAGTTGATTGGATTAATGTGCTCTAGAGATAAGTTGACCGAAAGCCATATCATCAGCTTATTAACCCTTTGGGCTCATCACAGCCTTTGATTAACTAGTCCGACTGGTCCATCATAACACTTGCCTCCTACTCCTAGTTTCAAGGTACATTGATGCCTTGAAAGGTGGGAGTTAATAATTTTTGAGAGAGACTTAGACCACACTTTGATGTATTATGTTGCTATAGGGCTAGTATAGCTCATTATTCTTCTTTTTCTTCTTTTTAAATTTTGAATCATGGATTACTCAGGACTCGGGGAAGTGCACTAGATTGCATGGAGTAATTAGTAAACCTAGTTATTTGATCATTCGTGATAATTGGATATTTATTGGTATAGCTCAAATTTAAAGATTTATCTAAATAAGATATTATTGTTGATAAAAATGATTTGGTTTGATCTTTATAAAGATTGATTCTCTCAAGAATTATTAAAAAAATACTCAAATTATTATGATTTGATCTATAGTCTTGCATGCTTGGAGGGATCATCCTGTTGTATGCAGCATCTGTTATGCACTTGGTTTGGTTTGTGGCATGATAGTGTACTACCAATTGATTGAATTCAACCCTGTCCATCTTCTTAACTACTTCATGCTAGCTCTTCTTGCTCCTCCCATATGTCCAAGAAAGTGTGATCATTTAAAAAGAAGGAAGAAATTGCAAAGGGAACCCACCCACCTTGTGGAACCTTGTGCCTTTAAGGGGGTTATATACACGCCTTCAATACCAACATAGACAAGGAGAAGTAACAATACAAAGAATATGTTGGTCTCCTAAATAAACAGCATCACCACAGCCATGAGAAATACTGTGATGCGCATCAATCATATCACTACTACTCCTGCAAAAAACAAGAATCATTTCCTACATCGAGAGAGGTTGAAGAGATGGGAGTTCAGGTGCTATGTCCTTAGCAAAATAACAAATATTTTTATTTTATTTTATTTTTCCTCTACCATTACCAAAGGCCTATTTATTTTTTCTCCCTCCTTGCCTTCTATGCTATTGGAACTATTCTTTAGCTATATTCATGATGGTAACAAGGACAAGAAATTTCTGAACAGGGAATATCAAGTGATTGATAAGGGAATGGAAGGATCTATCCAAGGCCCACTTACCAATATGCATTTTCTATCTCTGCACCATGCTTGAATCCTACTGTGATTAATATACTAGAAATCATTAGCAAGATTTTTAATTCTATAGGATTGAACTGTTCTGATTTTTTTATGGAACGAGACACATCACTATTCCATCCTATCCTGATACTTAAGATAGGAGATGTCTCAAGATATCTTGATTAAGATGCTAGGACAATGCCAGAATAATATTGCATCTTGGTGTTTTGCTGGGACCTGAATCTTTGATCATCAGAAAGTACTTTACTTCGAAGGATCGTTCATACTTCCAGTATCTGATTTATATCCATATTCATTTTAAAAAAGTCAAGGTTATGACTTTTTACATCTAACTAATATCTATATCTGTATTTATATTTGTTAGATAAAACAAATATAGATATGAATATATTAGTATCCAATCCGGTCTCAGCGCTGCACTTAAATAGTATGTTATTTAATTCATGATTTCTCAGAGTATGTGATAGGCAACAATTTCATTGTTGATGCACGTGTCCCCCTACATGGCATTCCAATTTTCTCTTTCCCTTTGTTATGTAAATAATGTTGCATTGGATTTGGATCTAAACAAGTTGGTATATACCTGTGGCGGAACTCCGCGGGTCTCTTCTGGTTATTTTAAGCATATCAGTATATAGTCGGTTAGCCAATTTAAAGTGTAATTGCACGGCCATATCTATATTGAATGGGTAATCAAATTTGTAGTTCCTTCTCTTTCCCCTCTTTCTGATAGCAGGATGCAATTGCATCTCTTAGTTATAAATATTTCCTTATTTTGCACTAGAAGTTACAAACATGGTTCGATGTTCAATTTGCACTATTTTAGGGCTTTTTCCTTGGAGAAGTTTCTACCAAATAAATAAACATGCATGTCAAATGGCAACTATTTTGTGTAGTTGGACTTTGATCATTATAAAATTCTTCATTGATTTTTGATCTGTATAATGTGTTTTGACCGGTGATGTTGAATAAGTTACTCTTGTTAATGTTTTAATAGCTGTAAGATACAAAATTTGAAATCATGAATCCAATATATTTAAATCTTGTATGTAATACCCAAAAAAAAAAGGAAAGAAGGGACGAAGGGAGAAGAAGACTCCTAATGGGAGTCTTCCTCCTTCTCGAGTCCGTCGGGAGAAAGGAAGAGGGGAGGGCCAAAACACTACCCCCAAAAACTATAAAAAGGAATCCCACTCCTCCCTCTCTTCATCACCCTCCCCACCCCCTTATTGCCGGTGACGAGCTATGCCCTTCATGGGTACGGCGATGAGTCCAGGGGAATCTCCGACAATCGATCGGCGGAGGACCTTACCTGGACCAAGATAAGACTTTTTGGCTTTTCTCCCCTTTTATCCTTTAATTCTCGATGATGAGGGTCGTCGTCGATGGATGTCGGACTGGATGGAGGCCAAGCCATCGTAGATCGATATCAGTCCCGTTCGACCGAGTAAAAGACAAAGAGAGGGGGAGGAAGGAGAGGAAGAAGAGAGGGGAGAGGAGGAGAAGGGAAGAAGAAGGGAAGGGAAAAGAAAAGAAAAAAAGAGAGGGGAGACCCCCCTATTTGGTGGAGAAGAAGGAGAGGAGAGGGGAAGGGAAAAAGAAAAAGAAGGAGAGGAGAGAAGAAAAGAAAAGAAAACGAAAAGAAAAAAGAAAAAAGAGAAGGAAAGAGAAAAAGAAAAGAAAACAAAGAAAAAAAAAAAAAAGAAAGAGAGTGAAGAGAGAGAAGATGAGGAAGAGGAGAAAGAGAAGAGAGAGAAAAAAAAGAGAGAAAGAAAAAATAATAAATAAATACATGTTAAAAAGGGGAGATCGAAAAGCTTTCTTCTCTTTCTTGGAATTCGTGATGTAAGGATATCAGCGGATGAACCAATGATAAAATTTAGATAAAAAATTTTGGGTTTATAATTATCATAGGATTTTTTAATTATATTAAAAAGTACTATTGTGGGGAATAGCCTTTTGAGCAGAAGAATGTTGAGCGAGCTCCAGATATAGACTGATATTGAGTATATTTGGATTAGCTCTTGAGAGATAAGGATTTCTGGATATGATCACTAGTTTTATACATATATCTTATATGGCATGATTTGATTCGAGCACATGAGCATCGGCATGCATGGTTGTTTTCGCATGGTATATTTTGATTTCTCATGATGGATAGTATGATTGATATTATTATTATATATGTTCCTGTATACCATATTTTATCAATCAAAGTTACCTTTGGATGGGTTAGACCATGATGCTGGTCATTGAAAAACTTAAAATGACATAACTTGACTATATGATGTAAATTGGTAAAGTGTTAATTATGAAAATAAGGTATTTGGACTAGCCATGCTAAGGACAGGATCATGATTACTGAGATTGCCAGTCACAGGCGGGAGTGTGACAATGAGTTTACCGGTCACAAGCAGGAGTGTGACACTGAGATTGCCAGTCATGGGCAGGAGCATGACCGCAATTAGTCCAGAACCCTAAAAAAAAAGGATAACTAAATAAAAATATAAAAAGGAAACATGATATTATTGAAGGTTTTATTTATATATGGCATTGAGTTATTTTGGTTATATGGTATGACATTCTATTATTTTCTTGTTACTTTTAAATTATATTATCACTGGTGTGACTGTATGGAGTCCTTACTGGGCTATGAAGCTCACTCTCCACTTCTTAATTTTCAAAAATACAGGATGCATAGCAAGAGTCAGACAGAGCATGAGATAGAATACCAAGACTTTAGATTGTTTAGCCAGTTCTGTTTCTGATACTCATGTAATAAATAAGTTGACCGTTTAGTGGTCTTAACTTGAACAAGTTGATTATTCAGTTATTTTTAAATTATTTAATGATGCTTGGTTAATTAATATGATTTTTGGAAACAGAGAGAATCTTGTGTACTTAGGTCTGGCATAATCTCTAGGATGATACCTAGGGTTGTGCGGCTAGTCATGTAGCCGATTCCGGTGTTGGATTAGGAACGTGATAGAGTAGTATCAGAGACTTGGTTATAGGATCCTAGGATATAGTTCATAGAGAGAGTATGGGTCGATCATCAAGTTGGGGTAAGATAATGTGATATTGTAAGATCTGGGTTTTTTTGGATCGAAGTCGGTAGGCCCAGCCGACTTCAACCCAAAATGTAGAAAAAAAGAAGGGCTGAGAGTCGAAATAGGGGAAGGTTGTTCTCCCCTTATCTGATCGAAAAGTTTGCCAGAAATGGTGTTGGGATAGCCCTGGAGGAGAAGAGCTTCGTCGATGATGAGTTTAGGATAGATTGGGACTCCAATCGACGAAGTCTTTCATCCCCAACCGGCATGGAAGCTTGTCTAATAGCTTTTTTAAATCCTCCCTCATCGTCGCTAAATTAAGTCCCATCGAGCCTCCTTCCATGCCGTCATCCTCCTCTCCGGCAAGCATATGAAAACCCCTTCAATGCCGGTGAGTTTGTTTGCCTTATTTCAATTTTTTTAGGAAAAGTTTAATCGAGATTTCTGGTTCGATTTTGTTTGGGGCCGTGCATCGCTGGTGGCCGCACCACCATTTTTTCGCGGTCTGTCGATCCTTCACCCGGTGACCACCTCCCATGGTCGTCATTGGCAACCCTGGGGAGGCCGATCCGATCAAGCCATGGAAGAAACAGGGGGGTTTGGGAGAAGAGAAATAAGAAGGAAGAGAAGAGAAAAAAGAAAGAAAAAAAGAAGAAAGGAAAAAGGAAAAAGAAAAATAAAGAAAAAAAAGAAGAAGAGGAGAGAGAGGAAGAGGATAGAGGAAGAGGAGAGAGAGAAATAGAAAATAATAATAATAATAATAATAATAAATAAATAGTGAGGGGGGAGATCAAAAAGTCTCTCTTTGGGAATTTAAAATTTTATGGATAAAAAGTTTTGGGTTTTACAATTAACCTAGGATTATTTATTTATCTTAAAAAAATTATTATTATAGGGTACAGCCTTCTGAACAAAAGGGTATTATACAGGTTCTGGGTATGGATCAGTATCAGGCATATTAGTTTCTCTATTGAGGTAAGGATATCTGGACATGATCACTAGTCTTATATATGTATTTTGCATGACATGATTTGGTCCGTGCACATGAGCATCGGCATGCATGATTATTTTTGCATAGTATGGTATGACTTTTCATGATAATAGTATGATTGATGTTATTATTATTTATGTTCATGCATACCATGTTTCATCAAACAAAGTTATTTTTAGATTGGTTGGACCGTAATGCCGATTCTTGGAAAACTATAAATGACATGATTTGACTATATGAAGTGAGTTGATGAAGTGTTAATCAAGTAAATACAGTATCTGGATTAGCCATGCCATGAGATCGTGGTTACTGATATTACCAGTCACAAGTTGACAATGATATTGCCAGTCGTAGGCATGGACAATGATATTACCAATCGCAGGCATGGACAATGATATTACTAGTCACAGGCATGGACAATGAGGTTACCCATCATAAGCTGAAGTGTGACACCAAGGTTACCAGTCATGGGCTGAAACATGATCATGGTTAGTCCAGAACCCTAAAGAAGAATGATAACTAATGAAAATATGAAAAGAAAAATATAGTTTTCTCAATGATTTTGTTATATATGATATTTGAGTTGTTTGATTGCATGATATGATATACTAGTATGTTCTTGCTATTTTCAGAATTATACTATTTTTGGTGTGATTGTTTGGGGACCTTATTGAGCTGTAAAGCTCATAATCCCCTACTTTTTTTTTCCAGAGTTGTGCAGGATATTCGAGCTTGGTAGTGGATTGGATTCGGAATGAAATGATGCATAGCAAGGATCAGGTTGAGCATGAGATTGAATACCAAGATCTTAAATAGTTTAGTTAGTTCTGTTGCTAGTACCTATGTAATAAGCAAATGGATCATTTAGTGGTCTTGATTTGGATAAATGAACTGTTTAGTTATTATTTAATCGTTAAAATAATGTTGATATAATTGCTATGATTTTAAATGAAGTGATTCTTGTGTACCTAGGCTTAGCATGATCTCTAGGATAAAACCTAGGGTCGTGCGGCCAGTCGCATAGCCGATTCCGGTACTGGATTCGGGGCATGATAGAATGGTATCAAAGCTTAGGTTATGATGATTTGGGACCGTGGCATAAATGATTAGGATAGATATAAGTGACATCAAAAATCAGGTCATGATTGTTCGAGACTGGGATACAAGTGATTTGGAAATCATATAGTGATTATTAGGATATGACAAAATGATATAAAAGCTTAGGTTATAATTATTTAGGACTATGATATAAGTGATTAAGACATGACATGGGTGATATTAAAGCTCAGCTTATGATTACTTGAGACTATGATATAAGTAGTTTGGACATGACATGAATAATATTGAAGCTTAAAGTATGTTCGCTTGGCATTGTGATATAAGTGATTAGGATATGATTTGAATATCAAAATTTGGGTAATGATCATTATGGATTATGACTTAGTATCATGATCAGTCGGGACATGATAAAAGTTACAAGAATGAATTTGAAGTTAGATTTCTAATCTTTTGGTATTATGCATAGGATCTGATATATGATTGGTGTAAGGAAGGAACATGATTTTTGGTCTGAAATATGCATAATGTAATTGATCTAAGATAAATGTAAAGGGTTGAAGGAGTTATATTATTCGATCATGATCAGTAAATATATATATGATAAATATTGGAGAGTTAGATAAGATGTATCTTTGCCTTTGATCAGTAGGTTTGATCCAAGCATCAAGAGTACTAGCTTGAAATTATAGTTTGTTATGTTAACGGATCATGCTGAATATATATGTTCAATTATCAATTAAATAATTTTGGAATTCTAAATCTGATATGGATGCAGATTATAATAACATGCTAGTTTTGTTATTAATTATTGGATTATAAATATTTGGGACTATTGTAAGAAGATGGTTAGGGTATAGGTTATGCAAGAGTTTAAGGATATTAGAAAGAAAAATTTTATGATGAACCTATATGTGGAGTATTGTTGGAAAAATATGTAATGAAAAATATATTTAGGATAATGCATAGATTGGTAATTTGCTATTAGCGGATTAAATTATATTATGTACACAGGTCATGCACATCTTGGTAGAATCTTTGATGGGTTAGGTTGGTAGTCTTGGATTGAATTATTTGATCATCCTTATAATTGTTGGGGATTATTAGGTATGTCAACTCTATGTAAAACTTAAGATTTATAAGAAGATCTAAATTATCATGCTATTGATGTTGTATTAAGTGAAGAATTGGTATTGGAAGACTTAATACGGGTTCAGCCTATGAGGGATAATGTTTTAGATAATTTATTAATTGATGCTAAGAATTATAGTAAGATAGTTTTACGAATGAGATAAAGTGACTCAATAGCTTTATTTTAATAACTTGAGATCTCCCTGGTACCAAAATAATATAAATTTTTGGAGGGATTTATTTAGTGAACCTAGATAGTTTAGTAAATTTTATCAAAGTGCACAGAGGAAGCGTAGTGGTTTGAGTTATTCTAAAATTAATTAGGAATTGCAAACTCTAACTTTAGAAGTGTTATGATGGGAGCATTGATTTGAATTTTAGTAACAAGATTTTAGTAATAAATGAAAAGATAATGTTAATGATATTTGGGCTACTCTATAGGTGTAGCCATGCAATTTTTATCAATAGGTCCCTCTAGTATAGAAGACTCTAGTAAAAGTTTTGGACATCTCTAAATGTAGAATAAAGAAGTGATTATCCTTACCCGACTAGGATCAGGGATATTTTGATACCAAGCTCCTTTAGTTATGACATTATGATTTCTCTATTTAAGGAGGGCTTGTGATTTCTATAAGATAAATGACTGATTGTAAAATCATGGAGAAGGTCAAGAGAAGAAAGAATGCTAAAGACCATGGCAAGTATTTAATGCTCAAGTCTTCTTCTAATTTTTGGTTAAGAATAAAGTGGATCGATATGATATGGAGTTAATCAGGATAAATAAATCTCAGGGGTAAAGAAATTGTGTACTTAATTCAAGGTTGAGGCACTAATGCTCAATTGAGAGAGATTGAGAGAACTTATGATGTATTGTAAATCATAAGGATTAAAATTGAGATATGATATAATTTTGTTAGGGACTTATGAAGAACATTCTAAGAAAGAGATCATGCAGAAGCTTGAAGATGATGGTAAATTATGTATATCCAAGATTTAGGCATCATGAATTTTCTGTAGAATTAATCAAGGATAATTAATTGTGTTGATATCGAAAGATTAGTATTCTTTTGAAAGAACTCAAGAGAATTCAACAAGTATTGTGAAAGGAAAGGATCAAGTTTTGGGTGTTATATAATTTCGTTACATTAAGATATGATAAACAAGTACCCTAAGAGGCAGGATAATTGAGAGTTTGAGAGTCATATGAGGGTTGGTTACTTTCAAAAATTAAAGTCTCAATCAAGCTAACTTCGGGGACAAAATTATTTTAACGAGGAGAGAATGTGAGATCTATATTTTTTTGGAGCCAAAGTTGGCAGGCCCAACTGACTTCAATCCAAAATGAAGAAAAAAAGAAGGGCTAAGAGTCGGAACAGGGGAAGGTTGTTCTCCCCTTTTCCGGTCAGAAAGTTTGCCGGAAATGGTGCTGGGACAACCATGGAGGAGAAGCGCTTCGTCGGTGATGAGTTTGGGATGGATTGGGACTCCAATAGACAAAGTCTTTCATCCCCAACCGGCATGGAAGCTTGTCCGGTAGCTTCTTTAAATCCTCCCTCACCGTTGCCAAATCGAGCCCCATCGAGCCTCCTTCCATGCCATCACCTCCTCTTTGGCGAGCGTCTGAAAACCCCTTCAATGCCGGTGAGTCCGTTTGCCTTATTTCAAATTTTTTTAGGGAAGGTTTAATCAGGATTTCTGGTTTGGTTTTGTTTGGGGCCGTGCACTATCGGTGGCCGCACCACCATTTTCCCTCGATCTACCTACCCTTCTACCTAGTGACCACCTTCCATGGCCATTGCCGGCAACCTTGGGGAGGCTGGTTTGGTCAAGCCATGGAAGAAATAGGGGGGTTCCGGAGAAGAGAAGAAAGAAGGAAGAGAAGAGAAGAAAGAAAGAAAGAAAGAAAAGAAGAAAGGAAAGAGAAAAAAGAAAAGAAAGAAAAAAAAAAGAGAAGAGGAGAGACAAGATGAGGAGAGAGGAAGAGGAAAGAGAAGATGAGGAGAGAGAAAGAAAAGAGAGAAAGAAGAGAGAGAAAGAAAAACAATAATAATAATAAATAAATAGTGAGGGAGGGAGATTGAAAGTCTCTCTCTGAAAATTTGAAATTTTATGGATAAAAGGTTTTGGATTTTACAATTAACCTAGGATTATTATTTACCTTAAAAAAATTATTATTGTAGGAGGGCAGCCTTCTGAGCAGAAGGATATTGTGCGGATTCCTGGTATGGACCAGTATCAAGCATGTTAGTTATCTCTAGTGAGGTAAGGATATATGGACATGATCACCAGTCTTATATATGTGTTTTGTATAATATGATTTGGTTCGTGTACGTGAGCATTGGCATACATGATTATTTTTGTATAGTATAGTTTGACTTTTCTTGATTATAATATGATTGATGTTACTATTGTTTATGTTCATGCATACCATGTTTCATTAAACAAAGTTATTTTTAGATTGGTTGGACCGTGATGCCGATTATTTAAAAATTGTAAATGACATGATTTGACTATATGAAATGAGTTGATGAAGTGTTAATCAAGTGAATACGGTATCTGGACTAGCCATGCCACGAGATTATGATTATTGATATTGCCAGTCACAAGCTGGACAATGATATTTACAGTCACAGGCATGGACAATGATATTGCCAGTCATAGACTGGACAATGAGGTTGCCCATCACAGGCTGAAGTGTGACACCGAGGTTGCCAGTCATGGGCTGAAGCATGATCGTGGTTAGTCCAGAACCCTAAAGAAGAATGATAACTAATGAAAACATAAAAAATAGTTTTATCAATGATTTTGTTATACATGATATTTGAGTTGTTTGATTGCATAATATGATATACTAGTATGTTCTTGCTATTTCCAGAATTATACTATTTTTGGTGTGACTGTTTGGAAACCTTATTGGGCTGTAAAGCTCATAATCCCCTACTTTCTTTTTTCAGAGTTGTGCAGGATATTTGAGCTTGGTAGTGGATTGGATTTGGAATAAAATGATGCATAACAAGGATCTGGTTGAGCGTGAGACTAAATACCAAGATCTTAGATAGTTTAGTTAGTTATGTTGCTGGTACCCATGTAATAAGCAAATGGATCATTTAATGGTAATGATTTGGATAAATGAACTATTTAGTTATTATTTAATCATTTAAATAATGTTGGTATAATTGCTGTGATTTTAAATGAAGTGACTCTTGTGTACCTAGTTTTGGCATGATCTCTAGGATAAAACCTAGGATCATGTGGTCGGTCGTGTAGCTGATTCTGGTACTGGATTTGGAGCATAAAATATATACTCTTGAGCACTTAAGTGATATGTGAATACTAGCAATGACTGGTATAGAATCCCATGGCACGTGGAGGCGAGCATGGATGTGCAAGGAGGCCTACAAGATTTGCGAATGGTTCGAATGCTTGGAAGCCCTTGGAATAGCAAGAAGATGCTTGGATCTTACTCGATAGTGGCGTGCACCTGCAAGAATCATCACCCAATCTTATGGACAACACTCCGAAGGCTGGGACAATAGAAATAGAAACTTTGGGTGGACCTAAAGTTTGGCCTAGGGACCAGGTTTGCCTCCCTCAGCTAATGCAACTATGGTGCAACAATAAGCCACTGTGAGAATTGATGTGATGAGGCTAATAGAGGTGCAACAACAACAACAACTCATGCATCAACAATAATAACAACTCATGTAGCAACAACAATAGTTTAAGCAGCAACTTCTACAGTAGCAACAACAACAAGAGATCTTTCAGTGACAGTCGGGAGTCAAGGTCTAACAAAAACGATAGATGATCTTGATAGATTTCAAGAAATATGCTCCCCTAATATTCAAGGGAACATCTAACCCTATGGAAGCCAAGGGCTGGTTGAAAGTGGTCGAGAAAAAGAATAATTTTGCTACTTTCATGTTACAAGATGAGACAGCCGCTTGGTGAGATATGGAGCTTGAAAACCTGGGACCGAATGATGCACCTTAATACTTAGGAAGGTTTCAAGAAAGCCTTTTATGAGAGATACTTCCCTCAAAGTGCCCAAATCTAAAAGTTTCAAGAGTTCAACTACTTGGAGTAGGGTAGCATGATAGTTGCCCAGTATGCCGCAAAGTTTGAAGAACTATCCAAATATGCCCTGACACTGATAGTAGATGAGGGCATCCGGGCTAGAAAATTTGAGAATGGACTCAGAGATCGAATTTAACAATAGATAACTACCTTCGAGCTACCCACCTATAAGGAGGTCATCAACAAGGTCCTAATAATAGAAAGAGGGTTAGACATTATTCAAGTAGAGAGAGAAAAAGCTTTGAAGAAGAGGTCCAGATCAGGAGGACATTAGGGTCAACATTATAAAAATACTGGTACAAAGACTAGGAGGTAAGACAATGTTGCTCCAAACGACAAGGCTTAATA
Organism: Areca catechu; assembly: GCA_021397845.1. NCBI lineage: Eukaryota > Viridiplantae > Streptophyta > Magnoliopsida > Arecales > Arecaceae > Areca > Areca catechu. The sequence continues at coordinate 48,997,391 of CM038045.1, read as the reverse complement.
GAAGGATGATGTCAAGTGTTATAAGTGCGGTGGGCCTCACTATCAGCGAGACTGTGCATGGCCAGGAGGGAAGTGTTACAATTATGGAAAGGCGGGTCACAAGGCTATTATGTATCGTAGTAAGAAGGAATCACAACACCAAGTGCCTCAAGCTTCTCGAGGAAACCCCATTAACCAAGCACCTCATGATGGATATCAACAAGAAGGAGGATAGCAGAGGTCGAGGACCCAAGGACGGGTATATGCACTCACACAATAGGATGCCAATGCTTCTAATTCGGTGGTGACAGGTATGATTAGGCTATTTTTGAATGAGGATAAGTATTTTAATACTTATACAGATACAAATAAATTCATTAAATACAAATTGTTTCTTTGGCCCAATTACCGATTAGAAGATTTAGCTTGTATGAATCACTATTGGTTTAATACCAATAATGGCAACCGTTTCAGTATGTTAAGGATAAATATGTATCCATGATTCATAATTTGTTAATAGTATATTTCCTATATATCTGTGATATTTTTCGGTAAATGAAATCCGAAAGATATACATATATGCTATATTACATTCTGGTACATGACACGGATTTAATGGCATATCAACTCAATTGAATCTAGGATGAAATCAGCAAACATCTAGTAGTATTTATATTTTATTCGATGCTGGTGCTATATATTCTTTTATATCAGCTAGTATGGTTAGAAAAAATAAAAAATTATCTTCGATATCCCTAGAAACTGACCTCTGTGTTTCCACACCAGGTGGAGATGTCATCCTAGTTGACCTAATCTACAAGGATTGCAAATTGGACATCAAAGGTAGGGAGATGAAGGCAGATTTAATAATCATAGAGATGAAGGACTTTGATGTGATCCTTGGAATGGACTAGTTAGCGGCATATCATGCTTTCATTGACTGCTTCGAGAAGATAGTGAGATTCTGGGTCCCTGGCCAGCCAAAGTTTGACTTTATGGATAGCAAGTTAACCTCTCAGTGAAAGGTTCTCAGCTTGAATGCCAGGTGACTCCTCAAGAAAGTCTATGAAGGATTCTTGGTGGTAGTGATAAATACACAACAACAAGAGCTTAAATTAAAAGACATTTCCATTGTGAAAGAGTTCCCAGAGGTCTCTCCGATGACCTACCAGGGTTGCCTCCTAATAGAAAAATCAAGTTCTTCATTGATCTCTTACCGGGCATGAAAGCCATCTCCAAAGCTCCATACAGGATGGCTCCAGCTAAATTGAATAAGCTTAAAGAGCAATTGCAAGAGTTGCTAGATAAAGGATTTATCAGACTGATCATGTCTCCTTGGGGTGCTTCGGTGTTATTTGCAAAGAAGGATGGTAGTTTTCGACTGTGTATAGACTATCGGGAGTTAAAAAAGGTGATAGTATGGAATAAATATCCTTTACCAAGGATTGATGATCTATTTGATTAATTATAGGGGGCAAAAATATTTTCTAAAGTTGATCTTCATTTCGATTACCATCAATTAAATACAAGGAGTGAGTATGTACCTAAAACGGTCTTTAAAACTAGATATGGACATTATGAGTTTCTGGTCATGCCCTTCGATCTGACGAATGCACCTGCAGCATTCATGGATCCATGAATCAGGTGTTCAGGCCTTACCTGGTTCGGTTTGTGGTCGTGTTCATTGATGACATACCAATTTATTAAAAAAGAGAAGAGAAAAAAGAAGAGTTTGAGATGAGTATAATGGGAGCTAAACTTCTTTCTCAGACTTCAAATCAAGCAAACTAAAGAGGGAATCTTTATCAACCAAGCGAAGTATATTAGAGAGATACTAAAGAAATTTGGAATGGAGACAACAAAATTACTTGGCACATCTATAAGTCCCTCTTGTAAACTTGATAAAGATGAGAACGATAAGAGTATTGATCAAAAAATATATAGAGATATCATTGGATCCTTGTTTTATCTTACTACAAGTAGACCAGATATTATATTTAGTATTTGTATGTGTGCTACATATCAGTCAAACCCCAAGGAATCACATTTATTAGCTATCAAATATATACCTAAATATTCATTCGGTACTATTGATATTAGATTATGGTATTTTAGATAGTTATCAATTAAGCTTATTGCATATTCAGACGCTGATTTTGCTGGATGTAAGTTAGATAGAAAGAGCAATAGTAAAACTTGTCAATTTTTTGGAGTGAATTTAATTTCTTGGTTTAGTAAGAAATAAAATTTAGTTCCACTATTTATGACTAAGGCTAAATATGTTACAGCTAAAAGTTGTTGTACTCAAATCTTGTGGATTAAATAACAACTCAAAAATTTTGGTATTAAATTAAATAAAATTTTTATAAGATGTGATAATACAAGTACAATAATCTAAATAAAAAACTTATTAAATATTCAAAAAGTTAGCATATTAAGATAAGACACCATTTTATAAAATATCATGTTCAAAATGGTGATGTATTGCTTGACTTTATTTGCATTGATAAATAATTAGCTGATATCTTTACCAAATTTTTTAGTGAAGATAGATTTTCCGTAATTAGGAGACAACTAGGAGTGGTAGATTCTTTTGAGTAGACTTTTTATATTCTCTCAATTTTAGCCCTTAGTAATCCTAATTCAATTAAAAACATACTTATTTTGATCATTCTAAACCTCCTAAAATCGTTGAACAAATCCCCTTAATCTAATTTTTTGGAAAGTTCAATTTTTGTTCTGACTCTGTGATTGAGTCAACATTTGAGTTTTAGCCAAGTATCGACTCACTTAAGTGTCGACTTAAAGTTATTTCCAAGTGTCGACTCATCGACAAAAACCTTAACATTTTATGAAACAACCATGACTTGTTTTTCATTCTATTTTTCCCTCTCTCTCCTAAACCTTTCCCAAATCACTTCCTTGCCCCTCCAATAGTGGGATCTTTTATCTTACCCTTCCTTTTTGGCCTAAATCCATCCCCATTGTTTGGATCTAAGGGAAATGGGACCATGAAAGCAGCTGGTTTATCGTGGGAAGAGGACTCAATCCATTTCAGGTGATTTGAGAGGTATCAAGCACCATTCCAAGACTAGGCATGACCCAAAGGAGAGGAGAGAGACCCGATCTCATTCTCCTCCATCATGCATGATGGAGAGAGTCATTGATAAGGCCATTTCATGTTGGCGGTGTATAGACTTCGGGTACTTTGACCGAGAGGGATTCTCTCAGTCTATAGCATACGAGGCTTTCTGTTTGATGCATGAGAGGTACTAGCCTCACCTAATTAGGGAGTTCTATAGCTCCATGGCCAAAGGTGGAGATGGATGGGTGGCCATTGTTAGAGGGATTTTGATACTCGTTAGTGGTGAGATGTTGAGCTATGATTAGGAGATTCTTATTTGTGGTATGACTACAGATTGCTAGGGGGACAAAGAGGAAGGCTTCAAATGCATTTTAGAGAGGGATGATGTGTAGGGGATCTTAGTGGTTGTGGCCAACCAGTTATCTATAGAGATAAGGCTACTACATCACATTACTACTCGAATACCGGTATTGAAGACATGTCAGTTTGATTTTATCATTGAGAGAGAACTCATGCTGATGGTCGCACTTGTTTGGGGGACAGTCATGAATCTACCAGGGATTATGGCTAGGTAGATGCAGGAGGTAGCTACTAGCAAGAGTCCTTGTCTATCCTATGGCATGGGATTGACCAAGATCTTCAAAGCATTTAGTGTACCCCTTGAGGGTGAGGCCTTCAAGGAGATACTACATATTAATACAAATGATGACAACTCCCTATACCATATGGGGTACAAGAAGCATGGAGCTTGGTGGGTGCGATGAGCTTCTAGATAGGAGGTGGAGCCACATTTTGATGAGGAGATCGAATTTGCTAAGGCTGGACCTTTAGAGCTAGCCATTGGCATAGCAGCAGAGGTAGGGCCTTCAGAGCTAGAGGCAGGGCCTTTAGAGCCAACCACCCAACCTGCACCTGCGGCACTAGAGGCTTTAGCATGAACACCTACTACTCAGCCCAATGATAGATTTGATGATCAAATAAGGGCGATGATAGCTTCTTTGGTGGCCAACTCTGTCAAGACCGAGCTTCAGATCTTATCTATTAGAGTGGATGGTTTACAAATTGAGCTCCATGACTTGAGGACAAAGACTCATGACTCACTAGCACTACTCAGGGGAAGGTTAGAGTCAGTACTTGCAGATATACTAATAGCTATTCAACAACTAACACCTGCCTTAGCTCTAGCTGGTTCATTAGGTCCTCCATCAGATTCTCCACCTCTACCACCTCTAGCAGCTTACCCTCTAGCAGCACATTAGCATCCATCTATAATGGATCCTGATCAACCACAACTCCTTCAGATCATCCATCAAATCAGCCCCCTACTCCTTAGATCTTCTACCAGCTCCACCATCTAATCCGACCACCCAATCTGTCACTAGGACATTAGGGTTCCATACTCCTAGTTTCCATTGCTTTGTCCCTCTAGCAGGACCAGGAGCTTAAGTTATAGGAAGCCCAGACACTTGGCCTCTAGGATCATGGTACCTATTATTATAGACTTCCCATCCAATGAGAACTAGTCTGTTAAGCTATATCTATAGGATCTTGCTTATATCTGATTGATTGTATCTTGATATCCTACAAAACATTCATTTTGTATTCTGGTATCTACAAAACATCCATTTTATATTAATACTGATACATCTATATATATATATATTGTTATCTTCATTTTTGTAACATGAAGTTCTATGTGAATGAAATTCTATATTGTGCTATCTCTTTCTAAAATGATGGCTTTGATTTAATGAATGAATGAAATGCTTTTGCCTTAAAATGTTATTTATGTAAGCAAATAAGAAAGGGGGAGTAAAACTATTATTCAGATGATGACAAAAAGGGATAGTAGAAATAGTAGAATTGTTGATTATATAAGTGGCTAGATAAAAGTAAAAGTAAGGGAAGCATTGATTATATGAATAAAGGAGAGAAAGCTTGAAAACTTAAAGAAAAACTAAAAAATAACATCACTCGATACACTATGGTACATAAGTTTAATTCACTATGACATTCTAGTACAATGATGTGATACACTTTGATACATCTTCATTTACGATCAATACATCTTGATACATTTTGAAACATCTACAATACATACTCTGATATATTAACATGTGTTCATATACATTAATATATTCCTCGATACATTGTTGATGCATAAGTAAATATCTCAAAACATTGTTATTCAAGTAATTATTCTTAAATCTAATACATCAATTCTCTGATACATACATTAGTTAATTATAAGCAATTATATTCCAATATGATCATGCTTTGATACTTTGAGGAACATTATCAATAAATCACTCTGATACCTTGATAAATTGAAAAATCAATCTTATTTTGATATCAGGGTTCTTGAATAAAATTTACATGCTCTGATACTCCAAATTTTATATTCTTATATAATCAAAATTTTGTCATCATCAAAAAGGAAAAGATTGTTGACTCCGGAATTGATTTTGATGAATAATAAAATGTTTGAGTATATGTTGGAGTTTGGAGATTATTGTTTTAGGCACCCTACACACTTCATAAAAGAAAAGACTAGTTGATCAATCTTCAAGCATGAAAATTTTACTATTTTACTTGTCTTTTCAAAGTAAAAAGCATGGATTTAATGAACTTTTGAGAGTTGATATGGAAGAAATTAAGTTGAAGCTTCATATTTCAAGATTGGCATATATTTTTTAATTGGCATAGGTCACGTGTCAACTCAAGAAAATGGTGAGTCAATTTCCAGAAATGACTTAGAGAAGAAGAAGACTGGCACATAGAGTTTTAGCCAACACAGGTCTGTGAGTCGACACTTAGCTTTTAAGTGTCAACTTAAGGATTGACTCATGGTCCATGAGTCGCTGTTATGGAAAAATAATATAATGCTAAATTTCTGGCACAAGTTTATGAGTTGACTCTAGGGTTGACTCAAGGATCGACTCATGTTCCATGAGTTGTAATCTCAAAAAAATTCAAAGAGCAAGATTTTTTAGACATAGCTTGTGAGTCGATACTAGCATCTGAAGTATCGACTCAAGGATCGACTCATGGACTGGTGAGTCGAAATTCAGCTTCTGATATCACAGTAATTGCTATAATTTTTTTTTAAAAAAATGAAGAGAGAGAGTAGAGTTTTCACACCCTATATCACTAGTATAAGTGGGCACGTGACAGATTGCCGCATATCTTGTAGGATTTTATCCACAAAACATGCATGGCCTAAAATTTACCTAGTATCAATGCAAGTAAAATAGAAAAAAAAATCTTTAATCTGATAAATGAGTCTAGCATTATTTTCAAACCCAATTCATGTTAATTATATAATATTTGTTGTCAGATAAAAAGAAAAACATTTAAAGTCCTAATCCTTTTGCTTGTGGTCCATAATTTCATTCACACTAGGTGTTGGCATTTGAAATGTTTAAGAATAAAAGGAATGAGCTTAAAGCCCAATGAGTTATCCCTATCATTATTCAATTAAGCATTATATGCACCAAACTCAAGATCATAATATAAGATTTTCAATTTATAATTAAAGGTATGCTAAGCAATATAAAGTGTACATATATTCAAATAATCAACACATCTAGATGAAAAAAGAATAAAAATTTAAATCTTTATATTCAATTATTCACACACTCTCTCTCCTAGCCTTTTGACTATAGTCATGATCCACCCGTGGCAAGTTCCAAAAGAGTCTAAATCCTAATTATAACACACCATTCATTGGCATGCATCAGTGATTGCCCAATTAGAGGCCGAAAAGGAGCTAGCTCTAAAATCAAACAGAAAATATGTTCGTAATAGCATGTACTGGTGATCATCCCATTGGTGTGGTCCAAAAGAAAATTAGCTTCTTACTATAATATGATGTTAACTAGCATGCACTAGTGATTGCCTCACTGGAATTTTAAAAGGAGATTAGATCCTAAGCCATGTGATCACAATTAGGCTAGAGAGGATATATCACGATCAATAAAATTAACAATATTTCAAAGTAGCACAAGAGTGCAGTTTATACCTAGCATGAAAACTACTTGGATACTCGATCTCAAGAAATATTCAAATCAATGACTAAGTTGAAGACTACAAGATTATCGGTGTAACTGATCAAGCAACTATAATGTTCGGAACCAAGTAACTACTAATGATTACAAGTCAAGTCAGCATGACATTCCTTGATGTACAAAGATCGAGTAATTAGTTAGGCCCAACAACTGCTAAGGTGGGATATGCTCAACAGTCTGAAGCGATGGGATTCCAAGTGCCAAGGTTGCTATTATCGATGACGAACAAAGCATATGGATGCCATAGTTTGATAGATCCAAGCAAGAGGCATGAACAGATAGAAAATAACTATCGTAACAAGAAGCTGTTAACCAAAAGAGGTTATCTCGATGAAAAGAGGTTATTCTTAATCAAAAGAAGTTATTTTCAAATGGAAAGTAGTTGTATCCAATTATTATAAATAGATAAGAGGGAGCCTTCCAAAGGTATGCAATACCAATACAACATAAGATAATAATACTTACCACAAGCTATTCTTAGCTTCACTGTTGTCCCAATACTCGACTAACTTGAGTATTGAAGGGTCCCCCACTAGAAAACTACCGGTCAAGTGGGACTTCTCATGTAGGTAGCACCAGTTGTTGCCCAAAAGCGGGACCACACCTGGAAATTTTTGCAAGGACCATCGATTAAGGATGGTAATGGATCGGGTTCGGGCCGGGGATTTAACTATCCAAACCCAAACCCGAATATCTAATAAACTACCAAAACCCAGTCCAAACACTATTGGGACTGAATTTTTTATCCAAACCCATCTTAATCGGGTATCGAGTAATTTGGATTTACCCAGCCCAAATTTAATTGAGTCATATTAAATATTTTTTTATTTTTATCAATTTTAAAATTATCTACCATTCTATAAATTATACATATATTAAACAAATAAAATTCAACTATATTTTTAGTTCAACCGTACTTAATTTCATATTCAATCAAAATAAAATATATTTAATATAATATATATGAATTATATATATTAAAATATTAAAACAATCCCAAATAGCGAAAGATTGATAAAAGCCTTGAAGAAGATACCTGATATAAAGAGGGTATAGACAACAGCCCCAGATCTTATCCTTCCTCTCAACAGCTTGAGGAAACTTAGATCTGAACCCTTCTCCAAAATCTTGGAGAAACCTTGAAGGGATCCTAGGATAGAAACCTCCTTCCCACGCTCGAACCCGCTCTGATACCACTTGTAGAGAATCTTAGGTACCAATACCACTTGTTGTGAATCCTGGATCAACGCCTAACCGTGGAAGCACCGTAAGAGAGATCCTGACGAGATGATGGCAGGCTTCTTGATTCACAAAGAAGCAGGAAAAAATATACAGAAGATATTAGGAGAAAAGAGATTGTATTATTATCCTTGGAGAAGATCTTGATACAGGATACAAGACATCAGCCTTCTCTTTGAAACCCAGGAAGAAACTCCCAAACCTGCGGACTCCCTCACACTCGGTTCCCTTCTCCAAGCCCGTGGAACACCCACATCCCAAGCCCTTCTTTCGCGTAATGTAACCCTCATGCTGATTCCTCACGGTGAGAAAGAGAGATCACACACACCCCTCTTAAACCAAAGGGAACTGACTACACCTCTGGACCTAAAACCCCATAACCCACAAACCGAGTTATGTTACAATCTCTCAAAAACTCCCCTCCTAAGTCACATATATGAGAAAACACTCAAAGCTGGATCAAGCCCCCTGACCCAACTGACTCACATGTTCTCTCAACCTTAGACTTAGATTATCTCCTGGAACACCTCCAGGATCGGCTTGGGACACATCCCCAAGCCCCAGGGATCCTTGAACATCCCTGCCATGACCTTTGAAATCTCTCCAAGACTTGGGAGCACCATAAAATCATACAATGCGGCCTTCTGGCGAGATGACCATAGCCTTTTTGTGTAGTGGTGCTTTGATGCATGCATAGAGAAAGATTGAAAAAAGAGGATCAGTGGTGGCCTTCTTAGCAAAAAGAATAATGGAAATATGAGAGAGAGTTGACTAGAGGGTGGTGGAGATGGCAAAACTTGACTGAATGTGGCGACTTCTAATAGGGTTGTAACAACAAAACTAGTTATTAAGGAAGAATAAAGGAAGAAGGGGTTTTGATGTTAACAAGATAGTGTTGTTCAAGTGTGGTGGCATGATAGCCTGTGGAGACGAGGGAGAAGAGAAAGAAGGAAAGAGGAAGATGGTTTGGTAGAGCAACGGTAGGGGAAGATAATTTATAAGGATGTAGGGGAATAAATCTAGTCCACTCATGGAGGAGAAGAAAGGAGGATACAATCCACTCTTCTTTGGCTGGTTTTGGCTTCGTTTCCTTATTAGCCAAGCAAACATGAAAAAGCGGGGTAAGAATGATTTGGCTGAATTTCTTTTCTTTTTTTTTTTTTTTTTTGGATGATGCAATCCAGAATTAATTGCAGGATATTTTGTAGCTTTCAAATTTAAATGAATTTGAATTAATGGAGAATATTTTGCCAATAATAATAAGTTGTTCAAAATCATTGCCTCTAAAGTCATTACTTATTTGTTGCGAAGAACGCAAGATTGGATTTCAGCTAAATAATTGGGAAGGTTTTGGGTCTCCAATCCTCTCTCGGTTGTCCAAAAATGATCGGTCAAGGATGAAATATTGGGTGGAGAAAAGATTGAAAATAAAGAAGAAAAGTCAACCCTCCTCATGTTCCTAAGGCTGGAACTGGGTCGGGGTGGCCCGATGGGCTACGGGCCAGTCCAAAATTGGATCGGGCTTCAAGTCAAGTTTTAGATAAATCGGGCCGAGCTTTGAGTTTTATATTATAGCTCATTCAATTTTCGAGCCGGGCTCGAGCATCCCTTTGGCCGGGTCCAGACCGGCCCGAAACCAACCCAGACTAAGTCCGACCCGAACTCGGCCCAAGTCCAGTTCTCTTTTTTTCTCTTCCTGTCTTCCCGACTCTTCCGTTTCCTCTCCATTCTCTCTTTTTCTCGTTTCCAAGTCTACCGCATCGCCCCTGCCACTCGACGGTACTCAACGGCGATGCTGCCTCCGACTCAGATCTTCCTCCCCTGGTCAGCGCTTGCATGGTTGCACCGGTGATGCTATCCTCTCGACTCCGATCTCACTCCTCCGGCTCCGATCTTCCTTAGCTCTAATGCTCGCACCCAACGCCCCCGCTCCTTCCGGTGCGACCTCGCGGCCCTCATCCGACTCCAATCTCCCTCCTCCGACCCTGGCGGTCGTACCCGACAACCTTGCCCCCTGTGCGACCTCGCGGCCCCCCTCGGGCTCCAATCTCCCTCCCGGCCTCCCCTAGCCCCGGCGCCCCTCCCGACGCCCCCTGCACGACCATGCGTCCCCCCTCCCCGGTTCCGATCTGACTTCTCCCGTTCCAATGCCTTCATGCCCCCCGTGCTCTAACTAGGCAATTTATCTTTTTTATCATTTGGATTTTATTCGGACCGGCTTAATCGGGCTCGGGTCGGGCTTCGATATGATAATTTGAAAAAATTTTGAGCCTGTGCCTGGCCTGAATTCCGAAATATTTTTTCAGACCGGATTAGGTAGGGATATAATCCGGTCCAGCCTGACCCACTTTCAGTCCTATATGTTACCACCAATCACCATTATAGGACGGAGATTGTGTGCACAACGGGGGGTAGAATTCACCCGTTCACTGCATGACGCCGAGATGGACGTCTAATTATTACTTGGGCCAGGGTCAAATGGGCCGTGCCAAAAAGCCCACGATGAATAACACGCAACGTTACCCCCGTATACTTCGTCAATTCCCGATTTCGCATTTTCAACCGTGCATATGGCCGCATCCTTCTTCAATTCCCGATTTCGCGTTTTCTCCTGTGCATATGGTTGAAGATATCTCCTGGTCTGCTTGGACCTGATCAATTAGATAATTTCTCAAGAGGGAGGGTCACATTTTCGTCTCACGCGTGCGCCGGACGCGGTTCATCTTTGCAGACACGCGGGTCTATTACGTTCTTGATATGGAGCGTGACATACGGGTCACATCATTTATATATTTCCAAGATTGTTCCCGTTCATTGAGCCGGCTACAACTCCACAGGAAAAAAAAAAAAAAAAAAATCCAAAAGCGTATGGCACCCTCTTCTCTGCTACACCATTTCCTACTACCTCTCCCCTGCTACTGGCTGTAATCAGCCCTTCGCATGCCCAGGCTTACCACAACATAAGCTTGGGTTCCTCCCTGACTCCCCTAGGCGAAAACAGCTCGTGGCTCTCGCCCTCCGGTGAGTTCGCCTTCGGATTTTATCCCCTCGAAACCAATAGCAGCCTCTTCCTGCTTGCCATCTGGTTCGTGAAGACGGCAAACAAAACCGTAGTTTGGTACGCGAACGGAGACCAACTGGTGCAAGACGGAGCCAGAGTGGAGCTGACCACCGACGGGATGCTCTTGCTCAATGACCACAATGGCCAGGAGGTGTGGAACGCTGGCACCGGCATAGCCACCTATGCTGCCATGCTCGATAGCGGAAATTTCGTGCTTGCAAGTGCTGACGCCTCCGTTAGTTGGCAGAGCTTTGACCATCCCTCTGACACCATCTTGCCCTCCCAAGTATTGGATCTGGGCACCGATTTGCGATCCCGCATGATGGACACGGATTACTCCAGTGGAAGATTCAAGCTCAGCGTCCAATCTGACGGTAATCTAGTGTTTTATCTCGTGGCCGTCCCATCTGGATTTCAATACGATCCTTACTGGGCCAGCGACACTGTTGGAAACGGAACAAAGCTCGTCTTCGACAAGCTGGGTACCATTTACTTAGCCCTAAAAAACGGCACATTCAATTTTACATCTGCGATGATAGATTCGATGAGTGATTTCTATCAAAAGGCAACGCTCGAGTCTGATGGGGTTTTTAGGCAATACGTCTATCCAAAAAATGGGACGCAGGATGGGAGCTGGAACGAAGGCTGGAATCCGGTGGATTTCCAGCCTCCAGACATCTGCCAAGCGCTAACGACGGATATCGGGAGTGGTGTTTGTGGCTTCAATAGCTACTGCACGGTTGGCAACCAAAGCCGCGTTGACTGCTCGTGTCCACCCGGGTATTCCTTTTTGGATCCAAACAGGAAATACAAAGGGTGTCAAGCAATCTTTCCAGCACAGAGATGTGACGCGGATGAGAAGGACGTGGAGTCACTATATGATTTATCACTGATGATCAACCTCGACTTTCCTCGGTGTGATTACGAGCATTTCTACCCCATAAATGAGGACCTATGTAGAAGAGAATGCTTAAGCGACTGCTTCTGTGCGGCCGTTGTCTATAATAACGGGGATTGTTGGAAGAAGAAGCTCCCCCTTTCCAACGGGATTATGGGCCCTGACGTTCAGAGAAGGACACTCGTCAAAGTAGCTAAAGGTAATAATTCCCAGCCTCCACCTCCGATTCCAGTCATAGTCAAGAAAGACAGGGGGACTTTGGTTTTGGTTGGATCACTGCTTCTAGGAAGCTCTGCTATTGTAAATTTTTTCCTCATCACAGCAATTCTTTTCGTTTGCTTTTTTTCCTGCAACAAAGTGACGCGGAAGCTTCAGCCTGGCTCGAACATGGCATCGCTGATCCTTCGCTCATTTACATACAGAGAGCTTGAAGAGGCCACAAATGGATTCAGTGAAGAAGCGGGTAGCGGTGCTTTCAGCAGAGTCTACAAGGGTTACCTGGATGATGAGCCCAGAACCTGTTTTGCGGTTAAGAAACTTGATAACCTTTTGCCACACATGGACAAGGAATTTATGAACGAAGTTGAAAGCATCGGGCGGACCTACCACAAGAACCTAGTCCGATTGCATGGATTCTGCAACGAAGGGACTGAGAGGCTTTTGGTATATGAATTCATGAAAAATGGCTCATTGACGGAATTCCTCTTTGGAAGTGTCAGGCCAAACTGGAACCTGCGAGTCCAGATAGCTCTGGGAATTTCAAGAGGCCTCACGTACTTGCACGAAGAGTGCAGCACCCAAATCATCCATTGTGACATAAAGCCTCAGAACATACTCTTGGATGACAATTTAGTTGCAAGGATATCCGATTTTGGATTGGCAAAGCTTCTGAGGACAGACCAGAGTCGAACAAGAACCGACATCAGAGGGACCAGAGGGTATGTCGCACCAGAGTGGTTCAAGAACATGGGGATCACAGCTAAGGTGGATGTGTACAGTTTTGGAGTTATGCTGCTGGAAATCGTGTGTTGCAGGAAGAGCGTGGAACAAGAGGTGGGGAACGAAGCGGCACTGATACTGACGTACTGGGTGAACGATTGCTACAGAGATGGGATGTTGGACTTGGTGGTGGAAGGTGATGAAGAGGCAGCCCTTGACATGCAGAGGGTGGAAAGGTTTGTAAAGGTGGCCCTTTGGTGTATCCAGGATGAGCCATCAATGAGACCTACAATGCAAAAGGTGACTCAGATGCTGGACGGAGCTACCTCAATCCCAGAGCCCCTGATCCCTCCTCCTACTTCAGTTCAATCCAGTAAAATCAGAGACTTACCACTGCAATATGTCTTAATGTTTGTTCTTATTCTCTGTCTTGCTTCTGTAGAAAGTAGTGGCATTCTCAAGCCAACCATGATCCTTGTGTGCATCTATTTTGTCGATCCTTGGGTTAGCAAGTGTTCCAATTTTGAAACACCTCGAGGGTGGCTCTCTTTGCTCTTGCTCTTGGCTTTTAGTTACATTGTGTTTTTTTTGAGTTTTAGGTGCCTTGTGTATCAAGTAACAGGGATTTTGATGGTATAAGGAACCAGTGTATGAATTGAAGTTGAATGAATAACATACAAATTTTAATGAATGACCGTATGTTCGAGTGTCTATACATAGACTTCCTCCGATGTACAGGAGAGCAACGGAAAGGCCTGATTATAGATGATGGTATATTAAGCGATTCAAAGCTTGGTCTATTGGATGCACAGAGAAAAGATATTTGGACCAAAGATATGTCATCTGCCGAACTGTCAGCAAAGTTATTGGATTTATGTAAAGAGAGAGAAAAAGGCCCAAACACTTGCGGTATCCTTACCCGCCATTGTTGGAATATAATACATAAAATTATAACGCAAAGAAGGCTTTTGATAACGTGGCACGGTCTTGGAAGATTACTTTTCAGCTGTTAAGAGCCAGAAAACTTTACCACTAAGATGGTAGCCCAGTTGGTAAAGGCTTTGTCTCATCACCAACCGGTTAGACGTGATCTCATAGGTGACTCGATTAAATCCAGTAATTTCTTGGAGTCCGTGACAGTGGGTGTAGGTGAGAGATTAGGATAGTCCTATTCCGCCTTTGGTATGGGGATGGCCCGTTCTACCGTCGGCGTCTTAGTGGTGTCAGGCTAACATACTCATCGTTGATGAGGAAAGACTTCAAAATAATCTTGAATCGGACATTGTCTGGCGGAGCAGGGACCTGAGAGGGTAGCTATACACCAGGATTTATCCTCCCATCCCTTTTCCTTCTATCAAAAGAAAAGAGCCAGAAAACTTTTGAAACCTGGCTAAATAAAATCGACCACCTTTTATGCTGACCAGGTAATTTTGATCATCTTCCTTGCATTCCATGCTTTATTGGAAAGTGGATAACTATCCAAAGTGCAAGGCATTTTTTCCTTTGGCGACCGTCATTCTCAACCGGTCAATATGTGCCACATGACAGATAAGATTTGACCTTCAACCATCAGTACAAGTTTTGGATATAGATTTCCAGGTAACTGCTCGGTTTGGCCGTTCTAGTAGTGCCACATGCCAATATCAAATAGGTTGGGTTGGGCATAGTAGGAACGCCCCAACCATTTTTTCCGAAACTTCATTCCAAGTGGAGCGCTTCCAATCCAGGCGGAGTGCTCCAGGTAGAGTGCCGGTGACCTTCAAGTGAAAAAAGAACTGACGCCAATTGCTGGAGCATTTGAAAGAGGTATGGAGTCCGATGTGGATGAGGCGGAAGGTGTAGAGAAGGCGGATAGAGAGAGTCGAAGGTATTCTTGGAGATAGAAGAAAAGAACATCAAAGATGTCTTTTGAGATAGTTCTACCAAAAATTATTGCCGGGCAAACAATTGTGCGGTAGATGTTCTAGGTAGAATATTCTTTTCAAATATTCTTGGTGAATGATCGATCTTTGATCGATCATTAGTCCTAGAAAAGAAGCACCAGCTCCAAGCTTGTCCTCCCAAAGAGTTGGCTTCAAATGCGAGAAGCTTTCAGCGGCAAGGAATGAGCCCAGAAGTTGGAAAGTCGTCGGCAACAAAGAAGATCACTTGTAGTTTTTTATTTTTTTAGACTTGATCTAGCTTTATAAGAATTTTCTGACTTGATCTGACTTTGTAAAATTTTTTTCAAATTAATGAAAATACTTTTTCATCAATGCTTGTCTTAATCTATGTAATGATATGTGCCAATTCTTAGTTGGAAATATGGCCTTGGCTGAACATTTCTTTCAGGTCTAGCCAAGTGAGTGAACTAACTTTTTGGCATCACGGTCATCGATTACTATAAGAGATCTCATATAAGAATGAGAGAAACCAAAGAAGGATGGGAGCAGGACCCGAACAAAAAAGAAAGTAAAACCCGAATGAGATCGGAGTGAATCTTAAATGAGATGGGATTGAACCTGAATAAGATGGGAGTTAGACCTAAATGAGATGGGAGTACAACTTGAATGAGATGGAACTTGAACCAGAATAAGATAGGAGTTTGACTAGAATAAGATAAGAGTTGAACCTGAATAAGATAGAAGTCGAATCCAAATAAAGTGAGAGGATCCAAATAAGATGAGAGTTGAATCCAATTAAGATCAGAGTTGAACCTGTATAAGATGAGAGCTGGATCCAAGATGGAGACAGGAGGGCGCAGTCACTTCTTCAATCGATTATTAGTCAGCCAGAGGGAAGTGAATCCTAAGAGAATGAGACCCAAGATGAAGGCATAAGGGCATAACCATCTTTTTCAGCCAAATGTTAATTGATCGAATGGGAGTGAACCCGAGGAAGTGAAACTCAAAATGGAGTTACAAGAGCACATCCATATTCTTTGACCAAGTACTAATTGATCGGATGGGAGTGAGATCCAAGATGAAGGTTGTGAGCCAGTCATCTTCTTTGATCAGGTTTAAACTGACCAGATGGAAGTGAGATCCAAAATGGAGGTTATGAGTTGGCCATCTTCTTCGACTAGGTATGAGTTGACCGAAGGACTCAGTGTGCTTCAATAGGCCTAGCACCGGAAGACTGAAAAATTAAGATGAGAGCTCTAAGAATACAATCAAAGAATTTTTTTTGTATTGCCAAATGAGAATTATATATTATTGGTAATACATCCAAAGGTTTTCGGCTTTCTAAATCTGAGGGATTGGAGTTCCATTGGGATCTTCGATTTGATAAGCTCCTTACTGAAGGGCTTCAGTTACTCGATAAAGTCCTTCCCAGTTTGGAGATAGTTTACCTTGCTTAATGAGACTTGATAATTCTGCACGTTGTAGAACATGATCTCCTGGATGAAAAATCTTTGACCTTACTCTGGAGTTATAATACCAAACAACCTGTTGTCAGTATGCTATCTGATAAAAACATATTAATTTAATAATTAATCTATCTTTGTTTATTTAAAAATTGATACTTATATGTATTATTTTTAGGAAAGAATCCTATTAACATGAAGAGCTCGATTTTTGGAGTCTAATGATGCAAACGGCACTCAAATCAGACTTAAAATGAGCTTGGAATTGAATTTTAAAAAAATTACTACAAAATTACATGACTTTTGAAGCAATCGGTCCATCATGGACCAGTTGAATGGTCTACAGAATGCCCGGTGGTCCATGGGCAGCCATTGCTATCGGTCCACGGAATAGATCTGTGGACCATCGACCTCTCCAAACCGATTATTCACTAGAGAAGTTGTCAACGCCCTTCCTCTCGCTGTCGAGAAGCCACCCATTGCCAGAAAACCACCATGCTATTGCTCTTCAACCTGAGAAAGCCATCGGAAGATGCTGTCTTCCATCTTCTTCCCTCTTCCGCTTGTGATCGAGATCTGCTCATCCGCGCCACCTATGGTCACTATCGACGGTCATCCTTCCCATTACTGACCGTCATCCTCGACTTCCCCACCCTCCATTGTCGATTCAAGTCATTAGGCGATGGTGGCTACTATTTTCTCATCTTGGAGATGCCATTCACCATCTTCACCATCCCTCACTGCCAATAGCCGGAAGGGATGCCGAGAAGCTTCTTGCAGTCATGCGAGCCACCTCCTCTTTGGCTCAATTCGACCACCCCGCTGCTTGGTTTCTTCTCCAAACATAACTTCATTTCAGCCCGATCCCTTGTTGCATTCACCGTCGTCTACCTCCACCCTCCAACCATCACCTCTCAGTTGTTGTCATCGGCCATTGCAACAGTCTTCCTCGAACATCGTTCCCATTATGCATCCCCTTCTTCCCATCACCGGTGCTACCGCCTTCCTCCTCATCTATCCCAAATTGCTGCTGCTCACCATCATACTACCTTCTTTGCCATGTCCGCCACCTCTTCCATTGCAGTTGTCAGGAGTTGGATGTGACATGTCTGAAAGGGAAAGAAATATTGGATGTTGTTTCATAAAATTTTGGGTTGTTCGGTGAGGGAAGATAAGTCAAAAAAATAGAATGCAGGTGTGATGGTTGGGTGGGTGCAATGATTAAGCAGATAACTCTGTTGGAATCGAAGGTTGTTGGGTAGATTGTGATGGAAAACCAACGCAGTCCCTATGCGCTCTTATTTGCCTATAAAAAGCCTCAAAACCAGTCAAGGGCATTCTCTCTGCTCCTTCCATCCTTCCGATTTCCACTTCCATCTTTTCGCCTTTCTGCCCTCCCATCTACTTCCATTCCCTCGCTCTCATCCAACTTCCCTTCTAACGCTATTTCCATTGCTACTTCCTGGTTTCCACCGCACTGCTGTTCCATCTGCTCTGGTCTATTACGGCTTCTACATCTCCATCTCTGCTACTTATCAAAGTGGTAATGGGAAGTGCATCTATGGAAGGCTAGATCTCCAGTTCCTCAGGATTTCATTATATTACAAGAACAGGCAGTGTAGTGTTATTTTATGTATAATCATTTGTACTCCTTTATAAATAAAGTTACTTCTTCATAATTGAATCTTTGTTTATAGGATAATGTAGGAGTTCTTTTATTTGAAACCTCTTATCTGGACTAATCAATACTTCAGAAGAACTGGTCATGATCTAATAGGTATGGGTCATGATCTTCATAGATGGATTATATCATGATAGGAGTATTCACATAGGAAAATGGTACCGATTGTCTACGTAGTAATCCATAAAATACTGAGGCCTTTCCTTTCTTATAGAATCTTTGCTATCGTGTTATTTCAATTAGAAAGCTTTAGTATTTTTATCATTATTGATCTTTGAATACTTTTTGAAATAATTGCAAAAGTCCCTATGGATTCGACCCTTACTCCCACTACTCTACCTAAGAATAGTGGAATTAAAGTACTATAATCGGTGCGTAGCAACGTGCACCACTATTATACATAAATGGACTCAGTTTTGAGTCTTCTTTAACAGGTCAAGATTGGTTCCCGGTCGGCTTAAGTTACTTGACTTATCGAAGTGCTCGATTCTCATAGTCAGGAGTCCAATCTCAATTGGGATCACTTCTTTGGTGCCAAAGATCAAGTTGAAGGGAGTCTCGTTCATTGATGTCCGAGGAGTTATATAATATGCCTATAGTATCTTGGATAACTCATCTACCCATCTACATGTGACTTCATCCAGCTTAATTCTGACAATATTAATATAGTTGGCTTAATGTTAGACTATAATCAATATATCTGACAATATTAAAATGATTAACTAATACTCAACGACTTAAATTTAATTGATGTATCCAACAATGTCACAAGGGTTAATCAATTAATTGACTACCAAAGATAATCAGTGTTCTTGATAGGGATTTCTAAAAATAAACCAAAGGATACTTAGCCAATCAAGCATAAGACAGTAAAAAAATAGAAGTTCAGTTATTCAGCCAATGCTAGTCTTTCAGCCAAGGCTACCATCAATGTTTCTATACTTTGAAAAACTTTTAAGAAACAAAGGCATCGATAGAAAAGATAAACTTCATCGATATTCAAAAAGTTTTTACACAATCGAGTCAAAGCCAACTATCAAAAAGTTGTAAGAAGCTAAAGAAGAAGATTACAAAATTAAAGTAAAAGCTTTAAGCTTCTTCCTTGGGTGATGGAGTTGCTTGACGGGTCCCTCAATATTTGGGTGGACCACTTCTTCAGCAAAAACTTCCTCAAGAGCAAAAGAAGCAACTTCTTTGACCAGGATTTCCTCAGCATTCTTTTCCTGAATCTCTTCTTTTTCTATAGCTTCTTCAATGAGGACCCCGCCGAGGTCCAGTTTCAGGAAAAGTTGGGTGACTTTTGCCTCGTAGTCATCAAAACCATATTGGTAGCAATATGATGAAGCTTTAGGTGCTTCTTTATCAAAAGCTACTAACTTTTTATAGTCGACAACTGCTTTTAAATTATTAGCCTATGGTAGCAATATGATGATGCTTTAGTCATCAAAACCATATTGGTAGCAATATGATGATGCTCGTAGTCATCAAAACCATATTGGTAGCAATATGATGATGCTTTAGTCGCTTCTTTATCAAAAGCTACTGACTTTTTATAGTCGACAACTGCTTTTAAATTATTAGCCTATACCAATTTAGATTTTTTCTTAGTCTCTTCCACTCGGGCAATGGCATCGCCAAGTTTCTTTTTCAGATCCTTATTGGAGGACTTTTCAAGCAGCAACTTCTTCTTCTTCTTCTTCTACAGCTTGTACTCCAAACTTGCTACATGATCTTTTATTAAGAATAATTCCTTCTAAAGCCAGGAAATTTCTTCAAGGTTCTTCCCTACTCGGGCCTCCAAGCTCTAGTTTAGTTCCGATGACTTCTTTATGGGCCTTGGTAGTTTAGAGCTGGTCCTCCAAAGACTGACTAAGCTCCACAAAGCCTTGAAAACCCTCCTTTATAATGGCCACCTCATGAGCAAGCTGAAACAACAAAATTCTCTAAGTTAGATATTCGCCAATATAACAAAATCGAAGAAGAGTAAAACAAAAGAAAATTTATCTTGAGGAGGTTTGGGTACAATGAAGATACAATCTTATTCAGACGATGAGATTTGATTTCCTTCTAGTCTTTCGAAAGGTGGTTTGCCTTCAACAATCGATAAGCAAGTTGGGGTTGTGGAGCCTTGCCTTGTCAGAATAAACATTCAGATCATGGACTCAGGCTCTCTAGTATCCCGAGTAGTTCTCTTGACCCTCGAAGAAGTCTAAGGCGCCTTCCCCTAAAGTAGTTCTCTGCAGTAGCTCGAGTAGTTCTCTTAGCCCACAAAGAAGTTTGAGGCACTTTCCCTAAGTCGATGCCTACTCAAGGGGTAGGAGCGGCCAGTTGATTAGGAGTAGCTGACCGCCTCGGAGAAGCAGTAGCTAGAATTGAAGAATCTATTAGCTAGGGTTCGACAATGATGATGTTGTTGGTGGTCCGAGAAGTGGTGGCCATTGCCTCCATTTTTGCAATGGTCAGGGCAACAGTAGCTAGAGTTGAAGAAGCTCCTGGCACCAAAGAATTGGGTGTCGGGTGTGGTTTTTTGATGGTTAGGAAGTTTTTGACTATCTGGCAAGTCTCTTCTAGATTGCCTGTTGAATGTTTTGAAGGTTGGTCCTCGTCTCTGCAAAAAATAAGAAAAGTCAAGTAAGATACTCGATTAAATTTCAAAAGCTATGAAAAAGAGGAACTACAACTAAGTTACTTGGACTATGACTAGGCTATGTACCATGCTAATTTCCATAATGAAAAGGTTATGCTGTTTCAGTAGCTCTTTCTATAGTGGGACTTTGACTTCAGGAAATCTCTCAAAGTCATCTTTATCGACTCTAAGAGCTTTCTTATCATCATTTGAAGTAAGTCGGGGCTCATTCCATTTGAAACTGAAGCTCCAAGATAGTCAGATGATAAGAAAAAGATCTAAACTTCTGCTCTTGAATGATAGAAGGAAGACCCTTGATGAATGATCGGCCATGGCATGATCTGATAAACCACCACCCTTTGCCATAGAGATGCCTATTAATCATAAAGAGGGTGCATGAAAGAGATGTCTTGAGTTCTAACTAAAAATCTCGATACAAGACAATAAAAGAATAGATAACCCAAAAGGTATTTGGAGTGAGTTATACTAGAACGACATGGTATAGGTTAAGCATCCTAATGATAAAGGGGTGAAGTTGGGAATGAAGTCCAGCCCGAAGAAACTCCTCATATATGGCAAAGTCCCTGGGGGGCCATTAGTCACTCGGTCATCAAGATCGGAGGTATGAACTTGGATGTCCTACGAAATTTGATATTAATTCCATAGGTGTGCTATTTTTGAGTTGGTCAGGACAGTTTTCACTTGACTCAGGCCCAACTCGGCATCTAACCCTCCATCCACTAAGATTGAGGGTTCTCTTAGGGATGCTATAAGTAGTCTCCTTGGAAGAAGAATACCTAATACTTGCAGGGACCTCTAAAGTTCTAACCATCTTAAAAGATTAAAGATCGAAGAAGGTAAAAGGAGGTAGAATCTATAAAGAAATTCCTAAAACCCTAAAAGAGTCAAAGAAACTAGTGAAAAGGAAAGAAGAATTAGTAAAAAAAAAAGGAACCTAACCTTTGGGAGTATCGAAAAGGGATGAGAATTTAAAGAAAACTCTAAGAAGGAAACTCTGAAATCAGGGAGAATATAGAGTTCAAATAGAAGAACATTTGAGAAGGAAAAGAGTGTCTTTATATAATCAGTAGGAATGATGATGATATGGTCTTCGAATGACGAAAATATCACTAGATTATAATACAGGGCTTGATCAAGGCCAAAGGAGTTATCCGGCTTTTTATCGCACCTCTTGTGTGATGTTGATATGTTGGCCAAATCTTCATGAACAACCAATCTCCAATAGTGGTCCAACACATGGTGAGGTTGGAATGGCCAAGAAAAAAGCTTCTAGATTTCTAAAATCGCCTACCATTTTAGCCATTAGTAACAAACTCTTCAACATGATACCTACAATAAAGGTAGTTCTAACATTGAAACAACAAAATGATATTTCTATAACTTTTTTAGGAGATATTAATAGTCACCGGTGTAAAGAAAAAGGGTGGTGGAGTTTGAGGATGGATAAATCATTAATGCTATTCCATTCTTCTAAGATGACAAAATGCCTTGGAATTGAAAGTAAGGGGCAATTGTTACACTACTTACTCAGATTTATTGACTAAGAGTACTCGGACTTACTAATTAAGGGTGCCAAATCAATGACTCAGTATGTGGCAACCAAATTACTCAATCTTGAATGAGCAGAGTTGAGTAACTATAATATTGAAATCCAATTAACTATACATAATCATAGTTAGTCAGATGCTTACTCTTCGGAGCATGTTTGAATAACTTGGATTCGATTAATTTCCAAGTAAGTGCAAGATAAAACAACTTTGTAAGGTATCAAAGCATCATTGACGAGTAAGGCATATGCTCTAATTATTCAAAGACATTCGAATAAGAGATAGAAAGGATACAACTGTCATAAATAAAAAGTTATTACAACATGCTATTAAACAAAGATGTTAACCTCAATGAAAAGTTGTTAGATCTCAACTTTGTAAGGTATCAAAGCATCGTTGACGAGTAAGGCATATGCGCTAATTATCCAAAGACATTTGAATAAGGGATAGAAAGGATACAGCTGTCATGATAAAAAGTTATTACAACAGGCTATTAAACAAAGATGTTAACCTCAATGAAAATTGTTATATCTAATAGAAGAAGGTACGTTCCAATAGAATTGGATTACTAAGAATGCTTATAAATACTAGAAAGAGAGGACCTTCAAGGGATAAGTTGATTCTGAGCCAGGAAACTTAACCATTTTATCTCTTCTTATTTTCTATTTACTTCTCTAATTTAGATATCAAAGAGCCTTCCACCAAAAAAAATTTTAATCATTTATTATTTATTATTTATTTATTTATTATTATTATTATTATTATTATTATTATTATTATTATTATTATTTTTACAGATGGAGAATATCTCCATGATTCTAATAAGAAGTGCCCCGGTGGCTACGCGGTCCCTTCTTATTTTCCACCTACCTGGTCCTATCTGAATAAGTCTTTAATATTTACCTACCGCGGTAACACATCGTATGGGCAATGCACCGTATAAAAATGAGACAAGCTAAATGCTATTACGTAACAGGCTTATAATAAATGAGATCTCCGTACCGGAAAGTATGATAAGCGTGGTACATCATTACACGTGGTGCTAGGTGCGAGGATGTTGCCAGCCACGAGTTCTTGCCTTACCATCTTTTCTCGTCCATTTTTATTCAAAAATTTTATGAGAAGGCGCTTTCTCCACGTGGCTAAAACAAGAAAAAAGAAAATCCCGTATGACAACTTTTACGGTAAAAGGGTAAATTTGTTTGAAACCGCCATACTTTGATCGCATTGTTTTTAAAAAATAATATTTTAAAAAAATCCACTCGCCCTTTTCCCGGTGTCGTCCTCCGCTCCTATAAATATCACCTGTTCCAGTGTAGCGCTCAATCTCGCCGTGCAGAGTGAGATACCCGGAGGCTTCGGGTTACCGTTGATGTCCATGGCGGAGGAAGCGGCGGCGGGGGGATCTCCTGTGATCCGGCAGCCTTGGAGCGTCCTGGAGGGTAAGGTCGTGATGGTCACCGGCGCCTCCTCTGGCATCGGCCGCGATTTCTGTGTCAATCTCGCCAGGGCCGGCTGCCGGATTGTCGCGGCAGCCCGGAGGACCGACCGCCTGAGATCCCTCTGTGAGGAGATCAACGGTGGGTCGGGGTCGTCGTCGGCTTCGTCGGATCGGGAGCCCTCCTCCGTCCGGGCGGTGGCAGTCGAGCTCGATGTGAGCGCTGGAGGCGCTGCTATCGAGGCCTCCGTGCAGAAGGCGTGGGAGGCGTTTGGTGGGATCGATGCCTTGGTGAATAACGCCGGGGTCAGAGGTAATCTTGAAGTATTAAAACCCGTCACAAAATTGTTTATATATTTACTTTTTATGTGCGAGACCAGGAAGTTGTCTGGATTTGTTTGTTTGTTTTCTTTTTAAAACATATATTGCTGGACGACAATTAGGGTTTTCATGGTCGTGCCTCTAGAAATTGCTTCTCGGGAGAATCTTTGATACGTAAATAATTGGAAATTTCTTGGCTGTTGTTCGATTTCGAGAGCACGGCCTTTGATTCAAGGTTTGGTTCATGTTTTGTTTTTCTCTAATCTTTTCTAGATTTGAAGCATTTGATGTTGGATTTTTTTTAATTTTTTTTTTTTGTGAAGTTTGTGCGGAGTCAGCTGTTAATAACTCAATAACAGCCACACGTCTTGATGCCTCGAAGATACCATTCATTTTCTTATTTCTCACCTCATCCAACATAATTCCAACAACTACTGCTTAAAAAGGCTTAATTAGGTAACCATATGCTATGGACATTTGCAGGTCAATGAAGATCTACCGCATTTCTTGAACCTTAGTGGAGTTGAACCAAAATATTGGCCCATCTTTTAATCATCTTCTCTTGCGACCCCCACCTTGTTACAGAACGGCGTGTTAGATGGCTCCTAATTTATTGTTGGAAGAAGATGATTTGGCTGTTGTAGTCTTTAGTAGCCAAAGTGGAGGGAAGTAAGAAGATGCGAGTGCTGCTGGGGCATATACCTTAAATTTATCAGATTACCACGAAAATGGATCACCTCAGCTCGAGTTGGTTTATTAATGACATATGTGACGAGCAAAAATTAAATTGAATCAAATAACTGGACCAGCATTCAACTTGTCAATATGATTTTGATGTTTGATGGAACTTTAATGACAGGAGTGCTGATAGGATAAAAGATGGGAAAAAAATGTGATTATATCTGAATCATATGTATATGTTTATAACTTTTATGTGACCTATGGTATTGTATTAAACAAGGAAATTGTAGGATATATTGAGTTGTGATGCAGGAAGAGTTGCTTTGGTTTTGCACAAAATATCTGCAGTATGAGCAACATACATATCGATCTCTTTGTTACTAGCTTTGATTGGATAATTAGATAATTTTTTCTAATATCATCATTCTTCTTAATTATTTAAGAAGGGAAATAAAGAGTTGCGGTTTTTCTTTCTTTCCATTCTTTTTTTTTTTTTCCTGTTGGAGCACAACGGTGCGAAGCCACCTCACCATGAGAGCTGATGATTTCAAGTTTTAAATTTGAATATTATATTCTTAACCTCTTATTTTCTTTCCTCTATTTCTTATTGGCATGATTGATTGGTAGGTTGCCCATATATGCATATAAAGGTTTTAGTACGTCTTTGCTTTCAGTGTCTTATATCCTCTATATGGAGCCTTTTTTTAAAAAAAATTATAATATCCTTTCTTTTCTAAGGGCTATGCATGGCATGACAGTTTGTCTTTTCTTTTGGCATTAAAAACACCAAACAACAGATATATGGTCTAAAACTTGATAACTCAGTAAAGAAAACAACGACATGCTGATTCTAGTTATGTGCATTTCTGCTATCTCATGGACCATATTTTGTTCTCAATGCTTTGTAATTATGTTTTTATCTTAAGTCTGCTTTGATGGATCAACTTTAGTTGATTCCTAATCTGCACTCTATTTTATGCTTCTCTGTGTGCCTCAGGTGGTGTATATTCTCCACTAGATTGGCCTGAAGAGGAATGGAATCATAATATCGCAACTAATTTGACTGGATTGTGGCTGGTATCCAAATATGTATGCAGACAGATGCGTGATGCAAAACAGAAAGGTTCAGTAATCAATATTTCATCTATCAGTGGTATTCATCGTGGACAGCTACCAGGAGGAATTGCCTATACTGCATCAAAAGACGGTGTAAATGCTATTACCAAGGTAATATTTCTAGAGGATGTAAATTCCCAATGCTGACAATTTTTCATTTTCAGAAGCTCAATTCATTTTGTTGAAAAAAAAATGTAGCTCAATTCATTTTGTTGAAAAAAAAATGTACTTCAATTCCCTATATACAATCCAAAAGACCAATACTGCTTACATTCATAGACAGGGCTGCACCTTTTGAGTTGTATTAGGGAAACATGAAGAACAACATGATATTAATAGCTGCAAATTAGTGCACATAATTTTCCCTGACAATTTGATGCCCCTTGTTCCAAAATCTGATCTCTTTCTTATCATGCTTGATGTTGTCCATAATTGTAATTTGCTTTTTTGTAGCATGCTTGCATGCATGCATACATACATCCAACTGATCAGAACTAGGAGGTATGTTGTTCAAATGTTTTCAGGCGGCATTTTTCTGTTTTTAACTTATAATACGTACTATGGAGATAAATATGTTGTCAAATGCCAAAGTCTTCATTTTCTCTCTTGACTCTTTTTAAGTCTAGTAAATTTAAGAGGATTGCTCTTTGTTTCTGTAACCTTGCTATGACCATTAAATAAAATCTTTCTACTTGCCATTTGGTCTAGATTTCATGAATGCCTTCTGTCTGGTGGCCCAGCAGAACCTTGCACCAATTCTTCGAGGGGGTTACCATCAAGTTGATAGCATTCATGAAATTGTTTAATTATCGCATGGCACCTTCTCGACTTAAAGCTATGCTCCATAGCTTCTTATTATAATGGTAAAGGGCTTGCATAATCGTAACCATTGCTTTTGTTCTTGAGCTTTAGGCCATGGTTGGTGATGCTATGGGACCTTCATTGTCCTTACTCCTGTCTGTCCTTATGTGAACCGTGCAGGTGGTAGTGAGTGGGACTCCATGAATTTTGTCCCTGCATAACATATCTTCGTTCTCATTTCAATTCAAATATAATATCTAGGAAGTTGGCTGGTTTTATGTCTGGTTGGTCTGCATTTACTTTCAGATTCAAACATCTCCTACACTGCAAACATCTTTTTGTCTTGGAAACTTTAGTAATCATATTCATGACTTAAAACTGATGCTCATCTTTACAAAGCTTATAAAGTTGGTGGATCTTGAGCTTAGTTGAATTTATGCATGTTAATGAAAGTAATATCCAAGAAACTTTATATTGAATAGTTTGTGTTATATTAGATCCTTACCCTTTATTACTGGGATTGAAGTAATTGAGATTTCTGCAACGGTAGGTTATGGCCTTGGAGCTGGGAGCATATAACATTAGGGTCAACTCTATAGCACCTGGACTGTTTAATTCTGAGATTACGGCAGGTCTTATGCAGAAAAAATGGCTCAATAATGTGGCTAAAAAGACTGTTCCGCTACAAACATATGGAACATCGGATCCAGCGTTGACATCACTTGTTCGTTATCTGATTCATGATTCATCAGAGTATGTGACAGGCAACATTTTCATTGTTGATGCAGGTGTCACCCTGCCCGGCATTCCCATTTTCTCCTCCCTTTGATTTTTAACTAATGACTCATTGGATTTGGATTTATATAAACTGGTATACCTGTGGAGGAACTCCATGGATCTCTTTTGGTTAATTTAAGAATATCAATAAGTAGTCAGTCAGCCAGTTTATAGTGTAATTGCATGGCCGTTTCTATATTTAATGGGTAATAAAATTTATAGTGTTCCTATTTCCCCCCTTTCTGACAGCAGGATGCATTTGCAGCTCTTAGTTATAAATATTTCTATTTTGCAAGCTGTAAGTATTCTTCACTGATTGCTGTTCTGTCTGACATGTTTCAGCAGTGATGTGGAATCGGTTGCTCTGTTTAATGTTTTAATATTTTTTCTAGCTACAAGATTTGAAAACTTGAGGCTTCCAATATATTTGAATCTTTGGGCAGGCGAAACTCCAGGATTCTTTGCACAATTTGGATGGAATAAGATTTTTCACCTTCTGAATATATTTTTCCTTGTAGAAGAAATCTGGGCTTATTCTCCTGTGGTATACTTCAATTCAAAAGTTCCCGGTAGGATACATTAACTGTATCATTTATGTGCTACTTTTGAATCGTTGACATCAAGTAGATCAAAGGAGATCCCCTATTAAAGGTCTTTAACTGGTGTAACGTCACTACGTAATGTGTAAATGCATTTGGGGATAGAAGAATTGATCTCGTGTCGTGGCATTTCCATAGGATAATGATGTTGCAAAGTTAATATCCCATGGTTGATAAATGCTCAAATTACTGCATCTTCTTGTAACTTGTCATCGCTGCTTCATACGGGACCTCATGGTTGAAATATGCTCAAATTACTGCATCATTTTGTGACTTGTCACATCTGCTCATTACAAAAGACCGGATCTAAACAAAATTTCTGTTTGGTATCTCGAACAGTACCTGCTTCATACCAGGTCTTTCCATAAAAATTATAAGGTTTCTGGGACATGGAGCTCAGAATTTTGTAATTCCTTAGGCCCTGTTTGGATCTTCCATTGCCCAGGCAAAGTCTTATAGAATTTCTTATGATTAGAGATCGATGGAAGAAGAGATAGGAGAGTGATTTCGAGTGATGGATGAAGAGATAGGAGAAGTGATTTCGAGTGTCATGAATTGTTCTCTTAAATTGATTGGCTGGTGTTGTGACGATGATTCAGCTAATTGAGCTAATCGATCTCGATGAACCAATAAAAAAATATATAATGAAGTTGGCTGATGACGAAGTTGGTTGGTCGAAAAATATGACCAATTATTGGCCGACCAATTATTGGCCGATCAATTCATCAATCATTATAACAGGTTCAGGTTAGTTCTTAATGGAATAACGTCAGAAATAACTGCAAGAAGTTCTTTCAACTAAATTCTGTTAAGACCAATATCTATAAATACCAGTAAGAGAGGATTTCCGGGAGTAAGTAAGAATAATTAGTTGAAGCATTCTCTTATTGATGTCCATCTTCTCTGAGATTCTCTATCTGTTACTCGAATCTTTGCTGACTTAGGCATCAGAGTATCCCCCATCGAAAATTTTTCGATAAGTTGTTTATTTTGCAAGACCTCAAAGGGAATATGAGCGGATGAATCTTGACAGTGAGGAAGGATCACTTAGGTTCGATGACAATAGATTGGCGCACCAGGTTGATGATTTCAAAGAGATCGTTCGTCATTCAAGAAGAATGATCCATCCTTGAAAGGTGATGACGCCGCCCCCACGATGAATATAGGACGACAACAGATCGGCATTCTCTTGAATAAAATGGAGGTAATGATTGTTATTATTCAGAATTTTCAAGAAGTCACGGTCAGTGGGCAACAGTGATCGGTCGCCTCAAGATATAGCCGACGATCTCCTTTGGAAGAGGCTCGACGACGAGAGCCAAGTCAGTATTTTTGGCATCATCACTCCTTGAATCGGTATTCTCCCATGCGACAAGGCTCCTGACTTCATGAATATAGAGAGAGCCGGCTCAGGAAAAAATGCCAGAGATCTTTTTCTGTGTCCTCCAATGATTCTATCCCAATCAGTTCTCACTGGAGCAAGGAAACTCGACGACATGATGACTTCAAAAGAAAATTCCAAAAGTTGAAACTACAAATTGCTAAGCTCGACGATCAATAGAGGAATGATGAACGATTGATAGTTCATGATTCATGACCATCTTTTTTCAGAAGAATTATGGATGACATGATCCCATCCCACTTCAAGATCCTACAGTTGGAACCTTATGATGGAACCACCGATCCTCTCAATCATTTGGACAACTTCAAAGCCTATATGATGATTCAGGGTATAATTGATGCCCTCCATTGTCTTGCTTTCCTAGCAACTCTCAAGAAGGCCGCACGAATGTGGTATTCGAGCCTCCGGCCAGGTACCATTCATTCTTTTGATCATTAGAAAAACTATCTGTGGCTTATTTCAGGACCAATAGAAGAATGCCACGCAACTCAGATAGCCTTTTCTTCATTCAGCAACAAGAAGGCGAAACTTTAAGAGAGTATGTGACCCGTTTCAATTCTGCTACACTCGAGATCCCAGATCTCAATGAGCATGTTGCCATGTCTGCTATGAAGAAAGATCTTCGATCATCCAGATTTACTTTCTCTCTAGACAAGAAATTCTCCACCAGTTACTCTAAATTGTTGACGTATGCGCAAAAATATGCGCTAGTTGAAGAGCAAGCAACAAGCATGCACCAAGTAGAAGGGAAGACATCCCTAAAAAAAAAGCCAGAAGAACAAGGAGTCTCAACCTCCCAGCAATATTGGACTAATCAACCAAAGACTGTGCGGCAAACCCAAAGACTGAAGCTGATAATATGGTGTTCGGTCGATCTCCAGAGTTCATTAATCCGATTAACTCATAAAGACCGACCAACTAATAAAAACAAAACCGACTCGTCTCTACATCGAAAGTTTGACCAACCCAGTTTATAAGAAATATAGGCTGGACTGCCAATAGATGGATCGACGATCAAACTTTACCAGCCAACAAAGGAAAAAGAAGAAAAATGTTCAAATAAAGAGTTGGCCCAATTTACTGACTCAATCGATATGTCCGACAAGTAAAGGGTTGATCTAATCCATTGACTCAATTGGTATATCCGACAAGCAAAAGAGTTGGCCTAATCTATCGACTCAATCAATATTTTCGACAAATAAAGAATTGATTTAATCAACTGACTCAATCAATATGTTTAACAAGTATAAGAGTTGGCCTAGTCAGCCTACTCAATTGATATGTCCGACAAGCTCAGAAGCTGACTTCATCACCCTACTCAATCGGTATCTCTGATAAGTATAAGAGTTGGCCTAGTCAGCCTACTCAATCGGTATCTCCGACAAGCTCAGAAGCCGACTTCATTAGCCTACTGAATCGGTATGTTCGACAAGAATAATAGTTGGTCTAATCAGCCTACTCAATCGATTTGCTGATAAGAATAAAAGTTAGCCTAATCAGCCTACTCAATCGGTATGTCTGACAAGAATAAGAGTTAGCCTAATCAGCCTACTCAATCGATATGTCCAATAAGCAAAAGAGCTGGCCTAATCCACCAACTCAATCAGTACTTTCGATAAATAAAGAGTTGGTCTAATCAACTAACTTAATCGATATTTTTGATAAATAAAGAGTTGGCCTAATTAACTAACTCGATCGATATTTTCTTTAACTAAAGAGTTGGTCTAATCAACTGACTCAATCAGTATTTTCGACAAAAATAATGTTGGCTTAATTATCCAGCTAATTAGTGTATCCAACAAAAATATAGTTGGCTTAATTTATCCAGTTAATCGGTATGACCGACAATATCAGAATAGTTTATTTATCAGCCAAAAGATAGTTGATTCAATGCACCAGACAATGCTATGAAGACTAATTGATCATCAAAAGATAGTTGAAGCTTTTGAGAAGGTTCAATTGGTCAGCCAAAGTTTGTCCATCAGCTATTATTTATTTATCAGCCAATGTAGAGGCCGAAGAGATGACACCACTCCCTTAGCTCAAAAAAGAATAAAAGTCGAAGACTTCATTGGCAGCATTTTGAGCTCGGGAGTAGGGGGCAATGTTGTAACAATGACTTAGCTACTTGGCCTTGATGAACCAACAAGAAAGTATATGATGAAGTTGGCTAATGACGAAGTTGGCTAGTTGAGAAATATGACCAACTATTGGCTGACCAACTATTGGCTAACCAACTATCGGTCGACTAATTTATAAAGTCCGAACAACTTCAAGAAGAATGAGGACGGCAAGAAAAGAGCTTGTTGTTCTACCAGAATAGCCACCAATCGTTATAACAGGCTCATGTTAGTTATTAATGGAATAATGTCGGAACTAACTGCAAGAAGCCCTTTCAACTAAATTCTATTAAGGCCAATGTCTATAAATATCGGTAAAAGGGAACCTCCGGGGATAATTAAGAATAACTAGTTGAAGTATTCTTTCATTTCTGTCTATCTTCTCTGAGATTCTCTATCTGTTACTTGAACCCCTGCTGACTTAGACATCGGAGTGTCCCCACCAAAATCTCTCTGGTGAGTGGGTTTATTTTGCAGGAACCCGAAGGAAACCTGATCGGGTGAATCTTGATGGTATGGAAGGATCATTTGGGTTTGGCGACAAATGATAGAAAGTAGCAATTATAAGGCATCATTCTTTTTAACCCCACTGCTATAGATTTTGGTGTGGAAGATTATGCTAAAGCAGATTTGTAATGCAGAAGAGCTGATTGCAAAATTTCCTACCCCTACCCCACCTTGCCCTTGGAGAAAAGAACCCGGGGTGCAGTTAATCTGATGATGTCTTAGATTTAAATTATAATGTAAAATTGAATGTGACCTCCAACTATTTAATGAATTATCTTAAGTGGAATGCACTTGCTTAAGAACAATCATGATACAAGAATATTCATTTGTGAGCACCACCAAAAACAGAAAAAAAATCAATTGTGAGAGATGATATACAAGGGATCTACGGGTGCAAGGACTTCTGTTGTTCCATCCCAAGTTAATTGCCCTCTCACCTTAATCTTGTTCTCTAGTTCCAAAGGGGGGCAATAGAGATGTTTTGTTTAATCATACTTCGGTAGAGCCTTTTAAAAAGAGCCTTTTAAAGAGAGAGCAACGTGGAGATGGGTCAATCCTGCAATCTTCCCAAAAATGAATAAAGTCCCCGTTTCTTAATTTAAAGTTGAGATTGTTGTCAGCAAATCACTCCTTGCTGAAATTCTGGCGATGCTTGCAAATTTTTTGATTTTCTTTGACAGGAAAAGGATATTTCTTTTGGCTTTTTTCTAGCAAGGATCTACAAAAACAGTCTTTAACTAGTGATGATTGACAGGATCCTCTAATATTCAAGTCAATGAAAATAGTAAGATGGGCTACAATAACTGGAGCTGAAAGCAACGAGAAAAATAATAAATACCAAATATGTATTCGGCACCAAATAAGTAGTCGACTAGTTGTGCTACTTGACATAATTATCTCTTTATACTCAGTACTATAATCAGTAGTCGGGAGCTCCTTGGTCATCTCTAAAGAGATGGGATACTGTCAGTGTTTTTCTTTTTGTTCTCATGTCAAATTTACATCATCCGTAGTGTGTAGCTTTGATTTATTTATACCTGTGACTTTTAGAGCCTCTGAGATATTTCCATTCCTATTCGGCCTAAAAGGCCTGGCTCATTTGGTTCAACATGTTATGCTCAGACCACTTTGCTCTTTTATATGTGAACCTTGTGCTAGCTTTCCACATGGTGGAATCCACTAACATGATCAAATTCTTTCTAGAGGAATGCCCTCCTCATTTTCTCAATTATAGGGATGACCGATTTTGGGAGTTTAAAGTGGACATAGAGTAAGATGGGATGGCGGACGGTACTGAGTTGATCAACGTAGTGTTGCCCTTCATGATAAAAGTCAATTTTTTTTATTTTTGGTACAGCGGATCATTCCCAATAGATTTGAAATGAATACATCCAAAAAAAAATATGAGAAAAAATATAATTTTTAAAAGCTGAAGGAATGTTGCCGGAGTGAGTCCAAATAACCTGATCAGAAAAAGTCGACCTTTCCGGCGGCAAGCTTAACACCGATCCTTTCAATCAAAGGCATCCACCAGAATTTTGGTAATTTCCTTGAGTGAAGGGGAAGATCCAAGTAGGCAAGGGGAAAGTCACCTTTCTTGCAGTTCATCCACCTTGATTCTATTCTTTAGATTTTATCATGGAAGTTGACTCCCAATGGAAGTTTCATAGTAGACTCCTTCAAGTTCCTAAACAATAGTGGATTGTATTGCCCTAGTCACAAGATTGCCTGGAGAGCCAACATCCCGGGGAAGGTTAGAGCCTTTTTGTGGTTAGCCTTAAGAAACAAGATACATATCGGTGATCGACTTGTGAGAAAGGGTTTGGATCTCTATTATTCGCTACCTGTTTTGTGGAAGAAGCTCTGAAACTGTCCCATTTGTTCATCAGGTGCTCTGTTACTCAAAGTATTTGGTCCACAAACAATTAAGCTGAAACTCAACTTAAAAGGCTGGCCGTCTACCTTTCATGACCTCTGGAAATGGTGGAAATCAGGGAACAAACAGAGTTTAAGCAAAAGCGCAGGGGATCAGTTGTTTGCTGCAATCTTCTGGGAGGTATGGTGTGGGGCCCAATTTTTTTTTTTTTTGGGCTGTATTTGGGCTGAAGTCGGCGGCCCTTGCCGACTTCAGTTCAAATTCAATTTGACTCGGAAGCTCAGATTTTCTGGCGAAGATTTTGGAAAAGCCGGTTGTTGTCGTCGAGGGTGGGGGGGGGGGGGGGGGCGGATAAGGGTCTTCCGCGGGTTTAAGGGGGGGGAGGGGACCTCGTGAGTCTTCGTTGGATCGAGTTCTCTTTCCTTCGGAGGACGCCGATGTCTCCTTCGTGTGTCTCGGCCCTCTTCGGAGCGCTTCCTCCTCCAGTGGCCGCTACGACCCGAGAACCCACCTCGCTGGTAAGTCCTTCTTCCTCATTTTCCCTTGGAGTACGTTTGGTGTAGGGGTGTTTGGCGGGGAGGATGGAAAAGTCCAGTCGGTTTATTTATTTTCCTTTGGAATCATGAGAAATGGCCGGTGATAGTTGGTCGCCGCCGGTTCCTTCTTCCCTTCCGGCGATCCATTCCGGGCGGTTGATCACGGGGATCATCGCCGTTCCTCCGCTCTCTTGGAGGGGGGATGTTGGTCGGCCTGTTAACAGAGAGTGATATCTCTGTTAACAAGGGAAGGGATTTAATCCCTGTGCTCTCTGGCAGGCGATCGGACGGCTGTCGTTGGGACCGCCGGTCCCTTTCCTTCCTTCCGGTGACTCTCCCTGGCGGTTGGTCAGGAGGATCGCCGTCGATCCTCCTTGGTTCTTCTCATGGAACCACGTCTGGGCACTGTGTCTGTGTCCTGGACGCGGTTGGGCCGGGCTTGGTTGAGCCAGGCTCTGTTGGGCCGGGCCTATTTCCTGGATGGGCTGGCCCAGTAAAAGCACAATTAAGAAAATAAATAATAATAATAATAATAATAATAATAATAATAAAAGTGAAAGAAAAAGGAAGGTGGAGGAAGGGAGGAAAGGAACTGTCTGGGGATGTTCCAAGAAATTTAATTTCTATTTAATTTCTTTTTATAGGAATTAATTATATAATTAATAAATAAAATAGTTTGTGATACAGGATCGTCATCGTCCTTGGAAAACCGGGTTTAGTGCTTAGTTGGTGGAACTGTAAGTTATCACTCACCTATATAATTTTTGCCATGCATAATTATTTGACTTATTATTGAATTTCACTGCTTATGTTTTTACTGCATATATGTATCTCGACGTGTTATGAAATTTAAACACAGACTAAGATGTAAGAGTCATGGGTTGAGTTGATTTTAGCTGCTCTCTAGTCTGACTATAATCACACGAGGACCTAGACTCCTTTTGGGCCTCCAGGCGGGCTATCGCTGGCACATGATCAATGAGCGGTATGTGACACAGGAGTTAGTTGCTTTATTTTAGCACATGTTGAGATGCATGTTTCTCGTGTGATACTTAGAGCTAGTTTTCCTTTTGGACCTCCAGCGGGGCTATCACTGGTACATGACTGATGTGCGGTATGTGACACAGGATCTAGACCCTTTTGGGATGAGCCACGGGCCGATCATGGCCATAGTCTGAGGGACTAGGTGAGTATGTATGGATGGCCATCCTAAAGTTTGTGTGACGTAGGAAAAATAATAAAGAAGGTTAATAATGGAAAAATAACTGAAATGGCTTCTAATTTATGACTACTTGCATGCATTGAGTTAATTTTTGATTCATGGTAAATTTATATTCATGACATATAATGACTTACTGAGTTTAAGGGAACTCATTCCTTTCCTTTGCATTTTTTTTCAGGATCAAAGAAACATGTGGGCCAGGGATTCAGTCAGTGAGGCTTAGAATCTAGTGGACATTATGATTTTTATGCTTGATATTTAAATAATGTTAAATTTATGACCATTGGTTTTATGAACATTTGAACCTATTTGCCTAGGTGTAAATCTTATGGTTTAATTGCCTGCCTAATAAAAAATCTTGCGATTGCCTGGTTATTCATTTTATTTGAGAATGTTGGTACAGGCCTTGTATGTCCCTGGGAAGGTTGAACCCAAGAATATACGGCCGTCTGTCGCACATCTGGCCCAGGTCTTGGGGTTGGGGCGTGACATATTTAGTGGTATCAGAGCCAGGCTTGTCTTAAAATCAAGATGATATAGATAGTGAGAGTGGGGTAGAGATAATTAGGACAAGTTTAAATTAATTAAAGTACAAGCAAGGTTATATTATTTAACTGACTATCTTTTGTGACATAGTAAAGGTGCATTGACTTTATTGAGAGGCAAATTGAGTGGCACTCTTTATTATTTGGATGGCACTACAGTGGTTGGCGAGGCTTCTTCAGCACATTTCTCTATTGTTCAATTGACACTGTTATGGAATCAAATATTGGGCCACATGTCAGATAAAGGTTTACAGGAGCTGAGCAGACGTGGTCTGCTAGGAGGTCAGAAAGTTGGTGCACTTGGATTCTGTGAGCATTGCATATTTGGAAAACAACACAGAGTCAGCTTTACTACATGTGTGCACAGGATAGCAGGTATATTAGATTACATACATTCTGACCTATGGGGACCTGCCCCAGTTACATCCAAGGGTGGATCTAGATATTTGCTCTCTTTGATTGCTGACTATTCCCGTAAAGTCTGGATTTATACTATCAAGAATAAAAGTGATGTGTTTCACACTTTTAAAGGGTGGAAGGCTATGGTCGAGAGGTAAACTGAGAGGAAGGTGAAAACCTTCCGGACTGAAATGGACTGGAATTATGTTCTATAGAGTTTAATTACTTTTGCAAGTCAGAGGGCATTGTCAGGCATAGGACCACAGTGTATACTCCTCAGCAAAATGGTGTTGCGGAACGTATGAATCGCATACTATTGGAAAGAGTCAGATCTATGCTGTCAAGTTCTGGATTGAGTAGAGACTTCTGGGCAGAGGCTGCACATATAGCCTGCTTTATAATAAATCGTTCTCCAGCATCTGCTTTGAATATGAAGACTCCGGAAGAGATGTGGACAGGAAGACTTGCAGACTATTCAGTTCTTAGAGTATTTGGGTGTTCAGCATATGCATATGTCAAAGATGGAAAGCTGAATCCCAGGGCTAAGAAATGCATATTTCTTGGATATGCATATAGGGTAAAGGGCTACAGATTATGGTGCACTGAGCCCGGATCCCATGGTTTTCTAGTCAGCAGGGATATGACTTTTAATGAGTCAGCCACTCCTTCACGGCAGCTACAGCCAAGTTCTTCACTGGGAGATCAGGTTCAGGATCAGCAAGATAGGATTGTTGTTGATATTAATCAGACTGTTAGATCACGGCAGTTGCAACCTACTAGTGACATTCAGAATGAACAACATCAGCAGATAGATCTAGAGATACAGACTCAGGAGGAGGTTATTGGACAAGGTCTAGATGATAATATTGCCACTCGAAGATCCAGGTGAAATATCAGAGCACCTCAAAGGTATGATTTTGAGGATTCTGCTTGTGTTGAGTTAGTATATTATGCTCTGAATATTGCAGATACTATAGGTGATGAGCCGACCACATTTCAAGAAGCAATTGATAGTTCACAGGCTGAGCAATGGACCATGACTATGTTAGAATAACTTCAGTCTTTGGAAAATAATAAGACTTGGGAATTAGTCAGATTACCTAAGGGCAAGAAGAAAATTGGCTGTAAATGGATCTTCAAGAAAAAGGAAGGAGCTACCCTTCAAGATTTGAAATATAAGGCAAGGTTGGTGGCTAAGGGTTACAGTCAACGAGAGGGTATTGATTACAAGGAGGTATTTTCTCCTGTAGTTAAACACTCTTCTATTCGTGTGTTCATTGCTTTAGTTGCTTCTCAGAATTTGGAGTTAGAATAACTAGATGTCAAGATAGTTTTTCTACATGGTGACTTGGAGGAACAGATTTATATGCAACAGCCACCTGGTTTTGAGGCTCCGGATAGAGAAGATCATGTATGCTTGCTCAAAAGGTCTTTGTATGGTTTGAAGCAGTCTCCAAGATAATGGTACCGCAAATTTGATAAGTTTATGGGTGACCATGAATTTGATAGATCTCCATATGATAGTCGTGTGTATCATCAGCAGCTTTCAGATGAGTCCTTTTGTTATTTGTTATTATATGTTGATGACATGATGATTGCAGCCAGGGATATGTCAGTCATCCAGAAGCTGAAAACTGAACTTAGTACTGCATTTGAGATGAAGGACCTTGGACCGGCAAAGAAGGTACTTGGGATGGAGATCATTCGTAACAAGCAATTATGTAGACTATTTGTTACTCAGCACAGTTATATTATGAAAGTCTTGGAAAGATTTTGTATGTCTATAGCTAAGCCAGTCACTACGCCCTTTGCCAGTCACTTTCGTTTATCTGCCAGGGATTCTCCTCAGACTGATGATGAGAGAAGTATATGTCTAAAGTACCTTATGCAAGTGCAGCTGGCAATATCATGTATGCAATGGTCTGTACTCGTCCTGATATTTCACAGGCAGTTAGTATAGTGAGCAGATATATGGACAAGCCTGGAAAAGCTCACTTGTCAGCTGTGAAATGGATTTTTCGATATTTGAAAGGTATTTCTGATTTGGGATTGGTATTCTCCGGACAGAGTGGTTGCACTGTTACAGGATTCTGTGATTCAGATTATGCTTGTGACTTGGATAGGAGGAGGTCATTGACCTCATATGTATTTACTCTCTCTGGTTGTATAATTAACTGTAAGGCTACTTTGCAATCTACAGTTGCTTTGTCTACTATAGAGGCAAAGTATATGGCTTTGACAGAGGCAGCAAAGGAAACATTCTGGCTAAGAGGGTTAGTACAAGATTTGGGTCTCAAGCAGAATTCTTTGGTTATTCATTGTGACAGTTCATAGTGTGTTATATCTCGCCAGAGATCAGATGTATCATGAGCGTACTAAGCATGTTGATGTCAGGTATCACTTTATTAGAGATTTGGTAAAGGATGGTGATATTCAACTTCAGAAAATTGGCACTGCTAATAATCCGACTGATATGCTCACTAAACCAATTCCAGTAGTCAATTTCAAAACATTCCAGAACTTGATTGCTTTGAGCACTTGGTGATCCCCTTTGAGGTCTTTTGATGAGGTGGAGGTTTTATAATCCATATTTGATAGAGGCATTTATTTTTGGTCGCAAGGAGGAGGATTGTTGTCGTTTGCTCCCAACGCCCGCAGCCACGAAATAAAGACCCACGAACCCCGACCCACGCGCGACGCGCGGCGTGGGCGGGCCCTCATCCCAGCGCGCAGGCATGCGAGCGGCCAAGGCCCACGCACAGCATGCGTGCGCGCGCGTGGGCTCGGCCCAGCTACTTGCGGTGCCCCCCTTGGGGCGTTTCCCCAGTTTCCCGTGCGGTTTCCCCTTGATTTCTCATGGTGTACGCACGATCCACGCAATTTCTCGCATTTTGGACCGTTTCTCACATTCTGGACCGTCCGATCAGTTGATCGGACGGCTAAGATTAATCCGAGCTTGATTAGGCTTAATCTGAGAGTATCTTGCACAGATTTTGGCACGATCTGAGCCTTTGTTCTTTGATCTGACGGCTTGGGAGTGTTTTGGACTTTCTGGACTCATTTTAGGTCTGTTTTGGATGCCGTTTCATATGGTTATTTAACCAGAGAGAGCCTGCGGTCTTTGATACACACAGACAGAGAGAGATAGAGAGAGAAAAAATCCAGAAAAATTTTAGAGAGATTTTTTCTTCGATCCAGGCACCAGGAAAAGCTAGAGGCCTGGTATTTGGGATTTTTCTCGTGCTTCTTTCATCCTCTTTTGTTTATTTATCATGTCTCTTTGTTTTTAATATGGCATTTGTTATCTGAATATTTGTATTCCTTTTGTACCCAGATTTGGGTCAGATTATAGTGGATTACT
This sequence comes from Areca catechu, assembly GCA_021397845.1. Lineage (NCBI taxonomy): Eukaryota > Viridiplantae > Streptophyta > Magnoliopsida > Arecales > Arecaceae > Areca > Areca catechu. The sequence goes on along the minus strand of CM038045.1, from coordinate 48,957,201 downwards.
CCTTTTCTCTTGGTGGACGTAGGCAATATTTTGCCGAACCATGTAAATCTCGTCTTCTTTTGATTTGATATCTGCATGTGTTGTGATTGGTTAATCGCCTAAGTGAATAAATAAGAATTATTTGGAGATCTAAACTGGTTTAATCCACTGCGCACATCCCAACAGCTAGCGAGCTTGACTTCAAAGCCTCTCTACATGGCCTCAGATACCAAATGATAGTTTTGTCAGCAATTTGTCAAACCATATTGCAGCAAGATAGAGGTTTGTGTTAGTGATGCGGCGATAGCCGAAGGCAAATTCTCCAAAGGGAGCCCGTGAGGTTTTTTCTTAAAGGGTGGACAGTGAGGAGCCCAAGGTTATTCTGCCATTAGTTTGAGCAGAGAGGGAAAAAGAGCAGGAGATACAGAATAAGAGGATCAGAATGGAAGCCATGCATGGCCATCCCTATGCCAAAGACAAGCCTTGTAACGAAACTTGCCTAAAGATGACGACGTTCAAAGTCTCTGTGCTTACGACAGAGTTGACCAGAAATAGAGTCCTTTAAAAACTCAACACTGGAAACTTCCAGGGAAGATGCATTGCGCTTTTAAGCCAATCTTCCCTCCAATATGCGATCATTGTCGGAAAAAAAAAAAGGGGGTATTGATTGCTTCATAGTCGAATCATATACAAAAGAACCAATTGGAACAATTAGGGTACGTTCGACTGCCCATCCCTTTTCTTTATACAAAAAAAAAGCGCTCTTTTTTTCTGATTTTTTTAAAGTAAACATTAAAAAGCAATTAGAACCATAAAAAAAAATTAAAAGTTAAAATTTTAAAAATAAAAAAAAATATTTGTTTAGGAAGTAATTTTTTTTACTTTTTAAAATTTATTTTCTTATTTTTAAAATAACTAATACAAAACCTTAGTAAACGCACGTGTTGCCGCCAGGACCGTCGTAGCCTGTAGCTGCCGTGCCGAAGTGCGCTCCTCTCGCTGCCTACCGGTCCTCTGCTCCTAGACCTGCGAAACAGGAGTTAGTGACCCGGGCCGGGATTTCTAGCGGGGGCACTCCGACGGTCAAGTCAGTGACGATCCAGGGAAATAGATTCTCCTGGTCGGGCCCCTCTTGATAGACTCCGCACTAGGAGGAGTGAACATGTGTGTCAGTGAAGGAGAAAAGTAGCAGGGGGAGAGTGATAGCGGGGACAGAGGGGTTCTCTGTTCCTCCGCTTCTCCTTGTTTTCCGGTGACTTTCCTTCTATCGTGGTGTTGGTGGTGGCGCCCTGCTCTCTCGGTTGAGCTTGCGCTTGTATTTTTTGTTGTTGTTTGTTGTTTGTTTATTACCTCCTCCCTTCCGGGGGTGCCTCGGGATCCTCGTGGGGTTGGCAGGCGCATGGGGCAGGATTTCGTGCCGTGGACGGGATGCCTTTCCTGACAGGTGGTAGGGAAAGTTTCCATTCCTTTTGACATCCTCTTTGGTTGCCTCATTTCGGAAAGTCTGGCAGAGTCTCGATCCGGGGGCCATCACCCTAGGGGTGCGTGCTCTCTGGCTGGCCCATCCCCTGGAAGTACGGCCGGACAGGTAGTTATGGCGGCATGGGGGGCGTCGTTCCGTGGTCCTCGGGCGGCTCACCGGTGTCCTGGGATAGCAGGGTCTGCTCTGGTCTGGATGCTCCGAGCTCGTGCGATCACCTTGGTGGAGAAGGAAAGAGTGCAACCCCGGTCCAGATGGCGCGTGCTCGGAGAGGCTCCACATCAGTGGGCAAGCTCTTGGCTCGACCTCGACCATAGGGCACTAACCTCCAAGGGTCTCAGTCTGGCGGGCGGAGGATGGACCCGATCCAGAGGGCGCGCGCTCGGAGAGGCTCCACACCGGTGGGCGAGCTCTTGGCTCGACTTCGACCGTAAGGCACTAACCTCTGAGGGTCTCGCTCTAGAGGGTGGAGGATGGACCTGGTCCAGAGGGCGCGCGCTCGGAGAGGCTCCACATCGGCGGGCGAGCTCTTGGCTCGACCTCGACCGCAGGGCACTAACCTCCAAGGGTCTCACTCTGGGGGGCGGAGGACGAACCCGGTCCAGAGGGCATGCACTCGGAGAGGCTCCACATCGGCGAGCAAGCTCTTGGCTCGACCTCGATCGCAGGGCACTAACCTCCGAGGGTCTCACTCTGGAGGGCGAAGGACAGACCCAGTCTAGAGGGCGCATGCTCGGAGAGGCTCCACATCGACGGGCGAGCTCTTGGCTCGACTTCGACCGCAGGGCACTAACCTCCGAGGGTCTCGCTCTGGAGGGCGGAGGACGGCTCCGACCTAGGCATCGAGCTCACGAGCTTGACCTTGTGGAGGACTGAGCTTGACTTGATGTCCTGGGGGAACTCGACTCAGCTTGGTGAAGTACCTCGAACTGAGGAGTCACCTTGGCGCCCGCCGTGGCGGTCTCCTTTAACATGGCGCTCGTCAGCTACCCACGTCAGCGGTCTTGCCACATCATTTGCCCTCCACTCCCGAGACTCGTTAGTGCACGGTGCTTGAGGCGAAGGGAGTAATTGTAATGCTGACATGGAGGGGTGAAAATCTGGCACAATGATGGCGCGGTCGCTGGCGCTTCGAGGGACGGTTCCACAAGCCAGTATGGGGAAGACGCGTGGCCATGTCCGAGGAGCAGTTAATGCTGGCACAGAACTCTGAGCGGCTAGGATTCCTTTTTCGTCGATGGGCAGCACGTGGCACAGATCCGTTGGCGATGGGGTCTCAATAGTGCAGATTTGACGAGGCTTTTCAAAGTGAAAAGAAAAATTTCTCACCCAAAAGTCCCTTCCTTTCAAATCCTTTGCACTCATTGCCGCGTCCGGGCCTTTCTTCCTCCACGATCTGCATCTGTTCTTTCCTTCTCTAGGGGTCTAGACCAGCTTCATCTTCCTTCTTTCTCTCCTTCTGGGATAGGCTCCTTCCCTCTCGATTTAGCATGTCTCGTCTTGAGTCTTTCGCCCGAAGGGTGGTGCTCTCCTCCTCCGACGAGTAGTCAGAGGGGGAGCAGTTTAGGATTAGTGTGAGACCAGCCCTTCCTGCCCCTCTGGTGTCTGTTGGGGAGCTGGAGGTCGTTCCTTCTCTTCCTGTCAGTCCTCCTCTTTTGCTTGAACTAGTCCCCGAGTCGGTCCGGTCAACAGGTTCGAGCGGGGTCGCTTCGACGATCTCTGTCGCAGAATTGGAGGCCATCCGGGATACCTATGGGATCCCATCTTTCGTTTGACTCATGGTTCCCCACCCTGGGGAACGGGTCACATCCAGCGGACCCGGGCATCTCGCTTTCTATGAGGGGACCTTCTTCGGGGGTCTTCAATTCCCTTTCCATCCTTTCTTTTTGTCTGTTCTAAGCAATTATCGCCTGGTCCCCACCCAGTTGGTGCCGAACGCCATCAGGGTGATCTTTTCTTTCATTGTACTCTGCCACATCCACGGGTTCATCGCCTGGTTCTCCCTGTTCAGGGCATTCTTCACCCTGAAATGCCACTCGACCGAGGACGGGTGGTGGTCTTTGTCTTCTCGCCCGAAGGGCATCAAGTTCGAGCTTCCCTCTTCCATCAAGGGATGAAAGAGCAAGTTCTTCTTTGCGGATGTCGAGGGGGTCGACTGGGCCTGGAGCGAGCTGGATCGATCCCCAAACCGGATCTCTGCGGTAGAAGCTACCGACCAGGACGACTACGATCAGCTTCGCACCGTTCAGATCCCTTCCTTGGAGGTCCTGCTACTAGAGCAAAATCTCCTCGATGCCAGGGTCGACTCGTCGGTGGGGCAAGGTAAGTTCAGCTCTTTCCTCTGCATGCAGCTTCTCTTTTCTCCATTTTGGGTTGACTTTCCTAGTTCCTATGTGCAGGGTCGAATCTTCCGGAGGGCGAGCCATCGCCGATCTCCAGGAAGAGGCCGCCCACCGGGGTGGTGGCTGAGCCCCCTTCGAGGCAGGTTCGGGTTGAGGGCGTGCCGGTGTCTGCCCCTGCTGTGCCAGCTACCTTGAAAGGAAAGGGGGTTGTGGGAGCCCTTGTGCTACGGATAGAGCCGCAGGCGGAACCCCTTATCCCGGAGCCCGTAGTGGTCATCCGGACCGATGCTGCTGCTGCTGTTCCGCTCCGCTCTCCGAGTTTGGTGACGACCGAAGTTGACGGCTTTCCGGTCATGACGGTGCCAGGTCCTCGGTCGATCTTTGGGAGTCCTGCCGCTGGAGTGGCGGGCGCATCTTCCCCTCGGGAGAGCAGGAGGGACGAGGCGAGGCGTCGCCTCCCATTCAAGCTGGGGCCGGAGAGCTCCTTGGTCGACAACCGCACGCTGGCCTACCAAATGATGGACTTCTCCATCCAGCGTTGTGACCGGGAGAACATGGACGGGCTGCCGGTTGGACTCTTGATCGACAGCATTTTTACCCATCTGTACATGGTGAACAGCTTCGTCCTCTCTCTCTTCCTTCTTTTCTTCTTCTCTTTTTTTTTTTTTTTTTTATTTTTGACCTTTCATGCACTGCAGATGGGTGTTGAGGCCCTCTTCATTAGGAGCTGCTACCGAAACTGGGAGCAGTCTGTGCAGCAGCAGATGGCCGAGATCGCGTCGCTGAAGACCGATCTGAAGGGGAAGATCGACTTTGAGGAGGCGCTTGACCGGCGAGTCAAGGACCTCGAGGGGCGGCTCGCCGACTCCGAGGGGCAAGCAAAGGATCTCCAGGAGAAGCTGGACCACGAGCAGGGGGAGTCGAGGAAGAAAGCTAAGGAGCTTGCCGACTCCGAGCTGAGGTTGGACGTGGTCATGGCTGAGGCGACCCAGCAGAAACAGACCACCCAATCTCTCCAAGCTCGACTGACAGCAGAAGAGGAGAAGTCAGTTGCGGCTTAGAGGGCAGCGGATGAGGTGGCCAAGTCGATTGCGGATGCCAGGCACGAGGTGGCTACAGCAAAGAAGGAAGCCGGGGAGGCGGTGGAAAGGTACAGGATCTCGGAGGAGTTCCTTGCAGAAATCCAGCAGACGGTGTCGGACTCCTTCTTCAAAGGCTTCATGTACCTGCACCGCCTGGTCGAGGGATTCATCTCGGCCGAGGGCCGTGGCTACCTTGACTATCCCGATACTTTAGATCAAGAGGCAGGCATTGAGAAAGCCGCACCAGCTGAGTCTAAGGCCACGCGATCGGAAGCCCCTGCTAATGGAGACTCCCGGCCCGGTGACCTATCTAGTGGATAGCCATTTTTTGCTTCTTCCTTTGTATTTAGCAGGGCCACTCGGCATGTCGGGGGCCCATAGGATTCTTGTACTCGATACTTGATCAATGAAATGCAAATTTTTCTTGCAACTATTTTTCTCGCTTGGCTCCTCCCCTCCTTCACTCCCTTTCCACTTTTATCATTCTTTTAATGTATGGGGAGATCAGGTAGGGTGTACCTGAGAGCTGCTAAGCTCGGTGGTCTCTATGCCGGAGATCTGAGCTCCGGTCTTGAGAAGGTGTCCTGGAGCTGGGCTCGGGGATGGTGGTTGCTGAGAGCCGCTTGGCTCGATGTTCCCTCGACCGGAGATCTGAGCTCCGGTCTTGAGAAGGCATCCTGGAGCTGGGCTCGGGGATAGTGGTTGCTGAGAGCTGCTTGGCTCGAAGTTTCCTTGGCCGGAGATCTGAGCTCCGGTCTTGAAAAGGTGTCGTGGAGCTGGGCTCGGGGATAATGGTTGCTGAGAGCTACTGGGCTCGAAGTTTCCTTGGCCGGAGATCTGAGCTCCAGTCTTGAGAAGGTGTCCTGGAGCTAGGCTCGGGGATGGTGATTGCTGAGAGCTGCTGAGAGTGGTAGCTTCGATGATGTTGTATTTTCTTCTTGTTCTCCCTCTCTCTTTCCTTCCCCACTCTTCTCTCATTCATTTTTCATTCATCTTTCATTTTTCTTTTCATTCATTTTTATCTCATTTTTTTTTTAGTGTGGGGAGATCAGAGGAGAGGATGCTGGCTGGACCCCCATTTTGTTCTCTTTCTTTCCTTCCCCTCTCATCTTCTTTTCGAGTGGAGAGATCAGAGAAGGGACTGCCGGGCTTCCCCCTTCATTCCCTTTCTTTCCTTCCCCTCTTGTTTTCTTTTTGAGTAGGGAGATCAGGGTAGGGGGGTTACCGGTCTTGATTGCCTTGGAGCTAGGCTCGAGGACTTCTTGGATGTGGAGCTAGGCTCGGGCCCAGGGATTGCCTGAGATCTTGGCTCAGGGCTTTGGCACCTTGGAGCTAGGCTCGAGGTGTTGACGGGAGCTGCATGGCCCCGTGATCCCTTGGCGTCTTGGAGCTAGGCTCGGAGACATTTGAGATAGAGAGCTGCTTGGCTCGATGGTTCTTTGATGTCCTGGAGCTGGGCCTGGGGATGCCTTGAGTTGAGAGCTACGTGGCTCGATGGTTCTTCGACGTCCTGGAGCTGGGCTCGGGGATGCCTTGAGTTGAAAGCTACGTGGCTCGATGGTTCTTCGATGTCCTGGAGCTGGGCTTGGGGATGCCTTGAGTTGAGAGCTACGTGGCTCGATGGTTCTTTGACATCTTGGAGCTGGGCTTGGGGATGCCTTGAGTTGAGAGCTACGTGGCTCGATGGTTCTTCGACGTCTTGGAGCTGGGCTCGGGGATGCCTTGAGTTGAGAGCTACGTGGCTCGATGGTTCTTTGACGTCCTGGAGCTGGGCTTGAGGGCGTCGTCGATCGGGTGTAGCGTGGCTCCTTGACCCCTTTGGCATCCTGGAGCTGGGCTCGGGAATGCCATTGGCATTCTCCTACAAGACAAGCAGACACTTACACGAAAAAAAACCATTGTTATTCATTGTTGGAAAACCTTATATTATTGATAGTATTTCCACAAGTTGCAGGCATTCTATGTTCTAGTGAACCTGATGCCATCGAGATCTTCGAGGTAGTAGGCCCCTTGCGAGAGGGCTTCAGCCACTTTGTAGGGGCCCTCCCAGTTCGGGGAAAGCTTGCCGCACTCCCTAGGCTGGGATGCTTCTGCCCATCGCAGCACCAGGTCTTCGGGCTTGAAGGCTTTTGTCCGGATGCGGGCATTGTAGTACCGAGCCACCCTTTGTCGGTAGGCTGCCATCCGTAGGCGAGCTTTGTCCCTTGCTTCTTCAAGGAGATCGAGGTTGATCAGTAGGTGCATCGAGTTCCGTGCTTCATCATACTGCTGCATCCGCAACGTAGGCATGCCTAGCTCGACAGGGATGACTACTTCAGCACCGAAGACGAGGCTAAAGGGCATTTCATTGGTTGTCGTCCTGGGCATCGTATGGTAGGCCCACTGGATGCTAGGGAGCTCTTCTGCCCATAGGCCCTTAGCTTGATCCAGCCTAGTTCGGAGCCCTTGCAGGATGGTCTGGTTGGTCACCTTGACCTCCCCGTTTGTTTAGGGGTGAGCTACCGAGGTGAACCTGTGTTGGATGCTGTGGGCTGCACAGAACCCTTCGAACTCGTGGTTCTTGAACTGTTGCCCATTGTCGGTGATGATGCAATGGGGTAGCCCGAAGCGGCAGATGATTGACTTCCAAAAGAACTGGCAGACATTGGCTTCCGCGATCCGAGCCATCGGCTCTGCCTCGACCCACTCGTCGATTGCCACTAGCAGGAACTTTCACTGTCCTGATGCTGGGGGGAACGGCCCCAAGATGTCCATTCTCCACAGGACGAAGGGCCAAGGGGCTGAGAGCAGGGAGATCGGTGCCGCCGACTGGTACTAGATGTTGGCGTGGCACTGGCATTTGTCGCACCTCTTGACGAAGTTGGCTGCATCTTCCCTCATAGTCTTCCAAAAGTATCCCTGGAAGAGAGCTTTGTAGGCCAATGTCCTCCCTCCCACGTGATTCCCACAGAGGCCTTCGTGTATCTCTTGGAGCACAAAGATTGACTCGGCGGGCCTGAGGCATCTCAAGAGTGGGTAGGAGTAAGATCGGCGGTAGAGTTGGCCCTCCATTAGGGCGAACCGAGAGGCCTTCTTCCTGACGAGGGCGGCTTCTGCACGGTCTTCCGGGAGGGTGCTGTCAGTGATATACCGGATGTACTTATCCATCCAGCTCGGCTCGAGAGAGACTTGATGTACCTCCGTTGGGCTCTCGTAGCTGGGGCTTTCAAGGTGCTCGATGTAGGCACATCCGAGTGACGAGTCCGTTAGGGTCGCGAGTCTAGACAGCGCATCCGCGTGTGCATTCTCTCCTCGAGGGATGTGAAAAATGCTGAAGCGCTGGAGGCCTGCCGTGCTCACTCGGACTTGCTCCAAATACTTCATCATCTGGGGGTCCCTTGCCTCATATTCCCCGGATACTTGTTCGGCAACCAGTTGGGAGTAAGTGAAGACTTTCAAGTCCCGCACACCCAGCTCGTGGGAGACTCTTAGGCCCGCGAGGAGTGCCTTGTACTCCGCCTGGTTATTGGTTGCGGCGAACTTGAAACAGAGGGCGCATGCCGCCACAACCCCATCGCCATTGGTCAGGATGAGGCCAGCTTCGCTCCTGCCGAAATTGGATGCTCCATCTACGTGAAGAATCCAGGCTCTTCTCCTGGCCTGGGCTCCATTGCTGTCTGCTCTGGCTCCTCAGCAAACCCGGTGCACTCGACCACGAAGTCGGCCAGAACTTGGGCCTTTTGTGACAACCTCGGTCGATATGCTATGTCGAATTTGCTAAGCAGCAGAGACCACTTAGCCAACTTCTCGGATGTCTCGAGTCGGATGAGGATGGTCCTCAGCAGCGGTCTGTCACCACCACTATTGGGTGTGCTTGAAAATAGGGCATGAGGTGCTTAGCATACATTATTAGTGCAAAAATGAGTTTTTCGGAGCGAGTATACCTGATCTCCGTGTTGCGGAGAATTTTGCTGGTGTAGTACACCGGCTTCTGAGATTTGTCCTCGTCTGTGCGGACGAGAACTGAGCTGACATCTCCCGGTGTCATCGCCAGGTATAGTAGGAGTTCCTCCCCCTCTTCCAGCCTGGAGAGTAGTGGGGGGGAGGCGAGGAAGTTCTTCAGCTCCTCGAAGGCTGTCATGCACTCCTCGGTCCAGGTGAAGTCATGCATCTTGCGCAGTGCCTTGAAAAACGGCTGGCAACGGTCGGTCGACCTCGAGATGAATCTGCTGAGGGTGGCGACGCATCCCGTCAGGCGCTGGACTTGCTTCTTAGAGGTCGGGTGCTCCATGTCGATGATGGCCTGCACCTTCCCCTGATTTGCTTCAATGCCCCTTTGGGTGACCATGAGCCGAGGAATTTTCCTGCGGCCACCCGAAAGGCGCACTTCACCGGGTTCGGCTTCATCTAATGCTGCCGCAAGTTGTGGAAGGACTCGGTGAGGTCGGCTACATGGCTCGAGCCTGACCTGCTCATGATGAGCATGTCGTTCACATACACTTGCATGTTGCGGCCAATTTGGTCCTTGAAGACCTTGCTGACCAGGCATTGATAGGTGGCCCCCGCATTCTTCAAGCCAAAGGGCATCATCTTGTAGCAGTACATCCCCTGGTCGGTGACGAAGGTAGTGTGCTCCTCGTCCTCCTGATGCATACGGATTTGATTGTATCCTGAAAACGCATCCATGAAGGAGAGTAGCCGGTGGCCCGAGGTGGCATCCACTAGCTGGTCGATCTTTGTGAGAGGAAAGCTATCCTTCAGGCAAGCTTTATTGAGGTCGGTGTGGTCTACACAGATCCTCCATTTGCCATTATTCTTCTTGATCATCACCACATTCGCCAGCCAGCTCGAATATCGGACCTCTTGAACGAAACCAGCAGCCAGGAATTTTTCTACCTCTTCTTTGATGGCTGCCTGTCTCCCCGAGGCAAAACTTCTTTTCTTCTACCGAATTGGTTTGTGCTTTGGGTCGATGCTCAATTTAAGGGTAATGACATCAGGGGGAATGCCCGGCATGTCTGCTGCCGTCCAAGCGAACACGTCCGCGTTCGCCCGCAGGAATCCCAGCAATCGGGACCTCTCTTCCTCGGGCAGCTGGGCTCCGATCTGCACCGTCTTTGCTGGGTCATCTCCAAGCGGGTAGGAAAGTAGGCGCTCGAGCGGGCCTTTCTAGGGTCTTGGGCCCTTTGGTTGAGGTCATCTGCGCTGGGGTCGCCCTGAGGGACCTTGGCCCCAGGAAGGGTCTGGAAGCAATGCTGCACCGGCTGGGGCACCCCTCTCATCTCCCCAACACCGTAGGGAGTTGGGAACTGTACAAGTAGCCTCTTGGTGGAGACAACGGCGTCAAGCAAGTTGAGCCCGGGTTGACCCAATATCACGTTGTAGGCTGAAGGGAGCCTCACAACGGTGAAAGTCATCATGACAGTGCTCTGCCGAGATGGGGTTCCAGCAGTGACCGGGAAAGTGATTTCTCCTTCTACTCTCACGGAATCACCCATGAAACCGACAAGGGGTGTGTGCACGGGCCAAAGCTGATCGGGGGAAAGATTCATTCTGGAGAAGGCATCATAAAAAAACATGTTTGGGGAGCTTCCACTATCAACCATGTGTGCTTTACAGGGTGCTTCGCGATCGTCATTTCGACGACCATGGCATCATTGTTTACATTTTTCTCCCCGTTTTCCCCTCCCTCATAAAGGGGCGTACATTTTTGGAGTCCCCTGCCCCCCGGGCCTTCTTGGACACGCGCACTGCTCCCCAAGAGATCATGCCCATCGGCTTCTCGGTGGGACTGTTGTCAATGGCTGGAGCTGGTGGAAGAGCGACGAGCGCCTCGAACTCTACTTGAGGTCTGCCCCCCACGAATCTCTTGAGGTAGCCTCTCTTGATGAGTTCCTCAATCTCCCACTTGAGGTTGCGTTATTCTTCGGTATCGTGGTCGTGGTCGCGGTGGAAGCAGCAGTACTTTATCTTGTCATGGCCAGCATAAGGCTTCAATGGAGGCGGATGCCTCAAGTAGTCCTCGCCCTCGATCTCCATAAGAATTTTTGTCCTCGGCACGAGGAGAGGGGTGTAGTTTTCCTCAGGGATAGGGGTCCCTCTCAGTCTTGGCCGATCCCTCCGAGAGCTCTGAGCTTGGGATGCTGGCTTCCGGGTCCCGGACACTTCAGCAGGGGCCGACTTCTTCAGGGATCCTCCGTCGATCTCCCGCCTTGTGCGGTCCGCCTCCTCGGTGCGGATGTACTTTTGGGCCCGGAGAAGGAGCTCGGCGTAGGTCTTGGGGGGCTTCTTATCCAGCGAGTAGGTCAGGCGGGAGGTCCTGAGCTCTCGCTTCGGTGCCAGTATTGCCACTGGCTCTTCAAGATTATAGATCTCCAACATGGTGGCCTTGAAGCGGGCCACGTAGTCCCGTAGGGGCTCGCGGTCCTGCTGCCGGATGGAGAAGAGGCTATATACCTCCTGTGGCAATTTCCTGCAAGCATCGAAGTGAGTCACGAACTTCTGCCCTAGCTGGGCAAAGGAGGTGATGCTCTCCGGCTCCATATGGGTGAACCACACCCGGGCTGCCTTCCGGAGGGTAGCAGGAAAAGCGACATAGAGAAGAGCGTCGGTGCGCCCCTGGACCCTCATGAGAGTCCGGTAGCTTTTCAGGTGGTCCAGGGGGTCGGTGGTCCCATCGTAAGGATCCACCTGCGGCATTCGGAATCGGTGCGGGATCGACTCCGCTTGGGTTTCTTGGGTGAATGAGGGACGGACGTCGTAGCCCGCTTGCTCACTAGCGAAGCCCGGCATGCTGGCGAATCGGTGATCAATCTCTACCAGCTTGCAGTCATGTTCCTCCAGGTACCTGCCCGTCGTGCGCCTGGCGGCTTCATCAGTGGACCCTTCCGCCGAAGGAGACGGAGAAGGTGACATGGATGCATGGCACCCGTGATGGAGGGTCTTGCTTTTCTTTTCTCGGTGGGATCTGGGCACCTCCCGCCCGAGGTTTGGTGAGCGGCTCTCTCTGTCGGCAAAGCCGGCCCGTTGTCTTTTCATCAGAGCTTGATGGCTACCCCGGCTTTCAGTGGTGGCACGCGGCTACGATGGACTTCCTTAAAAGGAGCGTAGGCTATCACGAGGAGCTGCGGCATGGGCCGTCGGGGTCCCTGGCTGCTGGTGGGTAGCCACGGACTGGTGCTGATGCTGAAGCTGGTGCACTGCCGTAGCAAGAACTTGCATCTGCTGGGCGAGTGCGGCCAGCTGGGCTTCTAGTGGAGGTGGCTAGACCGGAGCAGGCGGCTCCACTTCTTGGCGGTGCGGGTTTCCCCGAGAGGGGGAGTCCCCCGCATGACTGGTGGAAGCCTCCCTTGCCCTCGTCGTTACCATCCTTCCACCTGGCTTGCTTGCGAAGAAATGGAGGGCTTACTCGATGCCCCTTCCTGGCGCGCCAATCTGTTACCGCCAGGACCGTCATAGCCCGTAGCTACCGTGCCGTAGTGCGCTCCTCTCGCTGCCTGCCGGTCCTCTGCTCCTGGACCTGCATAATAGGGGTTAGTGGCCCGAGCCGGGATTTCTGGTGGGAGGACTTCGTCGGTCAAGTCAGTGATGATCCAGGAGAACAAATCCTCCTGATTGGGCCCCTTTTGATGGACTCCACACTAGGAGGAGTGAACGAGTGTGTCGGTGAAGGAGAAAAGTAGTAGGGGGAGAGTGATAGCGGGGACAGAGGGGTTTCTTGTTCCTCCGCTTCTCCTTGTTTCCCGGCGACTTTCCTTCTACCGTGGTGTTGGTTGTGGCGCCCTGCTCTCTCGGTTAAGCTTGCGCTTGTATTTTTTGTTGTTGTTTTGTTGTTTGTTTGTTACCTCCCCCCTTTTGGGGGTGCCGATCATTCTTTGTAGTTGAAAACCGACCGTTGAGAGCCTGCCTCGGGATCCTCGCTGGGTTGGCAGGTGCATGGGGCAAGATTCCGTGCCATGAACAGGATGCCTTTCCTGACAGGTGGTAGGGGAAGCTTCCATTCCTTCTGACATCCTCTTTGGTTGCCCCATTTCGGGAAGTCTGGCAGAGTCTCAATCCGGGGGCCGTCATCCTAGGGGTGCGTGCTCTCTGGCTTTCAAAAATGTAATGTTTTCAAAATTTTTGTCATACATGAAACTTGAATTGTTTGACTGCGACACATGATATACTGGTATTTTGTTATTTTCATATATATATATATATTAATGGTGATCACATAGAAACCTTACTGGGCTGTATAGCTCACTCTCAACTATTTATTTTTTTTAGAGACTCAGGATACATAGCGAGGATTTGGGCTGGGTGTGAGACGGAGTTTCATAAATGTTGAGCTAGTTAGTTAGTTAGTTTTAGTTTCGGTTACTGATGTTTGTGAATCAGTAGACCAATAATGATATCGACTTAATAAATGGATTGTTCAATTGTTACTTGATTATTTATATAATATTAGTTTTAATTTGATATGTTTGACTCTTGTGTAACTAGGCCTTGCATGATCTCTAGGATAAAACCTAGGATTTGTGCAGCGGTTGCGTAACCGATTCCGGTGCTGGATTCAGGACGTGACAGAGTGGTATCAGAGCAAACCAGGTTCTAGGATCTTAGGGTATAAGCTCATCGAGAGAGAGTGTGGGTTGATTCATAGATGGGGTAGATAATGTGTCATGTTTTTTTTGATCATCTGAGTGTTAGTTGTATACTAATAATGACTGGTATAGGATTTCCATGGCGCATGGAAGTGGACATAGACGTGCTAGGAGGCCCACAAGATTTGCAAATGGATCAAATGCTTGGGATCCTATAGAACAGCACGAGGTTACTAGGATTTTATCTGGTGATGAGGAACATCTACAAGAACCAACGCCCAATCCCATGGACAACATCGGTGATGGGGAACATCCACAGGAACCGGCACCCAATCCTTTGGACAATACCCCAGAGACTGGGACTGTAGAAACAGGAACACCGGGAGGATCTGGAGTTCAGCCTAGGGACCATGTGGGTCTTTCTCAGCTATTGCAATATTTAGTGCAGCAACAAGCTTCTGCAAGAGCTGATACATTGAGATTAATGGAAGCACAACAGCAACAGCAACAATTTATGCAGCAGCTATTATTACAGCAGCAACAGCCAGAAGTTAGAATTCCATAAGAACGACCAATCACTTTAATAGATTTCAAAAAGTATGCGCCACAGGTATTCAAGGGAACATTTGATCCCATGGAGGCAGAGGGTTGGCTGAAAGCCGTTGAGAAAGTTTTCCAAGCCTTGTAGTATCCGAAAGCGGAGAAGGTTACATTCGTTACCTTTTTATTGTAAGATGAGGCAGCTGCTTGGTGGGAGTTGGAGCTTGGAAAGCAAGGACTGACTGATGTACTTTTTACATGGGCAGATTTCAAAAAGGTTTTCTATGAGAGGTACTTTCCTCAAAGTGTTCGGATACAAAAATTTCGAGAATTTGATCGCCTGGAGCAAGGTAACTTAACTGTTTCTCAGTATGCTATAAAATTTGAAGAATTATCGAGATATACTTCATCACTCTTAGCAGATGAAGGGATCCGGGCCAGGAAATTCGAAAATGGACTTAGAGGTCGGATTCAGCATCAGGTGACTGCCTTTGAGCTACCAACTTATAAAGAGGTCGTCAATAAAGCATTGATTATAGAAAGGAGATTGGATGTGGCTCAAGCTGAAAGAGAAAAAGCATTGAAGAAGAAATCCGAAACAAGAAGGTATCAAGGCCAATCCTATAAAGGTACCAATGCAAAAATAAGGAAGCTTAACAATGCTACTTCAGATGACAAGACTCAACCAAAGATTGACGTCAAGTGCTTTAAGTATGGTGGTTCTTACTATAAGCGGGATTGTACATGGCCAGATGAGTGGAAGTGCCATAACTGTGGCAAACCGGGTCATAAGGCAGTTGTGTGTCCCTATGGTCTAGGGTCACAGCACCAAGTACCTCGTGGAAGACAGCAACTTGAAGGATAGCAAAATCAGTAACACAGGGACGGGTTTATGCACTCACCCAGCAGGATGCTAATGCATCAAATTCAGTAGTGACAGGTATGATTATATTATTTTCTAGCAATGTTTATACTCTTTTTGATACTGGTGCCACACACTCTTTCGTATGTGTTAGATCGGTTAGAGAAAGTAATGAGTTAACCTCGACACCTTTAGAATTTGAACTCTGTATTTTCACTCCTAGTGGGGATATTTTTGTGGTTAATCAAATCTGCAAGGAGTGTAGATTGAATATCGAAGGTAGGGAGATGGAAGCTGATTTGATAGTCATAGATATGAAAGATTTTAATGTGATCCTTGGAATGGATTGGCTTGTAGCATACCATGCTTCCATTAACTATTTTGAGAAGATAGTAAAATTTCAGATTCCTGATCAATCAGAGTTTTATTTTAAGGGTAACAAGTTAACCTTTATGAGAAGGGTAATTTCGGCTTTTATTGCCAAGCGACTCCTCAAAAAAGGTTGTGAAGGATTTCTGGCAGCAGTGATAGATACTTGACAGCAGGAGCTTAGATTGGAAGACATACCCATTGTGAAAGAATTTTCGGAGGTCTTTCCCGATGATTTGCCAGGATTACCTCTTAATAGAGAGATTGAGTTTTCTATTGATCTTATACCAGGTATAGGTGCCATCTCCAAAGCTCCCTATAGAATGGCTCCGGCAGAATTAAAAGAACTTAAAGAGCAATTGCAAGAACTGTTGGATAAAGGATTTATCAGACCTAGCATGTCTCCCTGGGGTGCTCCGGTCTTATTCATAAATAAGAAGGATGGATGTTTCCGGCTCTGCATTGACTATCGGGAGTTGAATAAAGTGACCATAAGGAACAAATATCCCTTACCAAGGATTGATGATCTATTTGATCAACTACAAGGAGCACAAGTATTCTCAAAGATTGATCTTCGTTCTCGTTATCATTAATTGAAGATAAAGGTAGAGGATGTGCCAAAGACAGCTTTTAGAACCAGATATGGGCACTATGAATTTTTGGTTCTACCTTTTGGTTTGATAAATGCACCTACAGTTTTCATGGATCTCATGAACCGAGTATTTAGACCATATCTGGATCAATTTATAGTAGTATTTATTGATGACATACTAATTTATTCAAGGAGTCTACATGCACATGAGGAACACTTAAAAATAGTATTACAAATACTCAAGGAGAAGAAGTTGTATGCCAAGCTTAAAAAATGTGACTTTTGGTTGGACAGAATTTCTTTCCTTGGCTATGTTATTTCTAAGGATGGTGTTTCTGTAGATCCAAAGAAAGTGGAAGTAGTGGTAGAGTGGGAGAGACCTACTAACGTGTCTGAAGTTCGTAGTTTCCTGGGAATGGCAGGATATTATCGAAGGTTTGTTGAAGGATTTTCTCTTATTGCTATACCTTTAACTCGCCTGACCCAGAAACGAACAAAATTTAAATGGACAGATGAATGTGAGCAGAGTTTTCAAGAATTGAAGAAACAGTTAGTCACTACCCCAGTGTTGACTGTTCCTGTAGAAACTGGGGATTTTAGCATATATAGTGATGCATCTAAAAAGGGTCTCAGTTGTGTTTTAATGCAAAATGGAAAGGTGATAGCCTATGCTTCTAGACAGCTAAAATCATATGAGTCCAATTATCCTACTCATGACCTGGAGTTAGCAGCTGTAGTTTTTGCCTTAAAAATATAAAGGCATTACCTGTATGGTAGTCGTGAAATCTTTACAGATCATAAAAGTTTAAAATATATATTCACTCAAAAGGAGTTGAACTTGAGACAGAGAAGATGGTTGGAACTATTAAAGGATTATGATCTGACTATCAACTACCATCCATGCAAGGCTAATGTTGTAGCAGATGCCCTGAGTAGGAAGTCCCCAAGTAAATTAGCAGCTCTAATTACTAATCAAAAGCATATCATAATGGATCTGGAGAGGTCTGAAATTGAGGTACGAATTCATAATTCTGGGATTCAATTAGCAAGTATTATGGTACAACCTATCCTGATTGACAAAATTAAATCAGCTCAGAAGGAAGATTTAGAGCTTCAGAGAATTAGGGAGACAGTTGAATCTGGTGCTCAGTCAGAATTTACTATATATGAAGATGATACCTTGAGGTTTGGTAATAGATTATGTGTTCCTAAGCTTCCAGAATTAAAGAATGAGATTGTGGAAGAGGCGCATGATTCAGCATATACGATGCATCCGGGTAGTACAAAAATATATCGAGATCTACGTGAAAACTTTTGGTGGACTGGTATGAAGAAAGATATAGCTTAGTATGTGGCTCAATGTTTGGTATGTCAACGGGTAAAAGCTGAGCATCAAATATCTGTTGGACCATTGCAGTCTCTTGCGATTCCTTAGTGGAAATGGGAACACATTACCATGGACTTTGTGACAGGTTTGCCCAAAATCCCTAAGAAAAATAATGCGGTATGGGTGATTGTGGACCGGCTTACGAAATCAGCTCACTTCTTATCCTTTCGTGTCGGCTCTCTCTAAAAAATTTGCAAATTTGTACATGGAACAAATTGTGAGATTACATGGGATTCTAGTTTCTATAGTATCAGATCGAGACAGTAGGTTTGTTTCATAATTTTGGAAGAGTCTTCATAAAGCATTGGGGACCAAATTAAGTTTTAGTATAGCATTTCATCCCCAAACCAATGGACAGTCAGAGCGAACCATCCAAATTTTGGAAGACATGTTGAGAGCTTGTGTTATGGACTTGGGTGGTGCTTGGGACTGTCATCTATCGTTAATAGAGTTTGCCTACAACAACAGTTATCAAGCCAGCATTCAGATGGTGCCTTTTGAGGCTTTATATGGTAGGAAGTGTAGATCTCCTATCTGTTGGGATGATGTAGGAGAAAGAAAATTGTTTGTAGGAGAAAGAAAATTGTTGGGTCCAGAAATAGTGCGACAAACAGTGAAAAAGGTACAAATGATCAGGGAACGTTTGCATACTGCTCAGAGCCGATAGAAAAGTTATGCTGATAAGAGACGAAGAGAGCTGGAATTCAATGTTGGTGATCATGTCTTTTTGAAAGTGTCTCCCACAAAGGGTATGTTGAGATTTGGTGTACAAGGCAAGTTGAGCCCGAGATTTGTGGAACCATTTGAAATTTTGGATAAGGTTGGTGAGGTGGCCTACCAATTAGCGCTACCACCAGTTTTATTTGGAGTGCGCAACGTGTTTCATGTGTCTATGTTATGGAAGTACTTTCCCGATCCCAATCATGCAATAGATTACGTACCCTTGCAACTTCAGGATGATTTGACCTATGAGGAGGTGCCTTTACGAATCGTCGATAGTAAGGATCAAGAATTGCGACACCGAATCATACCATATGTGAAGGTGCAATGGAGTGATCACAGTGAAAGAGAAGCTACATGGGAACTTGAAGCAGAGATGCAAGCAAAATATCCATAGCTTTTCGAAATACCAGGTACGTAAATTTCGAGGACGAAATTTTTTTTAACGGGGGGAGAATGTAATAATGGGCTTGGGCTGAAGTCGGCAGGCCCAGCCGACTTCAACCCGAACTCATAAAAAAAGAAGAAGAAGAAGAAACGGGATGTTGGCTGAGACCGGAACAGGGGAGGAGATTTCTCCCTCATCCGGTTGGAGTTTCCGCCGGGGGTCTCGGTGGGAGAGTCGTGAGGGGAGAGGGGATTGGTCGGCGATGGGTTCATGTATGGTTAGGACTCGATTGGTCGGTGGTACAGTTTCAAACGGCAAGGAAAAATCTCGTTGTTCTCTCTTTAAAAACTCCTCATTGTCGCCTCATCGAGCGCCTCCACGCACTTCTCCCTCTCCGATGAGCGACCGGGAACTCTCCAACACCGTCCGGTAAGTCCTTTATTTATTTTCAATTTTTTTTGGAGGATTTTTGATGTTTTTTCTTGGGTTTCCGTTTTGGTTTTGGGGCCATTCATCATCGAAGGTCGCGCCGCTGCCTGCTTTCGACCCATCGGGGTCTTCCGATGACCTCCTCCCATTGGCCACCGCCGGTGACCATGGGAGGTCGGCTCGGTTTAGTCGGGGGGAAAGCCAGGGGGGTTCGGGAGAAAGAAGAAAAGAAAGAAGGAAAGAAAGAAGAAAGGAAAAAAAACAGAGAGAAGGTTTCTGTACGGAACTATAAAAATATTCTTGAAAAGAAGTATGATGGAAGTCTTGGTTTTACACAAGACTCTTGATGCCGAATTCTAGCGATCTCTTTGTATTGCTAAGATTCATCAACTAATTCTTTTTAAGTCTCTGCAAAATAGATCTATACATCGGAGGATTTTTGATGGGAGACACTTCGATGCTTAAGTCAGCAAGGATTTATAACAACAGATATAGAATTTTAGAGAAGATAAGTAGAATCGGAAATATTTCAGCTAATTTTTCTTACTTATCCCCGGAGGTCCTCTTTTTTCGATATTTATAAGCATTTGCCTTAATAGAATTTAGTTAGAAGGGGTTTCTTGTAGTTAGTCTCGACATTATTCCGTTGAAAACTAACTCGAACCTGTTATAACGATTGGTTGTTATTTTAGTAGAATAACCATCTCTTTTCTTGCCGTCCTCATTCTTCTTGAATCAGCCGGTGCATTTGGTCCCATTCTTCTGACCTGGAGTCGATCAGACTTTACAAGTTCGTTGGTCTTTATGAGTTGATTGGATTAATGTGCTCTAGAGATAAGTTGACCGAAAGCCATATCATCAGCTTATTAACCCTTTGGGCTCGTCACAGCCTTTGATTAACTAGTCCGACTGGTCCATCATAACACTTGCCTCCTACTCCTAGTTTCAAGGTACATTGATGCCTTGAAAGGTGGGAGTTAATAATTTTTTAGAGAAACTTAGACCACACTTTGATGTATTATGTTGCTATAGGGCTAGTATAGCTCATTATTCTTCTTTTTCTTCTTTTTAAATTTTGAATCATGGATTACTCAGGAATCGGGGAAGTGCACTAGATTGCATGGAGTAATTAGTAAACCTAGTTATTTGATCATTCATGATAATTGGATATTTTATTGGTATAGCTCAAATTTAAAGATTTTATCTAAATAAAATATTATTGTTGATAAAAATGATTTGGTTGGATCTTTATAAAGATTGATTCTCTCAAGAATTATTAAAAAAATACTCAAATTATTATGATTTGATCTATAGTCTTGCATGCTTGGAGGGATCATCCTGTTGTATGCAGCATCTGTTATGCACTTGGTTTGGTTTGAGGCATGATAGTGTACTACCAATTGATTGAATTCAACCCTGTCCATCTTCTTAACTACTTCATTCTAGCTCTTCTTGCTCCTCCCATATGTCCAAGAAAGTGTGATCATTTAAAAAGAAGGAAGAAATTTCAAAGGGAACCCACCCACCTCGTGGAACCTTGTGCCTTTAAGGGGGTTATATACACGCCTTCAATACCAACATAGACAAGGAGAAATGACAATACAAAGAATATGTTGGTCTCCTAAATAAACAGCATCACCATAGCCATGAGAAATACTGTGATGCGCATCAATCATATCACTACTACTCCTGCAAAAAACAAGAATCATTTCCTACTTCGAGAGAGGTTGAAGAGATGGGAGTTCAGGTGCTATGTCCCTAGCAAAATAACAAATATTTTTATTTTATTTTATTTTTCCTCTACCATTACCAAAGGCCTATTTATTTTTTCTCCCTCCTTGCCTTCTATGCTATTGGAACTATTCTTTAGCTATATTCATGATGGTAACAAGAACAAGAAATTTTTGAACAGCGAATATCAAGTGATTGATAAGGGAATGGAAGGATCTAGCCAAGGCCCACTTACCAATATGCATTTTCTATCTCTGCACCATGCTTGAATCCTACTGTGATTAATATACTAGAAATCATCAGCAAGATTTTTAATTCTATAGGATTGAACTGTCCTGATTTTTTTATGGAACGAGACACATCACTATTCCATCCCATCCTGATACTTGAGATAGGAGATATCTCAAGATATCTTGATTAAGATGCTAGGACAATGCCGGAATAATATTGCATCTTGGTGTTTTGCTGGGACCTGAATCTTTGATCATCAGAAAGTACTTTACTTCGAAGGATCGTTCATACTTCCAGTATCTGATTTATATCCATATTCATTTTAAAAAAGTCAAGGTTATGACTTTTTACATCTAACTAATATCTATATCTGTATTTATATTTGTTAAATAAAACAAATATAGATATGAATATATTAGTATCCAATCCGGTCTCAGCGCTACACTTAAATAGTATGTTATTTAATTCATGATTTCTCAGAGTATGTGATAGGCAACAATTTCATTGTTGATGCACATGTCCCCCTACATGGCATTCCAATTTTCTCTTTCCCTTTGTTATGTAAATAATGTTGCATTGGATTTGGATCTAAACAAGTTGGTATATACCTGTGGCGGAACTCCGCGGGTCTCTTCTAGTTATTTTAAGCATATCAGTATATACTCGGTTAGCCAATTTAAAGTGTAATTGCACGGCCATATCTATATTGAATGGGTAATCAAATTTGTAGTTCCTTCTCTTTCCCCTCTTTCTGATAGCAGGATGCAATTGCATCTCTTAGTTATAAATATTTCCTTATTTTGCACTAGAAGTTACAAACATGGTTCGATGTTCAATTTGCACTATTTTAGGGCTTTTTCCTTGGAGAAGTTTCTACCAAATAAATAAACATGCATGTCAAATGGCAACTATTTTGTGTAGTTGGACTTTGATCATTATAAAATTCTTCATTGATTTTTGATTTGTATAATGTGTTTTGACCGGTGATGTTGAATAAGTTACTCTTGTTAATGTTTTAATAGCTGTAAGATACAAAATTTGAAATCATGAATCCAATATATTTAAATCTTGTATGTAATACCCAAAAAAAAAAAAGGAAAGAAGGGACGAAGGGAGAAGAAGACTCCTAATGGGAGTCTTCCTCCTTTTCGAGTCCGTCGGGAGAAAGGAAGAGGGGAGGGCCAAAACCCTACCCCCAAAAACTATAAAAAGGAATCCCACTCCTCCCTCTCTTCATCACCCTCCCTACCCCTTTATTGCCGGTGACGAGCTTCGCCCTTCATGGGTACGGCGATGAGTCCAGGGGAATCTCCGACAATCAATCGACGGAGGACCTTACCAGGACCAAGGTAAGACTTTTCAGTTTTTCTTCCCTTTTTTCCTTTAATTCTCGATGATGAGGATCGTCGTTGATGGATGCTGGACTGGATGGAGGCCAAGCCATCGTAGATCGATATCAGTCCCGTTCGACCGAGTAGAAGACAAAGAGAGGGGGAGGAAGGAGAGGAAGAAGAGAGGGGAGAGGAGGAGAAGGGAAGAAGAAGGGAAGGGAAAAGAAAAGAAAAAAAGAGAGGGGAGACCCCCCTATTTGGTGGAGAAGAAGGAGAGGAGAGGGGAAGGGAAAAAGAAAAAGAAGGAGAGGAGAGAAGAAAAGAAAAGAAAAAGAAAAAGAAAAAGAAAAAGAGAAGGAAAGAGAAAAAGAAAAGAAAAGAAAGAAAAAAGAAAAAAAGAAAGAGAGTGAAGAGAGAGAAGATGAGGAAGAGGAGAAAGAGAGGAGAGAGAAAAAAAAGAGAGAAAGAAAAAAATAATAAATAAATACATGTTAAAAAGGGGAGATCAAAAAGCTTTCTTCTCTTTCTTGGAATTCGTGATGTAAGGATATCAACGGATGAACCAATGATAAAATTTAGATAAAAAATTTTGGGTTTATAATTATCATAGGAATTTTTAATTATATTAAAAAGTACTATTGTGGGGAATAGCTTTTTGAGTAGAAGAATGTTGAGCGAGCTCCAGATATAGACTGATATTGAGTATATTTGGATTAGCTCTTGAGAGGTAAGGATTTCTGGATATGATCACTAGTTTTATACATATATCTTATATGGCATGATATGATTCGAGCACATGAGCATCGGCATGCATGGTTATTTTCGCATGGTATATTTTGATTTCTCATGATGGATAGTATGATTGATATTATTATTATATATGTTCCTGTATACCATATTTTATCAATCAAAGTTACCTTTGGATGGGTTAGACCATGATGCTGGTCATTGAAAAACTTAAAATGACATAACTTGACTATATGATGTGAATTGATAAAGTGTTAATTATGAAAATAAGGTATTTGGGCTAGCCATGCTAAGGACAGGACCATGATTACTGAGATTGCCAGTCACAGGCGGGAGTGTGACAATGAGTTTACTGGTCACAAGCAGGAGTGTGACACTGAGATTGCCAGTCATGGGCAGGAGCATGACCGCAATTAGTCCAGAACCCTAAAAAAGAAGGATAACTAAATAAAAATATAAAAAGGAAACATGATATTATTGAAGGTTTTATTTATATATGGCATTGAGTTATTTTGGTTATATGATATGACATTCTATTATTTTCTTATTACTTTTAAATTATATTATCACTGGTGTGACTGTATGGAGTCCTTACTGGGCTATGAAGCTCACTCTCCACTTCTTAATTTTCAAAAATACAGGATGCATAGCAAGAGTCAGACTGAGCATGAGATAGAATACCAAGACTTTAGATTGTTTAGCCAGTTCTGTTTCTGATACTCATGTAATAAATAAGTTGACCGTTTAGTGGTCTTGACTTGAACAAGTTGATTATTCAGTTATTATTAAATTGTTTAATGATGCTTGGTTAATTAATATGATTTTTGGAAACAGAGAGAATCTTGTGTACTTAGGTATGGCATAATCTCTAGGATGATACCTAGGGTTTGCGGCTAGTTATGTAGCCGATCCCAGTGCTGGATTAGGAACGTGATAGAGTAGTATCAGAGCCTTGGTTATAGGATCCTAGGATATAGTTCATAGAGAGAGTGTGGGTCGATCATCAAGTTGGGGTAAGATAATGTGATATTGTAAGATCTGGGTTTTTTTGGATCGAAGTCGGTAGGCCGAGTCGACTTCAACCCAAAATGAAAAAAAAAAAAGAAGGGCTGAGAGTCGAAATAGGGGAAGGTTGTTCTCCCCTTATCTGATCGAAAAGTTTGCCAGAAATGGTGTTGGGATAGCCCTGGAGGAGAAGGGCTTCGTCGATGATGAGTTTAGGATAGATTGGGACTCCAATCGACGAAGTCTTTCATCCCCAACCGGCATGGAAGCTTGTCCAATAGCTTCTTTAAATCCTCCCTCATCGTTGCTAAATTAAGTCCCATCGAGCCTCCTTCCATGCCGTCATCCTCCTCTCCGGCAAGCATCTGAAAACCCCTTCAATGCTGGTGAGTCTGTTTGCCTTATTTTAATTTTTTTAGGGAAGGTTTAATTGAGATTTCTGGTTTGATTTTGTTTGGGGCCATGCATCCCTGGTGGCTGCACCACTGTTTTTTCGCGGTTTGTTGATCCTTCACCTGGTGACCACCTCCCATGGTCGCCGCTGGCAACCCTAGGGAGGCCAATCCGATCAAGCCATGGAAGAAACAGGGGGTTTGGGAGAAGAGAAGAAAGAAGGAAGAGAAGAGAAAAGAAAGAAAAAAAAGAAGAAAGGAAAAAGGAAAAGAAAAATAAAGAAAAAAGAGAAGAAGAGAGAGAGGAAGAGGAGCGAAGAAGAGGAGAGAGAGGAAGAGGATAGAGGAAGAGGAGAGAGAGAAAGAGGAGAGAAATAGAAAATAATAATAATAATAATAATAAATAAATAGTGAGGGGGGAGATCAAAAAGTCTCTCTTTGGGAATTTAAAATTTTATGGATAAAAAGTTTTGGGTTTTACAATTAACCTAGGATTATTTATTTATCTTAAAAAAATTATTATTATAGGGTACAGCCTTCTGAGCAAAAGGATATTGTACGGGTTCCGGGTATGGATCAGTATCAAGCATGTTAGTTTCTCTATTGAGGTAAGGATATCTGGACATGATCACTAGTCTTATATATATATTTTGCATGATATGATTTGGTCCGTGCACATGAGCATCAGTATGCATGACTATTTTTGCATAGTATGGTTTGACTTTTCATGATAATAGTATGATTGATGTTATTATTATTTATGTTCATGCATACCATGTTTCATCAAACAAAGTTAGTTTTAGATTGGTTGGACCGTAATGCCGATTCTTGGTAAACTATAAATGACAAGATTTGACTATATGAAGTGAGTTGATGAAGTGTTAATCAAGTAAATACAGTATCTGGATTAGCCATGCCATGAGATCATGGTTACTGATATTACCAGTCACAAGTTGACAATGATATTGCCAGTCGTAGGCATGGACAATGATATTACCAATCGCAGGCATGGACAATGATATTGCTAGTCACAGGCATGGACAATGAGGTTACCCATCATAAGCTGAAGTGTGACACCAAGGTTACCAGTCATGGGCTGAAGCATGATCATGGTTAGTCCAGAACCCTAAAGAAGAATGATAACTAATGAAAATATGAAAAGAAAAATACAGTTTTATCAATGATTTTGTTATACATGATATTTGAGTTGTTTGATTGCATGATATGATATACTAGTATGTTCTTGCTATTTTCAGAATTATACTATTTTGGTGTGATTGTTTGGAGACCTTATTAGGCTGTAAAGCTCATAATCCCCTACTTTTTTTTTCAGAGTTGTGCAGGATATTTGAGCTTGGTAGTGGATTGGATTCGGAAAGAAATTATACATAGCAAGGATCAGGTTGAGCATGAGACTGAATACCAAGATCTTAAATAGTTTAGTTAGTTCTGTTGCTAGTACCTATGTAATAAGCAAATGGATCATTTAGTGGTCTTGATTTGGATAAATGAACTATTTAGTTATTATTTAATCGTTTAAATAATGTTGATATAATTGCTATGATTTTAAATGAAGTGACTCTTGTGTACCTAGGCTTGGCATGATCTCTAGGGTAAAACCTAGGGTCGTGCGGCCAGTCACATAACCGATTCCGGTACTGGATTCGGGGCATGATAGAATGGTATCAAAGCTTAGGTTATAATGATTTGGGGCTGTGGCATAAATGATTAGGATAGATATAAGTGACATCAAAAATCAGGTCATGATTGTTCGAGACTGGGATATAAGGAAGAATAAAGGAAGAAGGGGTTTTGATGTTAACAAGATGGTGTTGTTCAAGTGTGGTGGCATGATAGCTTGTGGAGATGAGGGAGAAGAGAAAGAAGGAAAGAGGAAGATGGTTTGGTAGAGCAACGGTAGGGGAAGATAATTTACAAGGATGTAGGGGAATAAATCTAGTCCACTCATGGAGGAGAAGAAAGGAGGATACAATCCACTCTTCTTTGGCTGGTTTTGGCTTCGTTTCCCTTATTAGCCAAGCAAACATGAAAAAGCGGGGTAAGAATGATTTGGCTGAATTTCTTTTCTTTTTTTTCTTTTTTTTGGATGATGCAATCCAGAATTAATTGCAGGATATTTTGTAGCTTTCAAATTTAAATGAATTTGAATTAATGGAGAATATTTTGCCAATAATAATAAGTTGTTCAAAATCATTGCCTCTAAAGTCATTACTTATTTGTTGTCAAGAACGCAAGATTGGATTTCAGCTAAATAATTGGGAAGGTTTTGGGTCTCCAATCCTCTCTCGGTTGTCCAAAAATGATCGGTCAAGGATGAAATATTGGGTGGAGAAAAGATTGAAAATAAAGAAGAAAAGTCAACCCTCCTCATGTTCCTAAGGCTGGAACTGGGTCGGGGTGTCCCGATGGGCTACGGGCCAGTCCAAAATTGGATCGGGCTTCAAGTCAGGTTTTAGATAAATCGGGCCGAGCTTTGAGTTTTATATTATAGCTCATTCAATTTTCGAGCCGGGCTCGAGCATCCCTTTGGCCAGGTCCAGACCGGCCCGAAACCAACCCAGACTAAGTCCGACCCGAACTCGTCCCAAGTCCAGTTCTCTTTTTTTCTCTTCCTGTCTTCCCGACTCTTCCGTTTCCTCTCCATTCTCTCTTTTTCTCGTTTCAAAGTCTACCGCATCGCCCCTGCCACTCGACGGTACTCAACGGTGATGCTGCCTCCGACTCGGATCTTCCTCCCCTGGTCAGTGCTTGCATGGTTGCACCAGTGATGCTGTCCTCTCGACTCCGATCTCACTCCTCCGGCTCCGATCTTCCTTAGCTCTAATGCTCGCACCCAACGCCCCCGCTCCTTCCGGTGCGACCTCGCGGCCCTCATCCGACTCCAATCTCCCTCCTCCGGCCCTGGCGGTCGTACCCGACAACCTTGCCCCCTGTGCGACCTCGCGGCCCCCCTCGGGCTCCAATCTCCCTCCCGGCCTCCCCTAGCCCCGGCGCCCCTCCCGACGCCCCCTGCGCGACCATGCGTCCCCCCTCCCCGGTTCCGATCTGACTTCTCCCGTTCCAATGCCTTCATGCCCCCCGTGCTCTAACTAGGCAATTTATCTTTTTTATCATTTGGATTTTATTCGGACCGGCTCAATCGGGCTCGGGTCGGGCTTCGATATGATAATTTGAAAAAATTTTGAGCCTGTGCCTGGCCTGAATTCCGAAATATTTTTTCAGACCGGATTAGGTAGGGATATAATCCGGTCCAGCCTGACCCACTTTCAGTCCTATATGTTACCACCAATCACCATTATAGGACGGAGATTGTGTGCACAACGGGGGGTAGAATTCACCCGTTCACTGCATGACGCCGAGATGGACGTCTAATTATTACTTGGGCCAGGGTCAAATGGGCCGTGCCAAAAAGCCCACGATGAATAACACGCAACGTTACCCCCGTATACTTCGTCAATTCCCGATTTCGCATTTTCAACCGTGCATATGGCCGCATCCTTCTTCAATTCCCGATTTCGCGTTTTCTCCTGTGCATATGGTTGAAGATATCTCCTGGTCTGCTTGGACCTGATCAATTAGATAATTTCTCAAGAGGGAGGGTCACATTTTTCGTCTCACGCGTGCGCCGGACGCGGTTCATCTTTGCAGACACGCGGGTCTATTACGTTCTTGATATGGAGCGTGACATACGGGTCACATCATTTATATATTTCCAAGATTGTTCCCGTTCATTGAGCCGGCTACAACTCCACAGGAAAAAAAAAAAAAAAAAAATCCAAAAGCGTATGGCACCCTCTTCTCTGCTACACCATTTCCTACTACCTCTCCCCCTGCTACTGGCTGTAATCAGCCCTTCGCATGCCCAGGCTTACCACAACATAAGCTTGGGTTCCTCCCTGACTCCCCTAGGCGAAAACAGCTCGTGGCTCTCGCCCTCCGGTGAGTTCGCCTTCGGATTTTATCCCCTCGAAACCAATAGCAGCCTCTTCCTGCTTGCCATCTGGTTCGTGAAGACGGCAAACAAAACCGTAGTTTGGTACGCGAACGGAGACCAACTGGTGCAAGACGGAGCCAGAGTGGAGCTGACCACCGACGGGATGCTCTTGCTCAATGACCACAATGGCCAGGAGGTGTGGAACGCTGGCACCGGCATAGCCACCTATGCTGCCATGCTCGATAGCGGAAATTTCGTGCTTGCAAGTGCTGACGCCTCCGTTAGTTGGCAGAGCTTTGACCATCCCTCTGACACCATCTTGCCCTCCCAAGTATTGGATCTGGGCACCGATTTGCGATCCCGCATGATGGACACGGATTACTCCAGTGGAAGATTCAAGCTCAGCGTCCAATCTGACGGTAATCTAGTGTTTTATCTCGTGGCCGTCCCATCTGGATTTCAATACGATCCTTACTGGGCCAGCGACACTGTTGGAAACGGAACAAAGCTCGTCTTCGACAAGCTGGGTACCATTTACTTAGCCCTAAAAAACGGCACATTCAATTTTACATCTGCGATGATAGATTCGATGAGTGATTTCTATCAAAAGGCAACGCTCGAGTCTGATGGGGTTTTTAGGCAATACGTCTATCCAAAAAATGGGACGCAGGATGGGAGCTGGAACGAAGGCTGGAATCCGGTGGATTTCCAGCCTCCAGACATCTGCCAAGCGCTAACGACGGATATCGGGAGTGGTGTTTGTGGCTTCAATAGCTACTGCACGGTTGGCAACCAAAGCCGCGTTGACTGCTCGTGTCCACCCGGGTATTCCTTTTTGGATCCAAACAGGAAATACAAAGGGTGTCAAGCAATCTTTCCAGCACAGAGATGTGACGCGGATGAGAAGGACGTGGAGTCACTATATGATTTATCACTGATGATCAACCTCGACTTTCCTCGGTGTGATTACGAGCATTTCTACCCCATAAATGAGGACCTATGTAGAAGAGAATGCTTAAGCGACTGCTTCTGTGCGGCCGTTGTCTATAATAACGGGGATTGTTGGAAGAAGAAGCTCCCCCTTTCCAACGGGATTATGGGCCCTGACGTTCAGAGAAGGACACTCGTCAAAGTAGCTAAAGGTAATAATTCCCAGCCTCCACCTCCGATTCCAGTCATAGTCAAGAAAGACAGGGGGACTTTGGTTTTGGTTGGATCACTGCTTCTAGGAAGCTCTGCTATTGTAAATTTTTTCCTCATCACAGCAATTCTTTTCGTTTGCTTTTTTTCCTGCAACAAAGTGACGCGGAAGCTTCAGCCTGGCTCGAACATGGCATCGCTGATCCTTCGCTCATTTACATACAGAGAGCTTGAAGAGGCCACAAATGGATTCAGTGAAGAAGCGGGTAGCGGTGCTTTCAGCAGAGTCTACAAGGGTTACCTGGATGATGAGCCCAGAACCTGTTTTGCGGTTAAGAAACTTGATAACCTTTTGCCACACATGGACAAGGAATTTATGAACGAAGTTGAAAGCATCGGGCGGACCTACCACAAGAACCTAGTCCGATTGCATGGATTCTGCAACGAAGGGACTGAGAGGCTTTTGGTATATGAATTCATGAAAAATGGCTCATTGACGGAATTCCTCTTTGGAAGTGTCAGGCCAAACTGGAACCTGCGAGTCCAGATAGCTCTGGGAATTTCAAGAGGCCTCACGTACTTGCACGAAGAGTGCAGCACCCAAATCATCCATTGTGACATAAAGCCTCAGAACATACTCTTGGATGACAATTTAGTTGCAAGGATATCCGATTTTGGATTGGCAAAGCTTCTGAGGACAGACCAGAGTCGAACAAGAACCGACATCAGAGGGACCAGAGGGTATGTCGCACCAGAGTGGTTCAAGAACATGGGGATCACAGCTAAGGTGGATGTGTACAGTTTTGGAGTTATGCTGCTGGAAATCGTGTGTTGCAGGAAGAGCGTGGAACAAGAGGTGGGGAACGAAGCGGCACTGATACTGACGTACTGGGTGAACGATTGCTACAGAGATGGGATGTTGGACTTGGTGGTGGAAGGTGATGAAGAGGCAGCCCTTGACATGCAGAGGGTGGAAAGGTTTGTAAAGGTGGCCCTTTGGTGTATCCAGGATGAGCCATCAATGAGACCTACAATGCAAAAGGTGACTCAGATGCTGGACGGAGCTACCTCAATCCCAGAGCCCCCTGATCCCTCCTCCTACTTCAGTTCAATCCAGTAAAATCAGAGACTTACCACTGCAATATGTCTTAATGTTTGTTCTTATTCTCTGTCTTGCTTCTGTAGAAAGTAGTGGCATTCTCAAGCCAACCATGATCCTTGTGTGCATCTATTTTGTCGATCCTTGGGTTAGCAAGTGTTCCAATTTTGAAACACCTCGAGGGTGGCTCTCTTTGCTCTTGCTCTTGGCTTTTAGTTACATTGTGTTTTTTTTGAGTTTTAGGTGCCTTGTGTATCAAGTAACAGGGATTTTGATGGTATAAGGAACCAGTGTATGAATTGAAGTTGAATGAATAACATACAAATTTTAATGAATGACCGTATGTTCGAGTGTCTATACATAGACTTCCTCCGATGTACAGGAGAGCAACGGAAAGGCCTGATTATAGATGATGGTATATTAAGCGATTCAAAGCTTGGTCTATTGGATGCACAGAGAAAAGATATTTGGACCAAAGATATGTCATCTGCCGAACTGTCAGCAAAGTTATTGGATTTATGTAAAGAGAAGAGAAAAAGGCCCAAACACTTGCGGTATCCTTACCCGCCATTGTTGGAATATAATACATAAAATTATAACGCAAAGAAGGCTTTTGATAACGTGGCATGGTCTTGGAAGATTACTTTTCAGCTGTTAAGAGCCAGAAAACTTTACCACTAAGATGGTAGCCCAGTTGGTAAAGGCTTTGTCTCATCACCAACCGGTTCCGGATTTTAGACGTGATCCCATAGGTGACTCGATTAAATCCAGTAATTTCTTGGAGTCCGCGACAGTGGGTGTAGGTGAGAGATTAGGATAGTCCTATTCCGCCTTTGGTATGGGGATGGCCCGTTCTACCGTCGGCGTCTTAGTGGTGTCAGGCTAACATACTCATCGTTGATGAGGAAAGACTTCAAAATAATCTTGAATCGGACATTGTCTGGCGGAGCAGGGACCTGAGAGGGTAGCTATACACCAGGATTTATCCTCCCATCCCTTTTCCTTCTATCAAAAGAAAAGAGCCAGAAAACTTTTGAAACCTGACTAAATAAAATCGACCACCTTTTATGCTGACCAGGTAATTTGATCATCTTCCTTGCATTCCATGCTTTATTGGAAAGTGGATAACTATCCAAAGTGCAAGGCATTTTTTCCTTTGGCGACCGTCATTCTCAACCGGTCAATATGTGCCACATGACAGATAAGATTTGACCTTCAACCATCAGTACAAGTTTTGGATATAGATTTCCAGGTAACTGCTCGGTTTGGCCGTTCTAGTAGTGCCACATGCCAATATCAAATAGGTTGGGTTGGGCATAGTAGGAACGCCCCAACCATTTTTTCCGAAACTTCATTCCAAGTGGAGCGCTTCCAATCCAGGCGGAGTGCTCCAGGTAGAGTGCCGGTGACCTTCAAGTGAAAAAAGAACTGACGCCAATTGCTGGAGCATTTGAAGGAGGTATGGAGTCCGATGTGGATGAGGCGGAAGGTGTAGAGAAGGCGGATAGAGAGAGTCGAAGGTATTCTTGGAGATAGAAGAAAAGAACATCAACGATGTCTTTTGAGATAGTTCTACCAAAAATTATTGCCGGGCAAACAATTGTGCGGTAGATGTTCTAGGTAGAATATTCTTTTCAAATATTCTTGGTGAATGATCGATCTTTGATCGATCATTAGTCCTAGAAAAGAAGCACCAGCTCCAAGCTTGTCCTCCCAAAGAGTAGGCTTCAAATGCGAGAAGCTTTCAGCGGCAAGGAATGAGCCCAGAAGTTGGAAAGTCATCGGCAACAAAGAAGATCACTTGTAGTTTTTTATTTTTTTAGACTTGATCTAGCTTTATAAGAATTTTCTGACTTGATCTGACTTTGTAAATTTTTTTTTCAAATTAATGAAAATACTTTTTCATCAATGCTTGTCTTAATCTATGTAATGATATGTACCAATTCTTAGTTGGAAATATGGCCTTGGCTGAACATTTCTTTCAGGTCTAGCCAAGTGAGTGAACTAACTTTTTGGCATCACGGTCATCGATTACTATAAGAGATCTCATATAAGAATGAGAGAAACCAAAGAAGGATGGGAGCAGGACCCGAACAAAAAAGAAAGTAAAACCCGAATGAGATCGGAGTGAATCTTAAATGAGATGGGATTGAACCTGAATAAGATGGGAGTTAGACCTAAATGAGATGGGAGTACAACTTGAATGAGATGGAACTTGAACCAGAATAAGATAGGAGTTTGACTAGAATAAGATAAGAGTTGAACCTGAATAAGATAGAAGTCGAATCCAAATAAAGTGAGAGGATCCAAATAAGATGAGAGTTGAATCCAATTAAGATCAGAGTTGAACCTGTATAAGATGAGAGCTGGATCCAAGATGGAGACAGGAGGGCGCAGTCACTTCTTCAATCGATTATTAGTCAGCCAGAGGGAAGTGAATCCTAAGAGAATGAGACCCAAGATGAAGGCATAAGGGCATAACCATCTTTTTCAGCCAAATGTTAATTGACCGAATGGGAGTGAACCCGAGGAAGTGAAACTCAAAATGGAGGCACAAGAGCACATCCATATTCTTTGACCAAGTACTAATTGATCGGATGGGAGTGAGATCCAAGATGAAGGTTGTGAGCCAGTCATCTTCTTTGATCAGGTTTAAACTGACCAGATGGAAGTGAGATCCAAAATGGAGGTTATGAGTTGGCCATCTTCTTCGACTAGGTATGAGTTGACCGAAGGACTCAGTGTGCTTCAATAGGCCTAGCACCGGAAGACTGAAAAATTAAGATGAGAGCTCTAAGAATACAATCAAAGAATTTTTATTTGTATTGCCAAATGAGAATTATATATTATTGGTAATACATCCAAAGGTTTTCGGCTTTCTAAATCTGAGGGATTGGAGTTCCATTGGGATCTTCGATTTGATAAGCTCCTTACTGAAGGGCTTCAGTTACTCGATAAAGTCCTTCCCAGTTTGGAGATAGTTTACCTTGCTTAATGAGACTTGATAATTCTGCACGTTGTAGAACATGATCTCCTGGATGAAAAATCTTTGACCTTACTCTGGAGTTATAATACCAAACATCCTGTTGTCAGTATGCTATCTGATAAAAACATATTAATTTAATAATTAATCTATCTTAGTTTATTTAAAAATTGATACTTATATGTATTATTTTTAGGAAAGAATCCTATTAACATGAAGAGCTCGATTTTTGGAGTCTAATGATGCAAACGGCACTCAAATCAGACTTAAAATGAGCTTGGAATTGAATTTTAAAAAAATTACTACAAAATTACATGACTTTTGAAGCAATCGGTCCATCATGGACCGGTTGAATGGTCTACAGAGTGCCCGGTGGTCCATGGGTAGCCATTGCTATCGGTCCACGGAATAGATCCGTGGACCATCGACCTCTCCAAGCCGATTATTCACTAGAGAAGTTGCCAACGCCCTTCCTCTCGCTGTCGAGAAGCCACCCATTGCCAGAAAACCACCATGCTATTGCTCTTCAACCTGAAAAAGCCATCGGAAGATGCTGTCTTCCATCTTCTTCCCTCTTCCGCTTGTGATCGAGATCTGCTCATCCGCGCCACCTATGGTCACTATCGACGGTCATCCTTCCCATTACTGACCATCATTCTCGTCTTCCCCACCCTCCACTGTCGATTCAAGCCATTAGGCGATGGTGGCTACTATTTTCTCATCTTGGAGATGCCATTCACCATCTTCACCATCCCTCACTGCCAATAGCCGGAAGGGATGCCGAGAAGCTTCTTGCAGTCATGCGAGCCACCTCCTCTTTGGCTCAATTTGACCACCCCGCTGCTTGGTTTCTTCTCCAAACATAACTTCATTTCAGCCCGATCCCTTGTTGCATTCACCGTCGTCTACCTCCACCCTCCAACCATCACCTCTCAGTTGTTGTCATCGGCCATTGCAACAGTCTTCCTCGAACATCGTTCCCATTATGCATCCCCTTCTTCCCATCACCGGTGCTATCGCCTTCCTCCTCATCTATCCCAAATTGCTGCTGCTCACCATCATACTACCTTCTTTGCCATGTCCGCCACCTCTTCCATTGCAGTTGTCAGGAGTTGGATGTGACATGTCTGAAAGGGAAAGAAATATTGGAAGTTGTTTCATAAAATTTTGGGTTGTTCGGTTAGGGAAGATAAGTCAAAAAAATAGAATGCAGGTGTGATGGTTGGGTGGGTGCAATGATTAAGCAGATAGCTCTGTTGGAATCGAAGGTTGTTGGGTAGATTGTGATGGAAAACCAACGCAGTCCCTATGCGCTCTTATTTGCCTATAAAAAGCCTCAAAACCAGTCAAGGGCATTCTCTCCGCTCCTTCCATCCTTCCGATTTCCACTTCCATCTTTTCGCCTTTCTGCCCTCCCATCTACTTCCATTCCCTCGCTCTCATCCAACTTCCCTTCTAATGCTATTTCCATTGCTACTTCCTGGTTTCCACTGCACTGCTGTTCCTTCTGCTCCGGTCTATTATGGCTTCTACATCTCCATCTCTGCTACTTATCAAAGTGGTAATGGGAAGTGCATCTATGGAAGGCTAGATCTCTAGTTCCTCAGGATTTCATTGTATTACAAGAACAGGCAGTGTAGTGTTATTTTATGTATAATCATTTGCACTCCTTTATAAATAAAGTTACTTCTTCATAATTGAATCTATGTTTATAGGATAATGTAGGAGTTCTTTTATTTGAAACCTCTTATCTGGACTAATCAATACTTCAAAAGAACTGGTCATGATCTAACAGGTACGGGTCATGATCTTCACAGATGGATTATATCATGATAGGAGTATTCACATAGAAAAAGGGTACCGATTGTCTACGAAGTAATCCATAAAATACTGAGGCCTTTCCTTTCTTATAGAATCTTTGCTATCGTGTTATTTCAATTAGAAAGCTTTAGTATTTTTATCATTATTGATCTTTGAATACTTTTTGAAATAATTGTAAATGAGAATCCATAGTTCTTCCACCACCTGTTCTTCCGCCAGGGCATATTTCTGCACCTGGGCCAGTAGTTCAGAGTAGCTTATCGAAAATTTCTTGTCCAAGGAGAAGGTGAGCCTGGACGATCGCAGCCCTTTCTAGAATGCCGACATAGCTACGTCCTCATTCAAATCCGGGACTTCCATGGCCATTAAGTTGAATCTAGCCATGTAATCCTGGAGGGTCTCTCCTTCCTTTTGCTGCATGAGGAAGAGGCAATCCGTGTTCCTCGACATCCTCCTAGAATTTTTGAAATGAGACAGAAAATATTTTTCCAACTGGGGGAAGGAGTGAATCGTACCTGGTCAGATGGCGGAAAACCACATCCGAGCCGCCTTCTTGAGTGTTGCAGGGAAAGCAATGCAGTGGAGGGTGTCAGAAGCACCCTGTATCATCATGTGGGTCCTGTAAGTGCCCAGATGGTCCAAAGGGTCGGTGGTGCCATCATAGACATCCACTTGGGGGATCTTGAAGTGACGAGGGATAGCCTCCCCCATGATTCTGGCAGAGAAAGGCGGACGAGAGTCGTACGCCTGCACCCCGTCGACCTTTTGCCGGTCTACTAGTTCGGAAATCTGCTCCTCCATGCGCTGGAGCTTGCTGGTGCAATTCCTTTGGTCCTCGCCCTGGTGCCAGTCGTTGTCAGAGACGAAGTCCGTGGAGGAGTGTGAGGTGGACCTTACCCTCTTCCCATTAGCATGAGTCCTCTAGGACCTTCGGGGCTCCAAGGCCATGTGGGAGTGGAACGGAGGAACTGCTTGCTGTCGGCTTCCTTCAGTAGCAAGTTGATGGTTGGTCCTGGACGCCGCAGGTGGCTGCTGCTTGTCGTTGGCCGCGTCTTGGAGGTTATGAACAATGGCAGCAAAAGTGTCGATGCAGTTTAAGAGAGTCTGAAACTGCTGCTGTCTCGGAGTGATGGTGGGTTGGGCGGCGTCGTTTTCCTCGAAAGGTTCTCCCGACCTTGTCTAGGAGCGACCTCTCCTGTTGGAGGTGTCATGGGCTCTTCCTTTCACCATTGCCCCTACTAGAAGTGGATTCCTCCTTTTAGAGAGGGGAACAGGAATGAAGGTTCAGGCTCTCCTTCTAGCCTCAATCTATTGCCGCTGAATCTCCCGGACCGGATTTGCTGGGGCTGGCTGAAGTGCACATCGCCCGGTTCCTGCAAGAAAGTCCTACGGACCGGTGGTGTTCTGGCAGGAGACACTCCGATAGCTAAGTTAGAGAGGAGCTTGGAGCAATAGAATGGAGGAATCAAAAGGAGATAAGTTCGTGGAGATGGAAAGAGCTTAGCTTCTATTCGAAGTTCCTCGTTTATCTTATATAAGTGCGAAACACTACCAAATTCTGTTAGGGACTAGGCTGGGAATGTCCGATTTGCTCCTAGGAGAATCAGGGTGGTGGCCAAGTGATACCAGGACGTGGCCACGCCGTGGGATCTGTTATAACAAAATTCTGATACCAGCTAGAAGAAGCTTTTGGAGCCTCCAGGCTAGGTCCTACTGAAGGTGGGTCGGTCGGATCTCAGGTAAAGTGGGTCGATCGGATCCTAGATGAAATGGGTCGGTCGAAACTCGGGTGAAGTTGGTCGGTCGGACCCTTGCTGAAGGTGGGTCAGTTGGACCTCAGGTAAAGTGGAACGGTCGGATCCTTGGTCTGTCCCGGTCGAAGGACTGTCGGCTCCAATCCGGTTCAGAAAAAAGTTGATTGGGTATAACAGATCCAAACAGGAAGTACAAAGGGTGTCAAGCAAATTTTCCAGCACAGAACTGTGACGCAGATGAGAAGGAGACAGAGTCACCGCATGATTTCTAACTGATGATCAACATCGACTGGCCTTTCTCGGATTACGAGCGCTTCAACCCCATAAATGAGGACCTATATAGAAGTGAATGCTTAGGCGACTGCTTCTGTTCAGTTGCTGTCTATAATAATGGGGATTGTTGGAAGAAGAAGCTCCCCCTTTCCAACGGGAAGTTCGGCGATTACGTTCAGAGAAGGACTTCCATCAAAGTAGCCAAAGGTAATAACTCCCAGCCCCCACCTCCGACTCCAGACATCGTGAAGAAATATAGAGGGGCTTGGATTTTGGTTGGATCACTGCTTCTAGGAAGCTCTGCTATAGTAAATTTTGTCCTAATCACTGTAATCCTTTTCGGGAGCTTTTGCTCCTGCAACAAAGGGAGACGGAAGCTTCAGCCTGGGCCGCCTGGCTCGAACATCGCAGCGCTGAGCCTTCGCTCATTTACGTACAGTGAACTTGAAGAAGCCACAAATGGATTCAGTGAAGAACTGGGTAGCGGTGCTTTCAGCAGAGTCTACAAGGGTTACTTAGATGATGAGCCCAGAACCTGCGTTGCACTAAAGAAACTTGTCAACCTTTTGATAGACATGGACAGGGAATTTATGAACGAAGTTGGAAGCATCGGCCAGACCTACCACAAGAACCTATTCCGATTGTAGGCTCATGTGTGACGCATCCAAAGTTCAGGGGAGCCATACAGGTTTGGAGATTTAAGTTTATAAATTTTCAGGGCCCCTTTAGAGTCATGCTAGATCAGGAGATTTAATCCAAGGTTGAGAGTTTTCCATTGACTAGAAGAGAGGAAGTTTTTGAGAGATTGTATCATAATTCAGTTGGATTATGGAGTTTTATTTTAGATCCAAAGATGTAGCCTATTTCCCTTCATTGGTGAAAGATGCTAATAAGTTAATTGGTTAGATGGTTAGAAAATTAGTTAGTTAACCCAACCACCTAGGATCCATAACCAATTGAGTTTGACCAGTCCAAGGCATAACCGACCAAAATCAAGATCAAGAAGACACCCATGTGATAGAAGCCAACACGCCCATGTGCGTTCAAGAGAGGAGAACCGAACCCGGGTGCACGTGAAGGGAGGAAAAGACCGACGGTTTGGCTTTCACGATTTTGAGGGTGTCGTGGGGAATCTCCTATGGTGTAGTAGCTCCTCTTGACCGATGTCGTGCGTGAAGGGTCTGTGAAGACCCCTTCTGGGTTTCTTGGTGAGAGCGTGCATGAGTGTGTGGGAGGGTGTCGTGAAACATCTCTTACGATGTCATAGTTTTTTCTCTTTGGGTGTCGTGCGCTTGGAGAACCTACTGAAACAAAAGGGGAGGCGTGCGTGAGAGAAAAATATGACATCTTCCTTGGTCGATTGGGACGTTCTTGAATGAAAGGAGCGGTTTTCAAAGCCTGTAATAGAGGCTAGGGCTTCTTCAAGTAATAAAAAGAACGATCTCTCTTTCCTCCTAGAATTTATTTTTCTTCTCTATTTTGTGTATAGTTCTTGTTTCTTGATTGGAAGAAATAGTTTGTACCGATTATGTTTGCATGTTTCTCTAAGAAGTCGGTTGCTTTCTATTATGATATTCCAGTTTAATTTTAAAATAATTACCGGTTCATTCTTCGAATCATTTTCAATTGCTGGTTTATCGGCCAAATCAGTGTACCAAAGGAAATATCTCCTTGACTTGATGAAAATTCTGATCCATAGAAAGGATACATTGTTATTCCTCGGCTTCGTATCTTGAGCATGGTCCGAAGAGTAAGCCTTTCAATATTATTCTTCGGCTTCGTATCTTCAGCATGGTCCAAAGATTAAGCCTTTCAATGTTATTCTTTCGGCTTCGTATCTTCAACATGATCCGAAGAGTAAGCCTTTCAATGTTATTCTTTCGGCTTCATATCTTCAACATGGTCCGAAGAGTAAGCCTTTCAATGTTATTCTTTCGGCTTCGTATCTTCAGCATGGTCCGAAGACATGGCCCGAAGAGTAAGCTTATCTTGTTCTCAGGATTACTGTAAGTATTATCTATTTCTCCTTGTTATTTTCGAAGAAACTTATCCAAAGTATATAACTAGCATTCCCTCTACAAACTACTAAAGAGAATGTTAGGTTCACTTCAGATTTTTTCTAAGAAGAAGGCATATTGAACATGTGGGTTTTTCCAACTACGGTCAAAGTTTGTTCTGGTTGTTATAACTACCCACGTGGTCAATACCCACAGATTGAATAACTAACTCTCCGACCACCACTACTTACAGTTGAGGTTTTGTTAACCAACTCCCATAATTGTAAGTAGTTGCGCTTGTGTCTACAAATACTGGTAAGAGGGGACACCCAAGATAAGCTGGGCTATCTCCAATTTATTTGAATTCTTTCCTTTCCCTTCCTGTTTTCAAGCTCTCCATTCTGCTGCCTGAGTTCTTGCTGACTTTGGCATCGGAGTGTCCCCTGCTGGGAGATTTTCGGTCAGGGAATCTGTTTTGCAGGTTTCGGTTGATGGCGATCCAGCGGACAAACTACTTCATCCGGTCGGCTGGGATTCAGTGTCAACAGATTGGCGCACCAGGTAGGGAAATATCTATTTCTTCTGGTTAAAGGAGAGCTTTACTCAAGCAAGAATGGTGAAAGGAAAAGTTCAGAATGCATCCATAAGTAGGAAGCAGCATGCTCCTCCAGCAAACGATCTTCCAGCAGATCATGGAATGCAACCTCCTATGCTGATGGTGGGGCAACAGCAGTTTGAAGCCCTCTTGAACAGAGTAAATGCCTTGATGGCGTTAGTTCAAAATCTGCAAGAAGCTATTGCTCAAAGGCACTGTCCACCACCTATCTCGCAGCCCAGCCATCAAACTGAAAGAAAAGAAGATCGACATCGAGAGCTTACTCCAAATTCTTCACGGATCTGGTCATCTAACGATCGCTATGCCTCCCCTTCAGATCGACAAATAGGGGATCGTAATGGAAAGAAAAGGATCAGATGCTCTTCCTCTGTTTCTTCTAGAAATTTTGCACCTGAAGGAGCTAGACAGAAAGAAATAAATTATGAGTTTGAAAAAAAATTCAAGTCCATGCAAGCAGAGATAGCCAGGATTTCAGATCTGAGGAGAAATAATGAAGTTATAGCTTTCAACTCTCAGCCTCTCTTCTTTAATCGGATCATGGATGAAGTTATTCCTAGGCATTTCAAGATTCCACAACTAGAAGCTTATGATGGGACTACGGACCCTCTTGACCATCTAGGGAGTTATAAGACTCACATGATGGTACAAGGAGCAACTGATGCTCTATACTGTCTTGCTTTTCCTGCTACTTTGACAAGATCCAATCGAATGTGGCATTCGAGCTTGCCACCGAAGATCATCCATTCCTTTGCTGAATTGGAGCAGCAATTTATTTTGCACTTCAAAACGTGCCAAAAGATGCCACGCAATACCGATAGCTTGTTTCTCCTCCAGTAGAGTGAAGGAAAAAGTTTGAAAGAATTTGTGCACCACTTTAATTTGGTCACTTTGGAGATTCCAAATCTGAATGAGCATGTGGCCATGCCTGCCTTAAAGAAAGGCCTCAAGTCGTCTAGGTTCACTTTTTTCCTATGAGTTATGCCGAATTACTGGCAATGGCTCAAAAGTATGTTGCCGCTGAAAAGCAAGCGAAAAGCAGAAGACTTGCTGAAGGGAGATACCCTTCTAAAAAGAAAAATGACAAGGGACTGAACATGCCCACATCCTCTAATAATGCTTTGGTTCCCAGGCATAGTCCTAAATCCAAGCAGCAGAATAACCGATTTGATGCCTACACACCTCTCAACTTACCAAGGAAAAAATTTCTGCTATAAATTGAGAAAAAAAACTACTTACAAAGGCCCCGTCCACTGAAAATTTCTACAAAAGCAAGGGACAATAGCAAATACTGCCGATTCCACCGAGACCATGGCCACAACACCGAAGAGTATTTTCAGCTTCGGGATGCTATTGAAGATCTGATAAAAAGAGGATATTTGAAAAAATACATCAACCGCCCAGAGCCTCAAGCTGAAGCAATAACTCTCCCGAGGATATCTGATGAAGCCGATCTGCCTCACCAAAGACCAACTGATGGAAATGTTGGCATGCTTCATCGGTCAGTTGCATGGGATAATGAAGCTGAAGAAAATATTCCTAAAAGATTTAAAGGAAAAAACTCTATCATTTTTTTTGATGAAGATGTTCAAGGAGTTCAACTTCTGCATGATAACCCCATTGTGGTCTCGGATGTAATTGCTAAGTATGATGTAAAAAGAATTCTGATTGATAATGGAAGCTTATGTTGATGATATGATTGTGAAAAGTCTTCATAAGTTTGATCACATTGCAAATCTGAAGGAGTCTTTTGATGCCCTTAGACATCATCGGATGAGATTGAATCCAACCAAATGTATTTTTGGTGTAACTTCTGGGAAGTTCCTCGGATACTTGGTCACTAAGTGGGGGATCGAAGTTAACCCAGAAAAGATTCAAACACTTCGGACAATGAGGCATCCTACTTGCAAAAAGAATGTACAGAGGTTCACGGGAAGAATTGCTTCTTTGAACCATTTATTTTCCGGTCTGCAGAAAGATGTCTATCTTTTTTCAAGGTTCTTCATCAAATCCAAAATTTTGAATGGACTGAAGACTGCAAGGTTGCCATTGATAAATTGAAAGAATACTTGGAAAATCCTCCCTTACTTTCTAAGCCC
Organism: Areca catechu; assembly: GCA_021397845.1. NCBI lineage: Eukaryota > Viridiplantae > Streptophyta > Magnoliopsida > Arecales > Arecaceae > Areca > Areca catechu. The sequence continues at coordinate 48,915,296 of CM038045.1, read as the reverse complement.
TGTGTAGGAGAAACTCTTTACTTATATTTATCAGCCTCAGATGAAGTCGTTAGTTCGGTGCTAGTACGAAGAGATGCCAATCACTTGTAGAAGCTGATCTACTACACTAGTAAAGTGTTGCATGAGGCAGAAGTTCAATACCCCAGAGTGCAAAAACTTATTTCTCCTTGGTAGTCACGGCAAAGCATTTGTGGCCCTATTTCCAGGCTCATTCTATTGTGGTTCTGATAGATCAGCCCCTAAAGGCCATTCTTCGCTGTCTCGATACCTCTAGAAGGATAGCTAAATGGGCTATTAAGTTGGAAGAGTTTGATATTGAATTTCAACCTAGATCAGCAATGAAAGCACAGCTTTTGGCTAATTTTATAGCATAATATACTTGGGGATCCGAAGAGGGGCAGCTAAGAGCCGAAGAGGAAGAGATTGCTGAAGATAGTTCATAATTCATATGGATGCTCCATGTAGATGGTGCTTCAAATATCAAAGGTTGTGGGGCAGGTCTCATTTTGGATGGTCCGAATGGGCAGATTATTGAATATGGTCTTCAGTTTTCTTTCCAAACCTTAAATAACCAAGCAGAGTATGAAGTACTTATTGCTGGGCTTAAAATTTTCCAAAAACTGGAGATTAAGAGGATCAAAGTTTTTTCTGATTCACAGTTGGTGGTGAATCAAGTAAAAAGTAATTTTGAAGCCCAGAGTCCCAGCATGATTCAGTATTTGGAAAAAGTCCGAAGCCTAATATCCAGGTTAGAGCATTTTGAAATCGTTCATGAACCAAGAATGGAAAATTCTCGGGCTGACGATCTTTCATGACTTGTAACTATTGCACCTGATTCTCTTGAGAAGACATATGTGGAATATCTTGAAGATCCCAGCATATCAGAATCTACAGTTGAAGTATGTCAAGTTGAACATGAACCCTCATGAATGGATCAATTCTTAAATTTCTGAAGGAAGGCACCTTACCTGAAGATAAGTTGGAAGCTAAACTGCTTAGATGGATGGCCTCTTAATATGTAATCTTATATGGAGCATTATTTAAAAGATCTTTTACACAGCCCCTATTGAAGTGTTTGGAACCTTCTAATGCTGATTATGCACTCAGGGAAGTGCATGAAGGTATTTGCGGAGATCACTTGGAGGGCAGATCTTTGGCTTATAAGATAATCTGTCAAGGTTATTATTGGCCAACTATCCAGAAGGACTGCAGAATTTGTCCGAAGATGTGATCACTGCCAAAGGCATTCCAATATACAGAGATGGCCTGCAAATCAGTTAACCCCATTGACAGCTCCCTGGCCATTTGCATAATGGAGAATGGACATTCTTAGTCTGTTTCCTCCAGCTTCTGGGTAGCGGAAGTTTCTTATAGTAGAAATTGATTGCTTTACAAAGTGGATCGAAGCCAAAGCACTGGCACAGATCACCGAGGTGAAAGTTGAAAGTTTCGTAAGAAATTTTATCATCTTCCATTTTGGAATCCCTTATTCCATAATAACTGACAACGGAAGATAATTTGACAATCCTAAAGTATCATATTCTTCATAAACTTACTTCTGTGGGACATCCTCAATCTAATAGAGAAGCTGAAGTGACAAACAGAACCATTCTTCATGATCTTAAAACAAGGTTGAATGATGCAAAGGGATTGTGGACTGATGAGTTGAACTCAGTTCTTTAGGCATACCGAACCACTCCCAGAACAGCTACTAGTGAATCTCCATTTCATCTCTCTTACGGCACTAAAGCAGTTCTTCCTGTGGAAGTCTCTTTACAATCTCTAAGAATTAATCAGTATAAAAAGCCTGAAAATTCAAAATGCCGAAGAGTTGACCTGGATTTGCTACAAGGACTCGACTTCAGGCACAATTAAAAATGGCTACATATCAGCAAAAAATTATAAAATACTATAACTCCCGTGTGAAGGAACGGATCTTTCGTCCTGAGGATCTAGTTTTATGAAAGTCTGAAGTATCCAAGCCAGCCAATTAAGGTAAACTTTCTCCTACATGGGAAGGTCCGTATCGGGTTAAAGAAGTTATTCGTCCCAAAACCTATCGGCTAGAAATCTTAGAAGGTATTCTACTACCTCGACCTTGGAATGTACAAAACATCTACAAATATTATCAATAAAGATTTTAATTCAAGGTTATTAAGAAAGATTTAACTATTCTATCTTCATCCCTCTTCTAAAAAGGCATAAGGGTGATCTACGTGATCTACCTTACGAAGTACAAGCTTGACCAACCTGTCTTTTTTTTTTCTTTTAAGGCATAAGGATGATTTTCGTGATCTACCTTACGAAGTACCGAGTTGGGCATAACCAGTCCATCTTAATAAAAAAGGCATAAGGATAATCTCCGAGATCTACCTTACAAAGTACCGAGATGGGCATGATCAGCCTATCTTAATTCTATTTCTGAAAGGCATGAGAATGATCTCCGTGATCTATTCTACGAAATACCGAGGTAGGTCCGATCAGCCTATCTTAATCCCTAACTAAAAGGCATAAGGATGATCCAAGTGATATATCCTGTAAAAATGCCAAGATTTAATCAGCCTTTTATTTCTTATAAAGATATGGATGACCCATACGGTTAATCTTATTTTAAGTCCGAAGATTTAATATTATTTCAAGTCCAAAGACTTGGTATTATTATTATTTGGAGATTTGGTATCTTCTCAGAATATCAGGATCAATCTCTTATTCTAAATCAGAAGACTTAGTATTATTTCAAGTCCAAAGACTTGGTGATATTATTATTTAGAGATTTGGTATCTTCTCAGGATTTCAGGATCAATCTCTTATTCTAAGTCCGAAGACTTAGTATTATTTCAAGTCCAAAGACTTGGTATTATTATTATTTAGAGATTTGATATCTTCTCAAGATTTCAGGATCAATCTCTTATTCTAAGTCCAAAGACTTAGTATTATTTCAAGTCCGAAGACTTGATATTATTATTTGGAGATTTGGTATCTTCTCAGGATTTCAGGATCAATCTCTTATTCTAAGTCTGAAGACTTAATATTATTTCAAGTCCAAAGACTTGGTATTATTATTATTTAGAAATCTTGTATCTTCTCAAAATCTCAGGATCATTCTTATCCAAAGTTCGAAGACTTAATATTATTTCATATTAGAATACCTGATATTGTTATTTGGAAATATGATATAATCTTAAGTCACATTTTGGAATTCTGTTTCTTGAGAAATTATATTATTCTAAGTCCGAAGACTTAGCATTATCTTATTCTTCGGAAGTTTCAATCATATTTTAATCCGAAGACTTTATACTTAAGAGAATTCATGTCCAATTCACTTGTACATTGGCAAAGAGGTTTCATTAAAATCAACTTTTATTCATGAACAAGTGATACATATTCTTTCAAAGACAAAAGAGAAAAGAAAATTATATATCGCCTTCAGCTAGAGTATCTTCTATCTAAGTAAGGTCGATCGTTTCTTCGGCTCCTGTCGTATCTTCCTCAGCTTCGGTAGGTGCCTTGGGGATATCTTTCGAAGGTTTAGGCTCCGTTTCTTCAAGGTCAAAAAGCTGAACCAACAAAATATCTAAGTTGGGGTATTGGTTTTGCACCTCTTTCACCCCATCGTTGAAGCCTACTTTATAACTGAAAGTCCTAGCTTCAGTCATCTCATCATCAAAAGCTGAAGACTTCTTGTAGTCTTCGATCGCTCTATTTAACTAATCTTCTAAAGACCTTATTCTTTCAGCTAAAGACTTAGCTCTTTTAGTCGCCTCTTCAGTTTTCTTTATGGCTTCTTCGGCCTTTTGTTGGGCCTCCTTGACTGAAGACTCGAGAGATCGGATTTTCTCCTTCTTTTTCTTAAGTTTTGCATCCTGTTCAGAGTTTTTTGATTGAATCTTCTCCATATCAGATTTCAAACTCTGAACAGTGGCGTAACTCTTTACAAGCTTTGCTTCCATAGCTTGCCTCAGTTCTTCAGTCATTTCCTTCTCGGATCAAACCTCTTGAAGTTTCTCCTTCATCTTCTTTCGGTAATCCCGAAAGTCAATGATGCTCTCTTCCATGATAGTAATATCATGGACCAGCTGTATTGATTACATGTTATATGAAGTTAGCAAACTTAAAAAATTATATATCGAAAGGGAAGAGTGAAATGGTACTTACTTTCAGCATAGAGGAGAACGCCGAATCGGAGATGCCCTCGATGCAGCGATATTTAGTGCTCTCCCAATCACGGGGAACCAGAGTATGCTTCAGCAATTCTCTGGCAATTTCAAGATTCTCCAAACCTCGAGATTCACTAAAAATAGTGAAATCCATGTCCCACTCCTGATCCATCAGAGCGTCTCGAGTGGAACCCTCTTTTGGAAGGGTACCTTTTCCCTTCCTTGGCCCCTTCGGAGAGGTAAGAAGCGGCTCACCAATAGTTGGAGCCGGATCAGATTGATCCGAAGAAGGCATCGGATGTGGACTCTTCAAAGGTCGTATTGGAAATGAACTTCTTGGAGGAGATGCCATTGAGGGCGCATCGGCTTCATCAGATACAGCCCTCGGAGACACATTCGAAGTCTCTTCGGCTCTTGTTGCCTTCTTTCGGACTTTGAATTCCTCGGCTACCAGTACTGCCCTCTTTCTTGAAGCATGATGAAGTTTATCAAGCTTCGGCTTCATTGGATTACCTGCAATTTAAAGAAGATTTTTCAGATCAGTCAAAAAGAAGAAGAAGAAGAAGAAGAAGAAGAAGAAGAAGAGAGAAGTTCAAAATTGACTCTCTATACCTTGTACTGGGACTTCGCTGATATGGGCACGATAGAGATTTTCTTCCTTCAGCAGTTCTTTGAACATGAGGATTTATGGCTCTGATAAGGTTTCGAAGTCCTTTTGGTTGGCTTTCATAACCCTTTTTCCAGTGTTTGCATCCAAACATGTTGTTTTCCATTTAGCATTAAACCCCTGGTTGGTGTAGTACACGAAAAAAAAGCAGGATTTCCACCCATGTATGGCACTAGGGGTCCCTTTTATCAATCTTCGGCCTGGCCGAGAACCGATGACCCACCAACACTTACCATGGAAGTCTCTTTTCAATACAAACAGAGAGGTAAATAGAGAAGTCCTTGGCTCTATATTCCTAAGTTTACAAAGGACTAGAAATCCACAAATATTTCTAAAACTATTCGGGGTCAGCTGAGCCGGAACTATCTGATAAAGGTTGAAAATTTTTGTAAAAAAAGATGAAGCAGAAGCCGAAGACCAGCCTTAAGATGGTCGTCGTATATGGCAATTGATCTAACAGGAGGGTTATCTACCCTTTCGTCCAGTTTTGGAAGGATTATTTTAAAGGTTTGCGGGATGTGAAAGCGGTGCAGAAGACTTTCTAACCTAGCAAGTGATAATGAACTGGCAACTGTATCGAGAGACCTCTCCAGACTCCTCTTCCTACCTGAACCTTTTCCCTTACTAGTTTCATTTCCTAGCAAACCCCTGCTAGTAGAAGGATTACTTACGGACTCTAATATTGCAAAGAAAGAATAAAAAAAAAGACCTCTACCTCCAAAAAAAACGAAAATGGCTGGTTGAAGGTTTGCAGCGCATAGCAGGAAGAAGGAGAAGGAGCGGAGGTGAAGAAGTTGTTCTTATGGAATTCCTCCCCCTTTTATAGGGGCAGAGGGGTGGGTTTTCACATCGATTCGGATATCTCCTCGATCGTGCACCGTATCAGCGACGCCGTTCGTGGATACGTTTTTCTAGGAGACGTCCATTATTAAGGCAGTAATTGTAATCCGCATGAAAAGCCACGGATGGCCAGGATGGATTTTCAACAGTGATCAAGCAACGAATTGTCACCAGGTGTCCTGCCTCAATCAAATAAAAGCCCTTTTTAATAGAAATTCCTTAAAAAGATTTCCCAGATTTGAAATGTTTTTCAAAGCAGCAATGGGGAGATGACACGTGTCTTCGGCACGATCCCCACGCCACCAAGCAGTTATTATAAGTGACAGGTGTCAGAAGTATGCCATTATTACTTGTCAGTCTTCGCTAAATAACAAATGCTAATACTCCCATTTTTCGAAATAAAATTATTTCGAACTTGGAAGTGGGGGGCAGCTGTTATGATATTCTTGTTCAATGTTAAAATAATTACCAGTTCATTCTTCGAACCATTTTCAATTGCTGGTTTATCAGCCAAATCAGTATACCAAAGGAAATATCTCCTTGACTTGATAAAAATTCTGATTCACAAAAAGGATACATTGTTATTCTTTGGCTTCGTATCTTCAGCATGGTCCGAAGACATGGTCCGAAGAGTAAGCTTATCTTGTTCTTAGGATTACTGTAAGTGTTATCTATTTCTCTTTGTTATTTCCGAAGAAACTTATCTGAAGTATATAACTAACATTTCCTCTACAAACTACTAAAGAGAATGTTAGGTTCACTTCGGATTTTTTCTAAGAAGAAGGCATATTAAACATGTCGGTTTTTTCGACCACGATTAGAGTTTGTTTTGGTTGTTATAACTACCCACGTGGTCAATACCCTTAGATTGAATAACTAACCCTCCGACCACCACTACTTACAGTTATGAGAATGTTTAGTTAACCAACTTCCATAACCGTAAGTAGTTATACTTGTGTCTATAAATACTGGTAAGAGGGGACACCCGAGGTAAGCTGGGCTATCTCCAATTTATTTGAATTCTTTCCTTTTCCTTCCTGTTTTCAAGCTCTCCATTCTGCTGTCTGAGTTCTTGCCGACTTTGGCATCAGAGTGTCCCCGCCGGGAGATTTCTGATCAGGGAATCTGTTTTGCAGGTTCCGATTGACGGTGATCCGATTGACGAACCACTTCATCCGGTCGGTTGGGATTCAACGTCAACACTTTCTAATTCTTGTGTCATGGTGAGAAGCGATCCCTTTCACCGATTGCATGGATTCTGCAACGAAGGGACTGAGAGGCTTTTGGTATATGAATTCATGAAAAATGTCTCATTGAAGGAATTCCTCTTTGGAAGTGTCAGGCCAAACTGGAACCTGCGAGTCCCGTTGCTCTGGGAATCGCAAGGGACCTCATGTACTTGCCCGAAGAGTGCAGAACCCAAATCATCCATTGTGACATAAAGCCTCAGAACATATTCTTGGATGACAATTTAGTTACAAGTATATCCGATTTTGGATTGGCAAAGCTCCTGAGGACAAACACCGGCATCAGAGGAACCAGAGGGTATGTTGCACCAGAGTGGTTCAAGAGCATGGGGATCACAGCAAAGGTGGATGTATACAGTTTTGGAGTCATGTTGCTGGAGATCGTGTGTTGCAAGACAAACATGGAGCAAGAGGTGGGGAACGAGGAGGCACTTATACTGACATACTGGGTGAACGATTGCTACAGAGATGGGATGTTGGAGTTGGTGGTGGAAGGTGATTAAGAGGCAGCCCTTGACATGAAGAGGTCGGAAAGGTTTGTGAAGGTGGCCCTTTGGTGTATCCAGGAGGAAACATCAATGAGACCTACAATGCAAAAGGTCGCGCAGATGCTGGATGGAGCAACCTCGATCCCAGAGCCCCTGATCCTTCCTCCTCCATCAGTTCAATCCAGTGAAATCAGAGACTTGCTACTGCAATATGTCTTATGTTTGATCTTAATCCATGTCCTGCTTCTGTAAAAGAACTAATGGCATTCTCTAGCCAACTATGATCTTTGCGTGCATCTATTTTGTCAATCCTTGGGTTAGCAAGTACGTGTATCAATTTTAGAACTCCTAGAAAGTGTTTCTCTTTGCTCTTGCTCTTAATCTAGTTACCTTATGTATCAAAGTAACCAGTGTTTCTGCAGATTTAGCATGGAGGTTTGTCATAAAAAAGTTTAGTGATGCCGAAAAGCTTGTTGCAAAATTTCCTTAAAGAACAAAACTTGCAAGATCAGTTTTATATTTCAAGAATCACAACCCCAAGTGCAGTTCATGAAGATATATCTAAGCTTTAAATTATAATATAAAATTGAATGCGACATCAAATGAACTATCTTAGATGTCCTGACACTTGCACAAGAACAAGCAAAAGAAACAGGAGGATACAAGAATAAAGTTGAAAATTCAATTGCGAGAGCTAATATACGAGAGATCTTGGGGTGGAGGTACTTCTATTGTTCCTTCCAGCATCTGGACCACCTCCTTCATGGAAGGCCTCAAAGAAGGATCCTCCTGAGTACACCAAATAGCAATTCTCACCAATTTCTCGAGCCTCGCAGGATCATTCTTGGCCTCTGCATCATCCTCCACCAACATCTCCAGTCTCCTTTCCATATAGCAGTCGTAAGCCCAATCTGCAAGCACTGCCTTCTCGTCAGATCCCGTCTCCAAATCTACATTCTTCCTGCAACAAATGATCTCCAGTAACACGATCCCAAAACTATACACATCCACCTTAGCTGTGATGCGTCTATTCTTGAACCACTCAGGCGCGACATACCCTCTAGTCCCTCTTATACAAGTACTTGTTCGGGCCTGATCCGTCTCCAAAAGCTTCGCCAATCCAAAGTCAGCTATCTTGGCTGTGTAACAGTCATCCAAAAGGATGTTCTGAGGCTTTATATCACAATGGATGATCTGAGAGCTGCACTCTTCATGCAGGTATACGAGGCCCCTAGCTGTTCCAAATGCAATGTCCATCCTCTGATCCCAACTAGGCTTCTTGCTTCCAAAGAGGAACCTTGCTAAAGAGCCATTGGTCATGAACTCGTATACCAAGAGGCGGTGCTGTCCCTCATCGCAGTACCCCAGCAATTGGACTAGATTCCTGTGATGTGTCCGGCCAATTGCTTTCATCTCTGTTTTGAATTCCTTCTCTCCTTCCTGCACAAACTTTTTTAACTGCTTCACTGCAATAAGCTTTGTTGCATCTACTCCTAAAACACCTTTATAGACTGCACCAAAAGAACCTGTACCCAGTTCTTCCTTGAACATGTCAGTTGCCTTTTCGAGCTCTTTGTACGTAAAAGAGCGCAAGTTTACTCCTTCAATATCTGAATCCTGGATAAGTCTCTTTTGTTTTCTGCGATATGGAAGAAAGGGAGACAAAGCAATTCCTGAGCGTAGGAAAAGATGGATGAGAATCGAACCCCCTAACATCGCTGCGCCAAAAAAGATCAACTTTGATTGGTTTCTCTTCCTTTCGAGCGATTCTTGAGGAGGAGATGACAAGGGGGAATTGCTTAGTGCTACTTTAATCAAAGCTATGGCATCAGTCTCGAAACTTCTTCCATTGGAGAGGGGGAGCTTCTTCTTCCAGCAACCTGCAGACCCAAAGATTGCCACTGCACAGAGACAATCTTCTAAGCAGGCTTTCCTACAGTCATCTTCATTCATCGGAGTCAGCCTCTCGTAGTCCGATGTCGGCCAATTCGTTCCAAGTAAATACCGCATGACGTACGTGACTCCTGCTTCCGATGCATCCATGTTACAGCTCTGCAAAATGAAGTCAGGCTTGCAGCCATTGCGAGTGTTGTTTGGATCCACGTAAGAGTACCCAGGTGGGCATTGGCATGTCGGGCGCTGGTCGCTTCCAAGAATACAGTAGCTGTTGAAGCCACAAATACCGCTCCCTATATCCATAGTTGGTGAACTGCAAATATCTTTAGGAACCCACCAGGAAGTAGACCATGATGGCTGCCAGCTCCCCGTGGCGCCATTTCTTGGGTAGATATATTTCCTGAATACACCATCAGGATCGAGGGTCACCCTCCGGTAGAATTCTTGTGTTGAGGTGGTTTCCCCCAAGGTGAGGTTGACTGAGCTACCATTCAGCATCTCGATGTACACGGATCCTGTTGGATCGAACCTCAGGCGTAATCCTGACCCCTGAGTGTTTGGACTGCTCGTCCAATAAGCACCATAGCTATTTTTGGTGGGGAGAGCTATCCGATTAAGCACGGCATCTCCATTAAGGAGCTGAAGTTGGAATTTTCCAATAGAGTAGTTGGAGTCCGATTGGTGGGAGAAGAGCGAGTTGCTTGGATCCAGCACCTGGCTAGGCAGCAGGTTGTCTGAGGGATGGTCGAAGCTCTGCCACGGATAAATTGAATCGTTGCTGGCTAGAACGAAGTTACCGGTGTCGAGCATGGCAGCGTAGCTGACGCTGGTCGCCTCTGCGCTCCATATCTCCTGGCCGTTTTGGTCGCTGAGGATGAGCTGGCCATCGCTGGTGAGCTTGACTTCAGATCCTCTCTGCAGCATGGTTGGATCATTGCTTGGGTTCGGATACCAAATGATGGTTTTGTCGGGAATCTTGTCAAACCATATTGCAAGAAGGTAGAGGTTCGTGCCAGCAATACGGCGAAAGCCAAAGGCAAATTCTCCGGAGGGAGAAGCCCATGAGGTGTTTTCTTCAAGGGTGGACAGGGAGGAGCCCAAGTTTATTCTGCTCTTTGTTTGAGCAGTGATGAAGAGAGGGAAAAGGAAGAGCAGGAGGCACAGAATAAGAGATTCGGAAGCCATGGCCATCTCTTTGTGGCCTTTGTGTTAAATAGAAAGTCTTGCTTGTATCAAAAAAAAGGTCTTGTTGCGGAACTTCCCACGACCGAAGAGTTTGCGTGCCTGCCACCGTGTTGACCAGAATCACTGAATCAGTCTCCTTTGAAAATTAAGCATGGAAACTAAGTTATTTGCAGATTATGACATTAATCACTAAATTAAAAGGGCGAGATGCGTTGATGGGCATGCTGAATCGCATGAACCAAAGGATTCGGTCCCTACACGTGTCTCAAGAGCATGCCCTAAAAAATGAGATTAGATTAGATTTTTAAAATTTTGAATGATAAAAATATCTCTCTTACGTGGAAATGAGTAAAGAGTAAGGGAATACTAAATAAGGGAATAACTCAAACTAGAGCTACATATCTATCCATGAAGATTGGAACTAAAGTATTGATAAACCATCATATCTATGGCATAGACCATTCAACTATTCAAACTTAAGAAATAAGGAGGGTTTTCTTACCAATATTGATGTCTTAGGCCATTGGAAAGAATTCAATTTCAGCACTCCTGAATGGAGATCGGTACTCGAAAACTATCACTTCCAGAGATGAAGACTTCTAGCTTGAAAGGTCCCAAGGGCAACACCAACTTCCTCGTCGACTCGTAATCTTGGAGAACCCTAGAAGAAAGGGATTAATGACTTGAGATGATAAAAAGATTGAAAATTAATAAAGCTTCAATAATATGATTGGAGTGGATGGAGTTGGAGGAGATCAATTGGCTCCATTCAATGTCTGGACTGCAATCGCCTTGGAATCCTTGAATCGCAACTGGAGTTGGCATCCCATTAAGGCAAGGGATGACATCCAAAATCTGCCGTAGAAGCTTGCTTGAAGATTGGAATAGGCGTCCTTGTAGAGTGGCAATGGTGAAGAAAACTTGGTTAGAATTTGGAAGATCTACTTAGGATGGTGGTGGGGCATCTTCTAGCTAGAATTTTAGTGGATGTAGGGGAATACTAGTATGGCTAAAGGTTGGTGTTTTGGGTGTCTCACCCACTCCCTCTCGGAGGACACATTGCATAACACAAGTGAAAAAGAAAACTCTTTGATTTCATTCATGGATCATTGCTTACAAGAAGGGTTTGGAGAGCTTTTTATAAGCCTCTACTACAATTTTGAAATTCCAAAATACAAGGAGAGAAACATAGGAAGTTCCCTGATACAAGGAGAGAATCATGGGAAGTTCCTTGATACAAGGAGAGAATCATGGGAAGTTCCTTGCCCTCTCGGAGGACACATTGCATAACACAAGTGGAAAAGAAAACTCTTTGATTTCATTCATGGATCATTGCTTACAAGAAGGGTTTGGAGAGCTTTTTATAAGCCTCTACTACAATTTTGAAATTCCAAAATACAAGGAGAGAAACATGGGAAGTTCCCTGATACAAGGAGAGAATCATGGAAAGTTCCTTGATACAAGGAGAGAATCATGGGAAGTTCCTTGCTATGTGGGAGGGGAGTTGTAGCCACCTTGATCCTTGCTTAGAATAAGGAGAGAATAATGGTTGGTTGACTTTTTTTGAATTCAAATGTGGACGCCCAAGAGAGGTGAGGTGGCAGCTTAGGTGTCCTTCCATGTGGCCTTTGGAGATGACTTGGCATCCACTTGCATGTGATGATGTGGTGTCTTCCATGTCAAGGTAGGTTGAAGTGATTTGTTGCACCCATTCTCCAAGTCTTCTAGCTTTGATTTTGAACCCAAAGTAAACCCTTCTTGGACCAACTTAGGGAATTAACTAATTACAAAGTCAAATTGCACCTAATTTGACTTAAAAGATCAAATTAGCATAGACCTAGTCCTATTTACAGGACTCAAACTCAAATACAGAAATAAACTATCCTATTTATAGGACTCATATTCAAAAGAAGTAAAATTGAAACCAAAAGCAGACTAAATTTATTCTACTGAAATCCATATTGAATATGGCTTGATTAAACTGGACTGAATTATTTTCTGAGCTGTGGTGCCCGCACCAATTCTCCCAGGGTGGGAATGCCTCGATCCTGTCGAGTAGGGGTCTCTCTGACTCTGATAATATTCTAGCAAGTCCGGGTTGATTCGTTCTAGGTCCTCCTGAGTGATCTTTGATTCTGGTCGACCTTGCCATTGCACCAAATAGCGTTGATAGTCTTTATTTCTGGTAGTGATGGTTTTGTCGTCCAGAATTCTCTCAATTCGATCTCGACGCTCTAGTATAGAGGCCGGTGGACACTCAGGGGTAAGGTCACTCTCAATGGTAGGCTCAGGCCCAAAAGGCTCACTAGGTATCAATATTGGTTCCTTGTATTCTACTAAGTCTGAAATGTTAAAGGTCGAGCTGATACCAAGGTCAGATGGTAGTTCCAACACATACGCATTAGGTCCAAACTTCTTTAGGATTTTGAATGGCCCTATACCGCGGGCATGTAGTTTTTTCATAGTTCCAGGTGGGAACCGTTCGGGTTTGAGTCTAACCATGACATAGTCTCCTTCAGAGAACTCTTTAATTTTCCTATGTGAATTAGCCATACGCTTGTAGGATTCATTGCTTATATTGATTTTTTTAATGATTTCTTTATGCAAGTCCTTAATATGCTGTGTGTATGACTCAGCAGACTCAGAAATTTGTGCATGTGTGGGTAAAGGAATAAGATCTAAGGGTTTCCTGGGTTTGTAACCATGGATCACCTCAAAAGGACTCTTTCCAGTAGATCTATTGACTGAGCTGTTATAAGCGAATTCGGCACAAGGTAGTAAGAGATCCCAATTTCCCTTACTATCATCAACTAAACATCTCAGAAGATTTCCTAGACTCCGATTGACTACTTCTATTTAGCCATCAGTCTGAGGGTGGTAGGCAGTGAAAAATTTTAGCTTGGTTCCTAGCATATGCCAAAGGGTCTTCCAAAAATAGCTAGTAAACCTAACATCTCTATCTGAAATAATGGTTTTGGGTAAACCATGTAATCTAACCACCTCGTCAAGGAAAAGTTTGGTCACTTTTGAAGCATCTAAGGTTTGGGAACATGGGATGAAGTGGGCCATCTTAGAAAATCGATCGACTATAACAAAGATGGAATCATATCTCCTAGAGGTCTTTGGGAGTCCTAGTACAAAGTCCATACTAAGATCCTGCCATGGACAATCAGGGACTGGTAGAAGAGTGTACAAGCCAGTGTTCTGCTTTTGCTGTTTGGCAACAGCACAGGTTCGACATTGCGCTACAACTTGGGCTACATTCCTCTTAAGACTAGGCCAAAAAAATTGATCTTCTATGCTATGATGGTCTTATTTCTTCCAAAATGGCCGGCTAGGCCTCCAGCATGAACTTCCCAAATCAAAAATTCTCGGATGGATGTTTGGGGAGTACACAATTTATTCCCTTTGAAAAGGAATCCATCTAGCAGAGTATAGTCACTATGTACACTAGATGGTCCTTGTTGGAGGGATTGATGAATGCCACTAAAATCTAGACACTTAGGGTACTCTTCTCTCAATTTATCAAACCCTACACTTCGATGCTAACTGTGGTCAACAGCATGGATCGTCAGCTCAGTGCATCTGCAATCCTATTTTCAGTACCGGCACGGTGTGTCAGGACAAAGGTATATGCTTGGATGAATTCTACCCATTTTCCGTGCCTAGGGTTCAGTTTCTTTTGGGAATTAAGGAATCGTAAGGCTTCATGATCGGAACAAAGAACAAATTCCTGCGGTAGTAAGTAATGTCTCCAATACCTCAAAACTTTAACTACCGCATATAATTTCCTATCATATATCGAGTATCTCATCCTTGCCTCATTCAATTTTTCACTAAAAAATGCCACTGGATGACCTTCTTAACTCAAAACTCCTCCAATTCCTATCCCAGAGGCATCACAAGCAACCTCAAATATCTTTGAAAAATCGGGTAACCTCAAAATAGGTGCTTGTGTCATTTTATTCTTTATTTCTAGGAAGGCTCTATTGGCAGGTTTTGTCCATTCAAAAGTTCCCTTCCTAATGCAGTTAGTAATGGGTGCCACTATTATGCTGAATCCTCGAATGAATCTCCTATAGAAGGTGGCTAAACCATGGAAACTACGAACAACATGGATGCTCTTGGGTACGAGCCACTTGACTATGGACTTGACCTTTTTGGGGTCGGCAGACACCCCTTCAGTGATGACGACGAATCCTAGAATGATAACTCTATGGGTTATGAATTCACATTTCTTGTGGTTGGCATAGAGACTATCTTGTTTAAGGGCTTGGCAAACTTGCCTAAGATGGTCCAAGTGGTCTTCCTTCGTTATACTGTAGATGAGAATGTCATCAAAGTAGACCACTACAAATTTCCCTATGAATGTCCTTAAAACCTGAGTCATGATTCTCATGAAGGTACTAGGTGCATTGGACAGACCGAAAGGCATTACTACCCACTCATATAGGCCATCTTTAGTTTTGAAAGCAGTCTTCCATTTATCCCCAGGCCTAATTCTTACTTGATGATAGCCACTCTTAAGATCAATTTTGGAGAAAACCTTTGCTTCGACCATCATATCCAATATGTCGTCTAAACGGGAAATAGGAAAACGGTACTTAATGGTGATTTTATTTATGGCCCTACTATCTACACACATTCTCCATGTGCCATCTTTCTTAGGAGTCAAAAGGCCTGGTACTATACATGGGCTTAGGCTCTCTCTAATGAATCCCTTTTGAAGAAGTTCTCCAACTTGACGTTGTAACTCAGAGTGTTCTGTAGGGTTCATTCTATAATGGGGAAGGTTTGGTAATGTCGATCCTGGGATCAAATCTATTGCATGTTGAATGTCTCTAAAGGGTGGAAGGTGATTAGGAAGGTCCTCTGGAAATATGTCTTGAAACTCTTCTAGAAACCTTAACACTTCCTGGGGTTGTTCCTTATGGGGTTGGTCCTGGGTTTCCTTAGCTGTCAAAATTCACACGGGAAACCACCACTAATATCATGTTCCAATTCCTTAGCACTAATCAGGTTTACCCCTTGTTTCTTATCCTTCAAGTGACTTGATCCTCTCTTAATTTGGTCCTTAGGTGGTGAAGAATTGATTACAATCTTTTTCCCATTATGAGTAAAAGCACAAGAATTAGAGCGACCGCAGAGTATAGCATCATGGTCATACAACCATGGTCGTCCTAATATGATGCTGCTTACCCCCATGGGAAGAACATCACACCAAACCTTTTCTTGGTAGGACTGGATTCGGATTGTGACTTGGCACCTAAATTTGATGAAAATCGAGGTCGAATCTATCCAGGATACCTTATATGGATTGGGATGGGGCACAGTGGGCAATCCTAAGTTCTTGACGTACCGGTTGATATAGCGTTGACACAACTTTTGCTATCTAAGATGATCTTGCAGACTTTTTCCTTTATTTTAACAAAAGTTTGTAGGATGTTGGTCCTACGCCAATCTTCTTGTTCCTTACCCTGGGTCAAAATACATCTCACAACTCCTTGGAATTCAGATAAGTCTATGATCTCTTCATCCCCTTCATACTCATCAGCTAGGTTCTCTCCGGCCTCATATACCTCTTCCTCATAATCTTCTATGGGTTCAGGGACTTCCTTATCTATTTCTCCTATGTGTAGCGCTCTGTTGGGACATTGGCTTGCAATAGGACCTTCCTTACGACACCTAAAGCAATGGACACTACCTCCTTGTCGAACTTCAGGGCATTTTCCTTTGTCATCTCTATGGGCTATTGGAGTAGTAAGATTGGGTCTGTTGGATGGGCTTGGGTTTGGGCTGGGCCTACTTCCAAGGAAATTAATCATAGTGGGCTCAGGTCGGCGAAATAAAGGTCTCCTTTGGAAACTCTCACAGTCCCTAGCAACTTGGTAGGCTTGATCTAAGTTATGGATTTCTCTCAAAAATAGTTCTCTCTGGATCTCCTCATGTAGACCTGCTCTAAACCTAGACAAGGTTGCTGCTTCAGACTCGACCACATTACATCTCATCACGAACTCATCGAACTTGGCAATATACTCGGACACTGTCTTATTTCCTTGAGTTAATCGTTGCCATTGATCTAAGAGTCTCTATTCATAGGACATTGGTAAATACTTCTTCCTAAGTTTCACATTCATAGCTCTCCAAGTGGCTATGGGCATGTCACCCCTCTGTCGGCTCATGCGTTCAACGTTATCCCAATACAATCTAGCCTGACGGACCAATCTAAGTTTGGCAAACTTAAATTTCCTATCTTCCAACATTTCATACTAATCAAAATATTGGTCCATATCACCCTCCCAATCTATATACACCTTAGGATCCAAGTTTCCATCAAATGTGGGTGCATCTAGACAAATGTTTCTAAGGGCCCTTTCATCCTGGTCAACATAGTCATGGTGAACTCTCCTTGGATGTGGGTCAGGAGTATATTCCTGGCATTAGACTCTAGGATGGACAGGTGGCAATCTGGGTGATTGTGGCTCGGAAAGGGTCAAACGGGTCTCTTTAAGGGTTTCTATTCTCTCTTCCATTTGGTCAAACCTAGTGTTCAATTACTTGAACTGCTTAGTCATAGTTCTCATCAGGATTTCTAAATTGGGATCCATGGAAGAACTGGGATGGTCAAGTGAATGTTGAAAGGAAGTTCCTGATCTAGTAATCATGTGCACATAGACTCAAACTTGGGCTAGGGGTTTGCTAGACTTAGAGCCCAAACCAAATGATAGGTCAAGTTGTCAATCCGGGTTGTAGTAACTTGGCACCTGGCCAGGTAAGTATAAGGTTGGTGGAGGTTCCTCTTTGTTTGCCTTAGACACCAATTTGAAATTGGCCAGGTAAGCGAACCAACCCACCTTCCTTTGGGCTCTTGTCCCTGAACCACTTGCCTAGACACCAGATACAAGCACACACAAACAGGTTGTCAAAGTTGGCTTGACACTTGATTCGACCCGACCTTGTAGGTGTCCCTAGCTCGCTAGAGCAATTAAATGTCTACTCCGTATTAATTAGGGTTGGGTTCGCTATGCAGGTTGGTGATTTTTGAGCTAGGGACAAGTAATAAAATTCTGACCCTATGTTAAATTGATGCCCTTAATATGATTTATCATGAAATGAATGCAAGCATGCAAATGAACCCTAATTTCAGGTGCAGAAATTAGTGTGTTGCAATTCTGATGTGGGATAGAAAAGTGATGTGTATCAATCTCAGAAAAATTTGAAAGAATCACAAAACACTCCTAACTTGTAGGGGATGTACCAGATGAAAGAAAATTTAAAAATAAAATCTGTGTTAGGCATGGTAGTTCCCGGAATGCAAACAATGCATGCAGGACAGAACATCATAAATTCTAAATATGCTAGATCTGAAAGATGCAAAACTATTAATTAGGATCTAAAACTTACCAACTAATGTTCTCCTTCAAGGGTCAATCACAATGGAACCCTGACATGCCTTAGGAGATCCCTATGGAATGGGAAGAAATGGTCTTGAAACCCTACTTTTCTCCTAAGACCGGACGTCCTGGTGAAGCACCCAAATCCAGGTACTGAAAATGATGCAAAGCCCTAACCTACCATGTTCTGATACCAGATTTGATGTGGAAATGAGATGAATGAATTCTGATTTAGTGGGTGATTTAATTCGTTGAGCAATGATCCCTACGAGCATAAACTTAATTCAAACACAAAATAGTAAAGAGTCATATGAAGGAAATACTAAATAAGGGAATAACTCAAACTAGGGTTGCATATCCATCCATGAAAATTAGAACTAAAGCATTGAGAAACAATCCTATCTAGGGCATAGGCCATTCAACTATTCAAACTTAAGAAATAAGGAGGGTTTTCTTACCAATATTGATGTCTTAGGCGCATAGACCATTCAACTATTCAAACTTAAGAAATAAGGAGGGTTTTCTTACCAATATTGATGTCTTAGGCCATTGGAAAGGATTCAATTTCAGCACTCCTGAATGGAGATCGGTACTCGAAAACTATCATCTCCAGAGATGAAGACTTCTAGCTTGAAAGGTCCCAAGGGCAAGATCAACTTCCTCGTCGACTCATGATCTTGGAGAACCCTAGAAGAAAGGGATTAGTGACTTGAGATGATAAAAAGATTGAAAATTAATAAAGCTTCAATAATATGATTGAAGTGGATGGAGTTGGAGGAGATCAATTGGCTCCATTCAATGTCTGGACTGCAATCGCCTTGGAATCCTTGAATCGCAACTGGAGTTGGCATCCCATGAAGGCAAGGGATGACACCCAAAATCTACTATATAAGCTTGCTTGAAGATTGGAATAGGCGTCCTTGTAGAGTGGCAATGGTGAAAAAGACTTGGTTGGAATTTGGAAGATCTACATAGGATGGTGGTGGGGCATCTTCTAGCTAGAATTTTGGTTGATGTAGGGGAATACTAGGTGTTGCCGCTCTCGCCGCCGCGCCCGTGCCACGGATCGGCCGATCCTTCCTGACCGCCTGGCGAGGGAGCCTCCCTTCCCGCGGAAAACCTGCAACAAAGGGGTTAGAGAACCCTGGCCGGGGATCCCGGCGAGGGAGCTCCGACGGTCAAGTCAGTAGACGACGAGAAGGAACAGACTCTCCAGCCGGACCCTCTAAAGGGTTCCAGACTTAGAGAGTTAACTGGTGAAGGAAACGCTCTGGGGACCAGAATCTCGGCTGGGCCTCCTTGCCGAGCTCGCGCCCAGTCTTCCCCTCTAGGGATTTCTGGCTTCTCTCTCTCGACGCAAGGCCTTGTGCCGGTGCTTCCTCCTTGTCCCCAGGCTCATTGGCTTACCTTGTCGTCCCCAGATCCTTCCTTCTTTATCCCCTTCCGTCACGCATTTGTCTTTTTCCGCCTCGGAAACTCCCCTCCCCCGTCCACTTCTCTTTTTCCCTTTTCGGTGAAGGGTGCCAGGCGGCTTTCCGACCTCGTCCGCCGGGCCCAGCATGGGAAAGGCAAGGACAGAAGAGAAAGAGGGGAGGGCGGCGCTGGCAGGGCGGTCGGTCAGGCCTCGGGCCTGGTGAGAGCGCCCTCTTCCCCAAGCGTGGGCGCCATCTATCTACGGGGCCTGTGGCGTCAGGGTTGCGTCTCTCGGCTGCGGGACCTGTCGGGCCGATGCTAGTGATGTTCCGCGTGTCGCCGCCCTCCGTACAGGACGCCGTCTGGGATTCGTACGGCCCGAGGGATGGCCTCGGGGCCCGTCTCTCCCCCCAGGGCCCTGATCGGTCTGACCTCGGCTGAGTTGGGCCCGTCTCTGGGGGCCACCTGGCGAAGGGCAAAGGATCAGCCGACCTCGGCTTAGGTGGAACCCCTCCTGGGTGGACACCTGGCGAGGTGGCAGGAGGTCGCCTGGCTTCGGCCGAGGTGGGCCCGTCTCCGGGCGGCCACCTGGCGAAGGGCGAAGGATCAGCCAACCTCGGCTTAGGTGGACCCCTCCTGGGTGGACACCTGGCGAGGTGGCAGGGGGTCGCCTGACTTCGGCCGAGGTGGGCCCGTCTCCGGGTGGCCACCTGGAGAAGGGCGAAGGATCAGCCGACCTCGGCTTAGGTGGAACCCCTCCTGGGTGGACACCTGGCGAGGTGGCAGGAGGTCGCCTGGCTTCGGTCGAGGTGGGCCCGTCTCCGGGCGGCCACCTGGCGAAGGGCGAAGGATCAGCCGACCTCGGCTTAGGTGGACCCCTCCTGGGTGGACACCTGGCGAGGTGGTAGGAGGCCGCCTGGCTTCGGCCGAGGTGGGCCCGTCTCCAGGTGGCCACCTGGCGAAGGGCGAAGGATCAGCCGACCTCGGCTTAGGTGGACCCCTCCTGGGTGGACACCTGGCGAGGTGGCAGGAGGTCGCCTGGCTTCGGCCGAGGTGGGCCAGTCTCCGGGCGGTCACCTGGCGAAGGGCGAAGGATCAGCCGACCTCGGCTTAGGTCGACCCCCCTGGGTGGATACCTGGCGAGGTGGCAGGAGGTCGCCCGACCTTGGCCGACCTTGGCCGACCTTACTTAAGCGGACCCCTCCGGGCCCGGGCGCCAATGAGGTGGTAGAGGAACTCCGAGCCGAGCTGACCTCGGCGAGGACGGTTCGCCTTAGTCGTCGGGCGGTGTAGTCTCGCCGATCCTGGCTTTGAGGACGTGGCGCTGACTCCGCCGGGGAAGCCTACACGTGGCTTGCTCGTATTTGGCGATACCTGAGCCTGGCCACGTCACTGTCACGGCTGTAACAGTTGCCCCCCAGCCCGCCGTTCCGTCGGGGCATCGTAGAATGGAACGTCGGGATTAAATGCGGACATGACGTGGAGAGGCGAAGATCTTGCATCATAATTGCCACGATCCTCGTCGTCGTGGCTCGATGCGGCTGAAGACCTACGGGGAGCCGCCACGCGTCGCCCACTTGCCCATAATCAATGCGTCGCTTCGAGGCAGAGGCCGTTACTCTGCTAACGAGGCGTCGGTGTCGGGCGTGCGCCCACGTGGCGACCATCCAGTGGCCTGAGGTGGAATGACGGGTACGGTCGCTGTCGGTTGAGTTTGAAATGGAGGGGACTTTCCAGAACGAGGCCTTTTCCCTTGCTTCGTGGACGGTTTGCTGTAGGCTAACAACTCCTGTTGCTCGCGCTCGTCTGTGCATTTTCGGTGAGTGCCTCCTTCTTCTCTAGCTTCCCCCCTCCTTCCTTCTCATTTCCTTTCCGATCTTCCTGTCCTTTTCTTTCCTATGGCGCGCCGTCGCCATGTCTCTTCCAACCCGGACGAGGCCGGTCCATCCCGGCCGAGGACTCCATCTTCTTCCTCCTCGGATGAGGAGGTAATTCCGGAGGAGGTCCGCCGGTGCTTGCAACCCGGGGTGTCACCATTGGCATCCCCAGGGGGATCCGGTCCCCTCCGGTTGCACCTGCCGTGCCCCTCCGTTCCCTTCCTGCTTTGCCTTCTCTTCCTGCTCCACCGTCCCTTCCTGCTCCGCCGTCTCTTCCCGCCGGTCCCTCCGGTCATGCTTCTACCATGACCGAAGGCGACCTTTCTCTGCTCCGGGATGCCTATGGCATCCCGGGGTCTATTTGTCTGTTTGCTCCGCGGTCCGGGGAGCGTCACCATGAGTGGCCCCGGCCGCATAGCTTTCTACGAAGACTTCCTCCTTGGGGGTCTTCGGTTTCCTTTGCATCCTTTCTTTCTTTCCTTCCTCAGCCACTTTCGGCTCGTCCCGGCCCAGCTGGCTCCTAATGCCATCCGGGTCATCTTCTCCTTCATCGTTTTCTGCCACTTCCACGGGTTCGTTGCCCGTTTTTCTCTCTTCAGGGCCTTGTTCACCCTGAAGAAGTGCTCCACCGATGACGGCTGGTGGTACATTTCACCCCGGCCTAGGTGTCTCCGGTTCGACCTCCCTTTCTCGGTCAAGGGATGGAAGAGCCAGTTTTTCTTCGCCTCGGTCGACGATGTCGACTGGGCCTGGAGTGAGCCAGACCGGTCCCCGAACCGGAATTCCCGAGTCGAGCCGGCGGACCAGGAGTCCTATACCCAGCTCCTAGGCGACGAGGTCCCGGCGCTCGAGGTTCTGCTTTCTGAGCAGAATCTTTTCGAGGCCGGTATCAGTCCCATCCGCGAGACCAGTGAGATTTGGCCCCTCATTGACCTCTGCCCCCCCCCCCTTTCTTCATAACTGAGCCAGCTGACTTTCTGTCTCTTTTGTCTTGCAGGGATGAAGTTTTCACTGGAGAACCTCTTGGAGGGGGCGGCCCAGCGGGACGTCGTGGAGGTAGACGAGCCCGCAGCGAAGAGGGCTCGCACGGAGACGAGCCGGGAGGTCGTGGTGGCGACCGTGCCCGGCCCGGTTGCCGTCATCTCCCCGCCCCGGCCACCTCAGGGCGGGGCCACTGATACTTCGGCCGCGCGACCTGGTGGCGCTGCAGAGAGAGCTCCAGCGCCTGCCGCTCCGCCCATCGCCGGGCCCGTTATCGCTGCCAGCCCGACAGCACCGCCTGTGGCGACCGCCGGCCCGTCGGTTGCGGCTTCGGCTGAGGGGGTAGCTACCGCAGGGGCCGGCCCGAAGGCCCCGGCGCCGGTGATCACCCACCGGGACTCGGTCATCCTCGACAGGGGGCTGGCGGAGAAGATGATGGAGTACGCCTCCACCGCCCGGGACCGCCGAGCTCGGGGCGGCCGGGACTACGCGGACGCACTGCTCGGCATCCTTCCGCAGCTCTTCACGGTAAGCCCGAGCTTCTTCCTCTTCCATTTTCCTATCTCGAGACTTACCTGCCTTTGCTCTGACCTGTGTCGCTTTTGCCATTGCAGATCGGGAACGACGTCCTCCTACTGAGGAATTTCCTGTAGGGAACGCCAAGAGGGACTCCGAGCGGGAGCAAAAGCTCGGCAATCTTGCGGCTGACGTCAAGGATTTAATGGAGAAGGGCGCCGAGCTGCGAGCCGAGAAGCAAGCCCTCCAGTCCGACCTGGCGCGTTCCGAGGAGCGGAACAAGGAGTTGGAGGCCTCCTTGTCGAAGGAGCGGACCTCTAACCAGTGCCGAACTGAAGAGGAGGCGGCGGAGAAGGCCTGCCTGCAGGCCCACTCCCAATGGCTGGAGCGCCAGCTGGAGGAGGCCCGGCGAGACGCGGCCGCGGTGAAGGACCGGAGTGCCTATGTCAACGGGCTCCTGGAGGCGGCCAAGCGGGAAGCGCAAGAGGCCGTCCCCAAGTTCCGGGCCTCCGACGAGTATACGTCGGAGGTCCGGGAGGCCACCGTGGACTCCTTCCTGAAGGGGTTCCGGATGTGCCGGGAGAAGGTGGGGGCCTTCTTCCCCCAGCTGGACCTGAGCGGAGTCATAGTCGGTGGCAGGAGGCCAGGAGGTGAGAGCAGGGCTTCCGGCACGGCCGAAGCGACACCTGTGGTGCCGTCGACCAGCGATGCCACGGCCCCAGAGCAGCCCCAGGAGCCGGCCGCTATAGAAGTCGAAGACGCAGCACCCGCACCTCCGGCAGATGGCTCCGAACCCGCAGCCCAGTGATCCCGGCACTGTCTTTTTGCTTTATTTCTGTTGTTTTTGTTTTTTGGGGAGTCCCGGCCTATCGGGGCTCCCAGCTTGTACCGACTACTTATGTTAATGAAGATCTAAGCTTTTACCGAAACCTTGTTCGTTGTTTCGTCTTACTTTTCTCTTCTTTTCTTTCTGAGATGTCGGTCTGGAACACTTGAAATGACTGCAGGCCTGGTCCTCCCATTGTTCAGATCGAAGGATGGGGCCCGTGAGTCGCGTCGCAGCAGGGCAAGCCTTAGGCGGGCCCGACTTTGGGTCGCCTTCATGCTTGCGCAGACAACACGGTTTCTGCACCGTCTTCCGGGCCAAAGCCCGGGACCTCCGGACGGAGCTCGGTGCCGCAGGATTTCTCAAGCCTCGCGCGGCTCACTGAGCTGTGCTCTGGGCTTGCATGGGCGAACTGGGTTCGGCGCCACCTTCTAGGCCGAGGCCCAGGATCTTCTGGACTGAGCTCGATGCCGCAGGCTTTCTCAAGCCTTGTGCGGCTTGCTGAGCTGTGCTCCGGGCTTGCATGGGCGAACTGGGTTCGGCGCCACCTTCCAGGACGAAGCCCAGGATCTTCCGGACTGAGCTCGATGCCGCAGGCTTTCTCAAGCCTTGCGCGGCTTGCTGAGCTGTGCTCCGGGCTTGCGTGGGCGAACTGGGTTCGGCGCCACCTTCCAGGCCGAAGCCCAGGATCTTCCGGACTGAGCTCGATGCCGCAGGCTTTCTCAAGCCTTGCGCGGCTTGCTGAGCTGTGCTTCGGGCTTGCATGGGCGAACTGGGTTCGGCGCCACCTTCCAGGCCGAAGCCCAGGATCTTCCGGACTGAGCTCGATGCCGCGGGCTTTCTCAAGCCTTGCGCGGCTTGCTAAGCTGTGCTCCGGGCTTGCGTGGGCGAACTGGGTTCGGCGCCACCTTCCAGGCCGAAGCCCAGGATCTTCCGGACTGAGCTCGATGCCGCAGGCTTCTCAAGCCTTGCGCGGCTTGCTGAGCTGTGCTCCGGGCTTGCGTGGGCGAACTGGGTTCGGCGCCACCTTCCAGGCCGAAGCCCAGGACCTTCCGGACTGAGCTCGATGCCGCAGGCCTTCTTGTTGAAGTTAGAAGGGGGTGTTTGAAGTGGGGAAGCTTTGTTACAGAAACTGGGAGCCTTACATCACTGGTAGTACATCCTCAAGTTCGAGGAGTTCCATGTCCGGGGGAACCTGGCACCTCCCAATTCTTCCAAGTAATATGCTCCATGAGGGAGGGCTTCTGCCACCCGATACGGGCCTTCCCAGTTGGGCGATAGCTTGCCGCATTCCCGGGGTTGGGATGCTTCGGCGCGCCGGAGGACCAAGTCTCCGGGACGAAAAGCCTTAGGCCGCACCCGGGAGTTGTAATATCTGGCTACACGTTGCCGGTACGCCGCCATTCGGATTCGGGCCCTGTCCCTGGTTTCCTCGAGAAGGTCTAGGTTGAGCATCATCCTGGCCGGGTTTTCTGTCTCGTCGTATTGCTCCACGCGCAGCGTGGGTAGGCTGAGCTCGATCGGGATGACTGCCTCGGCTCCGAAGACGAGGTTGAATGGAGTTTCGTCGGTAGCCGTCCTTGGGGTGGTGTGGTATGCCCAAAGGACGCTGGGAAGCTCATCGGCCCACCTGCCCTTGGCCTGGTCCAGCCGCGTGCGGAGGCCCTGAAGAATGGTCCTGTTCGTGACTTCGGCCTCCCCGTTGGTCTGAGGGTGCGCCACCGAGGTAAAGCGATGCCTGATGCCGAGGTCGCTGCAGAATTCTTCGAATTCCCGGCAATCGAACTGGCGTCCGTTGTCGGTGACCACAGTGTGGGGGAGGCCGAAGCGGCAGACGATGGACTTCCAGAAGAACTTGGCGACGTTTGCTTCGGTGATCCTTGCTAAGGGTTCGGCCTCGACCCACTTCGTGAAGTAGTCGATAGCCACTATCAAGAACTTCCGCTGGCCCGACGCCGGCGGGAATGGGCCCAGGAGGTCCATCCCCCACTGGGCGAACGGCCAGGGGGCTGAGAGCTGAGAGATTGGGTTGGAGGTTGCCGCTGCACCGTGGCGTGACGCTGGCACCGGTCGCATTTCTTCACGAAGTCGGCGGCGTCTTCCTTCATTGTTTCCCAGAAGTAGCCCTGACGGAGGGCCTTGTACGCCAATGCCCTGCCCCCCACGTGGTTCCCGCAGATGCCTTCGTGAATCTCCTGGAGCACAAGCTTGGCTTCTGTGGGTCCTACGCACTTGAGGAGGGGATAAGAGTAGGATCTTCGATACAGCTGCCCGTCCATCAGGACAAACCGCACGGCCTTCTTCCTGATGAGGCGAGCCGCCTGTCGGTCCTCCGGCAGGGTGCCGCTGGCGATGTAGGCAGCGTACTTGTCCATCCAGCTGGGCTCCTGGCTGACCTGATGGACCTCCACCGGTGCTTGAGGCTTGGGACTCAAGGCGCTCCACATGAGCGCGTCCCAGCATCGCGTCCGGCAGGGTCGCCAGCCGGGAGAGGGCGTCCGCACGGGCGTTCTCCCCGCGAGGGATGTGGGAGATGTTGAAGCGGCGGAATTTGGACGCGCCCGCCTTGACGAGCTCCAAGTACTTCGCCATTTGGGGGTCGTGCGCGACGTACTCTCCGGACACCTGCCCCGCTACGAGCTGGGAGTCGGTGAAAGCTCTGAGGTTGGTCACGCCCAGCTCGCGGGAGACTCTCAGTCCGGCAAGAAGTGCCTCGTACTCCGCCTGGTTGTTTGTTGCGGGGAACTGGAAACGGAGTGCGCACTCGGCGACGACCCCGTCGCCGTTGGCAAGGATGAGCCCGGCTCCGCTCCCGCCGGAGTTCGAGGCTCCGTCCACATGGAGGATCCAGACGTCCTCTCCGGGCTCATCGGCGCCAACCTCCATCGGCTGGGCCGGGGGATCTTCCTCGGGCTCCTTGCCCAAGCCTGCACACTCGACCAAAAAATCGGCCAGCACCTGTGCCTTCATGGCCGACCTTGGCCTGTATGCAATGTCGAACTCGCTGAGTTTCAGTGCCCACTTGGCCAACCGTCCCGAAGTATCAGGTCGGCTGAGCACCGCTTTCAGCGGTTGGTCCGTCAAGACGGCGATGGGGTGCGCTTGGAAATAGGGCCTGAGATGCTGGGCAGACACTATTAGCGCAAAAACAAGTTTCTCGGGCCGGGAATACCTGAGCTCCGCGTCTCGGAGGAGTTTACTGGTATAGTACACCGGCCGCTGGAGCCCCTGGTCGTCGGTTCGGACCAAGACAGAGCTGACGGCCTCCGGGGTAACCGCCAAGTAGAGGGCAAGCTCCTCCCCCTCCTCGGGCCTGGACAGTAAAGGTGGCGATGCGAGCGTCTTCTTCAGCTCCTCGAAGGCCCGCTGACATTCCTCGGTCCAAGCAAAGCCATTCATCTTCCTCAGCACCTTGAAGAAGGGACGGCAGCGGTCCGCCGACCTGGAAATAAAATGGCTGAGGGCTGCGACTCGACCGGTCAGTCGTTGCACCTGCTTCTTGGAGGCGGGCTGCTCCATGTCCAGGATGGCCTGGACCTTCTCCGGGTTGGCCTCGATCCCTCTTTGAGTCACCATAAACCCTAAGAACTTACCGGCGGAGATGCCGAAAGCGCACTTCGCCGGGTTCAGCTTCATCTGATGGCGCCGGAGGTTGCCGAACGTCTCCGTCAAGTCAGCCACGTGGTCCGAATCAAGTTTGCTCATCACCAGCATGTCGTCCACGTACACCTGCATGTTGCGGCCTATCTGGTCTTTGAAGATTTTACTGACCAGACGTTGATACGTCGCACCCGCATTCTTGAGGCCGAAAGGCATCATCCTGTAGCAAAAAGTCCCGCGGTCAGTTATGAAGGCGGTGTGCTCTTCATCCTCCGGGTTCATCCGGATCTGGTTGTATCCGGAGAAGGCGTCCATGAACGACAAAAGGCGATGCCCCGAGGTGGTGTCGACCAGCTGGTCGATCTTTGAAAAAGGGAAACTGTCCTTTGGGCAAGCTCGGTTGAGGTCGGTGTAGTCCACACAGATCCTCCACTTACCGCTACTCTTTTTTACCATGACCACGTTTGCCAGCCAGCTAGGGTATTGGACCTCTCGGACGAAACCGGCGGCGAGGAGCTTCTCTACTTCCTCGTTGATCGCCTTCTGCCTCTCCATGGCGAAGCTTCTCTTCTTCTGGCGGACCGGGCGGCAACCTGGGTCCACGTTCAGGCTGTGCATAATAACCTCGGGCGGGATGCCCGGCATGTCGGCTGCTGACCAGGCGAACACGTCAGCATTGGCGCGGAGGAACTCCAGCAAGCGGGTTCGCTCTTCCTCGGGGAGCTGGGCCCCGATTTGCGATCCGAACCAAGGGGAAAAGTCAGCAGGCGCTCTACGGGTCCTCCCCTGGGTTCCTTCTCTCTCAGATCGAGGTCGTCGATATCATGGGCAAGCTCCGCGCCCCTAGCGCCTGGGACCGTCTGGAGGCAGAGCGGGACTGGCTGGATCGTCCCCTTCATCTCTCCGAGCCCGGAAGGCGTGGGGAACTGCACCAACAGCCTCCTCGTGGAGATGGTGGCGTCCAGTTGGTTGAGCCCGGGACGCCCGAGAATGGCGTTGTAAGGCGAGGGGAGCCTGACGACGGTGAATGTTATTAAAACGGTCGCTTGCCGGGGCGGGGATCCGGCAGTGACCGGGAGAGTGATCTCCCCCTCGACCCCCACCGAGTCCCCTGTAAAACCTACCAGGGGGGTGTGCACTGGCTTCAGCTGTTCGGGGGACAAATTCATCCGAGAGAATGCATCGTAAAAAAGTACGTCAGCTGAGCTTCCACTATCCACCATGATCCGATGTACAGGATGCTTTGCGATGGTCATCTCGACCACCACGGCATCGTTGTTTACATTATCATTAATTTCCTCTCCTTTGGGAGGGATTACATTCTCCGAGACTTCCCAGGCTCTCTTCATTGCTCGGCCGGGCCCGCGCGAGATCATGCCCACGGGCTTCTCCGTTGGGCGGTTGTCGATCGCAGGGACAGGCGGTAGGGCCGCGAGCGGCTGCCCTTCAGAGGGGGCCTCGCTCTTGACGAACTTCCTGAGGTAACCCCTGCTGATCAGCTCCTCAATCTCCGCTTCAGATGGCGACACTCCTCCGTGTCATGCCCGTGTTCGCGATGGAACTGGCAGTACTTCGATTTGTCTCGGGCGGCTCTCGGGTTCTGAGGAGGAGGTCGGCGGAGGTAGCGCTCGCCCTCGATTTCCATGAGGATCTTCGTTCGAGGTGCGAGGAGAGGGGTGTACCTCCGCTCTGGAGTGGCTTCGCCCCTCGGCTTTGGATTTGGGCGGGGTCGGCAGATGGCCCGGGCCTCCGAGCTCCCGGGATGTCCCTCGGGAGCGGCTTCTTTGGAGTCTTCCCGTCCAGCTCTCGACGGGTGCGGTCGGCCTCCTCCGCTCGGATGTACTTGTGGGCGCGGAGGAGGAGCTCGGAATACGTCCTGGGCGGCTTCTTGTCCAGGGAATAGGTTAGGCGGGACGTCTTGAGTCCGCGCTTCAAGGCCAGCATGGCGACGGGCTCGTCCAAGCTGTAGATCTCCAGTGCTGCGGTCTTAAACCGGGTGATGTAGTCCCGGAGCAGCTCCTGGTCCTGCTGGCGGATGGAAAAGAGGCTGTCCACCTCTCTTGGCACCTTTCGACAAGCGTCGAAATGCGCCACAAACTTTCCTTCCAACTGATGGAAGGAGCAAATGGACCCGGGCTCGAGGCGGGCGAACCAGACTCGAGCGGCCTTCCGAAGGGTTGCCGGGAAGGCGATGCATAGAAGGGCGTCGGTGGCCCCCTGGACCCTCATAAGAGCCTTATAGCTCTCCAAATGATCCAGGGGGTCGGTGGTTCCGTCGTAGGGGTCCACCTGCGGCATGCGGAACCGTTTCGGGATTGGTTCCGCCTGGATTTCTTCAGAGAAAGGGGGGCGGGAGTCATAGCCCGCCGGGTCCATCGACGAGTTCTGCAGGTCGGCGAATCGGCGAGCGAACTCCGCCAGTTTGCGCTCATGCTCCTCCAGGCGCCTCTTGGCTTGGCGCCTGATGGCTTCATCGGTGGAGTCTTCCACCGAGGCTGCGGGTGAAAGGGGCGCCGATCGGTCTCGGCGCGAGGTCTGGCCTCGGCGTCGCTTGCTGCGGTGTGCCGTTTCGGCCCCGTCGGCCGGGGATCGACTCTCGTGATCCTCCGAACCAGAATAGTTTCTCTTTGCGGGAGCTTGGTGGCTCCCCCGGGGGTTGGAGATGGCCCTTGGATGGGATGGCCTGCCCTGGATGGAGCGCAGGCTCCCACGCTGCCCCGCGGCTCGGGCCGCGGGGGTCCCTGGCTGCGGCTGAGTGGCCAGGGACCGTTGCTGATGCTGAAGCTGTCGGACCGCTGAGGTCAAGGTCTGCAGCTGCTGGACGATGGCCGCGAGGGATCCATCCACCGGGGCAGGCTGCTGTGGAAGAGGAGGGGGAGCCGGAAGCTCTCTTTCGGGGCTGCGGCCCCCCAGAGGGGAGTGGACATCCCCCACGCGGCTGGTGGACGCCTCGCGACCACGAGTGACCACCATTGCTGGAGAGCGTGACACCTGCAGAAAGCCGGTTCCCACTAGGGGTTAGTGTCCTGCCCCCCTACCTAGTGCGCCAATCTGTTGCTGCTCTCGCCGCCGCGCCCGTGCCACGGATCGGCCGATCCTTCCTGACCGCCTGGCGAGGGAGCCTCCCTTCCCGCGGAAAACCTGCAACAAAGGGGTTAGAGGACCCTGGCCGGGGATCCCGGCGAGGGAGCTCCGACAGTCAAGTCAGTAGACGACGAGAAAGAACAGACTCTCCAGCCGGACCCTCTAAAGGGTTCCAGACTTAGAGAGTTAACTGGTGAAGGAAACGCTCTGGGGACCAGAATCTCGGCTGGGCCTCCTTGCCGAGCTCGCGCCCAGTCTTCCCCTCTAGGGATTTCTGGCTTCTCTCTCTCGATGCAAGGCCTTGTGCCGGTGCTTCCTCCTTGTCCCCAGGCTCATTGGCTTACCTTGTCGTCCCCAGATCCTTCCTTCTTTATCCCCTTCCGTCGCGCATTTGTCTTTTTCCGCCTCGGAAACTCCCCTCCCCCGTCCACTTCTCTTTTTTCCTTTTCGGTGAAGGGTGCCAGGCGGCTTTCCGACCTCGTCCGCCGGGCCCAGCATGGGAAAGGCAAGGACAGAAGAGAAAGAGGGGAGGGCGGCGTTGGCAGGGCGGCCGGTCAGGCCTCGGGCCTGGTGAGAGCGCCCTCTTCCCCAAGCGTGGGCGCCATCTATCTACGGGGCCTGTGGCGTCAGGGTTGCGTCTCTCGGCTGCGGGACCTGTCGGGCCGATGCTAGTGATGTTCCGCGTGCCGCCGCCCTCCGTACAGGACGCCGTCTGGGATTCGTACGGCCCGAGGGATGGCCTCGGGGCCCGTCTCTCCCCCCAGGGCCCTGATCGGTCTGACCTCGGCTGAGTTGGGCCCATCTCTGGGGGCCACCTGGCGAAGGGCAAAGGATCAGCCGACCTCGGCTTAGGTGGAACCCCTCCTGGGTGGACACCTGGCGAGGTGGCAGGAGGTCGCCTGGCTTCGGTCGAGGTGGGCCCGTCTCCGGGCGGCCACCTAGCGAAGGGCGAAGGATCAGCCGACCTCGGCTTATGTGGACCCCTCCTGGGTGGACACCTAGCGAGGTGGCAGGGGGTTGCCTGACTTCGGCCGAGGTGGGCCCGTCTCCGGGTGGCCACCTGGCGAAGGGCGAAGGATCAGCCGACCTCGGCTTAGGTGGAACCCCTCCTGGGTGGACACATGGCGAGGTGGCAGGAGGTCGCCTGGCTTCGGCCGAGGTGGGCCCGTCTCCGGGCGGCCACCTGGCGAAGGGCGAAGGATCAGCCGACCTCGGCTTAGGTGGACCCCTCCTGGGTGGACACCTGGCGAGGTGGCAGGAGGCCGCCTGGCTTCGGCTGAGGTGGGCCCGTCTCCAGGTGGCCACCTGGCGAAGGGCGAAGGATCAGCCGACCTCGGCTTAGGTGGACCCCTCCTGGGTGGACACCTGGCGAGGTGGCAGGAGGTCGCCTGGCTTCGACCGAGGTGGGCCCGTCTTCGGGCGGTCACCTGGCGAAGGGCGAAGGATCAGCCGACCTCGGCTTAGGTGGACCCCCCCTGGGTGGACACCTGGCGAAGTGGCAGGAGGTCGCCCGACCTTGGCCGACCTTGGCCGACCTTACTTAAGCGGACCCCTCCGGGCCCGGGCGCCAATGAGGTGGTAGAGGAACTCCGAGCCGAGCTCGACCTCGGCGAGGACGGTTCGCCTTAGTCGCCGGGCGGTGTAGTCTCGCTGATCCTGGCTTTGAGGACGTGGCGCTGACTCCGCCGGGGAA
Source organism: Areca catechu (assembly GCA_021397845.1). Taxonomy (NCBI): domain Eukaryota; kingdom Viridiplantae; phylum Streptophyta; class Magnoliopsida; order Arecales; family Arecaceae; genus Areca; species Areca catechu. The sequence goes on along the minus strand of CM038045.1, from coordinate 48,883,432 downwards.
GCCTACACGTGGCTTGCTCGTATTTGGCGATACCTGAGCCTGGCCACGTCACTGTCACGGCTGTAACACTAGGATGGCTAAAGGTTGGTGTTTTAGGTCTCTCACCCACTCCCTCTCAGAGGACACATTGCATAACACAAGTGAAAAAGAAAACTCTTTGATTTCATTCATGGATCATTGCTTACAAGAAGGGTTTGGAGAGCTTTTTATAAGCCTCTACTACAATTTTGAAATTCCAAAATACAAGGAGAGAAACATGGAAAGTTCCTTGATACAAGGAGAGAATCATGGGAAGTTCCTTGATACAAGAAAATAATCATGGAAAGTTCCTTGCTATGTGGGAGGGGAGTTGTAGCCACCTTGATCCTTGCTTAGAATAAGGAGAGAATAATGATTGGTTGGCTTTTTTGAATTCAAATGTGGGCGCCCAAGAGAGGTGAGGTGGCAGCTTAGGTGTCCTTCCATGTGGCCTTTGGAGATGACTTGGCATCTACTGCATGTGATGATGTGGTGTCCTCCATGTCAAGGTAGGTTGAAGTGATTTGTTGCACCCATTCTCCAAGTCTTCTAGCTTTGATTTTGAACCCAAAGTAAACCCTTCTTGGACCAACTTAGGGAATTAACTAATTACAAAGTCAAATTGCACCTAATTTGACTTAAAAGATCAAATTAGCATAGATCTAGTCCTATTTATAAGACTCAAACTCAAATACAAAAATAAACTATCCTATTTACAGGACTCATATTCAAAAGAAGTAAAATTGAAACCAAAAGCAGACTAAATTTATTCTACTGAAATCCATATTGAAAATGGCTTGATTAAACTGGATTGAATTCTCTTCTAAGCTGTGGTACCCGCACCACCCTCTCATTTTAAAAAATTATAATACTTTATGCCTATATATGATATTTTATGGATAAATTATGACTTCTTAAGAACAAAATATTATAAAAAGAGGAGATGCATTTTTATTATTTAAAGATTTAAAAAAAATTATGATAAAAATATCCTTCGCTTTATATGACTTCCTATTTCTAAGAAGTAATAATTTAGCTACAGTATATCATAACATCGCTACATGATATCATAATTTTTTTAAAAAAAATAAAAATTTCATCATTCCACATTTTAAAAGAAAATGTCAAGTACAAATTATCAATGATAAAAATATCTTTCTCTCATGTTTCTAAGTGATTATAATTTGATTATAAAATATTATAATATGATCATAAAGTATTATAATTTTTTAGAAAGGAAAAAATCATTTTCTCATTCAATATTTTAAATAAAAATGTAAAATTGTAAGTATTAAATGCGTATCGAAAAGAAAAGAGTTATATGACTAAATCACATGAAGCAGGGGTTTTTTTTTTTTTCTATCAGAAGCGTGTATAGAGAGTTTCTCGTGACATTAGGATTTTCAGGCCAAAATTCAGTTAGGAGCCTCTCATTGTTTAGTATACCGACTGAAAGAACTTGAATGACCAAGAGAAGAAGACTTTAAAGTAACGAAGTTTCTTTCAGTGAAGGAAAATAAATGGTTAAAGTACCAAAATAAAACTGCTCTCAATGGATGAAAATGTATTATTTTGAAAATAAAAAACTCTGGCATGTGATATACATGGATTGCAACGGAAGTTGCATAAAAATAGGTCGGGCTAAGCGCACGAATCCCCTGCGGTGCCCTGGGTGCATCAGAGTGTACTGTAGTCATAGATAGCTATTATCAAAATGGACGGCAACTAGACAACGTACGCAAGAGTATGGGTTGTGCCATACATGCCGCGCAATTTGTTTCCTAATCATCCTTCCTTTAGTAAGGACTATCGCTGCACCATACTTTGCGATGCCGTTCACGTACCTTAGAGATTCCACGCTCAACGATCCAAGGCTTGGTACGCTTACCACAGAGTCGACCACCGAGACCCCTGAAAACAAAGCACCGTGGAAACTTCAGGCAAGATGTGTTGCTGGAAAATAACCCTCGCCATGTCTTCCCTTCTCTATTCTCAAAATTAAAAAAATATATATATATATATATATATATTATAAAAAAGACTTCCTTCCTCTATACTAACATTGTCGGGCTCCTCTATTCTCCAAAAAAAAAAAAAAAAAAAAAGTCTTCCCTCCTCCGTACTAACATTGTCGGGAAAAAAACAGTATTGCTCATTCCATGGCTAAATTATAAATGAACCATGTTGATGCTGAACCTTTGTTGACCGGATGGGGTGGTTATTCTGTCGGATCGCCGTCGACCGGTACCTGCAAAAAAAATCCCTGATCGGAGATTTTCCGGTGGGGACACTCCGATGCCTAAGTCAGAAAGAGCCCAAGTAACAGCAGAATGAAGAGTTTTGAAAGCAAGGAGGGAAAAGCAGAATTCACAAATAAAAGGAGGGAAAAGAGAGAGAAAAAGATCCCCTATGTGTCCCCTCTTACCAATATTTATAGGCTCCAACGTAATCACTTACGGTTATGGAGGTTGATGAATGCAACCACTTCATAACTGTAAGTAGTGGCTGTCGAAAAAGCCGTTACACTCGGGATTTGTTCAATCTGAGATTTCGAACCATGTGGGTGGTTGCAACAACCCAAACAGATTTTAACTGTTTGTCCAAGAAACTCATATGCTCCAGAATCTTCTTTCTTTAAGCATAGATCCGAAGTGAGCTTTACATTCTCTTTAGTAGCGCTCCTGAAAGGAATGTTAGCTTCACACTTCGGATTCCTTTAGATGTAATAAAAATAAACACTTACCGTCTCTGGATTATATTGAAGGAATAAAGCCGAAGATATTCGCCCGGGAGGTCAAGTCTTCAAATCAAGGTAATTGTACGAAGCCGAAGACATGGAGTAAATAAACCTGGCTCAGAACCATAGATAAGGGTGTTAGGCTAAGTCTTCGGATCAAGGTGGATGTATGAAGCCGAAGATATTAAGCATCATCTTCGGATGGGGATAATAATACGAAGCCGAAAACCCAAAGTTAATAATATCCTTCGGGACAAATAAAGCCAAGGATATTAAGCATGGTCTTCGGATCGAGATAATGATACGAAGCCGAAGACCCAGTGAAAACAAAAATCATAGGCCAAGCCTTCGGACCAAAGTGATAATACGAAGTCGAAGACCCTTTCCTTTGCTAACTGATTTGACCAATAAACCAAAAGAGAAATTGAAATTGATCCAGAAAACAGTTCAATAATTAATCGAAATAAAAACTGGGATATCATAACAGCTATCCCCTACTCCCAAGTTCGAAATGATTAAGTTTCGAAGAATGGGAGTAATTCAATTTTGTTTTCTAGTGATAACCGTCAGGTAATGATGGCAGTAAACCCTGACATGCTTTCCGCCATAACTGCATGGTGGTGCGATAAAACATGGTGAGGACACGTGTCATTCCACCACGGGCCACCTCAAAAAGAAACGCCTCGATTCTGGAAGAGTCTTGAAAAATTTTCGAGAAAGAGATTTTTATTTAACCGAGATTGGACACTTGGCAGTTATCTGGAGCATGATAGCATCGTTGGCGTTATTACAGCCAGTAATGAGATTTCACATGGATCGCAATAGCTTGTCTCATTAATAAATTTTCTAGAGAGCCGTACCCACGATCGAAATCGTCGATACGGTGCACGATCAGCCAGATCCCCGAATCGCCTCAAAAACCCACTACCTTCATCTATAAAAGGGAAGAAAGTTCCAAATGAAGAACTTTCCTCGCACTTGGGCTTCGAGTTCGTTATCTCCCTTTGCAGTCCGTCGTCTTCCCCCGCGGTCCACCATTCTTATTTTTCCACAAGTTAGAGGTCTTTCTCCCCTCCTTCTGCTTCCTTCTTCAAAATGTTAGAAACCTCTAGGAACCTTTCTTTTAGTTCTAGCAGAGGCTCACCGGGAGGTGAAATCAATAAGGAACTGCCGAAGAGGGAAACTAGCAGGAACTCACCGGAAGGTGGGGCTGGTAGGAATCCATCGGGAGGTGAAACCAGTAGGGGAAAGGGTTCTGGTAGGAAAAGGAGCCCGGAATGATCACCAGATTCCGTTAGAAGTTCTTTTTCCCTTGCTAGAATAGAAGAAGTTAAGCAATGTTACCATATCCCACGGACTTTCTATACGATTCTTCCAAAACCCGAAGAAAGGGTAGATAAACCCCCAATGCATTCCATCGCTATATACGAAGACCACTTCAAGGCTGGTCTTCGGCTTCCACTCCACCCTTTCTTCACAAAAATTTTTAACCTCTACCAAATAGTCCCGGCTCAATTGACCCCCAATAGTTTTAGAAATATTTGTGGGTTCATAGTTCTTTGCAAACTCAGGAATGTAGAGCCGAAGACCAATCTGTTTACTTCTCTTTTCATGTTGAAAAGAGATTTTCATGGCAAAGAGTGGTGGGTTATAGGTCCTCGACCTGGCCGAAGACTATTGAAAGGAACCCCTAGTGCCATACACGGGTGAAAGCCCAACTTCTTTTTTGTATACTATACCCATTGGGGATTTAACACAGACTAGAAAACTCCGCGTTTGGATGCAAACGCCGGAAAGAAAGTCTTGAGATCTGATGCGAGGGACTTCGACATTTTAGCAGAACCGGAGATCCCTTTACTTAAAGAACTGCTGAGGAAAGAAAACCTTCATCGGGCCCATATCAGCGAGGTCCCGACATTAGGTATAGAATTAGCGGTCTTCGAACTTTTCTTGTTTCCTTTCTCCATGCATACGTATATGATGAAATTTTTGTTCTTGATTGTAGGTAAGAAAATGAAACCGCAACTCAAAAAAGTTTGGCAAGCTTCCAGGAAGAGAGCAGTGACTGCTCCTTCAACGACCGAAGTCAGAAAGAAAAGAAGGGCTGAGGAGGGTTCAAGCACACCTCCGATGAGGCCCACATCGGATGAAGATATCCCTTCTGCTTCAATACCACCTGATCCTATCAGAAGTCCATCTCCGAGGACGTCTCCTCCGAAGAGTCCTCGACCGATGCCAACTACGGATCAGCATGACGTAGCGTTTAATAAAGAATCTGTGATTGCCCCTCCAAAAAATAGGAGTCAGGAAAGGTCAAAGTACCGATCCGAAGATGACCCTAGGTGGAACGCCACCTCGGAGGGGGGATGCAATGTGGATTTCACCATCTTCTCGGATCAAGAGGGCTTGGAGAATCCCAAGTTAGCCAGGGAATTGATGAATCGCACTCTTCTTCCAAAAGACTGGGACAAAGTTAAGTCCCGGTGCATCGAAGAAATTTTAGATTCGGTGTTTTCATCCGCATTGAAGGTAAATATCCCTTTTACTATGTCAAACTTAGGTGTATAGCTGCTAAGTTTTCAGCTTGTTATTGCAAATGATGCACGATATCACTCATATGGAGGAGAGCATCTTCGACTTCATAGTGACTTATAGAAAAATGAAAGAAAAAATAAAAATGATCGAAGTCGAGAAGGTCATAGCCGAAGAGCAAAAGCATGCTATGGAGGAGAAGCTCGCCTAGAGTGATACTTCGGTTCAGAATTTGAAAGCCGAAATAGAGAAAATTCGTTCGGAGCATTCTGAACAAGAGGCGAGGTTCAAGAAGAAAAAAAACAAGATTCAGTCCCTGGAAGCCTCGCTTAAGGAAGCTAATGAACTTTCCGATGAAGCTTCCAAAAGAAAAGAAGAGGCCATCGAAGAAATCCAATCTTTAAAAGATCAACTGGGGAAGGCAATAGAGAATTACAAAGCATCTCCAGCCTTTGAAGCCAAAATGATCGAAGTAGGGACTCATAGTTATCAAGGAGGCTTCAACGATGGAGTGGAGGAGGTGCAAAAACTCTACCCAGACTTGGACATTTCAGGTATTCAACTGTTTGATCTTGAAAGTCCAACTGAGCCTGAACCCCAAAAGGACTCTGAAGCACCAACAACGACCGAAGAGGTGGCGGGTCCGATTGATCTTACCGATGAGGCTCCAACAGAAAACTTGTAACTTTTCTTTTTCTCATCTTTTTGGGAAGGATGTAAGAAAATCGTCATCAATGAAAAATCCTTTTTAGAATTTCTAATTGCATGTAAATGATAGAAATTTCTTATGTGTAAAGTTTTCAGATAATTAAGGATTCCGAGGCATATAATATCGAGTCTTCAGACCTGGAAAATATAATTTCTTTGGATTTGGGATAAAAGAACATTAGATAACAATCAAGTCTTCAGACTTGAACTTTTACTAAGTCTACGAACTTAGGACAAAAGAATGCCAGATAATAATCAAGTCTTCCGACTTGAATTTGCGCTAAGTCTTCGGACTTAGGATAAAAAAATTTCAGATATGAATAAAGTCTTCAGACTTGAAAATACACTAAGTCTTTGAACTTAGGATAAAAGAATTCCAGATATAAATCAAGTCTTCAGACTTGAAATTATACAATCTTTGGACTTAGGATAAAAGAATTCCATATATAAATCAAGTCTTCAGACTTGAAAATATACTAAGTCTTTGGATTTAGGATAAAAGAATTCCAGATATAAAATCAAGTCTTCGGACTTGAAAATACACTAAGTTTTCGGACTTAGGATAAAAGAATTCCATATATAAAATCAAGTCTTCGGACTTGAAAATATACTAAGTCTTCGGACTTAGGATAAAAGAATTCCAGATATAAAATCAAGTCTTCGGACTTGAAAATACACTAAGTCTTTGGACTTAGGATAAAAGAATTCTAGATATAAAATCAAGTCTTCGGACTTGAAAATACACTAAGTCTTTGGACTTAGGATAAAAGAATTCCTTGAATCATTTGAGAATTAAGATAGGCTGATTAGGCCTACCTCGGTACTTCGTGAGGTAGATCCAGAGATCATCCTCATGCCTTTTTGCATTGGAACTAAAACAGGCTGATCATGCCCACCTCGGCATTTCATGAGGTAGATCCGGAGATCATCCTCATGCCTTTTTTATTGAGATGGACTGTTTTAAGCTCAACTCGGCACTTCGTAAGGTAGATCCGAAGATCATCCTCATGCCTTTTTTATTAAGATGGACTATTTTGAGCCCAACTCGGTACTTCATAAGATAGATCCGGAGATCATCCTCATGCCTTTAAGAGAAATAAGATAGGCTAGGTATGCTTATCTCGGCATTTCATATAGTAGATCACAAAGATCATCATAATGCCTTTAAGAAATAGAATAAAGATAAACAGATTAAATCTGTATTGATGACCTTGAATGAAACCTTTATTGATAATATTTACGGAGGTTTTGTACATTCCATGGTCGAGGTAATAGAACACCTTCCAAAGTTTTCAATCGATAAGTTCCAGGTCAAAGAACCTCTTTGATCCGGTACGGCCCTTCCGACGTAGGAGAAAATTTACCTTACTCAGTTGGTTTGGATATCTCAAACTTCCGTAAAACTAAATCTTCAGGAAGAAAGGTCCGTTCTTTTATGCGAGAGTTGTAGTATCTCACCATTTTTTGTTGATATGCAGCCATTCTCAACTGTGCCTTGCACTAAATCCAGGTCAGCTCTTCAGCGTTCAGAATTTTCGGGTTCCTCATAATGATCAACCCAAAGAGAGTGCAAAGAGACCTCTATAGGAAGGACTGCTTCAGTATCATAAGAAAAATAAAATGGAGATTCACCGGTGGCTGTTCTGGGAGTAGTTCGATATGCCTAAAGAACTGAGTTTAACTCATCAGCCCATGAACCCTTAGCATCATTTAATCTGGTTTTAAGGTCATGAAGAATAGTCCTGTTTGTCACTTCAGCTTCTCCATTACACTGAGGATGTGCTACTGAAGTAAGCTTGTGAAGAATGTGATATTGAGCGCAGAAGCTCCTGAATTTCGGATAGTCAAACTATCTTCCGTTGTCAGTTATTATAGAATAGGGAATTCCGAAATGGAAGATGATGAAACTCCTCACAAAAGTTTCAACTTTTGCTTCAGTAATCTATGCCAATGCTTCAGCCTCGACCCATTTTATAAAGTAATCAATAGCCACTATAAGGAACTTCTGCTGCCCAGAAGCTGGAGGAAACGGACCAAGAATATCCATTCCCCATTGTGCAAAAGGCCAGGGCACTGTCAACGGAGTTAATTGATTAGCAGGCTGTCTTTGTACATTGGCATATCTCTGACAATGATCACATCTTCGAACAAATTTCGCAGAATCCTTCTGGATAGTTGGCCAATAATAACCTTGACGGAATATTTTGTATGCCAAAGATCTGCCCCCCAAATGATCTCCACATATTCCTTCATGCACTTCCCTGAGTGCGTAATCTGCATCGGATGGACCTAAACATTTCAACAAAGGTTATGTGAAAGACCTCTTATACAATGTTTCATCCAAGATAACATATTGAGAGGCTGTCCACCGAAGCCGTTTAGCTTTCAGTTTGTCTTCGGGCAAGATGCCATCTTTTAAGAACTTGATAATTGGATCCATCCATGAAGATTCATGTTTAACTTGACATATTTCAGCTGAGGATTCCGATATGCTGAGTCATAAAGGTATTCCACATATGTCCTTTCAAGAGAATCCGGTGCAGTGGTTGCAAGTCTTGAAAGAGTATCTGCCCGAGAATTCTCTGTCCTTGGCATATGAACAATCTCAAAATACTCCAACCCAGATGCCAGGCTTCTGACCTTTTCTAGGTACTGGATCATATTTGGATTTCGAGCTTCGAAATCATCTTTTACTTGATTCACCACCAGCTGTGAATCGGAAAAAACTTTGACCCTTTTAATTTCTAATTTTTGCGAGATTTTAAATCCAGCAATGAGTGCTTCATACTCTGCCTGATTATTTGATGCTTGAAAAGAAAACCGAAGAGCGTATTCAATGGCCTGCCCATTTGGTCTAGCAAGAATTAAACCTGTACCACAACCGTTGGTGTTCGAAGCACCATCAACATGCAACATCTAAATAAACTTCAGATTGTCTTCAGTTCTTTCCTCTTCGGCTCTTGGTTGGTCCTCTTCAGATCCCCACGTGCACTCAGCTATAAAATCAGCCAAAATTTGTGCCTTCATTGATGATCTGGGCTGATATTCAATATTGAATTCTCCTAATTTAATAGCCCACTTAGCTATTCTCCCTGAAATATCAGGACAACGAAGTATGGCCTTTAAGGGTTGATCTGTTAGAACCACAATAGAATGTGCTTGGAAATAAGGCTGAAGACACTTCGCCGCAACCACTAGAGAAAAGATAATCTTTTATACTCTAGGATATCGGGCTTCAGCTTCATGCAACACTTTGTTAGTGTAATAAATCGGTTTCTGTGAATGATTGGCATCTTTTCATACCAGAACCAAACTAACTGCTTCATCTGTAGCTGACAGATATAAATAAAGCATCTCTCTTTCACATGGCTTTGAGAGCAGAGAGGGATCTCCAATACTCTTTCAGCTTGTCGAAGGCAATTCTGCAATCTTCTGTCCATTCAAAATTTTGAGTTTGGCGAAGAACCTTGAAGAAGGGTAAACACCTTTCTACTAAACGGGAGATAAACCGGCTTAAAGAAGCAACTCTCCTCGTTAACCTCTGAACTTCCTTTTTGCAAGTGGGATGCCTCATTGTTCGAAGTGCTTGGATTTTCTTTGGGTTGACTTCAATATCTCGTTTGGTGACCAAGTACCCCAGGAACTTTCCAGAGGTTACACCGAAGATACATTTGGTGGGATTTAACCTCATTTGGTGATGTCTGAGAGCATCAAAAGACTCATTTAAATCTGAGATGTGATCAGACTTATGAAGACTTTTCATAATCATATCATCAACATAAGCTTCCATATTTCTCCCAATCTAGTTTTTGAAGACTTTGTTGATGAGCCTTTGAAAAGTTGCCCCAGCATTCTTTAATCCAAACGGCATCACCTTGTAACAGTAAAGTCATTTCTCTGTAATAAAAGCAGTCTTCTCTTCGTCTTCAGTATACATTCGGATCTGATTATAGCCTGAGAAGGCATCCATAAAGCTCAACATTTGATGACCAGCCGTAGCATCAACCAACTGATCGAACTTCGACAAAGGAAAACTGTCCTTTGGGCATGCTTTGTTGAGATCTGTATAGTCTATACAAATCCTCCACTTGCCATTTGATTTCTTTACCATGACCACATTTGCTAGCCAATTCGGATATTGGACCTCTCTTATGAAGTTTGCTTCAATGAGTTTATTAACTTTTTCATCAATTGCCTTCTGCCTTTCTGGAGCAAAATTTTTCTTCTTCTGCCGTAATGGCTTATGATTGGGAGATACTTCCAAACAATGAGTGATCACTTCAGGCAAAATTCCAGGCATGTCTAAAACTGTCCAAGCAAAAATATCAGCATTATCTCGAAGAAAGGAAATTAGTTTTACCTTTGACTCCTCATCGAGTAAGCTGCCAATTTGCAGAAGCTTAGTTGGGTCATCTTCGGATAATGGCATGAAGAGCGTTTTTTCTACCAGTTATCTAGAGTCTTCGGATTCATCTCTTGGATCCAGCTGGTCAAGTGCCAAAGGCTTGGATGCTTGTTTACTTTGAATCGTTAGACACTGATGAGCGATCCTTTGATCTCCTCTTACTTCTCCTATGCCTATCCTGGTAGGAAACTGAACCAATAGATGGTATGTTGAGACTATGGCTCTGAATTTATTCAATGCCGGACGCCCCAAGATTATATTATAAGCTGAAGAAGTTCTAACCACAATAAAATTGATTGGAAGGGTCCTTTGAAATGGTTCAGATCCAAAAGTTACGGGCAAGACCATTTCACCCTCAACTCCAACTTGATTTTCACCAAAACCGGTTATTGGAATAGGGGATCTTTGCAATTCACGTCCAGACAATCCCATCCGAAGAAAAGCATCATACAGCAACACATCAATTGAGCTTCCATTATCAATTAAAATTCTTTTTACATCAAATTTGGCAATAACTGCTGAGACCACTACAGGATCATCATGTGGAAGTTGTACATCCTGAATATCTTCATCAGTGAAAGTGATAGAATTTTTTCCTTTAAACCTCTTCGGGACATTTTCTTCAGCTTCTATGTCCTATGCCGATGACCGATGAAGCATCCCAACATCTCCACCGGTTGGCTTCTGGTGAGGCAAATCAGCTTCTTCGGATATTCTTGGAAGGGCAGTTGCTTCGGCTTGAGACTCTGGGCGATTGACATACTTTCCCAGATATCCTCTTTTTATCAAATCCTCGATAGCATCCCGAAGCTGGAAACATTCTTTAGTGTTATGGCCATGATCTCGATGATATCGGCAGTATTTGCTTTTATCCCTTGCTTTTGCCGATGTCTTTAGGAGACGTGGCCTTTGAAAATATTTTTCTTTTTCAATTTCCAGTAGAATCTTCTACCTAGACTAGTTGAGGGGTGTGTAGGCGTCGAATCGGTTGTTCTGCTGTCTGGACTTGAGGCTGCGTCTAGAGATCGAAGCATTGTTAGTTGCGTTCGATTCTCTAGCACTTTTCTTCTTGGGAGGGAATCTCCCCTCCGCCAGTCTGCAGCTTGCCGCTTGCTCCTCAGCATCAGCATACTTCTGAGCTCTTGCCAACAGCTCGGCATAGATTGTTGGAAATCGTTTATCCAGGAAAAAAGTGAACCTGGATGATTTTAAGCCTTTTTTCAAAGCAGACATAGCCACATGTTCATTCAAGTTCGAAATTTTCAAAGTGGCCGAATTGAAACGATGGACAAATCCTTTCAAACTTTCTCCTTCTTGTTGCTGGAGAAGAAACAAACTGTCAGTGTTGCACAGCATCTTCTGGCACGTCCTGAAGTGCGAGACAAATTGCCTCTCTAACTCAGCAAAGTAATGAATTGAGTTCGGAAGCAGGCTCAAATACCACATTCGAGCGGATTTCTTCAAAATGGCAGGAAAAGCAATGCAATAGAGTGCATCAGTTGCTCCCTGCACCATCATATGTGCTTTGTAACTCTCCAGATAGTCAAGGGGGTCTGAAGTCCCATCGTAGGCCTCTAATTGTGGGATCTTGAAATGCCTGGGGATAATTTCATCCATAATTTCATCAGAAAAATGAGGCTGAGAGTTGAAGGTGACAACCTCATCATTCCTTCTCAATTCTGAAATTCTTACTATATGTGCTTGCATAGCCTTGAACTTCTCCTGAACCTCATGATTAATCTCCTTTTGCCTAGACCTTTCTGGCATACAGCTACTAGAAAAAACAAATAGAGATCGCCGGATCCTCTTCTTTTCACCATGGTCCTTCGCTTGTCGATCTGGCGAAGAGGTGTAGCGGCCACGAGATGACCGGATCCGCGAGAAACTGGGGGTGATCTCTCAGCGTTGATCTCTCTTCCTCTCAGGTGGACAGCCAGATTGTGGAACAAATGGAGGCCATTATTTTTGAGCTGCAGCTTCATGCAAGTGCTGCACCAGCACCGTCAAGGTCTCTACCTTGTTCATCAAACTTTCGAATTGCTACTTCTCCACTATTATCATAGGAGGCGGTGATCCCTGAACCACCGGAAGAGTACTGACCGGAGGTCCGTTTGACGGAGGAGCCCGCTACTCTTGACTAGTAGAAGCATTCTTGTTTTTCCCTTTCACCATTCTTGCCCAGCAGAAACTCTCCTTCAAAACAAAGGAATCAAACTGAACCCCTTCATGGCGTGCCAATCTGTTGATGCTGAACCTTTGTTGACCGGATGGAGTGGTTCTTCCGCCGGATCGCCGTCGACCGGTTTGAACCCCTTCATGGCGTGCCAATCTGTTGATGCTGAACCTTTGTTGACCGGATGGAGTGGTTCTTCCGCCGGATCGCCGTCGACCGGTACCTGTAAAAGAAATCCCTGATCGAAGGTTTTCTGGCGGGGAACACTCCGATGCCTAAGTCAGAAAGAGCCCAAGCAACAGCAGAATAGAGAGTTTTGAAAGCAATGAGGGAAAAGAGGAATTCGCAAATGAAAGGAGGGAAAAGAGAGAGAAAAAGATCCCCTAGGTTTCCCCTCTTACCAATATTTATAGGCTCCAACGTAACCACTTACGGTTATGGAGGTTGACGAACGCAACCACTTCATAACTGTAAGTAATGGCTGTCGGAAAAGCCGTTACACTCGGGGTTTGTTCAATCTGAGGTTTCGGACCATGTGGGTGGTTGCAACAACCCAAACAGATTTTAACTGTTTGTCCAAGAAACTCATGCTCCAGAATCTTCTTTCTTTAAGCATAGATCTGAAGTGAGCTTTACATTCTCTTTAGTAGCACTCCTAAAGGGAATGTTAGCTTCACATTTCGGATTCCTTTGGATGTAATAAAAATAAATAATTACAGTCTCCGGATTATATTGAAGGAATAAAGCCGAAGATATTCGCCCGGGAGGTCAAGTCTTCGGATCAAGGTAATTATACGAAGCCGAAGACATGGAGTAAATAAACCTGGCTCAGAACCATAGATAAGGATGTTAGGCTAAGTCTTCGGATCAAGATGGATGTAAGAAGCCGAAGATATTAAGCATCGTCTTCGGATTGGGATAATAATACGAAGCCAAAGACACAGAGTTAACAATATCCTTCGGGACAGATAAAGCCAAAAATATTAAGCATGGTCTTCGGATCGAGATAATGATACGAAGCCGAAGATCCAGTGAAGACAAAAACCATAGGCTAAGCCTTCAGATCAAAGTGATAATACGAAGCCGAAGACCCTTTCCTTTATCAACTGATTTGATCAATAAACCAAAAAAAAATTAAAATTGATCCAGAAAATAATTCAATAATTAATTAAAATAAAAATCAGGATATCATAACAAATCACCTGGAACATTAAAGTATTTCATTTTTTCCGTTGGTAGTACATCAAGAATTAACTTTCAGATTCCATAAGGAGCTACAGGCCTTGGAAAAAGGACATAATAGTGCTGAGAAAAAAAAATGATAAAGTCATCAACTTTGAACCGGTAAAATTTCAGCAAGTGATGCTAAATATACTCAAGTATACTAAATTGAATGAACCAAAAGCTACGCTTCGCACGTGTGTCAAGAACATGCCATAGGAAATTGGAAACTAGATCCGTGGGGGACTCAATTATTTGCAGCAATTGGAGTAAATTATGACATTGCTGGGGACCATTTGCAGCCCAAGATTAATTAAGAACCTCTGATGGGCCACTACCCTGACTGAAAGGACTTCTGTGGCTAAGAAAGAAGGGGCTTTTTTGCCACCTTTTTTTTTTTTTTAGTAAATAGGAATTTTTTTTCTAAAAATTATATTTATTATAATTATATTTATTAATTTAAAAAATCTATGTTTGCATCCAATTAATAGCATTGATGAAATAATTTATTTTATATTAAAAAACTAAAATCATTCATCAATAAAAAAAAGATGGTACACATAATTTTTTATGTTCTTACATAAATAATATATCACTTAAAATTACTAGATTATTTTTAAATTTTTTAACATAATATTTGAATTTTATTTAAAATTAACAGTTTGGCTAATTTTCTATCAAGATGGTAGATTTTTTTTTTTTTTTTTTTTTTTTCATTCAAGGATGGATATACTAACTCGACGTTACCGAGATGTCAACTAACCTTTAATCTCTCACTCAGCCAGCGGTCTCGGATATCAGGGAAATAATCGGAAGATTTTAAGATCTGATCTAGCGTGGACAAGATAAATTAATGAAAGTAGAGCGGTCGGATCCCTTGACCATTCGAATGGCGTTGGAAGACTTTTCTTTATTTTTTTTTATTTTTTATTTTTTTTGGGTAACGTTGGAAGATTTTTCCGCCTCTGATATTATACCATGAACGAATGGCTACCATTTACTCTTTCTTGAAAACATCTACGCGCGACGACTTCCACGGTGCTTTCAGGTCGACGCCAGGTCAATACCATGGAAAATATTGAAAGACGGGTCACATCATGGTATATTTTTCCAACGATCGAGCCGGCTACAGTCGTTTAACAATCTCCATTGGAGAAAAATGCCGAGGCAAGTCCCGCTTGCTGGTATGGCACCCTCATTTCTGTTCCACCATTTCCTACTACCTCTCCCACTGCTTCTAGCCTTGATCAGCCTTTCGCATGCTCAGGCTTACCACAACATAAGCTTGGGCTCCTCCCTTACTCCCCTAGGCGAGAACAAATCCTGGCTCTCACCCTCCGGAGAGTTCGCCTTCGGATTTTATCCCCTCGAAACCAATAGCAGCCTCTTCCTGCTCGCCATCTGGTTCGAGAAGACAGCAAACAAAACCGTAGTTTGGTACGCGAACGGAGACCAACTGGTGCAAGACGGAGCCGGAGTGGAGCTGACCACCAACGGGGGGCTCTCGCTCAAGGACCACAACGGCCAGGAGGTGTGGTACACTGGCACCAGCAATGACACCTATGCTGCCATGCTCGATACCGGAAACTTCGTGCTTGCAAGCGCTGACAACTCCTTTAGCTGGCAGAGCTTTACCCAACCCTCTGACACCATCTTGCCCTCCCAAGAATTGGATCTGGGCACCTACCTGCGATCCCGTATGATGGACACGGATTACTCCAGTGGAAGGTTCAAGCTCAGCGTCCAATCTGACGGTAATCTAGTGTTTTATCCCGTGGCCGTCCCATCTGGATTTGAATACGATCCTTACTGGTCCAGCAACACTGTTGGAAACGGAACAAAGCTCGTCTTCGACAAGCTGGGTGCCATTTACTTAGCCCTAAACAACGGCACTCGATTCAATTTTACGTCTGGGAAGATAGCTTCAATGGATGATTTCTATCATAGGGCAACGCTCGACTCTTATGGGGTCTTCAGGCAGTACGTCTATCCAAAAAATGGGACGCAGAATGGGAGCTGGAACGAAGACTGGAATCTGGTGGATTTCCAGCCTCCAGATATCTGCCGAGCGCTAACGACGGGGGCTGGGAGTGGTGTTTGTGGCTTCAATAGCTACTGCAAATATGTTGGCAACCAAAGCCTCGTCGATTGCAAGTGTCCACCCGGCTATTCCCTTTTGGATCCAAACAGGAAGTACAAAGGGTGTCAAGCAAATTTTCCAGCACAGAGCTGTGACGCAGATGAGAAGGAGATAGAGTCACTGTATGATTTCCAACTGATGGTCAACGTCGACTGGCCTTTATCTGATTACGAGCACTTCAACCCCATAGGTGAGGACCAATGTAGAAGCGAATGCTTGAGCGACTGCTTCTGTGCAGTTGCTGTCTATAATAATGGGGATTGTTGGAAGAAGAAGCTCCCCCTTTCCAACGGGAAGGTCGGCGGTTACGTTCAGAGAAGGACATTCATCAAAGTAGCCAAAGGTAACAACTCCCAGCCCCCACCTCCGACTCCAGTCATGGTGAAGAAAGATCGAGGGGCTTGGATT
Organism: Areca catechu; assembly: GCA_021397845.1. Classification (NCBI taxonomy): domain Eukaryota; kingdom Viridiplantae; phylum Streptophyta; class Magnoliopsida; order Arecales; family Arecaceae; genus Areca; species Areca catechu. The sequence goes on along the minus strand of CM038045.1, from coordinate 48,867,090 downwards.
TTGGTTGGATCACTGCTTCTAGGAAGCTCTGCTATAATAAATTTTGTCCTCATCACTGTATTCCTTTTCGGGAGCTTTTGCTCCTACAACAAAGTGAGACGGAAGCTTCAGCCTGGGCCGCATGGCTCGAACATGGCAGCGCTAAGCCTTCGCTCATTCACGTACAGTGAACTTGAAGAAGCCACCAATGGATTCAGTGAAGAACTGGGTTGCGGTGCTTTCAGCAGAGTCTACAAGGGTTACTTGGATGATGAGCCCAGAACCTGCGTTGCAGTTAAGAAACTTGACAACCTTTTGCCAGACATGGACAGGGAATTTATGAACGAAGTTGGAAGCATCGGCCAGACCTACCACAAGAACCTAGTCCGATTGCATGGATTCTGCAACGAAGGGACTGAGAGGCTTTTGGTATATGAATTCATGAAAAATGGCTCATTGAAGGAATTCCTCTTTGGAAGTGTCAGGCCAAACTGGAACCTGCGAGTCCAGATAGCTCTGGGAATCGCAAGGGGCCTCATGTACTTGCACGAAGAGTGCAGAACCCAAATCATCCATTGTGACATAAAGCCTCAGAACATACTCTTGGATGACAATTTATTTGCAAGGATATCCGATTTTGGATTGGCAAAGCTTCTGAGGACAGACCAGAGTCGAACAAGAACCGACATCAGAGGGACCAGAGGGTATGTTGCACCAGAGTGGTTCAAGAACATGGGGATCACAGCGAAGGTGGATGTGTACAGTTTTGGAGTTATGCTGCTGGAAATCGTGAGTTGCAGGAAGAACGTGGAGCAAGAGGTGGGGAACGAGGAGGCACTTATACTGACATACTGGGTGAACGATTGCTACAGAGATGGGATGTTGGAGTTGGTGGTGGAAGGTGATGAAGAGGCAGCCCTTGACATGAAGAGGGTGGAAAGGTTTGTGAAGGTGGCCCTTTGGTGTATCCAGGAGGAGCCATCAATGAGACCTACAATGCAAAAGGTCACGCAGATGCTGGACGGAGCAACCTCGATCCCAGAGCCCCCTGATCCTTCCTCCTACATCAGTTCAATCCAGTGAAATCAGAGACTTGCTACTGCAATATGTCTCATGTTTGATCTTAATCTAATGTCCTGCTTCTGTAAAAGAACTAATGGCATTCTCTAGCCAACCATGATCTTTGTGTGCATCTATTTTGTCAATCCAGGGGTTAGCAAGTGTATCAATTTTAAAACTCCTAGAGAGTGTTTCTCTTTGCTCTTGCTCTTAATCTAGTTACCTTATGTATCAAGTATTTTGATAGTATGTGTTATCCAAGTGTCGTATAATAACCAGCATATGAATGAAATTTTAATTAATAGCATACAAATTTTACCAAATGACTGTAGGTTTGAGTGTCTATGCATAGAATTCCTCTAATATACAGGAGAGAAATGGAAAGGCCTTGGTTTTAGATGATGGTATTGCAATTGATTCAGAGCAAGATCTATTGAATGAAAAGAGAAAGGAAATAAGGACCTCAGAAATGTCATCAGCTGAACCGCCTTAGCTCAGAAAAATAATCAACAGGGTAGATTGCAAGTCTAATTTGAAAAAGAATCGAGAGGGTAGATCATAAGTGTAATTTGTTTAGAATCTTTCTCTTATGTTCTGAACAGAGACATTCCCATGGAGAGTAGATCCGACCTTGAACCAGCCACCAATGGATGGTTCTTCCTCACAAACCTCACTAGCTACTTAGCATGGAAGGCTTATTCACCTACACTTTTTACAACTTGACACCAAGAACTTTGTGCTTGCAAGATCCGAGGCTCCACTGAATGACCCAGATTAAAGAAAGGTTCCAGCTTGTGACTTAAGCCTGATGGCAATTTCATGTTCCAACCAGTGCCTGTTTCAACCAGACGCACCTATGATGCTTACAGGCCAATGGACACCAGTGGAAATGGAATTCAGTTCATCTTTGAAGAAATTAAGCATCATCTACTTTCCTTACATGCCAGGGTCTGTAATTTAACATCTGTGAACCCATCCTCAATGACAGAATTCTACCAGAGCAATATGGATCTTGACGGTGTTCAGGCAGTATATCTACCCACAAAGAACGGGAGCAAGACCCTGGATAAGGTGGAATGCTGTGGTTTATGATCTTAGGGCAGATAGGGTTGCCGTAATAGTCGGAGGCAGTAGTACTAGCGGGTTCAAAAGCTACTATAAGTCCGATGATAAATAGAGGGATGATAAATAGAGGGTGGACTTTCAGAAGTCTGCCTGAATTTCTTTTTGGGTTCTGATAGGCAAATACTGAGGGTGCAAATCAGTCCGGTAACCCAGAGATGCAAGTGCTCCCACCAGTCCGGTAACCCAAAGATGCAAGTGGGGAGCAGAGAAACTTCAGATCTGCAGGGATGTTGAACATTGATTGACCTAAATCATTCTTGGAGTTATTAAGCCATAAATGCGAAAAGCGACCAACGAAATATCAATGGACAAAAACTCACTATTTTACCAAGGATCAGGCAACAAATCTTAAGAACATTCCTCCGTGGCCACTCCTAACCTTTATATGATAGTTATTAAATTCACTCTTATCCAATACTCAATTAATACGTCCCTCCATCTTATCCTCAATGCAGCACTTAATATTGTCAACAGCATCAGCTTAGGTAAAACATGCCACTTGTAATAAATGATGAATTTTGTTGAACATACATAATAAGATGAGGGTTACACTGCGTTTCATTGGGTCTTCACAATGAAATGACAGCTTTCTACCCGCATAATATTCTGATAATGACAGCTGAAGCTTGTCAGATGCATTCAGGGCTATAACTTGAAATGCCTCCCATCCTTTTATGATAACCTGATCCCCGAATGTAGTCCATAACTTTGTTACCAAGTGAAAAAGCTTTTCAGTTTCAAAAAAATCAAAAAGCCACAGATTTTAAAATATACTCTCGAATAATTAAGGTTGTCTTCACGTACTGTTTTAATTGGCAAGTAGAAAAACTGAATGGAGACACATCCATAGTCCTACAGGAAACAAAAGAGAAAGCAATAAAAGTTACAATAAATGAGTGAACCATAAAATTTGCCTTGATATTAATATATTTTGCAATATGGATAATGTGCTAATCAGAAGCATGGACAGATGCATTGATATGGCTAAAAAAGATGAATCATAATATAAACTATTATAAGAGTAGCTGCTTAAGATGATCGAATGAGTAAACTAGATGACAAACATTTCATAATTACAGATAACATCATCAGGTACAGAACATAAAACCAACAAGTGATGTCAGATAAGAAACTAAAGCTATGCACACATATCCAGATAAACATGCAATAATGCCATGATGGACAAACACAAAAATCAGTATACCAGTACTACAGGATGTTAGTGATGATGGAATTAAAAAATATATTGGGCCATAAAGCTGGAGAATAGACAATCATCAGCCAAGAGTTCTTGCTAGTTATACAGAGGAAAATTCAAACAATGGTCATGAGAACTAAAATCAGGGGGAACTCAGAAATATGGAGACAACAAGTAGTGAAAGATAAAAATTAATCACCTAATTTTACTGAAAAATGCTGCTGACAGAGCCATCACCATGAACACAACGGATGGTCTCGGCAAGAAGGTTTGCAACAGACAGAACAACAAGTTGAGGAAAATAATTATGTTCGGCAACTGGAATAGAGTTTGTAACTATCACTTCTTGAAAAAGACCTCCAGAGAGCCTCTCTATTGCAGGAGGACTGCAAACAAAGCATGACAAATCTTATTTAACAAAGAACTCAGATGCAAAACTAATGTTTTAAGAGCTATTACTTCTTTTAACATGCAAAGCAATGTCAATGACCTAGTAACAGTAACAATATCAAAACTCTAGAAGTGCACAGAAATTTTATTTTATGCACTAGAATGTCTATCTGCATTGCATCTCACACACATTTCCGTCCATCTAACCATGCATCAAATTTCCTTCTGAAGTACAGACAGGTTTAAAACATGCATGTACTGAAGGGATTATTTTGCATGGACAATGCACAAGGTAGGCCAGTGGCTACATCAGTATTTCCATGCCATACATCAACCAAGCTTGTCCTTCCTCATCTTGTTCCAGAGCTCTAGGAACTCATAAGTAAAAAAGCAATCATCGAGAAGCAAAATTATGCATCTGACATCTCTGAATTCTTCCTTTTTTTACACTATCAAAGTTTTCTTAAAACCAACAGCAGGGTTACCAATTGATGATATGTACTGTTTCTTTACACATTTATATATATACAAGACACAATAGGTTATTACTTTCTTGTGAATGCTCTCTTGGCAGAACAAGTTGGAGAAAAGCCATGTAAATATTGTATAGAAATAGTATAGGAATAGGTGCTTTTTGTAACGTATCCATTTGTAAGTTAAACAAGAAATGGAGGATGACTCCCCCTTCCAGTGCTCTTCTTCATACCAGTTCTTACCTTGAGAAAACTTATCAAACTCATAGTTCTTTTGCCTTCCATGCAGTCATTTTGGCAGTAGACAAGCCGGCAAGCTGCAGAATGTGTGTAGCGTGCACATATGTACACATACCCAAATACACAGATATGCATATATGAGCATGATACAAATGCACTTATACCTGAGTGAGACCTCTTGAGAAAGGACACCAGGGTTTCGGGCTGCTTATCTGTGATGGTGGGCCTTTGAAGTGAAGAATTAAGATCTAAAACGAAAGCAAATTATGATTTCATGGATGAGGACAAGGCTTTTGAAGTGTTTTCTGCTGCAGAATTAATAGCATAAAGACATAATAATAATATCAAGAATAGTAAAACATGGAAGTAGAGAAGAATCAGAGAAAAGGAGAAATGATTAGCAAAAGAAAGAGGAGATGGCCAAAATTTGGCTTTCCTCATTCTTTCAATCAAGTCATCTTAAAGACCATCTCTCAGAAAAGAGGATCACAACCTTTCAATACGCTCAAAACCATAACAACTTTAAATCTTGATTATTGGATAAAAAACAAATCCTAGCCATCAATTAAAACATAAGAAAAAAATCCCAAAAGACAAAAGCCCTTAACAAGTTACTGCCACGGTATCCTGAACAGTTTCCTTCTACAATTCTGCAATCAATACCCAAGAATAGTGGCTGATACAGGAATGCTACAGTAACTTGAAAACAAAAAGATTTTAAAATTCACTGAAACACTTCACTAAAATATGGAAGGCTGGGATCTTTTAAACTAGTGGTTTGATACTTCATCTCTTTCCCAAAACTTGGATGTGATCAAGACAAAAGCCCCCACATCACCTTACTCGCATTTTGTCCACCTTCTAGCCATTGCACATATTAGAACAACTAATTTACCAAATTGCAGATATTCTTTTCATCCAATGCATCTATTTTCCCCTAAGACATTGAGCTCCACCACCCCAAATAGGAAATTTTGGTCAACATTTTCATATGCTTTTCAGTCCATCTTAATCAACACTGCCAATTACTTGCATGATACCACGGAGCAACGTCCCATTCTGTGGGAAATTCATCCTATATGTATGTAACATTTATATTGAGATGCATGGATGAGAGAATTCAAGTGAATTTTTGACAACTAGCTAGTACCTGATTTACAATCCTCTGCATTCCATTTTGTAGGCTGATTGGTTGAAATTCTCCAACTTGCCACACCCTTTTTCTTGGGAATTACTACAATGCATGTGAAGTTCAAGCTTTCAAAGTTTTCTTTACCTTCATATAACTCTGCAAATGTTCACAAAAGATCTTCTTTTATGACTTCCCAAAACTTCCGAAGGAATATAATTGGAAGCCATCAGCCCCCAAGAACTTATTTTCACCAAGATCAAATAACAAATATGTGAGTTCTTCAATAGAATTTGCAATATATATAGTCTTAAACTTCCATCCCAACTAGTTCTCAAGAAAGGCAGTAAAACACTTCACCATGTCCTCCTCCAATAAAATGTTAAACAAGCGATTCTTGAAGGCCATTCATTTGCAACCCCAGACAAAGGCTCCAAACTCCAACAAGTTACACGAGCAAGGAAATTTAGCACCCTGTGCCATTTGAGCTAAGCCAAATGACATGCTATTACTTCTTTCTTTAGTTTAACATAGATTTACAAATTAAAAATATCAGGGGAGTGTTCTAAGTGAAATTACTATCTCCATGGTAATTTTGGGCTATCTGATTGCTATATTTAGACTATATATTAATCATGAAACTCACTCTCAACTTTACCTTATGACTTTAAGAAATATTATCCAATCAACAACTACCAACTCTATACTTTCTATATCTAACAAAGAAACCTTAATAACTTCAAATTATAGACTTCAGATGCATATAACATTTTTTTCTGAATTCAGTCACGAATGCCTCAGAAGAAGTGTTGCATATTGTTTTAATTAACAATTTACAAGCAAATTACTGAGTATTAATAGACTATGGAAGACTACAAACCTCATATTTCAATCATGATAGGGTTGATGTACATGGATGTGAATTCAAAATAAGTGGTTACCTGAAAACGGCATGGGTACAGCATGCATAAACAGCACTTGCACCCTCATTCTGCAGCAAATCTGCTGCATTGGTGATTGTTCCTGAATTCATAAATATGTTAGGACCGATGAAAGGCATGTCTACAATGATAATTTGCAAGATTTGCCTAGTATATTATTAGTTTAGATGCAGAATAGCTTACCAGCAGTGTCAATCATGTCATCCACCAGAACAGCAACCTTTCCCTTCACATCCCCAATCAAGTTCATAACCTGCATAATTCAAATTCAATTTTTATTAGGTTTCTGTGAAAACCGTCTCTTCCGCATATCTGGATTTGATTCATAAGAATAAAACATAATGGTACAGGCACCAGGATTAGACAGAGGCTCCTCAACCCTCCATGGATTTCTGATTAAGGTTTTTAGTCCTTTTTGGATCATGTAATAAGGTTTAAGACACTTAAGCCTGAGTAATTCGCATTCGAGTCATGTAATTAGTATCTAGTTGGTTTCAATTTTGGTTTAGTCTTGTAATTCAACCAATTTAGTCAAGTTAGGATCAATTGGTCCACAAATGAAGATGGTTCCACAAGCTCAAGTCAATTTGAAGATGGGTCCACAAATGAGCATTCAAGTCAAGCCTATTTGAAGAAGGGACAAGCCACTTCTCCTCCACGCCAAATTGGGTTGCCAACTTATCATTCAAAGCCTTGGGGAACGCCACATCACCAATGCCATGTCATGAGAGGCGCCACATCACCAAAACCGAATTTCAATTTCAAACTCCAATGCCATGTCATAAGAAGCACATTGGGTGGCCAAGTTTCAAGCTTCATTTCAAATTCAAGTTCCAAGTGGACGCCCCCTTGATTCAAGCAAACAACCCTCCTCGCTCCACCCCACATATCAAGCCATTTCACCAAGAATCAAGCCTAGCATTCATAGTCGGCCAAAGCTCCATGAAGAGGAATTCAAAATTCAAGTTAGGTGCCCTTGATTCATGAAGACAACCACCCCCTTTCCTCTCCCCAAAACAAGCTTGTAACTCCATTTTTCAAATTTTGAATTCAAATGAGGACTTGGGAGCCTATAAATATAGCCCTAACTCTCTTGTAGGAATGATGAAGGATGCATGAATGAAAATCTGAAATTTTTTTCTAGCCCTTGTCTTTGTGACTTGGAACTCTGTGAGAGAGTGAGCCTTCGCTTTCGAGCATCGAGGGGTGTGAGGCCCTAGATATCTCCTTCCTACGCAAGCCACCAACCCACCTCCCACATTTGGACGCCCTCTGGAAGCACCTCCTGGATGACCAACAAGAAGAACCTCCCCTAGACCGCCACCCTCAACTTCACCCCTCTTCATTCCTTTGCTATCTTATTCATTCTTGTCTTCTAACTTGGTTCTAGGTTGCTCGCAGGTCCTTTAGGTACCACGGACAAAGGAGTCGGCCTATCTTGCCTTCAGGACTATCTGACGGAAAGCCGGCGAACCCGCAGGGTCGAGGGCTTGATCTTCCCGGCTGCATCCGTAAGTGTGAGCGAACTCGGCATCGGGCGCTTCAGAGTTTCGAAAGGTTTGCACTCCCTAATCTTCTAAGTAGGGTTATTGATTTAGAGCTAAGTCCTACCAGGGTTTCTCAATCCGAGGTCCTGCCTTATCACTGTTTAGGGTCTATTTCTACATGCTAGAATTTCGTGATCTTTATGCGAGTCTCCAGATCTATCCTTAGTTTGATTGCGGGAATTGGTCAATTCATTAAAACATAAAAATAACAAAGTATCACTTGTATGCATCCCTCGTCCCGCATCACATAAGGTCTATTCTCTGGTTTATTTATTTTTTAAAAAAAACAAAACTTTTATAGAAGCTAGAAAACAATTTTACAATACTAGATTAGGAACATAAGAAACAAAGGTATATGAAGAGTTATATTTAGAAATATTGTGTCTTGCAATCATGTTTAACTGAGCAAATCTACTTCTTCAGGTTGCAGTTTTGCAAATTCTAGCTTCAGCAGTCAGAAAAATAAAAAGAAGAAATTGCACAATAAACGTATGAATTGATCCCAAAACACAGCATGTTCACCTCAGAGACATTATGTCCTTGACGTCTTTTATCAACAATAGCTAAAGGTGCATCTGATAATTTCTTGGCAAGACCACGTGCTCGTGCAACCCCTCCGACATCTGGAGAAACAACTACCAGGTCCCTTGGAGAAATTTTCTTACTAGCCAAGTAATCCAGAATCACAGGCTACACAAATTAAATAATTGATTACACATTTGACAGGATAATAATATTCTCCGATTTTCATATGCCAAGCACCGCAAAAGAGAATATTGTTTTTCTGCAAACCTGCTTAGAACTAAAAAAACATGCATGATGAGAAGGTACATATGCAAAAAAAATACCTGTCCAGATACATGATCGACAAAAATATCAAAATATCCAATTGCCTGTCCAGAATGGAGATCACAAGAAAGAACTCGATCGGCTCCAGCTTGTGTGATCAAGTTTGCAACAAGTTTGGCAGCAATGGATTCACGTCCTTGAGTCTGGAATCATGAAGGTCCAAAAGCATCATGCAACAAAAAAGAATAGGTCATCAGAAAAATAAATACAACCAAAAAAGTGAAAGGCCATCTTCATAATTGTAATAAAAGGTGAAGCTGAATGGCAGCTGTAAGCATCTTCCACCGCATCGAAGGTGCAAAAGCTGATGTTAAAAACTTCTAGCTCACAAGAGAGATCATTTAGAAAGACAACTGGAAATTACAAGCTTATTCTAACATTTCTGAATTTTATGCTGTCAAGAAATACTGTCTTCAGTGTGCTTGTGTATGCTATATGTGCATCTGAAAACATCAACTTGCTACCCAAACAGATGTACAACCATGGTCTCAAATCCTGGTGGGACTCCTACAGGACAGTGGGATAGGATACTGTCCCGAGTGTCAAGACAAGACCGTACTACCATTGTTCAAACATCTCTATCAGCATGTCTTGGACATCCCCTGTCATAAGTGTCTAATAGGATGGGAGGCCATGCATCCCATTCCATGGACAAACTGGACAGCCTCATCTCATAGGATTTAAAAAATTACGTACATCAGAGAAAAAGACTTTACCTTTCTATCTGCTCTAGCATATCCAAAATATGGAATGACAGCTGTAATGGTTCGTGCAGAGGCCCTCCTACATGCATCTATCATTACCAGAAGCTCCAAAAGATTCTCATTTGCTGGGGGACATGTTGGTTGCACAAGGAAAACATCACATCCCCTGACACTCTCTTGCAGTTGCACATATATCTCCCCATCAGCAAAACGTTTAATATTAATTTTGCCAAGGTTCAAACCCATGTAGCTTGCAACTTCCTATGTACATGCACAAACAGCAGAAAGAAATTGATGAATATGAATTGAATATCATAAGAAGACATTTCATATCAAATTAACCAGATCCCTGTTGTGAAAATCAGGGAACAAGGAATTTTACACCAAAAAATGCCAAGGACTAGACTCCTTAGGAGCAATCTTGTTGCATAAATGAATCTATTTCTAGGTGTTGACAAAGTCTTGTGCAAGTGATCTGATGTTGTTTGGAGGCATTGGAGTGCTAATCAAGGCATCCCAGGTGAGAAAGATGGCTTAAGTTTCTTCTTTAAACTTTGGATTCCTTGGACAAAAACATCATTAGAAGGTGAGAAACATCGTTTTCTAGAAAACAAGATAACTTGATTATAATGTTGTTGGTATAATATGGAAATTTACTATACTATCATTGATTCATTCTGATGGGCCATCTGGGATCTGGCAATCAGTAGCATGAAAAATTCATTTTGATAGCCCAAGAAGATATATGCCATACTGCCAAATGCCAATGGCAAGTAAACAGATGTCGTGGCAGCTTCACAACATAAATCTGAGCAATCTGTGATTTACATTCTCTATCATTGAGTACTTTAAAGAAACAAATTGAGCATACAATCACATTCTCCATCCTCAAAATTGCCTTTATTTTTGTATTTTTGAGAGGATAGGCCTGCCTACATTATTAAAGAAATATACTTATCCATTTCTGAGTGCTAATCATTTCCTAGCTAGTGTGAATACATAAAATGCCCATAGGTCATGCATTGGGCTGGGCATCCATGTATATAACTGAAGCAAGAAAAGTAAGAACCTGTGCAAGTGAAAGATTTGCAGTGCCAGAGAAAATTCTTATTCTTGTATCAGGCTTCTGAACTATTTCCATCTCTTGACGTGTTCCTGAGAGCCCAGGTACAGTGGGATCTTTCAATACTGCTTTGCAAAAGCTTCCCTTAAAAAATTGCAGTGCCTTTGGCACCTCACACTTCTGGAAGAATGAAGAAACAACAATAACAATCAAAGAAACAGGTGATTATAACTAAATGAGTAGATGAACTTTAAACAAGTGACTAAAAGATGTTCACTAAACAAGTTTGAAGTTACTGCATATTGTTTGGCACTTAGGAAATAACAGCATAAAGTTGAAGTTGCTTGAGCATTGTTTCACACTTTAATCAATTTAATCATAAAACAAAACTAAAAGAACTAAAAACAAAAAAAAATGCCCTTTGCTTTCCTTATATTCTATAGCTGCAGGCAAAGTAGAAGCATGTTCTCCAGTTTTCAATGCTGGCGCCATCAAACACCTCACCTGGTGAATATATGAATGGAAAATAAAGCATCTTTCTTTACAATATGGTCCTTTTAATATGTTATTAGTCATGTAATGCCATATAACTTGATATGGAGATGTGCTTGTTTTACTTATTATTAACAAAGTTGACACATAAACTGGGACCCATTCATTCTCTCTCTCTCTGTTCGAGGACTTTCTTTCATATCATACCATCATATGTAATACATTGGATTTAGATAACAATCATGACGCGTCACCGCTAAACCCTAATGTTCCATTATCATGAGCTCATTCATTGTGCCCCTGATTGCTCTGAGATGTTATTCACTGGAGTCCATGCTCATTCAGTTCTTTCTCCCTTGCCATACTTGATCCAAGATAATCAGGACAATGTGGTGTCAGTTCCAACCATTGCATGCAAGATGGAGATGGTTCCAGCTACCTTGGTTGGAATAAGGATGGAGGTTGTTTCAGCAGATCAAAATTCTCTTAACCAATTTGGATTAAAAAAAAAAATCAAAACTGTTTTAATCAATTTGGATAAGGATAAGATAAGAAGGTTGGGTCGTTTTTCAAATATTTTTTTGTTCTTATCTTTTTGTAAGACTGGAAGGCTATAAATAGGAGCCCAATTAACTCTTGTAAAATCAATTTCAGATAGAGAAAATATACGAAGTTTTTCACTTAAAGTATTGTGTTCTTTATATGTTTCGTTTCTAATATGGTTTCAAGTGTGCATCGGGGAGGCGCTGCAACATTTCTTCCTCCTCCGATGGATTGATGCTCCTACCCACCATGAACCCCAATGCTTTGTTGCAAATAGCAAATAACCAAGGCAAGTGACTCCAGAACTCTCCAACATTTTAATACCTTGGAACTAGCTCTTAGTTCATGGCAGCTGCCAAAAAAAAAACCCGACAAGGTCATTTTTCATCCCCATGGCTCCATTAAACAGTACAAAGGTAACTTAGTTCACAATGAAAGAACTTAAAATGTGTTATCCTTGTGTTAGAGAGAATGAAATTATGAATTCTGACTGATTTCAATGCTTAAGAAGGTCTACAAGCTCGTCGTAAGCTTCAGCATTCTCCTTATGTCATTTATCAACTTTGTTTAGTCATCTAAAATCCTTACAAGTCTGGCAAATCTGGCCTCGACATATTAGCTGAGTGGTCCTTCAAATTCGAATCAAATCACAAACATAAGCATATAAATTCTAATACTAGCCTTTGTCGCAGCCCCTTCCTTTGGGCTCCTCAGCCCTCTGTTGTCGGGGAGAACCCCCTCCTCCCTCTCCTCTTCTATTCTCTCTACCTCCTCTTTCTTCTCCAGTATGGGACTCCCTTTAACAATAGTCCAATGACGTCGTGGCATGATAAGGAAGCCGTGGCAGGGTGTCAACGGCAACTGTAGGCAATGAACGTGATGCAGTGGCAGGTGGTAGCCAAGGACAGTGGTGGAGCCCTTATTTTCCCCAAGGCAGGATGTGAGCCGAGATCCGTGACTTTCTCGACTCTATGTTGGGGAGCAGCGGAGTGGGAGTGGCGAGGAGTCGAAGACGGCAGAAAGGAGATGCCGAAGAGGTGCATAAGGCGATGATGGAGTTGCTCTACGATGGAAATAGGGCTATGCCGGTGAAGGGATGGTACCGTGAGTGATGTTAGCTGATACGGGTGAAGCCAGCGCAGGCTAACAAGTCGGTGCTCGCCCCTACAGGGATCTATTAAATTTAAGGGAAGGCCCTTAGGAACTCTATCTTAACGGCTCTCCATGCCCTGTTTAGTTTTGGTTGCCATGGATCGTGCAGTCCCACTCTAATAACACCATTCCTACCAGCACCGCTGCTTTAAGAGCAAAGAAGAACATTGCCTTCTTAAAGAAACATGGTGTGCATAAAGGAAAAAATAAATAAATAAAAGAAAATAAGCTTCATATTATTATGAATAATGCTTAATTATGCGATCATCATCCCCTGATTGTAAAACTCCAATCCTAAATTACTAAAAATAGAAAAATAACTCAAATTATAAAAAAAAAACCTTTAATAAAAACAAATCTACTACTCAAATTATGTCTCACCCTTCAAGTTTGATGGCATTTGAGTTTTTTTAAAATACAATGTTAAATTTGATTGAACAAAAATCATAAGAAAATGGTGGAATTAGCATTTGATCACCTTGCCACCTTTGATCTCTGGTCCACAACTTTCCAACACCATGTAAATTACTAAAATCCAACTTATAATTTAAAAGTTATATCCAATTTTTAAAAGATTAGGCATTGACTCCATGCACTTTAATCAACTTGCAACTCAGTTCAATCCATTTTCTCTGGACAATCTAAAGTTAATTATTCGGCAACACGTCACCGGACAATCTAAAGTTAATTATTCGGCAACATATCAACTATTGAGCTTCCAAGGATCCCTTGCATCTTTCTTTTGCTTATCGTTCTCTTTACTTTCCTTTGTTTATTTGTTTTTTTCTACTTATTTCATCTCTAGTAGAATTTGTGCGGATGAAATGAACATTATTTTGCCTCTTTCTTTTGCTTATCGTTCTCTTTACCTTCCTTTGTTTTTTTTTTTTCTACTTATTTCATCTCTAATAGAATTTGTGGGGATGAAATGAACATTATTGTCACCCTATATCAGATATTCTCCATAAAGTGGGGACCCTCATAATCATGTCCAGAGGGAAAAGCATCGCTGGATCTCCCCATTCCTTATAAAAAAACAACATTATTGGAATGTATTCTCGGAAAGTATCATCTTTTAACTTTTGTTAGGAATTAAGGATCTCAAAATTACTCTTAAAATCTCAAGCTTTTCCTTCTCTATTCAAAAAATAAATAAATCAATAAATAAAAATAAAAACCCTTAAAAGTTATTAGGGCACTCTTGACCTATTGATAGTACACCTTTGATGCTTCAATGGGATGATTACCCAGACAAATTGCATTAATAGCAAGTGTTGAGGAGTCCCAACAGTGTTCATCATTACAACCCCAAAACCTAATACATGGATGCATGCATGCAAGAAGGCATGCAAGAATGCATATATGGTTGTAAGTGTGTGCGTCGGAATTGATGGCATGCTAAAGATCGAACCGTACCCAAAATGTTGGAGATCAGATCATTGATCACGATCTATACATCAGAGAGCATATAAATCGAGAGATCAAAATTCCTATCATGTGCTTGATTAAATTTTCTGGTCAATGTAGTTTTCATTAAAAAGCTTGCAAAAGAAGGAGAGGGAGAAATTGCAAATTTAGAGTTCCTAAATCTTCTATGACATGAGACTCTAGAAAGTCATTTCAAATGCTAACACTACTCGCCGAGATATGTCGGGGCAAACTGTTTATTAAGCGCCACTGTTCTGTTTATTAAGTCGAGCACATCTGATTTATTCTCGTAAATTTGATTCAAGCGTTGGTCCAGCCCATGAGCCAATTGATCCTTTTCTTTCTACATACTAAAAATATAATTCACACCATCATTGAGAGATTTTATTCCCTTGCATATTATACTACCATCGGTTTATTCGCCCACTAACTCAATTCTTCCTTCCATCAATTTGATGAGCTTTCGCTCCATATTCTCCCTGAATAAAACTTGTTCTTTAATTTTAATCGATCATGATCTTTTGTTATCTAATGTCATCTACCTTAATATATGTCACGTTATTTCTCCCTGTTCCTTAGGCCATAACTTTATTTCGATCAAAGATTAAAAAAAATATCCAACAAGAACAGCTGTTCCACTGGAATAATCTACCGAAAAGACTGATGACCAAAGAAGTGCCCCGATTCATCAAAATACTTTCTTATTTCCAGAATCCACGACAGCATTTGCTTCAGAGCAAGAAATAAACAACCATTAGAGTATAAAGTCGAGCCGCGGCAAAAGAACTCACCATGAATCCAGATAGAGGCACTCTCGAAGTTAGGATTCTAGAGGCCGTATGAATCCCCGATCCGCCGGCGAGGAACGACGCCCCGGGTCTCACGGAAGGAGAGTAGAAGGCCACGGCCGCCATACTCCACCAAGAAAAGCGGACGAAAGAGAGGAAACCAAGACGGGTAGGATCGGAAGATATAAGGATTTCGACGGGGTTTTAAGACCAGAGCGAGGTTGGGGAAGGAGGAAGGGGGAGGGGGGATGAACCTCCGAATTCGGAGACTTTTCGCGCCGAGAGGCTTTCTTCCCCCCGTCCGCAGCTTTATGCCTTGCCCTTTTGGTGGGGGAGGACCGGGCGCCGCGACCGCGCTGGCATTTAGGCGGCTATTTAAACCAGTGCCAGACGGGTTTACTGGATTGGCCCTGTTGTTTCGATCAAATTACCATATTTTTGACAGCACAACCGCTCATTACAAGTGACGCCATTTTATATTTGGTTGGAATCCTGAAAAATAAATAAATGAATAAATAAATAAAACTAAAAGGATGGATGATTTTTATTTATTATTTAATTTAAAATTTTTAGTAATGATGGATAAAAGAGAATTATTCATGCATCTTGGCCCATCAATTTGAATTCATTCATTTTGAAAGAATATTTAAAAAAAAGATGTATAGAATATATAAAAAATAATTTTTTACATTTATAAAATTATTTTTCATTAATTTTTTTATAAAATAATAACACTTTTCATTTTTTTATTCATTTTATTTTTATATTTTTTTATTTTATTTATTCTATTAATCCAATACTATTAAAACTGATTAATTATTTGTATGAAATTAATTAATTATTTAAATTAAATTTTATTAATTAGTTATTTATATCATTATATATATAAATAAACTAATTCATATATAATTAATTTATTAAATTAAATTAAATTAAAGTATTTATCTAATTTTTATATAATCATAAATTATAAAAATTATAAGTTTATATATTATCCTACTATTTTAGTATAAATAAGTATTATAAATTAATAAAAATAATATTTTATTAAATTAAAATTTAATAAAAATATTATTTAAATACCATCTTTTTTTTTTCTTCCGAAGGAATCATTTTCATTCTTTTTTTCACATTTTATTAAATTCATGAGAGGATGAATGAATTCCATCCATCTTCCTCCAACCCATCTTTTGTACCAAATAGAGCATTAAGGTTGGATTTGAGGCCAATGGTGGGGATAAAATTTGTTGTGATTGCTTTCTTGCCTATTGGCTTGTTAAAAAATATATAATTTTGTATATATAAAAAAAGATGCTTGATTATGTTTGTTGTTCCAATAGATTTCATCATTGATTTTTTTTAATGTCCTATTTACTTGATATCTTGATTTTCCATTTATTTATCACTCTCATGCTCTTCGATTTTTCAAAATGTCATTTTTTTTGCTTTCCAAATAAACAAATTATAGATGAGAGACAGTGCAACTACTAGATTTTACTTTAAAAAATAATTTATAAGGTTCGTTTTAGTTGATAGAATATTATTGTGCGATATAAACACTCCCTATCCCTCTCCCACTCTCACACATTCTTTCTCTCTCATTAACCTATTATTTTCCTTCTAGTAAAATTATATTTCTTCCTTGACTATCAGAATGCCCTTCAACATTAGAATATCTTATCCGATTTCAAAATATCTACCATGTACTCATTAATATTGCTTATTGCCTTCAAAGGCATCATGAATTTAATAGTAAGTTAGTCAAGTGTTGTATAGCAATATCATGCATTCAAGATTAGATATATTGAGCTTGAAAATATATATTCCATCTATTATATTTGAAATAATGAATAACAAAACTTTCAGAATTTTATCAATGTAGGATTGTACTTAGCCAAGTTATAGTCTAATAGGTTGCACCTCTTCTTTGTCGAAAGGCTCGACACTACTATATTTGAATCTTAGGAAGGTCCCTACTTGAATCATTTTTATGAGATGATTGGTGGTGCTTTCAGTAATTTTCTCAAGGCAAAAGAATGTCATATGCATTCACGTGGCAAGGAATCAATAGTTGAAACTAAAAATTCAAAAATTAAATCATGTTTTTAATTTATAGTTATAGGAATGGTACTAAGAACCAAGTATAAAGCATAAACCAAAAGAATTTTCAGGGAAGATTCAGGAAAGGAGCAATCTCTTCGGCTCACAAAATTCTTTTTCACCATTGCATTATTTATAGTATAACACATTGTTCAGATCTATCATCATTAGATCACATTGTTCATGATCCAAATATAGTCAATCATTTGATAAATATACTTGATTTTTTATTAGATTATACTAATAACTCGTATTCAACTCAAGATTTGATCCACATGTAGGGCCAATATGAAAAGAGAAAGACATACAATTTCACATATTCATCTTTTAGTCTGAATGCAAATAGAATCTAAATCTAAGAGTTACAATATCCTATGATAAATATATTATAATTCTTCATAACTCCAAGTTAGCAAATCTCATGCAGCCTTTCAAATGGTTAAAAAAATAACCAAGTCGGGATATTTCTTGTCAAATAAAGGAAGATATCTAGCCAAGCTAAGTGATCTGATAAAATAGTGGTTATCTTGTAAAGTCCCCTCATATGATGGTTAAGGGGATTTTTCCATGACACTCCAAGAAAATGTACACAATCTTCTTCCTCGGTAACTTCTAACTGTTTATTTCTTAACAAGCAGTCAAGGTGCGTGTAGCAAGTATCAAAATTAATTCAAAATGGAAGCTTTCTTTGGTTTTTCCTCGTGCCCCCTTCTCTCTCTGCCACATATATATTCTCCTCGTATGCCCTCTTTCCCTCGACAACTGATATACGTTGCTGGAATGTGGCCTTCTCCCTCTCTCTCTCTCTCCTCTCTTGCGCCACCCTGCTGCCCCTTCTCGCTCTAGAATGTGGCCCTTCCAACTGCCCCCCTTCTCACCGCCACGTGTATCTTCTCCTCGTATGTCCTCTTTCCCTTAACAACTGATATATGTTTGTTAAAATGTGGCGGCCCTTTATCCTCTCTTTCCTCGTCTTTGGTACTCTACGGTTTCCTTGTCACACAAAACAAGTATCACTACTATATATATATATATATATATATGTTAAAGTTTACAGACAAACATAAAAATTGAATTGAAAAGACCAGAGAACAAACCAAAAACAGACAAAGGAAAAACAAAGTTCAGATCTCCCGGACCCAAGGAATGCTGCTGCAAAATAGGCATAATTATTAGTTCAAAGGGCAAAGTAACAATACTATCAAAAGAGATCGGCTTATGTATCGAAGCGATCCAATCAGCAGCCGTAAAATAATCCAACGGAATACTAAGATGTAGAACATCCATTAGAAGAGGATTCTTCTCCTCTTCACCCTGTTTTTTTTTTTTTTTTTTAAATTGTAGGATCCAGGTGATCACCGTGTTGGAATCACCTTCAAGTATCAATCGTCGACATCCCAAACTAAATATAACAGCAGAGAGACCCTCCCAAGCTGCTCGAAGCTCCACCTTAACAACCAATCTAGCTTTGGATGTCTTGGCACTAGCAACTAAAACTTGACCTGCATGATCTCCAAGGAGAATTAAAGCCCATACAACCCCGGTCATTATGCAGAGAGACATCAAAATTGATCTTCGCTTGTTTAGAATATATGGTTGCATGAAATTATTGTGCTCAAGTACTTTGAATTAAATAATAACCAGGAGACTTTGATATTAAATAAACTAGAATTTTAATCAAATATAACAACACCAGTGCTATTAACTTGATTAAAAATCCTATTTAGCACTCCATGATAAAATACATAAAAATTAGATATTATTTTGTTAGGGATCATATACAAAGTGGAAACATTAAACTAGAATTTGCATGTATTGAAAACAACTAGCAGGCATATTTACCAAGCTAATTAGTGAGGATAGGTATTTCATAATTAGAGGTGAATTAGAACTTTGTAATCCATTTTAGGGATTTTACCTAAAAATTTTTAAAAATTTAGAAAAAAATTCTAGAGCTAATCTTCATCATTTTAGGTATTGTGCACCCTTATTTCATATATTTAAGTTTTCTATAATCCACTTTTGTTAGGGTTAAAGCACGATCATGAATAATTATACCTAGGATAAATTTAACCCCCGTGTGCTAATTAAAATAGGTAATGACTCAACAATATCAATCCAGCAAAAGCAAATCAAACCAAGCACAAGAAAACCGGATTTATGTAGAAAACCCTCCAATATGGAGGTAAAAACCACGGGGCCTGGAACCATATCAAACTTTCACTATAATCAAATAATGGGTACAGCAAGGTTTTTCTCTCTAACAAACTAGAAGCTCTCCAAACAGCATATGATGATCATCTCAGTATAAAATATAAATATTACTGAGGAATACAGGAAGAAAACAGGGAAGATCTCACCAAAGTCAAATATTTACCGATTACACGAGAGGAATCACAGCGATCCGAACCGTTCACTTTGTAGAGCTCGCTGTCGTGAACAACATACTAAAATTTCATTTTGATCGAGTTTTGAATTACCGTCCGATCAAGACCTGGAAGGATCAAAATATATTTTCCATTTTTGTTTCTCTCTCGGCGCCGCTCGGTTCTTTCTGCTATCACACGCTCCCACCAAAAATGCTCTTTCCATCCCAAGGCCCTAAGCCTCTTTTAATAAAGCCGGGCCCCACGACATGGGCGGGACCCACAATAATTCTTTCCCTCATGCCCATGTGGGGAGGACCAGCAAACCAGTACTAGCTCTACAGACTGCAAGCTTCTCTACAGGTAATGGCTTAGTCAGCATATCTGAAGCATTATCATCTATATGAATCTTTTCCGACCGTAGCAACTTCATCTGCAAAGCATCTCGTATCCAGTGATACCCCATATCAATGTGCTTCGACCTCGAATGAAAAGTCAAATTCTTGCTGAGATGAATTGCACTCTGACTGTCACAATACAGGATAAATTTTTCTTGCTTCAGACCAAGTTCTTCAAGAAACTTTTTCATCCACAATAGCTCATTGCTGGCTTCTGTCACTACAATATACTATGCCTCTGTACTTGACAGAGCAACACATTTCTGCAGTCTGGACTGCCACGAGACAGCTCCTCCTGAAAAGGTCATCAAGTGTCCCGATGTGGATTTTCTAGAATCAATATCACCTGCCATGTCTGCATCTGTATATCCATATAATACAGGTTTATCTATACCAAAGCATAGACATATTCTAGAAGTTCCTCTGAGGTACCTGAGAATCTATTTCACTGTAATCCAATGCTTCTTCCCAGGATTAGAGAGAAATCGACTGACGACACCAACAGCATTAGCAATATATGGTCTAGTGCATACCATGGCATACATCAAACTGCCAACTACGGATGCATAGGGAATGTTCTGCATTTTCTCCTTTTCTTCCTCACTAGTAGGACACTGTTTGGAACTCAATCTGAAGTGACCTGCAAGTAGAGAGCTAACCGGCTTAGAGTTGCTCATCTGGAACCGCTCTAACACCTTCTCTATATATTTTTCCTGGGATAGCCATAGTTTCTTATTCTTCCTGTCACGAGCAATCCTTATACCAAGTATCTACTTCGCTAATCCTAAATCTTTCATAGCAAAGCACTTGCTCAATTCAGTCTTCAAGTTCTGAATTCTCTTGTCATCGTAACCAACAATCAGCATGTCATCAACATATAATAGGAGAATAATAAAATTATCATCACCAAATCTCTTTACAAAAATACAATGGTTAGAAGTGGTTCTATCATACCCATGATCTACCATGAAGGAGTCAAATTTCTTGTACCACTATCGAGGAGCTTGTTTCAAACCATATAAGCTCATCTTCAGTCTGCATACCAGGTTTTCCTTACCTTTAGCTATAAACCCCTCTGGCTGCTCCATATAGATTTCCTCTTCAAGATCATCATGAAAAAATGTTGTCTTCACATCAAGCTGCTCAATCTCCAAATTCAGACTGGCTGCCAAGCTAAGTACAACTCGGATTGAAGACATCTTGACCACGGGTAAAAATATCTCTTCAAAGTCAATACCTTTCTTTTGACTGAAGCCCTTCACAACCAGTCTTGCTTTATACCTTGGTTGTGAGCTGTGCTCCTCTGTCTTGAGTCTGAACATCCATTTGTTCTTTAGTGCTCTCTTTCCCTTAGGCAGCTCCACTATATCAAATGTGTGGTTCTCATACAAGGATTTCATCTCTTCTTGCATGGCTTCAAACCACTTTTCTTTTTTTACATGTGACATAGCCTTCTGAATGCATTATGGCTCTCCTCTATCAGTCACTATTATATACTCATGTGGAGGGTATCTTTGAGAAGACCAGCGCTCTCTGGTAGACCTTCTCAGCTGCTATTCTGTCATTTGCTGTGTAGGAGCCTGCTCACTATGCTCATCTGTTGCACTATCACCATGTATAGACTCATCATCCATTGCATCATCATCCTCTGCAGCTTGTCCATCATCATCTACTCTGGCTTGAGACATAGGAGAAGGGTCAACAAATAATTCTGTAGTAGACTTTGGCTTATTTTCATTTTCCACATCCTCAATGGTTTGATCTTCAAAGAATACTACATCTCTGCTTCTAATCAGCTTCTTCTCTACTGGATCCCATAGCCTGTATCCAAACTACTCACATCCATATCCAAGAAAAATACACTCCTTTGACTTGCTGTCAAGTTTTGACCGTTCATCTTTTGGAATATGAACAAAGGCCTTGCATCCAAATACTTTGAGATAATCATAAGAAACTGATTTTTCTGTCCATACCTTCTCATGAATGTCACCATCAAAGACATAGAAGGAGAAAGATTAATTAGATCAACTACAGTCCTCATAGCTTCACCCCAAAAGGAACTAGGTAACTTTGAATAAGAAAGCATGTACCGAATTCTTTCAACAATGGTGCGATTCATTCTCTTTGCCACTCCATTTTGTTGAGGTGTCTTGGAAATAGTCTTCTCCAATCTAATGCCATGTTGTCTGCAGTATCTCTCGAACGAATCCCGGTATTCACCACCATTATTTGCTCGGATGCATTTCAGTTTTCTTCCTTTCTCCCTTTCAGCACTAGCATGAAATTCTTTAAAGACATCTATTACCTGGTCTTTAGATTTCAAAACAAAGGCCCATAACTTTCAAGAATGGTCATCAATAAAGGTGACAAAATAAAGTGTACCACCAAGTGTCTTTGTGGTCATAGAGCATACATCAGTGTGAACTAAATCTAGCACATGTGATCTTCTATGAAAGGGGAGCTTATGAAATGAAACTTTATGATGCTTGTCATGTAAACAGTGAGTACAAGGTCTCAGGTGCATACCTTTTAAGGGAAGCAGGTTGTGCCTGGATAAAATCTCAAGTCCCTTCTCACTCAAATAACCAAGTCGCCAATGCCACACATCTGTGGAGGTTTCTTCAACTGCATTCACCACTCCATTGCATACTTTAGCCTGCAATCTGTAAAAGCCATCTTTCTTGCCTTTTGCTACAACCAAGGAACCTTTGGTGAGCTTCCATTTTCCTTCGCCAAAGTGACCGGAGCAGCCCTCATCATCTAGGACACATGTAGAAATCAAATACAATCGGATATCAGGAACATGCCTTACATTTCTTAACAATAGTCTGCACCCGGTATTGGTCTCCAAACAAACATCTCCCATGCCAATAATGTTAGCTACTGTATCATTTTCCATCCTAACATGCCCAAAATCACCTTTGGAGTAGGACGAGAAGAAGTCTCTCCGATATGTAACATGATATATAGCAGTTGAATCAATTATCCAACTGGGTTCTTGACATGTGAGGTTAATACATGCATCATCACATGCAATCATGACCTCATCATCAAATGCAACTACAATTGTATTATGTGTCTCTTCTTTCTTTTCATTAGTTTTATCATGATCCCTTTTGTATTTTTTACACTCTCTCTGAAAATGTCCTGGCCTTTTACAGTAGTAGCAAGTAACATCCTTTTTGGACTTTGACCGGCCTTTGGATTTTCCATAATTAATCATGGGACCCATCATCTCTTTTACCATGGAAGGATCTATTTTTACTTCTCCCCCTCTGCTCTGTAACCAGTGTCTCAGAATTTGTATCTGTCAAACCCTGCTTTTTTCGTCTGTTTGCTTCATTCAATATACTATCCTTGACCATAGTTAGGGTAAGTTTATTACTGGCTGTGGAATTACTCAGCGTCACCACCAACGTCTCCTAGCTATCTGGTAAGGAACTCAGCAAGATCAATGCCTGCACCTCGTCATCAAGAAGCAACTTCATTGTAGCCAACTGATTCAGGATCTCCTAGAAATTATTTAAGTGCACTGAAGCATTCCCATATTTATACTTCAGGTTCACCAGTCTTTTGATCAGGTAGGCTTTATTCTGTACATTCTTTCATTGATATAAATCTTCTAGCTTCTTCCATACCTGGTAAGCATCCGTTTCTATCGCAACATCATGGATCACACTCACATCAATCTATTATCTGATTGTAGCCGTGGCTTTTCTATTTAACATTTTTTACTATCAGCTTTCACATTGTTTGGCATTATTCCCAGCAATTCAATTGGCTCAAACAGATCTCGACAATATAATAAATATTTCATCATCATCCTCCATAAAGAATAATTTGATAAAGTTAATTGAACCATACTGGATTTCTCCTCCATTTTAATTAGCATAATTACTGCCTAACCAGGCTAGTGCGGGACGGGCCGACAAATCCTAGACCTAAGGACCTTAATGAAATCAGTGAAACAATTAATGAAGTAATTAAAGAAAAAGACTAGTAGATAATCAATTAAGAATTTAAATTAAGAAATAATCCTAGTCAAACCAAGATCCAATCTAGGAATTGACCCGATCGGCATGCACAGTCAAAATATTCGAGATATTGGACCGTTGATCATTAGGGAACGACCACTAGGTTAGGGCTGTCCAATTTCAATAAAATTAGATCTAATTAAATAAAAGATAATCCAGCAATTGATTAGATCAAGTTATCGAAGTGGTCTCACCCGAAACACGGAATATCACAAATTTTGGAAAAGTGAGATCATCTAGAGGTAATCAAAATCCGGACTAGTGGTTCACGTGTGAGATGGATCAAAAGCTGTTGGACCTGAATCACCAAAAAAACAAGCAATATTGTCAATCCCAAATAGAAACCAGTAAACCCAATGCTCTGAGATCCATGAGGAAGTTTTAATATGCTCTAAAAACTATGCTTCACGTATCTTCGGAACTACTTTGAGATTTGTGCAGTTCAGAAGTCGGCAGCAAGGTCATGAATTGCTTTCACGATCGTGCTGAGCCATTCCTCTCCACGAATCAACACCAGAAAAATAGAGGAGGCCGGAGGGCTTGCGGCCGGATTCTCCGGTGTCGGTGTTGGGCAGCAACGACAGAACGGACGGCAATGGTCATGGTGGAGGTGGCTGGCGATGGCAACAGGAAGGAGTTATGATGGGAGGCTTCACGGGAGGGGCTTCAACTGCAGTGACTGCTTGCACGGGCGGAGATGGGGAGCAGAGGAGATGGACGAGGGTGCTAGGCCGGAGGGAGATTTCCGGTTGGAGGGGTGTTTGCTCAGTCTGTCGGATGGGAAGATCGGGCGGTTCCGGTCGGTGGCTGTGGGTTTGGATGACGGACAGGGGAGAAGCTTGGTGGATCCGATAGGAAATGGGGCCTTGGTGAGGCATCACGACAGTAGGCGATCGGTGGGATCCAGTAAGAGATGAGGGGCTCGGTGGGCAGAGGCTGACGGAGGTGTTGGATCTGATCGAAAATAGGGGAGCTTGTGGTGATGATGAACGTGAGAGGCACCAAGAAATGCTTCGGTTGATTAGCTTGGGAAAGGAGAAGAAGAAGAAGTAGAACCAGGAAGAGAGACGAGTGAGAGAAGGGGGAGAAGAAGAAGGAGAGAGGGGGAGGAGTCAAGACACACCCTGATTTTTCTCAAAATATTCTTCGCTAACTTTTATTCGATGACAAAGCCATCTTAAATAAAGCAACCAAACAACCGATAAAGATAAAAATAAATCCTAAACATACTCAAAATAATAGGAACTACTAAAGGATTCCGATGACTCTAAACAGAAATAAAAATTGATCTCCGATTCGGAGCTATCCCAAATCCCTCGTATACCCATAAAATACATCAAGATTCGTGTTGACTGAAATCTTCAAGATCCATGCTGATTAATGTCTTTAGGATTCGTGCTGGATTGGCACCGAGATCTGGACTAGACTGGCTAGGATCTGGACTGGCTGGGATCTGCTCAATATCCCCATCATTTCCCCTAGGGTGGGGAGATCTCGACTCCATCGAGTCAGCCTGGAGGTACTCAAATAAATTTGGATCAATTTTCTGTAGCTCCTCTTCAGTAATCTAAGAATCCTCTGACTTCGGCCTGCCTTGCTAGTGAACTAGGTAGCCGTAGCAGTTTTGCCTCTTTGAAGACTTGATTTGCTCATCCAAAATACGTTCGATCACATCGTGCTTTCCTCTCATTTGGGCTAGTGGGATCTCAAGAGGAGGGTCACTCTCAAAGGAAGGTGCAGGCTCAAATGGATCACTAGGTGTCAATGCTGGTTCTTCATATTCAATTAGATCCAAAATATTGAAAGTAGGACAATTCCCATAATCAAATGGTAGATCAATAATATATGTATTCAGTCCAATTTTCTTTAAAATTTTGAATGGGCATGCTGATGGAAAGTGTTCAACAAAATCCTTAACTTGCTAGTGAGAATCTGCTAGTCGTTTATTCATTTGATTACTTATATTAATCAAATTCACTCCTAATCTTCTTCAGCTCTAACCTCATGGTCATATTCTTCATAGGCATCGGCTAATCCTGGGTCAGCAGTGTAGACTTCCTCTTCAAGGACATTACCTAGATCTTCGTGTTCTTCAAGTTCCTATATATGCAATGTTCTAGATGGACATTGACTAGCCATATGACCTATTCCGTTACACCTGAAGCAGTGGATCTTAGAGCTACTTCCTCGGGAAGTCTCTCCTATGATTCCTTTTTCTTTTTCATCTCTCTTAATTGGTGGGGTTGTAGATGGGGGTCGACTACCAGGGGTCTAACTCATGTTAAGTTGTGGACTAGTTGGGACTTGATTCATGCTAGGCCTTGGACCTAAAATTTCTAGTCTAGAAGGTTCAGGTCTACATATGATAGACATCTTTTGCAATCTTTCATAGTCCTGGGCTAATTGATATGCTTGCTCTAGACTATAAACCTCTCTCAAAAATAATTCTTTTTGAATATCCACTCTCAGACTAGCTCTAAATCGGGATAAAGTGATAGACGGGTCTTCATTTACATTACATCATATAAGATATTCATCAAATTTATCAATATAATTATTTACAGATCCGGTTCCCTGGGTCAACCTTTGCCATTCGTCCAGGAGTCGCTGTTGATAAGATGCAGGAAGATACTTCTCATGAAGCTTATCCTTCATCTCATCCCATGTTCCAATGGGATCCTATCTCCTATGAGTGGCTAATCTCGGGACATTGTGCCAATATAATTTGGCTTGACCCAACAACCTCATTTGGGCAAACCTAACTTTTCTATCCTCAGACATATCATAC
The DNA here is from genome assembly GCA_021397845.1 of Areca catechu. Classification (NCBI taxonomy): domain Eukaryota; kingdom Viridiplantae; phylum Streptophyta; class Magnoliopsida; order Arecales; family Arecaceae; genus Areca; species Areca catechu. The sequence continues at coordinate 48,840,304 of CM038045.1, read as the reverse complement.
CAAGTGAAATAATGATCCATTTCAGCTTCCCGGTCAATATATTCTTTGGGATCCAGGTGACCTACGAAACTCGGGGTGTCAACCTTAACATTTCTCATGATTCGTTCATCTTGATCAATTAGGTTGCAATAAGGTCTAAGTGTTTGATGACTACCTATATCAAAACCTGGATAATCATGTCGATCCCTAGGGTCAGGTCGAAGGATACGAGTACGACCACCATCATAATCTGGGTAGTCATTTCGGTCTTTAGGGTCTCAAGGATCTGTAACTCTTGATGAAGAGTTCCTAATAGGATGATTTGTGTTCACTAGTTGTTCCTCCTCAAGGGTTCCTATCCTTGCATCTAAAGATCTTAATTTGCTATTAATTGCTTCAAGTTTACTAATGATTTCCTGAAGGGCAGCTTCTAAACTGGGATCCATTTTGTTATCTAAGGAAGAAGGTTCTGATTGATACTTGATCCTTGACCTAGTTGTCATGCACAAGATTTTTTTTTTTTTTTTTGCAAAAAAAAATTTAAATTGATCCTAACCTAACCTATTGCTCTGATACCAAGTTGGTGCGGGACGGGCCGACAATTCTAGACCTAAGGACCTTAATGAAATCAGTGAAATAATTAATGAAGTAATTAAAGCTAAAGACTAGCAAATAATCAATTAAGAATTTAAACTAAGAAATAATCCTAGTCAAATCAAGATCCAATCTAGGAATTGACCCGATCGGCATGCATAATCAAAATATTCAAGATATTGGATCGTTGATCGTTAGGGAACGACCACTAGGTTAGGACTGTCCAATTTCAATAAAATTAGATCTAATTAAATAAAAGATAAATTCAGCAATTGATTAGATCAAGTTATCGAAGTGGTCTCACCTGAAACACGGAATATCACAAATTCTGGAAAAGTGAGATCGTCTAGAGGTAATCAAAATCCGGACCAGTGGTTCACGAGTGAGATGGATCAGAAGCCGTTGGACCTGAATCACCAAAAAAATAAGCAATATTGTCAATCCCAAATTGAAACCAGTAAACCCAATGCTCTTAGATCCATGAGGAAGTTTTAATCTGCTATAAAAACTGTGCTTCACGTATCTTCGAAACTGCTTTGAGATTTGTGTAGTACAGAAATCGGCAGCAAGGTCATGAATTGCTTTCATGATCGTGTTGAGCCGTTCTTCTCCATGGATCAACACCAAAAAATAGAGGAGGCCGGAGGGCTTGCGGCCAGATTCACTGGTGTCGACGTTGGGCGGTGACAGCGGAACAGATGGCAGTGGTCACGGCGGAGGCGACTGGCGATGGCAACAGAAGGAGTTCTGACAAGAGGCTTCATGGGAGGGGCTTTGGTTGCAGCGATGGCTTGCACGAGCGGAGACGAGGAGCGGAGGAGACGGACGAGGGTGCTGGGCCGGAGGGAGATTTTCGGTCGGTGGGATGGTTTTCTCGGTCTGTCGGACAGGAAGATCGGGCGATTCCGGTTGGTGGCTATGGGTTTGGATGACGGTCATGGGAGAAGCTTGGTGGATCCGGCAGGAAATGGGGCCTTGGCAAGGTGTCATGACAGTAGGGGATCGATGGGATCTGGCAGAGAGATGAGGGGCTTGGATGGGCGGAGGCTGATGAAGGTGTTGGATCTGATCAAAACAAGGGAGCTTGTGGTGATGATGAATGCGAGAGGCACCGAGCAATGCTTCGGTTGATTAGTTTGGGAAAGGAGAAGAAGAAGTAGAACCAGGAAGAGAGACGGGCGAGAGAAGGGGGAGAAGAAGAAGGAGAGGGGGGAGGAGTCGGGACACTTCCTGATCTTTCTCAAAATATTCTTCGCTAACTTTTATTCGATGACAAAGCCATCTTAAATAAAGCAACCAAACAACCGATAAAGATAAAAATAAATCCTAAATAGACTCAAAATAATCGAAACTACTAAAGGATTCCGATAATTCTAAATAGAAATAAAAACTGATTTTCGATTCGGAGCTATCCCAAATCCCTCGTACACCCATAAAATACATCAAGATTCATGTTGATTGAAATCTTCAACATCCATGCTGATTGATGTCTTTAGGATTCGTGCTGGGCTAGCCCGAGATCTGGACTGGACTGGCTGGGATCTGCTCAATGTCCCCATCACAGGCTTTGATACCAGTTGTTGGGGTTAAAGCACAATCATGAATAATTATATCTAGGATAAATTTAACCCCCGTGTGCTAATTAAAATTGGTAATAACTCAACAATATTAATCCAGCAAAAGTAAATCAAACCAAGTACAAGAAAATCGGATTTATGTGGAAAACCCTCCAATATGGAGGTAAAAACCATAGGGCCTGGAACCAGATCAAACTTTTACTATAATCAAATAATGGGTAAAGCAAGGTTTTTCTCTCTAACAGACTAGAGGCTCTCCAAATAGTATATGATGATCATCTCAGTATAAATATAAATATTATTGAGGAATACAGGAAGAAAACATGGAAGATCTCACCAGAGTCAAATATTTATCGATTATACGAGAGGAATCACAGTGATCCAAACCGTTCACTTTGTAGAGCTCACTGCCGTGAACAACATACTAAAATTTTATTTTGATCAGATTTTGAATTACTATCCGATCAAGACCTAGAAGGATCAAGATATATTTTCCATTTTTGTTTCTCTCTCTCGGTGCCGCTCGATTCTTTCCGTTGTTGCACGCTCCCATGAAAAATGCTCTTTCCATCCCAATGCCCTAAGCCGCTTTTAATAAAGCCAGGCCCCACAACATGGGTGGTTCTTTCCAATTCTAACCTTTTTAGATCCAAAAACCAAACTTTTGCTCAAGTCGACTAGAGCAAAGCTAATCTTGAGCAAGCCGACTCAAAAGTCGGAGACTATTTTTTAAATATTTTTGGAAACCTTGGTTACACTTACTTTACTGTGTAACCAAGCCATACATTTTCCCTTCACTGTCCGTTACTATAGAATCCCTAAAGGGACTACTATGTGCCTTAGAATTTTATGGATTTAATCAAAAATGGGATCAAGAAAGGTTTTGGCATACAAAAAGAGAAGAACCAGAGATTCTACTTTAGCCAAGCATCGAGCCAAGCATCAAAATGACCCTATTGCTCCACCGGCTCAACCACATCTAGCCATTTTGATGGCTGATCAACCCATCACCACTGATAGAAGAGTATATTTTGACTTCTTAGAGCAAGAACATCTTTGAATCAATGATTGGATTAAGAATCAAAGATGAAAAAGTTTTTACTTTCTCGAGGTATCAATTTATCCTACCTTGGTTAGAACTTTCTTTGAGAATATGAGGTTAGGACATGATTCAATTAGTTCTACTATTAAGAATTAATTAATTATGTTGAATAAGATGAGATTAGGCTACCTACTGGAAATGCCAAATAAGAGAAAATGTTATTTGAATTTGGAAAAGAAGATAGATGGTCTGAGGACTATTCTAGAAAGGAGAGATGTTAGAAACATCAAGAATTTACAGGCGAATCAATTGTCCTTAGAAATGTGGCTACTGCATAATATGGATAGTCGTATATCCTTCTCGAAGATTGAGAGATTTGATTGGGTGACTGAGAAGCACATAGCTTTCATGAACTATTTGATCAAGGGCCACCCTATCAATCTGCCATTTTTGATGTTATCTTAGATCAAGAAAGCTACCACGTCTTCCTTATGGCATGGTATTCACTCTAATATTGAGTAGTTTAAAATTGATTGCTCTAATGAGGATGCCAAGAGACTGCTACATGCAGATAGATACAATGAGAGATCACTTAATAGAATGGGTTACCACAAGATAGATGGAAGATGGGTGAAGAAACTCTCAGGTCAAAGGCCAGCAATATCTGATTCTTCTGATAAGGACTTTGCTGCTACTGGTAATGATGATGATGATGACAAGGATGATGATGAGGCTGAGGCACTTACCGCTACTAGACCCTCTATTGGAGAGACCTCTAGGTAGCTAGTCTAAAGACTCCACCTACTGTACTGACTTCTTCTACACTGATATCTACAAGAACTTCTATAGTACCCTCGACTACCATTAGGATTACTTTAGAGAAGTTCACTCGGATTTTTAAGACCCTAATTAGGAGAGTCAGCTCCATGATTAGAGATCTATGATAGAAGTTTACTTAGAGTCATCAAAGTGTCTTTAGATTCTAACAGGAGCTCAAAGGAGACTTGAGAGAGCTCTCACTTTGCTTGGATATAGTTGAGTAGGGGTAGAGGATACAAAGTATCAATCATACCTAGAAAATATGAGGGCAGATTTTGATTGTATGCGAGAAGCTATCGGTCAGTTTGTGAGGGAGTAGGCAGAGCCCATCTTACACATTTAGTAGGGCATTCATCGTATGGAGTCTGAGCTGAACAATATTTTGCTTGGTTTCACTAGATCTAGGTCTGTATTTGGTCCATCATTTAGCTAGACACCTAGACCAGCACCTACACTTAAGCCTCTTTTTAGTGCCATAGTCAGGCACAGGATTTTCTCCACCACCTAGAGCCGGACTAGCCTCTCAGACTCACTATATAGTAGATCCATCACATGTTCACACTAGTAGAATATATGCACCATACACTATCAACATCCTGAAGGATAGTGATAGTAATGAGATATCAGGATATCTATTTTTATATTTTCATATCTATGTTTTATTTTAATAATTTTTTGTGTTTTTATGTTGTACATTGTTCTTGATACTTATGATGTATCAAAGCTTGTACCAATGAAATAGTCTGAATGCTACATTATATGAAAACTTATACCTTACTTTGTGTTATTGTTATACTTTGTGTCAATGTTGTCTCTTTCTCTCTCATATCTACTCATTTTATCTTCTTTGTTGATAACAAAAGAGGTGAGAAGAGTAAATGTGCATGGAAGATTAGGAGAAGAGGCATGTGCATGAGTTCATGATATGTATAAGATTAGGGGAAGAGCAAGAAATATGTACATGCATATACTTGAGATCAAAATCCAAAAATTATGCATATATGATTAAAATTTAAAGGGAGAGCATTGTTCTAATTATTACAAACTCTAATAAAACCCTTATTAATATACTACGATATTTTGTGATACATCAAACATAAACTCTGATTTGTATACATTTCCAAGCTCTAATACTATTATGGATTCATTTCCTGAGTGATACACCACATATATACTTTAATACATGAAAATTTTAAAAATTTGATATATTCTATTGAAAACTTTACTGATACTTTAATACTTTGATATACTTACAATTCAGATACACCACAAAGTTTCAATGAATATATACATTACTCTAATATATTTTCTTATACTGTAAAGCTTTTAATCTCCATGCCCAGTATTTTATCATCATCAAAAATAAAGAGATTATTGACCCCAAAAATGATTTTGATGATTACAAAATATTGGAGCATGAATACTATACAATGCTTTTCAAATGATTAAGAATATTTTTGTAGAAAGCTTTCCAATGGACAACCTTCAATTAAAACCCTTTTAGATTATTGAAATTATTTATGAGCTATAAGAATCATTGTAAATCTTTATATATCATGGTAAATCCCTTAAAAGAGTTTTTGTATTATGAAAAGAGTAGAAGTTCAATTCTTGTAATTAAAAGTATTTGAGTTTGGTAGAAAGCCCATGAATATCCTTAGAAAACCTTAAAAGCCTTTGGAAGACTATTGGAAGCATTGAAGAGCCAAATTACAACTATTTTCTTGAAAAATTAAATTTCTAGCTAAAAGAGCCGACTCCCATTAAGAGAGTCGACTTTGGCACGGCATAATGGCACAGCATGCTGACTGGCACTGTTTAAGAAAGCCAACTCCCTTCAACCAAACCTTCTCTCAAACCAGTAGAGAACATGATTTTTGGATATAGTTTAGAGGAGCATTCTCTTAGATTTAGAGCTTTCTCTCTCAATCAGGCAGAAAGGATGGATTTTTGACCCAGTGCAAAAGAGTAGACTCTTTTCAAACAAGCCATCTCTCTTAGAAATAATAAAGAGCTTGATTTCTGGACACTATGCAAAAGAGCCAATTCTTTTCAAGCGAGCTGACTCTCATCCCATGAATTTTTATAATAACATCTAGTTCTAGAACTTATAGACTTCTAATTTCAAGGTTTCTAACGGCTATTTTTTGCTTCCCAACATCTCTAAGTGGCTAGCAAAGACTGAGAACTAATGAAAAAATACTTGAAAAAGTAAAAGAGATGATTAAAGTCAAAGGAAAATAACTTGTGAGAATATTATTCCAATCATTGCTAACAAGAGAGAACTCAAGAGTTGTCATCTAAAAACTCAAGAGAAGCATTACTCCTTCCCACCTAATCTCTTGAAATATTAAGTGAAGATCTTGGAGGGCATTAAAGAGCAATCCTTAAAAACTTGAAAGTCTATAAGAGGACCTTCATTGGCAACCTTTTACTCTTTTGAGAGTTTGTATAGTTGCTCTATTTTTATGTTTTTAAGTTGTTGTTTATGCCAGTAGGGAGCTAAAACTTGAGATTGGGTTTAAGCCTTGATTGGTTGATCTTAAAAAACTAATTAGGTTATTTGTGAACCTGAAAAATATTTGTTGAATTTGGATTTTAGTTTGTAAGCTCGGGACAAAATAAACTGGCTATTTCTTTCAAGAATATAGTAAAAATTCTAAGAAGTCCTTGGATAGTGGATGTAGAAGCTGGGATTACTCCGAACTACTATAATTTTTATTGTATTTATATGTTTGCTTGTCTCTCTATCTCTCTCTTATATTTCGACACTTGCATACTTTACTTGATATAATACTTAGCCCACACATCCATTGAGTTTTAAAAGGCACATATTTGGTTTTAATTTTAGAAAATCCAATTCACCTCCCTCTTGGATATCGATTTGGGCAATAGATATCCCAGCATCCTATAACAAAAAAAATAAAATATTATTAATAAATTTTAATAGATAAATATATATATCGATATAAAGGCGTATGTTTCAATATACTCCGATTCTTGAATAGAATATTCCTATGCATTCCATTTGATGATATGAAGCTATAGACACTCCCAGCCCATTGATTGAATGGTTAGATTAAATTTTGACCTCCTAGATCTTCTTTCCCTTATCTATCTTAAACATTTGAAGCTTCTAACTACAAAAATTTAAAATAAGTAAAGAAAATTATTAATAGACTTACCTATTATGATGATTGTGACAATAAGGCCAGCTAATCATACAAATACTGGTTCCAGAGAATCTCTACTACCATATAGCAGATGGCATCCTGGAGGCTCTGAGATTGCTGAGCAAAAAGATAGGTCATGACATCCTCAATGGGTGCATCACCCTATATTTGAGTTGTAAAGGCCTGAAAAGAGGATACCAAAGAATAGCGAGCTGTGAAAAGGTCGAAGCTATGCTTGAATCCTATAATCTAGCTCTTACTCATCCTTTCGGTGGCCTTGAGCCATCCCTTAAGATTAAGGAGGGGCTGAGAGGTGAGTTCTCATCGTGCTGCGATACAACATACTTCGTGTAATCCACTATATAGTTTATAAATTAATTAGTCCGGTTATACATATCAGTATATATAAAAAATAATAAATAATATTTTAAGTTATTATCATGATACATCAAGATCTCATATCTAAGTAATCACCAATCCACCTGAACTAGTATGTGGCATCCCATGAATATAGCTACCCCGGTGCACCACCTAGCTGCCATGTCTATAATAAATAAATAATAAAAATAAATTAGTTAAGACATATATGATCATTTTATATGAAATTAATATAAGCATAAGATTTTTACTAATTTATCTGCCACTATATGTGTGCCAACAAAGCTACCACTATAAGAAAATTAATTATTAGTGATAGCTAATTACCATCACTTATAGTAGGTTTGCCATTACTAATGCTATTAGTGATGGCTAGTCATCACTAATAATCCATTGCATATAACTTTGTCATCAATTATCATTATTCATGATGACAAAAAGTACCATCTCTAATAACGGTTATTAGTGACGATAATTATCATCGCTAATGCTAATAATCCATAGCATATACCTTTGTTGCTAATTTTCATTATTCATGATGGCAAAAAATGCATTCTCTAATAATGGTTATTAGCAATGGCTATTAGTGACAACAATCACTATCACTAATAATATTTCAAGATTTTAAACATGATTAAATAAAAAATTATTAGCTACCAAAAATATCATTGCTATAAAAAAAAGGCTATCGATGATAAGTCTTTAATGACAGCAATTACTATCACTAATATATTTTAAAAAAAATTAAAAATTAATTATTTTTAAAACAAAATATTTTAATTTTAATAACAAATAATTATAGTTCTTAAATCCTATTAGAAGTAAATTAATAATTAACAACCATAATTATAAATAAAAAATCTAATTATATTACATTAAAAGTATAAATTATATAATTTTATAAATTTGCACTACAGTATCAAAATTAAATACATAATATCAAGATAGAAAAAAATCATGTAAGATCCTACTAGTTGTCATTGTCCTCCAGCTCCTATCCCTGTATATCCTCTCTAGCTAGAGCCATCAAAATGGGCCAGCCCGACAAGTGGAGGGCCAAACCCTCACAGACCAAGCCCATTAGGGCTGAGTCAAAAAAGCCCTTTTAATAAATGGGCCATCAAATAGGTAGCTCGACTCTGGCCCTTATAAGTGATGGGATAGATAGGCCGACCCTTATAACTCATCAAAAAATTAAAAAAAGTTATAAAAATTATAAAAATTGATAACATGATTAAAATTTCTAAAAAATAAGATATAAAGAGATCCACTACTATCTCTTAAGTTAGTTTAATCCCTAGATTCGAAAGGGAAGGAGAAGAGACCACAGAGAGTGAGAGAGAGCATAGGTAAATGATTTAAAGTGGAGAACAAAGACTCTAGATTTTAGATTTATTGTAAGTGAATAGGGCTGGCCTACGGACTAGATAGGCTAGCCTGTCATAAGCCAGGCCATAAAAGGGCCAGGCTAAAAAACCTTTTGTTAAATAGGCTACAAAATACTAGCCCAGCCCTATTATTTTAAGGGCTTAAATGGGCCAGCCTATTGGCCATGGCCCATCATAACAGCTCTATCTCCTGCAGCTAGTGTATGAGAACCGGATGTCCCAGTATCTTGTAATGAAGATATGTAAAGTTTAAATATGTAAAGCTTCTAAATATAAAATTTAAAATAAATAAAATAATTTATTAATAGACTTACCTACTGTGATGGCTATGATAATGAAGCCAACTGATCATGCATATGTGGATCCTGGAGAATCTTGATAACCGTATCATGGATGGTATCCCAGAAGCTCTGAGATTGATGTGTGCATCACCCCCCATCTAGATCATTAGGGTCTGAGATGGGGATGCCGAAGGGTAGCGAGCTATTGGAGGGTCGAAGCTGTGCCCAAATCCTATGACCTAGCTCTTACTCACCCCTTTGGTGGCCCTAAGCCATCACTCAAGGTCAAAGAGGGGTTGAGAGAACGGGTCCTCACCATGCCACGTTACAACATACTCCGTGTAACCCACCTATACAGTTTACAAATTGATTAGTCCAATTAAATATATCAGTATATATATAATTAATACTTAATTTTAAGTTGTTACCATGATACGTCGAGATACCATATCTAAGTAATCACCAATCCTTCAGGACTAGTTTGGCCTCCCATAACTATAGCTAGCCCAGTGCACGATCCAGCTACTGTCTATGATAAATAAATAATAAAAATAAATTAATTAAAAAATATATACTATCAATTTAATATGAAATAATATAAGCATAGAATTCTTACTAATATATTGGCCACCACATGCATGCCAATAGAGTCGCCAGTATGCTTGATCAAATCCTGCTAGGTGGTATGATTCTGACATGTCCTCTATCGCCTATCAGAGTACTTGAAGTACTCCATGGTGTAGGCACCAGACCTCTGATTAGGGTTTCAATTTTTGGGTACTGTAATAAGGCTTCTAGCCTAAACTTTGTAATATTTTAGTTATTAATTGAGTCTCAAGTGTTTGTGTCTAGTCCTGTACTTTGACCAATTTGGTCAAGTTGTGTCCAGTACTGAGTCCAGTCCTGTATTAAGTCCAATCCAAGTCTGTTTGAAGTATGGGTCCAAGCAAGATTGGTTTTGAAGTCTAGTCACTTTTGAGCCAAGCCATGAAGGAAGCCAACTCAGCACAGGGGTGCCACCTCTTCATCCTATATGGCGCCATGTCAACTTGCCAAGTGGGCGGCACAATTCAGATTTTTGGACGCCCAAAGGGGGGACACAACGCTTGATACATTCCCTCTTTCCCTCCCCCCTATCATGCTATTTTCTAAGTATGGGTGGCCAGCCAATGGAAGGTCAAAGGAGGTTAGAAATGAGTTCCTTGCTTCAGGCCCTCATATCAAGCTTTCTTCCCAAAGTATGTGGCCAACTATGGAAGGAAGGGCAAGAATCCATGGGCGCCTCCATCTCCCACTCCCCATATCATGTCTTGTACCAAAGGTGGATGTACAACCAAGGAAAGGAGGAGGACACAAGCCTTGCTACAAGCCCCACTTCATGTCTTCTTCCAAAATGAGAAATCAACCTTCCAAGTCCAAGGGCGCCAAGATCCCTCTTCCAAGCCTCAAGTCAAGCCACGCCCAATCAAATTCAAAGTCTTGGTCAGCCAATGAGGAGAATTTTTTGAATTTTTGGGTGCCCCATCAAGAGAAGACTTGTATTTTCATTTGAAATTCAAAATGGATCCTAAGGTGCCTATAAAAAGGACCTTACCCCTCCTTTGTAATGCTATTGATGATGAATGAAAAAATACAAGTTTTGAGAGCCAATTCACTTTAGTTGCCTTCGTTCATTAAGAACGTCGATCTCCGTGAGGGAGCGCCTTCGCCTTCGGGCATCGAGAGGTATGAGGTCTCGAGTTACGAGGTCTCGAGTTACTATCTCTTCAACAACTCCATCCTCCAACTTCGAGTCGGAGTCCATTGGAATCATCCAACCGGGCGCCTAGCAAGAAGAACTCCACCCATCACCACATCAACTCGCATCCTTTCATCTATTGCTTTCTTTTTGATCGAATCCTAACTCTTCTCTTGAATGCTCGCAGGTCCTCCAGGTGCCACGAACATGGAGTCGGTTGCCCTTGTCGTCGTGACCTTCGGACAGAAAGCCGGCGCATCTGCGGGGTTGAATGCTTGATCATCCAGGCCATATCCGCGAGAGCGAGTGAACTCGGCATCGGGCGCTTCGGATCTTTGAGGTTTGCCACCCTGACTTCTAAGTAGGTATTGATATGAGAGCTAAGTCCTACGAGGTTTTTCAATCCTGGGGTCCTCTTTTTATCCTTGCTTAGGGACTTCTTGCTTGCCTGAAGTTCTTGTTAGTATAGAACCCTAGATCTACTCCTACTTGTTTTCGGGAATCCAAAAAAAAAAATATTAAAACTTAAAAATCATAAAACAAACAAATCACTTGCATCATTCTTCATCTTCGCATCTAGTTAGTCCCACATTATGTTTGGTATCAGAGCATGGTTAGGACTTAGCACTTCTTAAGTACTTGGATTAGGTGCTTCACCAGGCCGTCCGGTCTTAGGAGAAAAGTAGGGTTTCAAGACCCTCTCCTCCCATTCCACGGGGATCTCCTAAGGCATGTAGGGGTGCCACTGTGAAAGGCCTTTGAAGGGAACACAAGAAGAAATGTTTTTGTGAAAAAAAAACCAAAAAAAAATTTTTGCATCATTAGATTTCATCTTTTTTTAATTTCTGCATTTTTTCCTTTCCGAATATGGTCTGTTATTTTTGGTATTTCTATTTGTAGAGATATCCAAATCTTCTGATTTTTATTTTGTTAGATCACTCATAATTGAAAATATTTTTGATAATTTTATCAGATTTTATTGCAGCTTGTAAAATTTCTACAAGCCGGAATACTACCTAAGAAGAAATTCTATTCTGAGAATTTCAGCAAGTGCATCTTTTCATGTTTTCATTTGTCAAATAGTTTAATCTTGTATTTAGGGTTATATCTTTTTATTTACATCATCTTATCTCTGTTATCATATATCAAAAATCCAAAAATATAACTTAGAGACATATCATTAGATCATTTGTTTGCCATCATTCTCATAAATCATCTTAAGGGCATCAACTTGACTTAGGATCAGGATTTCATTACCTATCCCTAGCCCAAAAATCATCAACCTGCATAACGAATCCAACCCCTAAGTAAAATAGAGTAGACACTTAACTTACTCTAGTGAGCTAGGGACACCCACGAAGTCGGGTCGAACCAAGTGTCAAGCCAAGTTAGACAGCTTGTTTGTGTGTGCTTGAGTAGCTGGTATCTAGGCAAGTGGTTCAGAGACAAGAGCCCGAAGGAAGGTGGGTTGGTTTGCTTACCTGGCCAATTTCAAATTGGTGTCTAAGGCAAGCAAAGAGGAACCTCCACCAACATTACACTTACCTGGCCAAGTGCCAAGTTACCACCACCAAGTTTGTCTTCTTGATCTAACATTTGGTTTGATCTCTTAGGTCTAGTAAACCCATAACGTCTTTCGTTGTGTGTTGCATGTCAACTAGATCAGGAATCCCCTATCACCCCCATCATTCCCAGTCAAGTGGACCCATGGAAAACACCCACGATGATCAAATAAGGGTCATCACTGATCAGTTAGCTAGGATAAACAAAAGGCTTGATGAGTTTGAAGATATAATTGGAGCCTTAGAAAAGGACATTAGTCCATTTATCGAGCCTGAGTCTGAGTCACCTCCCTACCCTAGGGAATACCCTCAGCGTGATCCTTTCTTAGAGGCTGAGCCAGAAGATCAATTGCTAGAAGAGTATGAGGGAGAGGAAGAACAGTTTGAATCTGAAGACCTGTTAGGAGTAATTAGGTACATCCTTATCCAGGACATAGTGCAAGAAGATTGGCGTAGGACCAACATCCTACAAACCTATGTCAGATTAGGGGATAAGGTATGCAAGATCATAGTTGATAGTGGGAGCTGTGTCAATGCCATTTCTTCAAGTACTGCCAAATCCCTATGATTTACCCCAGTTCCTCACCCCAACCCTTATAAGGTCTCGTGGATTGATTCAACCTCCATACCGATACAGTCTAGGAGCCAAGTCTTGATCAAGCTGCAATCATATAAAAAAATGATTTGGTGTGATGTCCTTCCCATGGGCGTCTGTAGTATTATCTTAGGTCGATCCTAGCTTTACGATCACGATGCCACCCTGTATGGTCGGACCAATAGCTGTACCTTCAACCACCATGGGAAGAAATTTACAATCAATCCAATTCAGCCTAAGGACCAGGTTAAGAGAGAATCGACTAGCCTAAAGGAAAAAAAGCCAGAAGTTAACCTGATCCAGGCCAAAGAGTTAGAAAATGTGATGACTGAGGGAACCCCTACCACAAAAGAGACTTATGAACCAACTTGAAGAGAAGAACCTTCTGATGAATTTCAGGAAAAAAAGATTGAGCCCATTAAGAATGTAAGTGAAGAAACCACTGAGCCTATTGAGGAATCCCAAGAAGACATCCATGAATCAAGTTTAGTGGAAAAGTGTGATGAAGATGGGCCCAAGATGGAAATCATTAAGGAATCAAAGGATAATGATCCTGAACCCACTACAGAATTTGAAGAAGAAATGACCAAGTCAGGATCAAACAAAGTAGATGAAAGTGAAGGTTCTCAAGTATTGCCCATAGAGAAGGTCTAAGAACAAGAAGTAGACATTAGTTTAGAGGACTTTCAAGATAAATTTTTCAAAGACCTTCCTAATGACCTTCTACCTTCTAGGAGCACCCAGCCTACCTTAGAACTTGCACCTATAGATCCTCCTAATACTAATCATGAGGTTAGGACAAGCACACCCATAGACCAACATTCACACATTAAGGTCAGTCTCTTTAACTTTGAACCAGTCCCTGAGTCTCCTTCCTATTTCCTACCCTTCCCTGAGCCTTCTCACATTTCTAGAGCCATGGGGTTACTTTTTGTTGAGATTACCAGAATGCAGGACTCCTTAGAACCCATCCCTTTTGCCATCTACTTCTGGCATACCTTATGGCATTTGCTAGGGATCCATGATAATTTTTCTTGTGCATACCAAACCAGGGTCAAACCTAGAGAGTCAATAATCTGATAGGTTTAGGCCCTAGAGAGTCCAATAAAATTTTGCTCTATAGGAATGCTTAGTTGAGTTTGTGTTTTGTATCATGTTAGGATTTTGCATTAAGTACTAATTTTAAAATAATTTGGCTAATTCCTGAAAGAGAACTAAAGAGTTTGATCTAAGGGATTCTATAATAATTAGGCTTAGGCTTGAACAGTTTTTACCAGGAACCGTTAAGAAACTTCATGCTCATAGAGCTGGCCCCTTTAGAGTGATAAGGAGAGTTGTCCCTAATGCCTATGTGCTTGAGCTACCCCCGGATTATGGCATTAGCTCGACTTTCAATATCTCAGACTTAGTCGAGCACAGGGAACCAGCAAACATACCTAGCGAGCCATTTGGACCTAACCTTTCTTTTGAGAGTGAACCCGAACCAAAGTGTCAATCTCCAATTTTACCTAAGAGAGGAGAGCGGATCTAGCGTGTCCTGGATGACCAAGCTATTATCACCTAGGGCAAAGGTTATCAATGTTTCTTGGTCCGATAGCAAGGCCGACCTGAGTCCGATGACTCGTGGATTACCCGGGAGGACTTGCAGCACCTCGACCCCGACCTTCTAGAAAAATAGCAAAGCCAAATCAACCCTTACTCGACAGGGTCAAGTTCCTCCCACCCCGGAAGAATTGGTGTGGGCACCAGACCTCTGATTAGGATTTCAATTTTTGGGTCCTATAATAAGGCTTCAAGCCTAAACTTTGTAATATTTTAGTTATGAATTAAGTCTTAAGTGTTTGTGTATAGTCCTGTACTTTGACCAATTTGGTCAAGTTGTGTCTGTACTGAGTCCAGTCCTGTATTGAGTATAGTCCGAGTCTGTTTGAAGTATGGATCCAAGCAAGATTGGTCTTGAAGTCTAGTCACTTTTGAGCCAAGCCATGAAAGAAGCCAACTCAGCTCAGGGGCGCCACCTCTTCATCCTATGTGGCGCCATGTCAACTTGCCAAGTGGGCGGCACAATTCAGATTTTTGGATGCCCAAAAGGGGGACACAACACTTGATACATTTCCTCTTTCCCTCCCCCCTATCATGCTATTTTCTAAGTATGGGTGGCCGGCCAATGGAAGGTCAAAGGAGGTTAGAAATGAGTTCCTTGCTTCAAGCCCTCATATCAAGCTTTCTTCCTAAAGTATGTAGCCAACTATGGAAGGAAGGGCAAGAATCCATGGGCGCCTCCATCTCCCACTCTCCATATCATGTCTTGTACCAAAGGTGGATGTACAACCAAGGAAAGGAGGAGAACATAAGCCTTGCTACAAGCCCCCCTTCATGTCTTCTTCCAAACTGAGAAATCAACCTTCCAAGTCCAAGGGTGCCAAGATCCCTCTTCCAAGCCTCAAGTCAAGCCACGTCCAATCAAATTCAAAGTCTTGGTCAGCCAAGGAGGAGAATTTTCTGAATTTTTGGGCGCCCCAAAGAGAAGACTTGTATTTTCATTTGAAATTCAAATTGGGTCCTAAGGTGCCTATAAAAAGGACCTTACCCCTACTTTGTAATGCTATTGATGATGAATGAAAAAATACAAGTTTTGAGAGCTAATTCACTTTAGTTGCCTTCGTTCCTTAAGAACATCGATCTCCGTGAGGAAGCGCTTTCGCCTTCGGGCATCGAGAGATATGAGGCATCGAGTTACTATCTCTTCAACAACTCCATCCTCTAACTTCGAGTCGGAGTCCATTGGGATCATCCAACCGGGCGCCTAGCAAGAAGAACTCCACCCATCACCACATCAACTTGCATCCTTTCATCTATTGCTTTCTTTTTTATTGAATCCTAACTCTTCTCTTGAATGCTCACAGGTCCTCCAGGTGCCATGAACACGGAGTCAGTTGCCCTTGCCGTCGTGACCTTCAGACAGAAAGCTGGCGCATCCACAGGGTTGAATGCTTGATCATCCAGGCCGCATCCGCGAGAGCGAGTGAACTCGGCATCGAGCACTTTGGATCTTTGAGGTTTTCCACCTTGACTCCTAAGTAGGTATTGATCTGAGAGCTAAGTCCTACGGGATTTCTCAATCCTGGGGTCCTCTTTTTTATCCTTGCTTAGGGACTTACTTGCTTGCCTGAAGTTCTTGTTAGTATAGAATCCTAGATCTACTCCTACTTGTTTTCGGGAATCCAAAAAAAAATCATTAAAACTTAAAAATCACAAAACAAACAAATCACTTGCATCATTCTTCATCTTCGCATCTAGTTAGTCCCGCATCACTCCATTAGTCATAGAGGGCCTCCCATATATTTGTCCATATCCAATGATCCCTGAAAGACTTCCATTTTGATGGTGACTTGGAATGGAGTGCTTTATGGTAGCCTACCTGAGACTGTACAACCCGTTCCAGAGCCTACGTATGGCCACCTTCTTGAAGATCAAATGGCCAACCTCCTCAAGTTGAGGAGTCACGAATCGATAGTAATCCTACAAGTAAAAGAAAACTTATATTAAATAAATAAAATATATATAAATTATGAATTTAAAAATTAAACATATTTGACTTATTAGGAATATCTGCCAGGCTGCATCACAAGCCGCTATGATCAACTAGAGAACTTATCCACTGATCCCGGCATCAATCAGCGAATGATCTTGATAACCACCAGGCTCTTTGATTGTATTGCAGGCTCTTTGAATGTACTACAAAATTAAAATTTAATAATAAACATTAACTTTAAAATGATTAAATTTTAAACATATTAATACAAAGATGTAGTACTTATGAGCAGCTCTGAATATGGATGAGCTCTCTATCCTCCGGCTGAGTCAGAGGTGCCATAAGTCGGGAGGGTCATTGACCATGATATTGAGTCTGAGAGCCGATCGCTACTACGTATGACTATAGGATTACTGGTGACCCCACATCCTCTAAACCTGATCGAAGAACATCTAATATAAAGAAATATTTTATTAGATCATAAAGTATAAAATAATATAAAAAAGAATATCTAGAGTTTTAGAGTTTATTGCGTGGAGTGAGTGGTGTAGAACTATATGAGCTGGTAGCATGATTGCTCTCTCCTCAAGAGCTTTATCCTCTAAAGCTCTTTCCTGGCATGACTCTGACCTTTGGAGGACATGATGTATAATTTCTGAAAATAAAAGTAAATAGATGCATCAAATTAATTATATATATAATTATGGATAGTAATGCAAGATTTAAAATGATTACAAAGGGCATAGATAGAGATAAAGCAAACAAAACAATAAAAGAAGAAAAAATTGGACTCCCTCTCTCTGTGAGCACTAAAAGAAAAGAAGAAAAGGAGACGGAGAACAAGGAGATAGCTAACTTTTACTTATGAATAATGACTAGTTTTTTAGTTTATATTATTTGTCTTGGTAATAAGTTCTATAATTGAAAAGAAAAGAGGTTACATGATTTAAATGCAACTAGTATGATATAACTAAAGAAAAAATTGGGTATAAAAGAAATCATCATGGAATTACTAGAATTCATAAGCCTAGTATCATTGACTGCAGGAAGAAATTAAAGGCTAGATCTTGAATTGGTTAATAAAAAGGTATTTTCAATTGTACTTCATATATTGCTATCCTCTCCAACTCCTTCATTCAACCGGTGATGATAGCAGTGATGCAACTCTCGCACCAGCCATTTCTGATACCTCTCATTCCAAGGTGAGCATCCATCATCAAACTTTGGCACCAAAGCTACTTAGGGCCACTTGTTGATATCCAAATCTCGTGCATACTGATTAAATAAATAAATATCTAATTAATTAAATAAAGAATAATTTATCAAATAAATAAATAAATATCTAAATAAATAAATTAATTAATAATATTACATCTAATTAATTAAATAATTAACTAATTAATTAATTAAATTAACATCTAAATAAATAAATATTTAATCATCATATTAGTGTGCTTACAAATTCTTCGTTGTGCAATCTCATCTGCCTAGCTATTGATTTCATTCACTATGGAGATTTTAACACTTTGTTCATCTTTAGTTATATCATTTATATCGTAGGCTGGCCTAATATCATCAAGTGCAATCTTTGGTCATGGATGAATTCATATTTCAATGCATATAAATTGTTAACTTTGTTCAGTTTATATGCATTAAAATATGAATTAATCCCCAACCAAAAATTGCACTTGGTGATATTAGGTCAACTCATGATCGTACAAATGATATAACTAAAGATGAAGAAAGAGTTACAATCTTCATAGTGAATGAAGTTAACAATGAACAAGTTTCCACTTGGCCCTTGCATGAATGATGCCTCAACCATTATGCTGTATTTAATTTTGGCAACTGATGGCTATAAAGAACCAAGGGAGGCTTGCTCGTGGTGCATGACGATTGATCCGAAGTGACTCAAGATTTTGAAATCTTTCCATCCCCTACTATAAAAAGGGGTGTCTTCTCTTCTTTTCATTCTTCATCTACTTTTCTTCTCTTACTTGTCCTCCTGTTACCTCTCACTCTAGTAACGAGCATCCAATTTTCCTCTTTTTCTCTTTTGTTCTTTCCATTGGGAATCTTATAAAGTGGTCCTTTGTCATCTCCGACCATCTCTGTCTTCCATTTTTTTCTTTTTAGATGGGTCTATCTTCTTTTATTTTTTTTTTCTGCCATGGTGGGTTATGAGAGCTCAGGGAGTGAATGGTTATTGGAGGAGAGGGATTATGGAGGATAAAATCTAAAAATCCTAAAAATACGGGCAAAGGGGTGTATCGGATTGGAGACCTTTAGGCCTAATGCATATCGGTCTGTATTAAGCTCGGATGACTTGGCTTGGATCCAAGTCTAATACGGAATCCTTGGGGAGTTTACTTTGGAACTCCTCGAATCCAATGACTGAGTGAATAATCTATCTTTGAGTCAGCTCGGAATGTATGAGGATGCATTCCAAGCAGGCTTGAGGCTTCTGATTCCTTCCTCGCTCCTTGGTCATCTTAGGTTTTATAATATTTTCTTGTATACGACTCGAGAAGGTTTCCTGGATGCCTTGAGATGCGGGGATGGCTAGTTATCTTGGACATTGGCTGGGACCTGAGACTTGAGCATACAGAGCATGCCCAAGCTCGAGTGTTTGCAATGCTGCACTATCGATGTGCCAATCTTGATGTCACCATCTTGCATCCAAACCCTCTCCCATTGCCTCTCTTGCACCAGCAACTGGGATGTCACCCTCAAGACCCTCATCATCACCTTTCGTGCCCTCCATGATGCCGGTCCCGACTTCTCCCACAAGGCCCTCTCCGTATCCCCCCACCACTACTACCTCCTTGACCTCTCCACCTTCTATAAAGACTCCTCCTGGGCACCACCTTCGTCCACACCTATGCCCTCTACCTGCCTTGACTTTGCCCTCCTTGACAAGCTCGGCAACCTCCACCACCATTGTGTTGCCTCCACCAACTACATCGCCAACATGAAGCTTCCCCTCATCCTTTGATCCTCGATCACATTGCCACTAGAAGTACCTCCTCTTCATGGACTGGTAGGCCGGGTTCGAGTCGAGCCTTTTTTTGGGCCGAACCAGACCAAAGGCATGCCTGAGATTGGCCTGAAAATTAATGGACTATATTATTAGGCCCAGGTCCGATCCAAAGCTCATCAAGCCGATCTGAGTCTAGTTCCAGCCCTATCTGCATACCGAGACTTGAGTCTCATGCATACAGGACATGCATCATGCACACTTCATTAATTATTTACTTAACTGAATTAACATCAAATTAATTTAATAATTAATTAACTAAATACCTAAATAAATAAATAAATATCTAATTAATTAATTAATATAAAAAAGTAACTTTTAATGATGGCTTTGGTGCCTTCGTCACTGTCATCGCTAATACTCATAATGTAAGGCAGACTATACTTATAATGCAAGGTAGATCCCATAGATGGTAGGCTCCATGGATAGGGGATGGTAGATTAAGCATGCAAGGAGGGACTGAGGTGCTGGAATGGATGGATGGCGGATGGCAAATCTGGCATGCATGGAGGCACTAAGGCATCGAAATATATGGCGGTGCACTAGGGTGAGGACCTGGGTTTCGATGGCCGACGAGAGAAGAACACCGCTAGGGGGAGAAGATTGGAAGGCGATGGCTTGGGGAGAGTGATCGGGCATGACCATGGGAAGGGGGAGCTGGCAGGAGAGGGGGAACCAATAGGTGCTGTCGGTGGGGGAGGGAAAGCTGGCGGGGGAGGGGGAACTGGTGGGGTATGGGAGGTGGGGGGAGGGTGAATCAAACCTTTTCTTTTTATTAGATTAAGGGAGGGGGAGCCGGCAAGGTAGGGATGGCATAGCACAAGATGCCAGCAAGGGAGGGGACACCAACAAGGGATGGAGAGCCAGTGGGGTAGGGGTGACACAACGCAAGATGTTAATGGGGGAGGGTGCGTTGGCAGGGGAGCGAGGAACAGGGGAAGGGGATATTGAGGGGGAGGGAAATTTTTTATGGGATAAGATTTTTCTAGCTCTCGAGCTCCCAAAGAGGTCACATGGGATCACCATTAGTGATAAAAATGCATTCTATCACTAATAGTGATCACTATAATATTTTTTAAGTACCACTATTAGCGATGACAAAGTGACACTATTAGTGATGGCAAAATGCTATCACTAATTATGTTGGAAATAAATTAATTTTTTTAGTGACAGACTTCATCGTTGGTAATAAATAGATTCTATTGCTAATAAATAATTTCTAAAAAATTAAAAAATTATAATTTCAAAACTTTTAGTGATGGTTTTTGCTACTGTTAATAGCCAATTATTATCACTAATATTATTAGCGACAAAAATTTTTTTGCATCGATTTTGTGGTTGTTAAAAAAGATGTTATGTTAGTGATGGCTAATTAGCTATTATTAATACTTGAATTTCTTGTAGTGTATTGATATCTTGATCAAATTTTGTTGGGTGCTCCGGTTCTATCGTGCCCTTTGCCACTCACCGAGTACTCCTCAATGCTCCACTGGTCATAGAGGACCTCCTATATATTTGCCTGAATCCAGTGATCCCTGAATGACTTTCAGTCTGATGGTGACTTGGAATTGAAGTGCTTTATGGTAGATTGCCTGAGACTGTACAGCTCATCCCAAAGACTATGTGTGGCACCTTCTCGAAGGTTGGATAACCAGTCTCCTCATTCTAAAGAGTCTTGAATCGATAGTACTCTTGCAAGTAGAAGTAAGTTTATATTAAATAAATAGAATGTAAATATTTCATAAACTTAAAAATTAAACATATTTGACTTACTAGAAATATCTCCTGGGCTACATCATGAGTCCTCGATGGCCAATTGGAGAACTCGTTCATCGACCCTGGCATCAATCAATGAATGATTCTAGTAATCATCTGAGACACTCCTCGATACCTTCCCTAGGCTTGAGCATGTAGAGTACATGACTTAGGCCCCAGCTTGTGCTTTGCATGCCAAAATCTAAATCTCGTTTATACAGGACATGCATCCCTATGCACCTAATTATTAATTAATTAATTAATCATCTAATTAAATAATTAAATTGATATATAATTAATTAGTTAAATAAATATATAATTAAATTTAATTAATATATTTTAAATAAAAAAATTAACTTTTAGCGATGGCTCCATCATCATTGCTAATATTCACAATGCAAGGTGGACCTTATGGATAATGCAAGGCATGCCCTATGAATGGTGGATCCGGTATATAAAGACTGAGATGCAAGAACTAGTTGGAGGGACGGGGATGTTGGCATCAAGATGGGGATGGCAGTGTTGGCTTGAGGACAACGGTGCTGGCTCAAGGATGATGTGTGGGGACATGCCTGCAAGAATGGGGATGCGGGGACTTGACACGAGGACGATGGTGTGGCAGGATGGGGACTTGGGCTTCGACAATCAGCAGGGGAAGCACGCCGACAGAAAATTCAGCATGGGGGGGTAATCGAGCATTGGGAAGGAAGAAAACATCATAAAAATACTGGATCTAACATGGGGAACCATGTTGGGCACCGGGAAGGCAACAGTGCAGGCATGCTAGTGGGGGAGGAGAAAGGAGAATGGCAGGAAGAGGAGGTGAGGGGCACACAAAGCAAATTATTTTCCTTTGATCAGGTGCCAGGGGGTTTTGGGCATAGACTATTACCAATAGCAAAGCTTTCCATCACTAGTAATAGTCAGTGATACCTTGTATTTAGGAATCAGTATTAGCTACGATATTTCACCATTGCTAATGATCCAACATCATCACTAATAATGAATTTCTAGAATTTTTAAAAAATAAAATTTTAGAATATTCAGTGATGGCGAAATAGTTAGATTTCTATCGCTAATAGTATTAGTGATGAAAAAAAATTTGGTCAATTTTGTGTTTGTTAAAAATGGATATTAGTGATGGCTAATTAGCCATTGCTAAATTTAAATTTCTTGTAGTGATATGTGTTTTGCAATCATAGAGATTATCTAACAAGTGGTATCAATGCTCGAGTTATCTGGGTTATGGTAGTGTTGATCGGGGTTGAAGAAGATAGAGAAAACATACTCAATTAAGATAGATGTCAACCTATATGATGGAAAGAGTAATTTCTTCTTATGGCAAGCAAGGGTGAAGCAAGTGCTCATCCAACAAGGATTGATAAATGCTCTTTGTGTGAAGAAAAGCTAACTACTATGGAGGAGAAGAATTGAAAGCAGTTCCAGGTGCAGGCAGTGAGCATAATCTGTTTATACTTAGTGGATGATGTGATAATCCATGTGTTTAGCAAGACTTCTCCAACAACAATATGGATGAAGCTCGAGAAGATATATATGGCAAAGTCACTCAGCACTCTCTTCCTTTAGAAGTTCTCTACCAGCTATGGATGGCGAGGGATAGAGCATGCAGGAACATCTTAGCAACTTCCAAAAGATCCTCACTGATGTCCTTAGCATTGGTGAGAAGGTTAAGGAGAAGACTAAGATGTTGGTCTTGCTTTCATTGCTTTTTCCTTCATTTAAGCTTTCGTAACTGCTCTTCTTATAGGAAAGAGCACCATCGAGATAGATGAAGTCACTTCTACACTTCTCTAGAATAAGGTTTTCAGATAAGGGAACTAAGCCTCGAGTTTAGGCAGTGGTTCAGCTTTGACATTGATTGGACATAGAGGTGGCAAAAGATCACAAGGTTGTAGGGATTTGCATGGTGCTCCCAAGCTTTAAAGATACTTGGAAGACCATGGCAGGGATGCTGGAGGTGATCCCTGGAGCTTAGGGGCATGTCCCAAGCGGATCCTGGAGGTATTCCAGGATTATCTGGAGGAGCTCCAAGAAGGGCTCCAGAGTCATGCTGGGTCAGGGGGCTTGACCCAAAGTTGAGGATTTTCTCATATTGATTTGTTGAGGGGAGTTTTTTTGAGAGATTGTAATATAACCTAGTTGGGTTATGGGTTTGGGTCCAGGTTTGTTAATTGGTTAGGAGGTTACTAGTTGGTTGGTTGTAACCAATAAGGAATCCCAACCATGTGAGATATCCTAATCAGTTTGTTATTGGCCCAAGACAAGTCCTAATCATCCATGTGATTGTAACCACCAAGAAGTTGTGAGCCCATGTGATTGTAGTCCAACAATATCAAGAAGTCTAAAATGGTTGACGCCCAACTTGAGGAGGATTTCACCGCCCACTCTTCTATAAGAAGAGGGGGCGTGCGTGAACTTGGAGGTGCGTCCAAGGAGGCCAACCCTTTGGGGTCCGGTTCGGTTTGGATCCAAGGGAAATCAGCTTTGGGCTTCTCGATTTGGAGAGAGGTCGACCACGTTGAAGGCTTGGAGCGTGAAGACACCTCACAGTCATGGAAAAGACTGTGAGGGGCTGATCTTGGAGTGCCCCTTTGGGCGTGGACTATGGGAGACCTCCTGGGTACAAGTAGGCCATGGTGGAGGACTTCAGATAAGACCACGTGGAGGGACTTTCCATGTGGGGACATGGCCATGGGAGGTCCTGCATGAGGAAGTCTGTAGGTGGAGCTTTTTTCGGTAAGAGGAGGCACGATCATGGCTTGGGCTTGCAGAGAGGCGCACATGAGGGAGACATCACGTGGAGGGCTTGGTACCGTGGGGTGTTCCACGGGGCTTTGGAGAAGGGGCATCTGCATTGAGGTGTTGTCCGCAGGTGGGAGACACACATTGAGGTATTGTCCATGCATGGCCGTACGTGGGTTCTTGGGGCGTGAGGCATGCAAGAGAGAAGACATGCGGGACAGTGAGATGCTTCTCAATTTTTAGAAGGGTGCCGAGGTTATGTCTTGATTGTATCAAGGATTCTTCTCCAAAGGATTAATAAAGCAATCTTTATTTTTCTCCTACATCTATTCTCTATAACTTCATTGTTGCATGATGTTGAATCCAAAGAACAGATTGTTGGATTGTTTTCTTCCAGATTGCTATCACTGCATATAGGCGCTGGTCTGGAACAGTGCCTGGAATTTTCAACAAAGGTGAGTAGTTCAGGTCCAAGTCGAGAGACTTTAGTAGGATCAAATGCTACCAGTGTGATGAGTTAAGGCATTAATAAGAGATTGCGCACAGCGCAAAGATTGGACAATGGTTACTATGGTGATCCTTAGTATCAACATTGATGAATATGATGAGGGGTTATAGTATCTGATGAGATATCTATTTTTCCTTTTCAGTGGATCTTAGACTCTGCTTATTCATATCATGTTTGTTATAGAAAGGAGCTGTTTGACTCTCTAGAAATTAGAGATGACACTTTTACTTGCTGAACGGATCAAGTTGTGAGATCAAGGGCCTTAAGACTTTATAGATACATGATGAAGTAGTGAAAAAAATTGAATGAGATCCGATAATATCCAATTTTAGGAGAAATTTGATCTCATTGAGTAGAGTAAATTCAAGGAGCTATAAATGGGGAGCTGTTGATAAAATCCTTAGGGTTGTGCATAGCAATAAGGTTGTTTTGAAAGGAAAGAAGTGTAGAGAATAGTACCTCTTGACAAGGAGCTCAGTACAAGGTGGAATCTTTGGTGCAAGATGAAGTTTAACACAAGATGGAGTTCCAAGTACAGGTTAATTGGACATGAGATGGGAGAGGATGACAGGTGATGTCTCAAAGTGAAGTTCTAATTGCTATAGGAGGCTACCCCAAGCAAGTCATAGGCCAGGTAAATCATAACATATAATAAAGATGGGATCAAGCGGCTAGCTTGTCTATGAATAGCCAAGCATTCATCTCAAAGCATGGGTGCAAGATCATTCACAAGCTCTCAAAAGTTATGTGGAGGCTGAATATCAAGTTGAAATAGAGGTTATTGCGTAAATGCCTTGATTTGGCCTGGAGGAAGATACATTCCATGCACATGCATGGCCCGCAAGAGATCCAACTTGCAAGCACGGCTTGTAGGCCCGCAGGCACATGGCCCAAAGACACACAGGTAGCATGATCCACGTGCGAGGGGAGACCTAGCACAGTCCATGTGCGTGGACGTGCACAGGCGAGTGTAGACCATTTGTGCTGCATGGCACGGCTTGCGGTAGGCCACCGCGCAGTCCATGCATAGTTCACGCACTTTTTGGGCTAATTTTTGGGTTTCAAGATGTGGTTTCGAAGGCTCTTTGGAATCCTTTTTTGTTTACGAGTTTTATATACTATTTTAACTCAATTTTTGAGTCCTTATACATTTTGGACTAGGTTTTGGGCCTATAAAAGGAGGTAGACAGCCTTGAGAGTCTAGATGTATCATGTAGCAAAGAATAGTTAAAGAGTCTTCCTTAAAATTTTTTTAGAGCTTTGTGAGGAGTTTGGATTTCTTATTGAGCGATTATTGTATAAGGATTGAGAGCGTGGATTTTGTCTCTTATATTCATGTTTTTTTCTCGTAGTAAAGCTTTATATGCCTAATTGAATGTATTTGTACCTTTTCTCTTCTTCCTTTTTCTGTAGTATCGATATTGTTACTAGCATTGTGAACTTGGATCCGTATTTCGTAATAATAGGGATTCCCCAACAATTATAGCTCTCCTCCCCACACCTACCCTAGATCTCAATACATTATTCATTGCTATAGTCATTGTGACCCATACTAGTTTTTCTCTCTTTATTTGATTTCTTTGTTTTTTAACTCTCCAACTTCTTACTCTCTATCAAGCTTTACTTGCCATCACTGCCATGCCAACCACCATTGATATGGTAGTTGCAGTTGTGGTGACTGGTCCATACTTTCATATGATTGTGAAAGAGACAAAGAACTAAAACTAGGACATTATAAATGAAGGGCAAAAATTTAAATCCCTAGATTGGATGGTAGGAATTTTATCTTCATACTTTTGTTGATGCAGCTCTATGTCCCGATGGCTTTTATGTTTTTGTTTGATTTGCAATGGTGTAGCCCAACCACAAATTTAGATAGCATGTTTAAAAGATAACCAGTAAACAAGTAATCGGTTACTAAGCACTTGTTTACTAAATCTAACGTCACTCTCTTGTCAAGAACAATTTGGAATCATTTTTTATTGAATACATTAAAAAGGACCATAACACAATCCTAGCCCATGACATGCACTTGAGCTGTGGACCATTCCTACATGGTTAACAAGTGAGATTTCTTTTGCATTCTTATTCTAATCTGACTGAACAATCAGATCAAACTAGCTATTGTTTGATTTAATTCCCATGAAAAAGTAATAAAAATTCTTAGCTTTTATTATGTTATATGTATTTTGAATAACAATTTATTTGCTATTTTATTATTTAGAATGATCTAATTCAAGATTTTTGAATGATTTTGTTCTTGATCTATATCTAAATCTCAAATGTCATTATCTAATTTTATACAAATTTTTGTTATGATATGGTATCCATTGACATACAAAATGGGACATGTCATGCGAATATAGTTTATACCAATGTCGGAAGTCTACCTAAATGATAACCATCTACATCTAAAAAAAAACCGTCTCCTATCAAAGGATGCTACATAATTGAGAATTTCCTTAGCACTCGTGAAATGGTTTCTCATTATAAGAAGATGGGTCAAAAGAGTTTTCTATGTAAGTTGGACTTTGAAAAAGCCTTTGATAAATTGACTTGGAGATATTCTTCAAGCAAGAGGCTTTCATACTAAGTGGATTGTTGGGTTCGCTGATTGCTCTCTTTTTTTTCAGTAGCTCTCCTTATAAATGGTAGATCCAGGAATGGATCAAGTGCAAGCAAGGACCAAGACAAAGTAATCCCCTCTCTCCTTCCATTTTATTATTGTAGTGGATGTGCTTTATAGGCTCATAAAAAAAAGTCAGTGCTATGGGTCTCATTGTGATGGTATTGGGAGTAAGGAGGAATTCATAGATCTTCTAAGTTTATAGTTTAGTGATGATACCCTACTTTTTTTAGCATGAAAGAAAAAGAGTATTTTGACAGCAAAAGCAGTGCTCTTAGCTTTTGAAAAAGCATCAGAACTGAAGATTATTTTTCATAAAAAATTTATCTTGTGCATGAATATGGATGACACTGAAGTCTTGATATTTGCAAACTGGATGAATTGCAGCAAAGGCTTACTACCCTTCACTTATCTTGGACTATCCTTAGTGACAAAAAAATTATCCAAAAGGTGTTGATGCCTTTCATCGAGAAGATTAGTTGGAAGGGAAGATTTTATCTTGGGGTGCAAGACTAAAGTTGATTAATTATGTTTTGATTGCCCTCCCTTCATACTTCATGTCTATGTTCAAGTTGCCTAGATGGGCTATCAATAGATTGAAAGATGAGGAGAGCATTTTTTTGGAAGGAGAAAGAAAATGTAAGCGGGTTCAATTGCTTGGAGAGTTAGAATAGAGTTTGTAAATCCAAGGAGCAGGGAGGCTTGGGTATTAAGAACTTGGAATAGATAAATCAAATACTTCTCAGTAAGTGGGCTTGGAAATTGTTACAGAGATCAAAAAATTATTGTTGTATGCAAATTAAGAGAGCCAATTACAAGAGAAGCAAGTTTGGCAGGGGGTTAAAAAAGAATCATTCATCACTGTCACCTATTTGGAAGGATGTTTGTGAGGCCCAGCCTAAGAGATTGGCTGGCCTGGCCCATGTGCATCCAGACTGAAATCAGCAACTGGGTTGCCGACTTTAGTTCGGATGAAGTTTGGCACAGATCGACCAGATTTCCGGTGGAGGAGACGGAGATGAGGTCGACAGCGTTTGGGAGACGGATTCCTTCCTATAAAGGAAGACCTCTCCGCGTGATTCAACTTCATTTCAAAATCTATCTTCCATCGAAAATCGACGCTACCCTCTCTCCGGCGATCCATCGCATGCCTCGACCTTTCCAGAGTCGTCTTCCTTCGGTGTGGTTGTTTCCGTCGCCGATCATCACCGGTAAGTCTTCTTCTCTTCGAGCACGGGTATGTGCTGTGTTGATCGTCGATCGGGGGGGGATTCATGCATTTTGGGGTTCGTGGTGGGTGGTCGGACGATCGCTGAGATCACCGACGGTCCCTTCCTTTCCTTCCGGCGATCCTTCCCGGGCAGTCAATCATGAGGATCGCCGCCGTTCTGCTTTCCTAGGGTGAGGTTTGTCCAGCCCTGTTAACAGAGAAGGGTCGACTCTGTTAACAGGGTTGGGCCGGGTTATGTGTTGGGCCGGGCCTGTTTCCGGGATGGGCCGGCCCAATAAAGATACAGTTGGAAAAATAATAATAAAATAATATATATATAATAATAATAATTAATAAATAAAAGGAAGGAGGGAGAAAAGAGGAAAAGATCTGTTGGACAAGGATGTCCAGGAAATTTAGTTTCTATTTAATTTCTTTTTAATTTGTGATTCAGGATCATTGTTGATCTTGGAAGACCCGGTTTAGTGTTGAACCGTACTTAGTTGGTGGATACTCTTCGATAAGTTATCTTGACCTCTAATATTGTATGCCAATATGTTATATATTTATGAATTATTAAATATATGTAATATATCTGCATTTGATTACATTGGTGTGGATGCATTGTGTTGGTATGGGTGCATTATGTTGGTGTGGGCGCATTGTGTTAGTGTGGGGCTCTCTAGTCCGACTATAATTACATGAGAACTTAGTCTCCTTTTGGGCTTCCAGTGGGACGATCGCTGGTACATGATTGTTGAGCGGTATGTGAGACAGGAGTTAGTTGCCTTATTTTAGCCATGCGTGGTAGGCACATGCAGAGGATGCATGTTTTCTCGTGTGATACTTAGAGTTAGTTTTCCTTTTGGGCCTCTAATGGGACGATCACTGGCACATGACCGTTGAGCGGTATATGAGATAGGATCTAGTTTCTTTCGAAGCGAGCCATGGGCCGATCATGGCCATAGTCAGAGGGACTAGGAAAGTAAGGTAAATAGTTGGCCATCCATGATCGTGTCATGTCTGTGTCGATTGATCTAAGTGTACACATTTGCATAGTATTACTGGTATATTATTTTGAGATTGATATCTTGTATGTATGAGTTGTATATGTTACTGGTTGTTATTGACATATTTGTGTATGTATATTGGAGGTGATGATAATTTACTGAGCCTGTTTAGCTCATCTCCTATTTTCTGTGTTTTTGTTGCAGATCCGAAAAATCAAGCAAGCTTTGGGACCAGTCAGTGAGGAGCTAGGGTTTAGGTGTTAATTCCTGAGTTTATGTTAAATTTTAGTTAGTTTTATTAAAAATTCTTGGAATCAATAAAATAATTAGTGAAATTTGTTCCTTACCACTATTTGGATGTTGAATTGAAGTTAGACCTAGTATAATCTCTAGGATGATATCTAGGGTTGTGCGGCTGGTCGCGTAGCCGTTCCTAGTTCTGGATTCGGGACGTGACAATATTAGTAGGCAAAATATTACCTTTTGGAATTGTCTCATTATCACCTATTTGGAAGGATGTTAGTAAGCAAAATGTTGCTTTTTGGAATTCTTTCTTTTAACTTGGAAATGGATAAGATATCCGGTTTTGGCAGGACCGTTGGATTGGTTCTATGCCTCTTTGTTTGCTTTTGGTGATCTATATGATAAGGTAGTCATGCCAAATGAACCAGTGAAGACCTATTAGAGCGGAGATCACAATCATAAAGATCAAAAGAGGGCCATTGATGAGAGAGGAGGAATTGCATCTTCAACATTTTTATGAAATCTTGGCTCTTACTGGACCCTCACAGATCGATGATACACCTGTATGGAAGTTGACTCCCAATGGCATTTATTTTATCAAGTCCTACTCCTTTTTGAACAATAGGAGTTAGCCGAGTGTACTCAACCTGACACCCGAAGGTGAGTACGTCAACTGAAGGTGGTGGTACTTACTTTTTCGATATTATTTTTTTTATTTTTTATTTTACTTCCGGACTTTCTCGTCGAAATATGTCTAAACCAAGACTCGAATCCCTGCCAGTTGGTTATGAAAAAAGTCTCACAACCAACTGCACCACTCACCAGTGATCATTTTATGAAATAATTTGAAAGACAACCATTCCTGGAAAGATACATGTTTTTCTATGGCTGGCACTTAAAAACAAGATGCATATGGTTGATGTTTTGCAAAAAAAGAGTGGAATATCAATGTTAGTTGTTCATTGTGCGGAAGTTCCTCTGAATCTATCGATCATCTATTAGTAAGATGCTTATTTGTTCGAAGCATTTGGTCAACCATCAGGACACAATTGGAATTGAAAGACCTACTATCCAATCTACATGATCTATAATCAACTGGAGGAAAAAGAATCATCTTTGGTTGGAAAAAGTAAGGATTAGTTGTGTGCTTCTATCTATTTAGAAATATGGAAAGAATGAAATTCATGAATTTCCCCGAGAAGTAATCCTATTAACATAACTCTTCAACGGGTTTTGAGCAAGTTTCATGGACACTGGCATCAACCAATAGGATCATAGAATACGTGGAAAGAATCTCAAGATTTTGACTATTATAATTGCCGTAACTAATTAAATTTTTTTTTACTTTTCCTGAATTTCTACTTTACTTACTTCCATATATCTTGTAACACTCTTTTCTCTCAATAAACTTTGGGGGTTGTCTCTGGTAACTCCCTTTTCCATTAAAGAAAAAACAACTATCCACATCATTCCATCCCAACAGTATTTAAAAATTTAGTTTAAATACAATAGGAAGAGTATATAATTTTTTTTAAATACATGATCCAAGTAAAGCGACTTGTGTTGAAAAAAAAAAAATCTACTGATAAAGACTTGCAAGAATAGCTATATCGTATTTATCTCTATCTTTTTTTCGTATCAAAAAAAAATTTATACACTCTTATACAATATTTTTTACAAAGTTAAAAGTTAAAATCCTAAATAAATAGGCGGTGGTCTAGTTGGTCAAGATCTTCTTCGCATCCAATCAGACATAAATTTAAGGCATCTTCTTAAGAGGATTCAATTAAATTCAAAAATTATTTCTAGATTCATGTTAATTGGATTGGGTAGGAGATTAGGAATTCTATTTTTTTTATAAAAAAGGTTACAAAAATTTGAACGGTCAGCATTAGCCGGCGAGATAGCTGCATCGAGTTTAACCTCCCATTCCTTTATATATATATAATATATGTATATATAACCAGACAGGTCCTTAGCACGTGCCCGATGCGAG
Organism: Areca catechu; assembly: GCA_021397845.1. Lineage (NCBI taxonomy): Eukaryota > Viridiplantae > Streptophyta > Magnoliopsida > Arecales > Arecaceae > Areca > Areca catechu. Next base: position 48,808,495 of record CM038045.1, on the reverse strand, counting down.
CCCGTTCACTCCTGGCGCTCCTGAAATCCTAGTGCCGCCCGCTTTTGTTGGCTCCCTGCCTTTGGTCTTATCCACCCTACCGCCGAGAGAGATTGAGAGAGAGGAGAGCGCGAGTCGGCGATGGAGGACGCGAAGAAGCGAAAACTCGAGGAAACCGGCAACGGAGGTGTCTTTTCGCCCCGATCCGAAGGCCAACTGCGTAACCTCCTGGATCCGCTCAGGAAAGACCAGCTTGTCGATCTCCTCGTGAAATTGTAAGCCCTCCCAGTACGCTGGAGAGGAAGAATCAATCGATTATTAGAGAAAATGGATTACCACTTTTGCTTTGTTCTGTTATTTTTTCTTATCGCTTTCGATGCCATGCGTGGTTAGATGTAGAGAAACCGAATTTTGATTTTAGGTATTAATTTTTCTTTTCAATTTCACGAGATAGACAGGTACATATAGTTTCTGGCCTTACGAGGAATTCACGAATTGTCTTGCTTTGTAAAAATAAATTTCAAGGCTTGTTAGATCTGGAAGAAACATTTCATCACCAATACGTGAACATTTTTTGCCCTCTTTTTGTATGGCTTTGGCTTTGAATCTCATAGGTTGATGGGTTTTTGGGAGTTTCATCAGCAAGAAGGTTCCTTTAAAACCATTATAGATTTGAGGGGCTTTGCTTTTATTGGTTTTGCTTTTCTTTACTTCTTTTTTCCCCGGATTTATCATCACCCCCCAAAATTCCTCTTCCCATCACATCGCGGACGTGTAACATAAAGTTTGTTGATTTGTCGTTACTTCTTTCACACACTGTTCTTTTTTTTTTCCTTGCGGACGTTTTATATGTCTAAATGTTGAAAAATGCAAAAGATTGATGGTGGAATGGGTGTGGTAGGATAATAATGTAAAGATGGACATGTTGTAAACCTTGGAGAGATGGAAGTTGAAGTGACAATATTATATAATAAGGTGAGGGAAAATGGTTCTTGAGATGGCTTGTAATCTAGGATGGTGTAGAGAGTAGGTTGGTAAGGGAGGCGCTGAGGGAGTGTTCTAGGTTTCTTGGAGGTTCTTGGAAGAGAAGCAAGGGTGTTTGGGGAGTGCAAAGTAGACTTGGATTAAGCAACTAAGAATGATGTTTAAGTAACTTGTATTTCAAGGAAGTTGCCCTTTGATAGGGATCAATGGCCCAGCAAGATCCATGCAGCCAACTAAAATTGTCTTCAATAGTGTTTCTCCTTCAACGCCCTCTCCTTTTCCCTCTATATGAACTTTGGTTAGAACGTTTTCTCCTTGTCTGATTTCATTTAGAAAATGTATTTCTTTATTTACAATGTCATGGGCTAATGAGTTGACCCCCAGTTGAGCCATGGTTGAACTGATGACCCATGATCTGACACTGAAACAAATCGGTCTTTCAGGATGTGTCAGAACGGTGGACCAGGAAACTATGATTTTTGCTTATAGGTTTGCGTTAGGGTTGTGAACAATTCAACATTGGCAGGTGATTTATGGTGGTTGATGGAGAAATTGATGGAAATATGGAGATGTTGGTGGCTTCTAACCGCTCCTCTTGTGGCTTCTAAGTGCTCCTCTTTCATATGTTTAGTTACTTATCTTCTTTTATCATTTAGAAATGTGGATACGCAAAAGCATTGTGGTAGCAGGTAGGATCAAGCTACTTGATTGTTTTACATAATAGGAATTCAGGGATGTGGAATTTGAGAAATTTTCTTGCTATTACTTCACCTATGCTTACCGACCTGACCTGCACTCAACATAGATTTATAACATCTGTTACCCTGCAAAATTACCCTCCTGAGCCTTGTTTTGCTATTTTGTTTCTGCCAAAGAGATAAGTTTGTTGTTTGTTTCCATGTATAAAAGGAAGAGAGTTCACTCCAAGCAATCTAACATGGGTTAAAGGGTAATTTGAGATGGGTGTACCATCACGTGTATCTTGTTTGTCCATGCATATGCATTGTGAGTTGATTAGAACATCAACTTCTGACTTATAATTTACTTAAAATTATAAAACCATCAGTGGCTTTTGTTTGTTCTACTCTTTTTTATGATAGATGAAATAAACTCTTGAACATAGCTTATACCATGTTCAGTGAAACACTTATTACTTGTGTTCACTTGGGTAATTTCATAACACTGCTTAAGTGGCATCTGTTGACTCCACCCTTGGACTTCATAGCATGACTTAACTAAACTTGGTTTTGGATACATTTTTTGAATGCTAATATTTTATGTTTACATATGGACACGCATCATATTGAAGTATCCCATGTCACAACTCTTTGAGGTTGCCGTGGCTGGTGGGGATGATGAAGGAGAGGTGGAAGCAGGAGGTTGGAGGTGAAGAAGGAAATGGAGCTAGGGTTTATGTAAGGGATTTGTAGCTTCTTACTGAAGTTGTTTAGGCAGATGAAATGAGGTGGGGGAATGGCTGATGGTATGCTTACACTACTACAGGAGGGTGGATGATTCTAGTGTTTGAGTAATGCCCTCTTCTGGAACTCAATTGTTGCTTACACCGTTGGCTCAGCATTGTCTGTTTAGTACTTTGTGAGGCTGCCTGATATAATGGCTCTGGAAAAAGGGATGCTGTGTCTTTTAGCTCAGATCTGCTTATACACAGCAATACAAATGTGGAAGTTTAATGAGGATTAATTCAGTGTTGTTTCTTGCTTGCTTTGCTCATTTTTAACGTCAACAAGAACCTGAGAAAAATATATTATGACAAGAAGAAAAAACACCAAGATAGCCAATGCTGACTTCCAAATCAATTGATTTTCAATGTACAGTTCATTTTACATGATCTTATATCTGCCAGGGCATCAGTTTTTGCTGAATGGCACCAATTCTCATGGGGGCTACCAAGAATGAATCTTCATGTGTGTTTGCACATGCGAGTACACCTTTATTGCATGCTTTAAGAATAATTTAATTCAGGAAGATTATTTTTGGTGAGAGTTAACTGGATATCTCCAAGACTGAATTGAAGTTAAAATGGGGCATAGAGTTTGCATAATCTCTCTCGTTGGAGGGGGAGGGAGGAGAAGGGAGATTAATCTCTACCACATTCTTCAAAGTAGCCAATTTTTTAGTTTCAAATTATTCCATTTGATGTAGAGGATGGACGAGTTAAAATTTCTCTAATTTGATGGTTTTTTTGTTTTCATAGTTTGAATTGTTGTCAATCCTTTCTTAGAGAGGGTGTATGAATGTTGTTATTGATTGCATGCCTGTGTGAATTGACGGTGCGCATATGTGTGCCTGTGTGCATGTTGAACCTTGCAGAGGTACCCAGTATCCTACAGTTGCTGAAGAAATTAAAGGTGTTGCCAGTTCAGATCCTGTTCATCGCAAGCTTTTTGTTCGTGGCTTGGCTTGGGAGACTACCTCAGAGACCCTGTATGCCGTGAGTGCTTTGCTGCTTGCTGTTTGCTGGTTGTGTGCTGGGAGTGCCTGATTAATCTTCTATAATAAGTTTGCCATATGTTTAAAGCTAATTACTTAGTTTTCTAAATTTAATTCTTGCTATAAAGTTTTAAGAGATCCAGAGTTTAAATCATTTCTGATAAGCTAGGAGATGTTTCTTGTCCAGGCATTTAGTATGCATGGAGAAATTGAAGAAGGAGCCGTCATTTTTGACAAGGCAACTGGAAAATCTCGTGGATATGGTTTCATTACTTATCGGCATATGGATTCTGCTCATAAGGCATTGCGAGAACCTAGCAAGATGATTGATGTAAGCAATCTTGTCAAAGTGTTCATTTAGTATGTGTCTGTGTTCTACAGAGAAACTTCCATCATATTTGTTGATAATTCCAGCCTTTTCAACATGGATAAGCTGATTGCACCAAATGGAAGCAAATAGAATTTGGCAAGTACTGGTAAATTTTGTTTCCATTTTGTGTGATTGTTTTCCCAGGCTTTTCGGGCTGGGATCTTTGCCAGCCTGGTGAGATGATACAAGGATGCAAGGCTGGAAAAGTTCAGAAAGAAATAGATATTTCAAGATGCTGGCCAATATATTGCATATTGAATTACCAGGATATGCTAAAACTGTTTCATATTGGGAAATCTTAGCTGATTTATTGATATCATCTGCCAATTTATTGGAATGTATCAGTTTATATTGGCTGAGATAATCAGGCGTGAGATTTTATGTACATCTTAGCAATTCGTTCTCAATAATGATACAAATGAATGGTGTGTCTGGAATCTTGGCTGATCCAAAGAGTTCTCTAGCTGCAAAGCTGCAGCTAAAATTGGGCAGATAAATTGACACACATTATGGAAATACTAATATTCTTTCCATGTATGTGAGTGTGTAAGCATGATATTGGTCTTTCTTTAATACAATTGTAGTCTGCTTTAGGGTTAAGGTCGACACCCTATGTGTATATTTTTCCTTTTCCTTTTTCTGTTAGTTTAATAAAGATGATGATAAGTATTGTTGATAACAATGTGGACAACAACAACAATATCATGATCAGTTTATAAATTATATGCCTTACATTCAAGTTCATTAAAATATCATTATTTTTTCTTGTTATTTTTTTGGGTTGATTTTGCATTATCTTACACTCTTTTGGCCGTTGTTCTGTTATGTAAATGCATATTAAGGTATTCCGTGTATCTGGCTATCTGCCAACTGGCATTTTCCAGAAATATGGCTGCCTCACTTTCTGCTAACTAGTATTTGCCAGTGATTTAGCACAAAACAACATCAAGGTAGCTATTCTCTGCCCTCAACTAGCCTAGGCAAGTAATCTATCTCTATGCTATAAAGATTTTGGTTTAGGTGGAGAATTCATTATCAACAGATTCTTGAATGAAAATATCTTTCCATTGATGCATCATTCTGTGGTTCTCGAATCTGTGGTTTGAAGAGCATTGATAGTTTAAGAAATCTTGTGTAACTTTGCTGTGATGATTTGATTTGCTTGTTTTCTTTTAAGTGTCAACTACCTTGATTCTCTTTTTGAACACAGATCAAACTACAACTTTGCCTCCTTTTCCTTCAAAAAAAAAAAAAAAGAAAGAAAAAGAAAAAAGGAATACAGATCCAACTACTGCTATTATTTTATTTTGTTGCAAAAAATGTCTGAAATAATATCTACTTCTACTGCCATTTTTGCTAAAATATGTTCTCATTCGATTTATGTCCAGTCATGCAGTCTTTCTGTATGCATTTTTGAAATTGGTTACTTTCTTCTCTGGACTTCTGAAATTGAGGTGTGAGCATTATTTTGTCAGGGCCGTCTGGCAGTATGTAATCTTGCTTGTGAAAGCTTAAGCAGTGCATCTGTCAGCACTGATGTAGCGCTGAGGAAGATATATATTGGAGGCCTGTCACCAGACATATCGAGTGAAACTTTGCTTAATTTCTTTGGCAGGCATGGGGATATAGAAGAAGGCTCGGTTGCTTATGATAAAGAGACTAACAAATCTCGGTATGATAAATCCTTCATACTCATCTTTTCTTTGTTACATTACCCATCGCCTGAGCACGATATTCTTTTCCTAATTTTGTAGAGGATTTGGTTTTGTTACTTACAAGACAGTTGAGGCTGCAAAGAAGGCCATAGATGACCCGAATAAGACTCTTGGGGTGAGTGGAACGAATTACACATTTTTATCCTTTGTTTGCAGTATCAAGTGATGTGCCCGTAGGCCTTAGCTATCAGTTGTTTTGGAAAATTGTAGAATTCCTTATCATTTTGGAGACTGCTGGAGGAATCCATCAACTTTTTATTATTTTAAGTTATATTTCATTCATCTTTTTTCCAGGGAAGGAACATTACAGTGAAGCTTGCGGACACCCATAAGAGTAAAATGATACAAGCGCAAGTACCGGCAGCAATGGTTCCAATGGCTGTACCTTTTCCTGCAGGATATGCCCAATCTGGAAAGTCACAGTCTGCAAGCCCATCTCATGTAGGCTATGCTCTGTACCCACCTGCCATGGCAGCATACCCCACTGCCTACCCAAATGCCCCTTCTCAATATGCATCACCACCTCAGATTTCATATCCACAAGTTGGTGGAAAAAAGGAACCAGTTGGACTGCCATCGGCAGTGCCTGCTGGAATCCCAGGGTACCCATATTATGCAACAAAACCATAGAAGACAAATCTTGCAGGTAAAATCTATCAGATCTCATGTTATCAGGCTAGAGGATTATTCAAGTAGTTTTAAGAGGCTTACAGCTTACATACTGTATATTTGGTGATTCCGCAGTGCTTATCACTAGTGGGCATTAGAGTTAAATGAGCAAGCCGGAGCATTGAAGACCTTTTTTTTTTTTTTTTTGTGGGTGTCAGATATGTTGGCTATTGATTATAGGAATGCTTTGTAGTTCATGACCCGTTTATCAGAAGAAAATGAGTTTCCGGGACAAGTGGAATTACTAAATAGTTTTATTTTGGATGACAATAGGGTGTATCTGCTGAGTATTAAATCTTTTTTTTAATTTAAAAAAGGTGTCTATTTGTGTTGCCCTATTATGAACAGGCCTTCTTGCTCCACCAAGCAATCAAATTGAATCTACCGGATCTCCCAACTGTCTATTTGTGACCTAAATCCAGGGAGAGCTGCTCTGAGGATTGACGGACAAGATCTGTTCGAGGAAAACAGCAACCTGGCTCTTGATTCTGATGCTAGTTTTCCCAGTTAAAATGTGATGCTTTCCAAGTCATTACAAGATATGCTTCGAGCTGCATTATAGTGAAGGTTCTGCATTTTGGATTAACATTTCAGTCATAGATCTTTTTATTCCAGTGTTATAAGAATGTTCTGTTTGTTCCAGTCAGATTGTTTTCCAGTTGTTGTAATGTGGGATGTACGTGCCTCGTGGTTAACATGTTTGGTAGACTGTTTGCATTGTTTAGTAACTAGATGATATTGGCCTCTTGGAACCCAAAATGGGGACCATCGAAACTTTTGCGGAGAGTTGCCTTGGAACATAAAAAACCAATATGGTGCAATGTTTCTTGACTGTTGTATTGTGGTGGAAAGGGTTTGCAGCAGCAAGGCAAGAAGGGGTATATGGATCAATAGAAAGCCAATTTTAGAAAGTGGAATTTCATTCAGACAAGGTGCGTTGTGAATGCCTGATTATATGTAGATAAAAAAAAAAAACCATCCTAGTGACAGAGGATTTCTTGAACTGAACATGTTAAAACATGAATTCAGAATTTGTCTAGATTTCTTGAGAAGGTAGTTTCTTTTCTTTCTTGTTTGCGGTTTCCCAGTGACAGCAGATTCGTGATGAGCCGCTTCGTAGTGACACCGCACACAACAAAGCAGGGAACGAGAGTAATGTGTCCCAACTTATTTTCTCAGGATGTCAAACAAAGCTTGTCAACCAGGTTATTAAACTTACCTTCACCAGACCAGGCTGTTGAGTAACGTCCCTATGAAAAGGGAATAACGAGAACGTAAGTCATGTTTCATTATAAGGCCCTACCGTGAAGGAGAATGAATTTAGAATGGGAAATTATAGTAAACATCAACATGGCCCAGCATTAAAAGGACAAAAGCTGAGAAAAGAAATTGTACCATAACTAGCATCCCATGATTTTTGGTACATGTCTTGCATAGGTCGTAAATCAGAAAGACCATACCTGCTCAAAATAAGAGCCAAGGAAAACTTATCCAACTAATGGTTACCAAGGTATATCGATCAGAAGGATGAAGATAAAAAAAATCTTCCTGCAAGCATCTATCAAATACAATGTTTCTGTTTTTGTTATTGCAAAATTAATGCGTTAATTTTGAATATGTAAAGAAAGTTATCCAGGCTGCTGCAGTGTTCAAGAGTTCAGATACTTTCAGGAAAACCAAGAGGTTGGAGTAGGTTGTTTTCTACATTTGGGTAGGACAAATTTCAAGTTTAACCACAAGATTTTTAGAGTCAAGGTTAGGACCATGGTAACGTGGACCCATTATCTGACGAATCCACTTAGGCAAGATCTGCAACAAGAGATTGGTAAAGAGTTCGACTTCAACACAGCTCCAAGAGAATAAATTCAACAAGATAGCCTTTTACCATGGGAATTTTCCATAGAAGGGTCGTAGTTATCATTATTATTGTTACTGTTTCTATACTGGATCAAAAAACCCTGCTCTAGTATGTGTTGGCTTGTATCATGCGTGCATCTAATACCAATATCTATACATGTATTAGGATAAGTGTGCATCTATCTACATATAGGGATATAATGCCAGTCTAGTGAAGTTCAAAATGACTCTCTGCAGAAGGCAAAAAAGCTGACTCTTTTCTGCAAATATGAAGAATAATGTTGATTCTTTTTCCCTGAAAATAACCCTTTACCATTCAAGGATGATAACTTTGCATAAAAATTTTGGCATTGTCCAGTCACAAGAACTGCATACAACTGCTAGTCTTCAGATTTAACTAACTTCTATGTGAATAATAGGTAACCAACCAAAAAGGACACGACTAGTTTGTCGCATAATTGTAACCAATCTAGAGGCATGTATGCTGCAAAAAATCCATCTTCTGTGAACCCCGTATGGCTCCATCCTTTACAGATGATGCTGTTCTTCCGATCGAGTGCAAGCAAAGCAAATATCACAGGTAGAGGGCTCATCGAGCATCCACTAGAAGTCATACAACCAGGGAACAAGTTTTTGCACCATCACTATCGCTAGCCCAACTGTCACAAGAATCTTATGTTAAAGGAGTCACTAGCAATATCTGCTTGAACGAGAGTCACTCTATTCTGAAAGACGATGTTTCCATTTAAAAGACAAGAACACCCTTCAGCTTGAAGATATTGAGCTTTTCAACCTTTCTCACACCTTTGGCCCTTCAGGATGGAGAACTACGAAGTATTTTACAAATTGTGCATCCGAGCATGCAAGCATGGTGCTCAAGTAGACATGGACAAAATTTAAGTGGGCCGTGCTAGGCACGGCACGTTTAAACCAAACCCTTGATCCAGGAGTGACGGAGTGTGCCAAGCATGGCTCGTTGATCCATTTGGTCCTTGGGCTTTTTCTTATTATTATTTTGAAAAAATTGGCTCTAAATCCGCCATGCCTAGCATGACCCGTTTGGAGTTGTTACGAGTTATGCCTGGCCCGGCCCATTTTAAGCTATTATAAGCTACGCTTAGGCCCATTTGGTATGGTGCACGATAGGTTCTTTTTTAAATTTTAATGATTTTTTACTTTTACCACTTTAGCCTCCCAACAGCCTAGTTTTAGGTATAATTTGAAGGAAGTAAAAATCTAATATTCCCTCATCTTTTATTTTTACTCCCTAACTTTTTTAATTTATAAAAAAAATATTTTTTATATTTTTTTAAAAAACATCATGGGCTATGTTAGGCATAGAGCCAACTGGATCGGTGCTTGACCTTCGGATCGTGCCAATCCAAGCCCTTATAGGCCGTGCCAGGCCCTTATAACCGTTTTGAGACATGCTGGGCTTGGGCCACAAACCCCCAACCTAACCTTGCCCCCTTATCTGGGTTATGCCAGGCATGGCTCAAGTTGTGCCTAGCCGGGCCATGAATAGGCAGCCTAGCCTAGTGTCCATGTCTATGCTCAAGGCCATTGTGGAACTAATCACCTTTCTATTTTTGTTATATATCACTATTCCTTGCTCCTTAAGCCAATTGCACATTAAAAATCTTAGCTTTATCTTATATTGTAGCACAAAATGTTGGAAAAGCTGCAAGTGACTCCAGAGGACAACCCAAATGGTTTAGAAGATAATCAATCTTCTTCTCAATTATATTTGTGAACAGGGGCGGACCACACCAAGTTTTCAAGGAGGGCCAAAAAATATGATACCATATCATAGAAAGTTAGGAAACATACTATGATACCTACCAAGCCAAATATAGATAAAACGAGTGGAGACATGGAGCTCCAGCATCAGACCATGAGTAAGAGTTCTGGACAGAAAAGGAACTGGCGGCTGGTGGCTGGTAGCCGGATAGGAGCAGTGGTTGCTAGTTGGAGAAGAAAGGAGGAGTTGACTATAAAAGATGTGAAGCCGCGAAGGAGACGGCGGGTGGGGTTGGCCATCGGTGGCGGGTGGCCTGTCGGGGGCAGCGGCGGGTGGAGGCAGCGTCGCGATGGTTATCGGTTGGGGAAGAGAGGAGGAGTTGGTGACTCGGCGAGGAAGAGAGATAAAGGAGATGGCGTGAAGAGGTTAGCGGTTGGAAAGAGATGAGGAGTCAATCGGCGGCAGCCGACGGGTGGGGTTTGGGGATTGGGGAAGGTTTCAGTGCAGGGGCACAATGGATGGGATTTGGGATTAGGTTGCTACATGTGAGTTCTTTACCGATTTTTTTTTTTTTTTTAACTCTTTAGGACTGATTTTTTTATAAGATTTATGGGATTCAATTTCTTTTTTGAATTTTTTTTTACCAATTTTTAAAGATTTTTTTGAGATGAAAAGAAAAATTTTAGGGGAGCCAAATATCTAAAATTTTAAAAAAATTAAAAAATTATAGATAAAAATTATTAAAAAATAAAAAAAAAACTAAAAAATTTGGGGGGCGGGCCAAGGCTTGGCCCCCCTTGCCCCCCCGGCGGTCCGCTCCTGTTTATGAATTGATTGACTATTGAAGGAACTAATTTGATCATATCTGAAACTGTGGTAGTCTAACCTAGTATTCACTAAGCAGTCAAATCAAACAAAATCATATGGGGCACGCACAGTAAATATCATATGGGACGGGTTTTGTTGTTTGCCATATTTTTCTTTTCACCAATCTTCAAGAGTAAGTATAAAAGTCAAACAAACAGAGTTATAGTTTTGTAATTATACCATCCTTTCTTCTTCATTTTTAGTTCATACTTCTTACCGGCACAGTATATATCAATAAGCTATCTAATATATATCATTTAATCATGTACTGTGCATTGATGAGCATCATATTCTATAATTTATGTATCGATTTATCTAAATATATGTATTGTGATGTTAAATGAATATTTTACTAGGTGTGTATCAACTAACCATATACTATATATTGATAAATACTATCTTCAAGAAACTATATATCAATTTATCTCTAAGTATACATTAGATCATAATTATATATGTATCAAAATAGCTTATAATATGTATCAGTAAACTATCAAATATATATCAATTAGTCATATATTGTATATTGGTGAATACTATATTTCAAAAATTATGTATTAATTTATTTGTATGTATATATTAGATTGCTACTATGTATGTATCAGAAAAGCATATAGCATGTATCAGTAAATCGTTAAGTATGTATTAGTAAATCGTTAAGTATATATCATTTTACGATTTATTGATATATATTTAAGCTTTTCTAATACATACATAGCAGCAATCCAATACATATTTATAGATAAATTAACACATAGTTTCATGAATATATTGCTTACCAATACACAGTATATGATCAATTGATATATATATAATATTTATTCAATATTTTAATATATATCTCTAACTAAATGAATATATAATTTCTAGAATATAGTGCTCATTAGTACACAGTACATAATTAAATGAAACACACTTGATAGCTAATCAATGCATATTGTAAGCTCTTTTGATATAATAGCATCCAACACATACTTATAGATAAATGATATGTAATTTTCTGAATATGATATTTATCAGTATATAGTATATGGATAATTGATACATACCTAGTAAAATATTTATTTAACATTTCAATACATATTTAAATAAATCGATACATAGTTTGTAGAATATGATGCTTACAATATACAGTACATGATCAAATGATATACAGTAAAGGACTTATTGATACATACTATATATCAGTACAGAAAATAAGTAAGAAAGAGAATAATATAATTACAGAACTATAACTCTACTAAAAAAAATATTTGACTTTTATATTTAGTTTTAAAAATTGATTAAAAAAATATGATAAATAATGAAGCCCATCTCATATGATATTCCATATAATTTTTGTCCAAACAAATCTCTCTGGTAATTGGTCTCCACGGCCTCGAAACTTGCACTGTTCTTTTGCCATCTCATTGGAGTTCTCAACAAATCCAAATTTCAATAAGAAATTGGTCATCTCCTGTGGAAAAAGTTCAATCCACTCTAGGTAAATTTACAATTCCAATCTTTTTCCTAGAAGCCAAGTTACGGAGCTAACTTGGATCCTCAATTATTTCTCACCACTTTTTAGGGGATATCTTTAATCTTCTCAGCACAACTTTAGGCCTCTTACAAGAATAAAAACCTAAAACTTGAGCACGAGAAGATGCTATCCTTGCAATGGCCTCTATTTCGATCCCAATATCAGCTTAAAAATGCACAGACCTCCCTAAATTCTTTGTGAAATTTCCGATCAGAATTCGAGGGTACTGCACAAATAAAGTTAAAATATTGCTCATCTTAAGACTCAATTTCAATAACATTGCAACTAGTATATAGATCTTCTTTTCAGAATCATCAAAAATAAATCTGAGATGTTCTTTAATTAGCCTAACCAAAATTTTCTTGTTACAACCCATTTTATTAAGAAAATTTAGCATTTCAAGTATTCGAATCCAACCGTACATGCTCGTCTGACAAACATCCTTTGATCCAATCCAGCTTAACCCTTAAACTGTTCAGTTTCTAAAGAACTCAAAGAAATTCAACATTTACATCACCAATTAAGAGTTCTGGACAACATGTAATCAACTGATAATGGTGGGTTTGGTCTGGCCAAGTTTCTTATAAGCTTGAAGCTTTGATAATTGCACAAGAAAATCTGTCCTTCGATTTAATTTGCTTTAACCCACACTGCGTGAGCCAAAATTTCTAAATTTCCTTGTTAAACTCCTTCCTAATAATAGGAGGTGCCTGCCTTTGATGTATCCTGCTAGGTTCAGCATCTTCATAGTAGGGCTTTAGGAAGCTCACATGGAAAGTAGGATGAATTTTCAGCCTATCAGGTAAAGCCAACCTGTATGTCACATTCCCCATACGCTGTGTTACCACAAATGGACCATCATATCGCTGTATCAAGCCTCGATGATACCTGCAATCAGTCACTTTCTTCCATATCTGTGGAGTTAGCTTCAACAGAACCTTGTCCCCTATGCTGAATTCCAAGGAACGCCGCCCCTATTAGCATATTTCTTCATCCGCCTTGCAGCCTTTGCCAAACTAATCATTGCACCTTCAATCAACTCAGTTTTGTCTCTGGCAAAGTGATAAGTAGTAGGACATAACCCCTGGTCCTTCTGTTGGGCTACCTCAAGTGGCGTAAGATGCTGAAATCCCATGCATAACTCAACCGGACTCAATCCAGTAGCCGAAGACTTGTGCAAATTGTAGCAGATGCTACATGGGAGCATGGAGCTGTTTTGTGGCAGTTTGAAGATATTGTTCAGCGGTGATGTGGCACGATCGCTGACATGGAGTAGCTGTCAGATGCCATGTTAGAGAAAGGTGCCACGTCAGATATTCTACCTGGACTCCTTCGCCGGGTTGAGATCCCTTAGAGCAACGGGGCCACCCGTCGAAGCCGAGCTCTGCCCTCCACCAGGTCGAGCCCGCGAGCTCGGGCTGCTTAGGCCGGAGCCGGGCGGCACCCCCAGATCGAGCCCCTCGGACCGAGCCCCATGGTCTGGAGTCGAGATCAGCCCTCCTTCGCCACATAGAGACTCTCCAAGATCGGGTCCTCTAGGCCGGGGCCGCGTTCTACCCTCCTTCGTCGGGTTGAGCTCGCCCGAAGTCGAGCTCCACTGGTCCGGAGTCGAGCTCAGCCCCCCTCCGCCAAGTGGAGCCACATCGAGACCGAGCCCCATGGAGTCGAGCTCTGCCTCCCCAGCTCGGCCCCCAGCTCGGGCGAAGGTACCGGCAAGCAGGGAGACAGCACCATCATTCTAGTACGCCGGCAGGCCACCGAGGGTCGCAATGAGGCACCCATCAGGCCACAATAACTATCAACGGTCGCAGCTTACACCAGAAAAGGGAGAAGCCCTTCGATCGAGGTGCCACGCTCTTCACCAACACAACCACCTAGAAGAGGAAGTCAACTAGGAGATTTGAATCCCGGGGGCGGCAGCCCTCCAATCGAGGCACTGCCAAGCTTCCCGGAATGGGGCGACCGGAAGGAATGTCAGAATACGTGATAGCTTCCCTTATCACGAATCGGGAAAGATGTCCCGTCCACGGCCCATGACACCATCGCACGTGCCTGACAGCCCAGCGAAGGTCTCGAGGTAAGTGCTCAACAGTCGCCAAGATTACAAAGAACATTGATATCCCCAGAGGGGGGAGAGGTATGCAAGTGCAAACACAAGTGCAAGCTTAACCACAGAGCGACACACCACAAAAAATCCAAGCAAGTCAAGGGAGAAAGGCCACAGAGAATCTCTCTAGCTCGGCCACCATCCTCCCGACATACTTGCACTCTACTCTCATACCATTCACTCTTCCTAGCATGGAGTCCATCAAGAGGGGCTCGACTAGGAGGACCTGTTCCTTTGGATCGTCACTGACTTGACTGTCGGAGTGCCCCAGCCGAAATCCCCGGCCCTGATCACTAACCTCATTTTTTGCAGGCTCGAAGGTGCGGGACATCCCAAGAGAACAAGAGGGGCAATCCAACCTCGACAATAGCTACGGGCCACGATGATCTTGGTGGTAAAAGATTGGCGCACCAGGAAGGGGCCGAGAAGCGATCTTTGATCCTCCTTTAACCCCTTTGCAAGCAGTCTGACAGAAGGATGGTGACGACGAGGGCAAGAGAGGTCTCCACCAGTCATGCGGGGGACTCCCCTTCCTGGGGAAACCCCCACAACCTAGAGGTGGAGCCATCCGCTCCAGCTCAACCACCTCTGTCGGAATCCCAGCTGGCCGCACTCGCCCAGCAGATGCAGATCCTTGCCACAGCAGTGCACCAGCTTCAGCACCAGCACCGATCCTTGGCTACGCATCAGCATCCAGGGACTCCCGTGGTCCATGTCGCAACATCCTGCGATAGCCTGCATTCCTTCCAAGGAAGGCCTTTGTAGCCACGGGCCATTACTGACAACCGGGGTAGCCACCAAACTCCGGTAAAAAGATAACAAGCCAGCTCTACCGACAGGGAGAGCCGCTCACCGAACCTTGAGCGGGTGGTGTCTAGAGCCCGCCAAGGTAGGAAAGATAGGACCCGCCACCAATGTCACCTTTTCCATCTCCTTCGACGGAGGGGTCTATTGATGAAGCCGTTAGGTACATGACAGAGAAGCGCCTGGAGGAGCATGATCGCAAGCTGACGTAATTATCTCGCCGGTTTGCCAATCTACCGGGCTCCATTAGCGAGCCAGCGGGCTACGATGCCCGTCCTCCTTTCTCCTGAGAAGTCCAAGAGGAGCCGATCCCGGATCGGTTCCGCATGCCACAAGTGGATCCTTACGACGGGACCACCGACCCCTTGGACCACCTGGAAAATTACCGGGCCCTCATGAGGGTCCAGGGGGCCACCGACGCCCTCCTCTACATCGCCTTTCCTGCTACTCTTCGGAAGGCAACCCGGGTGTGGTTCACCCATCTAGAGCCGAAGAGCATCAATTCCTTCACCCAGTTAGGGCAGAGATTCTGGCCAACTTCGATGCCTGTCGAAAGATGTCACAAGAGGCAAACAGCCTCTTCTCCATCAGGCAGCAGGACTGTGAGCCACTGCAGGACTACGTGGCCCGTTTCAAGGCTGCCGCATTGGAGATCTACAATCTTGAGAAGCCGGTTGCCATGCTGGCTCTGAAGCGAGGGCTCAGGACCTCCCGCCTGACCTACTCGCTCGACAAGAAGCCCCTGAAGACCTACTCCAAGCTCCTTCTCCAAGCTCAGAAGTACGTCCACACCGAGGAGGCAGATCTTATGAGGCGGAAGCTCGATAGGAAGCCGCTGAAGAAGCCAACCCCCGCCGAAGCATCCAAGATGCGAAAGCCGGGACCCCTAGCTCCAAGCTCCCGGCAAGGACCAAGGCCGAGAGGCACTCTTGTTCCTGAAGGGAGTTACACCCCCTCCTCGCCCCGAGGATGAAGTCCTCATGGAGATCGAAGGTGAAAAATATCTAAGGTGCCCGCCTCTGATGAAGCCATCCTCTAGCCGTGATAAAATGAAGTACTGCCGCTTCCACCACGACCACGGCCACAACACCGAGAAATGCCGCAACCTCAAGTGAAAATCGAAGAGCTCATCAAGAGGGGCTACCTCGAAAGGTTTGTGGGGGGCAGACCTCAAGCAGAGCCTCAGGCGCTCGTCGCTCTCCCGCCAGTTCCAGCGATCGACAACCACCCTACCGAGAAGCCGGTAGGGATGATATGCTAGGGAGCTGAGCGCGCACCCAAGAAGGCCCGGGGGGCAGGGCACTCTGAAAATGTACTCCCCTTTATGAGGGAAAGGGAAGATGGGGAAAAAATATAAATAATGATTCCATGGTCATCGAGATGATGATTGCGAAGCATCTTATAAAATGCATCATGGTTGATAGTTGAAGCTCCATAGATGTGCTTTTCTACAATGCTTTCTCCAGGATGAATCTTTCTCCTGCTCAACTCAGACCTGTGCACACTCCCCTCGTTAGTTTAACAGGTGATTCTGTAAGGGTGGAGGGAGAAATTACTCTCCTAGTTACTGCCGGGACCCCACCTCGGTAGAGCACCATCATGGTAACTTTCACGGTTGTCAGGCTCTCTTCGGCCTACAACGTGATTCTAGGCCAACCTGGGCTCAACTTGCTCGACACCGTCATCTCCACCAAGAGACTGCTTGTGCAGTTCCCAACTCCCTATGGCGTCGGAGAGATGAGGGAGTACCCTAGCTAGTGCAACACTATTTCCAAACCCTCCCCGAGGCCAAGTCTTCCGAAGGCGATCCTAGGGCGGATGATCTCGACCAAAGGGCTCAAGATCCCAGGGGAGGCCCAGCCTAACGCCTGCTCTCTTATCCTCTCGGAGATGACCTCGAGAGGATGGTGCAGATTGGAGGCCAGCTGCAGGATGAGGAGAGAGCCCACCTTTTGGACTTCCTGCGGGTGAATGCAGATGTGTTCGCCTGGACGGCGACGGACATGCCAAGTATTCCTCCCGACATCATCACTCATAGCTGAGCATTGACCCAAAGTATAAACCAGTTCGATAAAAGAAGAGAAGCTTCACCCCGAAGAGGTAGGCGTCCATTAATGAGGAGGTAGATAAACTCCTCGCCGCCGGTTTTATTCGGGAGGTGCAATATCCGAGCTGGTTGGCGAATGTGGTGATGGTGAAGAAGAACAATGGCAAATGAAGGATCTGTGTAGACTACATTGACCTCAACAAGGCATGCCCAAAGGATATCTTCCCCTTGCCGAAGATCGATCAGCTGGTGGATGCCACCTCGGGGCACAGGCTGCTTTCGTTCATGGATGCATTCTCTAGATACAACCAGATCTGGATGCACCCTGAGGACGAGGAACACACCACCTTCGTCACCAACCAAGGGACATACTGCTATAGGATGATGCCCTTTGGTCTAAAAAATGCTAGAGCCACATACCAGCATCTGGTCAGTAAGGTCTTCAAAGACCAGATCGGTCGGAACATGCAGGTGTACGTGGATGACATGCTTGTCATGAGCAAGCCAAGCTCGGACCATGTCGCCGACCTCGCCGAAGCCTTCCACAACCTTCGAGAGCACCAGATGAAGTTAAACCCCGTGAAATGCGCCTTCAGAGTGGCGGCGGGAAAGTTCCTAGGCTTCATGGTCACTCAGAAGGGGATTAAAGCCAACCCGGAGAAGGTCCAGGCGATCGTCGACATGGAGCACCCGACGTCCAAGAAGCAGGTCCAGTGCTTGACGGGGCAGATTGAAGCGCTAAGCCAGTTCATCTCGAGGTTGGCAGATCACTACCTCCCTTTCTTCAAGGCGCTGCGCAAGATGCACGACTTCACCTGGACGAAGGAGTGCAGAATGGCCTTCGAGGAGTTGAAGGAATTCCTGGCTTCTCCCTCGCTGCTCTCCAGACCGGAAGAAGGGGAGGAGCTCCTACTCTATCTGGCGGTCACACATGGAGCCGTCAGCTCAGTTCTCGTCCATGCAGATGAGGATGGATCCCAGAGGCCGGTGTACTACACCAGCAAAATCCTCTGCGATGCGGAGATCAGGTATACTCGCTTCGATAACCTCATTTTTGCACTAATAATATTTGCTAAGCACCTCAGGCCCTATTTCCAAGCACACTTATCGTGGTCATTACGGATCAGCCACCAAGGACCATATTTAGCTGCCTCGAGACCTTTGGGAGACTGGCCAAGTAGTCCTACTGCTCAGCGAGTTCGACATAGCATATCAGTCAAGGTCTTCACAAAAGGCCCAAGTCCTAGCCGACTTTGTGGTCGAATGCACCGGGCTCGTCGAGGAGCCGGAGCAGACAATAACGGATCTCCAAATAGAGCTCAGACTGGGGGAGGAGCCCTGGATCCTCCATGTGGATGACGCATCTAACTCCGGTGGGAGCGGAGCAGGCCTCATCCTTGCTAACAGTGGTGGGGTGGTGGTAGAGTGCGCCCTCTGCTTCAAGTTCGTCGCAACAAACAACCAGGTAGAGTACGAGGTGCTCCTTGCAGGTCTGAAAGTCTCCCGCGAGCTGGGCGTGCATACCTTGAAAGTCTTTACCGACTCCTAACTGGTTGTCAGGCAAGTCTCCGGAGAATACGAGGCCAGAGACCCCCATATGATGAAGTACCTGGATCGAGTCTGTTTCAGCACGGCAGGCTTTCGATGCTTCAGCATCTTCCATATCTCTCTAGGGGAGAATGCATGTGTGGACGCACTGTCGAGGCTCGCGATCCTGCCGAACTCATCATTAGGGCATGCTTACATCGAGTACCTCGATAATCCAAGCTACGAAAGCCCAGAGAAGGTGCACCAAGTCACCCCCGAGCCGAGCTGGATGGACAGGTACGTTAGGTACATCACTGATGGCACCCTGCCAAAGGACCGCATGGAAGTCGGCCTCATCAAGAAGAAGGCCTCCCAATTCATTCTGATGGAAGGCCAGCTCTACTACCGGTCTCACTCCTACCTGCTCCTGAAGTGCCTCAGGCCTGCAGAGGCGACCGTCGTACTCCAGGAGATACACGAAGAACTCTGTGGAAACCATGTGGGAGGAAGAACACTGGCTTACAAAGGTAGGACGCCGCCAGGGTACTTCTGGGAGACCATGAGGGAGGACGCCGCCGACTTCATTAAAATGTGTGACAAATGCTAGCGCCACACCCACATACAACGCCAGCCGACAGCACTGATCTCCTAGCTCTCATCCCCTTGGCCCTTCGCTTAGGGGGATGGACATCCTAGGACCATTCTCCCCTGCACCTGGACAACGAAGGTTCCTGCCAGTGGCGATTGACTACTCACTAAGTGGGTCGAAGCAGAACTGCTAGCTCGGATCACTAAAGCAAATGTCCACCAATTCTTCTGGAAGTCGATTATCTACCACTTCGGACTCCCTCACTGCATCATCACCGACATCGGGCGATAATTTAACAACCGGGAGTTCGAAGGGTTCTTCACTGAACACGGTGTCCAACACAGCTTCATCTCGGTAGCTCATCCCTAAACAAATGGGAAGGCCGAGGTGACTAACCAGACCATCCTCCAAGGGCTCAGAACCGGCTGGACCAAGCCAAGGGCGAATGGACGGAAGAACTCCCAAGTGTTCTATGGGCCTACTACACAACACCTAGAACGGTAATCGAAGAGATGCCTTTCAACCTTGTTTTCGGCACCGAGGCAGTCATCCCAGTTGAGCTCGGTGTGCCCATGCTACGAGTACAACAGTACGATGAGGTGCGAAACTCGGCACACCTTCTGCTCAACTTAGATCTCCTTGAAGAAACAAGGGATAAAGCTCGGCTTTGAATGGTGGCGTATCTGCAACGGGTGGCCCGGTACTACAATGCACGGGTAAGATCGAAAGTCTTCAGGCCTGGAGACTTGGTTCTGTGCCGAGTCGAAGCATCTCAACCTCGGGAGTGTGGCAAGCTCTCATCGAATTGGAAAGGCCCTTACAAAGTGGCTGAGGCCCTCTCACAGGGGGCCTACTACCTCGAGGACCTCGACGGTGTCAGGTTCCCTCAAACATGGAATGCCTGCAATTTGAGAAGATACTATCAATAATGTAAGGCTTTCTTTCAGTAATAATAAAGATTTTCTTTTGCACACGTAGCTATTTGCCTTGCAGGAGAATCTCCAGCAAGTCTTCGAGCCTAGCTCCAAGACAAGATCCGAGCCCAGCTCTCAGGAGGTCAAGACCTGGGGCCCATCTCTCCGGAAGACAAGTCTTCGAGCCCAGCTCCAAAAAACCAACTCCGGAGCCCAGCCCTCTGGCCAGTAAGTCTTCGAGCCCAGCTCCAAGATACCAATTCCTGAGCCCAGCTCTCAGGCCAACCTGGATCGGGGCCAGCTCTCCGGCCAGCAAGTCTTCGAGCCCAGCTCCAAGACACCAATTCCTGAGCCCAGCTCTCAAGTGATCAAGACCCGGAGCCCAGCTCTCGAAAGACAAGTCTTTGAGCCCAGCTCCAAGACACCAACTCCTGAGCCCAGCTCTCAGACCAACCTGGACCGGGGCCCAGCTCTCCGGCCAGCAAGTCTTCGAGCCTAGCTCCAAGACAAGACTGAGCCCAGCTCTCAGGAGGTCAAGACCCGGGGCCCAGCTCTCTGGAAGACAAGTCTTCGAGCCCAGCTCCAAGACACCAACTCCAATGCTTGGTTTCGAAGCAAAGAGCTCTCCAGCCTCAGCTTGAAAGGATCCGACGTTGCTCCCTTTCCCTCCTGCCCTCCTCGAGAGCCGGATCACTCGCCCCTCCGATAGAAGTGCCCTCCGGCATGGGTTGAGAGCTCGGCCTCCTCTCAAGTGATGCCTCGGCCACAGGTTCGGCTCCCCCTCGAGCCTCCTCCTCCTCGACCTCAATGACGGTAGGCCCTGGAGAATGGGGAGACATGGCGGCGGCGGCAGCAGTGGCCCTGGCCCGGGTGACCACCTCAGACTCTGGAGCAGGGGCCGTCTCTTATCGCCTCGACCACTCTGGAACTTTTCGGACTGCTCGCTGACGTGGCCCTGGCGTTGCGGACATCGTCCTCTCCACTTGTGCAGGAGCGGCTTCAGTTTCCCTCCTACTCGGGTTGGCCGGTGTGGCGGGAGCAGCCGTCGACGCGCTCTCACCCCGAGCCCATCTCGGTGGAGGCTCATCGGCCAGCCCAGCTGGCGGCCTCTTCCTGGTGATCGCCAGCAGGTTGCTCTCCGTGAAAATCATACATGTACACAAGCCATGCAATGATCAGAGCTCAGAAGGGAAGGTATGAAGAGCAGAAGAAAATAATGTTTGAGCCAAACTCACCCAACCCCCTCGTTGGGTCGACTCCGGCTTCAGAGAGGTTCTGCTATGACAGCAGAACTTTCATGGAAGGGATCTGTGCGGTGCGGAGCTGCTTGTAGTCATCCCAGTCAGCCACATCAACCGCAGAGCTCCGATTGGGGGACTGGTCCGGGTCACTCCAGACCCAGTCAACTCCCTTAACCGTGGCGAAGAAAAATTTGCTCTTTCATCCTTTGATGGAAGAGGGGAGCTCAAACTAATGCCCTTCGGGCTAGAAGACAAGGATCACCACCCGTCCTTAGTGGGGTGGCGCTTTAGGATGAAGAATGCCCTAAACAAGGAGAGGAACCCTACTCTGATGGGAAGAAGAGGAGAAAAAGAACTAACCTAGTTCCTTAAGGGTCTGAGGCAATCGGGGAGGAGAGGAAGCTTGGGTATGGCAGCGTGCACAAAGAATTCGAAAGAATGGATGTTTTGGATAAAAACTTCTTTTCATTTCGAAACGACCCATCTCATCCATACCATTACAGCTTCTCCACCAACGGATTCACACTCGTGCCGGCCATCAGTAAGACATCCCGGCTGCTCTGAATTCTGTGCCAGCAATAACTACTCCTTGGACGTGGCCACGTGGCACCCTCGCAATGACCTGGGGAATCGTCTCGTGAAGCGCCGGCGATTATGGCCATAATTGCACTGATCTTCACCTTTCCATGTCAGCAACGCAATTACTCCATTCGACCGGAGCGTTGCGCACTAACGAGCTTGGAAAGTGGGGGAAAATGATGTGGCATGATCACTGACATGGAGTAGCTGTCAGATGCCACGTTAGAGAAAGGCACCACGTCAGATATTCTACTTGGACTCCTTCGCCGGGTTGAGCTTCCTCAGAGCAACGGGGCTGCCCGTCGTAGCCGAGCTCCGCCCTCCACCATGTCTAGCCGCGAGCCCGGGCTGCTTAGGCCGGAGCCGGGTGCCACCCCCCAGATCGATCCCCTCGGACAGAGCCCCGTAGTCCGGAGTCGAGCTCAGCCCTCCTCCGCCACGTAGAGACTCTTTGAGATCGGGTCCTTTAGGCCGGGGTTGCACTCTACCCTCCTCCGTCAGGTCGAGCTCGCTCGAAGTCAAGCTCCACTGGTCCGGAGTCGAGCTCAGCCTCCCTTTGCCAAGTGGAGCCACATCGAGACCAAGCCCCACGGAGTTGAGCTCTGCCTCCCCAGCTCGGCCCCTAGCTCGGATGAAGGTACCGGCAAGCAAGGAGACAGCACCATCATCCCAGTACGCAGGCGGGCCGCCCGAGGGTTGCAATGAGACACCCACCAGGCCGCAATAACTACCCGCGATCGCTGCTTATACCAGAAAAGGGAGCAGCCCTCCGATCGAGGCGCCATGCTCTTCACCAACCACCTGAACCACCCAGAAGAGGAAGTCAACCAGGAGATTCGAATCCTGGGGACGGCGGCCCCCCAATCAAGGCACTGCCAAGCTTCCCGAAATGGGCGACCAGAAGGAATGTCAGAACACGTGACAGCTTTCCTTATCACGAATCGGGAAAGACATCCCATCCATGGCCCAGGACACCGTCGCACGTGCCTGACAGTCTAGCGAAGGTCTCGAGGCAGGCGCTCAACGGTCACCCAGAATTACAAAGAACGTTCACACCCCGAGAGAAGAGAGAGGTACGCAAGTGCAAATACAAGTACAAGCTCAACCACAGAGCGACACACCATAAAAAATCCAAGCAAGTCAAGGGAGAAAGGCCACACAGAGAATCCCTCTAGCTCGGCCACCATCTTCCCGACACACTTGCACTCTACTCTCACACCATTCACTCCTCCTAGCATGAGTCCATCAAGAGGGGCTCGACCAGGAGAACCTGTTCTCCTGGATCGTCACTACTTGACCGTCGGAGTGCCCTCGTCGGAATCCTCGGCCCTGGTCACTAATCTCGTTTTTTGCAGGCTCGAAGGTGCGGAACATCCCAAGCGAACAAGAGGGACGATCCGACCTCGATAATAGCTACGGGCCACGACGATCTTGGCGGCAACAAGCGGTATTTGGCTGGTAACACGACAAGGATATCGTCTATCTTAAGTGCGGGGGGTTTGTTAGACCCTCGAAGCTTGGTATAGGGAAATGCTAGGCATGATGGCTTGGTTGGGTGGTGCCAAGCCAAGATAAGGTATGTTGGTGCATGTCTAGAGTGCTAGCAGACTGGCATGGTGGGATGCAGCAAGTAGAGGCCATTGGCATGCAACATCGGCAGCAAATGCGCATGTTGGAAGGAGCATGCATAGGGTGGCATGGATAGCGGAGCTAAGCAATGCCACAGCCAATGTGGGGCAAATCCAAGCACACTCAATGCTAACTGGGAGCTGTGCAAAGGGGCTTGCATGTTGGCCCAATTAGTAGCTGCAAGGGGCTTGCATGTTGTTCAATGGACCTTGTATGAAGCCTAATTTGGTGGCAGCAAGGAAATCTGGTCTGGCTAGGTGGCGGACACACATACATGCTCATTTGGGGCTGGGCGGTTGCTGCTGGACGGTTGCTATTTGGGGCTGTTTATGGCTGAGTTTAGTGGGCAGTTTGGTAACTACCCTTGCTGACATGTTGTGCGCTGGTTGGTGCCAGCTAAGCCATGCAGTTGGGCTTGTCAACTGCCGGGAAATGTGCCATCGTTGTATGGAAAAATGCTGAATTCAGTGGGTGCTGAATTTTGCCGTTGCTGTAACCAGGAAAAGAGGCATTTGCTGTAACCTGCGAGTGACCTTGGGTGGGTTGCTTGTTGCTGTTGCTGTAATCTGCAATTCTGTAAAAATTCTTGTGTATTATGTCCTGATTTGAGAAGGAATGAAATCAAATTGGATTGGGGGCAGTTCCCTGTACTTGCTAGTTTTCTTTTCATGTTTTATGATGTTTTGTGCATGAACAGGTTGGTGTTCAGTTTGTGTGTGTTTGGCTGAAAATCTGGGCGGGCAGCAGGTCCTGTGTTGGCACACAAGGCAGCAAGCATGCACAAGGGCGCGACACTGGTTTTGACGCAGCGCAGTCTAGGCCTTGGCACACACTTGTTGCTGGTGTGTGCGGGCGAAATGGCTGGCTAGGAAGGGCTTTTCTAGTTCCAGCACGCGAAAAACTCTATGCTGAATTGAGGCGTGTGACAGCCTCAATTCCTTCCTTGTACATCTTGCCAATCTTACTACGAGAAACTCCATAAATGCAAGAACATGGTAGACATCGTCATCACTAAGAAACAATAGATTCCTGGGAAGAAAGGGATACGAGTCTTACGGTTTCAACCCCAAAGTCTTGAAGAACGGTTCAAACTCATTGATAGGATGGCAGCAAAGAAACCTTGTGACCGCCCAACATCAGACTCATTCTCAACTTTTGCAGTCAGATTCTGGAGAAACACCGGAGAATTTTTGCTCATGCGTTCAGCGTCAGTGAATAGCAAGCTCCTGATACCATGACGGTATTCAAGGAGAGCATTCTGGGCATCCATTCGAGAGATTCACGATGCAGCGTAACCCCATCGGGCAATGGTTTTCCATCCATGACCGCAACATGGACATCAGTGCACACAGCCAAGGTAGTAGAGAAGGATCGGTTCCGTTGTTGATTTAGCATTCTGTTGACAATCGAAACATTCGTAGTGCGGGCAATCAAAACACTGCAACCATTCCATCTTCTTCCAAAATCATATAGTCCAATGCCCTCAAATTTATTTAGCAGCTTGTGAATCCAGAAAAAGAGGGCTTTTCTACGAGTGAAACAATACATGTTTCTGGAAACCAAACACTTTCCCAGAAACAGCTGGAAAAATCATAGCACTGCTCACTTGGGTCACCATTTTCAGAGGGCAGGTAAAAGGAAGAAAGGTCCGGTTTGGTTATAGATAATATGGTATGAAAAAATAAATTTTATATTAGATCAATATGTTTGGTATGCAAGAGATGGACGAGAGAAAGTAAAAAAAATAGCGGATTCTATATTTATTTTTATAAAAAATAAGATAAAAATATATACTATCGAAGAATGGTATTTTGTAAATTTTTAATAACAATAATCTGGCATTAGCATTGGTAAAAATATTTTGATAAAATTTATTTATAATCATTAAATTTATTTTTGATATTTTTAAAATTTATTTAATAAAAAAATCTTATATAATAATTAAAATGTAAATAATATTATATAAAAATTATATGATTATAATCATTATATAAAATTTAATTAAACACGATAATATTATTTTAATATTAAAAAATTTTTTATTGATATATATATTTATAAATTTATTCGTATATTTATATAGGATTATTTTTAATGAAATATAATAATTTCTTAATATTAGTTTTTTTTAAAAAAAATTAAATTAATTAAATATAATAAAAATTATTTTTTAATAAATATTTTTTGAAATGAATAATTTGTAGAAATTATCAAATAATACTAAACATATCGCAACCAAATGGAACCCATAACTAGCTTTTCTTTGCAATTAAATCAGCAATCTGGATTTTTTTCAAACCAATCCATCAACCTAAGTTCGTGTGCTTGTCTCGAATTCAACAGGAACTCATCGGAGTTCTCAGCTGGCCGTAAAAGCTTCGGGACTCGTTGGTTTACAGGGGACCGTCATTACGGCGCGCGAGAAAGCTTGGGTGGGCAAAACCCTAGCCATTTCGGAGGTTTGGAGGCGAGGGCTCATAGATGGGTAGAGTTAAAAGGTCCCGATACGGGCGACTTCCAGTAATATAAGATCAACGCCGTCCAATTTCTAGGTACTTGCTAGTTTGGACGGTCAGGATCCAACTTTCTAAATAACGAATAAACCCCTAAAGACCGCCGGTTGCCCAGAAGCCCTGTCCCGGAGCTCGAGAAGCTTCTCTCATGGCTTCCTCATAGAGAGGGCAAACATGGGAGCCTTCCTCCACGGGAGAGAGACGGCAGACCGCCGGAGACCCTTCGATCCGTGGAGAAGCGAGCCCCAGAACTTCGGTACTGAGGTAACTATACTTTCTCATAGATTTCACCACTTGGAACTCGATGGGGATCTCTTTCCCTATTTTTTCTAGGATATAGACATGGCCCATTTGTGGAAGCTGCAGAAACCATCGCCTTTCCGATGGATTTCTCGTGTTGGTCGGGTGGACGTCATTCGATTAATCAACAATCCAACTTTTGACGATAGGAAAGCTCTTTGCAGTACTAAAATCCCAAATCTTCATATAAGTAGAGAATTTTGTTCTAAAAAATCATACATTTCCAAGTCGGCATCTGTGGGGAATCAGCTTTGGTCACCGAAGAGTTCGTTTTTTCATCATCGGATGATTCTTCGCTGGGTAAAAACCTCATCTTTGGTCCGTATTAGAGGCTTTTCTACTGATAAAACTCCAAAAGATTTGCAAGCTATTTCTCGAAGCCGTCATGTGGTTGCAGAGGCTCAGGCAGCTCTCGTGGACTACCTTCACTCCACGAGAGGCTTGCAGTTCCCCGATGCAGAGCATATGAGCAAGCACTCCCCCGACTTTCTTGCAAAGCTTCTGAAGAAGGTAGAGAAGGAGGAAGACACTGGAAGGGCATTAACCCGGTTCTTTCGCTACCACCCCATCAATGAATTCGAGCCATTCTTCGAGGGCATGGGCCTGAAGCCTAGTGAGTTCAATACGTTTTTACCCCGAGACTTAATATTTCTTTCTGATAATGAAAAATTGCTTGAGAATTATCATGTTTTGTGTAATTATGGCATTGCTCGTGGCAAGATTGGAAAGATATACAAGGAGGCTACTGAAATTTTCAGTCATGAGCCCGGCATTCTGGGTTCAAAGCTCCAGGCTTATGAGGGACTGGGTCTGAGTAAGAGTAGCATTATTAAGATTGTTGCTTCAAGCCCAATACTTTTGGTTGGGAATGTTAACAGTGAGTTTGTTAAGGTGCTAGAATGGTTGGAGGACATCGGGATACAGCTTGATTGGATTGTGGGGAATTTATCAGAAAAGAATTCTTATGACTGGAGCAGAATGCTTGTGATTTTGTGGTATTTTACTGAACTGGGATTTACTAATCAAGAATTAGGGGCTTTGATCAGAAAACATCCAGATTTTCTGCTGGATGGTTCAGGAAAGATGGTGCTCCTGCTCTGTGGCTTGCTGTTGAAATTGGGAAGAACAAAAACAGAATTATTTAGCCTGTTTTCTCAGTTCCCGGACATTCAAATTGGGAGTTTCATGAGAAACATGCGACGAGGTCTGATACTTCTAATTGAGATTGAAATGGACGCTGGGGATATTCAAAAGCTTTTGGTTACTCATACAGAAGTGTTTGGTGTTAATTGTCTGAAGAAAGCCAACAGCATTCTTACCTATTTGAATGTTGGGAGAAAGCGCTTGTGTAGAATTATAAAGGATGACCCACATCAGTTGAAGAAATTTGTATTAGGGTCGAAGATCAATCGTCTACCGAACTCTGGTGAGAGTGAAAAATCGCTTGGGGAGAAGAAAAAGTTTTTATTGCGCCTGGGGTTTGAGGATAAATCAAAAGACATGGAGAAGGCACTAAAAGTGTTCCGTGGCAAAGGTTCTGAACTTCAAGATCGGTATGATTTTTTGGTGAAAACTGGACTGGACCCAAATGATGTGTCAAATATGATTAAACTGGCTCCACAAATCCTCAACCAGAAAATAGATGTTCTCCAGAGCAAGATTGACTTTCTTGTGAATAATTTGGGTTGTCCCTTAAGTTCACTAATACCATTCCCTGCATATATGTCTTACACTGTTGAAAGGGTCAAATTGAGGTTCTTGATGTACAATTGGCTCAGGGATAGAGGAAAAGCCAGGCCAGCGTTAGCACTAAGCAGTATCCTTGCATGTTCTGATAAAATATTCTCAAAAAGGTTTGTAAATCATCATGCAGAGGGTCCTGTAGTTTGGGAAAACTTCAAGAAGGCATTATCTTCAAGCTAACTAATATCTTCATACTTGTATTTTACCTTCCTTTATTTGCTTAACAATGGATTCAACATACTTTACTGAAAAAAAAAATCTTTTGTGCTTTAAATCCAGGAACCCACTAACCAAATGACATAACTATTTTTCCTTTAAATGTGGCATGGTTGAACATTTAGCAATCATGCAAAGCTATGCTCTATTGAAAACCTATTAGTTTTATCTTTATATAGGATTTAGTTTTTGGATAAGGTATAACTATACTTAGGTATAACATTTCTTTCTTTATAAAATAGGGAAAAATGACAGAAGATTGTTGTGGAAGGTTGTGGTTAACTGTGTATCTTCCAGAGATTTTGAAAATATATGACCATATTACTGGCTTGATAAGGTGTTGTGCTCTGCAAAAATATTTGAGAGATCATTTTCTCTGCACCAAACCTTCCCTATCTTAGTTGGTCATGGGTGTTTTAAATTTCAATGTGACTGTTAATATTGGACACCACCCATATTTGTGCATGCACAGCAACTTTCTCTTGTTGTCGGGACACTTTAAAGTATCTGCTAGGTTGGCTCGACTAGTAGATTAATGTATAGAATATCAATTACTCCTCAGCAAGGTCATTTGTCCTCCCTGTCACATTCCAGTCCTTCCTGAAACTGGATTTTATTTGTCAAGTCATAATTTTTCAGTAAACTTGTATTGTTAATTTAATAATTCGTTCCATCTTTTTCTGTTCTTGTAAGACAAACAAAAAGGACTTGTAATTCCTGTCACAACACGTTGACATGGCAAGTTCTCTTCAGAAAGCAAGGCCTTTGGAGTACACTAACTTATAATCTATATTGTGTGATTGCTCTCTTTTTTTTTTGGAAATCTTTCATGTTTTGTACCCTTGAAGAAAGTCATGTTTTGTGCACCAGGACTTACCTCCTGCTACTGCTGTTTCTTTACTATATTTCAACAGGAGTAGGTACTCAAGTTTCCTGCCATGGTTTTGTGTCAAATGGTTTTTGTCTAACAAAATATCATGGCAACTAGCATATCTCTAGCAAAATTGACAGATGAGTAAATTTGGATTTGATTTTTGTTATATATCAGTATTTGTTAGGAACCAGGTAGCTCACCTACAGATCGACTTGCTTCCATTAGACTTCTAGGCTCCAAATGTTTTGTCATTTTTGTATCATATATGATTAATAAATAATAACATAGGCATCATTGAAGCAACATGAAGCTGGTTCAGCTTCCAAATTCCAATGATGGCACTCATACAGAGGGTCACAGGCATCTGAATGGTTTAGAAGAGAAGCAACAAAATCGTCATCATATCAAAGTTTATCTGGGCAATTTGGAGCTGGTTTTGAATTGTGTGTCCAGTTCAGCACAGTTTGTGACAGAAGAACCTATTATCAACTTTGTTTACCATTTGTTTTAAGACTTTCATGCATGCTATATGAAAATGATGACTCCTTGCTTCATTCTTCCGGCAGCTGCTACTTAATAATGGGCAATATGCTCTTGTGTTGGATAAACATTTGTCTAGGTATGTTACAATGATGGTATGCATGCATATGTGGTCCAGCAAGCAAGTTTTCAATCATTTGATATCATCATAGTTGAAGGCAAACAGATTAAGTTTCTAAATTTCACATAGGTTAATTATTTTGTTACAAGAAATTTTTACCTATCTTGGCAATGCAAATGGTAGTCAAGGACAATTTATTTTCTTTCTAAACCTGTTCATTGCAAAATGTTACTAGCTTTTGCTTTTCAATTAACAACATAATATTCTCTTTTCAGAAGCATTTAGCATGTACCTAGTAACTGCAACAAAAGCTTCTTGCTTTTTGCTGGTGTCGTCTTATCATTGCTCTACATATGATGCAAGACGCAATAGAGCTTGGAGCACTCTTTTTCTTTTGGACTATAAGAATTAATCAAGTGTAGAATCCTTCCAATTCTTTAAAGGTTGTTGAAGGTGAGAGCCTACATTGTTCTGGAGTAAACCGCAACAAATGGATAGCAGAAAAATATTGGGATTTATCTATATTTTAGAAGTTTATTTCTTTTTAAAAAAAGTGCATTGCTACAGATTAGGCTTTCCATTTCCACTAGAAAATGATTCTCTAGTTTTAGGGATGGCATAATGACTTAAATGCATGTATAATTTGGGGAAGAAAATAAAGTTAGAGATGCAGATAAATAGAATGAACCATATACTCTTAGAATACTTGGAGAAATTCTGGTATATATGTATTTTTCACTTTTCTTTCTTTTTCATAGGAGCTTAGTTCCAAGTGCTTGAAACTTTTACAATTAAAAATAAGGATGGTTGAGTTTCAGATAAGGCCAGAGAATTCAATAGGTGCAAAAATACGGGATTGGTAGGAGGCAAGTTTAATTTGAAAAATTATCCCAGAACGAACTATGGCCACCCATCTGTGATGACTTGCGAGATATAATTAAGCTAGAAGGCCAGCAACAGAGAACCAACTAACCAAGCATAAGGCGATAACGTAAAAATTAAAGCCAAAGGTGAAATTATAAAAAATTAGCCTTGCCACAATCAAAATTATTTTCGGTTGATGAACTTAGTGGCAGAACTTACTGAATTCTATTTCTTTCTGTCTGGATGCATACTGCATTACAAATGCACTGGCTGAAGAAATGACATGAAACTAAATTCAAAGTTCTTGTTGCAAATGCCCGCTTTTTTCTTTTCTTTTTTTTTTGGGTGGTTGCGCGGGGGGGAGGGGGAGGTGTTTGTTGAGCCTCGCCCGTCCATTCCTTTTTCAGTTGATTTTTCATACTGGAACTAAGTATTCTCCCTCAATTTTGGAAGATAGGCTCAAGGAGATCGTGAAATTATTGATCTCCTTTATTTATTTATGCCTTTCATCATCCCTTTTATTCGTGCTCTCTATTTTTGCGTACTGAATTTATGGTTGCCATGCTCATTGCAGCTAAGATAAGGTTTATCATTTCTGCCCTCATTTTTTCACTTTCTAATTAACCTTGTAATGGCTGGAATCTGGCAATGGATCATCAAGATGAAGCTTTGAAACCAATCTCACATGCTCTTCTCTTTCTCGGCCTCACCATTTCTTTCGGTGGCTATTTTGCCATCATTGTACTCTTGTGATCAGCATGCTCACCGGGCATGGTCACTATCGGACCGTTGTACCTTTCTCCATCTTCCCATGCTCCAGTAAAGGATAGGCCCAAGCCCCCTATTTCGTTAGAAAGATTTAAAAAAAAAAAAAAAAAAAAAAAAAAAAAAAAAAAAAAAAAAAAAAAAAAGAAAAAGGAGAAAGGAAAAGAAAAAAATAAAGGAAAGAAAAAAGAAAGAGGATAAAAAAATGATCACATGTATTAGTTGATCTCTCCCTTTGGATGACCTCTAGATCTTACTTGAAGATCTTATTCTCCTCTGGGTATCCCGAGTGGATCCCGATTAAGAATCTAAATCGGCATTACGGAGACCACTTGAATTGATCTTTTCCTTCTCCTTTCCTTGATTTGGATTAAAAAAAATTAACTCTAGTCTATCATGGATCCTATGGAACTTCTGTTTTCATATTTAGATTTTTAAATAGCTCACATGAATTAATTTATCTTTTAAAATGGTTTTGGATAGGTGCCTGTAATTTGTTCATTTCATCTAGCGATATTTGGGCAAGCTTAGATAAGTAATTTTGACATGAATCTTACTAATTTTGAATTATTAGTTAATTTCAATAGAGAATAGAAACATAGATTTAAATTATATTGATATTGTTAGTTTTGTATTTTCTAGAAAAATTTATGATCAAACATATTATTATCAAATGACCCAGGTTTCTTATAGCATTATCTTATATATACATGTGAATAAGTTTTTATTGTGAAAAGTGCATTTTCTATGAAAATAAGTGATCGTTGTCGTAGGCGGTCAAAAATTAAACCTAAATCATTACTATATAGATAGGGTTAGTAGGGATCGTATCCTCAAGAATCTTGGGCTGCATTGTGATTAACTAAGCAAAAGATAAAAATCAAATTCTTAAAAATTAGTAATATTTTAATTAAAACTAACTATTTTAAATTAAAGATTAAATTGAAGGGTTTATATGATAAAAAATATCTTTATCTTTCTAAATGATCACAAATACAAATTCTGTACTTTTTCTAATCTAAGCAATCAAAGTTCTAATTAATTAGAAATCTTATAAACTAATCTCTAGTATAGGCTATCTTGCCGAGTACAAATCATATCCAATTAAGATCATGGTCCATTTCATAAATATATGTTGTTCAACGATTTAGTTGAACAAATCCTAACAGGTTACATAAATATAAAATTATAGAATTAATTATCTATACTGAGCATGGACCATATTTTGTCAAGATCATGATCAATATCATCTATAGGTAATTTATTCATGAATCAAATATAAAACAAATTAAATAAAGAATTGAAAATATTTATTCAATTGTAAAGAATAAAAAATAAATATAAAACTTTGTATAAAGATACCTGTACTCTTCTATAGATTGCATCTCAGTCAAGTATGGTTCTTGGATATATCTTCTGGAAGATTTGGGACTTTGTTACATCACTTTCTCTCATGAAGAAATCTTCTTATTTTTTCACTCTCCCTCTCTTTCAAAGCCTAAACTAAATTATAATAAAAATAAAGCTTTGGTTGCTACCTACTGGTTTTTCATTGACAACCTGCTGTTTGCTTCTTGTTGATGCCCTTAAATAAAGCTGGAATCCCTCTGAATCCAAGTAAAATTTGAAGTGGCATAGGCTTGGAATCATGATTGGAAGTCCTCTGCTATCTGATTGGCCATCTGATGCTACGAATCTGGGCACAAATCATATTTATTTTTCCTTCAATGAGTCAGAAAGAAGACTAGCTGTCAGATCAATGTAGTGGAAAGTTCCAACCACTTTATGGCACAGAACCAGCTATAGACTACATAGATTGCTGTGAGCCGCATTAAAATATCTTGTAGACACTGCCAAAGTGGTAGCCCAGCTGGTTGGGATCTTGCCTCACAACCAATAGGTCACGGTTTGAGGTAAGACTATGTGGAAGACTTGATTAAATTTAGGGGTTATTCCCTGAGGCCCATGACAATTGGATAAGTGAGAGGCTAGGGTTCTTTTCTTTCTCGTTCTGACCAGTTGGCACCTTGGTGGTGCCGGGTTGACGTACTCATCCTTGGATGAGAAAATGATATAAAAACCTAGCACCTTAATTCAAACATTTGCTGGCAGGATGGGGGCCTACGGGGGTAGCTACATCGGATTTATCCCTCTTATCCCTTTTGTTTACCAAAAAAAAATATCATGCAGACTGCATTATAGCCATCATGGATTGCATGAAGACTCTTCTGGGGTTCAACTAATCATTCTATGCGGCTTATAGCCATATTAATGGGGTTCAACTAATGATTGCATTATAGCCATCATGGATTGCATGAAGACTCTTCTGGGGAGTTGCTGGAGAGCTGCATGAAATTGCATAAGCCATTTAATGTGAACCATATTAAATTTTCCTCTATGCGGCTTGTACGCTGCGATGAAATGAAATCATTAAAACAAAGGTTAAAGAAAATAAAAAGTTTGGATTGCCTTCCAAAAAGCATTGAGTTTAATATCTTCAGCCAGACCTCTCAAAGTTTTCATCTTATTCTCGTTCGAATCTTAACGTAGATCTATAATTTTCAATATGATTCAAGATTTACTGAGAATATTTCTTGCATGGGACCATTGCATAACTAATTTTTCTAAGAGCTAACAACTGTTCATCTATAATTAGATCCAGGTCAGACATAAGTACTAGTTAGGGTTTTAAGGGACCTAAGTCTATACACTTGAGGTGCTTTAGGATCCCCTTTTGTTGTCTGTTCGTTTTTAGGCAAAGATTCAACCATTGTCATGAGGGGTTCAACTAATCATTCTAGTCTTGGTTAAGTATAATGGTCACTAGGTGTATATATCTCATTAATATTTTCATCTTTAGTTATCTATACTAGTGCTCCAAACCTGAATGTTGTCAACTGGTCTTCTTGTTTGGGTTATTGACCATTTTGGGTTCTAAGATCAACCTCAAGTTAGCTTGGTAATCTATCTTCTTCTTGTTCACTAACCTTTATAGCTGATTGGCCCAATTGTTTTAATAATCAGTCAAAGATTTTCAAGAAATTATTGAGAGTATTTTTAGTGTCTAAGGTTGATTGCACCAAGGCTCAGAAACTTTTTTTCCAATGTGTTGAATCCATCCTCAAGATCTAATTCTGGTTGATTGTTCAATACTTGGTCGGGCCTAAGATAGGGCTGATAAAAAATATGGGCTCCTAATGTTACATCTCGTGACTACATAAAATTGAGATGATTTTCCCACCCTAGGTTATAGGTTGGTGTATAAGGTTCAATTATATATTTTTCATTGGCCGCACTCTCCTGTGTGAACCATTTTGGATCGGACTCATAAAAAAAGGACACTCATCTATAATATTATCTAGTGCATTGCGTGCAGTGTGCATGGATGCTAACACTTGGTTTAATTGGGTATATCATTTAAATTTTAGGGCTTCAATCCTATGGATCAAAGTTGCAATTAAATCTTCTTCAGACTCCATTGTATAAATGTATGCATCTTCAAGTCTAGTGAATTTAAGATTCATGTTAATTATTTAAAGTTTAATTACAAAATTGTTAGCTAGGAATCTACTTCTAGATGGTTGGACAAAGCTAATCAGGCAATATAAATCTTGTAAGGTCTTAGGTTGTACAATAGAATCTATTTCTCCCTCAGTGACCTTATAGTCTTACAAGGCTTAAATTGTGTCTAACCAACGATCATTTTATCTTAGTAAAAATATTTTTTAATTTATTATTATTATTAGAAGAAGAAGAGATAAATGAGAGAAGAATTATAAAGATTAGAAACCTAAAGGATCTTAAATCTAGAGATGATAGATAAGAGTGTTTTAATTAGGTTAAAGTTTTAAAAACAAACAAGTTGTACAAGCAATAAAACTCTACCTAGGATTAGCCTATATTTAGATAGCACCTAATTGCCAAAGTTTTTGAGCTCTCCAAGTTAGAGGCTAACCAACCAACTAGCCAGGTAAGTATAAAGTCGGAAGGGTTCCTCCGTTGCTTTTCTTAGATACCAATAAAATTGGTTAGGTCGATGAATGGAACTAATTAAATAACCACCTTCATTCGAGATCTTATCCTGAACCACTTGCTTAAATACTAGTTAATTGACCAACCCTAACCCAGTCCAATTCTTAAAAATCCTTTATCTCGATGAGCTCAAAAATTCTAGGGTCGACATCTAATTAATTTTAAATTAAGATTTAGGTTATGCAGAAGCAAGCATATGATTTGTGGACTAAAAAAAAATGATGAAATTTTTACCTTATCTTGTTTAATGGGTTCATGCTCTTAAAGTATTTTATGAGTATGCAATATAAATAAAACAAGGTATCCAAATATATTATTATATAGTTTCTATTTTTTAGGTTATGCTATATTAATTAAATATCATGACGTATGTATTGTTTCTTCTTTTATGTTAAAAATAAAATGTAAGTTTTAAATTAAGTTAATTATGTAATCTAACTAAAAAAGTAGTAAATAAAGTTTAAAATAAAAGGTTAATTATGTAATTTAAATAAAAGATAAGAAATCTAATTTACTTAGAAAGTAAAAAATTATTAATTATATAAAGTAATAAATTACTTATGCAAAACAAGGTACTATTTAACTATATACAATTAAAGCAATCTAACTAGAAAGCAGTAATCTATCATAAAAAGATAATATAAGATAGAAATAAAAATTGTAAATCAAAGTAGTAAATCAACTATAATGGGTAGTAAATTAAAAAGCAACTAGACCTATAAAGAAAAAGCAAGAAATTAGAAAGCCATATATTTAGTAAAACAGGGAATTGAAAAGCAAAAAATAAAGAAGTAACTAAGAAGGCAATAACACTTAAAAAATCAATAAATAAAAAATAAAAAAATATTTATTTTTTTAATAATTTATTAATATAACCATGTCAATGATCCCTTGTAATGATATCAAAATTTTGATCCCTATCGTAGATGGTCAAAAAATAAACCTAACTCACTACCATATATATAGGATGAGTAGGGATCGTATCCTCAGGATCTTGGGCTGTGTTGTGATTAACTAAGCAAAAGATAAAGTTTGATTCTTAATATTTGATAATATTTTAATTAAAACTAACTAATTTAAATTAAAAATAAAATTGAGGGGTTTATATAATAAAAAACATCTTCAAGTTTCTAGATGATCACAGATACAAATTCTGTACTCGTTCTAATCTAAGCAATTAAAGTTTATAATTAATTAAGAATTTTACAAACTAATCCCTAGCATAGTCTATCTTATCGAGTATGAACCATATCTTAGTAAGATCATAGTCTATTCCACAATTATAGGATATTCAATAATTTAGTTGAATTGATTATAACAAGTTACATAACTATAAAATCCTAGAATTAATCGTCTATGTTGAGCATGGACGATATCCTGTTAAGATCATAATTTATCCCACCTATAGATAATTTATTCAGAAATCAAATATAAATTAAATTAAATAAATAATCAAAAATATTTATTCAACTGCAAAGAATAGAAACATAACTACAAAAGTTTATATAAGGATACCTCTACTCCCCTATAGATTATACTTCAGCTAAGCTTGGCTTCTGGATACTTTTTTAGAAGATTTGGGGCTCTGTCACAGTGTCTCCTTCTCTAAAGAAATTTTCTTATTTTTCCACTCTCCCTCTCTTTTAAAGTCTAAACTAAATTACAAAATAAAAATAAAAATTTTGTTGCTGCCTACTGGTTTCTCACTAACTACCTGTTGTTTGCTTCTTGTGGATGCCCTTAAGTAGACTTGGAACCTCCTTGAATCCAAGTAAAATTTGAAATAGAAGAGGCCTGGAATCACGATTGGAAGTCCTCTACCATCTGATTAAGGTTTCGTATTGGTTATTGGCCATCTAATGCCACAAATCTGGATGCAAATCGCATATATTTTGCCTTTAGCAGGTCAAAAAGAAGACTAGCCATCGGATCAGCGCAGTGGAAAGTTCCAACCGCTTGATGGCACACAACCGGCCATAGACTGTGCAGAATGCTGTGAGCCACATTAAAGCATCACGTAGACCATGTTACAGCCATCATGGACCGCGTGAAGACTCTTTTGGGGAGTTGGTAGGGAGCCGCGCATGAAATCCCGTGAGGCATTTAATGTGAACCACATTAAAATTTTCCTCCGCGCAGCTTGTACGCCATAATGAAACGCCACAATTCCATTGTAGTCGTAAGCCATGCCATAATGCTTCGTGGACCGAGCTACTGGTCCATTGTGGACCAGTGGCTTGATGGACTATTAGGCCAACTTGGAAAAGGGTTTTCAGATCCGTTTAAGTTCCGATTTGAGTTTTGTTTTGATCCTTTTTAACCTACAGATCAAGCTCTTTTCACCAAAAAAACTTTTCTTGTAAAACACAAATAAAATAATCAATTCTTAAGGATTAAAGATAAATAAATATATATTTTGATGCTTTAATTGAAATATATAATGTACTTATCAATGAGATATATGATCCAACTATGATTTATAAGTTTTATGAGAATAGTTGCTATTAGCTCCAAGGATTGATTTTGATGAATAACAAAATATTTGAATATATAACGTTACTAATATATTACACAAGTTAATGTTTCAAAAAAAGATAAGGATAATATCAATAAATCCAAAATATAAATTTGTAAAGATCACATATTTGAAAAAAATTAATGGATTTTATTAAGAAATATGCATGTTGAAGTTTGAAGTCTCAAAAACTATAGAAAATCAAGTTTCTGCCTCATATTGGAAGGTTTCAGTTTGATATTGTAGAGTTTTAGCCATCACACTATTGAGCTGATTCAAAAAAATTTAAGTCGACCCAATAGGAGGAGTCCAAATAATAGAAACCTAATTTTTGTGGCTAATCTTTAAGCCAACTCGAAGTAATCTTGAATCAACTCGAATACATTTTGAGCGAACTCGACGGAACCAAGTCAACGTAATAGAAGACAACAAAGAGCCATATTTTGGACAAAAAACTAAGAAGGCAACAAAGAGCCATGTTTTGGAAAAAAAACTAAGCTAACTCAATAGAAGACCGAGCCAACTTGGAAGAACTCCGAGTCGACTAGACAAGAATCTGTGTCAACTCAAAGGCTGCTGACATACATATCGGTTAATTTTTTAGCGAGGACAAATTAGCCCTGTCTTATTCCTAATGACTATTTTTTTTTTTTAATGACTAAAAATAGCTAGTTTGATCCTGGAAGGCTTCTTAAAGGCTCCCAAACTCATTGAAGACATCCAAGAACCATAAAATCAATAGAATATTCCTAGTGTTATCAAGAAAAGAGAGAAAAGCCAAAAAATCTTGATTTGAGAGCTCATTCTTTCAGCCACCTAAAGTAATTTCATGAATCATTAGCTTTTCAGAAAGAAAACAAGCATTGAAGCTTCCAAGGATTTCTTGTGTCTCCTTCTACTATATATAAGTTATTCTTTTACTCCTTTTAAGGAGTTTTTTCTTGTACTTAAACTACTCCTTTTTATTTTTTATTGCCTACTTTAGTTGGGACTGAAGTTAGGTATTTCTTGAATTAGGAATTGGCTTGTTAGATTTTGATTGTAAGCCTGAGAAAATAATCAGTGTAGAGTTTGGTTTGTGAGCCCGAGAAAATAAACCGGTTGTAATCTTTGAAGAAGATTATAATAAACAATTTTAAGGAAAGACTTGGAGAGTGGACATAGATGCTAGAGGCACCGAACTACTATAAAACTTTTCTGTATTTATGATTATCTTTCTATTTCCTTTATTTTTTATACTTATATTTTTTGTACTTACATTCTGCTCACATATATTTCATGCTACAGTATATAATTAAGGTTTAAATTTTTGAAAAACCCAATTCATTCCCCTTTAGATTGTTTGCATTTCTCTAAATGAATTTATGTTACTCTTATTTATAAGATTATTTATAAATTATGAATTCTATAAATTTGTTTAATTTTTTATTTATGTATGATTTAAGAAATTATGTTTTTAAAAAATATGATTTAAAAATAATATCATTAGCTCACAAATAACTGACTGTCCTAATTGGAGTCAATCAATAACTTGGAACTAGCATCCAATGAAAATAGCCCTTTGTCGATGGATTAAAGTTGATAAAAATAATGAACCAAGAAATCTTGTCAATTACAAAAACGGCCATATCATGGATTATAGTGACCATAGCACGAAAAATCTATCAGCATTAAAAAATGATACGGCTAAATGACAAGTGTTTGATGACTATAATTATTTTTGTATTGCACTTGAATTCATTTGTTTTAAAGGTTTCCATGATTGATACATACATGATTGGATTGTTATAATATAGTTTGTTACATTATTATGAGTATGAAATACTTTATTTTATAATAAATATTATCTTCTAAATATTACAATAAATCATGTAAAACTTATGCTTGATGCAGTACAGTGGTGCATGCTTACTTATTGAGCTTTATAGCTCATCCTCTTTTTTGTTTTTTTTTTTTTCTAGATGAATAAGGCTACCAGAACCAGTATGTGATATGCCAAGTAAAGTTCAGATAATATGCTTCAAAGCTAGTTGCAAGCTAATAATTAGTTTATGACCATGAAATAACGAGCTTGTAGCTTTAAAGATTTATTTT
The DNA here is from genome assembly GCA_021397845.1 of Areca catechu. Taxonomy (NCBI): domain Eukaryota; kingdom Viridiplantae; phylum Streptophyta; class Magnoliopsida; order Arecales; family Arecaceae; genus Areca; species Areca catechu. The sequence continues at coordinate 48,768,389 of CM038045.1, read as the reverse complement.
AAATACTCTGCACCCACACTTGTTTTGCTAATTAATAAATGAAAAGAAATATTTGCATTACTTTTATTATTATATAATCTTTCATAAGGATTGCTCGTTGGGCTTTATATTATTAATTGTGATACCCCATGATAGCACGGTCATATCATGTTCCAGAGCCTGACACTTAATAGTATTAGAATATATGTTTAATCATGGATAGAAGCTAAAACTTAATAATGGATAGATGGATCTCGTCTGGTTAGGTTTTATTTAGTTAAATAAGAGTAGATGAATTTTCTTTAACTCTATTACTGTTCTTGATTATTATTGTACTTGTGATAGACAAAAGAAAATGAGCTTCAGATAAAAGGAAGTCTTAGTCAACTTCACTGCTAGAAAAAGAAGAGCAAGAGTGATTACGAGAGAAGATGCCAACCAACCAGTTAAGCAGGCTTCCAATGTTCCAACCACTCGGTAGATATTGCTAGAGTATGCTAGGTAGTGGTTCAATTGCTCTAGCAATAACAATAAATTCAGGTGGCTCCTAGACGCTCTCATCCTCAAGAATTCAACTATGAGAGATTTGGGAAGCTCAACCCATTACTTTTCGAGGGTGGGGCTGATCTATTAGTAGTTAAGACTTGGATTCGAGAGATGGAAATAATGTTTGATGCGCACTTCCATTCTTTGAAGATGTTAAAGTGGGAGTAACCATTCCAATGCTTCAGAAAAATGCTGAATTTTAGTAGACTGCTACAAAAATTGTATATGGAGATGCTGTAAACTAGCTTTCTTAGACAAAATTCAAGAAAATATTTTAAGACAAGTACTTTTTAGAGTCAGTAAAACTAAAAAGGGAGAATGAGTTCCTAGCTTTATGATAGATAGATAGATAATATGTCGGTTCTTGAATATGCTAATAAGTTTAATATGCTGGGATGCTTTTGCCCTCATATTATTGAGTCTGAGAGAGGCAAAGTGAATAGGTTTGAGCATGGTCTGAGATATGTAATTCAATCTCATCCATCCTCCTAACTTTTCTCTTGCTATAATGATGTACTGGAAGGAGCCCTAAACATTGAGTCAGATTTGAAGAGATCAGAGAAGAATGGGGTGACAAGAAGATGCCCAAACTGATAGGGAATCATATTGACCAATCAAAGAATCTAGAGAGCAATTCAAATGCAAAGAAAAAAATTGAGACTTGTATCTAGTGGCAAGTTTCATGCTCGGCCCTGTCTCAAAAAGATGGGAGATTGCTTTACATGTGGTCAATCATGACTTTGGCTTAGAACTATCCTAACAAAAAGAGTGACTTCAAATCCTTTAAATTTGCCGATCAGAGATAGAACGGTAATGCATAGGCATTTGCTCTGATACATCAAGATGCTAGTGCCAATAATGAAGTAGTGGTAGGTATAATTTCTATCAACTCTGTAAATGCTTCTATACTATTTGATTCAGGCTCTACATACTCTTTTGTATCATCCAAGTTCTTTACATCTTTGAACTTCGTGCCTGAAAAATTAGATGAGCCATTATATGTTGCTACTCATTTCAATAAAATAGTTGTTGATACTGTATTTAAGACTTGCAAAATTCGAATAGGAGAAAGAAAATTAGTAGCATGCTTGGTACAGTTTGATATGCATGACTTGGACATTATTCTTAGGATGAACTAGTTATCTAAATACCATGCTCATGTTGATTACTCTTGGAAAAAGAGTAGTTTTCCGAATTCCGAGTGAGCCAAAATTATTCTATCAGGATAATGCACCCATTGTGAAGCCTATACAATGTAAGCCCCCATTGCACATCATTTCTGCAATGGGTGCAAGAAAGGTGCCAAGAAAAGGTGCCAAGCATACCTAGCCTATGTAGTGGACATTAAAAAGAAGTGAAAGTTCGATGATATTCCCATTGTTAGAGACTTTTCTGATAATTTTCCTAATGAGCTACTCAGGCTATCTCCTGATCAAGTGATTGATTTTGAAATATATATCATGCAACAAATTGGATCAATCTCTAAGCCTCCTTATATGATGGCCCTTACAGAATTGCAAGAGTTGAAGGTCCAACTTAAGGAACTCTTAGAGAAGAAATTCATCTATCTAAGTGTATCTTCATAGGGAGCTCCTATATTATTTATAAAGAAGAAAGATGGAAGTATGCTGTTGTGCATTGATTATAGGGAATTAAACAAGATGATTGTGAAGAATAAATATCCTCTACCTCGGGTAGATGATTTGTTTGATCGGTTGCAAGATACTTAAGTCATTTCAAAGTAGATTGCAATCTGGTTACCATCATTTAAAAATCAAGGCTAAGGATGTGCTTAAAATTGCATTCTAAACCAGGTATTGCCATTACGAATTCTTGGTTATACCTTTCAAACTAACCAATATACCTATTGCCTTTATAGAATTAATGAACAAGGTCTTCAAGAAATTCTCGGACCAATTTGTCATTGTCTTTGTAGATGACATACCAGTATATTCTAAAAGCAAGGAAGAACATGAAAAACACTTGAGGGTAGTAATGCTGCAAACTTTACAGGAGGAGAAGCTCTATGCCAAGCTAAGTAAGTGTAAATTCTAGTTGGATAGTGTTACATTTATCAGGCATGTGATTTCTAAGAAAGGAATTCCGGTGAAATCAAAAAAGATAAAAGCAATGATAAATTGGCCTTACCCTATCAATGTGACCAAAATTAGAAGCTTCTTGGATTTGGCTGGATACTATAGATGATTTGTGGAATGTTTCTCTCGATTAGTTGCTCCTTTGACTTGCCTAATGCAAAAACAAACAAAGTTTGATTGGAGTGAGGAATGTGAGCAAAGCTTCTGAGAGTTAAAGCGAAGGTTGGTTTCTACTCCAATTTTCCATCCAATTCTGGGTATTTCACCATCTATAGTGATGCCCTAAGAAAGGATTAAGTTGTGTACTTGATGGAAAATGATAAAGTGGTGGCTTATGCATCTAAACAACTAAAGTCCTATAAGCAAAATTACCCATCCCATGACCTGGAGCTAGTAGCTATAGTGTTCACTTTAAAAATTTGGCAACATTATCTAAATGGGAACCCATGTAAGGTTTTCATTGATCACAAAAGATTGAAGTACTTATTTACTTAGAAGGAGTTGAATATAAGGTAGAGAAGATGGCTTGAATTGCTATAGGATTATGACTTAAGCATTACATACCATCCTAGAAAAGCCAATGTGGTGACAGTACTCTGACTAAGAAGTCAATTATGGGCACAATGGCTTTGCTTACTACTAAATGCCAAATTTTAAAAGATCTAGTAAAATATGCGGATCGAGGTGATTGCAAATGGTGCTAAGAGTATGCTAGCCAATTTGAAGTGCAACTGATACTGATAGAGAGAATCATGACTACTTAATAGATTGGTACTTATTTATGTCAGCTCAAGGAAGATATGGAGAAGGGGTTGCAACCCGAACTCTGGATTAATTCACCTAGATAGTACTCTTTGATTTGAGAACAGATTATGTGTATTAAGAGATCTTGAGTTAAAGAGAGAAATTTTGGAAGAAGCTCATAGATCTCATTTCTATAATCATCTTGGTAGCACAAAGATTACAGGGATCGAAGGGAGCACTTTTGGTGGAATGGTATGAAGAGAGAAATAGTTATATTTGTGGCTTAGTGCTTGTTTAGAGACTTGCTGGATTGTTGGAGCCATTTGAGATATCAAAATAAAAATGGGAATACATCATCATAGATTTTGTCTCTAGGCTTCCAAGAATAACTAGGAAAAATGTTGCAGTGTGGGTATTTATAGATTGGCTTACTGAATCAGCTTATTTCTTAGCTTTAGGATTGTACTCTACTTGATAAATTGACACAAGTGTATATTGATGAAATTGTGCATCTACATGGTGTGGCAATAAGTATAGTATCTAATCGAGATCCATAATTTGTGTCTAGATTTTAGAAGAGTTTTCAAAATATTATAGGAATTGAATTGAAGCTTAGCACTACTTTTCATGCTCGAACTGATAGCCAATCAAAGAGGATGATTCAAAATTTGGAGGATATATACATTGGGAGTTTGCATAATTAATCTTAAAGGTTGTTGGGATGACCACATAGCTTTAGTAAAATTTGCTTATAATAATAGTTATCATTCCAGCATCAAGATAGCACCTTACAAGGTCCTTTATGGAAGGAAGTGCAGGTCTCCTTGCATTAGGATAATGTTGAGGAAAGAAGTTATTGGATCCTGAGTTAGTCCATAATGCTAGGGAGAAAATTCTATTGATCAATGAAAGATTCAAGGCAGCTCAGATAGATAGAAGAGTTAGACAAATAAGAAAATGAGAGAAATGAAATTTCAAGCTGATGATTATGTTTTCTTGAAGGTTTTTCTTTCAAAAGGTGTCATGAGATTTGGAAGATATAGTAAAGATAAATCCTCACTACATTAAAACTTTTAAGATTTTGAGCAGAGTTGGAGTGTTGCTTATAGATTAGCCTTGCCGCCAAAGCTATCCAAGGTGCACAATCTCTTCCATGTGTTTTTGTTAAATAAGTATGTTTTAGATCCAAATCATGTAGAGTATAAACCCTTGCAAGTTAAAGAAGATTTGACTTATAAAGAGTTTCCAATACAGCTTGTTGATCGCAAGGACCAAGTTCTGAGGTAAAGTACTATTCTTTATGTGAAGATCCAATAGAGCAACCATTTAGAAAGAGAACTAACTTAGGAGCTTGAGGATATAATGCGAGGAATATACCTATAGTTTCTTGAAGGCTTAGGTATGCAAATTTCAAGAACAATTTTTTTTTAGGAGGGATAAATGTGATGACTAGTCAACCAAAAAAAAAAAAAAAAAAAAAAGAAAGAAGGAAAACTGAGCAGTGGTCCCATGGACCATCTAGCGATTTTCTCTTCCCTCCCCCTTGACACCCCCCCAACCTGCTATTTTTGGACATGAAAAGATCCCGTAACAACGCGATTGGAAAAAAAAAGAGAAGAAAAAAAATTAAGAAAGAAAGACCAAAGAAAAAAAAAAAAAAAAGGAAAAAATGGGATGTGGGGCTACTAGCATCATGATGGGTTAGAAATCTAGCCAAATCATGATCAAGAAAGAATGGGGAAAAAAAAATGGAGAAAAGGAGACACGGCCTCTATGGGCCTCGTCTCTTCTTCCTTTTTCAATTAATTTTTTCCTATTGGCACCAAGTTTTCTCCATCATTTTTGGAAGATAGGCTTGAGGAGATCGCAAAATTATTGATCTCCTCTCTTTATTTATTTTCTTCTCATCGATTCCCTTGGCCATCCATCTTCTTCTCCTCTCTATCTTCCCCCCTATCTCCATTTCTTTGTTTATTTTCTGCTTTTGGCTACTAGATTTGTGATTACCGCACTCATTAAAGCTAAGGCAAGGTCCATCATTTCTTCACCCATTCTTCTACTTCTCAATTAACCCTGTAATGGCTGTAATCTGGTAATGAATCATCAAGATAAAGCCTTGAAACCAATTTCCCATACTCTTCTCTTTCTTGGCCATGCTATTTCTTTTGGCAGCTATTTCCCTATCACCATGCTCCTATGACTGGCATGCTCACCAGGCACAACCATTGCCAGGCCGTTGTGCCCTTGCTCCTCTTCCCCCGCTCCATTGAAGGATGTGTTAACGCCCCTTATTTTGTTGTTAGAAAAAAGAAAGGAAAAGAAAATGAGAGAAGAAAAAAGAAAGAAAAAAAAAAAAAAAAAGAAGAAAGAAAAACATAAAGATAGATGGAGAATAAAGAGAGAATAATTTTTTTTTAGAAAAATGATTCCATCCATCGGTTGATCTCCCTCTCTACCTAACTTGAAGATCTTATTCTACTCTGTGTACCCATGGATGATCCCGATTGAGAATCTAGATCGGCATTGTGGAGACCACCTGAATTGATCTTTTCCTTCTCCTTTCCTTGATTTGGATCCAAACAAAAACCAAGTTAAGGCTATCTTGGTTTTCCTAGAACTTTTATTTTTGTATTTAGATTTCTAAATAGTGCATATAAATTAATTTATCTTTTAAAATAATTTTGGATAGGTGCTGTTGATTTGCCCATTTGATCTTGTGATATTTGAGCATATTAAGATAAGTGATATTGACACGAATCTTACCACTTTTGAATTACTGGTCAATTTCAATAAATAATAGAAATATAGATTTAAATTATATTAGCATTATTAGCTTTGTATTTTCTGGAAAAATTATGATTAAGCATATTATTGTCAAATAACCCATGTTTTTATAGCATTATTTTATGCATACTCGTCTGTGAATAATTCCTTATTGTGAAAAGTTTATTATCTAAGTGAGGTATATGATCAATCTATGATTTATAAGTTTTATGAAAATAGTTACATTACTTTAAATAAATTTATGTCAGTCTTATTAATTATATGATTATTTATGAATTACAAACTCTATAAATTTATTTAATATTTTATTCATGTATGATTTAAAAAATTATGTTTCAGAAAAATATGATTTAAATAAATATGATTTAAGAAATAAGATTATAAGCTCCCAGATAGCTATGACTATTCCTGTTGGGATCAACTGAAAATAAGATCATGAAATCTTGTCAATTATGAAAATGGCCTTGTCAAGAGTTATAGTAACCATACCATGAAAAATCTGTGACCATTATTTAAAAATTGATATGGCTAAACGACAAGTATTTGATGACTACAATTGTTTTTATATTGCACTTGAATTTTTTTTTAAAAGTCATGCAGATTGATACATATATAATTGGATTATTATAATATAGTTTGTTATATTATTATAAGTGCGAAATGATTTATTTCATAGTAATATTATCTTCCAAATACTGCATCAAATTATATGAAACTTATGCTTGATCTAGTAAGGTGGTGCATGATTACTTATTGAGTTTTGTTTTTCATTTTCTTCTTTATTTATTTTTCAGATGAATAAGGTTGTTAAGAGCATGAAGGGATATGTTAAGTATAGTTCAGATCATAAGCTTCAAAGCTAGTTACAGACTAAAAATTAGTTTAGGACTATGAAATAATGAACTTGTAGCTTTGAAGATCTATTTTAAACGCTCTATATCCACACCTATTTTGCTTAATAAATGAAAAGAAATTTTTGCATTACTTTTATTATTGTACAATCTTTCATGAAGGTTGCTTATTAGGCTTCGCATTATTATTTTTTGGTTAAACGGATAATTTGTAATATATTCCTGGAAAAAGTACAACCCAAACTATCAGCATACAAAATATGTTTAAACTATACAGGCATATCCTCAAGAGAGGTACAAATGAACCTTTCCGAGTGATGTGCAACAAAGGAGGCTGCCCAGTTTGCTGCGGAGTTGGCTTCCCTATAGACAAGGCGGATGATAAGCCCGGAGCAGTGACGAAGCATCAACACTATATCCCGTAGGATGGAAAGGGTGGGAGTGTTCCTGATAGCCTTCTGGATCCATGAAATGATGGTGAAGGAATTGCCTTCAATGACTAGGCGATCCAAGTTAAGGATCCTCATGGCATACCTGATACCCATCCAAGCACCATATAGCTCCACTAGGAGAACAGTCTGTTCCACTAGCTTAGAACCCCCCATAGCTATGAAGCTAGTAGCCGAAGATCTAATGACAAAAGCGACTCATGCCATCCGGCCTCTGACACTCCCATCAAAGCTGATAGTAACATAATCCTGAGGAGGGGGCTCCCAAGAGACCAGGATCCGGTGAGGCGCTCTAGGAGCTGAACCAGAGCCCCAGATGTCAGGCAAACTCACCTTCGAACCATGATACTCCTCAGCCTGAGCCCTAGCTCTTTCCACTACAAAGGTAGGAGAGCAAGTCTCAGATCTAAAGATCATAGCATTCCGGAAGATCTACAAGTGATAAGTTAGGTAAGCAAGCAGGCTTTAGGAAACAGTGGTAGGGGGGACTACAGCAAGCGACTGAAAGTCCCCAACACATCGTCTCCCGAGTACAAAAGAGCACTATAACCAGCTAGAGTCCATACCCGTTTTGCCCTTAAGCATAGAAATAAAGTGTGGTCCAAGGATTCCTCTAGGTCATCACAAAACGGGCAGGAGGGAGGTATATGAACTCTCCTCGAACTAAGAAGGGACCTGGTGGGTAGGCGATGCCGCATGACCTTCCATAGAAAGAGACAAACCCTCGGGTGCACCGAAAGAGCCCAGATCCAACCTACATGATCAGTCCCCTGCTGAGAAGGATGATAGATGGTGTAGAGGTCCGACAAAGGGGCAGAGGTGGAAGAGGAGGGACCCCAAACTCTGATATCCTGGCAGGGAGATAGAGGTAAAGCTATGGAGAGGATCCTATCCTTCAGAGGCTGCCCAAAATATCGAGAGATCAGCATAGAGTTCTAGGTCTACATCCCCGAGAGGATAAGGTCACTGACCATCCAGGAATTGGGCAGATCTGGAAAAACAAATGTAGGCCATCTATGAAGGGAAATTCTAAAGATCCAGACATCAGTTCAAACTCTGATAGATTTCCCATCCCCAACCATCCATCTGAGATAGTGAAAGACTTTTGGAGTTCTTCTCCTGATTTCCTTCCAAATAGCTGACCCTCGAGAAGAGGGCACATAGTCACCCCCCTATAGGGAACTAGTGTCATATCTAGCTCTCATAAAGGAAGCACACAAGCTAGTCAGATTGAGGAACAAAGTAGTAGCATGATGAGCCAGCAAAGCCTCCCTCCTGTTGAAAAGCGAATAGACACCAAGGCCACCCTCCCGGATTGGCTGGCACACTGACTGCCAGCCCACCAGGTTTATACCCCTGGGCGCCGTGTTGGACCTCCACAAAAAAGCTCGAAGAATCTGCTCTACCTTCTCCACCGTAGCCTTAGGAATAATGGCATTAGCTAAAAGATAGATAGGAAGCGAGGTCAATACCAATATGATCAAAGTCAGTCTGCCCATTGCCGATAACGCCCTTCCCTGCCATCTCTCGACCCGCTCCTGAACAGCCTGCACCAAGATCCGAGACTCATCTTTACGGAGGCGACTACCCGAGATGGGAATATCGAGATAGTGGATAGGCCTGTCCTTGTCCTGAATCCCCATAATGGAGATGATCAAAGAGCGAGTGTGGGTTGCTATCTTAGAAGAGAAATGGATCTCTGACTTTTCGAAATTGACCGACTGACCAGAAGTAATACAGTAATCCATAATAACCCTTCGGAGCTCTCGAGCCGTTGCTTCCGAAGCCCTGCCGAGAAGTAAACAGTCATCAGCAAAGAGAAGATGGGAGATGGAGAGTACTATCGGGATCGCAAAGAAGGGATGGATAGCTGAATCCCTGACCGCATCCCGAAGGCCTCGCGAGAGGGCGTCAGCAGTAATAATAAAAAGGTAGAGAGATAGTGGACAACCCTGTCGAAGGCCAACTATCGAATGAAAGAATTCGGAAGGTGAGCCATCAAGGAGGATAGAGAAAGACGGGCATGTGATGCAATCCATAATCCTGGAAATCCACAATTGGTGGAAACCAAAATCATACAAAGATCTCCGAAGAAAGGTCCACTGCACCCGATCACAAGCTCTCTCCATGTCCAGCTTGATTGCCATCGGAGGGGCTCTAGGTGGAGCCCTCCGCAAATCATGCATAAATTCCTGGGCAAACAGGACATTATTCAAAATTCTCCGACCCCCAATAAAAGCCCCTTGCTCAGGGGAGATGATACCCAGGAGGATAGGCTTCATTCTCATAGCCATCAGCTTGGCACATATCTTGTATAAAGTAGTACATAAGCTAATGGGTCTAAAGTGAGAAGGATGAGTAGTCCGAGAATGCTTAGGGACAAGGGTGACAAAGGTTTGCTTCCACCTGTCCGGCATCAGCCCCGTCAAGAAAAAAAGTTGTATAGCTGAAACCACTTCTCTTCTAATAATATCCCAGTATCTTTTGAAGAACAAAGAAGGGAATCCGTCCGGACTGGAGCCTTGTCCTTAGGCAAAGAGCAGAGCACCATTCGCACTTCCTCCTCAGACACAAGAGCAAGAAGACCAGCATTCTGATCCTGTGAAATAATTCTGCTGGAACAAAAGTCGGTAGTAGGGAGGATCACCCTCATTCGACCTCCATCTGGATCTGAAAAAAGAAACCACCTTCTATAAGATATCCTCTTCACCATCAATCCAACCCCCACCATCAGTCTTGAGAGCACGAATTCGGTTCCGGTGTCTCCTGACTATAGTGGCTTGATGGAAGAGGTGAGAGTTCTGATCTCCCTGAGCCAACCACTACACCCTGGATTTCTGTCTCCAGAGAGTTTCCTGTTGGGCCAAGAGAGAATTGTAGGTAGCCAACCCAGAGCGCAGAGAGGAGAGATCTTCATCATTGAGCCCCCCCTGACTATCCTCCTTACACTGGAGGTCATGAATGACCTTTTCCATCTCGGCCAGACGAACAAAGATATTACTCACTTTCACTTTGTTCCATTTCCTTAGCCAGCATTTGAGAAGTTCCAATCTGCGAGTGATACGATACTGAGCATTTCCTTTGATTGGCATCTCCAGACCTTCTTGACCACTTCCCAAGAATTAGGATATGAAAGCCAAATTCTTTCAAACCTAAAAGGCACATGAATATGGAGAAGATGGGTGGTAGTCAACAGAAGAGGACAGTGATTCGAGGAGACCCTATCCAAATGCCGAACTAAGAATTTGGGATTCATCTGAAGCCAACCTGTGGTAGCAACTGCTTTGTCCAGCCTTTCCCAGACCCGAGCCCTCCTTGATCTATTATTGCACCAGGTGTATCTATTCCCCAGAAATCCCAAATCGATCAATCTGTTGGAGTCCAAAAAGTAACTGAACTCCCTAGTTGCCGCATTTTGGGAAAAGGAGACCCCTCCTCGCTTCTCCTCCACTTTGGTGATGCAGTTGAAATCCCCAACTACAACTGTTGGGAATCCCTGGTTGATAACCTGAGACACCTCATTCCAGAGATGCCTTCTTTCCTTGTAACAAGTACTAGCATATACAGCAGAAAGGATCCAAGATGGCCCTTTGTCTTCTGTGATGACCATGATTGCATTCTGCTCATACCTATGGAACACATCAATCCGGGCAACACTTGTATCCCATGCTACCACAAGTCCCCCAGATAATCCCCTGGAGTCAATAGCATAGTGATTCCAAGCAGTGGGAAGGCAACGCCGGATCCTTTTTAAAGATAGACCAGATAGGCGGGTTTCCAAAATTATACAAACATCAGGATGATGAAGTAGATTTAATCTGCAAAAAGTAGAGGCAAAGGAAGGTTTCCCCGCCCCTCTAACATTCCATGATAATATCTTCATACAAGAAAAACCTAACCCCTGGACGACCCCTCCCCTGGGGAGTCCCCACAATTTTCGTCTTCACTACCAGGCACAGGGCCTTCCTTTTTCACCAGAGGGACCACCGCCTCCTGAAATAAGGCCACCTTCAGCTGCCCCACAATATCATCATGAATCAGGATTCTCCGGTCCACCCCAATGCAGACTAGAATAGTCCCCATAGCAGGCATCTCACCCTCGTCGACAACCCTTTCAGAGGCAATCAGAGATGACAGCCCCCCTTCTTGATCTTCTTCTCACCCAACCTCGCGTCCTGCCCAGACAACGCTGCCAACTCCTGAGAATTCCCCTTAGAACCCCCAACCCCAGCACCTCCCTTCTTCTCCTCCTCTCCATCTAAAGACCGACCCTTTCCAACCTCCCATGTGAGACCCACAGAACCTTCCCCTGAGACATCCTAATGGATAGACTTCCCCTTGGATCCTTCACCACCAACAACCCCCACCCCCACACCAGAGACCATCACTCCTTTTTTTGTCCCTCCGCTCCCCTACCTCCCCCCTAGAACCCATCGTAGAGGACCCCATCACGCCCACCTCCACTACCTGACACCTAGCGCCCCTCTTATCCACCTCTGTCCAACCCAAAACCACCTTCTTACCCCTCGTCACCCCCCTAGAGCGCCCACCAGAAACCTCCCCCGAACCCCTATCCCCCTTTACACTAGAATGTCTAACCTTAGTAGGTAAAAAAGCAGAAATAGAAACTTGAGCCCCCTTAAGCCCCTCCATACAAGGAATAGAGTTACCGACCTTTACTGCCGGGGGCGATGCCGACAACATCAATCTCTCCTTCAGGCCCACCGGAGGAGAGGGGACATCCTTGATCTTGATAGATTTGGTGATCAGCTTGGTTGGGCTAGCAGGGCTAGTAGGCTGACCAGCCGGTGGGCTATGGTCGCTTTTCAAAGCGCCCGAGCCCAAGTCCACCATCACCATATCCACTGGGCTAGAGTTGGCAAAGCCCACTTCCATACTGTCTCCCAGCCCAGCTAAAGGCCCGAAAGCAGAGTCCCGTGGAGCAGGCCCATGATTTTCATCATCCGGTTGCAGCTCCGGTGACCGGCGGCGCGCCACCTTGCATGGCTTCTACCACCCATCAGAATCTGGTGGTGAACTTGGAGACGACGTTCCCACCATGGGAGAAGTCCTGGAGGGAGAAGAGGAGGGAAGATCCGAGAAGAATCTGCCAGCAGCCCCTCCCCCCTCAGCTTCTTTCCAATCCTTAACAGGGGATCAAACCAGCCGAGGCAGCCTAGACTTGGTTGTGAGCATCCAAGGCTTAAATTTGGGGCGACCGCTGCCCTGCACCTCCACATTCATGGTAGAGGCCAACCCCAGGATGCCGTCCAACCCTCCTTCCCCCCTCTCCCTTTCTTTTTGTTCCCCTAACACCTCCGGAACTGTTGTAGGACAATCCTCTTCCTCATGGCCGATGATTCCATAATTGAAACAGAGAGAAGGCAAGTTCTTATAAACAAACCGTTGCTAGAAGATTTTTGATTTACATCATATGAGAACTCTAGGCTTTACCGGCTAAGCAGCATCCACCTCCACTCTCACCCACACGTAGCTAGCCTTCATGAGATGATCCGTAAACCCATCGACAGTGATGGGTTTCCCAACTTCCCTCGCCACAGCCATCATGGATGAAGGCTTCCAAAACTCCAGAGCCTGCCCAGGTAGTCTAAGCCAAATGACTACCTTTTGAATACTCCTTTGCTCTGGGACGAAGTCAAGCTCCCAATCCTCCATGGCCAGAAGCTGGCCACCGGCGAACTAAGGCCCACCAAAGCGTACTGAGGAGCAATCCCTAGCAGATTTAAGACGGACCACTAGATGGTCTTCCGCCAGAGGGATGACCTCCGGATCATAGGTCAACCCTGCCTTTGTGCGGATCTCCCTTGCCACCGCCTTCGAAAACACCCGTTGGCCCAGACTCCGAACCACCACAGCCAGACCAGCCCACTCTTTTCTTGCTTCCTCGAGCTCCGTCTCCGGCAGCTCCAACACCTTGGTAAAGTAGGCCTGAAGCAGCTCCAGGTCCTCAGCCGGTAGCATGGGAGAGGACCAAAAAGACCCCGTCCTGAGCCCTGAACCACTTTAGCCCATGATCGATCGCCCTCACATGAGCTCCTTCCTTCCTCCCCTCCTTCGCACTCGAATCACCTGGATCCGCCATGGCTATCCGAGGTAGCTTCCGCAATAAGGAACCCCCAAACCCTAAGCTTCGATGAAAAACCCCAAGCTCGCTTTCCAAGTCACTCAAGGGCTATCGCTGAGCGAATTAGGCTCCGTGTTATTGAGGATGACATCCCACAATAGCACAATCATGCCATGTTCCAGAGATTTGGGATTTGATACTTATATTCAAAAATCTTAGCGTGAAATATATCATATTTGTGGAATTAAAATAAAAGAGTAAATATTGTATCATGAATATATAGTGGGAAGCTTGTAAAATAGTTGACCTAGAAAGCAAAGGAGATTTAGAATAAATCTTTCAAGTTAATGCATACCAAGATTACCTTTTTTATGAGTGAAGTGATACGGAAAATAAGCAGAGCAATCCAAACTAATATTCACTTTTGTGGTATAATTGTAAATTTTTATGGTTTTGCATTTTTAGAGGGAGGTCTAGGTTCGAAATTTAAATGATCAGATTTTGCCTTTGATTATATCTAAGTCCAACATAACTTATACAAGTTCTTTGAGTTTCCATCATTTTTTTTCCTTATGTTTGCTTAATGCAATTTATTTTTATATTTTCCATGCTAACATGAAGTGATGAAAAGTTGTTTAAGACAATATTTGTTTTGCTTGGGGATGGTACTTGGCTGAATTCAACAAATGACGACATAATTTTTTCACTTCACAGAAACGTGTACATTTGATTGTCTTTCCCGATTCTATTTCAAAACTTTCAGCTCTTTATGCTAGGGTTGGTATCGTTTCTTTCGCATGAAAGAAGGGTTCACCTTCATGTGATTTCACCATTGGATCGCTAGATCTGTGCAGGAAGAAGAATGGTAGAGTTCAGAAGGCTTTGAGATCTGTGCAGTAGGTGATCCAATAGTGGATTTGTTCGAATCTCATCTCAAATGCTATGTACTGTCATTTATACGGGGAATTATTTTTATCGAAGATTACATTATAATTGTCCATCGGAGCTTATGGCAATAATAGAGCCTAAAGTGCATGATTGGCATTTTGCTCAAAAGAGATGCATTATTTGCATACAGTTTAATCCTTCGTTATGAGAAAGTTTGAACAAACATGTTATCTTGTATCATATTCCTGACAATGTGATATGACATCGGATCACTGAAGTGCTTGAGGCTGGTTACATTTAGAAGTAACAGTTGTGGTTACATCAACAACGTGACGGATTTCCAAGATTTCTGGATACTTCCAGGAAATACCTTTAAATTTTAACAAATTGTATGATTGGGTAGTCTGTGACTGACTCTGCCAATTATAATGCAAACGCATGGATGTTCCGGAGTACGGTAATGATTGCTTGATTTCAGAATGAAAAGGAACCAGAAAATAAAATTCAGAAGCTTTGCCAACTTATTTTTTATTTTTTTATTTTATAAAAAAAAGAGGAGGGGTAAGACCCCAGGCATGGCTGCCCAAGACAACCCCCATCCCGGTTGGGAATGTTTTTCGCAACCGTTCCCCACCCGAAGGCCAGAAAATAAAATTCAGAAGCTTTGCCAACTTTTTTTTTTTTTTTTGATAAAAAAAAGGGAGGGGTAAGACCGAAAACCGTTCCCCACCCGAAGGTGAGTACGTCAACCTGACTGCCACTGGTGACAAGTGAGTCAGTACCACGGGTTGACAAGGGCTTCAGAATTATTTTATTAATTTTTTTCTTTGTTTCTTTTATCCCCGGACTATTCTTTCGAAAGCGTCCACACGGACTCGAACCCCGCCCTCCCGCTTGTGAGCAAAGCCCACTACCACCCGCGCCACCCACCAGTGGCGCCAACTTAATTCTTTGAGAATACATAACATCAACCTAGCTGGTGGTTTTAGATTGTCTTGGTTTGCGACACTAAGATATTGTGATACAATTTATATTGGTACATGTTGCCATCAAGATCGTCGTGGCCCGTAGCTGCTGTCGGTGCCGGAGATGCGCTCCCCCTGCCGCCCGGCCGTCCTCGGCTCCCGGACCTCCATGCTGGGTATGGACGCCTCGCCGCCCGGCAGTCCTCCGCTCCTGGATCTGCGAGACAGGGGTTAGAGACCCGGGCTGGGGTTTCTGGCGGGGGCACTCCGATGATCAAGTCAGTGATGATCCAGGAGAACAGATCCTCCTAGTCGGGCCCCTCTTGATGGACTCTGCTCTAGAAGGAGTGGAAAATATGTGTGAAGGTGAAAACGTTGCAGGGGATGAGTGATAGCGGGGACAGAGGGGTGCCCTGTTCCTCCGTCTCTCCTTGTATCCCTCGTTTTCCTTCAACTGTGGTGGTAGTGGTGCTTCGCCCTCTTGGTCGGGCTTGCGCTTGTGCTCGTGGTGGTGGTGGTGCCATGCCCCTCTTGCTAGTGGGGGTTGCACTCCTTCTCCTTTCCTTTTTTCTTTTCTCTCTGACTTGTCTTCTTTTTTTGCCTGTGTGCTCTTTTCAGTTGTTGTGTGTTACCTCCGAGTTTTGTCGCAAATTAGGTTATCGTTAGGTGCTTGTCTCGGGATCCCCGTCGGGCTGTCAAGCGCATGCGGTGGTGTCTCGAGGAGACTTTCTTGATTCGTGATAAGGGAAGTTGTCAGGCGCTCCGGCATTCCTCTTGGTTGCTTCATTCTGGAAAACTTGGCAGTGCCTCGAATAGCGGGCTGCCGCCCGCGGGATTTGAATCTCCCGGTTGGCTTCCTTTCTTGGGCGATCTGGATGGTTGGCGAGGAGTGTGGCATCTCGATCAACGTGCTGCTTGCCTTTCTGGTATAACTGGTGGTCGCAGGTGGTCAGTACGGTCTGGAAGGTGCTTCAGTGCAGTCCTCGGGTGGCTTGCTGGTGTTCCAGGCTGGGGCCGAGCTGGAACGACAGGGCTCGCTCCGACCTAAGCACTCCGAGCTTGCGGGGGCATCTCGGTGGAGGAGGGCAGAGAGTGGGCCCGATTCGGATGGCGCACGCTCGGAGAGGCTCCACATTGGCGGGTGAGCGCTTTTGCTCGACCTCGACCACAGGGCACTAACCTCTGAGGGTCTCGCTCCGAAGGGCAGGAGGCGGACCCGGTCTAGAGGGCGCGCGCTTAGAGAGGCTCCACATTAGCGGGTGAGCGCTGAGCTCGATCTCGACCGCAGGGCACTAGCCTCCGAGGGTCTCGTTCTGGAGGGCGGAAGATGGACCCGGTGCAAAGGGCGCGCGCTCGGAGAGGCTCCACATCGATGGGTGAGTGCTGAGCTCGACCTCGACCGCAAGGCTAGCCTCCGAGGGTCTCGCTCTGGAGGGTGGAAGATTGACCCGGTCCAGAGGGCGCGCGCTCGGAGAGGCTCCACATCGGTGGGTGAGCGCTGAGCTTGACCTCGACCGCAGGGCACTAGCCTCCGAGGGTCTCGCTCAGGGGGGTGGAAGACAGACCCGGTCCAGAGGGCGCGTGCTCGGAGAGGCTCCACATCGATGGTGAGCGCTGAGCTCGACCTCGACCATAGAGCACTAGCCTCTGAGGGTCTCGCTCTGAAGGATGGAAGACGGCTCCGACCTAGGCATCCCGAGCTTGCGGGCACGACCTGGCGGAGGACTGAGCTCGGCTTGTTGTTCTGAGGAAGCTCAGCTCAGCTTGGTAGTGGAATCCGGGCTGGAGAGTCGACGCGACATCTTTTCTTGATGTGGCGCCTACCGGTTTCTCCACATCAGCGATCCCTCCACATCATTTCCCCCCCACTCCCGAGGCCCGTTAGTGTGCGGCGCTCGGGTCGAAGGGAGTAATTGCGGTGTTGACATGGAAAGACAAAAATCTGGCATGATGATGGCCATGATTGCTGGCACTTCAGGGACCGGCCCTGCGGACCAATGCAGGGATGCCATGTGGCCACGTCCGAGGAGCAGTTAATATGGGCACAGAATTCAGAGCGGCTGGGATGCTATTCTCGCTGATGTGTGGCACGTGGCGTAGATCCGTTGGTGGAGGGGTTGGATCGGTACGAATCCCTCGGGTCATTTCGAAATGAAAGGAGGGCCTTACCCAAACCATTTATTCTTTTTGAATTCTCCGTGCCTGCTGCTGCCGCGCCCAAGCTTCTTCCTCCTTCCTCCTAGTTGCCCAGAGTTTTCCAAGGCACCAGGTCAGTTTCTTCTTCCTCCTTCCCTGTTAGAATAGGGGTTTTTCCTTCGGGTCTGGGGTCCTCTTCAGGTTGAGTCTCCTCTTCGGTCTTCTACTTTGAGTCCTTCCTTTCCTTTGTCCTTGAGGATGTCCCGTTTTGGTCCGGGCTTCCGCCCCTCCACTGATCAGGATGAAGCCGGTCCTTCCGAGCGGAGTCCGGTGTCTTCCTCTTCTTCCTCCGGGGAGGAAGATGCAACTCGCTTCGAGCTCAGTAGGAGGCGTCCTCCTGGTCTGATTCTCATCAGGGAACCGGGATCCGGTCCTTCTCTCCTTTCTCCTTCTTCTGCTCCTGTTTCCGAGTCTGTCCGGCCTGCAGGTCTTGGTGGGGTCGCCTCGATGATCACCGTCGGGGAACTCAGGACTATCTATGATGTCTACGGCATCCCACCTTCTATTCGGCTTATGATCCCTCGTCTGGGGAACGGGTCACTTTGAGTGGCCCGGGCCATCTTGCCTTCTATGAGGGGACCTTCTCTGGGGGTCTCCGGTTTCCTTTCCATCCTTTCTTCCTGTCCGTCTTGGACAATTATCGTCTAGTCCCCGTGCAACTAGTGCCAAATGCTATTAGGGTTATTTTTTCCTTCATTATGCTTTGTCACCTCCACGGGATCGTTGCCCAATTTTCCTTGTTCAGGGCTTTCTTTGCCCTGAAGCACCACCCAACCAAGGATGGGTGGTGGTCCTTGTCCTTCCGCTCGAGGGGCATCAAGTTCGAGCTTCCCTCTTCCATCAGGGGATGGAAGAGCAAGTTTTTCTTTATTGAGGTCGAGGGGGTCAACTGGGTCTGGAGTGATCCGGACAAGTCCCCCAACCGAAATTCTGTGATCAATGCGACTGACCGGGATGATTATGAGCAGCTCTGCACTGTCCAGATTCCTCCTCTCGAGGTCCTGTTGTCTGAGCATAACCTTGCCGATTCCGGGGTCAACCCAACGAATGGGTTGGGTGAGTTCGACCTGAACCTTTCTTTTCCTTTCTTTTCCTTTACTCTTGTACTCTTGCATTGCTTCCCACAGGCTCTAACTGTTGTGTAATTTGCATGCATGCATGATCTTCTCCGAGAGTGACCTTCTGGCCATCACCAAGAAGAGGTCGCCGACCGGGCTGGCCGGGGAGCCTGCGCTGAGGCGGGCCCGGAGTGAGAGTGCTTTTGTGGCCGCTCCCATGGTAGTGATCAGTCTGAGCTCGACCGCCCCAGCAGATCCGAGTTCAGAGGTGTCTCGTGCTGCTCCTGCGCCGGTAGAGAGGGCAGCTTCTGTGGCACCGAGCCCAGCCCAGCAGGCCCCCGTTGTAGAGCCTGAGGTAGTCATCCGAGCGAGGGCCGCGGTTGCTGCCGCTGCACCCTGCCATCGTCCGGGTCCGCCCGTCACTGATGTCAGGGGTGAGGAGACCCGGGCTGTGACAGAGGTGCCTTCAGCATCGGCACCAGCTTCTCAGCCTCCCCCCCGGGATCCTTCAGCGAGCGGGGCACGGCCGCCCGCTCACGGAGAGAGCAGGAGGGAGGAGGTGTGGCGCCATCTCCCTTTCAGGATGGGGCCGGAAAGTTCATTTCTCTAGAGTCCCGAGCTGGCCGAACGTATGATGGATTTCTCCATCCAAGTATGCGACCGGCAAGAGATGGCCGGGATGCTGCTGACTAATGTTATCAGCGCCATCTTTTCCCAGTTGTACTCGGTGTGCTATCCCCCTCTTTCATTTCTTCTTCTTTTTTCTCTTTTTCTCTTCTTTCTTTTTTTTCTTTTTTTTTTTAGGCTAACCTCGTTTCATGGTGCAGATCGGTGCTGAGGCCCTCTTCATCAAGGGCCGCTACCAGAGATGGGAGCGTCTCGAGCGGCAATAGGCCATCGAGATTGAGTCTTTGAAGGCCGACCTGAAGGAGAAGGTCGGGACAAACGGGATCCTTGAGTTGAAGGTCAAGGACCTTGAGAAAGAGCTCACCGATGCTGAGGGGCGAGCGAAGGGACTCCTGACAGCTCGTGACCTGAAGTGGAGCCTTTCGAAGAAGGCGATCGACGACCTCTCCATTGTCGAGAAAAAGCTGAATTGGTACAGTGCCGAGGCCGATCGACACAAGGAGATCGCCCGAGCTGCCCAGGCGGAGCTGGCAGCTGGGAAAGAGAAACTTGCCGTAGCTGAGAAGGCGACAGAGACGGCAGCCAACTCGACGAAGGCAGCCAGGCTGGAGGCCGCCGAGTTGAGGAGGGTGGCCGCTGAGGCCACGAAGGGTGTTGAGGATGCCGTCGCCAGATTCAAGGCTTCGGAGGACTTCGTCGCTGAAATCTAGTAGATGGTGTCGGACTCCTTCTATAAGGGTTTCATGTACCTGCACGACCGGGTCGAGGCACTTATTCCTGACAAGGACCGTAGCTGCCTCAGTTACCCTTCGACCTCGGAGGCGGAGGTTGATGAGGAGGTCATTGCGGGAGCCGTGGGCCCAGAGCCTTCGACGCCAGCTGCGAGTGACCCTTCCGGAGTTAGGGCATCCCAGCCGGAAACTTCTCGGTCTCAGGATCCAGCAGAGAAGCCGGCCGGCGTGGAGTGACCCTTTTCTTCCTTGCTTCATTTTGTACTTTTATTTCTTGTACTTTGTTAGGGTCACCCAGCATGTCGGGGGCCCAGAAGATACTTGTAACTTGTGTTTAATCAATGAAGCTTGAGCTTATTTGTCATCTGTTCTCTTTGCCTGGTTCTTTCTCTTTTTTCTCTCTTTCTTTCACTCCCTTTCTTCTTTTCTCTTCTTCTCTTTTTTCTTGCATGGGGAGATTAGAGAGAAGAGCTTCACCTTGCTTGGGGTAAAGTTGTGATACTTGAGAGCTACTGGGCTGAAAGGTGTTGTTGACTGAAAGCCATGTGGCTCGGATATCCCTTGGCCGGAGATCTGAGCTCCGATCTTGGGTTGGCGTCCTAGAGCTGGGCTCGGGGACGCTGATGACTGAGAGCTGCGTGGCTCGAAGTTCGCTTGACCAAAAATCTGAGCTCCGATCTTGAGTGGGCATCCTGGAGCTGGGCTCGGGGACGTAGATGACTGAGAGCTGCATGGCTCGAAGTTCTCTTGGCCGGAGATCTGAGCTTCGGTCTTGAGTGGACATCCTGGAGCTAGGCTCGGGGACGTAGATGACTGAGAGCTGCATGGCTCGAAGTTCTCTTGGCCGGAGATCTGAGCTCCGGTCTTGAGTGGGCATCCTGGAGCTGGGCTCGGGGACATAGATGATTGAGAGTTGCATGGCTCGAAGTTCTCTTGGCCGGAGATCTGAGCTTCAGTTTTGAGTGGGCGTCTTGGAGCTAGGCTCGGGGACGTAGATGATTGAGAGCTGCGTGGCTCAAAATTTTCTTGGCTGGAGATCTGAGCTCCGGTCTTGAGTTTGGAAGGTAATAGCTTCGATGCTGTACTTCCCTCTCGTTCTCTTTCTTTCCTTCCCCTCTCACCTTTTTGATGAGCGGGGAGATCAGAGATGAGGGTGCTTACCGTGTTCCTCTCTTGTTCTCTTTCTTTCCTTCCCCTCTCTTCTTTTATTTATTTATTATTATTATTTTAGAGTGGGGAGATCAGAGAAGAGGATGCTTGCAGGCCCCCCCTTGTTCTCTTTCTTTCCTTCCCCTCTCGTCTTCTTTTCGAGTGGGGAGATCAGAGAAGGGGGGGTTGCCGGGCTCCCTCCTTTGTTCTCTTTCTTTCCTTTTCCTCTCATCTTCTTTTTGAGTGGGGAGATCAGAGAAGGGGGGTTGCCGAGGGTTTTGCCTTGGAGCTAGGCTCGAGGCCTTCCTGGACGTGGAGCTAGGCTCGGGCCCAGGGGATGCCTGAGATCTTGGCTCAGGTCTTTGGCGCCTTGGAGCTAGGCTTGAGGCATTGATGGGAGCTACGTGGCCCCATGATCTCTTGGCATCTCGGAACTGGGCTCGGAGATGTTTGAGATGGAGAGCAGCTTGGCTCGAAGTTTTCTTGGCCAGAGATCTGAGCTCCGGTCTTGAGCCGGCATCCTGGAGCTGGGCTCGGGGACGTTGATGACTGGGAGCTACGTGGCTCGAAGTTCTCTTGACATCCTGGAGCTGGGCTCGGGGATGCTTGGAGTTGGGAACTACGTGGCTCGAAGGTCCTTTGACATCTTGGAGCTGGGATCGGAGATGCTTGGAATTGGGATCTACGTGGCTCGAAGTCCTCTCGACATCCTGGAGCTAGGCTCGGAGATGCTTGGAATTGGGAGCTACGTGGTTCGAAGATCCTTTGACATCCTGGAATTGGGCTCGGGGATGCTTGGAATTGGAAGCTACGTGGCTTGAAGTCTTCTTGATGTCCTGGAGCTAGGCTCGAGGATGCTTGGAGTTGGGAGCTATGTGGCTCGAAGATCCTTTGATGTCCTGGAGCTGGACTCGGGGACGCTTGGAATTGGGAGCTACATGGTTCGAAGTCCTCTTGATGTCTTGGAGCTGGGCTCGGGGATGCTTGGAATTGGGAGCTACGTGGCTCGAAGTCCTTTTGACGTCCTGGAGCTGGGCTCGGGGACGCTATCGATTCTTTCCTGCAAGACATGCAGATACCCATGCAAGGGAGAAATCGTTATCATGATTGTTGGTAAGGGGACTTATCTTGTTGGGGGCGTCTTCGTAGGCTACATGCCCTCCTCCTTCTGGGGAGCCTGATGCCGTCGAGTTCTTCGAGGCAACGGATCCCTCGTGATGGGGCTTCGGCTGCCTCGTGGGGGCCTCCCTACGATGGTTCGTGATCGTCATCCCGACGACCGTGGCATCTTTGTTTGCCTTTCTCCTTCGCTTTCTTCTCCCCTCATGGCAGGGAGATGACTCTCGGGGCCCCTTGCCCCCCGAACCTTCTTAGATGCATGCGTGATTCTCCAGGCGATCACACCCGCCAGTTTCGTGATGGGGTAGCTGTCGATGGTTGAAGCCGATGGGACAGCGGCGAGCGCTTGGGGCCCCGCTTGAGGTCTGCCCCCCTCGCAAGCCTTTGGAGGTAGGCCTTCTTGATGAGCTTGTTGATCTCCTGCTTACGGCCGCGGCATTGTCTGATGTCATGGCTATGATCGTGGTGGAGGCGATGATACCCCGCCTCGCTGCGTCCGGTGAGGGGCTTCACCGGTGGCGGGTATTGTAGTCCGGTGGCTCGCCAGCTGAGCCTCATATACTGATGAACTAGCAAGAGAACTCCGCTAGCGTACGCTCGTGCTTCTCCAGGCGTGTTTTCGCTGTCTGCCTGAGGGCACCCACGTTGCCAATCTGTTAACCTTTCTAGCTTGTGTCGTCACCATTCTTTCACGGTATGTTGATCTGTGAGGAGGCGGAGGACTTAGTCATGCCCGTCCTGCCCCCCTACCTGGCGCGCCAATCTGTTGCCGCCAAGATCGTCGTGGCCCGTAGCTGCTGTCGGTGCCGGAGATGCGCTCTCCCTACTGCCCGGCCGTCCTCAGCTCCCGGACCTCCACGCTAGGTGCGGACGCCTCGCCGCCCAGCAGTCCTCCGCTCCTGGACCTGCGAGACAGGGGTTAGAGACCTGGGCCGGGGTTTCCGGCGGGGGCACTCCGACGATCAAGTCAGTGACGTTCCATGGGAACAGATCCTCCTAGTCGGGCCCCTCTTGATGGACTCCGCTCTAGGAGGAGTGGAAAATGTATGTGAAGGTGAAAACATTGCAGGAGGAGAGTGATAGCGGGGACAGAAGGGTGCCCTGTTCCTCCGCCTCTTCTTGTATCCCTCGTCTTCCTTCAATTGTGGTGGTAGCGGTGCTTCGCCCTCTTGGTCGGGCTTGCGCTTGTACTCGTGGTGATGGTGGTGCCATGCTCCTCTTGCTGGTGGGGGTTGCACTCCTCCTTTCCTTTTTTTTTTCTCTCTGGCTTATCTTCTTTTTTTGCCTGTGTGCTCTTTTCAGTTGTTGTGTGTTACCTCTAAGTTTTGTTACAAATTAGGTTATCATTGGATGCTTGTCTCGGGATCCCTGCCGGGCTGTCAGGTGCATGCGGTAGTGTCCCGAGAAGTCTTTCCTGATTCGTGATAAGGGAAGTTGTTAGGCACTCCGGCATTCCTCTTGGTTGCTTCATTCCGGAAAACTTGGCAGTGCCTCGAATGGTGGGCCGCCACCCGCGGGATTCGAATCTCCCGGTTGGCTTCCTTTCTTGGGCGATCTGGGTGGTTGGTGACGAGTGTGGCATCTCGATCAACGTGCTGCTTGCCTTTCTAGTGTAACTGGCAATCGCAGGTGGTCAGTATGATCTGGAAGGCGCTTCAGTGCAGTCCTCGAGCGGCTCGCTGGTGTTCCGGGTTGGGGCCAAGCTGGAATAGCAGGGCTCGCTCCGACCTAAGCGCTTCGAGCTTGCGGGGCATCTCGGTGGAGGAGGGCGGAGAGTGGGCCCAGTCCAGAGGGCGCGCGCTCGGAGAGGCTCCACATTGGCGGGTGAGCGCTTTTGCTCAACCTGGACCACAAGGCACTAACCTTCGATGGTCTCGCTCCGGAGGGCAGGAGGCGGACCCGATCTAGAGGGCACACGCTCGGAGAGGCTCCACATTGGCGGGAGAGCGCTGAGCTCGACCTTGACCGCGGGGCACTAGCCTCTGAGGGTCTTGCTCTGGAGGGCGGAAGACGGACCCGGTCCAGAGGGTGCACTCTCAGAGAGGCTCCACATCAGCGGGTGAGCATCGAGCTCGACCTCGATCGCAGGGCACTAGCCTCAGAGGGTCTCGCTCTGGAGGGCGGAAGACCGATCTGGTCCAGAGGGTGCGCACTCGGAGAGGCTCCACATCGATGGGTGAGCACTGAGCTCGACCTCGACTGCAGGGCACTAGCCTTCGAGGGTCTTGCTCTGGAGGGCGGAAGATGGACCCGGTCCATAGGGCGCGCGCTCGGAGAGGCTCCACATCGGCGGGTGAGCGCTGAGCTCGACCTCAACCGCAGGGCACTAGCCTCCTAGGGTCTCGCTCTGGGGGGTGGAAGATGGACCCAGTCCAGAGGGCGCGCGCTCGGAGAGGCTCCACATCGGCGGTTGAGCGCTGAGATCGACCTTGACCGCAAGGCACTAGCCTCCGAGGGTCTCGCTCTAGAGGGCAGAAGATGGCTCCGACCTAGGTGTCCCGAGCTTGCGGGCACAACTTGGTGGAGGATTGAGCTCGGCTTGTTGTATTGACGGAGCTCAGCTTATCTCGGTAGTGGAATCCGTGATGGAGAGTCGACGCGACGTCTTTTCTTGACATGGCGCCTGCCGGTTCCTCCATGTCAGCGATCCCTCCACATCAGTACCATTTGTTGATAAATCTCTCATACGAAATATAAATCTTCATATCTAGGATTATAATGTCATTGTTGATACCGCAAGAGTTGAAAGAATAAAATAAAGAATACAATCAATAGGGTATGCAAGATTTTACTATGAAAAAAAATTACAAATGAGATCTTACACTCTCATCTTGTATAAAAAACTCAACAAAATCTTTTAACCCTCACAGGCTTTCTTTTCCACTATCACATGAAGACCTCTTTGATGCATAGGTCCTCTCTGATGCTCTCGACCTCTCCTTTAAATATACCTCGAAATAGGGCCAGGCCAAGTTTGCTTAGAATTAGACTTCAAATCCTTGTTCCACTACTGTTTGACCCCTAAAAAACCTCCTGGCTGCCCGATCTTTAACAAATGTGCGAGATCTATCTTAATCAATATTGATCACATCCCAATCAAAGTCAACAACAACGAGGGCTATTTGATCATACTCGGTGATCATGTTGGGCCATCGGATCGTGCAAAACCAAGCTTAGATCAACTTCATCAAGCCGATATCTTTTCCCCACCATTGGATCTCGTAGAAGATTATGCGCCACTGTCAGATCACGCAAAGGCATCAAATCCTCTATGTGAGCCATGATGAAAGACAACAGCAATTGATGACGTGGACCGTGCCAGGCATCTCCCTTGGACTGTGCAATGGTCCACAATGCACCACGACAGCACCTGGGCCATGAGTGGTGCTATGCACAGACATGCCTAGGCCATGCACCTGGGTTGCACGGGCATGGGTTGAACTTGACCTGCTCCTAGACTAGGTTTTGTCACTTGGGTTTTATTCCAATGGATCAAATTGAGATATTTTTTTCAAAAATCTCCATCTCGGCTTGATATTTGGCCTCTATCTTACTTTGAGAGCTTATGATTGCTGCCGCCATACCCTGCGACAAATGCCTGCTGCTCATGAATAGGCAAACATAGAAGTTGAGCAAGGCCACTCAATTCCATCTACATCATGTACTGTATTTACCTTGACCTGAGACCTACTCGAAGGTAGCTTACTGTAATAATAAGAACTTTACCATGCAATGTCACCTATCATTTTCTTGAGTCTCTCATCTCATGCCAAATCGATCTGCATCTAGAACTCTACCTTATATCGAGCTTCACCTCGTACCAAAAACTTCACCTTTCATTGAACTCCTTGTCAGAAAGTAGTATCCTCTGTGCTTCTTCCCTTTCATAATAATCCTATTGTCATGGATAACCTTCAGAACTTCATCATCAGCTCTCTATATAAAGTCATTTGAATCTAATTTAGTCAATGAGATTAGATTCTTGTTGAAGTGGATATGTATTGGATCTCGTCTAGTTTTTTTTGATGTTATATCATGAAATTTTAAGCCAATTATCCCTTTATCCTTGATTGCACGGCTCGATCCGTTTGGTAGGTGGACAACATCCTCTTTCTACTCTTTAAAAAGTCGAATAGCTCCTCTTTACAACACACATGATGGAGACATGCAAAATTTAGAATCCACTCTTAGGAAGAAAGAGATATCTTATTGGATACCATAAGCACTTCATCGTATCTATCATTGTCGCCACCATTTATCACTATCGTAATAACCTTCGTTCGATCTTTGAGTTGTAGGCAATTTCTAACATGATGCCCCAACTCATTATATCAGTAGCATTTGATCTTGCTATTATCCTTCGACTTCGACTTGGACTGCCCATCATGCGATCTTCTACCACTCCGTCATCTGCTGCCAACTTCCCTAGAGACTACCAACATTGATTTTCACTTGAACTTGAAGCTTGATTCTCTCACTTGAGAACCTTATTCTGAAGAAGTGCTGAAATAACCTCCTCCATCTTAATTATGCTCTTTTTCACTAGAAGAGCAGTCACCAAGAATTTAAAAAAGTATGGAAGTGGTGATAGCAAGACCAACATCATGGTCTTCTCTTCAACTATTTTAAAAAAAGAGCATATTAGTAAGGGACTTTATCATATATAATTCTTCAAGCTTTACCCATATCATCATCAAGAAGTCTCGCTTAGTACATGGATCACCATGTCATCCGTTAAATATAAATAAATCGACTCATCATCTGCATCTAGAGTCTCTTCCAAATCTTGTCCCTCATAGTAGCTGGCCTCTTCTCATATATGAGAACCTCAATCAACCTCTGGTGGATGAGCATGTCTTTTGCTCTCGTTTATCAGAGAGAGCAATTGTTCTTTCCTTTGAACCGGTTGATATCAACCTTGATTGTGCTTGTCTTTTCCATCTTTTTTAATCTCGATCGACAGAAATAATTTAGACAACCTGGGACTATGATATCGTTATGATACCACCTCCACTGATACCACTTATTGAGGAATCTATCATGTAGAATACGAATTTCTATGTCCAAGATCATGATGCTGTTGTTGATATAGCAAGAAAAAGAAGAACAAAATAGATAACACAATCAATAGGATAAGCAAGGTTTTACTATGAGAAAAAAAATTACAAAGGATATCTTACACTCTCATCTTGTATAAAAAAATTTAATATAAAATCTAAAAATCTCTCTCACAAGCTATCACCTCCTAAGGAAACCCTCTAGCCTCTGTAGGCCTTTTCTGCGTTACTACATGAAGACCTCTTTGATGCATGGATCCTCTCCGATGTGCTTGTATTGCTACTCTCAGTCTCTCCTCTAAATAGATCTTGAAATAGGGCCAGGCCAAGTTTGCTTAGAATTGGATTTCAAATCCTTGTTCCTGACTTTCAAAATTTTCTGATTGCCCGATCATTAACAAACATGCGAGATCTGCCTCAAATAATATTGATCACGTCCCAATCAAAGTTGGCAACAATTGGGATCATCTGATCATGCTCGGCGATCATCCTAGGCCATCGAACCGTGCGAAACCAAGCTTGGATGAACTTCATCAAGCCGGCATCTCTTCCTCGCCATTGGATCTTGTAGAAAACTGCGCGCCACTATCGATCGTGCAAAGGCATCAAACCCCCTTCATAAGCTACGATGAAATATTGCAGCGACTATTACCGTGGTCCGTGCCAGGCATCTCCCGCGGATTGCTTGGTGGTCCACTATGCGCCGTGACAGCGCCTGGGTTGCACGAGCATGGGCTGAGCTTGATCTTCTCTTAGGCTGGGTTGTGTTACTTGGATTTCATATTTCAGTAGATTGAATTAAGATTTTATTTTCAATACAAAGCATTTCCAAGAACACGGTACCTAGTTTTATCACGGAGAGGTACATCGCCTTTTAATTATTTTTAGCTTTCTTTTATTCCTTTGCTATATATTTCCCATTGGAAGACTATTTTTGAAACTTTGCCATAATTCAGAATGCTTATGACTCATGAGCAACAAAGATAATTGGAAGTACTGTATCGAATGGTCAGAAATCCGTGGTCTTATATTTCCTTGGGTAGTGGAATGAGACATTTCATTTCAGATAATTCACCCGGCGTTCTCACCGTGGCCTAGATCTTGCTCACGCAAGCCGTGTTGGTCTTTTCTTCTCCCCGTCCATTCTCTATCACGTGCAATCGAAAGTTGGGCAGATCTGCAATACCAAAAAAGCAAAAAAATTATTGACGCAAGTGGATCATGGCATATTCCGGAGCATATGCATGGTGGATCGCGTGCAATCGGGAAATGATCAAATACGAGCGATGGCGTGGTGTGTTGTCGACCGTGGGTTTTTGGACCGTATATTTGAACCTGGACAAAGCAATAACTAGATAAAGTAATTAAAAAAAAAATCTTTGTACACCATAACCCGGTTAAAAAAAAATATACCGCATAATTCAGCTTTTCAACGTATATTTAATACTTTCAATATTATTTTATTTTAAAAAAAATAAATAAAAAATATTTTTTTAATAAAATTATGATATCTCTTGATTTATATTATAATTTCTTTCGACTTGGATTACGACATCAATATATCAAAAAATTAAAAAATATTTTTATCATACAAAAATTTTAAAAATTTTTAGTGACAAATAATTCCGATCTTATGACATCCCGTGAACAGAATTATGATATTCTATTCATAAACGGATGCCATAAAAAAAAATATTTTTATTATTTAAATATATATTTAATTTTTATAATTTATTTTTTATTAAAAAATTTGAATTATGAAAATATATTTTTTTATGATACTTTTTTATAAATAGAATGTCATAATCTTGTTCACAGAGAATATCATAATATCAAAAATATTCTCGTCATTGATAAATTTTTAAATTTTATTTAATGATAAAAATATCCTTGGATTCTATGATACAGTGATATCATGATTCAAGCCATGAGTTATTATAATGCAAACCAAAAATATTATAATTTATTTTAAAAAAATATTTTTATTATTTAAAATTTTTAATAAAAAATATATATTAAATATATATTAAAAATAAAATTTGCTTGATTTATATGATAATATATTTTTTAAATTCTAATTTTTTGATCGAAAAATTATTAAAGGAAGGAGACGGAGCAGCAGCAGCTTCTGCTAGTGGCGGCATATGATTCACACCGGTCATAGAGGCCCAGTGGGCTTGGTCAGACGCGGACGTACATCTCCCACCGCGTGGCCGGCGTCACTGTCCCGCCCCAGTGGCCGCGACGCGGTGGCCTTCCAAATCGGCTCCCTCGCTAGTACCTAATCCACCATGGCAGCATCACGGTTCCGCTTATATATAAATATATGCTCTTCCCGGGCATCTCCATTCCGACTGCTGCTAGCTTTAAGCTTTTAAGCTTTTTCCCTCACAAAATGCCTTCGACTCTCGCTCTCTCCTACTTCCTTTCCCTCTTCCTTCTCCTATTGTTATCCTCCTCCCCATTCCCCGTCTCCTCCGCGCGCTGCCACAAGGACGACGAGAAGGCCCTCCTTGCTGTCAAGTCCGGCCTCGGCAACCCGTACATCCTGATCGCCTGGACCTCAGACTACCCCTGCTGTGACTGGGCCGGCGTCGGATGCGACTCCGTCACCGGCCGCGTCACCTCCCTCGATGTCTCTGGAGCCAACACGTCTGCCACCGTTCCCACCTCCATCGCCGACCTACCCTTACTCCAGAGTCTAACCTTCCACAAGAATGCCAACCTCACCGGCCCCATTCCCCCGGCCATTGCCACCCTCACCCGCCTCACCTTCCTCCGCCTCGACTGGAACGGCCTCTCCGGTCCCGTGCCCGCGTTCCTCGCCCGCCTCACCGCCCTCGACTATCTCAACCTTGCCTTCAACCAGTTCTCCGGCTCCATCCCGCCCTCCCTCGGCTCCCTTCCTCTCGACTTCCTTCGCCTCGACCGCAACCGTCTCACCGGCCCGATACCTTCCTCTCTTTCCCGGTCGTCGTTAACTTACCTGTACCTCTCTCACAATGGCCTCACTGGCTCGATCCCTCAGTCATTCGCCAATGCCCAGTTCGAGGTCCTCGACCTGTCCCGGAACCAGCTCGCCGGGGACGCGTTGCTTCTATTCGGCACCCCGAAGCCACTCCAGGTGCTGGACCTGTCGAGGAACCAGTTCGAGTTCGACTTTACTGCCGTGGAATTCCCCGAGAACATGACGGCGCTGGACCTAAACCACAACCGAGTCTACGGGAGCATCCCGCCGGATATTACCAAAAGGGAGTGGCAGTCGCTTAACGTGAGCTATAACCGGCTTTGTGGTCAGATCCCGAGCGGGGGAAATCTCGAGCGGTTCGATCAGTACTCCTTCTTCCACAACAAATGTCTCTGTGGGCCTCCGCTCGCGCCCTGCAAGCGAGGAGGACAAGGCTGATGCGGTCAGTGTAAGTCAAATAAAGCACGGCCAAAAACTTCCGTTCCCGTGCAGCTGCTGTGGATGTCGAAAAGACTTGATCGTTTTGTAATTGTACAGACAGCTAATCGGTGGCGTTGTGCTCGAACCTTACTCTATATATTAAGTTCTCTCTGTTTGATTCTTGGGTAAAAGTCGGACAGGTTTGCAATAGAGCTCAGATCCTATGTGACAGCCATGCTAGGAGAAAGCTGACCGGATCGGTGAGTATGTCGGCTTGATCCCACTACGACGTCGAAGTAGCAGACGTTCCATCTCCCAATCACATGCTTCCAACAAATTGGAATTGGAAATAGCAGCCGTTCCATCTCCTAGTCACATGCTCCCAGCGAATTAGAATTTAATCAAGTTATCCATGGCTCATATCTCGAATCTCTAATTGGAGAGAGATAGGATCGCGTCTCTTCCAACCGTGCTACTACCATAGTAGTATCAGTAGTATAATTTGAACTGTTTCTATTACGGTGAGCATCGGGAAGTTGGAATGATAGACGGCGCTATTTAGCAGTGTGGGACAATTTATTAGCATTGTTGGGAGCCAAATATCCTCCTGTCCGTCTGCAAAATCAATTGTCCTAATCTGTCTGTCTCTGCCTCGTCCATCCTCCTCTCTCCTAAATATCTCCGAACTTCTCCTCCTCATCCAAGCATCATCCTCATGGGCTTCTCCTAAGCTTCATCTGGCTTCTCTTCCTCCTCCGCAGCCAACCTCTCCTCTTTAGGTGATTCTTAATTATGAATTCATAGCCCTTTTTCTTCATATGAGGTTTAATTCTAAAAGTTTTTATTTTAAAAATATTCAGTGTCTGAAACCAGATAATGTTCTGTTTTGTTGAATTTATATTGGAGTCAGAACTGCTAGTAAGGCTATTATGTTTTGTTTTATCAGATAGAAGAACTTGTGTTCGGTAACTAGACATAAAACATTTTAACTTGGCTTTGCAAATAAGTTCAGTGATTTTCATTGCATAGCAAATTGAGACCATGTTTGCAAAACCAAGGATCAAGAAGGTTTGGGTGTGAAGAATTTTGACCAAGTGAATCGATCACTTCTCCGAATGGTCTTGGAAGTTCTTATTGGGTCCTTGAACCCCTAGTGGGGTCGAAGTGTGGCGAGCCTATTACTTAAGGAAGAAATTGAGCATAAGATCTAGGAAGAATTTATATATTGTTTGTCTCCTATAAAGAGGGATGTATCTTCAATTAATTCAGTGTTTTGGAGTTGTCTTGCTTTCAAAATGGAGAGTAGAGACTTGAATCATTTTTTGAAAGGATGTTTAGATTGATGTGATCCTTTGTGCTTCGATTTGAGTTGTATAAGTGTATCTTGAAGCCAAGTAAGCCAATTTCTTTGTACTACAGTTGAAGGTGCTTAAGGTTGTTAGTTGTAATGTCACGTCCCGAATCTAGCATCGGAATCGGCTACGATACCGGCCGCACGAATCCTAAAATACCTTCTAGCATTCATGCAAGGCCTAAAAATTTTTCATTATAACTTCAATTCTTCATAATATTATTGATAACAATTCATAAAAAATTACCTAACACAAAATAATAGTACAACATATATGGTTCAAATTAGTTCATCCTTTAGTCATCCAATTGATTGTAATGACTCTCTAATTATTCCTTATCTCTTCAAGAATCTAATCCACCATCAAGCCCGAAGATCCTGCACAACTCTAAGAAGGGAAACAAATAGGGGTTGTGAGCTTTATAGCCCAATAAGATCTCCAAACAGTCACCATCAATAATAATAATTTAAAAATAATAAGGATATAATAGTATATCATGTCAAGCAACCAAACAATTCAATATAATATATAACAAAATCTTTTGTAAAATCATATTTTTCTCTTTATGCTTTTAATTTAATTATCCTTCTTTAGGATTCTAGACTAACCATGGTCATGCTTCAGTCCATGACTAGTATCTCAGTGTCACACTTCAGCTTGTGATGGGCAAATCCATGCTTGCAATAGATAATATTTGTCACGATTCCTCCTATGACCAGCAATCTCACACTACAGTGAAAAGGGTCATTGCCGACGCTTTTCTCCCGACGCTTCAGGGAAGCGCCGGAAATCACCCAGAACCTGCCAACGCTTTTTGTAAGCAGTGGCAAGCTCTTGAATCCGCCGACGCTTTTAAGCGTCGACAAATACCGACGCTTAAAAGTGTCGGTATCCTCCGAACACGTCGACGCTTTTGAAAAGCGTCGGTGCCGATGCTTAAAAGCATCGGTATCCTCCGAACACGCCGACGCTTTTGAAAAGTGTCGGTATCCTCCGGAACCTGCCGACGCTTTTAAGCATCGACAAAGCATCGCCGGAATTCCCCAAATCCCATTTCCCCCGCCCTAGCCCTAATCCCGCCCGATATCATCTTCCCCCCCCCCCCCCGCCGCTCGAGCCCGCCCGACCTCCCCCCTGCCACTCGAGCTCGCGCAACCCGCCCCCCCCGGCCGCCCGAGCCCGCCCGAGCCGAACCTCCTCCTCCTCCTCCTTCTCCTCTACTGCGGACGCAGACCTCCTCCTCCTCCCCACTCCCCGCCCGAGCCGATAGATCCTGCCGGATCCTCCCTCGCCCGAGCCGCGCGCGCCGATCCTCCTCCTCCTCCTCCTCCTCCTCTGCTGCGGACGCAGACCTCCTCCTCCCCCTGCCCGAGCTGATAGATCCCGCCAGATCCTCCCCTGCCTAAGCCGGTGTCGTCTCCCTCATCTCTTCATCCTCTATTGCCTTGTTTACTTGTTGCTTGTCAGGTGAATGGATCAATCCTCCCTGGTGCCAGTTACTTTTTGTGAAAGCATTCTAGGTCTTCAAACTGGCTATAGGGCATAGGCTTGCTTTCAAAAGTCATGTTTTAGAATTTACTTTAAAGAAATCTAGAATAAATCATAGTAGATTTCGGGAAATGTTTGATTACAAGGTAACTTCTTAATGCATGTACATGCATGCTTACATGACATCTTTATTTCCTCTACATGTATGATCATTGTTCATTGTTTTAATTATAAACCTATCTTTATTTCCTAGTCCAAAAATAATATGCATAGACGGTTACTGGATATGCACAACTAAGTGTAGCATTGCTTAACTATTTAACCCATTTAACTTATTTGAACATATTATACATCGAGCTAAATTACCTATTTAATGAAATTGTCAAGTTTGAAAATGGATTTTTGACTCGTTTAACAAACATGTTAGATTTTGAGCTGATAAATTTCTGAGATATACCCTATTCTATTTGACCCAACCCAATTGCCACCCCTATATACAATAGGATTAATTAAAATTAAGAGTACTAAAAAAAAGTAAAAAAAAGTATTTGTTATCTCATATTCATTACCATATTAGTGGCTTCAATCAAGCATGCAAAACAACTAACAACCATCTCAATATTACAATATTTAATTTGATGTGTATTTCCTTTATATTTCTCCATTTATGAGACTAATCATTGTTCCGGGAAGCGCCGGGAAGACCCAGAACCCGTCGATGCTTTTGTTAAGCACTAGCATCATCCCAAAACCCACCGATGCTTTTAAGCGTCGGCAATTATCGATGCCTATAACCGTCGTTGGCATCACCGGACCTTTATCGATGCTTATAAGCATCGCCGGATTCCCTATACCCCCAAACCCTCCGGCTGGATTCCCTACCGGAAAAACTTATAATCATTTTAACAAGCTGATCAAAAATGGAGAAGCTAATTGATGATGCTTGGGCATATCTCTTTGGTTATAGTTGAGGCACATAAGGTTGGCTGGGTATTACAATTTTCTTTTTTGAAAGTTGGGAGAAATCTTGGGTGAATTGTTTTCTTATCAGGTATTTGCTTGGAGAGCAAAGAAGCTCTGTAACCAATGTCAAGATTGGTTTAAGGTTTGTAGGCAATCGATTGTAGTCGTTTTGATTTAGTTGCAGATTAAATAGTATATAACTGAGTTTCATAATCATTTTTTATTATTTATTGTTCTTTTTCTTAATAGATAATTTCTGTTTCTTTATAAATTTCTTAGTATATACCTGCATCTTTTATTTCAATACCATCTGTAGCTTTGTTACGATCAATTATGATATTTGAGATATTTTTTTAAAAACTTGCATTGCATAGAAATATAGACCCGTCAATTGATTAAAGTACATATTCTACAGCATCCATACAATTATTTTATTTTGTACAAATGGAAGAAATATGTATAGTAGTCAATTGAATATCCAGTTTGGACAGTTTGAGAATTGCAAATAATTTTATAGGTGCTTACAGTAATCAAACAGATCGGATAGAGTTCCAGATATATTTCGGATAGCATTTTCTTTTAGTTCTCCTCATACATATTTATTTGTATGGGAAGACCTAAGGAGAAATGCTGCCGAAATTTTTATGGAACTTCTATTGCGTATCCTTTGGTTACTGTAAATGACCTATATAATTAATGTAATTCTTGAATGGGATAGGACCTCCTTACCTATTAGTTGATGATAGGGTGTATTTAATAATATTGTAATTGATTTATTGAATAAACTTATTTTAAATTTATTCTGTTCTTATAAATATTTATTTATTTCAGTTAGTTTAATCTTACAATGGATAAGAGTTGGATAACTAAACCGAGGAATAGCAAAGAATATCTGGATGGAGTCTAGAATTTCATTAAATTTGGTATGGAGAGAAGTTGTATCAATGGGAAGATTTTATGTCCATACCGAAAATATGTAAATTCCAGTTCTTTATATCCAAATATTGTTGAAAAACATTTAGTATGGAATGATTTTTTAAGAGGTTATACTGAGTGATTTTTTCATGGAGAGTCAAGGTTACAATCTGAATGTAACCAAACCTCTAACATGGAACATATCCTGATTTTGGATCCAGTAACCAACAAAAAAATCTTGCAAGAGATGATGATATCAGGGGTTTGCTTAGAGATGCTTTTGAATATGGTGCTCAACATCCTGGAGATTACAGTGTAGGACAAGTAGCAGCTGGGTTGCCTGAGGATCCTATATTTACTGAATTTATACAAGATGGAGAGCCGATACCCCCAACTAATGTTGGAACAGATCGTTATCAAAAGCTGATAAGAGATGCATATCAATAATTATATGCCGGTTGCAAGAACTTTTCAAAATTTTCATTTCTTGTGCATTTGTTTCATATAAAATACTTGAATGGATGGTCTGGCAAGAGTTTTACTATGTTGCTCAAGTTGTTAAAGGATGCATTTCTTGAAGGTACTAGTTTACCAACATCTTGTTATGAAGCCGAAAAACTAGTAAAGGAATTGGATCTTGGATATGAAAAGATCCATAACTGTCCAAATGATTGTATATTATATCGGGGAGAACATGCCGATCAAGACTCGTGCCATGTATGTGGATGTTCACGATGAACGAATCAAAAAAAAAATGAGAGAGGAATTAGATGAATTGGATGCAACACAAATTAAATAAAAGCCGGCGAAGGTATTATGCTATTTTCCTCTTGTACTTAGATTGAAAAGGATCTATGCATCATCAAAGACAGCTTCGTCAATGAGATGGCATGATGAAAGCCGTACAAAAGATGGAATATTAAGACACCCTGTGGATAGTTTAGCATGGAAAGTATTTGATGACAGACATCCTGATTTTGCATCTGATGCTCGTAATGTCAGGCTGGGTTTAGCCAGTGATAGGTTCAATCCATTTAGGACCTTAAGTTCTGTCTATAGCACCTGGCCACTTATTCTGATTCCTTATAATTTGCCACCATGGATATGCATGAAACAGTCTTCACTTATTTTATCAATGGTCATTCCAGGTGATAAGGGTCCAGGCAATGATATTGATATTTTTTTACAACCTTTAATAGATGAATTGAAACAACTGTGGGAGGGTATCAGTGCAATTGATGCTTCGAATGGCCAAACATTCAATCTGCGGGCATCTCTATTATGGACTGTTAACGATTTTCCTGTATATGCTAATTTATCTGGCTGGAGCACTAAGGGATGAGTTGCATGTCCTTCTTGTGGTGATCAACCCCTTTAATTAGGTTAAAACATGTAGGAAAGTTCTGTTATATGGGACATCGTCGATGGTCGGAGGCAAATCATCCATTTTAATTTCAGAAAGATTTATTTGATGGTACTATAGAGTTGGGATCTGCTCCAATTCTACCTTATGGTTCTGCTATTCATAGACAAATGCTTGGTATCAGACACAGTCATGACAAGATGACAAAGTTCTCTAAAAAGTGAGGAAGAGATGATGTTGAGACTTCAGTATAAGAAGAAGTATCGGAGGAAGTCAATACTTGCACCTTAGATACAGCAGTGTTCGAGGATCCGGATAATTTCTTTGAAGTTGAAAATGATGATGATATAATTATAGCATCTATCCATCAGCATACTAAACAATTATGGAAGAAAAGAAGCATATTCTTTGACTTACCTTATTAGGAGCATAATATTCTCCGGCATAATCTTGATGTTATGCATATAGAAAAGAATGTTTGTGATCATTTGATTGGAACAATATTAAATCTTGATGGAAAGACTAAAGATAACATGAAGGCGCGTCTTGATTTAAAAGAAATGGGCATCCGACATGAACTTCATCCACAAGTGCTTACAAATGATAGAACTTATATCCCTCATGCATGTTATATAATGTCTAGTCGAGAAAAAGATCTTTTCTTGGCAGTTTTAAAGAATATCAAGGTTCTTGATGGATATGCATCAAATATTTCATGATGTATGAATCTGAAAGAGCAAAAAATTTCAAATATTAAAAGTGATGGGGCACGGGATAGGGATAGGATCGTCGGCGAGCTAAGAAGTCACCGAAGATTAGGGTATCCTATTTTTTTTTTTTTCTATTTTCTGATTTCTTTATGGTGGTGACGAAGGAAAAAATAGGGATGGAGGATAACGAGGATGGACTACCACGAACCCTGAAACCCACTCTCACAGAGAGACTTCACACCTCTAGGGCATTATACCTGCCACCCACCTCACTACATGCAGTCTAGGGTATCTCACCTACAACCCATCTCACTACACGCGGAGCCCAGGGTATTTCACCTGCCACCCAGGTCACTCCTGGAGCCATGAGGGGGATTTCAAAGAACGTGGAGGAAAACGAAGATGGAGGGATAACTAGGGCATCACGCCCCTATGATGTCCCGAAGGACAAAGACAACATCAACACCCGCAGGTGAAGACGTAATGGGCCATAGCCCTGAACAACAACTGCCAAACCAACTGACAAACAAAATCCCAAAAATTCAATTTCTTCTCAGGTACCTGAAGGAGTTCTTGTGTCGAAGCTAAAGTATTGGGTTCTTCCTGAGGGCATTGTCTTACGGGAACCAAGTCCTCACTAAATTTTGGTTGTTCTGATGTTTCAGGACTAGGCTCAATAATCTTTTCTTTACCAAAGGTTTCCTCAGGTAAGGTATTAAAGTTGTTCTCTTCACAGTCTTCCCCTTCATATTCATCTATTAAACTTATGTTACTCTCATACACATATTTACTAGGTTCAGACTTGCCTTCTTCCTTCCCTAGCCCTTCAGTTTGAGGATACCCTAAGTCTTGAGTATTCATGAACTCAACTTGTACTTCAGGGTTCTTACTCCTATC
This sequence comes from Areca catechu, assembly GCA_021397845.1. NCBI lineage: Eukaryota > Viridiplantae > Streptophyta > Magnoliopsida > Arecales > Arecaceae > Areca > Areca catechu. The sequence continues at coordinate 48,729,989 of CM038045.1, read as the reverse complement.
ATTCATATGAGCTAATGGGAAAGTAGGAGTTGGTTGGTCTAAGGAAAATTGTTTAGCCAGCATTTGGTTCAATTGGGCCATTAGATCATTTAGGCCTTTCAGCATGGTTTCAAGATTCGGGTCCATGGCTACACTGGACTGGGCTTGGATTGGTGAATATGGTGTCCCTGCTCTAGTTGTCATGCATGCAAATGGACTCAAGCTCGAGCTAATGTTTCCTAGACCTAGAGCACAAATTAGAAGTCTAATTAAGTGAACCAACTAGCTAGTAGTACTTATGGGACTTAGCCAGGTAGGTGGAGGGGAGTGAAGGTCCCTGATTGCCAACCTTAGACACCAATCTGAGATTGGCCAGGTAGGCGGACCAAATCACAAGCCCTGATGCACCAATCCTAGACACCAAGCCAGTAAGCACACACCAATTAGCTGACACAGTTAACTTGACTTTAACCTGAACCCAATTTGTTGGTGTCCCTAACCCACTAGGGCAATTAACGTTCTACTCAATTTTAATTAATGGGCTGGGATCGATATGCTGGTTGGTGATTTTTGGGCTAGGGACAGGTGATGAAATCCTGACCCTATGTCAAATTGATGCCCTTAATTTGATTTCTCATGAGATGAATGAAATGCAAAGGTGCTGCGGAAGTGTGTTGCAGTTTGAAAGTGGTGTAGAAAACGTGATGAAAAAAATGTCCAAAAATTCTGAAAAATTCATAGAGGATTCCTAACTTATATGTTTCAATGAATATAAAAGGAAATTTAAAACTAAAATTTATACTACTCTAAGCAGATCCTACAAATGAAGATAAATAAAAAGGACAGAACAGAACCCTAATGACAGTGTCGAACTGCAGAAATTTTCATTTTTTTTATAATTTTTTCTGATGATGAGATTTAATATGGTGATAACTGACTTAAAAAGAAACAAGAAAAAAATATTTTAATAAAAAATTAGTGACTTTTCTTTGGAGCTGCAGATGGATTACAGTAAACAGATGCAAATTTTCAGAAAATAGAACCTAATCAAACAAGTGCAATGGCTTACCCAAAACTTCATTCTAAAAACTCACGTCCGGCCAGGGGCTCATTATTCCCATGGGTCGTGACAGTGTACTGGAGTACACCCGCTCAGGAGGCGTGAATTTTAGATCTTGCTTGGATTTAAAGAAAACTATTCTACCCTAATGCAACCATGCTCTGATACCAAGATGATGCAGGACAGGGATTGGACTGGATCGCTGGTGAGCATGAAAGTCACCAGTGATTAGGATTTGCAAAGGAGGAAAGAAGAGGGTGCAGGGTTAAGAAAATACTGGGGTTCACATAGATTCTCCAAGAAGGGGTTCACATAGATTCTCCAAGAAGAACAAGCACATAGCAAAGGGACTCACACAGATGCCCTAGAAGAACAAGCACATAGCAAAGGGGCTCACATAGATGCCCTGGGCTCACATAGATGCCCAAAATCAGGGATCACACAGAAACCCTGGGAAGATGGAGAAGGAATCATACAGATATCCTAGGATCACACAGATCCTTCACACAGAACTATAGAAATTTTATTCATCCATCCTCCTCATTACAAAAGGCTGAGGGTGGTATTTATAGATTTACCAACCCTCATTTGAATTTGAATACAAGATAAAAAGATAAGAACGAATCAAATTCAAATATAAGATAGGATAAGATAAGCCTATCCATATATCAATCATAACCAACCAAATCCTAATTCAAATTTTAAACAAAAGATAAATCCTAAATAAATTTATTCTAAAAAATACTTCAAGATCTGTGCCACTCCAAGAATTATGCTTGCTCCAAGATCCGTGCTTGAGATGTCCCCATCAAAAAGTCATGATGGATATATACTGATACAAGATATTCTTCCATTGGCTTTAAGGTCGTCAATGCTGAAATAAGTTATTACGGTTGTTTTTCAGCTATCATCATTCTTCAAGGCATTATGTTCGAAGATTCTTGATCCTCAGGAGTTTGATCAGTTGCAGTCTCAAGTTATACTTATGTTATGTCAGATGAAAAAGATTTTTCCTCCTGGATTTTTTATGATTATGGTTCATCTACTCATTCACCTAGCTTCGGAAGCTAAACTTGGTGGACCGGTACAGTACAGATGGATGTACCCTATCGAGAAGTAATGCTATAAAACTTAAATTTCATAATTTATATATCTTTTTTATTATTTAATGTGATATAAATATCATACTTTTTGAAAGTATCTTGTACGTTTGAAGGATTGTGTACAAAACAAAGCCCATCTTGAGGACTCGATAGCAGAGGGATATATTACTGAAGAGTGTTTAACATTTTGTTCAACATATCTCGAATGTATAGAGACTGTATTCAATCGACCTCAACGTCATGGTGATACTATGGATAATACAGATCGATACAAATTTGCATCATCCAGAAGATTTATAGGAAAAGCTGAAAGTATCGTTCTTGACCATAAATCCATGTCACAAGCACACCATTATGTATTGCTACATAGTGACATAATATCTGACTATCGCAGGTTAGTCTATCTACACATGGATAATACTAAATATTAGACATGTTGTCAAACTTATATTTGATTGTCATACAGTGAATTTTTATTTGTACAATGACAAGTCAATCATTCCACTCATCCTAATCCAAGGATTGAACAAAGATGGTTGGTTGAGTTATTTCCTAATTGGCTTGCCAATCAGGTTAGTATATATAAGTCGTATAATAATTTTATATATATTTAACATCGAATAAGTGATCGATAATTGATATTATATTTTCTAGGTATCGGTACTGATGGAGAAAAAAAGTTCAGCAGAATTAATAGCACTTGCTAGAGGTCCAAATTATATTGTGAACAAATATAATGGTTTTATTATAAATGGTTTTAAATTTCATACCAAGGAGTGCGAGAAACTTAGAAAAACTCAGAACAGTGGTGTTATGGTTGAAGCAGATGGAAAATCTTATTATGGTATACTTAAAGATGCTTTGGAGTTGGATTATTATGAAAATTTTAAAGTTGTATTATTTCGATGTGATTGGGTGGATATAAATACACCGAGAGGTTTAAAAAAGGATTCAAATGGATTCATACTTATCAATTTTTCAAGATTGATACATACGGGTATGTTATTGAAGGATGATCCATTTATTTTTTCATCTCAAGCTCGATAAGTTTTTTATGTACAAGACTCAAAAGATAAAGAATGGGCTACTATTATTAAGACAAAACCCAGAGACTTGTATGACATGAGAAAAGGGTGGAAGAAGATGATGATGATACTTACACTCAGTATATGCCTTATAATATTGTGCCGGATGATCATATAAATGATACAACCATTTTGGTTATGTTGGATTCAGAAGAAGGTACAATTGGCTGATTATGACAAGTAAGTAGTTTATAAGATGGACATTTTTGCATGTTTGATTATGTTATCTTTTAAATTACAATTCATTTCCGTTATAATTTGATTATAATGTTGACTGACTTGTTTTTAAATAATGCAGGTTAGGTACACCATACCTCGAAGGAAGCGATTATCAGATGTACAGTTTCAGTTTTTCTAGACCGAGGCTGGTACTTCTTCAGCACAGCAGCCCGAGGGCAGTCGATCATATTCACATCGATCTGTTGCCAGTCCCTCTCTTTCTGCACATCAGGCCGATGCTACTACCTCTGCACCTCAGGATGATGCCATTCCCTCCGAGTCCGCATATCACGATCCTTTTATGGATCATCCTGATGACGAGCCTATCATCGATGACATACAGATATAGGGTATGTAATTTAATAATTCTATCTTATTTCAATTCATGCATATGCAATAGTTTTGATATACAATGTTCTGTATTTTTTTTTGTAGATGGATCCGGGAGACTCAGGCGTAGGCGAGGACCCACACTAGCCCGTGATGTGTGGCAGTTACTTGAGGGCGAGAGGATAGTAATAGAGTGCAATAAGTTAGGGCAGCCTATTAAGAAAGCTGCTAGCTTGTTGACTAGCTTTCTAGGGATAGTAGCACGTCGGGGTCAGCTATGTTCCCTGAATTATTCGAAGTGGAATGACATGCTTCCTGCTTATAAAGTAGAGATGCTTCGAGTTGTACAGGTAAAAAATTGATATATTATTTTATATCTTAGGTTTTTAATAATTGAATTGCTTATTTCATTTAATACATATTTTATTATTTATTTAAATTGTAGAGCAAGTTTGTTCTTCCTCCAGATACTTCTGATTTTATACTTAAGTCTCTCAATCGTAAGTGGAAAAAATATAGGACGAAGTTGAAGGGAGACTACATGCGAGAGGGTAATACAGAGGAGCAGGTTGCAGCTACCTGTCCTCCTGATGTTCACCCTCATCAGTGGAGGGAGCTGGTGCATTATTGGTTCTCCGAGAGGGCACAGGTTGTGTAGCATCATCAAACACTTTGAAATTTATTAATTTTCAATTGTCATAATTATATTTATACAATATCTAACATAGTTTTAAATTTATTTTGTAGACATATTCTACTATTGGTAGAGCTCACGACCAGCTCAGTCTGTTCCTCACACAGCGGGGTCCAAGAGTTATGCATGACTCAGGCATGAGTTTGTATGTTTCTCATCCCATAATACTTTTAGTACACTTTTAGTTTTAACATCATGTATCATCATGTATCATGCATGTGCCATGTATCATGGTACGGGGGTATAAGATGTGTTATTTTAAATTTTTTTGTAATATTTATTCTTTATATAGGCTGATCAGCAGGGGAGGGAGCCTGGTGAGGTGGAGTTCTATCGGATGACTCACATTCACTAGGATGGCAGTTTTGTTCGGGAGGAGTCCAGAGATATATATGTAATTTTTTTATTTATATTATATCATGATTTATATTTTTATTTTATTAAGTATTGATATTTGTGTTTTTTATAAAATATATGATAGGGCTACCTCTATGATCGCCGAGCGTGCTGGCAAGGGTACATCATCTACTCAAAGTAGTCGCATCAAGGCCAAGGTATTCTCGGAGTTGATGGGACCAGAGCGTCCTGGACGAGTGAGGGGTTATGAGATTGGAGTTACCCTACTCAGTTATCTGAGGGAGTAGATATACTCGGGATACTAGAGAGAGTCATGATCAATCATATGTTCGTCGACTCCAGGAGGAGATAGCAGAGCTTCGACAGACACATGATGCAGACAGAGCAGAGCGTGATGCAGACAGAGCAGAGATGCGGACCATTAGGTCTCAGTTAGAGCATGTTACATCTGTGATGCATATGTTCATGTCATCTCAGGTAAGTAATTATTTCTTAATTTTGTATGTATTATATAATTTAGAATATATATAATGTATGTATCATAATTCCTGATGTATATCTTGTAGGTTCCTGGTGTATCTACGAGTTGCAGACCTGACGACGACCAGCCTCCCGCGGATCAGTGATGCCAGCTTTTTTTTATTTTTGTATGTCTTTTTGTGTATTTGAACTTGTATTGATACTTTTATATATATATATATATAACTTTTTATGATTCGTTTGTGTTTGTGTATATTGGGTGTGATACAGGTTTTAATGTTTCATTTGTTTGTGTATGTTGGACTTGATACAGGTTTAATAATTTTATTTTGATAATGTATACAGGTTGTGTTGTATGTACGTATATAGGTAGTATAGCAGTTTAATTTTTTTAAAAAATAAATAAATATGCCGATGCTTTAAAGTGTCGCTAGGTTTAAAACTGGTGATGCTTTAAAGGGTCACCCGGTATGTCGGGGGCCCAAAGATGCTTGTGAACAGCCTTTATTAATGAAGTAGAGACTTTCTTGCTATCTGTTTCCCGAGCATTACTTGACTCTTCCATCTTCTCTCTTTTCCTTCTTCTTCTCTCTCTCCCTTCTTTTTTTTTTGAGAGTACGTAGTGGGATCAGAGATAAGGGTTCCGCCTGGTCTGGGGCTTGGTCATCAGGCTCCAATGTTGGTGAAGCGAGCTCAGGATTTCGGCAGTTTGGGGAGCGGCTGGGCTCCAAGATTCGTTGGCCGGAGAGCTGGGCCCCGGTCTAGGTTGCTCGAGAGCTGGGCTCGGGTCTTGGTGTCTTGGAGCTAGGCTCGAAGACTTCTTGACCAAAGAGCTGGGCCCCGGTCCAAGGGTTGCCTGAGAGCTGGGCTCAGGTATTTGTGTCTTGAAGCTAGGCTCGAAGACTTCTTGGTCGGAGAGTTGGGCCCCGGTCCAAGGGTTGCCTGAGAGCTGGGCTCAGGTCTTGTCTTGGAGCTAAGCTCGAAGACTTGCCATCCGGAGAGCTAGGCCCCGGGTCTTGTTCTCCTTAGAGCTGGGCTCAGGTCTTGGTGTCTCGGAGCTAGGCTCGAAGACTTGTTGGCCGGAGAGCTGGACTCCAGATTTGGTGTCTTGGAGTTGGGCTCGAAGACTTACTGGCCAGAGAGCTAGGCTCCGAAGTTGATGTCTTGGAGCTGGGCTCGAAGACTTGTTGGCCAGAGAGCTGGGCTCTGGAGTTGGTATCTTGGAGCTAGGCTTGAAGACTTGTTGGCTAGAGAGCTGGGCTCCGGAGTTGGTGTCTTAGAGCTGGGCTCCGGAGTTGATGTCTTGGAGCTGGGCTCGAAGACTTGTTGGTCGGAGAGCTGGGCTCCGGAGTTGGTGTCTTAAAGCTGGGCTCAAAGACTTGTTGGCTGGAGAGCAGGGCTCCGGAGTTGATGTCTTGGAGGTGGGCTCGAAGACTTGTTGGCTGGAGAGCTGGGCTCCAGAGTTGGTATCTTGGAGCTGGGCTCGAAGATTTGTTGGCCGAAGAGCTGGGCTCCATAGTTGATGTCTTGGAGCTTAGCTCGAAGACTTATTGGTCGGAGAGCTGGGCTCCGGAGTTGATGTCTTGGAGCTGGCTCGAAGACTTGTTGGGGATTTTCCTACAAGGCAAATAGCTACTTGTGCAAAAGAAAATCTTTATTATTACTAGAAGAGAGCCTTACATTATTGATAGTATATTCTCAGATTGCAGGCATTCCATGTTCGAGGGAACCTGACGCCGTCGAGATCCTCGAGGTAAGTAGGCCCCCTATGAGAGGACCTCAGCCACTCTATAAGGGCCCTCCCAGTTCGGCGAGAGCTTACCGCACTCTTGAGGTTGAGATGCTTCAGCTCGACGTTGTACCAAGTCCCCTGGCTTGAAGACTTTCAGCCTCACTCGGGCATTGTAATACCGGGCCACCCGTTGCTGATATGCAACCATTTGGAGCCAGGCTTGGTCCCTTGTTTCTTTGAGGAGGTCTAGTTGAGCAACAAGTATGCCGAGTTTTGTGCCTTGTCGTACTGTTGTACTCATAGCGTGGGCACGATGAGCTCAACCAGGATGACTGCCTTGGTCTCGAAGACAATATTGAAGGGTGTCTCATCAGTTGCTGTCCTGGGCGTTGTGTGGTAGGCCGACAGGATGCTCGAAAGTTCTTTCGCCCATCTGCCTTTGGCTTGGTCCAGCCTGGTTTTGAGCCCTTGGAGGATGGTCTGATGGGTCACCTCGACCTCCTCATTTGTCTGGGGATGAGCTACCGAGGTGAAGTGGTGTTGAATGCCGTGCTCTGCGTAAAAACCTTCGAACTCCCGGTTGTCGAATCATTGTCCATTGTTGGTGATGATGCAGTGGGGGAGTCCAAAATGGCAGATAATGAACTTCTAAAAGAATTGGTAGACATTAGCTTCGGTGATCCGAGCTAGCGGTTCCGCTTCGACCCACTTGGTGAAGTAGTCGATCGCCACTAGCAGGAATCTTTACTGTCCGGGTGCAGGGGGAAATGGTCCCAAAGTGTCCATCCCCCACTGAGCAAAGGGCCAAGGGGATGAGAGCTGGGAGATCGGCGCTGTCAACTGGAGCTGTATGTGGGCGTGGCACTGGCATTTGTCGCACCTTTTAACTAAGTCGGCAGCATCTTTGCTCATGGTTTTCCAAAAGTACCCCTGGGGGAGGGCTTTGTAAGCCAGTATTCTTCTTTCCACATGATTCCCACAGAGGCCTTCATGTATCTCCTGGAGTACGAAGGTTGTCTCTGCGGACCTGAGGCATTTCAGGAGTGGGTAGGAATGAGACCGGCGGTAAAGCTGGCCTTCCATCAAAACGAACCGGGAGGCCTTTTTCTTGATAAGGCCTGCTTCCACGCGGTTTTCTGGAAAGGTGCCATCAGTGATGTACTTGACATACCTGTCCATCCAGCTTGACTCGGGGGTGACCTGGTGCACCTCCTTTGAGTTTTCGTAGCTTGGATTATCGAGGTACTCTATGTAGGCGTGCCCCAGTGATGAGTCCGGAAGGGTCACGAGCCTCGACAGTGCGTCTGTGCATGCATTCTCCCCTCGAGAGATATGGGAGATGCTGAAGCATCGGAAGCTTGCCATGCTAGAGCAGACCCGATCCAGGTACTTCATTATCTGGGGATCCTTGGCCTCATATTCTCCGGATACTTGTCCAGCAACCAGTTGAGAGTCGGTAAAGACTTTCAAGTTTGGCACGCCCAGCTTGCGGGAGACTTTCAGACCTGCGAGGAGCGTCTCGTACTCTGCCTGATTGTTTGTTGCGACGAACTTGAAGCGGAGGGCACATTCTGCCACCACCCCATCGCTATTGACGAGGATGAGGCCTGCTCCGCTTCCATCGGAATTGGATGCGCCGTTTACGTGGAGGATCCAAGGGTCCTCCTCTGGGCCGGGCTCCGCTTTGAGCTTTGTTATTATTTGCTCTGGCTCCTCCACGAGCCCGGTGCATTCGACCACGAAGTCAGCTAGGACTTGGGCCTTCTGCGAAGACCTCAGCCGATATGCTATGTCGAACTCGTTGAGGAGCAGGGACTACTTTGCCAATCTCCCGAAAGTCTCGGGGTGACTAAGTATGGCCCTCAGTGGCTGGTCCATCATGATTGTAATCGGGTGTGCTTGGAAATAGGACCTGAGGCACTTAGCAGACATTATTAGTATAAAAATGAGTTTCTCGTAGCGAGTATACATGATCTCCGCATCACAGAGGATTTTGCTGGTATAGTACACCACCTTCTAGGATCTGTCCTCGTCCATGCAGATGAGAACCGAGCTGACGGCTCCAGGTGTGACCGCTAGATAGAGTAGGAGTTCCTCCCCTTCTTCCAGTCTGGAGAGTAGTGGGGGAGAAGCCAGGAACTCCTTCAGCTCCACAAAGGCAGTCCTGCACTCTTGGGTCCAGGTAAAGTCATGCATCTTGCGCAGCGTCTTGAAGAAGGAAAGGCAGCGATCAGCCGACCTCGAGATGAAACGACTCAGGGCGGTGATACGCCTCGTCAGGCACTGGACCTGTTTCTTGGACGTCGGGTGCTCCATGTCGACGATCGCCTGGACCTTCTCCGGGTTCGCTTCAATGCCCCTCTGAGTGACCATGAAGTCGAGGAACTTTCCTGCTGCCACTTCGAAGATGCACTTCGCCGAGTTCATCTTCATCTGGTGCTCTCGGAGGTTATGGAAGGCCTCAGCGAGGTCGACGACATGGTCCAAACTCGGCTTGCTCATGACCAGCATGTCATCCACGTATATCTGCATGTTACAGCCAATCTGGTCTTTGAAGACCTTATTGACCAGATGCTGGTACGTGGTACCAGCGTTCTTTAGACCAAAAGGCATCATCCTGTAGCAGTAAGTCCCTTGGTCGGTGATGAAAGCGGTGTGCTCCTCGTCCTCAGGATGCATCCGGATCTGATTGTATCCGGAGAATGCATCCATAAACGAAAGCAGTCTATGCCCCGAGGTGGAGTCCACCAACTGATCGATCTTTGGCAGGGGGAAGCTGTCCTTTGGGCATGCCTTGTTGAGGTCGGTGTAGTCTACACAGATCCTCCATTTGCCATTGTTCTTCTTCACCATCATCATATTTGCCAGCCAACTCGGATATTGCATCTCCCGAATGAAACCGGCGGCGAGGAGTTTGTCCACTTCCTCGTTGATAGCCGCCTATCTCTTTGGGGCGAAGCTCCTCTTCTTCTGACGAATTGGCCTGTGCTTCAGGTCAATGCTCAATTTATGGGTGATGATGTCTGGGGGGATACCTGGCATGTCCATCGCTGTCTAGACGAACACATCTACGTTTGTCCGTAGGAACTCTAACAGCTGAGCCCTCTCCTTCTCGGGTAGCTGGGCTCCAATCTGCACCATCTTCGCAGGGTCATCCCCGAGAAGGTAAGAGAGTAAGCATTCGACCGGGCCTCCCCTGGGATCTTGAGCCCTTTGGTCGAGGTCGTCCACCTTGGGGTCGTCCTTGGGGGCCTCTACCCCAGGAAGGGTTTGAAAACAATGCTGCACCGGCTGGGGTGATCCCCTCATTTTTCTGACACCGTAAGGGGTCGGAAACTGTATAAGTAGCCTCTTGGTGGAGACGACGGCATCGAGCAGGTTGAGCCCGGGTCAGCCCAGAATCATGTTGTAGGCTGAAGGAAGCCTGACAACCATGAAGGTCATCATGATGGTGCTCTGTCGAGGTGGGATCCTGGCAGTGACTAGGAGAGTAACTTCTCCCTCCACCCTTATAGAATCATTTGTGAAACCGACAAGGGGTGTGTGCACAGGTTTAAGCTGAGCATGAGAAAGACTCATCCTGGAGAAAGCATCGTAGAAAAGTACATCTATGGAGCTTCCACTATCAACCATGATGCATTTTACAAGATGCTTCGCGATCGTCATCTCGATGACCACGGCATCATTATTTACATTTTTTTTCCCGTCTTCCCCTTCCCTCATAAAGGGGAGTACATTTTTATAATGCCTTGCCCCCCGGGCCCTCTTGGGCGCATGTCCGGCTCCCTAGCATATCATCCCTACCGGCTTCTCGGTAGGGCGGTTGTCAACTACTGGAACTGGCGGGAGAGCAACGAGCACCTAGGGTTTTGTCTGAGGTATGCCCCCTACAAACCTTCCGATGTAGCCCCTCTTAATGAGCTTTTAGATTTTCCACTTGAGGTTGCGGCATTCTGACGCGGGACGCGCCCGAATCAATTTTTTTCCAAGGAGATCGGATCGCTAGGAAATGACCCTATGCTAGGCTAAACCAAACCAAATTAAATTTTTTTCTAATTTTTTTATTCCAATGAAACCCACTTCTTTTTTTTCCCTTTTTTTCATATTTTTTTCTCTCTTTTTTTTATAATTAAATAACCTCTCTTTTTTTTCTCTGTATTTTCTTTTTTTTTCACTTTTTTTCTCACTGTTTTCTTTTTTTCTTTTTTTTTTTTTTTTTTTTTCAGGCTTTTCCTAAAGTCGGCAGAGGAGAAGCCGGGAGATGCTTTCACGTTCGTGCAAAGCATCTCCCGGTGCTTTGACGGCCGTGCGGAACCGAAGTTAGGTCCCGAATGTGGAGATCCGGCGGGTTTTCACTGGCAACGGCGATGGGAGGCGGACGATGGCGGTGAGGCATCGCGGGCGACGGCAAGGGGAGTTGGCGGCGTGGCCTGTCCGGCGGTTGGCGGGGGTCATGGCAGCAGAAAGATGGAGCGGGCGGACGTACGTCGGTGTGTCATGACGGTCGGAGATGGCTGACGGTGGCAACGGGAGGGAGTTCCGGCGGCTTAGCGATCTCGGCTGACGGCAGCAGGGAGGAGAAACGGACAGCCGGTGGTTCCGAACGGAGGAGAGGAGGCCGACGGTGGTTCCGGTCACAAGCAGAAGAGAGCGGGTGGTTTGCTCGAACGGATCCGGGGAGATGAAGGCGGCACAGGAATGGGGGTAGCACGGGCATGGGAGGTGGCACGGGATTGGGCGACGTGCCGTCCTCCACGAGCACGGTGGTCAGGAGGGCTCTGGGTAGATGGATGACCTGAGGTGGCGATGGCGTAGTCGATGGGGGGGGGTTCGATCACTTGAAATGGAAGTTGGTGGAGTTAAGCCCCGTCGATTGGCTGGTTTTGGCTTCCACGGGTCGTATATGGGGTGTCATGGGGTTCGGTTGGGAGATTAGAACTTGATCTCCAGAGATTTTGAGAAAGAGAGGAAGAGGTTGAGAGGAAGTAGAAAGAAGAAGCAGGAGAGTTAGAGATGGAAGAGGGAAGAATAACGGGGAGTCTCAAAGGAAGGAGGAGAGAGAAGTCCTAGGAAGAAAGCACCAGAGAGAAACAAGGGATCGGGAGACCAAAGAAAGGGAGAACCAGAAGAGAGAAGGGGAAGTCAGACACGTTTTCTCAAATATTTCTCATCATCGTCAATTTTATTCAAGAAACATGTTCTTAAATAAATCTCTGAAAGAGATCGGAACAAATCCTAAAATAACTGATAAGATTCTTCCTAAAAACAACCGATAAGATAAATCCTAAAGCAAATAATCAAATCCTAAAACAATTTTTTCAAATAATCAAGATAAATCCTAATATCCTAATCAAATCTCGAATTTAAATTATGCTGGATCGCATCAGGATCTGCATCGGGATCGGTGTTGATGATGACTTCAGGATTTGTGCTCATCGACTCCAGGATCTTGGGCCCCATGGTTTGGGCTGGGCTTCAGGTTCTGGGTTGGGCTTCAGGCTTGGACTGGACTGTGCTTCAGGTTCTGGGCTGGGCTTCTGGGTTCTGGGCTGGGCTTCTGGTTGGGCTTCAGGTTTAGTCTGGGCTGCTTCAGATTCTGCGCCGATGTCCCCATCATTTCCCCTGAGGTGGGGAGAACTCGACTCCGTCGAGTCAAGCTTCACCAATCTTCTAGATTCTTCTGACTCCAAGATGCACCACTGATCTGCAAACTGAATTTTTTTTTTTTTTTTTTTTTTTTACAAATAATGCAAATGCAATTAAAATAAAATTGGCTAACCTAACTTAACCTAAACTTGCTCTGATACCAAGTTGACGCGGGACGCGCCCGAATCAATTTTTTTCCAAGGAGATCGGATCGCTAGGAAACGACCCTATGCTAGGCTAAACCAAACCAAATTAAATTTTTTTCTAATTTTTTTATTCCAATGAAACCCACTTCTTTTTTTTCCCTTTTTTTCATATTTTTTTCTCTCTTTTTTTTATAATTAAATAACCTCTCTTTTTTTCTCTGTATTTTCTTTTTTTTTTCACTTTTTTTTCTCACTGTTTTCTTTTTTTCTTTTTTCTTTTTTTTTTTTCAGGCTTTTCCTAAAGTCGGCAGAGGAGAAGCCGGGAGATGCTTTCACGTTCGTGCAAAGCATCTCTCGGTGCTTTGACGGCCGTGCGGAACCGAAGTTAGGTCCCGAATGTGGAGATCCGGCGAGTTTTCACTGGCAACGGCGATGGGAGGCGGACGATGGCGGTGAGGCATCGCGGGCGACGGCAAGGGGAGTTGGCGGCGTGGCCTGTCCGGCGGTTGGCGGGGGTCATGGCAGCAGAAAGATGGAGCGGGCGGACGTACATCGGTGTGTCGTGACGGTCGGAGATGGCTGACGGTGGCAACGGGAGGGAGTTCCGGCGGCTTAGCGATCTCGGCTGACGGCAGCAGGGAGGAGAAACGGACAGCCGGTGGTTCCGAACGGAGGAGAGGAGGCCGACGGTGGTTCCGGTCACAAGCGGAAGAGAGCGGGTGGTTTGCTCGAACGGATCCGGGGAGATGAAGGCGGCACAGGAATGGGGGTAGCACGGGCATGGGAGGTGGCATGGGATTGGGCGACGTGCCATCCTCCACGAGCACGGTGGTCAGGAGGGCTCTGGGTAAATGGATGACCTGAGGTGGCGATGGCGTAGTTGATGGGGGGGTTCGATCACTTGAAATGGAAGTTGGTGGAGTTAAGCCCCGTCGATTGGCTGGTTTTGGCTTCCACGAGTCGGATATGGGGTGTCATGGGGTTCGGTTGGGAGATTAGAACTTGATCTCCAGAGATTTTGAGAAAGAGAGGAAGAGGTTGAGAGGAAGTAGAAAGAAGAAGCAGGAGAGTTAGAGACGGAAGAGGGAAGAATAACGGGGAGTCTCAAAGGAAGGAGGAGAGAGAAGTCCTAGGAAGAAAGCACCAGAGAGAAACAAGGGATCGGGAGACCAAAGAAAGGGAGAACCAGAAGAGAGAAGGGGAAGTCAGACACGTTTTCTCAAATATTTCTCATCATCGTCAATTTTATTCAAGAAACATGTTCTTAAATAAATCTCTGAAAGAGATCGGAACAAATCCTAAAATAACTGATAAGATTCTTCCTAAAAACAACCGATAAGATAAATCCTAAAGCAAATAATCAAATCCTAAAACAATTTTTTCAAATAATCAAGATAAATCCTAATATCCTAATCAAATCTCGAATTTAAATTATGCTGGATCGCATCAGGATCTGCATCGGGATCGGTGTTGATGATGACTTCAGGATTTGTGCTCATCGACTCCAGGATCTTGGGCCCCATGGTTTGGGCTGGGCTTCAGGTTCTGGGTTGGGCTTCAGGCTTGGACTGGACTGTGCTTCAGGTTCTGGGCTGGGCTTCTGGGTTCTGGGCTGGGCTTTTGGTTGGGCTTCAGGTTTAGTCTGGGCTGCTTCAGATTCTGCGCCGATGTCCCCATCACATTCCTCGATGTCATGGCCGTGGTTGCGGTGGAAGCGATAGTACTTTATTTTGTCCCAACCAGAGGATGGCTTCATTGGAGGCAGGCGCCTTAGATATTTCTCGCCCTCGATCTCCAAGAGGATCTTTGTCCTCGGGGCGAGGAGAGGGGTGTAGCTCTCCTCAGGGACGAGCACCGTTTGGCCTTGGTCCTTGCTGGGAGCTCGGAGCTGGGGGTCCCGGCTTTCGCATCCCGGACGCTTCGATGGGAGTTGGCTTCTTCAGTGGCCTCCCGTCGAGCTCCCGCCTCGTACGATCCGCCTCCTCGGCATGGATGTACTTTTGAGCTCGGAGGAGGAGCTCGGAGTAGGTCTTCAGAGGCTTCTTGTCGAGCGAGTAGGTCAGGCGGGAGGTCCTGAGCCCTCGCTTCAGAGCCAGCATTGCAACCGGCTCCTCAAGATTGTAGATCTCCAATGCGACAGCCTTGAAGCGGGCCACGTAGTCCCGTAGTGGCTCGCGGTCCTGTTGCCTGATGGAGAAGAGGCTGTCTGTCTTTCGTGGCATCTTTCGACAGGTATCGAAGTGGGCCACGAATCTCTGTCCTAGTTGGGCGAAGGAACTGATACTCTCCGGCTCCAGGCGGATGAACCACACCCGGGCTGCCTTCCAAAAAGTAGCAGGAAAAGAGATACAAAGGAGTGTGTCGGTGGCCTCGTGGACCCTCATGAGGGCCCGGTAGCTTTCAAGGTGGTCCAGGGGGTCGGTGGTCCCGTCGTAAGGATCCACCTGTGGCATACGGAACCGACCCGAGATCTGCTCTTCTTGGATTTCCAGGGAGAAAGGAGGGCGGGCGTCATAGCCCGCTGGCTCACTGGTGGAGCCCGGTAGATTGGCAAACCAGCGGGATAATTTCGCCAGCTTGCGGTCATACTGGAGGTAGCATCTGTGGTGATGGACGCATCAAAATCTAGCTTGAGAGTTCCCATGGGAGGGAAGCCAACAAACAAAATTGGAATCCTTGAGGTTAAAAGATAGAGGTCTTGGACCTTCCCAGTACCATGAGTGACTCTCAAACTCCATGATATTGATATTGGACTTGCTAGCAGTGTGAAAAGCATGTATGATCCTAATCATGTGGGTGTGAGTAATAAATATATTTTGAAATAATCTGGTATTCCGAGCTTTCCAAATTTGCCAAACAGCATAAGCAATTGCACATTTTGTATCCTTATTAATCCGAGTATAAGACAAAATACACTCAAGGTCTAATAAGAAATCAAAATTATACGACCAACCATAAAAATATTTCAATAACTACTAACAATCTTTCACAAAAGGGCAATTAACAAAAATATGGTCAAAGTCTTCGATTTCAGAAGAACAAATGTCACAAAAGAGTTGATCCTTAGTGAGATTGTCCTTATGGCAAAGGAGTTGAGACAGCAGTTTATGTTTGACGAGCTTCCACCAGAAAGTCTTAACTCTCATGGAATCTGTAACTTCCAAATCCAAGTGAAAGATGGAAAATTTACCTGGTTAGGTTCTATTAAAATAGGATACATGTCCTTCTGTCTGACCCGCACCTGACTCGTAAGGCCCCAAGTAAGATTATCCTCCCAACTTTTCACAGGAATTTGGATTGAACTAATTTGTTGCAGCATGTCATTAGAGAAAAGTTTATGTAATAAAACAATATTCTAGGTTCTATCAAGAGTAATCAGATGATTTATGTTCCAACCTTGAACAGCAATATCCATATTGAGATAGGTTGGCCAGACAGATAAGGGAATCATGGTTATCTAAGGATCTTTAAGAAAGCTGATGCTCTCACCAGAACCAATAGTCCATATAAAGTGGAAGCCGATTTTGAGACCAAAATCAACTATCCGAGTCCAAGTATGAAAGCATCTAAGCGGTCTCTTATAATTATGCCAAGTAGAAAGAAAAAAAATACTTAGCAATTATAGTTTGGCCCCATGAAGGGATAGGGTTGAGGATAATTTGAGCAGCCAATTTAGGAAAGGAAGCCCTTCGTTTGTCAAACAGCAGTACAATACCAAGCCCCCCTTCATTTTTAGGGGTGCATATGTTTTTCCATGATACTAGATGCACACCCTTTCAATTAGTGGGATGCCCCAAGAGAAAAGCTCTAAGGTCCTTTTCAAGGTGCTTTAGAATAGGGTTTGGAATATATAGAGCTGCCATTATATAGTTGAATAATGAAGATAACACTGATTGAATCAATATCATTCGCCCAGCAAAAGATAATAACCTCCACTTCAACGCTTCAATCTTCTTATTCACTGCATCAAAAAGATAATTAAAGTCAGTAGTTGTTAATTTGTTCACAGATAGTGGAACTCCTAGATAATTCTAGATCCCCCGCTTTTCCGATATCTACAAAACTGAGCATACACTACTTTTAATATATATCGAAATTGAGGGACTGAAAGTCACATAAGATTTGGTGATGTTAATTAATTGGCCCGACAAAGTATTATAGGCTTCAAGAATAGCTTTAAGGCAAATAGCATCTATAGTAGTTACACAGGTAACTAAGAGCATGTCATCCGCGAAAAAAAGATGAGAACATGAGGACCATTTATACCCGGAATAAATGGTTTAAGCAACATTTGATGCATTGCATAATTAATAAACTTGGAAAAAATGTCAATGCATAAGATAAATAAGTAAGGGGATAGAGGGCAACCTTGGCGGAGTCCTCTGTTTGGAGAAATCCATTGTGTAGGGGTTCCATTTATTAAAATGACATATTGATAATTTGTAACACAGAGCAAGACTATATCAGTGAATTTAGGATGGAATCCAAAATGCTGCATTACTCTATGAATAAAGGACCACAACATCTTATCGTACGCCTTCTTCATGTCCATTTTCATAGCCATAAGACCTCTCCTCCGAAGAGCTTGATGCAATGAATGCATAATTTCTTGGGTAAGAATAATTTTTCAGTAATGCTATGGCCCGGTACAAAAGTGCCCTGTTCAACAAAGATTAATGAAGGAAGAATGGACTGCAATATGTTAGCCAAGATTTCAGCAACAGTTTTGTAAATGGTGTTACATAAACTGATAGGCCGATAATCATTAATGGCAGGCGGATTGCTCTTCTTAGGAACTAGAGTAATGAAAGTTCTTTTCCACGTATAAGGCATAGTGCCCTGATTAAATACAAAAAAACCGCTTGCAGAACTTCCTTATAAATATTAGCCAAAAGTTTTGGAAGAATAGGACCTGGAATCCATCCGGGCCTGGAGCTTTATCAGATGGTAGCTCTTTAACCACTGCAAGAATCCCCTACACAGAAACATGTTTGATGAGCATGTTATTTTGAAGTTGACTTACAGTGATAGTTGAGGAAGATAAGATATCAGTCTCTTCAAGGTCATCAGTCTACCATCTTTGAAAAAAATGAGAGTAGATAAGCCTTCTTATCCCCTCCTCCTCCTTAACTTGGTTCCCATTTTGATCAATCAGATTTTGGATTGAGTTTTGTCTTCTTCAAAGAATTGTCGAGTGATGAAAAAACTGTGTTAGAGTCGCCCACTTTAAGCCAGGTTATTCTTGATTTCTGTCTCTAAATAGTTTCTTGAGCTTGCAGGCTAGCATGATACTTCCGAAGCAAAGTTAATAGATGATTATGATCATATTTAAAAAAATCATCCGAATGAGTTTTTTTGAGTTGAAGGTCATAGATACTTTGTTGCAACTGTTGCCCTTTCCAAAATATATTGCCTAAACATTTCTTCCATTTAATCAAAGCAATCTTAGTTCTATATAAAAGTTTAGATAACTTTAGCAATAGTATGACGGACATCCTCGTACTTTAACCACATTTTCTCAAACCGAAAAGAAATTCTTCTTCTTCGATGTTGAGTAATCACCGACAGCATGACAGGACAATGATCGGAGGCAAATCTAGTTAAATATTGTGCATAGCTTTTAAGGCATTCACCTAAGCCTAGACCTAGTTATTTTCAATTTTTAAAACTTATAAAAATATTTAAAATCATTTTAAAAAATATTAAATATGAATAACTAAATATTGCTAATAATCTACTATTTATTTATTATTATCCTTGAGTTTATAAGAAAAGAAAATTTGGTTGCGGCTGGGCTGGGGACGGGCTTTAAGTCATAAGTCGAATCCCGGCCCAATGTTGGATTTGTGCGAAGATAAGTGTTTTTTTTTTTTTGGGTAAAATGAAAATGATAAAGGGTAAAACCTTCTTTGGCGTGAAAGATGAAACCCCTCTCCTCCTCTTGACCGGTCCAACATTTTCGTTGATAATTTTATTTTTTATTTTTTTTTAAAAGCACTTGTCTTGGATGGCTTGGAGCGCCGATGGATTTGAGCGTAGTCGGGGTAACTGACCCTAGCCCAATTCTGAATTGACGGGTGGGAGGGAGAAAGCCAACCACGGATCCAGAGCAATCTCCAACCTGCGCTACCCACTCGCAAACCAGAAGCGCTGAACGGTTCCATAATCCGGTACTCATGATCGACCAAGATCAATTGCCTGGTTGAGAGCACAAGACCGATCGATATAGTAGGACGAAACCACCCTCCACCCTCCACCGGGCAGAGGGATCGTTGACCGGGTCAACTTGACAGTTGACAAATCTGCAGCGCCATGAATGTTAAACAGACTCATTGAACTGTGCACGGATAACAATTCTCACACACGTATATAAATACACCTGGAGAGCCATCATCCTTCCCGGCCATTACCAGCCCCTACAAAATATATATTATTAAAAAAAAAAATGACAGCCCTTGTCACCCTCCCCTCCTTCCTCCCTCTCCTCTTCTTCTTCACCCTTTTACTATTCTCCAACCCCCTCCCCGTCTCCTCTATCCATTGCAACCAACAAGACAAGGAAGTCCTGCTCAGAATTAAGGCAGCCTTCAATAACAGCTACCGCTTCGCGTCCTGGACGGAGTACTCCAACTGCTGCGAGTGGTACCACGTCGTCTGCGATGCCTTGAGCGGCCGCGTCATGGAACTCAACATCTTCGATGGCGACTTCCACGGCAGCATTCCCGACGCCATCGGCGACCTCTCTTACATCCATAACATCGTCTTCTACAAGCTTCCCAACGTCGTAGGCCCCATCCCCTCTGTCCTCACCAAGCTCAAGAACTTGGTATACCTCACCATCAGGGAGACCGGCATCTCCGGCCCCGTCCCAGACTTCCTTTCCGAACTCACCGCCCTCAACCAGATCGACCTCTCCTTCAACCAGCTCTCCGGCTCCATCCCCGCATCCCTCGGCGACCTCTCCAATCTCACCTCCCTCGACCTCAGCGGCAACCAGCTTTCCGGCACTATCCCGCCCTCACTCTTCCAGAAACTTACCAAAAAGGAGCCGCCGTCTCTCCTGCTCTTCAACAATAATCTAACCGGCGAGATCCCGCCGTCATTTGGGAAGGTGGGCTTCTTCGAGATCGACTTGTCGCATAACCAGCTCACCGGGGACGGCTCGCTCCTCCTCGGACGATCCAAACCGACGGGCACGATCGATTTGTCGTCGAACCAGTTCGAGTTTGATCTGACGCACGTCGAGTTCCCCGAGGCCTTGAGCACGGTGAATCTAAACGAGAACAAGATCCACGGGAGCATTCCGGCCCAGATAACGAAACTGAATAGCCTCCTGTCCTTCAACGTGAGTCGTAACGACTTGTGTGGAGAGATTCCCAGTGGGGGTGTAATGGGGCGGTTCGACGAGTCCTGCTACCTCGACAACAAGCGTCTTTGCGGAAATCCTCTCCCGCCTTGCAAGTGAGACCGGGAATGGCATGGACTCTGTAATCATTCCATAATTGTTCTCGAGACATAGGTTACGAATGAGGGATGACGTTGTTACGAGGGAACATGGGCAAGGCTGGTTTATGTGACAAGATTTCTGACATTTACAAAGTTAATTATGTTTAATGAATAATATCTAATGTCTAATTACCCGTTGAGAGAGTAGGAGATTGACTGCTGCTGTTCGTGGTCTTTAATCCATGGTAGTCTTGATTGTGGTGTTTTATTTCTTGGTTGATTTGAATTTTAATCTTGTAGTATTAACTCTGACAACAAATTGAGAGGCAGTCAACGTCGTTGCATTTTTTTTTTTTTTTTTTTTTGTAAGTTTGGAGATAAAATCTCTAGATTTTATTAGAAAATGAGGAACATACTTGGTTGCATGGCTTGCAACTAGAGTACAAGAATGGGGTTAACCGAGAAATCCAAAATTTACAATATAACGACTAACATGGGACAGTTGGTGGGATTGGGAATTCGTGGGAGCCGCTCTAGACAGAAAGAGGCACTAATAATTAAGTTCTTGTCAGAGCTCCAGTCTCATGTTCATAAGGCTCTATATTTTCAATGTTGAAGAATGATTCAAAATCAGGCTTTTAAATGAGTCCTAGCCTTTAGTAAGTTTGTTTTTTCATATTTTAAAGAAGTTTGTTAGTTCTGTTTTGTTTACAGTAAGTGATTTCATGTGCCTCTTTATCTCTGCATAGTTGAGAACGTGGGGAATAATTCAGTTTTCTTTTGTAAGCCTATATAATAGGCTCTATCGAAGTTAACTTATGTGTGTGTGAGCAATTCCCAGAAAATATATCTGTATTCTTTTGTTTCTCGCAAGCATAAGTTGTCCTCTTTCCAATAAATTTTGGTATCAGAGCCTAAAGTATTCTGGTGAATGACAAAAGGCAATAGCAGTCAATAGAAATACCATGAGCATTTCTCAACCTCTCATTCCCATTTTCAAAGGAGAATGTTATGAGTTCTGGAGTATCAAAATGAAGACTCAATTTAGATCTCAAGACCTTTGGGATTTGGTAGAGAGTGGCTATGACGACACTAATGCTAATGAAGGTTGGTTGAAAGAAAACAACAAGAAAGATTCAAAGGCGTTGTTTATCATTCAACAAGCAGTTCACGAGATGATTTTCTCAAGCATTGCAATAGCCATTACTTCCAAAGAAGCATGGAAAACACTATAGAAAGAATTTCAAGGCTCTTCAAAGCTAATAGTAGTAAAACTTTATACTCTCCGAAATGAGTTTGAAACTTTGCTTATGAAGGGTAATGAAACGTTGCAAGATTTTTTGTGTAGAGTAGTTTCAATTGTTAGTCAAATTAGATCTTATGAAGAAAAAATTACTGATGCAACTGTAATTCCTAGAGTTCTACGAAGTCTAACTCCAAAATATGATTATATAGTGACTACAATTGAGGAGTCTAAGGATCTATCTATTTTTTCATTTGATGAACTAATGGGTTCTTTGCAAGCTCATGAGGCAAGGTGAAACATATCAGTTGAGAAGCATGAAGAAAAGGCATTTCAAGCTTCTCAGGTGAAGGGGGAGACAGACAAAAAGGAAGACTTTGCTGGAAGAGGACGTGGAAGAGGAGGCTTTCGTGGTAGAGGACGTGGCAGAGGTAGAGGAAGAGGTCACTCTGATGGACAAGAGAGGCATTTTGTTTGGGATCAAAAATGGAACAAGCACTCTGTTCAATGCTACAATTGCAAAAAGTTTGGGCATGTAAAGGCAAATTGTAGGCAAGGCTCACAAGCAAACTACGTGGAAGAAGGAAATGAGGAAAGTAAGTTTTTATGATTTATTCTGATTGTAATGAAGTTCCAAATGATGTTTGGTTTTTGGATAGTGGATGCTCAAATCACATGACAAGCAATAGATCATTGTTTAAAGAGCTTGATGACTCACAAAAGATGCAAGTCAAACTTGGAGATAACAAGCAGATTCAAGTTGAAGGCGAGGGCACGGTTGCTGTGAAGACAAGCCATAGTAAAGTCAAGCTACTTTACAATGTTTTCTTTGTTCCTAACTTGGCACATAGTTTGTTAAGTGTTGGGCAATTGATAGCTGGTGGTTATGCAATTTTGTTTGATAATGGAGCATGTGTTATTAATGACGAAGAGTCTGGACAGTCAATTGTATATGTGTAGATGACTGAAAATAAGATGTTTCCACGTAGAATCTCTAATGTGGAAAATCAAGCTCTTATTGCCAATAAGAAGAATGAATCCAAGATATGGCACTTGAGATATGGGCATCTTAATATCAATGGCTTGCAGCTTCTAAGTCAGAAAGGTATGGTCCTTGGAATACCTCAGATTGGTTCTCTTGGTCTATGTGAAGGGTGTATTTATGGAAAACAAACAAGAAAGCCCTTTTCTAGTGGACATTCTTGGAGAGCCTCAGAATGCCTTGAGTTAATTCATGCTGATCTATGTGGGCCTATGAGAACTACATCACTTGGTGGGAGTAAGTATTTTTTGCTCTTTACTGATAATTACAGTTGAATGAACTGGGTTTATTTTCTAACAGACAAGTCATAGACTTTTGAGAATTTCAGAAAATTCAAGGCTCTTGTGGAAAATCAGAGAGGTACTCTTATAAAGACTCTTCGCATAGATCGAGGTAGTGAGTTTTTATCTAAAGAATTTAACTACTTTTGTGAAGAACATGGCATTCGTAGAGAGTTGATAGCACCTTATACACCGGAGCAAAATGGTGTAGCCGAATGGAAGAATTGAATAGTTGTAGAAATAGCTAGAAGCTTGCTAAATGCTAGAAGACTTCCTAATCATTTTTGGACTGAAGCAGTGGCAACTTCAGTTTACTTGCTGAACATTTCTCCGACAAAGGCTATCTTGAATCAAACACCATATGAGGCATGGCGAGGTAGAAAACCATCGTTAAGCCACTTAAGAATTTTTGGTTGTATTGCCTATGCTTTGATAAGTTCTCAAGTTCATCAAAAACTTGAGGAAAAATCTGAAAAATGTATTTTTGTTGGATATTGTAATCAATCCAAAGCATATCGGTTATATTATCCTCTTAGTGGCAAAATAATTATAAAGAGAGATATAGTTTTTGATGAAGATGCAAGTTGGAGTTGGGATGAAGAACATGAAGCAACTCAAGTTCAAGTCTCAATAGATAGAGGGATTTCGGCAACTGAAGGTGTTAAACTAGTTCCCATAAATTCTCCTATTCCTTCTGAGTCATCAGCTTCCTCACCATCAAGGAGTAGCAGCTCATCGTCTTTAGAAGCATCTTCTGATGAAATGCCTCTTACAAAGTTCAGATCTTTGAGAGAGATCTATGAATCCTGTCAATTTGCTCTTTTTGTCACAGATCCTACAACATTTGAAGAAGCAGCAACAAAAGAAGAATGGCAGATTGCAATGAAAGAAGAATTAATGGCAATCGAGAAGAATGAAACATGGGAGATGGTAGATCTACCTGAAGGCAAGAATGCAATTGGTCTCAAATGGGTGTTCAAAACAAAATATCATGCTGATGGAACCATTCAAAAGCACAAGGCTTGACTTGTGGCAAAGGGGTATTTGTAGCAACAAGATATTGATTTCGAAGAAACTTTTTCTCCGATTGCTCGATTTGAAACTGTAAGAATTGTTTTAGCTTTGGCTGCACAGCTACATTGGCCAGTTTATCAATTCGATGTCAAGTCTGCATTTTTAAATGGAGACTTGCAAGAAGAAGTTCATGTTGCTTAACTTGAAGGATTTGTAGTCAAAGGCAAGGAGACAAAGGTGTACAAGTTGAGAAAGGCACTTTATGGCTTGAAACAAGCTCCATGAGCATGGTATAGCAAAATTGATGGCTACTTTCATCAGAATGGTTTCACAAGAAGTGTTTTCAGTCTTGGACCAGGAGCAATTACATGGAGTTCAAAGAAGCAAGCTACAATAGCATTATCTTTTTCAGAAGTAGAGTATGTTGCAGCAACTTCAGCAGCCTATCAAGCAATTTGGCTTAGAAGAATTTTGGCAAATCTTCATCAAAAGCAAGCAAGTGCAACTGATATTTTTTGTGATAACATAGCAGCAATTACAATGACAAAAAATCCAGTTTTCCTTGAGATGACAAAGCATATTGACATTCGTCTGCATTTCATTCGAGACATGATTGTCGGTGATGAAATTATGTTGAAATATTGCAATACACATAAACAGATGGCCGATATACTAACGAAATCACTTTCAAGAGACAAGTTTGTTTACTTCATATCACGTCTTGGTGTCTACAATTTTGAATCAAGGAGGAGTGTTGAAGAATGATTCAAAATCAGGCTTTTAAATGAGTCCTGGTCTTTAGGAAGTTTGTTTTTTCATATTTTAAAGGAATTTGTTTGTTCTGTTTTTTTTACTGTAAATGGTTTCATGTGCCTACTTTATCTTTGCGTAGTCGAGAACGTGGGAAATAATTCCGTTTTTTTTTTGTAAGCCTGTATGATAGGACCTGTTGAAGTTAATTTATGCGTGTGCGAGCAATTCCCAGAAAATATATCTGCATTCTTTTGTTTTTCACAAGCATAAGTTGTCCTCTTTCCAACATTCAATGCATGGGATCCTATGCATCCCGCGACAAACTTTGAACACTGATCTATGAGCCACTTTGCTTAGTTCCTTCATCTCAATTCTATCGAGACTTCCCTGTGCATCATTAGTTATCCCGTTTCCCTTGTCGACTCTCGATGACCCTGCTGAAGGAGAACGCTCCTGAGCAGACTACATATAACTCGCTTGCAAGTTTCCGTCGACACACCGGCTGTCCAAGATAGGAAGAGAGAGAGAGAATTCTTTAAGCGACTAGTTTAGGCGAGTGCGCGTGAAACTTAAAGGTCCTTTTGTTGCGTTCATTCCAAATGCACCTTAGGCCAGTGGCAAGCAAGGCGTCAATGCCAAGAATGAGCCTGGGATGTTGTATGCCTCTTCTCCAAGCACACCATATATTCTCTAGTGTAGATGGAATTTCAGGGAGTTGCAGGCCATCGAGCATGATGGACAAAAACTTAGAGGAGGATGAGCATTCAAGGAGAAGACGATCAGTAGTCTCGATATTGTCGTCACAAAGCGCACGTACCGCGTACAGTTGACAGCGCCTGTGCATCCCTTCTTTACAAGTGAGCTCTTGGTTGGGATTTTTTCATTAAAGCTTAACCAAACAAAAATCTTCACTTTCTTCGGAACCCTGATTCATCAAACGATGCTACTTATCAATGGTCTGACACCACCTCTGTTCAGTAGGAAGTAATAACAGAGTCTTGCTTCAAAGTGCTTGATATTGAACCATTTCCATTGTATTTGATCAGAATTTTCTGCCATCCGAATTGACGTGATCAGAAACTGTGAGAGATTTACCAGAGCTTCATATGAGCTGGCCACGAAGGGGAACTTGAAGAGTCTCATTCGATAGATATCTTCTATTCTTTGGGCTGCTGGGACATTTCTTTTGGCTGCTAATGTGAATAACTATGGGAAGACCTCAGATAGATGTCGAAAGTTGATCCAACAGTCGGTCCGGAATGAGATGAGATGCTACGTCGATCTCCAATCTTGAATTTTGAGAGTTACAAGAATAATTGATGAACCCTCGATAGCCCTCTCCAAAATGGTGAGATTGAGCTGTTTGCTCATTTTAATTGCAGTGGCGAAAGTGATTTGATATTAATTGAGCGGATGAGAATGCACCATTATTTTTTTGGTGCTGCATATAATTTCTACCACCACTTACACAGCAGTGCCGGATTGAAGACTTGGAGGTTTAGAACTCCTAAAACCCTGTATTTTTTTGCCCTACATATATCAGTCCATCTTACAAGGCACTGACTCGGTGAGAGGTCATGTTTCCCTCTCCAGAGGAAGGATCTCCGGATTTTATCTATTCTTTGTATAATATTTTGAGGAAGAAGGACTGTGTCCATTCCGTAAAGTGGAAGAACAAGCCTGCTTGCCATGGTATAGAGCTTTCCTTTCTAGCCTGCCTTTTTTTTTTTTTTTTTGCACTTTCTCAATTAGGGGGTTCTAATCACCACTCTTGAGTCTTGTGGGATGAAGAGGCATGCCCAGATAGATGATTGGAAATTCAGAATGTTTTCTTCCTAAGAACAGAGCAGCTTGCTTTGATTGCTGTTCATCTAGTCCCAAACCAATCACTCGGGACTTCTCCAAATTTATTTTCAGCCCAGAATCAACCCGAAAGAGTATAGCATGAATTTCAGAGATTTGATGTGAACCAAAGATGCAGTACAAAATATTAAAGTGTCATCAGCAAACTGGAGGCTATGAAACTGACCCGTGAGATTTTGTGGTCCAATTCTAGCGGAGACGTTTTGCCTGGCCAGTTGCCACTTTTAACATTCGATCTAAAGTATTTACTACCAGAAGGAAGTGTTGAGGGCAGAGGGGATTACCTTGTCGCAGCCCTTTCTTGAGATGAAAGTGCTTTCCTATTGCTCCACTAACTATAGCAGAAGATTTAGCGGTGAAGAATAAAATTGAAATCCACTTACATCATTTGGGACCAAAGCCTCTAACAGACAAAAGTTTAACTAAAAATTATCGGTCTGTCACATTCCGAATCCAGCACCGGAATTGGCTACGCGACCGGCCGCACAAATCCTAGATTTTATCCTAGAGATCATGCAAGACCTAAGTACATATGAGTCAACACATCAAATTAAAACTAATATAATATAAATAATTGAGTAACAATTCAACAATCCATTTATTAAGTCGATATCACTAATTGGTCTACTGATTTACAACAAGCATCAGCAACTAAAACTAATACCAGCTAACTAACTAATTCAACATTTATGAAGCTCCGTCTCATGCCCAGCCCAATTTCTCGCTATGTATCTTGAGTCTCTGAAAAAAAAAATAGAAAGTAGGGGATGAGCTATACAGCCCAGTAAGGTTCCCATATGATCACACCAATAATAATATACATTTCTAAAAATAGCATGAACATACTAGAATATCATATCATGCAGTCAAACAACTCAATATCATGTAGTCCAATCCATTCCATAACCAGTATCGTGGTCCAACCCACTCGATAATCGGTATCATGGTCCATTCAATAACCAGTATTGTGGTCCAACCCACTCAATATCCGGTGTCATGGTCCAATCCACTCAATAACTGGTATCGTGGTCCCACCCATTCGATAACCAGTGTCATAGTCCAAACCATTCAATAACTGGTATCGTGGTCCAACCCACTCGATAACCAGTGTCATGGTCCAACTCATTCAACAACCGGTATCGTGGTCCAACCCACTCGATAACCGATATTATGGTCCAACCCATTTAATAACTGATATCGTGGTCCAACCCACTTGATATCTGGTATCATGGTCAAATACATTTAGCAATCCGGTATCATGGTCCAAACCATCAAAGTAATTTTTATCCGATAAATACAGTATCCAGAAATATAAAATAATAACCATAGTCTTTATAAAAACTCAATTACACCATGCAACAATCAATCATGCATGTCAATGCTCATGTACTCGGATCAAAACCATGCCATGTAAAATAATATATAGACTAGTGATCACGTCCATAATCCTTACCTCTCAAGAATCAACTGCTTACACCTGAACTAATCCGTACTCGAAATTTGCACGATGCCTTCCTGCTTAGAAGACTGATTCCCTATATTAATAAATAATTTTATTAAAATCTAAATTCCTAATTTTCATGAATCTCGAGAAAATTTCTTGATTCTCTCTCTTCTTCTTCTCTCCTCTTCCTTCTCTCTCCTCTTTCTCTCTCTCCCTTTTCTCTCCTCTTTCTCTCTCCCTTCTTTTTTTTAATTATTATTATTTTTTTCCATGGAAAAGCCATTTTCTCTTTCCTTTTTTTTTCCTCTTCTTCTTCTTTTCTCTCCCGATCCCCTCTCCCTTCTGCCTTCAACTTAACTCAACCGAAACCCCCCCTCCATGGTGGCTAGCAGCGGCCATGGGAAGGTTGCCGGGGAGGGCTCGACGGATCGGAGGCGGGTGGCGAGTGGCGTCACGGCCACCGGCGGTCCACGGTCTCAAGACCAAAACAAAACCAGATTCGGCCCTTTTTTTAAAAAAAATTATAAAAGAAACCTTACCTGACTTCGCCGGTCTCCTGGACGCTCGCCGGAGGGAAGGGAATGCGTGGGAGGAGCTCGATGGTTCGAATTGATGACTGTGGATGGGGATTTAAAGAACAACGAGTTTCCTCGCCGTTTGGAAGACGAACTCCATCCAATCAGAATTCAATCCGACTCGGACTCATCACCGATCAATTCTCTCTCCCCTCATGACTCTTCTCTCGTGGCTTCTGGCAAAAACTCCGGCCAGATAAGGGTGAGGAGCATCCCCTGTTTCCAACTCCAACCCCCCCCCCCTTCATTCCAATTTTTTTTTTCCTTTCGCTGGGTTGAAGTCGGCTGGGCCTGCCGACTTCAGCCCAACGGGGCCCAGCCGACTTCAGCCCAACGGCCCGATTCTCACATCCTCCCCCCGTTAAAATAATTTCATCATCGAAATTAGCTCAATTGAGATCTAAATCAGTACTCCCATCATAACACTTCAAAGTTAGAGTTAATATTCTTAAATCACTATGCTTCCACACTCTAATATAATTTACTAAACCATCTAGGTTCACTAGATAAATCCTTCGAGAAATTTCTGTCATCATGTTAATTTCTTAATCTCTTATGTCAAACAATCATGACCTAAATTTAATACCACTTATATCTATCATAGCACTTATACCACAATTTTATGTCATCATAACTTGAGCTCTACACTATTCTTATCATATCCTAATAATCATCATGTCATTATGATTTTAATCACTTGTATTACTATCCCAAATGATCATAACCTAATCATACCTGTCACTACTGAATTGGATGCGTTGGCATCCCGCTGTGTGAGTGCATACACCCGCCCCTAGGTACCCAACTTCTGTTGTCCTCCTTGCTGAAGTCCGTCACGCAATGCTTGAGATGCTTGATGCTGTGACCCCTGACCAATATGACACGTAGCTGCAGTGTGACCCTCCTTTCCACAATTTTAATATTTCCCTCCTGGCCAGGTACAGTTCCGCTTAAGGTGCGGTCCACCACACCTATAACACTGGATAGCAGCACTGTCAGGCTTCACTGTCTTTGCATCAACATTTCTATGAGGTTGATCCTGAAATTCTCCTGATCTGGATCTTTTCTTCAAAGCTTTTTCTCTTTCAGCTTGAGCCACATCCAATCTGTAGGCTCAGGTAGGCAACCCAAAAGGGGGGGTGAATTGGATTTTATAAAACTTTTGTATTATTTGCAAAGTATGAACTAAAGCAAGTATATGCTAATGTAATTAAAGTGCTTGTGTATTTCAAATAAATGCAGCGAAAATAAAGAAATAAAAGTATAAGGAGAACAATCACACAAACACAAAGACTTATAGTGGTTCGGTGCCAACCAAGCACCTATATCCACTCCCTAAGAACCCTTGGGAATTCCACTAAGTTTGGTTTTATAACTTAGGCTCACCAACAACCTTTACAACTTGTTTTGTCTTTGGGCTCATAAGTCAAACCCCAGTTGGTTTCAAGGCTCACCAACAACCACCCTTGGTTTTACGGGATAACCAAGAACCTAAACAACTTATTTTGGCTTCGGGCTCACAAGTAAAACCCTAGTTGGTTTCAAGGCTCACCAACAACCACTTTGGTTTTCAAGGCTTACCAAAAACCTCTTTGGTTTTCCAAGGCTCACCAAAAATCTTAAATAAAACAATGTAAAAGCAAGTAAAAAAGAATACAATAAAAGCTTTCTAAAATAAAGCAAATATCTCTTTGAAGCCCATTGAGAGTTGATGAAGATCTTGTCTTCAAGTTGATGAAGCCTTTGATTGATGCTTGAGGATGTAGACTTTGAATGCTCTCTTTGAAACTTGGAAGCTTGAAGGCTTTGAATCACTCAACTCTTGAATCCTTGAAGAATATTCAAAAAACTCACCAAAGGATTACTTTCCCAATTGATTTTTGATGTTTATATAGCCTCCCAACACTTAAATGAACGTTTATAGCCGTTAGGGAGGAAAATATGACCGTTTAGAAGCAAGTTGGAGAAGTTCTGCAGCCCAGAAAACTAGCCGTTACTGTTCAAGTGTCGACACTTCACCTTCAGGTGTCGACGCTTTAGTTTCAAGTGTCGACACTTCATTCTCCAGGTGTCGACACTTTACTTCCAAGTGTCGACACTTCAGCTCCAGGTGTTGACACTTGACTGAAAGTGCTTTCTGAAGTTTTATGTTTGTCTCAAACCTTGAGTCGACACTTCACTCTTCAAGTGTCGACACTTGATCCTCAGGTATCGACACTTCATTTCCAGGTGTCAACACTTGCCTGTGCCATTGCTGAAACATCTTCAAATTGAAACTTTAACCTCTTCAAGTTCTTCCATATTAATTCGAAAGTTCATATACTTGATTTTTCATTAATTTAAGGACTTTTTTAATTGAAATACAAGCATTTCTTCATTCAACATGGATGAGTACTAAGATATGAGAAATATACTTAAAATATAATTAGTACTCATATATATTTAAACATTTTGTCAATCATCAAAATCAAGACCAGAGTCAACAATCTCCCCCTTTTTGATGATGAATCCGGAGAAGGTCCAAGCAATCCTTCAGCTCTTCAAAGGCTGTCCGGCATTCTTCAGTCCAGGTGAAGTCATGCATCTTACGCAGCACCTTGAAGAATGGGAGGCAGCAGTCAGTTGACCTCGAAATGAATCGGCTCAAGGCTGCGATCCTTCCCGTCAGGCACTGAACTTGCTTCTTGGACGTAGGGTGCTCCAAGTCCAGGATTGCTTGGACCTTCTCCGGATTCGCCTCGATGCCTCTGTGGGTGACCATGAAGCCGAGAAATTTTCCGGCCGCCATCTCGAAGGCGCACTTCGCCGGGTTGAGCTTCATCTGGTGTTTTCGGAGGTTGTGGAAGGCTTCAGCGAGGTCGGCAATGTGGTCCGAGCTTGGTTTGCTCATGACGAGCATATCATCCATGTACGCTTGCACGTTCCGGCCTATCTGGTCCTTGAAGACCTTGTTGACCAGGCATTGGTACGTGGCCCCAACATTCTTCAGGCCAAAGGGCATCATTCTATAGCAGTACGTCCCCCGGTCAGTGATGAAGGCGGTGTGCTCCTCATCCTCCGGGTGCATCCGGATCTGATTATACTCGGAGAATGCATCCATGAAGGAGAGTAGCCTGTGCCCCGAAGTGGCATCCACCAGCTGGTCTATCCTTGGTAGAGGGAAGCTATCCTTCGGGCATGCCTTGCTGAGATCGGTGTAGTCTACACAGATCCTCCACTTGCCGTTATTCTTCTTCACCATCACCACATTCACCAGCCAGCTCGGGTATTGCACTTCTCGGACGAATCCGGTGGCGAGGAGTTTCTCAACTTCCTCGTTGATGGCCGCTTGCCTTTCTGGGACAAAGCTTCTCTTCTTCTGTCGAACTGGCTTGCACTTTGGATCAACATTAAGTCTGTGGGTGATGACTTCAGGGGGAATACCTGGCATGTCGGCCGCTGTCCAGGCGAACACGTCCGCATTCGCCCTCACGAACTCTAGCAGCAGGGTTTTCTCCTCCTCGGGCAGCTGAGCTCCGATCTGCATGATTTTTGCTTGGTCGACTCCGAGCTGGTATGAAAGCAGGCACTCGACCAGACCTCCTCTGGGATCTTGGGCCCTCTGGTCAAGCTCGTCCGCCCCGGAATCCTCCTCGGGCACCTGGGCCTCGAGGAGGGTCTGGAAGCAGTGCTGCACTGGCTGGGGCGTACCCCTCATCTCCCCCACGTCGCAAGGGGTTGGGAATTGGATAAGCAACCTCTTGGTCGAGATGACAGCGTCGAGGAGGTTGAGCCCAGGTCAGCCCAAGATCATATTGTAAGGCGAAGGAAGCATGACAACCGTGAACGTCATCATGATGGTACTCTGCCGAGGCGGGGTCCTGGCAGTGACTGGGAGAGTGATCTCCCCCTCTACTCTGGCGGAGTCTCCCGTAAAACCAACAAGGGGAGTATACACTGTCTTGAGCTGAGTAGGGGAGAGATTCATCCGGAAGAAAGCATCATAAAAAAGTACATCCGCAGAGCTTCCACTATCTACCATGATGCGCTTTACGGGATGCTTTGTGATCGTCATCTCAATGACCACAGCATCATTATTTACATTTTTCTCCCCATTATCCCCTTCCCTCATAAAGGGGAGTACATACTCAGAGTTCCCTGCCCCCCGGGTTCTCTTGGACGCACGCTCTGCTCCCTAGGAGATCATGCCCACCGACTTCTCGGTGGGGTGGTTATCGATAGCCGGAGCTGGCGGGAGAGCAACGAGCGTCTGGGACTCTGGTTGAGGTCTGCCCCCCACATATTTTCCGAGGTAGCCCCTCTTAATGAGCTCCTCAATTTCTCACTTGAGGTTGCGGCATTCCTCGGTGTCGTGCCCGTGGTCACGGTGGAAGCGGCAGTACTTCGTCTTGTCATGGGTGAAGGTTGGCTTCAGCGGTCGAGGAAGCCTAAGATAAGTCTCGCCCTTAATCTCCATGAGGATCTTCGTTTTTGGGGCAAGAAGGGGAGTGAAGTTCCCTTGAGGGACGGGAGCGTTCCTTGGCCTTGGCACCGGTCAGGAGCTTTGAGTTGTCGGTCCCGGCCTCCGCGCTTCAGGCTTCTCGGTGGGTCCCAGCCTCCTTAGTGGCTTCCCGTCAAGCTCCCGCCTCGTGCGATCCGCTTCCTCGACGCAGATGTACTTCTGAGCCCGAAAGAGCAGCTCAGCATAGGTCTTCAAGGGCTTCTTGTCGAACGAGTAGGTCAGGCGGGAAGTCCTGAGCCCTCTCTTCAGAGCCAGCATCACCACCGGCTCCTCCAGGATATAGATCTCCAAGGCAGCAGCTTTGAAGCGGGCCATGTAGTCTTGCAGTGGCTCATGGTCTTGCTGCCTGATAGAGAAGAGGCTATCTGCCTCCCATGGCATCTTCCGACAGGCGTCGCAATGGGCCACGAACTTCTATCCCAGCTGGGCAAAAGAACTGATACTTTTCGGCTCGAGGCGGGTGAACCACACTCGAGCGGCCTTCCAAAGGGTAGCAGGGATGGCGATGCATAGAAGGGCATCAGTGGCCCCCTGGACCCTCATGAGGGCCCGGTAACTTTCTAGGTGGTCCAGGGGGTCGGTGGTCCTATCGTAGGAATCCACCTGCGGCATGTGGAACAGACGAGGAATTGGCTCCGTTTGGATCTCCTGAGAGAAAGGAGGGCAGGCGTCATAGCCCGCTGGCTCACTAGTGGAGTCAGGCAAGTTGGCGAACCGGCAGGCAAACTCCTTCAACTTGCGGTCATGCTCCTCCAGGCGCTTCTCTGCCATGCCCCTAATGGCTTCGTCTATGGACCCCTCCGCTGAGGGGGGCGAAGATGGTGATGCGGAGGCGCAGCGCCCATGGCGGGGAGCCTTGCCTTTCCGGTCTTGGCGGGGTTTGGGTACCCCCTGGCCAAGATGCGGTGAGCAGCTTTCTTCTTTGATGGAGCTGGCTCGCCGTCGCTTCCCTGGGGCTTGATGGGTACCCCGAGCATCCGTAACTGCCCGCGGCTACGAGGGCCTCCCGTAGAAGGAACGCAAGCTATCGCAGGGTGCCATGGCATGGGTGGCGGGGTCTCTGGCTATTGGTGAGTGGCTAGGGATAGATGCTGGTGCTGATGTTGGAGCTGGCATATCGCCGCAGTGAGAGTGTACATCTGCTGGGCAATTACGGTCAGCTGGGTTTCCAATGGGGGTGGCTGAACTGGGGCAGGCACTTCCATCTCCGATCCGTGCGGGTTCTTGTGAGAAGGGGATGCCTCCGCATGACCGGGAGAAGCTCCCCTTGCCCGGGTGGTCACCATCCTCCTAATGGACTGGCCAAGCAGGACTTAAACTGGAGGAAGTGTCGTTCTCCCCCTTCCTGGCATGCCAATCTTTTACTGCTAGGATCGTCGTGGCTCGTAGCTGTTGATGACGTCAGGTGTGTCATGTCCATCTGCCTGGGAACGCCTCCGATGCCTCAAGACCTGCAAGGAAGCAACGTCAGGGATCCGGGCCGGGGATTCCAGCACAGGCACTCCGATGGTCAAGTCAGTGGCGATCCAGGAGAACAGATCCTCCTGGTCGAGCCCCTCTGGATGAGCTCCATGTTAAGAGGAGTGAATATAGTGTGAGTGGAAGATGAGGACGAGCTTGGAATGGTGTTGGCCGAGGTGGTCTTGGCCTCCTCTCTAGCCTTCTTCCCTTATGTCGCTCTGGTTCCTCTCTTCTTTGTGGTGGTTATGTTGTTCTTGCTTGGAATTAAGAAATGAGTGTTACCTCACTTTTTGCTTACACTGGCTGGGTCCTTTTTTGCGGCTTGCCTTGGGGTTCTCCCATGTTGGTAGATGGGTATGATGTGATGTCGTGCCGTGAATGATATGCCTTTTTTATTAGGTATCTGGGGAAGCTTCCACGAGCCTTTGACATTCCTTTGATTTGCCCCTCTTGGAAGTACGGTAGGGCCTCAACTATCGTGCCGCCGCTCTTGGGAATCGCGCTTCTTGGTATCTTTTTCCCGGTCGTACAGCAGCTGGTAGGGGGCACAGTGCCTTGATGTGAGCTTTCCTTCTTCCTGGTATGAATGGCGGCCGTGGGCATTAATGGTGACATGGCGGGTGTTGTCGCACGGTCCTCGGGGGGCCCGCCATCGTCTTCGGATGGGAGGTGCTGTTTCCTTGGCGGTTGACATCTTGATTTGCGTTGGGGGCCGAGCTGGAAAGATGGGACCTACTTGCAGGGGACCCACCTTGCAGCAGCTCGGCTACGCGGAAAGGGGCCGAGCTCGGTACCAAGCCAGAGGGGCCTAGCCTTGACCGAGCTCGGGTTGGCTGAGGTGGATGAGGTGTGCCCAGGCCAGGGGACCTGGCCTCGAGGGGGCTCCTCGTGGCGGAGGAGGCTTGAGCTCGACTTCGGACCACGGGACTCGAGCTCGGGCTCGAGAGGTCTTCCTCTGGTGGGGTTTGAGCTCGGCTCCGACCTAAGCGTCCCGACCTGGCGGGTACCGACCTAGCAGGGGATGGAGCCCGGCTTCGATGGGCGGCCCCGTTAGCATCGGGGAGCTCAGCCCAGCGAAGGGGCCTATGACGGTAATCCGGCATGGCATCCAATAGGGGCTCCACGTCAGGCTCCTTGCTCCATGTCAGCGATCCGGCCACATCAATAGCCATAAGATCACTCCTAGCAGGACCCTTCCGCATATCATACATAAACTCCTGAGCCAGCAAAATATTGTCAGAGATGCTCCGACCCTCAATGAAAGCCCCTTGCTCTGGAGAGATGATACTTGGAATAATAGGCTTTATCCTATTCACCAATAGCTTAGCATACATCTTATAAATAGTACTACAAAAACTGATAGGTCTAAAGTGAGAAGTGTTGCCGATCTCGCCGCCGTGCCCGTGGCCTCGGAACCGCCGATCCGACTAGACCGTCTTGCCCCTGGGGCCTCCTAGCTGGACCGAACCTGCAAGGCAAGGTCAGAAAACCCTGGCCGGGGATTCCGGCGAGGGAGCTCCGACGGTCAAGTTAGTAGACGGCGAGATGGAACAGATTCTCTGGGATGGGCCCCCGAAGGAGTCCCAGACTCAGAGAACGTGCTAGCAAGAAAAGTGTCAGATAGACTAGAAACCCGGCTGGGTTCCTTTGCCGAGCTCATGCCAAGCCACCCCCTCTTGGGATCTTGGATCTTGCTCTTGAAGCGGAGTTTCTAGCCTTTATTTCTTGCTTGCCTCACTTACCTTGTCGTCTATTCTCTCCTTCCTTTTATCTCCTCCCGTCGCCCCCTCGTTTTCCACTCCCGGGAGGCTCCCTTGTTGCTTTCATCTCCTCCCCTCCGCCCCTTTCTCTTTCCCCTTCTGGTTCAGAGGGCCGGGCGGCTTCCCGGCCTCGTTTGCTGAGCCCAGCGGGGAAAGAGTAGGGGAGGGGGCGCTGGTCAGACTGCCGACCAGACCTCAGGCCGAGCGTGAGCGCTCTCCTTCCCAGGTGCCGACGCTGCCCGTTATCGGGTCCTGTTTTGTCAGGGCCTCGTCTCTCGACTGCGGAACATGTCGGGCCAACGTAAGTGATGTTTCGCGTGTCGCCACCGTTCGTACGGGGCACCTTTCTCGGGGTGCGGTGCGCACGGCTCGAGGAACAACCTCGGAGCCCGCACCTCCATTCTTCAGGACCTTCTCTGTACGAGCTGGCCTACATCGACCGAGGTGGACCCCTCCCGGGTGGACACCTGGCGGAAGCAGCAGAAGGATGCTTGGCTTCGGCCGAGGTGGTCCCGTCTCCGGGCGCCACCTGGCGAAGGAGTGAAGGGGCCCGGCTCGACCTCGGCCAAGGTGGGACCGTCTCAGGGTGCCACCTGGCGAGGGAGCAGGGGAGCCGCCGACCCCGGTCGAGGTGGATCCCTCCTAGGTGGACACCTGGCAAAGTGGCAGAAGGACGCTCGGCTTCGACCGAGGTGGTCCCGTCTCCGGGCGCCACCTGGAGAAGGAGCGAAGGGGCCCGGCTCGACCTCGGCCGAGGTGGGACCGTCTCAGGGTGCCACCTGGCGAGGGAGCAGGGGAGCCGCCGACCTCGGCCGAGGTGGACCCCTCCTGGGTAGACACCTGGCGGAGTGGCAGAAGGACGCTCGGCTTCGGTCGAGGTGGTCCCGTCTCCGGGCGCCACCTGGAGAAGGAGCGAAGGGGCCCGGCTCGACCTCGGCCGAGGTGGGACCGTCTCAGGGTGCCACCTGGCGAGGGAGCAGGGGAGCCGCCGACCCTAGCCGAGGTGGACCCCTCCTGGGTGGACACCCGACGGAGTGGCAGAAGGACGCTCGGCTTCGGCCGAGGTGGTCCCGTCTCCGAGCGCCACCTGGCGAAGGAGTGAAGGGGCCCGGCTCGACCTCAGCCGAGGTGGGGCCTTCTCAGGGTGCCACCTGGCGAGGGAGTAGGGGAGCCACCGACCTCGGCCGAGGTGGACCCCTCATGGGTGGACACCTGGCGGAGTGGCAGAAGGATGCTCGGCTTCGATCGAGTTGGTCCCGTCTTCGAGCGCCACCTGGCGAAGGAGCGAAGGGGCCCGGCTCGACCTCGGCCGAGGTGGGACCGTCTCAAGGTGCCACCTGGCGAGGGAGCAGGGGAGCCACTGACTTCGACCGAGGTGGACCCCTCCTGGGTGAACACCTGGCGGAGTGGCAGGAGGGCCCGGGCCGAGCTCGACTTCGGCCGGGGTGGAGCCGCAACTGACTTGGCCGAAAAAACTCCACGTGGCTCGAATCACGCCCAACGAAATCTGAGACACGCCACATCATCGTTACGGCCGTAACAAGAAGGATAACAAGCCTCAGGGTATTTAAGAATTGGAGTGACATAAGTCCTTTTCCTTAAGTCCGGCATCTGACCTATAGAGAAAAAACTTGCACAGTAGAAATAACATCATGTCTAATGATGCTCCAATGCCTCCTGAAGAACAAAAGGGGGTAACCATCCAGTCCAGGTGCTTTATCCTCTTTCAAGGACCAAAGAACAGCATCACCTCGCCTCAGTAACAAGAACAAGAAGGGCAATATTCTGAACATGGGAAACCACCACCTCTGGTATAGAAACATGGAAAGGATAAGAAGTCCCATAGTTGGCCCTCCATCTAGATCTAAAGAAAGAATCACAACCTCCTGCCTGATATCCTCCTCCTCAATCCACTACCCCTCATCAGACTTTAAGGCTACAATTCGATTCCTATGCCTCCGAACAAGAGTGGCCTGATGAAAGAAGTGAGTATTCCTGTCTTTCTCAACCAACCATTGAACTCTGAATTTCTACCTCTACAAAGTCTCCTGCTGGATAAGAAGGGAATGATAGGAAGCCAGACTAGTTCACAGAGAGGACAAATCACCATTATACAGTTTCCCATCCCTATCCTCCTTACCTGAAGTTCATGGATTACCCTCTCCATCTCCTCTAATCTAGTAAAAAAGTTCCCCACCTCCTCTTTATTCCATCTATGCAACCGCCATTTGAGAAGCTCCAACCTACGGGTAATCCGATATTGAGCATCTCCCCTCACAAGAATCCTCCAAACCTCCTGGACCACATCCCAAGATGTCGGGTAAAAGAGCCAAATCCTTTCAAACCTGAAGGGCGCATGAATAGGAGTTTGAGGGGAGGTAGAAAGAAGAATAGGACAATGATATGAAGCCACTCTATCCAAGTGACGCACCACAAACTGGGGATAAAGATTAAGCCAACCCATTGTAGCCACAGCTCTATCAAGCCTCTCCCACACCCTCGCCCCTCTAGCTCTATTATTATACCAGATGAATCGAGACCCCATAAACCCCAGATCCAGCAAACTATTAGAGTCCAAGAAGTGGTTAAATTTCCTAGTGGCCATATTCTAAACAAAGGGTTTATCATCTCTCTTATCCTCGGTGTTGGTAATGCAATTAAAATCATCAACAACAACAGTGGGGATCTCCTGGTCGATCAACAGAGAGACTTCATGCCAAAGATTCCTCCTTTCCTTATAGCAAGTGCTAGCATAGACTCCCGAAAAGAGTCATGTAGGGCCCAAAGTTTCGGTCACCACCAAAACAACATGCTGTGAACACTTATGGAACACATCCATTATGGCTGCTCCCTTATCCCAAGCAACAACAATACCACCAGATAACCCCTTAGAATCAATTGCATAGAAGTCCCAATCCTTAGGAAGACGCCGACGGATCCTTTGCAAACCAGACGCACCCAGTCTAGTTTCAAGAAGCATACATACATTAGGGTGATGCAGATGACAAAGTCTACTAAAGGAAAAGACAAAGGAAGGTTTTCCCGTCCCTCTAACATTCTAGGAAAGAATTTCATTACGAAGATTCAACACCCCTTAGAAGAGCCCTCCCCTAGGCTCTCCCTAGAATCAACATTAACACCCCCCCAGCCTCTGCAACTTCAGCTACAGTAAACAAAGCTACCTTCAACTTCCCGACCACTTCTTCATGACCTAGAGCTCCCGATCTTCATCAATCAGAACTGCCACCACCACACCTGAGGCAGTCAGTCCACCACCCCGGACTGGCAGTTTTACAACAGTAAGAGTTAGATCACCTTCCCGTTTAAAGCTGCATCTGCTGTCCAAGAACACTGGTTCAACAGGCTTCTCGGCATACCCTCTAACAACAACCTGAATTCCCCATTGCCCCTTCCTTCTAGGATCAATTTCCACTCCCAGCTCAACCATTGGCAATTTTCCCTTGGAAACGCTAGTAGCCTTGCCACCTAGCCTCAAGCCTGCGGCTCCCTCCCGACCATCGGACACCAAGTTGCCAGAGGAGGATGAATTAGAAAGAGAGCCATTTACCTCCTAGTCCCCTTCCATACAAGGTTTAGTGTGACTCATCTTGGCCATTGCCGGAGCTATTGAGGTTGATTCAGCCGCTGGCGCTTTCATCCTGGCCACGGACACCCCCTTCGAGCTGGGAGCACGCGAGGATGCCGGGCTTTGGCCTTGCTTCAGGGAACCAGAGCCCAAGTCTACCATATACTAGTCTTTTGGGCTGGCCTCAGTCTGGCCCAATTCCACGCTGTCACCCAGTGGAACCAGCAGCCCAAACCCTGCTATCGGTGGAGCTCCATCACTGAAGACTTCTCTCGAGCTAGCCCCCGGTGAGCGGCAGCGCGCCACCTTACTGGGTTTTTGCCACCCATCCAAATTCGACGAAGAACTCAGCATAGACATCCCGATGGTGGGAGAAGCCCTCGTCAGGGATGAAGAGGGATGATCAGGGAAAGCGCTCCCCAGATCCCTGCCCTTGCCAGCATCCTTTCTCTCCTTCACCGGAATTTTTCCTGGCCTTTGTTGATGAACCCGAGTGGTCACCAGCCATGGCCCTAGCTTTGGCCGGCCGGCTCCTTCCATCTCCATACCAACTTGCTCAACTTTCGTCGAAATAGAGCCTTCATTCCTTGTAGATCCACTCCGATCGGTCCCTTCATGACCCTCCAAACTGCTAGCTTCGACAAACCTGCAGTCATCATCGCTATGCCCCATCCTCCCACACCGAAAACAAACCCCAGGCAGGTTCTCATACACAAATTGCTGCCAGGATACCTTTTTCTTCCCATGAACAGGACCC
This sequence comes from Areca catechu, assembly GCA_021397845.1. NCBI lineage: Eukaryota > Viridiplantae > Streptophyta > Magnoliopsida > Arecales > Arecaceae > Areca > Areca catechu. Next base: position 48,689,432 of record CM038045.1, on the reverse strand, counting down.
TAGGCTTGAGCGGCAGAGCAGTGGCAAGCTCCACCCAAACACGAGCATATCCAGCCTTTTTGAGGTGATCTGTAAACCCATCCACTGAGATTGGTCGACCTGCTTCCTTCGCCACCGCCATGATGGACGCCAGCTTCTAGAACTCCAGCGGGAGGCCCGGTAGCCGGAGCTAAACCACCACCTTCTGAATAACACTCTGGCCCGGGACGAAATCCAGCTCCCAATCCTCCATGGCTAATAACTGCCCCTCGACGAACTAAGGCTCGCCGGATCTAATAAAGGCACACTCCTGCTCTGATATGAGCCGAACCACACCTCTGCCAAAGATATTACCTCCGGTTCGTAGGTTAGATTAGCCTTTGATCTGACTTCCTTCACTATCCAATCCATCGACACCCGCCTTCCTAGACTCCTTACAACCGTTACCAAGCCTTGCCAATCCCGGGGCACCTCCTCCAAGTTCGTTTTCGGCAGCTCCAGGACTTTCATGATGTACACCTGAAGCTGCTCCAATTCTTTCACAGGAACATTTTGAGTCGTCCAATAAAAATCTCGTGATACTTCCTGAACGACCTTCGACCGCGTCCTCTCATTCTCATAGAGCTCAAGAACTCCTTGCTCTCCGTCGACCGTGTTTTCCCTTCGTCATGAACACTGGAAAGCATGGTAATGACACGCTTCCCAATACACAGCAGGAGACGATAGCATAAAGCGAACAATAAGATTTTTAGGCGCGCTCCTCAATACACAGCTTTTGTTTACATATGAACAAGCCGCTTTAGGCGCGCTAACTTTGGAAACCCACAAAATATTCTAGAGATTGCTTAAAAGAAAATTAAGACCGAAAAGTTTCGAAACGATAATACGACAAAAGATAAACCGCATCGTTGGTACCTAACCTGTTTAGCGTGCGCGCTAATTATTTTTACACATAAAATATAACTCATGTTGCCCATGATTTGTTAGGGGTAAAGGTCGCCCCTCGAAGTTTCCCAACAGTAGCCACACATCCCACGAAGTTCCCTACCATGATAACTTGCTCCTCTTCGAGATCCCGTCTCTAATATCACGGGGCTTCATCCACCGACTACGAACTCTTTTATTAATTAATAGGCCTTTCTTCTCCTCTCTATCTCTCACCATCCGGCTAGCTGCAAAAATTCCATGAAATTTAAGACCAAGAAATAGAGATGTCTATTCCCACGTCATCCACCTTCCCCCTACTTATCTTATTCCTCTTCCTGCTTTCCTCTTACCCAAACAACGTAACTTCTTTGGATTGTGATGATGGCGATAGAACGGCCTTGCTAAAAATCAAGGAATCCCTTGGCAACCCAGTCGAGCTCACAACATGGGTCCCCGCCACCAACTGCTGCAACTGGAGTAACCTCTACTGCACCGAGTCCGGCCGGGTCTACAACGTTTACCTCTCTGCCGTCAACATCTCCGCCCGAGTCCCGTCGGCCATCGGCGACCTCTCCGCCCTCCAATTCCTATCCTTCGACACCATGATAGGCCTCAGCGGCCCCATCCCTCCCTCCTTCGCCAAGCTCTCCAACCTCGAGCTCCTCCAGATCAGCGACACCTCCATCTCCGGACCTGTCCCTGCCTTCCTCTCCAGCACCAATCTCAGCGCTCTTATCCTCTCCAACAACAAGCTCTCCGGCCCCATCCCTTCCGCCCTCAGTAGCCTTTCAAACCTCCGCTACTTGGATCTTAGCGGCAATCGCCTTACGGGATCTATACCACCAGGCCTGTTACATGGAGCGTTTCGCTTCCTTATACTATCCGACAACCAGCTAACAGGCAAGATTCCTCCATCTTATGGCGACGGCGACATCGACACGATCGACCTGGGCCACAACCAGCTCACCGGAGACCCGTCGTTCTTGTTCAGCGCCGTGAAGCCAATGACCAAGATCGACTTGTCATGGAACGATCTGGAGTTCGACATGACTCGCGTTGTGTTCCCCAGGCGTTTGACGAAACTGGACCTGAGCCATAACCGCATTCGGGGGAGGGTATCCAAGTCGCTTATGGACCTAAACCAACTCAAGGAGCTGAATCTGAGCTACAACCAGCTATGTGGAGAGATTCCCACCGGGCGGGCGATGGTGCGGCACGGAGCGGAGTGCTACCTCCACAACAAATGTCTCTGCGGAACGCCACTTCCGCCGTGCCACAAAGCCAACCGAAGCTGAGGCAAGAGGTCAAAGATAAAGTCAAACGAGCTAAATTGTCAAACTTGATTGGATTACCATATCTTCTCTTTGGGGCACGCATGTGCGTTCCTTTATGTAGTGTTAATTATTTCGCCTTGCACCTGCATAAAATAATGCCTCAATAATATGTATTTTTATGGATCACGACATTGGGTCAAGCAATGCCGCGGACATTATATGCCAACGATTAATAGATGTTCAATGACAACGTTCCCGTTCCTGGTCCAACGTTGCATATGGTGACTGGTCAAACATTTAGTAGGGATCCCACAAAGCACTCTATAGGTGTTTGGCATGGGATGGTCATCCAAAAATCAAAAATAAGATGGTGCAGGTGATTAACCATCCTGTTTGATTGCATTATAATAATTCTATAATAATCTCAAATCATCATAATTTCTTAAATCACTATTTAATCCTGTTTGATTGACTTCGAGTATCCAAAATTATTCAAAAAATAATAATCTTGGACTGAAATCTGAGAACAAAAATATCTCTATATCTAGTCAAAAAAATTAGATATATCAATATATCATTAATATATTATATCAATATTATATATATTATATTTATGATATATTATAATAATATTATTAATCATATCATTTCATATTATTATCCAAAGATAGATTAGAATGATAATAGAAATATATTATTGTGTTTTATATTTACATAGTGAAGTCATTTAATACATTGATTTTATTTACCTTATTTTTTTTAATTAAAATATATATTAGTATTAAAATATATAAAATAGAAGTACTAATAAAAATCTTAATTTTATAATAATAATTTATATATTTGATTAATAATTTATAAAACTAATAAATATATTTTTATGCAATATATTATTAAATATATTAACATTTTATTAATTAATATATAGTTTATATGATTAATAATTTTTTTATGGGATATATTAAGGGTTTTTTGGTATTATGTGGTTAGTCATTTTGAATTCATATAGAATACCAAACTAGTTAATCATAGATGACCAGAGATCTTTATTCACTAGAGTGTAGTATATTAAATGCAATCACCTCAAATCATCATGAACCAGATTAACTCGAGAAAAGGATCACTAGTGATCTAATATCATCTTAGTAATGTCATTTGAGTCACCAAATACCATGTCATGAGATTGACTCGATCTTGCAGTAAAGTCCAGTGTGGATTAAAATACCTGTCAGCTATTACTTACTAGCATTAGCTGGAAGCTAGGCTGTTGCAAGTTGCAAGTTTTCTTTTTCTCCCCACAATTGATGCGAAGAATTGGGCTGTAGTCCACAAGTGCTAGCTACCCTATCAAGGTGACATGAAGCTATTGGTGTGATTTTATGTTAGGATCTATTTGCTCCATGGTCAATAATGCCTCATAAGACAAAATCATCTCTAGATCTGTATAATGAGTTCTATTTGGCTGGTTTTTGCCATGAGAGATTTATGTAAAAAATAAAATTGTTATCATTTGTAAGCACATTGCAAGTGAATAAAGTAATGTGAAAATATTACATTGCTGCATTTAAGACCACCTCTCCATTTCCATGTCCAATTAGAATACTATACTATTGTTTATTCACTTCACTACCTATAGGACTTGTTTGATTTTCAGTTTTTTTTTTTTTTTTTTTTTGTAGAATGTTTGTCCTAAAAAAGTTGATGCCTCATGGATTTACAATGCCTAGGAAGTGGCTTTTGCATATTTGATTAACTATGAAAAACTGGCACATTCCAAATTAAAATGGCTCATATTTGGTTGAACATTTATATTTCTAGAAAAGTTAAATTGTGTAAAATATATATCATGCTATTAATAAAAGAAAAGATCTATTTCATCCTATTAAAAAGCTTTAAGTCATTGTTGAAAAAAAAAATCCCAATTTCTAGCTCATGCAAAAATGACATTTTCATGTTCCACATGAATTTTTTTTTCTTATGAAATGCAAAAATCTTATTTCTATGGAAAAGCTTTTTTTTTTTTTTCCATTTTTCTTCTTTAATTTGTAAATTCTAACCAAACATAACGTATTTCTTCTTTTTTTCATTAACTACACTTTTTCTCCTCCTCTTCTACTATATTATCTTTAGGACTGAAAAAAATCTAGAAGTAGTTTTGTTAGGGGATTTTGTAAATCACCTTTCCGCCCATCCAATTTATTCCGGAGTTCAAAAATTCTCAGCAGCCTTCTCTGCAAGGGAAAAACAAAGCAAAAATAATAAACTAGAGGACATGTAAAAAGATTTTTTTCCATAAATAAAAACCCACAATAACGGGAAATATTTATACCAATTCGTAATTTGAGCATATGACACTATTAAAATGTTTAATTTCAAATGCTGGGAACTGAAAAGGAAATCAGCTATTATCTACATTTCTGTAGTCATTTGAAATCTTACTTTACCATCAAATTCATGGATTCAAATACATGCATGGGGGGAAATCCCCTTGGACTTGTCATCGATCTCAAACTGGAATTTAACAAGAGATTCATTTTGCCTTTATATTTCATGCTCTCTAGGTGATATTCAAGAGAGAAACAAATGTTTTTAACACACGCGCACACACACACACAGAAACAAATGATGAATGTATCTTCCAAAGTGGAAGCATTTTTAATAGCTTTTATAAATTAATGATAAAGTTTGAAAAACAACTTTTACAAGACTTTTTTTTTCTTTTGGGGCTCTCTTGCCCCCCTTATGTACAAAAAAATAAAAAAAAGACAATTGCTACTATATTAACTTTGCCAATATTTTTCTTTTTATTATGATTTACATTCTACAAGGGAAAAAAAAAAAAACTTATTTGTAGACCATGCAACACGTTGGCTATGGTGTATTGTCTGCAACCTTGCAGGGTCGTCCCAGCACTCAATGCATAGATAGGTCTGGAAGTTGGTCGGGCCAGACTGGGCCATATCCCTACTCGAGCTTGGATCGAAAAAAAAATTCCATGCTTTGGACTGGACTTAAGCTCAATTTATTTTGAAAAAATCAAACTCGATCCCGAACCAGAGCTTGGCCTAAGCCCTATTGGGCTGGCTTGAAATAGCTTTGATTCGAGCCGACCCGAATTAAAGTTCGATTCGGGTTGGCCCAAATTAAAGCCCAATTATGACTACTTTTTCAACTTTTGCTATGTCCTATGCAAGAATCTCCTTGCTGGAATGACTAAATCTATAACCATGAAAAAGGAAGAAATGAATGAAGAGGCTCCAGGGCCAAACAAAAGGAAAATTGGTTTATAAAATATATCGGGCTGGCTGATCGGGTCAGGCCAAGTCTTTTTTCTGGCTGAGTTCGGGCTGGGCTAGGCCAGGTCAAAGAGAAGCATGAGCCCGGCCCAAAAATTTAATGGACTTTATTATGAGGCTCAAGGAGATGTCGGGCCGGCCCGAAGCCCATCGAACTGGCCTAAGCAAACTTCCAGCCCTATGCATAGATGGCCTAATCGGGCTACTGAGTTCTCCAGAACTTAATTAAAAAAAAATGCAATACGAGGGTCCATTTTTAATTTTTATACAATGCTAGAAGTGATAGTTTTGACTAGTATTTTGTCTAATGTGGCAAGCTACTGACATGGCGCCTATGAAAGATCCAGCTAGGCGATGAGGTGAAGAAGAGCGCCACTTGGCTTAGCTAAGGTCGAGCTCCCGGCCGAAGTCGAGTTCCCAATGAAGGTCGAGCTCCTGGACGAGATCGAGCTCCTGTTCAAGATCGAGCCTCCAGCCGAGGTCGAGCTCCTGGCCGAGATCGAGCTCCCGTTCGAGATCGAGCTTCTGTTTGAAGTCGAGCTTCGGGCTGAGGTCGAGCTTCCAGCTAAGGTTAAGCTCCCAGCTGAAGTCGAGCTCCTGGTGAAGGTCGAGTTGCTATCCGAGCTCCATCCCCGCAGGTAAGAGGGCAGTAGGAAGCAAGATGCGATTCTAGGAGAATAAAAGAATGGGAAAGCCTTGGATTATGACATGAAGATGCGACGTCACCACCAGGTGGGCCATAGATCACATGAGGGCATGTGCTCCGCTGGGGGCATAGGTTATGGTGCACGCCGCTCGTGCCCCCTGCATAATGTATGCTTTGCCGAGGCTCCAGGTCTCGGGGCACGTCGCCCGCAACCTCTAGCATGCACGTGCTCTATCGGGGATCTAGATTCTGTAGCATGCTACCTGTATCTCCCACAAAAGAGTACTCTGCCAGGACCCCAGATCATGTAGTTCTTCACCTGTATCCCAAAAGTGGAAGTGCCCAATCATAATACATGCCCCTGTAGCACACTACCCGCACCTTTTGGGAGGAGTCACTCCATCAGGGAGACAGATTTTGCATCGCATCGAATATGCCCCATGCACGAGGATTCCCCCCTGGGAGGGGTTGGTCCGGGGGAAGCTTTGGCAAAATTATACTCCTCCGGCAGAAGATACCTGGGGAGGGACTACCGATCGAAGCTCTGGGCTCAGTCGGGAAGGAATAATTCCTATATAACTGCAAGGGGGATTTCCAAAAGGGGAGGACAACAAGAGAGTAAGGGTAGGGAACCAAACCGTGAGAGCCCCCCAGGCTCTAGTTTCCTTTTTTTTTCCTTATATTTCACTTTTCCTCTAAATAGGAGCACCATAAGCTCTCGTCATTGAGGATCTGTTCTACTTGGTCGTTCTACTGACTTGAATGTTGGAGTGTTCTAGCCGGGATCTCAGCCCGGATCTTCTCTTTTTTGTAGGACCGACCGGCCATGAAGGCAAGGTGAAGAAGAATCCGATGAGCCCGAAATGACCGACTCATCTGGGCCACACCAGAGCTACAGGCCAAGACAACCTAGATGGCGACATTACCAATTAATGGCTCAAAGCAAATAGAAATTAGCAGTTATGAGTAAGCTATTCCCAGTTGTAAGGGCACGTAATTATCGCCATTGATGACCCTTAACGATAACAAAATTGAAATTGTTGTAATAAGCCAAGTGAACCAACTCATAAAAAGTTAGGATGAGCTCGAAGGATAAATAAAAGGCCATGTCAGGCTCAAAAGCAGGCAAAATGGAAATCGACCGACTGCCCTCCATGGATTCATTAGTCCAACTCATTCACAAAGGCCAACTAACTTCAAGAAGAAGGAGGATGGCAAGAAAAGAGTCAATTATTATACTAGAATAACCGACTACCTTATAACAAGCATGGGTTAGTTTTCAATGGAATAACGTCAGAACTAACTGCAAGAAGTCCTTTCAACTAAATTTCGTTAAGGCCAATGCCTATAAATACTGATAAAAGGGGATCTCTATGGATAAGTAACAATAACTAGCTATAGTATTCTCTCATTTCTGTTCATTTTTTCTGAGATTCTGTATCTGTTACCCAAACCCTTGCTGACTTAAACATCGAAGTGTGTTCCACTGAAAATCTTTCGGTGAGTGGGTTTGTTATGCATGACCCCACAAGGAGCCTAATTGGACGAATCTTGATGATGCAGAAAGATCATTTGGATTTGGCAACAATAGAAATATATACCCTAAAACAACTTATCCTCATCAAACACCCATTTTTCCATTATGCTCTGTTTCTCACGTGCCATAAATTTTTTAGTAATCTTCTTTGCTGCTAGTGTTCGAAATAAGTTAGTTCGTCTGCCCCTTATCATGTCTAGCCTAAATTATATCCCAAATTTTCCATGGAGGCTAGGCTTCATAAGATTAATGTGGCTGTGTGTTCAAAAAGTGGGTAGATGAGCCTAAGCACGGGAAGGGAGGGGTGATGTTTCTCTTCATTTCTCGAGCTAGAGGAGCTTGGAAGGTTTTCGACATGCCGTCTCTATTCTGCATGCTCATAGAACTTGGCTAGAGGGAGACTTGCAGACTATCATATCACAAATATTGGCCTTCCAGACTCCTTGGAATTCAAATATTGTTATACATGTCAAGAAGGGAATCAGTAGGTTGATGGTGTAGTACTATAGATAGTTGACTTAGTCGCATGCACAGTTTCGAGTGGTTAGAGTGAGAAAGTCTGAAGAAAAGGAAGCTATGAGCGAGAAAGGTAAAACCCAAGTTAGGGTTTCTCCAAATCTTCCATCTGGGAGACGAGAGAAAACTGGGGGTAAGGGGAATAATTTGGAGAGGTTGGATCATATGGAGAAGACTTCAAAACCTGAGGAGGTGAAAGGAAAGGAGGTGCCTACAATGACAAATCTTCGTTCGATGCAGTCGGAACAAAGTCACAAGATCCCAGAAGTCCGAGCAACTCCAGTCGAGGGAAGTTCAGCTTCTACCAAGCCATCTAGCTCCAGCAGGTAAGGTAAGGAAGCAGTAGTGGCAAAGGCAACAGGAAAGGAGGGTTTATCCGTAGATGCTGCTCACGACTGGTCTCAAGTCGTGCAGGGAGCTCGAAGATTTCGATGGCAGTCCTCGAGAGCCACCATGGACAACATCGCAGCTCTTGAGGAAAGATTTTCATGGATAATCACATTTTCATCGGAAGAGGTAAGCCAAGCCAGAAACCTTCTAAAATCTGCTTTACTTGGACAGTTCTTGGAAAGAGAACTCCGACTGGAATTTATCCAGAAGGAGCTTAAGCTTTGCTGGGGCCTTAAAGGAGAAGTGCATACTTCTTCCCTATCTGAGGGGATTATCCTGTTTCGGTTTCATATTGAGGAGGATAAGAATAGGGTTTTGGCTAACAGACCTTGGTCTCTAGCGGGTCAACTTCTGGCACTGGAAGACTAGAGACCGAGTTTCAAACCCAGTCATGATAGTATCAATCAGGTGAGGGTTTGGATTCGACTCCCAGACCTTCCAATGGAACTATGGGAGAAAGAAAAGATTCTTAAAGTGGCCTCAACTGCGAGGCATCCACTATTTCTTGATGAATGGATAGAAAGCTCAACCAGAATGGGTTATGCTAGAATATGCATCCTTATTGATGCTTCAAAACCAATATATCCGGGAATTAAACTCATGGTGAATGATGAATGCTGGTGGCAAGAATTCATATACAAAGAGCTGCCAACAATCTGCTACACTTGCGGCCACATTCAATTAGATCCTGAAGCTAAATGCAAATGTCCGGAGTTGCCAGAACACTTACGGACCAAACATATTTATGGTCCTTGGATTCGGGCAGCTAGGGTCCCGCTACAGCCGCATCCTACCACCACAAGAGTAGCTTCTAAGAAGGGGGCAGCTTCTGCTCAATGGACTCAGGTAAGTAAACCAGCAAAAAAATCATCTCCTCCTAAATCATAATTTTCCTTGCAGGAAGAATCGTTTCAAGGATCTAGGTTTATGCCTCTGAGCAAAGACAGTCAAGAGATGGAAGGAATCCAGATCTTGGGGGTTATGGCGGAGACCTCAACAACTCCACCTACCAAAGAGAAAAGGAATAGGTCACCCATCGAAACAAATCCAAAAGATAACTCAAATCGACTAGACTCACTTCCTTGTCCAAAGTTATTATCAGGGAGGAAAGTAATCTAGTTTAGGATCCAGGTTCTCAACTTGTTCTCTATAATCCAAAGCAAGGATGGAAGCACAATCAGGTTAAGGAGATGTGGAGGCAATAACACATTATACATCCAAAAAAGATAGTGCAATGATGGAGTGTGACGAAGCCAAACAAGCTCAACAAACATATCATCAGGTATCCAATCAAAAGGCATAGGTACACATCATGAAAACATTGAAAAATTAACATAACTTTTAAAAAAACCCATGACGAAAGTGGAGTCACAACAAGTATTGACACATGACCATAAATCTCAGCTAATTAATGTCCCAATATTGGAATCATCATTGATCATACAGGCTACTAGAGAGACACCCCAATGGATGAATAAGTCCACCATATCAAAATGAAGATTCTAGTTTGGAATTGTAGGGGTGCAGCTAAAGCACCTTTTGTTAACTATATGAAAAATATGTTACATAATTATTGCCAGATATTTGCTATTTTTTAGAAACCAGACTGTGAACCAGGTTAGTGATCATGTTAAGAGGATTATGGACCCCAAATGGGGGGTTTACATTATTGCCTCTGAAGGCCTGTCTGGGGGTATTATTATATGCTAAAACCTTGAGCTTGGTCAGCTAGATTTTATGAATACCAACAAACAGGCTACTTATGATATTTTTACGCCGAATGTTGGTCAACCCTGGATGATGGCTTTTGTATATGCTAGTACTAAAGGAATTGAACGTAGATTACTTTGGGAGCAACTTTTATTAGCTAACAATATCAATCTTCCTTTTTTATAATAGGGGATTTCAATTGTATTTTGACTAGGGAAGATAAGAAAGGCGGCAAACCATTCCAGGTCACAAGAGATATCAGAAAACTTAATCAGCTTATTTCCAGGGTGGGTCTTACAGATATCAGATTTATGGGGCCCAAGTATACATGGTGCAATAACCAGAAAGGGAATGCAAGAGTTTGGGAGAGGCTAGATCATGCGTTAGTGTCTCATAGTTGGCTGACATTATATCCTGACTCTCTAATATAGCACTTAACTCGATTTGCTTCTGACCACTATCCTATTTTGTTATCGGTTGTTGCGTAGCACAACAAAAGATCTCCTTTCCATTTCAAGAAGATGTGGTTGAAGTGTGAAGGGATCATGCACACAATTGCTAGAGCTTGGAAGTCTGATGTCAAGAGATCCCCTCCGGTAAGGCTATCAAGACTCTTTTATAAAACTAAGATAGCTCTAACCAAATGAAAAAAATATTTAGGTAATATCTTCTGGAAAGGGAAAAAGTTGCAATAAAGTATTTATAAATTACAGCTTCAAGAAACTAACTCTGATGATTTTTTTGAACAAGATCATAACCATCTGCTCAATTTGATTCACCAATATAATGAAAATCTACAAACTCAAGAAACATTTTGGCATCATAATTCAAGGATAACTTGGCTCAAAGAGGGAGATAAAAATACTAAGTTCTTTCATCAATCAACGATTATCAGAAGGATGCAAAATAAGATTCTTAAGCTAAAGGACCAACAAGGGAATATAATTGAAGTTGAAGAAGAGATCAGAAGACACATTTATTCCCATTTTTCTAATAGATGGTAGGAAGAAGATATTGGAGACAATGAGCCTTTATTTTTAGCAACAAATATTGTCAATCAATTTCAAAATGATAAACTAATACAACCTATTTATGTGCAGGAGATTCTCGAGGTTGTTAAAGAAATACCATCTGATAAAGCCCCAGGTCCGGATAGTTATCAAGCTTTGTTTTATCAAAACTTATGGTCAATCATATATAAAGAAGTTTTGCAAGCTGTGCAGTATGTCTTTGATAACGAAATTATGCCTCATAACTGGAAAACAACATACATCACCCTTGTCCCAAAGAAGAGCACACCAACTACAGTAATGGATTATAAACCAATTAGTTTATGTAATACAATCTATAAAATTGTGACAAAAATTTTATACCGATCCCAACAACTGGTATCAGAGCCCAGGTTATCCGTGGTTGATCGAGATCGAAGAAGATGGAGAAGATAAGTGTGATTAAAGTGAAAATCAGTAGGTTCAATGGGAAGAGCAACTTCTCCCTTTGGCAAGCAAGGGTGAAAGATGTGCTTATCCAGCAAGGACTGATCGACGCTCTCATATGCGAGGAGAGACCAGACACCATAGAGCAGAAGACCTGAAAATGGCTTCAGATATAGAAGGTAAGTACAATATGCTTGTACTTGGCAAATGATGTGGTGATCCATGTACTAAACGAGTCTTCCCCGACGGCGTTGTGGGAGAAGCTGGAGAAGTTGTACATGGCGAAGTCCCTCACCAACATCTTGTTCCTTTGGAAGCAGTTCTATCAATTATGGATGGTCGAGGGATAGAGTATACAGGAGCACCTGAGCAATTTTCAGAGGATCCTCACCGATCTCCTCAGTGTTGGTGAAAAGGTTGAGGAGAAGACCTGGGTACTTGTATTGCTATCACTACCATAGTCCTTCGAGTCGTTGGTAATTGCTCTTCTAGTGAAAAGAGTACCATCAAGATGGAGGAGGTGACATTAGTGCTACTTTAGAACGAGGTTCTCAAGAGGGAGAACCAGGCTTCGAGTTCAGGTGGGAACTTAGCGTTGGCAATTTCTAGAGCTGTACGCGATCGGAGACGAAGTGACAAAGGATCGCGAGAAGGACAGTCCAAATCAAAGGATGCCAGCAAGATCAGGTGTTTCCGGTGCGATGAGTTGGGGTGCGATGAGTTGGGGCATCGTATCAGAGATTGCCCGTAGCTCAGGGATCAGATGAGGGTTGTTACAACGGTGGTCGATAGCGGCGACGATGGATACATTAGCAATGTATTCTTGGTATCCGATGAGGTATCCCCTTCTTTCTAATGGGTTTTGGATTCTGCCTATCCATACCATGTTTGTTGCAAGGAGGAGCTGTTTGACTCTTTAGATAGTAGAGAGAGTTCTGTCCACATAATAGATGGATCGAGCTATGCGATCATGGGCGTCGGGACAGTCAGCTTGAAGGCACATGATGGGATAGTGAAGAAACTGAGTGAGATCCGATGTGTACCCAGTTTTAATAAGAATCTAATTTTTCTCAGCAAATTAGACTCAAGCGGCTATAGGTGGAGAGCCGGTGATGGAGTCCTAAAGGTCTTGCATGGCAATAGGATTGTTCTGCAATGGAAGAAGCGTGGGGGTGACTACCTCTTTACAGGAAGTCCAGTGCAAGGTGGAGTCTCTAGTGCTGACAGGAGTCCAGTGTGAGGTGGAGCTCTGACAGTAGGTGGATCGGGCACGGGATGCAAGACTCAGGAGGACGACAGGCGACGTTGCAAAGTGAAGTTCCTATTATCGCAGGAGACTTTTCCATGCAGGTCTCAGGTTGAGGTGAGCACAGCACATGACGAAGATGGAATCGAGCAGCCTGGCTTGACTCTCATGTTTGCCCATCCATGATCAAGTAACTATCCTATGGCATGGGGGCGTTGGAATCATTAGAAGCTCTCAAGTCAGGTGAAGGTGGTGCATTGAGTCGAGGTGGAGGTTGTTGAACCAATGGCGCCTCAACGCCCCACTTGAAGAAACGTCCGTGCATGACCCACGAAAGAAGAGATGAAACCCAGAAGGAAACCCGTGCACGTGATGCGTGCAGCACGATTCTGGCATAATCTACACGGATCTCAATGTGATTGACGGCCATGAGCAGTGTTGCAATCAAACTATGATTGGGAGAGCTATAAGATTCTGATTTGGACTTCGTTCAGACCGTTGGACTCCTTGTGAGATGCTCTACGTAGTGAAGGCTACAAATTAATAAGCAGAGACATAGATAAAGAGAGAGAATGAAAAAGTGGTGAGAGGTTTCTTATAGAGGACTGATTGAGAGCTTGAGAGAAGGATTCGGGATTTCTTGTTGAGAGATACTTGTACGGGATTGAGAGAGAGTTCAATATGTAAATTTATTTTTCATAGTGAAACATTTTGCATGCCTGAAAAATTATATTTGTTATCTTTCTTCTTTTTCTTGTGGTATCAACATCGACAATCGACGATCCCGTTCCGTTCCGCAATAATCGGTATCAGAGCAAGTTGATACCGATCCCAACAATAGCCTTAGCCTTATGGAAAAAATCTGTTATCCATGCTAGAAGAGATCACCTCCCAAACGGTATTCAGTTACCTCAAGTAACTCTATAAAATTAGAAAGTAGAAGACCAAAGATCAAAAAGAAGAGACAATTATTTATAATAGTCCTTGATGATTCAAATCAAATCAATCTGGCTACTAGATGGTGCCCATGTCTCACGATCCCCGGCTCAAAGGTGTAGATCGATTTTTTTTCGACATGTGGAATGCCTTTATTGGCTAGGGGGAGACCCCACATGACATGGGTCAGTGTCATTTCAAAAAGTCACATGCCGTAGAATGTAATGACAACTTTCTTGAAAAGTTCACACCATACTCATGTCGTGCGGTGGGGTGACATTTCGAAAAGATATCTTTTATCCTTTTCTCATAAGAAGCTTACAAGAGTCTTTTCATTGTACTTCTAAGCTGAGTTAAATGAACCAACCTTGAACTCAGAAGTGGGGGGCATCTATTACGGTATAGATGACTTTTTATAAAAGTATTTGGCATAGGATGCCGATCTCTTATACAAGGCACAAGGTGCCAATCTCTTATACAAGATATAATGTACCGATATCTTATATAAAGCACAGGATGCCGATCTCTCATCAGAAGTATAAGTTGCTCAATAACTCATCGGATAACTTCTCTATTCGTCAAGCAGATGCATAACTCATCGGTTAGGTACCAATCACATACTTAAGTCAAGTACAAAGTTCCTTAATCTTGTTTAATGTGAAGCATACATTTTAAAGCCATTAGAATTGTTACGATAAAATTGATAAAGTGGTTATGAAGAAGTGTAATATATCACTCAACAAACCACTTTGCACACTAACTTCCTAATGGCTTAACTGATTTAACTACATTTTTAACAGTGTAACAATCTCATAAATAGTTATAACCATCTAACTAACTCAGCTCTCTACTTCTATAAATAGGGGATCGAGGAGATCTCTTGAAGGTAACTTTTCAAAACACACTCTCTCTTCATTTTTTCTTACTGTTCTCTCTCTCAAAGCTAACTTAAGCATTGGAGGATCCCCATTGAGAAATTTCACTGGTTTCTCTAATATTAAGGGCTTCTTTTGTAGGCCAAGAAGGAGATCGAACTTATTACCAAGGAGGTTGGCAAGTCCTTAGCTAGCTAACTGAAGATCCTCAAGAGCTTAACCAACTCTGGCATAGTTTGTTTGATCAGCTTGGAGAGGTGCAGCAACAAAACCAATTGATAGAGTTTATGGTTGTGGCATGCTACGGTGTAATGTGAAATCCTTTGCAATGGTGAATCCATTTTGCTAGTAATGTGTTAAACTATTATTTTTATGATATACCTTGATTATTTACTTTTCATTAGCCTTATATTTATTTTTATTATTTTTTTAAGTTTAGTTTAATTTTTACTCGAGTTCTGAATACAACTTAGCTAGCCTAGTCTTTCATAACCCTTTCATGCCTACATCATCAAGACCAAACACTTGGTTGAGTCTTTTTATCAATTCGCCCTAGCTAACTTTTGAATCAAGTCTGCATGATTGGATTACACTACTCTTGTACACTGTAATGTGAAATCCTTTGCAATGGTGAATCCATTTTGCTAGTAATGTGTTAAACTATTATTTTATGATATACCTTGATTATTTACTTTTCATTAGCCTTATATTTTATTTTATTATTTTTGTTAAGTTTAGTTAATTTTTACTCGAGTTCTGAATACAACTTAGCTAGCCTAGTCTTTCATAACCCTTTCATGCCTACATCATCAAGACCAAACACTTGGTTGAGTCTTTTTATCAATTCGCCCTAGCTAACTTTTGAATCAAGTCTGCATGATTGGATTACACTACTCTTTGTTGATAAAGGTCCGCACTAATATGATATCCATGAGCTAGCACCAAACCAATACTCTATGATTGCCACAAGATGCTTTGCTTCTACTAGTCACCATGACACCCCTTTGGAAGATGATGTTCTAAGATACCACCTCCATGGTTCTTGTCACACTGACAATGTCTTTCCACCAAAAAGAATGAAAATAATGAAGACTATTGGGCTTAGTACGAGAGAATTGAAGCCAAGGGTTACTAATTAGGGCACTAATTATTAGAATGATTCGTGGGGGAGGAAGAAGGCGAAGTTGTTCCCCCATCCCTCTCTCAAAAAAAAAAAAACTCCTAGAGAACTAAAAAGAATAGGATGGCTAATTGGCTATGCTATGCTATGTCTATGCAACATTTAAATTAGGAGTGTAAATAAATTAGGTTAGATCAGGTCATAAGTGATCCCAATTCGATTCAGTTTTTTGATCGATTTCTAATATTGGACCCACACCCAATCTATAAAGGATCACATCAGGTTCATGATCAAAATTTTAATCTAATGGATCATTCAAGCCAGATGAGATCCATGTATAATCCAGTTCCAATATAAAAAAAAACTTGGGTCTAGATCAAATATAGATCTAATCCAAGATAAATATAGCCAACTATGATATAATTACCATATAACCAACCACTATTAACCATACTAAATAGATAATAAATAATATTACTCTTGAAACAAATAAGATATAAAAATAATTTTAAATCAATCTTTATATAAAAAATATGGTCTATACAAGTCTTAAATCATAACTTAGATGTTCAAATAGATTCGGACCCCATTAGTATTATCAAGTATGGATCGAGTCAAGTTGAGTCAGATTCAATTTAGTAAACCCAATGCGATCCAGAAAATATAATGGATCCAATTTTAAAACTTGACTCAGATTCATCAGTAGCTAAAAAAGGATCAGATTGGATATAAACGACTCAAGTTGGATCAAGTTACATGTCAATCCGACCCATTTGTAACCTTAATTTAAACTTACTAAACAAAGGGCAAAAAAAAAAGGTGGAGGAAGGGGGTGGAAAGATGGGAGAAAAGAGAGGAAGGCTTCCCTAAATTGCTAATCCCTTGGTAAGTTGGAATTCTCATAGCACCTGCAAATCCTTTGCATCCTTCGAAGTTGCAAAATGATCAAAACTTAGCCATCTTATCTTCGTTAAAGAAAAGAGAGAGAAAAAACAACCTGGTTACTAGCAAAGGGGTGAGATCATTAAGATAAGATTCAATTCATATATTGTCATGCCCTGGCTCAAGGTCTGATCCTGGTATATGACAAACGGCCGCATCTTCTTAGAATTTAACTCCATCAAACATGCAAGGCCTACCACATTAACAATGTTTAAATCACAATCATCCAATCAGGTAGTGGTAAAAGCAAACTCATAATTCAATTACTCAATAATAAAATAGTTCATCAAGACTGATAAAAAAGGAAATAAATTTCAACCAAAAATTTAAGATAAAATATAATCATGTAGATGACTTCTAAATCCTAAGCTCCTCACTAATTAGTTCCAATACTCAAATGATCTTTAGGATCTGAAATAAAAAATAATAAAATATGGAATGACTTTTACAAGCTCAGTAAGTTATCAAAATCTCTAATTATGAAATATAAAATTTAATAATTATTTATAAAGCATAAGCCAATCGAACATGTTAAGTCAATCAATACAAATTTCAATCATGCATATTTGACTACAATATACTTTTAAAAATAATCATGGATGGCCATCCACTCCTACTCTCCTAGCCTCTCCAACTATAGCCACCATTGGCCTATGACTAGCCCAAAAAGGACTAGATCCTGACTACACATATCGCTTATCAGTCATGTGCCAGTGATCATTCCATTGGAGGTCCAAAAGGATACTAGCTCTACTATCACATGAAAAATATGCATTCTCATATGTGCTAGCGATCGTCCCCCTGGCTAGGTCCAGAAAGAATTAGCTCCTAACTACAACATATCGTTCATGATCATGTGCCATTAATCATCTCATTAAAGGTTCAGAGGAGACTAGATCCTAACTTGTGTGATCATAATTAGACTAGAGAGTACTAATATCAACAAATAACACATTTGATGTAATACAATTCATTATTAGTACGCATGCTCCACATTTTATATAGCACGTAACGTAATTATAATATAATAATATTTTTCTTTATAATAAATCATGCATGATAAACTATACTAGAGGTAGAGATAACTTACAGAAAAAGATGCTATCTGTGATACGTGATTCAAATCCTAGATCTAGTGCACCTCTACCAACGGAGGTGATGAAGATACCGGCAAAACAAATTGTTTATACAATTAACTTTTAATCCGATAAAAGAAATTAGAATGAGGAGAGAAATTCTTAGTCAAGTCTTTATCTAGGCCTGGTTACATGTTTGATCTAAGTATATCTAATTTGACTGATAAATGATCGATCTAGGTTAAATTATTTATTTATTATTTATTTTACCTTTCTTCTCTTCTCTTTCTCCTCTTTCCTCTCTTTGCCTCCTCTCTCTTTCTTTTCTCTCTCCTCTCTCACTTTTTCTTTATTTTTCTTTCTCTGTTTTCTTTTTCTCCTTGTTTGCTCAGCCTAAATAAGGCCCTCCCACGGTTCCAAAAAACCCAGAAAGAAGGGAGAGGGGATGGTGGTCCAACCTAGGGGTAGCCATGGAGGGGATGGGGTCAAGATGCCATAGTCAATGATGGCCAAAAGTGGTAGTCCAGCCACCAAAAATGAAAACTAAGGGGAGAAAGAAAGGAATAGGGTTCGGCCCCTTGCTACCGCAATGGCAACACCCATGCCAAAAGAAAAATAAAGTGGGGAGGGGAGAGCTTACCGGTGAGGTGGCAATGGTGGGATGTAGCTGGCGGCGCTAGGTTTTCGGCAGTAATAGAGGCCAAAAGGCTTCAAAAAAATTTAGACCAAAAGAGGGCAGAGGGATTAGGGAGGAAGGAGAAGGGGTCTTTGGGTGGTAGAGGCTTGGCTTCGATGATCTGATGAATGCCAGAGATGAGGAAGAGGGTGGCGGAGAGCTTGATTTGGCTTGATGGGAGGCGATGAGGGGTTTTTTAAAAACAAATTAAAAGAGGATAAATTTGGCTTAACAACGAATGAGTTCAGTCGTTCACTAGTCCAACCCCCACTTTGACTATTCCTCACCTTCCCGTGATGATCTCGTTGGTCATTCTGGAGATTTTATCATCCGATTGAGCTCCCATTTTCAACTAAACTCCTCATTCTTTTTTTTGAAGTTTTTGAACTGAAGTCGACAAGGCTTGCCAATTTCAACCCAAAACGGGCCCTAGTGGGCCAGGCCTCACATCCTCCCCTCCTAATACAAAATTTCAACCTCAAAATTGACATATATGATTTATAAAATAGCTGAGAGTACTTGGCTTGCATGATCTCTTTAAGTTCCTAAGTGGCTTCTCTCTCTGAATGGTTGCTCTACTATACTTTCACATAAAGAATAATACGTCGTCTCAAGACCTACTCCTTCCTATCCATAGTTCTCACTGGTTGCTTCTTATAAGATAAATCTTCTCTAAGCTGAAGCAGCAGTCCAAACTTGACCACATGATTATGATCAAGTACATATTTTCTTAGCATGGAGACATGAAAGACGCTATGTACTTCGACAAGAGAAGGTGGTAAAGTAAGGTAGTAAGCTACTACTCTAACATTCTCCAAGATTTCAAAAGGACCCATATACCGGGGGCTAAGCTTACCTCACACCTCGAATCTCTCACTTCTTAGTAGGAGATACTTTAAGAAACATATAATATCCCACTAGGAACTCCAATTCTTTCTCCTATTATCCATATAGCTCTTTTATTGGCTTTGAGCTGAAAGGAGTCACTTCCTGATAAGTTGAATTTTATCTGTAGTTTGCTAGACAATATCTGGTTCTAAAAATTTCCTTTCACTAACATCAGCCAGCATATAGGAGTCCTACACCTCACCTCCCATATAGAGCTTCAAAGGGAGCCATTTGAATTGTATCTTGATAATTGTTATTATATGCAAACTTCACTAGTAATAAATGTTCATCCCAAGACCCTTCAAGTCTAATACATATGCCCTCAACATATCTTCTAATGTTTGGATTATTTTCTCTAACTGACCTTTTGTTTGGGATTGATGAAAGGCTATACTAAACTTTAACTTAGTTTTCATGGCTTGATGCAATCTTCTTTAAAGTTGTAAGACAAATCTTGTATCTCTATCAAATACAATAGATAATAGAATACCATGAAGTCTAACAATTTTATTTATATACAACTTGGCTGATCTTTCTAAAGAAAAACTTACTTTAATAGGTAAGAAATGTGTTGATTTAGTCAATTGGTCCATAATCATGTAGATGGCATCAAATCCTCTGAGAGTCCTTGGCAATCCTGAAACAAAGTTTATTGTGATATGCTTCCACTTCTACAATAGAATAGTAAGAGGTTGCAGTGGTCCTTCTAGACTCTAATACTCAGCTCTCACCTATTAACAAGTTAAGCACTAAGCAACATATAGAGCTATTTCACTTTTCATACCACTCCACTAGAAGATTTTCTGAAAGTCCCTATACATTTTCATACTTCCAAGATGCACAGTGTAGGTCGATTTATGAGCCTTCATTAAGATTTTTCTTTTCAAGTCTACATCACTTGGAACATATAATCTATTTCCAACCCTCAAGGATCCATCATCATAAATTCTAAACTCCAATATCATCCTAGATTGTACCTTCTCTCTGATTCTTTATAATTCTGATTATTTATTTAGAATATTTTAATTTTATCAATCAGGATAGATTGCATGCTAAGAGCAGTGAACAAAAATTCAGAATAATGTAATCATACATCGATATCTAACTTTTCAAGATCTTGAAGAATATCTTTTTGTGATGTGTTAAAAGCTACCACCCAAGGACTTCCGGCTTAAGGCTTCGACCATCACATTTGCTTTACCTGTATGGTAGTTAATTATTAGATCATAATCTTTGATCAGCTCCAACCACCTTCTTTACCTCAAATTCAGCTTTGTTTGAGTAAATAAATATTTAAGACTCTTATTGTCAAATAAAGTTTTACAAGGTACTTCATATAGATAATGTTTCCAAATTTTTAGGGCAAAAATTACTACAGCCAGCTCCAAATCATGAGTAAGATAGTTCTACTCATGAGGTTTAAGTTGTCTGGAGGTATATGCTATTACCTTTCTATTTTGCCTAAGAACACTCCCAACCCCCTTCTAGAGGCATCACTAAAGATAGTAAAACCTGTACCTCCAGATGGTATGGTAAGGATAGGAGCTGAGACCAAACACATCTTCAACTCTTGGAAACTCCTTTCACATTCCTTTGTCCATTCAAATTTAGTTCCTCTGTGAGTCAGCTAGGTCGGAGGTGCTGCTATGCAAAAGAATCTTTCCATAAATCTTCGATAATATCTGGCTAGTTTGAGAAAACTATGGATCTCTATCATATTAGTTAGTCAACTCCAATCTATGATTGCTTCTACCTTTACCAGGTCAACAAATATGCCCTCTTTAGAAATTATATGTCTAAGGAAAGAGATACTCTCGAGTTAAAACTGACACTTTTTCAATTTTGCATATGGTTTTTGCTCCCTTAGTAACTATAATATTATCGTCAAATGCTCTTCATGTTCTTTTTGACTCTTGGAATATATTAGAATATCGTCTATAAATACAACTACACACTGATCCCTTAATTTTTAATTAATGATATCCAAACTATAATCAATTTTTGAGAATACTTGGACACCCTGAAGCTGATCAAAAAGGTCATCAATTCTCGAAAGATGATACTTATTCCTAACATAGCTTATTTAATCTTTGTAGTCAATATATAATCTCAAACTTCCATCCTTCTTCTTGACAAAGAGCACCAGAGCATCCCACGAAAAAATACTGGGCCTAATAAAACCTTATCAAGTAATTCCTGGAGTTGCTCCTTAAGCTCCTTCAATTTAGCTGGAGCCATTCGATTGGAAGCTTTAGAGACAAGTTCTATACTAGCTACGAGATCAATAGAAAACTCTATCTCTCTATCAAGAGGCAATCCGGACAATTCTTCTAGAAATACATCAAGAACTCTCTCACTACTGGAATACTTTCTAACTTCACCTCTTCCTACTGAGAATCTATGATACTGGCCAAGTAACTCATACAACCTTTTCTCAACATTCTATAAGCTTACATGATAGAAATAATTCTAATAGGACATTCACTCCACTACTAGTGAAGTAAAATATTCCAATCCAGGGATTTGGAAGATTACTCTCTTCCCGAATAGTCCATCATGGCATGATAAGAAGCAAGCTAGTCCATTCCTAGCATGATATCAAAATCCTTCATCGCTAGAATAAACAGATTAGATGCAAGATCATGACCTCTAATGTTTAGAATACAAGATGAACAAATCATGTCAACCACGATTGTACTCCCATTCAGGGTAGAGACACAATTTTCATAATTCAAGAATACCGGTACAATATCAGCCTTTCTAGCAAACTCAAATGAAATAAAAGAATGTTACCCTAGAGTCAAATAGGATACAAACATATGCAAATGGTACTTTAATAATACCTATCAAAGATTAATGTCTAATATTATTAAAAATACTTTTAACACAAAATATATACAAATTTAAATTAACTAAACTTATTATTTTTTTGAAATACCTGTTGCTACAGCATTCAATGCCTGAGCATCTTACTGAGTCATGGCATAGACATGGGCCTGGATCTTCTACTTTTGACATCCTCCATATCCCTGCCCTGAGGGTTGACCTTGAAAGGAAGCTGGTGCATTTTGAGTAGTCTGATCAGATGGTCTAGGTACATTCTGGAATGAATGCTAATAACCAAAGTTCTAACAAAATGGATAATTTACAGCCTTGTGGCCCTGCAGGCCATAGCTAAAACAAGCTCTAGAAAACTAGCAACAATCCTGTTCCAAGTGAAAACCTCGACACCTTGTATAACGAGATCCATTCATATGTTGAGATCCAATACTCTTCTTATGTGCCTCTCATTATTTTGATTGGTTGCCAGAAAATCGACCACCCTGATGCCCATCACACCTAGACCTTTTTTCTACTGCCGCTCCCTCTCTTGTTATATGTTACCAACCTCCTGCTCCTCAATTTCAGCTCTATTGACCATATCTAGCTATAAGACCAATTGCATTGATTTTATCCAAGCATGGATCTTAGATCTCAGCCTTTTTTCAAATCTCCAAGCTCTAATGCCATCCATAACCACTAGATTCAAAGTAAAATGGGATAATTTAGTAAACTTGGTCTTATATTAGGCCACTGCCATACTTTTTCAAATTAGTCTTGTAAATTCACTTTCTTTTTCAAACTTGAGACTCTCAAGAAAGTACATATCTATGAATTCTTGATAGAAACTGTCCCAAGTGATTAGCCTATCAATACCATGTTACCTTTTGATACCTTCCCACCATTCAAAAGCTTCATCCTGTAACTAATAAGTAGCAAAGCAAACCTTCTCTTGACTGGTACATTCCATACCGGCAAAAGTCTTTTCTACCTCGTTAAGCCATTTGTGACTCAATGGATTTGGTTAAGCCTTCGAAAATAGGTGGTGCTAACTTCTTGAATTCACCAATCTTCCAATCCATCCTTAAAGATTGACCATCTCTAATTTCATACTATCTCATTTTCTGAACAAATCCAGTTAAAACTTGAATGAGATTTGCTACCTAACCATCAAAATTAGTAATTCCCTGATTGTTGTTTGGGATATTACGAGAATTATGTTGCTGATGAGGAGGGATAGTTTCTCGACTCTCACCCTAATCTGGTGATGGATTGCGAGCTAACTTGGAGATACTAGCAGCTCAAGATATTCTAGCTACTCGAGAAGCATTGCCCTTAGTTGAGAGGCACCATTTATCAGAGAGATATCTCGAGTTCGTGAGACACTTGGGATTAGAGAAGTGCGATCATTCAGTTGAGTGTGGCATGTATTCATAGCATAGAAATTTTTTGTAATATTGGACATCCTCATAGATCGGGTTTGAACCATTACAACCTATTTCACCAAAAATAGTTAGATTCAACATAATTTAATTTACTTTGCTACTAGTAATTTAAATCATCCAATCATATCCTAATTAATTTTTTATCGCACTCTCACTTACTATTTAAAGCCATAGGGTCTTGAACCCTACTCTGATACTACTAAATCTATCACATCTTAACTCAAGATCCGAGCCAGGTGTATGATAGATGACCGCATCTCCTTAGGATTTAATCCTATCAGACATGCAAGGCCTATCTCATTAACAATGCTTAAATTATAATCATCCAATCAGATAGTGGTAAAAGCAAACTCACTAATTCAATTATTCAATAATAAAATAGTTCATCAAGACTGATAAAAATGAAAATAAAGTTTAATTAAAAATCTAAGATATAATACAATCAGTAAATGACTTCTGAATCTTAAGCTCCTCACTGATTAATTCCAATACCCAAAAGATTTTTTGGATTTGAAATAAAAATATAATAAAACATGGAATGAGCTTTACAGGCTCAGAAAGTTATCAAAATCTCTAATTATGAAATATAAAATTAAATAATTATTCATAAAGCATAAGCCAATAAAAAAATGTTAAGTCAATCAATATTAATTTTCAATTATGCGTATTTGACTATAATATATTTTCAAAAATAACTATGGATGGCCATCAACTCCCACTCTCCTAGCTCCTTTGACTATGGCCATGATCAGTCAATGACTAGCCTTAAAAGAAACTAGATTCTGACTACATAAACAGCTCATCATCATCTAATAGTGATAATTTCACTGAAGACCCAAAAAGATACTAGCTTTGCTATCATATAAAAAATATGCATACTCAACATGTACCAGCAATCATCCTATTTAGCTAGGCCCAGAACTAGCTCTTGACTATAATATATCGCTCATCAGTCATATACAAGTGATCATCCCACTAGAGGTCTAGAAGAAGACTATATCCTAATTTGTATAATCATAGTTGGACTAGAGAGTACTAATACTAACAAATAACATATTTGATGTAATACAATTCATTATCAGTATGCATGCTCAACATTTTATATAGCATGTAATATAATTATAACAAAATAATAATTTAATCTTTACAATAAATCATGTATAATAAATTATACTTGAGATAGAGATAACTTACATAAAATATTTCTATATAAAATAATTCTATCAGTGATACGTGATTCAAATCCTAAATCTGGTACACCTCTACCAACAGAGATAATGAAGATACTAGCAAAATATATTATTTATATAATTAACCTTTAATCCAAGAAAAGAAATTAGAATGAGAAGAGCAATTCTTGGTCAAGTTTAGGTATAGGCCTGGTTGCAGGTTTGATCTAAGAATCTAGTTTGATTGACAAAGGATCGATCTAAGTTAAATTATTTATTTATTTATTTATTTTCCCTCTCTTATCTTTTTTCTCCTCTCTCCTCTCTCTGGTTTTCTCTCTCTCTTCTCTCTCTCCTCTCTCTTTTTCTTTCTCTATTTTCTTTTCTCCTCATTTGCTCACCCCTAATTGGGCCCTCCCATGGTTATAGAAAACCAGGAAGGAGGGAGAGGGGATGGTGGTCCAATCTAGGAGAAGCCATGGAGGGGACGGAGCCAAGACACCGTAGCTGCTGATGGTCAAAAGTGATGGTCCGACCGCCAGAAAGGGAAACCTAGGGAGAGAGAAAGGAATAGGGCTCGGCCCCTTTCTATTGCGATGGCAATACCCATGCCAAGAGAAAAAT
The DNA here is from genome assembly GCA_021397845.1 of Areca catechu. Taxonomy (NCBI): domain Eukaryota; kingdom Viridiplantae; phylum Streptophyta; class Magnoliopsida; order Arecales; family Arecaceae; genus Areca; species Areca catechu. The sequence continues at coordinate 48,663,904 of CM038045.1, read as the reverse complement.
AAAGTGGGCAAGGGGAGAGCTTACTGGCGAGGATGCGGCCAGTAGCACCAGGTTTCCGATGGTAGTAGAGGCCGAAAGGCTTCAAAAAGTTTTAGACCAAAAGAGGGCAGAGGGATTAGGGAGGAAGGAAAAGAGATCTTTGGGTAGCAGAGGCTTGGTTTTGTGATCCGACGGTTGTCGGAGATGAGGAAGAGGGTGGCAGAGGCTTGATTTGACTCGATGAGAGGCGATGAGGGTTTTTTTAAAAAAATTTCCAAATAAGGATATACTTGGCTCGATGATAGATAAGTCCAACCGTTCGCCTGTTCGACCCCCCTTTGACCATTGTTCATCTATCCATGATGATATTGTAATTTTATCATCCGATCGGGCTCACCTATTCAGCCAAACTTCTCATTCCTTTTTTTTCTTTTTTTCCTTTTTTTTTTTTTTTTTTTTTTTGAAGTTTTTGAAGTAAAACCGACAAGGCTTGCCGAGTTTAATCCAAAATAGGTCCAGGTGAGCCGGGCCTCACATATATAGTTAGAATCATACTTTGTCGCAACCAACTTAAGTGATACGGTCAGATTTGGGTTTAAATTAATTTTCATCGTCAGAGACCACCTGCCGATGGCTTTTCTATTCTTAGCGATCATATCAATTTTCATCTACCAACATTAATTCTTTGCTTGCCTTCCTAATTTTCCGTGATAAATCTATTCAACCATGGTGGTGGGGAGATTAGGATACATGAGTGAGGATTGCTGACAGAAACAGGAATACAAATTAAAAAGAACCGAGGAGGAGGCTGGCTTCTTGTAGGGGTCGAATATGCCTGTTCTTATTCCGCATTTTACTCAAGCCTTTCATATCCCCAAGCCTTCGTTCGAAATGAAGCATTGCCGCATGTCTGCTTCTTTAGGTTCTTTATATATATATATATATATATATATATATATATATATATAAGCATTGCCTGTTTTCTTCGATAAAATTATTAATTTCTATTAGAGGTGCATTTATCGGAAGAGAATTGTGATCACCTATGCTTCCTCTCACATGAGCACTGTTATTTAATAGTTTTTGGCTTCCATGGAAAGCAAGGCTCTGGAGGTTAATAAAAACAGTTTGGACCAGCCTCAGCCCTACACTAGGCTTTCATATGGGCCATGTTTTCTAATCGTTTTCTTATTGTTCCACATCAGTTTTAATGTTTATTTGCTTCGATCGCGGTGGGGCACAAACTGCACTCCCATTTAATAATTTATATTCTTTCTAAAAAGGCAACGAAGGAACTCATCCTCGACCAAAATATGTAAGGATATAAAAAAAATAAAAAAATTTAAATGGAAAGTCACAAACACAACAATACAATTAATACAAGAACTTACACCGTTTACCTACTATCAGGCTATTTCCACCGATACAAAGAATATCAAAATCTACTATCAACTTGAAATAATATAAAAATTTGAAAAAAGATTACTACTCAACAACAATTTGCTTACTATTTTCTAACAAAAAAATCCTCTTCTATCTGTACCTTTTAAGTACCTTTCCCATCTCATGAAGTCCATTTTGGAATGTTCTAAGAACCTTTTGGATCAATCTTGAAAGCTTGGATAGGGAAGAAGAATAAGAAAGCTCGGAACCATCAAAATCCTCTTTTCTCTATTTTTTTTAAAAAAAAGTATACACAAGAGAGAAATACATAATGACTTCATCAATCTCAATACAATAAAAGTTTCCTTTATTAATTCATCTTAACCTAATTAGCTAATGCATTAAATAAGTTCAAATTCAACTAAATCATTACATAAATTTTTGAATCGAATCCAAATTTAATTTAATAAATTAATTAATGAATTTGATATCATTAAACTCAACAACTTTAAATATTGAATATTCCCTGGCTAAGCCTACTAAACAATGCAAACCTCATGAATACCACCTGCATCTAGAGGCGTGCATCGACTCTATTGCAGGGGCCAGCGCTATCCCAAGTTCATGCACGGTGGCGAATCTAACATGCACGATGGTCTAGTATTCGATTATTAGAATGCTCGGAATTGCAAATGAACGTCTTCAGATGCGTTCGCATTCCCACCATATTTCAAAAGGAAAAAGAAAGATGAAAGAAAACGTTCTACCAATGGATGTTACACTACATATACGTACATGTGCCGTACACAAAGCCTAGAGAAAATGATTTTAGTTAAACTTTTTTCCTGATTGAAAGAATATATTTAGTTAAATTTAGTCTTGGGGTCTATCTGATAACTTGGTTCGGATATGAACCAGCGCTGCTGCATTTGTTTAGAAGCCTGAGCTCAACAAAAAGGCAGACAGCTGCCATTCCCTTCCCTTCATCTAAGCTCCTTTCTTTATGATTGTTGTCCCTCCGGATGTTGAGCTCTGGTCATCATTTTATTACAGATTCATCCTCTTAATGATTCCATGGGAATCAGCCTTTCTTCACCGAAAACTGCAGTACTAATTTGCTACACATAAATATAATGCATTGTCCTATTTGCATGCCAGATATCTTTTATTTGTTCGATACCTTCTATTCAGGTGCAAGTTGATCAACAAAATAGAAGAAGAGTGTGTTGCAAGTAATTTATGAGAAGCCACTTTTTTAGGTATTGCAATGATTCAGGTTGCAATGACTACATTTCGTACGATATTAGGCCCAAAGAAGCTGAAATTGAACACGAAAGCGTGACGTTAGATCCTGGATTTCCGGCTTGAAAACTCCATCGATCCAAGCGGTTTCTGGATTCAGCTTACCGAGTATTTCGAATTAATGTTTCTAATAGGAGTTCGATGTCGGCGCTTCGAAGAGCTTCAAACCCTCCGAGTGTGCAGGTGCCTAAATCCTATTGCTTTGTCTCGTCCTAAGAGCTCAAAGGCCAAAAAAGCTAGCCTGAGAGACTTCTGGTGCACCGTTGGAGAGCGTCTGCCGGATATTACTCGGAGATCCATGCTTCCAAGGTCTTCTGCTTGACCGTCGGCAATCATCTGAGTTGGTGGCATCAGGACTGCCGGTGAAGATGGCCTGGATGGGTGCAAAGCCAGAGAAAAGCTCGGTTAAGGTACATCGGGCGGTCGGTGGTACAAGTCCGGAACCATGAAAAGGATGAGATGGATTTGGTCGGAGCCTTCACCAGAGGAGGCCGACTACCTAGCCCGGCATTATCCAAAGGTTGCAAAGCTTCCGGTCGACGAGGTTGGTGGGGAAATGGAGCTCTGGCTGGCAAGAGGGCTCCTAGCCAAGTCTCTCGGCCGGAGGGTCATGGAGGAAGCGACGGCTCAAGATTTTCGTTAGCATGCCGGCATGAAGGGGGAGATCTCTGCTTTCAATTTGGAGAAGGGGTTCCTCCTCTTCCGATTCCAGGAGAAGGAAGAGCGTGATGCAGTGTTGCAGCGACCGTGGGTGGTCTTCGATCAGGCTCTGGCGGTGGAGCCATGGAGATCGCGGTTCCAACCTTCAACGGAATCCATTACCTCTGCCTTGACGTGGGTGAGGTTGCCGCAGCTCCCTGTGGAGTTTTGGAAGCCAGCAATGCTGTGGAACCTGGTTTGCTTAGCCGGTGATTTAGTTGTAGTGGATGAATGCATGACCAACCGGAGGAGAGTTGGATTCGCCCGAGATTGCATCCATATCAACCTTCATCGACCACTATGGCCTAGGATGCTAATTGGTGAACCTGGAGGTAACCGGTGGCAGCCCTTTATTTACGAGAACCTTGGTGGGGTGTATCTCCGGTGTAGCTTCTTCTACGACACAGGGGAATGTTGTCAAGGTAGTGATGAAGGTCAGATGGGGCTCCGATCTTCTAATTTGATCGAAGTGGAAGAAGGTGGAGAGGGGAATGGCGGTGGCAGTAAGGGCTTAGGTCCCTGGATCGTGGCAGTTTAGCAGTGGCTACCACAACCGGAGATAAAAGGTGGAGTTAGAAGGATTTCAGGTGATAGTGGAGTTCATAAACCAAAATCGGGCGATCAATTAAAGGAACCGGCAAGCTCAGACGGAGGGTGGACTGACCCTCTACTGGACACCGATGGGTGGTCCAAGCCAGTAAAGCTGGCACAGCGGCGATCACCACTTGATCATCCGGTGGCACCAGTGCCGATCATGGTACTGAGATGGGAGGTGGAGGTTGGTTTGGACCTCTGAATTTGGGGTTATAATGGGCTTAGGCGAGGAGGCCTATGAAGCTGGGAGGGAGGGGGCAGTGAGCTTGAGCCATTCAAAGCAAGCCCAGTCCCCTACATCTCAAGTGGGTCGAGCAGGGTACACGAGCCACCTCATCTCAATCTGATATCGTAGGGCCCAATAAAAGGCCTGGTAGAAAGAGCAATGCCCTGGTCAAGGGGCACCACATAGTGAATAATAACTTAGAACTGATCGGAAGCGACTGTCAGGAGGCTTTTATTTTCACAGTAGGAGGCCTGGGGGGACAGGCTATTGTACCATGTCAGGAGGCTTTGTAGGACAATGACATTCAGGGACAAGTGGGTCAGCTCATGCATGAGCCATAGATGATGGTGGAGCCTTTGGACTTGAGCCACAAGGAGGCAATTGACCGATTCAAACAAGCCATGCAGGAGGGAGGGGGTGAGCCCCTAGTTATGGATGGACTAGCAATTAGGATAGTTGAGATCAGACTGAGCGGAGCATAGGAGTGGACCCCCCTTCGCACTAGGTGTCATCATAAGGATTTTATTTTGGAACTTTCGGGGGGTAGGGAAACCTGCATTCCAGACTTCCTATGGTAGATTGATCCAACAGTATCCTAATATCTACATGCTGCTCGAGACCCATCTTTTATGGAGTAGCCTGGTTTGGATCATGAGGCGCCTTCAAACTATGTGGTGTACCTATACCTTTGAATCTAGAGGGTTATCGAGAGGGATCCTAGTGAAGTGGAGGTGTGGCTCAGTTAGGGTCAATGCTTTTCATAGGTGCGAGCAGCAAGAGGCCATGGTCATCTCAGAGCAGATTGGTGGCCCCTGGCTCCTCTCTGGAATCTATGCGAGTATCGAGTACAGGGAGAGGAGGACCCTCTGGTAGGAGATCTCTAGAGTGGTAGCCCAGGGCATTCCTTTTCTTGTTGCTGATGATTTCAATTATATTGTTGGCTCTCACGAGAAGTTGGGAGGCATGCACTTTGTGGACAACATTGATTCCAGGAAGTTTAGGGAGTTCATGGGTGACACGGGGCTGATTGATCTTGGTTACTCTAGCTCCCGCTTTACCTGATGTAACAAACATTTTGGTGCGGCTAGAGTCTGGGAGAGAATAGATCAGATGCTTGCTATTAATGGGTGGATGCATCGTTTTCTTGTGTACTTAGTTCACCGCCTCTCGAGGATTGCGTCGGATCACTGCCCACTCCTGATTACTATTAATTCCATGGTTTTGCCTAGACCCCCTTTCCATTTTGAAAAGTTCTGGACTTTGTACCTGAGGTTGTGGGAACTGATCAGAGAGATGTAGAGGATGCCTATTCGAGGAGATGCGAGGTACTAGATGCTCCAGAGATTGGAGCTAGCTAGATGTAGGCTCCTTTGGTGGAACCGGACTGAGGTTGGCAATATTTTCAAATAGATTGAGAAGGTGGACGCTAATATTGTGGAGCTACAGAGGCGTGAAGACCAGGAGGGGGCTCCAAGAGTCTAATCTGAGGAGGCTCCATTGCAGTCTCTCCACCCACCACTCATTATTGAGACAATAGGAGACTCTATGGAGGCAGAAGTCTAGAGTTCAGTGCATCAAAGAAAGTGACCGAAATATCAGATTCTTCCACCATTCAATTATGGTTCGGAGGTCCATCAATCGCATCAGGCAACTAAGAGGTGATGATGGTATGTTGGTGACTAATGGTGATCAGATTGGCAGATAGATTCTTTACTATTTCAGGTCGAGGTGGACTTTCCCGCTAAGGGAGGACCTTCCTATCTAGGGGCCTTAGTTAGTGGATAGAGTCTTCGATTAGGAGAACTCGAATCTCACCTAGCCGGTGTCATCTATTGAGGTGCAGGAGGCCCTCTAGTGTCTCAAGGAGGACAGAGCCTTGGGCCTGGATGGATTCCCTCCTTTCTTCTTCCATCGCTATTGGCCTATTATTAGGGATGATGTGATGGAGGTGGTGCAGGCAATCTTCCTTATTGGTATCCTTACCAAGTGGAAGAAAACTTTGATCACTCTTATTTCTAAGAGACCGGATGCTTCGGTGCCCAACCACTATAGACCTATCAGCCTTTGCACAACCCTCTACAAGATCTATGTGAAGATGCTTGTTAGGCAGCTTTAGCTGATTATTCCCCGTATCATCTATCTTGAGTAAAGGGCCTTTGTCAGTGATCGTAGCATCACTGATAATGTTCTCCTTGCTCAAGAATTTATGCATGATCTCAAGTGTGCCCCATCACGGTAGAGTTTCACGATGATCAAGCTGGATATGGAGTGGGCGTATGATCGTATGAGTTGGCATTTCCTTCGAAGGACTCTTCACAATTTTGGATTTCACCATAGATGGGTCAGCTAGATCATGGACTGTATTGAAGCCCCTTGCTTCGTCATCTTAGTGAATGGCATTTTGATTGATTATTTTCACTCAACGATTAGCCTTCGCCAAGGTTACCCTCTCTCTTCCTATCTATTTATCTTATATGCTGATGCTCTCTTCCAAGCTCTAAGAGGTGCTATCCAGGGGTCATCACTGGAGCCCTATTGGCCAACTCCTGAAGCCCAGCCCCTCTCTCATCTCCTGTTTGTAGATGATTGCCTTCTTATTGGTCGGGCGTCAATCCAGAATGCCAGATGTTTCAACACTATTATCCAGTTCTACTGTAGTAGATTGGGATAGCTGGTCAACCTACAAAAGTCTATTATTATCTTCAACCCCAGAACAAAGCCCCAGATGAAGCAAGCAATCCTTGCCAGACTAGGAATCTCAAAGTAGACTGGGACCTTCATCTACCTGGGTGTCACTATGATAGGTGCGAGGCTTTGAAAGATGGAGTGTAGGCCCTTGATGCAGCGAGTTCGTGATCATCTCCAGAATTGGCAGACCTCTTCTCTGTCTATAATGGATAGGCTTACCCTCATCAAATCTGTCCTGAGTTCCATCCTTATTTACCTCCTAGAGAGCACTCTATTGCCCAACTGCTACTTTAGGGAGATGGAGCAACTCTTCAAAAATTTTTTATGGAGTTCTACTCATAACCATCAGGGGATCCACCTGGTTTCTTGGGATACTATCACCAACCCTTCAAGGATGGTGGTCTTGGGATATAGTCACTTCTGGTCAAGAGAGAGGTACTTATTACTAGGCATGCTGCAAGATACCTCCTTCAACCTAACTATTTGTAAAGCAGGGTGATGAGAGCCTGCTATAGTGTCTGGAGCCACGACTCTAACACTTTGTTCATGCATGGCTGCTCACCTATTTAGAGGGAGATCTGTTCCCATGGTCCTATTGTGTTGGCCTAGGTCAGATGCTTGATCGAGGATGGATCCATGGTTGATGTGGGCTAGGATGCGTGGATCTCTAGTATGCCCTTATCTTGGTGGCCGACCATTGTCAGATGGAGTTGGTCGATAAGCTTTGAATCTCTGACTTGCTGATGGATGATAATAGAACATGGAGAGCTCAGAAGGTTACCAAACTTTTTGGGCCTCATCTAGCTGATCAGATCCTTGCCATCCCCATTTAGAGTCACTATTGTCAGGATTTGAGGGTTTGGGGCCAGTCCTGCAGCCTTAGAGTTCCTTCGAACACCCTTTATGATATCTACATGATACCTTCTGAGCCGAGGATGGAGGCTACCTAGATTTGGAGACTACATGTTCATCCGAGAGTTCAGCTTTTCCTTTGGAAGGTTGCCTGGGATCGCATCCCCACTAGGATATTACTTAGGTGCATGGTATGGATCTATCGGTGACTTGCCCTGTTTGCAATTCTGATGAGAAGTCCACTGAGCATGCCATCTTGTGATGTCCTATGGTGATACTTATTTGAAGGATGGCTAGGAGATGGCCTTGGAAGGAGGCTGAGGGTCCCTGGTTGTGTTCCTTCCTCGACATGCTCCAACATTGCCAGACCGAGGTTACTGCTCAGGTCGCCTACATTGCTTATCACATTTGGCTTTCTAGGAATAGCCTAGTCTTTGAGACTATTACCGATCTGGCATAAAGAGTCCTTCAAAAAGCCAGGTTCATGGCCATGGAGTACTGTCACTTTGATACTACTACTTTTCTTGCAGCCTAGGATCCCTGGGACTCCCATCCTGCTTCGGTAGCAGCCTGTAGAGCTTTAACATCTCCTAAGAGGCCCCTCCTCTGGACTTTGTCAAGATAAACTTTGATGGTAGTGTTTGAAGTGCTTTGGATGGCACTGGTTTTGTAATTCATGATTCTGAGGGCAGGTTGTTGGTAATGGGAGGCTCTTTTCTCTATGAGCCTACAGTTCCAAAAGCTAAACTCAGAACAATGTGGTTGAGCATCATTCATTCTAGACAGGAGTTGCATACCGATAGGATCCTCAACGAGGATGACTCTGCCACTATTATTGCTTGGATCCAAGACAGGTCAGCGTAGCGTCAGGTCCATCCTTTGCTTTGCAACATTTAGCACTTTTGGATCGTTGGTTACTTTGACGGTTCATCATATCTTTAGAGAGGCCATGTCATATCCCGACCGAATGTCCGAGCCAGGTGTGCATCAAATGGCCGCATATCCTTAGGATTCAATTCCATTGAATATGCAATGCCTATTTTTCAAATTAACATCCAGGCAATGATATAAAATAAATTTACTAAATCTTTATTTATTTCTAAAGTTTTTCAACCCAAACTAATAAATTAACAAAATTTCACTAAAAATCCATGATACAATATAAGCAAAGTGTAACTTGAATTTAAAATAGAACATGAACTAAAAAACTAACACCTAAACCCTAGCTCCTCACTAACTGGTCCCAAAGCTCGATTAATCTTCCAGATATGTAACAAAAATATAAAAAATAGAGGGTAAGCTTTATAAGATCAGTAGTTATCATTACCTCTAATATATGCATAAATATGTCAATAACAATTTGCAAACATATACAAATCATTCATCACAGAATAACGAGTTCATGACAAATAAAATGCTTCATCATGTTAAAATGCACATATAATTAATAAACAACATAACTATGAAAAGCTAACTATTTCTACTTTATTCTTCTAGTTTCTCTGACTATGACCACGATCGGTCCGTAGCTAATCCCGAAAGAGACTAGATCCTGACTATACATATCTTCCGCCGGTCATATACCAGTAATCGCCTCATTGGAAGTTCGAAAGGAAACTAGCTCTGATATCATACAAGGAATCATGCATACTCAACATGTGCCATGACAAAATCCAAAAGAAAATTAACTCCTGACTACACATACCGTCCGTTAGTCATATGCCAGTGATTTGTCTCACTAGAGGTCCGAAAAAAGACTAAGTCCTTTTGTGATCATAGTCGGATTAGAGAGCATTAACACCAAAACATCACCATTTATGCAATTCAACGCAGTTCAATTTATGCTAAATATATTTAACATTTCATAACATTCACAACATACCATAGAGCATATTTAATATGTAATACTATATATCAAGATAACTTACTTGAAAAAACTCTATCAATATATGCCTATTCGAGTCTCAACTCTGATTGCTCTATCGATAACAAGATAAAAATCCTGGCAGGATTAATCACATGATTATTTTTTTATCTAAAATAAACTAACATAAAAAAATGTCTCTTAGTCTAATTTGGATCTTGGCCTAAATTACTAAAAGAATCGGTTCAAATTTTATTATTATTTCAAACATTTTATTTTTCTTTTCTTCTTTCTCTCTCATCTCTCTTCTTTCTCTCTCCTCTCTCCCTCCTCTTCTCTTTCCTCTTTCTCTCTCCTCTATCTTTCCTCTCTTCTTCTTTCTCTCTCTTATTTTCTCTCTCCTCTTTCTCTTTTTTTTTCTTTTTTTATTTTCTTCTTTTTCTTTATTTTCTTCTTTTTCTTTCCTTCTTCCTTTTTTTCTTTCTTCTTCCTCGACTCCCCTCCTTGTTTGACTAGAGCATGCCTCTTATGGTTCTCGAAAGCCATGGAAGGTAGTGGATGGGGGAAGGGACTTGCCAAACATCGCCGGATGGAGGGTGGTCGGGCGATGGTCACCAGCGTTCGTCCGATTCGAGGAGGCCGAGAGGAAAAAAATCAAGAACATCCCTTTTACCCTATTGCTAAATAAGTATTTATGGGAAGATATACTTACTGGCATCGAGGGACTCACGGCCACTCACCAAAGAGGAGGAAATCAATCGAACAGGGGTTGATCGTGCATCCTGAGCGACAATGGAGGGAGGTTTTAAAGAGGAAACCGATTAGATTTTCTCATCGTATGGGGAGAACTTTGGTCAATCGAACTTCCTACCCCTCCACGACTCTCCACTAGCTGAATCCGACTCTCCTATGGCCTCCCTTCCATATTTTCCGGTGAGTTCTTCGGTGGGATAAACAGGGGCTCCGTCCCCTATTTTTTTCTGAGTTTTGACTTGAAGTCGGCAGCCTCTACCGACTTCAGCCCAAGCGGCCCAAAACAAGTGGACTTCATATTCTCCCCTCCTACAAAAAAAATTGGTCTCAAAATTTACATATTTGATTCATGAAATAGCTGAGGATACATGGCTTACATAGACTCTTCAAGTTCCCAAGTCGCTTCTCTCTTTGAATGGTTACTCTATTGTACTTTGACATAAGAAATTATACGTCGTCTTAAGACCTGTTCCTTCCTATCTACAATTCTCACTGGTTGCTCTTCATATGATAGATCTTCTCTTAGTTGGAGTGGTCCAACCTCAAGCACGTGATTAGAATTAGGTACATATTTTCATAGCATGGATACATGAAATACATTATGAACTCTAACCAATGATGGCGATTACACAAGATGGTAAGCTACCGCCCCAACCTTCTCCAAGATTTCAAAAAATCTCACATACCGAGGGCTTAATTTACCTCACATCCCGAATCTCATAACTCCTTTAGTAGGAGACACTTTAAGAAACACATGATCTCCTACTTGGAATTTCAATTCTCTCCTTCTATTATCTGCATAGCTCTTTTATCAGCTCTAGGCTCAAAGAAGCCACTTCCTAATAAGCCAAATTCTCTTGGTTATTTGTTGAATAATTTCTGGTTCCAAGAATTTTCTTTCACCAATATCATCCCAACAGACAGGTATCCTACACCATCTTCCATAAAAAGCTTCAAAGGGAGCCATTCGAATGAAAGCTTGATAACTGTTATTATATACAAACTCCACCAATGGTAAATGTTCCTCCTAAGATCTTTTGAGGTCCAATATGCATGCTTTTAACATATCTTTCAGGGTTTGAATAGTTCTTTCTGATTGGCCATCTATCTAGGGATAAAAAGCTGTACTAAATCCAACTTGGTCTTCATGGCTTGATATAAACTTTTCAAAATTGTGATACAAACCTTGTATCCTAATCAGACATAATTGATACTGAGATACCATGGACTTTGACAATTTCATCTATATATAACTTAGCTAACCTCTCCAAGGAAAAATTAACTTTGATGGGCAAGAAGTGTGCTGACTTAGTCAATTGATCCATAAATACCCAGATAGCATCAAATTCTTTAAGAGTTCTTGGCAAACTAGAAACAAAGTCCATCGTGATATGTTCCCACTTTCATATTGGGATGGTAAGGGGCTGCAATGGTCCTATAGGCCTTTGACATTCAGCTTTCACTTGTTGATAGTTTAAGTATTAGACAACATACAATGCTATCTCTCTTTTCATACCACTCCATCAGAAGTTATCTCGAAGATCTCTATACATTTTCGTATCTCCTAGATGCATAGTATAGGTAAAATTATGACCTTCTTCCAAGATTTCTCTTTTCAAGCTGCATCATTTGGAATAAACAATCTATTTCCAAACCTTAAGGATCCATTATCATGAATTTTAAATTCTATTGCCACTCTTGATTGTAACTTTTCTCTAATTCTTTATAATTCTAGATCACTTGTTTGAGATGTTTTAATTTTATCAATAAAAGTAGGTTGTACATTTAGAGCGGAGAGCTAGATTTCAGAATTCTACAACCATACTTCGATATTTAATTTTTCAAGATCTTGAAGAATATCCTTTTGCGCATGATCAAAGCTGCTATATTACCTCCCGACTTTCTACTTAAAGCATCGGCCACCACATTTGCGTTTTCCGGATGGTAGCTAATTGTTAAATCATAATCTTTTATAAACTCCAACAATCTTCTTTGCCTCACATTTAGTTCCTTTTGAGAAAATAGATATCTAAGACTTTTATAATCCGTAAATATTTCACAAGGTACTCTATATATATAGTGTCTCCAAATCTTTAGTACAAATATTATTGCTGCCAACTCCAAATCATGGATAGGATAATTCTACTCATAGAATTTTAACTGTCAAGAGGCATATACTACTACCTTCCCATTTTGCATAAGGACACATCCCAATCTCTTTTTAGATGCATCACTAAAAATAGTGAAACCTCTACTTCTAGTTGGTATGGTAAGGATAGGAGATGATACTAAACACTTCTTTAGTTCTTAGAAGCTTCTTTCGCATTCCGCGATCCATTTAAATTTTACTCCTTTATGAGTTAACTGAGTTAAAGGTATTGTAATGCGAGAGAATCCCTCTATAAATCTTTGGTAATATCTAGCTAACCCAAGAAAACTGTGGACCTCAATCACATTGGTTGGTCGATCCCAATACATAATTGCTTCTATCTTTATCAGATCAACAGGTATGCCATCTTTAGATATTATATGTCCAAGGAAAGAGATGCTTTCAAGCCAAAATTGATATTTCTTTAATTTTGCATAAAATTTTTGTGCTCTTAATATTTGTAATATTATCTTCAAATGTTCTTCATGTTCTTCATGATTCTGGGAATATACTAAAATATCATCTATGAATACGACTACACACCGATCCAAATAAGTCCTGAATACTCTATTCATCATATCCATAAAAGCTGCTGGAGCATTTGTTAATCCAAATGGAATGACCAAAAATTCATAATGTTCATACCTAGTCCAGAAGGCAGTCTTAGAAATATCATCAGTCTTAATTTTAATTGGTGATATCTGGACCGTAAATTAATTTTTGAAAATACTTAAGCACCCTGTAGCTGATCAAAAAGATCATCAATCCTTGGTAGAGGATACTTATTTTGAATTATCAACTTATTCAACTCTTTATAGTCAATACATAATCTCAAGCTTCCATCCTTCTTCTTGACAAAGAGTACTGGAGCATCCCACAATAAGACACTGGGCCTGATAAAATCCTTATCAAGTAGTTCCTGGAGTTGCTCCTTGAGCTCCTTTAATTCAGTTGGAGCCATCCAGTAAGGAGTTTTGAAGATAGGTTTTGAGCTAGGTATGAGATCAATAGCAAATTTTATCTCCCTATTAGGAAATAATCCTGGCAATTCTTCCGGAAACATATCTAGAAACTCCTTCACTACCGGAATATTCTCCAACTTCATTTCTCCTTGCTGAGAATTTATTACACTAGCCAGAAAATCCATGCAACCCTTTCTCAACATTCAATAGGCTTGCATAGCAGAAATAATTTTGATAGAAACATTCGCTTCATTACCAATGAAGCTAAAAGGTTCTTATCCTGGAATCTAGAAGATTACTTTCTTTTTAAAACAGTCCACTGTGGCATGATAAGAAGCAAACCAATCCATTCCTAGAATGATATCAAAATTTTTCATCTCTAATACTATCAGATCAAATACAAGATCATGATCTCCGATGCTCAGAGTGCAAGATGGACAAATCATGTTCACCATAATAATATCTCTATTTAGAGTAGTCACACTCATTTCATAATCCAATTTTTTAGGTATAATATTAACCTTCATAGCAAATCCAGATAAAATAAAAGGATGTGTTTCCTTAGACTCAATTAAGATAAAAGCATATGCAGATGCCACCTTAACAATACCTGTCACTACAACATTTGATGCCTGAGCATCCTGCTATGTCATGGCATAAACACGAGTTTGCGTCTTCAATTTTGGACATCCTCCATATCCCTACTCTAAGGGTTGGCCTTAATAAGAAGCTGGCGCATGTTAGATAGTCTGAGTAGGTGCTCCAGATACATTCGGATAAGGTTGTTGATAACCAGTATTCTGATGGAGTGGGCAATCTACAACCTTGTAATCCTACTGGCCACAATCAAAACATGCTCCAGAAAATTAGTGACAATCATGTACCAGGTGAAAACCTTGACACTTTGTACAATGGGGTCCATTACTCTGTTGAGGTCCTTTATTTTGCTCAAGTGCATTCCATGATTTTGATTTATTGCTAGAAGATCGACAACCTTGATGCCCATCAGACCTAAACCTTTTTTTCTATTGTCGCTCTCTCTTGCTGCATGTTGTCAACCTTTTGCTTAATAATCTTGGCCTTATTAACCACATCTCGATATGAATTTAATTGCATTGGCCTTATCCCAACATGGATCCTAGATACCGAACCTTTTTTAAATCTTCGAGCTTTGATGCCATCAATAGCCACCAAATCCGGAGCAAAACAAGATAACTCAGTAAACTTGGCTTCATACTGGGTCACCGTCATACTTCCTTGAATCAGCCTTGTAAATTCACTCTCTTTTTCAAATATGAGGCTCTTAGAAAAGTACATATCCATAAATTCTTGTCGAAATATATCCTAAGTGATTGGCCTGTCATAACCATGTTGCCTCTTGATAGCTTCCCACCACTCAAAAGCTTCCCCTTGTATCTAATAAGTAGCAAAACAGACTTTTTTATAGTCAGTGCAATCCATACTAGCAAAAGCCTTTTCCATCTCCTTAAGCTATTTCAGTGACTCAATGAGTTTGGTGGAGCCTACAAAAGTAAGTGGTGCTAGTTTCTTAAACTCAATAATCTCCTGATCTATCCTGAAAAACTAACCACCTCTATTTTCCTGTTATCACATATCCTGAACAAATCTAGCTAAGGCTTGTATGAGATTTGCTACCTGACCATCAGAACTAGCAGTCCTTTGATTATTGAGAACATCATGCTGCTGTCGAATAGGGCTGGCTGCTTGACTCTCACCCTAAGCTAGTAATAGACTACGAGCTGTCCTAGAGCTACTAGCAGCTCGAATTGTTCCTATTGCTCCAAAAGTATTATCCTTAAATTGAGAAGCACCATTGGTTGGGGAGATGTCTCGGGTCTGCAAGGCACTACGAATTTAAGAAGTGTAATCATTCGGGTGACTGCGATGCATATTTATAGCTTGAGGGTTTTTTGCAGTGTTGGATACCCTTATGGATCGAGTTTTGACCATTTCCACGTGGTTCACAAAAATATTAGTTTCAGTAATATTTAATTTACTAATACATATATATATATATTTAAATCATACAGTCATATCCTAACCAATTCTATCCTACACTCACTATCTATTCTAATATATAGGATCTTTGAACCATGCTCTGATACAACTAAATCTATCATGCCCTAATCTGATGCCCGAGCCAGGCATGTATCAAATGGCCGCATATCCTTGGGCTCAATTCCATCGAATATGCAAGGCCTATCTTTCAAATTGACATCCAGGCAATGATAGAAAGTAAATCACTTAATCTTTATTTATTTCTAAAGTTTTTCAATCCAAATTAATAAATGAATGAAATTTTACTAAAAATCCAAGATATAATATAAGCAAAGTATAACTAGAATTTAAAATAGAACATGAATTAAGAAACTAACACCTAAATCCTAGCTCCTAACTAACTTGTCTCAAAGCCAGATTGATCTTCCGGGTCTGTAATAAAAATATAGAAAACAATGATGAGCTTTATAGGCTCAGTAAGTTATCATCACCTCTAATATATATATAAATATGTCAACAATAATTTATAAATATACACAAATCATTCATCATAGAATAGCCAGCTCATGACAAAATAAATACATCACGTTAATATGCACATACAATTAACAAACAACATAACTATGGATGGCCAATCATTTCTACTTTACTCCTCTAGTCCCTTTGACTATGGCCATGATCGGTCCATGGCTATCCCGAAAGAGACTAGATTCTAACTACACATACCATCCACCGGTCATGTGCTAGTGATCATCCTACTAGAGACCTAGAAGGAAACAAACTCTGATATCACACAAGAATCATGCATACTCAGCATATGCTATAGCAAAATTCAAAAGGAAACTAGCTCCTGACGACACATACCATCTGTTGGTCATGTGCCAATGATCGCCCCATTAGAGGCCCGAAAAGAGACTAGGTCCTCGTATGATTATAGTTGGACTAAAAAGCATTTACACCAAAATATCATCATTTATCCAATTCAATGCAGCTCAATTTATGCTAAATATATTTAACATTTCATAATATTCATAACATACCATAAAGCATATTAAGCATGTAATACTAGATGTCAATATAACTTACCTGAAAGAACTCTATCAATATATTACCTATTCGAGTCTCAACTTTGACTGCTCTATCGACAAGAAGATGAAAATCCTAGTAGGATTAATCATATAATTAATTTTTTATCTAAAATAAATTAATATAGAAAAAATGGCTCTCAGTCTGATCTGTATCTTGGCCTAAATTACTAAAAGAATCAGTTCAAATTTTATTATTATTTCTAACATTTTATTTTTCTCTTCTTATTTTTTTCTCTCCTTCTCTCTCCTCTCTCCCTCTTTCTCTCTCTCCTCTTTCTCTCTCCTCTCTCTCCTCTCTCTCCTCTTCTCTTTTCTCTTTCTCTCTCCCCTCTTTCTCTCTCCTCTTTATCTCTCTTCTTTCTCTCCCCTCTTTATCTCTCATATCTCTTTCCTCTCTTTTTTTCTCTCTCCTCTTTTTTTTTCTTTTTTTCTTTTCTTCTTTTTCTTTATGTTCTTCTTTTTCTTTCCTTCTTCCTTTTTTTCTTTCTTCTTCCTCGCCTCCCATCCTTGTTTGGCCCGAGTATGCCTCTCATGGTTCTCGAAAATCATGATAGGTAGTGGACGGGGGAAAGAACTTGCCGAACATTGCTGGATGAAGGGTGGTTGGGTGGCAGTCATCGACGTCCGTCCGGTTCGAGGAGGCCAAGAGGAAAAAAAATCAAGAATATCTCTTTTACCCTATTTCTAAACAAGTATCTATGAAACGAGAGACCTACCGGCGTCGAGGGACTCACAGCCGCTCATCGAAGAGGAGGAAACTGGTCAAACAGGGGTTGATCGTGCATCTTGAGCGACGATGGAGGTGGATTTTAAAAAGGAGACCGATGGGATTTTCTCATCGTATGAGGGAGAACTTCGGTTGATCGAACTTCCTACCCCTCCACGACTCTCTACCTGTCGAATCCGACTCCCCCACAACCTCCCTTCTATGTTTTCCGGTGAGTTCTTTGGTAGGATAAACAGGGACTCCGTCCTTTTTTTTTTCTGAGTTTCAACTTGATGTTGGTAGCCTCTACCGACTTCAGCCCAGGCAGCCCAAAATAAGTGAGCTTCACAGGCACACTCTGCTGCGGATTAGATTGCCTCTTTTGTTACTAGTACTCTGGAAATTGATCTTGGTACCATGGGAACTGTATTCCTCCCTCTCTTCAGGTTTTCTTTCTTTTGACCTTATAGGTGGCTCCTGTACCCTGTTTATCTGATCCCTTGTGTATTAAAAAAAACTCCATCCAATTACTAAGTCACATAATGGTCCTGCGAAGTTGTTAGAAGTCAAAGAGGGATAGGTTGCATAGGTCTAGGCACTCTAGCAATGTTGTAAATGGGCGAGATGCCCAAAGGGGCCCTAAGTTTCAACATGGAATAAGATGTAAATAAAAATAAGGCTTGCTTCCAATTTTAGCCCTGAAATAACTATGCTTGGTGCTACCCACATCTAAAGCTACAAATGGATCCAATTGATCCATGACCTGACCCAACCCAACTCGCTTAGATCCTATCCATCCATTTTTAAGGACCGTGGATCGAGGGCAGATCCTAAAATTAGATCCATTCAATTTTGCAGGTCAGATCTGGATTTACTGAATTCGGACCCACCCCGAACGAAACTTACTAATAATGCTAGGATCTAAATGTATTGGACCTCTAAATTATAATTTAAGACTTATATACAACTTGTTTTAATATAAAGATATATTTATCATTATTTTTTATATTTTAATTTATTTTTGAGAGTAATATTATTTGTTATCTATTTTATGGCTAATAATATTTTAGTTTTGTGATAATTAAATAAAGCATATTGTCTATATTTAATTTCAGGCTTGATCTAAAATCTAATTTTTTTAGATTATGATTGAATTATTCATGGACCTGATCTAACTCGATAATTCATTGGATCGAAAACTTTAACCATGGACACCAACCTGATTTTCAATTGGGTTGGGTCTGGATCTAATATTAGGATCTGATCAAAGAACCAAGTTAGATCGGGATCACTCATGACTCGATCCGACTCGATCCATTTTTATCTTTTCACATATCCAAGACCTATTTAGGCCAGACTGAGTTGGACTTAATGTTTTAAATGCGGGCCAGCTTTGGGCTTAGCCTGACCCACAAAATTGATGCCTCAATGTATAAGCTTTGATAATTTGATTGCTTGATGTATACATCATGGGTATTATTACCAAGACCTTAAATTTCAAACTCCAACCAAGCTTAAGCCTAACTTGGTTTAAATCTAGCTTGATATGAGGTTATCATGCAATGTATCCCATCTCCACCAACATCATAGACATGTTTCTAAAGAAAAGGAAAACAATTATCATAATGCAAATGCAAAATCCTTTGGGTGAATTACCAACACATGGTATCGCATTTCTATCACGTCTATATATACTTGCCCTCTTTGTCTCTTGATAATACTCTAGTTCAACTCTTCTCTCCCCGACAGATAAAAAGCATAGAAGTGTACCGATCAATACAAGCAAGATATATCCATCCAAGTACATTCAAAGATTTAGATGAGAACATATTTCCTTTGTACATGTTGCAATTAATCACACTAATCTAAGTATACCAAAATATATCTGAAAAGGCATTTTTCACGCCCAAAACATCTTCTTGAAAAGGCTTCTTCTTCTTTTTCTTTTCTTTTTTTTTTTTTTTTTTTGCCTATTTACTTTTCCATCCCCTCCTATTCTGAAACACTTATGACTTGGATAAGATGTCCGAGTTGGCATGCAATCAAGCTCATAATATAGGTACATTGCAGGATGCCTATAATGCGTGCAGGAATCTTTTGTCCAGATGCATTTGCTACACACTTGGTTGTAATCCAAATAGCAAAACCATGATAGCAGTCTGGCCCAGTGACTACCTAACACATATAATGAGGTATGAAAGTAATGCGGTCCAGTGCTCCTAGTTTAAAGCACCATGTTGGGTTCTGCGGTCCTAGCTTTCATGCTAGCCTTTATTTAATCTCAAACTGAATGTACGGTGCAATAGGTCGGATCAAACTAAATCATAGTCTCGATGTGATTTTGTTTTTTGATCGGATTTGATATTGGACTCGGATCCGATCCCAATAAAAGATCGGATAGGATTGGATCATATCCATGATCAAGATTTTTGATCTAATGGATTATTCAAATCGGTTCGAGTTGTACCCATCTATACATATCTCATTCCAAAAAATTTGAATCTAGATCGAGTCTAGGTTGGATCCGGATCAAACATAACTAATTATATGTTATTACCATATAATTAATCATTAATAATCACATAAAATAGACACATATATAATATTTTTTAAAATAAATTAAAATATAAAAATAATTTTAACTATCTCATTAAAGATTTGCTCTACAATACTTTAATCACAGCTCATAGATCTAAACGAGTTCGGTCCCATCCTCATTTCATATCCGGATTGGATCGATAAAATTAAAAAAAAAATCCAAAATTGATCGGAAAAAATCAAGCGGATCGAGTTAGATTTGAATTTAGTAAATCCAAATCTAATCCAAAAAATAGATGGATTGAATTTTAGCGGTCGGATCTAATTTTATTAATTTTTTTAAAAAAAAATCGACAAGATCTAAATGGATTAGACCGAGATAATTTGTATCACGGGTCAATCCCAAGCATTTAAACCTAAATTGGATGCATAAAAAAGTCGATACGAGGCGCGGTCATACTGCACATTTTCTTGTCTGGAGATGGCTTATTTTGGAAAAAGAGGTTGCCTTAACAAACTTTTTTCCTTTTTTTTTTTTTTTTTTTTTTTTTTGTATTTTTTTTACTAGCGTAGGGTTCGTGAAGATGATAGGGCCTTTCAAAAGGGAGTTAACCAACATCATCTATATACAGTAGAAGGTGCAACCCATGTCCATTCCATAATTGTAAAGTTTTAGGTTTCTTTTGCTTGTTTGGATAAAAATTAAAATGAGACTCTGTTTACACTAAAGAGTAGAAACCCATGGATGGAACGAACCGGAGACGCATTGGTCCAAATGGGTGCCACGTGGGTGCATCGTGCCATCTCTCAGGTTCTCGTACCACAGAGGTGCGTTCTGCTGGCACGACTGCGACGGCTTTGAGTGCAATTCCTCGATAACTTACTTCACAAGAGAGAAGGGTACCAATCACCTTGCAGATTTGAATCTTATGGCAGTGGATGAAGCCACCACCAACTCCTTGTCGCGCCTGTTATCGCTCCACGTGGAACGTCCTGAGACCATCGCTGATCTCGGCCATGTGACTGACGTTCAATTTTTTATTTTTTATTTTTTTTTTTTTATTTTTTTTATTTTTTTTTTTTTTGAGCCGCAGCAACAAGCCTGGTGTTTGGCCGTGTGGACCAGCACCCAACGCAAATATTGAAGGGCCTGTTTGTTAAAAATCTTCCTGATGTACCCGGACAAGATAGTGCTGGAAGGCTGGGTGTGCCAAAATAGACTAAAGCACCGATCCACCCTGATCCGGTCTCTCCCATTTAATTATATTAATTTTTAAAATTTAATTAGATTGCTTTCTATGTGACTGAATATTTTAAAAATATTTTGATCTAAAAAAATATACCGAGTCATCTTCGTAATATTCTTCTTTCTGGTTTTTTGAATAAATTTATACTAGACTGATATATTATAAATATTCTGATTTATTAAAAATTAATTTAATATCATTTTATAAAAAAAAAATAATTAATTAGCTTAATTTTAATTTAAATTTTAAAAAAATCAATCTAAATTAAACCGTCTATCTAACCATTTTTCATGTATATATATAATATACTATTTATTTATTTATAATTTTATATAAAATACTTTTTATATTTAAATAGTCTATGAATATCAATCCCTGGGTATTGATTTTTATGTTTAAACTTGACACAATCCATTTAGCCTAAGCAATTAAATGTCAATATAAAATACTTTTTTATATTTAAATAGTCTATTGAATATCAATCCTCTGGGGTATTGAATTTTTATGTTTAAACTTGGCACAATCCATTTAGCCTAAGCAATTAAATGTCAATCCTATAAACTAAGCCGAACTAAATTTTTTGGATCGGTTTCAAACAATTTTTGCAAACTGTCGGCTTGGTTTCGACTACAATCCTAGGAAACTTCTTTAAATTGGTCTAGTTTTGAATGGATCTTCAAACTAACCCGATGAACTCATGAACACCCAGACTAGAAGGAAAAAAGGAGGCAATGGGAGTGTAAAGGGCGCAAGCAAGGGATCAAAGATTCCAATTGCCATCAGAAGGAAGATCTAAAAAGATTATTCTTTCAGTCTTGTAAGATTCGGGCCTGCAACTAAATGATCTCTCTCTCTCTCTCTCTCTCTCTCTCTCTCTCTCTCTCTCTCTCTCTCTCTCTCTCCCCTTTCAATCCTATGGCCTGGCAAGTTATTCCAAACAGGCCCCTGGAGTTCAAAAAATTTTAAAGTTGCCCAAAAAAATAATGAAACCATCAAATATTTAAAGATTGAAGACAGATTTTCGTGAAAAAAAAAAAAGAGATGGTTTAGATATTTATTTACGGTTTCATATTCACAAAAGCATAAAGAGAAGAAATAGTGATAAGAAATATTAAAAACCTATAAGAATTAGCATTATATGTTTAGTTGTTGTTGAACCTTTCACGGACAGCTTACAAATTTTGTCCAGCACTATAATAGTTTATAACTCATTTAGCTTTTGAGAATAAATTTTAAAATAGATCGAGGAAAGCATCATAACAAAGATTAACAATTTTGAATAATTTAATTTTGAATTTTAAAATGAATCTATTGTCGCGAGTCTCTGGTTCCCTGATGATGAGCTCGATCTCTTGTTGAGGTAGTAGTTGATATGTCAAGGTTTGGTGGTCTAGCATAGCAAATAGGCTCCACTCGCTTCAGACAATCAATATCGGCCTGTCTAGTCCACCCGTCCGCACATGCTTCCAGTGTGGTGGTCATCAGTATTTGCCATCTAAAGAATGCCCTACCATAAGGATATGATGGCCTAGCCACCACTCCCTGCCTCACCTATTATGGCATGATTTCCTACTTTGAGAGTACCTGTAATAGTTAGAGTATGCTAACCATCATTTCCTGTCCTTAAGCATCAGGTACATGTCTATAAACTGATTACCGAAAATCTTCCAAGTAAGGCGAATAAGGACAGGGTAAGGACACAAAGAGAAGAACAAGGAAAGAAGATTGGGACGGAACTAAGAGTCTACTCTTCTCAAGAGTTATCTCCTTTTATCATAAAAGAACCCTCTTCTTGTACTTATATCTGGGCACACCTTGAGCTTTCCTGGATTAAGTCTTCTATAGCTCACCACCTGAGTAAAATTCCCATAAACCATCCGCACATACTTTCTATTTTTCCGAAGTACCTCGGCCTCCATGACTTTACTCATCAATGTACCATCCCTTAGGAAGTGGGACTAAGATGCACTGAGATTCCCTTCTCCCATAGATTTTGTACTGTTCCTCTTTCTCTCCTTCATTTCTTCTCTAGCTCCTCTCTCGCTCTTACTCCAAGCCTAAAGGGGACTCCAAGCCTTCTCTGCTTGTCTCTCTAGAAGATTGACTTAGGCATTAGAGGGTCCACCATCGAGAACCCATCCTTGATGTGTCAGACTTTTCTGATCTTCTCTATTTTACATGAATGACTCCCAGTGATAGGATCTAGTGAGGGCTCTTGGCTCCTCATTAGTATCTACTCATGCTCCAATCCTGTCCGAGCCAAGCCCAAGTCAGCATCACCTCCCAAAGATCCACAACAATGGTTAGCTATCTACCAGGTGGAGAGATGCTATGCTAGAAAGCTCTTTTTTCTTCCTAGAGACCTACAAGGAAGTCCACTCATCACAAATCCTCTAGGAGACCCTTTAATGCATAAGTTAACCAGAAGTTTTGGCAATGATAGAAAAAAATAGGGAGAATGGCAAGTCTCGAAACTTTCTCTATGGAGGAATGACTTATCTTAAGGTTCCCTTTGCCTCCCTTTGTATAAAAGGGAGTGAGTAGACTGATTATAACCACTTGATTTATTATGATCTAGAGAATCTATGCTCGTTAAAGATAGTAAGGCATTAGCTGGTGGATATGGAGAATCTCTATTCATTATGAAAGTAGAGATGGTGGAAAATTCCAATTTGTTATAGAAAGTGAAGGTTCTAGTCATGAGTGCCATATATGGCCAGAGATTTAAAGTATTGCAAGATGGCCTTCATTCATGTCATTAGTGGTGATGTTAGGGAGATTATTGGCTATGCCATTGAGCTCGGTGATCTACCAAGCAAAGCAGTCGCCAGGGTTAGTCAGTGACCAAGCTCTGGGCAGTTGGTGTCCTAAGTCGTAGACTTAGTTTTCCTTTGACCATGTACCTTCTCTCGTAGAGGTTGTCGATGGTGATGTTATCTCCTCGATTATGGTCTAATTTTAGAGGTCAAGAAAATGACTAATACTCCAAACATTTGTCCCCCACTCCTTAGTGCAAAGTCATTGGTTGATTTGGGTGATGGGAGTAGTTAGCTAATAGGGTCATTTTCTTCTCGTTAGATGATCCCATAGTGAGATTCCTTGGACTAGTGCCATGCTCTAACATTTGTGCTATCCCATAGAAGCTTCTAGACTCAAGATTCAAGCCATCCCTTCAATTCCGGTGCCATGATTATAAGGATGCGAGAACCCAAGTAGCTATTGGAATCATTCAAATTCAAGGATCTTTGAGATATCATGGTAGCTTACCAAAGGCCGACACGTGGCAAATACATAATCGCGGTGGTCTGTACAGCTTATTATGCTCAGCCAAAGAGCTACAATATCAAAATTTCAACTAGGTACATTAAATTGCCGGTTGATCAAGACCATTAGTGACTATATAAATAGAGGGGACTGGTCTTCTTTCTTTCTTATGTAGTTCAAACTTTTTGTGACTGAAATAGTTGTAATATGAAGTTGTTTACTTAATGAAAAATCATATTTTGTTTACCTTTTATATGTACGCTTTTGCTCCTCTTAGGTAATATTAGGCTTTCAAGCTTGGTTTTAAACTATGGTTGAAATTGCTTTAAGTCTAAGCTGAAGCCAAGTGTTGCCCAGTAAGCAACCCAAGAAGGTGGGTGATTAGGTTTCTAAAAAACTATTTACAAGATATGTGCCAATTCAATAATCAATCAAGTGCTAGTGAGATGCAAGTGTTGTGTGCTCTTAAAGAGTATGCAGCGAAAATTTAAATTGCAATGAAGATAAGAGCAAATAGAGAGAAATAATCAATTACAAATATAAAGCAAGTATAGTGGTTTGGTGCTCTCAAAGGCACGTATGTCCACTCCCCAAGGTCCACTCAAAAATTTACTATAATCACACACGATTATAGCCGATTAGTTTTCCGGGCTCACTAATTAAAATCCCTTTGGTTTTCACAAGGCTCACCAAAAGAAACCTCTTGGTTTTCAAAGGCTAACCAAAAATCTCCTTAATTTTTAACTAGTCTAACAAAAACCTCCTGGTTTTCAACTAGGCTAACCAAAAATCTTGTTACAATAAAGATATGAATTGAAGTAAAGAATACAATAAAAGCTTTCTAATAAAAAAATGTTATCTCTTTGAAGCTTGATGAAGATGCTTGTCTTCAATTCGATGAGTCTTAATCAATGCTCAAAAAGGTTGGACTTGAGTGCTCTTCATTACTTTGAATGCTTGAAGGCTTCTTTAGCTTGAAAGTAGTTGCTCTCAATGAATGTGTGAGTGAATGAGCTTTCTTCTTTTCCTTTTTCTCTTCTCTCTTGATTAAATTTGAGTTTAATCCTCTTAAATACCATCCCAAGGCTTAAATGACAGTTTATGACCGTTGGAGAGGTAAAAACAGCCGTTGGAGGGCAAAAGAGTCAAGTTTTGCATTTGAAAAACTAGCCATTACTATTTCTAGAACTCCAAGTATCGATACTTCAGTCCTTGAGTTGACACTTAGGATCGACACTTAGTTCCATGAGTCGACACTTAACTCAAAATTTAGCCTTGAAGCTCTCTGAAAATCTCAGGTGAGTCGATACTTGAGTCGACACTTGACATCCATGAGTCGACACTTAAAGCAGATCTTGTATTTTAGCATGTTTTGGAAAAATCTGTCTCAGGCTTTGAGTCGATAGCTTGAATCGACACTTGAGTAGCATGAGTTGACATTCAAGCATGCCATCTGAAACTTTTTTTGCATGCCGGCTTGAGTCAATACTTGCATTGTCATGAGTCGACACTTGAACTATGAGTCGACACTTGCTGAAACTTCTTCAAAAATGACTGAAACTCTGCTGAATTCTTTTTCAACTGAACTCTTTAATTCCTTTCAAAAAACTCTTAAATACTTAAGTCCATTAATCATTGATGTTTCATCCATAGAAAGGGCTTCTTCAATCATTTGACAAGCAATTTAATTTGACTAACTTGATGACTACTTTTTCCTTAATAAAATATACTTTAGCAAACTGTTAGTACTCAGTTATACTTAAGTATTTTGTTAATCATCAAAATCAATAACGGAGTCAACAATCTCTCCCTTTTTGATGATAACAAAATCTTTAAATATAACACACACAAAAAAATTTCAAACAAAATGGGTCTTTGTGCAATGTATAAATGATAAATAGATTGTTTAGAACTAGAACTCATTTGTAATACATTAGAGTCATAAAGAGATATCAGAATTAAAATTGCATGAACCATGATACTCAATCATGTGTTTCAGAGTTAAAAACTGATTTCATAGAAATAGTGAGTGAGATTAATATCGAAATCATCTATACTTGAGCTCATAAAAAAAAATTAACAAAAGATTGAAGAGTGTAAATGCTCCCCCTCAAAGGGTGATCCAAAAATGATTTTCAAAGAATTTTCAAGAAAAATGCTACTTAAAAAGATTTTCAAAGAAATTTCAAAAAAAAATGTTGCTTAAAAAGATTTTCTTTTTAATACTCCCCTCACTTATTGCTCATATATTTTTCACTCATTGCTCACTCTTTTACTCTTTTGCTCTCTTTTTATTTCTCTTTTATTGATTCACTCCCCCGTACTATTTTATTTCTCTCTCCCTTTTTAGTTTTATTTTTCTTTTCATATAACTCTTCCCCTTTTTGTCATCATTAAAAAGTTGAAAAGAGAGAAAACACAAGTGATAAAATAGAAATTTGGTGGAATGATGCAAGAATTAATGACTACATCTGAAACTGAAAGAGTTAATATATATATATATATATATATATATATATATATATATAAGTTTCATACATTGATACATGAAATTTGATACAAAGAAATAAATACATAGAAATGCATACAAGTAATGTTGAAATATAAACTAACTAAACATGGAGACTATCCTAATGAGAATGCTCCTCATCAGAGGATGACCTAATGTCAATCGGTCCAGTATCTCTAGAAGGTTGGGATCGTGGCAACATCGGCTGGAGATCTAAGAGTCTAGTCCAGATCGGTCTCGAAATATCGCGATGGCGTCATCCTCTATGTCTGACATAAGCTCTGCCTCTGGCTAGTGCTGAAGAGGAAGATACTATATTAGTAGTAGGAACAGAACAGACCGGAGCGGCTGTATCAAAATCAGCAGGAAAGGGGGTATGATCAAAAATGGATCCATAATCAAGATGGTGGAAATCGAGGGTATAAAATCCCAGTTCCCTGATAAGGGAAGATGTATGCATAGGTGGAGAATGTATCATAGGTGTATCCGAAGATGGAATGATAGGAGTAGGTGTAGGAATAGAAGTGTGATGATCAGGTCTAGAGGGTGAGGAGGATAAAATCGAAGTCTGAAAAGATGATCGGGGTGTATCAGAAATGGGGCTCCTAGGAATATCCACTGCAACCTCCGGCTCTGGCTCCATCATAAAATCTGTCACATCAAACTCTACAGAGTCAGATGATCATCTGCCATATCAGGTCCTAGAGCTGATGGTGCTGGAGGTGGATCAGATGGTGCTAAAGCTGAAGGTGAAGGAGCTCTGCTCGATGGAGATTTAGCTAATACAGATAAAATAGCAAAGATGCCATCACTCAATCCTTGATGGCTCTCCCTCATCTCAACAAACACCCTGTCGACTCGCTGACGAATAATCATCACCTCAGTCTTTATGCGAGCGACTCTATCCTCTAGACTATCTCCAGTACCAGGAATATCTATCTATGCAGGAGTGGCTGGCTCAGGCTAAGGAGCATGCTCTGGCTGGACCTCAGGGATATCACTGTATGGCTCTGAGGGCCCTCCCTCACCTGAAAAAATATGCTCCTCCTCCACCATCTCATCATCTCTGTCAGTGAACTAACCAGATCTATGCCATCTCCATTGGCCTTTGACTAGATGGTATCCCATCCTGTAAAGTAATCTGATGTCATAGATGTCTGTGTGTAGCAGCTATCTGTAAGGCTTGTCATCTATGACCACTCCATAAGCCCTAAAGAGCATCGTCAATCCCATCCCGTAGGGCAGACACAGTCTTTGGCTGATCGATGCCTCTATCAACTAATATACCATAAGCACTGGGAGGCATACCGGAATGCGCTGTACAAGAGACATCATGACCAAAAGCTCGTGCTCTGTGATGAAGTCAAATTGTCTAGTCTTCGGCTGAAGAATCCGGGCTACAATATGGTGCAGTAACCTCATCTCAAGCATCAGTCTCGAAGCAACTACAGTGGCTCCCTCAGGAAGATCGTTTGTCTCAAAAATACATCGAAGTCCACTAATCCTATCTACTAGAGCATCAACAACAGATCCTCTTATAGGAATGTCCCATACTTGCTCAGAATCTCTATAGATATGGGAATATCTCTGCCACGGACCTGTACTATCCAGCCATCACTACCTCAGGCAAGTGATCCGTAGAACTCTCTAATCATACCCGAATAAAATCTCTCTGATAATGAGCAAAAAGGTGCCAAACCAGCATCCCTCAACCACTGGCCAATCCGAAAGTGCTGCTGGTCTAGGAAATTAAAGTCCACTTGACGACCACCAATGATAGTCTTCGATCCCATCCTATTTGCTGCAGAAACAGGGGTTCTGGCAAGAGCATCAGGCTCATCTGCTACTCTATCCTCATACCTAGCCTTAGTTCTTCTTTCTTCCTCATGAATAGATGGTCTAGGATGCCGGACAACTTGTTTTCTAGGACCCATTTCAAGAAAACAAGGAAAGAAAGCAAGGAAGGGGAGAAAACTAGGGTTTCTTTGATGAAAACTGGTAAAACAAGATGAAGAGCAGTAGGAAATCGAAAAGAACCTATCCCAAACGAAGAATCGAGCAGTTGAACCTGAAATTTGGAGGGAAGGAGATGATGGAAAACTGTTTGGGGATGAGTCAACAAAATTGGAGTGAAAAACTCAAAGAAAACACTTCATTTTTCATTTTATCTCGATCTGTCGCCGTTCAAGTGTCGACTCACGACACAGAGTCAAGTGTCAACACTTCTAGATGTCGACACTTTAAGTGTCGACACTTCGACTTAAAACTATGAAAAAAATGAGAAAATGACCATTGATCAAAATAGAATAGGATTTCAAGGAATTTAGAGAGATTAAACATGATTTTCAAGCAATTTTGATCAAACAAGAGTTAAAGATTGTGAAAAGATAGAAGATTTCAATCAAAAGGGTTGATGACCCCTAATTATCTTCTAATCATACTGAACCAATCCTCTTGGTCAATATATCAGCTAGTTGCATTTCATAACACATAAATTCAAGCATAATATCATTATTTTCAACATGATTTCTAATAAAATGATGCCTAATTTCAATATATTTACTTCTAGAGTGCTGAACAGGATTTTTAGTTAAATGTATAGCACTAGTGTTATCACATCTTATGGGTATCTTAGTTAATTTAATTTCAAAATCTTCAAGTTATTACTTAATCCACAAGATTTGAGCACAACAACTTCCTTCTGCAATATACTCAGCCTCAGTTGTGGATAATGCAACTAAAGTTTGTTCTTGTTAAACCAAGAGATTAAGTTAACTCCAAGAAATTGGCAAGTTTCACTTTTGCTTTTTTCTATCTAATTTATACCCAGCAAAATCAGCATCTGAATATCCAATCAAATCAATAGATGAATCTCTAAGAATACCACAAACCAATATCAATTGAACCAGATAGATATCTAAATATGTGCTTAATAGCCAACAGATGAGATTC
Source organism: Areca catechu (assembly GCA_021397845.1). Lineage (NCBI taxonomy): Eukaryota > Viridiplantae > Streptophyta > Magnoliopsida > Arecales > Arecaceae > Areca > Areca catechu. The sequence goes on along the minus strand of CM038045.1, from coordinate 48,634,130 downwards.
TTTTGGATCAGACTAATATCTAACATACATACAAATACTAAACATGATATCTGGTCTACTAGCAGTTAAATATAATAAAGAACCAATCATTCTTTATATAATTTTTGATCAATAGATTTACCATGCTCATCTTTATCAAGTTTACGAGAGGGGCTCATAGGTGTACCTATTATCTTAGTAGTCTCCATCCCAAACTTCTTTAGGATTTCTCTTGTATACTTAGCTTGGTTGATGAAGATCCCTTCTTTAGTTTGCTTGATTTGGAGTCCGAGGAAAAAAGTTGAGTTCATCCATCATACTCATCTCGAACTCACTTTGCATATGCTTGGCAAATTCTTGACAAAGAATTTCATTAGTAGCATCGAATATAATGTCATCAACATAAATTATACTACTAAGATATCATTATTTTTTCTTTTTAGAAATAATGTAGTATCAACATGGCCTCTAAAGAAATCATTTTAATTAAAAACTTGCTGAGTCTTTCGTACCATACTCGGGATGCTTGCTTTAAATCATAGAGTACTTTGTGTAGTTTGAAAACATGATCAGGATAAGCATGATTTTCAAATCCAGGTGGTTGTTTAACAAATACTTCTTCAGCTATAAAATTATTTATAAAAGCACTTTTGACATCCATTTAAAATAATTTAAAATTCATAAAATATGCAAAAGCTAATAATAGTCTAATTGCCTCAAGTCTAGCAACAGAAGCAAATGTTTCATCAAAATCAATCATTTCCTCCTGATTGTAGTTTTTGGCAACTAGCCTAGCTTTATTTCTAGTAACTATACCTGTTACGGCCGTTATGATGACGTGGCATATCTCAGATTTCACTGGGCGTGATTCACGCCATGTGGAGTTTTTTCGGCAAAGTCAGATGTGGCTTTGCCTCGGTCGAAGTCGAGGTCGGTCCAGGCCTTCTTGCCGCTCCGCCAGGTGTCCACCCAGGAGGGGTCCACCTCGGTCGAAGCCAGCGACCCCCCTGCTCCCTCGCCAGGTGGCGCCATGAGACGATCCCACGTCGGCCGAGGTCGAGCTGGGCCCCCTCGCTCCTTCGCCAGGTGGCGCCCGGAGACGTGACCACCTCGATCGAAGTCGAGCGCCCCTCTGCGCTCTGCCAGGTGTCCACCAAGGAGGGGTCCACCTCGGCTGAAGCCGGCGGCCCCCCTGCTCCCTCGCCAGGTGGCGCCCTGAGACGGCCCCACCTCGGCCAAGGTTGAGCCGGCCCCCTCGCTCCTTCGCCAGGTGGCGCCCGGAGACGGGACCACCTCGGCCGAAGTCGAGCGCCCCTCTGCCGCTCCGCCAGGTGTCCATCCAGGAGGGCTCCACCTCGGCCAAAGCCGGCGGCCCCCCTACTCCCTCGCCAGGTGGCATCATGAGACGGTCCCACCTCGGCCGAGGTCGAGCCGGGCCCCCTCGCTCCTTCACCAGGTGGCACCCGGAGACGGGACCACCTCGGCGAAGTCGAGCACCCTCTTCCGCTCCGCCAGCTGTCCACCCAGGAGGGGTCCACCTCGGTCGAAGCCGGCGGCCTCCCTGCTCCCTCGCCAGTTGGCACCCTGAGACGGCCCCACCTCGGCCGAGGTCGAGCCGGGCCCCCTCGCTCCTTCGCTAGGTGGCACCCGGAGACGGGACCACCTCGGCCGAAGTCGAGCGCCCCTCTGCCGCTCCGCCAGGTGTCCACCCAGGAGGGGTCCACCACGGCCGTAGTCGGCGGCCCCCCTGCTCCCTCGCCAGGTGGCGCCCTGAGACGGTCCCACCTCGGCCGTGGTCGAGCCGGGCCCCCTCGCTCCTTCGCCAGGTGGCGCCCGAAGACGGGACCACCTCAGCCAAAGCCGAGCGCCCCTCTGCCGCTCCGCCAGGTGTCCACCCAGGAGGGATCCACCTCGATCGAGGCAGGCTAACCTGTGCAGAGAAGCTTCCGAGGAGCAGGGGCGCGAGCTCCGAGATTGCCCCTCGAGCCGTTCGCGCTGCACCCCGAGAAAAGTGCCCGTACGATCGGCAGCGACACGCGAAACATCACTTACATCGGCCCGACAGGTTCCGCAGTCGAGAGGCGAAGTCCTGACAAAACAGGACCCAATAACGGGCATCGTCGGTGCCTGGGAAGAAGAGCGCTCACACTCAGCCCAAGGTCTGGTCGGCGATCTGCCCGGCGCCCTCCCTTTACCCTTTCCTCGCTAGGCTCGGCAAGCAAGGCGGGGAAGCTGCCTGGTTCTTTGATCCAGAAGGGGAAAGGGGAAAGAGATGGAGGGGAGGAGGTGAAAGCGACGAAGGAGCCTCCCAAGGGCGGCAAACGAAAAGGCAACATGAGGAATTAAAAGGAGGGGAAGAGTAGATGATAAGAAAAGCAAGAAACAAAGGCTGGGAGAGGAGATTCTGTTCCAAGAGCAGGATCCAAGATCCCGGGAGGGGACCTTTGGCGCGAGCTCGATGGAAACCCGGCCGAATTTCTATTCTTCCTGAGACCTTTCTTGCTAGCACGATCTCTAAGTCTGGGACTCCTTCGGGGGCCCGTCTCAGAGATTCTGTTCCCTCTCGCCGTTTACTAACTTGACCGTCGGAGCTCCCTCGTCGGAATCTCCGGCCAGGGTTTCTGACCTTGTCTTGCAGGGTTGAGAGCTAGGAGACCCCGGGGCGAGACGGTCTAGTCAAATCGGCGGCTCCGAAGCCACAGGCGCGGCGGTGAGATCGGCAACAACACCATTTTCATCAAGTTTATTTATGTAAACCCATTTGGTGCCAATAATTGAAATATTAGAAGGTCTTTCAACTAAAGTCCAAACATTATTTCTTTCAAACTGATTTAATTCTTCTTGCATTGCATTAATCCAATTATGATCTTTTTCAGCTTCTTCAAAATATTTTGGTTCAATTTAAGAAACAAAAGCAATATTATCACATTCATTTCTAATTGAAGATCTTGTTCTTATCCCTTTTGATGGATCACCTAGAATTTACTCCTTGGGATGTCAATGAGCATACCTCCACTCTTTGGATAGATCTGGATGCTTTTGTGTGAATTAAATGACTTCTTCTCTTTCATTCTTGTCTTGATCTTCTTTATTCTCTTAAGAGAATTGATCATCCAAAGTCGGCTTTTTTAGTTCTTCAGCACCTGCACATGCATCAGAAGTATCCACTTTTTTAGAGGATTTGTTAGCAAATTCTTCAAATACTACATGCACAAATTCCTCTACTACTAAAGTTCTCTTATTAAAGACTCTGTATGCCCTGCTTGATATAGAGTATCCTAAGAAGATACCTTCATCAAACTTGACATCAAAATTTTCTAAATTATCTTTACCATTATTCATAATAAAGCATCGACAACCGAAAACTTGAAAAAATTTCAAAGTAAGTTTTCTTTGTTTCCAAAGCTCATAAGGAGTTTTCTTTAAAATAAGTTGAATTAAAACATGATTTAAAATATAGCATGCAGTATTTACAGCTTCAGTCCAAAAATATCTTGGCAAATCATTTTCACAAAGCATTGTACATGTCATTTCTTCTAAAATACGATTTTTTCTTTCTACTACCCCATTCTGTTGAGGTGTCCTAGGAACAGAAAAATTATGTTCAATTTCTTTTTCATTACAAAAGTTTTCAAAATCTTGATTTTCAAATTCAGAACCATGGTCACTACAAATACAAATAACTGAAGTACCTTTTTCATTGAAAACTTTTCGATAAAACTTTATAAAAGCTAAAATGATTCGTCTTTATGAGCTAAAAATAGTTACCATATAATCGAGAAAAGTCATCCACTATAACTAATCCATATCTCTTGCCTCCCAGGCTAGATGTCCTAGTTGGTCCAAAGAGATCCATATGGAGTAATTCTAATGGCCTAGAAGTTGAAGCAAAATTTTTAGGTTTGAAATATGTTTTTACTTATTTTCCAAATTGACATACTTCATAAATTTTATCTTTCTCAAAACTAAGTTTTGGAAAATCTCTTACTAAATACTTTTCGCATAACTTTGATAGTAAATACATGCTTGCATAACCTATTCTACGATATCACAGCCAACTAGTCTCATTAATAGTGGAATTCATTGCAACTAGGCATTCTCCATTAGGCAAAGATAGATCATCCAAATCAACTAGATAGATATTACCATGTCTTTTTCAATGAATTTTACTCTGATATTATCAGGACTAGCAATCATGCAGAAAGATGATTCAAAAATATCATGAAAATCTTTATCACAAAATTAACTAATGCTAAGCAGATTATGTCTCAAACCTTCAACTAAAAGAACATTATTAATCCAAGTAGAAGGGGAGATATGAACCTTACCGATACCAATAATTTTTCCTTTACCATTATCACCAAAGGTTACACTCCCTCTATTTAGTATCCCAAGAGAGGTGAATTGCTTCACATCTCCTATCATATATCTTGAGCAACCACTATCGAGACACACAGTCTTTTCTTTTCTTTGGTTGCAAGACACACCTGCAAAATAAATTAAGTTTTGGTTTTAGGTATCCAAGCCAACATGAGTCTTTTAGGGTTAGTACTAAGAGTTGTTCCTTTTGGAATACAAATCTTTCTAAAATTATTAATCTTTCTCAAATCACAATGGAATGCTTTATGACCTATCTTTTTTCAAGAAAAATATGTGATGCTTGATGATGCAGGAATAAAGAATATTTTGAAAAACTTTTGCTATTTTTGGGATTTAAAACCTAATCCAGCTTTATTAAAAATAGCTCTTTGATTGTTCAAAAGAAGATTCAACTTTTCAGAACTAAAGATAAATTTTTAACAAAAGGTTTTATTCTATCAAGCTCATCTTTATGTTTCTTGTTTTCTACTTCAAGATCTTTGCATTTCTTCAAAAGTTTATTGTTTGAAACATTGGCTTTAGATCTTTTCAAAACTTCATTTTTCATTGATAAAGCTTTGCTTCATTTTTCTTAAATATCAATTTTGTTTTTCAAATCATTAGCTTCATTCATAATATTAGAGTTTTCATGCGAGAAAGAGTTTGCATGCTTTTTCAACTTTTTATTTTCAGATATTATCAACTTATAATCATGCATTAACTTATCAAAAGCAGTTCTTAATTCATCAAAAGTATAATCAACTTACGATCAGAATGTACCTCTTCTTTCTGTTGTGCCATGAAGTAAAGATTTGCAACTTCGATTTGTTCTTCATCTGAGCTGGAGTCCTCACTATCACTCCAAGTCTCCATCATTGCTTTCTTCCTAAGCTTCTTTCTTGACTTCTTTAGGAGAGGGCAGTCGTACTTGTAATATCCAGGCTTCTTGCATTCGAAGCATTTGGTACCTCCTTCTCCTTATCCTTTTTTCCCTTTTCCTTGGTTGGAACTTTTTTTTGTAAGGGAATTTCTTTTTCCTCATAAATTTTCTAAATTTTCTTGCTATAAGAGCTTCATCATCCTCATTTTCTTCTTCTTCTTCTGATTCTTCATTTGAGGATTCTTCTTATGTTGTAGACTTGAAAGCTATACCTTTCTTCTTCTTGTTCATATCCATTGCTTTTTGCTTCAAGTTCAACTCATTAGTCATGAGTGAACCTACTAGCTGCTCCAATGGAAGTTTCTCAACATCTTTGGCTTCTTGAATAGCTGTTACTTTGGGATCCCATGATGTTGGAAGAGACCTAAGAATTTTGTTAATAAGATCGGCATTAGACATAATTTACCTAAGCTTCTCATGCCATTTACAATATTTATGCACCTAGTATATATGTCAGTGATTGATTCATTAGGTTTCATGCGAAACATCTCATAAGTGTGCACAAGCATATTAACCTTAGTATTTTTTACTTAATCGGTACCCTCAGAGTAACCTCAAGTGTGTTTCATATTTCTTTAGCTGAGGTGTATGTGGAGATCTTGTTGAACTCACTAGGATCCAATGCATAATAAAGAATACTCATTGCTTTCACATTGATCTCGAATTGTTTAATGTCATTTTCATCATAATCCTCTTCAAGATTGGGATGGAAACACCATTAACCACAACCGAAGGAATATGAGGACCATTGTTTATCACTTTTCATAAATTATAATCTATAGAATGCATGTAAATTCTCATCCTAGTTTTTCAATATATATAATTAGAGCCATTAAAATAAAATGGTCTATTTGAGGTTTGTCCCTCAACTACACTAGTACCAGGGGGCCTGCCATAGATCATTACTCAAGGTGGTTAGACCTATATACTGAGAACGTGACTCTGATACCACTTGTTGCCAGTAAGCAATCCAAGAGGGGAGGTGAATTGAGTTTCTAAAAAATTATTTGCAAGATGTGTGCCAATTCAATAATCAATCCAAGTGCTAGTGAGATGCAAGTGTTGTGTGCTCTTAAAGAGTATGCAGTGAAAGTTTAAATTGCAATGAAAATAAGAGCAAATAGAGAGAAACAATCAATCACAAATACAAAGCAAGTATAGTGGTTCGGTGCTCTCAAAGGTACCTATGTCCACTCCCCAAGGTTCACTTAGAAACTCACTATAATCACACATGATTACAGCCGATTAGTTTTTCGGGCTCACTAATAAAACCCCTTTTGGTTTTCACAAGGCTCACTAAAAGAAATCTCTTGATTTTCAAAGGCTAACAAAAATCTTCTTAATTTTCAACTAGGCTAACCAAAAACCTCCTTTATTTTCAACTAAGCTAACCAAAAATATTGTTACAACAAAGAATTAATTGAAGTAAAGAATACAAGAAAAGCTTTCTAATAAAAAGCTGTTATCTCTTTGAAGCTTGATGAAGATGCTTGTCTTCAATTCGATGAAGTCTTAATCAATGCTCAAAATGGTTGGACTTGAATGCTCTTGATTGCTTTGAATGCTTGAAGGCTTCTTTAGCATGAAAGTAGTTGCTCTCAATGAATGTGTGAGTGAATGAGCTTTTTTCTTTTCATTTTTCTCTTCTCTCTTGATTAAATTTGAGTTTAATCCTCTTAAATACCATCCCAAGGCTCAAATAATAGTTTATGACTATTGGAGAGGTGAAAATAGTCGTTGAGGGGCAAAAGGGTTGAGTTTGTATTTGAAAAAACTAGCTATTACTGTTTCCAAAACTCCAAGTATCGACACTTCAGTCCTAGAGTCGATACTTAGGGTCTACACTTAGTTCCCATGAGTCGACACTTAACTCAAAATTTAGCCTTGAAGCTCTCTGGAAATCTCAGGTGAGTCGACACTTGATCTGGTGAGTCGATACTTGAGTCGACACTTGACATCCATGAGTCGACACTTAAAGCAGATCTTGGATTTCAGCATGTTCTAAAAAAAATCTATCTCAGGCTTTGAGTAGATCCTTGAGTTGACACCTTAAGTCGATACTTGAGTGGCATGAGTCGATACTTCAAGCATACCATCTAAAATTTCTTTTTGCGTGCCAACTTGAGTCGACACTTGCACTATCATGAGTCGATACTTGAACTGTGAGTCAATACTTTGAATTAACACTTCCTGAAACTTCTTCAAAAATGATTGAAACTCTGCTGCATCCTTTTTCAACCGAACTCTTTAATTTCTTTCAAGCAACTCTTAAATATTTAAGTCCATTAATCATTGATGTTTCATCTATAGAAAGGGCTTCTTCAATCATTTGACAAGCAATTTAATTTGACTAACTTGATGATTACATTTTTTTTAATAAAAACATACTTTAGCAAACTATTAGTACTCAATTATACTTAAGTATTTTGTTAATCATCAAAATCAATAACGGAGTCAACACCAAAGCTGCCTTTTAGCTTGAAGTGGTTTTATCACTTTCATTTTAAGCATATGTCTGATTTGCTTTGCTCTAGTTATTTTAAGTCGAAGTAGCTTTTGTTAAGAATTTCTCGAGCTAATATCAAAGCTTTCAAGCTTCAATTGATTTTTGAGCTAATGTTGAAGCTCCTTAAATTTAGTTGAACTAATTGGCATTGAGGTTCACCCGAGTTGATGTTGAAGGTTTTAAGCTTTAGTTGCTTTGAGTCAAAGTAGTTTGTCATCGAAGCTTTTGAGCTTTAGTCACCTTCAATTGAAGTAGTTGTTGTCATCTATAGTCAAATCTTTAGCCAAAGCCGAGATCCCTCAAAACAAAGCATCCCTGATCTCAAGTCAGAGATCCCAACTTAGATTAGGGGTATCTCTTTGTAGTCGACCATAGTCATTTGAGGCTAAGCATATGTTTGGAGGTCCTAGCCAACACTAGGATATCTCCAAGAGGTTAGACTGTCGACCTAGTCGAGGAGATCTGGGCCATGGCCTATGTGTCTCCTTTCTAATAGTTGAGTCTTCAATTGCTTTACTAGATGTCTTGATCGGGACCAAGATATCTTTAAGAGGTTGATCCACTTCCGACCTTAATCAAGTCTTTAATTGTTTTGTCTGTCATTTTTTGCTAGCCGCTTTTTGTTAGCCACTTTCATTGGTTGCTTTTGATCGGTTCATCCAAGATCTTTGACACTTGGAGATTTCCGGGTCTTGAAAGAGGGCAAAGAAAAATATTCTATTTTTTATTGATATTCAATAGTACAAGCTCGGAAGCTTACTAATGATATATCATTAGATTTTCTATGTTCTAGGTCTTAGGGATGGTAGTGTTGTCATGTTCCTCTAGCTTATAAGCTCTTGGTCGGACAATATCCAAAATCTGACATGGGCTTTCCAAATTTAGGAATAGCTTGCCCTTTCAATGGGTTTGGATATCTCTACTCATTGGAGGATAATGTATCCTAGTTGGATTACTTTTATTTTGACTCTAACCTTGTAGTATTGGGACACCCACTATTGGTATGATGCCATCTTGATGCCAGCTCATTCCCTAGATTCTTTGAGCAAGTTAAGGTTCATGTGGAGCTGGTTTGAGTTGATTTGCTTGTCATGGTTCTTTACATGGATAGATAGAAATCCAATCTCGATCGGGATCACCACTTCAGTTTTAAAGGACACGTTGAAGGGCCTCTCTTTGATGGGGACCTGAGGTATAGTTCGATAGGCCCAAAAAATATTGTATAGCTCTTCGATCTAGAGTCCTTTTTCTTGGCTTAGCCTTGTCTTCAAACCCTACAAAATAGTTTGTTTGTCACCTCGACCTCTCTGTTGGACTATGGGTGTCCAACAGAAGTCAACATATGGTTGATGTGAAGCTCCAAGTAAACCTCCTTAAACTTTGGATTGTCGAATTATTATTTGTTATTTATGATAATGGCTCGTGATAGTCTGAACTGATAGATAATCAACTTCTAGATAAAATCTTGGATCTTTTTCTTAGTAATTTGTGCTAATGGCTTGGCTTCGATCCATTTCATAAAGTAGTCGATAGTAATGATAAGGAGTTTTCTTTGCTCAGTTGCCTAAGAGAATGGTCCAAGAATATTGATCCCCCACTATGCAAGCTACCATGGCATCAAGATTGGTATGAACTTTGCTACTTGTGGGCATACATTTGGTATTGATTGCACTTCCTGATGAGTTTTGCAACATCTTATTGCATGGTCAACCAGTATTATCTGTGTTGTAGCACTTTATAGCCCAACATCTTGCCCCCAAGGTGATTACTACAGAAGCACTTGTACATCTCCTAAAGTGCATAGTCGATCTCAGATAGCCAAAGGCATTTAATCAAGGAATATGATATTTTATAAAGTTTAGCACTGGGAGGATGTACTAGGGGCCTGTCATTTGATCTTGCAAGCTTTGGCTGGGTCGGTCAACAAACTACCATTGTCGAGGTAATCCATGATCGAATCTGTTGCCGCCCGGATCGTCGTGGCCCGTAGCTGCTGGTGGCACTGGGTGTTCCACATCCGCCCGCGGGAGATGCCTCCAGTGCCTCGGGACCTGCAAGAAAGCCAACGTCAGTGACCCGGGCCGGGGATTCCGACGGGGATGCTCCGACGATCAAGTCAGTGACGATCCAGGGGAACAGATCCTCTTGGTCGAGCCCCTATGGATGAGCTCCATGCTAGGAGGAGTGAATATAGTGTGAGTGAAAGATGAGGATGAGCTGGGAGTGGTGTTGGCCGAGGTGGTCTTGCCCTCCTCTCTGGCCTTCCTCCCTTGTGTCGCTCTGGTTCCTCTCTTGGCTTGAAAAGTATGCTATGGGTGTTGTTCTTTGAGGTTAGATGCCGATACCTCTTTTGCTTATTTTTTTGCGGGAGTTTCTACCTTGGTTTGCTTCGGGATCTTCCCCTGCTGTCGTGTACAATGAGGTACCGTGACGTGGACGGGACGTCTCTCCTATTTTGACAGTCGAGGAAGCCTCCGTAAATTTCTGACATTCCTTCTGCTTATCCCTCTCCTGGGAGTCTGACAGGGCCTTGACTGGTGGGCCGCCGGTCTTGGGATCTGTGCTCTCCAGTTGAGTATTTTCTCTGGTTGTACGACAGATCGGTGGAGGGTACGGTGCCTTGATCGCGGTATGGTTGGTGTCGTACGGCCCTCGGAGCATCACCACTATCCTTGAAGGAGAGGTATGGCTCCCTTGGCGGCCGGCGCATTGGCTTGAATAGAGGGTCGAGCTGGAGAGGCAGGGCCCGTCTTCGATAGACTCGCCTTGGTGTTGCTCGGTAGGACGGAGGTCGACCGAGCTCGGTCGCAGAGGGGCGCCTCGTGGCGGAGGAGGCTGAGCTCAACTCCTGACCAAGTGACCCGATCTCGAGGGGTCCGCCTCAGGTGGGAGCTCGGACTCGGCTCTAGCCTAGGCATTCTGGGCTTGCGGGAACGGGCCTAGCGAAGGACGGAGCTTGCCTTCGACGAGCAAAGGTGTCGCTTCAGGGAAGCTCAACTCGACAAAGGCGCTCATGTTGAAAGCTTGCCGTGGCATCTGATGGGGACTCCATGTTAGCTACCTCATGCCACGTCAGTGTTCTGGCCACATCATTTGCCCCCCATGCCCGAGGTCTATTGACGCACGATGCTTGGGGCGAAGGGTGTAATTATGGCGCTGACGTGGAAAGGCAGAGAAATCGGGCGCAATAATGGCCAAAATCGACGGCGCCTCGCTCTGCGGTCCTACGAGCTTGTAGAAGGATGCCATGTGGCCATGCAGGAGGGGGGCCGTCGAGGCGAGCATGAAAGTCGGAGCAACCGCGGTCGGATGGGCGTGCGGGCCCAATGGATGGTCGACACGTGGCGGGCGCCTTCTGGGGGGCCGCAAAGGTACGGTCGAGCGTAAGTTGCTTGGGAAGGAGGGGTAAGTCTTTTCGAAGCTTACCCTCGTTCAAGCTTTGCGCGCCCAGCACCCCGCAGGAGCATTCTTCCTTTTCTTCCTCCCTTCCGGCCGCCGGCGACTCCCTAGAGTTCTTGCAGGTTAGCCCCCCTTTCTTCTCGTCCTCTAGGGGTCGTCTTAAGGTTCCTCCTGTCCCTTCCTTTCTTCTTCCTTCTTTCTTTCCTCCATGGATCGTTTCGGTCCGGAGTTTCATCCTTCTTGCCAAGCCGAAGCCGGACCCTCCCGGCCAAGGACTCCCTCCTCCTCCGACGAGGAGATGGAGGCGGCAAGGCTTGAATTTAGTAGGCGGCCCACCCAGGGCCCGGTGATCATCAGGGAACCGGAGTCTTCTCCTCCTCCTCCTCGAGTCCTTCTAGAGCCTGAGCCTTCTCGGTCGACGGGTCCCGGAGGGATTGCCTCGATGATTACCTCTAAAGATCTGCTGGCCATCCGGGAAGCCTATAGGATTCTCGAGTCCGTCCGTCTCTCCGTTCCTCGCCCGAGAGAGCGGGTGACTTCTGGTGGTCCTGGGTGGATCGCCCTTTATGAGGAGGCCTTCACTGGGGGCCTCTATTTTCCTCTCCATCCCTTCTTCCTTTCATTCCTGGCCAATTATCGCCTTGTCCCGGCTCAGTTGGTCCCCAACGCCATTAGGACCATCTTTGCCTTCATAGTTTTGTGTCACTTTCACGGGATTGTTGCCCATTTTTCTCTTTTTAGGACCTTTTTTACCTTGAAATGCCACTCCACCGAGGATGGGTGGTGGTCTCTTTCTTCCCGCCCTCGGGGAATAAAGTTTGTCCTCCCCTCTTCCATTAAGGGATGGAAGAGTAGGTTTTTCTTTGCTTCCATAGAGGGGGTTTACTGGGTTTGGAGTGACCTAGATCGGTCCCCAAATTAGAATTCTGCTGTCGAGGAGGCCGACGTCGAACTGTACAAGCAGCTCAGATCGGCGGAGATCCCCTCGCTCGAGATTTTGCTGTTCGAACAAAATATTCGCGAGGCTGGAGTGGGCCCGGCGCAGGAGTCGGGTGAGTCCCACTTGGCCATCCCCTTTTTCATTTTCATTCTTCATTTTTTCTTTTCTTATCTTTTCTTTTTTTTTTGGGGGGGGGGGGGAGTCTGACCTTATTTTTGTCTTGGTGCAGCAATGAAGTTCTCGATGGACGAGTTGCTCTCGTTCTCTGAGGAGTGGGAGCAGGCCACTGAGGCCGCCGAGCCAGCACCAAAGAGAGCCCGAACGGAGGACAGGGTGAGGCCGGTGCAGGCTGGGGCGGATGCACCGGTGCAGGAGCGCAGGCGAAAAAGGGCGGCCGAGCCCGTCCTGGAGCCTCCTATAGCAGCATCCAAGCCCGAGGTGGTTGTCCGCACAAGGTCAGCTGCCACTGCTGCCAGGTCGGTGCCCCCCACCCCGGAGGTCGCCAGCGTGGAGGGGGACGGGGGGGCGCGAGAAGCCAGGCCGGCACCCCAAGTCCGGTCCGATGTGGTGCCGATCTCCCAGTTGGTGCCAAGGGAGTCTTCTGCCGCAGAAGGAGCCGAACCGGCGGGAACACAGGAGAGGGACTACCGCCGAGTCCCTTTCCGACTGGGCCCAAACGTGTCCTTGATGAAGGACGCGGGTCTAGCGGAGCGCATGATGGACTTCTCTGTCCAGTCATGCGACAAGCGCGAGGGGAGTGGGCGACTCCTCGGTGACATCATCACGACATCGTTCGCCTAGCTATATGCTGTAAGTAGCTCTCCTTTACCTTGACATCTTCTTGCCTTCTCCTCTTTTAGTTTGTTGCTAACTTGGCTCTTCTTACTGCAGCAAGGGCGGGAGCTGATCCTCATAAGGGATTACTACTGCAACTGGGCACGGAGGGACAGAGAGCAGGGAACCGAGCTCGTGTCCCTCAAGGCTGAAGTAGGTCGCAAGGATGCAAAGGTCTGGGAGGCTAGCCAGAAGGTGAAGAGCCTCCAGACCGAAGCTGCTGACGTGGCCAAAATAAGGAAGGAGCTCGATAGCGAGCTCGAGTCCAAGCGGGCCCGGCTGAAGGAGCTCTTCCAAAGATCGATCAGCTCGTGGACACTACTTCAAGGCATCGCCTCCTCTCTTTCATGGATGCCTTCTCCGGGCACAACCAGATCCGAATGCACCCGGAGGATGAGGAGCACACTGCTTTCATCACCGACTGCGAAACCTACTGTTATAAGATGATGCCATTCGGCCTCAAGAATGCCAGGGCCACGTACCAACGGTTGGTCAACAAGGTCTTCAAAGACCAGATTGGCTGCAACATGCAGGTGTACGTGGACGACATGCTGGTGATGAGCAAGTCCACTTCGGACCACGTCGGTGACCTGGCGGAGACCTTCGATAACCTCCGGGTTCACCAGATGAAATTGAACCCGGTGAAGTGCACTTTCGGTGTGTCCGCCGGGAAGTTCCTGGGGTTCATGGTAATCCAAAGGGGGATATAAGCCAACCCGGAGAAGGTCCAGGCTATCCTGGACATGGAGCAACCCACCTCCAAGAAGCAAGTGCAACGACTCACCGGCCGGATAGCCGCCCTGAGTCGATTTATCTCAAGGTCCGCTGACCACTGTCAGCCCTTTTTCAAGGTGCTGAGGAAGATGAATGACTTTACTTGGACGGAGGAGTTCCAGGAGTCGTTCGACAAGCTGAAGAGGACACTGGCATCTCCGCCGCTTCTTTCCAGGCCCGAAGAAGGAGAGGAGCTCCTCCTGTACCTGGCGATCACCCCGGAGGTCGTCAGTTCGGTCCTAGTTCGGATCGACATAAGGGGATGCAAAGGTCGGTGTATTACACAAGCAAACTTTTCCGTGATGTAGAGCTTAGGTATTCCCGATCTGAGAAAGTGATTTTTGCGCTAATCGTGTCCGCTCAGCATCTCAAGCCTTATTTTCAAGCGCACCCCATTGTTGTTCTCATGGATCAGCCACTGAGAGCGGTGCTCAATCGACCTGACATGTCTGGGTGCCTGGTAAAGTGGGCGCTCAAGCTCAGCGAGTTCGACATCACTTACAGACCGAGGTCGGCCATGAAGGCATAGGTACTCGCTGATTTCTTAGTTGAGTGTGCAAGCCTGGGCGAGGGGCTGGAAGAAAGCCCCAAAGACCGATAGCCGGAGCCAGGACCAGAGGAAGACATCTGGATCCTTCATGTAGACGGAGCCTCGAACTCCGGCGGGAGTGGAGTTGGACTCACCTCGCCAACGACGAAGGAGTTGTCGCCGAATGTGCGCTCCGCTTCTAGTTTGCCGCCACTAATAATCAGGCGGAGTATGAAGCACTCCTCGCAAGGCTAAGAGTGTCCCGCGAGCTGGGCGTGGCCAACCTCAGGGTCTTCACCGACTCATAGCTGGTAGCCAGGCAGATCTCGAGGGAGTACGAGGTGCGGGATCCTCAAATGGCGAAGTACCTGGAGCTTGTCGAACGAGCGCGACAGGATTTTGGCATTTTAGCATCTCCCATATACCTCGCGAGGAAAATGCTTGCGCAGACGCCCTCTCCCACTTTGCAACCCTGCCGGACTCATCATTGGGCCGCGCTTACATCGAGCACCTCAAGGCCCCGAGCTACGAGACACCCATGGAGGTCCAACAGGTCAACCAAGAGCCCAGTTGGATGGACAAGTACATTGAGTACATCACCAACGGCACCTTGCCAGCAGACCGTGTGGTGGCTAGCCTCATTAAGAGGAAGGTCGCGCGGTTCATCTTAATGGATGGGCTACTGTATCGGAGATCCTACTCCTACCCGCTCCTCAAGTGTCTAAGACCCGCAGAAGCCGTACTCGTGCTCCAAGAGATTCACGAGGGCATCTGTGGGAACCATGTGGGGGGCAGGGCACTGGAGTACAAGGCCCTCCGTCAAGGTTATTTCAAGAAAATAATGAAAGAAGATGCAGATGACTTCGTAAAGATGTGCGACCGGTGTCAGCGGCACGCCATGGTGCAACGTCAGCCCGCCGCTCCACTCTCTCAGCTCTCCGCCCCATGGCCGTTCGCTCAATGGGGCATGGATCTCCTAGGACCTTTTCTCCCGGCGTCCGAGCAACGGAAATTCTTGATCGTGGCCATCGACTACTTCACGAAGTGGGTCGAGGCTGAACCCTTGGCCCGGATCACGGAGACAAACGTCACCAAGTTTCTCTGCAAGTCAATTATTTGCCGCTTCGGCCTACTGCACACTATTATCATCGACAACGGATGTCAGTTCGATTGTCGGGAGTTTGAGGAGTTTTGCAGCGACCTCGGCATCCACCATCGTTTCACTTCGGTGGCGCATCCTCAGACGAACGGAGAAGCCAAGGTAACAAATAGGACCATCTTGCAAGGCCTCCGGACAAGACTGGACCAGGCCAAGGATAGGTGGGCAGAAGAGCTCCCGAGCATCCTTTTGGCGTATCACACTACCCCAAGGACGGCTATGGATGAGACCCCGTTCAACCTTGTCTTCGGAGCAGAAGCGGTTATACCAGTTGAGCTCAGCCTACCGACCCTACACGTGGAGCAGTATGACGAGGCAGAAAACCCTGCCAGGATGCTACTAAACCTGGACCTCATTGAAGAAATGAGGGACAGGGCCCGAGTTCGGATGGCGGCTTACCGGCAATGGGTGGCCAGATATTACAACTCTAGGGTGCGATCGAAGTCCTTCCGCCAGGGAGACCTAGTGCTCCACCGCGCTGAGGCTTCCCAGCCACGGGAGTACGGAAAGCGCTCCCATAATTAGGAAGGGCCTTATAGGGTGGCGGAGGCGCTTCCCCATGGGGCGTACTACCTAGAGGAGCTAGGTGGATCCCGGTTCCCTCGGACCTGGAATGCCTCAAACTTGAGGATGTAGTACCAATAGTGTAAGACCCCTCAAACTTTAATAATAAAATCTTTTTCACCAAATTCCTACTCTCGTCTCGTAGGGTAAGGGCCACCCAGCTCTAAGTTCAGTGAGCATGGATGCGGCGGAAGGTCCGCGAAGGCGCGATGTCCCTCTCATAAAAATTCTGGAGTTCCGGAGTTCAGTCCGGAAGAGGTCCCAGAGACTTAGGTCCCGATCTTACAAAATCCCGGAGAACAGCTCGGTAAGCCGTGCAGGGCTCAATTTCAGCCCGCAGCCCCAAGGTTCAGTCTGGAAGTTCGCAAGGAACCCGGTTCCAAAGCGAAGTCCCGGACTTCGGTCTGGAAGGTGGAGCAGAACCTGGTTCGCCCACGCAATCCTGGAGTTTAGCTCGGAATGCACTACGGGACTTAGTCCCAGTAGCTAGCACCGGGGTTCAGTCCAGAAGATGCACCAAAAAAAAAAAAAAAGAGTGACAGAAGGAACGGGTTAATGGAAAAATATTTTTATTGCAAACAAAAAGTTCCTTACACAAAAGGGGCCCCAACAGGCCGGGAGACCCCAAAGAAAGAAAATACAAAAATAAAATAAAAAGTCGCGGAGCTACTTCGGCGCAGCCACATCCTCCTCGGGCTGGGGGGCACCCTCTCTGCCGGCGCCGTCAACTGGAGGCTACTCGGGAGCCGCCACCTCGTCACCAGCCACCACCGAAGCTCCTCCGGTGGGCTCCTGCCTCCTGTCGCCCAATACGACCCTGCCAAGGTCGAGCTCGGGGTAGAAGGAGCTCACCTTCTCCCGGCATACCTGGAATCCCTTCAAGAAGGAGTCCACGGTCGCCTCGCGCACCTTAGCAATGTACTCCTCAGAGGCCCGGAACTTCGGCACGGCCTACTGCGCCTCCCTCTTGGATGCCTCCAGCAGCCCGTTGACATAGGAGTTCTTCTCCTTGGCTGCGCTCAGCTCCTTGAGGACCTCTTCTAACCGGCACTCCAGTGACCGGGACTGATCCCTGAGGCGGGTCTTCTCCGCCGCGTCCTCCTCGTTGCAGTGCTGGTTTGAGATCCTCTCCTCCGATAGAGAGGTCTAGAGCTCCTTGATGCGCCCCTCGGCGCAGACCAGGTCGGCTCGGAGAGCCTGGTTATTCCCTCACAGCTCGACCCCCTTCTCCATGAGGTCCTTGACATCGGTTGCGAGTTTGCCGAGCTTCTCCTCCTTCTCGGCGTCCTTCTTGGCGTAGCCAGCAAGGAAGTTCCTCAGCAACAGCACGTCCGTGCCGATCTGCATCGAAAGAGACACGGAGTTAGTAAGATCCAATAGGAACTTTAAGGGGTCAGAGCTCGAAACTCACTGTAAAAAGCTGCGGGAGGATCCTGAGCAGCGTCTCGGTATAGTCCCGACCGTCCCTTAGATGGCGGTCCCGGGAGGTGCTGGCGAACTCCATGACTCTCTCCACGAGCTCCTAGTCATGGATCACGGAGCAGCGACTGGTGAGACTTGGGGGTGGGATGGCCGCGTCGGCAGCAGGCTGGGCGGCCATCCCTTCGACAAGCGGTGCGGCCGTCGGTGGAGCTGCCACCACCCTGGTGGCCACCGTGGTGGTGGCCAGTGCGGCGGCTGGAGAAGGCGTCGCCCAAGGAGATTTCGGCCCCCTCTCTTCCCCAGCCCTGTCGAGGTCGACGACAGGGACATCGGACACCCAGGCCCGAGGGGGCCTGGGAGCAGGAGCCGTCGCCCCAGGGCCAGTAACGACGGAAGCGGGTGCAGGCACTTGGCTCGCCTCAGTGCGAGCCCTCTTCGCCGAGGGGTCAGTCCCTTCAGCAGCATCCCTCTCCATGATGCCCTCGATCAGGCTTTCCACGGAGAACTTCATACTTGAGAAAAAAGGGGGGGTTCAGTTAGGCCAGTTTAAAGAAAAGAAGTGCCAAACTAAATATAAAGGCGAAAGAGCGAGATCCGGGCCTCACCCAACTCCCGGATGGGACTGATCCCCTCCTCGAATAAATTCTGCTACGAGAGCAGAACGTCGAGAGTTGGGATCGCGTCACCCAGCAGCAGCTTAAAGTCATCCTGATCCGTCGGCTCGACCTGAAAATTTCGGTTCGGGGACTGGTCTGGCTCACTCCAAGCCCAGTCGACGTTCTCGACCGAGGCGAAAAAGAAGCGGTTCTTCCAACCCTTGATTGAAGAAGGGAGGTTGAACCTAAGGCACCTAGGCCGGGGCAAAATGTACCACCAGCCATCATCGGTGGAGTAGCGCTTCAGGGTTAAGAGAGCCCTGAAGAGAGAGAAACGGGCAACGAACCCATGGAAGTGACAGAAGATGACAAAGGCAAAGATGACCCAGATGGCATTAGGAGCCAACTGGGCTGGGACCAGACGATAATGGCTGAGGAACAAAGAAAAAAGGGATGAAGGGAAAAATGAAGACCCCCATTGAGGAAGTCCTCGTAGAAGGCGACCCTCCTAGGGCCACTTGAGGTTACTCGATCCTTGTGCCTTGTGAAGGAAAGGCGGATTGAATCCGGGACCCCATAGGTGTCCCGGATCCAAGAAAGATCGTCTCCGGTCATCGTCGAAGCGTAACCGGAGGGACCGGAGGAAGAGGCCTCTGGAGGAGGAAGAAAGGAAATGGGACGCGCAGAAATTGTGGGAGGAGACTTAGGAACCCTAGGGACACCTATGGTCACGGCCCCGGGTTGGAGCTGCCTCCGGACCTCATCCGAGATCTCTTCCCCCTTCGAGGAGGAAAATGATGGAGTCCTCGACCGGGAGGGGCCGGCCTCGTCCGGGTTGGAGGAAACATAGCGGTGACGCGCCATGAAGGAAGAAGAAACAAGAAAACTGGCACAAGGAATAGAAGATAGAAGAAGAGGAGAAGGGGTCACAGACACTCACCGAGATATTTTGTACCAGAGGAATGGCAACCCCAAATAGATGAAGGGAGACCACTGCAACTGCCGGTGGAGTGTGAGAAAGTGGAGAAACCTCATTTCCGCAAAGTTCCCCTCCTTTTCAAACTCAATCGACAGCAGCCGTACGCCTCTTTCCATTCCGAGCCATCAGATAACTGCCACGTGGAGGCACGCCCGACATCAACGCTTCGGTTCGGTGGAAACCGCCTCGATTTCGTAATGGTGCATTAATGGGCCATCATACGTATACACGTGGTGGCCTCTTAAAGGGTCTCGGGTGCGATAGAAGCGGCGGCAGCGATCATGGCAATTATGGTGCGAGATTTTTGCCTTTTCCACGTCATCTCCGCATTAAACTCCCACGTCCCAAGCCACGACACCTCGATGGAACCTGGGGATGTGGGGCAATTGATATGGCTACATCGCTAACGTGAAGCTCGTGTCAGGTCCAGCTGGACATGGTCAGTACCACATGGATTTTTTCTTTCAAAAGATCTTCCGTTCGGGAAGAAGTGCTCCTGCTCCTTCGCCAGGTGGCACCCCAAGACGGGTCCACCTCAGCCGAAGTCGAGCCTCTCTCTGCCACTCCGCCAGATGTCCACCCGGGAGGGGTCCACCTCGGCCGAAGCAGGCGGCCCCTGCTCCTTCGTCAGGTGGCACCCCAATACGGGTCCACCTCAGCTGAAGTCGAGCCTCTCTCTGCCACTCCGCCAGATGTTCACCCGGGAGGGGTCCACCTCGGTCGAAGCAGGCGGCCCCTCGCTCCCTCGCCAGGTGGCACCCCAAGATGGGTCCACCTCTGCCGAGGTCGAGCCGGGCCCTCCTCTCCTTCGCCAAGTGGCACCCCAAGACGGATCCACCTTGGTCGAAGTCGAGCATCTCTCTGCCACTCCGCCAGGTGTCCACCCAGGAGGGGTCCACCTTGGCCGAAGCTGGCGGCCCCTCGCTCCCTCGCCAGGTGGCACCCCAAGACGGGTCCACCTAGGCTGAAGTCGAGCCTCTCTCTGCCACTCCATCAGGTGTCCACACATGAGGGGTCCACCTCGATCGAAGCTGGCGGCCCCTCGCTCCCTCGCCAGGTGGCACCCTAAGACGGGTCCACCTCTACCGAGGTCGAGCCGGGCCCTCCTGCTCCCTCGCCAGGTAGCACCCCAAGACGGGTCCACCTCGATCGAAGTAGAGCCTCTCTCTGCCACTCCGCCAGGTGTCCACCCAAGAGGGGTCCACCTCGGCCGAAGCTGGCGGCCCCTTGCTTCCTCGCCAGGTGGCATCCCAAGACGGGTCCACCCCTGCCGAGGTCGAACCGGGCCCTGCTGCTCCTTCGCCAGGTGGCACCCCGAGACGGGTCCACCTCGGTCGAAGTCGAGCCTCTCTCTGCCACTCCGCCAAGTGTCACCCAGGAGGGGTCCACCTCGGTCGAAGCTGATGGCCCCTTGCTCCCTCGCCAGGTGGCATCCCAAGATGGGTCCACCTCTGTCGAGGTTGAGCCGGGCCCTCCTGCTCCTTCGCCAAGTAGCACTCCAAGACAGGTCCACCTCGGCCGAAGTTGAGCCTCTCTCTGCCACTCCGCTAGGTGTTCACCCAGGAGGGGTCCACCTCGGCCGAAGCAGGCGGCCCCTCGTTCCCTCGCCAGGTGGCACCCCAGGACGGGTCCACCTCTGTCGAGGTCGAGCTGGGCCCTCCTGCTCTTTCGCCAGGTGGCACCCCAGGACGGGTCCACCTCGATCGAAGTCGAGCCTCTCTCTGCCACTCCGCCATGTGTCCACCCAGGAGGGGCCCACCTCGGCTGAAGCTGGCGACCCCTCGCTCCCTCGCTAGGTGGCACCCCAAGATGGGTCCACCTCTGTCGAGATTGAGCAAGGCCCTCCTACACCTTCGCCAGGTGGCACCCTAAGACGGGTCCACCTCGACCGAAGTCAAGCCTTTCTTTGCCACTCCGCCAGGTGTCCACCCAGGAGGGGTCCACCTCGGCTGAGCTGGCGGCCGCTCGCTCCCTCGCCAGGTGGCACCCCAAGATGGGTCCACCTCTGCTGAGGTCGAGTCGGGCCCTCCTGCTCCTTCGCCAGGTGGCACCCCAAGACGGGTCCACCTCAGCCGAAGTCGAGCCTCTCTCTGCCACTCCGCCAGGTGTCCATCCAAGAGGGGTCCACCTCGGCCGAAGCTAGCGGCCCCTCGCTCCCTCGCCAGGTGGCACCCCAAGACGGGTCCACCTCTGCCGAGGTCGAGACGGGCCCTCCTGCCCTTCGCCAGGTGGCACCCCAAGACGGGTCCACCTCGGCCAAAGTCAAGCCTCTCTCTGCCACTCCGCCATGTGTCCACCCAGGAGGCGTCCACCTCGGCCGAAGCTGGCGGCCCCTCGCTCCCTCACCAAGTGGCACCCCAAGACGAGTCCACCTCTGCCGAGGTCGAGCCGGGCCCTCCTGCTCCTTCTCCAGGTGGCACCCCAAGATGGGTCCACCTCGACCGAAGTCGAGCCTCTCTCTGCCACTCCACCAGGTGTCCACCCAGGAGGGGTCCACCTCGGTCGAAGCTGGCAGCCCCTCGCTCCCTCACCAGGTGGCACCCCAAGACGGGTCCACCTCTGCCGAGGTCGAGTCGGGCCCTCCTGCTCCTTCACCAGGTGGCACCCCAAGACAGGTCCACCTCGATGGAAGTTGAGCCTCTCTGCCATTCCGCTAGGTGTCCACCTAGGAGGGGTCCACCTCGACCGAAGCTGGCAACCCCTGCTCCACCGCCAGGTGGCACCCCCTGACAGGTCCACCTCGGTTGAGGTCAGCCATACTCTGCAAAGCCTCGGGAAGGCAGAGACACGGGTCGCGAGGTCGCCACTAGAGCCAGCGTGCGTCGCACTCCGTACAAGGCGCCGGTACGGCCTGTGGTGATACGCGAAACCTTGTTTACACCTGTTAATCAGGGTCCCACAACCGAGGAATGAAATCCTAGCGGGCAAGAGCCTGAAACAGCTGGAAGCCCACCGTCAATGCCCCGAAAAGAGAGCTCCCGCGCTCGGCCCAAGGCCTCACCAGTCTTCCCCCTTTCATGACACACTGTGGACGAGGCGGGCCAGCCACTTAACTTTCGGACTCGAAGAAGAAGGGGAAGGAGAAGGTCCAGAGGTCTCAGAGAGCCCCGTGAAGAGGACGTGGGCTGAAGGCAGTTCGGTGGTATAAAAGGAACGGTAAAAATTGACGGAAATGTAGGTGGAAAAGAGGAGAGAATACCAAAAGAACGATCCGGGAGGATCCCGGGAAGTCCTCAAGCAAGAGCTCGGTGGCCCTAGCATGGGAGGCCGGGCCTCAACTCCTCTCTTCCCCACACTTCTTTCATTCACATCTCCTCTAAGCATGAGGATCCTTCGGGAGCCCGCCTTAGAGGTCCTGTTCCATCTTGCCGCTCTCTGACTTGATCGTCGGAGTGCCTCCATCGAAACCCCCGGCCCGGGTCTCTGACCTTGTTTTGCAGGTTCGGAATTTTGGAGATCTCGAGGTGAGAGAGTCCGAGAACCAGCACCAGCTCACGAGCTACAGGCCACCGCAGCGAGATCGGCAACACCTAGCATATCAAATGCTAACCTGGGAAAGATGTTGAAATTGGTTCACAGAAGCTCTAGTAGCTTGCTCTGCAAGTTGGGTGCCAGCATCGTCCTGATCCGGAAGGTTCTAGTTAGGTCTTCTTCCCTTAATGGTATCACTTCCAATTGCTCTATGGATTCATCATGGACCTTCTTGAGCTCCTCCCAATGATTGAGTCCTTCGATTGGTAAGGATTCCACTAACATTTTTTCTTTTATCAAGAATAGGAAGCAATGACGAGCCAACATCTGGTCTTCTTGGATCTTGTCAACCCGATGTCTAGTGGAGAACTGTACCAAGAGGTGGTACGTAGACACCATCATATGTAGTGCATTGAGTTCAGGTCGATCCAAAATAGCATCGTCGGTATATGGGACTAAAATCACTAGGAAATTAAGTTGGACAGCTAACTGCCAAGGTTCTTATCCTATGGTCACCGAAAAGTTGATTTTTCCTTCCACCACCAACAAGTCTCCAAAAAATCTGACCAAATGGACGTTGACCTTCTTCAACCAATTAACTAGGATTTTTATTCTTTAGAAAGCATCCTAAAACAAGATATTAGCATGATTTTTATTATTACTAAGGATTCTTTTTACATCATAATATGTTATCATCATAAAGAAGATGACAACATCATCATGAGGAATTTGAATTCCTCAAAATTATCATCAAAAAATGTAATTACATCACTAGTTCGCTCCTCTTTACTGATGGATTTTTCAACTCGGCCTTTTGCCCCCTATCACCAGCTATTCTTGAGATCATGTTGATGACTCTTGCTATAAGTCTGTTGTTGTTGTCTTCCATCTCAGTCTGATGCTAAGCTGATGGTTCAATCACCTGGTTCTTTTCAACCATGGATACACTTCCCGAGATACCCTCTTCAAATGAGAGCCTTGATCTCATTCTTTAGCTAGAGATAGTCCTCGGTGTCATGACCATGATCATAATGGAAGTGGCAATAATTCTTGTGGCTATGCCTATCCATCGGGATATTTATCAATCTAGGTTGATAAAGATATCTTTCACCCTTAATCTCCATGAAGATCTGTGTGCGGAGAGCATACTGGGGGTGTAGGTGTTGAAGTGGAGAGACGAGTTCCTCGGCCTCAAGTTTTTTTTTTTTGGTGAAGCAAGCTCGTGCTCTCGCCACTCCTTCCAAGTCTCCTCTTGAGCTCTCTTCTTCTTCGTGTTGGAGGTGTTGCCTCCTTAGAAATGTACAAGTGCTTCTTATGCTTGCAAATGTATGCTTCTAGGCTTGTGCTAATATCTTGGCGCTTGGAAAAGCTTTTGTGTAGGGAGAAGATCAATCAAGAACTTCTCAGGCCTCACTTCAAGGCTGGTATCATGACCAACTCATTGAGGTCACGAACTTTGAGCATGGCCACGTCAAAGCAAGTCACATAGTTGCACAGACTCTCACCTTCTCTCTAATGGACAAAGAAAAATCTAAGTTCAACTGTTACTGAAATGTGTAACAAGTAGCCTTCACAACTGTTCAAAGGAATGGATGGACTCCAGCTAGAGACCGGAGTACCATGCCTGAGTTATCTTCAGAAGTATGACCAAAATGGCCACTTAGAGAAGTGCATCTGATACCTTCTGGAGCGTCATAAAAAACTTATATCTCTCAAAGTGATCCAGCGGGTTAGTAGAGCTATCATACGTCTCTATCTACAACATCTTGAACCGATTGAGGATCAGTTCCTCCATAATGTGGCAAGAGAAGGGAGGCCACGATTGAAATTAAGGCCATTTGTCTATACTTGGCTCCCCTCCTAGATGCCTCAAACTAATGGTTGTTCTCTTGAACCTGCCACTTGAGCTTAGCCTCCTGCTAGGAAAGTCTCAAACTTTGAGAACAACTTAGAGTAAAATCTCCTTCAAAAGATTTTGGAGAGTGTTGGTGCTGCTCTTCGCACCTCAATTTTTGATGATGAGGGAAAGTGGATCCATGAACCACCGGCTCCAAGTGGTAGACCTACTAGGAGGGGTGAGCTCATCCTGGGCTCCTAGGATGAGAGCTCTGGCTTTTGCTACAAGGAAGCTGATGGAGGAATAGGCTCCCCTGAGTGTTGCTTCTCTGCCACCTTCTAATGGCTTTGGACGATAGCGGTGAGGTGCTAGTCTCGTTGCACCTAGGTCTCAAATTGTTGCGGGTCCACCACTATTACAAACTGGGATGAGCTAGCATCTAGTGGTGGAATGGTACATTGGCTAAGCCAGTAGAATTGTTGTTGAGAGGCATTGGATTCCCCCTACCTCTGTCCATCACTTTCTTTCTTTGTGCTAATTGTGCTTTTTCAAGAAAGCTAGGCCATTTTTCTAGTGCCAATTCTTTTGCCATAAGTCTCAGATTCCTTAATTATGAACTCAATCTTTCACCGAGGTAATGGCCAAGCATTCACCAGGGTGGAGAGATGTACTGGAGAGCTCCATTTTCTTCTTAAATACTTGCAAGGAAGTCCACTCACTAAAGATCTTTCAATAGGAGACACTCCAATGCCTAAGTCAACCAGAGCTTTAGGAAATAGTAAAAAAGCAAGAGAGTGTGTGGCAGAGTCTCAAGGCTTTTGTCTGTAAACGTAATTTTTATCTGAGGATCCTCTTTTCCCCTCTTTATATAAAGGGAAGTGAGTGGGTTGATCATAATCACTTGATCTATTACGATCCAGAGAATCTGTGCCATTAGAGATAGTGGGGATTAGCTGATGCTAGTGAAGGATCTCTATTTGTTATAAGGGTGGAGATGGTGAAAAATTCTAGTTTGTTATAGAAAGTGGAGGTGCCAGTCATGAGTATCAAATGTAGATAGAAATTTAGCATATTGCAAGTTAGCTCTCGGTGCATATCATTAGTAGTAATGTTGGAAAAATTGTTGGCCATGCTATTGACCTCGATGATCTGCCAAGCAGAGTAGTCGTTGGTCGTTGGTCGGTGATCAAGCTCTGAATCAATTGGTGTCCAATGACAGACTTGATTGCTTTTTAGCCATGTACCTTTTTTTGTGGAGGTTGGTGGTGGCGATATTATTTTTTTTAATTATGGTCTGATCTCGAAGGCCATAAAAATGACTAATATTTTCAATTAATTTCGCTACCTTTGTATTAATTATATTCATTTTTTATGGCATTTATTCAAGAATAAGGAAAATAGGGATGGTAAAAGTTATGCATCCCTTGAGAAATTTTTTGTTTTTAATCCTTGACAGGCAAAAATGAGAGCTTTCTACCATACATAGTCCAACGGAATAGTTATACTCACCATAAACAAATTTGACCAGTAAAGCTATTCTCTATTGATATCCAATTTTAAAAAATAATTAAGGTGGCACAAAGCTTATGCAAGCCGCATACTATATCTATATTTATATTTATTGGCTTCCTAGCCCATTTGAATCGGATTTTTGATCAAAACAATATAAAAAAAAATATTTTCTAAAATACCACCATTTTATTTTTATTTATGGATCTAGATGATTTTGGTCACATGTCTGGACACGTGGCAGGGTACCCGTGAAATGGCTTGGGAGATGAAAATGCGAGTTGGACCCGTGAGTTCTATACGAATTCGTGGGTTGAACCCACGATTTTAGCCTAGAAAGTCAAAAAAAAAAAAAAAAGAAAAGATTCGGATCAAACCCGCATCATCTTCCACCGAATGAAAAAAAAAAAAAAAAAAAAAAAAAGCGG
Organism: Areca catechu; assembly: GCA_021397845.1. Taxonomy (NCBI): domain Eukaryota; kingdom Viridiplantae; phylum Streptophyta; class Magnoliopsida; order Arecales; family Arecaceae; genus Areca; species Areca catechu. Next base: position 48,607,905 of record CM038045.1, on the reverse strand, counting down.
GTCGAACCCGCGCCTTCTCCCACCGAATGATGAAAAAAAAAAAAAAAAAAAGCACGGGTCTAACCCGCGTCTTCTTTCCGTGGACAGAAAAAAAAAAAAAAAACTCGCGTCTTCTCCCAAACAAAATAAACCCCTGCGGGAGAAGGCACGGCGCCCAAAAAATAAATTCCCGAAATACCCTTCTCCTTCTACTGAATGAAAAAAAAAACCCTCCCCCGTGTTGGAGAAGAAGTGGCGCCCAAAAAAAAAAAAATCCAAACAGTATTTAGATTTAATTCCCAAAATATTAATTAAACTTTAATTTAATAAAATTTTAAAAAATAAATAACAAAATTTAAAATAATATAATAAAATATTTAAAATAATAAAATAAATTAAAATATTTAAAATAACACAATAAATTTATAATATTTATAATATTTAAAATAATATAATAAAATTAAAAATATTTAAAATAATATAATAAAATTAAAAATATTTAAATATTTAAAATAATATAATAAAATCTAAAATTTAAAAAAAAATAAAAAAAAGTTACGGGAAACCCAGACTGGTACTGATCACTGATCTAAATTTTTTAAAAAAAGTTACGGGGCACCGGTTTGACTAGACCGGTGGCCGACGGTCGAACCGGTGATCGGATCGGTGACCGGACCCTGGCGACTAGACCGGTGACCGTATGGATGGCAGGACCAGCGGTCGAACCGGTGACCGGTTCCTGACGACCAGATCGACCGTCAAACCGGTGACCGACTGTCAGACTAGTGGCCGAACTTGCAGCTAGCCAGGTCGGTGCCAGTCCGATCATCGATCTAGCTGCCAGTTTGGCCACTGGTCTGACAGTCGGTTACCGGTTTGACGGTCGATCCGGTCGTCAGGATCTGGCCACCGGTCCGATCGCCGGTCCGGCCATCGGTCCGATCGCTGGTCCTGCCACCCATACGGTCACCGGTCTAGTCATCGGGTCAGGCCACCGATCCGGCCATTGGTCCGACCGCCGGCCACCGGTCTAGTCGAACAGGTGCCTCGTAATTTTTTAAAAAAAAATTAGATCAATGATCGATACCAGTCCGGATGCCCCGTAACTTTTTTTATTTTTAAATTTTTTTAAAAAATTTTAGATTTTATTATATTATTTTAAATATTTCAATATTTTAAATTTTATTTTATTATTTTAAATATTTATTGTATTATTTTAAATTTTGTTATTTATTTTTTAAAATTTTATTAGATTAAAATTTAATTAATATTTTAAAATTAAATCTAAATACTGATTTGATTTTTTTTTTTTTTGGGCGCCACTCCTTCTCCCACGCGGGGGCAGGTTTTTTTTTATTTCATTCAGCGGGAGAAGAAGGGTACTTTGGATTTTTTCTTTTTTTTTTTTTTGGTGCCATGCCTTCCCTGCGGGGGGGGGGGGGGGGTTTGAACTCGCGTCCTCTTTTTTTTCGTCCACTCGTAGAAGACGCGAGTTCGATCCATACTATTTTTTTTTTTTATTTTCATTCAGTGAGAGAAGACATGAATTTAACCCGTGCTTTTTTTTTTTTTTTTTTTTGACTTTTCAAGTTATAGTTATGGATTGAATCTACGATTTCGTACCGGACTCGCAGGACGAACCCGCGTTTTCACTCCCAGGCCATCTAACATGCATCCTTGCCACGTGTCGTGATACGTTGCCAAAATCACCGGGATCCATAAATAAAAACGGAATGATGATATTTTAAAAAATAATTTTTTTTTAAATATTATTTTGGTCAAAAACCCTGCTTGAATCCCCATTCACACCGTGTGTGAAAATCCTAAAAGACTCGGCCGTTCAAACAAGCCACATTTATTACCGAGCGACTTGGCCGGAAATCCACGTTCACACACGCCCGCACACACGAGACGGGGTTGTATCTTTCAAGCAAAAGAAGGATTCGCGTTCCTTTGCGCAAATCCACCGTTAGATCTCACCCACCACACGCATTTCAAATCGATCGCTTCATCATCCATTGTCTGCACAGCTTTCATAGCGATCGTGGGCGATCCAATGGTGGATTTGGTTGAAGGAAGGTAAATCCTTCTTTCGCGCAAAAGATGCAACCGCGTCCTACATCACCCACATGACGATGCCATCTATGACATTTCCTTTCGCTCCGTCAGACAAGCCCGATCGTCTGATCCAAGGACTTTCAATTGAACGACTCAGATGATGGATCTCCACTAACCCTCAGGATCCTGGGCGAATCTTTTCCGACTGGACCTCTGACCTAACCAGTACTCGTGCTACTCCTGTACCATTCCTTTCTTTTGATTTTTTTGTTTTTTTTTTTTTTTCTTATGAGAGTTCACACTCCACTCCTGGAGGTCAAACTACAGTGTTTCCTCGTTACCGAGGCCACCAAAAGTGGATCACTGGACGAAGAGCACCGAGTCCACAAAATGAACGGCTAAAATTTTAATCACTACGTCCGTATATCTGACGACAACCATATCAGCCGTCGAAACATTATTCGGACGGACGGACAGAGTCTGAATCGACTTCCTATTATGCGGACGGTCCAAATCAACTTTCCGCTACAGGAGCGAACGTCTAACCTCGGATTCGAATTTTCTCGGATGCGGACGATTGCGTCTAATGTTTTACAGGGGCGTCCGGATGAACAGAACTCCTCCGTGCATATATATTCATATGCGGGTGAAAACGGAACAACGGCGAAGACGATGGATCACGAATGGACGCGTACACATTAAGCCCGTACGGATGTTTACGAAGCAGGAGTGCAAACGTAATTTCGTGGTTTTAAATTCTTTAAATGATCTTAAATGTTGGAAAATACTAATTTGGTAAAAAAAAAAAAAAAAAGGGTCGTAGTTTCGGTAAATCTGCCGCAATATCGGGAATAGACCCCAAGATTAGGCCCAAGTCCTAAATATAAATCCGAAGTGGATTTTAGTGAAAAAATTGTAGTAATTAAAAATTTGTACCGAAATGACTATTTTACCCTTCTCTACCTTCGCCGGAGTGTCGTTCGGGTGAAGCCTGCCAATAAATCTTATCAGCTCTCTTCCATCAATCTGCGGCACACGGAGGAACACGAATTTTGGTGTAACAATCACAGCCATTCATTTTGTCTTTATGGCGACGAAATTTGATACGTAATTAATTATCTAAACTTGTAATTTAATACTCATCTATCTAGGCTAACAACCCAGAGAAATATCTCCGCCACGCTGCTCGTTCTTCGTTCTCCTTCCGCTTCTTCTGGTTCATTTACTCATTTTTTCAGCTCCGATAGCTCATTGGAGGCCAGATGCCGGAGGTTTTATCCTACTGAATCCTTCCTTCTTTATTGAAATTTATACCCTTCTCTCCTTCGTGTCTGATCCGGGTGTTGTTCGGTTTGTCCAAAGATCAGTCTCTTAGCCATCAAATCCCCCTCTTTCTGCTGCCAGCGTCCTAAAATCCCGATTTTTTTTTAATGCTTTCTTCCTTTGTCTTCTCTCAAATCTATAAGATTTGGAGGAATGAAATATCAGGGGTCGCTGAAGGAGAGAGTAGTTTCATTTGAGGTCAGTAACGGCATTCGGTTCTCATACCTTTTTTTGCCATTCAGGTTTATCTTTTTGTTCTTCTTTTTGGCGTTCATATGATAGAGATTGGATCTGTGTTTCTTGTATTTGGTTTTTCTTGAGAGTTTTGGGGGTTCTTCACGCTTTTGGTCATGCTTTGGATTGAGTTGAGGCTGGCTTTTGTTTTTTGTTTGTTTTGTCTTTGGAAGGATTTACGCATGGGCACTTCCAAAAAGTAATCTTAGCTTGCAATTTTTGTTGCCTACTCCTGGTGGGTTTCTTTAAAGATTGGACATTTTTTTATCAAAGATGTGGTTTTTTGGGTTTCGCTGGTAGTCCCTGGATCTAATCTTTCTTCTCTTTACTTTAGGATCTAGGTCGGCGCTGGTTTTCTTTCGTTCTTTCGATTAGAAGGAGGGATTTCATTGATCTTCCAAGATTGATCTTTCGTAGGTTCTTTGGTTTTGGTGATGGTGATGCTATTGAAATGTTGAAATTTTTGTTCCTTGTCTGTAATCTCCTAGGATCAATATTTTAGAAAATCCCTGTTCTTTGATAAAGAAGTGAAGTATCTGTTTCTTCTTTGGGATTATCTACTGCCATGTGGTTTCTTCAGAGACATCACATTTGACATTTGTTTTTGACATGGAAATCTGGATGCTTGATCATAGTCCGTTTTTAGGATTATCTGGAACTTACCAGTCTTATGTGAATTCTTTTTTCTTTTTCTTTGAAATCTAAAATATGCCCTAACACAATCTGATAATCTTTGATAATATATTCATTTTAAATGTAACTGTTCTTGTTTGTTATTGGTGTCCCTGTTGCATCTTTTATTAGTTTTCAAATATTGTTAAGTTCGTAATGGCCCATGAGATTTGATCCGGCTTTAATTACCTTGTAGATCTGCTGTTTGTTGTGAATATTTTTCAATTTTAAGTCAATTGATGCTTTATTTTTTTGTGTCTGTTGCAGCTTCTATGATTGTTTGAGTTCTCTCTATTATTAAATTTTGGATTGATGGGTAGAGGCAGAGGGAAGGGGAAAAAGTTAACAGTGGTAACGAGTCATGAAGATCCAGGGAGTGGTGGTGAAGAGGTTCTTCCTGCATATAAGAGGAGGGGAAGGCCACAAAAACCTTTAAAAGATGACATTGACGAAGAAGATACCGAGAAGATTGAAGAAGAAGAAGGAGATGATGTGAAACCTTCTGCCTCGAGCAAAGATATAAAAGGCTCAACAGTTGAGAATGGGAAGAAGAGGAAGAGGTACCCGCAAGTAAAAGAGAATTCTGATTCAGTCCTGGAGGAAAACGGTACTGGGGTGAGATCCAACAATGAGGAGTCAACTAGGGCTAATGGATTTCGGCAAAACGGAAGCCGGCGAAAGAGCAAACCCCGGCGTGCTGCTGAAGCAGGAGTTGAGTGCAAGTGAGATTTGCAACAGTATCTCTTTTGGGTTTTCCATCATCCTATCGCCAGATATATCATGCAGTTCAAAGTCCTTAGTGGCTTACCTTTTCTATTCCATGTTCATTTCTATTTAGCTTTTTATCTTGTTTTGTCCATGAATGAACTTAACTGGGAGGTGGCAGTCTGAATATGCTGTTTTATAATTTTCCAACACTATAAAGCTGTTATAAGTTATCTGCTTTAGCTTAAATGCAGTTTCTGTAGGCTGCAGAATTATAAGCATAAAGTTTTCTTATCTGGTGCTTGTTTTATTTCTTTTACTGTTGCTATTCATGTCCTAGATACCTGCGTTTTGGTCCAAGGAATTGTAGCAACATAGTGCTTTCAAGACACTTTCCTCTTCTGCTGTAGACTGCATACCAGTGCTTTGTGCTTCTTCAAGGAGAGGTCTTTGGATATGTGTATATATATTCCAGTTTTCAATATATAATATTCTGTTGCTGCTCCATTTTTTTTAAAAAAATCGTACTGGCTTATTTTTTGATACCACTGTTGCTGCTTATCTTTAACTGTAGCTATTGTGCTTTCTTTATAGTGTAGCAATTTTGATTTCCTGTCACCTTGCTTATTTTGCTATTTTCTCATGTCCCCTATTCATGGTGATGGGAATTAAAAGTGCATTAGAGATGGATGCCTACTGTATTTTTCTGGTCCTCTCTGCTGTATCAATTTTTGTACAATGCGGTGACTTCAAAGAATACTCAAAGGCACTAATTGCCTTCTTCTGAAGTTTTGAGGTGATTCATTTTTGCAGAGTCCATTTGAAGACAAAACTCACAATTCTATATGGAATTTGAAATCATCTATAGCATATATTAGTACTCATTGTTTGTATTGTTTTACGATCCAGTTAAGCTTGCACCTAGTTTGTCTATGTTGCAAGTCATTGAAATTTTAATACATGCCAATATCAAACTTCTTTCATCAATCTTTTTATCTAAGCTTCTTTTTTGCTTTCACTGTACTTGTTTCTGCTTTCTTTGACACTTCTAAGAAGTGAGCCATCACCAACTTTGCTCATCTTTCTCTATGTATATTTTGTAGATAAGTTCTGCTTATTTTAAGTTCACCAGATCAGAATGGAGCCACAGATGTAATGTCCTATACCCTACTGTTATCATTGAATGCATGTTAGAACCTAGTCACTCCTTTCAGTTGTAGTGGTAATAATATCAATAATATAACTTGGGCCTGAACTAGTTGATTGTCAGAGTGTGTCAAGTGGATCTCCTTTTAAGTACTACTAAGCAAGACATTTATTTTAGAACAATGACATTGTCTAGAAATGGTTAGTAAAAATGTCGTATTGCTTATTGTGCAAAATGAAATAAATTGATAAGTAATAGGTGCCATCTCGTGTATCCCACTTAATTGGGGTTTGAAGTGATGGAACCCTTCTAAACATGATAACCGTGTGTTTTTATCTCTCCTCTGTTTTTATAAAGCAGAGGAATCTGTTCTCACAGAAGCTGGCATTTTTCTTCAAATCAAATCAAACACTAGATAATATTATGAAATTAAAATCCCTAGGATCTGGAGTTAAAAATCTCTGAGATAGTTTTGCTCTGTTTATCATTAAAAAGAGAGTACTTGCACTTCATGGCTAATGCTTAATGAAGTATGACAGTAGCTTCATTCAAAGTAACATAGGTGACCCAATCTCATTACTGTAGCCATCTGTTTTGCCAATCCAATATTGTAAAGAATAATTTCAAGAATGCTATCAAAGACAGCCTACCTTTTAGTCTTTAGTAGGCTAGTGTTTGTGAAATCCTCAACAACTAGCCTAGAGTTAGCACTCTTTCATGGTATATGACAAACGTTCAGTCAAAAGAATTCACCATGCAAGCCCTTATAAATTTTGGAGTTATGGAAACCCTACATTCTTTTCCTAATCTCTTGCAACAGATTACTGCATCTGAATCTTGACACATGATTTCTTTGAGTTTGTAGTCATTAATTGAGTCTTGTGATTGAGATATTTATTATCTGATCTTTTTATTATCAGCTCATTAGCTGACAATTCATAATTTATGAGCATGGATATTATCTTGGTTCCTAAGTACAATATTCTTTCTAAATTAATTTGTAACACAGTTTTTCTTTCCTTGCCTATCACTTATGTGTAAAGATGTACATATTAATACCTCATTTTATGCTAAAGGTTTGTAAATTTTATTAGACTTGAGTTCCAGTCATCATGGCACAATACATACCGTGCTTGTGCCATTTCAGCACACAGTGTTGACATGATGCTGGCTGTATGCCAGTACACGCTTCTGTGCAGTGCATGCCAAGCACTGGCCCTGTACAAACCGTGCAAGTGCCAATCCAGCAAGCCACTGACACAGGAAATTTCAACCCTTGGTTCAAAGTGATTTGTGTCCTAGTTCTCTTGCTTTTCTCTCCCTGATATTGTTCATTTCTCCTTGGAGGTTTGCAGGCTTGGTTTGCTTCTTGTAGTTGTTTGTTTAACCTAGTCACTTAAAGAAACATAACTTGCCGGAGCCAATCTAGTGAAATGTTTTTTCCTGTACAACAAAGTGGAAGAATATGACTGATACCTGATTCAGTTGAAACATAACCTGCCTTTTCTTTTGAAAGAACAATATGAATCACCATGTCAAAGGCCTATTATTGTTCACTATTTTGTGACTTCCAAATCAATGCCTTCCCTTCTCTGCATTTCTCTGTTTACCTTCTAGCCGACCAAACTATATGGTGATGAAAGCTTCAAGAAGCTTTTAACATACAATCTGTGAAGGGGATTTTCTTTTGTCGTTCTTATTCAGACCCGGTAAGAAGCCATAAAATTCTAACAATGTATTGATCTACCGTAAATGTAGCAGGGGAATGCATCTAATTATGATTTGCAGTATTGAATGGCACATGCAGTAAACTTTGCTTTCAATATGCTCTTACATGTTGTGTTTCGATGTGATGTAGACTTGGTTTACTGTATAAATTGTAACCTGGACTTGTGAGGTTGCTTTTGTGTTGCCTTGTATGACATATATTCTGATGTCGCATATATTACTCTGTGCCTTGCTATGCAGGTATGCCTCTGCGTTTGTTGTTGAGGGATAGATGATTGCTGAACATTTATGTATGATTGTAATATAACATAGAAAACATATTTAGATCCAGAATTTCACTCCTGATGAACCTAGACTTAAACTAGCATTGCATGGGAATCATTGCATGTGTTTTCCTTTTTATTTTCTTTTGTAGTAAATGCAATAATAGACAAAGTGCCTTTCAGCAGTTCGGCTGAGGGCAGGGCAGGGAAGATGTTTCAGTTAGAGAGGATTGCTTAAAGCAGTTGTCTTAACTAATTCGATGCAATGACAAATACCCAACATATACAAAATATACCAAGAGGAGTGGACATATTCTAAGGAAGCCGGTACTTGTTACAAACTTATAGGTGAATGAAGATTAGAAATGGAGGTGGGATATTTCTGAAGTAGAATGGAAGAAATAAATAATGCAAAGTGGGCTGGTTAATAGCTATTGAGTTCGAGTTGTTGGAGGAGATATTTATATGTTTGAAAAGTAGGATTTGAGGTGGAAGAATAGGAACCAATGCATGAATTAGTGTAACAGTTATGAGAAGTTTTAGTATAGCTAGACAAAGCCTGTTTTGTTTCTTTCCTTTTCAATACCTATGAATTTGTGGAAGCAATTTACAAATAAAAAGTAAAACAATGTTTAACTGATTTTTCACTATTTATGTTTTTGTTGTTTGCTCCTAGCAAAAAATAATCATCTGACATGCAAAACTTTTGAAGTAGTATTCTGTGATCTAATAATAAAACATAAGGAAGTAGTTGGGAAAGTTTATAGTAAGAACGAAAAGGAAAGAGGGAGATAAAACCATAAATCGTGTTTAAATAGTAAACTATAATATATTTATGAGTAAGTTGTTATTGGAATTCAAACATACAAAAAAACCAGTGGAGACTCTCATGGCAGATAGAGAAAAAATTGCTGAAGAATATTTTGGAGAATATAATGCCATAGTTATAATGGAGACAGAAAGCTATTAATTATTCATGTCATATAAAATCATTTGGTATGTTGGACCTCAAAGATGGGTACAACGAAAATATTGAAATAGCTTGGATGAAGGAAAGGAGAACTGAAAATATAGATCAAATTAGGCACCAGAAGAGAAGCCACATATCCTTTCCATGGATGGTGAAATTTAAAAAATAGATGGGTTAGGCCTTGCCAATTGATAACTTTAGTAAATCAGATGAAACCGAGGAAGGGGAAAGTCTTGCCCGAACCAAAACCACTATCTGACGTGTTACAGAACCTCCACCATGCCGGGGGACCGAGCAGGGCATAGCTAGCCCCGGAATCAAGCCTTTGGAAAAAGAGGGATCAAGAATCAAAGTTCGTCCTTTTTGCTCGCTATATATAATTGATGCTGATGAAAATTTAAAATGTCTGATATGGTTGCAAGCATTACAGACAAAATCATGATTTTTCAGAAATTCTTAAATAACTGAGTTAGCATAATGGTTGGGTAGAGCATATGTTGCGAGATTTTTAAGAGCAGTCCGAGGAAAAGATTATACTGAAAAATGGTTGTCGGTATAAAGGTGGTACACACGAGTCCAAGCTTTATGAACTGCAACATGAGTTATGGGGCATGGCGATGACACAAACTTTGAGAAGAAAATGATAAAAAGATCATTATTTGGTTTGCCTTTATGACAGATGTTCAGCCAAAAGGCTATTCAGAAGTGTTAAGGGTAGAACGCTCATCTGATTTAAAGATTTGGAGATGAGAGTCTCCTCCGCTTATGGCATTTCTAGACATGAGAAAGCATTCGATCCAGTTTCTTGAGATATACTTTGGTCAAAATTAAGTGAGCGTCGTTTGCTTAAAGAATATGTTGGAAATGTTCATGAAGTATGCAGATTTTAGTTTTGGTGAAAATATGGGAGAGATGGTGCGGGCCAAATTACCCAATTCTTTCTTCAGAAGAAGGAAAAGGTGTGGGCCAAATATGACAGTCAAAAGTTAAATTGTGCTTATTTTTGTTATGTTGGATCAATTATAAAAAATAATTTGAAACTATATCAAGGCGCATCTGATAATGTAGAACCAAGTTATCTTATTGAATAATTGTGGTGCTTCTGATGGCAACCCAGCTCCTGGAATTGAGGAGTATGAATTTGTTGTTACCTAGCTCCTGTTACGTTAACCTTCTACTGATTTGTTTAAAAACATTAGTTTATGTCCTGTATGTCACTGGTCATGCTGAAGGATGTATAAGGAGTGCCTCTGAGATTCATTTTGCCAGGCAACACCATGTCCATGTTGGTCATCTTGCACACGATGTTTACACCCAACTCAGCAAAGTTGTGAAACTGGCCATCTCGCCGTGCAAAATAAAATTCTATTCCCATGGTCATTACCATGTCGAGGAAATGTTAAAAAATTCAGTTGCATGGGGGGAATCTTGGACATTGCAGCGAGTTCTTCTCTTTGAACCCTCCATCTTTATTCCTCGGTATTATTCGAGGCATTTGAAGAGTAAGTTCTGATGATATTGTTCTTTACATCATTGCTCAAGTAATATGTAACTGTTTTATAGAACAACCGTGCGTTGCTGACAAATAGATTTACTGTGATCGCTTTATCTACTCTGTGAAAACTGGAATATAACCAAGCTTGTCAATTTTCAGTATCAGGCTGTCGAGGCGTTTTATTAAATCGGGCAAAAAATCTTTTGTATGTATGATCTAATAGGTGGAACTATGAATTGAGTTGTCACGCTACCAGCGAGCAAAAGTAACTCATCCATCTAGGGGATCATCTGGGTGTTGTTGACTCATGATGTTCAACCCACCATGTGCCAATGCTGTTTTAGCTTTTCGCAATCAGATTTTCTGAGGTATGTCAACTATTTTATTAAATGACAAATTTGTGACAAGGATGGTAGGTTTTCCTGGCTGCCTTGTATTCCTGTAGTTAGTGGTTTTTGAGTGCCATCCAATATCAACCCCAGAAACTCTTAAGACTTCTTCCCCTTCAGTTGCAGATCTTTAGACTCTCTGTGGGAATATCCTTATTTTGCTTGCCTGACAGGTTGCTCGGCTTGTGCCCTGTGGTGCAAAATTGGTTGGGCCTGCTAAGGTTTGACATCAACCTAACCTAGCTTCTTCTTCTTTTTTTTTTTTTTTTCGATAAAGAAAAGGAATATGGAGGAATAAATCCTAGTGTTGCTATCCCTACAAGCTCCCATCCCGTCAAGACCTGATCTCTCGTTCACACCAGCAATCATGGATACCAAAAAAATTTCTGGATTTAATCAAGTCATCGCTGGGATCATGTCTCGAATTCATGATCTGGTTAGTCGTGAGGTAAAGGCCTTTACCAATCGGGCTATCGCTGAGGTGGTAGCTTAGTTTGAATTATATCAGTTTTAGTTAAAAATTTTGGATCCAAACACAGCACGCTCGTTGCAATTACGTACAGCATGATGGGAATTTAAGTTGTGTATGGTTGAGCGTGAGTATTATTAGGAGTACTAAAAATAATTTATTTGGGTTTCTTTCTAGGGTTTGGTTAAGAGTTGCTATGTAGCTAAAGTGCTAGAAACCTACCAGTGGGATAAGGTTTATAGATAAGGATTAGTTTAATAATGGGAAGGGATCATGAGTATAAGGAGATCCTACAGAGTAATAGGCTTCTTAATCTATACGTAGGTTATATGCTTGTATAGCCAGGGTAGAAGAGAATGGAAAGTAAAGGGAGCAGGGGAGGATGAGGAGAGAAGTGTGGGTGCTTGGTGCTTCAAGTATTCAAAGCTTCTTTCTTTCTTGTCAGGTGGCTAGTAGAGGGTTGGGATTAGGGTTCTGGTAGAGAAGGGCAAAAGAAAGTTGAGAGGGGGATGATTAGGATTTGGAAAGGCTTAAGAAGAGAGTTTTTGTATGATTTTCTGATTTCTAACCTAATTAAAAGAATTTTTTTCTTGTTTCTGTGGATTTTCTCTTTTCGATTTCGGGAGAGGAAAGCATGTACTTGTATAGAGAGGTGAGGTGAGGAATTCTAATATTAGAATTTAATAAGAGATGAGGTACCCTGGATCCTAAGGCTAGGAAAGGGATTGATTGGCCCCTTCGAGTTTTGGGTTTAAGATAGGCATGGATGAGGTGGTATGAATTGAAGGTTGAGATGATAGGAGAGTGTTTTTTTTGGACTGTATTTATTTGGAAGGCTAGGATTGTACAAAGAGGGGATTGATTTAAGAGCAATGATTCAATTCTAAGGGATATATGTGTTGTGATGAAATTGAGATGGTAATGCTTTAGTAAGGGATATGAAGTTATATCTCTAGAGATGGATGATAGAGATCTAAAAAGCATGTGTTTATTTAATTGTCTTTTTGCAATGCCACGATTAAACAATAGAGGGGAGGGCTAGGATTTTATGAGAGTTTATTCTAAGCATTGGGAGGGAAGCTAGAAGAAGAAATTTGGTCAAATCTTCTCTCTTCTCACAAGGGTATGTTATATGGAGGGTGGGTAGATAAGTAGAATGTTGTAGGGGAGGGAGAAAAGATTTCAATTTTGTAGGCTAATTTTTGTAGAAAGGATATGTGGGTCAAACAAAAAGTACTCAAATGAAGCTAATGCATGCCAAGGATCTGGATTCCAAACAGATAAGGTTTGTTATGGGAGAATATCCCGGGTTTATCATTTAGTAGATTTAGAATTAGATGGGACGAAAGGAGCATCACCTTCCTTAGAAATCGAGGTAAATTAGATTAAAAAAGATCATATAGGCCTAAGAAAGGGTTGGATTGATCAGGCAAAAGTTTGGTCAAGTATATGAACATGATTGTTTGTCACCTAGTTTGATCGGGTGTAATAAATGTAATTAGAGGGGTTGATTTGGGGGACAATAGAGTTAATTTGGTTGACTAAAATTAGGTTTGGGTTGGATTGGATAGGATATGGCTCACGGACTAGGGTTTCATGTTACAATGTAAAATGTTATTCTCTCTAATGTTACTTTCATGGCCATCCAATAAAAAAAAAAAGTTTAGTCTTCATGATCGATGGCCGGAGCTAAACCAATTGAAGATATTTTTAGGTAGAATAAGTCTACCATAGATAAAATATTTTTATCCAATCACACATCAACAATAATTATTATTTAATATGATACATTAATCATGATCGGATGAAAGGTTTTGCTTATGATATGCTCGTTTTATTTTCCAAACCAAGCTGAATTGTATTCAAAACATATGAGTAGGAGTTGTGGATGTTTGGTCTGTGTGCATTAGTTGAACTGCAATGGTCATGTTTCTTTCAAGTAAGGCTGGATCTGGGCCGGCCCAAAGTCCATTATTTGGAACTGGACTGGATCAGCTCAATAAACTTCGGACCGGCCTGAAATTGGTTCAGACTTCGGTCCAAATTTTAAGTATATCGGACCAGTTTTCGGGCTATAAAATAGAATTCATTTAATTTTTGAGTTAAAGAAATGCCCAGATTCGATCCAAAAATTTTTAAGATATAATCTTTGGACCGGCCTAATGAATTTTGGACCAGTCCATTTATAGCCATAATTCCAAGTTACAGCAGTTAAGACCAAGTCAATGTGGTTTCTTTTCACGCCCAGAACGATCGTCCGATCTGGAGGGTCATGAACGCTCGGTCGACACTTTGACCCATCTCTACTGCATATTCCTGAGCCCCGAGTCCACTAACATCTGGCCATGCCTGTCTCAACTGTCACATTGCTCTCGGTCAGGATTTAGCTTCTCTTTTGTTGGGCAACTGTTGCAGTCCATAAAGGAAAAGTCAATCAGAAGCAGGGAAGAATAGGATGAGACTGAAATTTTCTTGTGTTTGGTTGAACCAATAAAATTTGAAAGGAAGTTATAGAGAAGATGATTTAAATATGATTTGGTCATACCGAACCTTTTTTTTTTTTTTTTTTTTTTAACTCCTACATCACTAGTTCTTGGAGAGGTAAAATTGTAGGCCATTGAGAGATTTCTCTTATTAGCAAAGGTTTCCTCCAAAGCATCTTGTCCCTTTTTTTTAATTTTTTTCCTCCCTCTTGTTTTTGCGCAGCCAAGGGTTTAAGCGGAGAGAAACAAGAGGCGTCCACCATCCGTTGACCAATTACAAAAGAAATGAAAAAATCTCGGCAAATAGGATGGCACTCTAACTCATCATCAGCCATTAATCAAAAACTTATTCAAAGCAAGGATAAGTAGGCTTCCGGTCATATTACTAGCCAAATTTAACTCCATCGTTATGTCATCCGGAATATATATCAGCCAGAGCGAGAAAAGAAAATTTATGAACCGCCGGGGAAAAAAAGTCTCCAAAACCAAATCTAATTGCCTCGTCCATCATCTAAGTCTTTTGCATGCGGGATTCATCACTGTAGGATGGAAAGTGAGGCAATCAGCAAACCATCAAACACTTGCTGTTCTCTCCGTCACCTGAAAATGGTGCCCTACATGTCTGTCCTATTTATTACAAATCAGGTGATGTTCAAATGCAAGCAGGTTTGACCAACTGACGCAAGGTGTTTTTTTTTTTTTTTTTGAAAAAACAGGGGAAAAAAGAAATAAACATTCGCAGAAGCACTTAAGCAAATATAATCTAATTTCTAGGCGGAAGCTTCGATAAATTATATCCTGCACCACCACATGCACTATATTAGCTGTGCACCATAAAAATAATCCAAAAGGAGACGGGGAGGGCAAAAATCTGGAAACTTGCAGGACTCGTAAGATGATGAACGGAGCCAACTGAAATGAGGAACGCTGTTGGCATAATGCAATGCATGCGGTAAATAGGCCTGTCAAAATGGGACAGAGCCCATCGGCTAGCCCATTTGATCTTATAAATGGATCGGGCCGGATTGAAAAAAATTAGTTTATTTATGTAAGTGAACTTTTTGGCCGAATCCTTGTAGCCCATGGGCTCAACTGGGTTAGGACCGGGCCAGTCCATAGGTCAAGAAATTTTTTTTTAAAAAAATATATTAAAATTAAAAGATTCAAAACAGAAAATGATAAACAGGTAATGGATTATCATGTCCACTTACTAGAGTAAACCACGGTCTACGTTAAATTAAAAGTTTGAAACTTTAAACTTAAAACGGAAATATATTTTGATTTTTTTTTTTTAATCTTTCGTGTCGTTCCCACTTTCCTTCCCTGTTTGCAGTGTTCGACCGTTCCCATTCCCATTTCTATTTCGATACGACGATACTTATAGTTTTGGACTTCTGGCGATTCAAACTTCTTCCGAATTTTTGATTCATCGAGAGTTCGGGACCGGCCGACCGGGACTTTGCTGCTACTCTACTTTCCTATTCCGATGGAGGAAGGAACGGCAGGTGATGCCGGCGATGACGCCAACTCTTTCGCGACGTCGATAGCCATCATCGTGCTGCTATTGGTGACCAGAGCTTCTTCCATGCTAAGGTGAGACTATATACTTTTATGATTTCAATGCTCATAGCCCTAGTCCTAGTCCTAGCCCATGACCTATATAGTGGGCTGGCCCGATCCTAGCCTACAATTCATACAGGGCTGAGCCGGGTTAGATTTTTTTAGTCAATTTATGCAAGTGAGCCTAGCCCGGCCTGGTCCATAAAATACAAGTTCATATAAATTAGGACCGAGCCGGACCGGACCGGTCCATATTAACAGCTCTAGTGATAAATGGTATAATTTGTCGGAGCTCTAGAGTCGAGTGCATGCACCTGCTACTCCGAGGCAACGCTTACATCTCTCATCCATTTCTTAGGCAAAACGCCAGATCGAAGACTATTTAGTTGCCAGATACGCTCGAATCGCGTAAAGTCAGAGCTGCAAATATGACGGCCGGTCAGATCTAGGTCTAAATCTCGAACTGTAAGTCTATTTGAGACGGATCGAGGTCAACCCGGATTCATATCCAATTTGACGCACCTGTATCTAACTCGAGTAATCGAGTTGCTTGAAATTAGATGAGTTCGAGCTCAAAACGTTAGAATTTCGGCCCAAGCTTGGCCTTTTGGGGAGGTATTCAAACGTCCGGACCCAAAGGCGCAGGCTTTTGGCCCGTTGGCGTCCAATTTCAACGAGCTTTTTCGAGCAATGGACGGCCATGATGGACCCATCAATGGGGTCCACCGGATATAGACAGCACAATTGAGCTCGGGAGCTTTTTGCCTGATCGGGGCGTCCAGTTTGCAGTCCATGTGATGGGGTCCACCGACGATGGTTGATGGGCATGTGTGGGCTCGTCCTTTGGAAAGTCTGATTGCTGATGAGCCATCATGATCCGTCAAAAGAGCCCCACGAAGATTTGTGCCATGCAATCGGCCGTCCCCATCGGGTACGGGTGTACTGTGTGCCAGGCTTTTAGCATGTTTGATCACCCATTGCGTCCGCATAGCTTAGAGCCTCGACTTGAGCCTTGAGGAGAGACCAAGATTGTACCATCCCGATCATCATTTCCTCGAGTATTTTGAAAGAGGCTCCCTCCCTTCGATATTTTTCATCAACAATTTTAATGAGAATATATTGGATATTTATGATGATACTAGCTTTATCATTCATAACTTAAATCTTAGAATAAGCAAGAATCACTATCTCGTTCAGTCGACTGTCCTGGCTGTTGAGTTGCGAGATGCCTAGACCGGCATTATCTATACTTGGAAAATTTGATGGATTGAGCATTTCATTATTGAGAAAGATTCTGCTATTAGAATAGCTTGGATTCAGAGAGCCCGGAGATCTACACTACTACATCCGCTCCTTCATGACATTACTCTTCTTCTTAAGAACTACTCTGTATGTATCATTAGGTATGTTTATAAGAAGGCGAGCTTCGCGATGAATTGGACAGCCTCCTTTGTTGTCCATCATTCAGGATCTATTCTGTGGACCGACCTAGAAGATGCCCCGAGATCTTTTCGTGACTTAGTTCTTTCTAATATTTTAAATTATATTCATACTAGCTCTGTTTTTTAAATGAATGTACCACTTTACTAAAATAAATAAATAAATAAAAAGAGAAGATGTTAGTGTTTTTTTTTTTTCTTTTCTTTTTTTAGTGACAAGGGACGGGACATCCACCCAAAAAGTGTTGGCGCTTCATTTTATGGACTTGATATTTTCATCTATTATCAACATACATAGCTTCAGCAATCAGCTGCTTATCATCTTACTTTCCTATATAGGGGATTTTGCTTGAGATAATGATCTCCCAATTTTATTTCTCAAGATAGCATTTAGCATATTTATCATATTAAAGATCGAATACAAAATAGCTTTTAGGTGACAATTCTTAGCACGTTTAACTTGATTCAAAATCAACTATGGGATTACCTATTTAATACAATAATGATGTTTGGATTTTTATTTTTTGCCAATATAACATAATTTTGATCTACCATATATCCGACTGTTGGCCCTTCTAAAAATAGCCATAGACTTCTTTAATTCAACTAATGACTTAGATTGGACTAGGTTCTGGTCCAAGAATACTTGTGATTTTAGAATCTTGTGTATGCTCATTGTCAGACATGTACCTTTTTAAGAAAAATGTTATCCTTGCTTTCTTAAGAGAGAGAGTGGGAGAGGAATCTTTATCAGGCATTGCAAAGAATGATGACTTGGCAATAAGATGGTAGATTATAGTCTTGGGAAATTTTTTTTTACTAAATGTTTTTTTAATAAATTTCTTAGATTAGCAAATACTTGCAATATATTATAAGAATAATGTCAATAACATGCTACAAATACGAACTTTAGTGCATAATCCTATCATGATCAAAAGTTACTTTGATAGTGTTGAGTTTCAGGTGGTGCATTCATGGCTAGTCGGGTCAATGTACATGAGTTGATATGGTCTGTCATGATTTTCCATGATAAGTCTAGGACTAAGGTTGAGTCCGATATGAGTCCTAAGTGTTTAGGTTCAGTTTTGGTCAGTCTGGGTCTTTGGGTCAGCTCTTCTATTTTAAGAGTCGACTCTATTGGTTGGCACGTCTCAGAACAGGTGATGTGGACTGGACGGGTCGGCTCAGATGGATTCGGGTCGGCTCGGATGCACAGACAGGAAATCTATTTTCTGGAAGAGTCGGCTCGGATGGATTCGAGTCGACTCGGATGCACAAACAGGAAATCTATTTTCTGGAAGAGTTGGCTCGGATGGATTCGAGTCGACTCGGATGCACAGACAGGAAATCTGTTGTTTCGAAGAGTCGGCTCGGATGTATTAGAGTCGGCTCAGATAGATTCAAATCAGCTCGGATATATTAGAGTTAGCTCAAATGAACAGTCAGGAAATTTATTCTGGATGAGTCGGCTCGAATGTTTTTGAGTCGGCTCGGATAACGGGTGAACTATTTTGAATGGTGCTAGCTAGGGGAGTTTTTTGGGATCTCGGACACGTGTGACAGAGGTATATATATATTGTATTCTCGTAAGAGGATAGATGTATGGTGTAACGAACTTCTTGGAAGTAAAAATCCCTTTCTCCGGTGAAAACTTCTCTGTTCTTCTTCTTCTTTTCTCTTCTCCCGTTCTTGTTGTTCTTGATCTTCATAGACCTGAATCCTACCGTGATCTTCAATGGAGATCGCTGGTAGATAGTCATCCACAACCTGGTGATACGCTTTCGCAATTGCTTTGTTGATCAGGGCGTTCGTTCTTGATCGGGAACAAGGCTATTCTAGAAGATTTGGTTCGTGAAATCTAGTTAGGTTTGGAATCGAATTCTCTACATTTGGTATCAGAGCAAGGTTCGTGGAAGAAAGATCTCAAGATCGAAGGGTTGGAAGTAAGGCTTCTTGCAGGTACGGTTTTTATATCTCTTGAATTCTTGATTGTGGTAATGGCATCAAGTGGGTTCAAAGTAGATTTTAAGAAGTACGATGGCAAGGAAAACTTTACCCTATGGCAACAAAGGGTTAAATATTTGCTGGTTCAACAGAGAATCTACAAGATCTTGGTGAAAGAAAGACCGGAAAAGATTAGTTTGAAGAATGGGAAGAGTTAGAAGAGATTGCTTTCAGCACCATTAGGATGGTTTGGCTGATCAGGTTTTACCTGATGTGTGTTCAAAGACTACTGTAAAAGGTCTTTGAAAAAGACTGGAGAACACATACATGGGAAAGAACATAACGAACAAGCTATGGCTGAAGAAGCAAATGTATAGCTTGAGAACGCCTGAAGGAGGAGATCTTGTTGCGCACATTTAGAGATTCAATCAGGTTTGTTTTGAGGTGATAAGTCTGGATGTAAAGATTGATAAAGAAGATCGGGCATTGTTGTTGCTGTGTTCACTCCCTGGATCATATGATGGTCTCATAACAACTTTAGTTTATGGGAAGGAAATCCTAAACTATGAAGAGGTTGTTGGTGTGCTCAGATCCAATGAGCAAAGGAAAAAGATCTGCAAAGGTAATCCTAACTTAGAGATTCTTGCTGTAAATGAGAAGCGAGGAAGATCTACGAAAAGTGCTAGGGGAAAGTCCAAGGCCAGATCTCAGTCTCTAAACCATAAGAATGTGAAATGCTACAAGTGTCGTCAGCTTGGACATATCAGGAAGAATTGTCCTCTTTGGAAGACAGAAAAGGGAAGCGCTAACACTAGTGGTGCAAATGCTTTGGAAAGCAATGGAGAAGGAGTACTGGTTGTATCAGATGGATCAGTGGATTGGGAGAATACCTGGATTCTGGATTCTGCATGCTCATACCATTATACCTCACATTGGGATTGGTTTTATACTTATGACAGGTCAGATGGAGGTAGTGTAAGTGTTGGTGATGATCACCCTTGTATGGTAGCTGGAGTAGGCACTATTAGGGTGAGGATGTATGATGGAGTGATAAGGACTCTATCTAATGTCAAACATGTACCAGAATTGATAAAAAATTTGATTTTTTTGGGCTACTTGGAAGAGCAGGGATATGCTTTTAGTTGCCAATCTGGTAGTGAATGTTTGAGAATTACCAAGGAAGCTTTGGTGGTAATGAAAGGAAGAAGACTGAGCAACAATCTATATAGGATGGAAGGCTCAATGATAAGTGATAGTGCTGAAGTGCTTGTAGCGGCACAGGAGGAACAGTTGAAATATAAACTGTGGCACTATCAAATGGGTCATATGAGTGACCGAGGGCTTACAGAGTTAAGCAGAAGAGGGAACATCCCAGCTTTGGAAAAGGATGGAAATGACCTGTGTGAGCCGTGTATCTTTGGTAAACAGCATAGAGTGAAATTTGCTATTTGTACCAAGCCAAGTGAAGGAGTGCTGTATTTGGTGCACTCGGATGTATGGGGACCAGCACCTGTTTTATCCAGAGATGGAGCAAGATATTTTGTTACCTTTATTGATGACTTCTCTAGGAAACTGTGGGTATATATGATAAGGAAAAAATCAGATGTATTTGCCCGGTTTAAAGCTTGGAGAGCTGAGGTAGAGAAAGAGACAGGAAGACATGTAAAGTGCCTTCGGACTGATAATGGTGTGGAGTACTCTAGTATAGAGTTTAGAAGTTACTGTATGGAAAATGGTATCAAACACCATTACATAGTAAGAATGACCCACAACAGAATGGTGTCGCGGAAAGGTTGAACCGGACACTATTGGAGAGGGCAAGGAGTATGAGGCTGCAGTCATCACTGCCAAAAATTTTTTGGGGTGATGCTATTACTCAGGCATGTTTTCTCATAAACAGGTCCCCTCACTTCAAGTTGGATGGTGGACTTCCAGAAGAAGCTTGGAGTGGGAAGAATGTGGAGCTTGGCTACCTAAAAGTTTTTGGTTGCCCAACTTATGTTCATGTGGAGGCAACTGAAAGAAGCAAGCTGGATCCTAAGTCAAAGAAGATGATCTTTATAGGGTATCCATAATGAGTCAAAGGTTACCTACTGTGAGATTCACGGTCTCAAAAAGCGGTGATCAGTAGAGATGTCATTTTTGATGAAAGGAGCATCTTGGTAAAATGGGGACTGCAACAGGAAATGCAGTCAATAAGATGAACAGCAGTGAGAGCCCGTCACAGGTGGAGGATAAGTCTTCAACATCAACTGGAAATGGAGTTTTAGTTGAGGTGGAGTTGGACAGGAAAGATTCTCCAGGAGTGAAGGAGAGACAAGAAGAATCAACTGTTCAAAGGGAAGTGCTGGAGGAGCCACAGACAGTAGACTTGCAGGATAGTGCAAGGGGAGTGGCATTGCATAAGCCTCAACGCACAATCCGGAAGCTGGTTAGATATGGCATGGATGAAGCAATTTCATATGCTCTAATATTTGTGAATGGAGATCCAGAAAGTTTTGTAGAGGCCATGGAAAGTCCAGATAAAGAGTCATGGATGTAAGGCATGATGGAAGAGATGGAATCTCTCAAGAGGAATCAGACATGGCAGTTGGTGGATCTACCTAAAGATGCTCATGCTATTGGCTCCAAATGGGTGTTCACTAAGAAATCATTACCTTCAGAGCAAGGTGAAGTAAGATACAAGGCAAGATTGGTAGCAAAGGGATACTCACAAAGGGAAGGGTTGACTACACAGAAGTGTTTTCTCCTATGGTACGCCATACTTCAATTCGAGTGTTGTTGTCTTTGGTGGCAAAACATAATTTGGAATTGGAGCAGATGGATGTGAAGACAGCCTTTCTACATGGAAGACTAGAAGAAAAAATCTATATGAAGCAACTTGATGGCTTCATTGAGATTGGACAGGAGAATAAGGTATGTCTACTTCAGAGGTCATTGTATGGATTGAAACAATCACCTCGTTAGTGGTATCACAGATTTGATACATTTATCTTGAGTCTTGGATTTCTTAGATGTGAACATGATCATTATATCTATGTGAAGGATGTGGATACTAAGGATGCTCTGTATTTACTTCTGTATATGGATGATATGTTAATAGCCAGCAGAAGTATGACAGCTGTGAAAGGGCTGAAGAGAACATTATCTCGGGAATTTGAGATGAAAGACTTGGAATCAGCTCAGAAAATCATTGGAATGGAGATTTGCAGAGATAGGTGTAAAGGAATACTCCATTTGTCACAAGGTGGGTACATTAAAAAGGTACTCGAGAGGTTTGGAATGGATAAGGCCAAACCTATGGAAACACCTTTACCAGGGCATTTTTCTCTCTCAAAAAAATAGTACCCCCAAACAAAGAAGGAGAGAGAGTACATGGAAAGAGTTCCATATGCCAATGCAGTGGACAGTTTGATGTATGCTATGGTTTGTTGCAGGCCGGACATAACATATGCTGTAAGCCAGGTGAGCAGGTACATGGCTAATCCTGGGAAGGAACACTGGAAGGCATTGAAGTGGATTTTGAGATATCTGCAAGGAACTCAAAGACATGGATTGGTATTTGGTGGGCAACTTGAAGGACATGAATGGAACTCCATAGAATCATGTGAGGATTCAGGTCCTTTGGAAGGGTTTGTTGATGCAAGTTATGCAGATGATCTTGATACAAGGAGGTCTACAACAAGTTATCTCTTCTGCATATATGGTGGACCAGTTTCTTGGAGATCAACCCTTCAACCTATTACTGCTTTGTCTACAACAAAAGCTGAGTATATAGGGATTACTGAAGCTGCAAAAGAAGCACTATGGCTGAAAAGGCTAGTGTCTGAAATGGGGGTGAAACAGTGTATGGTGGTCCTGCACAGTGACAGCCAGAGTGCCATACACTTGACACATAACCCAGTCTATCATGCTAGGACCAAGCATATAGATGTGAGGTACCACAGAGTCAGAGAGCTGGTGGAGGAAGGAGAAGTGGTGCTGGTGAAGGTTCATACAACAGAGAACCAGGCGGATGCACTTACGAAGGCTCTACCAAGGGATAGCTTCTACTCTTATATGTGGTTAATGGGTTTGAGGAGTCTGGCATATGTAGCCTTGAAGCACCAAGGTGGAGATTGTTGAGTCTCAGATGGTGCATTCATGGCTAGTCGGGTCAATGTACATGAGTTGATCTGGTCTATCATGATTTTCCATGATGAGTCTAGGGCTAGGGTTGAGTCCGGTATGATAACTAGGTGTTTAGGCTCAGTTTTGGTCAGTCTAGGTCTTTGGATCGGCTCTTCTGTTGTAAGAGTCGACTCTATTAGTTGGCACATCTAGAACAGGTGATTGTGGACTGGACGGGTTGGCTCGGATGGATTCTAGTTGGCTCGGATGACGGGTGAACTGTTTTGAATGGTGCCAGCTGAGGGAGTTTTTTGGGATCTCGGGCACATGTGACCGAGGTATATATATATATTGTATTCTTGTAAGAGGATAGATGTATGGTGTAACGAACTTCTTGGAAGTAAAAATCCCTTTCTCCCATGAAAACTCCTCTGTTCTTCTTCTTCTTTTCTCTTTCCCATTCTTGTTGTTCTTAATCTTCATAGACCTGAATCCTACCATGATCTTCAATACAGATTGCTGGCAGATGGTCATCCACAACCTGGTGATACGCTTCCGCAATTGCTTTGTTGATCAGGACGTTCGTTCTTGATCAGGAACAAGGCTGTTCTAGAAGATTTGGTTCATGAAATCTAGTCGGGTTTGGAATCGAATTCTCTACGGATAGATGTATATTCCATTCCTCCCAAGGGTGTAGGCACCCATATAATTGGTTTAGTAAGGTTGATTTTGATTAGAAGATTTGTAATTAGACATTGATGATTCCTTATATTCAGCTATTTTAAAATACCCACTGTTAAAAAATTATGTAATTAAAAGAATCTTAGCCTATGCATTCAATAATAAAATATTGATAGTTTTAAATAATATTAAATAATACATATTTTTGACTAGTGAATATTAAAAAATGGATCTTTAAATTATGCGGTTCTTTTGGAACATATGTAGTGTGAGATATTAGATCATATCTATTAGCTTGGATATTAAGTCATCAGATATTTAATTTGGTTAGGACCAACTCATTAAAGCTGTTGCAAGAGCACCAATATAGTAGGCATACCATCTCTTTATATATGGAACAAAGGTAGGAGCAAGTTCGGTTCGAATCTGGTAAAATATGAGATTTGATCCTGAAGCATTAATATCAACGTCTCGTGAACTTGAGAATGCATATAGCTGTCCAAACACAAGATCAAGGATACAATTGGTGTAATGTTTAGCAATTAGCATTCCACCAATGTTATTTGTAGGTTATGAATTAATGGGCCGTTGGATAAAAGGCAAGCTGCATATCAACCTGACTCAATTACACTTTTAGGTCTTGAATATGAATCCAAACTAAACCCATGGTTAATCTGGTTGGTCCATGGAAATATTTTAGATCCTCGTTATTCAGTTTTTGTTGAGTTCAACGTTCTGGCTTAGGTTGGAACTAGGTTGAACCAGGTTTGCAGGTTGGATCAAAAATTTAGTAATTTTGTAGCTCAACATATTGTAGTCGATATTCAAATATTAGTTTTATTTAAAAAACCTGTGCTTAACTTCATTCCAACATGATCCAAGTGAATGAATATTCTTAATGCATGATTTTAAATAATAACTAATTAATACATTCGAGAATAATGCAAATAAAAATTTATTGAGGTGAATAATAAACACTTAAGTATAATTAAGGGAGAAATAGGTGAGAGGAGATGGGTTGCTGAGATAAATATTAAGGTAGTGTTTGGTCCGACTATTCTTATCGGTAGTGTTTGGATGTCTAAAATTATTCCAGGAATGGGAATACTAATTTTTTGGACTAGCTTATTCTCCTTGTTATTTCAGATTTTTGTTTGGTTTGAATTTGGTATTCCATTTTATTTTAGTGTAATTAATGCAATATTATTCCAAATGTTATTTGGATGACATGGAAATAAGCATGTATTCCATTAGGAATAGATGAAATTTTTTTTTAAAACCCCAATAATATCCCTGACCAAAATGATAAGAAGAAATGACTTATCAAATTATTTGTTTTTATAAATATCTAAATAAATTATTTTATACTAATTAATTTATTATTATAATCTATTCAAAGTTTGTTCATGTTATGTACATATATTACTAGCATGTTAGCAAAAGAAAAATGGATTATACTATTACTGTTTTGCGATGAAAATTATTAAAATAGAGCAAAATTCGATATACAAGAAATACATGAATTAGAAGAATCGCTGTTGCAAGAAAAATTTGAATCCTGATAATTCAAATAACATTGCATAAGATAGAGACTGATATACTACTCAGAAAACATACAACTCAAGTAAAATAGGAACGTGAAGGCGAGCGAATGATATAATTTATGAGAAAAATGAATATTTTATTAATAATTTAAATTATCATCAGAAATCAATATAGGATTAATAGCTGTTAACAAAAATAACAAGAGAACATACGTTCTCGGACAATATAATAATAAAATTGAGTTTCCAAAAAAATATATATAATTGACTTGGAAATTGTAACATGTTTCTAGCACTACACTTCAGTCCTTAACCATTAGCACCAAGTCATAGTAGTATAGTTAAGAAAATTGCTCTCCAGACCGTTTTGAAACATTATAGCCCTTGCAAGAAAAGAAAAACATTTTTTATAATAATAAAATGTTGTAAGTAAAAGCAAAATCTTCAATTTTCATAAAAATCCTGAATTCAGAATAATTGAATTTAACTTTTATCATATGAGTTATTCAAATATCCATGCATCCAATATTCATCCATAAGAAGTAGCTATCAAAACATAGGCATGTCAGCTCATATATAAACTGATAAAATCAAAGTAGATGAACAGAATAAGGCGGCCCACCCTAACATCCAACATATATTCGAATTTATCAATTTGTTATGCAATACTATGAATGAGTTAAACATGAACCTATTCCCTGAACATATGACAAGATAATAGTACAACATATAGACTAATCCTCCAATCATAAAGTAGCTACGAAAAAATTGTCATTATTACGACAAAGCTGCTAACTCTATAATGGATGAGTTTTAGATCCAATTTCATCATTATTCAGGTTTAGTACCGACAAAAAAATATATTAGGCCTTACAAAAAATTGAAGGTATTTTACTTGTAAAATATACCACCTGGACTTGTCTTGTAATCAAACAAAAACCACTCGAAGCATATAAAGTACATATATGATATAACATATACCAATATGAGTAACAGATAGATATATAAAATTCCAATCTGTGCAATTAAAGTTCATAATGATAATGGATAAAAGTATTCTGAAAATTGACACGACAATATAGCAATCTTAATTAGAAGATGAAGAACTGAAAATCCAAGTAATTGATCAAAAGACCAGTTTCATATTGCTCTCCATAAGAGAGGTCAATATCGTGGAACATTAAGGACTGCCATCAATTTAAATATAGCACATAACAGCTGCCATAACTACTAATACAAATATATATTTACAAAATATGGCTCAAGATAGCGAAGATAACACGGTGGAGCATCATGGCAACAAGAGCAAAAGAACAAATGTTATATTCCAGTCCTGCCACCTAGCAATGCTCAATCAATAAGCAGCCCACCATCATTGCCACCCAAGTAATATGTCTCTTACCAAATCAAACAAGATATAAATTTCTATATCCATTAAAAGTAAATAAATTAACATAAAAAGCATATGCTGAACAAAAAAAGTAGAATGATTCATAGTGTGAGAGCATAACATTCAGTTCACAGGCAATGTTATAGTAATATAATATCACTCAACCAAACCTAGAATTTCTTTGGCAAAAACATAGCTAATGCACATAACCCCATCTAATACATATAAACAAGCCTTGAACTTGGATATAATGGGTAATTGACAAACCAACACCCCAGATATATTTGCCATTTACCCAACCAGGAAAACTGTACAGTATCAAACTATGTAGAAACATGATCATGATGGAAGTACACCATCCCTTGCATCAACAAATATTCCCGGTACAAGGGATAAAACAAGATTACATCATAATCTACAACAATGGAAGTTTCAAGCTCTTCCAGCAACTTCAATAAAAATTAGAATGGAGAAAAAAAGAAGAACATCCATCAAAATCAGTCACAGCCAATAGTAGCATATCATGAACTACAAACTAGAAATTATTGTAATTATTTATAAAAAAAGGGCTTCTCCATTAGCTTTGTTTTTTAGATATTGTTGGTGTGGAGTCCCTGGATCGGCCGGTCGGAGCCACTGCATCGCAGGACCGCTTCCTGGTTCACCTGCAAAATAGGTCCCTTGCCGGAGTTGTTCCGACGGGGGACACTCCGATGCCTAAGTCAGTGGCGGATCCCAGCCATAGAATGGGGAATCTGTTGGCATGGAGTCCCTGGATCGGCCGGTCGGAGTCGCTGCATCACAGGATCGCTCCCTGGTTCACCTGCAAAACAGGTCCCTTGCCGGAGTTGTTCCGGCGGGAGACACTCCGATGCCTAAGTCAGTGGCGAATCCCAACCACAGAATGGAGAAGAGTGAAGAGAGTATGAGAGAAAAGGCTCTTAGAAACTGTGTGAGTGTATATGAGCGTATGTCCGCCTACCTCTCTAGCCATCCTTCTTACCATTATTTAAAAAAAGGCCTGCGGCCCACTCTTTTTCCGGTGATCATGGGGAGCCAATCTCTCCCATTATTGGCGATCATGGGTTGTTATTGAGCGGTTCCAGCCAGATCGGAGGCGTGGCAGTAGGAGTTGCATGCCAGATCATGGCATGATGAGTGTCGATTGTAACCGTTGGTTACAGTTACCTTTATGGACCAGATTGTGGTCCAAGCTTCGGGTTTTCCTTGCGTGGGCCGAAGACTTGGTATTTGCCCTGGGGCCGGAGATTGTGTCTACGGCGAGAACCGAAGTACGTGCCTTTGGAAGTCGATGAGAAAATTGGTCTTTGGTCAAGGCTGAAGACGTTGCCCGAAGGACGGCCTTCGGATGGTGTAGTCCGGTGAGAAGCCTTGGGTTGCCTGCAGTTGGCCTGTCCCTTGGTTGGTCCAAAGTCCGTGGTCTGGAGAGAAAAGGCTTCGACCAATCGAACCGGAGTTCGACTTGTAGCTGAACCGGGATATCCCAACAGTTGCCCCTTACTCTCAATTTTCGAAGCGGAGATTTGCCTCGAGAAGTGAGAGTATTAATGCTTTATCATTTTCCTCCCGAAAGACTGTGTAGTGGATGATTACGGGATCTCTGATTGGACTGTCCATCATGATCTAGGAATCAGATGGTAGACAGCTGTCACTCCTGGATTGGGGAAGAAGGAAAAAGTGGGTGGCCCTAGGACCATCTTTCCTTTTCCCGTTGCACGATGGTTGAGCCAATCTTTTGGTTGAGATTTGGATGGTTATGGTGGCTCCCCCCTGTCCGTTGGATGAAGGGTGTGCCTTATCCTGGCGGTTAGTTGCAGGTGGGTTACCTCTCAGGGTAACCTTGGATCAATTCAACCCTGGCGGGGCTCCAGAGACCCTTGCTTTTCTTTTGGGGAAGGACGAAGGTCCGGCCAAGGAAGCTTCTTCAATCTTGTCACATCCTCCGCCCAACATGTTCTGGACTACCAGTCTATTTCGCAGGTAGAATCTTCTTTCTGCTCCCTTACTTCATTCCTTTGTCATGGAAGAAACCGTAGAAAGTCAGGGGGAACAGGCTAGGCCCTCGGGGGCCGGTGACATAGTAGGTCCGGAGTCGATTCCTAGCTCGGTTTCTCACGGTAAGGCGGCCCTTCTCTGGGAATGCTATCGCATTCCCGAGGAGTTCCCCTTCATTCTCCCCTTCATTCTCCCTGCACTCGAAGAATGAGTGAACGAACCTCCCCTTGGGTGTCTAGGCATATATGAAGATCATCTAAAAGCTGGTCTTCGATTTTCCCTGCACTCCTTCATCAAGATTTTTTGCTTGTACCAAGTGGTGCCGGTGCAGTTGACCCCGAACAGCATTCAGAATATCTGCGGGTTCCTGGTCATGTGCAGCATCGCAAATATAGAACCTAGGACCAATTTGTTCACGACCCTTTTCATTCTCAAGAGGGACTTCCACAGCAATGGATGGTGGGTGATTGGCCCTAGGTCAGGCCGCAGGGTCATCAGGGACATGCCCAGCGCCATCCATGGGTGGAAACCCATTTTTATATTTGTGGTGTCTTTCGATCCATGGGGCTTTGACACTGTGTGGAAGAAGCCTCGCCTGACTGCCAATGACGGGAAGAAGGTCTTGGCGGCCGACCAGTCGGACTATGACCTTTTGGTCAACTCCGAAGTTACTCCCATCCGGGAACTGTTGGAGGAGAAAAATCTCTACTGGGCAGGGATCAACAGATTCTCTTCATTAGGTATAGCGATGGGGCTTTGCTCCTCTTTTCTGATTTTGTTGTGGTTCAGTCTATTGAAGTGAACTCTTTTTCTTGTAGGTGGCGGGATGAAGCCCGGTGTGAGTTGGCTCCATCAGACTTCGGAGAAGAGGGTAGCGCAGGCCCCTCTCACCAGGTCTGCAGTTTGAAAGAGGGCTCGATGGGATGGCCCTGAGGGGGACCAAGGCACTCCGTCTTCCTGGGGCACCTCAGGGGAAAGTGCAGCAGTCATGGAAGGGGCTCCGTCAAGACCCTATCCAGTCGAAACTCCACCGATGGCTATCTCCCCAGTTCGCATAACGGGGAGCCTGCCTCAGGGAGTTGATGTGCCACTGTTTTGCCCCCTGCTGCTGATAGGGGCAAAGCACGGCAAGTCGAAGGAGAGTTCGCCTGTGGGGCTTCCTCAGTCGAAGGCCGTTCGATGAAATCTTCGGAGCTTTCACCTACGGGGGGACTGCTGGTCCCGGCCGTAGCCAGGCAGGCGTTGAAGGGCACGCTACTGCCTCATGACTTGGCGATTCTTCGAAATCGGAACCTTCCCAGAGTATTCGATTCTGCCTTCTCCGCCCTGCAACAGGTATGATCCTCACCGCCCCCTTTGTCCTGAGAGCTGTTTGATCCATGACCCCTCACTTTTGATGCAGTTGGTCTACGACCTCACCTTCATGGAGGAGGGCCTAGGGAACGTTGACAGCCTCATCCATGGCCTCAAAGAGGAGCTTCAAATTGCCAGGGTTGCCAAGGAAGTAGCCGAAGAGTTGAAGCAGTCCATGGAGGACCGTCTTGCCCGGGCAAGTGATAAAGTTCGTGAACTGAAAGGCGAACTGAAAGGTGCCCATTTGACAATGGCGGGGCAAGAGGCAGGGTGGAGAAGGTGCAGAAAATAAGTCGACTCCCTGGAGCAGGCTGCCAGGGAGGATCATGAGAAGATAGAAAACCTGACCAAGGTGGCGGAGGAGGCTTCTAGGAGGGTCGAAGAGGCGATCCTAGAGTCCGAGGCTGCTAAGAGGGAGTCCGCATCTTTGAAGAAACGGGCAGACGACACCGTGGCTGACTTCAAAATGTCTTCACAATTCCAAGCAGAGATTAGTGAAGCATCTTTGTATGGCTATCAGCACGGCTTCAACGACGGACTCTCTAGGGTGAAGGAGGCCTTCCCTCACCTCGACCTTTCTGGCATTCCTCCCTTCGATATAGTTGGAGAAGAAGAAGAGGAAGTGGAGGGGGGCCGAAGCCATAGTAGAGGCCGAGGAGGTGCCATGTCTGGAGGAGGCCACTGCCTTAGTTGAAAATCCGGAGGTGACCCCAACTCCGACCCTGGTTCAGGAGGAAGCTCAGGCTGGAGGGGTCCGAGCCGAAGGTTCTCCAGTCCCGGCCCAGATTGGCGAAGTCCTCTCAGAACAGGTTGAGAGGTTGCTTCGGTCCTGTGGTGTAGAGTCTCCTCCCGTCGATGTTGAGTGACTTGAGTCACTTTGGATGTATTTTCTTTCTTTCTCCTTTGTGTTATCAATGAATTTTATATGATAACTTTTCCAGATTTTGAAATGAATTCTCCTTTCTTTGCATATGCCATGTTGTGCTTCATGTGTAGCTCGAATCGGTTTTACAGTTCTTTCTTCTGCTTAGTCGAACAGTCGCATTCGAAGGCCGTTTAGTTGATAAGAACTGGTTTTATCGTTCTTTTTCCTGTTTGGTCGAGTAGTTGTGGCCGAAGGCCGTTTAGTCGATAATTGACGAAG
This sequence comes from Areca catechu, assembly GCA_021397845.1. Classification (NCBI taxonomy): domain Eukaryota; kingdom Viridiplantae; phylum Streptophyta; class Magnoliopsida; order Arecales; family Arecaceae; genus Areca; species Areca catechu. The sequence continues at coordinate 48,576,809 of CM038045.1, read as the reverse complement.
ACGAACCTTGGAGCGGACCAGAACTCCGTTACTGAAGGCTATCACCTTCCTTCGGATGTTAAGTTTGCCCATTGGGGTGGACAAGCGTCAACTCCCTGTCAAGCAATAATTAGGAAAGTTTGATTGTAATCTTTGTTGTCCACGTGGCACATTGATATTTGTACAGTCATGATTTCTTGTGCCTTGTGAGCTGTCGGGTCTCCTTTTTCCAAAAAGAAACCATTAATGATGCCGTCGCACGATGAGGATTTCTCCGGATTTGAAGTGATGGCAGTTGTTATCCTGGGGATGGCTCCCGAGCGACTTTCTGGTTCTCGAAGCGTCACTCAGACACGTGGCACTTTCTGATGCGACTGGGAAGGACGTGGGCACGCCTCCCCGCAGTCGGTCGTGAATGCAGGGTCTCTATAAATAGGGCCCTACCTTCTGCTGTCAAAGGCCATCGTTTTCGTAGGCTCCTTTCCTCCATTAGAAATGAGGTTCAGCACTTTTGAACTTCGCCGTGCGGCAAAAAGAAGGGCCATTGACCCGAAAAGGAAACGAAATCCAGAGTCCCTTGGGCCGGGGGACGATGATGAGGAGCCTCTCATGGACCGCCTCGAAAAGAAGGTCCGCCTGTTGGAGGCCTGATTGAGGGAGGCTTGGGCCCAGGTCACGGTGGCGACCATGGTGGCAGAGGAAGCAAGGAGGGAGGCGGTGGATGCCGTCACAAACTTCAGGGCTTTTGCTGCCTTCAAGGAAGAAGTCACCGAGGCGGCTCTGGACTCCTTCCACCAGGGGTTCCGGGAATGTCGGAGGAAGGCCTTCAAGTTTTATAACTTGAAGGGCCTGGACAACATCAAGCCCTCCGTTCCCTTTCCCGGACATAAATTTGATTCCGACTCTGATGAGGGGTCGGATTCTAGTTCGGACGGGAACCCCGAGGGCCCTTCGTCATCCCTCCAGATCTCTCCCGGCCGGTACGGAAAAAACTCAGCAGGGGGTTATTGAAAACTTCCCACATCTTCCTGGTGCTACTCTTTTTTTTTGTATCTCTCCTTATGGGAGTTTCTTTTTCCTCTTTTTTTTTTCTTTTTTTTTTTGTAAAAAAAATTTGAAAGGAATGAAGTATCCTTTTGTTACCTCTCCCATGCATTCTTTGCGATATGTTGCATCATGCTTCGTCTGAAATGTAGACTCCGCGGACCAATTTTGGTCTACAGGGAAGAGACGATGTCAGTTGGACCATTCTCGTAATGTCTATTATCGACAGAAAGGATGACAGTGGTCCTTTTAGGCACGTTTTCGGATTTACCATAGGGTAGGGTATTTACACTGTCCTCGTGCACTTCTGTCATGATTAAGATAGGCTGTTCAGGCCCGCCTCGGCGCGTCTTCGGATTCACCGTAGGGTAGGTAACGAAAACCATTCCTGTGCCTTTGATCTTTTCGGTGGCCTGGTTAGACCATCCATTGCGCTCGTCGGGCATACCGATAAGGTGAGTGGATCAGACTCTCCTTTGCGCAGTTGATCGATTTTTCAGATTAGATCACTCAGGCTGTTATCGTTCAGTCGATACAACTAGCCGTTCTGAGTTGAGTAGGGTTGAGTAGCTTTGCACAGAAACTTCAGAAACTCTTTTATTGATAGTATTTGCAAAGGTTTTGTACATTCCATGGCCGGGATAGGGCCTTCCCCTCAGGGTCTTGAGTCGGTATGTTCCTGGTCGAATAACTTCTTCGACTTGATATGGACCTTCCCAGTTGGGGGAGAGTTTTCCCTGTTCCATTGGCTTGGATATCTCTGCCCTTCGCAATACCATGCCCTCCATGCAGAAAGTTTGCTTTTTCACCCTTGAGTTGTAGTATTTGGCGACCTTTTGTTGGATGCCGCCATCCTTATCTGGGCCTGTAGCCTGGTGCTTGATAGCAAGTCCAGATCAATCCTTCTGCAATCAGAATTCTTAGGCTCTTCATAGTTATCAATTCTCAAGGACTGCAGGGAGACTTCAATAGGTAGCACGGCTTCGGTACCGTATGCCAAGTTGAATGGAGATTTGCTGGTAGCCGTTCTCGGGATAGTTCGGTATGCCCAGAGAACGGAGGTCAGTTCTTTGGCAGCATTCAACCTTGTCTTCAGACCATGGAGGATGGTCCGGTTAGTGACTTCGCTTCTTCGTTGGACTGTGGATGAGCAGTGGATGTCAGCCAATGCTGGATATGGTACTGAGCGCAGAAGTCCTTAAACTTCAGATTGTCAAACTGTCTCCCGTTATCCGTGATGATGATATGTGGGATGCCGAGCATGAATATGATGAAATTTTTTATAAAATTTTCTACCTTATCCTCTATGATCTGGGCCAATGGTTCGGCTTCTACTCAATTTGTGAAGTAGTCAATGGCCACTAGGAGAAACTTCCTTTGCCCTGATGCTGGCGGGAATGGCCAAGAATATCCATCCCCCACTAGGCAAAAGGCCATGGGGCTGCCAGTTGGGTTAGATGACTCGCAGGCTGTCTCTGTACATTGGCGTACCTCTGGCACTGGTCGTACTTTTGCACGAAATCAGCTGAGTCCTTCTGAATTGAGGGCCAATAATACCCCTGTCGAATGATCTTGTATGCTAGAGATCTGCCTCCCAAATGATCATCGCATATGCCCTCGTGGACCTCTCTCAGAGCATAGTCCGCATCTGTAGGTCCAAGCATTTTAGCAGTGGTTGAGAGAATGATCTCTTATATAGGGTTCCGTCTAAGATGACGTACTGAAATGCCATCCAGCAGATCTTCTTGGCCTCTGCCTTATCTTCGGTAGTTCTCCCTCATTCAGGAACCTGATGATGGGATCCATCCAGCTTGGCTCAGTGTCGATCTGGCACACCTCTGCAGCCTCTTCGGCTATGCTTGGGATTTCAAGATGTTCAATAAAGGTGCACCCGAGAGATTCCGGTGCTGTAGTTGCCAGCCAAGACAATGCATCCGCCTGGGAGTTCTCTGATCGTGGAACATGAATGATCTCAAAATGTTCCAGTTGGGAGGATAAGGCCCGCACCTTCTCCAGGTATTGCACCATGGTTGGATCTTTGGCTGTATAATCTTCGTTGACTTGATTCACGACTAGCTGAGAATCTGAGAAGGCTCAGAGTTGCTGTACTCCCAAATCTTTGGCGATCCGAAGTCCGACGAGTAGGGCTTCATATTCGGCTTGGTTATTAGAGGCATGGAAGGAGAACCGTAGTGCATACTCTATGGTATGGCCATCAGGTTTGGCCAACATGAGTCCAGCCCCGCACTCGGTAGCATTGGAAGCTCCGTCCACATGAAGCACCCAAACGGACTTTGTTTCCTTCTGGACTTCTTCTTCTACCAAAGATGCTTCATCTTTGGACTTCTAGGTGCACTCGGCCAAAAAATCGGAGAGCACCTAGGCCTTCATAGCTGCTCGGGGCTGAAAGCTGATGTCAAATTCACTTAGCTTCACAGCCCACTTGGCTATCCTTCCAGAGGTGTCTAGAGATCGGAAACAGCCTTAAGAGGTTGATCGGTCAGTACCACAATAGCATAGGCCTGGAAATATGGCCATAGTCGCTTTGCCACAATCACCAAAGAGTAGATCAGCTTCTGCATCCTTGCATATCGTGTTTCGATGTCATGCAGGACCTTGCTGATATAGTAGATCGGCTTGTGGGACCCATCTTCTCTTTTTCGGACAAGAACCGAACTGACTGCCTCATCTGAAGCAGAGAGGTAGAGGTAGAGGACCTCGCCTTCTTATGGCTTGGAGAGCAATGGCGGGGTCTCCAGGTACTTTTTCAGCTCCTCAAATGCAGCATGACAGTCTTCGGACCATTCGAAGCCCTTTGACTGCCTGAGTACCTTGAAGAATGGAAGACATTTTTCAGCTGACCGAGAGATAAATCTGCTCAGGGAGACAATTCTCCCTGTCAACTGCTAGACTTCCTTTTTGCAGGAGGGATGTCTCATATCTTTCAAGGCTTGAATCTTCTCAGGGTTCACCTCAATCCCTCGTTTGGTGACAAGGAAGCTCAAGAATTTACCCAAAGTGATCCCAAAGGCACACTTTGCCGGGTTCAGCTTCATGTGGTAGCGTCGAAGAGCACCGAATGACTCTTCCAAGTCGTGGATGTGGTTTTTTCGGAGGACACTTTTGATGATCATGTCATCAACATAGTCCTCCATGTTCCTCCCTAGTTGCTTTTCGAATACCTTGTTGATCAGCCTTTGAAACGTTGCCCCGACGTTCTTGAGGCCGAATGGCATCATCTTGTAGTAGTAGAGACCTTTATCAGTGATGAAAGCCGTCTTCTCCTCATCTTGTGGATCCATTCTAATTTGGTTGTAGCCAGAGAAAGCATCCATGAAACTCAGTAACTGGTGGCCGGCGATAGCATCGACCAGCTGATCAATCTTCGGGAGAGGGAAGCTATCTTTTGGGCAATCCTTGTTGAGGTCTTTATAGTCGATGCAGATCCTCCACTTGCCACTAGCTTTCTTTACCATTACTACATTGGCCAATCACTCGGGGTAGTGGGCCTCTCGGATGAACCCTGCTTTAAGAAGCTTGCCAACTTCTTCGTCCACAGCTTGCTATCTTTTGGGAGCGAAGCTCCTTTTCTTCTGTCGCACCGGCTTATACCCAGGGGTTACTTCCAGCCGATGAGTGATTACTTCGACAGGAATCACTGGCATATCTGAAGCCGTTCAGGAAAAGATGTCGGCGTTGTCCCTGAGGAAGCAGATCAACTCCATTCTGGTTTCTTCATCAAGCGTGCTCCCGATCTGTACAACTCTGGAGGGATCTTCCTCTATTAAGGGTACTGGGACGGTTCTCTCCATGGGCTCACCAAGATTTGTGGTCATCCCTCGGATCCAGCTGATCCGGAGTTGTCGAATCCTTGAAATGCCTATCTTCAATCATCAGACATTGCCATGCTGTCCTCTGGTTTCCTCTAACTTCTCCAACACCGTTCCTGGTGGGGAAGCACACCAAAAGGTTGTAAGAGGAGATGACGGTCCAGAACTTATTCAAGGCGGGCCACCCCAGAATAATATTGTATGCTGAGGGGATCCGAACCACCGTGAAGTTGATTGGCAGTGTCTTTTGTCGAGGTTCAATGCCAAGGGTTACAGGCAACACTATTTCCCCCTTGGCATAAACTTGGTTGCCCCCGAAACCAGAGAGCGGTATGGGGTATCTTTGCAGTCGATGTCTAGGCAAACACATTTTAGAGAATTCATCCTACATCAAGACATCAGTCGAACTTTCATTATCAACAAGGATTCGCTATAAATCATAATTGGCCACTACGGTCGAAATTACAAGAGGGTCGTCATGTGGGAGCCGAACTCCTGCAAGGTCGTCGTCAGAGAAGAGGATAGAGTTGTTGTCCTTAAGTCGCTTTGGGGCTTCATCCTCCTCCCTTCTCCAGTTGGCGGGTCGGTGTATCATCCCTACACCTCCATTGGTTGGCCTTTGATTTGGTAGCTCGGCCTCTTCGGGAGGTGGTTGGGGAACAGTTGCTTCCGACCGAGGTCCTTGGTGACTAATGTACCGCCCCAAGTACCCTCTCTTGATGAGATCCTCAATTGCATCTTTCAGCTGGATGCACTCTTCTGTGTTGTCGCCGTGGTCCCGGTGAAATTGGCAGTATTTATTCATGTTCCTTACGGAAGAGGAGGCTTTCATGGGACGGGGCCGTTGGAGATAGTTCTCCTTCTCTATCTCCATGAGGATCTTCTCTCGAGAGAGGTTGAGGGGAGTGTAGGAGTCGAATCTTCCTCCCAATGCTCTAGGCCTGGGAGGACTTCTTTGGCGGCCTGTATATTTGCTGCCATTGTTATTAGAAGTTTGGGGACCATGTCCCCTGTTATTCTTCAATGGTCCCCTGTTATTCTTCTTTTTTGAAGGGGGTTTTCCTTCAACCAGTCATCGATTTGTCGCCTGCTCTTCAGCATCGGCATATTTTTGAGCCCTCGACAGGAGCTCAGCGTAGCTTTTAAGGAACTTCTTATCCAGGAAAAAGGTAAGCCTGGAGGTACGAAGCCCCTTCTTCAGTGTTGACATGGCCACGTGCTTGTTGAGATCTGGGATTTCAAGCGTGGCCGCATTAAACCTGGAGATGTAGTCTCACAGGTTTTCTCTACGTTCTGGTGAAGGAGGAACAGTGTATCCATATTCCTTAGAGTCTTGCGGCCGGTCCTGAAATACAAGATAAATAATTTTTCTAACTCGGAAAAAGAATCGATGGTACCTGAGCGTAGGCTCGAGTACCACATCTGAGCGGACTTCTTCAAGGTAGCCGGGAACACTAAGCAGTACATTGCGTCTGAAGCTCCTTGGATCATCATATAGGCCTTGAAGCTGCCCAAATGATAGAGGGGGTCGGAGGTGCCATCGTAGAATTCCATCTGGGGAACCCTGAAATGCTGAGGAATGACCTCGGCCATGATACGGTCGGTGTAGGGTGGGCGTAGATCACCCACAATCAAGTCATCGGGATCCTTCAGATCCCGCAATTTCTGTTCTCGTGCCTTTGCCATCTCTGATTCGATGGCTCTGAATCTCTCATTATAATCGGGAGTCTGCTTCGGTACTCTCTCCATAAAAGTAGAGTCTCCGAAAGAGGGTGAGGGAGTTTGCCTAGGCCTTTTTCCTTTTTGCAGGGATTTGGCAGACCTGGGCAATCTCGAAGTTCGGCCTTCGGGAGAGGGCCGAGAATGGGGGGACGGGTGCGCAGAAACCTCCCGTGGGGCTCTCTTTCTTCGGGACCAAGTGCTATGTCTGGAGGCGGCCGGTGGGTTTCCCATCGGAAAGGCTCTATTATGGAAGTCTTGAACCATGGCCGTGAGGTTGGTGACCTGGTTCACAAGAGCTTCAAACTGCTGCAGTCCCACAACAACTGTGGGAGGTGGAACATCGTTCTCCTCGGGGGTGCGCCCCATGGGATGGAGCACGACTTCGGCTTGTAGAAGCTATTTGAGTCCTTTCTCTCGCCATCAAGGATTTTTTTTACTTCCCCTTGTCTAGAAGGGAGCTTAAAGAGTGCTTTCCCCCTTCCTGGCGTGCCGATCTGTTGGTGTGGAATCCCTGGATCGGCCGGTCGGAGCTGCTGTATCGCAGGACCGTTCCCTGGTTCACCTGCAAAACAGGTCCCTTGCCGGAGTTGTTCCGGCGGGGGACACTCCGATGCCTAAGTCAGTGGCGGATCCCAGCCACAGAATGGGGAAGAGTGAAGAGAGTATGAGAGGAAAGGCTCTTAGAAATTGTGTGAGTGTATATGAGCGTATGTCCGCCTACCTCTCTAGCCATCCTTCTTACCATTATTTAAAAGAAGGCCTCTGGCCTGCGGCCAGCTCTTTTTCCGGTGATCATGGAGAGCCAATCTCTCCATGATTAGCGATCGAGGGTTGTCATTGAGCGGTTCCGGCCAGATCGGAGGCGTGGCAGCAGGAGTTGCATGCCATGATTATGGCATGATGAGTGTCGATTGTAACCGTTAGTTACAGTTACCTTTTTGGACCAGATTGTGATCCAAGCTTCGGGTTTCCCCTTACATGGGCTGAAAACTTGGTATTTGCCCTGGAGCCAGAGATCGTGTCTACGACGGGGACCGAAATACGTGCCTTCAGAAGTTGATGAGAAAATTAGTCTTCGGTCAAGGCCGAAGACGTTGCCCGAAGGACTGGCCTTCGGATGGTGTAGTCCGGTGAGGAGCCTTGGATTGCCTGCAGTTGGCCTGTCCCTTGGTTGGTCCGAAGTCCGTGATCCGGAGAGAAAAGGCTTCGACCAGTCAAACCAAAATTCGGCTTATAGCTGAACCGGGTTATTCCAACAGATATAATAATTATCTATTAGCAATTGCTAATATTGAGACTTAAATAGATAAGGAAATAATACATGGCATAGGAAACAGCATAGCTGTATTAAAGAAATTTGTCATCCATCTCCTACATAGCAGTTATATGAAAAGCTGCCAACCATTAGGTTATTCAAATGTTCTAAATACTGACAACCTTGGGAATAATGTCAGAACTGATCTTGAGTTATAGAGGCCATAACCATATACAAGTGTCCACATCTCTTTACACCCCATATATATGGATTGATTGTTGATATTTCATAGGTCGGATAAAGCAGGATATGCAATGAATAGAATGAAGTCAAAATCAGATTATAGTCATGGTGAAAAGCTTCAACCACCAAGGATCCAAAAAATCAGTATAACAACGAGCAAATAAATTGCAATTTTACTTGGGAAAATGAGGCTCCACTTAAAATTGCTAGCCAAAAAATACTGCAACCTGATTATTTTCGTTATTTTGCTTAAAAACAAAAATTCCAAAGGGGGAAGATGTATATGTTGAAAATTATTTTACAAATAACAGTAAGAAACTTTAGAAGAAAAATGGAGAATAAATTATCTTCTAATTAAACAGTGACCCATGACTTATCTATCTGGCTTTGACTTTCATCAATCAAAAAATGATCCTCAAATGTTGAGAATATTGAAAAATCACTTCTCTAAATCGATGACGGAGGTCAAGGCAACCATACCAAAGAGCAGAGTCTTGCCATTAAAGTAAGGACATGATTTGATAGGAAGGGGACACCCATTACTCACACAAACTAGCGAAGAGTTTAGACCAAGTAGGAAGACAACAGAGTACCAAATTTATCTCAAGGGCAACACCCAAGGACCAACATAAAAAAAGATACCTCTAAATATTGCACAAACATTACTCCAATATTTTTTCAGTAAATAAAATGGAAAACTAAATACAACGGCAAGAATATAAACTATGATTATAATAAAATAGATTACATATATGATGTAGAAATTGCAGTTCAGTTGGCAAATATAGAATAGCTATATATATCAATTCCAAACATTAGCAAGTCAAGTCTCATTTACTAGACCATTCGAGATGTTAATTTTTAGTAAAATGAAGGGCTGCCAACATTTGAAACGTATCATAACATCTGCCATTGGTACAAAAGTATATACATATTTATAAAATATGGCTTCGGACATTGAAGATAATGTCAGTTGAGCATGACGATAGTAAGGAAAAAAAATAAATGTTATATTCCACTCCTGCCTCCCAACAATGCTCAATCAATAAACAGCCCATCAACATTGACAAACATGCAATATGTCTCCTATCATATCAAAGAAGATATAATTTTTTATCATATTAGAGACTTCCAACAATAATACAAGTCCGCATACCATACAAATGGCTACCAAGAAATATTGCCCAAACCCATTCTTATACATTGTTATACATTTCCATAAGTTTGAGAATATAATAAAAAAGAAAAAAATATGGCTCAGATCCGCTGCCATAATTAGTAATCTTGCACAGAATATTTATGTCATAACATAAGAGAGCTTAATATCCTGGAACATTAAGGATTGCCAACAATATAAACATTATACAAAACATATGGTTTTACAACTCTTGCAAATGTAGAGAAAAGCAAAAAAAAAAAGTTATAAAAGACCTTTATGGTTTTACAACTCTTGCAACTACGACATTAACAAGAAATAATAATCATAACCATCTAAAGCATTAACGAAGTTTATCCACACTAAAACCAAAGTACAAAGCCTACAAGAAAAGCTAATAAAATAAATATAAATATTTTAAAAGGTGCACCCACATTCCTAGCCAAGGCTACATCTTTTTTTCCTCCTTTGTATTTAATATCATAAATATTTTAAAAGGTGCACCCACATTCCTGGTCAAGACTACATCTTTTTTTCCTCCTTTGTATTTAATATCATGAATTTTTTCGATAAATCACTACAGTGAAACAGGTCTTTATCGACGCTTTTTTTGACATTTTGATGCTTTTAAGCATCGCTAAGCAATCTCCCGACGCTTTGTAAAGTATCGCTAAAGCGTCACTTATGTAAGCGTGGGAACGCAACCTGCCGATACTTTTAAAAGTATCGATTTGCCGACGCTTTAAAGCATCGCTAAATTTGTATTTACCGATGCTTTAAAGCATCGCTAGACTTAAAACTAGCGACACGCTTTAAAGCATCGCCAGTTCCAAATCTAGCGATGCTTTAAAGCATCGCCAGGTCCAAAACTAGCGACGCTTTAAAGCATCGCTAGATTTTTTTTTAAAAAAAAAATTAAACAGCTATATATGCCATACATGAAATACATACAATACAACCTGTATACATTATCAAAATGAAAACATTCAAACCTATATCACATCTAACATACACAAATAAATGAAAACATTCAAACCTGTATCACATATCACATCCAACATACACAAACACAAATACAAACCATATATATATATAATATTATATATATATATATATATATATATATATCAATAGTTCAAATAAACAAAAAGACATACATCAATAATAAAAAAAATATCTGGCATCACTGATCCATGGGAGGCTAGTCATCGTCAGGTCTGCAACTCACAGATGCACTAAGAACCTACAAGATATACATCAGGAATTATGATATATACATTATATATATTCTAAATTATTAGATACATACAAAATTAATAAATAATTACTTACCTGAGATGACATGAACATATGCAGCACAGATGTACATGCTCTAGCTGAGACCTAATGGTCTGCATCTCTGCGCTATTTGCATCACGTGTCTGTCGGAGCTCTGCTATCTCCTCCTGGAGCTAACGAACATGTAACTGATCATGACTCTCTCTAATATCCCGAGTATATCTACTCACCTCAGATAACTAAGTAGGGGTAACTCCAATCCTATAACCCCTCACTTGTCCAGGATGCTCTGGTCCCATCAACTCCGAGAATACCTCACCTCGATGTGACTGCTCTGAGTAGATGATGAACCCTCGCCAGCATGCTCGGAAATCAAAGAAGTAGCCCTATTCTATATTTTATAAAAAACACATATATCAATACTTAATAAAAATAAAATATAAATCATAATATAATATAAATAATATATATATATCTTTGGACTCGTCCCGAACAAAACTGCCATCCTGGTGAATGTGAGTCATCCGATAGAACTCCACCTCACCAGGCTCCCTCCCTTGCTGATCAGCCTATATAAAGAATAAATATTAAAAAAAAATTAAATAACACATCTTATACCCCCATACCATGATACATGGCACATGCATGATACATGATGATACATGATGTTAAAACTAAAAGTGTACTAAAAGTATTATAGGATGAGAAACATACAAACTCATGCTTGAGCCGTGCATAACTCTTGGACCCCGCTATGTAAGGAACAGACTGAGCTGCTCGTGCAGCTCTACCAATATCAGAATACGTATACAAAATAAAATTAAAACAATGTTATATATTATATAAATATAATTATAATGAGTGAAAATTAATAAATTTTGAAGTGTTTGATGATGCTACACAACCTGTGCCCTCTCGGAGAACCAATAGTGCACCAGCTCAATCCATTGATGAGGGTGAACATCAGGAGGACAGGTAGCTACAACCTGCTCCTCTGTCCTACCCTTTCACTTGTAGTCTCTCTTCAACTTCGCCCTATATTCTTTCCACTTGTGATTGAGAGACTTAAGCACAAAATCAGAACAATCTGAAGGGAGAACGAACTTGCTCTACAATTTAAATAAATAATAAAATAAATATTAAATGAAATAAGCAATTCAATTGTTAAAAATCTAAGATATAAAATAATATATTAATTTTTTTACCTGCACAACTCGTAGCATCTCTATTTTATATACAAGAAGCATATAGTTCCACTTCAAATAATTCAGGAGACATAGCTGACCACGATGTGCTACTGTCCCTACAAAGCTAGTTAACAAGCTAGCAGCTTTCTTAATTGGCTGCCCTAGCTTGTTGCACTCTATCACTATCCTCTCGCCCTCAGGTAACTGTCACACATCACGGACTAGGTGGGTCCTTGCCTCCGCCTAAGTCTCCCGGATCCATCTACAAAAAAATATAGAAAGTTATATATCAAAACTATTGTATATATATGAATTGAAATGGGATGAAATTATTAAATTATCCTGTATCTGTATGTCATCGACGATAGGCTCGTCATCAGAATGATCATAGGAAGATCGTGATGTGCAGACTCGGAGGGAATGGCATCGTCATGAGGTGGAGAGATACTAGCATCGGCCGGATGTGCAGAAATAGAGGGACTGGCATCTGACCGATATGAAGATGATCGACTGCCCACGGACTACTGTGCTGAATAAGTACCAGCCTCTGTTCGGGAAAACTGAAACTGTATATCTGATAATCGCTTCCTTCGAGGTATGGTGTACCTAACATGCATTATTTTAAAACAAGTCAGTCAACATTATAATCAAATTATAACGGAAATTAATTACAATTTAAAAGATAACATAATCATTCATGCAAAAATAAACTATCTTATAAACTACTTGTCATAATCAACCAGTTGTACGTTCTTCGGAATCCAACCTAACCAAAATGGTTGTATCATTTATATGATCATCCAGCACAATATTATAAGGCATACACTGAGTGTAAGTATCATCATCTTCTTCTTCCACCCTTTTTTCCATGTCATACAAGTCTATGGATTTTGTCTTAATAACAGTAGCCCATTTTTTATCTTTCGAGTCTTGTACATAAAAAACTTGTCGAGCTTGAGATGAAAAAATAAATGGATCATCCTTCAATAACACACCCGTATGTATCAATCTTAAAAAATTGACAAGTATGAATCTGTTTGAGTCCTTTTTCAAATCTCTCGGTGTATTTATATCCACCCAATCGCATCGAAATAGTACAACTTTAAAATTTTCATAATAATCCAACTCCAAAATATCTTTAAGTATACCATAATAAGATTTTCCATATGCTTCAACCATAATACCACTGTTCTGAGTTTTTCTAAGTTTCTCGCGCTTCTTGGTATGAAATTTAAAATCATTTATAATGAAACCATTATATTTGTTCATAATATAATTTGGACCTTTAGCAAGTGCTATTAGTTCTGCCGAACTATTTTTCTCCATCAGTACCGGTACCTAGAACATATAATATCAATTATCGATCACTTTTTCGATGTTAAATATATATAAAATTATTATACGACTTATATATACTAACCTAATTGGCAATCCAATTAGAGAATAACTCAACCAACCATCTTTGTTCAATCCTTGGATTAAGACGAGTGGAATGATTGGCTTGTCGTTGTACAGATAAAAATTCACTGCATGACAATCAAATATAAGTTTGACAACAACATGTCTAATATTTAGTATTATCCATGTGTAGATAGACTAACCTGCGATAGTCAGATATTATGTCACTATGTAGCAATACATAACGGTATACTTGTGACATGGATTTATGGTCAAGAACAATACTTTCAGCTTTTCCTATAAATCTTTTGGATGATGCAAATTTGTATAGATCTGTATTCTCCATAGTATCACCATGACGTTGAGGTCGATTGAATACAGTCTCTACACCTTCGAGATATCTTGAACAAAATGATAAACACTCTTCAGCAATATATCCCTCTGCTATTGAGCCCTCAGGATGGGCTTTGTTTCGTACATAATCCTTCAAACGTACAAGATACCTTCAAAAAGTATGATATTTATATCACATTAAATAATGAAAAAGATATATAAATTATGAAATTTAAGTTTTATAGCATTATCTCTCGATAGGGTACATCCATCTGTACTGTACCGGTCCACCAAGTTTAGTTTTCGAAGCTAGGTGAATGAGTAGATGAATCATAATCGTAAAAAATCAGGAAGAAAAATCTTTTCTATCTGACATAATGTAAGTATGACTTGAGACTGCAACTGATCAAGCTCCTGAGGATCAAGAACCTTCGAACATAATGCCTTGAAGAATGATGATAAATGAAAAACAACTGTAATAACTTGTTTCGGCATTGACGACCTTAAAGCCAATAGAAGAATATGTTGTATTAGTATATGTCCATCATGACTTTTAAGATTTGAAATTTTTTGCTCTTTCACATTCACACATCGTGAAATATTTGATGCATATCCATCAGAAACCTTGATATTCTTTAAAATTGCCCGGAAGAGATCTTTTTCTCGACTATATATTGTATAACATGCATGAGAGATATAAGTTCTATCATTTGCAAGCACTTGTGGATGAAGTTCATATCGGATGCCCATTTCTTTTAAATCAAGACGCGCCTTCATGTTATCTTTAGTCTTTCCATCAAGATTTAATATTGTTCCAATCAAATTATCACAAACATTCTTTTCTATATGCATAACATCAAGATTATGTCGGAGTATATTATGCTCCAATAAGGTAAGTCAAAGAATATGCTTCTTTTCTTCCATAATTGTTTAGTATGCTGATGGGTAGATGCTGTGATTATATCATCATCATTTTTAACTTCAAAGAAATTATTCGGATCCTCGAACACTGCTATATCTAAGGTGCAAGTATTGACTTCCTCCGATACTTCTTCTTGTACTTAAGTCTCAACATCATCTCTTCCTCACTTTTTAGAGGACTTTATCATCTTGCCATAACTGTGTCTGATACCAAGTATTTGTCTATGAATATCAGAACCAGAAGGTAAAATTGGAACATATCCCAACTCTATAGTACCATCAAATAAATCCTTATGAAATCGAAATGGATGATTTGTCTCCAATCATCAACGATATCTCATATAACAAAATTTTCTCCATGTTTTAACCAAATTGAATGGGTTGATTCACCACAAGAAGGATATGCAACTCGTCCCTTAGTGCTCCAGCCAGATAAATTAGCATATGCAGGAAAATAGTTAACAGTCCATAATAAAGCTGCCCGCAGATTGAATGTTTGACCATTCGAAGCATCAATTACATTGATACCCTCCCACAGTTATTTCAATTCATCTATTAAAGGTTGTAAAAAAATATCAATATCATTGCCTAGATCCTTATCACCTGGAATGACCATTGATAAAATAAGTGAATACTGTTTCATACATATCTATGGTACAAATTATAAGGAATCAGAACAACTGGCCAGGTGCTATAGACAGAACTTAAGGTCCTAAATGGATTGAGCCCATCATTGGCTAAACCCAGCCTGACATTACGAGCATCAGATGCAAAATCAGGATGTCTGTCATCAAATGCTTTCCATGCTAAACTATTCGCTGAGTGTTTCAGCATTCCATCTTTTGTACGGCTTTCATCATGCCATCTATTGACGAAGCTATCTTTGATGATGCATAGATCCTTTTCAATCTAGGTACAAGAGAAAAATAGCATAATACCTTCGCCGGCTTTTGTTTAATTTGTGTTGCATCCAATTCATCTAATCCCTCACTCTCATTTTTTTTTTATTCGTCCATCATGAACATCCACACACATGGCACGAGTCTTGATCAGCATGTTCTCCCCGATATAATATATAATCATTTGGACAGCTATGAATCTTTTCGTATCCAAGATCCAATTTCTTTACTAGTTTTTTGGCTTCATAACAAGATGTTGGTAAACTAGTACCTTCAGGAAATGCATCCTTTAACAACTTGAGCAATATAGTACAACTCTTCCAGACCATCCATTCAAGTATTTTATATGAAACAAATGTGCAAGAAAAGAAAATTTTGAAAAGTTCTTGCAACTGGCATATAATTCTTGATCTGCATCTCTTATCAGCTTCTGATAACGATCTGTTCCAACATTAGTTGGGGATATCGGCTCTCCATCATATACAGATTCAGTAAATATAGGATCCTCATGTAACCCAGCTGCTACTTGTCCTCCACTGCAATCTCTAGGTTGTTGAGTACCATATTCAAAAGCATCTCTGAGCAAATCCCTGATATCATATCTCTTGCAAGATTTTTATGTTGGTTACTGGATCCAAAATCAGGTATATATTCCATGTTAGAGGTTTGGTTACATGTAGATTGTAACCTTGACTCTCCATGAAAAAACCACTCAGCATAACCTCTTAAAAAATCATTCCATACCAAATGTTCTTCAACAATATTGGATATTGAGAACTGGAATTTATACATTTTCGGCATGGACATAAAATCTTCCCACTGATACTACTTCTCTCTATACCAAATTTAATGAAATTCTATACTCCATCCATATATTCTTTGTTATTCCTCCGTTTAGTTATCCAACTCTTATCCATTGCAAGATTAAACTAACTGAAATAAACAAATATTTATAAGAACAGAATAAATTTAAAATAAGTTTATTCAATAGAACAATTACAATTTATTAAATGCACCCTATCACTAACTAATAGGTAAAGAGGTCCAATCCCATTCAAGAATTACATTAATTATATAGGTCATTTACAGTAACCAAAGGATATGCAATAGAAGTTCCAAAAAAACCTCTGCAGCATTTTTTCTTAGTTCTCCCCATACAAATAAATATGTATGAGGAGAACTAAAAGGAAATGCTATCCAAAATATATCTGGAACTCTATCCGTACCGTTTGATTACTTTAAGCACCTATAAAATTATTTAAAATTCTCAAACTATCCGAACTGGATATTCAATTGACCACTGTACATATTTCTCCCATCCGTACAAAAATAAAATAATTGTACGGATGCTATTGAATATGTACTTTAATCAATTGACTAGTCTATGTTTCTATGCAATGCAAGTTTTTTAAAAAATATCTAAAATATCATAATTGATCGTAACAAAGCTACAGATGGTATTAAAATCAAAGATTTACAATAATGAAATTAACCTTAAAGCATAACATGTTCAGTAAGATGTAGGTATATACCAAGAAATTTATAAATAAACAGAAATAATCTACTAAGAAAAAGAACAATAAATAATAAAAAATAAGGAGGAAGTTCAGTTATATACTATTTAATCTACAACTAAATCAAAACGACAACAAGATTGTTACCATTAGAAATAGTTAAAAATTTTGTGAGAACTAATAAGACCAAGAAACAGAACCCTAGGGCAAAAAAAACAAAACCTGCAACCAGTGCAGGCTTTGGTAAGGCATGAGCATTACCAGATCTGATATGATCAGTCCTCGCCCAACTTGATAAAACAATGACCTATGATCAAAGGATCACTTTTTCTATGTGTCTCACAAGGGAAGTTTCAATTGAAACCTCCTCCTATCCATAGAAAAAAAAGCCTTCCAACCTCTAAAGAAAGAATGTCTGCTACAGACAATAGGTCATATCCATGTTCAACACCATGTGCGTGACAAAGTAATGAATGCTTGAGCGTTATTGATATGGTAAGGAAGGATGGAAGGTAAATGCAGGGTCATCATTATGCTTATGAGGGAAGACTTTTTTAGATCCTTGGGCACCAACTTCTTCTACAAAGGATGATAACATGACTAACTAGCTAAGAAAGGATATAAGATTTATGTGACTAGAATTAAATTGACAAAGTGTCAATTGACTTATGCATTGCTAGAATATTTTTTTTTTTTGGTAAACAAAAAGGGTAGGATAAATCCGACGACACCACTAAGATATACCTAATTATCATGGGCTTCAAAGAATAATTTCCGATTTAATCGAATTTTCTATAGAGTCATGTCTTGAACCCGTGATCTGTTGGTTGTGAGGCAAGATCCCAATAGATAGCCCAGGCGGTGGCCGAACATTCTTTGATTTGTCTTCCTTTCTTATTTGTCAAAATCATGTAATTTGTCAAAAAATTTCCTATCACCTGAGAATGGTGCACCTTAGCATTAGTTTCTGGCTTAGCCCAGAACCGAAATGGGTCATACCATCAGCATATTGCAGGATCGAGAAATTTATATTTAATGCATGCTTCATGAGACGAAGGATTAAAATAGAGAAATTTCATTGAGAAAAGTTTTTTTTTTTTGGGTAGAGAAATGATCCTTTGTTCTTACCAAAGGATCTTTTAATTGCATGTCTCTTATACATCACTACTTTTAATTTCATCTCATACTATTCTTACACCCTCAAAAAAAAAAAAAAAAGACTGAAAATAAAACCCTAAAACCCTCTTTCGTAGTCATTGGGTGTACGTATGTATCTAATGCTTTTGGCTTCTGGATTCTGGAAGACATCTATTTGGCCTATGCATTATTAGGTCCATATAGCAAGGTAAAACCAAAGCTGTCACATAGATGTATGATTCACGAATTTGAAAAAACTGAGGAAAAACCTCCTCCCCATCAATGTTTTTCAAAACTGCAATCTCCATTTCATCAAATTCTACATAAGTTTTCCTGTTTTAGCTCATGTTTTAGCTCCTTCATTTACCATATCATTAGAAACAATTAGCAATACATACTACTTCATAACTGAAACTTCAAACCCAGCAAATTATCTGTTAGAGTGTCTATAGTTGTTCAAAAAATGAAAAATAGCAAAGGAAATATTTTGTAAGTGGGTTATATTCAGTTTATTATATGCAGAGAAATTAAATATTCCTGAACAACAGAGAGACAACTAACCCTGTATAAAGAGGATGGAGAAACCAACAGATGATATTATCATGAAGATACTAAAAAGCAAAACGAAGCACAGATAACCATGAATCAAATTCTAAAATTATGTCGATACATAATTTAGTCATCTAATGAGGCTTATATTCATTTATGTTTTATAACAAAAAGCTTTTTCAGGTTATAACTCCACCGACATAGGGATTCTCTGTTCCGAGGAGATGGAAATGTAAAAATTTAATTTCCAATATATGGTTGAGTGTAAAGTGCAAAAGCAATACCTTTTCTTTTTGTGCATGTGTGTGGGCGTACATGGAGATACACCATTATAACCATAATGGGGGCATATCAATTTTTGAGAATTTGCATAGACATTGGTGAGAAAAAGTGATGTAAATATTACATGGAAAGGATTAGTGTCCATGCTTTTAATTATATCTAAACATAGATAAAAATTTATGCATCTGGTAATATACATGTAAAAAAAATAATAAATAAGATCAGTAATGTAACAAAAATAACAAAAAAATTTAATCAATCGGAGGAAAAAAAAAAACCTATGGGATACGGCAGGTGGAGCAGGCAGGGCAACGGGTGGGAGGGAGGGGCTTCGATCAGTGGGTCAGTAGGGAGGAGGTGGTGGTCGGCTCGAGCAGCGCACTGGAGATGAAGGAGGAGGGAGAGGGAGGAGGAAGAAAAGGGTTAGGGGCTTCGATCGGAGGAAAAAATAATCGATCGGTAATGTAACAAAAATAACAAAAAATTAATCGATCAGAGGAAAAAAAAACCTATGGGATACAGCTGGTGGAGCAGGCAGGGCAACAGGTGGGAGGGAGGGGCTTCGATCGATGGGCCGGTAGGAAGGAGGTGGTGGTCGGCTCGGGCAACGCACCGGAGATGAAGGAGGAGGGAGAGGGAGGAGGAAGAAAAGGATTAGGGGCGGTGACGGATGGATTGAATGAAAACTAGGGCTCGGGCGGGTAAAAGAGGGGAAGTCCGGTGATGCTTTCAACCATCGGGAGTTGCCAACGTTTCATAAAAATCCGTCCACGCTTTTAAGCATCGACGGGTTGAGGAGATAATTGCCGATGCTTAAAAGCGTCGATGGGTTTCAGAGGTTGTCGACGCTTCCAAAAAGCATCGACGGGTTCCTGGGGCTTCCCGGTTTCCCGGCGCTTCACAAGGGTGGCGACGCTTATAAGCATCGATAAACATGACCTAATTGCCGATGCTTATAAGCGTCGGCGGATTTCAGTGAATGCCGACGCTTTCAAAAAGTGTCAATAGGTTTCTGGGTCTTCCCGGCGCTTCGCCGAAGCGTCGGGAGAAAACGTCAGCTTATCCCTGTTTTACTGTAGTGAATGAATAATCAAGAGGTTGAAGATAACTCTCAAATGTAATTATTGTCTCTCATCTAGTTTTAAACTTCTTATATAAGGTATGCTTGAACCCAGTAACCTTGCACTGGATTCATAGATCCCTCATCTACATCCCATGAAAACTATATAACAACTTTCGGAAGACATAACTATAATTCAATAGCATGCAGCTTGACTTCCTGCATTAATGTGAAACCAAAATGATACTTAGATTACATAATATATTGCACTAGTAATAAAGTTAATCATGGAAAATATACTAACTTATCAAATAAGAGAAAAAAATTGTACTTAATAAAAGGATGCTGGTTAGTCTTACTTCGCATGTTACGAGCAACCCATAGCCTATTAGCTATAGAATTGCATAGTTCATCATCTCTTTAGGATTCATCTTTCCCTATAATCAAATAAGAGTCAACATCGTCCTCATCATGGTTAGTAGGCAAGGGTTCAATTGATATATTAAAGTACTTATCGTTTCCTTGGATGCATCGTATGAAGTTGTGAATGATGCAGCATACCATTACAATACGTTTCTGCACCTTAAAGGGGTATGGGATGGGACTTCTAAGAATCTTATATCGCTTCTTAAGAATTTCAAAGGCCTTCTCTATATAATTCCTAAATTGAACATATCGATGGTTGTATAAGTCTCGATAATTATTATATCGTCGAGTCTTAGGATTGTTGAATGTACTTGATGGTACCTATTGCCCCAAAAAGAGACAAGAAACTTATCTGTATTGGCATATTCTGAGTCAACAAGATAATATTTTCCTATATACGACCAATGCAATTACTTAAACTGCTCGAAACTTCACTAAAAATATAAAATCAATTAAATATCGAAGCTTTTGAATACTTTCTGGTACAACGAATCCTCCTAACTCGACACACCAATATAGTATTCTCATATCGGCAGTAGATCCTTCCCATCCAGTACAAACAAAAAGGAAAGAGTGATCAAATGAAACTGTAGCCATAACATTTTGAAAAATGGTGCCCTTTCCATTACAAAAGCGGGGTTGTTTGTTTTTCTTGATTAACGCGGGTATGTGCATACCATCAACCATTCCAATAGCATTTTGTGATGCAACCAACTATATCAAAGACAAGTTAAGAATATTGAAAATAAAGTATCAATGTTGAATTTGATCGTAGGTACCATGAAGTAAGGATGAAAATGATTATTTTCACAGATCCGTGGGTGCACACTAATATCCTCACCCAATTGAACTATAAATTCATACTCAGTAAATAAATTGCTTTCAATACATTGTTAAAATGTCAAAATATTATCTTCCTTGAGTACTGAAAAGTTTTCACCAAAACTCTATTAGTCACACCATGACCTATGCAATATAGAAAGTATGCTAGTTGCTCCTATACCATAACATTGCATGTACTAATTACAAGTCTACGTGATATAAGCAACACTTCTAGCTTTAAGAACATAGTGTTAATTTGTCATTTTAAAGTGATCATAACCTCTATCTAGATGTCCACTCAATACATCAGTTATGAGTTCGTAATTCGAAAATGAACGAGTTCGACATGGCACCTTCCAAATTACATTACAATCTTCGACATTAAGGATGCCACTACTTATTAGTGCAGTTATGATGTCCTGCCAATAATTATTCTCATCTAATAAAAATGCCATGAGCTTATGTAAGGTATCCATCTATAAAAAAAAGAGAGAAGTTAATGATATAAGCATGTGTATAAGTGTGTGTTGGTAACCAATTATGATAGACAATAGAGTGTATTAACAGAGATTAAAGTACAATAACAACAAAGTTAATTTTTATAACAAAATTTGTCATAACATAGTTGATTTATGACATAATACACATTAGAGATAGAAAAGTCAGATATCACAACATCCCATAACATATACAATAACAAAATATGTCAAGGCCAACCATGATCACCAAATTCATTTTGATATATTGGAGGTACATATGTGGTATACACGAATTCCTCGGGACTACCATGAGAACATAGAGTTCAACCTAGAGAAGCGCTATCTTGATTGCTTGACTTGAATGATAGCTGCATGAATGGATTAGGGCAACCTGAAGTAGCACCATGCATGAGAGGTGGCACAAATATATGGGGGTCACCTTGATGGACACCATGCATTGAAGGAAGCATAAAAATATTTGGGACATGAGCAAAACTTCTAGAAGGGGCTGCCATTGGAGGTGGTACACGGTATAACTCAACCATTTATCTTTTAAGCCAAGTTCCAGTGGTGGCCCTTCATAATGCATAAAAATCACATATTTATCTCATTTTTAAAAGTCTCCCCTACAGCAAGAATGCATTCAAGTGTAATCCCAAGGAGACTCTCCAATTTCTGCATACACTCATCAATAAATATATCGTAGGATAGGCAAGCTCATCTCTCCTGAGGATCTCATTAGCAATTTTTAATCTCTTTATACTTGATCCACCAAATCTAAAAGAGCATCAGTTGCATCATTAGTTAGCCTAGTCCTACGTGCTGTAGGAGTAATGGAGCTTGACCTTGTCCTCTTTCCAGTACTAGAGGATGGACGTGCATCAAGAGAAGAATTTGTAGGTAAGGTAGAGGCATAGGTAGTCAGGCTATTTGGGGATACATTGTCAAATAGTTCAAAAGGATCGGATGATGAGTAAGAGACTCCATCACTTTGTTGGGATGATTGGCAAACACTGATGTCATCTAAGTTGATCTGTTCCACCTCATCTTTCGAGATTTCATTGACCGAAACACCTTTTGGAATAGTAGATGTATCCCCGCATCTACCAGTGGCCGTGTTCTTTGAGGAAAGGATGTCTATGTCATCATAAATATGAAATGGCTTATCCTTGATCCGAGCATACTCTTTATTAACCTGTTGTGAATATTAAAAAGTAATTATTATTATGTAATGAAAAGAATGCTATCTATGATATCAATAGCATTCCACTACTCACCGAAACGACCTCCTCCGACATCTGTTCATCACCATATATGGAAACTTTTAATACAGGATCCCATCCCTAGCCAGATCTATTAGCTAGGTTATAGTACAAGTTGAAGGTCTTCTTCAATACCTTCAACCAATTCTTAAGGTTTCTATATATGAACGACTTATTTGTTCTTGCGTTGAAGCTATTCGTCATCTTCTTCCATATTCCTTGCGA
This sequence comes from Areca catechu, assembly GCA_021397845.1. Classification (NCBI taxonomy): domain Eukaryota; kingdom Viridiplantae; phylum Streptophyta; class Magnoliopsida; order Arecales; family Arecaceae; genus Areca; species Areca catechu. Next base: position 48,553,808 of record CM038045.1, on the reverse strand, counting down.
GAATGTATCATTCAGACAGTTACCTTCAACATTCTCTTGCTTCATCAGGGCAAGCATTATCATGTCTAAGGAATCTATCCAATTTGGTGCTCTACTACGACATTTTTATTCCATTGCATTTTCACCTTATTTATCCTTTTTGGATTTAGGCATCTTAGCTATATGACCGCAAAAGTTGAAAAATTTAGGTTACAACATAATTTATTGTAACAATTGGCTCCGTAATGACACAAACAAAATACAAAGACATATTATGGAATAACAAATAAATAAATTTTAATAAGTAAAAGATATATATACCTCGGGACAAGCAAGATTAAAGATACTAGGGTATCGCGGTTACAACATAGAATAACTATTTATTAAGGCAACCTATAATATAATTGTAGTTAAACCCTTGTCTTCTAGCCATGCTCATTCTTAAGGCAACCTATCATCATGGACAAAACATAATATAAATGAACCACTATCGAACATATTTTAGATAGAAAATATGAAAATTATAAAAAAGATTGAATATCAATAAATTATTGAAACCATTGACTTCAACAATGCCTCCAAAATGTTATACAAGGCTGCCAAACATTTATTCATCGAGAGACATATGTAATTGGAGGCCAGTTGTGGAAATGCATAGGCTTGTCCTCAATGTGTATAGGTTCGCAGTTAATGTGCACATATTTACCATTATATGTCATGACTACCTACTTGAAGCCCTAAAGTTCACAGAATTTACTCTGCTTATAAGATTATCTTCCCAGAGTCTATTTTTCCCCCTTTTTTGGGAAGAAAAACCTCCTTCAAATGTAACCATTTCCAATTTTTTTCCTTCCAAATTTGCCATTCATAAACCTAAACTATAATTTGTATCTCAAATTCTCAATTACCATTTTCTTGAAACCTTGATATGTTGAAACTTACATGTTCCTGGACCCATGATACACCATAAAAATGTCCAATTACCGCAAGCATGCAGTAATAAAACTCAAGCAGAAAAAAATAGTGGGACCATAAAATTATAATCATCCTTCAAAATGAATCCAAGAAAACCACCATAAATTAGAAAAAAGGTCGTTCCTTTCACGAAACCTCTGGTTCTAAAATCGACCATAAATCAAAAATTAGCACTCCAAACATCAATCCAGAGGGAAAAATCATAGGAACAACATTTTTTCTTAGTTCACAGAGAACCTACATCACAAACCCTCCCAAAAGAGGAAGAAAAACAAAAAATCTCAATTTTTTCTCATACTTAAGTAGAGGTCGATAAAGAAACAGCATGAAGTCGATACCTTGGAGTAGGCGAGTATATGATCGTAGTCGTGGCAGAGGCAACAGGAAGGCGGACGAGATTTTGGAAGACGTTGCCTCGAGAGTCGCGGCACCATCGGTCGGGGTCGGGGTTGCGGTCATTCACCTTTGCCGCCTTCTTCGAGCATTGCTTTCTACCGGTCTCGACCACCCCCACCATAGAGCTTTGAGATTGAGATGAAGGAAAGCATCGGGTTTGAAACCCTAGCCTCGAGGAAGAAGGCACGTGAAGGTTCGAGTAGAATGGTCGATGAATCCAAGGGAAAAAGCCTTTTAATTTTTTTCCAGCCCCTGCCCATGGTATAGGAAAAGTGGGAATAACCAATTCCATAGGGTATCATGGATTTGGTATTCTAGGAATTGGATGGGTTGACCAGAATATGAATTCCTGGAGGGCCCACCATGAATTATAGCACTGTTTGAGGGAATAGCAAAGAATAAAGCTCTATTCTAGTCTTGAATAAGGTCCAGAATAAGCCTTTATTCCAGGTTATTTCCCAAACAGCTATGGTAATCGAGGTGGGGCACCTAGAATAAGCTATTTCAGTCAAACTTTGGTATTCTAGAATAGCTATTCCATGGTGGACCATAGAATATCTTATTCCAAGTCATTTTTATCTCTATATGGTGGGTCCCACTATAATAATTATGCTGGAATATAGTTATATTCTAGATTTCTAATCAAACAGAAATCTGGAATAACAAGAATGAATAGCTATTTCCTGAAAATTGGTATTCCTATTTTGGAAATAATTTTTTGGTATCTAAACACTACATAAGGGATTTGTTTAGATGTTGGTTCATTATGAACAAGAAGAGACAATGGAGGAAAATTTTACCGAATTAGAGCTTCTCAACTCGAGATATTTTTTGTTCTGCTTGGTCCTCGGCCACTCTTGGTTGGAGATACCACATGTATTATGTTTCTCCCTTCCCATGGCCAAGGCGTGCTAATGGTCACTCCAAGTTCTCAGCTAATAAGCCAATGGATTGGAGGAGACTCGGATCATTTTAGTACCCTCGTATGTTTTCTATCAACCCCTTCATGCTATAGAAACTAGTTAATCAAGGTGGTGGACATGCATGGTTGATCCAATATGTCAGGCTCTTATTGATTAGCAATATCATGTTATGCTGGTTGAATACAAGAGTTATCAATTACTATCAAGTATTTATATACAATAATCTAAGTACATATCAAACATTTTATTTTGAAATGAATCTAATGTATGCACCAGAAGATATGAGCATTATCGAGAGCTTGCAGTGCTAATGATAAAGAATATATTATCAAAAATGTGGAGTGAAAATATTTCTGAAAAAAAGAGAGTAGTAGTTCACTGTGAGCAGTATGTGTGCTGTGATTTGGTTTTCATGCCACCTTCTGTTCTTCTAGGTTTTTCTTCAAATACTATTCGGACATATGGAAGGAGAAGGTTCAAAACGGAAGAAAAATGACTGGAGGTCCTCTGATTTTGCCGATAGAGACCGGTCTTGGATGAGAGTGATTCAAGGAGCTCCTCGAGGACCTTCTTGAACTGCTCACAAAATCACGGAGGAAGAGATCAACCAACTTTAGAGTTTCTTTGATCATCAGGGTTCTTGAGTTCCCGGAGATGATGATAGCCGACTCGTGTCAACAGTGGGAGCACCTGGCGGTCTTCATCAAGAGCCTGAGATGAAGGGTACTAGCTGAATGGGTGGCCAAGGATGTCAAGACGAAGCTCAATTTGGAGTATGATCCTAAGGTCTTCCCTATTGCGAAAGATCACTTGATCCTTTGCTTCAAGTCTTCGAAGGATTATGCTATGGCATTGAAGGGTGGTCCGTGGTTCGTTGATGGTCAACTCCTAGCTATGGAAATGTGGGAGCCAGACTTCGTGCCTGACTGCCGACCAATGTAGAAGACGGTAGTTTGGTTAAGATTACCAGGGCTTCCGATGGAGCTCTGGTCATCGTCGGTCATCTTAGCCATAGCATTGGAGGCCAGAAAATCCCTGGCAATCGACGACTTCACAGACATGCTGAGGAAAAATGGGTATGCCCGGGTAAAGATGGAAATAGATGTGGGACAACCATTGAAGCCAGGGGTCCTAATCCGGGAGAGGAAGAACACTTTTTAGCAGTAGTTTGTCTTTGAAAACATTCCCGTCGTCTGCTATCACTATGGAGGTTGGGCCACTTTGACAACGGTTGCCGATTTAGGGGTGGGGAGGTGTTATATGATAATAGTGATTCACCAATTCTTTCGGAAAACCTAGTTGCCATCAAACAAGATGCTACATCGAAGGAAGCTACCCCGATCATGGCTGAGGGTCCGAGTGCTAATGGAGGAGGCCGACCTCGACTTGGCCCTTGGCTGGTCACCTCTCGGATCTGATAGCCACGAGCGCCTAGGGTCCCGACCAAGGCAAGAAGAGATTTGGAGAAGGAAGCGAAGCTGTGCCCTGACTCCTTGGACCCCAACTCTTCATCTCCATCGCTGAGCTCCCCGAGGATTAATTCGTCCCCACCAAGCTTGCCTCTGGATTCCGATGGCTGGCAGAACCCACCAAAGTGGCTTGCCGGCAGTCTCCAGGGGCTGCTGTAGGGGATCCCGCTGCCGAGGAACTGCATGTGGGCTTGACCTTTGGTGCCCTAGGCCCATTGGGAGGAGCCATGGAGCTGGGCCTCCCCGAGGAGTTTGGCCCGCGTGATCTGGTGATGGTTGAACTCGGAGCCCAATCCCTGAAGTGAGCTCGAAGCCCGCCGAAGACACTTTCTTCTGCTTCCCTGAGCCCATCGGCATCCAAGTGTTTGTCCCCACCAGCAGAGATTGCTTTCGAATAGGTCAGTCCTTCTCGTCCTTGTATATTGGGGGCTAAAGAGGGAGAAAGTATCAAGCATGAGATGTTGCTAAAGGCCTTGGACCTTGCCTCGTCCAGGGTTATATCTCCTTCTATTAATCTCTCTCCCATGGCTGAAAAACTTGCTGGCCATTTTGTTCTTGATGCAGCTGGGAGGAAAGGCCAGGCTAAAGCTGGCTCAATGTGTTTTACTAGGGAAAGTAGGAATCAAGTAGGTGGGGGTCCTATGATACACTGTTCTATAGTTAAGGGGGCAGCTCCTAATGTTGGGGAGGTACCTCAATGGGAGAATAGGAGTCCGGTGTGATGCCCCTAGAGCCTACCAAGTCGAGGCCTTGGCTATCTGACAAGGATGCAGCTCACAAGTCACTTTGACCAGCTTAGGGAAAATTGGTGGACTGCTCAAGATGTACTGACCATAGGCATGAGGTGATTGCAGAGCAAGTGAAGGAAGCTTTGTTTGCCAACAGAGAGATTAGGGTGCCGGTGATTATGGGAGATGGAGGCCCGGTGGCTGCTGACGTTCACAGGGCTGAACAGAACTAATTTGTCTATTTCAATGAGAACCTTGGTTTGGAATGTTAAGGGGATGGGGAAACCTTCCTTCCACTCAACTTTTCAAAGATTAGGATAGTTGTATCATCCCGATTTGTGCATTATCCTTGAAACTAGACTTGGGGATCTGGCTTAGATCACGTTTGTTGTCGCCTCCTGACCAATTGGGGCTTTTATGTTGTAAAATCGTAGTGCTTTTCAGGAGAGATCATTGTGGTGTGGAATCTTAGAGTTGTCAGGGTTGATATTTTTCACCGTTGTACTCAGTATGTGGCAATTATTATGTCTGAGTCCAACGGGCATACTTAGCTCCTATCAGGGGTTTATGCTAGTACTGATTAAAGGGATCGAAGGATCCTTCCTATAAGATGAGGTCTCTACCTTGGTGGGTCAAGGTATTCCAATTATGATGGCAGGGGATTTTAATTGCATTAATCAGCCTGAGGATAAAAGAGATGAGAGACCATATGTTGATGATATTGGCTCTAAAAAGTTTGAAAATTCTTACACTCTAATGGCCTGGGGGACCTAGGGTTTGTAGGCCCTCGCTTCACTTGATGTAATAATCATTCTAGAAGAACCAGGATTTGGGAGAGAATTGATAAATTTTTTGCAACCCCAAACTGGCTATATGGGCACCCTGCACATCTTGTGAGGCATCTTCCTCGTGTTGGTTTGGATCATTACCTGATTCTCCTACTACGGATTCTACTATCTCTTGTCATCCACCTTTTAGGTTTGAGAAGTTCTGGTTGGCATATCCCAATTCTTGGGAGCTTATGAGAGAGGTTTGGAGGATGCCTATCCATGGGGATGCTAGATATAGGGTCTCTTATAGATCGGATCTCCTAAAGAGACGGTTATGCTGGTGGAACAAGGTAGAGGTAGGGAACATATTCTCTAGACTAGCGGATGTGGAGGCTTCCATCCATCATCTCCAAGACCAGGAGGACAGGGAAAGGGGCCTATCGGCTGATGACTTGGCTGCTCTACAGAGTCACTTGTCCACCCATCAGTCTCTTCTTGGTCAGTAAGAGGCTTTCTGGAGGCAGAAGTCTAAGATGCAGTAGATCAAGGAAGAGGACAGAAATACCAAGTTTTTCTACAGTCTACTGTTGTTCAGAGACACAGGAATCGCATTAGAGCCTTGCAATCCTCTGTGGGATCTTGGATCGAGGATGATGATGCTATCAGGAGTATCATTACCCACGTTTTCTTTGGATTTCCTGGATATTGGCTTGTAGTGTCCACCCATTCTTTGCTATCCTCATCAATGGCTTTCCATCTAAGTTTTTCTCTTCTAATATTGGCCTGCAGCAAGGTTGTCCTTTTTTCCCGTACATATTCATTATTTGCACTGACGCTCTATCGCGAGCTCTTCGGGCTGTGGCATAGGGTCCGGATCTTCATCCATATAGTCCTGCCTCTAATGCCACCCAATCTCGCACCTTTTGTTTGCAGATGATTATTTACTCCTGAGGCGTGCTACTGCTCGTTGTGCTCATGGTTTCAGATAAATTATGGAGGACTATTGTCTTTCTTCATGTTAGAGTATAAATCTTCTTGAATCTGAGGTCTATTTCGATTCGAAGACCCCAACTAATATTCGTCGGAGCATTTCAGAGATTCTTGGTGTTGCTGAGCATTATGGAGCATTACACTACCTGGGTGTTTCGATAACCGGGGGGAGACTCCTAAAGGCCGACTGTGGGAGGCTGGTAAAGGCTGTTCACGATAGGGTGGAGGGATGGCAGGGAAGAGCCCTCTCTTTGATGGGCAGGATTACTTTGATCAGGGTGTCCTCACTTCCTTACCAGTCTATATGCTATCTAATACTATTATTTCCAAGACCGTCATCCTTAAGGTGGAGCAGTTTATTCGTGCCTTCTTGTGGGGTGCTTCTTCGGCTGGCCGACGTATTCATCTTCTGGGCTGGCATGAGGTTTGCCAGCCAATGAGAGCTGAGGGTCTCGGTATTCAGTCTCTCATGGTGAGATGGGAGGCGCTCTTGACCGGACATGCCGCCAGATATCTCTTGTATCCTAACATTATGTAGACTAGGATGATGTATGCTAAGTATGGCCCTCTTACCCCTGGGGGGAATACTTGGAATGGGAGGAGATGCTCTGCTTTCTGGAGAGAGATATCAGTTAGAGCTCCTGATGTCCTTCCACGAACCTGTTGGATTGTGGAAGATGGTAGGTCCATTGACTTTATATGTGACCCTTAGATCTTGGATTTATCCTTAGCTTATTGGCCGACCTTCATCTCTATGGATGCTCCGCAGTCTATCACTATTTCTCAATTACTCACTATGGATGGCTCTCATTGGAATAAGGATATTGTTACTCATACTTTTAGAGAGATTCTGGGCGAGAGGGTTCTGGCCATTGCTTTGCCAATTTATGCCACTACTGATATTAGAGTGTGGAGGTCTTCCTCCCTCCCTAGGGTTGTTATGGTGGATCTGTATCCCTTGGGCTACCAGGAGCCCCGTAAGAGCCTTGACATTGGATGGATTTGGAGATTAGGAGTTCATCCTAGAGTCAGTTAGTTCTTGGGGAAAGTTGCATGGAGACGCCTTCTTGCTAGAGCCTTCCTGATTGCTAGGGGTATTCATGTTCCCTCAGTGTGCCTAATGTGTGGTGACGATAATGAGACCTTGAAGCATGTGCTCTTTCTTTGCCCTCGGGCTACTTTTATCTGGAGGCTGATCAGTTTGGATAGCCTTCTTATGTCTTATGCTGATCATGTTCTCACCTTGCTAGATTAGCTCCGATCGACACCAGATCATCCCTCTCGCATTCTTCCAGCTTATGTGGCCTATCATACCTGGCTCACCAGAAATGAACTAGTCCTTAATTCCAAGACTAGTTCGACCAGTGTTACTATGGAGAGAGTCCGTGTACAGGCTTCCGAGTACTTCAGGATGACTGCGATGACCTTCGAGACCCGAGGCTTCAGGTCGATTCTTTGAGCACCTCGCTAGGCTTTCATCTCTTGGGAGCCCCCATTTTTGAGGTTTGCCACAATTAGCTTCGATGGAAGTGTTAGGGGTACTCGAGACGAAGTAGGATTTGTTATTCGTGGCCCCGGACTTCGTCTTTTGGCGGCAGGGGGTGCTTTCTGTTTGAGCCTTCTGTCCTAGCATCAGAGCTCCGAGGTACTTGGGTGGTCGTGCTTTATGCCAGGAGGTATCTTCATCTTGATCATCTGATTATTAAGGATGACTCAACTTCCGTTATCTTTTGAATTTAAGAGGCTCGAAGATCGGTACCAGTTCATCGTCTTCTTTAGGATATTGCTATCTTGTTACAGAGATACTCCATCTGTTATGTATGGCATGTCTATCGGGAGGCTAACCCGGTGGCTGACTGAATAGCTTCTTATATGGCGAACCATTTTGGAAAGATCTTGTGAACTGATACGTGAGATGTCCCGGATCTCCCGCATAATATTATTCTCTCTGATTTTTTTGAACATGTTCATTCTAGATCTGCTACTGATAAAATAAAATAAAAATAATTTAAATTTATTTAAATTTTAAAATTTTTTATATAAAAAAATTATAGAAAAAAAGAGAGGGAGGATAAATCCTGATATACCTTACTCGGCTCCGATCTTAATTTTTTTTTATGTACCCTCCTTGCTATAATTTTTTTTTTAATTTTAATTAAATTATTTATAAAAATTATGTTTGGAATTTATGATGACGAGAGATGAGATCAAGTCCCTGCTACTCGAGTTACCGTTTTATTGATAAGATTTTTTTAAAAAAAAATTCAGGGAGCTAAAGAACGGTATTCCTGCAATGATGGGCTTCCGCCCCGACCGAGAAGATCTACTGACTGCCCGTGACCGCTAGCTTGCGGTGCTCTGCGCCGGTACTCGGGACTGGCCCCCAATGCAACTTTTTCCTTCACGGACGGACTGACGCCCAATGGCGCCGTTGCCTGCTCCAAAATAATGGAGGGGTGAGAACTATAGAGAGAGAGAGAGAGGCTTTTAACAATTTAACCCAACAGGCGCCATCAGAAGAACCCTTCGAGGCAACTTACATTCCCTGCTACTTCCTAACAAGAAAAAAATAGAACGAAATCCTGCCCCTGGTAGGGCATTTGGCTGCCCTCCTTGGAGACTGTTCCCTGTTGGACCAGCGAGGTGTTCAAGGCAAAGATGGGGAGCTGGAGACCTCATGGGTGTTTTTTTTTTTTTTTTTTTTTTTTTTTTTTTTTTTTTTTTTTTTTTTTTGAAGCTTCTGTCTCGACAGAGAAGGGAATGCCGCACGACCATCTCCGTAAGCTTCTATTGCAGCATTTTATGCGTGATCTTCTTAATTTCACATTTTTAAATGTAGCACTTAGCCTTTGCCCTACGCATATTTTATATGTTTGTGCGAAAAAAAAAAAAAGAACGAAATGGAGTAAAATGCTTATTAAAAAAAAATAACGGTAATTAACGTAATAATTATTTTCATAAATATATTACGTTAAAAGAAAATAGAGTTTTATTACCATCCAGAAGTTCTTATCATAACGTTTGATGAGGATCCCATGTATGCATGTCTAGCTGCCAAACAGACTGGTCACACAAGATTTGGTCTATTTTTGGCTGAATTCTCTTAAATTTCATCCAATGAAGCTCAAAACAATAATATAAATTATATAATAATAATATATAATATATTTTATTCATAGAATTAATATATTATTAAGATAATTAATATTAAAATATATAAATGGAAGTTGAAAGATCTTAAATTTTTCTCAGAATATATAACAAGCAGCTAATGAATAGATCAAGTTCAGTATAAATTAAATAAAGTCATTTATGCTTGAATGCTTGATTTATTTAGTAAAAAAAACATGATTTTAGCTAAAGCTAGCTTGATTGCTCTGGATTGATTTCGTTGTCGCTGATCTATGGTTCTTGGATGGCAAGTTTGGCCTTCTACGAAGATGGAGATAGGTCATCTTTAATGAAAGATGTTACACTAAAGGGCTCTTCCTTCCTTTGGGAAACATGTAAAAAAATGATTATGATTAATTGATAAGCAGTGCATAGAGATGAGTACTTGGTGAATGAGATTAATTCGTAAAAGTAAGTGATTATAATTAATTGATGACATGGATGATGATATGGTGCATGGCATATAAAATATAATATCTCGTAAACTTGACTTATATTAACTGTAATTGACACGTAGACTATATTAAGCTTCAAATTTACATCCTATTTTTTAGAATGGATATATAGGATATAATGCTAGACATATTATTATATTACAATCGGCTAGATAAGATGGCTCATCATGCTGATTAATTATTTGTAAGGTTCAGGAATGTGCGCTAGCACCCTGATGCAATGGCAAAGTCAAGCGCAAATATTTTTTATAAGGGTACGTAGACTAACCGCTGGTCATTATAGTTTATTGGCTAAATTTCAAAGGGCTGATAAAAAACTAGGGGAGAACAATAATACTCGACATGCATCAGTTAAGATACGAGATCTAGGTCAACAGATTTGTTAAAGCAACTATCGTTGGTCAATTTATGATCTTTACTTTTTTTTTTTTTTTTCTTTTTTTTTTGATAAAAAAAAAAAGAGGGAGGAGTTAGATCCCGGGCATGGCCATTCCCAGACAGTCTCCCAACCACCGCCAGGAAATATTCGATACACGGCGCATATTAATTTTTCGCAGCCGTTTCCCATCCGAAGATGAGTACGTCGACCTGACTATTACTGACGTCGGTCGAGTGAACGGGATTTATTATATATATCCCTAACTTTTTTACTACCATCAACCAACAGGAATTTCAGAGTTATTTTATTAATTTTTTTTTAAATTTTATTTCCGGATTTTTTAAACGAAATATGTCCAAAACAGGATCAACTGATTATGAGGAAAGTGTCACGATCGATTGTACCACGTGCTAGTCGCTTATGATCTTTATTTTAAAAAAAGGAGGAGTGATCGATCAAAATAAGCGTTAGAGCTACCGACAACAAATTAACGCTTGATTGCTTATAACAGTAGCAGGACCAAAAGAGAAAGAAGTGCTTCGATCCAGCTAATTAGTTGAGTTCAACCATAAGTTGCTTATAATTATTAGATAGTCTTGCTGCCGTTCTCCTAATCTTGATTATCCTAATTAAAAACCTCATCATGGAATTGATAAGGAACCAGCTCGCACATGGTGGTCCACGGGCCACATTATAGAATTAAAGGCTACCATAAATCCAAATAACCACCTCTAGTTATTCTCGCGTAGTCTTGTGTGCTTCCTTCTGTCTCTACAATGCAACCAAATGTCCAAGGACCACGAAGTCCTTTTGGAGCAATAAAAACAAGGGGTTAGATGATATCTTACAGTGAACTTAAGAGCCAATTTGTCCAAACACTAGGATTATTTAAGAGGGAAACAGCCATCCTCGGTGCCATCACTTAACCAATCGGGGATACGACAAAGACTAGGTTTATTGCCAATTACTTCGGAGTTTGTTTGGGGACTCATAGACAAAGATAACATTTGCATGAAGTTTCTACCGTGCATGCTTTTATTTTCACTCCATATAAAAGTAATGAATCTTTGCTACCAAATAAAAAATTTTACGAGCACATAAAAAAATAAATAAATTTTATCATACATGTCTTCCAATATAGTTTATTTTTACTCCCACTCTTGAAAAAACAAAAATAGAAAACTATATCAAATGAGCCCTAACAATCGTTACTAATGATGTGAGGGCTAATCCCCCCTCGATATCCCAAGAATTTCTAAGTTAAATCCTACTTTTGGCAATCATCCAAAATTGACAGTATTTCCTGTCGACCATCGGCCCAGCTGACCCTCGATCATATATGCAACATCTTTTAATTATCCTGGCATATCTGATCATTGATCATGGATTAATCCTTGATCACAGAGAGAAAGCTTCCTGGTCCACAAGACGGGTGAAAGACGTAAACTCACTTTCTCAACAATATAACCCTTAGAGGAGATATAAATGTTCCCCGAGTCCTTGGGCCCCATAAATCCTTGGCCTCCCAAGTCCTTTGATCCTATGGACCATCGGCCCCAATACGGGTATCTAGGCCAACTCTGAATCCTTGCACCAAATGATAAATGAAGCTCTTCAGCAGTACTTTATAAAGCTATCCAAGAAGGAACCACCTGATACTCATTTCTATGCATTCTCTTATACGATTAGATGGATAAATCCCGTAATCCATAATAAATCTTTGTATTAAGGACTGGCTAGACCCATGCAGTAGTCTACCTTACCATTAAAAAGAGTAGCTGGCAATACAGAAAAGATAAATCTCCAATTAATGAAAAATAGATATTTTGAGCATATGATGTGATTCTTTGATACTGTAGAAGATAAAATCTTCCAAACTATCACTTTTTGTCATGTGCACGCACACCAAAAATTTTTTCTTTCAAAAATGTTCTTATCCTGGACATAAAAAAAAGGAATTCTTTGAAACCTCCAAAATATATCTTCTGAAGGCTCTCTCTCTTGACTTCACTTTTCTTTCATTTTTTTTGTGAGCTGCCATCTAACTTAAACATCAGAGGGTTCTCATCAAACTTATCACTGGATAGAGCTTTTCTTGCAGGTATAGTCATAAGCACCACTCCAACAATTTACGGTATCCAGGTAGGAAGTAATGCCATCAACTAAAACTACCGAAGATTAGACTTTATCGAACATAATTAATACTATTAATTATAAGCCCTAATAATCATAACTTAGATTAACAAAGATTAGAATTTATTAAACATAAATTGATACTATTAATTATACTATTTTATACAACACCTAAACTTACACTACTATTGTAAATTTTTTCTTTATTAAAATATTTTTTTATAAATGTGCTGCCAAGAAAGATACTTTATCTTGTATAAAAAAACTGTAGGCTCCAACTATTTTCTTTCTTTTATTTTTTTTTTTTTTATAATTAAATATATTTTATAAAGATTGTAGCGATCTAAAATTTTATCCATAAAAACTAGCCAAAAAATATCAAAACTAAATGTACACCCATATAAACATACACCTGCATAGATTCTAATATTTTTTCTTTAAATCTTAGCATCCTCGACAAACTATAGATCCAATTTGATTAAAAGTATCATGATTAGCTATGATAGTCCATTTAGATCTCATGCACTTGCTCACATGAATCCACCCGTATACTTTTTGTTTAAGCTTTAGCATTTGCTAAGGGTACAAATAGAAGCACTATAATCGGTCCCATGATCACTCCTTACTTAAGCTCTAATATTCTCTTTAAGCTAAGAGTACAGATTCAATCATAAATAATAATTAAGGGTCCAAATCTAATTGCAAGTAACACCATCAGACCATAATCAAACCCATGTGAGTTCCCACAAACTCTGTATGAGCCCAAATCTAATTAAGGATCCGCTTTTGATTCTATTTAAAACGATCTGATCTCATCTAAAAAAAATTAAATAAAAAATATTATTCAATTTTTTTTGGTATTATATAATATTAAAAATTAAATACACATCTCAACACGGCTGCAAAGATCGTTGTACCAGATTTAAATTTGTTAATATGATTATGTGTGATTTTCCCACCCACCAAACTTGAGTTGTCACGGAGCTGTAGCTGTACTTTGGTAGACAAGCAAAACGGGTGGTGGCTAGTTCTCTTGATGCAGGTTCCGACCGACGGGGACAGGATCTGAGATCATCTTTAATTATAGGCTATGACGGTCGGGCAGTAACAATGAGATATGATGAAAAAAATTAGAATGCAAACATAGTCTAGAAAATTTTAGAAATATACGAGAAATATTAAAAATTTAATCAAGAAGCTGTTCAATAATTGAATGATATCATTTTAGAAAAGTAGACATGTGCACATGATAACAGTTGATAGTATAAAATGATGATAACAAATATATTCGAGTGTTTCAATAAAGTTTTAAAAAATGTTTAATTTTTGCCAATAACTATATTGATATGGTTGATTTTCTTTCGACTTGTATCATATTTTGAATGTTGACGTGCCCAGGCAAAAAAAGTAATTGGCAGAAATGAAAGATTTACTTCTTTTATTATGGAACATGTAATTTCCAAGCAAGCCAAAGCTACATCATATACTGTTACAAGATTCGACAAAGCTAGTGGCTTATTTCAAGTCCAGACTGTGAGGCATGGTCCAAACAATAATAGAGGCAACAACACACAGGTACTGTATCTTTTCCAATTTTCTCAAAAAAAATTTATGGTATGTATTTTATATGCTGACTTGTAGTATGTTAAATTATAGTCGTGCAACTTTCACATCGGACATGTACATGCCAGAAATGGCAGTGCTATCATTTACCTTGCTCTCATGTGATGGCTGTATGTGCATATGTTGTAATTGATTTTTATAGATATATTGATCGATGCTGTATATTACATGACTATTGTTGCCGCCTACACCGTCGTGGCCTGTAGCCTGGGGATGACCTCGGATGTCAACCTTGTTGCCTGGAAACCAGCTCGCACGCCCGAACTTGCAAAAAAGAGGAGACCCGGGCCGGGAATCCCGGCGGGGGCACTCTAACGATCAAGTCAGTGGCGATCTAGGGGAACATATCCTTCCCTGTGGGCCCCTTTGGTCGGACTCCATGCTTGGAGGAGAAGAATTTGCTTTAGAAAGAAAGAGTGGAGTGAGAGTGGTAGTGGTCGAGGAGAGCACGAGTGGTGACGGCTGTGTCCGTTGAGACTTGTTCGACGAGTGCTCTAGTAGCCTCAGAGTGCTTTGCCCCTTGCTTCCTCTCCCATTCGCTTGCCTTGGTTTGCTTATCTCCTTTGAAGACCTCCTGAACCTTTTTTTAGGCCATGGACCCTTCCAGTGACCTACCTCGGGTTCTTCCTGGTATGGGCACCAGACTCAGAAGAAGACTTCAGGGCTCTATCTGGATCTCTGATTGACATTGCCCGAAGAATTAGGGTTTTCTGGTTTTGTAATAAGGGTTGACTTGGTCAACTCAATTTTAGTTTGAGTCTGTATTTCCCTGCAATTTAAATTTTGTTGAGTCATGTTGACTCAATACAAGTCCTAGTAGTGGTCTAGGTCTTCTCCAAGGTGCCATATTTTCTCCCAGGACCAAGCAAGTGGGCGCCACACTCCCAGCCACACGCCAGAGTCCAGGAGGCGCCACATCTCCATCCAGTGTGCCTTGGTCCCCACACCACAATAAAGCAGGTCCCTTCTTTCATGCGCCACTTGGGGGAGAAATCCATCAAGATACCTCAATCCAAGGAGGAGTCAACTTCTTTCCAGATAAACCCAAGCCAGGATGGCAAGAATTTTTTTTGAAGAGAGGATCAAGGAGGTGCCCCACAATGTTCCATAAAAAACCAAGTTATAAAAGGGAAGAGAGCATGTCTTAGGGAGAAAATCAAGGAGGCACCCAAAAGTTTCCTAAAGTGCCAAAGCCATGAAAGGAAGAAGCCTAAACTTGTGGAGCAAGACTAGGAGGTGTCCAAAAGAGCCAAACCATGAAGGAAAAATCCTTGATTCATGGAGAGATACTAGGAGACACCCCCATAACCTGCCATTTGGAGCTGATTTTCAAGTTTTCTTGGAGTTTTTGGGCTGCCTACTCATGGAAGGAGTCTTGGGAAGAGAATTTGATGCCTAAAGTGTGGGTTAGTCCTATTAGTCCCACATGGGAAGTGTATGAAATTTTATTTCTTTGTTATGTCTATATATTCAACTCTATGTAACTCTTGAAAAAAAAATGAGATGAATGAAAGAAATTTTTTCTTGAGCAAACTTGTGTTTTCTCTTGTCCGCACTTACTTCCAGGTGTTGAGCTCCGTGAGGGAGTAAATCCGGGTTCCCCTGGAACCTTGAGGAGGTGAGAGATCTCCAAAACCCTAAACCCTAGGTTAGCCACTCAATTCCCAAACCCTAGCCACCATCACCCTTCTTTTTCCACCAAGCCCTAGTCTTTTCCTCTTCTCACGGCCACCTTCTCCAAGTCCTGGCTGACCACCAGCATCCGACTCCAGTCCAGATACTGCAGGTTTACAGCAATTCTAAGAGGAAGTCAGATCGGCCTCCAGGAGAATTTGATTTCAGCAACTTCAGCTTTCAAGTTCTTCAACCTGGTAAGATCTTTTCTTGAGTTTCTGAATTCCATCATTTGTTCCTCTTCTTTTCCAGATCTTGAGTCCAGGAGAAACCGACCAAACCACGAGACCAGTATTGGAGGATCCATTGCGAAGATAGCCAACTCCGAGGATCCCACAATCTGCTCGAGAGAGTTCTTCCACCAGAATCCTGAGAAGATCACTGTCTGGTGAGTAAACCGTCCCTCCTCTCTATTTCTGTTCTGTTGAAAGTTCAGAGCGAAACCCTAGGTCTGGGAGTTTCTCAACCCCCAGCGATCCGTTACTTCTGAACTACTCTGATAATTTGGTTCCTTCTAAACTGTGCTTTCAATCTTTACTTAGTTTCCTTCAACTTAGTTAGCTTTACTTTGAGTCAAAGCCAATTTCTGAAAATATATAAAAAAAAAAATGAATTAATCTTAATTTTACTTCCGTATACGCTTCTTTGTTCTTTGTTCTGCATCATTTTGGTATCAGAGCTTCCGTTCTGCATCATTTTTGGTATCAGAGCTTCCGTTCTGCATCAATTTTGGTATCAGAGCTTTCGTTCTGCATCATTTTTGGTATCAGAGCCCAGTCTAGGGTTTCTGTTTTGCTTGCTTGTTTTAAGTCTCTCTCCTTTTTACTTTGTCTGCTCGAAGTAGACTCCCCAGGACGTCCGGTCCTAGGAACGAAGCGAGGTGCAAACCTCCTCTTCCCATTCCACGGGGTGTTCCTAGGGCGTGTAGGGGATCCGTTGGGTTACAACTTCGTAGCAGGAATTGTAAACGAGGGAAGCACCCTATTTTCAGTCCGTAACTATTCTGTTGTAGGAATTGTTTCTCATTACAGATAACTCTAAATTGTATGATTTTTGTTTTGCTGGAACCAGTATAATTGAAATATTTTACGTAATTTTACTGTGATTTATTGGTTTCTGTGAAATTTCTGAGAGTTAAATTACAGCAACTCTGTTTCTGTATTTCTGCAATTCAATTTTTTTGAGTGATCATCTCCTAATTCATCTTAAGGGCAATTGAGCATCTAAGATAAGGGGAGGAGTTGATAACCTCTCCTTAGCCCAAAACCACCACCCATTCATTCGATCCTAAGCCTAATTTTAAAATTTATTAGACTTAATTTGCCCTAGTGGGCTAGGGACACCAACAAGTCGGGTCTAGGCTAATGTTGAGTCAGTTTGTCTAGTTACTCTATGTGTACTTTGTACTCAGTGTCTAGAATGGTGGTTCAGGGATTCTATCCCGAAGGGCTTGTGCGCTGGTCCGCCTACCTGGCCAATCTCTGATTGGTGTCTAGGATTGGCAATTAGGGACCTAACACTCCCCTTACACCTGCCTGGCTGAGTCCCGAGTTACTACAGGCTAGCTTGCCACTCTGATTGGGCATCTAGTTTGGGATCTAGGTCTAGTTAGCCCGTAGTCGTTTCAGTCGAGTCTCATTTGGTGTGCTTGCTTGCATCATCATGTCCACCCGGAACGAAGTACCCTACCAACCTGGTCAAACCCAACCTGATTTAGAGGCCATGATTAGAACTCTTACCAAAAGTATGACCAAATTGAGTCAGGATATGAATGAGGGTTTTGCCCAGTTTAGAGACGGAGCCCAGGGACTTGAGAAACGTAGACATCAAAATTGGACTCCTGATCCAAAATTTAATAGGCGCCAACCTCACCCATGCCAGGAGCCTAGGAGGACCTTATACCGTGATCTCGAGCATAACCTTAGGAGCCTATATCCATACTTGGTTGACTCAGAAAAGGGACCTGTTAGGAACACCGAACCTTATGCACCCACTTTTGATGGAAGACAAGAGACATATATTAAGTGGGAAGAACAAATGGATCGATATTTTGAGTGCACTAACATATCGGAATTAGGACAAGTTAGGTTGGCCAAAACCAAGTTCACCAAACATGCTAGGTCGCATTGGTATGCTATTGAGCATGAGTGTTATCAAAGAAAAGAGGAAATATATACTTGGAGAGATATGAGAAGTAAGTTGAGAGATAGGTACCTAGGTAGATCCTATGAGAAAAGACTTTTAGACCAATGGTACCAATTGCAACAAGGTAATAGGCCTGTATCTAAATATATTGAGGACTTTCAGTGGTATGACATGAAATGCAATACTATTGAGACCGAAGCTCAGATCACATCGAGGTTTAGGGTTGGGTTACACCCAGACATTTATAGGAAGCTATGCCTTGAAAAGACCAATAAGTTAGACCGAGCCTACCAAGAAGCCCAAGACTATGAGTGGTCTTTAAGATATAACCAATCAAGTACTTTGGACTTAAAGCCAACCTCTACCAACTTGAGTCAAGTTCCGATTGATCTGACACCCGTAGTGAACCAGACTTTTGTTTGTCAATTCCCACTTGTGTCACCTCTTAACCAGAAGGATAACACTGAGAAGGAGTTAGGCATGGTCATCCCAAAATTAGTTGACCCGACCAGAGCCATACTTAAAGAGGAATCAAAGGAGAATAGATTAGAACCTTTCAGTGAGATTGAGGAAGAAATATATGAGCCAGACATAAGTTTGATAGATGAATATGAAGAAGAAGAATTTGAGGATATCTCTCCCGATAATTCAATTAACCAACTCCTACCTAATGGGGTTATTGAGGGGACCCCTGCCACTCAAGGAATTCAGGAGCTAACCCTAAGAGAAGACCCTTTTGAGGAAGTTCAGGAAGAAGAAATTATACCCAATGAAAGTTTAAGTGAGAATACCCCTGAACTCATTGAGGAATCCAAAGAAGACACCCCTGAGTCAAATCTGGTAGAGAAGTGTGAAGAAGGAAGGGGTTCACAAGAATTGCCCATTGAGAAAGTCCAAGAACAGGAAAAAGACAGTAGCTTAGAGGACTTTTTAGATAAACATTCCAAAGACCTTCCTGATAACCTTCCACCTTCTAGGAGCACCCAGCCTACCCTAGAACTTGCACTTGTAGACCCTCCTAGAGCAAATCATGAGGTTTGGATGAGTGCACCTATAGAACAATGCCCTCATTTTAAGGTCATCCTGAATAACCAAGGTTTGTTTCTTGTTTTTGATAAGCCACCTCAAAACTCTGATTCTTATTTTCTACCCTTCCCTGAATCTTCTCATGTTTCTAGAGCTATGGGATTACACTTTACTGAGATCTCTAGGTTGCAAGACTCCTTAGAACCTATTAGGTTTGCCACCTACTTCTGGAAGACCTTATGGCACCTACTAGGCATCCATAATAAGTTTTCATGCTCTGCATGCCATCCTCCAACCCAAGGTCAAACCTAGAGAGCCGTAGTTTGTTAGGTTTAGACCTAGGGTTCCTTTGGAATAAAGTCCATTCTTTAGGAATGCGTCGTCAGTCTAGTTTAGTTTTTCTTGACCCTTTACTAGGCTTTGACTCAGATTTTGGTTTGATTGAGAGCACCAGGAATTGGGATTTGTATTTTGTCCAGGACTAAATTTGCATATAATGTTTCGATCAATAGGTCTATAGGCTAGAGTCCCTTTGAAATTGTTCATGGATACAAGCCTCACACACCACTTGATATGATTTCACTATTAGTCCACACACACAAGTCTCTTGATGCACTTGCATAGCATGTAAAGGACTTGCATAAAGAAATTCATGCCAAAATAAATTTAAGTAATGAAAATTATAAGAAGTTGGATGATTCTCAAAGGCGAGTCAAAACTTTTGTTGAGAGAGACTATGTAATGATTTGGTTAAGGCCTGAGCGGTTTTCTCCTGGAACCGTTAGAAAGTTACATGCTAGAGGAGCTGGACCATTTAGAGTAGTGAAGAGAGTAGGGTCCAATGCCTATGTGCTCGAGTTGCCTTCAGAACTAGGCATTAGCTCCACTTTCAACATTACAGACCTAGTAGAGTATAGAGAGCCAGCTATGATTCCCAGTGAGCCTTTTTGAGCCTAATCCTGCTCTTGAGAGTGAACCCAACCCTGTGTGTCCACCAACAAACTGGCCTGTGAGGAAAGAGCAGATTGAAAAGATCCCGGATGATCAGGTTATCTCTACTCGTAATCGAGGATACCAAAGATACCTGGTCCGCTGGCAAGGAAGGCCAGATTCTGATAACTCTTTGATCTCCCGAGAAGAATTACAAGAATTGGACCCAGACCTCTTGGAGAGATACCAGAGCCAGCTTGATCCATACTCGACAGGGTCGAGTTCCTCCCACCCCGGGAGAGTTGATGCGGGCACCAGACTCAGAAGAAGACTTCAGGGCTCCATCTGGATCTCTGATTGACATTGCCCGAAGAATTAGGGTTTTCTGGTTTTGTAATAAGGGTTGACTTGGTCAACTCAATTTTAGTTTGAGTCTGTATTTCCCTGCAATTTAAATTTTGTTGAGTCATGTTGACTCAATACAAGTCCTAGTAGTGGTCTAGGTCTTCTCCAAGGTGCCATATTTTCTCCCAGGACCAAGCAAGTGGGCGCCACACTCCCAGCCACACGCCAGAGTCCAGGAGGCGCCACATCTCCATCCAGTGTGCCTTGGTCCCCACACCACAATAAAGCAGGTCCCTTCTTTCATGCGCCACTTGGGGGAGAAATCCATCAAGATACCTCAATCCAAGGAGGAGCCAACTTCTTTCCAGATAAACCCAAGCCAGGATGGCAAGAATTTTTTTTGAAGAGAGGATCAAGGAGGTGCCCCACAATGTTCCATAAAAAACCAAGTTATAAAAGGGAAGAGAGCATGTCTTAGGGAGAAAATCAAGGAGGCACCCAAAAGTTTCCTAAAGTGCCAAAGCCATGAAAGGAAGAAGCCTAAACTTGTGGAGCAAGACTAGGAGGTGTCCAAAAGAGCCAAACCATGAAGAAAAAATCCTTGATTCATGGAGAGATACTAGGAGACACCCCCATAACCTGCCATTTGGAGCTGATTTTCAAGTTTTCTTGGAGTTTTTGGGCTGCCTACTCATGGAAGGAGTCTTGGGAAGAGAATTTGATGCCTAAAGTGTGGGTTAGTCCTATTAGTCCCACATGGGAAGTGTATGAAATTTTATTTCTTTGTTATGTCTATATATTCAACTCTATGTAACTCTTGAAAAAAAATGAGATGAATGAAAGAAATTTTTTCTTGAGCAAACTTGTGTTTTCTCTTGTCCGCACTTACTTCCAGGTGTTGAGCTCCGTGAGGGAGTAAATCCGGGTTCCCCTGGAACCTTGAGGAGGTGAGAGATCTCCAAAACCCTAAACCCTAGGTTAGCCACTCAATTCCCAAACCCTAGCCACCATCACCCTTCTCTTTCCACCAAGCCCTAGTCTTTTCCTCTTCTCACGGCCACCTTCTCCAAGTCCTGGCCGACCACCAGCATCCGACTCCAGTCCAGATACTGCAGGTTTACAGCAATTCTAAGAGGAAGTCAGATCGGCCTCCAGGAGAATTTGATTTCAGCAACTTCAGCTTTCAAGTTCTTCAACCTGGTAAGATCTTTTCTTGAGTTTCTGAATTCCATCATTTGTTCCTCTTCTTTTCCAGATCTTGAGTCCAGGAGAAACCGACCAAACCACGAGACCAGTATTGGAGGATCCATTGCGAAGATAGCCAACTCCGAGGATCCCACAATCTGCTCGAGAGAGTTCTTCCACCAGAATCCTGAGAAGATCACTGTCTGGTGAGTAAACCGTCCCTCCTCTCTATTTCTGTTCTGTTGAAAGTTCAGAGCGAAACCCTAGGTCTGGGAGTTTCTCAACCCCCAGCGATCCGTTACTTCTGAACTACTCTGATAATTTGGTTCCTTCTAAACTGTGCTTTCAATCTTTACTTAGTTTCCTTCAACTTAGTTAGCTTTACTTTGAGTCAAAGCCAATTTCTGAAAATATATATAAAAAAAAAAAATGAATTAATCTTAATTTTACTTCCGTATACACTTTTTTGTTCTTTGTTCTGCATCATTTTGGTATCAGAGCTTCCGTTCTGCATCATTTTTGGTATCAGAGCTTCCGTTCTGCATCAATTTTGGTATCAGAGCTTTCGTTCTGCATCACTTCCCCCTCTGCAGACGCCGGAAGGCCAACGTTCGGCAGCGATCCATGCCGTGCACCCAGGTGCCTTCCCTATCCGTGATAGGGAGTTATGTCGCAGGCTCTGACCTCCTATCTAATCTCTCTACTTTGAAAAATTTGGCAGGGCCTCGATCAGGGAACAGCCACCCCCCTGATTTTAATCTTCTAAGATGATTTCCTCTTTCGGGTGGTGCAAACGGTTGGCTAGGAAGTGCAGTGCCTTGGCCAGGGCACCCTTTTCTATCTGGTGTAAGTAGCAGCGGAGTAATCATGGCATCCTGGGGGTGGCGTCGTCCCCTTCCATCTGCTTCTGAACCTCCTGAAGCACTGTGGGCTTTGGCCATGGGGGCAGCTTCCGGCTACTAGACCTCTCGTTTGAAGAGAGCTTGGTCCTAGAAGAAGGAGCTCGACTTCGGCCGAGACTAGCTCGACCTTGTGGGAGCTGCTTGGCGAAGGGACTGACCTCGAGGGAGCCGCTCGGCGAAGGAGCTCGAAGAGAGCGAGAACTCGACTTCGACCGGGGTGGGCTCGACCTCGAGGGAGCCACCAGGTGAAGGAGCTAGAAGAGAGTGGGAGCTCGACTTCGACCGAGATGGACTCGACCACGAGGGAGCCACCCAACGAAGGAGCTTAACTTCGATCGGGATGGACTCGACCTCGAGGAAGCCGCTCGACGAAGGAGCTCGAAGAGAGCGGGAGCTCGACTTCGACCGAAGTGGACTCGATCTCGAGGGAGCCACCCAGCGAAGGAGCTCGAAGAGAGGGTCTGACATGGAAACTTTTGCTAATGTGGCATTCGACTGGATCTGACAGGGACTCCACATCAGCAATCTTGCCACATCATTTGCCCCCCACTTCTAAGTCTCGTTGGTGCACGGTGCTCGGGGTGAAGGGAGTAAATGCAGAGCTGACATGAAAAGGTGAAAATTGGGTGCCATTAATATCGTGATCGCCAATGCTTCGTGGAACGAGCCTTGAGACCAATACGGGGACGACACGTCGGCTTGTCCGAGGAAGCATAATGATCGATGCAGAACTCGAAACGGTTTCAGGTGAACCGAAGCATCGCTCCTCGCTGATCTTAACACGTGGAACCAATTTGACGGAGGTAATTCTGGGGGGTACGATTATTGTTTGGCCATTTTGAAAAGAAGGGAAGTTTCCTGAAAACATCTTTTCTTTCGAACTCTTCGTGCCCGCCGATGGACCAGAGCCTTCCTTCTTCTCTCCCCCGACTGTCCTTTCCATTCAAGGCCATTAGGTTCATCTTCCTCAATCCATCCTCTTCTCTGGCTAGATAGAGTTCGTCCTTAGGGCCCCTCCGGACTTCATTCTTCTTCCTTCCTTCCTTGTTCTTCATTAAGATAGCCCCCTTAGGTTGTAGCCACAATCCTTTGAGCAATCCCAACGAGGCAGGGCCTTCTCAATCGAGGACTCCATCCTCCGATAAGGAGGAGGAAGTTCCTCTCCAAGTTCGCAGAAGACTTCATCCCACTGGGATAGTAATAGGGGAGCCTAGGGCTCATCTTCCCCCTCCCCCTGTTCTTGAAGTCCCCTCTGACCCTTTTCATTCGACTGGTCCCTGCGGTGTCGCTTTGGTGATGACCAGGGATGACCTTTTGATAATCCGGGAAGCCCTCAGCATCCCGGACTCTATCCGACTCACGGTCCCAAGACCGAGGGAACGGGTCACCTCTAGTAGCCCAGGCCGGATTGCCCTCTACGAGGAATCCCTCGTAGGGGATCTTCATTTTCCTTTTCATCCTTTTTTCCTCTCTATGCTCAGCAACTACCGCCTCATCCCTGCTTAGCTAGCTCCGAATGCGATTAGGGCCATCTTCTGTTTCATCATCCTCTGCCACTTCCACGGGATTATAGCTCATTTTTCTCTATTCTAGGCCTTCTTTATCCTGAAATGCCATCTGATCGAGGACGGGTGGTGGTTCATCTCTCCTCACCCAGGTAGAAGGACGATCGAACCAGCCCCCGAATCGCCAAGGCAACAGATTCCGCCTCCGGTCCGGGAGTCCGACGTGAACGTGCGGGCTTGGCCTGCTGCTGCTATCGTTGCTGCGCCTCCACCCCTTGAAGTCATCGATATGGAAGTGGGAGGAGAGGAGAGGAGGGAGCCACCATCGACGGTGCCGTCCGGCATGGCGGCGAGCTCCAACAGAGGTTCGAAGACATCTTCGGCCACCCCTGAGGGCATGGCGGTGCCCCCGGCAAGGAAGAAGATTAGCTCTTGAAGGGTGCCCGTCGAGGTGGTGCCAGACTCCTCAGTGATCCAAGATCGATCCCTAGCCGAGCGTATGATGGACTTTTCTGTCCAATCACGCGGCCAGCAGGAAAGGGAAGGAAGGCCCTTGTCGGATGCCATCCTCGACACCTTCTCTCATCTCTTCACAGTAGGGCCCCTTGCCTTTTTCCTCCTCATTTTTCATTTTTCATTTTTGCAACTAACATCTTCTTTGGTGTAGCTCTGGACGGACCTCCTGCTCATCCGCGAATACTGCTCCCACTGGGCCAAAAGGGAGAAATTGAAAGAGTGGGAGATGGCATCGCTATGGCCGAGACGGCGAGCACTGAGAGTCGCAACAAGGACCTTGAGACGTCCATGGCCCAGGAGAAGGATCGGGTCAAGTGTCGGGCTGAGGAGCTTAAGGCTGAAGTGCCCCGGACAGAAGAGCTCAAGGTCAAAGTGGCCCGGACAGAAGAGCTCAAGGTCAAAGTGGCCCAAGCGATGGAACAGGCTCAGGCTCTTCGGGCTCAGTTGGAGGCAGCACAGGCACGGGCTGCCGTCGCTGAAGAGAGGGCCGCAGGGGCGGTGGCCTTGATGGAGGCCACAAAGAAGGAAGCCGCCAAAGCAGTGCCGAACTTCAAGGCCTCGACAGAATATATTGACGAGGTCCAGGAGGCAGCCAGAAACTCGTTCCTCAAAGGCTACGAGTTCTGCCTGTCCAAGGCGGCACAACTCTTCCGGAGCTGAACCTAGAGGTGCTGGCCTTCCTAGCTGTTCCATGCAGGGACCCGGTTGAGGCCACGGTTGAAGTGGAGGAGGAGCTTACGGCCATCGTCGAAGCAGCTCCATCGGTGGAGGTCCAAGAGGATGCTGTCCTGCCTCAGCACCATCCCGGGAAAGAGCTGGCTGAATAGAAACTTTTCTTTTTGCTTCTTATATTTCGACTTCTTTTTGGATTGCCCGGCCTGTCGGGGGCTCCTGGGATAGTGTAATCATTTCTTAACTTTGAATGAAATATCTTTTCGTTTAACTGTGCTCACAGAATTCCTCATCTGTTCTCTTTTGTATTCTTGACTGCTTCAACAACCCCTCTTCCTTCTTCCTTCTCTTTTCTTCTTTCCCTTCTTTCTTTTTATTTTTGACTGCCCATGTATAGGTTCTTGTCGTGGTGCCTTGCCTCAAGGTACCAAGTCCTTCGGCCCTTTCTAGCAGAGCTCCGGGTATAGAGGGTATTTAGGAAGAAAGATCTTGAGTTGTTGAGTTATCCCTACCATGTCGGAAATGAGGTAGTGGGGCTTCATGCATCTCCTTGAAGGAGGCCAGAGTGACCTCAGGTGAAACTGTCTCCAAGTACCTGAAATGCAACCGAGCTGGGAGGCTGAACTCGGGGAGTTCGTAAGGTGCCCCCACCAGGCTGGGACTTGGATAGACAAAGTGCGGGGCTTATGGAGTCTCCCGGCTTCGAGTTGCAGGGCTTCAGCAGGGCTTCAGGAGTTTCCTGACTTGAGATGCGGGGCTTCAAGAGTTTTCTGGCTTGAGATGCAGGGCTTCAGAAGTTTCCCGGCTTGAGATACGGGGCTTCAGGAGTTTCCCGACTTGAGGTGTGGGGCTTCAGGAGTTTCTCGGCTTGAGATGCGGGGCTTCATGAGTTTTCCGGATTAAGGTGCGGGGCTTCTGGAGTTCCCTAGCTTTGAGGTATGGGGATTCTAGAGTTCCCCGACTTCGAGGTGCAGGGCTTCAGAAGCTTTTCGGCTTCGAGGTACGGGGCTTTAGGTGTTTCCTGGCTTGAGGTGCAGGGCTTCAGGAGTTTCTCGGCTTGACCTGCCGGACCTGGGGTCGGGCAGCAATATTCCTGCAAGGCAGAGACAGTTCGTACCAAAAGGAATTCTTTTATTGATGGAAGGAAGCCTTACACATTGGTAGTACATCCTCAAATTATTGGCATTCCAAGTTCATGGGAACCGGGCGCCATCGAGCTCGGCAAGGTAGTAAGCTCTATGGGTGAGAGCCTCGACCACCTTGTAGAGGCCTTCCCAGTTCGGGGAGAGTTTGTCGCACTCTCAAGGTTGAGAGGCTTCAGCCCATCGCAGCACCAAATCGCTCGAGTGAAAGATCTTTGGCCTTACCCATGTGTTGTAGTATCAGGCTACCCGCTATTAGTAGGCCACCATCCGGAGTCAAGCATTGTCTCTCGATTCCTTCACTTTCCATTGTTCTTCTTGATCATGACCATGTTCGCCAGCCAGCTAAGATACTGTAGTTCGTGAACAAAGCCAGTTGCGAGGAGCTTCTCCACCTCCTCGTTGATTGCCCGTTGCCTCTCTGGGATGAAGCATCTTTTCTTCTGTCAGACAGGATGGTACTTCGGATTGATGCTCAATTTATGAGTGATGATGTCGGGAAGAATCCCAGGCATGTCTGCCGCTGTCCAGGCAAATACGTCCGCATTCGCCCGGAGGAAACCTAGCAAGTGGGTTTGTTCCTCTTTTTGCAGCTGTGCCCCAATCTGTACCATCTTTGTTGGGTCTGCTTCGAGCGGATACGTCAATAGGCGCTCAACTGGGCCACCCCTGGGATCCTGCACCCTTTGGTCGAGGTCGTCGATGTTGGGGTCCTCCTTGGAACTTCTGGCCCCTAGGACAGCTTGAAGACAATGTTGAATCAGCTGAGGTGCCCCTCTCGTTTCCCCTATGCCTTAAGGAGTGGAAAACTGCACCAATAGTCGCCTGATGGAGATGACCGTGTCGAGCAGATTGAGCCCGGGATGGCTAAGGATCACGTTGTAGGTCGAAGGAAGCTTAACAACTGTAAAGGTCATCATGACGGTGCTCTACCGAGGTGGTGATCCTGCAGTAACGGGGAGAGTGATCTCCCCTTCAACTCCCATAGAATTCCTAGTAAAACCGACAAGGGGAGTGTAAACGGGCCTCAATTAAGTAGAGGATAGATTCATTCTGGAGAAAGCATCGTAAAAAAGGACATCAGTCAAACTTTCACTATCAACCATAATCCATTTTATAGGATGCCTGGTAATCATCATCTCGACAACCACGATATCATTGTTTACATTTTGATTCCCAGGTCCCTCCCTCATAAAGGGGAGTACATTTTTTAAACTCTCTCTCTCCCAATTCCTCTTGGAGGCGTGCTCTATTCCCCAACATATCATACCCATAGGCTTTTCGGTAGGTCGGTTGTCAACTGCAGGGACAGGGAGAAGAGTAGCAAGCACTTTAGGTTCCGTCGGGGTCTTGCCCCCCACAAATTTTTTGAGGTAGCCCCTCCTTATCAGGTCTTCAATTTTTCTCTTGAGGTGGCGGCACTCCTCGGTATCATGGCCATGGTCGAAATGGAACTAGCAATACTTTATCTTGTCGCGACCGTTGGATGGCCTCAGCGGGAGAAGGCGGTGCAAGTAATGCTCGCCCTCGATCTCCATGAGGATCTTCGACTTCAAGACGAGGAGAGATGTGTATCTTTTTTCTGGGATGGGACTGCTCTTCGGCTTCAACCCTGGATGGAAGTTCGGGGTGGTCGGTACGGGCTTCCGCATCCCGAGTGTCTCCCTTAGAGGTTGCTTCTTTAGTGGCTTCCCGTCCAGCTCCCTCCTTGTACGATTCACCTTCTCGGTGCGGATGTACTTGTGAACATGGAGGAGGAGGTCGGAGTACGTCTTTGGCAACTTTTATCCAGGGAGTAGGTAAGACAGGAGATCCTAAGTCTCCTCTTTAATGCCAGCATAGCGACTGGTTCATCTAAGTTAT
This sequence comes from Areca catechu, assembly GCA_021397845.1. Lineage (NCBI taxonomy): Eukaryota > Viridiplantae > Streptophyta > Magnoliopsida > Arecales > Arecaceae > Areca > Areca catechu. The sequence continues at coordinate 48,525,912 of CM038045.1, read as the reverse complement.
AGATTTCCAGTGCGGCAACTTTGAAGCGGGTCATATAGTCCCACAAGGGTTCGTAGTCCTATTGCCTGATAGAGAAGAGCTGTCTACTTCTCGTGGCACCTTCCAGTAGGCATTGAAGTGGGCCACAAACTTCCTTTCTAGCTGTGCAAAGAAGTTGATGCTTTCAGGCTCGAGATGGGTAAACCAGACTCGAGCTGCCTTCTGGAGAGTGGCTGGGAAGGCAATGCAAAAGAGGGTGTCGGTTGTCCCTTGGACCTTCATGAGAGCCTTGTAGCTCTCAAGGTGATCCAGGAGGTCGGTGGTCCCATCATAGGGATCCACCTGCAGCATGCACAACCGGCATGGGATCGGCTCCTCTTGGATTTCTCTGGAAAAATGGGGACGGGTATCATGGCCCGCAGGCTCACAGGAGGAGCCCTGCAAGTTTGCAAACTGGTGGAATAGTTTCGCTAGCTTATGCTCCTGCTCCTCCAGGCACTTTTCGGCCATGTGCCTGATGGCCTTATCGGTAGAGCCTTCCACCGAGATCAATAGAGGAGATGAAGATGACAGCTGAGAGAGGTCACGACAGGGAGCCTTGCCTCGACGGCCTTAGCAGTGCTTAGCAGGGGCCTGCTAGAGTGCCGAAGACTGGCTCTCCCGGTCGATTGACCCGGTGCACTGTCTCTTCGCCGGGGTCCGGTGGCTTCCCCGGGGGTCTGTCGTTGCCCGCGACAGCAATGGCCTTCCTTGGAAGGAATGCAGGCTATCGCAGGGTGCGGCAGCTTGGGCCGCAGGGATCCCTGGCTGTTGGTGGGTGGCCAGGGATCGATGTTGATGCTGCAACTATCGCAACACCGCAGTCAGAACTTGCATCTACTAGGAGAGCGTGGCCAACTGGACATCCACCGGAGGCAGTTGCGGTGGAGTGGGGGCCTCCCTTTATGGAATGTGCGAGCCCTCGTGAGAAGGGGGTCTCCCGTGCTGCTAGTGGAGACTTTCCACGTGCGTGTCATCACCAGGTTTTGGATTGAGTTGCACGTATGGGGAATGGCCTGGATCAGACTGTGTCCTACCTCCCACCTAGTGCGCCAATCTATTGCCGCCTACACCGGGTGGCCTGTAGCTTGGAGATGACCTCAGATGCCGACCTTGTCACCCAGAAATCAGCCGCATGCCCAGACTTGCAAAAAAGAGGAGACCCGGGTCGGGAATCCCAGCGGGGGCACTCTGACAATCAAGTTAGTGGCGATCTAGGGGAACAGATCCTTCCCTATGGGTCCCTTTGGTCAGACTCCATGCTTGGAGGAGGATAATTTGCTTTAGAAAGAAAGAGTGGAGTGAGAGTGGCAACGATGGAGGAGAGCATGAGTGGTGATGGCTATGTCCGTTGAGACTCATCCGACGAGTGCTCCGGTAGTCTCAGAGTGCTCTGTCCATTGCTTGCTCTTCCGTTTGCTTGCCTTGGTTTGCTTACCTCCTTCGAAGACCTCCTGAACCTTCTTTTAGGCCATGACCCTTCCAGTGACCTATCTAGGGCTCTTCCCCCTCTACAGGCACCAAAAGTCAACGTTTAGCAATGCTCCGTACCGTGCACCTAGGTGCCTTCCCTGTCCATGATAGGGAGTTATGTCACAGGCTCTAACCTTCCATCTGGTCGCTCTACTTTAAAAAATTTGGCAGGGCCTCGATCAGGAAGTAACCGCCCCCCTGATTTGAATCTTCCAGGATGATTTTCTCTTTCGGGTGGTGCAAATGGTTGGTTGGAAAGTGCAGTGCCTTGGCCAGGGCACCCTTTCCTATCTGGTGTAAGTAGTAGTGGGAGTAATCATGGCATCCTGGGGGGTGGCACCATCCCCTTCCTTCTGCTTCTGAACCTCCCGAAATGCTGTGGGCTTTGGCCACAGGGGTGGCTTCCGGCTGCTGGACCTCTCATCTAAAGAGAGCTTGGTTCGAGGAGAAGGAGCTCGACTTCGATCGAGGCTGGCTCGACCTCGTGGGAGCCGCCTGGCAAAGGAGCTCGAAGGGAGCAGGAGCTTGACTTCGGTCGAGGTGGACTCGACCTCGAGGGAGCCAACTAGCGAAGGAGCTCGAGGAGAGTGGGAGCTCAACTTCGGCCAAGGTTGGCTCGACCTTGAGGGAGCCGCCAGACGAAGGATCTCGAAGAGATGGGAGCTCGACTTCGATCGAAGTGGACTCGACCTCGAGGGAGCTGCTCGACAAAGGAGCTCGACTTCGACCGAGGTGGACTTGACCTCAAGGGAGCCGCTCGACGAAGGAGCTCGAAGAGAGTAGGAGCTCGACTTCAGTTGGGGTGGACTCGATCTCGAGGGAGCCGCCTGGTGAAGGAGCTCGAAGAGAGCAGGAGCTCGACTTCGGCTGGGTGGACTTGACCTCGAGAGAGCCACCCGGTGAAGGAGCTCGAAGAGAGGGTATGACGTTGCAATTTCTGCCAATGTGGCATCTGACTGGATCTGACAGGGACTCCATATTAGTGATCTTGCTACATCAACTATCATTAAATTTATGTACCTCAATTTCAACCAATTCCATATCAAGAATATTGGTCTTAACAAAGTCGAGATGGTGTAATCATACCCGATAAAAATAGGTTGAGACAGAAGGATAGGCCACGTTCCACTAGAATTAGGAACGACATGGATGTAAGAGAATCTGGAAACAAATACATGTGTGCAATCTATGAGGAAGGGCATGACGGACGATCTTGTCCAAGAGCTTTACATATAGATTAGTTTCTATTAACAAGTGACATTCCATAAGTAGTTATGGATATATCTGCTTCTTCTCCTTTTTATATGAGATTTTTTTATTGATTATGACACGTAATAGACTGATATTTTCATGTTTATATTTTATTGATATGTTAGGATAGGAGGTGGTTGCAGCTTGGGAAAAGCTTTTATGAATTAATGGATTATGTCATGACTTTCTATTATATTTGATCGATTGTAGTTCTATTGTATAAATTTTGATAAATTCTTATTTCTGTTTCGGCATGTAATAGTCTTTCCATATATAATGTATCTATCTATTTAAGATTTTGTTATTCATGTTTATGTTGTGCTTACTTATCAGAAGTACTTTAAATATTAGAATTACTTATCAGAATTATTTTGTTATTCACGTTTATGTTGTGCTTATTAGAATTATTTTAAATTATTGTATATTACAATTATGGATCCCGGTCCATCATATCATTTCATATTATACGATTAGGATACATATAAATCATTTTAGCATGGGACGAGCAGGAGACTATTATACTATAGTGTCAATGTAGAGAGCTAGTTATGCACAGGTCGATACCACTCGATAGGTGCATATTGCCTTTATTGCTACAGTTAGGATTTTATGGTATTGCATGTGTAGAATATATACGGTTGGACTGGCACTTGATTATGGCTATTGTGGAGCATTGGCGTCCAGAGACATACATTTCATTTATCACATGGAGAGTGTACCATCACCCTTTAAGATATTGCTATTTAGTTAGGTTTGCTAGTTGATGGTCTACCAGTGACAGGTACTATGCAGGTAGATTGGAGATAGGTTTGTCAAGATTTGTTAGGGATTATCCCACCACAGGGTAGACTCTAGGGATCACGATTGAGCATAGTCTGGTTAGCGAATCAGTTTCATAAGCTAGCCTTTGATGCAACGAGATACATATTCAGCGTTATGCTCGAGCATATATTTTACAACTGATAGGTGGGTGTTTATTCATGGATAAGTCTGGAAGCCTGATGCATCTCATATTTCTATCCCTATTAGCAGATTTTGATACTGCTGGACATTATAGTAGGGGTAGTGCAAGGCTCGCATGGTTGTATAGAGAGTTGTGTAGAGAGAGGAGGAAAGATGCCACTGATGTAGCTGGTCCTTTGTTACTACTATAGTTATGGACATGGGATAGATTCCTGATCCTGGCACCATACAGATTACTTCAACATGCTCCAAATCTTATAGTCGATTTAGATGATGGTGGAGCTGGCTTACCACGGGATCCATTAGGGATGCGGTAAGTTTTAAATTTTATCATATTTTATGACTAACGATATTTACTGATTTATGTAATTTATTTAATCTATTTAATATGTAGAGGGAGAGATAATTTTTCTATTTCTAAGGTACCTACACATGTTGTTTCCTCGTATTGTAATTTACTAGATCACCTAAGAGCAGAGCAGATGACAACTATAGCTTATTTTTGTTAAAGGTTAATATTTTTTATATTTTTTGCTTAATATAAAATGCTTCATATTCTTTATAAACATGTGATATGGTAGTCATATACAGTCGACATTCTTTTATAGCTACCAGATTACTGCTTGTATGGTTAGGATATTTGGTGTAGTCGAGTGCCACTTGTATGTTTTCATATTGTAGAGTGGCACTTTTCTGATAGAGTGATACGATGGTTCGGTATTCGACAGATCGTACCCGAGCAATATATTACATATTCTATACTGCACTGTATCAATCTTAGAGGACGAGTCGAGTAGGACTGGTCTATCACCCATCAATATTATATTCAGTTATGGATGAGTCGATATGATTATATTATAGATGGTGCTCTTATTGATGGTGCCATGGATTATCATGATTCATATGTGCAGTGGTATTGCGGCATCACTCGGCGATTCATCAATCATGATGGTATAGTATATGATTACCTGGTAAGAAGTTTTTTTATGCTATTTAATATTGTTAATAAATATTTATTTTATTTTCTATGACTCATTAAATGTTAATAACTTTCAGAGTAGTGGCATCGTGATGATATACCATCTTGCTTAGCCAGGTTCCATATCGACGTCCTCGTAGACTATACATGATATATGTCATTCTATCTTTGGTGTTATCGGTGAGCATGCACGTGTCCAATTACGAGCATTTCTTAGGAGGACGAGAGAGAGAGGACAAGATTCCTTCGCCTTTCCCGTATGCATCTTTATCAGGAGCACCTCCTTTAACTCAACACAGATGAGGTACTCGACAATACAATAACTCCATATCTAATACAATAACTCCATATCTGATATCGGAGTACGATCCATATATGTCCGTGGCTAGTTACCTTCATAAGGATGTGAGACATTCATATCTATCGAGGATGCTACTACATATTTTGACTACATTGCTGTACTAGACTATACGATGCATCAAGATTACTTGGGACATGGAGAATAGTATATAGGCGAGGGATCATCGCAGCATGTATCTGCACCACTGGCATTCCTTGATGTAGAAGATCTAGATCATCAAGGATCGAGTAAAGTGGAGCTAATGCCTCATCGACAATAGCCTTCATACAAGAAAAGATAGCCACCTTGTGGGACATAAAATTTTTATTTATTTTATTTTTTATTGATTATATTTATGAAATTTTATTCTAAAATTTTATATTTGTTATTATCAACTTGAATAATAATTAATTCAAAATTTTTATGGATGACACATGATTTCTTATTCTAAATATATTTTAGAAAATTAAAAATTATTACAATGAAATATTTAAAACTATTAATTTTGATTTATTAATTTAAGAATGCATATTTTAAATTAAGCATACAAAAAAATATTTAAAAAAATTCATAACCTATATTTTGTAAGAAAAATAAATTTTAAATCCATATTAATTTTTTTGATAATAATTAAATAATAATCAAATAATATATTTTAATATATTAATATTTGATATTTTAATTAACATTAATTAATATTAATTATTTATTAAAATAATTATAAAATAACTTAATTATGGTTTAACTGATATTATAATATATTATAACAATATATATTACATTATTTACAAATAATATAATTTATTCATTAATTTATCAAAATTGTAATGTAATATAAAATTTATATAATAATTACTTTACTATTTATGTCATTATATTACATAAAATATTTAAATCTATTAATTTCAGAATACATATTTTAAATTGAGCATACAAAAAATATTTACAAAATTCATAATCTATATTTTGTAAGAAAAATAAATTTTAAATCTATATTGATTTTTTATAATAATTAAATAATAATCAAATAATATATTTCAATATATTAATATTCAATATTTTAATTAACATTAATTAATGTTAATAATTTATTAAAATAATTATAAAATAACTTAAATGATATTATAATATATTGTAATAATATATATTACATTGTTTACAAATAATGTAATTTATTCATTAATTTATAAAAATCATAATGTAATATAAATCTTATATAATAATTATTTTATTATTCATGTCATTTTAATATATAAAATATTTAAATCTATTAATCTTAGAATATATATTTTAAATTAAGCACAAAATATATGTTTATGAAATTCATAATCTATTTTTTTGTAAGAAAAATAAACTTTAAATATATATTACATAATTAAGTTTATGCAAGTTTTGGTATTAAATTAATATTAATATAATTTCAATTTTTTATTTAATATATTAATTAATATTTGTCAACCTTGATAATAAATATACTGTAATTTATATATATTCAATATAAATATTATTTACAACTAGATAAAGATATCAAAGTGGATGGAAAAAATTTAAAAATTAATATTGTAGGAGACCGGAGACCTCACCCTACTGTCCTTGATCGATGCATGTGCCTAGTATCGAAGTATGTCTTAGCTGATGAGACACACATCCCGCATGCAAGGGATGTGCGTCGAGGCCCTCCATGCATGTGGGAACCGGGCACAACATGGCCGGGCATAGGGCGCAAGTGATCGTGGGGCATGGCATGTTCAGATGCGAGGCATCGGGCATGCAGGCATAAGGCACGGTCAGTCGAACAGCACCGGGCACGTGGTGGCATGGAGCATGGCATGACCGGGTGCTTATCATGCCACGACATGGCACGGGGCACACGAGGGCGCGGGATATGGCATGGCCGGGTGAGGGGCATCTGATATCCGGACACGTGGCACGTCCAAGCACAGGGCATGGGACGATCTCATATAATAATTAATAAATTCAAAAATTTAATATAATAATTATTTTACTATAATAAATAAAAATTTATAATATGTTAATTTTAAATTATTAATTTTAAAAATATTAAGAAGGGTTGAATCGAAATCACAGGTTGGTCCTATGACTTCAACATCTACTGAAATCACAGGTAAGATGTTGTGATTTCATGAAATCGCAGGTGCATCCTGCGATTTCACTATCTTTGTGGGCTTCCTGTCATTGTCGACATCTATTTTGATAAATAAAAGACCAACTACACTAACATCGTAAATATTTATTAAAATAATATTATCTTTTAAAAAAATTCCTTATGATTACATTGCTTCATGCAAATTAGTCTCCTAGTAGCTTTAAACTTCAATATTTAATATTCTACCAAATGGCCCTTCGCCTCATAGGAGGAGGAAAATTATATTAAACCTTTCTCCTTTTTTTTGCTGAAAAAAGGGGACGGGAGGATAAATCTCCAGTGTAGCTCCCCCATCGGGCCCCACCCCATCAGGCCATTATTCGATTCGGGTCACAATTTTCTGTGCGTGCCCTCCTCACTAACCAATGAGTACATCAGCTTGACAATACTACGGCACCGGAGTAGCAGCAGCCCCGCCCCCCAGTCACGTGCTCCCAGCGAACTGGAATTTAATCGAGTCATCCATAGGATCATGCCTCGAACCCGTGACTGGAGAGAGGCAGGGCCGCGCCTCTACCAACCGCGCTGTTGCCGCTCTCGTCGCCGCGCCCGTGCCGCGGATCAGCTGATCCTTCCTGACCGCCTGGCGAGGGAGCCTCCCTTTCCGCGGGGAACCTGCAAAAAAGGGGTTAGAAGACCCTGGCCGGGATCCCGGCGAGGGAGCTCCGACGGTCAAGTCAATAGACGACGAGAAGGAACAGACTCTCCCACCCGGGCCCTCGAGAGGGTCCCAGATTTAGAGAGTTAATTGGTGAAGGAAGCGCTCTGGGGACCGGAATTTCGGCTGGGCTTGCTTGCCGAACTCACGCCCAGTGTTCCCCTCTCGGGATCTCTGGTTTCTCTCTCGATGCAAGGCCTTGTGCCGGTGCTCCTCCCTTGTCCTCAGGCTAATTGGCTTACCTTGTAGTCCCCAGATTCTTCCCTCTTTATCTCCCTCCATCGTGCGCTTGTCCTTTTCCTCCTCGGAAACTCCCCTCCCCTGTTTTCCTTCCTTTTCCCTTTTTGGTGAAGGAGGCCAGGCGGCTTTCCGGCCTCGTCCGCCGGGCCCAGCAGGGAAAAGGCAAAGACAGGAGAGAAAAAGAGGGAGGGCGGCGCTGGCAGAGCGGCCGGTCGTCAGGCCTCGGGCTCTGTGAGAGCGCTCCCTTCCCCGAGCGTGGGCGCCATCCGTTTATGGGGCCTGTTCTATCAGGATCGGGTCTCTCGACTGCGGGACCTGCCGGGCCGATGCAAGTGACGTTCCGCGTGCCGCCGCCCTCCGTACGGGACGCCGTCTGGTGTCTGTACGGCCCGAGGGGTGGTCTCGGGACCCGTCTCTCTCCCCGGGGGCCTCTCCGTACGAGCGGTCTGACCTCGGCTGAGCTGGACCCGTCTCCGGGGGCCAACTGGCGAGAGGCAAGGGATCGGTCGACCTTGGCTCAGGTGGACCCCTCCTGGGCGGACACCTGGCGAGGCGGCAGGGGGTCGCCTGGCTTCGGCCGAGGTGGGCCCGTCTCCGGGTGGCCACCTGGCGAAAGGCGAAGGATCGGCCGACCTCGGCTCAGGTGGACCCCTCCCGGGCGGACACCTGGCGAGGCGGCAGGGGGTCGCCTGGCTTCGGCCGAGGTGGGCCCGTCCCCGGGTGGCCACCTGGCGAAAGGCGAAGGATCGGCCGACCTCGGCTCAGGTGGACCCCTCCTGGGCGGACACCTGGCGAGGCGGCAGGATGTCGCCTGGCTTCGGCCGAGGTGGGCCCGTCTCCGGGTGGCCACCTAGCGAAAGGCGAAGGACCGGCCGACCTCGGCTCAGGTGGACCCCTCCTGGGTGGACACCTGGCGAGGCGGCAGGGGGCCGCCCGACTTCGGCCGACCTCACTCGGTCGGAACCCTTCGGGCCCGGGCGCCGATGAAGTGGTAGAGGAACTCCGAGCCGAGCTTGACCTCGGCGAGGGCGGTTTGCTTCAGACAGTCGTAGGGTGGTGCGGTCTTTGCCGCTCCTAGCCATGTGGACGTGGCACAAAATCCGGCGGGGAAACTTACACGTGGCTTGCTCTCATTCGGCGATACCTGAGCCTGTCCACGTCACTATCACGGCTGTAACAGTTGCCCCCCAGCCCGCCGTTCCGTCGGGACGTCGTAGAACGGGACGTCGGAATTAAATGCGGACATGACGTGGGGAGGCGAAGATCTCGCATCATAATTGCCACGATCCTCGCTCGTCATGGCTCGATGCGGCTGAAGACCTATGGGGAGCTGCCACGCGTCGTCCACTTGCCCGTAATCAATGCGTCGCTTCGAGGCAGAGGCCGTTACTCTGCTAACGAGGCGTCGGTGTCGGGCGTGCGCCCACGTGGCGACCATCCAGTGGTCGGAGGCGGAATGATGGGTACGGCTGCTGTCGGCTGAGTTTGAAAGGGAGGGGACTTTCCAGAACGAGGCCTTTTTCCTTGCTTCGTGGGCGGTTTGCTGCAGGCTAACAACTTCTGCTGCTCGCGATCGTCTGTGCATTTTCGGTGAGTGCCTCCTTCTCCTTCTTCGCCCCCCCCTCCTTCTTTCGCATTCTCTGTCGGATTTCTTTGTCCTTTCCTTTTCCATGGCGCGCCGTCGCCATGTCTCCTCCAATCCGGACGAGGCCGGTCCATCCCGGCCGAGGACTCCATCTTCTTCCTCCTCGGATGAGGAGGTAATCCCAGAGGAGGTCCGCCGGCGTTTGCAACCCGGGGGTGTCACTATTGGCATCCCCAGGGGGATCCGGCCCCCTCCGGTTGCGCCTGCCGTGCCCCTCCGCTCTCTTCCTGCCTTGCCTTCTCTTCCTGCTCCGCCATCTCTTCCCGCCGGTCCCTCCGGTCATGCTTCTACCATGACCGAAGGCGACCTTTCTCTGCTCCGGGATGTCTATGGCATCCCGGGGTCTATCCGTCTCTTTGCTCCGCGGTCCGGGGAGCGCGTCACCATGAGTGGCCCCGGCCGCATTGCTTTCTACGAAGACTTCCTCCTCGGGGGTCTTCGTTTTCCTCTGCACCCTTTCTTTCTTTCCTTCCTCAGCCACTTCCGGCTCGTCCCGGCCCAGCTGGCTCCTAATGCCATCCGGGTCATTTTCTCCTTTATTGTCTTCTGCCACTTTCACGGGTTCGTTGCCCGTTTTTCTCTCTTCAGGGCCCTGTTCATCCTGAAGAAGTGCTCCACCGATGACGGCTGGTGGTATATCTCGCCCCGGCCTAGGTGTCTCCGGTTCGACCTCCCTTTCTCGGTCAAGGGATGGAAGAGCCGGTTTTTCTTCGCCTCGGTCGACGACGTCGATTGGGCCTGGAGCGAACCGGACCGGTCGCCGAACCGGAATTCCCGAGTGGAGTCTGCGGACCAGGAGTCCTACGCCCAGCTCCTGAGTGACGTGGTCCCGGCGCTCGAGGTTCTGCTCTCTGAGCAGAACCTTTATGAGGCCGGCATCAGTCCCATCCGTGAGACTGGTGAGATTTGGCCCCGCATTGATTTCTACCTCCCCCTCTTTCTTTAAGGTCGAGCTGTCTGACCTTCTGTCTTTTTCATTTTGCAGGGATGAAGTTTTCTTTGGAAAACCTCCTGGAGGGGGCGGCCCAGCGGGACGCCGTGGAGGTGGACGAGCCCGCAGCGAAGAGGGCTCGTACAGAGGCGAGCCGGGAGGTCGCGGCGGCGACCGTGCCCGACCCAGATGCTGCCATTTCCCCGCCCAGGCCACCTCAGGGCGGGGTTCCTGGTACTTCGGCCACGCGGCCTGGCGGCGCCGCAGAGAGAGCTCCAGCGCCCGCCGCTCCGCCTGTCTCCGGGCCTGTCATTGCCGCCAGCTCGACAGCGCTGTCGGTGGCGACCGCCGGCCCGTCGGTTGCGGCTCCGGCCGAGGGGGCAGCTGCCGCAGGGGTCGGCCCGAAAGGTCCGGCACCGGTGATCTCCCACCGGGACTCGGTCATCCTCGACAGGGACTGGCGGAGAAGATGATGGAGTACGCCTCCACCGCCCGGGACCGCCGAGCTCGGGGTGGCCGAGACTATGCGGACGCCCTGCTCGGCATCCTTCCTCAGCTTTTCACGGTAAGTGCGAGCTTCCTCTTCTTTCTTTTTTTCAACCTCGAGGCTTTTCTGCCTCTGCTCTGACAGGTGTTGCCTTTGTATTGCAGATCGGGAACGACGTCCTCTTACTGAGGAATTACCTCATAAGGAACGCCAAGAGGGACTCCGATCGGGAGCTGAAGCTCGGCAAGCTCGCGGCCGACGTGAAGGATCTGATGGAGAAGGGGGCCGAGCTGCGAGCCGAGAAGCAAGCCCTCCGGTCCGACCTGGCGCGTTCCGAGGAGCGGAACAAGGAGCTGGAGGCCTCCTTGTCGGAGGAGCGGGCCTCCAACCAGCGCCGAATCGAGGAGGAGGCGGCGGAGAAGGCCCGCCTGCAGGCCCACTTCAACTGGGTGGAGCGCCAGCTGGAGGAGGCCCGACGAGAGGTGGCCGCGGTGAAAGAGCGGAGCGCCTACGTCAACGGGCTCCTGGAGGCGGCCAGGCGGGAAGCGCAAGAAGCCGTCCCCAAGTTCCGAGCCTCCGACGAGTTCACGGTGGAGGTCCGGGAGGCCGCCGTGGACTCCTTCCTGAAGGGGTTCCGGATGTGCCGGGAGAAGGTGGGGGCCTTCTTCCCCCACCTGGACCTGAGCGGGGTCGTCGTCGGCGGCCGGAAGCCAGGGGGCGAGAGTAGGGTTCCCGGCGCGGCCAGAGCGACGCCTGCGGCGCCGTCGACCAGCGATGCCGCGGCCCCGGAACAGCCCCAGGAGCCGGCAACTGCAGAGGTTGAGGAAGCAGCGCCCGCGCCTCCGGCAGATGGTTCCGAACCCGCGCCCCAGTGACCCGGCACCATCTTTTTGTTCTATCTTTGTAGTTTTTGTTTTTTGGGGAGTCCCGGCCCGTCGGGGCTCCCAGCTTGTAACGACTACTTATATTAATGAAGATCCAAGCTTTATCGAAACCTTGTTCGTCGTTTCGTTATACTTTTCTCTTCTTTTCTTTCTGAGATGTCGGTCTGGAACACCTGAAGTAACTGCAGGCCTGGTCCTTCCATTGCTCAAATCAAAGGATGGGGCCCGCTGTGCCACATCGCAGCGAGGCAAACCTTGAGCAGGTCCGATTTTGGGTTGCCTTCATGCTTGGGCAAACAACACGGTTTCTGCACCGTCTTCCAGACCGAAACTCGGGATCTCCGGACTAAGCTTGGTGCCGCAGGCTTTCTCAAGCCTTACGCGGCTCACTGAGCTGTGCCCCGGGCTCGCGTGGGCGAACTGGGTTCGGCGCCACCTTCCAGGCCGAAGCCCAGGATCTTCCGGACTGAGCTCAATGCCGCAGGCTTTCTCAAACCTTGTGCGGCTTGCTGAGCTGTGCTCCGGGCTTGCGTGGGCGAACTGGGTTCGGCGCCACCTTCCAGGCCGAAGCCTAGGATCTTCCGGATTGAGCTCAATGCCGCAGGCTTTCTCAAACCTTGCGCGGCTTGCTGAGCTGTGCTCCGGGCTTGCGTGGACGAACTGGGTTCGGCGCCACCTTCCAGGCCGAAGCCCAGGATCTTCCGGACTGAGCTCAATGCCGCAGGCTTCCTTAAACCTTGCGCGGCTTGCTGAGCTGTGCTCCGGGCTTGCATGGGCGAACTGGGTTCGGCGCCACCTTCCAGGCCGAAGCCCAGGATCTTCCGGACTGAGCTCAATGCCGCAGGCTTCCTCAAACCTTGCGCGGCTTGCTGAGCTGTGCTCCGGGCTTGCGTGGGCGAACTGGGTTCGGCGCCACCCTCCAGGCCGAAGCCCAGGATCTTCCGGACTGAGCTCGATGCCTCAGGCCTTCTTGTCGAAGTTTTGGAGGGAGTGTGTGAACTGGGGAAGCTTTGTTATAGAAACTGGGAGCCTTACATCACTGGTAGTACATTCTCGGGTTCGAGGAGTTCCAAGTCCGGGGGAACCTGGCACCTCCCAATTCTTCCAAGTAATATGCTCCATGAGGGAGGGCTTCCGCCACCCGATATGGGCCTTCCCAGTTGGGTGAAAGCTTGCCGCATTCCCGTGGCTGGGAGGCTTCCGCGCGTCGGAGGACCAAGTCCCCGGGACGAAAAACCTTCGGCCGCACTCGGGAGTTGTAATATCTGGCTACACGCTGCCGGTATGCCGCCATTCGGATTCGGGCCTTGTCCCTTGTTTCCTCGAGAAGGTCCAGGTTGAGCATCATCCTGGCCGGGTTTTCTGTCTCGTCATATTGCTCCACGCGCAGTGTGGGTAGGCTGAGCTCGATCGGGATGACTGCCTCGGCTCCGAAGACGAGGTTGAATGGAGTTTCGTCGGTAGCCATCCTTGGGGTAGTGTGGTATGCCCAAAGAACGCTGGGAAGCTCGTCGGCCCACCTGCCCCTGGCTTGGTCTAGCCGCGTGCGGAGGCCCTGAAGAATGGTCCTGTTCGTGACTTCGGCTTCCCCGTTGGTCTGAGGGTGCGCCACCGAGGTGAAGCGATGCTTGATGCCGAGGTCGCTGCAGAAGTCTCCGAACTCCCGACAGTCGAACTGGCGTCCGTTGTCGGTGACCATGGTGTGGGGGAGGCCGAAGCGATAGATGATGGACTTCCAGAAGAACTTGGCGACGTTTGCTTCGGTGATTCTCGCCAAGGGCTTGGCCTCGACCCACTTCGTGAAGTAGTCGATAGCCACTATCAACAACTTCCGCTGACCGGACGCCGGCGGGAATGGGCCCAGGAGGTCCATCCCCCACTGGGCGAACGGCCAGGGGGCTGAGAGCTTAGAGATTGGGTTGGAGGGTTGCCGTTGCACCGTGGCATGACGCTGGCACCGATCGCACTTCTTCACGAAGTCGGCGGCGTCTTCCTTCATTGTCTCCCAGAAGTAGCCTTGACGGAGGGCCTTGTATGCCAATGCCCTGCCCCCCACGTGGTTCCCGCAGATGCCTTCGTGAATCTCCTGGAGCACAAGCTTGGCTTCTGTGGGTCCGATGCACTTGAGGAGGGGGTAAGAGTAGGATCTTCGATATAACTGCCCGTCCATCAGGACGAACTGCACGGCCTTCTTCCTGATGAGGCGAGCCGCCTCTCGGTCCTCCGGCAGGGTGCCGCTGGTGATGTACGCAGCGTACTTGTCCATCCAGCCGGGCTCCTAGCTGACCTGATGGACCTCCACCGGTGCTTCGAGGCTTGGGACCTCAAGTCGCTCCACATGAGCGCGTCCCAGCATCGTGTCCGACAGGGTTGCCAGCCGAGAGAGGGCATCCGCGCGGGCGTTCTCCCCGCGGGGGATATGGAAGATGTTGAAGCGCCGGAACTTGGACGCGCCCGCCTTGACGAGCTCCAAATACTTCGCCATCTGGGGGTCGTGCGCGACGTACTCCCCGGACACCTGCCCCGCCATGAGCTGGGAGTCAGTGAAAGCTCTGAGGTTGGTCACGCCCAGCTCGCGGGAGACTCTCAGTCCGGCAAGAAGTGCCTCGTACTCCGCCTGGTTGTTTGTTGCAGGGAACTGGAAGCGGAGTGCGCACTCGGCGATGACCCCGTCGCCGTTGGCAAGGATGAGCCCAGCTCCGCTTCCGCCGGAGTTTGAGGCCCCGTCCACATGGAGGATCCAGGCGTCCTCTCCGGGCTCGTCAATGCCGATCTCCATCGGCCGGGCCGGGGGGCCCTCCTCGGGCTCCTTGCCCAAGCCTGCGCACTCGACCAAGAAATCGGCCAGCACCTGCGCCTTCATGGCCGACCTCGGTCGGTATGTAATGTCGAACTCGCTGAGTTTTAGTGCCCACTTGGCCAATCGTCCCGAAGTATCGGGTCGGCTGAGCACCGCTTTCAGCGGTTGGTCCGTCAAGACAGCGATGGGGTGCGCTTGGAAATAGGGCCTGAGACGCTGGGCAGACACTATTAGCGCAAAAACAAGTTTCTCGGGCCGGGAATACCTGAGCTCCGCGTCTCGGAGGAGTTTACTGGTATAGTACACCGGCCGCTGGAGCCCGTGGTCGTCGGTTCAGACCAAGACAGAGCTGACGGCCTCCGGGGTAACCGCCAAGTAGAGGGTTAGCTCCTCTCCCTCCTCGGGCCTGGACAGCAAAGGTGGGGACGCGAGCGTCTTCTTCAGCTCCTCGAAGGCCTGCTGGCACTCCTCGGTCCAAGCAAAGCCATTCATCTTCCTCAGCACCTTGAAGAAGGGACGGCAGCGGTCCGCCGACCTGGAAATAAAACGGCTAAGGGCCGCAACTCGACCGGTTAATTGTTGCACCTGCTTCTTGGAGGCGGGCTGCTCCATGTCCAGGATGGCCTGGACCTTCTCCGGGTTGGCCTCGATTCCTCTTTGGGTCACCATAAACCCCAGGAACTTCCCGGCGGAGACGCCGAAGGCACACTTCGCCGGGTTGAGTTTCATCTGATGGCGCCGGAGGTTGCCGAATGTTTCCGTCAGGTCGGCCACGTGGTCCGAATCGAGTTTGCTCATTACCAGCATGTCGTCCATGTACACCTGCATGTTGCGGCCTATCTGGTCTTTGAAGACTTTATTGACCAGACGTTGGTACGTCGCCCCCGCATTCTTGAGGCCGAAGGGCATCATCCTGTAGCAGAAAGTCCCGCGGTCAGTTATGAAGGCAGTGCGCTCTTCGTCCTCCGGGTTCATCCGGATCTGGTTGTATCCGGAGAAGGCGTCCATGAATGACAGGAGGCGATGCCCCGATGTGGTGTCGACCAGCTGGTCGATCTTCGGCAGAGAGAAGCTATCCTTCGGGCAGGCTCGGTTGAGGTCGGTGTAGTCCACACAGATCCTCCACTTACCACTACTCTTCTTTACCATGACCACGTTTGCTAGCCAGCTGGGGTATTGGACTTCTCGGACAAAACCGGCGGCGAGGAGCTTTTCTACCTCCTCGTTGATCGCCTTCTGCCTTTCCATGGCGAAGCTTCTCTTCTTCTGGCGGACTGGGCGGTAACTTGGGTCCACGTTCAGGCTGTGCATGATGATCTCGGCGGCTCTCGGGTTCTGAGGAGGAGGTCGGCGGAGGTAGCGCTCGCCCTCGATTTCCATGAGGATCTTCGTTCGAGGTGCGAGGAGAGGGGTGTACCTCCGCTCTGGAGTGGCTTCGCCTCTCGGCTTTGGATTTGGGCGGAGCTCGGCAGATGGCCCGGGCCTCCGAGCTCCCGGGATGTCCCTCGGGAGCGGCTTCTTTGGAGTCTTCCCGTCCAGCTCTCGATGGGTGCGGTCGGCCTCCTCCGCTCGGATGTACTTGTGGGCGCGGAGGAGGAGCTCAGAATACGTCCTGGGCGGCTTCTTGTCCAGGGAATAGGTTAGGCGGGACGTCTTGAGTCCGCGCTTCAAGGCCAGCATGGCGACGGGCTCGTCCAAGCTGTAGATCTCCAGTGCTGCGGTCTTGAACCGGGTGATGTAGTCCCGGAGCAGCTCCTGGTCCTGCTGGCGGATGGAGAAGAGGCTGTCCACCTCTCTTGGCACCTTTCGACAGGCGTCGAAGTGCGCCACGAACTTTCCTTCCAACTGCTGGAAGGAGCAAATGGATCCGGGCTCGAGACGGGTGAACCAGACTCGAGCGGCCTTCCGAAGGGTCGCAGGGAAGGCGATGCACAGGAGGGCGTCGGTGGCGCCCTGGACCCTCATGAGAGCTTTATAGCTCTCCAAATGGTCCAGGGGGTCGGTGATCCCGTCGTAGGGGTCCACCTGCGGCATGCGGAACCGTTTCGGGATCGGTTCCGCCTGGATTTCTTCAGAGAAGGGGGGCGGGAGTCGTAGCCCGCCGGGCCAGCCGACGAGTTCTGCAGGTCGGCGAACCGTCGGGCGAACTCCGCCAACTTGCGCTCATGCTCTTCTAGGCGCCTCTCGGCCTGGCACCTGATGGCCTCGTCGGTGGAGTCTTCCACCGAGACTGCAGGTGAAGGGGGCGCCGATCGGTCTCGGCGCGAGGTCTAGCCTCGGCGTCGCTTGCTGCGATGCGCCGTTTCGGTCCCATCGGCCGGGGATCGACTCTCGTGATCCTCCGAACCGGAATAGTTTCTCTTCGCGGGAGCTTGGTAGCTCCCCCGAGGGTTGGAGATAGCCCGCGGATGGGATGGCCTGCCTTGGATTGAGCGCAGGCTCCCATGCTGCCCCGCGGCTCGGGCCGCGGGAGTCCCTGGCTGAGGCTGAGTGGCCAGGGACCGCTGCTGATGCTGAAGCTGTCGGACCGCTGAGGTCAAGGTCTGTAGCTGCTGGACGATGGCCGCAAGGGATCCGTCCACCGGGGCAGGCTGCTACGAAAGAGGGGGAGGAGCCGGAAGCTCCCGTTCGGGGGTGTGGCCCCCTGGAGGGGAGTGGGCTTCTCCTACACGGCTGGTGGACGCCTCGCGACCACGAGTGACCACCATTGCTGGAGAGCGCGACACCTGCAGAAAGCTGGTTCCCACTAGGGGTTAGTGTCCTGCCCCCCTACCTGGCGCGCTAATCTGTTGCCGCTCTCGTCGCCGCGCCCGTGCCGCGGATCAGCTGATCCTTCCTGACCGCCTGGCGAGGGAGCCTCCCTTCCCGCGGGGAACCTGCAAAAAAGGGGTTAGAAGACCCTGGCCAGGGATCCCGGCGAGGGAGCTCCGACGGTCAAGTCAGTAGACGACGAGAAGGAACAGACTCTCCCACCCGGGCCCTCGAGAGGGTCCCAGATTTAGAGAGTTAATTGGTGAAGGAAGCGCTCTGGGGACCGGAATTTCGGCTGGGCTTGCTTGCCGAACTCACCCCAGTGTTCCCCTCTCGGGATCTCTGGTTTCTCTCTCGACGCAAGGCCTTGTGCCGGTGCTCCTCCCTTGTCCCCAGGCTAATTGGCTTACCTTGTAGTCCCCAGATTCTTCCCTCTTTATCTCCCTCCATCGTGCGCTTGTCCTTTTCCTCCTCGGAAACTCCCCTCCCCTGTTTTCCTTCCTTTTCCCTTTTTGGTGAAGGAGGCCAGGCGGCTTTCCGGCCTCGTCCGCCGGGCCCAGCAGGGAAAAGGCAAAGACAGGAGAGAAAAAGAGGGAGGGCGGTGCTGGCAAAGCGGCCGGTCGTCAGGCCTCGGGCTCTGTGAGAGCGCTCCCTTCCCCGAGCATGGGCGCCATCCGTTTATGGGGCCTGTTCTGTCAGGATCGGGCCTCTCGGCTGCGGGACCTGCCGGGCTGATGCAAGTGACGTTCCGCGTGCCACCGCCCTCCGTACGGGATGCCATCTGGGGTCTGTACGGCCCGAGGGGTGGTCTCGGGACCCGTCTCTCTCCCCGGGGGCCTCTCCGTACGAGCGGTCTGACCTCGGCTGAGCTGGACCCGTCTCCGGGGGCCAACTGGCGAGAGGCAAGGGATCGGTCGACCTTGGCTCAGGTGGACCCCTCCTGGGCGGACACCTGGCGATGCGGCAGGGGGTCGCCTGGCTTCGGCCGAGGTGGGCCCGTCTCCGGTGGCCACCTGGCGAAAGGCGAAGGATCGGCCGACCTCGGCTCAGGTGGACCCCTCCTGGGCGGACACCTGGCGAGGCGGCAGGGGGTCGCCTGGCTTCGGCCGAGGTGGGCCCGTCCCCGGGTGGCCACCTGGCGAAAGGCGAAGGATCGGCCGACCTCGGCTCAGGTGGACCCCTCCTGGGTGGACACCTGGCGAGGCGGCAGGATGTCGCCTGGCTTCGACCGAGGTGGGCCCGTCTCCGGGTGGCCACCTGGCGAAAGGCGAAGGACCGGCCGACCTCAGCTCAGGTGGACCCCTCCTGGGTGGACACCTGGCGAGGCGGCAGGGGGCCGCCCGACTTCGGCCGACCTCACTCGGTCGGAACCCTCCAGGCCCGGGCGTCGATGAAGTGGTAGAGGAACTCCGAGCCGAGCTTGACCTCGGCGAGGGCGGTTTTGCTTCAGACAGTCGTAGGGTGGTGCGGTCTTTGCCGCTCCTAGCCATGTGGACGTGGCGCAAAATCCGGCGGGGAAACTTACACGTGGCTTGCTCTCATTCGGCGATACCTGAGCCTGTCCACGTCACTGTCACGGCTGTAACACGCGCTACCACCGTAGTGGTAAACCTTTCTCCTCTTAAAGCTGTAGATTTCAACCCTCAATTAGCCATTTTTGAGATGTAATGTTGTCTTGTCTCGGGATAAGAAAATTAGAATAAAAATATAATAAATAAATTATGCTTAGAAAAATTATTATATCATAATTTATTTTTTATTTATTAGAATTTATTTGGATATATCTATAGCATTGGACTAAAAATTCGGTATGGTTCATGCATTGGCTACCAATTTAAGCATGGTTCTATATTAACTAAATATCATCAATTTCAAATTATATAAAAATAAAAATATATTTTTAATAAATATTAAAAATATTTTTTAGTTAATTTTAATTTTATTTATATCCAATCTATTTTAAAAAGTATTATCAAATTATTCTTTCAAATTTTTGGGATGTTCTAAAATGATTATATCATTCATCTCCATTAACAAAATAATTTTATATAATTATTGCATAACATCATTATTTTATAAAAGAATCAAAATACCATCCTTCTCATTGTTATCCTCCTCCAAGCTCATTCATGAACCTTCGATGTCTATGTCTATGGTGGCTCTCTCAACTTCCACTTATTCCTTACCGATGATTCTTCCTATCCTCGTCTTTTTTCTTATCCATTTCTTTTTTTCATCCTTCTCCTCTTAGCTTACTTATAAGCCCTCCCTCCTTATGGTGGCTTCACCATCTCTACGTAGTCCCTCATCTCCTTTTTTTCTCATCCATTTCTCCTCCTCATTCCCCTTCCCTATGTCTATCCAGGAGCTCTCCCCCTCCATGGTAGCTCCCTCCAACATTGTATCTTCTCACCGGCGATCCATCATTCTTGTTTTCCTTCCTCCTACCCCTTTCTCTTCCTCAGCCTTATCATCCTCAAAGTCCGTCCATAAGCTATCTCCCTTCACAGCTTCTCTCTTCACCTACACACTATTCTCACTAGTGACTCTTTCTTTCCCCCGCCGTTCTTCCTTCTTTCTTCTCCTCCTCCAATATTATCTATGAATCCTTCAACACCCCCTCTCCCTCCATGCCAATCTTCACGACCTTGCCCTCCCCCTCCCTGTCTATGCTGACTTTCACAACCTCACCCTCTCCCTTTGTAGCAACTTCCTCCAATCTCATCCTTTCTTCATAGATGACCTCTCCTCTTCCTTCCTCTCTTTTCTCCTCATCCCTTTCTTCTCTTATTGTTCTCTTCCTCCAAACCTATATACAAGCCCTCTCTTTTCATGATGATTTCCTTCATCTCTACCTATTCCTCATCAACGATTTCTCTTTCCACTCCTTCCCTTCTTTCTCATCTCTTTTTCTCCTCCTTCAATCTCATCCATAAATATTTTGATGCCATCCTTCCTTTTCACATCAACCTTCAGGATCTCATCCCTTCCCTTCACGATAACTCTCTTTATCTTTGCTCCTCTTTCACTACCGATCCTTTCTATACCAGTGAGACATATTTTTATTTATTAAAATGATAAAACTAATATCATTTGTCGACATGCTAATGATATAATTATTTTATAATATTTTAAAAATTTTAATTTTTTTACTTTTTTAAAATCAATTAAATGCAAATAAAATTAGATTAAAATTAAAAAGTATTTATATAATTTATTTATTTATTTGTATATAAGGGTTAGGATTTATTTGGACATATTCTTAAAACTATAAGTTAGATGTTTTAATAGATCTAATTTTTATAAAATTTTTAGCTCAGAAGAAAATTTAAGCATATTCTTACTGTTGTGTCCAGACAAATTACAACAATGCTTGAGCTTGAATCAGATCGAAGAGAATCAGGTCGAGCTAGTTGATCTAGCTTTTCTTCATCTTCTTGGAGGCTCCGTGTGTTGAAATGCTTCCATGCTCAAGCTCATCAATGGAGTCCAGACTAGACAGATGAGGTCTGAAGAAAAGTTGGGTAAAGGTGCTCTGGAATCTCCCCGTTTTTCAAATCCCCCTTTTCATCGCATTTACTGGTATTTATGGACCTCAAACTTAACCGATTCCAGTCAACTCCAGCTATAAACGGTTAGTTTGTTAAGACATCAACACATGCAGCAATCGTTATCCATAGTTAATCGAATATCTTTCAGATGTTGAACAGTCTCGCACCTCTTGAGCATTGATCAGCCTTGTACCTCTTAGACATTGATCAGCTTCATGCTTCTTGAGCGTTGATCATCTTTACGCCTCTTGGTCATTGATCATCTATATGCTTATTGGGCGTTGATCGGCTTTATGCCTCTTGGACATTGATTGGCTTTATGTCTCATGGGCATTGATCGACTTTATGCCTCTGGGGCATTGATCGGCTTTATGCCTCTTGGACGTTGATCAGCTTTACACCTTTTAGGACGTTAATCATCTTTACGCCTCTTGGGCGTTGGTCAGCTTTATGCCTCTTGGATATTGATCAGCTTTATGTCTCTTGGGCATTGATCAGTTTTACACCTCTTGGCATTAATCAGCTTTACACCTTTTAGGATGTTGATCATCTTTACGCCTCTTGGGCATTGGTCAGCTTTATGCCTCTTGGGCATTGATCGACTTTATGCCTCTTGGGCATTGATCAGCTTTACGCCTCTTGGGTGTTGATCAGCTTTAAGCATTGATCGCCGACATATTACTTGATCAACCAGATTCAATCTTCACCAGATCAACATAAGTAGACCAAATCTGTCGTATTCCAACACTAGTCTCCCAAGTTTCTGAATTCATTAATTGTATATCAGAAACTATCAAAAGCTCCTATTCTTGGGCAGCACACTTCAATGTCGTGTCAATCTTGGATAGGGAAAGCAGTTACAAAAACTAACAGCCGTATCCTACCCACCATCATTACAATTTTTGAAATTTATAAAAGGCTAAAAGATCCTCATCATAGAATAAATGTGAACATCCCATTAGCAACACATTGCCATCGAATCATGAATAGTCATTTCAACTTTTTGAAAAATCATATCTTTTTGCCAGATATTACGGACAGGTGGCATAATCTGAATTAATCTTGTTATTCGAGAAAA
The DNA here is from genome assembly GCA_021397845.1 of Areca catechu. Classification (NCBI taxonomy): domain Eukaryota; kingdom Viridiplantae; phylum Streptophyta; class Magnoliopsida; order Arecales; family Arecaceae; genus Areca; species Areca catechu. The sequence continues at coordinate 48,503,696 of CM038045.1, read as the reverse complement.
GTTTAAACCATTGAAAGGTAGTATATAAACACCATCTTTCCAGAAAATAGGTTTTCCACCATTTCAGTTTCTTCACCTTAGGAGCAAAAGAACCTTCCAGGTCAGCCCCCTTTCTTCTTTACCTTCTTTTCAAGTTAATCTTCCTCTGCTCCTTCCTTTCTTTATGGCTAGAATATTAGAAATTAGTCATACTGATAATCCCGAAGAGTTCACTTATCAAAGAAAAAAAACTAGCTAAATCAGTAAGGATAGATGTCGTTAGGTCATCCTTAATAGAACACTGAATCTTAGCCTTGAAGAAATATTATAACATCCCTGATGATTATATAGTTGTTCTTCCAACTTCGAAGAACAAATAGATCGACCTTCGCCCGGCAGCTTAATAATTTATGAAGAACACTTAAAAGCCGGACTTAGATTTTCGCTTCATCCCTTCTTTCTTATGATCTTTAGGCTATATCGCATACTACCAACCCAATTAACACCCAATAGCATCCGAATAATCTATACTTTCTCGATCCTTGTAAGGACGCAGATATAACCCCCAAAACCTCTCTTTTCACAACTTTGTTCGTGCTGAAGCGAGATTTTCACGACCATGGGTGGTGGGTAATCAACCCACGCCATGATCGAAAATTACCTTCGCCCGGCTTTGCTTCTTCTATATTATTTCTAAAATTTCCAAACTTGAGATCTTGACACTTATTATGAAGAAACTTACGACTTAGATTTTCGCTTCATCCCTTCTTTCTTATGATCTTTAGGCTATATCGCATACTACAACCCAATTAACACCCAATAGCATCCGAATAATCTATACTTTCTCGATCCTTTGTAAGGACGAGATATAACCCCCAAAACCCTCTTTTCACAACTTTGTTCGTGCTGAAGCGAGATTTTCACGACCATGGGTGGTGGGTAATCAACCCACGCATGATCGAAAATTATTCTTGGGCTTCCTTTAGCCATCATGGCTGGAAGCCTTGCTTCTTCTATATTATTTCTAAAATTCCTTGGAATTCACCATAGCCATAGGGAACCCGACTAAACTCCCAATGATGGCAAAAAGATTTGACAGCCGACAAAGAAGATTATGAAAAGCTTACGGGGATGGGATTTCTCCGATAAAAGAGCTTCTTAATGAAGAGGATTGTATTTGGCTGAAATCAGTCCCAGCCCCTCTTTAGGTATTTTTACTGCTGATGTTATTTCTTCATTCATTTATTGACAATCAGCTTTAACATCTAACTTTTTGGCTATTGTAGATACATCAGTCATGGTGGACGTTCGAAAACTGTCAAAGAAAAGAAGAGCAGCAGCCACCCCATCTGACCAAGAACAAAGAATAACCAAGAAACCAAAGAAGATACATCTGGCCATTTCAATGGCTCCGGTTGTTTCAACATATCCCACATCTCCGATACTAATAACTGTGTGTTGGAAGAAGACGAAGTACCTTTGTCAACATCTCTTCAACATCCGATGCAAGAAAGGCGATCAATCAGAACTTCAGAGGCCGGTCCATTATCATTCCCTACCGATCAAGCTGATAAAGGGAAAGCTTCGATGATGGAGGAGGAAGAAGAAAGATGCTGGCTGAAGAGTCACAGCCGACATCCATGTTATGCCGATGATTCAGGTCTGAATGATCCAATACTGGCTTGTTACATTTTAAGATCTACCATTATTCTAAAAGATTGAAAAATTACCAAGTCCCAGCAGATCGATGACACAATCTTGTTGCTCCATCCGACAATGCTAAAGGTATGGAATTAAAATTGTACTTCAAATAAATAAATAGGCGATCATCTTTTTTTCTCTCTCAAATCTGACCAATTTGATTAAAACATACAGCTTATCCAGGGGATCACCATCATGATGAAAACTTAAAAAGCTTCGACCAATTTTGCCAGGCCATGCGCAACGAAGTAAATGTTGCAAGACGAAAACAGAGGTTGCTGAAGAGCTGAAAAATGCTATGGAAAAGAAATTAGAGGAAAACGCACCCGAAATATTAGCTTTAGAAGCAGAGCTTAAAGAGACCCAATTGAAGATAAACATTATGGAATCAAATTGAAGAAGAAGAAAAAGAAACTTCGATCAGCGACCGTCAAACTAGAAAAAGCCGAAGAAAAAATTTAGCAGCGGAAGAAAAAGCTTTGTAGAAAAGAAAGAAGCAGAACGAGCTATCGAAGAAGCTGTCAATGAAGCCATAAAGAAATATGTTCAATCATAAGCTTTCGAGGACAAGCTTCATGAAGCTGGGGTCGAAAGCTATGACTATGGTCGTGCTGACTGTTTAAAGAAAGTGAAGAAAATTTTATCCTGATCTAGATACTTCAAAAATAGAGGAAGTTTCCGATGAAGAAGATTCTGATGAAGAAGATCAGGTCGGAGAGCTAGTCGAAGACTGACCCGAAGAGCTAATATTAGACCTTCAAATCCAAGAGGAAGAAACAATAACTGTCCCTGCTATAAATTAGATTGAAACAGAAAGAATATAACTGAAAAGAATGTAAACGATCAATCTATGTAGATAATGTGGGGACTTGTCTCATTTTCAACATGAAATGAAAAATCCTTTCCTTAATGTGTTCATTAAATTTTAAACAAGCAAATGCCATCTCTTTTCCTTTTTCCTTTTTGAAGAAAGAAGATATGATAGATTACTTCAGCAAAAACCAAAGAGCTTAAACTTTTTATGAATGAAAAATTTCTAAGTATGGATCATCGGATCATACAAAGAGACTTTCGAAAAAGATTATTCAAACATGTGGTTTTCTGAATCAATGAATAGTTATACGATATCATAAAATCATAAACATCAATTCATATTCGGAAAGATCAATCGATTTCAATTTCAGATAATCCAATAAACAAAAAATCTTTGCCGAAATAAGTTGATCGGAAAATATAATTGTCGATTTTTTTTAAAAAAGAAATCTCCATCATTGAATATCTAAGGAAGTGATTTTTAAATCAGTCAACCCATAAATTAATCATAAGTATTCCAATATCTCAATTGGATTCATTAAATATTATTCCCTTTTCTTCTTCATTCATGAAGAAGAATCTTTATAAAAGAATTTTCAGATGAAATACGATAAGTCATATATTAGTTTTCCAATTTCAAATCTTCCTATTGGAAGAGTAGTTGGTCTGCAGTCGTATAACCGCCTCTGTCATATCTAGGCACCTATATGACTCAAATTCAATTCAAATCGAGTAGTACATATATATATATATATTTTTTATAATTGACTTTTGGAAATCAGAAACGGCATACGGATTCCCACCAAATTAGGTTCTCAACATGTCATGATCTCAGAGTATTTCGAAATTTGGATCATGAATCACGATCATTAATGCCTTCTATATAAAGGATTTTAGGCCCAGGTCTTGAGCCAATTTTGTCTCAAGTATTTGAGTTTCTTCTCCTTCAAAAATTCTGTCTCAAGAGAACTTCAAGAAAGTCTTCATCGTATCTGAGAGATGGAACCATATGGCAAAAAAACTTCATCAAACACTCAAGAGGAAAGCCAAATCTACACGATTCAGAGAAGAAAGATCGTGCGTAAGAAGAAGCGCTTGTCAAGAGGCATTCTAATAAGCCAGAATCTCCCGAATATATTGCATCCTCATCTGAGGAAGAGAAAAAACAACCTTCAGCTCCCTTTTAAAAGAATCAGAAAGTGGCTCGTGCCAAACATACTTCAGCAGAAAAAGATAAAGCTCCTATAGAGGAGTCATTCAATCCGAATGAAGATAAAGGCATTCAAATGCTCGTTGCAGAGACTAGTTTCGATAATTCGAAGCTAGCGAAAACTATTCCGCCATCCACCATTTGAGGGAAGACTAGGAAATGACCATCAAGCACGGAGTAAAAGAGATTCTTTCTCCATTATCCAGGCATAATGAAGGTAGTACTTTCTTCCTTCGCAAAAATGTGTATTTTTGTTCTAACAACACCCTGACTCTTTTGTCCAGTTTATCAATGATATTTTCATGATTAAAGAAAACTGGCATCAATCCACTGACCTTCAGGCAGATCTTCACAATCAATTAGCATTGGCCAAGGAAGAAAAAGAAAAAGTCGATGCTCATCGGACCACCTTAGATCAAGATTAGTCCGATCAACTAGAGTGATATTGTCATTGAATAATCAATTGAGAATAATTGAAAAACATGCTATGGAACTTTTGGTCGATGTAGAAAAGAAAAAAGAAAAAAATACATCGACAGGCAAACATAGCCATAGAAGGAAGACTCAAGCATATGAAAGAAGTATTGAGCCAAAAGTCCATAATGGAAGAAAAAATAGAATCTTTTGAGCATAATTGGAACAAGCCGAACGAGAGAATGCTTTGGTGATCCAACGGAGCCTTCTTGCGATTGAAGAATTCAAAAATTCTGAAGCATTTGATAACGAGATAGACGAAGTAGGGGTAGAAGGCTATAAATTTGGCTTTTAAGATTGGGGACAAGGTCAAAAGGCTATACCCTGATTGATATTTCTTCCATCTCATAGATGAAATTATAGAGGAAAGAGGAAACAAAGAAGCAAACCAATGATCTGTAATTTCCCCTAACGAGAAAATGTTCGATCAGAGAAAAATGCCTGTAATCAAATCAATCAAGAAAAAGTGGAATATGTGCTTGTAGCAACTTCTGATGAATCAATGTTCGTTGTTGCTTCTTTTTTTTTTTTTAACAGAATATCAATGAAATCTCTTTTCCTCTTTCTAGTGTCATTATAATCAATGTATCAGGCCAACTATAATGATCAATTCAATACCAGACCATCTTTCTAATATCTTGATATTTTGAGGTAATAACATTAATAAAGTGGCAAATTAAACCAACTCTCTTTACTTGTAACATGGTCGACTTATCAAGTAACTTCCAATCAATCGATTATTCTAATGTTAACATACTAATGAGTTAGTGGGTCAGACCAACTCTATTTATCAATATGGTCAGCTTATTAGGCCAACATTTATTGAATTCTGATCATAAAATACTGATGAGATGGTGATCAGACCAACTCGATTTCTCAGGTTATAGTCAGCTTATCAGGCCAACCTTCTTTTTTTTTTTATTTTTTTAATGTTTCAACCTCATCTTTTCTTTATATGAAAGAATGGAAGAGAAAATCTCTTATTGATAGTATTTATGAAGATTCTCTACACTCCATGGTCTAGCAATGAGATAACCATCCAAGCTTTCAAGTCGATAAGTCCCAAGTCGCACAACTTCGGTGATGTGATAAGGCCTTCCTAATTTGGAGCAAGTTTATCCTATTCAGTTGGTTGGGATACTGTTGTTCGACACAGGACAAGGTCTCCAATCTAAAAGATTCGAGCATTGAGTCTTGAATTATAATATCGCGCCACTCTTGTCAATAGGCTGCCATTTTCAATTGTGCTGTAATCTGAAACTTTCAAGTAGATCCAGGTCAATTCTTCTTTGGTCAGTATTATTCGACTCTTCAAAGTAATCAATCCTTCTAGAATGAAGAATAATTTCTATAGGTAACATAGCTTCACTCCCATGAACCAGATTAACGGAGACTCTCCCATTCTAGATCGGGGAGTTGTCCGATAAGCCTATAGAACGAAGTTGAGTTCATTAGTCCAAGAGCCTTTGGCTTCATTCAATCGGGTCTTCAATCCATGAAGGATGTCCGCTTGGTTATCTCGGCTTCTTCATTAGCTTGTGGATGTCCGAGGTTGTCAATTTATGAGAATATAGAACTGAGCACAGAAATCACTAAACTTCTGATTATCAAACTGCCTTCCATTATCAGTAATGATAGCATGAGGAATTCCAAATCTATATATGATGGAGTTTCTGACGAACATTTCGACTTTAGTTTCAGTAATTAAGGCTAAAGGCTCGGTTAACCATTGGTAAAATAATCAATGGCAACAATCAGAAATTTCGTTGTCCAGAAGCCGAGAAATGGACCAAGAATATCCATCCCTCATTGAGCGAATGGCCATGGAGTTGTTAATTGTGCTAGCTGACTAGCAGATGCCTCTGTATATTCGCATACCTTTGACATGAATCATATTTTCTCACAAAGTCTGCTGCATCCTTCTGTATAGTCGGCCAATAATATCCTTGCCTTATGATTTATAAGCTAATGATTTCCCCCTAATGGTCACCACATATTCTTCATGCCTTTCTGAGAGCATAGTCAGCATCTGAAGGACATAAACACTTCAGTAGTGGTGGGAAGAATGACTTTTATATAACAATCCGTCTAAAAATAAATATTGAGAAGCAATCTTTTGGAGTTGTTGGCTTCTACATTGTCTTCGGGTGATATCCTTCAGCCAAATATGTGATTATTGGATTCATCCAATTCATCTCTAGGTCTATTTGAAGAACCTTTTCTTTTTCATCCTCCGATATACTTGGATTTTCCAAATGTTCTACAAAGGTCGATCCATTTGATTAGAGTCGAAAGGGCTAGTCGAGACAATGAATCAACTAAAGAACTTTCAGTTATATGAATATGATCGATATCCCAAGAGTCAAATAAAGCTCCAAGTTCTCGAACTTTCTTCAGATACAAAGCCAAAATAGTGTCTGAACTTCAAAATCTCCTTTTATCTGATTAAGACCAACTGAGAATCAGATAATACCTTTAATTTTTGAACATTCAGTTCCTTTGCAATTCTTAATCCAGCTAGGAGAGCCTCATATTCAGCTTGATTATTAGAAACTTTAAAAGAGAATCGGAGTGCATATTCTGTGACATCCCCATTTGGACTGGATAAGATCAATCAGTCTCGCAACAGAAGAAAGAATTTGAAACTCCATCTACATGTAATATCCAAGGTACATCAGTCTTTTCCATTTCATTAGATAGTTGAGTTTTCTCTTCATTGTCACTCCAAGTACATTCGGCTATGAAATCAGCCAATACTGAGCCTTCATCATAGATTGAGGCTGATAGGTAATATCATATTCACTCAATTTGATTGCCCATTTTGCCATCCGCCCGGAAGTATCAAGACACTGCAGACTAGTCCTTAGAGGTTGATCAGTCAATCAATAATACGATGGGATTAAAATATGGCCGAGGCATTTGGTCGATATTACCAAGGTATCAACCTCTTCTGAAGTTTTGGGTATCTTGTTTCTACATCATGAAGGACTTTACTGATGTAATAAATGGGCTTATGTGATCCATCAGATTCTTTCTTCACAAACACAGAACTAATTATTTCATCAGATGCAGCTAAATAGAGATACAAATCTTCTCCTTCTTCAAGTTTAGACAGTATGATCGGATTTATCAAATACTTCTTCAGTTTCTCAAATGCTAGCCGACAATCATTCGACCAAGTAAAATCCTAGGTGTTGCATAGGGCTTTGAAGAATGCAAGCATCTTTCAGCCAAACGAGAAATAAATCGACTTAATGAAGCGATTCGTCCGACCAAAATGCTGAACCTCCTTCTTATTTACAGGATGCCTCATGTCTAATATGGCTCAACTATTTTCTGGATTAGTCCCAATTCCCTGATTTGTAACCATGAAACCAAAAACTTTCCAGAAGTTATACCAAAAATATACTTAGTCGGATTTAACTTCATGTGATTTTTCTACAGAATATCAAAGGCTATTGTAGATCTTTAATATGATCATTGGATTGATTACTTTTAACAATCATATCGTCTACATACACTTCCATGGTCTTACCAATATGATCTTCAAAGATTATTCATTAACCTCTGGTAAGTAGCACTGGCATTCTTAAAACAAAAAAGGCATTACTTTATAACAATATATTCCTCGGTCTATAACAAAAGAGGTTTTTTCTTCATCATCTGGATTCATTCGTATAGGATATATCCAGAGAAAGCATCCATGAAACTCAAGAATTATATCTAGCCGTTGCATCAACAAGTTGATCAATTTAGGCAATTAAAAACTATCTTCAGGACATGCCTTGTTAAGAGCAGTATAATATATATATATCCTCCTCTTTTCATTTGCTTTTCTTACCATTACTACATTGGCAAGCCAATCAGGATAGTGAACCTCCCTGATAAATCCGGCATCAAGCAACTTGGTTAATTTCTCATTGATGATTTTTTGCCATTTTGGGGCAAAATTCCATTTCTTTTAACGGAGAGGGACTAAGTGGATCCACCTAAGTTCATGCTGATTACTTCAGGAGGAATTCCAAGGATATCGATAGCCGTCCTTACGAATATATCGGCATTCTTTTATACGAATTCAATCAATCCTCTTCTTTGGTCTTCATTGAGTGAACTCCCAATTTGAACAGTCTTGGTCGGATCATCTTTCGTCAAAGGAATATGTATTGTTCTTTCTATTGATGTGCTCGCTTCTTCGATTTGCTCCATGGATCTATCAGCTCCAAAGCGGATTTGTTGATTGATTGTTGGTTTGAATGTTAAGCATTGGCGAGCCATCTGTTGATTCCTCTTACATCTCCAATCCCATTTTGGGTTGGAAATTTCACTAATACATGATATGTTGAAACAATGGCTTGAAATTTATTCAGAGCAGGTCTTCCCAAGATTGCATTATATGCAGAGAAAATCCAAACAACCATAAAAGTAAGAGGAAAAGTTCTTTGCTTTGGCATTATTCGAGAGGGTACGGGAAGGTAATTTCTCCTTCTACTCCTACAAAAATTTGCCAAATCCAGTTAAGGGCATATGAATTCTTCGTAGCTTGTCAATTGGCAAGTTCATCTTGACAAAAGCATCATAAAGCAAGATCTCAGTAGAAGTTCCATTATCTACCAGAATTCTATGTACATTATAATTCGCAATTATTGTGGAAATCATTACAGGATCATTATGTGGTATCTGAACACCTTGTAAATCATCATCAGAAAAGCTAATGCTTCTTCGAAGCCTCTTGGTGCTCGATCATCTTCATAATATACTTGATGAATCATTCCGACTGATCCATTGGTGGTTGTTGATTTGGAAGCTCGTCCCATCAGTGATCATTCTTGGGACCGTTGGCCTTGGCATGCTGCTTCAATTGGTTGGTTTGGACATATCTACCCAGATAGCCAGTTTAATCAGATCCTCGATTCATCTTTCAGTGGATACACTCTTTGTAGTGTGTCCATGATCACGATGAAATCGACAGTATTTGGCTTTATTGCGCACAGCAGGTGGAGCTCTCATTGGTCTTGGCCTTTGAAGAAAATTTTCTTTCTCAATTCCCATCAGAATTTTTTCTCTTGGAAGAGTTAGGGGGGCGTAAGTGTCAAATCTATTGACATAGTTTCTGTCGACCAAGTTTTTGGTCTTGGGACTTGCCATTGAATTGGTCGGTCTCAAGAGATCGAAATTCATCTTCTTTAGAATTCTTTTTGTTGGCACCGATTTTCTTTTTACTTGTTGTCGGCTCAAGGCTTGTTCTTCAGCTTGAGCGTATTTTGAGCACGGGCCAATAATTCAGAATATTGGACATAAACTTTTTGTCTAAAGAGAATGTGAATCTGGAGGATCGCAATTCCTTCTTTATAGCTGACATTGCCCGTATTCATTGAGATCTGAATTTCCAACATGGCATAATTGAACCTTGTTATGTAGTCTCTCAAAGACTCTCCTTCTAATTATTGAAGGAAGAAAAGCTATCAAGTTTCTGGGCATCCTTCTGCTTGTTTTGAAGTGAAAGACGAATAACTTCTCCAACTGACCAAAAGAATGAATGGTATCGGTCGGAGAAATGAATACCACATTCTCGCAGCCTTCTTCAAAGTTGCTGGAAAGCAAGATAGTGGAGCACGTCTAATGCTCCTTGGATCAACATGTGGGCTTTAAAGCTACCCAGATGATCCAAGGGATCAGCCGATCCATCATATGGTTCAACTTATGGAATTTTAAAGTGGTGAGGAATTCTTTCCTCTGTAATTTTCTTGGAAAAGGGAGGTAAGATGTCAAAGCTTGGTTTGGATCCTCGTTTTTCTTCTGCTCACCAATTTTGGCAATCTGCAGTTCCAGTCTTCTGAATTTTTTTTAAAAATCATTTGCCCTTGCAAGATTTGGAACTTGACCACTGTCAGGAGTTGATTCCCCAGAGGATGTTGAATAAGATCACGGACGTTTCCCCTTGTTTTGTCTCTTAGTGTGATGATGAGATTGGTGATGTTGCTTTGAAGGAGAATGTTGACCTGAAGAATGTTGACAAAGGGAGTGTCTTCTTAGACTAAGATGTCTACTTACCTGTAGAGAAGGTCGCCAACTACTTCTTGAAGCAGCAGGTCATGATGGTTCACTCATAGCAATTTCTTGGAGGTTTTGAACTGCTACAGTGAGCACTTCTATCTTGTTCAAAAGAGTATCTAATCTTTCTTGATCCATGTTTCCAATAGGAAGAACTCCCACCCCATCAAGAATAGAGTATTCTCAATTGGAGAATGAGGAATTTCTTCGACAGGAAGATTCAAATTCCTACCTTTCACCATATTTTCTTTCAGATTCTTGAAACTCTTTCACTGAGTTTTCCCTACCTAGCGCGCCAATCTGTTGTGTACAGACAAATTTCAACGATGCTTGAGCTTGAATCAGATCGAAGAGAAGCAGGCCAAGCTAGTTGATCTAGCTTTTCTTCATCTGCTTGGATGCTCTGTGTGTTGAAATGCTCCACGCTCAAGCTCGTCAATGGAGTCCAGACTAAACAGATGAGGTCTGAAAAAAGTTGGGTAAAAGGTGCTCTGGAATCTCTCCGTTTTTCGAATCCCCCTTTCCATCGCGTTTACCGGTATTTATAGACCTCAACCTAACGGATTCTAGCCAACTTCAGCTATAAACGATTAGTTTGTTAAGACATCAGCACGTGCAGCATCGTTATCAATAGTTAATCGAATTCTTCGGATGTTGAATAGTCTCGCGCTCTTAAGCTTTTGATCAGCTTGCGCCTCTTGGCGTTGATCAGCTTCATGCTTCTTGAGCGTTGATCATCTTACGCCTCTTGACGTTGATCATATATAGCTTCTTGGACGTTGATCGGCTTTATGCCTCTTGGGCATTAATCGGCTTTATGCCTCTAGGGCATTGATCGGCTTTATGCCTCTTGAAAGTGATCAACTTTATACCTGTTAGGGTGTTGATCATCGTTACGCCTCTTAGGGTTGGTCGGTTTATGTCACTTGGACATGATCGGCTTTATACTTCTTGGATATTGATCAGTTTTATATTTTTAGGTGTTGATCATCTTTACGTCTCTTGAACGTTGATCGATTTTATGTCCCTTGGACATGAACGATTTTATATTTTTTTGGATATTGATCAGCTTTACGTTTTTGGAAGTTGATCAACTTTAAATATTGAAACCTGATATATTACTTAATCAATCAAATTTAATTTTTATCGGACTAATATAATAGAATAAATTTATCATATTCTAATATTTAAATAATTTTAAAAAAAATTTTATACGACGGTGTTTTTATTCGCAAAGAAGGAAGCAGAGAAAAAAAAAACTGAACGAAGTAAACCGGTAATAACATCCCGTTGTTAAAATGTTCATGTTTATAAAACTAAATTTAATTAGTATATTTAAATATTTAGATGCTTAATTTCTGAACCAAACTTGTTCTCGGTTCTAATCTCCACCCCAATCTTTCCCAAGCTAGAATCCAGACGCGAAAAAGGTTATAACAAGTTGATGAATGAAGATAGAAGGGCAACCTTGGAAGGAAATTCCGCACCATCAAATCAAATCAAATCATTGGTTTGCAAGATTTGTAGCCAATCCAAGGGGGCTGTGCACACCGCCCCCCGCCCCCGCCCCCCCCCCCCCCCCCCCCCCCCCCCCCCCGGATGGCCCAGAACCCCATGAAAATGCACCCTCAGGCAATCCAAAACTCCAAAAGATTCTCACCCAATTAAATCTCCACTCTCACACAACTCCACGAGAAGAGCTTTTTTTAAACAGCCCATCTTGTCGAGGCAGAGCACGGAGAACCAAAAGCCACTTTTCAAGAAAAAGAACAAAAAAAAAAAAGCCGCTCGATCCCTCTCCGGCAAGGCAAATCCACCAATAGCCCATCACCAAATCAAAAGTACCTTCGAGTTAAGATGATCTTTTATTTAGAAATCCAAGAAGAAAGGGCAGGAGCATGCAAAAAAAAAAAAAAAAAAAATACACCCAGGAGTCTCCACGACCTTCTCAGTTAAAATTTTAAAATCCCACGATCTCTGTTCCACTGCGAGTCTGTCGACCTCAAAACCCCGTTTTTTTCTAAACAAACCCAAGGACTCAGACGCACTTGGCAAAGAATGGGAAGTCTAATGTACGGCTACGTTCTATAAAAAAAATATTTTAACTTTGTTCCACGGTACCTCCTGGTCTCTCCTCTCAGAAAAGTACTGTGACCCAAGATGGCATGGCCAGATGGCAGGTGTCGCCGGCTTTATGCTGGTATAATAGAGTGCAACAGAGAGACCAATGAATGGAAAGAGGGGGGGAGAGAGAAGCTAAAGAAACCAACCAATCCTCTCTTTTTTTTTATTTTTTTTATTTTTATTACTCTGTTTTAAAGGAACCCACCGCCTTTCTGCGCCCCAAGAAAAATCCCACCTCCGTCTTGGCCCCTCGTCTTTCACAAGGTCCATGGAGGGGATTGTACAGGGGTAGAGAAATGGAGTCGGGATCGAGATCTCCGGCGGTCTCGGGGCCGGCGGCTCCGGCGACTCCCTCCACGGGCTCAAGTTCGGGAAAAAGCTCTACTTTGAGGACGGCGGCGGGGGCACCTCCTCCTCCAAGGCCCCGGCCATGGCGGCGCCACTCTGCCGCCGGCGAGGAAGGGAAAGGGGGTGGGCCAGGAGGGCAAGGGCCGCCTAGGTGCCAGGTGGATGGTTGCAAGGCGGATGACAGGGGCCAAGGCCTACTACTGCCGGCACAAGGTGTGCGGGATGCACTCCAAGGCGCCTAAGGTCATCGTAGGAGGGCTCGAGCAAAGGTTCTGCCAGCAGTGCAGCAGGTGTGATGGGATTCGGCACTCTATTTGTTGCTTAGTTTGGATTTTCGGTTCTGTTTTTTTTTCTTTTTGTTCCTTTTTTTGGGGGGTTCTTGGGGGTTGGGTGGCGTGGGAGGGGAAATATGCGGTCTTTTGGGATTTTTCTCCCTTTGAGTGAACGTGGACGTCGAGATCTGTCAATGGGGTGATTTTTTATTTTATTTTGATTTATGGGTGGAGGACTGGTGGATGTTTTCATGTTTGTGACTCTTATTAGGAGATGGGTTTCCTGTGGTTTTGGGGTGGTTGGCTTTTTCCACTTTCTCCCCTGGGTAAGGGACTTGTCATGGACTTGGTTCTTGATGATGGAAACTTTTGGATTTGGTTTGGTATGGTTTTCTCTCCATCCATGCTGGTATTTTATTTGTTTTATTCAATAAAGAAATTTATGGTTTATCTTTTTCTATCCATTTGAGTTTTATATATTTTTTTTCTGCATGTTTGCTTCCATACATGTCGGCGTTTAATTCATGTTTCTTCCTATTTCTCTGTTTTTTTATCAAACATAGTTTTTTGTGTCTATGAGTCTTACCTAAAAGTTTGTTTTGGTTCAGCTTCTCTTCTGATTTGATGTAAAGGTTTTTACTATTTATGGGTTTGGGGGTTCTGTATTAACGTTATTTGTGTTGGGTAGTAGGGTTTGTGTTTGGCTATCAATGAAATACGCAGGTTTGATTTCAATTAGGTTTCTCTTCTTAGTGCTGTCTATGGCATGGTTATAGAGTTTTTTCAAACGTAATTTAATATTGGCTGGTGTCGGCTGTTGCTATGTTATATGTCGTTTTTTTTTTATAATAAATGTAATACATGTTGTGCTTTGCAAGGTTAGCTTTCTGGTTGAAAGATTGAGACAATTCCTCCATTTTGGTTTGTTAATTGCCACGGCAACTTGAATGACTGAATTTGTCTCGCTGTCAATATTGAGTTTTCAAGTTTGCTGCTGGAACTGTTTTTTTCCCTTGATTTGTTATGATATTCTTATGACTGTAGATATGCTTAGAGTGCTTAAGTTAGTTTGTTTTATGGAATTTGAGTTCTGGTAGTTTTCATGCTTTGCATGATGATTCACGACTTCTTCAGAAGATAAGAGTTTGACAAGTCATTTTATATATTTGATATATTCATTTTATTTTGACTCCATTCGGGATTTGGTTCTCCTATAGTTTATTTTTATGGCCATCTAACATAGATGCTTTCAGAGGCTTACTTGTAATATCTAATGGATTTTTCTACTCATATGGCGTTAATTATTGTTGGAATTAGGTGCCAGAAATCGCTATATGCTTGGTTCGATGAAGAAAATAGGGTGATATTGCATGGGTTATGCTGAGTTAAGTTTTTCATCTGTCTGTAGATACCTGGTATTTCTGTTTCTAAAAGATTGATTGTTGGGTAATCGTTGTCGATAAAGATACTAAGGCAGATGAATGGGCTAGGAAGAACAAAAATTGAGTAAGGTGTGGAAAGCTTGGGAGTTGAGAGTCATGCTTTCAGTGATGTTCAATTGATGGGTTTGTGTAATGATGTTATGGGTATGCATTTTCTTTACTTTCACCGATATAATTTGAAGGCTTAACTAGCTTGGATTCATGCTCTCTTACAAGTGATCATGTACATGGATTTGAAGCTTGGGATGAGACTCATCTACTGTGTCAGATGACTTTCAAAGAGAAGCATTTAAAGAAGATCTTTGGGATGGTAACTAGCATTGCAGCCAACAATTAAGAGGGAGGCTATGGATGGCAAATGAACTGGCAAGAGATGGTGCATGACAAGTTGTGAAACACATAAAACATTTAAGGACTGAGGTTATCATTGTTGACCATCAATGTTTTCATGCAGTCTTGGAGATATTATTCATCTCACATCAACTATGGATGTTCAAAATGAATTGGTCACTGGGACCAATTTTCTGTAGTATTTTTTGTATACTTTTTTACATATATTCAAAAGCATTTGGCTTAATGCTTAGTGCTACAAAAAATCAACATAGCTAGTTTTATGCTTAGGCAACTGGTAGAAAGATCTATTAGAGAAATGAACAAAATCTATAGGTGGATTTTATTACTTGTAGAAAGTGTGGAGTACAATGATAGGCAATTTGGTGCACGCTAATGATGAAATCTAAGGAAATGGAGGGTTTTCTCATAGATGTAAAGCAAAGTGTTTGTTCTATTTAATTCTTATTCTGTGAAGTTATGTGAATGGTGAGTTTTATCAGTGCTCATTGCCTTATGAAAGCATCTCCAATTTTGTACAGAAGAAGAACCAAGATCGTAAATGTGGATATATTGGAAATCTGAGTGGTGGTTGCCAGCTGCTAGGGATGTTGATTTAAATGACTATAAAGCTAATAATTGTTGCAGTAGTGATCGGTTGCATGAAAGAATTGAAACTGTGAAAGAGTTCATTTGAGTCATAAGAATGACCAAATAGTTGTGCTAGTGGCACACATCATGCTATGAACATCGTGACAGGCTCTGGCAGTGGGTGTATAGCTGAGGGCATGCATTATTGGGAGTATCAATAGAGGAAGACTCTCAGAATGAGTATCCAAAACAAAAGCACCTAAAGGATGCCCAAGGGTGATGACAGTGTTCAGAAGGTGAAATTTATCTAGGCTGAACTGAGGGGTGCGAGGTGGGAACAGGCTCAGACATGCATCATGATTTAGGACAAGTGAAGGATAAGAAGGGCATTGAAAGGATATGGGCGATGTAAGATTGGAAGGGTTAGACAGACCAAAAGGTTAAGAACTTCAAATATTTAATTTCCTAACCCTGTTTGTATTAGGTACATATCGATACTTGTTAGATACTTCTAGGATGTGTTGAATACTTATGGAATCTTACTTTTCAAGATTTAAAAAGGGGTTCAGATATTTCCCAACTTATCCTGAGGCACTTCCATGACACCACTAAGAATGAGGGGTGGGTCTTTATTTTCTTGTTATGTTTTAATGAATGCTGTCTGTTTGATGATGAATGGCTAATTTGGGTTTATGATGTTGATGTTATTGTATGGAGCATGAATTATGCTCCATTGGTCTAAATTTGGACTAAATGGACCTCGTGGATGCTAGTTCTAGTGTATAAAATATGGAATACATCGTTTTGATGACTTACTATGTAAATGCTATTATATATGTAAGAACATCTATATTTATTCATTGTTCCAAGCCATATTGTATCCGACTCTATCATGATTTGCCATGTGGTGAATCTGCCCGTATCCATTACATAGTTGTAAAGCGAGATTCGAAGGAAAAGCATAATCAAGGGGAGTAACAAATTTTAACGTACAATGCTATCGTCACTTCTTTCAATCAGATATCTGGAAGCCTTTTGGTTGGCACTATGCAGGCCATGTTATGTCAAGAGCCTAATGGCTCTTTTCAACTTATGGATTTCAAGTTGTTTAGTCAGAATCAATAGGAGCACCAATGGAATATATACACCTAAGGGTGAAAATGAGGTGAGGAATGTAAAGCTGCTTCCAAGGCCAGCGATCAAGAAGAGGGAAAAGAGAAGGTTTTTTTTTTTTGTTTTTTTTGGGTTGCGGTGGGGGGGGGGTGGGCGGGAGTCCTTAGATTGGAAGTGATGGTTAGTGTGGATTTCAACCAAAACTTGTCATGCATAGAAGTAGAAATGAGTACATGAATACAGATGGAGTTTGACATGGTGAGTTCGTGAATTTAGATGGAGCTTGATGTTGTGTCTCGGCGGGCATGCTGCATGGATGCATGGATGCATGCTTGTGTATCAAATTTATAAGTTATGGGTAATGGGATGTGACAAGTGGATAACATGCTGAAGTGTGAAGTTCTTACGGTATTGCATAGAGAGGTGAGGAACAAGCCAAGTCTTCGAACAAAGTTGATGTTTATGAATGGAAGAACTACCATTTCTTCTACCAGCATCAGAAAAGTGCAGGAAACATGCTAATCAGGTTTCGTATGCGAAAGCATTTACAAGAAATATATTGAATGCATTTTTGTTTGTTTTACTAGTGAGATACTAGTGTTAGATACGTATTTTTTTGCTCTATTCATTGTAGATACTTACAAAACTTTTAGCATCTCCTTTTAGACCTGTTAATATGGGTGGCCGGGCCCGGCCCTTAACCCACATGGGCTAACATTATATGGGCCGAGCTGGGCTAGGCCCACTTGCATAAATGGGTCATGAAAATCTAACCCGGCTTTGCCCTATATGGGTCATGGGCTAGGGCCAGGCCAGTCCACTTGCACTTTCCTCCTTCCAAAACCACCCTCTTCCAACCAAAAGCCTCTTGTCTCTTTTCTGCCATGGAGATTGACGAGCCTGCGCAGACGATGGGATCCATCTTAGAGATGGTGGAACCACCGAGCATCCAGCGGCTGGACGAGTTAGTGGTGAACCAGATCGCAGTAGGAGAGGTGATCTAGTGGCTTGCATCGGTTATGGAGCTAATGAAGTGAGAACAATCTCAAGTCGGGGCTACCTCTATCTCCATGTCAACAAGGATGGTGGGCGGTGGCCTTAAGCTCATCCAGGTCTCAGATAGTGGATGGTTGGCAGAGGAAGAGGATTTAGCCCGGCGAGTCTGCACCCTCATGGCCTGACCCTATCTTTGACTGCTTGACATTCCGTTGAGAGAAAATAAAAAAAGAAGATTGAGGACTCACCGCTCAATGCCGTGTCATTGTCGTCGGCTTGTCACATGCCGCCTACATCTCTCCTCGCCCCCTTGTCATTGCCAGCATTGGATATTCTTTTTCCTCTGTCAGATTGCTAAAGCCGCTCTAAGTCTCAAGTAAATTACTGAATTGAAATAGGAAGTGGGATTGCCGGAAAAACAAATAGGTGAGGCTTTTAATATTTATTTTTTTTAAAAAAATATTTTTCTGGCCCATGGGTTGACTCAACCTAATCCTGTTGAGCCTATAGGCGCAGGGACCGGGCCAAAAAAGCATGGTTACATAAATGGACCAGATTTTTTCAGCCCAGCCCGGTCCATTTATAAGGCCAAATGGATTGGCCCATGGGCTTTAGCCCATTTTGACAGCTCTATCTCCCTTATGCCGAATCTTGCTTTAATCGTCCACAGATTAAAGCTTGGATAACTAGATCGCTTCTTTATTCTTTCACCACATCTGCTTTATTAAGTTAATAAAACTATATGCCAGCTTAAGCATGGTCATCAAATAACACTAATGGATATTACCTTGATTTTGAATCAATGTGGATCTATATTCTGATGGATCAGTTGCATCGAAAAGGCATCTCTCTATGGTGGATTAGTTTTATAATGTTTTGGTTTAATCGTTTTGTAGATTGTATGAGGCGAATATTCTATTAGGCAGCCAGAACACATGCATTGATGTATAGCTTAAAATATTGTGCAATGAAAGTGTGAAGAAAATAAGCTTGACATAACATAAGTATGGCGAGATGGAAGTGCAGCAAAACTATGAAAGAAAAAGAGTTTTGAATAAGAGCTGTAGGAATTAAATTAAGTGAGGGCAATGTAATGGAGAATGACTGGGTTGGTATGGGACAATAAAAATCCAAGAAAAATCAAATCTATGTTAAAATATTAAGAGGAATGAACCAAAGCCAACATGGATGAAATTGTGAGAAACCCTAGGAGTCATTATGCATGTGGTCTAAAGGGGTTCAAGTTTAATCATATTATTAATTTAGCAAATCTTTAGGTTTATTAAGTAAAATATGCTCAAGGTTTTTATTCTTTATATAAACGTCATGTAGGGTTGGAAGCGGGCCGGAGGGCTGGGCCATGCCCTACCCGAGCTCGGCCAAAAAAAAATTTTGGGCTTCAGGCCGGGCTTAGGTCCAAAAAATTTCAAAAATATCAGGCCTGCGCTCGGCTCGAGCCGATGGGCCGACCCGAACGAAACCCGTCCCTTAGATGGTCGGAACCCAAAAAAAAATCCTGGCCTCGGGCGTCGACCGTCGGGTGCGGTCGTCGGAGCCGGGAGAAGGAGATCAGAGTAGGGGGGCTCGGGTTGCACGGGGGGCAAGGACGTCCTGCGTCGGGTGCGGGAGATCGGAGCCGGGGGGGTGCGCAGGTGGAGGGGGTCGCACGGGTGGGGGGTGGCGGCAAGTTGCATGGAATCGGGGATGGTGCGGGCTCGCGGTGATGAGTGAAGCATGGAGATTTATCTTGGAGTGCCGAGTCAGAGACGACGATCAAAACAGCGAAAGCCAGAAGGCTAGCCAATCAGCCAAGATGATTGGCTCACTGCTTGCTTGATCGGAATGCGGGGAGGGGATTGACGGTCGGGGCGACAAAATCATAGAGATGACAATTCGGAGGAAAGTAGAAGTGGAGAACTGAACTAGAGGTCCAGAGAGGAGGAAATGATCTATCGGGCTAAAATGGGTTTTAAGTTTTATAAAATTTATCGAGCTGTCGCTGATGATGGGTTTGCTGGGATTTTTGTCGGGCTGATTTGGGTCCGAGCCCGGCCGAAAATATATGGATTTTAAAATGAAGCCCAAGCCCGGTCTGATTTTCTTCGGACCTAGCCCGAAGGTCTTCGGCCGGCCTGAGCCCCTTCCAGCCTTAATGTCATGGGAGATACAATTTGCTTCAGATTTAATAAAATCTCAGGGGTCTCTCCTTTTTTTTTCCTCCATGGTGAAATCTCCAGGTTCGTCACCTAGAATGTGATGACCGTTCCATATGCCCCGTTGACAACTACGGCAAGAACCTTTTCTGTTGATTCATAGGCATTTATTGGTGGTGATTAGCTCTCCATCGTTTATCTTGTCCTTTGGGTATTATTCTTTTAATCATTTTCTAATAAAAACCTTAAAAACCACTCTATCCAAACCTGGTTTTTAATCTTAATCCTAACACTATTATTTCAATAAGTCCTGTGCTCTATGTTTTGCTTTATCTTTAATGTAATAATCAATTAGTGGTCTGCCTTAAAATTCCAGTAACCTATGACTTTGATTGCTACTAAAAAACTGGATTAACCCATATGATAAAAATCTCTACAAAATTTATGCCACAGAATGTAGAATCAGCCTTTTAGAACCCTATCTTGCTATGCGTTGTTCATCAAACTTTGATATCCATACAGGTGAAATTCTGTGTGGTTACCTGCATTGGTCATACCCAAGGTTCTACGAGGCCAGTATGTTTTTTATTAATACAAGGTGTAACTAGTTATTACTATTTTCAGTTAATTGATAGTAAGTTAGGGTTCAATCGATGCTTATTTGTAGTGACAACTATTTTCGAAAGGGTAGCGAAGTCAAAAGGATTATGTTCTGCATATCTAAAACCTGGGCAATGGAAGCTCTTCCAATGCTGGTGACAATTGACATTGCTGACAGTTGATCGAGTCTCTGCCTTTGAAGTCCTGTGAACAACTGATACAACTTCGAAGTCCACAATTGTTCTGCTCTGATGCCTCTTCCTACTCTGATGGATAGGAAGTCCCTTTGGCTTAAATACGTGGTGTTAGTTTGATATTCTCCTGTGATGATTATATCTGCCCACATAAGTAATTTGTTTCACGTATTTGATTTCGCCGTGTCACATATAGCTCATCCCATTGTCGAGCAGTAGTTTGTTAACAAATAAGCAATATTTCAGCATAATTTCCATGATTACTGAAGATCTTGTTGGATAACATATGCACAGATTTCATCAGTTATCAGAATTTGACAAGGAAAACGCAGTTGTCGCAGGCGTCTGGCAGGGCACAACGAGCGCCGAAGGAAGCCACCCCCCGGGCCTTTGTCATCACGCTATGGTCGCTTAGCCGCCTCCTTCCATGGTCAGTTTTTGTTTCTTTTTTCTTTTTTAAAGATTAAGCTTGAATTTTTTTTTTTTTTTTTTTTTTTTTTTAATTTGTTGTCCATTTGTCTTATCAATGGAGCATGATTTCATACAACTGCACCTTATTGCAGAAGACCCCAGCAGATTTAGAAGCTTTCTCATGGACTTCAGTTATCCACGGCTTCCAAGTACTGCGAGAGATGTCTGGCCGACCGTTAGGGCTAGTGATAGGATCACTGGTAACCATTGGCTGGGTGGTTTAGATCCTCCCCAACTAGTGCAGCAGTCATGGTGCAGGGGCCTCAGCATACGGCAGAATTCTGGAGGGGGGAGCCTCTTCTCGCCACCAGAGGTTCCGCCAGGTGAATGTCTCCCGGGAGTCTATGACTCCAGGTGTGCTCTCTCTCTTCTCAACTCAGCCATGGGGAAGTAACGCTACCGCTACCAGAAACCGATCTCCAACAATCCCGGCCAGCAGCAGCTTGATGGCGTCCCGACGGCTCAGTCAGTTGCTGCAAACGATTAATTAGTCCTTGGGGTCTCAGAGGTCGTGGAGGCAGGAGCAGCTCGCACGAGATCCATCATGAGGTGGGACTGGGAATGGTCACGGAGGCTGGTAGTAGCCAGCTTTCAGGTGAAACTTGACTTGGTCTGCAGGGAAATGGGCAATGCCTGGACCATGGTTCAGATAAGGATTACGATCATTCAGGTCACGTGATTCACTGGTCTCTGTAGACCATATCATCTGTGTTCACTGTTCTATAAAATATGGATCTCGCGACTTTTATGTTACCTGTGATGCTTTAGATCTTAACGACAATGGCTAAATTTCTGTGGTAGTTTTAAGAGATCATGGATCTTAAACTCCCTCCATTCTCTGTTTCGAGCCTGATCTATTAGATGCACCAGCATTCTGGAAACGACTTTAATTATATTTCTCAACTTTGTGGTGCTCCTCTATTTTTATTTTTTGTTTGGGGTGGGGGGGGGGGGGGGGGTGGTGTGGAGAACTTTGTTTTCATGTTCTGTTCTCGGTAGCAGGGAAGGTGTATCCTTTTTTTTTTTGGGGGGGGGACCTTTTTTCTTTAGTTCTGTTCTGTTGATGTTTTAAGCTATCTGTTGATGTTTATAAGTTCTCAGAGCAACTTGAAGTGACCTAGTATTGCAACCTGTTTAAGTTTGCTTATGTCGGCCGTTTAATTGCTGGTTGTCGGGATAACATTTTTGTAATCAAAGGCTTTGGATTTCCATGGCAATGTCGTGTGCTATTTGTGCTGTATCAGACCATGGACGAAGGTCCGCATCTGTCAAATATGAGGGCGAGTCCGTGCCTTAAAAGCTTGAGGATGAGCTTTCCTTTTTGTCTCGAAAGAAGTACAGCAAGACTTCCAGCGGCGGGTGGATCATCCCTGCGAGGGTTTGACATGGTGGATGTGGCCAATGCCCACGGCTGAAGGATGACTAGGCTTTTATTGTGGCTATAAATGTCTTGCCCTTGTCAGGGCAAGTTACATGCATTTTGGTTGATAGATTATCAGACCATCTCTTTCTGCAATGAAATGTGGAGGTCCAAATTTATGACATCGGCTACACTAACTTGCACAGAATTCCTCTGCTTAAAGGTGATGACCTCATGCATTTGCCATGTAAATCTTCGAATCCTATGTGTTCTTCTTGAAATGAGTTTTAACTGTATTCCTGGATTTACTTTAAGGCATCCCTGGAGGATGCAAACATACATCACATACACGAGTCCAAGCTGCCAAAAGATTCGTTTTCATGGTCCTCGTTGCTGGCTCCAATGTAGTCAAGAGCAGATGCCATTGTTGATTCAACCTGGAAAGGGGGAAAATGATTAATCACAATCACATACCCAACATTAATTAATGTAGATTAAAGTTTTAGATTCTTAAACCTTTTAGTGAAAGCAAATCACGCGTCACGGGAAACTGCAAAAAATGACGCACGATGATTAGCATGTTCCTAAAATTTATTATTAGTTATGGCCCATCGAATTACGAACTAGATTCCCATCGAGGGAGGTCCAGATGCAAAAATTCAAATGCACGCTAGATCAACATTTTCCCAAAGCTTTTGTCATTCTCAAAATGCTCCTATCCCGTAATACCTTTATAATATTCAGAATTTTTAATTATTCTTAGAATACCCCTCCTTTCATAATCTAAAAATTTAAACACCTAACAATATACTAAAATTATATGTTAAAAAAAAAATGTCTGTCAAAAAAGCAATCTCAGTTATTTACGACGAAAAGAAAAAAGACAACCTCAGCCACTAAATTTAGTTAAAAGCCTCTTATCCATTCAAATAAGATTCCTTATGAACTCGGTCCCACTTAAAACTAAAGCAGCAGGCCCTTTAAAGCATCATTTGTATCTTTGTACTCCTCTGCATTGAATCATGATGAGGCTATTTGGCCAGAGAACTTTATCGACTTGGAAGTTCCACGGGAGATCGATTCCAAAATCCACCTCATGTACCTTTGTCACAAAGCCAAAGGAGATTTATCTAGACATCCTCCTCGGGTACCTTGACATTGCCAGCAAGGACCAGGGTTCCGGAATCTGGAAATTCTTGGAAGTGTATGTACCTTGCCAACAGGCGTGATATTATTAGGATATTTGGGAGCAGAAATCTGGGTTCAATATATTATGATATTCTGATTTTATTTTAATTAATTATTAGATTATTTTTTGAATCAATTTTAATTTTTTTTTTTTGGTTTATTGGACAAATCAAATTACAAAGGAAAGCGTCATTGACTTCGTATGGTTATCTTGATCCGAAGACTATGCCTAATATCTCTGGCTTCATATTCTTATCTTGTTCCAGGAGATAGGTTTATTAACTCTGGATCTTTGGCTTCGTATGGTTATCTTAGTCCGAAGACCATGCCTGATATTTATGGCTTCGTATATTTGTCTCAGTCCGAAGACCATGCCTAACATCTTTATATCTAGGGTTGCAAGCCAAGCTTATTAACTGTCTTCGGCTTCGTACTATCACCTTGATCTGAAGACTTAGCCTAACATCTTTGTCTATACTTTCAAGCCAAGCTTATTAACTCTATGTCTTCGGCTTTATTCCATTAACATAATCCGAAGAGCGTATGATCCCATTTTTTGGACTGTAAGTGTTTACTTTCGTTATTTCCGAAATAGACCTCTCTGAAATGTATAGCTAACATTCCCTTTAGGAGCGCTACTAAAGAGAATGTTGAGCTCACTTCGGATTTACTTGAAGAAGGAATATTCTTGAACATGTGGGTTTCTTGAACACCAAAACAGTTGAAATATGTTTTAATTGTTGCAACCACCCACATGGCCCAAAATCTTCGATTAGATAAACTCCAAGTATAACTGATTTTCTGACAGCCACTACTTACAGTTATGTGAAGGTTGCGTTCGCCAACTCCCATAACCATAAGTAGTTACGTTGGAGCCTATAAATTTTGATAAGAGGGGACTCTCAAAGGGGGATTCGGGCTCATTCTTGCAATTCGCTTTTCTCTCTTCCCTCTCTGCTTTCAAAAACTCTCCATTCTACTGCTACCTGAGTTTTCTTCTGACTTTGGTATTGGAGTGTCCCCCACCGAAAAATCTCCGGTTAGGGATCTATTTTGCAAGTTCCGGTCGACGGCAATCTGGCGGAAGAAGGAAGAACCACTCCATCCGGTCGGCAGAGATTCAGCATTAATAGATTGGCACGCCAGGTAGGGGTAGAATCCATTTCCTCTTTTCTAAAGGAGAGCTTAGATAAGCAAAAATGGTGAAAGGGAAAGCCAAGAATGCATCTACAAGTCAGGAGCAGCAGGCTCCTCCGTCAAACGGACCTCCGGTCAGTAATCTTCCGGCGGTTCAGGGATCACAACCCCCTATGATTATGGTGGAGCAGCAGCAATTCAAAAATCTGGTAAACAAGGTAGATACCTTGATGACACTGGCACAGCACTTGCATGAAGCTGCAGCTCAAAAGCAATGCCCCCCACCTGTTCCACAATCAAGCTATCAACATGAGAAGGAGAAAGATCAATGCCGAGAGATCACCCCCAGTTTCTCATAGATCCGGTCATCTCGTGATCGCTATGCCTCTCCGCCAGATCAAAAAGCAGGGAATCATGGTGGAAAGAAAAAAGTCCGGCGCTCTCCCTCTGTTTCTTCTAGAAGTTGTGTACCAGAAGGGGCTAGGCAAAGGGAGATCAACTATGAGTTTCAGAAAAAACTCAAGTCTATGCAGGCACAGATAGCAAGAATTTCAAAACTGAGAAGGAATGATGAGGTCGTCACCTTCAACTCTCAGCCCCTTTTTCTGATGATATTATGGATGAAGTTATTCCTAAGCACTTCAAGACTCCACAGTTAGAAGCCTATGATGGGACTTCAGATCCTCTCGACCATTTGGAAAACTACAAGGCTCATATGATGGTGCAAGGAGCAACCGATGCTCTCTATCGTATTGTTTTTCCTGCCACTTTGAAGAAATCTGCTCGAATGTGGTATTCGAGCTTACGCCTGAAGTCAATTCACTCCTTTGCTGAGTTAGAGCGGTAATTTGTCTCGCACTTCAGGACATGCCAGAGGATGCTGCGCAACACTGACAGTTTGTTTCTTCTCTAGCAATAAGAAGGAGAAAGCTTGAAGGGATTTGTCCACCGCTTCAATTTGGCCACTCTGGAAATCCCAAATTTAAATGAGCATGTGGCCATGTCTGCCTTGCAGAAAGGCTTAAAATCGTCCAGGTTCACTTTTTTCCTGGACAAAAGGTTTCTAATGAGCTATGCCGAACTGTTGGCAAGGGCTCAGAAGTATGTTGCCGCTGAGGAGCAAGCGGCAAGCTGAAGACTAGCAAAAGGGAGGTTCCCTTCTAAGAAGAAGAATGCCGGAGGACTGAACGTGCTAACATCTTCTAACAATGCTTCGGCCCCCAGGCGCAGCCCCAGGTCCAAACAGCAGAACAACTGGTTCGATGCCTATACATCCCTCAACTTGCCTAGGGAGAATATTCTGATGGAGATTGAAAAGAAAAATACTTTCAAAGGCTACGTCCCCTGAAGACATCTGCAAAGGCAAGGGACAAGAGCAAATACTGCCAATTCCATCGAGATCACGGCCACAACATCAAGAGTGTTTTAGCTTCGGGATGCCATTGAGGACCTGATAAAAAAAGGATATCTAGGAAAGTATGTCAATCGCCTAGAATCTCAAGCCGAAGTAGTCACCATTCCAAGAATATCCGATGAAGCCGATCTGCCTCACCAAAAATCAACTGACGGGAATGTTGGAATGCTTCATCGGTCATCGGTATGGGACATTGAAGCTAAAGAGAATGTCCCGAAGAGGTTCAAAGGAAAAAGTTCTATTACTTTTTTCGATAAGGATGTTCAAGGAATGCAACTTCCGCATGATGACCTGTAGTGGTCTCGGCAATTGTTGTCAAATTGATGTAAAAAGAATATTGATTGATAATGGAAGTTCAGTTGATGTGTTGCTGTATGATGCTTTCCTTCGAATGGAATTATTTGGACATGAATTGCGAAGATCTCTCATTCCTATAACTGGTTTTGGTAGAAATCAGGTCGGGTTTGAAGGTGAAACGGTCTTGCCCGTAACTTTTTGGTATGAACCATTCCAAAGGACTCTTCCAATCAATTTTATTATGGCTAGAATATCTTTAGCTTATAATACAATCTTGGGGCGTCTAGCATTGAACAAATTCAGAGCTATAGTCTCAACGTACCACTTGTTGGTTCGGTTTCCAACCAGGACAGGCATTGGAGAAGTAAGGGGAGATCAAAGGATTGCTCATCAGTGTTTAATGATTCAAAATAACAAGCATCCAAGCCTTTGGCACTTGACTGGCTGGATCCAAGAGATGAGTCCGAAGACTCTGGAGAACCAGTAGAGAAAATACTTTCGTACCATTATCTGAAGATGACCCAACCAAGCTTCTGCAAATTGGTAGCTTGCTTGATGAAGAGTCAAAGGTAAAGTTAATTTTTTTTCTTCGAGATAATGCTGATATTTTTGCTTGGCCAGCTTCAGACATGCCTGGAATTCTGCTTGAAGTGATTACACATCACTTAGAAGTATCTCCCAACTATAAGCCTGTACGACAGAAGAAGAGGAATTTTGCTCCAGAAAGGTAGAAGGCAATTGATGAAGAAGTTAATAAACTCCTTGAAGCAAACTTCATAAGAGAGGTCCAATATCCGAATTGGCTAGTAAATGTGGTCATGGTGAAGAAATTAAATGGCAAGTGGAGGATTTGTATAGATTATACGGATCTCAACAAAGCATGTCCAAAGGATAGTTTTCCTTTGTCGAAAATCGATCAGTTGGTTGACGCTGCGGTTGGTCATCAAATGCTGAGTTTTATTGATGCCTTCTCGGCTATAATCAGATATGAATGGATCTTGAGGATGAAGAAGTCATCAAAGCTGAGTTTTATGGATGCCTTCTCAGGCTATAATCAGATCTGAATGGATCATGAGGATGAAGAGAAGACTGCTTTTGTTACAGAGAAAGGGCTTTACTGTTATAAGGTGATGCCGTTTGGTTTGAAGAATGCTGGGGCAACTTTTTAAAGGCTCATCAATAAAGTCTTCAAAATTAGATTGGGAGAAATATAGAAGCTTATGTTGACGATATGATTGTGAAAAGTCTTCATAAGTCTGATCACCTCACAGATCTAAAAGAGTCTTTGATGCTCTCAGACATCATCGGATGAGGTTAAATCCCACCAAATGTGTCTTCGATGTAACTTCTGGAAAATTCCTGGGGTACTTGGTCACCAAGCGAGGTATTGAAGTCAATCCAAAAAGATCCAAGTACTTCGGACAATGAGGCATCCCACTTGCAAGAAGAAGTTCAGAGGTTGACAGGGAGAGTTGCTTTCCTAAGCCGGTTTATCTCCCGTTCAGAAAGGTGTTTACCCTTCTTTAAGGTTCTCGCCAGACTCAAAATTTTGAATGGACAGAGGATTGCAGAATTGTCTTTGATAAGCTGAAAGAATATTTGAAAAATCCTCCGCTGCTCTCAAAGCCCTATGAAGGAGAAACACTTTATTTGTATCTATCAGCTACAGATGAAGCAGTCAGTTCGGTTTGGTATGAAGAGATGCCAATCATTCACAGAAACCGATCTATTACACTAGCAAGTGTTGCATGAAGCTGAAGTCCGATATCCCAGAGTACAAAAGATTATCTTTTCTTAGTGGTATCAGCAAAACGTCTTCGGCCTTATTTCCAAGCCCTTTTATTATGGTTCTGACATATCAAACCTTGAAAGCCATACTTCGTAGTCCTGACAACTCAGGAAGGATAGCTAAGTGGGCTATAAATTAGGGGAGTTTGATATTGATTATCAGCCTAGATCAGCAATGAAGGCTCAAATTTTGGCTGATTTTATAGCTGATGCACATGGGATCCGAAGAGGACCAGCCAAAAGCCGAAGAAGGTACCGAGGATAATCTGGAGTTTGTTTGGATGCTACATGTTGATGGGTCTTCGAACGCCAATGATTGTGGTGCAGGGTTTAATTTTAGCTAGTCCAATGGGCAAGTTATTGAATATGTTCTTCGGTTTTCTTTGAAGCTTCAAACAATTAGGCAGAGTATGAAGTACTCATTGCTGGACTTAGAATCTTCCAAAAATTAAGATCAAAAGGGTCAAAGTTTTTTGATTCAAGCTGGTGATGAATTAAGTGAAAGGTGATTTCGAAGCTCGTAATCCAAACATGATCCAATACTTAAAAAGTTCGAAGCTTGATATCTGGGTTGGAGCATTTTGAGATTGTTCATGTCCCAAGGATAGAAAATTCTCTGGGTAGATGCTCTTTCAAACTTGCAACTACTGGGACTTGGAATATCTTGAAGACCCCAGCATATCAAATCCCTAGTTGAAATCTGTCAAGTTGAACATGAACCTTCATGGATGGATCCAATTCTCAAGTTTTTAAGAGAAGGTACATTACCTGAAGACAAGCTGGAAGCCAAGCGGCTTCGGTGGACAGCCTCTCAATATGTAATTTTGGATGAAGCATTATATAAAAGGTCCTTCACACAACCTTTGCTGAAATGTTTGAGTCCATCCGATGCATAGTATGCACTTAGGGAAGTGCATGAAGAATGTGGAGATATATGTGAAGCAGATCTTTGGCATACAAAATAATCCGTCAAGGTTATTATTGGCCAACCATCCAGAATGATTCTGCAGAATTTGTTCGAAGATGTGATCATTGTCAAAGATACACCAATGTACAAAGATGACCTGCAAATCAATTAACTCCGTTGACAGCTCCCTGACCTTTTGCACAATGGGGAATGGATATTCTTGGTCCGTTTCCTCCAGCTTTTGGGCAGCGAAAATTTCTTATTGTAGCTATTGATTACTTCATAAAGTGGATCGAAGTTGAAACATTGGCATAAATTACAGAGGCAAAATTTAAAACTTTTGTGAGAAATTTCATTATCTTTCGTTTCGAGATTCCCTATTCTATAATAATTGACAATGGAAGACAGTTTGATAACTCGAAATTCAGGAGCTTCTGCACTTAGTATCACATTCTTCACAAGCTTACTTCAGTGGCACATCCTCAATGTAATGGAGAAGCTGAAGTGACAAATAAGACTATTCTTCATGGCCTTAAAACCAGATTGAATGATGCTAAAGGCTCATGGGCCGATGAGTTAAACTCAGTTCTTTGGGCATATCGATTACTCTCAGAACAGTTACTGGTGAATCTCCATTCCATCTATCTTATGGTACTGAAGCAGTCCTTCCTATTGAGGTCTCTTTGTAGTCCTCTACGAATTGATCACTATGAAGAGCCGAAAATTCTGAACGCCGAAGAGTTGATCTAGATTTATTACAAGGTACACGACTCCATGCACATTTGCAAATGGCTGCGTATCAGCAGAAAATGGCAAGATACTACAACTCTCGTATGAAGAACGAACCTTTCATCCTGAAGATCTAGTTCTGTGAAAGTCTGAAGTATCCAAACCAACTGAGCTGGGTAAACTCTCTCCTACATGGGAAGGACCATACCGAATCAAAGAGGTTATTTGACCCCGAACTTATCGATTGGAAACCTTAGAGGGTATTCTATTACCTCGACCTTGGAATGTATAAAACCTCCACAAATATTATCAATAAAGGTTTTATTCAAAGGTCATCAAGATAGATTTTGTCTTTCTATCTTAATTCTATTTCTTAAAGGCATAACGATGATCTCCGTGATCTACCATACAAAATGTCGAGGTAAGCATAACTAGCCTATCTTGTTTTCCTCTATTAAAGGCATACGGATGATCTTCGTGATCTACCCTATGAAGTGCGAGTTGGCTTAAATCAGTCCGTCTTAATAAAAAAGGTATAAGGATGATCTTCATGATCTATCCTACGAAGTGCCAAGTTGGGCTTAAACCAGTCCATCTTAACCGAAAAGACATGAGGATGATCCCAGTGATCTACCTCATGAAGTACCAAGATGGCATGATCAGCCTGTCTTAATTCCAACATAAAAAGGCATGAGAATGATCTTCGTGATCTACTCTACTAAATATCGAGGTGAGCCTGATCAGCCTATCTTAGTCCTTGATCAAAAAGCATAAAGGTGATTCAAGCAATCTATCTCGCAAAAATGCCAGAGGTTAATCAACCTGTCATTCAAATCAAAGATGCAGGTGACCTACATGGTTTATTTTATTCCTAAGTTCGAAGACTTAGCGTATTCTCAAGACCGAAGACTTGATCTTTATCTGGAAATTTAGTATTTTTTTATTCCTAAGTCAAAGACTTAGCATATTCTCAAGTCTGAAGACTTGATCTTTATCTAAAATTTGGCATTCTTTTATTCTTAAGTCCGAAGACTTAGCATATTCTCAAGTCCGAAGACTTGATCTTTATTTAAAATTTAATTTTCTTCATAATTATCTAAAATTATTCCTAAGTCCGAAGACTTAGTATTTTTTAAGTCCGAAGACTTAGCTTTTGGGTGAAGATTTGGTTATATGAAATTATTCTAAGTTCGAAGACTTAGTATCATTTGTATACTTTGGAGTCCTTAATTATCCGAAGACCCTATACTTGAAAAAATTCTCATCCATTCGTATATGCATTCAAAAATTCTAGAAAGGATTTTCATTGATAAATTTCTTACATCTTTCCAAAAGAGGAGAG
Organism: Areca catechu; assembly: GCA_021397845.1. NCBI lineage: Eukaryota > Viridiplantae > Streptophyta > Magnoliopsida > Arecales > Arecaceae > Areca > Areca catechu. The sequence goes on along the minus strand of CM038045.1, from coordinate 48,472,672 downwards.
AAGGGAAAAAGTTACAAGTTATCCACTATCAGGGCATCATCAGTAAGATCAATCGGACTCGCCACCTCTTTCGGCAGTTGTTGGTGCTTTAGGATCCTTTTGGGGTTCAGGCTCATTTGGACTTTTAGGATTGAACAGTTGAATCCCCGAAATGTCTAAGTCTGGGTAAAGCTTTCGCACCTCCTCCACTCCATCGTTAAAGCCTCCTTTATAATTGTGAGTCCTAGCTTCAACCATTTCGACATCGAAAGCTGGAGATGCTTTGTAATCTTTTATCGCCCTCCCCAATTGATCCTTCAAAGATCGGATCTCTTCAACAGCTTCTTCGTTCCTTTTAGAAGCCTCTTCGAAAATTTGATTAGCTTCCTTGAGTAAAGCTTGTAGGGACCGGATCTTATTCTTCCTCCTTTTGAACTTTGCCTCTTGTTCGGAGTATTTCGATTGGATTTTCTCCACATCAGCTTGCAGACTCTGAACCAAAGCTTTACTTTGAGCAAGCTTCTCCTCCATAGCTTGTTTTTCTTCTTCGACTTTTAATTTTCCGGCCTCAACCGCCTTTATCTTCTCCTTCATATTTTTATAATTATCCCTAAAATCGAAAATGCTTTTCTCCATTAGGGCAATATCATGCATCATCTGCATTAGCAAATTGAAGAATTAGCAACAGCAAATTTATATCCTGGGAGTGCAAAATCTAAAACTTACCTTCAGTGCCGATGAGAACACTGAATCAGAAACGTTCTTAATGCATCGGGACTTAGTATTTTTCCAGTCCTTGGGAAGAAGCGTATGCTTCATAAGTTCTCTGGCTAGTTCGGGGCTCTCCAGGCCTTCCTTATCCGAAAAGACGGTGAAGTCTATATTGCACCCTCCCTCTGAGGAAGCATTCCACCTGGGGTCATCTTCGGATCTGTACTTGGCCTTTTTTTTCCCCTTTCCCTTCGGAGGTGCAAGTAACGTTTCTTTATCAAAAGATACATTGCGTTGATCCAGAGGCGGCATCGAGGAGGAGGGCTGGGCCTCCTCGGAGATGGACTCCTGGCAGTTTCAAGAGCACTTGGTATGGTGGGGGGTGCTTCTTCATCTGATGTAGGTCTTCTCGGAGTACTTGAGCCCTCTTCGACTCTCCTCTTCTTTCGGACTTTGGAAGTTGCTGGAACAGGCACTGCCATCTTTCTGGAAGCCTGTCGAACTCTTTCAAGCTGAGGCTTCATTGGTTCACCTGCAATCAAAGGAAGGAATTGTTATATCTATATGCATAAGAGAAAGATGAAGAGAAAAAGAAAAGTCCGAAGACTATTATTTTATACCTAATGATGGGACCTCGCTGATATGGGCTCGGTGAAGGTTTTCTTCCTTCAGCAATTCTTTAAATAAGGGATCTCCGGCTTTGATAAGGTGTCAAAGTCTTTTGCATCGGCCTTCAGGATTTTCTTCCCAGCGTTTGCATCCAAACACGGGATTTTTCATTCGGTATTGAATCCCCAATGGATATAATATACAAAAAAGAAACTGGGTTTCCACCCGTGTATGACACTAGGGGTTCCTTTTATTAGTCTTCGCCCAGGCCGAGGACCTATAACCCACCACCCTTTGCCGTGAAAATCTTTTTTCAACATGAAAAGAGAGGTAAATATGGTGGTCTTTAGCTCTACATTTCTCAGTTTACAAAGAACTAAAAGCCCACAGATATTCCTAAAGCTATTGGGAGTTAGTTGAGCCGGGACCACTTGGTAAAGATTGAAGACCTTTATGAAGAAGGGGTGAAGTGGAAGCCGAAGACCAGCCTTGAGGTGGTCTTCGTATATGGGGATTGAATGCATGGAAACTTTATCTACCCTCTCTTTGGGTTTTGGAAGGATGAGTTTGAAGGTTCGAGGGATATGGAAGTGCCGCTTGACCTCCTCCATCTTGGCAAGCATAAAAGAACTTGGAATAGAGTCAAGGTGATCTTTTCGGACTCCTTTTCCTACCCGAACCTCTCCCTCTACTAGTTTCGCCCCCCGGCGAACCCCTACCGGACCCACCTCCTAGTGAACTCCTCTCAGTTTCCCTTCCTGGTATTTCCTTATTGGCTTCACCCCCTGGTGGACCTCTGCTAGAAAAAGGATTCCTACCGGATTCTGACATTGCAAAGGAGAAAGAAGAAGGGAGAAAGGAAGAAAAGGCTTCTAACCTTTGGAAGAAAGGAGAATGGCAGGCTGTGGTGTGGAGCAGGAAGAAAAAGCATGGAAGCAAGAAAAAAATTCTTCTTGAGAGGTCCTTCCCCCTTTTATAGGTGAAAGTTGAGGGATTTCAAGACGGTTCGGAGATATTTTTTCGATCGTGCGCCGTATTGGCGGTTACGATCGTGGGTACGGCTCTCCAAAAACTTATTAGTGAGACAAGCACCATAATCCGTGTGAAATACCGCCATTAGCTGTGATAACGCCTCAACTACGATCAGTCTCCGGATGGTTGCCACGTGTCCTATCTCGGTTGAATAAAGACTCTTTTTTCAAAAAGTTTCTCAGGATTTTTCTAGAATCGAGGCGTTCCTTTTGAGACAGCCAATGACAGGATGATGCATGTCTTCACCATATTTTTTTGCACCACCAGGCAGTTATGGCGAAAACCTGTCAATATTCGACGCCATCGTTATCTGCCAGTTATCACTAGAAGACAAAATTTAAATACTTCCATTCTTCGAAATTAAGTCATTTCGAACTTGGAAGTGGGGGACAGCTGTTATGATATCCCGATTTTATTTCAATTAATTATTGGGCCGGTCTCTGAATCAATTTTAATTTTTCTTTTTTGGTTTATTGGTCAAATCAACTTACAAAGGAAAGCATTTTCGGCTTCATATAGTTATCTTGGTCCGAAGACTATGCCTAATATCTCTAGCTTCATATTCTTATCTTGTTCCAGGAGATAGGTTTATTAACTCTGGATCTTCGGCTTCGTATAGTTATCTTAGTCCGAAGACCATGTCTGATATTTATGGCTTCGTATATTTGTCTTAGTCCGAAGACCATGCCTAACATCTTTATATCCATGGTTGCAAGCCAAGCTTATTAACTATGTCTTCGGCTTCGTACTATCATCTTGATCCGAAGACTTAGCCTAACATCTTTGTCCATACTTTCAAGCCAAGCTTATTAACTATATATCTTCGGCTTTATTCCTTCAACATAATTCGAAGAGCGTATGATCCCATTTTTTGGACTGTAAGTGTTTACTTTCGTTATTTCCGAAATAGACATCTCTGAAGTGTATAGCTAACATTCCTTTTAGAAGCGCTACTAAAGAGAATGTTGAGCTCACTTTGGATTTACTCTTGAAGAAGGTGGATTCTTGAACATGTGGGTTTCTTGAATACCAAAATAGTTGAAATTGTTTTAGTTGTTGCAACCACCCACATGGCCCAAAATCTCATATTGGATAAACTTCAAGTGTAATTGATTTTTCGACAGCCACTACTTACAGTTATGTGGAGGTTGCATTCGCCAACTCCCATAACCGTAAGTAGTTACGTTGGAGCCTATAAATACTGGTAAGAGGGGACACTCAAAGAGGGATTCGGGCTCATTCTTGCAATTCGCTTTTCTCTTTTCCCTCTCTGCTTTGAAAACTCTCCATTCTACTGCTGCTTGAGTTTTCTTCTGACTTTGGCATCGGAGTATCCCCCGCCGAAAAATCTCCGGTCAGGAATCTGTTTTACAGATTCCGATCGACGGCAATCCAGCGAAAGAAGGAAGAACCACTCCATCCGGTCTGCAGAGATTCAGCATCAACAAGTATGAACTTAATTTGAGGGGTACCAGTGATTCCCTTCTTTTGTGATATCAATTATTGAATTGTATAATATTTATTATAAAATATATACAAATAGATAGAAAAAAGAGAATTGAATGTTTTTAGCTCCTTGCAAAATGTGATCCAATAATTGATGTAGCGAAAAAAGACCGGTCATTCTTTTGCACCAAAGATACAAACCAATCTATAATTTGAGAGGCTTTAATGAGTGGAGAGAACTGTAAGTCACCACATGGATGGGCGTGCTCGATTGGTGCTTTTCTTCACCTTCTTATTGTCATTTCTTTGACTCATATAATAAATCAATATTTCTATTTTGGATAATTTCTTGGATATAATTTTTTGGTTCTTTAATATATTAATTGGACCTTTAAATTTATAAATAAATATATTTATTGATTGATCTATCCATGACTAGAATGAAGCTTAGCTGAAATTAAATAAAGGTCCAAACCGATTGATGTCGAAGAATTAGCGAATGAATTATAGTTAGGGGTGAAATACAACTTGAACTAAGAACTAGTTGATTCCTCTCGAATAATATTGAGGTGTAGGAGTTGACCGGACATTTAGGGATAAATCACTATTTCAGTGTAGGCGATAATAGTGATACCAAATTAAAGCAAACTCTGAATGCAAGATATGACTCCAAAATAACAAGGATCAAGGTCAGCTAATGAGATGATGGGGGATGAACTTTATGATGAAAACAACTTAGATCACCAACTAAGGTCTCTAAATGATCGCTTAGTGATAAAGGAGGTAGAGGCAGAGACAATCAAATTTGTTTAGAAGTAGCCATCCTTGAAAGAATGCATAATAGCTCATTGATTGAGTGCTCTTTCTTTTTCTTTTAAAGAATCTTAATCACCACTGCTTAGCTTTTAATTCATCTCTGACCATCAAATCGAATGTGAATAACCCATTCTCCTCTATTTGAAGCAAGGAATGCTTCCGATTTTGTGCGTACTTTAAACAATTTTGTCTTCTCCATATTACTGTATCTCTAAAGTCAATAATTTTTTATAAAAAAATATTGAAATCAATCACTTGCTACCATTACTCAATAATTTTTTGTTGAGGTCTATCCTATAAAGGTACTTCAATTGGATCAGCGATTGATTTCTATATTTTATCATAAACCTAATTGGTTACCTCCAATTACATAAATCAATAGTTCAAACTATACACAAAGGTAGGATATTTTTCATTGATATAGGAATTTTTGTACCTGAAATAATAGTATCTTCAATTATAGCCCCTATAGAATGTAAAATATCTCTTCTCACCGTTCCCATAGTGCATGAAATAAATGTATGCATTTCGATTAGGATCGTATTCTATGATTATGATTCTACAAGATATATCTTTTTCATTCCATTGAAAATTGATTTGATGGTATAGGCGCTTATGACTTCCCCATCTATGCCTTGTGGTAATAATTTCTCTGGCATTATGATATTTACTACAATGATATTGTCTATAGATGAAATTATTTCATGAATTGGATTCATTTGATTATCTATGGCTCCGTTGTATGTGCTTGGGATAGAAGTTTTATAAAAATGTATCATCATATTATTAAGTATTTTGCTTTAAGTTCTTTTCTGTATAAGTGGAATATAATAACCTGGTAAAAGTGTAATAATTATATATCTATAATGCATTGCATGCCCCATAATAGATAGGTCTCATTCTTCTACTCTTTTTTAGGAGCCGATGACCATCCATAGCTATTACCTTAACACCAAAGGAGAGTTCTACCCATGCTTTATTTCTGTCCTAGTTGATTCTGATTCGACTAGAACTGAAGGATGTAGTGTGGTTTTTATTAGCTGTTTATATGTTCTTCGAAACATGTTGATGTAGCTTCCAAGAACTAATAGCTTGCTATGATAAGTCAGTTTATGTTAATTGATTGGAGTTCTTTTAGTATAGTTAAACTGGTGATTAATTTGTCATGATATTTTTGGTTCCTAGATGTTCTCTCTCTGCTTTAGATGATTGTAAATGGTGCGTTCCATTACCATTTCACATAGGCTGGTTGAATGCCCTACACTTTAAAATAATAATAGAAGAGAGAAATTAAAAGACTAAAAGCTGTTTAGAAGTGTAAAAGAATAAGATGCATATCTTATTAAGTAAAAGTGATATGCATTGCACCAAAAAAAAAAAAAAGGTTTTAGTGAAGGTAACTCTATAGAAAAGAGCTAACCTAGAAAGATTAGTTTTTGTGAACATGAACACAGCACATGTGATGCATGCTGCTGATAAAGAATAAGCGAACTTCGTGGCTCAAAGAACAAATGAATACGTCTTTTATCTCTTGCTCTCCTTTCTAAGGGGCAGAAATAAGTAAAGTGACTGGCAAACTGAAAAAGGCAGCCGCCCATTTCCCGCTCTCCACTCTTCTTATCAAAATCCAATTCCTGTTCATGTGGAGTCCCACCACCAATCTCCTCGACAATCCTGCCATAAAGTAAAGCGTTTACTACCTAAGTGGTAGTTCAGGTGGAAGAGGCTATTATCCCATGCTCCACATGTCTCATGTTCAAGGCATGATGATACGGTTGATTTAAATAAATTCTAAGTTAATTTTTGGAGCTTGGACGTGGCTGTGTAGGATTGACTAGGAGCTTTCTGGATCCGAATGATCATCTTGATGCTTAGATGGAGCTGGGATGATGTACTCATCGCTTGGTGGGGAAGGACTGAGCTACCTTAGTTATCGTCATGTATTGAACATTTCTCAGCAGAGTAGGGGCCCCTACGGTCATGTCCAGAAGGGTAGCTATGCTAGTCTCCCCCCCTCACTTCATTTTTCTTGTCAAAACAAAAAGGTAAAGAGCTTAACAACCACTGTTATGGATAGCCCCTGCCGGGCAATTTAATTCAATCCTCTTACCAAACAATATGTATCAGGACTAGCAATGGTAGAAGAATAGGAATGGGGACATGTATCTCTTATTTGTTATTATAATGACTATTTATTCAGCCTTGAGGACCAATCGGACCACCAGCTATAAAGCATTTAGATTACCACTATATCACTAACTAAGAAGGAGATGACTAAGATGGCTACATCGCTAACTAGTTGCTATAACCTAGACCCAGAAGCTATAAATAACTAGGCTCGACTGACAAAACACCCACTTATTTGCATTCACCAAGTACCCATTGGGACCCAACTAATTACTAGCATGGTACCAGTTGGGCACACCATAAAAGGTGTTCAAGTACTTACTCGAACCCAACTAGTTACCTGTATAATACTAGTCGAGCATGCCAAGTGTAATGTCAAAGGCCTCTATCTACGATTGCAAGCTACCTTACTGCTTGGAGTTGGCCATGTTTGAGTAGATGATAGAAATGGACGACTCTTAGCTACCCAAAATGGTGATAGTGGTGGACAAAATCCTAACAGGTGCCCCACTATCCTAACAGAAGATTCTAGCAAAAAGGATCCAGAAGATAAGATCCTAACATTCTACTAGAAATTAGTTGTTATCCACGTCAGTGGAAACTACCTTCCTAATGGCATTCAGTTATCCCGAGTAATTCTATAAATTGGTAAGAGAGGACTTCCAATGAGGTACATCCTGATATCATTCTCACATACTTATTCAGTCATTTTCCTCACTATCGCTCTCAACTCCAACTGCTGTAGCCCATCTCATCTATCTACTAACTTGAGCATTGGAGGGTTTTGCATCGATTACCACCGGTCAAGGGACTATTCTTATAGGTCTTTATCTGAGAGCCATCGGGGAGTAGCACCCTATCTTGCTAGAGAACACCAGGAGATCCTCAGTCACTGCCATAGTTCCAACGGAAGGTGATTGCGATAACAAATTGGCATGCTAGGTAGATGGAAGCATCTTGAAGAAGATCTTGGAGCTTAGAGAGCCAGATGATGAAAATGAAGACATGAGCATAAGATGCCTCCATCAATTGCACCGGACTCTCTTTGCACCATCAAGGGCCACCCAGCCAGGTGGTGGAGCCTCTTGCACTATGACCTCCACCACTAGTTACCCAGTAGGATCTGCTTACCATCTAACGCAACAGGTCTAGGCACTAATTGCAGCTATGGAAGGATACAACAGCAACAGGTTGTGGCAAAGCGACAATCCCCAAAGGTCTCATCTACTCCCATTGCTATTACTACTCGTCCAGTCATTGGTCTCCCCGTGGGAGATCTCTTCACCGATGTACTTCTCATCAGTCATGGTCCTCCACTTGCCATTAGTTTTTCTCACCATTACTACATGGCCAACCATTCGGGATAGTGGGCCTCTCGAATGAACCCTTCTTTGAGGAGCTTGCTTACTTCCTCGTTTATTTCTTTCTGTCTTTCAGGGGCAAAGCTTCTCTTCTTTTATCAAACCGGTTTATACCCGGGGGTAACTTCCAGCCGATGAGTGATTACTTCGATGGGAATCCCTGGCATGTCCGAAGCTAACCAGGCAAAGACATTGGCATTATCTCTGAGGAAGCGGATCAGCTCCGTTTTGATTTTTTCATCAAGCATACTCCCGATCTGCACGACTTTGGTGGGATCCTCTTTCATCAAGGGTACCAGGACAGTTCTTTCCATGGGTTCACAAGAATCTGTGGTTGGGTTCCTCGGATCCAACTGATCCAGGGTTGCAGAATCATTGGAGTGCTTATCTTGAATCATTAGGCACTGTCGTGCCGCTCTCTGACCTCCTCTAACTTCTCCGACACCATTCCTGGTGGGGAAGTGTACCAGGAGATAATAAGAAGACACTACGATTCGAAACTTGTTCAAGTAGGCCATCCCAAAATAATGTTATAAGCCGAGGGGGTTTAGACTACCGTGAAATTGATCGGCAGTGTCTTTTGTCAAGGTTCAGTACCAAGGGTTACAGGCAATACTATTTCTCCCTCGGCATCAACCTAATTATTCCTGAAGCCAGTGAGCGGTATGGGGGATCTCCGTAGTCGATGTCTAGGCAAACATATCTTAGAGAATGCATCGTAGATCAAGACATCAGTCGAACTTCCATTATCAACTAGGATCCGTTGTACATCATAGTTGGCCACAACGGCCGAGATTATAATAGGATCGTCGTGCGGGAGCTGAACTCCCGCAAGGTTGTCATCGGAGAAGAGAATAGCGTTGTTGTCCTTGAGTCATTTTGGGACATCATCTTCGTCTCTTCTCTAGTTGGTAGGTCGATGTATCATCCCCATGCCTCCATTGGTGGGCCTTTGATTCAGTAATTCGATCTCTTCAGGAGTTGGTTGGGGAACAGCAGCTTCTGATCGAGGTCCTTGGTGACCAATATACCATCCCAGATACCCTCTTTTGATGAGATCCTCAATTGCATCTCTCAGTTGGATGCATTCTTCAGTATTGTGGCTGTGGTCCCGGTGGAATTGGCAGTATTTGTTCCTATTCCTTATGGAAGAGGATGCCTTAATGGAACGGGGCCGCTGGAAAAAGTTTTCTTTCTCTATCTCCATGAGAATTTTTTCTCGAGGGAGGTTGAGGGGGGTGTAGGAGTCGAATCTTCCACCCGATGCTCTGGGTCTGGGGGGACTCCTTCGGCGGTCAGTATACTTGTTGTTGTCGAAGATTGGGGGACCTTGTTCCCTGTTGTTTTTCTTTTTTGAAGGGGGCTTCCCTTCGATCAGTCGTCGGTTTGCCGCCTGCTCTTTGCATCAGCGTATTTCTGAGCTCTCGCGAGTAGCTCAGTGTAGCTTTTTGAGGAACTTCTTATCTAGGAAAAAGGTGAGCCTGGATGTACGAAGTCCCTTCTTCAGTGCAGACATGGCCACATGCTTGTTGAGATCGGGGGTCTCAAGTGTAGCCGCATTAAATCTAGAGATGTAATCTCGCAGACTTTCTCCTTCGTTCTGGTGAAAGAGGAACACTGTATCCGTATTTCGGGGGATCTTGCGACAAGTCTTGAAATGCAAGACAAACAATTTCTCTAACTCGGAGAAGGAATCGATGGTACCTAGGCGCAAGCTCGAGTACTACATCAGAGCAGCTTTCTTCAAGGTGGCTGGGAACGCGAGGCAGTACATCGCATCTGAAGCTTCTTGGATCATCATATGGGCTTTGAAACTGTCCAAGTGGTCGAAAGGATCGGAGGTGCCATCGTAGAGTTCCATCAGGGAAATCCTGAAGTGCCGAGGGATGACTTCGGCCATAATGATGTCAGTGTAGGGAGGGCGCAGATCGCATACCGCTAAGTCGTTGTGCTCTCTCTGCTCCCTGATTCTCGCCATTTTCGACTCGATGGCCTTGAACTTTCCATCGTAATTAGGGAGAACCCGGTTCGGCGCTTTCTCTACAGGGGTAGAGCTCTAAGAAGGAGGTGAGGAGGTTTGCCTAGGTTTCTTCCCCCTTTGTAGGGAATCAACAGGCCCAGGCATTTCCGAATTTCAGCCTTCAGGAGAGGGCCGAAGATTAGGGGAGAGATATGTGGACCCCTCTCGAGGGGCTCTCTTCCTCCATGGGCATGAGCTGTGTCTGGAGGTGGTCGGCGGAGGCCCCACCTGGAAAGCTCTGCTTTAGAAGTCCTAAACTATCGCTATGAGATTAGTGACTTGGTTCAGGAGGGATTCAAACTGCTGCCGTTCCACGACCATGGTGGGAGGTGGAACCTCGCTCTCTACCGGTGCTCCTTCCCCCTTGGATGGAGCACGACTTTGGCTAGTTGAGGCGATCGGAGTCTTCCCTCTTGCCATTGGAAATTTTGTACTTCTCCTTATTAGGGAGGGGAGCTTAGTAACAGAGAGTTGCCACCCCCCTTCCTGGCGCGCCAAGCTATTGGCATAGAGTCCTTGTTCCGACCGGTCGGAGCTACTGGATCGCAGGACCGCTCCCTGGTTCACCTGCAAAACAAATCCCTTGCTGAAGTTGCTCCGACGAGGGACACTCCGATGCCTAAGTCAGAGATGGGCTTCAGCCATTGAATGGGGAAGACTTTGGAGAAGCAGAGGGAAAAGACTCTGAGATTTTTGAAGTATATTGTGCCTCTTACCTCGAGCATTCCCTCTTACCATTATTTATAAGGAGTCGTCCAGCCTGCGGTTCCGTTCTTCTTCCAATGGTTATGGCGGGGAGTTAATTCCTTCCCCATGATCCACAGTCGTGGGTTATCGTCGAACGGTTCCGGCCAGAGCGGAGGCATTGCAGCTGGAGTTACGTGCTATGATTGTATCATGGAGATAGTCGATAGTAATCATTAGTTACCGTTGCTTATCGTGCTTTGTAGTGATTTGAGACAGATCGTGGATCCATCTTCAAACTTTCCCCTTTTAAGGAGATTCCTGTAATCAGATCATGAAAGTCTTCATCCTCGGATCTTCTCGAGACAGATCGGAGATCCTATCTTCGGCATAAATCGAAGACTTGATCCTTGTTAAAGGTCAAGGATCGTGTCTTCGGCATGAATCAAAGAGCGTGTCTTTGGAGGTTGGTAAGGGTCATTCCTCGAATCAGGTTGGGGGTCTTGTCTTTATGAGCCGAAGGACTTGATCTTCGATGAAGGTTGAAGACGAGATCCGAAGGCCTTGCCTTCGAGTGCCGTAGACTCGCGAAGAGCTTTGGTTTGCCCATTGGTTGCCTGGTTTTTCCTGAATATCTGGGTCCGAAGACGGTGGTTTGGAAGAAAGGTCTTCGGCCGGCAGAACTGGTGGTCGGCTCGTACTTGGACCGAGATATCCCAACAATCTCCCTCTCCCTCCCTCCATCCATCGTCAGCGCATGGATTTCGGCTCCCACCTGATCCAAACGACCTTCCCTTCTTCTCTCCGCGATCGATTTTGCTCTCCTCAAATAGAAATCCTAGATCTCCCTCCCTCCATCATCTCCCTCTCCCTCCCTCCATCCATCGTCGGCGTGCGGATTCCGGCTCCCACCCGATCCAGACGACCTTCCCTTCTTCTCTCCGCGATCGGTTTTGCTCTCCTCAAATCGAAACCCTGAATCTCCCTCCCTCCGTCATCTCCCTCTCCCTCCCTCCATCCATCGTCGGTGCGCGGATTCTGGCGGAGAAGAAAGCCCCTTCGATCTCCATTAGGTAGGCTCCTTCTCTCAAATCTCTAAACCAATAATTTTTTCCTTTGCTTTCCAAATTTTTCCCGTTGTTTTTTCCGTCATAGTCTTAATCGGGTGAGAGGAAGTTACTCAGTTTTTGCTCTATTTTTCCACCAATTTTTTCCTGTAGGCAGAATGGAAATTTTTTTTTTTTTGAAGTTTTTTAACCGTGTTATAGTTTTCCCTGTCTCTTCTGTTAGCTAGAAAGCTGCAAACAGTATTGTGTTAGACACCACTTCAAGATTCATGGCCATTCATGAAACGAGAGAGATAAAGAGAGAGAGAGTGCTGAGTTGTTTTCCCCTGGAACCTGTACCTAAAGTGCTTTAGTTTGATCGTTCAGCAAAATTCAGCAAAAGATTCATGGCGTAGCAGGCTTCTGATAGTTGTGTGTTGACAGTGCTCTTCTGATTTAAGATTGAAATTTGTTTGGTTTGATAGTTTCATAAAGGTCCTTTTTTTTCATGCGTTTATTGGCATGTTTTTCTTGTCTTCTTCTTGTTTTTTACTTTTTTGAGTTATTTGATATTATGCTTACCATTTCAGTACTTCTGTTGTAATGACTGCTAATTGTCTTAAGTGCATATCTATTCTTTTGAAGCTACTAGTTTTTTGAAACTGCAAATGAAAATCAACCTGGAATTCATTTCATTCTCGTGTCACTTAGTTTGTGCCCTCTTTTGCTTTAGCCGACCAGGATTTTTGTGACCATTTCATTTTGCAACTCAGTGCTTGATATTTAATATGATCATATTCTTCAGAGATCTGTCAGTGGAATGGGCTGATATCTGAGAGTTTAATGGACAAAGTCTGAAACTTAAAAGGGAAGACACTTGCAGCTTCCGGATCCACACATTTAACAAATAAATTTCATTGATGGTGATGGTGGCTCTATCATTTGATATCCATAAAGATGTCACATATAGCTCACAGAGCAAATTCAGCAGATTATGTTATCTGCTGACATATTAGTGTTTTCTTGGTTAGCCAATAAATCCTGGTCAACAATATATGACAAGATCCTTCGATCAATGCCACACAATGGTATTCCTTGGATCAACATGCGAGAATCAAACATCTCCAGTAGATTTAGTGAATTTTGATGTAAGGAGAATCTCCACTTTTGCATGGGAAATCAAAATTTCTAGCAATTCCTAAAACCTACCGTGTGGTACCCAAAGTCTTTGCACAAAGTTGGTGAGATTGTGATTCAAAATGAGCCTTAGAATTATAAATATAAATTTAATAAGATCAACTATCACAATTTTTCTCACCATAAAATGTGCTATAGACTTGATTGGGAGTTACCTTACCTAAATCAAAACAAGTGAATGCTTGTCGACTGAATGCTTGTCCTCCCAAGATCATCCCTCTCTGCCTAGAAATCTAGTAGATGGAGGTTCTAATTAACTTTAAGTCTTATATATATAGTGTATCCTTAAAATTTTTTAAAATATGGCTAACTAGAAGTATGAGGTGATATTATAATCGGGAGGTGAAGAATTCATTTAGATATCAAGTTAATGACTAGGGTTTCAAGTTAAATTTGTTCTTGCGTCATAATATGGAGGCCTTCCAAAATGTAATGTTTGTATCGATTTCCTTTGCTGCTCATGATCTATGATTCATGATCTTATTGTTGTCGGTAGTTTTTTCGTCATGTAGATCTACCTGTTTTGTTATCTTTATCTTATCAGGTGCTTGATTGCTTGGAGGGTAAAGAACCTATTTTGAAATTGGTTTAAGGTTTATATATGGAGGCTATGATGATTTTGGAATGTATGTTTTGCTGATTCAACTATTTCTAATGGCAGCAATCTTGGATGGCCTTCTTTTGTAGGCAATCGATTGTAGTCGTTTTGATTTAGTTGCAGATTAAATTATAGATATGAGCCCCTTCCTTCTTTTCCTTTATTTATTGTTTTAATTTTTTGGGTTGGGTTAACAGTTTATTTATATAGTAAACATGTTAAACGGGTTGGGTCGGTTTGGGTTGTATTATTAGGTTATTTGTTCATTAAACAGGTTAAATAGGTCGGGTTAAGTGGGTTAGCAGATTACCTATTTAATAAACGGGTTAAACGGGTCGGGTTAGGTAACATGTTTATTAAATATGTTAGGTTCAGGTTTTAAAATGACTTCTTGTTTCTCTTAGTGACATGACCAAATTGTTATGCTTTAAGATTTGTTCATCATTGCAAATCTTTTATTTCAATACCATATATAGTTTTGCTATGATCAATAATGGCTTTTTAAATATTTTATAAAATAATTTATTGAAAGCTTAAATTTTAATCAAGAGGATCACGTTTGGGTTATGTCATTTGTATCTCTTTTGCTTAACAATGCTGAGATGGAGCATATACATGACGGGAATTGGAATTCTACCAATGATAATCCTTGTTTTTCGATTCTGAGTTCACTATTTCTACTTCTTATGATTCTGAGTTCAGTACCTTAGCTAATTATGTTTTTCAGATCTTTTGCTATCACTATTCTCTAACTTTGATGGACATTCGAAATCTTCATGCATGCCTTATTTCTACAGATTCATTGAAAATTAGATGTCATTGTATCTTTATTTCCTCTTATTCTGGCAAGGACACATTACTAATTATGAATTTTCATCAGAACACTAAGTATCTATATCTATCTATTTTTTTTTCTTCTACCTGTTATGCTTGGAATGCCGAATTGTGCCAAGATTGTGCCAATACATGCTCTTATGAACTAATTAGCAACATACTCTATGAAAAAGCTTCATTCTCATGTTATTCTAGGAGCTTTGTTCAAGTTACTACATGAGTGTTGTCTTTGTTTTTACAAGCATAGGTTCTCAATTTTACAATCAAGTACCAGAATTCACCCGGTCTTTAAAGTTCCGGTCCAAAAGACAGCAAGATTTTTTTGCTGAACAATGATGAGATGGAGCATATACATGATGGGAGTTGGAAATCTATCAATTATAATCTTTGCTTCAATTCTGAGTTTAGTACTTCTGCTCCTTACGGTTCTGAGTTCAGTACTTCTGCTCCTTATGTTTTTCAAACCTTTTGCTATTGTTATTCTTAAATTTTCATGGACATCCGGATCTTCATGAATGCCTTATTTCTATGGATTTATTGGAAATTGGATGTCATTGTATCTTTATTTCCTCTTATTCTGGCAAGGACACATTACTAATTATGAATTTTCATCAGAACACTAAGTATCTATATCTATCTTTTTTTTTCCTTCTACCTGCTATGCTTGGAATGCCGAATTGTGACAAGATTGTGCCAATACATGCTCTTATGAACTAATTAGCAACATACTCTATGAAAAAGCTTCATTCTTAGGTTATTCTATGAGCTTTGTTCAAGTTACTACATGAGTGTTGTCTTTATTTCTACAAGCATGTGTTCTCTATTTTATAATCAAGCACCAGAATTCACTTGGTCTCCAAAGCTCCGGTCCGAAAGACAGCAATTTTTTTTGCTGAACAATGATGAGATGGAGCATATACATGATGGGAGTTGGAAATCTATCAATCATAATTCTTGCTTCAATTCTGAGTTTAGTACTTCTACTCCTTATGATTCTGAGTTTAGTACTTCTGCTCCTTATATTTTTCAAACCTTTTTCTATGGGTATTCTCAAATTTTCATGGACATCCGGATTTTCATGCATGCCTTATTTCTACAGATTCATTGGAAATTGGATGTCATTGTATCTTTATTTCCTCTTATTCTGGCAAGGACACATTACTAATTATGAATATTCATCAGAACGCTAAGTATCTATATCTATCTTTCTTTTTTCCCTTCTACCTGCTATGCTTGGAATGCCGAATTGTGACAAGATTGTGCTAATACATGCTCTTATGAACTAATTAGCAACATACTCTATGAAAAAGCTTCATTCTCAGGTTATTCTAGGAGCTTTGTTCAAGTTGCTACATAAGTGTTGTCTTTGTTTTTACAAGCATGGGTTCTCTATTTTATAATCAAGCACTATAATTCACCCGGTCTCCGAAGTTTCGATCCAAAAGACAAAACAAGATTTTTTGCTGAACAATGATGAGATGGTTATGATATCTTCATTTTCAACATATTTCTACTCTTTCCTTTCAAAACTTCAAAAAAAAATTTCAATGCAAGCTTTACAGACTGTTAGTGGATTTGTTTCAAACTGCTTTTATGTTTGGTACATATATTTTTAATCTTATCTCTTTTAAAGCTTGTTAGTGGCACATATGTTCAAAAGTAAGAGTATTTAATTGACTACATACTTGGGGAATGCAGGGTGTTGAGTATTTAAAGTATGGTAACTGTAATAATGGGGGTCTGAAGCCAACAGTGCGGTAATCTTAATTTCTTCTCTATATTTCAAGTTTATTGACTTTTTCCAGAAGTCTATTAATGATTTCTTTAAATTTGTTGTCATTTGAGGTCTGTTGTTTTCTGAGATTTTCAAGTCCTAGTCTTGTATGCGAAAATCTAACATAGTTACCCCACAATGACTCGAGCCCATATGAGGACAGGTCGGCCGATATTTCTCTCTCTGTGAATGGTAATGAAGTGATCTTTTTGGGACTAACGTGCTTCTTGAGGTCTTTCTGTATGTCTTAATTTGATTGTTCAACCATATTCTTTGATGTTTAGGGGAGACATGCACCCAGCTTTGTGGGGTGCCAAGCTAGGAAATAGCTAGGAAATTGCTTCAGATACTCTTTGATGTATTCAATGTTCTGTTATTTGCTCTATCAGATGAGCATGCTCCTTATTTTTGCTCTTTTGCAGGTGCTACTACGATTCTTTGGCTGTGCTCTAGTATCCGAACATTGGGGAAATGATGATATTCTTGCTGAAATTTCAGAATTTAGAGAGGACATAGTCAAACATGCTACAGGAGTCATTGATATGATCTTCTCAGTTGTCTACCCAGAAATTGATGGGCATAACAAGCAACGGCTTTCCTACATCTATAATATACTCTCAGCCTGCTTCTTGCATTTGAGGAGAACTGAAGATCCGACATTGGTGACATACTTGGAACAAGGACATATGCATATTCTTGACCCATTTCAATTTTATAAAGTTCTTGAACAAGAATGCCAGAGAATATCTTTCATCAATGGACTGGACTTCAAAAATATTGCTGGTCTGGATGATTTAAATTTTGAGCATTTCAATGAAAAAATCTGCAATAACATCCATGAATCTACTATGGAAGCTCTAGCAGTTTCAAAATCTTTGGCTGTCATTTTAGTGTAGGCCCTCTCAATACTCTTGAACTTTGATGATGCATCTGATGTTTCACTACACCATTCTTTGCTCTGTACAAAAGGATTGTGGGGATTCAGATGGAAAAGTTTCATACATAAGTATTTTACAGTAACTTTATTAAGGGGACAAATTACGACATCTTTTCCTATCAATTGTTTGATTAGATCCAGACATGCTCAAAGTAAGAAATGAAGGAATGAAAAAATATGAATACATAGTACATTTCAGTATATGGGTTATTTCCAAGGTGACATTATATGGTTCCAGGAGTCATCAACATTTTGAGATTCTACTGATCTTTATTTCGGTCAGTTAAATATTTCATTTCATGCCTATTAATGCATGGCTCCCCTTCTTATTGGATGTGATGTTCGGAATATGACAAAGGAGACCATGGACATCCTTGGAAACAAAGAAGTCATTGATGAGAATCAAGGTGAGGCACTGCTAGATGCCCTTACAGCAAATTAATTATGCTTTGGATAGCAAGATTTTTGTTAATATTTATGAGCACAAAGCAGTGAAAACTTTTTACTTCCCTGGGTTTGAACTATTTTATTTTTTTTAAAAAGAAATTACACACTTTGGTAGTTTTGATCAGTTGTTCTTTCTCTTTTCCTTTATATTTCTGGGTAGTTACATTCTGGGAGAGAGAAATTATGACAAGCAAGTTCCTGTGGTATGTTTTGATATGAAGTACAAGCCCAAAACAATGTCCATTTTTAAAGCTGCATAAATATTATTAAGCTAAAATTGTGAGCATGGATCTGGTGAAATTAATATTGTTGCCGCCCGGATCGTCATGGCCTGTAGCTACTGATGGCATCAGGTGTTTCGCGTCCGCCCGCCTGGGAATGCCTCCGGTGTCTCGGGACCTACAAGGAAGCAACGTCAGTGACCCAGGCCGGGAATTCCGGCGGGGGCACTCCAACGGTCAAGTCAGTGGCGATCCAAGGGAACAGGTCCTCCTGGTCGAGCCCCTCTGGATGAGCTCCATGCTAGGAGGAGTGAGTGGAGTGTATGAGAGTGCGAGTGAGCTGGGAGATGTGGTGGCCGAGGTGGTCTTGCCCTCCTCTCTGGCCTCTCCCCCTTCTCCTTTTTGCCTTTGTGGTGGATATGTTGTTGGAAAATTGTGTGTTCTCTCGTGGAGAGAGTGTTGCACTTGCTTGGAATTGAGAAATGAGTGTTACCTCTCTGCTTATACGGGCTGGGTCCTTTTTTCGTGGCTTGCCTTGGGGTTCTCCCGTGTTGTCAGATGGGTATGATGTGATGTCATGCCATGAATGGTACGCCTTCTTTATTTGGTATATGGGAAAGCCTCTACGAGCCTCTGACATTCCTTCGATTTGCCCTTCCTGGAAGTACGGTAGGGCCTCGACTGTTGCACCGCTGCTCTCGGGAATTGCGCTCCCTGGTGTCTTTTTTCTAGTTGTACAGCAAGCCGGTGGGGGGCACAGTGCCTTGATGTGAGCTTCCCTTCTTCCTGGGGTGAATGGCGACCGTGGGCATTAATGATGATGTGGCGGGTGTTGTCGTACGGTCCTCGGTGGTTGACGTCTTGACTTGTGTCGGGGGCCGAGCTGGAAAGACGGGACCCGCTCGCAGGAGACCCGTCTCGCAGCGGCTCGGTTGTGCGGAGAGGGGCCGAGCTCGGCACCAGGCCAGAGGGGCTTAGGTTTGGCCAAACTCGAAGTGGCTGATGTGGTTGAGGTGCGCCCAGGCCAGGGGACCCGACCTCGAAAGGGGTCCCATGTGGCGGAGGAGGCTTGAGCTCGACTCTGGACCGTGGGACCCGAGCTCGGGCTCGGAAGGTCTGCCTCTGGTGGGATTTGAGCTCGGCTCCGACCTAGGCACCCCGACCTGGCGGGTACCGACCTGGCGGAGGATGGAGCCCGGCTTTCGACGGGCGGCCCTGCTGGCATCGGGGGCTCAGCCCGGCGAAGGGGCCCGTGGTGGTAATCCCGCGTGGCGTCCGATGGGAGCTCCATGTCAAGCTCCTTGCTCCACGTCAGCGATCTGGTTACATCAAATATGTTAGTATATTAAGTGATGTTAATTGTTATTACCATATGGGTCATTTCTGTGATGTAGCATTACTGTATAATTTTTAATATTTAGACTACATATTACGAAGAGAATAGAAATTTAATATCAGTATCACAAACCACCCTTAGTTGAGAGTTGCATTATTTGTATTTGAAGCATTCTAATGGATAATATTATTTGTATTTGTATGTTTGGATTTTGATTTGAGCTGAAGAGATTTAGGGTGGAGAAAATTGAAGCACTATTTTTGAATGTTCATCACTGATCCTCCACCCATTCCTGCTGGTCTACATTGCTTTTTCTGTACTTTTGTTATTTGTGTCATTTTGAATAACTTGATGGATTTCTGTATTTGTTTGATCTTGAGGTATGTACATTATTCAACTATGTCACCCATTTCGCCAAACTATAGCTACTTTGAACCAATATGAAACTAATTAAAGGGTAATTTAGGAGTTATATAAAGAGAACCTAGTTTAGGAGGAATTTGGTCCCACCTTAACCACCCAACAAAGGTAGGAATAACCTAGTTTCACATCCATAAGCTATACAATATATAGTTTATTCTTCTTTTGGAGCCCATGTCTTCATTTTGCTCTTTGGTTAGAGGTCTATTCAGATGGATTCCATCGATGGCCTATCCGGGTCCAGTTTAGGGAGTAGAAGTCGAGCCCAAATCAAGATTCCCAGCCAGCTAGGATGGATGGACATGCCACCAACATTAATCAATGTCTTACACTTCCTTTTCCCCTTCCAATCGGGTTGATGGTCTTCTAAAGTTATTATTTCTATATGGAACAACATTTTGATATGTCCCATCTTGGTGCAATTAATTATTTCAATGTTGGTTGAATGGGTTGGAGCCAAATTAATGTAATGTGTGTAGCTTTGGATTTTTAATGTTGTCAGCATCCTCCTAGTTTCACATCAAAGTAATTAAGTTCAAGCAAGCAAAAAGCAAAGTTAATTCATAATTCAATTTAGATTTCAGTTAGATTTAGGAATAATGCCATAATTGTTTAACGATATCATTGTTCATATAGCTTAATAGATCCAAGCCTAATAAAAAATCTTTCACATAATTCAGCAGTAGTTAACATGTCAAGCTTTGTTGAAAGGACATGGATCATAATAATGACCCAAACATATTTGGGCATACCTCACCAAACCATGTTCAGCAAAGCTAGTGGACCACATACAAGTTATTCATGTGCTTGCCCCAAGACGTTGAAGTTCATATATTTATTTTTGTCATGGATGCAAATAAAAATAAGTGAAAATTGTATTGATGATTTTTTTGTATAAAATTTCTAAAAAAAAAAATTTATCCTGGGCTTTTTTTGTATAAAATTTAAAACTAATTAATTTATTTTTTAAAAAGAAAATTGGAATTCCCGATGCTTTAAAGCATCAGGAATAACTTTATCCCGGGCTTATTCTCGATGCTTTAAAGCATTGGAAATAAAGTTATTTTCGATGCTATTTAAAAGCATATGGAATAAGGCTATTTCCGATGCTTTATTTCCGATGCTTTAAAGCATCGGGAATAACTCAGCTTATTCTCGACGCTTTAAAGTATCGGGAATAACCTTATTCCCGATGCTTTAAAGTATCGGGAATAACCTTATTCCTGATGTTTTAAAGCATCGAGAATAACTCAGTTTATTCCCGATGCTTTGAAGCGTCGGGAATAAGTCCGCTTATTCCCGACGCTTTAAAGTATCGGAAAAAATCGTCGACGCTTCCAAAAAGCATCGGGAAAAATTTTTCTTCACTCTTGCACTTGCGACGCTTGCGGAAGCGTGGAAAGGATTATTAGCGATGCTTTAAAGCATCGGAAAAGGTCAAAAATAGCGTCGGAAAAAGCATGTTTTATTGTAGTGTTGCGATCCTTGTGTTTAGATTTTGAATACCTTATATTAGTTGGTGTGGTTGAAACGGCACAATATAGATCTTGGTCTAAGCTGGTCCGTGATGGAAATATCTATTAGGATTTGCTTATAAATAGAGAAGGTCCCCTCTCCACTCCTCAATATTTATTTATTGTGAAACTAGTTCTCATGGCTTGTTCCATCGAATAGCCATTTACGAAGAGGATGCTGAAAAGAAGGATTTGGTTTTTTACCGTTCACGTGAACATCTATGATTGTAGGTTTAATAATTAATGATGAATGCAGGTTTAATAATTAATGATGAATGCAAGTACGCATCTCAAATTCAAAATTCTTATTTGTTCTTGATTTATATTGGATTTCTAGATCTATCATTCATTTAGATTCATTTATTATTTTAATGTCGTAGCAATCATGCATAAAGTCTTGGGATGAAAAATTATTTATATATGATATTAGACTAATATATATATATATAAAATCTATATATATTTTTTATTTTTAATTTGTTTCACGAAAAAAAGATCCCTTTCTTTGACGATTCGCGAAGGAAATGGAAGAAGAGCCACCATCCTTTATTCTACTTCATCCCATCCATTGCCTAAAGTGGTCGATCACGGTGACCATTAAGGAGAGTCGATGGTCATTAGTTGTAATTACAAAAAAAAAAAAAATTAGGACTGACGGTTCCCACCACTGACCTTCACCTCCTCTCCACCATGTGAGAGGCTGGGCTGGGGCAAAGTGGCGGCTGTTCGCAAGGCAGGGTTGGCCATCAGTGTAGTAGGCCGCAGCCATTTTGGCGGTGGCAGGGGGTGTTGATCGCCTCCCAGTGGTGACCTAAATAAGAAAGCGGGGGGAGGCGGGGAAGGGGAATGCCGAATTTGCATCACGAGTGGCTTTCCTCTCTTAACCACAATCGATGAGACATGGGAGCCTTCCCTATCGACCGTGATTGTCCCAGGCTTCGGCATCTTGGTCGTTGCGTGGTCTATTAGCGGACGGTCTTGCTGGTGCTCTTGACTTTGAGCTATCTTCCAGTGCCACCTGGATTGTCTCGACAACCCCTGGGTATGGCAGTGACGGAGGTCCCGACCGCGATGGCGGTCGACGATGGGGAGTTTGGGCCCAAGTGATAGCTTTTGGGTTTCAACAAAAAAAAATGGTGGTTGTTGAATCTAGCCAGTGGTTTGGACCCTTTGACCACTGGCGACATGAAGGGGAGACGGTGACAGCTGCCGAGAGGTGGTTGCGGTGGCCGCCGAAGAGAAAGGCGACGGTTTTGAGAGGGCGGCGGCTTTGGGACTCTTCTCCTTTGTTTAATCATGAGGAAGGTCTTTACGAGTTCCGGGTTTTTGGATTTCAACCAAAAATCCGAAATCCAAACCATTTTAGCTTATAAATAATTTTTTTTTGCATTTTAGCCCCTGAAATATTTATATTTTGATGACTATCCTAAAAATCTTGCATTTTAGTCCCTTCAAAATTTATATTTTGATATGAACCCAAATAAAAATTACATCAAGGTCCTTGCTTTGGTGTTTTGATAGATCTTATTTTTTAAAATAGTTCTTTTGCAGAAAAATCCATACATATCTATTATTCACGGTTCATTCCTTTATTATTGATTTTTTGATAAAATGATTATAACTAGCCTATTTTTATTTGATTTGAGCTATTTTTATACTGTTGGACTTGTAATAGTTTGAAGAATATTTTAGTTAAATCTTCATGTCTAATAAAACTTTAAAATAATTTATTAATTATTCATATGCAATTATGCTCACTATTATATTATTCAAGTATATTTTCATATAGTTCCAAAGGGTCCGACGCATTTTATAGATCGTGAATAGTTGAGTCATTGAGAACTAATGATTTTTTCTTACATTATATTTTCAAATTGCATAAAGATATATTTGTTACAGTTGATCAAAAAAATGATTATAATTAGTTGTGACATTTATTATATATTATAATTATTATCTAAAAGTATTTTATAGTTGTATAATAAGTGTTATTGGCAAAAGTGACTGTTGGAATATAATATAATATTATAATATGATCAGTCGGGGTACATGTTATTAAGTATTCCATTTTGGACTTGATTTTTTGGGACATATATGTGGTTAAAATATATCGTTTTATATTTGTTTTGGTATTTATTTTTTTTATAAATAATTTTATAGATTGGTATAAATATTTATCATCAAAGTGATTTATTTATGTCGATTCATCGAATTTTTCATCATGAGATGGATCTTTTTTGATTATGGCATACAATTGCCTATTTAAAAAGAATTGTTGCATGTTTTAAGTGGAAAAGAATTGCATTGAGCATTGTGTTGCATTCTTGACTGATATTATTTTTTCTTTATTAAGTTGATTTCGAGCTTGAAAAACTATGACTCGATGGAACTCGAGTCAAGTTTCGAATCTGAGCATTTTGAATCGAGTCAAGCTCGAGCTTCAAATCGAGTCAAGCTCGAGCTTCTAACTACTCGACTCGATTCAGTTCACTTGCATTTCTAGTTGCGGCAACATTGTAAAGGTAAAGAGACTAAATTTGGCTAGGTTATATCCTAGCAAAAATGCATGAATCTGAGCTATTTGTGGTTAAAATTTGTACAATTTGGGCAATTGAGATAGGTCTATAACTCAGGAGAGCTCAACAGAGAGTGAATTTAATCAAAATTAGGTTTACCTGAATGATAAAGTATATGTGTGTGAGAGAGAGAAAGAGAGAGGGGTTTGTGGTTATGTTGTAAAAAGTAAATTTGGCTAGACCCTAGCAAAAACGTAAGAATTTGAACTATTTGCGGTCAAAATTTGTATAATTTGATCAAGGGAGATAGTTCTATAACTCATGAGAGTTCAACAAGGGTTATATCTGATTACGGTTGCAGTGAATTTGTTTATTCATTTGATTTGGTTGGATTAATCGGGTTCCTGTGCAGTTCTAATCCAACCCATAACTTAGGATAGAACTTGAATTTTTGTACCATTTCAAACCAAATTTACAAACCATTGGCCCGACCCTATTTAATAAGCAGGATGGACTGGTTGTATCCCATTCAAGGTCCATATTTAGGTGGACGACAAGTTTCACTTTTTGTTAGTTCAACCTCGTATTTTTATCTCGAATACGTAGAAGTGTTCCACCCAGAAAATTTTGAGGAACTATTTGTAGATGTTGCCGCCAAGATCACCATGGCCTATAGCTACTATCGGTGTTGGAGCGCACCTCCTTCGCTGTCTCGCCGTCCAGTAGTCCTGGACCTGCAAAACAAGGGTTAGTAACCTGGGCCGGGATTTTCGGCGGGGGCACTCCGACGATTAAGTCAGTAACGATCCAGGAGAGCAGATCCTCCTGGTGAAAGAAAACGATGCAGGTGGTTTGACATGATCCTATACTAGACATGTAAACAGCAACGGGAGCAGAATGTATTTTAAAACATTTTAAAAAAATCCGCGTAGCGGAAATCTGCTCCGCCCAGAAACTAATATAATTCTAGTTGAAAATAGGTATGTATGATGATATAAAATATTTACAAAATATTTGAATTAAAAATTCTATTCATGCATGATTAAAAAATAATTTTTTTTCCATACCTTATTCCGTCTGCAATAACTCTGGGATAAAGCTGAAATAGGCTGGAATAGCTGGAATAAAACTATTCCAGCCTTCTTCTTCGTTGGGCTGATTGAAAAAACTGTTTTGAGCTTGGAAAAAAAAACATCGCCGGAACACCACCTTCCGGACCTTCGTTTGCTCCCAAACTTCAGCAGCGGCAAGGTGGACGAATCTACTTCGATTTGCCACCAATATCTGCAATCGAAACAATCTAAAACAGGTGTATAGAATCCCCAAAAGTCTGCTGCCAGAAAACTGCAGCAGAACAGGACAACAGGTTGATCTTCGCATTTGGAGTTGCAGCGGTGAACCCGGCTTGCATAGCTTGCTCCTGGGAGTAGAAGAGTACTCCCTCTAGAGGGGAGACGCGCCCGGGGCTCTCGGATCCATCTCCACACATGGTGCTAGCCGCTGGAAGATGATACGCGGTCACAGGTAAGTTGCAGCAAGAAGAAGAACAGAGCAATGCTCTTCTTCACGGTGAGCACTAGAATCAACAAGAGATTAGCCCTTCTTCCTCTCCCTAGAACTCTTCAAATCCTGGACCCAACAACACCCAATAGAATGAAGAAAAGATCTCTCAAAATGGATGATCTCTCTGCCTCTCAAAAACAACGCCCAGTAGAATGCTTGCTGTTGCTCGGTGGTAAAAAACTCAGGCTGAAACAGGGGACCAAAGAATTTATAGGCTGCAATGGAGAGGGAGACGGAGAGACTGGGAAAGCCAAGAGACACCGGTTGCTGTTTAACCAAATTAATCAGCCATTAACAAAGGTTTTAAAACAAACCGGTGGGAGGAGAAAAGACACCCAGCAGGAGGACGTTCGGCCTTCTCAGTGCATGGGTTGTTTGGTCTCCTCCGAACGCTTGGAATTTATTTTAGTGCAAGGAAAAAATCCAACGTCAAAACCATGTAAACCGGTCCAAGTGAGAGGAACTTCGGTTCAATTAACCGGTCCAAGCCAATTTTGGTTCAAACCCATTTAAACCAATTGGTCCAATCCAATTGAATTTGGTTCAATTGGTTCACAACCAATTGGAGGCCGAAACGAACTCCGAATCAGTTCAAAACTGATTCAGAAAAATACTGGCGCAGTCCTGGTCAGCCTGGAATAATTTTCGGTTGACTCAGACAAGGGCAAGACGGGGAAAAGAGTGCTCAAAAATGCTGTGACCATAAAATCGAGATGATTCCCAATCGTAATCGGTATCCGGATCAGAGAGTAATCCTTTGTAGCATGTGACCTCATAGGTTCGAACCTAAACGGTAGCACTAGAACAATTCTAGTACCAGCACAGGAAACCATCTAGCAATGGGTTCCGACGTCCGGATAGGTCGAAGATGCGGGAGCAAACTATCGAACCTCTGGCATATGGTTACCGTATAATTCATCCCTTTGACCTCTAATGCTCAGGACGACTGAGATTGGGCTGCCAACCCAGACTGAGTCAGTCGACTACGTGTCTCAACCTTGCAAGCCCAGTGACTCTTCATTAGGGCTACCCCGGCCGAGGATTTGCTAAATTGAGATACTGTGAGACATTCAATCCAAACTGTTTGGACAGGTCAATTCCATCTTGGTCCATCACTGCTCCACAAGTACTTGCTTGTACCCAGAAACCTTCCGTCACCGGATTAAAAATCCGGGTAGTCCGGCACCAAAGCACAGGGAATTGCTTGCAAGCTACCGTGATGACCTCAGGTCGGAGGGACACATATACCCATATCCAATCGTGAGTATCCCTTTGGCAGAAAGGGGCTGCACGGAGTCACGTTCAATGAGATATCACATATCCCACTTGTAGATCACATCAATGTCATCACACTCATTTGGTCAAGAGGACAACCAAATGATGTGAACTACAACAACCTATAATTGATATATTGCCATCCAGTATAATATATTCTTTGGTTGTGAACAAGGTTTAAGGACCACTCGATACATCCTCTCTGTATCGAAGTCAGTGTAGTCCTAAGGACTTCATCATATAGAAAGAGTTCATTTCAGGGAAATACAATATGTGATGAGCTGCCAAAAATAATATTTTATTAATTCAAAGAAAGAGTACAATACTTAGCTCAACCGCCTATAACCCAGGCGATTGGCTTTGGGACACAATTCCCAACACTTGGTCGAGCCCCTCTTAATGGACTCCACACGAGGAGGAGTGTGTTGTGTAAGAGTGGAATGCAAGTATGTCGGGGGAAGAGCGGCCTGGCTAGAGGGAGTCTCTATGTGGCCCTTCCACTCGACCTTGCTCAAAGATGCTGGTGGTGCCGTGCTCTTTTTTGGTTGAGCTTGCACTTGTGTTCCAGTAGTATGGCTTGTGCATCTCGTCTATTGTGGTTGTTACCTTTAAGTTTTGTAAATTAGGTTTCCATTGGGCGTTCGTCTTGGGATCTCCACCGGACTATCAGGGGCGTGCGGCAGTGTCTCGAGGAGCCTTTCCCAATCCGTGATAAGGGAAGTTGTCATGTGTTCTGACATTCCCCTTGGTCGCCTCATTCCGGGAAACCTGGCAGTACCTCGATCGGTGGGCCGCCGCCTCTGGGATTCGAATCTCCTGGTTGACTTCCTCTCTCGGGTGGTCCAGGCGGTTGGTGAGGAGCATGGCACCTCGATCAGTGGATTTCTCCCCTTTCTGGTGTAACCAGTGGCCGCAGGCGGTCAGTACGCTCTGGTAGGTGTCCTAGTGCAGTCCTCGGGCGGCTCTCTAGTGTCCTGGGATGGAGATGCCCACGTCTGAGCTGGGGCTGAGCTGGAATGGCAGGGCTCGCTCCGACCTAAATGCCCCGAGCTTGCCAGATCGCCTCGGTGGAGGGCAGAGTGCGGGCCCGGTCCAGAGGGCTCAGCCTCGGAGAGGCTCCATGTGGCGGAGGAGGGCTGAGCTCGACTCCGATCATAGGGCTCGATCTCCGAGGGTCTCTCTTTGGAGGGTAGAGTGCGGGCTCGATCTAGAGGACTCAGCCTCGGAGAGGCTCCACATGGCGGAGGAGGGCTGAGCTCGACTCCGACCACAGGGCTCGATCTCCGAGGGTCTCGCTCTGGAGGACAGAGTGCGGGCCTGGTCCAGAGGACTCAACTTCGGAGAGGCTCCACATGATGGAGGGCTGAGCTTGATACTGACCACAGGGCTCGATCTCCGAGGGTCTCGCTTTGGAGGGTAGAGTGCGGGCCCGGTTTAGAGGGCTCGGCCAGGGAGAGGCTCTACATGGCGAAGGAGGGCTAAGCTCGACTCCGATCACAGGACTCGATTCCAAGGGTCTTGCTTTGGAGGGCAGAGTATGGCTCCGGTCTAGACATCTCGAGCTTGCGGGACCGACCTGGCGGAGGACGGAGCTCGGCTTATTTTCTCAAGAGTGCTCAGCTCGGTGGATGAGTCCGGATAGAAAAATTGATGTGGCATCCAACACGATAACTTTTTTTGACATGGTACCTATCAACCTTCCCATATCAACGATCCTGTCGCATCAGTTGATCGATGCAGAAGCAATATATATTGGTGCATGGTTTCTTTTGAAAATGGCTTTCCCGATAGAATTGGCCAACTCAGAAGTTGATCGGTTTGCAAAAAAACATGGTTTCTTTTGAAAATGGCTTTCCCGATAGAATTGGCCAACTCAGAAGTTGATCGGTTTGCAAAAAAAAAAAAAATCAAACGTTCATACTTACTCCGCTCGAGGGTGGATTGGCGCTCTAGCCCAAGTATCGACTGCCGTGAATCGTACCAACCCCGGAGCATCTATTAAATTAACTACATATCTTCCCCACAAACCCAAAATAAAGAAAAGAAAATTGAATGATGTCTCCCCATTAATAACTCACTGCTGTCCAAAGCTGATCGAGACAACTCCTACGTGGTTGTTGGCGTGTCCTCGTCACGGAGAAAGACCATCTTCCGCTTGTTTAGAAAATGGGATGTAGTTAATTTAGTCCAATGATACATGATTAAAAGGTGTACCTGCCAACCACCCATTATATCGATATCCTTTTTTTAAAGCAAGACCCGTACTCTCGATTAAAAAAATATTATGCAGAGATTAAAATACATTAGGCAGCAATCGAGTTTTGGTGGACGAATCTCTTACGATCTAATCAAATAGTAAACTAACTTTTATGACCTTATTCCGGCAATTATTTAAGTAATTTAAAATTAATTAGTTAGCTATGACTTAAAGTAGTAGCACCTATCCAGCACCAGAAGAGATCATCTGGGAGCAGCTTCCGTTTTTTTACCATGTAGATATGTTACATGGCAAAAAATGGAATCCGTCTCACCAGCCAGTGATTTTTTTTTTGGGTAATGAGGGTTTTTTTTTTTTTTTTTTTTTTTTTGTAAGTGGATAAGTCATGAGTTGCAAGGTGAAGGGTCCCCATCATCACATGCCTTTAAATTTTGTGTACGGACGGAATCCAGTTTCTTAAAAGGGAATCAGGAAATATCCTTCTATGGACTGTGGTGGCCTTCAGATTTCATTCCCACCATGGCTCCTGGATTTGGTATTTTTCCTCCTCTCCTCCTCCTCCTTGTGGCTGTATCGAAGAATGCTGCTGCATCGCTCGACCGGAGTAGTTTCCCACCTGGTTTCAGTTTTGGGACGGCCTCCTCGGCTTATCAGGTTAGCTCCCATTTTAAAATTAATGAATCTAATCGGAGAAAAAATATCTAGAAGGATTAGATTGATGGCATGCTAGCTTTCGTTTTAGTACGAAGGTGGATCTAGAGAAGGTGGCAGAGGGCCTAGCATATGGGATGCCTTCACCCACGAGCACCCAGGTCTCTCTCTCTCTCTCTCTCTTACTTGGTTTTGCAACGACACTGGATGGCAAGTTGGCCGGGGATGTTCTCTCTCCTCTCATTTTTATTATCTCGTTTTCTTTATTTTCTTCTTCTATATATTTTTACTTTGTTACTCTACTCCTTTCCGTGCTGCAAATCATACAGGTTCGATTTTGCGGATGGCTATGATAGATATTCCTTTTGAGTTGTCACAAATCATTTTTTCAGATGGCTATGGATGTATTTATTTTGGATTTATTTAATAAATTGGGTTTACCAAAAAAAAGATTGATAGTTTTTCACTATTGTCTCAAAAATATTGACAAGTATCATGTAATTTACTGAAGGTATATGTATGACATTTCTACTCCTATCATAGTTGACCTACTAAATATGGCTCGACAAATTAAGTCCTTGATAAGTAAGAATTAACCTATCATCTTGTTTGTATCTCATTTGCAAGAACTGAGAAAGCTCTGCTGCACTCTTTTCATATGGTATATTTAATTTTTTCTATACATATTTTCTTTTCTAGATGCTACTCTTTATCTAGATATCAGTATATATCTAATAATATAGCAAGCATTCAAGCCACTATAGGACCTCTTTGGCTCAAATGTAAGTAAGAGAGATCCTAAATCATTCTAGAATATTTTCGATTGAAAATATTTCATGCATTATCTTAGATTTATAAGATATTACATTTTACAAGTAAACATTTGTACTGCATCAACTTCCACATGTTTAGTTGGGTGATATCGGGCACTCCCCAATATGATATTATTGTCGACCTTACCGTTGTGGCGTGTAACTATGATGTGGCACCGGACGTTAGTCCCTTTACTCCGAAATCCCACGGTTCCCGGTCCTGCAAAACAGAGTTAGAGACCCGGACCGAAAATCCCGGCGAGGGCATTCCGACGATCAAGTCAGCGGACGGTAAAGAGAAACAGATCCCCCAAGGTGGATTTCACTTCGGTCACCATGCTTGGAGGAGAGTTTTTCATAGAGAATTGAATAAAAGAGGTTAAAGAGGGGGATGCTCGAGTCGTAGCCGTTATGTCCATTAGGACTCTCTCCAGAAGTCTTTCAAGAAGTCTCCGCACCTTCCTTTTGTCCGTTCTCCCTTTTTTTCGAACTTGTGCTCGTGCTCCCTTGTGGAGTTGGTTCTTCTCCTCCTTTCCTCGCTCAGTGCTTTTTTAGATCACCAGTCCTCCTAGTGCCTCGATTCTCGCCCTTCAGGGGGCTCAGGGATCAACGGAGCCTGTTGGAAGCGCTTCCGAGGTCATTACTTCTTATAGTAGGGAGTTAAGCCGTGAACATTGTTTCCCCAGTGGGCTATCACCATTGGAACAATTTTGCAGAGCCTCGATCCGAGGTGGCCGTCTTCGGGTCTGAAGCTTCTATGCGGCCTTCTCTTTCTGGGTGGTTCAGGTGGTCGGTTGCAGGATCTAACACCTTGATCGGGGCGCCCTTCCCTAACTAGTGCAAACAAGGGCAAGCGCGCCTTTCTAGCCTTGGGGTGCCATACTGGGCGCGCCGCATTACATGCGCTGGCTTCACTGATAGTCTCGATGCCGGCACCTTCATTTATTTCCATGCTTCCAAGGAGAGGGCTCGACTTCGATCGAGGTGGGCTCGACCCTTGGGGAGCCACCTGGCGAAGGAGCGAAGATGGCTCCACTTCGGCTGAGGCGGACTCGACCCTTGGGGAGCCACCTGGTGAAGGAGCGAAAAGGGCTCCACTTCGGTCGAGGTGAACTCGACCCTTGGGGAGCCATCTAGACAAGGAGCGGAGATGGCTCCACTTCGGCCGAGGCGGACTCAACCCTTGGGGAGCCACCTAGCAAAGGAGTGGAGAGGGCTCGACTCTGGCCGAGGCGGACTCGACCCTTGGGGAGCTACCTGGCGAAGGAGCGAAGAGGGCTCCACTTCGGCCGAGGTGAACTCGACCCTTGGGGAGCCACCTGGCGAAGGAGCAGAGAGGGCTCCACTTCGATCAAGGCGGACTCGACTCTTGGGGAGCCACCTGGCGAAGGAGCGAAGAGGGATCGACTCCGGACGAGGTGGACTCGACCTTTGGGGAGCCACCTGGCGAAGGAGCGGAGAGGGCTCCACTTCGTTTGAGGTAGACTCGACTTTTGGGGAGCCACCTGGTAAAGGAGCGGAGAGGGCTCGACTCTGGCCGAGACGGACTTGACCCTTGGGAAGCCACCTGGCGAAGGAGCGTAGAGGGCTCCACTTCGACCGAGGCAGACTCGACCCTTGGAGAGCCACCTGGCGAAAGAGTTTGGGAAGATGTCTGACATGGCGATGCGTACTTGCCTTCCCAAGGTATACTCCACGTCAGCGATCTTGCCACATTAATTTTCCCCACTCCCAAGTCCCGTCAAAATATCTCGACTGGGATGAAGGAAGTTAATCCGGGGCTGACATGGAAGAACAAAAATCATGGTGTAATTATTGCCACGATCGCCACTGCTTCGCATGCCACGCCTCGGTGTCGAATGCACGGGTGCCACGTTTGTGAGTTTGAGGAACCATAATTACGTCGCACTAGATTCGAGATAGTTTTTAGCAAACCAAAGCATCGACACCGATCGTTTGCACACGTGGCGCTCATCCGATGGCGGAGATGCAAAAAGGGGCCGCATGGCCGCTGTCTATCGACTTTTGAAAAGAGAGGGGACTTTCTAGAAATTGACTTTTTTCAAATTTCTCGTGCTTCACTGGCGGTTCAGAGTTTCTTCTTCTTCCTGGCTATTCCCTTTCGCCAAGTCAAGCAAGTTGGTATTCTACGACCCTCCTCCTTTTCCTTCTTCTTCTTTCCGACCGGCAGCATTTTAAGTTCTCCCCCTTCTTAAGTGGACCGAAACCTTCTCCTAGGTCTTCCGTCTTCCTCTTCTTCATCTTTGCCTACTTGAATGGCTCCTTCGGGCTGACACCCTCGACCTTCTAGTAACCCGAATGTGGCAGGCCCCTCCCGGTTGAGGACTCCATCTTTCGATGAGGAAGACGAATGCTCCCTCGAGATTCGAAGGCACCTGCATCTTGATGGGATAGTCATAGGAAGCCCTAGGGTTCCTGCCGCTCCTTCTATCCCTGTTGTCGCCCCTCTGGCGGCAGCGACTTCGACCGGTCCCTCCAGCATTTTTTTGACAATGATCGAAGAGGACCTTTTTCTGATCCAGAAAATATACGGGGTCCCGGATTTCATCCGGCTCTCGCTCTCGAGACCAGGGGAGCGGGCCGTCTCAAGTGGTCCGGGTCGGATCTCCTTTTATGAAGAGTTCCTTGCCGGGGGCCTTCATTTGCCTCTCTGCCCCTTCTTTCTTTCTTTCCTTAGCCACTTTCACCTCATGCCGGCCCAGTTGACTCCCAACACCGTTAAGGTCATCTCCGGCTTCATTGTCTTCTGCCACTTTCACGGGTTTGTCGTCCGTTCTATTTATTTATTGCTTTTTTCACCTTGAAGCGCCACCCTATCGATGACGGGTGGTGGTTCCTTTCTTCCCTGTCCAAGTGCCTCTGATTCGACCTCCCCACTAAAATCAAGGGATGGAAGAATCGGTATTTCTTCGCTTCGATCGAGGAGGTCGATTGGGTCTGGAGCGATCCGGACCGGTCCCCGAACTGTAACTCCCAGGTGGAGCTGGCTGACCGGGAAGTCTTCACCCAACTGATCAGCGACGAGCTCCCCTCCCTTGAGGTTCTACTAATAGAGTAGAACTTGTTCGAGGTCAGGATCAGCCCGATCCGAGAGCTTGGTGAGCTTTCACTGGGCGTGTCTCCATGTCTCCCTCCTCCCCCTTTTTTTTTCGAGGCTGACCCTCCTTTACATTTTTTATTCTTTTTTTCATAAGGATGAAGTATTCTGCAGAGAGCCTGATGGAGTCTTCCCGGAAGAGGAACGCTTTGGTCGGGCCCAGGGAGACTACACCGAAGAGGGCCCGGGTGGACATCGACCGATGAGCCCAGCCCACTTCGACTTCGGATCCAAGGGCGGTTGATCTCGCCACCCGGCCCCCTCAATAGCAGGTTCCCTCCCCGGAGATCGTCGACGTCGATGAGGGGAGGGCAGGTGAACAAACTGTCGCACCTCCGGCATGGCCAACTAGGGCTGTGGGACCTCCAGTAATGGTCAAGGTCCCTCCGCGGTCTTCGATGCTAGTCACTAAGGAGGCCCCGGCATCGACTTCCTCCAGACCCGTGAATGCACCGACGGGGGTTCCGCTGAATGCTTCAGTCATCCGAGATGTCGGCTTGGCGGGGCGGATGGTGGAGTATGCCATCCAGCCCCGGGATCGCCGCATGAAGGGAGGCCGGGACTACTCGGCGGCACTCCAAGGAATCCTTCCTTAGCTTTTCTCAGTAAGTGCCTGGCCTTTTAATGTTTCGGTCAGATTACGAAGGGACTAACCTCTTTCTTCGATGCAGATCAGGATCGACATGCTACTGCTCCAGGAATTTTGCGCTGGCTGGGCAAAGAGGGAGACCGAGAAGGAGAAGAGACTGGCCAACCTCGCGACCGACATGATGGACCTGATTGAGAAGGGGCAGGAGATGAAGGAGACCAACAAACTCCTTCACTGAGATCTATCCCGAACTGAGGGGTGCAATAAGGACCTTGAGGCATCCCTGTCCAAGGAGAAGGCACGGGCGAGGCACCGCACCGAGGAGACCGCAGCGAAGATCTCCCACCTAGATGGACGGTCCCGGATCCTCGAGGCACGGGTCAACAAGGTCCTGGCGGAGTTGGCAGCAGCGAACGACAAGGCACAAGGTGCCTTGACACTAATGAAGGCCGCCAAGAAGGAGGCCCTCGAAGCCGTGTCCAGGTTTCGAGCATCACTGAAGTTTGAGGATGAGGTCCACGATGCAGCCGTGGACTCATTCATCAAGGGGTTTGAAGCCTGCTAGAAGAAGGTGGCTTTGATGTTTCGAAGCTCGATCGGGGGGAGTCGTCATCGGCAGTGACAAAGAGCGGCCTAAAGAAGCGGGGGCTGGAGTGCTGAGGTGGCGACCGTCGAGTAGCCGACTGAGCAGGCGAAAGTGCCAGCAGAGATCCAAGGAGCTGATGGTCCACCAGCGCACCGGCCCGGGAAGGAGCCGACGACCCAGTGATCTCTAGGGTCATCCTTATATTTAACATAGGGTTTTGGTTTTGTCTTTGGGGTCGCCCGGCCTGTCGAGATCCCCTAGGTTGTAAAAAATCTTATGGATTTAATGAAGCACCTTTTGTTGCTGCTCATTTCTGTATTCTAGCCTTCTGCTTTAGTTCACTATGCTTTTTATAATGTCAGGAACTTTGGTTTTGTTTGACTCCAAATTTGATCCTCCCTGGGATGCCTTAGTTATTGCAATGACTTAGAGAAAAATCAGAAGCCTTTAAAGTGGTTTCCTATACTGGGCTGAAGCTTCCGTTGAAAGAATCCGGGAACCTGCTAGGTGCCAGTGGTCCTCAGGTTCCCGTCTTGGGGTGCCGGGCTTGAAGAGTTTTCAGTCTTGAGTTACCGGGGTTCAGGTGCCGGGCTTATGGAGTTTCCGGTCTTGAGGTGCCAGGCTTGAAGAGTTTTCGATCTTTAGGTGCCGGGCTTGAAGAGTTTCTGGCCTTGAGTTACTGAGCTTCATGAGTTTCCGGTGCCAGGGTTTCCGATCTTTAGGTGCCAGGCTTCTAGAGTTTTCGATTTTTAGGTGCGGGGCTTGAAGAGTTTCCGGTCTTGAGTTACTGGGCTTCATGAATTTCTGGTGATGAGGTTTTCGGTCTTTAGGTGCCGGGCTTGAAGAGTTTCCGGTCTTTAGGTGCCGAGCTTCTAGAGTTTCCGGTCTTTAGGTACCGGACTTGAAGAGTTTTCGGTCTTTAGTTACCGAGCTTTATGAGTTTTCGATGCTGGGATTTCTGATCTTCGATCGCCACTCATGGGGTCGGCGACAGTGTTCCTGCGAGACAGATGCAACCGTTGTACTAAATAGAATTTTATTATCAATGGGAGGAAGTCTTACATCATTGATAGTACATCCTCAAGTTCCCAGCATTCCAGGTCCATGAAAATCATGCTCCATCGAGCTCGACGAGGTAGTAGGCTCCGTGAGGAAGGGCCTCGACCACTTTGTAGGGGCTTTCCTAGTTCGGAGAGAGCTTGCCGCATTCCTGGGGTTGGGAGGCTTCTGCCCGCCATAGTACCAGGTCGTCCGGGTAGAACGTCTTTGGCTTCATCCTGGAGTTATAATATCAGGCCACCCGTTGCCGATAAGCCACCATCCGAAGTTGAGCCCTGTCCCTTGTCGCTTCAAGGAGGCCCAGGTTGAGTAGGAGCCGAACTGGGTTCTCAACTTCATCATATTTCTCCACTCGCAGTGTTGGCAGACTTTGCTCCACCGGGATCACTGCCTCTGCACCGAAGATGAGGTTGAATGGAGTCTCATCCATGGTCGTTCGGGGCGTTGTATGGTACGCCCACAGGATACTAGGGAGTTCTTCGGCCCATCTACCTTTGGCATGGTCTAGCCTGGTCCGGAGTCCTTGAAGGATGGTCCGGTTAGTCACCTCGACCTCTTCATTGGTCTGAGGATGAGCCACCGGCTGAAGCGATGGCAGATGCCGAGGTCATCGCAGAACCCCTCAAACTCCCGATTGTAGAACTTCCATCCGTTATCGGTGATGATGGTGTGAGGGAGTCCGTAGTGGCATATGATTGACTTCCAGAAGAACTTGCTGATGTTAGCCTTTATGATTCGTGCCAGCAGTTTGGCCTCGACCCATTTTGTGAAGTAGTCGAAGGCGACTATGAGGAACTTGCGCTGCCCGGATGGGGGAGGAAAGGGACTAAGGATGTCCATGCCTTACTGGACGAATGGCCAAGGGACAGAGAGCTGGGAGAGCGATGCAGCCGGCTGGCATTGCATGATAGCATGACGTTGGCAGCGGTCACACTTCTTGACGAAGTTGGATGTGTCCTCCCTCATTATTTCTCAATAGTATCCCTGGCAGAGGGCCTTGTATGCCAAAGTTCTGCCCCCCACATGATTCCCGCAGAGGCTTTCGTGTATCTTTTGGAGTACGACTGCCGCTTTTGAGGGTCTCACACATTTTAGGAGTGGGTAGGAGTAAGACCTTCGGTAGAGTTGTCCGTCCATCAGCACGAAGCGCGCGGCCTTCCTTTTGATGAGCCCGGACTCCACATGATCTTTGGGCAAGGTACCATCGGTGATGTACCTGACATACTTATCCATCCACTGGTCTCCGGGGTAACTTGCTGGACTTCTCTGAGCGCTTCATAGCTTGGAGTTTGGAGATGCTCGATGTAGGTGCGACGCAGGGACGAGTCTGGCAGGGTCGCCAATCGGGAGAGGGCATTAGCGCAAGCGTTTTCTCCACGCGGGATGTGGGAGATGCTGAATCACCTGAAACCTGTCGCAATAGTGTGTACCAGCTCTAGGTACTTCAACATTTGAGGATCCTGGGCCTTAAATTCTTCCGAGACCTAGTCAGCCATTAATTATGAGTCAGTGAAGACCCTTAGATTGGGCATGCCCAGCTCGCGAGAGACTCTCAGTCCTACGAGGAGTGCTTCATACTCCGCCTGATTGTTGGTGGCAGCAAACTGAAAATGGAGTGCACACTTGGAGATGACTCCTTTGCTATTAGCAAGAATGAGTTCGGCTCCACTTCCCTCGGAGTTAGATGCTCCGTCCACATGCAGGATCCAGATGTCCCCCTCCGATTTAGGTACCATCTGTTGCTCCTGGGGGATCTTCGCTGGTTCCTCACCCAGGCCTGCACACTCGACCAGGAAGTCAGCCAGTACCTGAGCCTTCATGGATGACCTCGGCCGGTAGGTGATGTCGAACTCGCTAAGCTTCAGCGCCTACTTTGTCAGACATCCAGAGGTATCGGGGCAGCTCAATATGGCCTTTAACGGTTGATCCATCAGAATCATGATCGGGTGTACTTGGAAGTAGGGCCTGAGTCGTTGTGCAGACATGATGAGTGCAAAAATTAACTTCTCGGAGCGAGAGTACCTGACCTCAGCATCGCAGAAAAGCTTGCTTGCATAATATACTAATCTCTAGACACCGTCCCTGTCCGTGCGGACCAGGACCGAGCTGACGGTTCCCAGGGTGACCGCCATGTACAGGAGGAGCTCCTCTCTGTCTTCTGGCTGAGAGAGCAAAGGTGGTGATGTCAGGGTCTTCTTTAG
Source organism: Areca catechu (assembly GCA_021397845.1). Taxonomy (NCBI): domain Eukaryota; kingdom Viridiplantae; phylum Streptophyta; class Magnoliopsida; order Arecales; family Arecaceae; genus Areca; species Areca catechu. The sequence continues at coordinate 48,434,975 of CM038045.1, read as the reverse complement.
CTCCTCGAAGGCTTCCTGGCATTCCTTCGGCCAGGTAAAGTCATGCATCTTCCATAGTGCCTTGAAGAAGGGTTGGCAACGGTCAGCAGATCGTGAGATGAAACGGCTTAGGGCCACTACACGGCCGGTGAGGTGCTGAACCTACTTCTTGGAGGTGGGCTGCTCCATATCAAGAATCGCTCGAACCTTCTTCGAGTTGGCCTCGATTCCCCTCTAGGTGACCATGAAGCCCAAGAACTTCCTAGCCACCATGCCGAAAGTGCACTTCGCCGGGTTCAACTTCATTTGGTAAAGATGAAGATTGCGAAAGGTCTTCGCCAGATCATCGACGTGGTCCGAGGTTGGCCTACTCATGATGAGCATATCGTCCACGTACACCTGCATGTTGTGGCCAATCTGATCTTTGAAGACCTTGTTGACAAGCCGCTAGTACGTGGCGCCAACATTCTTCAGGTCGAATGGCATCATTCTGTAGCAGTAGGTCCCATAGTCCGTGATGAAGGCAGTGTGCTCCTTGTTCTCTGGATGCATTCTGATTTGGTTGTACCTAGAGAACGCATCCATGAAGGAGAGCAAGCGGTGCCCCGAGGTGGCATCTACGAGCGATCGATCTTTGAAAGGGGAAGCTATCTTTTAGGCAAGCACGGTTGAGGTCGGTGTAGTCTATACAGATCCTCCTCTCCCATTGCTCTTCTTGACCATGACCACGTTCGCCAACCAGCTAGGGTACTACACTTCACGAGTGAACCCGGCCGCAAGGAGCTTCTCCACTTTGTTGTTGATCACCTTCTGCCCCTCTGAGGCAAAACTCCTTTTGTTTTGCCGGACTGGGTGGCACTTCGGGTCAACATTCAACCTGTGAGTGATGATATCGGGGGGAATCCCTGGCATATCAGCTATGCTCGAGGTGAACATATCTACGTTCGCCTGGAGGAAACTCAACAAGCAAGCTTGTTCATCCTCTGGTAGCTGGGCTCCTACCGCACCGTCTTCAATGGGTTCGAGCCGAGGGAATAAGTCAAGAGATGCTCGACGGGGCCGCCCCTAGGGTCTTGTGCCCTTTGATCAAGGTCATCGATGGCAAGATCATCCTCAATACCTTGGGCAGCGAGGACGACCTGCAAGCAATGTTGGATTGGTTGAGGTGCCCCCCTCATCTCTCCCATGCTGAAGGGGGTCGGGAACTACACCAGCAGTCATTTGGTGGATATGATTGCATCAAGTAAGTTAAGTCCTGGATGGCCAAGGATTGCATTGTAAGCTGATGGAAGCCTGATGACAGTGAAGGTCATCATGACTGTGGTCTGCCGGGATGGCGACCCGGTTGTGACGGGGAGAGTGATCTCTCCTTCGACTCCCACAGAATCCCTAGTGAAACCCACGAGAGGGGAGTGCACTGGTTTCAGCCGATCAGAAGACCAGTTCATCCGAGAGAAAGCATCGTAGAAAAGGACATCCGTCGAGCTCCCACTATCAACCATAATGCATCTTACAAGATGCCTGGCGATGGTCATCTCAACCACGATGGCATCATTGTTTATATTTTCTTTCTCACTTTCCTTCCCCTTCATAAAGGGAGTACATTTTCCAGATTTTCTCCCTCCCGGGCTCTCTTTGATGCGCGCTCTATTCCCCAAGAGATCATACCTACAGGATTCTCGGTGGGTCGATTGTCAATAGCAGGGATATGGGGGAGAGCCACAAGTGGTTGATTCTCCACCGAGACCTCGCTCCTCATGAACTTTCTGAGGTAACCTCTCCTTATCAAGTCTTTGATTTTCCTTGTCAAGTTGCGGTAGTCCTTAGTATTATGGCTGTGGTCACGATAGAATTGGCAGTACTTTATCTTATTGCGATCGCTTGATGGCCTCAATGGAGGAGGTCGGTGCAAGTAGCGCTCGCCCTTGATCTCCAAAAAATTTTTGATCTCGAAGCGAGGAGGGGAGTGAAGGTCTCCTCCAGAGTGGGACCGCTTTTTAGCTTTGGTCCCGATTGGAAGTCTGTTGGAGGCCTAGGTCTCCGCATCCTAGGCGCGTCTCTCGGGGGTGACTTCTTCAGAGGCTTCCCATCCAGTTCTCTCTTGGTACGATCGCCTCCTCGGCACAGATGTACTTATGGACACGGAGGAGGAGTTCAGAGTATGTCTTTGGTGGCTTCTTGTCTAAATAATAGGTTAAGCAGGAGGTCTTGAGCCCTTGCTTCAATGCCAGCATGGCGACGGGCTTGTCCAGATTTTAGATTTTCAGGACGGCAGCTTTGAAGCGAGTCACATAGTCCTACAGAGGCTCATGGTCTTGCTGCTGGATAGAGAAGAGGCTATCCATCTCACGTGGCACCTTTCGATAGGCATCGAAGTGGACCACAAACCTCTTCTCCAACTGTTGGAAGGAGTTGATGCTTTCAGGCTCGAGGTGGGTGAACCAAACTCGAGCAGCCTTCCGGAGGGTGGCCGAAAAGATGATGCACAGGAGGGCGTCCATCACCCCCGGGACTCTCATGAGAGCCTTATAGCTCTCCATATGGTCTAGGGGGTTGGTGGTCCCGTTGTAGGGATCCACCTAAGGCATACAGAACTGACTAGGGATCGGTTCCTCTTGGATTTTCTCGGAAAAGGAGGGTCAGGCATCATAGCTCGCTGGCTTCTTGGAGGAGCCCTGCATGTTGGCGAACTGGCGGGAGAGCTCCGCCAACTTGTGCTCTTGATCTTTTAGGCGCCGCTCGGCCAGGTGCCTAATGGCCTCGTAAGTGGAGCATTCCACTGAGGCTGCTAGACAAGATGGAGTTGATAGCTAGGGATGGTCGTGATGGGGAGCCTTGCCTCAGCGGTGCATGCCGTGCTTGATGACAACATTGTCATCTACCGGGGATCGGCTCTCACGGTCTACTGACCCAGAATGATTTTTCTTCGCAGGGGTCTGCTGACTCCCGCGGGGATTAGCTGTGGCCCGATGGTGGGATGGCCTGCCTTGGATAGAGCACAGGCTACCGTGGGGGCCTGCAGCTTGGGCCGCGGGGTCCCTGGCTGTGGTTGGGTGACCAGGGAACGTTATTGGTGCTGTAACTGCCTCACAGCTGCGGCCAGTACCTGCATTTGTTGGACAAGTGCAGCATACTGGCCATCTACCGAGGGTGGTTGTGGTGGAACGGATGCTCCCTCTTCAGGCTGCGTGGGCTAGAAGGAGAAGGGGCATCCCCTGCCCGGTTGATGGAGGCTTCTCGTGCACGGGTTATCACCATGCTTTGAGTGGAGCTATTCTCAAGCTCACTGGGGGGTTTGTTTGGATAGGGGCTTTTCCTCCTTCCTGGCATGCCAATCTGTTGCTGACCTTACCATCGTGGCCTATAGCTATGATGTGGCACTGGGCATCAGTCTCTTTACTCTGGAATCCCGTGGTTCTCGGTCCTGCAAAATAGAGTTAGAGACTCAGGCCGGGGATACCGACGAGGGCACTCCGACGATCAAGTCAACGGACGGTAAAGAGGAATAGATCCCCTAAGACGGATTCCACTTTGGTCACCATGCTTGGAGGAGAGTTTTTCACAGAGAATTGAATAAAAGAGGTTAAAGAGGGGGATGCTCGAGTCGTGGCTATTTTATGTCCGTTGGGACTTTCTCCAGGAGTCTTCGGGAAGTCTCGGTGCCTTCCCTTCGCCTGTTCTCCCTTTTTTTCGGACTTGTGCTCGTGCTCCCTTGTGGAGTCGGTTCTTCTCCTCCTTTCCTCGCTCAGTGCCCTTTTAGATCACCAGTCCTCCTAGTGCGTTGATTCTCGCCCTCCAGGGGGCTCAAGGGTCAACGAAGCCGATTGGAAGTGCTTCCGAGGTCATTACCACTTATAGTAGGGAGTTAAGCCGTGAACCTTGTTTCCCTAGTGGGCTATCACCATTGGAAAAATTTTGCAGAGCCTCGATCTGGGGTGGCCACCTTCGGGTCTGAAGCTTCTAATGCGGCCTTCTCTTTCCAGGTAGTTCAGGTGGTTGGCTGCAGGATCTGACACCTCGATCGAGTCACCCTTCCCCAACTGGTACAAATAAGGGTAGGCACGCATTTGTAGCCTTGGGGCACCGTACTGGGCGCGCCGCACTGTGCGTGCCGGCTTCGTTGACAGTCTTGGTGCCGGCATCTTTGTTCTTCTTCATGCTTCCAAGGAGAGGGCTCGACTCCGACTGAGGTGGGCTCGATCTTTTGAGAGCCACCTGGCGAAGGAGCAAAGAGGGCTCCACTTCGGCCTAGGCAGACTCGATCTTTGGAGAGCCACCTGGTGAAGAAGCAGAGAGGGCTCGACTCCGATCGAGGTAGACTCAACCTTGGGGAGCCACCTGGTGAAGGAGCGGAGAGGGCTCGACTCCGACCGAGGTAGCCTTGACCCTTGGAGAGCTACCTGGCGAAGGAACAGAGAGGGCTCCACTTCGGTCGAGTTGGACCTGACCCATGGGGAGCCACCTGGTGAAGGAGCGGAGAGGGCTCCACTTCGGTCGAGGCAGACTCGACCCTTGGGGAGCCACATAGTGAAGGAGAGTAGAGGGCTCCACTTCGGTCGAGGTGGACTAGACCCTTGGGGAGCCACCTGGCGAAGGAGCGAGAGGGCTTGACTCCGGCCGAGGTGGACTCGACCGTTGGGGAGCCACCTGGCGAAGGAGAGGGCTCCACTTTGGCCGAGATGGACTCGACCCTTGGGGAGCCACCTGGCGAAGGAGCGGAGAGGGCTTGACTCCGGCCAAGGCGGACACAACCCTTAGGGAGCCACCTGGTGAAGGAGTGGAGAGGGCTCCACTCCGGCCGAGGCAGACTAGACCTGATGCAGGATGAACCTAGGGATGCAGAAAAATAGAAAACTAATTTTTTTTGTGATTTTTAAGATTTTTAATTCAGTGGCTAAAACCCGAAAAATAAACAAAGATCAGCTGGAAGACTAGTAATGCAAGAAACTATCATACCCACAGAAAGACACATGCTGAATAATAGAAGTAGGATCCCAGGAATTGAGAAATTCCCAGTTTAGGATAGCGTACCTGTCACCAAGTCAGAACACATGAGGGGGAAGGTTTTACCTGGCAGCGATTGTAGTTCCTTAGAAGAAGAGATCCCTCAGCCTCTGGATGGTGCCTGGAAGAACAAGCCTTTGGTTCTCGGTTCTGAAGGCGATCTGGATCCGGCCTGAAGGCAAAGAAAGCCTGCTTTGAGGAGGGGTAATATCTCGGGGATCCTGCAAGCATCAAGGTTAGGCACGAAATAGGTAATCAATGAAAAAAAATAAAATATGAAAGAAAGAAAACAAAGGAAAGGGGATTAGGGCTGGTGGTTGGAAGAAGAAGCAGCTTTGGATTTGGGGTGTCTTCAAGGCTCTTCTTCTTGGACATGGCTGATGTTTGGAAGCTGGGATGGCTGCTTGGGCATGGAGAATACTAAGGAACAGGGTTCGACCAGGTGAAGAAACAAACACAAGAAAAAACTAAAGAACACCAGAGTCTGGAAACAATTCAATAGCAATTTGATTTCATGAAAGATAATTGATTACAAGAGGAGGGGTAGGGTATTTATAGAGTTCCCATGCCCTCTTCTTATTAGGACTTTAGCCCTATCCAAGTTAGGATAGGTTTATACAATTTAAGTGGGAGAAAAATTACAAAATAAACCTAGAACTAGGATTACAAGGTTGAATGAAATAAAAACTAGCTTTCCTTCTTTCATTTGAACTCTTCCACATGCTTGGACTTGGTCAACTCATGGAGGACACTTCATCCTTGGCGTGTTGGGCTTCAAGGGGGTAGCAAGGGGTCATCCATAGAGGCTTAGGCGCATGGGCTTTGGGCTCCTGGAAGCTTGGGATGCCTGGGCTCCTGGGGCAAGCATATACCTAGCATCAAAATAGAATCTTGGTTCTTAAGTGCTTGGGCTTTGCTTCTGGGCTTGGAAATTCAAGGCCTGGGTGCTGGAATATCCTGGGAATCAAGAGGCTCCTGGAATCTGGCATATTCCGGGGCATCTAGATAGAATCTAGCATCTGGAATGGCATCTGGAGGGAATTAGGGCATCTCGAGAGCATCTGGAGGGTATCTAGGGCTCTAGGGTGTCAAACAAGATCCCATAAGCTGATGTAAATGCCTCTGGCTCCTAGATGAGGCATGGTGGGACTCCAAAATAGGGTAACCTCCTCTATTGTACAAAAATTGGACTCTCACTGGACTAATACTCAAGTACAGGACTCAATGACTGACTAGGGTTGAGACAAATCAACTAGTCTTAACTTATTACAGGACTCAATCTTATTTGCTTACAGAAATGTGACATATGGCTAAGTAAACCAGATTGGGCCCAGTAATATGTGTCTGATCCCGGTGCCTCCACCACGACCCTTGGGGAGCCACCTGGCAAAAGAGCTTAGGAAGATGTCCGACATGGCAACGCCTACTTGCCTTCCCGAGGTGTACTCCACGTCAGCGGTCTTGCCACATCAATATATATAGAAAATCTTGTCCTATTAGTTTAAATAATGTATACCAATAAAGTCTAGATATCATCCAATATGATATATTCAAATTAGCTTACATGTCTTTTAATCGCATTTTCTTTTTTAATGTTTTTCTAATTAATACATCTCCAAATCAATACTTAATATTGTTATAGGCTTGACCAACACAACCTCGAGACGCCCGCCGGACCGCCAACCCAAGTTACCAGCCAAGCAATCAAAGGATAACGATACCATAGAGCAACTAGCCAGTAGTGCCCAAGGCACCCACCAGCCTAGGGTTAATATTAACCACCTATTCTATGCTGACTGATTAAGCGGTGCATAGCATGGTAAGACGATTATGCTGATTTCTCCTAGCATAGATCATTTCCAGTACCCCACATCAAGTGGCTGCTTGCATCCTGACCCTGTTAATGCTCCCTCCTTGGCATTTGCTGAATAGTCATTTGGACCCGACTAACTATGATAGTCAGATAGTCGCCCGGGTGATTAATCGGATCCGGTCAAAGCACCTCGAAAAGCATGGCAAGACTTTTCCCTCTCCTTAGCAAAGAACATCTCGCTTCCTACTTGGAACTCATCCAACTTAATGAACAACTATAAAAGCTACCCTCTGCACTATGCCGAGAGGCCCTTATGGCTGGGCCTGACTCTTGAGGCCCGAGTAAAACCCTTGCTTAGTCGGACATCCTGTAGTGTTGGACTCCTCTCCTCCATCTAGTTTTTCCTCTTGGTTGGTTCCCTTCTCGGCACCTGGTGGATCTGATTGATGTTCCAAACTAGTAGTGGCTGACTCCGGTGGTCCTGGTTGCTTGATCCTTTCCATGTGGCCTTGCAACAATCATGGCCAACTGGATCATGCTAAACGGGTTTGTGAGGGGTAGCATCCCAATGGAATTAGCGGCTATAACATAAAAGATTCCAACGATGGGGATCTCAGGGGACAAAACCCCAGCAACTTGTCAGAATCCATAATGTCTGCCAGTGGAGATCCTCTCCATGGCTATCCCATACTACTTTACATTGTCATATAAATAGGTAAGAGGGACCCTGATGAGGTATGTTACACACTCCTCACACTTGTGTTCATACAATCACTAGGGCTCACAGCTCTGGTTGCTGTTACCCTCTTCATCATCTTTTCATTGACTTGAGCATCGAAGTGTCCCTACCGGTAACCCCGACCTAGGGACCTTATTGCATGTCATCACTGGAGAGCCACTAGGAGCAGCATCCCTACTAGCCGAGAAGACCGAAGGACTTCCTAGCATTGCCTCGACTCGCCGGAGGGTGACCAGGCAGCAATAGATTGGCGCACCAGGAAGGGGACAGTAGATAGACTGGTGTACTAGTAAGATCCCCCTAATCTTGGAGCTTGGAGTCATGGTGCTTACCCAGGAGTTCACCATGAGCCACCTCGGGCAATCCTCTTATGATAAAGAGTAGTCCGGCCAAGTGCCAGAACATGTTGCTTTGCCTCCTCCACCACCTACAACCAAGCATGGCTTGTTGGCCACTCTAACCCTGCAAGTCGATGCCCACACCACGGCAGTATAAGAGCTATAGCAGCAACCCCCCATGGCAGGACAGCAACCACCAGAAGCTCCTGCTATTGCTGCCACTTCTGCCCATGGCAACTGCTAGTCTTAAGAGAGAGACCACCCCATTGACGAACTTCTCACCACCTACGATCCCCTTCTTCCTGCTATGAAAGCCACCGATCCCTTCTAGAATGGTCTTCCCACCACCGTACTAATCCCCAGTCGCAGTCACCTATACTGCATTGACTAAGCACCATCAGGAAGGGCAATGACCCAACAAGGAGCCGAGATGAGAGAAGCACTCCTGATTTCCCTTTGAATCACCCTCCGATCCATCATACAAATATTTTCCAAGGTACTCTTAGGAGGGATCTACTGAAGAAGCTATTTGATGATAGGCCGAACGATGCCTCGATTAGTTTGACTGCAAGCTGCACGATATCAACCGCCAGCTTACCGATCTCCAGGGGAGAAGCCTGGACCCGACCGAGCTCAAAACCTGTCCCCCTCTTTCTTGCCGTATTGTAGAAGAATCGCTCCCGGGTTGGTTCAAGATGTCACAGATAGAGTCGTACGATGGCATCACCAACCTGTTGGATTACCTCAAGAGCTATAAGGCTCTCATGAGGATTTAGAGTACCCCCGATGCTTTGCTCTGCATGGCCTTCCTAGCCACTCTGTGAAAGGTGGCTTAAGCTTGGAACTCATGCTTGAGCTAAGAAGCATCTACTCCTTTCGACAACTAGAGGAGAAATTTGTGGCATAATTGAGCACCTACCACAATATTCCATAAGAAGCTGACAGCCTCTTTTCTGTTCGACAGTAGGATAAAGAGACATTGAAAGACTATGTGGCCCGATTCAAGGTAGCCACATTGAAAGTCTACCACCTCAACAAATCTGTGGCTATGCTGCTCTTGAAAAGGGGACTATGTACCTCCCGCCTTACCTACTCGCTAGATAAGACTCTTGCAAACTCTTTCAGAGATGCTCACCTGCTGCAAAAATACATCCTTGGGGATGAAGGAGCCCTCTCTTAAAGTAAAGTAGATGGAAAGTCGAGTACGAAGAAGGCTTGGGTGGAGCCAAGCAGAGACCCCTTTGACAAGCCCAACTTGTCCCATTGATGGAGCCCTAGGCTGAGAAACTCCACTAGCAAATCAGACAGCTATACCCCTCTCCTTGTCCCTGGCCCAAGATCTTGATGGAGATCAAGGGGGAACAATACCTACGAAGGCCAAACCCGTTGAAGTTTTTCACCTCCCATAACAAGAACAAGTACTGCCATTTCAACCGAGACCACAGTCATGACACAGATGACTACCATCAGTTGAAAAGGAAGATCAAAGATCTCATTCATCATGGTTACCTTGGCAAGTACTTTGTAGAGGCGCTTCTTAGCCCAACATTTCGAACCCTACCCAACATCCCGAACCCTAGCCAACAGCAAGCTCTAGCTGAGATTGATAATCGACCAACCAGGATAGAAGTCGGCATGCCCTCCTAGGGGGTAGAATGCTCTTTGAAGAGGCCGAAGGGAGAGGAAAGAGATGAAAATGTAATTTCTATTTCTAGCAAGAACTTGTTTGGAATCCATAACCCTAATAATGATCCTATTATCATGTCTACGATGATAGTGAAGCACCCTATAGAAAAAATCCTTGTTGATAGTGGAAGCTCGGTAGATGTTCTTTCTCATGATGCCTTTTTTGATTGAACTTGCCTTTGGATGAGCTCAAGCCAATCACCGTGCCTTTGGTCAGCTTCACTAGGGACCCAGTCAAGATCGAGGGAGAGATTACTCTTTTGATTACAGTCGAGACCTACCCCGATAAAGCATGATTTTTATGACCTTCACATGATCCGAGTGCCTTTGGCCTACAATGTCATTCTCGGGCTACCAGGTCTAAACTAGCTAGATACCATCATCTTCATCAAATTCTTCTCATCCACTTCTCGATAAAGTACAGAGTCAGCGAGATGCACAGAGATCAGTAGCTTGCCTGATAATATTACCAGATGGCACAAAAATGCCGAAACCCAGCGAGCTACCATGCACCAAGTAGCTAGATCAGAGAGAGTCAGAAAAAAGATCGAACCAGCTGAGCAACTACTCTTCTTTCCATTGAAGGATGACCCTACAAGGACAATACAAATTGGAGCTTTGTTATCCAAGCCATATCGAGATGACTTCTCAACTTCCTATGCCAAAATGCAGATATCTTCACCTGGTTAGCATCCGACATGCTAGGGATTCCTCTAGAGATGATTACCCATAAGTTAAATATTGATCCAAAGTTCAAGACAGTCTAATAAAAGAAGAGAAATTTTGTTCCTGAAAGGCAGAAGTTCAATGACTTGGATGTGGACAAACTACTGACAGCTGGTTTCATCCGAGAGGCCCACTATCCTACCTAGCTGGCTAACGTCATCATGGTCAAGAAAGTGAGAGAAAAGTAATGGATCTGCATCAACTATACCAAACTGAAAAGGTATGCCCGAAATATAGCTTTCCAATATAGAAGATCAATCACTAGTTGACACCACCTCCAATCACAAGCTCCTTAGCTTCATGGATGCCTTCTCGGATTACAATCAATAAAGATGGCTCATGAGGATGAAGAGAACATATCCTTCATAATCGAAAACGGTATTTATTCTTATAAAGTATGCCTTTTACTTTAAAAAATATAAGAGCCACGTATCAGAGATTGGTTAACAAGGTCTTTAACAATCAAATCAATCAAAACATGATAGTCTACATCGACGACATGCTCATCAAGAGCATCGAGGAGATCGACCATGTCAAAGACCTTGAACAAGCCTTTGATGCTCTTTGCTGATAATAGATAAAGCTAAACTTGAGTAAATGTACCTTTGATATTACCACCGAGAAGTTTCTTGGATTTCTTATTACTCGGTGAGGCATCAAAACAAATCCGGAGAAGATCCAAGCCATCCTCGACATGCAACATTTGACCTCTAAGAAGGAGGTACAAATGCTTACCGGATGCATCATCATCCTTAGTCGATTTATCTTAAGGTCGGCTAAGCAATGTTTATGTTTTTTCAAGACCCTGTGATGAATAAACGACTTTGATTAGACAGAGAAGTGCCAACAAGCATTCAAGGACTTGAGAAAATCTCTCATGACTCTGCCTCTACTCTCCAAGAGCTAGATGTCGAAGAGAAACTATACATGTACCTTGTTGTGTCCCTAGAAGTGGTTAGCTCAGTACTCATCTGGGTAGATGATAAAGGGATTTAGAGGCCCATATATTAAACAAACCAGTGCTCCACGATGCAGAGACTAGATATTCCAAACCTAAAGAAATAGTTTATATACTAATTATCTTTGTGCAGCATCTCAGGCCTTACTTTCAAGTGCACCAGTCATCATCTTGACCGACCAACCACTTAGGGACATCTTGCAATGGCCAGATATCTCTGGGAGGTTGACCAAATGGGTGATCAAGCTCAACAAGTTTGACATCACCTATCACCTGAGATCATTCATGAAGGTCCATGTCTTGGTTGACTTCCTCGTTGAGTGCGCTTGGCTATATGATAACCCTAGGGAAGCACCTATTGAGTACCCTAGTGAACAATCTGATTTAGTAACAACCTGGATCCTGTACATGGATGGAGCTTCAAACTTCCAAGGGAGCAGAGCTAGACCGATCCTCACGAACTTGGAAAGAGTGGTCGCCAAGTATACCTCGCACTTCTTATTTAAAGCAACCAACGATCAAGCTAGGTACGAAGCTCTACCAGTCGGTTTGAAGCTCACCAGGTAGCTTAAAGTGGAGAAGAGCCATTAGGAGCAGCATCCCTACCAGTCGGGGAAGACTGGAGGATTCCTCGGCATCGCCTCGACTCGCCAGAGGGTGACCAAGCAGCAACAAATATTATTTTTATTTTGGATTAACTGATCTTGAGAAATTTATAAGTCTACAAGTTTTTTCTACTAATTACCATATTGGTAGGGACAAATCAAGATCTCAGTTTATGCCTATCAACCACTCAACAAGATAACTTATGTACCAAATTCGAAAGCTTGCTCGACCACTTATTTACCAAGTTGGACTTGTATAACTAATCATGGTGGGGTTGGGGCAACCATTGTGCACCGCATACGTAGCCCATTCACCAACCTTTTTAAAGAAAACAAATGCATGCAGTGAGTTTTCTTAGAAAATTATAAAATGAATAAATAAACTACTTCTGTATCAAAATAAATAAATAATTAATAAACTATTTATTAAAAAAGAAGAAAGAAGAAGAGATGACCCAATGGCTTCATAATCAATTTTACAGAGAACATTCGAGACCGAAGCAACGGCGATGTAGCAGTAGATTCTTTTCGTCGTTACAAGGTAGCGCCCGGCCTCTATCCATTTTATCATTTTCTTCTTTGACATTTTCTCCTATTCAGACTTGCACTTAATCAGTTTAGTTTTAAAAGCTTCTAACAAAGTCGTACACAGGAAGATGTAGACATTATGAAGGACATTGGTCTAGACGCCTATAGGCTTTCCATCTCATGGTCTCGAATCCTACCTGGTATAAGTTAAACCTCTTACTGGAATCTCCAAAGAAAAAAGAAACTCCTTTAATAATTTTCCCTCAGATAAGCTCCTTTATTCATGGCTAATATTATCATCCAACGACAGATGGCAGCCTAAGTGGAGGAATCAACAAAGAAGGTATCATGTACTACAACAACCTTATCGACGAGCTCATATCCAATGGTACTGGTTCAATCATCATCATCATTTCTTTCTTCGATTATTAGGCCATTTCATTGTCAACCTTATAATTCCATGGTTGAAATAATGGGCAGGCGTGCAACCATTCGTGACCCTCTTGCATTTTGACACCCCCCAAGCCTTGGAAGAGAAATATGGAGGTTTCTTGAGCGACCATATCGTGTGAGCAATCTTTAATCTTCAACCACCATGTCTCAAGCTGCTGCATGTATTCGAGTTTAGCTCGAGAAGGCAAATCATGCGATTTTGTAGGCTAGCACAAGTATCAGCAAGAGTAAAATTATAAAGATTTTATAGTATATATGGTACTATATTTTACGGGCGATATGATCATTAAAACATATCGAATTCAAATAAACAAACTCCAGGCCCCTCGATTTTTGATAACAAAACCAAGGAAGCATTACAAAAGCTTTACAATCCGTGCACCAGTATCTTGAGATCTGCTATGAAGTATTACTTTCCATTATGCCCTACTTATTTTCTTGAAAGAAATTTAAGACATGTCCTAGTATTTGATGATCGTTCCTTGCAAATTTTGCTATTCTATTTTTAGTCCTCTACCAAATACGATATTAACTTGAGCTAGATCTAGTCTATTGCTCATTTGGTTGGATCGGGTAAGTACCGAGAACTATCTTTTGAGTGGGATGATCCGAATCCCATAGAAAGTAAAAAAAAAAAAAGACCTAGGTACTTTTTGAATAGGTCTTCTTTTTTTTTTTTTTTTGTGCTCCATGTGTAATTGGAGTCATCCCACTCAAAAGGTAGTCTTGAAAATTGTAAATGTAAGTTTGAGATATCTATAATTTAATGCTTTTGATAGTTGTATTCCCCCGATTCATGAATTCCATAGAATTTTGGATCCAACCATCCAAACAAACCTTAATTTGGAAAATAAAATTCATATTCTAACACCAATACCGTATGGGCATCTCTTGGCAGCCTGCTAGGTTGAATCTTTCCAACCCACCTTTCTGTAACTTATCGCAACAATCATGCAAAAAGGTATCCAAGGAGAGATCATGCCCTTCTTTTTTTCTCTGTTTTTTTACCCTTTCTTGTGACAATCATGCAGGCAGGACTTCAAGGTATATGCTGAGATTTGCTTCAAGGAATTTGGCAATCGGGTGAAGAATTGGATCACGATCAATGAACCATGGGGATTTTGCACCTGGGGTTATGGGGAAGGCAGGTATGCACCAGGCCGGTGTTCCCCATGGAAGGAGCGGAAGTGCGATGCTGGAGATTCGGGGATGGAGCCATACCTGGCCTGCCATCACATGCTAATGGCTCATGCTGCTGTCGTACGGCTATACAGAGATAAATATCAGGTGATAATTTGGAGCCCATGATCATTATTTGGGTTTAGATATCATTTTTAGAACTCAACATGCATAGACTAGTACACCAGGTCATGTTTTCTCAAAAAAAAAAAAAAAAAAAAAAAAAAAAAAAAAAACAGGGGTGTGGGGTGTGGGGGGGTTAGTAAAAAATAATAATATATATAAATATGTAATACCCCAACGGTCTTAATTAGCAGTAAGATTTTCATTAATTTTTTGAGTGGAGCCTTGTCTTGATAGTGATATCCCTCGATGTACTAAAGAACCGGAAATTCTAGGATTATCCAATCTTAGGTATTTTGGCCTTGGTAATTATAGCGTAGATGTATCTTTCTCTATTTTCTCCCAAGGACTTGTTAAAATTTTTTGATTCCATAACATCGAGATTTTCGTTAGGATGGTTAACATGGCTCGTAATCATAAGGTTACTTTCTGATCAAGATTTTCCTCTCGGCAAGGATATGGGTTGATATTAGTATTCTAAACTAATTGATATGATTTTTCAAGATCTTCATCTTTTATTACCATCATTTCAGTTTCGAGAAGGAAAAGGGTGCTATGTCCCATTTCAAGAAGATATCATAAGATAATTTGATATGATGAGATGTGATATGATATGATTGTAGCCAATTTTTTCAAACTCTTCGTTCATTTTACTGAATGTGTTTTCTTGCAAGTAATCGTCAAAACCAACCTTACCATATAACATATATTAATTGGCCGAGATCTTAGCTAGATTATCTTTATTTTAGGTTCGATTTGATCCGAACGATGCTTAATTAAGGGACGCATAGCGTGCAGCACTCTTTCGATATCGGTCACTAACTGAGATTTGACGAGTATAGTGTCCGAGATTTGAGATATCTCCAAACTTAATTGCTTCTGATAATAATTAGACAAAACGCAGTTACATGCATCGCCTTGATGCAGGCAGCACAGGAGGGCAAAATCGGTGTAACGTTGATCTCGCACTGGTTCGTTCCTCTCTCTGATTCCGAGTCCGACAAGGATGCAGCCAAGAGGGCCTTAGATTTCATGCTTGGATGGTGAGTCATTGTCAAATCCTGCACAAGTAATCTATTCAAGAATACATGCATTGCTGACGGTTCAGGCTTTGCTCCTATAGGTTCGCGGAGCCCCTAACTCGAGGAGATTATCCATCGAGTATGAGGACATTGGTACGAGAGCGTTTGCCCAAGTTTACCAAACAGCAGTCCAGAATGCTTAATGGATCATTTGATTTTATTGGAATTAATTACTACACCACGCGATATGTTACCGAACTTTCCATATCCAAGAATGTTAGCGCAAGCTATGATACTGATATGCGGGTTCTATTTACAGGTAAACAAATATAAATTTTACTATCATTTTTATTTTTCAGTCACTCAACAAGCTATCGCGTCCTTTCTCTGATTAATATTCTTCATATATAATTAATTAACCGTGGGACTTGTATGCGATAGAGATGCGTAATGGAATTCAAATAGGTCCTCAGGTAAGAACTGATCCTTACAATAGAATTTAATTCCCAATATATCGTAACTATATTCTGATAATAATTATATGTCTGTTTACGTAACGTAACGTGCATGTTCCCATCACGCATGCAGCGCTCCATGCATATAATACGTATAATGAATGACATGAGTTGCATTAACATACCTTCTTATGGTCATGGAGGCCTGATTGTATGCCTTTGATCATTTCAAAAAGGTTTTGCGTATGGGGTTACAAAGTTGTGTACGTGCATGTACATAATATATACAATGACGCGCGATATGACTTTATTTACTGATTAATTTAAAATAGAAGATGCATCACAGGCTGCTTCCGACTGGCTGTACATCTACCCACGAGGAATAGGAGATCTCTTGCTCCATTTAAAGGCCAAATACAACAACCCAATCATCTACGTCACGGAGAATGGTAAGATGGTCCTTTAAGGTTCAGCTATTTTCAGCATTTTGCTGACAGAGCTGCGAGGTTAATTACTGGACTTAATTCTTTATTCACTCGATGCTTACATGTTTTGTAGGTGTAGATGAGTCTAACAACAAGAGCGCATCACTCGAAGAAGCATTGAAGGATGACACCAGGATAAACTTCCATAGCAAGCATCTTTCAAATGTTCTAAGAGCCATCAGGTCTGTCTATCCTTGAATATATATATATATATATATACATGCAATCTCATTGATAGCGAATTTCATAAGAACATACGTACGTAAATAATTGGGATGAGATTTGATGGGCATGGCTATTAATTTCTGCGTCCATGAGCCACTAGATATTACTCGATCTATTCTTCGATCACCGCTGTTTCTTCTTCTTTTCTGATCAACAGGAAAGGAGCAAATGTGAGAGGATACTTTGCTTGGTCATTATTAGATAACTTTGAATGGACGGATGGCTACACGGTTCGGTTTGGTATCATATTTGTGGATTTTGAAGATGGTCTTAAGAGACACCTCAAAAGTTCTGCTCTTTGGTTCACCAAATTCCTGAAAAAAAGGATCCATCAAAGTGTAAACACGTCTTCCATCATGATTTAGCTGGGAATATATAGTTTACCATTCTGGGGAAATTATTGCAATATAAATCATGGTACGTAGTAAACAGATGCTTATTATATACCATGCCGGTGGCAACGTTTAAATTTCCTTTGCTCTTCTTCAAGGAGAAGGAAAGTTGCACTCTTGTTATATTCAGTGCACGTACGGGATAGGAAGGCTAGAGGGGTGTCTCTTAAAATTAAGTATATGGCTACAACGTACAATAACTTATAATTTGGTTGTAATTTATATTATATGTAATATATTAGAATTTTTTATACGTGAATCGGGGCTTGTACCGATGGGGCATCTGATTTTGAATTTTTGCTGATTAATTCCATCTAGAAAAAAACTTCAACCTCAGGAGCTTATTTTATCTCAAGCCCTTGAAGAAAGATACGGAGGTTTCCTAAGCCAAGATATTATTGTGTAAGTAGAAATATCTACCTTAAATAAAACGCAAATTTTAGTTGGCAAAACAACAGCTCGAATCAAAACGTACGTAACGGATGCGCTAATAGCAACCGCTTGAGAGCAGCCTCTTGCTTTTCACCCTCCGTTTGCTCGTTCAATTCCAGTTATTCTTATCCAATGGCAGCTCTTTCCATCCATCATCTTGCTCTTCTCTATCGAGAACCCTGATTCGCGTCATTTTGGATGCATGCTAGGGTCAGTTTTGCGCATGCATGTATCTCCGAATGACTAAAATATATGGGCTGGAGATGGGGTGTTCTTGAGCCCAACCCACGTCAAGGCCAGAGTTGGATTTTCTTAAGCCCAGCCCATGCGGCTGTTTTTTTTTTTTTTTCTTTTATTTTGTTTAAAAAGTTTTATCGTCCAATGATACGGTAAGGACTTCCAAGACTACGCAGAAGTTTGTTTCATGGAGTTTGGCGACCGGGTGAGACATGGGATCACATTCAACGAGCCAGCAACATATATTTTGTGGTCGAGGGTATTCCAGTGGCAGTTTGGCTCCGGGCCGGTTTTCTCCTTGGGCGAAGTGGAGGTGCAGAGCCGGAGACTCGAGCCAGGAACCATGCATTGCTTGGCATCACCGGCTACTAGCCCATGCCGGCGATGCCGCTGTTGTAGGGTTATGTAGGCAGAAGTTATCAGGTAATGCTCCGATCCATCCTCACCTGCATTTGGAACATACTATTATCTTGCCATGTTTTGGGCTCATTTTGTATATCCAATGTTCATTGATTCATCGAGTATTTTTCACTTATAACAGCTAAAAAATAAAAAAAATGATATGAGTTTGACACCTTTTTCTTACAAAAAAAAATTAGAAATGTAAGGTTGAAATATATGTATATGGCAGTTTCTAGGCTCTGCTTTGCTGCTTCACTAGTATTGAATAATTAAGTTAATGAAGGAAAAGCAATGGGGAATGATAGGTATAACCCTGAAGCACGGCGAGCCCTATTCCGGGTCCGAGTCCAACCATGCTGCAGCACAGCGAGCCCTAGATTTTATACTCGGATGGTGATCGACTCATCAATAAGACTGATGCATAGGTCCCTCTCAATATATTAACCTTGATCCACAAGATTTCTCAAAAAGAAAATTTAATCCACAAAGCTGCATTTCTAATGGCTTGTATAGGTTCATGGACCCCTTGACTCAAGGAAACTATCCATTTATTATGAGGGAATTTGTAGGAGATCATCTGCCCAGATTTACTGAAAAGCAGTCTGAAGAGCTCGAGGGATCTTTTGATTTCATAGGAATTAATTACTCCACTGCCAGTTATGTGTACGATGTTCCACCTGGCAGCAATGTTAATACTAGCTGTATTATTGTTATAACTGTTGCTCCAAATAACAGCAGTTTGAGGATCGATAATTTTTTTCTTCGAATGAGATTCCTTATCCGATAGAGTTTGGGATGGATAGAAGATCTTTTTCGTTCGAGATTCTTCTTCTATTTGGACTTCATCTCGGAGAACTCCGACGTTCTTCGATCCGAACTCTTCTTCGTTATTTTCCTTTAAAAGAAATGTAAGGCCATCGGTTATGTGAATCCCCAAGTCTCGATCGTTCTCTATTTATCGCAGTCCTTCGGTCCCACTCTCTTAGTTCTTGATCTGTTTGCGCTCCAGTTACTGAAGGTGTCTATTATTTTATTCTTTACTGCCTGAAAAAGTATTTTTCTCTTAATCGATTGCCGTGGCCAAGAAGGTATTGATCCGTTTCTCAAATTTTCTTCTCTTGATTCGTAGCCAAGGCAAAGAAAGGTATTACCCGTTTGGTTTATTATTACAGTTTATTTATACCTCTTTTGTAATTAGTCGGGATCCTTTTATATGGCTATTTGTATCATCTTTGTATCCAATTCCGAGATGATTATATAGTGGATTGCTCCTCCTCAACGTGGATGTAGGCAGATTTGCCAAACTACGTAAATTTCTAGTTTTTCTTATACTTGTTATTTATGCATATGATATATTTGGTAAAATGCTTCAATGAGATAGAATATTAATTCAAAAGCCTAAAGAGATTTAATCCGCTACATACAAACCCAACAACTGGTATCAGAGGATTTGGATGGCATCTGATAAGCAACAAAGTTCTTTAATGGCTCATGTGATGGTTATTTTTCATTCCACTACCACAAGGCATGAAGTGGTGGTGTTTGATGGCACAGGTGATTTTGCATCATGGAAGAAAAGAATAAAATATTTGTTGATCAAGAAGAGCATGGTAATAGCCCTCAAAGGTATGGATGCAATCCCAGGAGATACTGAGGCCGCTAAAGAATAAATCAACGAAAGAGCATAATGGACTTTATTTTCGGGTTTAAGTGACAAAGTTCTCTGCAATGTTATGAATCTTGATATAGCTAAAGATGTATGGAGTAAATTAGTATGGAGTAAATTAGATAGTCTGTGATGTGGCAGGACCGCTGACGTGGAGTCCTTCTCAGATCTAGCTGTCGGTCACGCTGATGAAGATGCCACTTGGACGTAGATCCCGGGTGGAGCATCCGAAGAGCCCCCTGGTTGAAGTGGCTCCCTCAAGGTCGAGCCCCGGCTGAGGTCATGTCTCGCTTTTTGAGCTTCTTGGCCAAAGTGAGCTCCCTCGTGGTCGAGTCTCGGTTGAGGTCGTGCCCTCGCTTTTCGAGCCCCTTGGTTGAAGTGAGCTCCCTCGAGGTCGAGCCCCAGCTGAGATCGTGCCTCGCTTTCCGAGCCCTTTGGTCGAAGTGGCTCCCCCAAGGTCGAGCCCCGGTCGAGGTCGGGCCTTCCTTTTCAAGCCCCTTGGTCGAAGTGAGCTCCCTTAAGGTCGAGCCTCGGTCGAGGTCGAGCCCCGATCGAGATCGTGCCTCATTTTTTGAGCCCCTTGGCCAAAGTGAGTTCCTTTGAGATCGAGCCCTGATCGAGGTTGTGCCTCGCTTTTCGAGCCCCTTGGTCGAAGTGAGATCCCTCAAGGTCGAGCCTCGGTCAAGGTCGTGCCTCACTTTTTGAGCCCCTTGGTCGAAGTGGCTCCCTCGAGGTCGAGCCTTAGCGAAGGTCATCCTCGCTTTCGGGCCCCTTGGCCAAAGTGAGCTCCCTCAAGGTTGAGCCCCGATCGAGGTTATGCCCTCGCTTTTCGAGCCCCTGGCCAAAGTGGGCTCCATTAAGGTTGAGCCCTCGACCAGGATCATGCTACCCTGCTCGAGATCGATCCCTCGGTCAAAGTCGACTTCTTCCTCAAAGTCAGGTATGGATATTTTCAAGTGAATGTGGCCTCTCCCACGAGCACCCTTAGAGCAGACGGGCGCGTGACGTCGGCAGGTGGTACCACCTCCCTTAACAAAATCCTGGCACTACACAGAGAGGCTGACACCTTTGAGGGGTGGCGCTCCGCTAAGGCACGCCATATGGAACCTCTGAAAAATAAGCCCTCCTCCATGGCACGACGATTATGGCTCTTGTTGGATGGCGTTGCATCAGAGCATGCCGCTTGTGGAGGAGCATCCTACCAGAGCATCAGGCCCTTCAGCCTACTTTCAGCACCACTTGAGAAAGGGCATTTCGCTCAGGGTGCTGCGCCCCTTTACCCACCATCTGCACCACCCAGAAGAGAAAGGTTTTCCTAGAAAATTCAGACCCTGTAGCATCTGCCCCCAGACCGGTGCTCTACCAGGTCTTCCCAAACATGGCGGGATGATGCCAGAAAGGGACAGTGCTATTTAGAAGTGTCAGGCCCTGCGACGTACCTCATGTACCCGCCATGAAATGGATGCGCACTCCTCCACACTCCACAGCTGCCAGTAGTAGACCTCCCTTGACGAAGGCTACGAGTCCGGTCCCTCCCCTCTAGAGGGGGAAGAAGAACAGGCCTATACCTCACCCATATAAGGAACACCTAGAGAGCATTAGGCCAGGACTCTGCACTTCACTGGAGGTGCCACTCATCTATAAGAAACTCAAAGGAGCTTCCGGCAAAGGTAAGCGAGAAGGGGCAGGCAATTCAGCAAGGCTCTTAGAGCATCCGGAATATACCATAACTCTCCAGGAGAGTTCCAACGGCTACAGCCATCACTGCTCAAGCCCTCCTTCTCAATCCTAACCCTCACTCCATCATTTCTCAAGATCTCTAAGAGTGGAGACCACTTCAGGATCCACCGAGGAGGATCTGTTCTCCTTGATCGTCCACTGACTTGACCATCGGAGTGCCCATGCCAGGACCCTCGATCCGGTTCTCCCTTCTTTTGCAGGACTAGGTATGTAAATTGAACGCTAGGTAGGAGAGCCACCAACCGATGCCATGCAGGAGCTATAGGCCATGATGATCTAGGTGGCAACAGATTGGTACACCAGGTAGGGAACGATCCCAGGTTAAGCCAGTCTCTCATTATCATAATTGTTCCACTGGCAACATGGTGGTGACACGCGCGCAGGAAGCCTCCATCAGCCACGTGGGGGATCCTCCTCCCTACGAAGACCCCCACAGTCTGTAGAGGGAGCTCCTCGCCCCACCACCACCACATCCAGTGGATCTCTAGCTCACCGTGCTCGTCTAGCAGGTCCAGACCCTGACCGCGGTGTTGCGACAGCTACATCATCAGCACTGGTCTCTGGCAACCTAGCAGCAGCCAGAAACCCCCACGGCTCAGGCCGTCGGATACCGCGGTAGTTTGCAGTCCTTTCAAGGAAGAACTTCACATCCGCGGGCCACATCTTGCCACCGAGGGAGCCTCCAGACCCCAAGGAAGAGGCAGTGGAGTGGGTCGGTCGACCGGGTGAGCCGATCTCTGGCCTCCAACCATGTCGCCTCTAAGCATCGCAAGTGTTGTCATGGCAAGGCCCCCTAGCACGATCTTCTCCAACCCTCATCTTCCTCTCCTCCGACAGCCTCAACAGAAGGTTCCACCGACGAGGCTATCAGGCATCAGGCTGAGAGATGCCTGGAGGAGCAGGAGTGCAAGTTGGCCGAGCTATCCCGCCAGTTTGCTAACCTGCAGGGCTCTCCGCATGAGCTAATAGGCTATGACGCTACCCCCTTTTCCCGAGAAATCCAAGAGGAACCGATCCCCATCCAGTTTCGCATGCCTCAGGTGGATCCCTACGATGGGACCACTAATCCCCTGGACTACCTGAAAAGCTACAAAGCCCTCATGAGAGTCCAGGAGGTGATTGATGCCCTTCTCTATATCACCTTCCTGGCCACTTTTCGAAAGGCTGCTCGAGTCTGGTACACCCATCTCGAGCCTGAGCATTGACTCCTTTGCGTAGCTGGAGAAGAAGTTCATGATGCACTTTGATGCATGTTGGAAGGTCCCACAAGAAGTTGACAGCCTCTTCTCCATTTGGCAACAAGACCATGAGTCCTTACGGAACTATGTATCCTGTTTCAAAGCTACCATCCTGGAGATCTATAATCTAGACGAGCCCATCGCCATGCTGGCACTGAAGAGAGGGCTCAGAACCTCCTGTCTCACCTACTCTTTGGACAAAAAGCCTTCGAAGACTTACTCTGAGCTTCTTCTCTAGGCCCACAAGTACATCTATGTGAAGGAGGCGAACCGCACCCGAAGGGAGCTAGACGAGAGGACTCTGAAGAAGCAACTCCAAGGGGAAACCTCTGGGATGCACAGGCCCGAACTAGCCCTGAACCTCCGAGCGGGTCAGAAGCCAAGCAATACCCCTGTCTAGGAAGAAAGATACACTCCTCTCCTTGCCCTAAGGTCCGAGATCCTCATGGAGATTGAGGACGAGCACTACCTACACCGCCCTCTCCCGCTAAGGCCATCCGGTGGCCGCGACAAGTCAAAGTACTGTCAGTTCCACTGCGACCATGACCATGATACTGAGGAATGCCACCAGCTTAAGAGGGAGATCAAAGATCTGATAAGAAAAGGCTACCTCGGGAAGTTCATGGGGGGCAAAACCTTAGGCACTTGCAGCTCTCCCTCCTGTCAACAACCGACCTACTAACAAGTCAGTGGGCATGATATCCTAGGGGATAGAACATGCCTAAAAAAGGACCAGAGTAAGGGAAGGGTCTGAGAATGTACTTTCCTTTACGAGGGAAAGGGGGCCTGAGATGGAAAATGTAAATAACGATGCTGTTGTCATCGAAATGATAATAACGAAGCATCCTGTAGAACAAATTTTGGTCGATAGTGAAAGTTTGACTGATATTTTTTTTTATGATGCTTTCTCTAAGATGAATTTGTCTCCTGCCTAGCTAAAGCCGGTGCACATTCTCCTGGTCAGTTTTACCAGTGATGCGGAAGGGGTCGAGGTGGAGATTACCCTCCTAGTTACTATCGAGTCACCATCCCGATAGAGTACGGTCATGATAACCTTCATGGTTGTTAGGCTCCCTTCGGCCTAAAACATGATCCTCTGCCATCTCGAGCTCAATTTGCTCAATGTAGTCATATCAACAAAGTGGCTCCTGGTTTAGTTCCTAATCCCTTACGGCATGGAAGAGATGTGGAGGACTCCCCAGTCGGTTCAACACTGTCTACAAGCAATCCCTGATGCTAGAGGCACCGAAAAGGACCCTGTTGCCGATGAGCTTGATCAAAGAGTGAAGGATGCCAAGGGTGGCCTAGTCGAGTGCCTGCTATCATGCCCCCTCGGCACAGACCCATCGAAGACCATATAGGTAGGAGCCCAGCTACAGGAGGATGAGAAGGCTCGCCTGCTAAGTTTCCTTCGAGAGAATGCAGATGTTTCTACCTGGACCATGGAAAACATGCCGGGAATCCCTCCTGACATTATCACTCACAAGCTGAATGTCAACCTGAAGTGCCACCCAGTTCGGCAGGAGAAGAGGAGCTTTACCCCAGAAAGGCAGAAGGCAATCATGAAGAGATGGAAAAGCTCCTTGCGGCCAGCTTCATTCGCGAGGTCCAGTATCCCAGCTAACTGGTGAATGTAGTCATGGTCAAGAAGGCCAACAGGAAGTGGAGGATCTGTGTAGACTACACCGATCTTAATCAAGCTTACCTAAAAGATAGCTTCTTCCTTCCAAAGATTGACCAGCTAGTGGATGCTACATCAGGGCACCGCCACTCACATTCATGGATGCATTCTCCGGGTATAACAAGATCTGAATGCACCCAAAAGATGAGGAGCACACTGCCTTCATCATAAATTGAGGGATGTACTGCTACAAGATGATGTCGTTTGGTCTGAAGAATGCTGGAGCCACATACCAGCATTTGGTCAATAAGGTCTTCAAAGACCAAATTAGCTACAACATGCAAGTTTATGTGGATAACATGCTCGTTATAAGCAAGACGGAGTCAGACCATGTTGCGGACCTAGCAGAAGCCTTCCAAAATCTCCATCTCCATTAGATGAAGCTGAACCCAGCTAAGTGTGCCTTCAGCATGGCCTTTGAAAAATTTTTGGGCTTCATGGTTACTCAAAGAGGGATCGAAGCCAACCTTGAGAAGGTCCAATCGATCATCGACATGGAACACTCAACCTCGAAGAAGCAGGTCCAACACCTAATCAGCCGGATCGTAGCCTTGAGCTGGTTCATTTCATGCTCTATGATTGCTGCCTGTCCTTCTTCAAGGCACTGCGCAAGGTACATGATTTCGTCTGGATGAAGGAGTACTGAGAAGCCTTCGAGGAGCTAAAAATGTTCCTGGCATCACCGCTACTACTCTCCAGGCCAGAAGAAGGGGAGGAACTCCTCCTCTATCTAACGGTCTCCCTAAGGGCCATCAGTTCAGTGCTTGTTTGCTAGACAGAGATAAAATTTAGAGGCCAGTGTACCATTCCAGCAAGCTCCTTCGAGATGCAGAGATTAGGTACACCTGCTCTGAAAAACTAATTTTCACATTCATTATGTCTGCTCAACATCTCAGGCCATACTTCCAAGCCCACCCGATCGCAGTCCTCACCGACTAGCCATTGAGGGCCATTCTTAGCCTTCCGGATATATCTGGATGTCTGGCTAAATGAGCATTGAAACTCAGTAAGTTCGATATTACCTACCACCCGAGGCTTCTCAAAAGATGTAGGTGCTGGCTGACTTCCTGGTAGAATGCACCAACATGAGTGAAGAGCCAGAAGAGGCTTCCCCGGAGTACCCCACGGAACCACCATCCGATGAGGCAGTTTGGGTCCTCCACGTGGATGGTGCATCCAATGCATGGGGAACTCGTGCCAGCCTCATCCTTGTTAATTATGATGGGGTTGTGGCCGAGTGCATGCTATTCTTCCCGTTCAAAGCTACCAACAACCAGGTCGAATATGAAGCACTCCTTACGGGGTTAAGGGTATCTTGTGAGCTGAGTGTGTCCAGCCTAAGAGTCTTCACTGACCGCAATTGGTCGTGGGTCAAGTCTTAGGAGAGTTTGAAGCCCGAAACCCTTAGATGGCAAAATATCTGGAGCAGGTATGCTCGAGTACAGCAGGTTTTCGATGCTTCAGCATCTCCCACATTCCTTGTGAAGAGAATGCTCACATCGATGCCCTCTTTAGGCTTGCAACTTTGCTGGACTCATCGTTGGGGCGCACCTACATCGAATACCTGCAGGCTCCCAGTTATGAAGCATCCAACGAGGTCGAGCAAGTCACTCCTAAACCTAGCTGGATGGATCGCTATATTAGATACATCACTAACAATACCCTGTTCAAGAACCACATAGAGGCCAGCCTCCTCAAGAAGAAGGCTGCGCCTTTGTATTGATGGATGGGTAGCTTTACCAAAGGTCCCATTCCTACCCACTCCTGAAATATTTGAGATCCTCAGAGGCAGCCTTTGTACTTCAGGAGATACATGAAGGCCTATACGGGAACCATGTGGGGGGTAGGACACTGGCATACAAAGCCCTCTAACAAGGATATTATTAGAAGACTATGAGGGAAGATGCGGCTAATTTCATAAAAAAGTGTGACCGCTACCAATAACATGCCAATATCCAGCATCGCCGATCGCATCGCTTTCCCAGCTCTCTGCTCCCTAGCCATTCGCTCAATAGGGGATGGACATCTTGGGCCCCTTTCCCTCCACGTTCGGGCAATGGAGATACCTGATTATGGCCATCAACTACTTCACCAAGTTGGTTGAGGCCGAGTCATTGGCACGAATCACTGAAGCTAAGGCCAGATCTTTCCTTTGGAAGTCGATCATTTATCGTTTCGGACTTCCCCACTCCATCATCATCGATAATGGATAGCAGTTCGACAACCAAGCATTTGAAGAGTTCTGTGCCGATCTCAACATCCACCATCATTTTACCTTGATGGCTCACCCTCAGACCGACAGGGAGTCGGAGGTAACCAATTGGACCATCCTTCAAGGGCTCCGCACCAGGCTGGATGAGGCCAAGGGCTGGTGGGCCAGGGAACTTCCTAGTACTCTTTGGACCTACCACACCACACCCAGGATAGCAACAGGTGAGACACCCTTCAATCTTGTTTTCGGTACTGAGACTGTTATTCCAATAGAAATGGTTTTGCCCACACTATGGGTAGAGCAATATGATGAGGCTGAGAATTTGACCCACCTTCTGTTCAACTTGGACCTCCTGGAAGAGACAAGAGATAAAGCTCAGCTTTGCATGGTAGCTTACGGACAACGGGTGGCCCGGTATTACAACTTCCGTGCGAAGTCGAAGGCCTTCCGCCTAGGCGACTTGGTCCTGCAACGGGTTGAAGTCTCACAGCCTGGAGAATGTGGCAAGCTCTCCCCTAACTAGGAAGGTCCTTACAAGGTAGTTGAGGCCCTTCCTCATGAAGCTTACTACCTCACCGGACTTGATGGCATCCAATTTTCATGAACTTGAAATGCCAGTAATCTGATGATGTACTACCAATGATATAATATTTTCTTTCATTAATGAAAAGTTTTTTTTTGGTGCAACACTGTCTTCACCTGTGCAAGAACTCTATCCGTCGGACTCTTAGTCCAATGATGGCAAGCTGAGAAACTCCTGATGCCCTGCACTACAAAGTTAGAAAACTTTGGAAGCCCCGCACTTCAAAGCCGAAAAACTCCTGAAGCCCCATACTTCAAAGCCGGGAAACTCTTGAAGCCCCATAATCCAAAGCTGGAAAATTCCTAAAGCCCCGCACTCCAAAGCCGGGAAACTCCTGAAGCCCTGCACTCCAAAGTCAGGAAACTCCTGAAGTCCCACACTCTAAAGCCAGGAAATACCAGAAGCCCTGCACTCTATCAGTCGGACTTCTAGTTTGGTGACCGCAAGCCAGAAAACTCTAGAAGCCCTGCACTTTATTCGTCGAACTCCTAGTTCGATGATGGCAAGCCAGGAAACTCCAGAAGTTCCACACTGTATCCGTCGGACTCCCAGTTCGATGACGGCAAGCCGGGAAACTCCAGAAGTCCCACACTCTATCCATTATACTCTGAGACCGGTGAGGGCAAGCCAGGAAATTTCTGAAGTTTCGCACTTCGACCTGTGAAACTCCTGGATTGGTAGGGAGGATTTATAGAATCTCCGAGGTGTCTTCGACTGCCTGCCAATTCTTGAATTGGGAAAGAAGAGCCAAAACTTTGAAAGCTCCAAGATTAGCAACTGGTTCTAGCAGGACCTCCGAGGTCTCCTTGGCCACCTGCCAGTCCTTGAATTGGGCAAGAAGAGCCGGAGCTTTAAAAGCCTTAAGAGTTGGCCACCTTAGTGAATCTCTCGGTCCGACGAAGATAGGTCACAGGACCCCTAAGATTCCTTCGACCACCTGCCAACCCTGGGGTTAGCAAGGAAGAGCCGAAACCTTGTTTAATTTTATAATATTTTATTTTTATTCCCATGAATATATTGATTCTTGATTATTCTAAATTTATTCTATTTATCAAAAAAGAATTTATTTTTTAACATAAATCAATCATTAAAATGTACGATGGAGGTTTGCTTGGTTGCAACTAAACACGTGCACAACCAAGACGATGAATGTTTTAATTATATTTGTATTTTATCATGGGCATGCTGGCAATACATGCCAGAAAACGTCCCCCTCTCCTGCATGATGGCCACCATGCTTTAGCCCTTGGCTTGGACCTCCTACCCAGCTCAAAGGAAGAAGTCCGGACGTAATGGAGATTAGAATTCTCCTAAACGATCTCCTTCTCGTCCGAATTAATAAATTATCGATCATTTTCATCCCGTCGAATCAGAAGTAACATCGAAGTTTCTCACGTGCGAAGGACCTAATCCGAAGCCTCTCGAATCAACTGGTGGTCTATGCCGAGTTTTTTTTTAAAATAATGTTTTTTAAATAAAAAATTATTAAAATAGGTATTTCGGGATATATTTACTGAAGTAGGTGTTTTGCACCGACGTGGCGGTGACGGGGCACTAAGTTCGGCTTTTCAAAAAACGAAATTGGATTTCGTCTTTTGAAAAGACGAAATTCTTATAAACTAATATTTTTTTAGGTATTTTGTACCGACGTGGTGGTGACGGGCACTAAGTTCGGCTTTTCAAAAGACGAAATTGGATTTCGTCTTTTCAAAAGACGAAATTGGATTTCGTCTTTTGAAAAGACGAAATTCTTATAAACTAATATTTTTTTTATTTTATTTTAAAATTTAATTTGATATGTAATAAAATTTGATTTGATACGTAATTAATTTGATTTGATATATAATAAAATCGTCTGTTGGAAAGACGAATTCAATTTTGAATTGTCTTTCCAACGAACGAATCAAAATCAAATTTTTTTTAAATAAAAATTTTATATATTATTATTATTTTTAAATAAAAGTAATAAATTTTAATTTTAAATAAATAAAAAATTAGTATTAGTTAAAATTTTATATATTATTTTTGATAATATTAATTATTATATTATTTTAAGATAATATTATTTAAAAATAATATTAATTAACTATATAAAAATAATATTAATTTAAAATTAATAATAATTTAACTAAAAATAATATTAATCGAAAATAATATTAATTAAAAGATATTATAATATATATTATATTATAATTATAATTTTATATTCTAAAATATAATGAATATATTATAATATATTATATTATATATTATAATTTTTATAATATAGTATAAAAAATTAAAAAAAATAAAAAAAATAAAAAAATAATCATCATGTCGATACTATTCGGTCGCTAGCCCGGTACCAGTTCGGTCGACAGCCCGATGTCAGTCCGGTACCAGTTCGGACCCGGTTGGCCGGACCGGCTGCCGGATCGGGGGCCGTAACTGGGGTCGGACCGGGGGCCGGATCGACGGCCGGACTAGGACCCGCATCGGGGGCCGGACCGGCGGCCGGACTGGGGCCCGCACCGGGGGCCGGACTAGCGGCCGGACCGGGGTCCCCGATCCGGCCCCCGATGCGGGCTCCGGTCCGGCCCCCGATGCGGGCTCCGGTCCGGCCCCCGGTCCGGCCGCCGATCCTACCCTCGGTCCGGCCCCAGTTGCAGCCCCGGTCCGGCCACCCGGGTCCGACTTCCTATCCGGCCCCCGGTCCGGCCGCTAGTCCGGCCCCCGGTGCGGGCCCCAGTCCGGCCACCGGTCCGGCCCCCGATGCGGGTCCTAGTCCGGCCGTCGATCCGGCCCCCGGTCCGACCCTAGTTACGGCCCCCGATCCGGCAGCCGGTCCGGCCACCCGGGTCCGATTACTTATCCGACCGCCAAGATTCTATTACCGGTCTAGTCCCAGTCATGCCGCAGACCCGATCGCCGGTCCGGTCGTCGGGGTCATGCCACCGCTCCTGAGCAAGGAATCGGACTGACACCGGGCTGTCGACCGAACTGGTACCGGGCTAGCGACCGAATAGTATCGACATGATGATTATTTTTTTATTTTTTTTAATTTTTTATACTATATTATAAAAATTATAATATATAATATAATATATTATAATATATTCATTATATTTTAGAATATAAAATTATAATTATAATATAATTATAATATAATATCTTTTAATTAATATTATTTTCGATTAATATTATTTTTAGTTAAATTATTATTAATTTTAAATTAATATTATTTTTATATAGTTAATTAATATTATTTTTAAATAATATTGTCTTAAAATAATATAATAATTAATATTATCAAAAATAATATATAAAATTTTAACTAATACTAATTTTTTATTTATTATTTATTTATTTAAAATTAAAATTTATTAATTTTATTTAAAAATAATAATAATATATAAAATTTTTGTTTAAAAAAAAATTGATTTTGATTCGTTCGTTGGAAAGACGAATTCAAAATACGTCTTTCCAACAGACAATTTTATTATATATCAAATCAAATTAATTACGTATCAAATCAAATTTTATTATATATCAAATCAAATTTTAAAATAAAATAAAAAAATATTAGTTTATAAGAATTTCGTTCTTTCAAAAGACGAAATCCAATTTCGTCTTTTGAAAAGACGAAATCCAATTTCGTCTTTTGAAAAGCCGAACTTAGTGCCCCGTCACCACCACGTCGGTACAAAATACCTAAAAAAATATTAGTTTATAAGAATTTCGTCTTTTCAAAAGACGAAATCCAATTTCGTCTTTTGAAAAGCCGAACTTAGTGCCCGTCACCGCCACGTCGGTGCAAAACACCTACTTCAGTAAATATATCCCGAAACACCTATTTTAATAATTTTTTATTTAAAAAACATTATTTTAAAAAAAAACTCTGTCTATGCCAGTGTCAACTTCCTTGCATCGGGCCAACTACCAACTACCAACAACCAACAACCCAGGACCACCTATTAAATAAATGACAGCTCGTCGCCTCCCCAACAACCCCCCCCCTCCCCCCAAAACACGCACCAATGCCTGCCTACCGCTCCTCCGCAGTGCCCTACCCCGCTCTTTCCCAACTTATCTGTGTCGCCCCACCCTACCCACCGCCCTCCCCCCGCCCAATCGCAGCTCTTCCATGCTGCCCTATTCTGCTCTTTCATGAAAAAGATTTTTATTAAAAAAATAATTTATATATTTAAAATAATATTAAATTTTAAAATATTTACCATACTAGTCATATATATCAACATCTAATCGATTCGAATCCAAGCAACCTATTTTTAACTCGATGATTCAAAAATAAACAATTAATAAAAATATTAAAATAGTTTTTAAGCGTTGTAGCAAAATTCTTTTAAAAAAAATCAATGCCATTTTTCATTGATTGGTATCCAGAGCAAGATCTCATCCTGTTGAAGAAGCCAGCAAGACTGTTTGGTAGCGATCAAGTTCCAGGAATAGATAATTTTTTGGCAACATTACTCTTGTGCGCTTTTTCCGGTTGATCTTTTAGGACGCACATCTCAGAAGGTTTTTGTCCTACAAGTTGACCTTCTATTACTAATATATCATTACTCCTTTACCAACTTCTCTAAAACAAAACCGTCCGTAATAAAAACTTATAAAGTTACTTATGCGGTAGCCGGTAATTTTTTTACTTTTTTGTAATCAGAATGTACTTTCTCAAGGGGAATCAGAAATTATCCTTCTATGAACTGCGAGGGCGTCCAGACTTTCTTCCCACCATCGCTCTTGGATTTGGTATTCTTCCTCCTCTTCTCGTCGTGGCTATACTGAAGATGCTGCTGCATCGCTTGACCGGAGTAGTTTGTCGGCTCGTCTCACTTTTGGGATGGCCTCCGCTTATCACGTTATCTTTGATTTTAAAATTAATGAATCCAATGGCACCATAAAAAATTTAAATATTAGCAATGGCTAACATTAACGATGACACAAATTATCATTAAAAATTTTAAAAATTTAAATTATTTTTTATTTTTTTTAAAATAATAATAATAATAATTTGTAAATATTTTTAGTGATGGTAATTAGCGATGCAATACTTTTATTAGCAACTGTATTTCTCTGTCGCTATACAAAAATCGATGTATTTATGATGATAAGATCCACCACCACTAATGCTGTCAATAATACTTTCCCATTTTATCATTCTTGCTTGGTCGAATTCCAAAAAAAAAATTTTTCTTCCCCTCGCACCTCCCTTCTTGCCCTCCCTCGCCAATGGTCCCTCCCTCACCAGTGCTCCCCTGTCAGCTGCCACACTCCCCCACCCCCATCCCCCATGGTGCTCTCCTCCGTCGATTACAACACCCCGGTGCTCCCTACTCCTTCGTCGGTGCTCCTCTTTGCCGGTTACCACACGTACTCCATCGGTGCTCCCCCTTCCTCACCGGTGCTCTACCTCCCTCATCGGTGCTCCACCTTGTTGGCTGCTACATGTACACCCTGTACAGTAGTGCTCCCTCTGCCGGCCACCACACTCCCTTGCCCCCTTCTAGTGCTCCCTTCGTTGGCCACCACACCCCCTTGGGTGCTCCTCGCATCCGGTTCTCATATCCCCTACATGTCGAATATGCCATCCAAGGTCCATCAGGGTCCGTCATTCATGAGGTTTGTCTTACATTATGAGTGATGTGACCAGGTCGCTGACGTGGAGCAGGGAGGCTGATGTGGAGCCCTCATCGGACGCCGTGCTAGATTCCCATCATGAGCCCCTTCGCCGGGCTGAGCTCCCTGAAAGCAACAGGGCCGCCAATCGAAGCCGGGCTCCGCCCTTCGCCAGGTCGGTCCCTGCCAGGTCGGGACGCCTAGGCCGGAGCCGAGCTCAAGCCCCACCAGAGGCAGACCTCTCGAGCCTGAGGTCGGGCCCCGTGACCCGGAGTTGAGCTCGAGCCTCCTCCGCCACGTGGAGCCCCTTCAAGGTTGGGTCCCCTGGGCTGGGCGCACCTCGCCCACCTCTGGCCCCACTAGCCCAGAGTCGAGCTCGGCCCTCCTCCGCACAGCTGAGCCGCCACAAGGCGGGTCCGCTACAAGCGGGCCCCATCTTCCCAGCTAGGTCCCCAGCACAAGTCGAGGCACCAACCGCCGAGGAAGCAGCACCTCCTCTCTGAGGATGGTGGCAGGCCTCTCGAGGATCGTACGATGGCATCCGCCACGCCGCCATTAATGCCCACGGCCGTCGACCACACCAGAAAGAAAGGAAACTCACATCAAGGCACCATGCCCTCCGCTGACCTGCCGTACGACCGGAGAAAAGACCCCACCGGAGAGCATGGGTCCCGAGACCGGCGGCCCGCCAATCGAGGTCCTACCAAGCTTCTAGAAGAGGGGCAAACAGAAGGAATGTCAGAGGCATATAGAAGCTTCCCCAGCTACCTGACAAAGGAGGCATCCTGTCTACAGCACGCTATCCCGTTGTACCCGTCTGACAGCATGGGAGGATCCCGAGGCAAGCCAAAATAGAAGACTCGGTCAGAGTAAGAAAAAGGAAGGTAACAATCAAACAACATTTTAACAACAACAACAACAACCACAACAAGAGGAGAAGGGGGAGAGGCCAGAGAGGAGGGCAAGACCACCTCCGCCATCACCTCTCCCAGCTCACACTCACACTCTCATACACTCCACTCACTCCTCCTAGCGTGGAGCTCATCCAGAGGGGCTCGACCAGGAGGATCTGTTCCCCTGGATTGTCACTGACTTGATCGTCGGAGTGCCCCCGCCGGAATCCCTAGCCCGGGTCACTGACATTGGTTTTTTGCAGGTCCCGAGGCACCGGAGGCTTACCCGGCAAGCGGACACGGAACCCCCGACACCACTAGCAGCTACGGGCCATGACGATCCGGGCGGCAATAGATTGGCGCGCCAGGTAGGGGCGCAGAACGACACTTGATCCAGTTCATGCCCCGCTCAGACAGTTCATCATGAGGATGGTGACCACTCGGGCGAGGGGAGCCTCTCCCAGCTATGTGGAAGTGTCCCCTTCCCACGGGAACCCACACGGTCCGGAGATGGAGCCACCTGCCCGGGTTCAACCGCCCCTGCTGGAGATTCAGCTGACCGCACTTGCCCAGCAAATGCACACTCTCACTGCAGCAGTGCGCCAACTCCAACACTAGCACCGGTCCTTGGCCACACCCCAGCAGCCAGAGACCCCTGCGGCCCATGCCGCAGCTCTCCGTGATAGCTTGCATTCCTTCCATGGAAGGACTTTGCAGCCGCGAGCCGTTACAGACTCCCGGGGTACTCATCAAGCCCCAATAAAGCGACGGTGGGCTGGGTCTACTGACGAAGAAAGCTACTCACCGCACCTTGACCGGAGGGCATCTAAACGCCGCCAAGGCAGGAAGGGCAAAGCTCCTCGTCATGAGCGCCGCACACCCGCATCACCTTCCCCGCCCCTCTCAGTGGAGGGGTCCACCGACGAAGCCATCAGGCGCATGGCGAAGAAGCGCCTGGAGGAGCATGACCGCAAACTGGCAGTGCTTTCCCGCCAGTTTGCCAATTTGCCTGGCTCCGCTAGCGAGCCAGCGGGCTATGACATCCGCCCTCCGTTCTCCCAGGAGATTCAAGCGGAGCCGATTCCCCCTCGGTTCCGCATGCCGCAGGTGGATCCTTACGACGGGACCACCAACCCCGTGGACCACCTAGAAAGTTATAGGGCCCTCATGAGGGTCCAGGGGGCCACCGACACTCTCATATGCGTCGCCTTTCCTGCTACCCTTCGAAAGGCGGCTCGGCTATGGTTCGCCTGCCTCGAGTTGGAAAGCATCAACTCTTTTGCCCAGCTGGGACAGAAGTTCGTGGCTTATTTTGACGCATATCGAAATATACCGCGGGAGACAGACAGCCTCTTCTCCATCAGGCAGCAGGACCGTGAGCTGCTACGGGACTACGTGGCCCGCTTCAAAGCCGCTGCATTAAAAATCTACAGCCTGGAGAAGCCGGTTGCAATGCTGGCTCTGAAGCAAGGGCTCATGACTTCCCGCCTGACCTACTCGCTTGACAAGAAGCCCTCGAAGACTTACGCCGAGCTACTCTTCTAGGCTCAGAAGTACATCCGCGCCGAGGAGGCAGATCGTACGAGACGGGAGCTCGATGGGAAGCCGCTGAAGGGG
Organism: Areca catechu; assembly: GCA_021397845.1. Classification (NCBI taxonomy): domain Eukaryota; kingdom Viridiplantae; phylum Streptophyta; class Magnoliopsida; order Arecales; family Arecaceae; genus Areca; species Areca catechu. The sequence goes on along the minus strand of CM038045.1, from coordinate 48,399,948 downwards.
CCGGCGCCCGCCAAGACTCCTGGGGCGCGGAGGTCGGGACCGCCAGCTCAGAGCTCCTGACCAGGATCGAGGCCGAGGAACGCTCCCATCCCTCAGGGGAATTTCACTCTCCTCCTCGCCCCAAGAACGAAGATCCTCATGGAGATTGAGGGCGAGACCTATCTGAGACGTCCACCATCGTTGAAGCCATCCTTCACCCATGACAAGATGAAGTATTGCCGTTTCCACTGTGACCACTGCCACGACACCGAGGAATGCCGCAATCTCAAGTGGGAGATCGAAGAGCTCATCAAGAGAGGCTACCTTGAAAGATATGTGGGGGGCAGATCTCAACCGAAGTCTCAGGCTCTCGTCGCCCTCCCGCCTGTCCCGGCGGTCAACAATCGCCCTACCGAAAAGCCGATGGGGATGATATGCTGGGGAGCCGAGCACGCATCAAAGAGGACCTGGGTGGCAGGGGACTCCGAGAATGTACTCTCCTTTATGAGGGAAGGGAAAAATGAAGAGAAAAATGTAAATAATGATGCTGTGATCATCGAGATGACGATCACAAAGCATCATGTAAAATACATCATGGTACAAAGTGGAAGCTCCACGGATGTACTTTTCTACGATGCCTTCTCCAGGATGAATCTTTTTCCTACTCAGCTCAAGCCTGTATATACCCCCTTGTTGGTTTCACGGCAGACTCCGCAAGGGTGGAGGGAGAAATCACTCTCCCAGTCACTGCCGGGACCCCACCTCGGTAGAGCACCGTCATGATGACGTTTATGATTTCAGGCTTCCTTCGCCTTACAACGTGATTCTGGGCCGACCTGGGCTCAATCTCCTCGATGCTGTCATCTCTACCAAGAGGCTGCTTGTACAATTCCCAATCCCTTGCGGCGTGGGGGAGATGAGGGGTACGCCCCAGCCAGTGCAGCTCTGCTTTAAACCCTCCCCGAGATCTGGGTACCCGAGGAGGGCTCCAGAGCAGACGAGCTCAACCAGAGGGCCCAGGACCCTAGGGGAGGCCCAGTTGAGCGCCTGCTTCCCTACCAGCTCGGGACCGACCAGGCGAAGACCGTGCAAATCGGAGCTCAGCTGCCCGAGGAGGAGAAAGCTCCGCTCTTGGAATTCTTGCGGGCGAATGCGGACGTGTTCGCCTGGATGGCAGCGAATATGCCAGGTATTCTCCTTGAAGTCATCATCCACAAACTCAACGTCGATCCGAAGCACAGACCAGTTCGACAGAAGAAGAGAAGCTTCGCCCTGGAAAGGCAGGCGGCCATCAACGAGGAAGTTGAGAAACTTCTAGTCATCGGCTTCATTCGAGAAGTACAATATTCGAGCTGGTTGGCGAACGTGGTGATGGTGAAGAAGAATAATGGCAAGTGAAGGATCTGTGTAGATTACACCGACCTCAATAAGGCATGCCCAAATGACAACTTCCCTCTACCGAGGATAGATCAGTTGGTAGATGCCACCTCAGGGCATAGGCTACTCTCCTTCATGGATGTATTCTCCGGGTATAATTAGATCCGAATGCATCCAGAGGATGAGAAGCACACTGCCTTCATCATCGATCGAGGGACATACTGCTACAGGATGATGCCCTTTGGCCTGAAGAATGCGGGAGCCACGTACCAATGCTTAGTCAACAAGGTCTTCAAAGACCAGATTGGCAGGAATGTGCAAGTTTATATGGATGATATGCTCGTTATGAGCAAACCGAGCTCGGACCACGTCGCCGACCTCGTCGAAGCCTTTCATAGTCTTCAGAAGCACCAAATGAAGCTCAACCCAGTGAAATGCACTTTCAGAGTGGCAGCCAGAAAATTCCTCGGCTCCATGTCACCTAGAGAGGCATCGAAGCAAATCCGGAGAAGGTCCAGGCGATCCTTGATATGGAGCACCTGACATCCAAGAAGCAGGTTCAGTGCCTGACGGGGAGGGTCGCAGCCCTAAGTCGGTTCATCTCGAGATCGACCGACCACTGCCTCCCTTTCTTCAAAGCGTTGCACAAGATGCACGACTTCACCTGGACCGAATAGTGCAAGGCGGCCTTTGAAGAGCTGAAGGAGTTCCTGACCTCTCCACCTCTACTGTCCAGACCAGAAGAAGGGGAAGAGCTCCTGCTTTACCTGACGGTCACACCTGGGGCCGTCAGCTCGGTTCTTGTCCATACAGACCAGGACAGGTCTCAGAAGCCGGTGTACTACACCAGCAAAATTCTCCATGATGCGGAGATCATGTATACTTGCTCCGAAAAAATTATTTTCGCACTAATTATATCCTCTAAGCATCTCAGGCCCTATTTCTAAGCGCATCCCATCGTGGTTGTGACTGATCAGCCGCTGAGGACCATGCTAATCCACCCTGAGACTTCTGGAAGGTTGGCTAAATGGTCCCTGACGCTGAGCGAGTTCAACATCGCATATCGGCCGAGGTCATCGCAGAAGGCCCAAGTCCTAGCCGACTTCGTGGTCGAATGTACAGGGCTTCCCGAGGAACTAGAGCGGATGGTCCCGGAGAGCCAAGCTGAGCCTGGACCACCAGGGGACCCTTGGGTTCTTCACGTGGATGGAGCCTCCAATTCTTGTGGGAGCGGAGCAGGCCTCATCCTCACCAATTCTGACGAAGTGGTGATGGAGTGTGCACTCCACTTCAAGTTCCCCGCCACAAACAACCAGGCGGAGTACGAGGCGCTCCTTGTAGGCCTGAAGGTATTCCACGAGCTTGGCGTGCAGAACTTGAAGGTTTTCATCGACTCCCAACTGGTTGCCGGACAAGTCTTCGGAGAGTACGAGGCCTGAGATCCCTAGATGATGAAGCACCTGGCGAGGGTTCGTTCGAGCACGGCATGTTTCCGTTACTTCCGTGTTTTTCACATCCCTCGTGGAGAAAATGCTCAGGCGGATGCACTGTCGAGGCTCGTAACCCTACTGGACTCATCCCTAGGGCGCGCCTACATCGAGTATCTCGAGAGGTGCAACAAGTAGCCCATGAGCCGAGCTAGATGGACAAATATGTCAGGTACATCCTAGATGGCCTTTTACCAGAAGATCGCAGAGAAGCTGGCCTTATCAGAAGAAAGGCCACCCGCTTCGTCTTGATGGATGGTCACCTCTACCGCCGATCTTATTCTTACCAACTCCTAAAGTGCCTCAGGCCCATGGAGGCAAACTTCGTGCTCCAAGAGATACACGAGGGCCTCTGCGGGAATCATGTAGGAGGGAGGACTCTGGCGTACAAGGCTCTTCGCCAGGGATACTTCTGGGAGACAATGAGGGAAGATGCCTCCGACTTTGTCAAGAAGTGTGATAAGTGCCAGCGCCATTCCCACGTGCAGCGCCTATCGGCCACGCCGATCTCCCAATTGTCATCCCCCTGGTCTTTTGCATAGTGGGGGATGGACATCCTGGGACCGATCCCCACCGCACCAGGGCAATGATAATTCCTGCTAGTGGCGATCGACTACTTCACCAAGTGGGTCGAAGCAGAGCCGCTAGCTCGGATTACAGAAGCCAACGTTCGTCAATTCTTCTGGAAGTCTATCATCTGCCACTTCGGACTCTCCAATTACATCATCACCGATAATGGACGACAGTTTGACAACTGGGAGTTCAAAAGATTCTGCACCGAGCATGGGATCCAACACCGTTTCACCTCAGTTGCTCATCCCCAGACCAATGGCGAAGCCGAGGTGACAAACTGAACCATCCTTCAAGGACTCCGCACCAGGTTGGATCAGGTGAAGGGCAGATGGGCAGAAGAACTTCCAAGCATCCTATGGGCCTATCACACAACATCCAGAACGACGACGGGCGAAACACCCTTCAACCTCGTCTTTGGATCTGAAGCAGTAATCCCGGTCGAGCTCGGCGTGCCCACACTCCGGATGCAGTGGTACGACGAGATACAGAACTCGGCACGCCTCCTGCTCAACCTCGACCTCCTCGAAGAGATGAGGGACAAAGCTCGGCTTCGGATGGAGGCGTACCGGCAACGGGTCGCCCGATATTACAATGCACGAGTGAAACCGAAGATCTTCCGACCTAGTGACCTGGTGCTGCGCCGGGCAGAAGCATCCCAACCATGGGAGTGTGGCAAGTTATCACCGAACTGGGAAGGCCCTTATAAAGTGGCTGAGGCCCTCTCACAGGGAGCCTACTACCTCGAGGACCTGGATGGTGCCAGGTTCCCCCGGACATGGAATGCTTGTAATTTGAGGAGATACTATCAGTATTGTAAGTCTTTCCTCTACTAGAAATAAAGACTCCTTTCTGCATAACGATTTATCTGCCTTGCAGGAAACTCAAGCCTCGAGCCTAGCTCCTCGGCATCAAAGCCCGGAGAAGAGTCCTCCGGCAAAAAGTCCTGGGAAGGCCCTAGGCACTCAAGCCTCGAGCCTAACTCCTCAGCATCAAAGCCCGGAGAAGAGTCCTCCGGCACAAAGACCTGAGAAGCCCTCAGGCACGCACGTCCCCAAGCCCAGCTCCAGGATGCCAGCCCAAGACCAGAGCTCAGATCTCCGGCCAAGGGAACCTTCGAGCCACGTAGCTCTAAGCTATCAACGTCTCCGAGCCTAGCTCCAAGATGACAACTCCTGAGGCACGACCTCAGGCCCTCCAAGTCCTGGAGACTAGCTCTCCGGCCGGCACATCTCTGAGCCCAGCTCCAAGATGACAACTCTTGAGGCACGACCTCAGGCCCTCAAAGTCCTGGAGACCAGCTCTTTGGCCGGCACGTCTCCGAGCCCAGCTCCAAGACGATGACTCCTAAGGCACGACCTCAGGCCCTCCAACTCCCGGAGACCAGCTCTCCGACCGGCACGTCTCCGAGCCCAGCTCCAAGATGACAACTCCTGAGGCACGACCTCATGCCCTCCAAGTCCCGAGGACCAGCTCTCCGGCTGGCATGTCTCCTAGCCCAGCTCCAAGATGATAACTCTTGAGGCACGACCTTAGGCCCTCCAAGTCCCGGAGACCAGCTCTCCGGCCGGCACGTCTCCGAGCCCAGCTCCAAGATGACAACTCTTGAGGTACGACCTCAGGCCCTCCAAGTCCTGGAGGCCAGCTCTCCTGCCGGCACGTCTCCGAGCCCAGCTCCATGATGACAACTCCTGAGGCACGACCTTAGGCCCTCAAAGTCTTAGAGACCAGCTCTCCGGCCGGCACATCTCCGAGCCCAGCTCCAAGATGACAACTCCTGAGGCATGACCTCAGGCCCTCCAAGTCCCGGAGACCAGCTCTCCGGCCGGCACGTCGCCGAGCCCAGCTCCAAGACGATAACTCCTGAGGCACGACCTCAGGCCCTCCAAGTCCTGGAGACCAGCTCTCCGATCGGCACATCTCCGAGCCCAGCTCCAAGACGACAACTCATGAGGCACGACCTCATGCCCTCCAAGTCCCGAAGACCAGCTCTCCGGCTGGCACGTCTTCGAGCCCAGCTCGAAGACGCCATCTCCTGAGCCACGTCCTCAGGTCATCAAGTTCATGAGCCAGCTCTCCAACCAGCAAGCCTCGAGCCTAGCTCCTCGGCATCAAAGCCCGGAGAAGAGTCCTCCGGCACAAAGACCTGGGAAGCCCCCATGCACTCAAGCCTCGAGCCTAGCTCCTCAGCATCAAAGCCCGGAGAAGAGTCCTCCGACACAAAGACGTGGGAAGCCCCCAGCACTCAAACCTCGAGCCTAGTTCCTCGGCATCAAAGCCTGGAGAAGAGTCCTCCGGCACAAAGACCTGAGAAGTCCTTAGGCACACACGTCCTCGAGCCTAGCTCCAGGATGCCAACCCAAGATCGGAGCTCAGATCTCCGGCCAAGGGAACCTTCGAGCAACGCAGCTCTCAGCTACCAACATCCCCGAGCCCAGCTTCAGGATGCCAGGATGCCAGCCCAAGACCAGAGCTTAGATCTCTGGACAAGGGAACCTTCGAGCCATGCAGCTCTCAGCACGTCTCCGAGCCTAGCTCCGAGGCGTCCAAGTTCCTGAGCCTGACCTTCGAAGGTCAAGCCCCGAGCCTAGCTCTAAGGTGTTCAGACCTGAAAGCCCGAAGCCGACATTCGATGGCATCGGAGCCTTGAGCTCAGCACAAGATCACGCAGGACAAAGCTCCTCTCTCCGGCCTCCCTGCACTGAAAGAGAAGGAAAAAGGGAAGAAGAGAGGACACATTCACACCATAGTGAAAGGAAGGAAATCACACTTGCAAAACTGATTTCTATTACTTAGAAAAATGTGTACATTATCTTCCGGGCCCTGACAGACCAGGTAGCCCGGCTCAAAAACAAAACAAACAACAAAAAGGACAGGAAGAAAATAAAAAAATACAAGAGAAGTCCTATCCTACTTGGTCGGCTCCTTCCTTGGGCAGTGCACGGCCGGGACTTCCCCTTCTTCCATCTTCGACGCAGGGTCGCGCGCCTGAGCAGACTCCATCGGAGGGGCAGATTCAGCCACTACTGTCGAGGAGGCCGGCTCGGCTGCCTTCTCCTACGGTGCTGGCTCGGTCGCTGCCGCAACCAATGCCGGCTCAGCAGCCTCCGGGGCCACTTGTGGAAGTGACTCGACTAGAGCGGCTCCTTGCCCTTCTGCAACCACCCTCAGAGCTGGAGCCTTCTTGCCTGGAGCCCGGAGCGCGGCCAGTTGCTCCTCAAAAAGGATCCGCCGCAGCTGCTGGCGGCAATAGGCGAACCTCTTGGCGAAGGAGTCCGTTGCCGCCTCCTTAAAATCCTTGATATACTCGGGGGAGGCCTTGAAAGCGGCCACCGCGTCGACAGCCTCCTTCCTTGCGAGCTCCGCCTGGTGCTCAATTTCCTCCATCTACTTCCTGGCGTGCTCAACCTGCCGGACCACCACCGCCGTCGCCTTCTCGGCGATCTTCGCGAAGCGGTCGGCAGCGATGGCCCTCTCTTCCACGGTCGCCACCTTCTTTTCAGCTGAGACGGCCCTGTCCTTCGCCACCTCCGCCTCGGCCCGGAGCTCCTTCAACCGAGTCCTCTTCGACTCGAGCTCTCCTTCGAGCTCTTTCTTAATCAGGACCGCATCGGCGATCTCAACTAGGAGGCTCTTAGCCTTCGAGTTAGCCTCCCGGATCTCGACATCTTTTCGACCCACCTCCGCCTTTAGGGACTCGAGCTCTGCCTGTCACTCCTTGTCCCTTTTCGCCTAATTGCGGCAGTAGTCTCTGATGAGAATCAATTCCCTGCCTTGCTGCATTGGAAGAAGTATGTTGGCCACGGTGCTAGAAAGGCTTAGAAGAAATCAAGGAAAGTTGAAGAGAACTTACGATATACAGATTGGCGAAGGACGAGCTGATGACATCGCCCAGGAGCCTCCCGCTCCCTTCTCGCCTATCGCAGGACTGGACTGAGAAGTCCATCATCCGTTCAGCGAGTCCCGGGTCCTTCATCAGCGAGACGTTGGGCCCCAGTCAGAACGGGACTCGGTGATAGTCCCTGTCTTACCTCCCCGTCATCTCGGATCCCTCGACGGTGGGAGGCCCATTCGGCACCAATTGCGAGCTCGGCACCACCTCGGGCCGTGCTTGAGGCGCCAGCCTCACTTCTCCCGATCTCCCATCCTCCTCAACGACGACGATCTCCGGAGGAGGGACTTCTACCCTGGCAGCGATGGCGGCCGATCTGGCACGGACGACCACCTCGAGCTCGGGCACCGGCACCAGCTCGTGCTGCCCTGAAGGCTCGTGAGCGAGCTCGGCCGCCCTCTTCCACCTCCACTCTGAGATCAGTGTGTCCGGCCCAGCCTGCACCGGCCTCGCACCATCGTTAGCCCGAGCCCTCTTCAGAGCAGGCTCGCCTGCCTCGGCTGCCTGCTCTCGTTCCTCAGAAAATGAGAGCAGCTCATCCATTGTGAACTTCATCTCTGCACCAGAAAAGACATGGTCCACCCCCCCCCCCCCCCCCCCCCCCCCAAAAAAAAAAAAAAGAGAAAGAAAAAAGAGAAGTAAATAAGAAATGAGAGGGGGGTGGCCAAGTCGAACTCACTCGACTCCTGCGCCGAGCTCTCGCGAAGATTCTGCTCCGACAGCAAGACCTCAAGTGATGGGATCTCGATCGATCTGAGCAGCTCATACAGGTCGAGGTCGGCTGCTTCGATGGAGGAGTTCCTATTTGGAGACCGATCTGGGTCACTCCAAACCCAGTGATCCCCTCGACCGAGGCGAAGAAGTACTTACTCTTCCATCCTTTGATGGAAGAGGGGAGCTCAAATCGAATACCCCAAGGAAAAGAAGAGAGGGACCACCACCCCTCCTCGGTAGGGTCGCATTTCAGGATAAAAAAGGCCCTGAACAAGGAGAAATGGGCAACAATCCCATGGAAGTGGCACAGAACGATGAAGTAAAATATTGTTCTGATGGCATTGGAGACCAACTGGGCAAGAACAAGACGGTAGTTGATTAGGAAGGAAAGAAAGAAAGGGTGAACAGGAAACCGGAGGCCCCCGATGAAGGTCTCCTCATAGAAGGCAATCCGTCGAGGACCACTGGACGTGACCCGGTCCCCAAGATGAGGGACAGAGAGCCAGACGGACTCAGGGATGTCGTAAGCACCCCGGATGGCCGCCAGATCCTCAACGAAGATCACCGAAGCAACCCCTCCGGGACCTATCGACCGAGAAGGTTCAGGTTCAGGTTCAGGAACGGAAGCAACAGGAGGAGCAAGAAGAAGGACCTGACAAGGTGGAGGAGAAGACCCAGGTTCTCTAATGGATATAGGACTGTAGAAGGGTCTCCTACTGAATTCATACCTTGCCGCCTCCATCTCCTCGTCGGAGGAAGAAGGAGTCTTTGGCCGGGAGGGTCCGGCCTCGGCTTGGCAGGAAGGATGGAAATTTGGACCAAAATGATCCGTAGAAGAAGAAAAAGACGATGGAGGAGGACTTACGGCGACCCCTAGTCGACGAGAAGGGAGAAAAAGAGGGGGCTAACCTACTAAAATCCTAAGCGGATGATGATGACCGTAGAAGAAGGAGGGGACTGCTGCACGACGCCGGGTGCGAAGGATTCGAAAAAAGGTAAGGTTCGAAAAGACTTACCCCTTTTTCTTGAGGCAACCTACACCCGACCGTACCGTTACGGCTTCCCCAAGGAACGCCTGCCACGTGTCGTCGATCGGCGAGGCCAGCACCCTAATCCGACCATGGTCGCTCTGACTTCTGTGCCTGCCTTAACCACTCCCTAGACGTGGCCACGTGGCACCCCCGCATAGGCTCGAGGACCAGTCGAGTGAGACGCCGCCGATATCGGTCATTATTGCACTGGATTTCTCCACCTTTCCACGTCAGCACCGCAATTACTCCCTTCACCCCGAGCGCCGTGCGATAACAGGCCTCGGGAGTGGGGGGCAAATGATGTGACCGGATCACTAACGTGGAGCAGGGAGGCTGACGTGGAGCCCTCATCGGACACCGTGCTGGATTCCCATCATGAGCCCCTTCGCCGGGCTGAGCTCCCCGAAAGCAACGGGGCTGCCAGCCGAAACCGGGCTCCGCCCTCCGCCAGGTTGGTCCCTGTCAGGTCAGGATGCTTAGGCCAGAGCCGAGCTCAAGCCCCACCAGAGGCAAACCTCTCGAGCCCAAGGTCGGGCCTCGTGACCCGGAGTTGAGCTCGAGCCTCCTCCGCCACGTGGAGCCCCTTCGAGGTCCGGTCGCATGGGCTGGGTGCACCTCGCCCACCTCTGCCAGCTCGAGCTCGATCAAAGCTGGGCCCCACTAGCCCGGAGTCGAGCTTGGCACTCCTCCGCACAGCCGAGCCACCGTGAGGCAGGTCTGCTACAAGCGGGCCCCATCTTCCTAGCTTGGTCCCTAGCACAAGTCAAGGCACCAACCATCGAGGAAGCAGCACCTCCCCTCCGAGGATGGTGGTGGGCCTCCCGAGGATCGTACGACGGCATCCACCACGCCACCATTAATGCCCACGGCCGTCGACCACACCAGAAAGAAAGGAAGCTCACATCAAGACACCATGCCCTCCGCCGACCTGCCGTACAACCGGAGAAAAGATCTCACCGGAGAGCGCGGGTCCTGAGACCGGCGGCCTGCCAATCAAGGTCCTACCAGGTTTCCAGAAGAGGGGCAAACAGTAGGAATGTTAGAGGCATATAAAAGCTTTCCCAGCTACCTGACAAAGGAGGCATCCCGTCTATGGCACGATACCTCGTTGTACCCGTCTGACAGCTTGGGAGGACCCTGAGGCAAGCCAAAATAGAAGACTCGGCCAGAGTAAAAAAAAGGAAGGTAACAATCAAACAACATTTTAACAACAACAACAACAACAACCACAACAAGAGGAAATAGGAGAAGGGGGAGAGGCTAGAGAGGAGGGCAAGATCACCTCGGCCATCACCTCTCCTAGATCACACTCACACTCTCATACACTCCACTCACTCCTCCTAGCGTGGAGCTCATCCAGAGGGACTTGACCAGGAGGATCTGTTCTCCTGGATCGTCACTGACTTGACCGTCAGAGTGCCCCCACCAGAATCCCCGGCCCGGATCACTGACGTTGATTTTTTGCAGGTCCCGAGGCACCGGAGGCTTACCCGGCAGGCGGACGTGGAACCCCCGACACCACCAGCAGCTACTGGCCACGACGATTCGAGCAGCAACAATGAGTATAGTCCGCTTTATCTTGTATTATGAGTATTAGCAATGATGGTGCTGACAACACCAGAGTCATCATTAAAAGTTAATTTTTTATATTTATTTATTATTTTAATTAATTAGATATTTATTCAGTTATTCATTTAGATATCATTTATTTAGTTCTTTAATTAATTAATTAGTCATTTATTTTATTTATTAGATATATATTTATTAATTTAATTTATTAGATATTTATTTATTTAGTTAATTAATTAATTATTAATTTAATTATGTAGATAATTAATTAGGTGTGTCCAGATGTATGTCCTGTATGCACAAGATTTGGGGCTCGATATGCAGATAGGACTGGAATTGAGCTCAGGACAGCCTGAAGTAAATCAGGCCAAGTTTGGGCTTGATAATAGAGTCCATTTAATTTTCGAACTAGGCTCGGGCACCCCTTTGGCCTGAGCTAGCCCAAAATATGTCCAACCCGAACTCGACCCTTCTAGCCTATGAAGAGGAGGCGATGCTAGTGGCCGATGTGGTCGAGGATCAAATGATGAGGAGGAGCTTCAAGAGCCCAAACCCCGATATGGTCGAGGATCAAATGATTTTTGATCGAACAGGAGAAAAAAACCCAACTCCAGAAGACCTAAAATATCAAGAACCAACTCCAGCTGTTCGATCGAAAATCAAGAGTCCAGATCATGCCAAAAATAGCACCAGATCAAGTCCAAAAGATGTCGAATCCATCTCAGCCATCCGATCGCCTGATCGGACGGTCCAAATCAAAAAAAACCAATGGACCACGCGTACACCACGTGAAACCCACCGGGAAACCGGTGGGAAACGAGGGGAAATGCCCCAAGGCTCCATCGCTGCCACCTAGGCCGGGCCCACGCGTGCCCACGCACGCTGCGCGTGGGCTTGGGCTGTGCTTCGCGTGCCCGCGCGCGCTACACGTGGGCCTAGGCCACGCTCCGCGCACTCGGCCTGGGCCGCGTGCGCCTGCTTGTACGTGCCCGTGCTCGCCCATGCTCGCCCGCACGCGCTTGGGCCGTGCACGTGGGTCAGGCCGGGCTTGGCCCAATCTAGCTGATCCAATTCATTTTTTTCCTGTTTCTCTTTTTTTTATGATTTTCTTTATGCTGGGCTTTTGGGCTGCTGGGCTGTTGCTGGATAAGGCTCCAACGCCTAACAGTTACTAATGTGAGAGAGGATGGAAAGAGGGCCTGGATGCAGGCAACGATAGTGAGGGGGGAGGCCTTGGTGAGGAGGACGATCTTGGTTATGAGACAATCATCGATAGGGGCTTTATCATGGGAGGTGGCCTTTAGTATGGCAACTTCGAGGTTGGCGATGTTGACAGTGCAGCATTTGCAAACACTGGGGCTAGGATATGCCCCGTGTACTTAGGTCTCGGGTCCTAGCTAGCATCTAGAGCAACTAGCCATCCTCGCATCTCAAGGTATCAAAGGAGCCTTCTTGAGTCATACATAAGAAAATATTATAAAACTTAAGAATATAAAGGAGGAAGGAAGGAACAGGAAGCCTCAAGCTTGCTTGGAATGCATCCATATACATTGCAAACTGACTAGGAGGTGGATTATTCACTTGATCATTAGATTTAGGGTGTTCCAAGGTGAACTCCCCTAGAACTCTGCACTGGCCTTGGATTCGAGCCAAGTCATCCAAGTCGAGTATGGACGCAGTTTCCAAAATTACATACAGCATAATGACTGAGGCATCATTTGTGCAAGGGTTGAGTGGCAACTAGGTTGCTGTTGACTTTATTCATTATTGAAATTCTTACTCTTTCTTCACTTTTAGTTACATTATTTGCAAGATCATGGATTGGCTTAATATCATTAAAGATAATTTTTGATCATGGATTAATTAATATGTTAATATATATGAACTTAATAAAGTTAATAATTTATATGCATTGAAACATAAATTAATTTATGATTAGAGATTATACTTGGTAATATTAGGCTAGTTCATAAGGCAAATGATGTAAATAAAGATGAAGAAAAAGTTAGAATATCAATAGTGAATGAAGTCAATAGTGAGCTAGTTATGATGGCCAAAAGGTGATTTACAAGTATATCGATATGACAATTTAATATTTATTTATTTTACTATTAAAATTATAATTTAATTAATTAATTAGATACATATTTATTTATTTATTTAGATGTTAATTTAATTAATTAAGTAATAAATTAGTATACATAGATGCATGTTCTGTATGCATGAGATTAGGATCTCAGCATGTAGAGCATAAGCTGGGATCGTAAGTTGCTTTGGTGCCAAGACATAATGATAAATGCTTATCTTGGAATGGAAGATATTGGAAATAACCTATGCCACAGCTGTATCACTGCTATTATCATCAACCAAATGATGGAGTTGAAGAGGACTGCAGTATTTGAAGTATAATTAAGATACCTTTTTATTGGTCAATTCGATATATTTAGCTTCTAATTTCTTCCACCTATTTTCTTTGTAATCATTTTAAATATTGCATTGCCACCTACAAATGTATAATTAATTTGATAAATCTATTTATTTTTATTTTCAAAGATTATACATCATATCTTCCAAAAGCTGAAACCATACCAATTAAAGAGAGAGCTCTAGAGGACAAACTGCTCAAGGAGAGGTGATCATGTTGCCAGCTCGCATGATTTTATCCACTCACACCATGTGATAAACATTAAAACTTTAGATATTCTTTTTTATATTATTTTTATATTTTATTATATAATATAATATTTTTTGTATTACATATTCAGAGAGCCTGGAGTTTCTTGGAAGATTATCGGGATCATTCACCAATTAATGTTAGGATCAGTGAACGAGTTCTTTCATTGGCCATCGGGGGCTCCTGATGTAGCCTGGTAGATGATTCTAGTAAGTTAAATGAATTTAATTTTTAAATTCATGAAATGTTTATATTTTATTTATTTAATATAGCTTGCTTCTAATTATAGGAGTATGAAACTTCTTAAGCTAAGGAGGTTGGCCATCTGATCTTCGAGGAGGTGGCAACATGTAGGCTTCGGGACCGGTTGCACAATCTCAGGTAGACCAGCATAAAGAACATTGATTCTTAGTCACCATCAAACTGGAGGACTTTCAGGGATCACTGGATATGGCAGATGTATAAAAGGTTGTCTGTGACCTATAGAGCACTAATGAGTATTCTAATAGGTGATAAAGAGTACGATAAAATCGTACCATCCAGTGGGATCCAATTAAGCATATTGTAACTCTGTTGGCATGCATATAATGGCCGATAGATTGATAAGAATTCTATACTTATATATATTAATTTTATATTAAATTGATGATATATTATTTTAATTTATTTATTTTTATTATTTATTTATTATATACATGGTAGTTAGGTTGTGCACTGGGCTAGCTGCAATTATGGGAGGTCTCCTAGACTGGTGATTACTTAGATTCGAGATCTTGATGTATCATGGTAAGAACTTAAAATTTTAAGTATTAATTTATATATATTGATATGTATAATTGGATTAATCAATTTGTAAAATATATAAGTAGATTATATGAAGTACATCGTAGCATGACATGGTGAGGATCCATCCTTTCATCCCTTCCTTGATCTCGAGATATGGCTCAGAGCCACTAGAGGGATGAGTAAGAGCCGGATCATAGGATTCGGCCATATCTTCAACCCTTCGGTAGCTCGATATTTTTTGACATCCTCATCTTAGGCCTCGATGATCCAGATGTGGAGTAATATACATATTGAGGACATCATGACCTGTGTACTTGTCTAATAATTTTAGAGCATTCGAGATGCTATCCACGATACGATCGTCAACATTCTCTGGGATCTGCATCTGCACAATTAGCTGGTCTCATTATCATAACAATCGCAACAAAAAAGTGTATTAATAAATTATTTAATTTACTTGTTTTAAATTTTTATACTTAAAAACTTATTAATAATATTTTATTTTTCTTTGTTACAGGATGCTGGGACATCAATCTTTCATCCACTGGCTGCTGGAGAGAATGCAGGAACCAGAGCAAGAGTAAGAGGATGACGATTTAGAGGATCTTGATGATTTTCTTGTTTGATATTATGTATTTATTTTTTAACTTGTAAAGCAGTGTAAATATATAAAAATATATAATTTATACTTTTAATATATTATAATTAACTATTTTATTTATAATTATGGTTGTTAATTATTAATTTAGTTCTAATAAGATCTAAAAAATGTAATTATTTATTATTAAAATTAATTTTTTAAAAAATATTTACTATATAAAAAAATAAAATAATTACCTACGATGATTGCCATTGTTAAAACTTTATTACTAACCATTGATATTTTTGACATGATATTTTTTTGATTGCTAATAAGTTTTTATTAAATTGTTTTTTAAAAAAATTAAAAATATTATTAGTAATGGTAGTTGTTGTCACTAATAGCAGTCTCTAATAACCATTGTTAATGATGGATGAAAAAGCCATCGCTAATAGTAGTAATTAGCAACAAGATTTTATGCGACAAATTATTACAACAACTAGCCATTGCTCATAGTATTAGCGATGATAATTGTTGGGATAAACCGACTCAGCAAAGGCCAATTATTGGTTCAGGGTTACATTTGAACCCCTACTGGATCGCTCGCCCATAGCAGGAGGCTCGAAGGTGCTAGAAGGCTTGACTCCACAGATTGAAGAAGCAATGGCTCGACATCACCATTTCGGTCTCGTCACTGGATCAGTCCTCGGTCCATGCTGAAAAGGATGGTCCTGAAGCATACCCTTGATCCAGGCTATGTCATGCAAGCCAGTCTCCTTTGGACCACTCCGAAGAAGATTGGTCCGAAGAAGACGGCCACTTCATTCTACAACTTGCTCCGAGAACTCTAGTCCACTCTGAAGAAGGCCATCCTGATGCGAATGGCTGGGATGTCTTCAGCCTGCCCCGAAAAGGATAGGTGCAAGGCAGTCAGCCAATTCAGCCTCAGACCCTTCCGA